>JAGTXR010000027.1:0-2819076 GCA_022606575.1 Glossosoma conforme
ACCTAAGATCATGCTACATGTGCCCAACAAGCTGCACACCTCAAGACCTAATGCTAGGCAACACACGGGCTATCGATGTTGCTAGATACTGGGCAGAAATAATTTGACGTCGCTGATACGAAGAAGAATAAGAACCCTCTTTAGTTTAGCATAAGAGCTGCAACTCATGTCCTAGAGCGCTTGCTGCAAATATTCCCTTTTAGAGCGTCCTCTGCAGTTTCTACCTCCAACCATTACTTTCACAATGTCACGAAGATCACTGTGGTGCATGATGTAAGCGATCGCCTTTCTGAGATGGTTTTTACTAGGTGCCTATCTTTCTTGATTATTATCGACAATTCTAAAATATTTTTAAAACATACAACGAATATTAAATTAAAACAAAATTAAGCCATGGGAATTGATAATATAGAATAAATATAAATTCAAAAAATACAATTATTAATTTAAAAAAAATCCTTAAGAATCAATTACTTTTAACTTATGGGCTGGTTCTTGAGATGTTTCCTATAAATTCGCTCTGTACTATCAACAGATGACTCTAACACTTATTTTTTCCCCTCCATTTATCTT
Source organism: Glossosoma conforme (assembly GCA_022606575.1). Classification (NCBI taxonomy): domain Eukaryota; kingdom Metazoa; phylum Arthropoda; class Insecta; order Trichoptera; family Glossosomatidae; genus Glossosoma; species Glossosoma conforme. Next base: position 574 of record JAGTXR010000027.1, read on the forward strand.
TGTAACCTTAATTAACAGTTCTGTATTTAGATTAACTTTATAGTAAGTAGCAAAGTAGCTCTTGACGAAGGTGCGATATCACCGAGTCTGGTAGAGTGAATGTGTTCGGAAATCCTGAAATTTTGTTAAAGATCGGTTTGTGTGTCACCGATTAATATTTCAGAATAAGGAAGCACCGATTGTTTGCTCTGCCAAAGAGTAACACTAACCTGCCAGAGACTCCAGTCTTATCCCTCTTGGGAGAGGGATAAGACTGTTTAAACAAATCGCCTCGGATGTTGATATATTTCACGTAAGGGAGGCCCAATTCAGACATGAACTCCACGAGTTTCTTTGGAGGAATAATTTGTTGGCGTCATCTGTTTGACCTTCTGTTGCTTGTCTTTATTGCTTTGTTCTTAGTATTTAATCATAAGTAAATATATTTGTATATATTGTATTTTTTATTTTAGGATTAACTCCTATTGTACTTCAGAAATGAATTGAGTTGTTCAAATTTGTAATGTTTCTGTAAGGGAAAAATAAAATAATTAAAACACAGTGGTTTCATATAAAGTTTCACGTGTTTGCTTTCGCTGTTGTGTAAGGCAGGTATGTTTGAGGCAGGTAAGGTCTAACAATGGATCTCTTCAACGTAGGGTGAAGCAACAGTGACTGTAATATTCAGGTGTGGCTAAGAGTTAGTAGATCTGCAAGTTTTCACCTTATTATTAATGCTAACTCGTAGCACGGCGTCAATAGAAAGTTTTGGCCTTTCGAAATATTCTAAAGGGGTCCAGAAACGGACAGTGTAATTTTAGATATTGCTGTATGCAGCAAATGTTCATCATCATCATTATAAACATCATCATCATTTACCGGCGGGTATAGCTCAATGGTCAAAGCGTTTGCTTTGCAAGCCAAGAGTCGTAGGTTCGATTAAAAAAAAAACTATTTTTAATCGATTTCTGAGCTCTAAAATACCCCCAGTTGGTGTGAATCCTCACGCGTAAAATGCCAGTCAAAGCGTATTAATTAAAATTGGTGGTAGACGAAAGTCGTCCCGTAAAGACCACCCATTCGTAGTAAATTCCTGTAATAATAAGGATGATGCGCGAATCTCGGGCTGTAGTCTATAACGTTGGTGGATAAACACTTCACATGCAGCGCTTAGCCATATGCATCATGGTAAGCGTCATAGAATTCCACAGATGAGACTTCAGAATTATGCTATCACCATCTGTCGGTATTCTCCTGTATGTGTTTACATAAAAAATAATAAAGAAAAGTTTTGATAACATACAATATACATAGGATTTACTCTAGGAGGCAGATATGACAAGGGATGAGGAGCGGACCATGGCGGCTGATAAATCTATAATATGGCAGCTTGTGACTATTTCAATTTGTTCCAGTTAGATGATGATAATTGTATTGATTGATGTGAATTTTAGCTTTCAAATGTGTACCTATTACTTATGCATTAAAGTTTTGACTTTGACATTAATAATGTATGCTCCATTAAAATAAGCTTCCTCGTTTTTACAAAGCTTCATGCTCCAGTTGCTATCATCGGCACCCTCTGATTTTTCAACCCAATTTTTAATCTTCCAAGCGCGACCAAAGAAGGGGTAAAATATATCATTAAAAATGAATTCAGTGACTAACGTTACGCATCGTGGAGGACCGTTCTTTGTGGGAATGTGTTCAGCAAGGTAGTGAGAAAAATTGGCAACTAAATATTCAGAGCGTCGGCATTCTTATAAATCACAGGATCATATCACACCGCGAATATGTTTGATGTGTTTTATCGAGTATGACGATGAAATACAATTTGAGGTACCGGTATGGGATCGATCAGCCCATTGTAATCTAGTACATAATTGCAAGGACACTGGCAATTAGTATCATTCAAAAAGTATCATTCATTTAATGCTCTCAGATTTTTGTCAGCTAGAAGCATTTTTCTGCAACAACTTACATAATATTTTATTTAAAATATATCTAATGTATTCGGTTGAACTTTGCTGTGTTTCAAAATGTATGTTTGAGAGGCTGTGGTGTTGTTAGTAACAGCTCGGTAGCAGTTTTCAAATGACTCAGAAAAGCACCAAGTGAAAAAACATCCATTTCTTGTGGTAAGAAGATTGGTGGTTATCTGTTTACATCGAGACTCGGCAGCGGTCGTCGCTCCTCGGGATGATAGAAATCTGAGAGGTATTATTTAATGTTAGCGCACGCAGGAGAGCACAAACAGTGGGTCGCAACGTAAGCAAAGTTATTCCCTAATTAGCTACTCAAAAAGTCAAATAATCATCTTATTAATAAAAATGCTACTGAAATAGATATGAAGCATTAAAATGAATTCCCTGTTTTATGTTCTTATGAGATTCTTAGGGTGGATTTAGATCAAACGAGCATTCGCACATTCTTTCCCTAATACACACATGGATTAAGCTTGATTTAAACAGAAAATCCGTAGTCTAAGCCCTAAGGTGTCTTTTTAAATGCGCTTAAATTTCTTATAAATTTGTTGAAAACTATCTTTAAAAAAATCGTATACACTAAATGAAAATTCTTATCGTGTTTTGGTGTTATGTTTTTTTTATGTTAATTTATCTGTAAGTTATATGATGCATGCCATTTTTGACTTCTATGACGCTTGCCACTTTTGAGTATGGCAAAGCACTAAATGTTGGGTGTCCGGCATTCACGGATTTATCCATTTTACGGAACTCAATATGAATGTGTTGAGTTAAACATTAATTTGAATTAATAGGTCATAACTGACATTCTACGGATGAAGGATCAAACTCACACTATTCGGGACTCGAGAGTATTTCTATAATTGATTAAATTATATAAGGCGAGCTAAGAAATCGATTAAAAATATTTTTATTTTAATTTCCGTCAGAGATCGAGAACTTCAGTATGATAAGCAAACGCTTTAGTACTAAGCCGTGCCGGTAGCTTGATCTAAATACATCCTAATGATTTTGTACGAGCATTTCCATTACCTTTACAACCTGCGGATGTAAAACAAGAAAAACTTAAGTTAAAAAAAAATGTCTCGTAAATTCACGCAAATCAATTGTAGTGACTCGCAATTTTGGAGTATTTGCATTGTTTATCATTGCAGCTTTCAATAGACAGACGTCCCTGGCATTAATTTGTGGCAGCCATATGAACAGAAAGACCAGAAAAGGACCCGATTCGAGCGTTGGGAGTCCCTGCATTGATTACTGCCTCACTTATAGCGGTGTCTTCACGCTCAACCGATTTCGTGAAATTGTATTTTATGTTTCCCACAATAAAAATTCTAAAACAGGGACGACAGGAAATATTTTTATAAATTGTTTTATTATTATATTATTGTATCGATAGTAGTTTAATTTATGTCGCAAGCATTCAGGCAACTTTCAAAATTTCTTACTAGATGTCACTAGTAATTTTTGAAATGCTCTTACAACATATGTGTTGTATTATTCATAAAAAATATCAATATCCATAGAAATATCCTTAACGCTTTAGTACACAAATATCACACAGCATTTCTGCATGCAGCGTCCAGCTGACCTGGTTAAGCGTCGTAAAGTCCACTTGTATCTCCAGTTTTCTTCTACATGCGTATAAAAAATGATTGAAATGAGGTTAAGTCATCAACGAAAAAAAAACTTGTATAGATAACGAATTAACGACTGAAATCTCCGGACACTCATTTCTGCATGCAGCGTTCAGCCATCTTCAGAATGGCAACAGTCATAGAATTCATAAATGATTCAATGCAATTCATATGTTTTACTAATAAAAGAGATTATTTAATTTTTAAATCAAGGAAACCACCATCTAGCTATATTCTAAATGAATATTAAAAAAAATATATATTTTATTAAAAGAAGAGAAATAGTTTGTAGTCACAGGCTAGTTTGATTGCCATTCCAGCGGTTCTCAACATTTAAATACCTTATTACGCACCCCTACACAGGAAATGCAGCAATGCTTGAAGTGTGACGACAGAGACATCTTTAGGGGGCGCGATAATAATGTAATGTCAGGTGAATCACGTGTTCTACCTATAAATAATATTTAAATAAAAATAATATTAATGTTGCTTGCATTAAAAAAATATGCATATTCAGTTTAAAAAAAAACCTAGGTATAAAAATAGTTAGGTACCTAGGGAGATCAATTTGAAAATGAAATGGAACACTTGATTATTTGAAATATTCGAATGTTACTTGTTGCCTTTTTGTTTTATTTGAACTTGCATTTAAATGTTTCCTTATAACGAAAACTATAAAGTTTATGTTTTTTTTTGTCGATTTTAAATATGATTTATGAAAAAAATTAAATAAGTATATATTTAATTAATAATTTTAAAAGCAAAAAAAAATGCTTTGAATAACACTATATTAATTCACTTCCTGGAAATGTAAAATTCAAGACAGGAGGGATATTCCCAACAGGTAGAGAATCACTAGCTTAGGTGATATACTCAAGATAATACAACATGATCCCTGAATATTTAACTAAATAAATTATGTTTACTAGAATCCGGATTTATAAGGAAGTTAAAATACTTGAAATCACTAAAAGTAGGTACAAGGTTGTTCCGGAACCGAGGTCGCGGTCCCGAAATGACGGCAGCAGCTTAAATGGTGATGCCGGAATACCAAGGTTCCGGCACTGAGGATAAGTCCAAAGACCGGAGTTGAGTTGGTACTGATTATTTGATAAGATTCCCCTTTTTATACCTTAATTTACCACCAAATAATGTTTTGAACAAATGTATTAATTATTTGGGGCAAACAGGTAAAACATTAAACATGATAATAAATGAATTATTTAGGTAAATATCCACGAATTAGAGTATATATACTCAAGAAAATATAGCATTATCGTTAATAATAACATATTGAATTTAAAATTATAGATTGTTTTAGTTTAAGACCACTATAAGTGGAAATTATCCAGAGTAGTAGGGAGTCCTCAGAAATCTTACCGCATCCATCATCACATTGTAGAACCATCTCATGGAAGAGCATTAAAGGAATTGCGTGCCACCATGGATTTCACTTCAGATTGCATGGCAAAAGAATCCTGACATTAAATAAAAATAAATAAATCGACATCAGCATGATATAGCCCTTGCTGACTGGTACCGAAAACCTCGATATACAATCTTTCGTCTCTTATTTCTGTTCGCTTGTCGTGCATGTATATAACGCCATATTGGCATTTTGGACAAGTCCGGTCACGGGTGTGACGTTAGTTATATATATATCGCCACTTGCGGCGCTGGTGTGACCGACCACGGCAGTCAGTGTGGGTCGACGACCACAAGAAGGTCGCATTATGGCCGGTATGTTATTCCGCTTGGGCCGGAAGTTTGTGAAGTTATCGGAATATATATGCGCTTCAGAAAAAGTCTTTGTATTGTTAATCTGCTCCTTATCCTGCCACCACGCGACTAAATAACTACCTTTTTTAAAGAGAGGAGGATGTTAAAATAAAAGTCACATAGGTTACTAACATTGCTTTATTAAAAATAACGTAAATTACAATTTATTATATAAATTATCATGTATACACTCTTGACCATAATTGCTCAAGAAACGGAACATGTGATCACCACAATTACCCGGCAATCATTTTGCCACCAAATGCGCTGCGTAGTTGACGCGCTTTCAATACAAGAGAGCTGGAACGCTCTCATAAAACGCGGCTATAGTATACACTGTCCAGCGCCGGCTCTAGACCCTGCGGCGCCCTAGGGCATTTTTTTCAGACGCCCCATATTGTATGTATTTAAAAGATATATATGAGATAGATTGCCCTCGGCGCCCCTAGGTCGTTCGGCGCCCTGGGCCACCCCCTAAAACCGGCCCTGACACTCTCCTACAAGATCCGCTACTTAGTTGGAACATACAACACCTACAAGAGAATCATTTTTTATACGAGCATCGTGTCATGCTTTCTAAATGTCAAAAATATTGCTAAATTTAAAGCAATCTATAATAAGGCAGTCACAAAGAAGATTTCTACTTAACCGACAATAACATTTTAGATCTGCTACTTCCGATATGGACCATATATCCATCACAAGCTTTGTCATGGAACTCTGTTATTTCCACAAGCATCTTCCTATATTCCACATATTCCTTTATTCAGTTTTATTCCTTAATTATAAGGAATGAGGGGAAATTATTTTCATATTTTTTATGCTATGATTTCTCATATTTAGTGTAGTCAGTGTTTCTTCAGGACAAGACACTTAAGACATCTCTTAGTAAAACACTCTAAAGTTGCTACATTTTTCGCTACAATTTTGAAAAACATTTGACACGGTGTTAACCCTTTCAAAAGTCAAAGATTCCCCGACCCTTGAGATTGGTTGACGTGATATATCGTTTTGCTACTTTCAGTACTTATTGTGACATCTATGGTAGGTAATTGGAAGTGCAGTCATTCCCTTTATCAACCTACACGTATTCTTTACAGGAATCTGTCAAGTATGTAAATAAATATCGTTAGGTTTCGTCACAGGAGCGATTATTCTGTAAACCACATATGTCAATGCCACCACATGTATGGAGTTACATAATGAATGTTTGTTAAATATAATAGTTTTTTATGCATCATCTGATAGCTAAGGATAGAAGAAACAATGTGATATATGAAAATAGGTCAAATAAGTACATTTATGCTTCAAATACTAGTTTTAAGTAAAAAAAATGGTTTGAAAAATTCTCGCCGTATTGACAATATAATTTGTATTCCACCGAGCCGTAACGAAAGGGTTAATAACTGTGTGATCAATATTTTTAACGATACTTGGTGATCAATCCGAAAAAAAGAAAATAGACAATCTTAAAAATGTTATAATTTATAAGTGTAGTCCATTGCCAGTCTCAGAACAGTGATGCAGTTCTGCCGTATTTTGTTCATAGACAATTCGTCCAACGACTCATCTGTAACGACATGGAGCACACTGGACGTCTGGTGCATGAGACATTTGGTGCACGGGACAACTAGTGCACTGGATGTCTCGCTAACCTAACCTAACCTGACGAGTGCCGTGATGGATACGTAATCAATATTTTTTTAACACTTTCCAGTCCGCGCGTTACACAATTAAACTTACGCTGGAGGCCGACTGTTTTTTTTAAGAATTGGTCAATCTATCGTCATGTGTTCAAATAAAATTAAATATGACCCTCACTGAAAAGGTTTGAGATCTTTGAATTATGGTCGAAAGTAAAAACAACACATATGTTGTGTGATCGGCCACTAACGTTTGAAAAAACATAACAAGCTGTGTGTAGTCAGCCACTAAGCGTTGGCGAAGCGATCACACACATGTTGTGTGACCCGCCTTTAACGTTCGGCCTGGTGATCACACACATATTGTGTAATCGGACTGGATAGTGTTAAGAAGGTCCAGTGATTAGCCAGACGCTCGTATAGGTCTTAAAATATAATAATTTGACTAGACAATATAATTATAATTTTATTATAAGTGATAATCTATACTAAAATAATAATGTATTATAATATTATTCGAATAGGAATGTAAAGAAGATATAATAGAATAAAAAACAAAAAAATAGAAAACATAATTATTTCTTAAAATATATACACATAAGAGAACACAAAATGGATTTTGACCATCAACTTCACAAATAAAACACTACCAATATAAGAATACTTAAAAATTGAATGCAGGGATGAAATTGTTTATCATGTGAATAGCTATTCTTTGCATTTCACCGATTGTATCCAACAGTTGATTTGGAGCTCTAGTTCAGAACAAAACTATACTTAAAATTGACATTTTCAATGTTTTATATAAAACTATCCCTAATAAGCTTTCTCTAAGTACACGCGTAATTACTATATTTCCCTCAATATTATAGATTAGAGAGACAATGTAAATTATCAATAATAATAAAGGGAATAAATGCCAAACAAAAATAGATATATTTCATTTTTTGAGTAATTAACCATTTCGCATTGGTTGTCGATATATGCCGTCTAAGATTCCCCTACCGTTCACATCGGCAGCCGTGATGTATCGTTTTGTTACTTTCAGTACTCATTGTGACATCTACGGTAGGAACATGGAACAGCAGTGATATTGTGGCTTTTAGGTTTAGCCGTGTGTGGCGAATTTTTTCTCTCTGATATTTCGACCGCCATTGCAGGGGTCTTCTTCAGGGTTGATGACTTTGACCCCTGCAATGGCGGTCGAAATATCGGAGAGAAGAAATTCGCCACACACGGCTAAGCCCAAAAGCCACAATATCAAATCTGGCCGTGAAAACCTAAGAAGTTATTTATGGAACAGCAGTCTTTCCCTTTATCAACCTACATGTATTCTTTACAAGAATCTGTAAAGCATGTAAATAAATATTGTGAGGTTTCGTCATAGGAGCGATTTTTCTGTAAACCACATGTGTCAATGCCATCACATGTATGGAGTTACATAATGAACGTTTGTTAAATATAATAGTTTTTTATGCATCATCTGATAGCTCAAGGATACAAGAACCAATGTGATATATGAAAATAGGTCAGATAAGTATATTTAAGCTTCAAATACTAGTTTTAAGCAAAAAAAATGGTTTGAAAAATTCACGCCGTATTGACAGTATAATTTGTATTCCACCGAGCCGTAACGAAAGGGTTAAAATATTATAGATTTAATAAATAATCATTTTTTGGCTTTTACTCCCTTTTTTAATTTAGATATTAAGAATTAAGGTATAACATATAAAGGGGTTATTAACCTAATTGTTTAATTTACAAATAGTGTACAAATTTCATTTAAATTTTATTATTTATATATTCGACCATTAACTCTTTATATATGTGGTGATTTTATAGTTTACGTTCCAACAATGGGGCTTTTAAAAAAATGAATGGCAAGAAATATTGACCGCCTGTATTCAATGAGTTAACGTTAAAATTATTAACCCATTAACTGTGTATGACGTCTATAACGGTCATTAACTTTACATGCAATTTGTGGTTTCATATTACAGCTTTATTCTACTGTTGTTATGTTTAACAACCTTGCTTTTATTTCAAATTACTCGTATCTCATAAATAAAGTAAATTCGTAAATTTCCCCATTGAAATTAATAGTCACAAAATGCGAGCACAACTTATCAAAGATGCTTTGACAGCGAGAGCACACTGATAACAGATTCTCTGACCGTGGCCGGGGGATTCACGCGGGAAAACGTGACGCTCGGTTCTTGTGCAACCGGTCGACCCGCTAAGCCGATTGCTCGTATCTCAAATTTTGCTTGTATTTCAAAGCAAAAAATCGCTCGCTCGACGGCTCGTATCTCAAAAAACTCGTATGTTGCGGCACTCGTATGTCAAGGTACCATTGTATTTATCATTGTAATTACTTAAATTAAAGTTATATTATACCTTTGAAACAGTTCACAAAATGGTATTGTTTTCATGGAAATTAACTCATAAATTCTCCTACCATAGAATTTTTAGAGTCAAGATTAAGTTAACCTATAATTACACGATATATATATAATATTTTCTACAAAAGGCCCAAAGCGTTATTAACATTTTATTTGACAGTTAACTAATAAAATAATTATCTTTATTATTTCGCCTACTTATGTCATAATATTAATTCTTTAAAAAAAAAAGGGTAAAATATATCTTTGCCATAGATATCAAGAAAAGATAAAATTATAAAAATAAGAGATGTAGACACGTTGATATCAGCTTGATATACCCTAGGTGTATCATTAGTATTGTACGTGGCTGTCTGTCATTGGTGCGCCATTAGTTCTGTGGATCGCAACCGAATAAATCTCGGCGCTGGGTGTCACCGACCACGGGTGCCCAGAGGCCATTAATTAGTTGTCCCCCACAACAACCGACCAGTATCGTGTTTTGATCGGCCCGGTGCCTGAAAGCATGTAATCCCGCCCGGGCCGAAAGTTTGTCAAGTTCATCAAAATTATATGTGCTACTGAAAAAGTCTGTGTGTTGCTCATCTGCTCATCATTCCTCCATCATGCGTTAAAATAAGGATCCCGGTGACGTAAAGTTGTTCTTCCTTAGTAAAGGGGATGTTAACTGATTAAAAATATACAGGAATGAAAAAAAAAATTGTGATCAAATTCTTAATATGCTTAGAATCTAGAATAAATACATTCTTATCAAATCAAAAGTTATTTTTAATTATATATATATTGCCAACTTAGAAAATACTCAAAAATATTCACTTTTCTACATAAAATGGGTTTGACCACTTATGAAGTATTATGCAGCTCAGTTGTCTCTTGACATTGATGGATTAAGGAAGGCTACTAGTTACTCAAAACTACAATCTTCTAAACGGATGCCATATCTTACGTGATCCATGTAAAAACAAGGTAAATAAATAAATATTTATTATTTATGATGGATCTCAAAGTGAAAGCTGAAAACATTGAAAAAAAAACACTTTTAATTGCGTCGAAACACTTTTGTGAACTAAACTCATCTCTGTAAATTTTGTGGTTTGACATCCTTGACATCTACGGCAAAGAAATGATTTTTTTATCTACAAATACATAAATAATGCACCACTTAACTAAGATACTATACACATACAATCTATCAAAATAATGTCTATGGTACAAAAAAGTTTCAATATTCAAAATAAAAAAAACACTGAAAAAGGCAAGAAGTGACTCGGGTTAGTGAAAATTATAACCCATTCAAAGCCATTAAGTAGTTATAGTACAAAAAATATATTCTGCTCAATAATTATATATATATTTTTTATGAATTTGCGCAAAATATTTTCTTCTCATACAGTGATAAGTTCAAAATTTGACAAGAATAAGTTCTAGTAAATAAGAATGTATATAAATGACTTCTTAGGTTTTCACGGCCAGATTTGATTTTGTGGCTTTTGGGCTTAGCCGTGTGTGGCGAACTTCCTTCAACCAATATTTCGACCACACGGTCTTCTTCAGGATTTATGATTTATTTAGTTTTGAGTTGGTTTATTCAGATTATATAAAAAAAATTATGAGCGTTATTGATTAATATTTCCATGGCAACTCAAGTTTCATTCCGGAGAATCGTAGGTATGTTCTAAGACTACGGTAGGTATAAATCTAGATATAAATCATCAATCCTTAAGAAGACGCTGCAATGGCGGTCTAAATATTGGTTGAAGGAAGTTCGCCACACACGGCTAAACCCAAAAGCCACAATATCAAATCTAGCCGTGAAAACCTAAGAAGTTATTTAAGAATGAATATTTTTTAAAAAGCAGGCCTAAGTGAAATACCCGATGTTCAAATTATACATTATTAGGACGGTATCTTAGCCATATTTCAAAAATTGTTTTTGACATTTTGACATTTACATCGTCTCATAGACAACGCGTTATATTTATAATTGATTGTAGAATTACCCTTAATGATTAATAGACAATGATTACTTCATTACAAGGATCACAGGCTTAAAAGAGAGATAATTTTTATCAACCTAAAATATAACATAAAATAATCATGGAATCTAGTCATTTTTTAAATTGACCGCAATGGTCTGGTGATTAATACTTATTAAATAAAATTCGAGAAACATTTTTTTTAGGATACTTAACCCTTTCGCATCGGTTGTCGATATATACCGTCCAACATTCTCCTACCGTTGACATCGGGAGCCGTGATATATATCGTTTTGCTACTTGCAGTACTCATTGTGACATCTACTGTAGGAACTTGAAACTGCAGTCATTTCCTTTATCAACCTACATGTATTCTTTACAGGAAACTGTAAAGCATGTAATTTAATATCGTTAGGTTTCGTCACAGGAGCGATTTTTCTGTAAACCACATGTGTCAATGCCACCACATGTATGGAGTTACATAATGAATCTTTGTTGAATATAATAGTTTTTTATGCATCATCTGATAGCTAAAGGATAGAAGATCCAATGTGGTATATGAAAATAGGTCAGATAAGTACATTTATGCTTCAAATACTAGTTTTAAGCAAAAAAATGGTTTGAAAAATTCACGCCGTACTGACAGTATAATTTGTATTCCACCGAGCCGTAACGAAAGGATTAAGTGGAGAAATCCTTCAAGTGCTTCCTTATATGTCATAAACTTTGAACATTCAAAAATGTGTTTTACGAAATCTGTTTTTCCACCAGTCCTATTTTTTAACAATCCAATGTGATGTATGAGGCATTACTGAGAATCTTGAATTTAGCATCCATGTATTTGCAGAATAGGTAAGATATCCTGGTTAATATAAGTTGCCGGACAGGTCCTAATCTTGAAAAGTTCCTTCACATATTTGAAAGCAAGGTTTTTATCAGAATACTTGCATTCAAAGGTTAACAAAGTGATCTACATCGACCCCCAGGGGTGGATATAAAGGAAAGCGTGCTAAGCCCTTCAACTATTTGATATCAAGATTCTCAGTAGGTTATTTAAAGGTAGAGAGATGTGACAGTGCAGGATATCGAAGTTATTCCTTCTCTTCGATGTCCAGATCAATGGCGGCTGCTGCACTAAGTAAATCTTCATGCGTGTGTTGTTGTTGAGCGGGGGCTCGTTCCTCGAGGGCTCGTACCTCAGTCGCTAGTTCCCGTAGTTGCCGGCGGAGACGAAGAGCCTTTCCACGAAGCTCTTTATCTTTCTCTCGAATGCGCGAGATCTGCTCTAGAGCCTGGCGCTGCTCGGTGAAGTCGATCACCCACTTCAGGTAGAGCTCTAAAACAAGGAAAAGAGACGTAAGCTATCCTGTTAACCACTTCATCGCCACATGTTTGTATACAAATAAAAACACTAGTTTTACTAATGACTAAATTATTTTAATATTTTTAACTTAAATTATTGGTGAGCTGCAATCGATTCAACTAAAATTTTCACGAAAAAAAAACACTTTTTTTTCACTAGGGCTGCGACAAAGTAGAATATAGATCAAATACTCGATAATTTAACCGCCCTAGCTGCAGGTATATTTCCAAGATATATTGCAAAACTGTCTCCCTACATCGTATGTACCTCCAACGCATCACGTTTGTTGTAAATATTTAAGATATATGTACTATATAATTGATAATTGTTTTCGAATAAAATAAATTTTATTCAGCGCTAGCCCTTGACATCATCGCATGAATATCGTTCCTTTTAATTTGTTAATATTTTTAAATATTCATAGATATCGTTGTGAGAAAATTGGAATTAATTTTAAAATACATCTTTCGAATTTTCGCTTATGGCGATCATCGGGTTAATACCGTTCGTCGCCATCCTATGATGATTAGCATCGTACTTCATAATCTAGTTCACAAAAGCTAACCGGTAGCGCCACTGACAATTGGTGGCCAAGAAATCCTCAGAAAAAAAATTGGTGTCAATTGTTTGCACTTTCCGCAGACAAAGACTGTGTAGCTGAGGACTGCTACTACCAAGGACTGTATAGGTGAGTTCAGAAGGTCACGCTGAGTCAATAAGCTGCTATATATTTGGGTGCGTTAATCCGTCGAGCCAAGGAGTGGTGTCTATAAAACCGTCGCCTGTCTGTCAGATCATATTGCGACCGACAGATGGTTAAATAAATGAACATGGTTACCTTCCCAGAGAACTAGGCTCATAGGGGCTACTGAGGGCCAGATGACGCCCTGGTTGGGTTCGTAAAGAGGGCTTAGCACGGCCTGGACCGCCCCTGGTGTGTTCAGGTGTGACCAAAGGCTGGTGGTTTGCTCAAATACACCCATCTCCTCGCGTTCTCGCTCGCATGTTCCCAAGAACGACCCTGAAACAGTAAAAAGCAAGGGTAAAGATGACTTCTACGACACCATAGTAAATGAAAGAATTTTCCCTTTGCGACAAGTATGCTATACCCTTTTTAGTCTCTCAAGACTAGCGCATTCTGTACTGTGCTTTGGCTTCCAGGTTCGGGACAAAAATCATTACAGCATTTTAGGTGCTATGTGTCAAGCCACTTTTATTAAACTAATTAACCTAATTTAGTTATTTAATCACATGTAGGAGAACACAACCGGTCAAGACCAGTGCACTCGATGAATTTCAGCCAGTGATTGGACGCTGTAAGCGGGAAAGGTGTGTTGTGTTTGCGTTTGTACCTGTATGTGGGTTGGGGAGATTGCAGGTGTATATTTATCTGTTTTTTGAAGAGATAAAAATTGTAGGAAGGAGGAAAAACTGATGCTGGAAGAGCATTCCAAAGCTTACCGATGGCATTTTGGAAACTGCCAGTACTTGATTGACACACATTAACGTAATAGTAATGTAGTGGCAATACCGACTGTTGGTAGCACTTAATTAACCACTTCATGCTCGCGCTTGTACCGGTGCGGGAAAATTGTCCATGTCGTTATGCTCACGCTAGCACCGGCACGAGCGTTCACTTTCCGTTTTTACCGCTCTCGCATATGTTTGATGTTTACGCATATACAAAAAAAAAGGGTCGGCTTCTAGCTGTATTTATCAATGACTCATGATACACCACACGTCTTACAACTAAAAATACCTGAGCATGAAGGGTCCAAACATATTTCTGATCATTTTTATTTTGCGAGTGATGTCTATTAATTAAATTCTTTGTATGATTTCAATGTAATAATAATTTTAAAAATATGTATATGATTATACATATTAATTATTATTTTTTCTAAAATGTAAAAGTATTTGTGGGGCTGCTAAAAAGTAGATGTGTTAAATAAATAAGAATTAAATGTATTTCTAATTTTTGTCAAATTCAACTTCTTGTTAAATCTTCTTATCATACTTTTCATACACCATTAAAATGAGTCCTACTGCGATTTTGAAGCAGTTTGACTTTCTTACCATATTGACTGAAGTAGGAATGTTCTAGAAGTGCCTGCAGCAGGTCCTGCGTGAACTCGAAGCTGCAGGGGAACTGTTCCTGCAGTTGGTGCGCGCAGTCTAGGAACAGCAGGAAAGTGGGACTGACGAGAGGGCGCGCCGTGGGGCCGGAAGAGAAGCTCCCTTTACGCAGCCCCCCGGTCGCGTAGTAGCAGCCGTGAGAATGGCGCTCCGCAAATGGGTGCCCCGCTTGGATCCATTCTCGCTCCACCAGAGCCTGGAATCTGCCACAAAACATTTATTAATCTTTTGACCACAGTGCCTTTTTGGTAATATTTTAAATTGATTTTTGGGCTAATCATAAAGACTAATATATTTTCTAGTAAACAAATTAACATCTTCCTCTCTTTAAAAAGTAGTTATTCAGTCGCGTGGTGGCAGGATGAGGAGCAGATAAACAACACAAATACTTTTTCTGAAGCACATTGACTCATATTTTCGTTAAAGACTCGGTTTCCCCGATCGATCGTAACATGGCGTTACTTTCGCCTCGATCGATCGGGTCTTAACGATGCGATCTCGCCGACGTCGGCACACGACTGAGCGCGCTCGTGATGGGCTGTCGCACAGCGCAGCAAGTGACAATCTACGTAATTAGTCCAAAATGCCAATATGGCAACATATACATGTACGACAAGTGAACAGAAATAAGAGACGAAAGATCGTATATCGAGGTTTTCGGTACCAGTCAGCAAGGGCTATATCATGCTGATGACAAAATATATCAGATATTGCTTAAAGTGTTTGACTGGAATCCAATATATTTTATATTAAGTTATATAGGAAGTAAATTTTGAACATTAAAATAGTAGAATAAAGCTAAAATATGAGACTACAAGTTCCATGTAAAGTTCACGACCGCTATAGACGTTATATGCAGTGAATGGGTTAAAGCTTATTAACCTGTTACACAATGAATGCGGAGGGTGGAGTATAAAGAAGGTTGGAGACTCATGCGAGAAGCCTATATACAACAGTGGACGGACACAGAATGTATTAATTGGACTTCATCTTTGGACGTTTGTTTACTGCTGGAATCCATTGTGCTCAGACGTCACTATTCAGCTGAAATCGGAGCACAACAGATTCCAGTGCATCCGGTTTGAAGGACTAATATTCCGGAACCGATGTCTTGCTCCCGAAATTCCGTTATCAAGCAAATTTCACACAGTAGGAACAAAATTTGATGTTTCTATGAGCGGAATACGAAATTTAGACCTTAAAGTGACTGTTTAATATAATGACAAATTTCTTATTTTCCATATAACGGGTTAAAATGACAAGTAATAAGCTCGATTCTGTAACATATTATTTTATAATTATGATAAGTTTCTTACCCTCTCACTGTTCTGCAATCAGGGTTGATGATTATTTGCACCAGAGAGCAGATGACTAGAGTAGCATCGAGTCCTTTGCTTCCATGCACCAGCACAGGACTAGCATCCTATAATAAATAAATACTATAGTTATAACTAATATTCAAAGCTACAAAGAAGAATAAACCATACATTTCCAAAAAAAGCCATCAAAAATAAAAGAAAAATTCTCAACAATCAATTACATATTAAATATATAAATATTTTTTATACCTTGTTGTAACATGTTTCACACTGGGGATTGTTTCACTTGTTGGAAGACTGCAGTTTTACCATTAATAAAGATTCATCAGTACTTAAGTATGTAGCAAACAGTGCTCAGTGATATGTATCAATTATTTGAATTATCTTATTGTCATGGTGGACTGCGCTGTGTTTTTTTTTATGTAATCACATGCAGGAGAGCACAACTGGTCAAGACCAGTGCACTCTATGACGCTCAGTCAGGGAGGCTGGACGCTGCATGCGGTAAACGTGTGTTGTGTTCGTGTTTGTGTGTGGATTGGGGAGATTGCAAGTGTATATTTATCTGTTTCTTGAAGAGATCCAGATTGAAGAAAGGAAGAAACACAGACGCTGGAAGAGCCTTCCAAAGCTTACCGGTGGCATTAAGGAAGGAACTTTGTAAACTGTCAGTTCTTGGTCGACACAAAGTAACCGACAAAAAGACAAGTTTGTCGGTTGGGGGTGGGTGCAGGAGGAATTAGTTCTTTAAGTTCCGAAGAGCAGCGATCGTGGTAATAATGGTAGAAAAGACTAAGTGAACCAATCTTACGCCTGTGTACCATTGATTGCAGGTTAGACGTAAGAGTGTCATTATTTATCAAACGAATTGCTTTTCTTTGAACTGAGTCAATTAAGTTTAGAAGGTATTTTGGGGCTCCAATCCAAAGATGACTGTCGTATTTAAGGATAGGTTAGATTTGTCCTTTATATAGAAGAAGTTGTTTTTCGTTGAAATACTGACGTGGTCTATATAATACACCTAGTTTTTTGGAAGCCAGACCGGCTTTACACTTAATTGACTCGTAATATTTGACATTATTCGAGATTGATAATCCAAGCATGTTGATGGAGCTTGCTTTTGGAAGAGAACAACCGTTGAAAGATACAGGATCCATAGCAGTCTTATTGGTGGAGAAAGTACATGATTGGGTTTTGGAAATGTTGAAACTGACGAGGTTGAGGTCACCCCATCGTGAAACCCTTTCAAGAGACGTGTTCATCTTCTCCACCAAAGAATGTTTGAGTTCCCAAGAGCAGCGACCGAAATAATAACGGTAGAAAATACTAAGTGAACCAGTATTACGCCTGTGTTCCATTGATTGCAGGTTAGACGTAAGAGTGTCATTGTTTATCAAACAAATTGCTCTTGTTTGAACTGAGTCAATTAAGTATAGAAAAGAACTAAGGTGCATTGTTCGTGGTGCAAATCTCGTGGTGTCTCTCTGATATTGATGACAGAAATGAGATAAAATATGATAATTGATGTAAATTTGTATGTGGGTACGAATTTGAATTATTTCATTCTTCTTTAGACATAATATATATTGCACGTTGTGGTAAGCTTACGTGTTCCAAGCACTGTGCCACAGTGCAGGCCGTGTAGAGAGCGTTCATGACATGGTTTAGCCAGCCGCAGCTGTCCAGCTTAGAGAGCCACTTGTCACAGGAAATTTCCTTGTCATTGCAAACTGAAATGATAAAAACATAAATAAACAATATTTGTTTTTTTTTTATAAAAAAAAGTGTGAATTTCGTGAATAATTTTTTTAAATTAAAAATACATAGAATTAACAACGAGTGCCATTTATATTAATAGATATAAATAATAAAAAACGTGTTAATTTCTCAACTCAGTGTGCGGAAGCGATTGGCGATGGGTCAGCGCCGAGTAAGGAATTGAAAAATGGTTGCATAAGTTCGTGGTACAAATCCCAGCGACTGCTGTTTATTTTTCTCATTTACACTTGTCAAACAAACAATATGGCGACACATCTGTGTCCGACGAGTGAACAAAAATAAGAGACGAAAGATTGGACATCGAGGCTTTTCGCCACCAGCCTGCAAGGACTATATCGAGCTGATATCAATAGATAATAATAGAGCTGACTTGAAAAATGATGAGAATTATGGGAGAAATTTTATGTTCCAGATAGAGAAACAATACGGAAGAAAAAATATAAATTGGTAAATAATATATAACTAAATTTAAATAAATTAAATACAACACTAGCATAAATAAATACCTTCCATCAACTTTGTAAAAGATTCCATCAGTTGAAGATTAGACACTTTATCCATCGGTCTGTTGACTTTTCTCCATTGTGGATAGTAAGAGTCTGTCTCCATTCCTCCTCCTGGCGACAGTAAAAAAAAATTACCACAAAATGAAAAAAAATATCTTTTGTTATTTATTTTGGAAAGGAGCAACCCAGTGGCAATAGAAAATCATTAGCGTCTCGTTACATTAATGAAGTTGAGCAACATTGGGCGCGGACCAAAACTTGGATGGGTCGTCGTCTGTCGCTAACACCCCTAGTAACCACTTGGCGACCTATGGCGCTCTACATGAGAGGACTTGTCAAAATAAACAAAATGGCGCCTGTATTAACGCTGCGTCTCATAGTAAAAACATAAACTTAAACTTAAAATCTAATAAAACATAAGTTAAATTTTTTATAAATGTGTGTCAGACAAGCGAACAAAAATAAGAGATAAAAGATCCTTTGTCGAGGCTTTTTGGTATCAGCCTGCATGGGCTATATCGAGCTGATATCATGATCTATAGGCAAAAGCACAAAGCTTATTTGAAAATGATAACATTGATATCAGCTCAATATAGGTTCGGCACCAACCTGCAGGGTTGGTGCCGAAAACCTTGATGTACAATCTTTCGTCTCTTATTTTTGTTCGCTCGCCAGACACGCATGTGTCGCCTTCTTGGTTGTTTTAACAGAAGATAATTTGTCAAAGGACCGACAGGTGACAGAAGGGTGCTGAATACAAGAGTTTGTCAATATTTGTATTGTAATTAAATATATGTCAATGTGCTTCGGAAAAGTCTTTGTGTTGCTTATCTGCTCCTCATCTGTCCACCACATGTCCTAATAACGATCCCGGCGACGTGAAGTCATTCTTCTTATCTTAACCCTTTACGTGCGAGGTGCAAATATATCCCCACCAACTTGCACTGCTCTTAAGTGCGAGATGCGGATTTATCCGAATACTATATTGAATATAATTTTGTTTCGTATTACGACATTCCTTCGTCAATTTTTTTTCTTACGATATGTATTGAGTTTCGGGTTATTCAACACATATTTAAAATTTTAAATAATAATAGATTTATTTAATTTAGTTCTGAAGGTGAATATAAATGCAGCACTGACCAATCAAAACACATAAAAAAAATCGTCCTTAAAAATTCAACTTTATTTTTCATTGACTAATTGACTTATTTCCTGACTTTTTATGAAATCTTATTCTGTACGTAAAGGGTTAAAAGTAAAGGGGATGTTAACATTAATGACCTTTTGCTTTCTGTTGTGCGACGAGCGCCGGAGACCTCAAGTCAAAGATGAACCCCCACTTGTTGGGACCAATCATCTGGTTCAGCAGCTTCTCGTCAGGCTTGCAGCGCTTGTTCTGAGTGCCCGTCAGAGGCTGTGATGACCGCATCAAGACTGCCTGAAAAATGAATAATTTTAAATGAAACATTTGTAAATGCTGATACCAATATCACAGTGATGCGTGTTTAGAATTTTAACTAAAATACAAAAAAAAATTTCAAATACCGCTGAGAGGTATACTTGTGATGTGAAGGTCAAAACTCCTTCACATCACAGGTATACTGAGGCCAAAAATCAGTGTATTGATAAGTCATCAGAGAGATCCTGGGTGTCATCCTATATTAATTAATATGGAAAATATTCAAATTTCTAATTATTTTGTTTTTCGTTCTTTTTTTCTTTCTGTTGCGTTCAATTGTTAACCAACGTTTGTTCTTTGGATATTTTTCAGTGTGAAGTAATACTTGACAATGGTCGGATCCAAGAGTGATTCTCTTGGACTTCTTACTCTTCTTATTCGTGGAATATCTTCAAGGGCGTTTGAACTACCGTATGTCGTAGTTTTAAATTTAAATTTTCTATAATTTAAAAAAAATAAGAATAACCTCACGTGCCATGGTTTTCTTCAATTTAAACTAAAGTATCAAGACATGTATTAATAATTGAGCAAAATATATAAATAGGCGAATTTAGAATATTGTTTACACAAATAATTAAAACATGATTCAAAATTTTAAATTATTCATGGCTTATGATGGTGTTGCCTGCTTCTGCAGCAGGATAAGGAAGTCCAACAATACCATCATCCTGGCTGCTTCTGAATGGCTCAACTCCTCCCTGAGCCATCGCTGGATGGAGATGATGCAGCAACCACCATGAATTATTATGTTTATTTATAATTATTATTTTGTATGTACTATTTAAATATATATGTATCTAAAAATATGGCAGATTGGGTATTCACAACCCACCCAATTCTGCTGCAATAAAAGCTTTAATTATTATTATTGTATTATTTGACTGCCTGAGACATCACCTTTGCCATGGGATCGGATATATCAGAGACTAGAGATAGAGCAGACAGAAAAAAGTTGATTTACCCCGTTGTCGTGGCGGAAAGAAAGCAGTGGAAAGCGTCCTCCCTTGCGGAAAGCTGCGCTCGCTGCAAGACTCTCGTCATCAGCATGTCGGGGCACCAGCACGGCCTGCGGGTAAGATGGACACACGCCGTACCCGCGGTTCACCCAGGACAAGCGCCACTCCTCGGTGCTCACCAGCTTTGCGTACTCTGTCTCCGGTCTAAAATTAATTCAAGCCATTGCTAAGTACAGTCAACCCTCGAAGAACATGAAAATCTGAACCGTGTTGTTCGAGGTTGTGTAATTGGGGGTGGGAATCGCATTTTTTTTTTATGTAAGCATACAGGAGAATACCGACAGATGGTGATAGTAATTCTGAAGTCTCATCTGTGGAATTCTATGACGCTTACTATGGTGTATATGGCTAAACGCTGCATGTGGAGTGTTGATCCGCCAACGTCATAGACTACAGCCCGAGATTCACGCATCATCCTTTATTATTACAGGAATTTACTATGGACGACTTTCGTCTACCACCAATTTGAATTAATAGGCTATGACTGGCATTTTACGGGTGAGGGATCAAATTCACACCAACTGGGGGTATTTTAGAGCTTAGAAATCGATTAAAAATATTTTTTTTTAATCTTCGTCGGGGATCGCACCCACGATCTTTGGCTTGCAAAGCAAACGCTTTGACAATTGAGCAATACCCGCTGACTATGCGGTTATGATATCAGCTCGATATAGCCCTTACAAGCATCTAGGCTACTCCTATTTTTCTGATGTCGTCAGTCCATATTGCGGGAGGTCGGTCAACACAGTTTTCATGCGCCACTAACACTTTTCTTCCTGTATGTGTTTACTTAAAAAAATTAAAAAATATGGAAAAATAGGAACTGCAGTATTGTTGTAGATACCTGAATATTTTGTATCCATCTTCAAGGATGGAAAACATGGGTTTGTAGAAGAACGGGTAGAGCAGTCTCGGGTCCGTGAGGCTGCAGAGGCTCTCTAGCGTCTGAGATACCTTGGCCAAGTCGGAGGCCGAACCAATGTCCAGCTGGAGCACCCGCAGGTCCTTGCACTTGAGGATCAGTGAGCCCCCGTGAGCCGCGCCGCTCGGAGAAGCCTTGTTGTCTCTGCGCTCGATGACATCTATGTTCTGGTGCAGCAACTAGAAGATGAATATGTTTTATTAACCCTACAGAGACGAAAGAATCATTTTGATAAAAAAATGATTTTGAGTTTTATACTATCAACATGTATAACGATCGGCCTTTAACATTTGGCCTGGCGATTACACTCATGTTGTGTAATCGGACTGTATAGTGTTAAGATAGAATAAGAAACAAAGTAGGGGTTACACAGTTGTAATCACTGCGACCATATGGTCAGGCTTGTGCTTGTAGGGTTAAATTGATAAATAATTCTTGCCTTATTTTAACATTGATCACACTGAGTAGTGTTTTTTCATTTGCTGGAATACCACAGTTTCGCCTTCAATTAAAGCTTCTTCAGTTGTCCACATAATAAAGGGTTTAGAAACTACGGAGTAGGAAGGTATAAAGAGATGTAGGAAAGGGAGATAGGTAGAGCTTAAAAAAGTTAAGAAATATGTTTTGATTGAGTGTTTTTGTGTAGAAAGTATTGTTACGATTATCGGGTACACTTAAAATGCGAAAACAAACGGTTCACAAACGGCAATATATTTGGAATATTTATGGAGTATGCTAAAAAGATGTAAGTGGATCTACAGTCAGTTACTCAACTGAAAAACCACATTTTTAATAGAAAAACCTCGCAACTGAAGAACATTAGTAATTTAAAATATAGTTTCCATTTATTATGTAAAATACACTACATTGAAGGAATACGCAATGTATTGCTGAAAAAGGCTTTACTTCAATAAAATATATCGTAAGTAAAACAAATACGAAAATACAACTGTTGTTGACAGCTGTTTTCTGTATGGGCATTACGACGACGTAAAAGACTCTTAAGGGATCATTGAAGCCATGACGATGAGTCCAGAACTGTTCGACTATGATGATGGATAATTACCCATAGTTCTTGGACGCCCTCCTTCCTAGAGCTGAGGATTAAGTGGTGCCCAGTAATGCAGAGTGTCCCGTCGACGTCGTCGTGGTGAGGGCTTTTGAGTATCACGCCATCCAGTTTAGGAATCTGTATCAACTCGGCAAACTCCATGTTTCGACGTTTTTCAAAAGACTTGTGACATTAATGACTGACGTTTGGAGCCTCCTTCTGCATAACAGCTGTCAAAGTTTTGTTGTGCGCTAGTCAGTGCTGCCAGACTAGTAATTCAATCTTCCTTTTTTTAAACTTCGAGTACCTTTTTGTCTTCCCATGTCTTTTGCATATCAAGAACATATGGTCACAATAAATTGACACCACTCAGCTATGTCAGTTACCATTGACTTTTCCACCTCCCAGGATTTGCACCTGAATTTTCACGTCCATCAGGAATTTTTCCACCTCCCAGCCTTTGCACCTGAATTTTCACGTCCATCAGGAACATTAAGAATTCCCGAACACCTTTGTAGCAGGAGACAGAAAACTAATAGACGGTATTATCTGAGGCATATTTTTGAGTTGTATTTTTAAAAAGAGATCGGTTAATTAGCGCGATGCTTCTAAAGCCTAGACTATTTGGTTTAAAAAATCTATTAAACCTACACATATTTAGAAAATCAAATCGATGTCCAAAACGTCCAATAAATTCACTGCATGATTTGAATTGTAATTACTTCAGCAAAAATATCTTGATTTTTCGCCACTAAAATTTTGAAGACCATGTCTCTTCATAACCGCGCACATACCTACGCCACGATGGTCTCCTTCACGATATTTTGGAGGGGATGGTTGAGGGTAGAAACTGTAGAGGGCGCCCTAGACGGGAGTATTTGCAGCAAGTATTCGAGGACATGAATTGTAGCGCTTATGCTGAGCTGAAAAGGGTTGCGGAGGACTGAGAGGAATGGAGATCGAGATGCAAGATTCTGTTGCTGCAAACCAATCCACCGGATTGATACTACGAAGAAGACCTACCTAAGTGAGAATTTATTTTTATCACAATGGTATCATTTATTTTGTTGCCTATGGATTCCAAGATAAATAGATGTGACTATGACAGCCGCTCAGTTGTTGTTGCGACTCAAGCTCTGAGTGAAGTGCTAAATTAACGCGTGATATTGAAATAAATCAAACGATTCAACCCCGCAATGGCTGTGCTGCTGAAGAAGAGGGTCCTGGCCGAGTTTGGGCAGAATTTCCAGGTATGTTTTTGATATAATTTATTGTGTTGTCTAACCTCCAATTTATTGGCTCCCTATTTTTTTTTGCTGCTGCAGTTTTATTTTTTGTAAAGACATGCAGGCAAGCACCATAAATTGATGATAATCATCAATTGAATTACATGACGGTATATAAATATTGCTAGATAGTGCATGAAGATCTGATGTGTTGTGTTTGTGCAAGGATAACAGCCTTAGTATAATTAATTAAAAGTGTTTTTTAATATTATTATTAAGCGACTAAACGATTGCTTGAGGTAGTAAATATTGAGGTGATACATGGAACTATGTAGACAAAGCATAGAAGTGTTATTGAGTTACTTATTTACAGTTGCCAAGTTTCCTGATATTGTAAGATAACCCGACTAGGGATTCATCATTAGGATCATTAGGCTATATTCTATTGTTAATCTTCTGATCGCAGTGCATTTCTTGGATTTGTTAATCGATTTCAAAACAATTTACATAGATTGTAATATATTTTCCACCAGCTCTCGGGTTTCTGCCTTAGAGGTTGTCTGTAACTATATACGAGTTTATTCCCAGATGGAATTCGGACAAAGCGTGGACAGAACTGAGTGATATCCGGGTCTACCTTCGCCCTTTGTAATTTATTATTATTTTTATACTATGTACAGTCGATTCCGCTTAATCGGGACTTAGACATTTTGTCCCAATTAAGCGGCTGTCCCAATTAAGCGAATTTCACATTTTAAAAAATTCATTTACTTGGTTTTGGTAACTAAGGCCATTAACCAGTAATACACACATAAAATTAAGCAATGCATATTTTTTTCAATAACTTTATTTTATAAACTCTTGGAAACTGTAAATTACATATAGGTAATATAAATTATGATATAAATTACAAATATGTAATATAAACTTTTAAGAAAAAAAAACCTAATTAAAATAATAAATGGGTAGGTAGGTACATACAATTTAATTCAATGCCAAAATAAGTCAAGTGTAGTCTATCTTCTGTTTTTGTAAAATTTCACTTCTACAAAATCAGCACAGATATTCAGTGCGGATGTAGGGCTCCCTTCATTTCCTTCCTGCATAAAATAACGCTGTAACACGGCCATACATTTATTTATGTGAGACAACGCATCATATCAAATTCTTTGTACATATTTTTTCTTGAGAATATGTGTAACATAATATGTGCTGTGATCTTAAATTTACTGTCCCAATTAAGCAGAATGTTGTCCCAATTAAATAAGCTTCCAAAGTTCCTTCCTTAATGCCACCGGTAAGCTATGGAATGCTCTTCCAGCGTCTGTGTTTCCTCCTTCCTACAATGTGGATCTCTTCAAGAAACAGATAAATATACACTTGCAATCTCCCCAACCCACACACAAACACGAACACAACACACGTTTCCCGCATGCAGCGTCCAGCCTCCCTGGCTGAGCGTCATAGAGTGCACTGGTCTTGACCGGTTGTGCTCTCCTGCATGCGTTTACATAAAAAAAAAAAAATATATATAAATTTACTATTGGTTTCTTGGTTTGATTTGTGTTTTTTGAGATTTGTCCCAATTGAGTAGAATCGACTGTATTCTACTGTCCTTGATCTTTTTTATACAAATAAAACATGATTTTTCTTAAATGAATGTAATGCAAATGAAAGTATACTTGTAATGATGCGATTGCTTGTTTCAGGAGGCATCGCATTCGCAAGCAAAGAAACTGTGTTTGACAAAAAAGCCGCTGATTGGAAGTTCTGCGGCCGCGTTTGTCGGCTTACTGGAGAAGTGCAAGACAAGCAACGACGCTCTGCAGCTGCTGTTGAGGATCTCGGACTCGCTGCAGTTTCAGGAAGCCGACCTGGGCGAGGGCGGTGCGCCAAGCTTACCGAACACTGCCGCACCGAGCAAGAGGCGGCCATTAGGTAGGTACTCTATGAACAACATAGGAATATCACGAGTGTCCTCCATCAGAGACCTTGGTATAGAGTTTGAGAGCAGACTGACGTTCCATGCGCACATTGAAGCTATGTGTGGTAAGGCTCTTAAGATGCTTGGTTTTGTATTAGGAAATGGCAGGGTTTTCTCGAGCACACACGTAATGGTGGTGTTGTTTAACTCATTGGTCCGTAGCAAACTCAAGAGCGGGTCTATCATTTGGGCACGCCATGAGTTGAAATATAGCCTCATGTTGGAGAGGGTACAGAAGAAATTTTTGAGATCTCTCTTGAATTATAAAATTATAGCTATTTGGTAATAAATTTATGTATTAGGGTGAAGGTGCTGGCGCTGTTGTGCGACATCGGCCTCGAATGCCCCGGCGCAGATCTTCACCACATCATACAGGAGAGCATTGCGCTGCTCAAGGGAGAGACTTCTCACAAGGTAAAGAATAATATATGCTTTACGTGTGATAAATTTCAGAAATGGTAAGAAGTTATAAAGTATGTATGGTAACACGGTAGCTGACGTTCAATTGAATTGCCAACAACTGTTTCGATTGAATGTTAAGGCAGCTTACATTGGCACAAGCTGCGCAAATGCTGGACGGGAGGCATGTGGCAACACCACGCTGACGGAGCTCGTTAACGCAGCGCCACTAACGGATGGGTGTCGCGATCCAGCCCTCGAGACAAAAAGTCTTAAACACAATGACGGTATATTTCTTTCATTGACAATTAGTTTGTAAGACTAACATACACATATGCATGCAAAAATATTAGAATGTTCAGGTTTCCTCAGGATCTTGTGTGTGGCGAGGGCTTCATCATGATATTACAATTTTACACAATTTTACACAATTTTACACAATTTTACACAATACAGTTTGGTTTATATCAGAACATTAATTTTTAATAACCTCGATCAATCTCAATTTGACAATATTTAGGGTACTTTATATTTAAAATTATTTATATTACACATATACCTGTATATCATCGGTACTGGGCTTATATTATTAATGGCGGCTCAGTATAAAAAAAGTCGATTCTCCCACGTCGGGAGCGAAAATGCTCAACAGGTGGAGTATTTTACAATAATTCAACATGCGATGGGCTCGCCGGAGCGTGTCTCTCGCTGGCGGATGGATTACCTGAGGGATGACACTCTACCTGCCCGTAGCTCTACCTACCTGTGGCTGCTAGTAGAGAAGGGGCGAGGTGTACCAAACAGCGGTACGAGAGCCGGTATTACACTATCAACTTATTACAACAAATCACATTTATAGACAAATGTGAAATAAAATTGTAAACCTCTTCTGTGGATAGCCCTCCCACAATACCCACTCCTTAACTCCACTCATGTACCCACCCTTTATTTCTTTATTAGTAAATGTTAATTTAGTGCTTAGTGTGATCAATGTTATAACAAGGTATGAAATTCTTGACTATTTAAGAATCTTTGGCTTAAAAATTGAAATTGAAATTACATAATTTTTTGTTATCATTCAGGTTATCGCACAAGGCATAACGACGCTCTTGAAGCTGGGCGAGAAGCTGCCCCCCGACGGAGGCTTGCACCAGCGCCTTATAGCGGTGGCCCAAGACTACCTCAAGGACACGAGTCACCAGGTCAAGTGTCGCTGTCTGCAGCTCATCAGCACGCTGCTGGAGAAAGACAGCAGGGAGCAACAGCACGAGGTCACTCTCAAGCTCCTGGCCGACTACACAAACTCGCAGGTGACTTGCAAGAACTACTTCAAGGACTTAATTAAAACATTTGAACTGCATTGGCCCTTGGGTTATCGGCAGTTGTGTTCTGATAATTGTCTTTTTTTTGATATCTTCAATTTAAGGGGACAGGGGAAATCATTTCAGTCAATTTCCTAGTAGTAGTAATAAGCTCATATTTTCGGTGAGAGAATCTATCTTTCATCTCCATCTTTTTACAAACCGTGAATGCAATTCTAATCTCTCACGGATTATTTATTTTTAGCACTTCTGTGCAGTGGCCACAATTGTTTAGAGGGGGCTCTCACTGGACTTATCAGTTGCTAACTGATCATAATCTGAATGAGTGCGTCATCAAGGAGACATAACTGTCCTCCGGTGTGAGGCGGGTAAAGTCCAGTAGTAATATTCACATACCCTTTATTCAGACAAAGACGACTTCACGTCGCCGGGATCGTTATTAGGATACGTAGTGGACAGATGAGAAACGGATGAACAACACAAAGACTTTTTCAAAAGCACATATGTTTTCGATAAACTTGACAAACTTTCAGTCTGGGGCGTAGCGTATGATTTCAAGCCCCGGCCGAATCACAACACACTACTCGCCGCGGTCGGAACTCAACTGATTACTGGCCACCGGGCGCAGCAAGTGGCTATCTATAAACAAGGAATATGGCGACACATGCGGGTCCGATGACCAACCAAAAAAAGAGACGAAAGGTCGTATATATCGAGGTTTTCAGTACCAGCTTGCAAGGGCTATATTGAGCTGATATCAATGCATATAAATATTGATGTAAGAGTGAACGAGCTCTCTACTACAGATAAACTTATGCAATTTGAGTGATTGGTGTTAAAATATTATAATGTAAACTAAAAATAATGTTTGTACTAAATGAATTGAAAAAAATCTATCTGCTAAGTAACATTAACCTATAATAGCTATTTTCCTTTGGAATGATTAAAGCGAGGAAGCCTCAGCTCTCGACTCACGTCAAATCTTAAGAATCATATCTGCAAACGGGTATTAAGTTGGTTACCTTATGTCAAGGTATGTCTGCATGTAAGTAGAAGTGTTCTAAATTCAGCTAAAATGTGGTGTTTCTGATTTCAGGATGCACGTGTGAGATGCGAGGCTTTCCAGTCGATGCTTCGTCTTCAGGAGCGCGGCATCGACCTCGCTGCTCGCCTCTACGACCAGGTCTGCCCGGCTCTCTCAGACGACTACGAGAGTGTGCGGCAAGTCGCTCTCCAGCTGGTGCACTTGCTAGGCAACAAGTACCCCGACAAGTAAGGCCATCATTATATCTGTGCTCATTACTACTATTTTTTATGCATTTTCTGCGCAGCAAGCATCTTAATAAATAAGGATATCACTAGTGCATGTCTTCTATTATATTGCTGTACAATTGCAGATAACTTTAGGGCGTATCTCATCTAAGATCAAGTGTCTTAACATGAAGAAGAAGATAAATAAATAAATTGAAAAATATATATAAATTCATAATTTGGAATCATAAGAAATGAAAAAAAACAATTATTAATAATAAGAAAATACTTAATAATCAAAAACTTTTAATATATAGCCCGGTTCTTAATATGTTTCCTATAAATTTGCTCTGTTCAACTGTTCCGTCTACAGATGTATCTAATACTTCTCCTCTCCCTCTAATTCTCTTTGTAACCTTCATTAACTGTTCTGTATTTTAGGTTTACTTTTTAGTAAGTAGCTCTTGACGAAGGTGCTATGTCACCGAAACCGGAAGATTATTAATTACATTAATTAAAACTTAATAGTATCATACAAAGTAGTACTTGTTTTATTCTGTACAGTATCTTGGAAATTTTCATTGTATTTTTAGTTGTAAGTAGTAGTAAGTAGTAGTAAGTAGTAGTAAGTTTATTTTAAATGGTTATTTGATGTTGATTGCAGTGTGATAACGTTGGCGGATGGCGAGTCGACCTTGCGTCTAGTGGATGACGCGTTCGTGCGAATCTGTGGAGCTGTGAACGACTTATCCATGAGCACGCGGGCGTTGGCTTGCTCGCTGCTCGGTGGCATGCAAAAGGTCGGACAGAAGTTCCTGCAGCAGACGCTGGACAAGAAGCTCATGAGCAACATGCGGGTAAGTGTCTGTGGTTTCACTCAACACATGGTTTCAAGAATCCACACACGCGCTGTCAATGGCCTTGAACTAGGGCAAGCGCTATTAACGCTTACCGCGGCAGAAAGAGTTGCCAATGGCCGGTATTGCCATTACAAAGTCTATAACCTGTAAGTGTGAAATTATCAGGCGATTATATGATTTATCACATAATTGAGTCTGCGTTATGGCCAGGAAAACGATCCAGAAGAAAAAAACGACTCAACCTTGACCTGCTCGCAAGCACGGTAAGTGGCAGACTTACTGGGTCACTTAGAGAGTTGTACCTCGCTCGTTCTCGATTGGCGCTACGTCAACTGTCCTGTTTCATGCGGCCACCGGTTAGCAGGGGCGGCACTGGTTGGCATTTGCAAACGAGAAACAATGCCGATCGTTAAACGATATGGCGTCTAAAGGTATAAATGTATATAAAAATGAATCTATGTGTGTTTGTCCTTTATGCATTACTACACCATTCATCTGATCGATATGAAATTTTCAGGAAATATTGTAAGTATTCCTGTCAAGATTTTCATAACAAAAAAACTTGAAATTAAGTAAATGTACAGCTTGAAGTTAGCCTTTTTTGAATTGTTTCTTTTTACAGCGTAAGCATACTGCACACGAACGTGGAGCAATGTTACTTGCGTCGGGGGAGTGGGCAGACGGAAGGCGCTGGGGAGCAGATGCTCCTTGTGAGAGGATCCAACAGGGTTCGGTGGCCCCGCTGTCTCTTATGGCTGGGGGCGCGGCTGGAGCATTCGTTCACGGCTTAGAAGACGAGTACCTTGGTGAGACATATACTTGTTGTATGAACCTGTGACACCCTAGTGAATATTGCTTCTACAGACGTTCTCTCTGTAGAAGTTTCAGTTATCTCTCTTAACAGCATCTAGAACTTTGTTAATAAAAATGGGTGGTGCCCGACAAGTTTGAGAATGTTAATATCATGTCCGAGATTGGTTTGCTTCTCTCAAACAATTATCTTGAGTTTCATGATAACCTTCCAAAAACTACACACCATGGACTGGTGAGCAGTGTATCAATTTATTCTTTAAAGGTGAAACCAGATTTTTTAAATTTCTGTGTGCCATAAAAAAAAATCAGGGTCAAAAGGTTAAGATATTTAGTTCTTCATAAAGGTATAATAGTATATCCATGCTCGGAGTGTCTATAAAAGATATAATCCAAAACGAGGATCACTCAAGTGGCATCATGACATATCTGTTATAAAGAGATGACGGGACAGAAAAGTGTTGGAGTGATGTACAAGAACTGGCGTATAGAGTGTTGGCCAAGCAAGGTGGACTGATGACATCAGAAGAATAGTGGGAGTTGCCTGTACACGGAGGATCGAGAAGGATGGAAACTCATATGGGAGGTCTACGCTTAACAGTGGATTGACACAGGCTGATGATTATAAGAGATATAATCCCTGCAACAGTTCTATAACATTGTGGCAACACCACTCTGACAGAGCGCAACAACGCAGCACTGCCATAGAATAGGATGTTGTGCTCCAGACCCCAAGACGCAACGTCCTGCACGAAATGCTCATGAACCACGATGATACATCTCCTCCATGAACAATTAGTACTAAACTAATAGCATTTTTTTTTGTGGTTTCAGAGGTCCGGTCTGTTGCTGTGGAGTCAGTTTGCCAGCTGGCGCTCAGCAATACTACATTTGCCATCACTTCGCTGGACTTCCTTGTGGACATGTTTAATGACGAGATAGAAGATGTGCGTCTGAAGGCCATCGACAGTTTGACTCGAATTTCGCGCTTCATCGTACTGAGGGAAGATCAGCTGGAAACCATCTTAGGAGCTTTGGAGGTATTGAGAACAGACACACGACACTATGCCATAATAACTCCTTCATAGCAGTCCTCCGTCTATAGCGATCATGTGGATATTGTAGCCTCATATTACAGATTTATTCTAAGATATCATACAGAGAGAAGTCCAGGGGTACACGTGTCAGGTGCGAGGCTTGCCTGTCGAAGCTTCTCGGATGATTAAGAGAGTATGTGGCAGGTTGCACTCAAGTTGGTGCAGTTGCTAGGCAACAAGTACCCTGATAAGTAAGTAATACCGTCATTATATCTGTGCTCGGCAATACCCACTTTTTATGCAGTTCCTGCACAACAAGAATCTTAACCCTTAAGCCATCAAGACCCTCTACAGGAGGGCATCACTACTTTTCTTAATTTATAATGCAAAATTTTTCGCTTCGGCCATGATAGTAACGAAAGAAAAGACTAAGAATACCAACCGTACGACTGTGTTCCAAGGATTGGAGATTAGACGGAAGTACTCCTTTATTTATTAGAAGAACTGATTTTTTTAATCTAGTCGATTGAATCTACAAAATGTCTTGGGTCTCCAACACAAAGGTGTCGTAATTTCGTATTTGAAAACAGGGCGGATTTGTGTTTTATCCTTTCCCTACTAAATCCGTTTTTCGTCCATAATATTATCTACCTAAAGAAACAGCTTTGAACAAGATACTTATGTTGTGAGTTTTACTCATTTCTATTGAGATTTTCGGGTGAAGTGGACGTATTAATGCAATGGCGGTCGAAATTTTGGATATAAAAAATTCGCCACACACGGCTAAACCCAAAATCCACTGTACCGAATCCTGCCTTGAAAAACTTTTTAGTTATTTGGACATATTAATTATTTGTTAAAATAGTGCCGATTCCAATTACAATAGCAACCTATTACAATGCCTCACATTACTTGATATTTATTGTGATAAGTTGTGTAATCATATATTTTGATAATATGTCATCAGTTTGTTTAAAAAAAAATGTGTGAGTTTTTAATGAACACCTTCTACAGAAGGTATTAGTGGCTTAGTTGAAAAAAAATTCACCTGGCGCTCTCAGGTAAGCATTTTATTACATATGGTTGATTGATTCGTGTCTGTCAAGCTAAAATCATACTAGAACCATATTTTTATGACGAAATTCCTTATAATTCTATTTCAGTGGTTAATAAGTCTAGCTTTATTGTAAAATCCATTTGTTTTCAGGACTTTTCGATAGATGTGAGAGAGGGCCTTCACCGCATGTTGGCCTCCAGCACGCTGGCCTCCAAAGTCTGCCTGGAGATGTGCGTGGATAAGATACTCGACAATCTCAAAAAGTATCCTCAGGTGAGATAACTCAAATTTCACGTGCATGTTTCGGACAAAACCCGGTCTATGTTAAGCAATGACTAAACTCTACAAGGATAGTCAATTATATAGGCAAGGGATGTACTTGTATAGGTTACTACATAAATACACACAGATTTACTTAATTTATGTGTGTGTAGAGTTCACTTTATTCATGAAATGCTTGTCTCGTGTTTCAGGATAAGAAGTCCACGTACTGTTGCTTGCAAAGAATCGGTGCTGCTCATCCGGAGCTGTGCTTGCCGCTGGTGCCGCAGCTGCTGAGCATTCATCCCTTCTTCCACATGCCGCAGCCTGATGTGGAAGATCCAGCCTGTATCCTTTCAAACCAGTCTTCGATATGCGAAACAGTTGTTAAATAAGCCATTAATTTGGAACAAAGATGTGAAACATTAAAAAATATTATTTGTATGGGTAAATACTCGGAGATCAAGCTATATTTTCTTGAATATAGGCTGTTTATAGGCACTTGGTGCATAGCACTGTCTGCGGCTAGTGTTATTGTCTTGTAGCATATTTTATTTAATCCTGGAAACTTGTTGCATACCGTGGTACCTTAACTTGAATCCAGACATTTGCATCTTGATCCTGGTTCTCAACGCTGCCCAGCACTGCAGTGCCATGCTGCAGCTGTTTGAAGAGCACACCACCAAGCACTACTCCTACCTGAGGGACACCATGCCACACCTGGTGCCTCCCTTACCCATAGGTAACAGTATAATATAACCTATCCGCTTAAATACACGGTAATCTAAAAAATTTGAACATAATAATTATGAATGACTAGTTGGCTTGAAATAAAATTGAAAGTGTTGAAAAAAATATATAAATAGTATTTGAAACATTGAAATTTCCATTAAAAAAATGGCGAAAAGACATAAAGTAAAACAAAATTTGAGTCTATTCCATGTCGGCCTTGAGCACATAAAGCTAGACCAAGCAAAAAGACAAAAAAATAAAATGCCAGACTATTCCACGTCGGTTATGTACACAAGGAGGTTAGAGAAAGCGAAAAGACAAACAAAAAATATATATAATCGTGTCCGAAACAACAGGGTCAGAGCCTGTCTGCCCAGAAGTGGGTGACGTCGATGGCGTTACTCCCGGCCATAATCAGGTCTTCTTGGGTGCAGCTACTCGGACACAGCGCACACTTCAGAAGGTGTGACAGGGTCTGTTCCACGCCGCAGTCACATTCAGTCGGTCCGCTGTAAAACTGCCAGGCTTTCATTTGTGTCCTCTTGCATTCTTCGGTCCGAAGTCTGTTAAGGAACCTCCATATTTTCCACCCCTGGTCATGTCCAGGGGCTAGATCCTCTTTCGGGGCAATCCAAGTATTCCCCTCAGTTGCGCTTCTCCACATGTTCAGCCGCAGGGTGGCCTTAGGTATCACCAGTTCCGTTGTCGACTGTAGGAAACTTCTTCTTGATTTGACCCGTGTGGTTATCTTTTGATACCCAAACATAGCAATGATATAGCAGACGTTGCGATTCGAACGAGATGAGAGAAATATCATGAGACGATGTTTGCCGGGAATTTGTATGTGTGTATCAATTTTCGAATACTGTAATGGATCTTCTATGATTCATAAATATTGTAATATTTAAATATATTGTTAAAATCCTCCAAAAACAATTAAAAATATACATGATATTCTAGTGGTCAAAAAACTCTTTTTGAGACGCTGCATTAATTACTTTGGAAAACTTGGGAGACCATAAAAATTTATTTACATGTGTGTTCTACAATGCTTTTAAATTTTTTTTAAGTAATTGAATTTCACCGGAAATAAATTGATATAGTAATTATTTTTTTGTATTTTTGTGGTTTAGGTGACACTCTGATGTCGGCCGCGGCCGGATTCACGGACGAACTAACTCAGCCCGGCGGGAAAGTGGCGGTTAATACACGCAACTTGCTGGACACAATTATGGCCAACGTGGACAATGCCGGCTCTTCAACCAGGGTTAGAGCAACCCTACTGGCTGCCGCTCAGAGTCAACTCAACAGGTATGAGGAGTAAATGAAAAAGGATGACTGTGCTCTTCGACCAGCTGAATATTCTCTGCACAACTTCCGAACATTTTTCACGTCTATGACCCAGACCATACTCTTCTTTCAATTGGCGTTTTTTTTTCAATTTCAATCAAAGCAACCTGTATTGCATTAAAAAATGTGTTGACAGACTGCAGTTTGCACTAGGCCCGAGCAACAATCGGGACGTCCATCGCAAATAGCTGCTTCCCCGATACTGAGCTACTTGCAAACATGATAGTATTGCAAATTTTTGCATGCGGTGACAATTGCTTTATATTTATATATTTTTTGCCACATGGTGATGTAGAAATTTCATCTGTTGATTCTTGATACTTGCCATTTTTAAGTATTACTGAGCGTTACATGTGGAGTGTTGTTCCGCCGGCTTCACATTCACAACGTGATCTATATACCACACCTAGTTTGTTGGATGGGAGACCGGCTTTAGACTTAATCGACTCATAGTATTTTAATTTAACTGAGATTGATACTTTAAGGGTTCATCAAATTTATACTATAATTTTAAAATAATTTTAATAAAAAAATAAAAAATATATATTTAGTTTTGATTCACATTTATTTTAAATGATTCACATTTATTTTAAAGATGTTTCAGCTTCCCTGAAAACCATCTTCAATAATCTATTGGTAATAATCTAATTCTAATGCTCTCCAGGGAGGCCGAAACATGTAATCATTTAAAATAAATGTGAATCGAAACGATATATATTTATATATATATATTTAATGAAAATTAATTTGAAATTATAATTATGCAATTATAAGTATTGTCAGTTTATAACCTTAATGTTATTGAAGCTTATATTATTATGAAAAGTACAATAATTGAAAGATACAGGATCCATTGCAGTCTTCTTAGGGGAAAAAGTGAAGGATTGTTTTTTGGAAATGTTTTAAATTGACGAGGTTGAAGTCACCCCACCTTGAGACCCTTCCGAGAAACATGTTTATCTTCTTCACCAGAGATTTCGTAGCAGTTATTGCAAGTAAATAAATACTTGTTGACGATGATTTTTCGCATTCAATGTGTTGATATGTTGTTGTTTGTTAGGCTTGCTGAGATCGAGCCTTCAGTGAGTGGTGCAGCTAACTTCACTGCACTTTACATGGGTTGCGAGCTGCTGTTAAGTTCGGTGCTTTCCAGCCGCCTGTGGGGAAACCCCACCGCACTAGCTTCACCACAGGGGCTGCTCATCCGCAATAACATCGCCACGTTGCTCAGCAATTGCCAGAAGTATGTTTTCTATCTGATCGTACTGTAACTGACACAAATTCATTTATTTTTAATTTTTAAAGTGAGTGGAGCACTGGATCCCCTCTGGATGGCCACGTGAAGGCGCATCCAGTGCCCCTCTAACCGTGAGTCCCACTTATTCGCCCACACAGCCACCATTGCGTTGGGACTGCGTCGAATGCGCGCCCATAGAGAAGCACAACGCTTCCTTATTATGGCACGGAAGCCATCCATTCGCGCCTCCGTCTACATGCCTGAGGCACTGCAGTATCGTAGCAGACCTAACAAATTGTAATAGGGCGACCGGAATGAAGTGTTGTATTTTTTCTTCTCGCTCTTCAATTGTCACTTGTGCTTTGCCAGGCGATCTTTCAACAATGTATTTGAAGTTAAAGTATTGATATCGACTCGATATGGTCCCTTCAGTCCCTCCTCACACCAAAAGAATGTAACAAATGTTCTGTCATCTAGACTTCATTGGAGCGGATACCTAACCGAACGAGTAGAGATATCATTTGATTCACAGCCCCCCTCCCCCTCACTATCACACAATAGTGCGCAGAACAGACAGTTGTCTTGGTTACTTGGTTCTCACTGCTAGCCATAGACGTTTTTTCTCGCTACCTGGATTGACCCTTAGACGTTCGTCGTGGCGCTCCTGAACATGTGGTTTGGATCTCGGAGAGTTTTTGTAATTACTCATCCATCTTTCAACATTTTTACCCTCTGGATACTGGTTTTTATTTGGAGCTGTGTCAGTATCATAAGCCATACATAAATGAAGTGTATTGTGATATTTAAATAAAAAATAATAATAACCGTGCTTACAATGGAGGTTTTTGTACCATTTTTTAAATTAATATTTGTGCTACACTGGGGAATGTTTAAGACATTCCTAAATGTCAAAGGTGGTTTAAACAATTCGAATCCGGTGATTTTAAATTAACATAAAAACCTTTAAAGCGGAATACCAATTTAAGTGGATGACGATTTGTTAATCAGTTCGAACCGGAGTTGGGAGAACAAAGGACAACCATGAGCGGTGGAGAATGCTGCGGTAGGGAGAGTCACTGCTGTGTGACTGGAGAGATTTACAGACCGTCTCACACCTAAGATCCTACCCCATGTGCCCGACTAGCTGCACATCAAGACCTATTGATGGGCAGCACACGGGCTATACATGTTGACAGATATTGGGCTGAAACAATTCGACATTGCTCACACGAAGAAATATTAAATGATTGTTTTGTTGTCTTTTAGGTTACAGCATCTGTTTGTGGGATGTACAATGGAGGACACCTCCGCCGTTCGTCAACTGACCTTGCGTGCGCTGGCGTTGCAGCTGGTCTACATCGTGCGCGGCAGCAACCAGTCTGCGCTGGCGCCTTGCCACGCGCTCAGCCAGGACATTGAGGACCTGGACAGGTTCCTGTCAGAGAGTGGTCAGTATCAGTTGCAAACAGTGGTGTAGTGGGGCCGCTGTCACTGTCTGTGGATCAGTATCAGCTGCATACAATGGTGAAGTGGGGCTGTTGTCTGGTTCAGTATCAGACCATCGGAGATAAGTGCGCGTGGAGAGACACTCAGTTCAGCCAGAGCAAGTAAAAGCACCTTGAAGCTGACGAGAGGTAGCTCCTAGCATGGTCTTTGCCAATCGTGCTTTCAGTTTCGTGGCACCAACTGTCTGGAACTCGCTGTCGGACAGTATAAGAGAGTTGAAAATGGAGGCTTCCTTCAGAGGCAGAATCAATATATACCTTTTTACTTGAGAGGCAAAGAAGCGCTTTTGGAATGACCATAAAAAAGTGATTTATAAATACAGATGTTTTCGTCGCTGGGTTGAAAAGATTGGCCGGAGGAGGAAGTCCGAGATTCTGTTTCTAGGGGGCACCACGTGGAGGTTCTTTTCATGCTTTTCATGCATGTAGAACAAAGGACAACCTCGAGCGGTGGGAAATGCTTCAGCAGGGAGAGACACTATTGTGCGATTGTGGAGACCTGCAGACCGCCTCACACCTAAGATCCTGCTCCACGTGCCCAACAAGCTCAATTTCAATTTATTTTTTTCTTTTTAGAAATATTAAAAATAACAATATTTAATTAATTTCTATAACAGGATACAGGATAAATAATAATTTATAAATCTATAATTTATAAAAAGCTGCACATCTCAGGACCTAATGCTGGGCAACACACGAGCTATCGATGTTGCCAGATACTGGGAAAAAATAATTTCACGTCGCTGACACGAAGAAGACGATAAATACAGATATTATAATAATCGATTTCGCATTGATTGGGGGTATTGATGTGTGTTTTGTTGTTTCCAGGTATGGAGCCAGATCAGTTCACGATTGGAGTGTTTCAGCAGATCTCGTTGTTGGCCGATACCAAACCTGGTCCCATGGCTCGATGTCTTCTTCCTCTGCTTCAGAGTGTGCCGCCATCGCGCATACCAAGACCCAACATCAACGTTAGTTGTCCTTTGTAAACCTTGACCCACGCACCTAATTACAACTAAAACTCGCCAGCCTACTTGGTCCTAGCTTTATCCCATGAAAACCTAGAGGCTTGAAGAAAAGCAACTGGAACTTTTTTTATATTCAAATAGAAATATTCAAAAAAAATTTGAAAAAAAAAAAACCCAAAAGCCACAATATCAAACTGGCTGTGAAAACCTAAGAAGTTATTTAATAGTAATTACTGTTCACGGTCGTCTCTGGATGATTAAGGCACAAAGAGTAAAACATTTGCTAACAAGCCACAAGTTGTGAGTTCCATCCCCGACTAAGCTTAAAATTAAAAATATTATGTTAGTATTAGTCATCAATATTGGGTCGGATCGTCCCTTAAGACAAAATTGCCCCCGATGACTCAGTAGCATCCGGCTAATCATCCAACCATATGGTCACCATTCTTGGAGGGTTAACGATTTTTGTTTATTTTTTAGATCCGAATGTGCAGTGCGACCATCTTGGAGCCGACTGGCGACACGGAGAAGGTTGTAAAGTTCACGGCCGGGTTGGTGGCCGCTGTACATCTGGAGGCAGAAGTTCTGCACGCGCGACAACCCGCAGCACTGCGACTGCGCGTCAAGTATCCCGACCAGCTGGCTCGCGTGTGTGTGCCGCGCGCAGGAGATCTGCGACTACTGCACCACGACCCACAACAAGGTTACTGTACACCACTCAAACTAAATCTAATGAAACTCCGTTATTTTGTTTTTCCACATAATTTGTTCATTTTCAAAGATCCCGGCAAACACCCATAAGAAACAATGATAAATATTCCCGCATAAACTGTTTTCCGATTTATCATTTTCTTCAATTTATCGTCTAAATATGGGTGACAGGACGGTCGACGTTGCGCGAATCAAGAACAAGCGAGGTACTACTCTTTTACCGCATTTGCGAGCGGGTCAAGGTTGAGTCGTTTCCTGCTTCTACATTGTTCTCCTGGTTGTAGCGGAAACTAAAGGCATCAGCATTTGACCCGTGCCATAACCTTAAGTCCAATTCTGTATTTTTTAAAACTCATTTTTAAATAAATGAGAGTAATCTCAATGTACATTCCCCCTGGTAGGGATTGAGCCACCCATGGGCAAAAAAAATGTATAGGCATCGGGATCGTCGGGTTTATCATCTCCTTAAAAAAATACTTTGATAATTGAACACTCAATTATTTCTCTGGTACTACAGCTGCAATCTATGTTAGTTTGCGGGCACTTGCCCTGGAGGCTCCAGGAAACTATCTATGTTCCCATGTGCGCCTTTGGGATATAGGTGTTCTGCGACAAGGCATAGACAATTTGAGTTTACAGAACTGAGAAAAGGTAATTTGTTGTGTTCATGTCCTCCAAATATGGAGCATATATCGGATATATAAAAATTCACTGTCGTGACTTTACTCAGTTTACCACTTGGTATCAAGACATACCCTACCTTATATTGAGATTTACTGTATTGATTTCATATTGAATTTATCATTTTTCAGACTCTGAATCGTCGGAAGAGGGCACCAACTACCGCCTGCTGACCAAAGTGCTGGTGTCGCATCAAGTCTGGACCGAAGCTTGCGCCATTGAAATTTCTCTCTGCCTTGCGGTTCCCGATCAGACAGGTTCCGGCCGCAAGGAAGCTGCACTAATCGAGCTCGGCCGGCCGGTGAAAGTCAGCCTCATGCCGCAGCCCATCAAGAGAGGCATCTAAGACATCAATCCGTGACAAGTCGAGACACAAGACCGTTAAAGATGTCATTCGAGAGTAATCTGTAAAGCTCAGATAGTCTATGCCTTGTCCCGAAAAAACATCTGTTTACCCGGAGTGCCACATGGGAACATAGATGATTCCCAGGTGATTCCAGTACAATTGCCTGCAAACTTGCATAGACTAAAACTGTAGTACCAGATTTTTTTTAGGAGTTTATTAACCAGCGTTTTTTAAGGAGAACAAAAGATTAGCCTGACGCTCTAGAGGCCTCAACATTTTTTTTAACCCTGCCAGGGGCATGTATAGAGCTTAGATTTGTTTAAATCAATTTTATAAAATCAAGCTTGGTCGGGTTTGGAATCGACAATGTGTGTGAACGACAAATAAACGCCTCACCACTGCATTATAAATGGGTTACCAGCACATCTTGATTTTTAACATCCATTTCCTATCTTATTGTTGTAGTTTCCTGAATTTCTATGGAATGTTATTTCTTATTATATAACAATTATTTTTTAAATGCATTGTCAAACTACACTTAATTTATTTAATGCTGTTTATGTGCAATGGGTATTTTTTTTCGTTTAATATTTTTTTTACATGTTTTTTCCTGTATTTTTTTCTATCCTTTGACATCCCCGGTCTAAAATAAAGCGACTCCAGATCGCCGGGATCGTCATCGAGACGCGATGTGGATGGATAAGGAGCAGGTCACCAAAGCAAAGAACTCGTCGAGAAGCACATTGACATGTATTTTACATTAAAAGATTGATGTAATTCGGTTCTCTTCCTCGAACAGAACAGGCTTGTTAATTTCACAGCATCCGGGCAGAGACGCTGACAGGTGGCAGTGAGAGTCACTACCCCCGTAACTAATAGCGGCCATCTGGCAAACCATGCCGCTCCCATGTGACATTGAGTGGCTGTCAAAACTAAAACAAAATGGCGTCTCTAAACCCCTTATTTAATATACTACGAGGGTAATCCGTAAAATAAGGTTCCCATGGCACTACAGTTCTGAAAAGCGCTGTTATGGTGGATCCTGCGATTCTGTAGTGTACCTTGGTTCCCCCACTCCAAATCCCTTCCCTAGCGAGCTGCTTGCGGAGCTCAGTCTTGGCTTGGCAGCCATACATGATGGACCTCGCTTCGCCCGCCAGGTGTGAGCTGCGCTCGGCGATTCGTTTCCTGTCTGCAAAATCATTTGGGCCGTAGAAATCCATTCCGTGTGTCAGGCGAGCCAACAAAAATAAGAGACAAAAGATCGCAAGCTTCAAAGCTTTTCGACACTATCCTGCAATGGGTATATCGAGTTGGTATCAACCTTTTTATTGGAATATTTGTTCCGTTAATAAATGAAAAATCATTGTGAAAACTAAACGAAGAATATCTTCGTTATAAATAACAAAAGTGTTCGTTATATGAGGGTTAACTACATAAGTAAATTATAATATTTTATAATTAATTATTTTGAATGATTCAATGTATAGA
Organism: Glossosoma conforme; assembly: GCA_022606575.1. Lineage (NCBI taxonomy): Eukaryota > Metazoa > Arthropoda > Insecta > Trichoptera > Glossosomatidae > Glossosoma > Glossosoma conforme. The sequence goes on from JAGTXR010000027.1 coordinate 42,760, forward strand.
TTACTTTATCGAATAAATTATATTTAAGTAAATCTTGTTTAATTTTGCTTTAACATGTTTTACAGATATATTCAATTTTATTTATTCAATTTTATTTATTCAATTTTTTTCCCCTTACTGAAACATTACAAATTTGAACAACTCAATTAGTTTCTGAAGCACATTAAGAATAAATCATAAAATAAAAAAAATACAATATATACAAATATAGGTACTTATGATTAAATACTAAGAACAAAGCAATAAAGACAAGCAACAGAAGGTCCCAATTCTCATCAAACAGACGACTCCAACAAATTATTCCTACAAAGAAACTCGTTGAGTTCATGTCTGAATTGGGCCTCCCTTACGTGAAATATATCAACATCCGAGGCGATTTGGTTAAATAGTCTGATATATGTTGATAGTTGAATTTTTTTGAATATTTTATTTTATTCTTTATAAAAATATCTTCTCTGTTCAGCTTTAGCCTAAAAATTTTTCTTTTTCCCATTTTTAAAAAAGAGCAAAAAAATCATAGGAAAAAAAAATTAAGTTTTTTTTTCATACATTTTGTTTATAATGGCTTTTTCTATTTTACTGTTTCCAGTATATTTATGCATTGCATGAATTATCGTTTTGCACACAACGCCATTTCTGCTAAAATAATTTCAAGTTATTATTCGGACTTAAAAAAAGCTGAATTTAATTTATCTAAAATAAATTTATACAATATTTAATGATTTGGAGGCGTTATGAAGTTCGCCAGGTCAGCTAGCGTAGTATAAAACCCACTTTCTTCATGTAAGCTTCCTACGCTTCCAGAGGATTTGGTAGTAAGACAAAAAGAGTAAGATAACATAGCAAAGGTAAGTATTACAAAAAAAAACTAAAAAAAAAAACTAATAAATAATAAATAAATAAATAATAAATAATAAATAAAAAATAAATAAATAAAAATGAATAATTTTCAAAAATGCTAAAATGTAGCATTATAATACAACATAATCTTTTTTCATGATAACTATTGGAGTTTGAAAATATTCATTGTGACATAACTCTAACAAGTATATTATAAGGCAACACAGTAGTACCTCGACATACGAGTGCCCCCACATATGAGTTATTTGAGATATGAGCCGTCGAGCGAGCGATTTTTTGCTTTATAAATATCAATAAAATAAAACGGCGCTAGCGCGGATTTTTATTTTATGACGCTTTGAAACTATGATCGTGTAAGGCTACCGATTGATATAACAAGGCTACAAACCACTGACCTTGTATAAAATTGTGGTTGACAATGAGTAACCGCCAAAAAAACGCGCAAAACGCTCTTCACGGAAACGAACCCTAATTATTCAAACCATTTCAACCGGAAAAGCTTAAGATGTTCATCGCTAGATGGTATTTAAAATAATATATTACGAACTCGAATTATAATTTATTTATAGTAATACATATTATCTTAAGAATAATATTGAAAAAATATATTATTTAAAATTTAATAAATTATTTATAATTTTTTTTATTATTATTTTTTGTGTTGTAATGGATATATCTTCTAATTAAGTTTGCAACTTAGATTCGTTCGAACCCAATTTAAGTTTTGCTCCAGTCTGTCTGAAAAACGTTATTCATAGCTTCAAGTCGACAAACAAGAGTTGTAACTTAAAACTGCTCCCATTACCAGATCTTTTAATTAGGATCACAAATAAATTTAATTAATTGGAGAGGTCGCCCGAATTTTATAATTGCGTTAGTTTTTGCAATCTTCCCAAAAAGGATGCGAGTATTTTGGAACTTTTTGAAATTACCATTTCCAACGTTACTGCTTAATTTTTATTCAGGACTATTCAAAACGTTATTTTAAACATAACTATTTGTATTAAACCTCCAAAGTAATTGTTATAATCAACTCTCTATCTTAGATGGAATCTGTCAATTCATACAGTCACGAATCAAAGTCCAAAACAACAAGTATCGAGGAATTTGCGGTGTACGAAATTCTATGTATAAGTAATATTAATATTAATGAGGAATGCTTACGCATCGATACGGAGCATGGACTATCCCAATAATCTGCCACTCTATGTGGATTGAAGGGATCAAGGTACAAAAATGGTATCGAGGAATGTGCAGTGTATGACATTAAATGTATTAATATTACTTTTATAAGTGCTTACTCGTGTTGTAAATTAGGGTATATAAAGGGGACTCGTATTAAATAAATTATTACCAACTCATCTCCGTTCTTTGGTCTTATCCTCAGTGCCGGATACTTGGTATTCCGGCATCACCAGTTAGCTGATGCTGTAATTTCGGGACCGCAACCTCGGTTCCGGAACAGGACTGTCCGTCATGCTTTAATCTATATATTTGTCGCATATTTTACGAATTGAAGATATCGAGTATTTACTAAAATCATTGATATTTATTAGAATTTTTAATGTTTCACACATTTGCCCCAGATAATCAAACCCAGCAACCGTTTTCAATAATGTTGAATATTTTGACCACAAATGTATTTTTTTTATAAATTCTAGTAATTTTGATTATTTATTTATTGTAGTTAAATAGCCAGGGATCATGCTGAATTTTTTTTAAACATTCTGTACCGTCCCTATTTTTCTTTATGTGAAACTTTGCATCTCACCAAGAGCCAATGCTGCCATATAATGGGTTTCGAGAGTAGATGTCTGCATACAATACTGGTGTACGATGGCTTGACGTTTAAGAAATGACGAGTTGAGAGCGGACAAGGCAGCCTTCCATACTATAGTCGACCAAGCTGCGAAGGTGAACCTGGTTGAGACATGTATTAAGCATGTCACAGGAGAGAATAAGCTAGTTACAGTTTCTTTAAGCTCTCGGGTTTACGGCATCCTGGAAGTCAATCAGGAACTATATATGTTTATTTAGAATGTACTCAACGGAGCTCGCAGGAGGTAGACCTGACATTGAATGAGGCGAAGACTTTGGCAGCTGACAGAGCTTTGTGACAGTATGCTCCAGGTATGTGAGCGAAAATGGTAATGATGATGATTAATTTATGACATTAAAGAAAAGGATCACACAATATCTCTGTCTCGCCTAAAATGGCTGTGGTTTCTGCTTAAATTATTCTTACCCATCATAAATAAAATTAAATAGTTTATATGTATAAAATTTTAATAATTTATATTAATAAAATAAAGTTATTTGTCATATATAAGTATACATTGTCGATATTATTTAAGCGCATTATATAATACATGAAAGTATGCTTTATGGATATTAATTTTTCTTCCGAACATCTATTCCATAAAGAAGAATCTTCAAACGGGTATTTTATTTTATACATAGTATACGTCCGATAAACACAAAGCGAAAAACAAAAATAAAAAACTGTTATTTTCTGGAATCTTTCTTTGAAAAAATATTGCCACCGTTCAAATAGGTTTTCCCCGACTTCCGCTTGCAATAAATTAATGTTACAATATTTAACCCAATTTCGTCGATTCTCCCGCGTCCAGGACACGTCTTTTCCTTTCAAACTAATTGATTAACGGCCAGGCCATGCTTCAATGCAGTTACTACCAACTGTTAAAAAATAAAAACCTAACTTATAACAGTTATATTATTATTATTATATTAGTGTTTGTATAGCGCTCTTTTATGACCGAATGATCATTCCAAAAGCGCTTCTTTGCCTCTCCGAGTAAAAAGGTGGGTCTTGAGTCTGCTTCTGAAGGATGCCTCCGCTTTAAGCTCTCTTATGCTTTCCGGTAGTGAGTTCCAGGCCATTGGTGCAGCGTAGCTGAAAGCCCGATTGCCAAAGACCGTGCTAGGACTACCTCCCGTCAGCTGCAGGGTGCTTCTATTTGCTCTAGCCGATCTGAGTGTCTCTCCACGCGCGCTTATTTCTGAAGGTATATTATAATTGCCTACGAGAATTTTAATATATCGAAAAATAAATTCGCGGAGTCTTTCGAGCTGAAAAAGTTATTATTGTTTGTTTCACGGAATGAAACTGAATGTCATCATCATCATCATCAGCCTGTATCCGCCCACTGTTGAACGTAAGCCTCCTGCATGAGTCTCCATCCTCTTCGATTCTCCGCCTTCCGCATCCAGGCAGTCTATATATACAGGTATATCGTCAGTCCATCTTGCAGGGGGTCGGCCAATGCTTCGTTTGTCAGTTCTTGGGCGCCATTCCAATACTTTTCTTCCCCATCGACAGTCGTCTCTTCGACAGATATGTCCTGCCCATTGCCACTTCAGTGTGCCTATTCGTTGGGTAGCATCCACTACTTGAGTTCTTCTGCGTATTTCCTCGTATCTTTTAGCGACACTCCATAACACCGATCTCTTCATAACACGCTGGGTAACCCTTATTTTTTGGGTAAGACTTGCTGTCAGATTCCACGTCTCTGCGCCATAAGTTAATACAGGGAGAATGCATCGGTTAAGCGGAATTTTTTTACATTCAGTCGGTCCGCTGTAAAACTGCCAGGCTTGCATGGATAGTATGCAAGAGACGAAATAATAACAGTGGAATACCGGAAATGACAAACATTGTAAGTAAATATAACAATGTAATATTCAGTAGATAAGTAGATAACATAAAATATACAAAATATAATGCATCACTTATCCATAAGCTATGTCTGTCGTCTAAATGTTGCAATCTCATGCTTCTATATAAAAGGGATAAAGTTAACCCTTTCGCATTGGTTGTCGCCATATGCCGTCAAAGATTCCCCGACCGTTGACATCGGTTGACGTGATATATCGTTTTCCTACTTTCAGTACTCATTGTGACATCTACGGTAGGAAATTGGAAGTGCAGTCATTCCCTTTATCAAACTTCATGTACTCTTTACAGGAATCTGTAAAGCATGTATATAAATATCGTTTGGTTTCGTCACAGGAGAGATTTTTCTGTAAGCCACATTTGTCAATGCCAGCACATGTATGGAGTTACATAATGAACGTTTGTTAAATATAATAGTTTTTTATGCATCATCTGATAGCTAAAGGATACAAGAACCAATGTGATATATGAAAATAGGTCAGATAAGTACATTTATGCTACAAATACCAGTTTTAAGCAAAAAAAAAAATGGTTTGAAAAATTCACGCTGTATTGTTTATTATTTGTAACGAAAGGGTTAAAGATGAAATTATATAAAAATTAGTTTTATTTATAGTTTTATTTGTGAGATATACTCGTTTTGTTAATGTAAATCTTTATATCCTTGTTTATGTTGTGTATATATATTGAAATAGTCCCAGTATGGCACCACTGTCTTTTTTTGTATTGTGAAAAAAGAGAACCGGTCTTCTTCTTTAAATTATTTGATACTTTATTCAGGTAAAATAAATCTTGTTTTGGAAGTTAAAAACTTTATTAAGGAAAATCAATTTCAATGATAAAAAAAGGAAAAGTTTACACGATATTCGACTTGGGAAAATAAATAAATAATATCTTTTCTTATGGGTATATATAGAGCTTAGATTTGATTAAATCTTTTTAAAAAAAAATCAAGCTTGGTCGGGATTTGAACTGGCAACGTCTAAATGACAAACAAACGTTACGAAGTTACGTTTTATATTATTTTAATAATATAAATAATAACTCTACAGAATTTGAACAATGTTTATTTAATTCTTAAAATTGCTTTTTTTTTTAATTTTATTGTCAACACATACAGGAGAATACCGACAGATGGTGATATTAATTCTGAAGTCTCATCTGTGGAATTATTTGACGCTAATCATGGTGCATATGGCTAAACGCTGCATGTGGAGTGTTGATTCGCTTACCTCATAGACTACAGCCCGAGATTCACGCATCATCCTTATTACAGGAATTTACTATGTATGGATGGTCTTCATGGGACGACTTTCGTCTAGCACCAAATTTGATTAATAGGCTATGACTGGAATTTTACGGGTGAGAGATCAAATTTACACGAACCTAGGGTATTTTGTAGCTCAGAAATCGATTAAAAATCTTTTTTTTTTAATCTCCATCGGGGATCGAACCCACGACCTTTGGCTTTCAAAGAAAACGCTTTGACCATTCAACTATACCCGGTGCTTAAAAAATGTTTACACATACAACATTAGCAGAGGTTTTTGGCTGGAATAGAATGTATGACTACGAGCACGGGTATACCTTATTCTTCGTAGTATCAATCCGGTGGATTGGTTTGCAGCAACAGAATCTTGCATCTCGATCTCCATTCCTTTCGGTCCTCCGCAACCCTTTTCAGCTCAACATAAGCGCTACAATTCATGTCCTCGAATACTTGCTGCAAATAAAAGGGTATACCTATCGGTAAATAATTTGTCAATTGATTTAATTTTGCCGGTGGGTATGGCTTAATGATAAAGCATTTGCTTATCAAACCGAAGTTCGTGGGTTCAATCCCTGACGGATTTTTCAAAATACATTACCAAGCTCTATAAATATCCCGAGTTGGTGTGAATTTGATCCCTTACCCGTAATATGCCAGTCATAGCTTATTAAGTAAATTTTGTCTTAAACGAAAATTGTCCCCTAAATACCACCCATTCATAGAGTATTCCTGAAATAAATGATGCGTAAATTTATATTTCGTTGGCGGATCAACAATCCACATTAAGCGCTTAGCCGTATGTAACATGATAAACGTCACAGAATCCACAGATTAGATTTCTGCATCACTATCGCCATCTATCAGTATGTATTCTCCTGTATGTCTTTAAAAAGACGACAAGTCACGGGTTCGTCACGTGGTCGCGTGAAGGAAGGATACAGGAGCAGATTAACAACACAAAGAAATTGTTTTCGAAGCACAATTCGCATTTATTTTTAATAAGACTTGATTTCTTCGTCTGCCCGGTATGGCATTTCACCGGCCAAACGAGAGGTTAACTGTCAACTGTCGGAACACTCTATGCAGCGCCGCCAATGATCGCGGCAAAAAAGCAAATTAAAGATGACAGTTGCGCCGACATGAAATGAAGCGCTGTCATTATAAATAAAATGGCGCATGCAAACGCCGTGTAATTTTATATAATTAAAACTAACATTATTGGATGTGCATGTCAGGCGAGCGAACAAAAATAAGAGACAAAATATCGTTTTTAGAGGCTTTACGGCATCAGCCTAAAAGAGCTATATCAAGCTGATATCAACATTGAATATGTTTCCGCCGCACTTCGTTCACAGACAATTCGTTCGGCGACTCATCGGTAACGACGTGAGGTAACTGAAGTAAGGAAATAGTGCACTGGATGTCTCGCTAAACCTAACCTTACCTAACCTAAGGATTTGTCCAGTTATCGTAGAATTTGTTGGATTCTTTTGCATGCATTTTCGTAAAAATATACGCCATTCTTGTTGTTTACCAAACCTTGCATGGTATAACGTCAGTCGAGGAAACCATGTGACTGCAAGTACAAGTAAATAGTTCACCGTTAATGTATGGCCGGTTATATGGTCTGGAAAGTCAACATTATTTAAACCTTGCATTTTTGTATGCAGCCGTCTAGAGCTTTTAGCTACTAACAAACCTTATTTTACAAACTCTTCCGTGCGAATTTTCGTATTTAATTTTTATCTAGACGACGTTGAGAAGTGGACATGTCAGCTTTCCATCTCACAGTCACAAGATACATACGAGAATATACATAACTTGAGCATGATTTTAAAATGCCGCAAGAAAACAAACTATTACCAAAAACAACTGATATCCTCCTCTCGGAATTCGATATAAAATTACTGGGTGACAGGATGCAGGATCAGGTTCACAATGCAAAGAACTTGTTTTCGTTTCACAATTCGCGTTAACGCTTTTTCGTTCACCCGTTACGGCGAACGCCATTAGGCGTTCGCCGTAGTGGTCGCGAGCGAGATGTCAACTGACGGACCGCTCTGCCGTCTAGCGCTGCCAACAGTCGCGGCAGAAAAAAAGCGAATTAAAGACGACTGCGGCACCAACATGAACTGGACCAAACGTCATAACAAATAAAATGGCGTATGCAAACACCGTGTATTATTATATAACTAAAACTAATACTATTAGATGTGCATGTCAGGCGAGCGAACATAAATAAGAGACACAACATCGTTTTTCGAGGCTTTACGGCACCAGCCTAAGGGAGCGAGACGAGAGGTAGAGCTAATACAAAATGTGTAGAAGACTTTTGTGGTAGATAGAACTTCATCATCATCATCATCATCAGCCTGTATCCGTCCACTGTTGAACGTAGGCCTCGTCGTAGGTACCGCCCACTAGTGGGTGATACAGGCTTCCGTGGTGGGTGGTGGGCGATTTTTGTAGATTTTCAAACCTCCTACATTCCTTCTAAAAAAAATACACCCATATACTGAATTGGATTATAGCGAGGTTGGTGGGCGGTAGGGAAATTTTACCATGAAAAATAGGCAAAAGTGGGCGCTAGGCATAAAAAGGTTGACGACCCCTGATTTAAAGCATAAATGTACTTATTTGACCTATTTTCATATATCACATTGGTTCTTCTATACTTTCGCTATCACATGATGCATAAAAAACTATTATATTTAACAAACATTCATTATGTAACTCCATACATGTCGTAGCATTGACACATGTGGTTTACAGAAATGTCGCTCCTGTGACGAAACATTACGATATTTATTTACACGGCTTACAGATTCCTGTAAATAATACATGTATGTTGATAAAGAGAATGACTGCACTTCCAATTTCCCAACGCAGATGTCACAATGAGTATTGAAAGTAGCAAAACGATATATCACGTCAACTGATGCTAACGGTCGGGGAGTCTTTGACGGCATATGCCAACAACGATGCGAAAGGGTTAAGGACAAAAAAAATGTCCAGGAAAAAACAATGAGCACTGAACAGCCGAAATATTTATCTGGTACTAAAACTGCAATCTATACAAGTTCGAGGGCTCTTGCCTTGGAGGCTCCCGGGAACCATCTACGTTACCACCATGTGGAGTTCCAGGTATTCAAGAGTTTCTGGATAAGTTATAGAATCTTTGATGGCATATGACGACAGCCGATGCGAAAGGGTTAAGGAATAAATGTAATATAAGGTGTTGTTTTAAAGCCACTGCTGATTGTTTCAGCGGGAAGCGCAAGAACTTAATAAAGTTTTTATTTCAAAAATATGTTAAAACAGTGAAATAACATATATTTGAAGTCACAGTTATCACATCCTTGTGTCGGCGCAGAGTGTATTCTAACTGCCTTTGTCCCATACACAAGTTCCCATACAGACTGTTAGCAGTTCTGGAACATTCTGCGAAAATGGGGCGAATAACGCGCCCTTATCGGATGGAATGCATTGCCCCCTTATGTCTTTACAACGCTAAAAAAGGGCGTTGAAAATACACCATTTGACGAAAAAAATCATTTGACATTCAATAAAAAACGTTTTTACTATACAATTGATACACGTACAAATTTATAACAAACGCCATCTTATATGTTGTTTATTTCATCAATTAATTGAAGAAAAAATAAACGGCAAACGCGTAAATTTGAATTTCGTGTGCGTTTGTACTTGTATCAATTATAATTTTAAAATTAATTTGAATTAAAAAATTAATAAAATAAAAATATTTAGTTTTGATTCACAATTTATTTTGAATGATTACATGTTTCGGCCTTCCTAAAGACCATCTTAAATAATGAAAAAATAAAAACAGGCAGTGGCTTATATAGGTATGGACAAGATCCTATATTAGTACACACATATTTACAGGTTGTATATATGTGCGGGTACAACAATTGAAAAAAGGATATTATAAAATTAATGGGTATGTGATTATTTTAATGTATTAAGACATTATAATAAATTTTTGTTTTCAATTTGAAAAGACATTATAAAATACAAGGTATTCGTTATTTAAAGTATTAAGGTAATTATATAATAATTAATTTTGTTTTCAATTTAAAAAAATCTTTGTAATTCTTCGGTGTAGACGACGGCCAGTCCACGGTGTATATGTTTTTTCCCGCTTGATTGATAACTGCTTGTTTGATACCTGGCATGATTTTAAACAGTATCAACGACTTTATAATGTAATCACTTAATCCCTGAACAATGGCACATGCTGGCATTACACAGACAGGGGTTAACAAGTAGTTTATTTAGTAACAATATATATATTATTATTTTATTTTTTTAAGAATATATCATTAGTATGTTATTTGTTGATTGGATATAGTAAAAGAGATTGAATGATAACATTATAAAGGTGTTGATACTGCTAAAAATCATTCCATGTATCAAACAAGCAAATGAATGACACGAAATTCGAGACTTGCTGTAGTATACTAACTCCGTAGCCATAGACTGAGGCCTATTGGACATTTAACTGATGCACATAGAATCATAAAAAGGCTTTTAGCCTTACTGACTACTAAGTCATCAACCCTGAAGAAGACCCCTGCAATGGAGGTCGAAATATTGGAAAGAAAAAATCGCCACGCACGGCTAAACCCAAAAGCCACAATATCAGGCCTATAGCTACTCTCTAACAAGTAGCTTTTTGCGTACGCTTAGTAACGGGTCCCCATCTGGGTCTCCAAAAACAGGACAGGACAGGGAGGGTTTTCACTAAGCGAGCCTTAAAATAAAGTGAAGTTTTATCGCAAGGAATATAAATAAGCGAATAAAATAAAATGCATGAAGTCTTTTGTAGCATCTTATTTATGCTTGGAAAGTAAGCTTGTCTTCTATTTTTCGCAATTTCTTCCAGCTCGTGCGAAAAATACTGAAAATACTGAAAAATCCTGAAAGCACAAAGCGGTGCTGAAAAAGCTCTGAAAAATCCATCGCGTAAACACGGCAAAGCGACAATTTATGACGCCAATTAGCGGAAAACCATAAAGAAAACCATATTTTTACTTTTTGCCATTGCTGAAAAATGCTCCAATAAATACTGTATTGGACGTTGAAAAGGTATCGGATTTTCGTAAAATTCTACCACTATGTATATGTTTAGAGTAAAAATTAAGTAACGATGAAATGTAAGCCAAAAAATGTAAATATTTAACATAGCGTATTTGTTTCTCTTCAAATAAAAGGTCAGTACTATTAATCACTCCTCCACCCCACACACTGGAATTTACCCACCTAACACGCACATCGCACCAGAGGACCGTTAAGTCTCCTTGATGACGCGCTCATTCAGATTATGATAACTTAGCAACTGATAAGTCCAGTGGGAGTCCCCTTTTGAACAATTGTGGCTACTGCACAGAATTGCTGAAATAAAGAAACCGTGAAAGAGATTAGAATCGCATTCACGGGTTGTCAAGAGATGGAGATGGAAAATAGATTGTCTCACCGAAAGTACGAGCAAAAATTGTAAATGCTTGAAACTTTTTTTTAGTGGCCACTAAGTCTGCATGCCCGTTAGGGCCGAGGCGATTCCCTTGAACTGCATCGAAAAGGACTACTCTTTCTAATAAGAGGAACGTACAGTTCCAGAGAATGTGTTTTGAGGTTTGGAAGGGGCGCCACAGAGGCAACTAGGGCTTGAAACTAAATTAAATGTGTATAATCTGTCATTAAAAGCGCCGTGCCAGTCATTAGTTGGGTAGACCAGTGATCAGGGCTTATCCATTTAGCAGTTATCTACCCCGCACACTATTGAAAGACTCATCACACTTTTGTTGGATAGTCATATTTATAAAATATATTGATATCAACTCGATAAAGCCCTTTCAGGCTGATGCCGAAAAATTTCGCTATACGATATTTTGTCTCTTAGTTCGTTCGTCTGACACAAATATTAGACTAAGTCTAGATCTACGGAGACGATAGATATTGTGCTGAGTCACCATCTTGTTTATTTGACAGATCCTGTAATTGGCGGGACTAGCTCCGTAAATGGTTATAGTATTAATTTTGGCGCTTGGTTGTGATAAATGCCTAAGCCAGTCGTGATCTGTCCGAGACCTGAAGCAGTAAGTTCCGTCTCGGGCAGACGACGAAATTTTTTCGATCCTTTACTTTAATCTATTTCGATGCGCTTTTCAAAAAGTCTCTGTGTTACTCATCTGCTCCTCATCCTTCGACAACGCGTTCTGATGACAATTCCGGTGACATGGAGTCGTTTCTTTAAGTAAAAGGGGATGTTAGATTGTTTAAATTGTAATTTAGTTAAGTTTAGCAACTCAATTCCGTACATAAATAAACATGTTTTATTTTTTTGTAAGCGCATACAGGAGAATACCAACAGATGGTAATAGTAAATCTGAAGTGTCATCTGTTAAATTCTATGACGCTTACCATAGTGCATATGGCATAAGCGCTGCATGTAAAGCGTTGATCCGCCAACGTCATAGAATACAGCCCGGGATTCACGCATCATTCTTATTATTACAGAAATTTACTATAAATGGGTGGTCTTCACGGGACGACTTTCGTCTACTACCAATTTTGATTAATATACTATGACTGACATTTTAAGTGCGAGGGATCAAATTCACATCAACCGGGGGTATTTTATAGCTCAGAAATCGATTATAATGATTTTTTTTTTCAATCTCTGTCGGGGATCGAACCCACGACCTTTGGCTTGCAAAGCAAACGCTATGACCATTAAGCTATACCCACCGGCATGTATACTTTAAGCCACGGGTCGTCAACCTGGTCCGTACAGCCCACTAGTGGGCGATACGGGCCTCCGTGATGGGCGGTGGGTGTTGATCAAATCTCCTACATTCCTTCTAGATTTTTTTTCACCCATATACTAAATCGAAATATAGTGAGGTTGGTGGGGGGTAGGGAAAATTTACCATGAAAAAAATTAAAAAGTGGGCGCTAGGCATAAAAAGGTTGACGACCCCTGATTTAAACGATTCATTTAGAAAGGAATCCATCTGGCGATAGAGATTTCACATATCATAAAAGTTATCATATGATGGCTCATCATCATCAGGCTGTATCCGCCCACTGTTGAACGTAAGCCTACCGCATGAGTCTCCATCCTCTTCGATCCTCCGCCTTCCGCATCCAGGTCACTCCCGCTATTCTTTTTATGTCGTCAATCCGTATTGCAGGGGGTCGGCCTTCGTTTGCCAGTTCTTGGGCGCCATTCCAATACTTTTCTTTCTCATCGACCATCGTCTCTTCGACATATATGTCCTGCCCATTGCCACTTGAGTGTGCCTATTCTTTGGGTAGCATCCACTACTTGAGTTCTTCTGCGTATTTCCTCGTTTCGGATATGATGCCCATATGCTTCAAATTGTAGTGCGAATATCTATTACAGAAAATTATGTAAACACATAAAAATCATCTCTCAAACTTGCTGAAAAAAACAGACGTTTTTTTTCAGGCTGAAAGAGAATTTGTTTCATTCGAAACTTGCGCGAGAAAGTTTTGCAAGTAACTAACTATACGGTGGAAAAGTAAGGGTTGTTGAAATTTTTTAGATGAGATTTTAGTCTTTGTGATAATAATAATAATTAGAGGCACTTGAAAAAGTTTCCTACACAATTAAAGTTCAAACAAGCAGGTGGCTTTTAAAACTTCAAAGTAATTATTTCGAGGGGTAATTTCTTCAGAACAGAAGGGTCCGAGTGTAAAGTTTGATAGATACAGGTGCGAGACTGTTATGCAGAATGTTGTGAGTTTTATACCCGACTAACTATATTTGTTTATACGTCCATTAGGCTTTTACATAAAAAATATATATGAAGTTAAATAAAAACTTTAGAGACGAAAACGTAAGAGCTAGTTAATACATGCTCGAATTCTTCTTCATAGTATCAATCCGGTGGATTGGTTTCCAGCAACAGAATCTTGCATCTCGATCTCCACTCTTTTCGATTCTCTGCAGTCCTCTTCAGCTCAGCATAAGAGCTACAACTCATGTCCTGGAACACTTGGTGCAAATATTCCCGTCTAGGGCGCCCTTTGCAGTTTCTACTCTCAACCATCCCTTCCACAATCTCACGAAGAAGACTATCGTGGCACATGATTTGACCTCGCCTCTCTGAGATGGTTTTTACTAGGTGCATTTCCTCCTTGATTATGCTGAGAGCCTCATTGTTTGTGACGTGGTCTCTCATCTCTATCTCAAAGGCCTCTGATCTTTTTTAATCAATTTCAGATAAGCACCATGTCTCACAGCCGTACATCAAGATGCTCCAAACAAATGTTTTGGAAAGTTGCTTGCGTAGATCTAAATTAAGAATTTTTGCTTTTTTATTGAAAGCTAGCCTTGCTTGATGTATTCGGCTGTTGACTTCTCTTTTTGTTCTGCCATCCCAGGTGATCGTACTTCCAAGGTATACAAACTCTTTTGCATCTTTTAGGGTTACTCCTAGCATTGATATGTTAATTTTCTGCTTCTCATTGCGGCTTACTCTCAATACTTTGGTTTTTGTGCAGTTTATCTTCATGTTAAAGTTGGAATTGAATATGTATATATAGCTTCGGCTGTGTGGCACGTAGCGCTGTCCTGTTGAAACCAAATGTTGCCAATATCCTCTTCTTCAATTTTTGTGAACAAAAATGGCCCGATAACGATCGTCTTTGACTGTAACGGCCACTCCTTGCTCATTTTCGAAGAAAAATGGCCTGATTTTCAAAGTAATGTCGCAATATTTCCCAGCGTTGTTCAAGCGTATATACAACCATATTCGTTTAGCGGAAGTATAAAAATAATTATTTGTCAAATCAGACATGAGCTAAGTGCTACCATTCACGAAATAAGCACTAGTTGAAAAAAAAAGTTAGATGGCGGACCCTTTATTATGTATGCAGTATGCATTGAAAATAAGCGTTTTTTTAAACAAAAATCAACAGTTTATTTTGAGAAGATTATCAGGGAAAAAAAATAGTTTTGATTCACATTTATTTTAAATGATTACGTGTTTCGGCCTCCCTAGAGACCATCTTTAATAATATCTCCTCAATAATAGGTCTCCAGGGAGGCCATGTAATCGTTTAAAATTAGTGTGAATCAAAACATTTTTTTTTTTTTTAATTAAAATGAATTTATAATTATAATTATGCAGTTTCACCAAGTACTGGCAGTTGATAACCTTAATGTTAAGACTATTAGACTCAGATCATTCAAAATATTGTCCACCGGCAGCTACGACCTTCTCCTATCTTTCAGGTAGCATGCGGATTCCACGCTGGAAAAAGTCTTGAACGCTAGATTTAAGACATTGCGGATTTTGCGTTTTGAAATAATAATAAATTTTTGTATCTCAAGCCGGCGTGGCTTGATAAATTACAAAGTATTTTATTATCACGCAAACTAATTACACTTTTAAAAAATAAAAGAAAATTTAATTACCTTGCTCGGGGAGATTACGACGTTATCTTGTATAATACTTGTAAAAATAAGCGCCTGAAAAAACTTGTCTTTAAGGATTATTTCATAATAAAGGTTAAAAATGAAGACATTAGGCTGTGTCCACTACCTCTATACTAACTAACGTTGATGAGGCATATCTACATTGTTATGGAATGCTTACACTTATCTACTTCTATCACGACACAAAATTGCCGACGAAGGAATAATAAATAGTACGAGTAATATTGCTTTTGAATTTAGAATACTAGTATATTTCAACATTCAACAACTGATACTATCCATGCTCGAAATGTCTCTAAAATAAAGAATTCTAATGCTACCGGAAAGCATAAGAGAGCTTAAAGCGGAGGCATCCTTCAGAAGCAGACTCAAGACCCACCTTTTTACTCAGAGAGGCAAAGAAGCTCTTTTGGAATGATCATTCGGTCATAAAAGAGCGCTATACAAATACTAATATAATAAATAATAATCATATTGAATAAAGATATCTGAGAAGAACTCAAGTAATGGATGCTACCCAAAGAATAGGCACACTCAAGAGACGGTCAATGGAAAAAAAAAGTGTTGGAATGGCGTCTGAGAATTGGCAAATGGAGCGTTGGTCGAGCGCCTGGAGATGGATGACTTCAAAAAAATATTGTTTACTCACTTAAATTAGGTTTTCCAGTAAAGTGACTTTAATAGTCACGTGTAAGGCTCCTACGGGTCACATGCTTTCCAATTGATTAACGCAACCAACGACAATCGGTGAGCAACAGACAGTGGTCCACTTTGAATGCTACTTAATTTAATAATATACACAGCATACGGCGATCCGCCCAACAACACAGAAAATAAATTTAAACACGTGAGTATCATGTATAGAGCAAACACGCTGGCTTGACTACCTAGCAACATTGCATGACTCAAACTTCATCGCCGCGTTGCGTGCTTCCATTTTATGATATTTACGAATATGTAGTGAGATATTGGTAAAAACGGTTAATCGGGATAATATTTATGAGGGGACCGTAATATTTAGATAATACTTGTAGATCGAGGAAAATAATTAATTGGGGAACAGTTAAAATTGAAAAGAAAAAGCGCAAAATCGATAAAAGCTAGAACGCAACAACGGGGTTTCATTGCCGGCGTGTATAGCGCAATGGTCAAAGCGTTTGCTTTGCAAGCCAAAGGTCGTGGGTTCGATTCTCGACGGAGATTAAAAAAAAAGCATTTTTAATCGATTTCTGAACTCTAAAATACCCCGGTTGGTGTGAATTTGATCGCTCACCTGTAAAATTCCAGTCATAGCTACTTAATTAAAATTGGTGGTAGACGAAAGTGGTCCCGTGTAGACCACCAATTCATAGTAAATTCCTTTAATAATAAGGATGAAGCGTGAATCTCGAGCTGTAGTCTATGACGTTGGCGGATCAACACTCCACATGCAGCGCCATATGCACCGTGGTAAGCGTCATAGAATGCCACAGATGAGACTTTAGAATTACTATCACCATCTGTCGGTATTCTCCTGTGCGTGATTACATAAAAAAAACTATATGGCGATATAAGTAGACAGGTGTAATAATCCTCGGTCCGCTCGTTTTCTATCTTACCCGGGCAACACGCCTTGTCTAATGAATATAAATACGGGTTATAGTCGCTTGTAATGGGTTGCGAGCGTCGATTAGTCTCACCTGGCGTTTGCTTGTTCCCTACCTCCTCCCAACAGCTGCTCTCCTGATACCGCGAAAGAGGAAAAGTAACGCGGGCGTGGGAATAATTGTAAAAAAAGCATCAGGCTATTCACCTGGACACCTTAAAAATAACACTGATCTAGTTTTTTATTATCATTATGTTTTCAATTTTTATTTAATTTTTTATTTATTTTTTTCCCTTACAGAAACATTACAAATTTTAACAACTCAATTCATTTCTGAAGTACAGTAAGAATTAAAATAATAATAAAGGAAAGTAATGATATTGAACTTGTGAATAAATGCTGACTGATTAAATAATAAAAAATAATAATATGCACAATCTGAATATATACTATAGAGACATCTTTGGTTATACGATGGTAACATTGGTAACAATGGTATAAATGCAACTTATTCGACGCATCAGTTCGGGCAGGATATGGTCAAGCGGTCAAGGGTAATGAACATATGGCAACGGTTGGTTCCAAAGCTCGCTGGTTCGAATCCCGCTTCTGCCAATTTTTTGTGAACGAATTGATTCGTATAAAGAATTTTGATGTATAGTATGTGTATATTTAATTACTAATAATATTGTAATATAGTCAATGATCTATAAAAGTAGATTAGAATATTGAAATAATAAAATAATATTCTAATAAATATTTACAAATCCATATAAAGGTACTTATGATTAAGTACTGAGAACAAAGCAATAAAGACAAGCAACACAAGGTCCCATTGCAAATTATTCCTCCAAAGAAACTCTTGGAGTTCATGTTTGAATTGGGTCTCCCTTACGTGAAATATATCGACATCCGTGTGGGCTATACCGGGAACAACGGGCTATACCAGTTCGATATAGCCCGTTCAGGCTGGTGCCGAAAAACCTCGATATGCGATCTTTTGTCTCTTATTTTTATTCGCTCGTATGACACGCGTATATAAAAATGTAAGTGTATGTTTTAGATTTAAGAAGCCATAAGACGCGTTTACAGGCGCTATTTTGTTATTTGATTTTGACAAACGCAACCTGTCATGTGAGAGCCGATAGTTCGCCAGATGCCCGAAATGTGGTCTTAGGGCACTGTGACTATTATTGATCCGTTAGGAGTCACTCTCTGCCCGAGCACTGTCAGGTACACATCAATGTTTGTGTCCCGGGCAGAAAACCAAAGTTTTTCAGTCTTCTTGTATTTACTTAAAATAAATTTCAATATGCTTCTCGACTTTCATCATCAGCATCATCATCATCATCATCATCAACACAGGCTGATGATGATGATGATGATGCTTCTCGACGAGTTCTTTGCTTTGGTGACCTGCTCTTCATCCTTTGACCAAGCGTCTTATTGATGCAAGGGTTATATCGAGTCCGTATCATTACCTATTTGAGATTATATGGTCAATGCATAAATTACCACTATACGAGACAGCTGCTAACCGGACACGGATTCTTCCGGAGCTACCTCGACAGGTTTAGACAGTTGGAACCCACATCCCAGGCAGAGTGCCCATGTGACGGCAGCTCTCCGCAGGACGCACCTCACTTTTTGTGCAACTGTCCGCTGCATCACTCGGATTGCGCTCTTTGAAGTGGTCCAGGTCCGGTCAGATACCAGGACTTCGTTGCCAACAAACGAAATTACGCTGCTTTTGAGCGCTTCTGCGCGTCCGTCTGCAAGAGTGCAGACGCAAGTAATGACTATCTGATGTCTGCCATTTGCATAATCCTTTTCTCAACCTCACCATTTCCTTATCCATTCCCACGTTTTTCGTGGTAAGCAACGTGTTATCAAAGAAGGCAATTCGAGACTGGCTGTAGTATACTAACTTTGCAGCCTTACTATTTGACATCATAATGATGCACCTAGAATCACGAGAAAGCCTTCAGCCACTCTCTAACAAGTAGCTTTTGGCGCGTGCCCAGTAACGAGTCCCCATCTGGGTCTCCAAAAACAGTACGGGACAGGGAGGGTTTTCACCAAGCAGGTCAATGCATACAATTAGTCATGATATATACAGTCGATTCCACTTAATTGGGACACATCGGGACTTGGTCATTTTGTCCCAATTAAGCGGCTGTCGGTAATATAAATTATCATATAAATTACAAATATGTAATATTTACTTTAAAGAGAAAAAAAAATCTTAGTTAAAATAATAAATGGGTAGGTTTATACAATTTAATTCAATGCAAAAATTAGTCAAGTGTAGTCTGTCTTTTGTTTTTGTAACATTTCACTTTTACAAAATCAGCACAGATATTCAGTGCGGATGTAGGGCTCCCTTCATTTCCTTCCTGCATAAAATAACGCTGTAACACGGCCATACATTTTTTGCCTTCAGGTTAGTCACAGGCACAGGTGACTCATCATCATCATCGTCATCTTCGTCTAATTTTTCATATTTTGATTTATATTTATATATATATATAGATATATATTTATTAAATCACGCCGATCAGCCGTGAGACAACGTATCATATGAAGTCCTTTGTACATATTTTTTCTTGAGAATATGTTTAACATAATATGTGCTGTGATCTTAAATTTTATGTCCCAATTAAGCGGAATGTTGTCCCAATTAAAAAAATATATTTATTACTGGTTTCTTGGTTTGGTTTGTGTTGTTTGACATTTGTCCCAAATAAGCGGCTGTCCCAATTAAGCGTTGTCCCAATTAAGCGGAATCGACTGTATTACCCGATTTGTTAGTATGTAATTTCATACAAATAACGCGCAAGTATACCGTTAATCCATACTACATTGTGAAGCAAAGTGTAATTTAATGGGCAGAAACTTGGTTGCGGCGAACAGCCATTCGCGCTTACATCTTTGCTTTGGCTAATGAACGCTCCACGAGGGGAGGGATGCTGGGAAAGTAACCGAATTCCGGACTGAAATATTAAACTCAATTTAGAGATAAAGACGCCTCCATTCAGCAATTTCACGCACAAGTGCGTATCACACTCGCAGGCATTCGTCACGTCTAATCGACCGGATAAAATAAAACTGTAATCACCTTTACAGCAACACAGAAAACTCTGAAATTGCGGAAAACTTAATTTGTTTCAGGCAAACTCTTTAACGAATATTTAATCAAATTAAACATATATTTTTTAAGTTTCTTTTCCTTTAATGACATTACAAAATACAGTGGAACCTCTCATAACGAGCATAATTCGTTCTAGAATCTTTTTCGTAATGTGAAACACTCGTTAAGCAAAACTAATTTTCCCATTTAAATTAATGTAATACGCGATAATGCGTTCAAAAACAATTACACGTTTAAAAATTGTTAAAGATCGTACAACCTGGATAAAATCATTTTTAAAAAACGAAACCAGCTTATTATTTATTCATTTATGACAAATAATAAATTATTTTTTACTAGAAAGCTGTCTAGACATTTGTTTTAGTCGACTCTTTAAATTTGGTGAAAATGTGACACAGCGTTATCATTGAATAAGTTTGTAGCACGCATAGCCACCTGCTTATTAGGATGATGCTTCTCAATGTACGATGAAACAGTTTCCCATGCTTTAAGAATTTTTCTTATTGCGTCAGAAGATTGTTTCTCTGCTACTTCCGCTTCCTATAAAACCCTTTAAAAATATATTAATAGTGTTTGAACATAAGCTTAGAAAAATGTGTGATTACTCGCAACACTAACGTGCTAACGGTTCAAGTGCTGAACACAGACTGACGCAAGTGCTTCATACGTTATGTGACTTCCCCTTTCTGCGTCACTCGTTATGCGAAATATCACTCGTTAAGGGAGCAATTTTTTCACATTTTTTTAATGCGAATTACTCGTTATGTGAGGTGCTCGTTATGAAAGGTTCCACTGTATACAATTTTAATTCGTCATTGAAGTACTAACTAAGTGTGATGATATAAGTGTATTGACACATTTAAGTGTCAATGACCTTACACTCAGAACAAGTGTCGGAATACGCAGCGCAAATAGTTAGGATTTGTGGCAATAAAAACCATGTGTTGGTTGACAAACAAATAACACGGCATTATTGTCACAAAATCAAACGTCCAACGTTTCGTATCCGTCCACACTAGTACTGAATCTTAAACAATATTACACTAAATATGTTAATATCTTCACTCAAGTTGGTTTCAGCCCTGCTCAGATAATATATTAACATCCCCGTTACCTAAGAAGACGACACGTCACCGGGATCGTTATCGGAACGCGTGGTGGAGGGATGAAGAGCAGATGAGCAACACAAAAGACTTTTTCAGAAGCATATTGACATATATTTAAGTAAAAAATTAACGAAACTCGGTCTGAGGTGGAGCGTATGCTTTCAGGCCCCGGCCGGATCACAAATCGCTACTTGTCGCGGACGGCAGACAACTGGCCACTGGCTACTGAGAACTCGTAGTGGAAAACAGCCCAGCTCCACAATTAATCCATTATATCATTGGGTTTTTAAGTCTAGGCTTAATTTCTGTCTTTTATGCCGTAAGGTATGGTGTGACCGCAAGGTCTTGTAGAGGGTCAGCCATCGCTCAATTTGCCAGTTCTTGGACGCCACTCCATCACTTTTCTTTCCCATCGACCGTCGTCTCTTAGACAAAAACTTTGGAAACACACCGAGATAGTGACAACTGACAGAACTGTTGCAATTCGTGGTGGTAATTTGTTTAAGCTATAGGAAGCAAATAAGTGATATTGTTCAAAACGTTATTTTGAACATAATTATTATGTATTAAGCATCCTTAAGTCTTTAAAGTAATTATTATAATCAAATGTTGTATACTCAAAATTCTATGGAATCTGTCAAATCGTACAGTCGGGTACGACACAGGACATTTTTGCCACTCTATGTAAATTGAGGGGATCAAGGTCCAAAACAACAGGTATCGAGGAATGTGCAGTGTATGAAATTCAATACATAAATCTTAATAAAGAATGCTTACGCATCGATACGGAGCATTGACCATCCCAAATAATCTGCCACTCTATGTGAATTGAAGGGATCAAAGTCTAAAACGGTATAGAGGAATTTGCGTTATATGAGATATAATGTGTTAATATTAATTTTATAAATGCTTACTCATGTTGTAGACTAAGGTATAAAAAGGGGACTCTTATTAAATAAATAAGTATCAATTCAACTCCGGTCTTTGGATTTATCCTCAGTACCGGAACTTTGGTATTCCGTCATTTCGGGACCGCGACTTCGGTTCCGGAACAGATATAAAAAGTGTAAATAACTTCTTAGGTTTTAATAAATTTAAATATAAAAAGTGTCTTTATAAAACAAAAAATATATATGAGAATATTTAATAAGTTAAAAAAATTTAAAATAATAAAAACTGTATAAGAAAGTTTAGCCGGAGCTTTTTTCATTCATCAATTTTCTTAAAAGCTCTGCGAAAATTCATTAATTTACTGCCGAGTGGTCTGCATAAATCTGACTGAAAGAATCCATGAATCCGGATGTCATACCCAGCATTCTGCAGGCATCAAACGCTCCCTCTCTCGCTACAAAAGTTGGCTCACTTAACCAAAAGACAATGGGAGAGAAACGCGATAATGTAGGGAAAACTCGACTGGTTCCCGAAAGACATAAATCACCCGGAACAAAGTTTTCGAAAAAAATCTCTCCATCGCTGAAAGGAAACTGATATCAAACGACCATTTTCCATGATTACCGAAGTAATAAAGACTAATTAAAGTAATTTATTATAAAATCTTAGGCGTAGTAGTTTGCGTGGTAAACATCGCCAACCCTTAATCGCGTACTTAAAACATAAAGAAGTCTGAATACTGTCTGTTGAAAACGATATTTTGAACAAAACTGTGTTGTATTAAGCATCCAAAAGTCCGAGTAATTGTCATATTCAAACTTTTTATCTTAGATTCATACAGTCAGGTATGACAAAGGACATTTTGTCACTCTATGTAAATTGAGGGGATCAAGGTCAAAACAACAAGTATCGAGGAATTTGAGGTGTACGAAATTCTGTGTAATAATATTAATAAAGAATGCTTACACATCGATACGGAGCATTGACCATCACAATTCTGCCACTCTATGTATTGTAAATTGAGGGGATCGAGGTTCAATACAACAGGCATCGAGGAATTTGCGGTGTATGAAATTCAATGTATTAAATATTAATTTTATAATTTGTTGTAGAAGCAAAATATTTTCTAAATTTAATTGACTTGGTTCAATGAGGAGAAAATCTTTTGACAAATAATGTCACACTTACGTTTAATCTGCAATCACTGGAACACAGAGAAAAGTTGGTTCATTTAGCCTTTTCTATCGCTATTACCATGGTAGTTGCTCATCTTAATTATAATAAATTATTCTTCCTGCACCCACTTACAACAGATAAACTCTTCATACACTTGCTGAACATGTAAGCACGATTCATTTGTGTCAAACAAGAACTGGCAGTTTCCAAAGTTTCTTCGTTAATGCCACCGGTAAACTTTGGAATGCTCTTCCAGCGTCTGTGTTTCCTCCTTCCTACAATCTGGATCTTTTCAAGAAACAGATAAATAATTTCCCCAACCCACACACAAACACGAACACAAACACGTTTTCTGCATGCAGTGTCCAGCCTTCCTGGCTAAGCATCATAGAATGCCACCGTTAAGCTCTGAAATGTTCTTCTAGCATCTGTGTTTTCTACTTTATAAAATCAGGATTTATTTAAGAAACGGATGAATAGATGTACTCTTGTAATCTCCCCAACCTACGCACAAGCCAGACAAATATATTTTTTGTATGAAAATAGTTGAGTATGTGTTTAAGGGTTAAGGGTGCCTCTTATATCGATCGTCGATTCCATATTGTTTGCTTTCTAGCAAATAATAGAGCCGAAATGTATGGAGGAGGCCCGTAATAAAATAAGAACAATAAATGGGCATTATAAGCGGCGGTTATTATTCCCGAAGAAAATCCAATTACTGGGGATGTATAGTAATAAACGAGAAGCTGAGTAAATAAAGGGAAAGAAAGCGGACTGAGAGAAAGTAATCTATCGCTGTGAGTATTCATAGTAACGTGAGAGTTCTTTCATCATTTCCAACATGAGAATTCTTTCATAAACTACGCTTAATACTGCAGTGTATTTAGAATTGATTGATATATTAATGAACGTACTTTTATACATTAACATCGACCTCTTTTAAAAGGTTGTTATTCAAGTCGCGTGGTGGGAGGATAAGGGGCAGATTAATAATACACATACTTTTTCTGAAGCACATTGACATATATTTACGATAAACTTTACAAACTTATGGTCCGGACCTAGTTACAGCATTCAGGCCGGGCCAGAATACAATATGCTCTCGCCGACGGTCGGCACGCGCCCGTGATGGGCTGTCGCATAGCGTCACAAGTGACTGTCTCCGTAATTAGTCGAAAATGCCTATATGGCGACATGTACGACAAGCGAACAGAAATAAGAGTAGTAAGTATTTCGAGGTTTTCGGTACCAGTCAGCAAAGGCCATATCAACATGTATATATCATCATCATTTACAAGGCTACCTACCCTAACTGGAGCAAATGGACATCACGAGCTGCCACCACAAGACTCTGTCAGCTTTGCCTCTCGCAGCTGCGCCGAGTATGGCGAATATAGTCGCATAGTGTTTTTCCTGTTGCAGCAGCACTAACTTACTCATCTCAAGTGTTTAGAAAAAAACTCGAGATAACGTTTCAAGTTTTTCTTCTGTCTTCCAGGTCCTTTTGACCTTATTTTTTCAACACAATACAAGTTTTTTTTTAGTTTCCTTACTAGCAAGCAAGAAATGAATTTATTCGCTTACAAAGCCAATCAAAACTCATAGAAAAACACAAAAATGGCATTCAAATCAGGAACGAAACGGTGAAAAAAAAACCTGTCAAAGTGTTCATCGAACGCTTCAAAGAAAACATAAAATCATGGCAAAAACAGCCAATGAAAGCGCGGGGTATGAGAAAGAGACGGAGAAAGGCATGCTTTTTCGCTTTCACGTGCACGCAGATGCAACATTTGCTTTTCGTTTTCCTATTGAGTATATACATATAAGAATTTCGTCGCTCGACACTCAAACCGGGCGGACGTGTCTAGTCATCCTACCTACAGGATGGCGAACTGTTGCGATTGTGATATCGCGCAAATAAATTGTCGCTTAGACGATCACCGTTTGCTGCTGGAGAGGCTCTTAAAGGCTGTTGGATGCGGGATGGATGATGCTCTGACATCCGTTGGTGTGGACCCTCCACCCAACCCGACAAGTCTGCTGACTTCCCGCAGAAGGCGCTTACCTCGAGCGTGCAAATCAATTCCGGCTACCTACGCTGAAGCTGTCAACATTACTGTGTCGATGTCGCTTAACTGTGACAGCAGAGACTCCGAACCTGCCGTCAAAGAATCCGTTTCGAGTGAGGCCACCGAAGAGGACTCCTCGGAAGATACTATCGAAGGAGCCCCTGCTGTTTCGAGCAAGGCTCCCAAGGACTCCCGTTCTCAGCCGGGACGAATCATCGTTCGAGGAACTGGAGGACCTGAGTGCCTTCTCCGTGGATGTCCTCTCCCTCCCCCGAGCAATCTTTCCGGAGAAGTTCAACGTTCTAAGTTGAGTCGCGCCTCTCCGCATGCGGAAAGGCAACAACATTCAGCACGTCTGATGATCCGTGGTTCTGCAGCTCCTTCAAAAACGTTACTGGAGTGAAGATGGCGTATCTTCACGCCAAGGGCCTTCACCCAGATACATCGGCTGAGGACTTGCAGAGCTTCTTGGCAGCGACCGCTGCATTCAATCCTTCTTGGATGACCATCAGGAGGATTATCAGCAGGCGGACGCTGTCAACTTCTTTCAAAGTCGGGGTCATCGCGACTTCGCTGGAGTCTCTCATGGAGCCTCAAGTGTGGCCTGAAAGGACCATCGTTCAACCCTGGATACGCATAAGACGAAAGAATCGCAGTGAACAGTGGTTGAAACCAACTTGAGTGAAGATATTGACATATTTAGTGTTATATTGCTTTAAATTCAGTACTGGTGTTTATGGAGGCGAAATGTTACACGTTTTATTTTGTGACAATAATGCCTTGTTATTTGTGAGTCAATCATGATATACTTTTGATAGGGTTTTTGTTGTTACAAGTCAAACTGTTTATCTTGAGTCTCCTGACGCTAGTTCTGAGTGTGAGGTCAGTGATACTAAATGTGTCTATAAATTTACATCACCACATTTATGGTACCGATTGTATTTATATTTTATAGTATATTATTGTATTTATATTATTGTACTTCAGAAATGCATTGAATTGATAAAATTTGTAATGTTTCTGCATGGAAAAAAATAAATAAAATTGAAATAAAAATTGAAAATTGAAGAATGCTAGACTCGAAGAATGTCAATATTCCTGCAGCGCTACTCCCGTATGAGTCTCCATCCTCTTCGATACTTCGCCTTCCGCATCCAGGTCACTCCCGCTATTCTTCTTATGTCGTCAGTCCATCTTGCAGGGGGTCAGCCAATGCTTCGTTTGCCAGTTCTTGGGCGCCATTCCAATACCTTTCTTCCCCATTGACCGTCGTTTCTTCAACAGATATGTCCTGCCCATTGCCACAGATTCCACGTCTCTACACCATCAGCTAATACAGGGAGGATGCATTGGTTAAACGCCTTAGTTTGTAGACATTGCGGAATTTTTGCTTTAAAAATGTTCTTTGGTTATTCCAAATGCTGCCCATCCCAGTTGTATACGCGTCTCGATTTCTTTTGAGAAGTTACTTCGTACCAGTTGTATTACTTGTCCCAAATAGCTATAGTCGTTTACAACCTCAATTTGTGTTCCTCCAATGGAAATAGGATCGATGATCCTAAAAAATATTAGTTGTTCTTAAAATTAATTGCTTTTCCAACTAAGTGCCAAAAATCTCGCATTGCTTTGTGTATTAATACATTTATCTAATCACTTTGTACCGCATTAAGCAAACGTGGCCTTAATTTAGTCTAGATTTATATTAATTAGTGTTTATACGACCTGAAAACAGCGACCCACTAACTGTTGGGCTGTTTCATAGATCACGGCCAGGATTTCAGGATCGCACAACTGTACCGCAGGTAGATTTCATGAAATTAACTTTTATCGCTCTGTCAGAGTTGCAATGTCGTGGTTCGTAAGTACCGTCTGTGGTTGGGCCGTACCGCAAGGATCACAACTAATTTACACCACTCTTATGTGTAATTTTCAGTCTGAAACCTAGAGTATTTCAGTGACTTTAATTTTTTTATTGTGCTACTGTAAAAACATAAAAAGTTTACCATATTAGATTATTTATATTAAATTAGATTAAAAGGAAAGCAAATTGTTGTTAACGAAAGCAACTTAACTCTTTCGCATCGGTTGTCGGCATGTGCCGTCATAAGATTCCCCGACCGTTGACATCGTTTGACGTGATATATCGTTTTGCTACTTTCTTAGAATAGTTTTTTATGCATCATCTGATAGCTAATGGATACAATAAACAATGTGATATATGAAAATAGACCAGATAAGAACATTTATGCTTCAAAGACTAGTTTTGTAATTGACAGTATAATTTGTATTCAAAGAACCTAGGCGTTTCATTTTTTCAAGTGAGTACTAAAATCTTCCTCTCTAAGTTAGTTATTGAATTGCGGCAGGGTGAGGAGCAGATGAACAGCACACAGGTTTTTTCAGAAGCACATATATATTTTCTATTAACTTTACAAACTTCACCGGGCAGAATAACATGCCGAGCCGGCTATAAAACGACCTTGTCGCGGTCGGCACACAACTGACTGAGCACCGGGCACCGTGGTCGGTGACACACAGCGCCGCAAGTGGTGATCTTTATAACAAACGTCACACCCGTGACCGCACTTGTCCAAAATGCCAATATGGCGACACATACATGTACGATAAGCGAACAGAAATAAGAGACGAAAGATTGTATATCGACATTTTCGGTACCAGTCAGTAAGGGCTATATCATGCTGATGTCAGTACATGCAAGCGAATATCAACAGATAGTGATGCAAAAATCTCATCTGTGGATTCTATGACGCTTAGCTTGTTACAAATGACTAAGCGTTGCATGTATATATTTAACATTTATCGGGCAGTAATTTCATACACATACTATTTATGTATTCTTTTAACTTTATGTGACATATCTGGGACTCAGAGCTCTACTCGATCAAAACAAAGTGCCGGCTACACAGCGCCTGTATCATCCCTATTTTTCTTAACGACTGTGAATATTGGCATCTCACCAAGAGCCAATGCAGCCATATAATGGGATTCGAGATCAGATGCCTGCACATAATACTGAGGGCACGATGGTTTGACTTTGTGAGGAATGACGAGGTGAAAGAGCGAACAAGGCAGCCTTTTATAATACAGTCGGTCAAGAGGTGAAGGTGAACCTGGCTGGAATATATTTTAAGAATGCCGGAGAAGACCATAAGCTATAGCTGCCTTTTCTTCAAGTTCCTTGGCTAGTGCCGTCCTGGAAAGCCATCGGGAACTATACATATAATGTACTCGGTGCAGCTGCGGGTGGTGTAGCTGACATGGGAGAGGTGAATATTATGGCGGCAGTTCGTGAATGCCGTTGACATCAGCATGTTATAGCCCTTGCTGACTGGTACCGAAACCCTTGATATACAATCTTTCGTCTCTTATTTCTGTTCGCTTGTCGACATGCATGTGTCCACTATATTGGCATTTTGGACTAGTTACAAGAAAATTATCAATTGTAGAGCTGTGCAACAGCCCATCACGGGCGCGCCAGTTGTGTGTCGACCGTCGGCGAGAGCATATTGTATTTTGGCCCAGCCGAATGCTGTAACTAGGACCGGGCCATAAGTTTGTAAAGTTTATCGTAAATATATGTCAATGTGCTTCAGAAAAAAGTCTGTGTTATTAATCTGCTCCCCATCTTGCCACCACGTGACGGAGTAACACCTTTTTTGAAAGAGAGGACGATGATACCATATGTTCCTGTTAGGGAAGCGGATTTGGCATGGATGAGGCTTGCACGCATCAGAGAGGGACAACGCTATAGTGGCGAAACTGTGTTCCTTTGGTAAGTAGTTCATCTTGCAGAGTAATTTGTCTTTCTAGCCCATATGGTCACCAAGTGGCATAAATCTCTCTCTTGATACAGAGGGTTACATTAAACCGCACGTTAATTGGTTGGCCTGAGATTCAGCGCGCGTGATGTCCAAGAAACTGATCACCCTGTAGAACGAGAATTTGCATATAATATGCTTATACTTGTGCAAAAAAAGTAATATTCAGTCACAAAACATTAATTTGCCGGCAGATATAGCTCAATTGTCAAAGCGTTTGCTTTGAAAGCCAAAGGTCGTTGGTTCGATCCCCGACGGAGATAAAAAAAAAAAAAAACGGATTTGTAATCGATTTCTGAGCTCTAAAATTACCCCCGGTTGGTGTGAATTTGATCCCTCACCCGCAAAATGCCAGTCATAGTCTATTAATCAAAATTGGTGGTAAACGAACGTTGTCCCGGTAAGAAAACCCATTCGTAGTAAATTCCTGTAATAATAAAGGATGATGCGTGAATCCGGGGTGTAGTCTATGAGGTTGGCCGATCAACACTCCACATACAGTGCACCATAATAAGCGTCATGGAATTCTACAGATGAGACTTCAGAATTACTATTACTATCTGTCGGTATTCTCCTGTATGTGTTTACATAATAAAAATAATCTTATTTACAAAATTAAAATGTAGTTTTCTTGCTTATGTGTGTAATGCCAGAAGGTGTAATTCTTTACGGCTTTGAATCTTAGCACCTCACCAAAAGCAAATGCAGCCGTATGATACGTCTCGAAAACAGATTTCCACGTAGAATACTAAAAGTACGATGGCTTCACTTTGTGAGGAATGACGAGGTGAAAGAGCGGATGAGGCAGTCTTCCTAAACCTTCAAACGCCCAGTGGTCCCATACGGGACCGCAAATTTGCGTCGTTCAATGCCCTAGCAGGCCAATGTTTGTAATGTTTCGTCGCACAATAGATTCTTCCATGAACTTACTTAAATACTATCTTTACAAATTAATGTAATCCTATTGTGAAATGAACCATAAGCACTTCCTGTATGGGACCGTAGGGCATTGAACGACGCAAATCTGTGGTCCCGTAAGGAAATCACTGGGCGTTTAAAGGTTAATATATTGTGTTAAAAGACGAAGGTGGACCTGGTTGGGACATGTGTTACAAATGCCACAAGAGAGTATTAATTACGGGTGCTTTTATTTAAGCCCCGGGCTTTCGCCGTTCTGGAAGGCTGTCGGGAATATATACAGAATTTATACGGCGGAACTACTGGAGGGAGAGCTGGCATATGATGAATCAAGGACCTAGGCGGCTGAAAAAAGTTTAAAGCTTTGCGGCGGTGGCTAGTGATGTCCATTTGCTCCAGTTGAGGGAATGGACATGGAAAAATGAATATAAAATTAAAATGTACTTTGTTAGCTTATTTGCTTGTGTTTAAAGCCGGTAGGTATGACAGGTATGTTTGATAGGTAGTGACATCCTCCTCTCTCTCAAAAGGGTCTTACTCCGTCACGTGAGGGCAGGATGAGGAGCGAGTCAGCAAACAAAGATTTTTTCAGAAGCACATATACTTACGTTAAAACTTTACAAGTTTCCGGCCAGGCGGAATGACATGCCGCCGGCCGTAATGCGACCTTCTCGGTCATCCACACTCAACTGCCCGCTCGACGGCACTCGGGCTGTCGCTCAGCGCTCAAGTGGTGATGTCTTTAACTAACACACACGTAAGCGGACAAGCGAACAGAAGATAAGAGACTAAAGATTGTATATCGAGGTTTTCGGTACCGGTCAGGAAGGGATACACCATGCTGATGTCAGTAGGCATGATATGAAGTTAAATATTTGTCTCAGTAAACCGTATTTAAGTATACACAAAATTTTATTTTTGCACGGTTTTGATCAAGGTTTTTAAAAAACAACAGATATTGTCTACAAGTGTTTTTTTTTCAATTTACTACAGTTTTTCATTCTTGCATCAACACTTTGCATTACCCTGAAAAAACAATTTGTTATATTAGTAAGTGGCATACAAAAACCTTCAAAATGTTTAAAAAAAACATTCGAAATAATGAATCTGAAATTATGAACGAATTCTTGGTCACTTTAGTTTCTAACGAAGCTCTCAGAGGACGCTGCAACGGGATAGTATTTGTACCTCTTTCAGTAAGCCCCTAATGTATACACACAACAAGTAAAGGGCGCTAGGGGTATCGAATGAATCTGAAGATTATATTAAGATTTCAAGTGAATCTGAAGACTTAATTAAAGTTGTTTTACGGAATACTTTATTGCTGGCGTCAACAAGCAAAGTAGTATTTAATACTGAATCTGGAACAAAAATCAAATCCGAAGACTTCGGATTCACAGCCTCATAAAAACAAACTTGAAAATAAAATTTAATCAGAACATAATCACTTTAAAAGTTTAGAATAAAAAGCAAAATTACCAAATCCAAAGTTTTCAGATTCGATTATGGTAGAAGAATGTGAATCCGAAGACTTTGTTTTCATAGTCTTGTAAATACATACTTTAAAATATCACATTTTCAATCAAATATGACTAAAATTTTAAATTTATATTTAAAAGTAAATAAAAACTGAATCTGAAGGGTTTTAATTAGTTGCCAATAAAAATACTTAATTGATTATGCATGTAATGCTGTAAATAATTCAAAGAAAATTCAATTTGATGAGAAATATGAGTAAATAATGAATCTGAAGACTTCAGATTCACCATCAAATACAAGTGTTTTAAATTGAAGCGACTTATTCTGTCTTAAAATTAAAACTCAAATTAAGCATCTAATGCTGTATACTATTTAATATGAATTGATGAGAAATGTATGTAAAAAATAAATCTAAAGTCTTCATATTAGTCGTCATAAAAAAAAGTATTTTTAAATTAAGCACATAATTGCGTATTAACTATTACATCAATAAGGAAGTTGATACGAAATTTCCTGGAGAGACCACGTCACGAACAATGAGGTTCTCAGGATAATCAAGGAAGATAAGCACCTAGTAAGAACCATCTCAGAGAGGCGATCGGTCACATCATGCGCCACGATGGTCTTCTTCACGACGTTGTGGAGGGGATGTTTGAGGGTAGAAACTGTAGAGGGCGCCCTAGACGGGAGTATTTGCAGCAAGTGTTCGAGGACACGATTTGTAGCTCTTATGCTGAGCTAAAGAGGACTGCAGACAAACGAGAGGAGTAGAGATCGAGATGCATGATTCTGTTGCTGCAAACCAATCCACCGGATTGACACTACGAAGAAGAAGGATGTTGGATTATATTTAAAAAACGAATCTGAAGTTTTCAGATTCGCGAACCCTAGACTACACTTGCTCGCTCGGGTAATCGTATTCGCATCCCCCGGCTGTGTGCATTTTCACTTTGCATCTTTGCCGGCGAGTGGCTGGCACTTAAGTCAATTGGGAATTAAGCTGCGTCTACCTACCTACATGAAGATGTCCCCTTCGCGGCCTTTGACTTGCAGAGCACGAATCTGAATTGCCCTTTTTTGACATTGAGCCGATTCCACGTAATTACTACTCAAATTACATGATACACCTTTTTGTTTATTTATAACCTTTTTATGTCAGATTCATCTCGGAGTAATTAGATGTATTCAAAACATTTTATGTAGAAAGTTTAAGTAATTTTAAATATATTTTTTATATCTAATGGAAAAACACTTTTTACCTTGTTCTAAAATATAGAGCATTGTTTCTTCAAATTATGGAAGATCGTGATTTATCATACAATGAGAGCTTTATTAGATTACTATATTTTTTTTTATAATATGGTTCGCGAATCTTTATTTTTATATTTACGGTAACTATCCATTCAATTCATTAATTCCGAACATTACCCAACTCTTTTTCTTCTAGGGATGCTTTCTTTCCATTCGCTAGAGTCCCGGAGGAAAATTTCTGCACTCAAACATTCATTCCTTCTTCTTCGCGGTTCAATTCACAACCCTTGGATTCTTGAATGTTTTGACTTCTATGTTCCAGATAGGTACACCCGTGCTCGTAGCCATCCATTGTTTTTGATCCCAGTCGAGGCTTGTGGAGCTTCAAGCACTTGATTTGGTTCAACGGCAATGTCGCTCCTAAATGGCCTACCAGCACACCTCGATCCTTTTCTTACATCCTTTTCCTCTTTTGTCGATGGTATTGTTCTCCTTGATCTCTACACGTGTCATCTTCTTATTCTTTTGTGTTATTTTATTTTTTATTATCTTCTCTATTTATTGTATAGTTATGTGTACTTATTTTTCAAAAATATCTGTAAAAAAAAATGGAATTTCGATTCTGTAAATAAATAAATAAAAAAATATATATTTTGATATAAGCTTCATATTGCTCTTTTAGGCCGATGCCAAAAAGTCTCGAAAAACGATATTTTGTCTCTTATTTTTGTTCGCTCGCCTGACATGCACATCTAATGATGTTAGTTTTTAATTTTTTATAAAAATACACTGCGTTTGCATAGGACATTTTATTTATTTTGACAGTTGCTCCATTTCATGTTGGTTCAACTGTCATCTTTAGTTTCTTACTAAGCCGCGATTATCTTTAGGGTGCTACATGTTAGTGCCAGTCCGTCAGCCCGTGTTGTCAGTTTTCGCTCATCCGAGGCCGACGATACAACATGTTACGGTTGGGCAGGCAAACCGAAATATTATATTGATAATAAACGGATATTGCGCTTCTGAAAAAAGTGCTTTGCTTTAAGACATGCTTCTGCATAGTTCCTCCACGCGGCCAAATGACAAACCTGCGACTGTTGTCGCCTCTTTTTTAAAGATTTGGGATGTCAATATCTACGAACTTATACACCTACCTACTAGTAACATTTCATTATTCCGCAAAATCATTTATAAATGGATAAGCGCTGCAAGTGGAGTGTTGATCCGCCAACGTCATAGCCTAGCACCCGACATTCACGCATCATCCTTATTATTACAGGAATTTACTATGAATTGGTGAACTTCACGAGACGACTTTCATCTACCACCAAATTTGATAAATAGGCTATGACTGTCATTTTACGGGTGGGGGGCCAAATTCACACCAACCGGGTATTTTAAAGTTTTATTTTATCTTTATTATTTAATTTTTTTAATCCCCGTCGGGGATCGAACCCACGACCTTCGCCTTGCCGAACAAACGTTTTAACCACTAAGCTATACCGTCCCGCAAAAAAATAGTCTTAAGTGATGTATTAACTCAACTAACAACGCGGTAGGCAACAGGCGGTTATCCATTCATATTTTTGCCAACGTTCAATGTTTATTAACTTTGTAAATTTAACGAATACCGCACTAAGTATTATGCTAATCGTAATATATTTCTTTAAATCTAAAATTTTAAATAAAAAAATGTGTTACAAGTAGAAGAACTCTTATCATACAAAAATATTTGTGTTATATTTTTTATACATTTTGTACTTTTACGTTCACGTTACGTTAAAAAAACGTTTTAAATCCTCGTACATCGTAAAGTTCAATTAAAATGAATTTAATGGCAAGCCGCGCGTACACGCTGGGAATGTGTAAGCTTTTTCATACTATTTGATAGAAACGTTGAGTTTTCCGATTCCGAGAGTGAAAACAATACAGCCCACCGCATGTTCGGTATTCGGAAAAGCAAATTAGCCGTGCAAGCTCACATTTGACTGCTTAACTGAAAAACATGAAAAGCTCTGACTTTGTTTACCAAAACAAAAATGAAAAATACAAGCCATTTTAACGAAAAATTGTATGAAAATATAAGTTTTTGTATTAAAATTTAAATGCTTGCAATACAGAAAGTCAAAATCGAAATTTATTCTGTGATATGTAAAATATAAATAAACTTTTAACATCACCTTTACTAAGAGAAGAACGATTAAAACAGTGCTCAATGTGAACCATATTAAAAAAAAAAGGTATGAAATTCTTATCTATTTAATATATGTATACAAGAGGCCTTTGAGATGTGGTCGTACAGAAGAATTCTCGGAATTTCCTGGAGAGACCACGTCATGAACAATGAGGTTCTCAGGATAATCAAGGAAGATAGGCACCTAATAAGAACCATCTCAGAGAGGCGATCGGTCACATCATGCGCCACGATGGTCTTCTTCACGATATTGTGGAGGGGATGGTTGACGGTAGAAACTGTAGAGGGAGCCCTAGACGGGAGTGCTTGCAGCAAGTATTCAAGGACATGAATTGTAGCGCTTATGCTGAGATGAAAAGGGTTGCGGAGGACCGAGAGGAATGGAGATCGAGATGAAAGATTCTGTTGCTGCAAGCCAATCCGACGGATTGAACTTCGAAGAAGATATGTACTTATTTCATTATTGTTCACTAGTCAATAACCAGAGATATATTATATTTATAGTGATTGAAATCATGATCTCATTTCTATTCATTGTATTTACAAGATATTATAATAAATACATATATAAAAATACAGAAAATGACTATTTAATGTTTACCTGCTGGAGGGTATGGTTTAGTTGTAATAACGTTTGCTTACCAAAACAAAGATCGTCACTACCATCCCCGTCTGATATTTTTTTTTATCAATTTCTAATCTTAAGGTTATCAACTGACAATACTTGGTGAAACTGCATAATCACGATTTTAAATAACTTTAAATTAATAAATTTAAAATATTTAGTTTTGATTTAAATTTATTTTAAATGATTACATCTTTCGGCCTCCCTGGAGACCATCTTCAATAACGATGAAATAAAAACTAGCTGTGGCTTATATATGCATGGACAAGTAATTAGTTTGCTTTAAAAATGAACTTAAGTTTTCCAAATGCTTATATATATTTTTTTTTATGACCCTAGTAATTGTAATCATTGATAATTATGGTGTGTTTAATACTATGATGCATAATGATATCTTGTTTTTAACCCTTAGCGTGCGGGCATCATATTCGCTTGATTTACAGCCCGGCACATCGCAAGTACCCGGTTACGCTCCTTCTAATTATGTGGGGTCTCGGATGACCCCGCGGATTTATGAGGTCCGCACTATTTTCATGTTAACACTGCCACTTTGCAAAAGGAAGCGGACGGTAAATCTCTATGGAGCGAAAATACAAATACACGAATAGCGCGGTAGTTTAAGGGTTAATACGTAAAAAACTTCACTGCCTAATTTTTGCATTCTTAGACATCATGACCTTAACTTCTAGATTATACATATATGAGTTAAATTAAACAATAACTTTTTCAATGCGGAGGACGTTTATATACGTCTTGACCTTAACATAGTTTTTGGAGACTCACGTAAAAGCTATACTTTCATGATGTATATACTGTAGTTTGTGCTCCACTGCGACATCAAAAGAAAATTTGTGTTGTATTCGTGTTTGCAAGTGTCGGCATTAAGAAAGGAACTTTGGAAACTGCCAGTTCTTGGTCGACTCACATTAACCGTGTATGGATGTTTGGCAAGTGTAAGACGAGTTTGTCGGTTGTGGGTGGGTGCAGGAGGAATTAGTTCTTTAAGTTCCTTAGAGCAGCGACCGTGGTAATAACGGTAGAAAAGACTAAGTGAACCAATCTTAGGCTTGTGTTCCATTGATTGCTGGTTAGACGTAAGGGTGTCATTGTTTATCAAACGAATTGCACTTCTTTGAACTGAGTCAATCAAATTTAGAAGGTATTTTGGGGCTCCAATCCAGATTGTAGGAAGGAGGAAACACAGACGCTGGAAGAGCATTCCATAGCTTATTGGTGGCATTAAGGAAGGAACTTTGGAAACTGCCAGCTCTTGGTCGAGATATATTAACCGTGTATGGATATTCGACAAGTGTAAGACGAGTTTGTCGGTTGTGGGTTGGTGCAGGAGGAATTAGTTCTGTTAGTTCCTCAGACCAGCGTCTGTGGTAATAACGGTAGAAAAGACTAAGTTAACCAATCTTACGCCTGTGTTCCATTGATTGCAGGTTAGACGTACGAGTGCTTAATATTTTTTGACTTAGTTGATTGGAAGTGCATTAGTATTTCAACGTAGTATGTACATTGATTATATTTAAAGATATATAAGAAAAAATGTAAATATCTTCTATATAATATTAATATATATACATATATTTACCAGCAGCGTTTGTAGAAAATGTATTTCAAGTATGTAAACTAATATATCGTAAAGCAGTGCCTCTCAAAGTAATAATACACGAGTAGCAAAGTTCTTCATTTCTTAAATTTTATTTTATTTCTCCTTTTCAAATCTGTTCCATATCTGGAACACATGGTCATCACAAATTGCCGCCACTTAGTTCTGTAAGTTTTCATTATCGTTTCGACGTTCTAGGACCTAGGTCATATCTGCATATGAAGGTGCATTTGGGAACATATATAGTTGCCGACAACCTTTAGAGCAGAAGTCTGACTACTTGAAGAGGGGGTTGTTATAGTCTTCTTCGTAGTATCAATCCGGTGGATTGGTTTGCAGCAAGAAAATCTTGCATCTGGATCTCCACTCCTCTCAATCCTCTGCAATACTCTTTATCTCAGCATAAGAGCTACAACTCATGTCCTCGAACACTTGCTCCAAATACTCCCATCTAAGGCGGGCGTCTTACAGTTTCTACCCTCAACCATCCCTTCCGCAATGTTGTGAAGAAGACCGTCGAGGCGCATGATGTGACCGATCCATCGGGCTCGCCTCTAGAGATGGTTCTTACTAAATACTATCTTCCTTGATTATTATTATTAGTATCCGAGACATACAACTGTGAGCAAAAAGCGATTTCAATTAATCTTTTTATTTCTATGTTGGCACTACTGTTATTGACATCTGTGCCAGGTAACACGTCAAAGTATTTTTAAGTTTTGGATTTTCCCTAATCTATTTGTAAACATCGAAACGTGGTTTCTTCGTTTTTCATAATGTCTGAAACTATTCAACAACGCAGTTCCATTATATTTTGTGTGTGGACTTAAATGCCTGCTGCCTGAACGTTGAAAATGTTGAAGAAGGCCTTGGTGAGCAAGTTCTATCGAAAACAAAAGGTTATGCATACGTGTGTGCACATTGGAACTGATTAAGCTTTTATAGATCATGAAGCTGCTGTGGTCCATCAAGTGAAACAGTACTCACTGCAGTTATATTATAGTTGAACGTAAGCCTCCCGCGTCAGTCTCCGTCCTCTTAGATCCTCCGCCTTCCGCATCCAGGTCACTCCCGCTATTCTTCTTGCAGGGGGTCAGCCAATGCTTCGTTTGCCAGTTCTTAAGCACTATTCCAATACTGTTCTTCCCCATCGACCGTCGTCTCTTCGACAGATATGTCCTGCCCATTGCCACTTGAGTGTGCCTATTCGTTGGATATCATCCACTACTTTAGTTTTTCTGCGTATTTCCTCGTTTCGGATTCTATCTTTTAGCGACACTCCGAGCATGAATCTCTCCGGAGCACGCTGGGTGACCTTTATTTTATGGGTAAGACTTGCTGTCAGACTCCACGTCCCTGCGCCATAAGTTAATACAGGGAGGATGCATTGGTTTAACGCCCTTGATGAAAATCTTTTCTTTGATATTTATAAATATACACTTTAACAAGCTTTGTGCTTGCAAATCCAAGTCACGTGATATTGCATTCATGACAAAAGTCATTTTTGCACGCGCAGAGGAAACATACCACTATTAATCCCCATTCCTCACCGGTTATTACACAGTGCAGTTTTAAATTTCAGTAAAGAGAAATTTAACATGAGCGTACAAAGAGACTTGATGCGCTTAGTGCATTCGTTATTTGAACTACTGCAGTTTACTGCATATAATAATACAAAAAAAAAACGTATTTTAAACGGGAAACTTTTAATAAATTATTACTTTGCAAACAGTAATATTTTTCAAAATGTTTCCTGCGCTTGTAGACATACTTTTGATAAATATTAACAATGGTTTTAACAGATATTACAGTAGTTTTTTTAAATATGTTTATATAACAAAGGCTTTTTACGATTATTTCCACATTATGTTTTTTTTTTAAGTAAGCACATTGAAATCCCCCGTCTTTAAATAGACGACAAGTCACGGGTTCGTAATATAGCCTTGTTTTCGAAGCACAATTCGCATTCATTTCCGATAAAGACTTGACTTCCCCGTTCGATCGTAACATGACGGTTATTCCGTCTCGATCGAACGGGCCTTGACTGACGACTGCCCGGAACACTGTGATAAGCAGCGCAGCCAAGGCGATCGCGGCAAAAAAGCAAATTAAAGATGATAGTTGCACCAACATGAAATGGAGCAACTGTCATAACAAATAAAATGGCGTATGCAAACGCTGTGTAATTTTATATAATTAAAACTAACATTATTAGATGTGCATGTCAGGCGAGCGAACCAAAATCGTTTTTCGGGGCTTTCGGCATCGGCCTAAAAGAGCTTTATAAAGCTGATATCAACATATAGAAGAATACCGACAGATGGTGATAGCAATGCAAAAATCTTATCTCTACATTTTATGACACATACTATGTTCATATGGATAAGTGCTGCATGTGGAGTGTTTATCCGTTAGTAATAGACTACAGCCAGACATTCACAGAGTATCTTTTTAATACACGAATTCACTATTTATGGATGGTGTTCGCAGGACGACTTTTGTCTACCACCAATTTGAATTAAAAAGATATATAATATTTAATTAAAGATTCTTTAATACATTCAATAAAAAATATGCATTTTCATGTATTAAGCAGCTTTTTCACTCGCTGTAAGCCGAATTGATCAAAAACGTTTTATTCAACATGGAGTAAAAATCTTTTGCCATCCTTCAAAATTCTGTCGCAAAAATCGTCTT
Organism: Glossosoma conforme; assembly: GCA_022606575.1. Lineage (NCBI taxonomy): Eukaryota > Metazoa > Arthropoda > Insecta > Trichoptera > Glossosomatidae > Glossosoma > Glossosoma conforme. Next base: position 82,671 of record JAGTXR010000027.1, read on the forward strand.
TCTCGAGAGTAATTTATTATGCAGATGGTCTGCACCTGCCACTGTTACATATTCAAATAGCGATCCGAGAGGGTTCGAGAGGCACTCTGTCTACCGACTCGAATAGTTTGACCCTGGCTTCGAATAGTTTGTGGAGGGTCTCCGTTCGAAGGGTATCCGGACCTCGTGCTCTATACCTGGAAGGAATTTTGGATACAAAGCTTGCACAATTGGATAAGAAAGTTGCTATTATGTATTATATATATAATCGTGTCGGAAACAACAGGATCAGATCTTGTCTGCCCAGAAGTGGGCGACGTCGATGGCGTTACTCCCGGAAACCATCAGGTATTCATGGATGTAGCTACTCGGACACAGCGTGCACTCCAGAAGGTGTGACAGGGTCTGCCCCACGCCGCAGTCAAATTCAGTCGGTCCGCTGTAAAACTGCTAGGCTTTCATTTTTGTCCTCGTCATGCATACTCCGGTCTGAAGTCTGATAAGGGACCTTCATATTTCCACCCCTGGTCATGTTCAGGGTTTACGTCCTCTTTCGGGGCAATCCAAGTATTCCCCTCAGTTGCTCTTCTCCACATGTTCGGCCGCAGGGTGGCCTCAGGTATCACCAGTTTTGTTGTCGATTGTAGGAAACTTCGTCTTGATTTGAGCCGTGTGGTTATCTTAGCACTTAGTCATATGCTGCATGGTAAGCGTCATAAGATCCCACAGATGAGACTTCAGAATCACTATCTGTCGGTATTCTTCTATATGTGCTTACATAAGCAACCAAAATATTATTCTTCTTCTTCGTGTCAGCGACGTCAAATTATTTTTTCCCAGTATCTGGCAACATCGATAGCTCGTGTGTTGCCCAGCATTAGGTCCTGAGATGTGCAGCTTGTTGGTCACACGGAGCAGCATCTTAGGTGTGAGGTAGTCTGCAGGTCTCCACAGTCGCATAATAGTGTATCTCCCTGCCAAAACATTCCCCACGCCTCGAGGTTGTCCTTTGTTCTACCAACTCCGGTTCTTAATATGTTCAGGGATTTCCAGGTCCACCAGTCAAGGTTCTTGCCAGTTGGTAGGCCTGCCTTCGGAGTAATGAAAATATTTACATTTAAAATAGTAACCAAAAAAAATATTTATATTTAAAATAGTAACCAAAATATTTATCTGGTAATACATCCGCAGTCTATGCCGATTCGCGGAAGCCTTAGAGGCTTTCGAGAACCATCTATGTTTCTATGTGGATCTCCGGGTATACAGGTGTTCTGGGATAAGGTATAGACAATCTAAGCTTACTAACATCCTCCTCTCTTTCAAAGGTAGTTATTCAGTCGCGTGAGGGCAAGCTTAGTAGCAGATTAATAACACAAACTTTTTCAGAAGCACATTGACATATATTTTTGATAAACTTTACAAGCTTATGGCCCGACCTAGTCACAGCATTCGGCCGGGGCAAAATACAATATGCTCTCGCCGACGGACGGCACACGACTGGCACGCCCATGATGGATGTTGCACAGTGTCACAAGTGACTATCTCCGTAACTAGTCCAAAATGTCAATATGGCGACAAATGCATGTCGAAAAGCGAACAGAAATAAGAGACGAAAGACTGTATATCGAGGTTTTCGGTACCAGTCAGCAAGGGCTATATCATGCTGATATCATTCTTCTTCTTCGTAGTATCAATCCGGTGGATTGGTTTGCAGCAACGGAATCTTGCATCTCGAACTCCATTCCTCTCGGTCCTCCGCAACCCTTTTCAGCTCAGCATAAGCGCTACAATTCATGTCCTCGAATACTTGCTGCAAATACTCCAGTCTAGGGCGCTCTCTACAGTTTACGAAAGACAATTTGCGGTGTCAATATGTTCCAAAATATGAAGCGGATTTGGTAACAAATAATAAATCGCGAGTCGTGAAGATACAGTTCGAAAAACCGTACAGTAAAACCTCGATATGACGGATATGTATTTACGAACTTCGGATACAACGGACAAAAAATCCGGTCAATGGCATAAAAACGACCAGTTAATATTATACACTGTTATTTATATATATATAATTTAAAAACTCAATTTGTGATCCATTTCAATAATAATAAGATCAATATATCCTTCTTGGATTATAAAACTCGAATATTTTTTTTTTATTTTTTTTATTTTTATTTTCAATTTTATTTATTTTTTTCCTTGCAGAAACATTACAAATTTTATCAATTCAATGCATTTCTGAAGTACAATAATATAAATACAATAATATAATATAAAATAAAAATACAATAGGTAACATAAATGTGGTGATGTAAATTTATTGACACATTTAGTATCACTGACCTCACACTCAGAACTAGTGTCAGGAGACTCAAGATAAACAGTTTGACTTGTAACAACAAAAACCCTGTCATTAGTATATCATGATTGACTCACAAATAACAAGGCATTATTGTCACAAAATAAAACGTGCAACATTTCGCCTCCATAAACACCAGTACTGAATTTAAATCAATATAACACTAAATATGTCAATATCTTCAATCAAGTTGGTTTCAACCACTGTTCACTGCGATTCTTTCATCTTATGCGTATCCAGGGTTGAACGATGGTCCTTTCAGGCCACACTTGAGGTTCCATGAGAGACTCCAGCGAAGTCGCGACGACCCCGACTTTGAAAGAAGTTGACAGCGTCCGCCTGCTGACAATCCTCCTGATGGTCATCCAAGAAGGATTGAATGCAGCGGTCGCTGCCAAGAAGCTCTGCAAGTCCTCAGCCGATGTATCTGGGTGAAGGCCCTTGGCGTGAAGATACGCCATCTTCACTCCAGTAACGTTTTTTGAAGGAGCTGCAGAACCACGGATCATCAGACGTGCTGAATGTTGTTGCCTTTCCCCATGCGGAGAGGCGCGACTCAACTTAGAACGTTGAACTTCTCCGGAAAGATTGCTCGGGGGAGGGAGAGGACATCCACGGAGAAAGCACTCAGGTCCTCCAGTTCCTCGAACGATGATTCGTCCCAGCTGAGAACGGGAGTCCTTGGGAGCCTTGCTCGAAACAGCAGGGGCTCCTTCGATAGTATCTTCCGAGGAGTCCTCTTCGGTGGCCTCACTCGAAGCGGATTCTTTGACGGCAGGTTCGGAGTCTCTGCTGTCACAGTTAAGCGACATCGACACAGGAATGTTGACAGCTTCAGCGTAGGTAGCCGGAATTGATTTGCACGCTCGAGGTAAGCGCCTTCTGCGGGAAGTCGGCAGACTTGTCGGGTTGGGTGGAGGGTCCACACCAACGGATGTCAGAGCATCATCCATCCCGAATCCAACAGCCTTAAGCCTCTCCAGCAGCAAACGGTGATCGTCTAAGCGACGATTTATTTGCGCGATATCACAATCGCAACAGTTCGCCATCCTGTAGGTAGGATGACTAGACACGTCCGCCCGGTTTGAGTGTCGAGCGACGAATAATGTCAAATATTACGAGTCAATTAATTATAAAGCCGGTCTCGCTTTCAAAAAACTAGGTGTATTATATAGATCACGTCGGTATTTCAACGATAAACAACTTCTTCTTCTATATAAAGGACAAATTCAACCTATCCTTGAATACGGCAGTCACCTTTGGATTGGAGCCCCAAAATACCTTCTAAACTTAATTGACTCAGTTCAAAGAGCAATTTGTTTGATAAACAACGACACTCTTACGTCTAACCTGCAATCAATAGAGCACAGGCGTAATATTGGTTCTTGAGTGCACTGGTCTTGATCGGGTGTGCTCTCCTGCATGCGATTACATAAAAAATAAATAAATATGTAACCTCGTTTCAAAACCCCTCCCTTAACCTTCCTACTCTACTCCATACACCTATAATTAAAATTACTTTTAAGTATGTTCAAACACGTTGAAAATTGATGAAGCTTTCATTGAAGGCAAAACTGCGGTTTTCCAGCAAGTGATTAAACAGTGCTCATTGTAATCCATGTTAAAAGAAAGTACGAAATATTTATATATTTAAATAAGTAACAATTTCTAAATGATATAATTCATCGAGTAAAAAGACATCAAATTATTCCGCTGTCGTTAAATCAAATACGTACAAGCAAAGCATAAAGCTTTAGAAATTTTCACTAATAGGCGTCGATAGGCCGGAATAAAACTCTCGAATGGATACCCTCGCGAAAGCTCAGATAAAGAAAAGCTTAAATTACGACAATCGATGCACGTAACAATGGATCAGGAAGAGGCACAAAAGGTGGACCTGAATTATGGGCCACGCACTTGCAAAACGTGCATTTGTAACTTTTCAGTTAATCTTTTCAGGAAGAAAAATACATTATTATGATCGTTTCAGTGTAATTTTCTTTTGAAATTCACCGTAGTAATTATTTAATATGTTTCAATAGTTCATAATGTATTCCATTAGGCTTTCATAAAAAATACTAGCTCACCTGGGGAACTTTGTACCATATGGTTTGGAGAGCAGATGGTTTTGTAGAATGCTGGAGAAGGTTGGTTTGATTTACGAGTATTAATGAATGACGTGGCAAGAGAACGAACCTAACAGCTATCCATATTATATTCTATCAAGAAGCGAAAGTGGAAATTTTTAGGACCTGTACTAATGTAGACGAAAGACGTCCCGTAAAGACCACCCATTCCACAGATGAGACTTCAGAATTACTATCACCATCTGTTGGTATTTTACTGTATGTGTTTAGATAAAATAAAATAAAAAAATGACACCGCAAAACAGCAAAAACTATTAATATATTTTTTTTAAATTCCTCGGGCTCGTATTGGAGGGCCGTTGGTAACTATATATGGAATGTACTCGGCGGAGCTGACATGGGATGAGCCAAAGGCTATGGCGTCTGACAGAGCCTTTTGCTGGCTCCATTTAAAGGAGCGAATAAGTTAATGGTGATGATAATTATGATGATGTTGTTGCAAATACTAAACATTTATGTGTTTTCATTCAGAAACATTAGAGATTAAAGAAATAATTAATATTTATATTTTCCAAGTTTGGATAAGTTTGTAACCTGCGCCGCAGGACAAATTATGCCAAATTCTACTCATGGTCGTTTTTCGGTAATTTTCAGCGGCCACGTAGGTCATCGGTTATTTAGCACGTAAAAAGGCTGTTGAATTATTGAGCGTATTTGCAAAGGTGAAGACCACATCAGAGTACACACAGGGAGGTATGTGAAAAATATATATTTGACATTTACTTTGGACCAAACGTACAAAACATCAGCATTTAACCTCAATGTTATCCCGGGCAAACATGAAATTTTCAGTATATTTTTTAGCGATAAAATAAAATTCGTATTTTACGTTTATATTAATAATGTCAGCTTCATAAATTATTATTTAAATTAAGCATGACAAAAGTAATCCAATGTATTTATTTTTATTTTTTGTGTAAACACAAACAGGAGAAAACCGAAAGATGATGATAGTGATTTTGAAGTCTCATCTGTGGAATTCTATGTCGCTTACCATAGCGCATATGGCTGAGCGCTGCATGTGGAGTGTTGATCCGCCAACGCCATAGACTACAGCCCGAGATTCACACATCACCCTTAATTTTACAGGAATTTACTATGAATGGGTGGTCTTCACGGGACGAATTTTATCTAAAATAGTTTCTTGTCTTCCACTCCACTGATTTGTCTCATCGAGTATCAACATCGTAAATTCGAATCGTTAATATGTAAAAATACAACAATAATCGTCACAAAGTCTCGATTTATGTGCAGAGCGTAGCTCCAGATGACTCACAGTTAAATATATATTTTAAGTATATATTTTTCTCTTTAGTAAACAATTATTTCTTTAAATTTAATACAAAATATATTATATTACGTAATTATCAATAGTTTGACCCATATAAGGTTGCAAGTGTCGTTTGCGGTATTATTTTATAAGCCCACCTGTAAGCTCTGAAACTACGATCAAAGAAACTGAAACTTTGTGGCACTGCAAGATAACCATTTAACAAAACAAAACATCCCAAACGAGAAGATATAATAAAACAAACACACAAAGATGGGCGCAATTTCAATTAAAAACTTTATATAAATTCGTAAGTTATCCATAGGCAGGTAATTTTTCGGTGAAAGCTCAAGTATGAAAGCTTTCAGCGGGCGCTAGCGAATAAAGCTCCCCGCCTAATACATCGCGCCGGTTACTTTACTTTTCGCGAAGCTTTTAAAAAACTTTAATCGAGCAAGTTTTTGCGGGGAAATTTCTGACCCGTGTTGGGCGCCGCTTGTTGAGTGATGCTCGAAACGGTTTCAGGCAATTTAATATTTATTCAAATTTCCCCATTAACGGGGGAATTTTATTTCTGTGTGTGCGCGTACGCTTTTTAAATTCGTATTAAGCGAGGTCGGACTGTCGGAAAATCGGAACATTTTGCGGTTTTTTGACGATTTGAGTAGAACACTTGTACAAAGCTTACGTAGTACGAAATGTCGTTTTTTTTATTCAGAGCGTTATTTAAATATAAACATAGTATAATAATATTAATTCAAATTTGAACCTTTTCATATAATTATAAATAATACATGTTTTTTAAAAAATATCAAAATTATTCGATGAATATAAAAAGATACATGCAAGTTCGGAGTATGAACATGACTTACACCATGCTATAAGATCAGACAATATAAAAAAATGCGTAAATAAAATATTTTTTTTCTGACAGTAATATCTGCTCTACAGAGTTTTATCAGCTGCCATCTTCTTTGCTTCATCAACAATCATGATGAAAATGCAAATGTTTTTTTATTTATTTTAAGCTTAGGTTCAAAGTTTTAATTAATTTAATTAAACCTTTAAAATATATTTTAAAAAGAGAACTACATGTTTTCTTGCACGACGAAAATATCCATCTATTAAATAAACAGTTAAAATTATAGAAATGAGTTTTTAAAAAACTTAATATCAATAATTACAATATCATATAGTTTCCTACGGTCGATAACGGAGCTGGTGATACTTGAGGCCACCCTGCGGCTGAACATGTGGAGAAGCGCAACTGAGGGTAATACTTGGATTGCCTCGAAAGAGGACCTAGCCACTGGACACGACCAGCGTGGAATATATGGAGGTCCCTTAACAGACTTCGGACCGGAGTATGCAAGACGAGTACACAAATGAAAGCCTGCCAGTTTTACAGCGGACCGACTGAATGTGACTGCGGCGTGGAGCAGACCCTGTCACACCTTCTGGAGTGTGCGCTGTACTCTGTGTCCGAGTAGCTGCACCCAGGAGGACCTGATGATGGCCGGGAGTAACGGCATCGACGTCGCCCACTTCTGGGCATACAGGATCTGATCCTGTTGTTTCCGACACGATTATATACATATTACAACATATGATTATTAACTCTTACCCTGCCATTTACGCGCATAGACGTACAAGCAATCCGTGCCTTAACTGCCATTTACGTGCACAGACGTAAATCGCCAGTATGAATGTTTCGAATACTGAAATAGCTTGGCGTGTCATAATTGTCTGAGTATATTTCTTTGGCAGGAAAAGGGTTAATAATTAAATATACATATACTAAACATAAAATTATTTTTCAACGCCTCAATTCAAGCAGAAAAATAACGGCAGAAGCGGGATGCGAACCGCGGACCTTGGAAACCAACTATGCCCAGGTATTCATACCGCTCAGCCAACTTGGCTATTGCTATGCCTGAGCTGAGTCGCGTTGGAACTAGTATTTATGTCATTGTTATCATCGTATGATAGATGTCGCTATAGTATATATTCAAAGTATGTATATTTTTATTTTTTATTATTCAATAGGTCATCATTAATTCACAAGCTTAATATTATTACTTTCCGACCGTCTATTTATTTTAGTAAGTACCACTCGGGTCTCGATTCGGGTAGATTAGAATATTGAAATAATATTCTAATAAATATTTAAAAAAAAACAAAATATTTACACGAAGTGGTCAAATATTGATAATGTTATATTATTAAGTAAACATTGCCTAATGAATGTTAAATATACAAAATATATCCTTATTACATAAATATTTGATTTGATTAAATAAAATATGTTTCAGAAATATTGAAATGTAAAATTATTAAAAAATAGTCAAGTATACTTTTGAAAAATAATTTTTAACATTTTTCGCATGCATTAATTCATTTTTAGTTTTCACTTTTGGTTTATGTTGTGTCGAATTTTTTTCAAATTACTTCTGAATCACCAAATCCCATCAATGAATCAAGTAAATGAAAGTTTAGTGCAGAGCAATCACTTCACCTCATGTGAATTAATCAATGGATGATGTTGAAAATTGTCCACTGACCGATAGTGTTAAAAAGTAAACTTGATATTAAAATTTATTGAAATTTTGAATTAATTTATTTTTCAGCAATTTCAATGAATATTTTTTGTTATACAATCTGCCGGCGGGTATAGCTCAATGGACAAAGCGTTTGCTTTGCAAGCCAAAGGTCGTGAGTTTGATTCCCGACGCAGAATAAAAAAAAAGGATTTTTAACCGATTTCTGAGCTCTAAAATACCCCGGTTGGTGTGAATTTGATCATTTTGATGATTATTCAGAAAACGTCTAAGTTAAAGCTACAAGGTTCATTTACTGAAAAATTGAGGAAAAACCTACCCAGCGATAATCGAGTATAATGAAGATGGCTGATTATTAATAATAATCATTAAAAATAGTTAAACTTAATGAAAATTTACGCATCTATTGCAAAATGCTAAAAATAGGGGTCTCTACCAATCATCCTTCCAAGAGCTAGGTTATTATTAATAATAAGATGTATCAGCAATCTCAATTGGAAGGTTGGCTACAAAGTCACGAATCTCACAAATAATAATTAATGATACTCTAGTACTGCGGAATAAATTTTGCAAATTTTGCAGTTAACATTGCAAGCATTGCATAGATCTGTACGGTTTTTTAATATTACAGAATATAAACAAAACTTTTTTTACGAGGTATCAGGTATACTTTTTGCAATTATTTTTAAAATGTTCTTTTTGCAGTCTCTTCCTTGTTTTCCGTCTATAACAAAACTCGCCTATGTAAAGACGATGAATTTCCATTCCCTTTGCGATTCTTCCATTCACGCTTTAAAGCGATAGCAGACATTTTTCGCATTTTTTCCCTGACTAAAAAAATATAAAATTTCTATTTCAAACAGTTTTATAAATAATGGCACTTTTATAACCTGCAATCAATGGAACACAGGCGTAAGATTGGTTCACTAAGTCTTTACTACCGTTATTACCACTGTCGCTGCTCTTCGCAACTTACAAAACTAATTTTTCCTACACCCACCTACAACCGAGAAACTCATCTTACACTTGCCGAATACATGGTTTATGTGTGTCAACCAAGATCTCTCAGTTTCCAAAGTTCCTTCCTTAATGTCACCGGTAAGCTATGGAATGCTCTTCCAGCGTCTAAGTTTCCTCCTTCCTACAATTTAGATCTCTTCAAGTAAAAGATAAATATACACTTGCAATCTCCCTAACCCACACACAAACACTAACACAACACACAACCATGGCCAGCCTCTATAGCAAAATCGTCAAAGTGTTTGCTTTGCAAGCCAAAGATCGTGGGTTCGATCACCCACGGAGATTAAAATAAATAAAAATAAAATCGATTTCTGAGATGTAAAATACCCCCGGTTGGTGTGAATTTGATCCCTTACCCGTAAAATGCCAGTCATAGCCTATTAATTAAAATTGGTGGAAGATGAAAGTCGTCCCGTTAAGACCACCCATTCATTTTCAGTTTCATGTTTCCCGCATGCAGCGTCCATTCTTCTTGGCTAAGCGACATAGAGTGAACTGGTCTTATACACAGTTTTACACAGTTTTTTTTATTTTTTCCTTAAATGACATTACAAAATAGATTACATTTCAATTCGTCATTTAAGTACATACAAACATAAGTGTGGCGATGTAAATTTATTGACTCATTTAGTGTTAATGACCTCACACTCAGAACTAGCGTTAAGAGAATCAATATATTTATTTGACTTGTAACAACAAAAACCCTGTCATAAGTATATCATGATTGACACACAAATAACACGGCATTATTGTCACAAAATCAAACGTCCAACATTTTGCATCTATCAACACCAGCACTGAATCTGAAGCAATATTCCACTAAATATGTCAATATCTTCACTTAAGTTGGTTTCAACCACTGTTCACTGCGATTCTTTCGTCTTACACGTATCCAGGGTTGAACGATGGTCTTCAACGAACGATTGTGCTCTCCTGCATACGATTACATATAAAAAATACTCTATCGCTGCATTTGATGGTATCAAATTGCGATCTTCTCAAGTAACTGCAGTTACTTGGTTAGTCTCAGACGACAAAGTAAAGTTTAGCCATCAATTGGACCTAGACCGTAAAAGGCTCGCATTCAAATTGGCAAGGAATCAATATTGTCGTAATGTCGTATTAATGCAGTTGGAGTAGTAAGTTTCCTTACTGTTCCTCACTGTTGCCGTGCGGAAGCGAATTTTCCGCAAACAGAATAATTTAATTTTACACTTTATAGTTTGTTTTTGTTGAATATCCAAGCTCGCTTTCTGAATAATAAGTTTGTGTGTAAGTGGAAATTAGTTCGGCAAGCTTTTCAGTTGTTTTTAATTCTGTTAATGCGAAAGTGGATTCTGCTAAAGGAAGTTTATTAAATATGAACCGATTCGTCTAAAAACATAATGGACTGAGTGTAAAAATACGAAAATTTGCATTATTTGGGTTCATGTTTACATTTCTTTCACGTATTATGTAGGTACACTCACTTGGTGAAAACCTTCCCTGCCCTGTCCTGTTTTTGGAGATCGACATGGGGACCCTCAACCATCCCCTCCACAATATCGTGAAGAAAGACCACCGTGGCGCACGATGTGACCAATCCATCGGGCTCGCCTCTCTGAGATGGTTCTTATTAGGTGCCTATCTTCCTTGATTATCCTGAGAACCTCATTGTTCGTGACGTGGTCTCTCCAGGAAATTCCAAGAATTCTTCTGTACGACCACATCTCAAAGGCCTCTAGTCTTTTTTATCACTTTCAGATAAGCACCATGTCTCACAGCCGTACATTACGATGGTCCAAAAAAAAATTGGCAAGTTGCTTGCGGAGCCTTAAAGTAATATTCTTTGACTCAAGAGTAGAGGGCGCCCTAGACGGGAGAATTTGCGGCAAGTATTCGAGGACGTGAATTGTAGCGCCTATGCTGAGCTGAAAAGGGTTGCGGAGGACCGAGAGGAATGGAGATCGAGATGCAAGATTCTGTTGCCGCAAACCAATCCACCGGATAGATACTACGAACAAAGACATTGGGACCTGTAACTGGATGCACGCAAAAAACTCCTTGTTAGAGAGTGTGTTCCGGGACCGAGGTCGCGGTCTTGAAATTACAGCATCATCTTAATGGTGTTGCCGGAATACCAAGGTTCCGGCACTGAGGATAAGTCAAAAGACCAAAGTTGAGTTGGTACTAATTTATTTAATACAAGTCCGCTTTTTATACCCTAATTTACAACATGAATAAGTAATTATAAAAGTAATACTAATACATTGAATGTCATACACTGCACATTCCTCGATACCGTTTTTGGACCTTGATCCCTTCAATTCACAAAGAGTGGCATATTATTGGGATGGACCATGTTCCGTTTAGATGCGTTAGCATTCCTTATTAATATTAATATTACTAATGTATAGAATTTCGTACACCGCAAATTCCTCAATGCTTGTTGTTTTGGACCTTGATCGTAACTGACTGTATGAATTAAGATATAGAGTTTGATTATAACAATTACTTTAAAGACTTTTGGATGTTTAATACAAATTAGTTATGTTCAAAAAAACGTTTTGAACAGAGTGGGTGAAGAAATTTCCGTGATTCTAGGTGCACCAGTTAGATGTCAAATAGACCTTAGTCTAAGGCTACGATGTTAGTATTCTATAGCAAGTCTAGAATTGCTTTCTTTGTTAAAACGTTGCTTACCACTAACTACGTGGGAATGGATGAATATTTATTTTATTTTATTTTATTTTATTTTATTTTATTTTATTTTATTTTATTTTTATTTTATTTTATTTTATTTTATTTTATTTTATTTTATTTTATTTTATTTTATTTTATTTTATTTTATTTTATTTTATTTTATTTTATTTTTATTTTATTTTATTTTATTTTATTTTATTTTATTTTATTTTATTTTATTTTATTTTATTTTATTTTATTTTATTTTATTTTATTTTATTTTATTTTATTTTATTTTATTTTATTTTATTTTATTTTATTTTATTTTATTTTATTTCATTTTATTTTATTTTATTTTATTTTATTTTATTTTATTTTATTTTATTTTATTTTATTTTATTTTATTTTATTAACGGCCTAGGCCAATACATACGGTTTTAAAATAGAAAATACAATAAATGAAATGGTAAAACAGAACAATATAATAGCTAAGACAATACATTTAGACAAAACATGAACATGAGTAAAAAACAGATCTAGTACATTAGTAGAGGGATCTGCGAAATGCTGGAAGGTCCACCCCGAAAAAGTCCAAGTCACTAGAGGAGTTAACCAGTCTACACATTCTTAACATAGGAGAATAGAATCCGTAGTTGGTTTTGGATGTCCTTACATGTAGCAGGTCACTGCCTCTAGTGAACCGGGAGGGAACATTGAACGTAATTTCCTGCAATAATGTCGAGTCATCGATTATGGAGTTCATAATTTTAAAAATAAACAGCAAGTCAGTCACTGTTCTACGTCTCTCCAATGTAGATACATTAAGTCGCCTCTCTATATCTTCATAGGAGTAGCTACCTCTCTCAAGGCCGATCAGTCGATATATAGTAAGGTTGGTATCATGTATCTACAGTGAAAATGAAAGTGAACGAGACTATTATATATTGTGGCTTTTGGGTTAAGCCATGTTTGGCGAATTTATTTTTACCAATATTTCGACCGCCATTGAAGGGGTCTTCTTCACCGTACACGATTCTCCAGACCAATGAAACTTGAGTATGTAGTTGCCACGGAGACAACAATAACGCTCGTGAAAAAGATAATCTGACACCAACTCACAACTAAATCATCAATCGTGAAGAAGACCCCTACAATGGCGGTCGAAATATTGGTAAAAAGAAATTCGCCACACACGGCTAAGCCCAAAAGCCACAATATAAAATCTGGCCGTGAAAGCCTAAGAAGTTATTTGAGACTATTATAGGTACACATGGCACATTTGAGCATTGGCGCCCTTGTCATACACATACATTTGCTCACTCATCATACTCGTGCTTGTGCATACTGCTCACACTCATTCTGCACGATTGACATGCTAGTACATGCGCGCGCTGTTCGAATTCGTGCACTTGCGCGCTGGTCACACTAGTTTATGTACACGCTGGTTACACTAATGCGTGTGTTCGATTGTCACACTAGTGCATGTGGATACTGGGCACACTTGTAATGTGTTGATGTCCTCCTCTCCCAAGTTTGATATTGAATGACTGTGTGACAGGATGCAGGATCAGGTTTGCAATGCAAGGAACTTGTTTTTGTTTCACGATTCGCGTTTATTTCTCAAACAATTGTTTTTTTGGTCCACCCGTTATGGCGGACGCCTAATGGTCGCGAGTGAGCTCTCAACTGACGGCGCGCTCTGACATCTGGCGCTGCCAACAGTCGCGGAGGAAAAGTGAATAAAAGATGACATTGGCACCAACATGAAATGGGCTAACTGTCATAACAAATTAAATGGCGTATGCAAACAACGTGTATTATTATATAACTAAAAGTAACAGTATTAGAAATGCATCTCAGGCAAGCGGACATAAATAAGAGACAACATATCGTTTTTCGAGGCTTTACGGCATCAGCCTGAAGGAGCTATATCAAGCTGATATCAATATATATTCATCGCGGTCGTACATGTTCGCGCTAGCCACACTAGTGCATGTGCACATTTGGTCATCATAATCAGCCTTTGTCCGTCCACTGTTGAACGTAGGCCTACCGCATGAGTCTCCATCCTCTTGAATCCTCCACCTTCCGCATTCAGGTCACTCCCGCTATTCTTCTTATATCGTCAGTCCATCTTGTAGGGGATTGGCTAATGCTTCGCTTGCTACACTTGGTACACTCGTTCATATGCGCATTTATCACACTTGTAAATGTGCGTGTTGGTCAGACTCGTGCATGTGCGCGCTGATCACACTAGTGTATGTGCATACTGGTCATACTTGTACACGTCTGCGCTGGTCACACTCGTACATAAGTGCGCTGGTCAGACTCACGCATGTGTATATTTGTCACATTTGTGCATGTACGCGTTCGTCGCACTAATACATATGCACGAGCGCGCCAGTCACAATAGTGCACGTGCACGTGCGCGCTAGTCGTACTCGTGCATAAGCGTGCTCTACGTGCGGGTTGTATGAACGGGAAGGCATATCCGCGCATGCGTCAAGATGGCTACGAACGGGCGTAGGACTTTTCCAGATGTCAGTGCTGGAAGTGGCTACAATTTTTCCCTAAGATTTATCTTCCATTCTTACGAGTATGTTGTAAAATTATTTATGAATTTATTATTTTAATTAAGTTGGATAAAGTATTATTTTATTATTTTTAAGAATCTTTCTTATTAATAAAAATACATTTACGGGTGGTCTTGGGATAACGCGATATAACATAATTGATCGGATTCATTTACATATATGGAAAGAAAACCAAAAGTTTCATTATTGAATTGAGGCCTCTACCTAGTATGTAATTATAATATTCAATACCCAATGACAAAATTATATTATACCCTAAATATACACAGATCCATGACAGATTAATGAAAAATCGACGACTATCCGTAAAACGTTAATATTAATCGGAATTGAAACTGTCAGCTAACAAAACATTCTTTCTAAATGCCACCGGTAAGCTCTGAAATGCGCTCACTGTATCTGTGATACTTCCTTATAATATATGAATACCGCAAATTGCCGTCTTATAGTTATATAAGCTCAGATTGTACTTTACCCGCCTCACACCCGCATCACACAAGAGGACAGTTAAGTCTTCTTGACAATGCGCTCATTTAGATTATTCTTCAGTTAGCAACTGATAAGTCCAGTGGGAGTCCCCTCTGAACAATTGTCGCCACTGCACAGAAGTGATATATAAATAAATAAAGAACCCTTGGAAGAAATTGCTTAGATTCTCTCACCAAAATTACGAGCGCTATAAGCTCAGATTGTCTATTGCTTGTCCCAGAACGCTCGTGTAGCCGTAGGTACACATAAAAGCTTAGATGATTACCGGGAGTCTACAATACAAAAGCCTGCGAACTTGCATAGACTAAGACCTCCTGAAAAATATTTGAGTGTTCAATCATCAGCGTTCTTTTTCAGGAAATTAGATGATAAGCCCGCCACTCCCGAGGCCTGGACATTTTTTTGATATTAGAATATCGAAATTTATTTTAATATCAAGGGAAAACAGTTTTCTATTAAATCTCATATTTATTTTCTTATTAACATTTGATTCCCTGGATTGATGCTGCGTCTCTCGCAGCGCCCTAGCCGCGTCCCTCTCTCTCCCCATATCGATTCATCCAAGCAGAGAGTCGCCATCCAGGGCCGCACTCGGCGCTCCCTCCATTTCCTTCGCTTCCCATACAAAACCCCAGCGCGAAAATGTTGCGAGCACTCCGTCTGGATGTGCGACTTTCGCGAAGGAAATCACTCAGTCGCCCGCGAGCTTTCGCGGGATCCGGTCGTTTCGCGACGAGCTCCACACGAAAAAATTCGCGTGTTTTGACGTGTCTGTCACAAATCAAAATCGGCAACACTTAACCGTAAATAAGCCGAAAAAAACGTTAATTTCACCATTTGTAATCACACAGATAATGACACGGCAGAGTTTTAAATATTACATGTTTATTTGAACGAGTAATGTGGCGGACTAACCTAGAATTGTAAAAAAATGTAACGTGGTACTCGACCATTTTAAATTCAATATTATATAGGGGTTTCTTTTAGGTTAGTATAATGTTTTGATTGCATAGATCAAAAAGCGAAAATTAAATCATATTTTTTAAGTATATAAACATTTAAAAAGTGTGATTTAAAAATAATAAAACGTAGAAGAGCAAAATTTGTGTATACTATAAAAATAAATATTATAAATAAATGATTAATTTACATTAAATTATAACTTATTATTAAATAAATGTTTTAATTAAAAAATATAAATAAATAAAGTGTTTCTTAAAAAATTCTAAAATAATTTTGACAGTAGTGTATGGTTATATATATAATGTAATAAAAATATAATAGTTTTAGTTGATGTATGTTTTGTATTAAAATTTAATTGAATGTTATAAAGCAGATTGGGTTTCACATTTTTGGAAGATATCACGTAAACAGCTGTTATGACGTCAACAGTACCTGCAGATGAATTAAAGCTCAATTTTGTCTGATTTCAAGGCATTCTACATTTGAAAATCTGCATTCTATATAAGGTAAGAAATTTATATAAGTTAAAAAATATATATTTAAACGTTGAGATATTGTGTTTAAATATTTTGTATGTGTGTATTTTTTTCTTGAAATAATTGTTTGTGAAACTTTAGTACAATGATTTTATATTGAAATAACCACATTTTAATTTATAGCATATATTTATTAAGGCTTGAATTTTAGCATTTTGGAGCATTTAAACGTTGATTTTAGCGTTTTGGAGCATTTCAAGCTAATTTCAGCATCTATTTAGCATATATTTAGTATATATGTAGCATCTATTTTTATAAGACCAAAATAATTAATAATTCCAATACATGTAAGCAATTTAATTTTACAAATATTCATAATTAAATCATTTAACATATATGATACATCTCTATAGGACAATTTTATTTTTATTTTTTATGTAAACGCATGCAGGAGAGCACAATCGGTCAAGACCAGTGCACTCTATAAAGCCCAGCCAGGGAGGCTGGACGCTGCATTCGGGAAACGTGTGTTGTGTTGTGTATGTGTGTTGGTTAGGTTGGGGAGATTGCAAGTGTATATTTATTTGTTTCTTGAAGAGATCCAGATTGAAGGAAGGAGGAAAGACACTGGAAGAGCATTATAAAAATATAAATTAAATTTTTCAGGAATCGTCTAAGTTACAGCCACAAACTTCATTTACAGAAAAATGGAGGAAACACCTTATTATCAATAATAATCAGTCAACTTAATTGAGCTTTTTAAAATATAATTAAAAAACATTAAAAATTTCGTAAATAATGATGATTTTAGCATCTATCAAAAACTTTATGAAGTTCGCATTTATTAGCATCTATTCCGAAATTTAGCATCTATTTTGCATCTAATGATTAATGCTGAAAGTACTGGTTAAAAATGATACATTATGATATCAGATAATATCCAACAACGAGTCATATATAATTATTTTTTGTAAATATTTTGGATTGTAGTAATAATTATTATCGAATTTATTTAATGAAATTAAAGCCTTTAAATATGTAAATCGATCTAAAGATAAATCATACAAATATTTAAATATTTTGCTGATCTTTTATTTGGGCTCCCCACGAGTATAAATATGACCTCACGTTGGAGAGAGTTCAGAAGAAATATTTGAGGTTTCTTTACATGAGAATGTATGGATATTATCAGTGGCTGTACCCATTTAACTTTATACGGGGTATGTTGGGATACAATGAGTTGAGAACAAGAAGAGATGTGTGGTTGAGTATGCATTTCCTTCGGCTAATGCGCGGCGTGTTCAGAAACACAGATATTTTGTTGGAAATCGGTTTGTTTGTCCCTGACAATTATTAAGGGATAAGGAGGCACAGATTGTTTGTTCTTTTCTAGAGGTAATACTAACCTGCCAGAGACTATGGCTCTTTGGAGAGTGATCAGACTATTCAACCATATGGCCTCGAATATTGATATATTCCACTTGAAACCAGTTTCGACATGAGCTCCACGAATTTATTTATAAAAGTAATTTCGTGGAGTCTTCTGTTTTGCGAGCTTCGGGACTTTTTAATAATCGTTGTTAATTATCAAAAATAGATTTATTTTTTAATTATTTTTCTTGTATAATGTCTTATTTCAGGATCGTATTAAATAAAATTTGTAATGTTTTTGAAAGAAATACAAAAAATAATTTTTCCTTTTAATCGACTATTTAAAATTATTTTTTCTTGTAAACACATACAGGAGAATACCGACAGATGGTGATAGTTATTCGAAAGTCTCATCTGTGGAATTCTGTGACGCTGACCATCCTGCATATGGCTAAGCGCTGCATGTGGAGTGTTGATCCGCCAACGTCATAGACTACAGCCCGAGATACACGCATCATCCTTATTATTACAGGAATCTACTATGAATGGGTGGTCTTCACGGGAAGACTTTCGTTTACCACCAATTTTGATTAATAGGCTATGACTGGCTTTTTACAGGTCAGAGATCAAATTCACACCAAATATTTAGGAGCTCAGAAATCGATTGATTTTTTTTTATCTCCGTCGTGGATTGAACCCACGATCATCGAAACTAGGGCAGTTGGTGATGATCATGCCCCAGTTAAAGTAGCACATATCGAATGAAATGCTATAGATGTTGAACCGATACAGGAAAAAAATTAATATTTCCCTCTATTTGCTTCTAACAAAATTTTCGTCACGTATCCTACAGTTGACCTTACCATTTACCAGGTGATACTTTTTACGCCATTGATTAATCTCCTTAACACGTGTACGCACCAGGTAATAATTAATTGATTGTTTTAGAAGCTTTGATTATTATCAAAGTGCGAATAGACCGGGGGGTTCATTAACCTGTGATACGATTACAATAATCCTACATCTTATATTATTAATTATAACGCTTTATCAGTAGATCTTAAACTTTTCGACATTCCTATATTCTTAGTCTTTTCTACCGTTATTACCACAGTCGCTGCTCTTCGGAACTTTAAGAACTAATTCCTCCTGCACCCACCCAAAATCGACAGACTCGTCTTACACTTGCCGAAAATTCATACACGGTTAATGTGTGTGGATAAAAAACTGTCAGTTTCTAAAGTTTCTTCTTTAATGCCGCCGGTAAGCTTTGGAATGCTATTCCAGTGTCTGTGTTTCCTCCTTCCTACAATCTAGATCTCTTCAAGAAACAGATAAATATACACTTGCAATCTCCCCACCCACACACAAACACGAACGTAACACACGCTTACCGCATGCAGCGTCCAGCCTCCCTGGCTGAGCGTCATAGAGTGCACTGGTCTTGACCGATGTGCTCTCCTGCATGCGATCACATAAAAAAAAACAATTGTATCACCAGAGAGTAGGCAAAGGTGGAGCTTTCGAGTGGGGGCTAAGGGAGGAACCTATGTAAGAAAATAAAAATAAAGCCATGGAAGAGACTGGTCTCTCGATTACTAGATCTCTAGATCACCGTGTGATCCACTAATCACAGAGTACTGTTTAATCACTGTCGCAAGACTGCAATTGATTTTTTCGCGTGTAAGCGTATACGTTGGAGCTGATGATTCTTCATTGATGGCGAAACTGCAGTCTTCCAGCAAGCGGAACAGTGCTGAGTGCGATCCAAATCAACAGCAATGATCTCAAAGTGAATATTGAAATAATAAATTAGCAGTAAGCGAGTTGAAGGATCACTGCGCCATATTAAATGCTACATTATTCACCATTCATGCGTAAGATAAGATCCTACAAATTAGTTAACGTGTATATATTGTATAACGTATATAAGCCTGCCGCGCACATAAGATTATTGTACGTTATTATCACGTGTAATATATTATATACCGGGGAGATAAGAAAACCCTTGATTTAACGTCGACTTGCGTGTAATTATACCTATATTAATTTTGGTGCGATGACAGTCATAAACCTGTACCAGGTAAATAATTTTCGAATAAATGTCTACTTAAATATTTAATAATTTTACTTACATTTCTGCTTTCCTAACTGGAGCACACGGTCGTTATAAGGTACCACCACATAGTTATGTCTGCGTATTTGGTCCTTGCCTCATTTCACATCAACTATGCAAGTCTTGTAAGAGCTTGTAGAAAAGGCGTGTTTTATGTTAACTCATACAAGAAAATGGCAATAAATAGTAAAAGTGAAGCAGAAGTGTAGATTCTACGTCGCTTAACGTATTACATATGGCTAAGCGCTGCATGAGGAGTGTTGATCTGCCATAATAAATATACATAATCGTGTCGAAGTCAACAGGGTCAAATCATGTCATGGTATATATATAATCGTGTCGGAAACAACAGGGTCAGAATCTGTCTGCCGAGAAGTGGGCGATGTCGATGGCGTTACTCCGGGCCATCATCAGGTCTTCCTGGGTGCAGCTACTCGGACACAGCGCACGCTCCAGAAGGTGTGACAGGTTCTGTTCCACGCCGCAGTCACATTCAGTCGGTCCGCTGTAAAACTACCAGACATACTTTTTTTGTGTCCTCGTCTTGCATACTCCGGTCCGAAGTCTGTTAAGGGACCTCCATATATTCCACCCCTGGTTATGTCCAGGGGCTAGGTCCTCTCTCGGGGCGATCCAAGTATTTCCCTCAGTTGCGCTTCTCCACATGTTCAGCCGCAGGGTGGCCTCAGGTATCACCAGTTCCGTTGTCGACTGTAGGAAACTTCTACTTGATTTGAGCCGTGCCCAAAACATAGGATGGAATGTGTCGTGGGATGCTTTGGAGCGCTCTTTCTTGACGTGAATTTCAAGCCATAATAAATTATAGCTTGATATTCACACATTATATTTTTTTTACAAGAATTTATTATTGAATGGGTGGTGTTTAAGAGACGACTTTCGTCTATGACTGATTTTGATAAATATACTATGACTGTAATTTTATGGGTGAGGGATCAAATTCATATTAACCACGGGTAGTTGTTTTCTTTCCTCGAGAGAGGAGGATGTTACTATATTTCGCCTATATAATTATCTTTCTTCGTAGTATCAATCCGGTGGATTGGTTTTCAGCAACAAAATCTTGTTTCTCGATCTCCACTCTTCTCGTTTCTGTGCAATCCTCTTTAGCACAGCATAAGAGCTACTACTCATGTCCTCGAACACTTGCTGCAAATACTCCCGTCTAGGGCGCCCTCTGCAGTTTCTTTCCTCAACCGTCCCTTTCACAATGTCGCGAAGAAGACCGTCGTGGCGCATGGTCAGGCTCGCCTATCTGAGATGGTTCTTACTAGGTACCTATCTTCCTTAATTATGCTGAGACCTCATTTTTCGTGACGTGGTCTTTCCAGAAAATTCTTTAATATTCCTACATAATTATGAGTGTTTTATTATTTTTTGAATGCCGCTGTTGATCAAAATTTAGGTAAAAGATCCTAAAAGTTTTCAAATTAAACAAAGTTGTATAAAACGGAATGTTATATTAATTTAATAAAACTTCGTTTCTCATATCCGCGAATCGTAAATTTGTTATTGCTCAAAACGCCTAAATATAGAGATATTTCATACTGAAAAGTCTACTTAAATTTTATATTACTGTAATAAAATGATAAATTCGCTTTGATTAAAGCATATTAAAATTTAACGACCAAATAATAAAGCTGTCTAATCAAAATAAACGTAGTTAATTCAACAGCCATCCAAACTCTAAGCTCGAGCACTATTGGAAATTTATTGTATAGTTCACACCAATAGTGAGTACTTAAAATACAGGGTCCATACTGTAATCCAAAATGGACTGCTTAATTACTATCAATAGTTGTATTAAACATTTCATAACTTATTTATGATGCATTAACTTAGGGATAAAATGTTTTGAAATACGTTATGACAAACGTTTTCCGAGAATTTTTCATTTTTTTTCTTTACAGAATCATTAAAAATTTGAACAACTTAATTCATTTCTGAAATAAAATAAGAATTAATCCCATAATAAAAAAATACAATGTATACACATATAGGTAGTTATGATTAAGCACTAAGAACAAAGTAATAAAGACAAGCAACAGAAGATCCCGATGCTCATCAAACAGACGACGCCAAAAAATTATTCCTTCAAAGCAACTCGTGGAGTTCATGTCTGAATTGGGCCTCCCCTACGAGAAATATATCAACATCCGAGGCGATTTGGATAAACAGTCTGATCTCTCTCCCAAGAGGCATAGTCTCTGGCAGGTTAGTGTTACTCTTTGGGAGAGCGAACAATCTGTGCCTCCTTATTCTTAGATATTTATCGCGGACACACAAACCGATTTTCAATAAAATTTTAGGATTCCCGAACACGACATGCAACAGCCGGAAGAAATGCATACCTTAGCACAAATCTCTTCTTGTCTTCAACTCTGAGAATGGATCTCTCCATGGCACGTTAAGTGAACTTTATTTTATGGGTAAGAATTGCTGTTAGATTCCATGTGTCTGCACCATAAGTTAATACTGGGAGAATGCAATGGTTAAATGCCTTAGTTTAAAATCATTGCTGAAATTTCGTTTTAAAATTGTTCTTTAGTTTTCCAAATGCTGCCCAGACCAGTTGCCGATTTCTATTAAGAAGTTAATTTATCCTTGTTGGATGACTTGTTCCAGACAAGTTAATTCTTTTACAACCTCTATTTATGTTCTTCCAATGAAAATTGGCTCAAAAGTCTGAGAAATATGACTATTTATCATGGCTTTAGTTTTATCCTTGTTCATTTTAAGACCAATTTTGTTCGACGCTTCATTGAGGTTGTAGACCATGTCTTGAAGATTATAATGTGATTCTGCTATTAGTACTGACATTACCATCTTTAAAAAGTCACGAGGTCATCGTCAAGATGCGTGGAGGAAGGATGCAGGAGTAGTTCGCAAAGCGAAGAAATTATTTAATAGCTCAATTCGCGTTATTTTTCAATATAAAGACTTCGGTTTCTCCGTCCGACCGTAACATGTTGAATCGTAGGGCAACGGTCAGACGGAGACTGTCCGCGGGCACGAACTGACAGACGAGCACAGTAACAGTCAGCGCCCCAAAGATTATCGCGGATAAATACGAAACTAAAGTTGACAGTTAAATCAACATGATATGGAACTGTCAAAAAAATAAAATGACGTATGCAAACGCCGTGTATTTTTAAATAAAATTAAGACTAACATTATTAATTGTATATGTCAGGCAAACGAACAAAAATAAGAGACAAAAATATCGCTTATCGAGGTTTTTCGGCATCAGTCTGAAAGAGCTATATCAAGTTGATATCAGTACTATGTCACCTGCAAATTAGATGAAAGAACTGTAGATTTGAGATAAGTCAAGGGCCGAAGCTTTCTCATTTGAATCATTATAAAATAATGTAGTTATTATATTGCAGGTTGGTTACCTTAAGAATAGTCTCAGTATACGGGTGTACTATCTTCTTCGTAGTATCAATCCGGTGGATTGGTTTATAGCAACAAAATCTTGCATCTTGATCTGCACTCTTCTCGGTCTTCCGCAACCCTCTTCAGCTCAGCATAAGAGCTACAGCTCATGTCCTCGAATACTTGCTGCAAAGACTCCCGTCTAGGGGACCCTCTACAGTTTCTACACTCAACTATCCGCTCCACTATGTCGTGAAGAAGACCAGGTGTTCTATATATGCTGTTTTTGGCTGGATGAACCGGATGTAGAAAATAAGTGATAAATAATAGCTTGAGGAGCCTTTGTTATAATTAACGGGATGTGTAAGACAGCGTCTGGACCATATAACTGGGATCCCGTAAGCTAAATAGCCAGTGCCGGATTAAGGGACTCAGTCAGGGCTTAGTAGTCGCAGGTACAAAGAATGGTTTATGCCTCAGACGGCTGGAGGACATAAATCTACATAAATTTACGTGAAAAGGGCACACCTGGATTAATGCAATTGCCAAGGACTATGGTACAGAGCAGAGGTTCACTACCTTTTTTCTCTCGTAGAACACTTGCCATGTTTTTCGGTTTAGGGTAGACCCCCTGCTACTTAGGAACATTGAATGATTTGAATGTCTAATAGTCAATCAAGAGGCGAAAGTGAACCTGGCTGGGTTCTAGAAGAGACATAGTTTTATGGCGACAGTTCGTGAATGCCATATGCTCCAGTTAGTGAGCGGACATTTCATTTTTATTTTTATATAAACATATACAAGAGAATACCGACAGATGGTGATAGCAATTCTGAAGTCTCATCTGAGGAATTCTATGACGCTTACCATGGTGCATATGTTGGCTGAACGCTGCATGTGGAGTGTTGATCCGCCAACTTCATATAGAATACAGCCCGAGATTCACGCATCATCCTTTATTATTACAGGAATTTACAATGAACGGGTGGTCTTCACGGGACGACGTTCATCTACCACCAATTATTAATTAATAGGCTATGACTGGCATTTTACGGGTGATGAATCAAATTAACACCAACCGGGGGTATTTTTTAAAGCTCGATTAAATTTTTTTTTAAATCTCCATTGGGGATCAAACCTACGACCTTTGGCTTGCAAAGCAAACGCTTTGACCATTGAGCTATAACCGCCAGCAAACATGGACATGGAATGATGATGATGATGATGTTTCAGATACTAAAGCTGCCTTTTTATTCAAGCTCTGCGCTCTCGTCGTTTTTTAAAGTTTTCGGAAACTATACGGAATATATTTGGTGGAGATTCGAGATGCATAAATGATTCGGTACCGGGCAAGATGCATGAAATTTTTTTTTTTGGAAAATAATTTTTGAAATTGAATTGAAAAAATAATGTTTGATGCAATAAAATAACGCCTATCGATAGTGAAATTGTAAAAATGGCAGCACAGAAATCGTTCTGTCGCGATTGGAAAAAATCAATTGCGAGTTGGCAATAAAAGGTTAACGGCAAAATAAATTTGGCAGTAAAAAAAATATTAGTGTACAATGTACGGCGAAAAAAATGTAATGGCAGT
The DNA here is from genome assembly GCA_022606575.1 of Glossosoma conforme. Lineage (NCBI taxonomy): Eukaryota > Metazoa > Arthropoda > Insecta > Trichoptera > Glossosomatidae > Glossosoma > Glossosoma conforme. The sequence continues at coordinate 107,664 of JAGTXR010000027.1, forward strand.
GAATAAGGGCAGTGGTTATAATACTCGACTGCCTTGCGAGAGAATGTAGGTTCTATATCGTAAACAAACATTAAAAATAAATATAATTGTCGGAATGTGTATGTGTGTGGAGTGTTGTGATCTGTGAATTGCTGAGAAAAGAATTGTGTTGCGTGTTAAGGAAGTGATCAAATGTGACACGAACATTCCGAACATAAAAAGAGAATAAATAAGAACACTGTATAATGTTTTCGCCTGCTCAACTCTCACGTTGATGCAATGGTATTTGAAGCTACCTCTGGTGACAGCGATTCTAACGACATATATGAGACGTACAAAGCAAACATCAATAGAATAGACATAGATACAGAAGTTGATACAATTGATAAAACAGACGTCCGCCACAATTTTTTACAAAATTAATTAATAAAAACTGCAGAGGTCGGCTAACGATTCGTTTGCCAGTTCGTGGGCGCTTCTTCAACATTTTTCTTCCGCATCAATCGTCGTCTCTTCGACAGATATGTCCTACCTATTACCACTTGAGTGTGCCTATTCGAAGGGTAGCCTCCACTACTTGAGTTCGTCTTCGGATATCCTGTTTTCGGATTCTATATTTTAGAGACCCCTGGAGCATCGATCTCTTCATAGACGTTGGGTGACCTTTATTTTAAGTGTAAGACCTGCTGTTAGGTTCCACGTCTCTGTGCCATAAGTTAATACAGTGAAGATGCGTTGGTATAACGATTTAGTTTTCAGATATTGCGGAATTTTCGTTTTAAATATATACTTAAGTTTTACAAAGCTGCCAATCTCAGTTGTACATGATTGTCGATTTATAAGAAAAAATACCTTTAGTAATATTTTGAATAGTTTTCTTAATTAATGTTTGATGGTATTATTCTACATGTATTGTGTTCACATAAAAAAATCCGATATTGATTTTTGGGAGGGAAAAATCAAGGGAACGGGTAAACGAGGTACCCAAATGTCAGTGTAATCAACAAGACAAATAACGTCGAAAAGCTGAAATAAAAAGCGACATTTGTATTACGGAACCTTTCCTTTTGTTATTACACAACTGGTACGTCCTAAGCAGTAAAACCCCTTCAACCCCTAAGAGTTCTTATCAAGTAATTCCCAAAGTATGAGGGATAAAAATGTATTACAGCGTGTACCTTCACGTGTTTTACTGGCGCACCTGTTACATATAACGTTTGTTATATCGTATTGACAGAATATATTATGTAATAATATATTACTTTGTACTGAAAGCATGTTTAGTTTAGTAGAAAAAAACAAACGCATTTCGTAAAGTCGTTGTGTTCATAGATTTTTTTAATTTTTTTTATTTTACTGGTACTAAATTTTCATTCAGTTTTACGGCTTTAAATGATGCCATAAACCCATTTAAAAACTATACCCCATGGCTGGTATCGCACCACCAAACATAAGACGCAAAGTCATATGCGCCGAAGAAATGCGTAAGGCAATCAACCAATTGTCCTACTACTTCTATAATCAGATACCCCCAACACCCAGACTGAAGTCGCGAAGCAGCTTTCTGAGATCCACATCTCCTCTCCAGCCCTGAAAATGAGAGACTCCAGTTCTGGCAACAAGTCGTATCAGAGGATTACATCACTCCAAAGGAAGGCCTCCCAACTGGCAAGAACCTTGACTGGCGGACCTAGAAATCCCTGAACAGATTAAGAACCGTACCGAGTCAGTAGACCAAAGGACAACATCGAGCGGTGGGTAATGCTTCGGCAGGGATAGTCACTATTGTGCGACTGTGAAGACCTGCAGTCCGCCTCACACCTAAGATCCTGCTCCATTTCGGCAACACACGGGCTATCGATGTTGCCAGATACTAGGCAAAAATAATTTGACGTCGCTGACACGAAGAATAAGAATTTTGGCATATCATCCAAAGCCAATGCAGCCGTATAATAGGTTTTCAGAGTAGATGGTATTAAAATAAAATCAAATATGTGAAATGTACTGCAAGTAAAAATTTAAGAGTAAATAATTAAATACATTTTTTAAAATAAAATAATAAAAAATAATGTTAATAGATTTTGTTGGATATTTAAGTGAATATGTGTGTCCAATAACAATATAGATTTTGTGCTGTGTATGGAGGGCACAGGTCACAAAGTAATATTTATTTTGGAGAACAAATTGGATTAGACCTTTTAGTTCCGGCTCGACCGACACAGTATTGAGAACGTTCACATTCGAGGGGATATATACTTATATGTAAGATTACTTAGGATGATCGGCAGAGATATTTGTAAGGAGGCTGTTATAAATAAGAAAATATTATTCAATATTTTAAAAACAATTTGACTTTGAATATAATTTCTTACTTTTTTTTTTTATACATTTTTTTTTTATGAACACATATGAGAATACCGACAGATGGTGATAGTAATTCTGAAGTTTTATCTGTGGAATTCTATGACGCTTACCATGTTGCTTATGACTAAGCGCTGCATGTGGAGTGTTGGTTCGCCAACGTCATAGACTACAGCCCGAGATTCACGCATCATCATTTATTATTTAAGGAATTTACTATGAATGGTTGGCTTCCACGCGACGACTTTCGTCTACCACCAATTTTAATTAATAGGCTTTTATTGGCACTTTACGGGTGAGGGATCAAATTCACACCAACCAGAGGTATTTAAGAGCTTAGAAATCGAATAAAAATCTTTTTTTTTAATCTTCGTCAGGGATCGTACTCACGATCTTTGGCTTGCAAAGCAAACGCTTTGACAATTGAGCTATACCCGCTGACTATGCGGTTATGATATCAGCTCAATATAGCCCTTGCAAGCTGGTGCTGGAAAGCCTCGATATACGGTCTTTCGTCTCTTATTTTCGTTCGCTTGTCGGACATGCATAATAAAGCGAAAAAAAAAAAAACGGCGGAAGCAGCTATTTTTTTTTCCGATTTATTGATCATAGAAACATCATACAAAATGGTGTTTGCTGTACATTTGTGCGCACATATATATTGTTAAATAATGTTAAAAAGTATTGAAATATATTCTAAAAAAAAACACTAAAAACAATTTGATGTAAATGAAAAAAAAAACGTTATCTAAATTATTTTGGTTGCTGCTTATTAAAATCTGAAACAAAATGGAACTATTGTATTTCAAAAAAGATATTTCAGCATCGTGAAACTTTACTTACAGAAAAAGAAACTCTAATTGAAAGCATCACGAATGATTCAAATTATCTATTATTTTATTTTGCCCAAGGAAGTAGTTTCGTCAAATATACAAGTAGACAAACTGAGATGTATTTCAGTTCAACCCCTTATTAATTAAAGAACTGCTAATACTTTTGCTTCCTCGGATGAAATTTTCACTTCAATTTGCTCTGCAAAGAGTTTTGTTTTCATTTGTAGCTTTGCCAAGAAAAGCGACCAAGTTATAGTCTAATTACGTCCGCTGTGTATAAAACCATAAATTCATTCTTAAACCATAGATAAGGAACTTTTGGTCTTAGAATTTCACGCTATCTATATATTTAGCGCAATTCTCGTTAGATAACCGAAATTAAGCAACATTAAGCATGATTTTTTTTAATGGTTGGCGCTTCAGTATTTTAGAATATGGGTGTATGGGACTGTTGATCGGATTTTCGAGAAGGACGGATGTTGTAAGTGCTAGGAAATTGTCAGATGGGACACAAATATTCCGAAAGTAAAAAGAAAATAAATAATACACTGTATAATTATAAGTAGACCAAGAACTGATAGTTGCCAAGTTCCTTCATAAATGGCATCAGTAAGCTTTGGAATGCTCTTCCAGCGTCTGAGTTTCCTCTTTCTTACAATCTGGACCTCGTAAAGAAAAAGATGAATATACACTTGCATTATCCCCAACCCACACACAGACACGAACACAATATAAGCTACCAGCATCCAGCATCTAGCCTCCCTGGCTGAGCGTCATAGAGTGCACTGGTCTTGACCGGCTGTGCTCTACTCATGCGATTGCATAAAAAACTACGAAAAAATGCCACGTTATCATAAAATCTTCAAATTTGAGGATAACTTCTGAAATGGTGGTTGAAATGTGTGTTTGAATAAATATCGCCACACTCGGTTCAATTCAAAAGCCAAAATTTAAATAAATGAGGCTTTCCAATACGAAAAGGTTCGTCATCTCTGATCGAGCGTTTTAAACCGGATATATACTAATGGACGGGTCCGGCCAAATTCTACCTTACGATAAATCTTTAATCCTAAAATGTTAATTCTTAAAGTGTTCAAGGCATCAATAAGTTAGTAGTTAGCAGAAATATACATTAGCAGAAAGGAGGCGTCTACCGTTTTGGTATTTTGTTTGCACTTAGCCCATCCAAGTTTCTATAAATTTCAATTCAATATTGAAACTTTTCATGAATCTTTCAGCTTTCGTAAACAATGTTTTTCCTATTAAGAAGTCCAAGGAAAAAGACGAACGGTGCCTCAGAAATGTAGAAGCCAAGTTTTCTATCTTTAAACTTTTATACTTCATTACGATACCTTTAGGATTTTGGAATATATATTATTTAGCCCGCATTTTTCAGGTCCGAATAAATATTTTTTGGTTAGAATATGAAATAAGATAATTATTATTTTAAAATATTTAACATGTTCTACACAGTTAAAGTCTATTAACTCATCTCAACGTTGTCACGACTTCAGCGACTCATTGGTAACGACGTGGGGCGCACTGTGAGCGAACAAAAAGATCGCGATATCGAGTGTTTTCGGTACCAACCGCAAGAGCTATGTTACGAGTTGATAGATATTATTTATGGTTCAATTGAGATTTTCTTAGTGACCCGTGCTTCAAAAGTGTTTTTTGGGTGAATCAGTTTTGGTATAAATCTCGCGTAGGGAACGGCTCCCTGAAAGGGTCCTGAAGGGTAAATATGGCAGGGAATTGAAGGTCTTACAAATGGATCAATAGCATTCTTGGGAATCTTGTTGGATTCCTTTGGAAATTAGTATCACACCCTTTCTAGGGCTTACGCCTTTGGACCCCGAGAGGGACGATTTTGTTTGTACAGGGTCATTCATATTTATGTTTAACCGTTACGCCTAACACTAAAAAACACTTTAATATTTGAAAAATAAAATTAAATAGACTAATCGATACGTACTGATATCAGTTCGATATAGCCTTTGCAGGCTGGTGCCGAAAAGCCAAAATATATAATTTTTAGTCTCTTTTTTTGTTTTTCTCTTCGGACACTCATGTTCGCCATATTGTTTCTTTGACTGGTCTAGTTCTGTAGATCACCATTATATTAATTTCGGCGCTGCGCTGTCATCTTTCAGGCCCCAGCCGGATCACAGCCACCAGTTGTGATCCGGCTGGGGCCTGAAAGCACACGCTCCGCCTTGGACAGAAAGTGTGTTAATTTTTAACTTAAATATATGTCAATGTGCTTCTGAATATGTATTTTTATTGCTCATCTGCTTCTTATACCTCTGTAGCGCGTACTGATAACTATCCCGGTGACGTGAAGTCTTTTCCTTTAGTAAAGGGGATGTTAGTACAGACAAACTTATGGCAAATATAATCTTTTATATTTATCGCATCAATAAATTGGAAAAAAATAAAAATTCGAACCGCGAACCTTTGCAATCATCGTTCATTTCTTGGCAAGTTCCAAAGTAACCTCTTCGACTGGGCATTATTGCAATGATGCAAAAAATGCAAATAAGACGCAGTGGATGTGCAACAGTGCCTACTGAGATGCAGATCGTGCAATTATCAGCGTGTGTCAGACCATTGAAAGGGTTGATAGTTTCAGATATCTCGGTGTATAGGTCATTGAGATGGCCTGCAAAGGCAGCTCGCTTCTCTCTATCTTAAGAACGCTTAATTCTGTGCGCAATATCTGGGATTCGTAGCTTTACTCGATTAAAGCAAAGTGCCGTCCATATAGCGCTTGTATCGTCCCCATTCTTTTTTACGGCTATGAATCTCAGCATCTCACCTAGAGCCAATATAGTCGTGTGATGGGTTTTGGGAGCAGATGGTTGCGTTCATTACTGAAGGTACAATTGTTTGACTTTGTGAAGAATGACAAAGTGAGAGAGCAGGTAACGCAGCCTTCTATACCACAGTCGGTCTAAAAACGAATGTGGACGTTGTTATATATAATCATGTCAGAAACAACAGGGTCAGATCCTGTCTGCCCAAAAATGGGTGACGTCGGTGCCCTTACTGCCGACCATCATCAGGTCTTCCTGGGTGTAGCTACTCAGACACAGCGCACACTCCAGAAGGTGCGACAGGGTCTGCTCCACGCCGCAGTCACATTCAGTCAGTCCGCTGTAAAACTGCCAGGCTTTCATTTGTATCCGCATCTTGCATACTCTGGTACGAAGTCTGTTAAGGGACCTCCATATATTCCACCCCTGGTCGTGTCCAGGGCTAGGTCCTCTTTCGGGGCAATCCACTTGGACGTTGTTAAGAAATGTACTCAGAGTGCTGTAGGAGAACATAAGCCACATGTGGTTTCAAGCCTGTTTGTAGATAGAATATACATATAATGTACTCGGAGGAGTTGCGGGAGGCAGAGCTGATATTATACGAAGCAAAGATTATGGCAGCTGACAGGTATTTGTGGCGGAAATTCGTGACAGCCATATGTTCCAGTTAGAAATGCAGACGTAGTGATGAAATAATATTGATAAATTGATAAATTTTAAATAACTTCTTAGGTTTTCACGGCCAGATTTGATATTGTGGCTTTTGAGTTTAGCCGCGAGTGGCGAATTTCTTCTTTCCAATATTTAAACCGCCATTGTAAGAGAATTCTTCAGGGTTGATGACTTATTACTCGACATGACGCTCGCGGAGGTTCGTTAGGCTGACGGCTATACTACCTCCAGACACCAACTCAAAAATGTTGGTCCACTGAAGAAGACCCCTGCAATGGCGGTCGAAATATTGGAAAGAAGTAATTCGCCACACACGGCTAAACCAAAAAGCCACAACATTGCTAAATTTTGTTTACCCAGTGATTGGTAAAGGTACGTCTACAGGCGCCAGTAAGACTCACCTGGAAAATTTTGCGCATAAATTTGATATTAATCCGTAGTTGCACGTTGGATGCTGCGATCAATTTCGTAAGCCACGCCCTTTGTATCCCTTGTATCTGAACCTAAGTTTCGTGTAAACAATCGAATAAGGTAGGGTCCCTAAAAACAAACTGATTTATGAAGTTTTGTTTGTTTTGTCGAATTTATGACATAATGTTATGTTGGCTGTAAAGGACATTACTTAATCCATACTTAATGAAAAGAAGTGTGTCTGATAAATAATATTAACTTAATGATTTGACATCCTACGTTTAAATAAAACGACTCCATATTGCCGGGGAAAAGCAAAGAACTTCTCGAGCACATCAATATGTATTATTATATGGATGGTTGAAATGGAGGTCTCTCTCTGGGGTTTTGTGTGATAGCAAGATTTCAGTTAGGACCAAAGGTAAAATCTACAAAACTGCTGTAAGGCCAGCTATGCTCTACGGATCGGAGTGTTGGACCCCGCTGAAACGTGACTTGGATAGGATTCATGTGGCAGAGATGAAGATGCTTAGGTGGGCGGGCGGTGTGACAAGAGTGGACAGAGTTTGAAATGAGCATATTCGGGGCTCATTTCGGGTGGCTCCCATACCTAAAATGATAAGGGAAAACCGCCTAAGATTGTATGGGCATGTGACACAGAGAGATGAGGACCACATGGTGAAGAGAGCCTTTAATATACCCACGCTGAGAAGAAGACCTGGAAGACCACAGGCAACCTGGACTGCAACTATAAAGAAGGATCTGAAAATTCTGGGTTTGACCGAGAATGCAACACAGGACAGACAGACATGGCGAATGTGCAGAAGAAGAGCCGACTCTAGATGATAATAAATGGCAAGGCTGAAGAAGATTATACAAGACGACTGATAAACTTCAGACTTCTGCCCGGGGCACAAATAATGATTTTTATCTGAGAGTACCCGGACAGAAAGTGACTCGGACTGCGCATTAACAGTCGCAGCGCCCGAAGACCACATATCGGCAAACCATCCGCTCTCACATGACAGGTAGCGACTGTGAAAATCAAAGAGTAAAAAAAAAACACCTGTATTACACGCCGCGTCTTAAAGTTACTATAAATCTGAATGTTGGTCCACTTTATGTTTTAAATATAAATCTGAAAAATAAAGTGGTCTAATATTTTTTTATAAAATATGCATGTCAGACGAGCGAACATAAATAAGAGACAAAAAACCGGATATCGAGGCTTTTCGGCACCAGCATAGTTTCATGGTCAAAGCGTTTGCTTTGCAAGCCAAAGGTCAGGGTTCTATCCCCGACGGAGATTAAAAAAATAATAATCGATTTCTGAGCTCTAAATTACGCCCGGTTGGTGTAAATTTAATCCATCACCCATAAAATGACAGTCATAGCTATGTATTAAAATTGTTTGTAGACGGAAGTTGTCCCGTGAAGACCACGCATTAATAGTAAATTCCTGTAATAATATGAATGATTCGTGAATCTCGAGCTGTAGTCTATGACGTTGGCGGATGAACACTCATGCCATATGCAGCATGGTAAGCGTCATAGAATTCCACAGATGACATTTCAGAATAAGTATCACAGTAGTATTTCAATTTTCTCCTGTATGTGTTTACATTAAAAAGCTATATCGAGTTGATATTAGATTATTCTGTAATATACGTTTTAACCGTACAGCATTAAAAATGCCAAATTTAATACGGTTTACTTTGCTTTAATATTTATTATTTTGGCTTATATTTTCGCGGTACGCAGTTTCGCGGAATACTCTTGCCTTTTAGTAAGCCTCCGCTTAGTATCGGGATTTATCTCGCATTAAACGTGACTGATAGAATATTTCAAGGCGGTTGATTTGCATGCTGCGGTACCTCGACGGGTTGCTCCCAGTAAATAAATCTCCCTTGAGTCTCGACTCATCTCAGGACGTGCCTGGAAGACCACTCAGAAATTACCTTACTCCTTACCGACTGACAAAACAGTTTCTGAGAACAACGTTTTACATGATTAAATAGATATATATTTCGTACCTTGTTTTAGCATGGTATAATAAAGGAAGATAAGCACCTAGTAAGAGCATCTTGATGTACGGCTGTGAGACATGGTGCTTATCTGAAAGTGATAAAAAAAGACTAGAGGCCTTTGAGATATGGTCGAACAGAATAATTCTCGGAATTTCCTGGAGAGACCACGTCACGAACAATGAGGTTATCAGCTTAATCAAGGAAGATAAGCACCTAGTAAGAACCATCTCAGAGTGGCGTGCCCGATGGATCAGTCACATCATGCGCCACGATGGTCTTCTTTACGACATTGTGGAAGAGATGGTTGAGGGTAGAAACTGTAGAGGGCACCCTAGACGGATGTATTTGCAGCAAGTGTTCGAGGACATGATTTGTAGTTTTTTTGTTGAGCTGAAGAGGATTGCAGAAGATCGAGGACAGTGGAGATCTAGATGCAAGATTTTGTTGCCGCAAACCAATTCACCGGATTGAGACTACGAAGAAGAATCCCTTGTCGAAAGACAACAATCAATTAATCAAGGAATCAATAATGAATTTACCTAATCTTGGTATCTTTCCTCAAAATATTTTTTTGACTAATTGTATAGCAACTGTATAAAGAGTATGCATTGAAAATGAGTGTTTTGTATTGAGACTCATAATTCGGCAGGTATATATCCGATCGGGATGAAATAAATTTTACCTAAAAGCTCAAGACAAAACAGTTTCTGAAAACAACGTTGTGCATTATTAAATAGATACTCGTTTATATTTCGTACTTTGTTTTGGCATGAATCACACTGAGCACTGTTAAATCACTTGTAGAAAGATTGCAGTTTTGCCCACACAATGAAAGCTTCAATAATCAATTAATCTTTAAATAAGATAATTTTGGTATCACTCTCCACGCGCAGTCAGTCTGCCGTCTACTGTTTTTGCGAGCGGGTCAAGGTTGAGTCGTTTACTGCTTCTCGATCGGTGCAGACTCACAGCATCAATATTAAAGCGTGCCGATGTTGCAAGTCTAATTTTGTATTTATTTAAAATAAATAAGAGTAAGCTCAATGCGTGGCTTTAGTCGAATTACTCCTTGATATCAGTGTATTATACGACTCGGCAAGACACTTAAAAAGATAATTATTTTGTGTAAAAATTATAAAAATAAATGTTACTTATGTAAAAAATTAAAAAAAAATTGTTATCATTCGATATCATGTATTATGAGTGGCTTTGTTTTATCAGTTATGCCGATATGATGTGGACCTTTCATACGGGCGGCCCACGCTCTCTCTCCCTAACAACTTTAGGCTTCTGTTTGGTCGCACAAGTAATGGGAAAACTTCGCGACACTAAATCATGCGAATTGATACACAAAACCGTACGAATAAAACAATTTCAGCAGGTGGAAAAAAAACATGACGGATACTGTAAATCGTAAACTTTAACTTTGGTGTCTCCCTCCTACTTGATTGTTTATTTTCAGGACTTTTTCTCGTGAAAGATTGCCTTGTTTTTTGGACTGTGTTCTGAATCGGTAATGTTGTTGTCTACGCGGCGGGCAAAGTTTTTTTTTGGTTTTGCTCTCATTGAAATAAATCGAAAGTCGACACTTGAAATATTTATTTGTTCAATTAATATACCGACGCCGCTTTTCTTGTTTTTAGATATTGGAAATCATTGTTTTTATTTAATTTTTTTGATCATCATTATACCACGTACGCTCTCTTAACTGGAGCATATGGCATTCACAAACGACAGCCACAAAATCCGACCTCTGTCGCCATATAAATACTTCGACACATCTCAAGTGAGCTCCGTTCCCGCAGCTCCACCGAGTACGTTCTTTGTATGGCGCGAGCCCGTGGGCTTGAAGAAAAGGTAGCTACAGTTTATATTTTCCTGCAGCATTCTTAAGACATGTCCCAGCCAGGTCTACCTCTATCTCTTAATTAGTTGATTGAGTATGGAAGGTTGCCTCACCTCGTTATTCATCACAAACTTAAACGATAGTCTTTTTTTACATAAAAAATAATACTATACTCGTATACTATTACACAGCCAACGTATTTACCTGACTATGCACCATGTGACTTCTGGCTATTCGCTAAAATCAAGAAACCGCTCCATAGACACTTTGTTGGTAGAATGTTGTTGAATAGTTTCAGACTTTATAAAAATGAAAAAAACACGTTTAGCTGTTTACAAATGGACGGGTATCTCAAACAAAAATGAATATTTTGACGTGTAATTTGGCACAGATATCAGTGATAGTAATGTCAACATAAACATACAAATTAATTTGAATTATGTAGCCCGTGAAAGAAAAAAAAAGTATTTTTGTCCATAGTTTAATACATATAAGAGTCGGTATAAACTGAGATCTTTTTAAAAATATACAGTTGTGTTTTTCAGAGCAAATACTATGAAATACTCGTACCTTTATCGCATACCTTTGTAACACGTATAAATCTCAAGGAGCGGTTTGAAGTATGGGGAAGGTATTTCTTACAGTGTGCCATTTCTTTGGAAGACATGAAAAACCACCGTATTTTTGTGACATCTAAGTGAATCTTTAAAAAAAACTGAAACGAAGAAACGTGAAAACGTATTGCCTGTATAAAAGGAGTATAAGATGTTATGAAAAGCTTTAATATTATACAAATAAGAGACTAGCACTTTGTTGTATAATACAAGCATCTTTAAATTTTTCTGTAGCTTATGACAATGATTTTTCAAGTTTTTTTATTGTAATGTGGTATCTGACTGTTGTTTACTACCAAATGGTTCAGGGTTTGATAGCGTTTTGCTAATCTTTAAATCAAATTAAAAAAACGCTAAAGAATTAACTTAAATATGCCTCGGATTCTAAAGCTGCCATCTCATCTGCTGGCGAGTATAGCTCAATAGTCAGAGCGTCTGCTTTGCAAACGAAAGGCCGTGGGTTCGATCCCCAACTACGACTAAAAAAAAAGATTTGTAATTGATTTTTGAGCTCTAAAATACCCCTGGTTGGTGTGAATTTGATCCCTCACCCGTAAAATGCCAGTTATAGCCTATTAATTAAAATTGGTGGTAGACGAAAGTCGTACCGTGAAGACCACCCATTCATAGTAAATTACTGTGGAAAAGTAAAGGACGATGCGCGAATCTCGGGCTGTAGTCTATGACGTTGGCGGATCATTACTCCACATGCAGCGCTTAGTCATTTACACCATGGTAAGTGTCATAGAATTTCACAGATGAGACTTCAGAATTACTATCACCATCTGTCGGTATTCTCCTGTATGAGTTTACGTAAAAAAAAATACAAGAATTTTGTAATTTTTATTTTAACTTATGACAATGAATTTTCAAGTTAAATATATACTCACATATTAAAAAAGTTCATTTTTTTTGTTTGGAAAACAATACTTTTTCTTGATAAATAATATTTTATTACTTAAGTTATTATTGTAATGTTACGTCTAGCTGTCGTTTACCACCAAATGGTTCAGGTTTTGATAGCGTTGCGCCAGTGCCGATTTTAAGGGGTGGCGAAGTGGGTCGGTGGCCCAGGGCGTTAAATAAGCTAGGGGCGCTGAGAGCAACCAATCTTTCTAAGATTTTGCTATACAGGTGCTAGAAAAAATTGCCCTAGGGCGCCGCAGAGTCTGAAGCCGGTACTGCGTTGTGCTAATCTTTACATCTCCATGAAAAAACGATAAAGAATCATCTAAATTTTAAATTCTAAAATATGCCTCGGATTCTAAAGCTGCCATTTCATCAAATCTCCGGTTTGTGTGGGAACCATATAATGTTCCTATGTGTACCGACGGATGCAAACATGTTTTGATACGAAGGAAGAACAGCGGCACTGACAGAACAAAGTGGCATTAATTTTTGTCTATCATATCCTTCAGATTTATTATTTATTTTTATGTAAACACATACACGAGAATACCGACAGATGGTAATAGTAATTCTGAAGTCTCATCTGTGGAATTCTATTACGCTTACCATGGTGCATAAGCGCTGCATGTAGAGTGTTGATCCGCCAACGTCATAGACTACAGCCCGAGATTCACGCATCATCCTTTATTATTACAGGAATTAACTATGAATGGGTGGTCTTCACGGGACGGCTTTCGTGTTATATACATTAATAATGAAATGTTTTCAGTTGATGCCAGTACAAAAATATTAGCCAAAAAAGGTACCATTTTCAAGGTAAACTTTGCAGAGTAAACTGAAACAATATCTCAGAGCATGTAACTTATTGTAACAGGTGTTCGATGTTTTTTTTTCAGAACCTAAGCTATGCAAAAGTTGGTGCTGTCCAAATATAATACCTTTGCTTACACGAAGAAATAATTTATATTTTATGCGAGTATATTTCATATTTTTATTCCTATCTATTCCATATTTGGAACATATTGACATCAGCATGATATAGCCCTTGCTGACTGGTACCGAAAGCCTCGGTATACAATTTTTGATTTCTTATTTCTATTCGCTTGTCGTACATGTATGTGTCGCCATATTGGCATTTCAGACAAATTCGGTCACGGGTGTGACGTTAGTTATATAGATAGCCACTTGGACGCTGGGCGACAGCCCATCACGAGGGCGCTCAGTTGTGCGCCGACGTCGGCGAGATCGCATTGATGTTGGCTCGGTCTGAATGCTGTGACAAGGTCCGAGCTAACAGTTTGTAAAGTTATCGAAATATGTATGTTAATGTGCTTCTGAGAAAGTCTGTGTGTTGTTAATCTGCACCTTATTCCGCCACCACGTGACTGAATAACTACCTTTTAAAGAGAGGAGGATGTAAAATTGTTAGCCATAAATTGCCACCGCTCAGTATTGTCAACTGCCATTGTCCATTGTTTGTTGTAAGACATCGCTACGTCTACAGGTCCACCTGGAAACGTACATGATTTCCGATAAACTCTAAGGCGAAAGTCCGATTACTTCAAGATTCGGATGTTTTATTATCCAAGGCATATTATTGGGTGATTTGTTAATCATATTAGTTTAGTAAGATCGAATGATTAGCGCGACGATTTCATATAAATATATATACCTGTATCATCTTTATACCATATTCGTTCGTCTAACTCATAGGTTCCCAAACTTATTTCACTCGTGGACCCCTTGACACGATTTTCGGTTATCCGTGGACCCCCTGATCATCATCATCATCATCATCATCATCATCAGCCTGTGTCCGTCCACTGTTGAACGTAGGCCTCCCGCATGAGTAGGCCTCCCGCATGAGTTAAGCCTCCTGCATGAGTAAGGCCTCCCCCTGATGATATTGTGGCTTTTCGGTTGAGCCGTGTGTGGTGAACTTCTTTCAACCACCATAGCAGGGGTCTTCTTCAGGATTAATAATTTATTTAGTTTTAAGTTGGTTTATTCAGATTATACATTTTTTTATCTTTAAAAATATATTTAATCTGAATAAACCAACTCAAAACTAAATAAATTTATTAATCCTGAAGAAGACCCCTGCAATGGCGGTCGAAATATTGGTTGAAGGAAGTTCACCACACACAAAAGCCACAATATCACTTCAGGTACATATCCTTGTTCTCATTGTTATGTGACGACGTCAGTTCTGTTTGTTAATAGTTTATAGAACTTTTTACCTTTTCGATCACTTTTTATATCAGTGATCGCTTTAATTTCCCGAGGCAGACTATTAAAGTTTACTACTCCATTATATTTGTAACAATTTTGTAAATTAAAATTGTAACGAACCCAATCATAATTTACGATCTGTTACAACTAGGCGAAAAATAAATGCATTTAATGGGAGGGATGAACTTGATGATTTAATAATAGTTTTTCAACATTTGGCATCAATTTCGTGAGATTTAATCTCAAATCTCCTCGTTTGATGATATCCAGTTTGTTTCTTTTTTTGTTATGAGATTGGCAACTGCACTGAAACCCCTTTCCACTAGGTATGAAGATGGAAAAGCAAGTAAAAACTTTCTCGTAATATTCCACAATGCGGGATAAGTGACAGGTATGTCTTTTGAAGCCAGAATTGCTGATATCCTTTATTAAACTGTGCTTTGAGTTCTTCGTTAGTTGATATTCCGATTATTTCCTCTTGTAATATGACATTTGTTTCTTCAATGTCACCACCATATGGATTTATTATCCACTGTGGTATTTCCATAGTCAAAATATCCTCAAACCTTGTTTCAAAGTCTGAATATAGGGCATTTAAATGTTGAACGTAGGTTGAAACATCGTCTTCCTGGCAGCTTATCTGCGACAGATTGGGGAACAGGGAAAATTCGCCCCGTTCAATATTTTGCTTCCTTAGCTTTATTCTGGCAAGAAATGCTGAAATGATGGACTTTGTTTGAATCAAATTAAGACTGTCACCTTGTAATTGCAAGTTAACCGCATTAAATTTAGCAAACAAATCTGTTAAATAGGCAATGTCCGTTTTCCACATCATTAAGTTTTCTTTTAAAATTCTATCTTTATCATCCAGAAACTCTAAAATAGTGTCAAAGAGAGCAAAAAATCTTGTTAAGCACAATCCTTTCGACAGCCAGTGCACTTTGGTGTGAAGGAGTAAATGATGAAAGTTCTCATCATTTTCGTCACACAACTGCGCAAATAGCCGCGTATGCAATGCATTGATTCGGATTCGGTTTACAGTTATAGGTCAATACAGTAGGTATTAAAGATAGATTCTGTGTCCCAATTGTAAAGTACCCTTGTTTATATACCCATGGACCAAATTACGTCAGTCTCGCCTTTCTTGATTTTGGCGACAGGCACATTTTTATTGTTTCCTGACCTAAATAGAATTTCAGAAAAAGGGTAACTTTTATTTATTTATTGTTTTACAATAGCCAAGCTATCTCGTAAAAACATACGTGATAATCGTGTGAACACATGTGCAGTGTGGTAATTAGAGATACTCATAATACTTTATTGCATTTTTATGAGGGTGTTATTTAAAAAGAGAGATGTACCCTATTGTATTAGTTCTCCTCTAAGGCTCCAGAAGAAATCGCACTTCAAGTTCGTGTCAGAACATTAAAGCTGCGGATTATAATTTAATAGTATTTGAAAAAAATGCACTTTACTTATATTTAATTGCTCAATAACGCTTAACTTTTCTCTGGAAGCGAAAACTATAAAGCAATAATAATTAAGTAATTTGTGTTCTTCGGTATCGACGAGTAACGAGATCCTGGCCAGATAACAAAATTAGACGGAACCGGTGGTGAGATGCGATTCGCTTTGTAGACCTTCATTTAAATAAGGGTTGGACTCCAACTCGTATTTGAATTATTTTTGTCTCAGGCTAAGAAATTAATTGTATGCACTTTAAAATATGTACATCACACATACCTCATTTATATATTGCTATTTATTGTAACTTCCAAATTAATACTGATGTGTCAAAATTTCTAATAATTTTATATTGAACTCTCCGTGGACCCCCTAACGATGTTCATGGACCCCCAAATCAA
This sequence comes from Glossosoma conforme, assembly GCA_022606575.1. NCBI lineage: Eukaryota > Metazoa > Arthropoda > Insecta > Trichoptera > Glossosomatidae > Glossosoma > Glossosoma conforme. The sequence goes on from JAGTXR010000027.1 coordinate 124,229, forward strand.
TTTTAATTTTCCATAGACCCCCTGGATGATCCCATGGACCCCTGGGGGTCCATGTGGACCACTTTGGGAACCACTGGTCTAACTCTAAAGACTTTTTTGGACTTTTTCGGGGTGGACCTTCCAGCATTTCGCAGATCATGTTCATGTTTTGTCTAAATGTATTGTCTTAGCTATTATATTGTTCTGTTTTAAAATTTCATTTATTGTATTTTCTATTTTAAAACCATATGTATTGGCCTAGGCCGTTAATAAAATAAAATAAAATAAAATAAAATAAAATAAAATAAAATAAAATAAAATAAAATAAAATAAAATAAAATAAAATAAAATAAAATAAAATAAAATAAAATAAAATAAAATAAAATAAAATAAAATAAAATAAAATAAAATAAAATAAAATAAAATAAAATAAAATAAAATAAAATAAAATAAAATAAAATAAAATAAAATAAAATAAAATAAAATAAAATAAAATAAAATAAAATAAAATAAAATAAAATAAAATAAAATAAAATAAAATAAAATAAAATAAAATAAAATAAAATAAAATAAAATAAAATAAAATAAAATAAAATAAAATAAAATAAAATAAAATAAAATAAAATAAAATAAAGCAATTCTGCGGCATTCTTAGTGCGTGTTTCAATTTCAATTTTCCATTTTTTTTTCCTTGCAGAAACATTACAAATTTTATCAACTTAATTCATTTCTGAAGTACAATAATAATTTAATAAAGAATAAAATATTTACAAACACAGGTACTTATGATTAAGTACTAAAAACAATGCAATAAAGACGAGCAACAGAAGGTCCCAATGCTCATCAAACAGTGTTCTAACCAGGTCCACCTTCACCTCTAGTTAGATATTAAGAAAAGCAGCCTTGTTCGTTCTTTCATCTCGTCATCTCTTCATAAATTCAAACCATCGTACTCCTAGTATTATACGCAGGCATCTGCTTTCAAATTTCATAGTGTGATGGAAATATTAAAAGACACATGCAGAATTTCTAAGCCTCACTGTTTCACTCGATAAAAATAAAGTGCCGGCCTATATCATCCCTAAATAATAACATCCTCCTCTCTAAGCTCACTATTGAACTGCGTGGTGGCGACCTCATTACGGTCGGCACACAACTGACTGCACCGGGCACCTGTCGGTGATACTCAGCGCCGCGGCGATCTATATAATTAGTCCTCCTAACAGCATTACAAATGACAAGAAAATGAGAGCCGAAAGATTGTACATCGAGGTTTTCGGTACCAGTCAGCAAGGGTTATATCATGCTGATGTCAATATATACTATACAACACTGTTTTTTTAAATAAAAAAATTCGCTAAGCGCATAGCATTGACTAAAATGAATAAATCACCTTTTCATCGTATTAATAAACCATTTAATTAAAAACGTAACAATAGAAATTCGTTCCTGAAATTTGCTTCGTCGAAACTGAAAAGAGAAGAAAAAAAAACTTTTAACTCGTTTCTCTTTGAAGTCGAAAATTAGCTGGATTATTTTGTCATATTGTATATTTTTCAGCTCGCCGAAACGCGGTGGGCACTCCTGAAAAAAAGCTCAAACTGAAAAAAAGCTCGGTAGGAAAAAAATCTCGACCGCTCGAAAGTCGGTCGCGGCCGATAGCCTGGAAATTTCACTAAGAAAGGCGGAAGACAAGAAAATTAAGGACATCTTTTGTGGAAAAGTTCCACGGTCACTTTCGCGGAATATTTTCTTTGTCGTGCCCACGTGAACAATTCGCTCTAATTTTTATTCTCCCATAAATTTTCGCGGTACATTTTATCATCGGATATGATTACATTTTGTATTTTTAAATACTTAGACAATGATTTCTTTGCGTGTATTTTTAAATTTATACTTCTAAAGGTATACTTTGCTTACTTCTGATTATTTTAATATTAGAATATTTATATTGAGCTTTTATTTGATTTCGTTTATTTGTGTGGGTTTAGAAAAAAGCAAATGAAAGTTTCAACTTAAGAAAAAAACACTGAGCAATTTTATTTACCATTATTGGCTTTGTCTCTGGGTATACCTTAATATTATGTATAAATAAAAGTTAATAAAAATAATGCTTAAATCATTCCCATTTTCACCCTCGCAACAATATCTGTATTCGTCTCTTATTATTCCCTGATAGCCATACCCCCTACCCCTGCTCCTACATTATTGTGTTCAACCGCTAACGAAATATATAGGGTCCGCTATCTTACGTTTTTTTTTCAATTAGTGCTTATTTCGTGAATGGTAACATTTAACTCCTGTCTGATTTGACAGATAATTAGTTTAACTTTCCGCTAAACGGATATGGTTGTGTGCTGGGAAATATTGCGACATTACTTTGAAAATCATGGTAATGTTGCGTGCGAAAATTGCGTACGGATAACAAAGAAGAGAAACACCGTCAGTGGTACCATGTTTGTTATCCTTGTGAAAAATAAGTAGAAAGAAACTGGCATTTATCAAATAATTGATAAACCAAAGCGTGAAAGCTGAAAAACAATGCGTAAACACCGAGAATATTGCTGCTGTGGCAGAAAGTGAGATAAATTATGGCCATCGTATAATGCAATAAATGCGGCAAATACGGCCATGTAAAACAAATTTTTGTATATAAAAATTGAACTAGAGGCTCTGTTTATATTGGAAACATTTGGTTTCAACAGGACGGCGCTACAAAGTGTTGCGTACAGCCGAAGCTAAGTTCGATGTTTTGCGCCCTGTTTTAAAAAAAAAATATAAATAAAGGCGGTAAATTTACATATGAGATCTCAAACAAAATAAATGATCCCGAAAATTTACGCGTCGACCCAAAATTATTTATCAAATAATTGATATTATAATTTGTAGTATGTACGTGTTTGTCATGAATAAATAATAAAGTAAATTGTTGTATAAATATTTTTCAAGAAAACTAAAAAAAGAGATAAATACAGGAAATCGTATCCAATGCGTCTGGACTTCCCGCCTGCTGCCTACTGGAGAATGAGCCTGCCCGCCTACTCTAGACAACTAATATTGTAACCAGCTGGGAGCTCTGTTTATATAGAGGAACACTTTAAAAATTACTGAAAGTAGGTACAAAGTATTAAATATTTGGAGAAAACATGCAATTTTTTTTAAATAAATATAAATTACAAAAATATCTTGGTATATTTTATCGAATTAAACATTTCTGCTTTATGAAGACATCAAATTATAAAAATAAACAAGAATCGATTTCTAAGCACTATAAATACCCCCGAGTCGGTGTAAATTTGATCTCACACTCATCAGGAAGATTGTCAGCAGACGGACGCTGTCAACGTCTTTCAAAGTCGGGGACATTGCGACTTCGCTGGAGTCTCTCATGGAGCCTGAAGTGTGGCCTGAAAGGATCATCGTTCAACTCTGGATACGTGTAAGACGAAATAATCGCAGTGAACAGTGGTTGAAACCAACTGGAGTGAAGATATTAAAATATTTTGTGTAATATTGCTTCAGATTCGGTGCTGGTGTGGACGGATACGAAATGTTGGACGTTTGATTTTGTGACGATAATGCCGTGTTATTTGTATGTCAACCATGCTATACTTATGACATGGTTTTTGTTGTTACAAATCCTAATTGTTTGCGTTGCCGTATTCCGACACTTCGAGTGTGAGGTCATTGACACTAAATGTGTCAATACATTTACATCGTCACACTTCCGTTCGTCCTTCAATAACGAATTAAAATTATATTATATTTTGTAATGTCATTGAAAGGAAAATAAATAAAAAAATGTATAAATTGTATAATAAAATGACGTCGTCTCGCTAACACCGTCCATTCATAGTGAATTCCCGTAAGAAACGAATAATGCCTGAAGGTCAAGCTATCTACGCCGTTGGCAGACCAACCATTCACATGCAGCGCTTAACTATAAGTAACATAGTAATCGTCATAGAATCCACAGATTTTACGTCATTGTCATCATCTTAGCATTCTTTTATATGTGTTTACATAAAAAATCAATAAAAAACACTTTGGTTTGCGTATGTATTCAACGTAATTATCGACACCAAGTCGATAGCGTGCGCTCGCGTAAGCAAATCGGTAAAAAAATAAAAACGAGGCGTGCCTCGTATTACGCTCCGTGTTAAGATTAAAGCATTAGGAGTGTAGTCGGGATTTAAATTGACTTTTTGCAAAACCTCTCAGATTCGGCGAAACTTTCGCCGGTACGATTCAATCTAACTTTTCTGCCTCCCCCTCCTCCCTGAGCACTCTCCACAGTTACAAAGCGCTGCATAATTTATTTCCTTTTATGCTCGAAAGGTTCGATGGGCGCAGGGCTTGCTTGTTGATATTTCAGATTTTTTTTTATGTAGCTTCCATATAATGAACGGTGACTCCGTTTCGCTGGGATTGTCATATATATATATATAATCGTGTCGGAAACAACAGGGTCAGATCCTGTCAGCCCAGAAGTTGGCGACGCCGATGGCGTTACTCCCGGCCATCGTCAGGTCCTCCTCGGATACAGCGCACACTCCAGAAGGTATGATAGGGTCTGCTCCACGCCGCAGTCACATTCAGTCGGTCCACTGTAAGACTGCCAGGCTTTCATTTGTGTCCTCGTCTTGCATACTCTGGTCCGAAGTCTGTTAAGGGACCTCCATATATTCCACCCCTGGTCATGTCCAGCGGCTAGGTTCTCTTAATAAGGTATAGGCATTTGCTTACAAAACTGGAGATCGTGGTTTCGACCCCCGACGGATATTTAAGTAAACATTATTTTTAATAGATTCGTAATTTATATAAATACATCAGATTGTCAATTTGATCTTTCACCTGTAAAACGCCAGTCAAAGCATATTAATTTAAATCAGTGGTAGACGAAATAGTTCTGTAAATACTATCCATACTCATATATAGTGGATTCCTGATTTGAATGGATGAATGTCAGCCTGTAGTCTTATGACGTTAGGGGATCGAAACTCTACATGCAGCGCTTAGCCATATACAACATGGTATATATATAATTGTGTCGGAAACAACAGGGTCAGATCCTGTCTGCCCAGAAGTAGGCGACGTCGATGGCGTTACTTCTGGCCATCATCAGGTCTTCCTGGGTGCAGCTATTCGGGCACAGCGCACACTCCAGAAGGTGTGACAGGGCACCACGCCGCAGTCACATTCAGTCGGTCCGCTGTAAAACTGCCAGGCCCTCATTTGTGTCTTCGTCTTGCATACTCCGGTCCAAAGTCTGTTAAGGGACCTCCATATATTCCAACCCTTGGTCATGTCCAGGGGCTAGGTCCTCTTTCGGGGCAATCCAAGTATTCCCCTCAGTTGCGCTTCTCCACATGTTCAGCCGCAGGGTGGCCTCAGGCATCACCAGTTTCGTTGTCGACTGTAGGAAAGTTCTTCTTGATTTGAGCCGCGTGGTTATCTTTTGGTACCCAAACATAGGGTGGAGTGCGTCGTGGGTTGCAGTCGCATACAACATGGTAAGCGTATATAATCCATATATGAGATTTGTGCATCGCTATCACCATCTGTTGGTATTCTTTTGTATGTGGGTATATAAAAAAACACTTTTTTTTTATTAACACTATATTAATACATACATGTATTCAAGAATGCTGTCTAAAACCTACTTTTCTATAGACATAATACGATAAGAAACACATGACCTTAATATACACTAAGTATAAAAGTAAAATCATTTTCAAAGTCGTATGAGTATCAGATTTCTGAATCACTATCTCTGTTCCGGAACTGAGTTCGCGGTCCCAAAAATTACAGCATCAGCTTATATGGTGATGCCGGAATACCAAGTATCCGTCACTGAGGATAAATCCAAAGACCGGAGATTAGTTGATACTAATTTATTAAATACGACTCTCCTTTTATATCCTAATTTACAACACGAGTAAGCAGTTAAAAATAATATTAATACATTTGAATGTCATACACTGCACATTCCTCGATACGGTTTTTTGGACCTTGATCCCTTCAATCCACATAGAGTGGCAGATTATTAAGATGGTCCATGCTCCATATCGATGCGTAAGCATTCCTTATTAATACATAGAATTTCGTACACCGCAAAATCCTCGATACTTGTTGTTTTGGACTTTGATACCTGACTGTATGAATCAACAGATTCCATCTAAGATGAGAGTTGATTATAACAATTACCTATATATATATATGTTTATGAGTTTTGGTTGGTATCCCGGGATACCGGAACGCCAAATCCCGGCGTCGTAATCCCTGCCCTCGAAAACGGGGAAGGCCGAGTGAAAGAGAGAGTGGACGGTGGTGGTGTGGGTGTCTCGGAATATTTTTTTCCGTGTCGGATTTTCGAAAAACTCTCCCGCGCCCAATCTCTTTGTGCCCGAATTTATGTTTATTTGAGCCGATTCACCGTTTGATTTCGTTTCTCTGTTTGGCGGTAACATAAGCCCCCGGGCTTAAGTGCTAGAGTGAAGCTTTCTTCGGGGTAAATTATTACATGCAAGGAGAAATGCCCATCCAAACAATAAACACGTTTTTTAAATCAGAAGTTTTTTTTTAATTTTCGCATATTAGTTCCATACCTGGAAACACACTATCACCGCATTTTGTACTCAGTTTAATCAGCCATACGTTGTTTTAAGACATCTCTGCTCACGAAGGTTTATTTGGGAACATACTCGTAAATATATAAACATACCGAAGTTTTGGTTAGCTCGTAGCCTTCCTTGAAGAGTGAAGGCAGAGGATCGAAGAGGATAGAGACTCATGCATGATATCTAACAGTGGACGGATACAGGCTGATGATGATGATGATGACGATATAGTTCTATCTACCACAAAGGTCTTCTACTCATTTTATATTAGCTCTACCTCTCGTCGAATACATTGTATGTGTTGTTTCTGATAATAGTTTGTTTTCTTGCGGCATTTGAAAAACATGCTCATGTATATACTCGTATGCATCATGTGACTGTGAGATGGAAAGCTGACATGTCCACTTCTGAACATCGTCTAGATAAAAATTAAATACGAAAATTCGCACGGAAGAGTTTGTAAAATAAGGTTTGTTAGTAGCTAAAAGCTCTAGACGGCCGCATACAAAAATGCAAGGTTTAAATAATGTTGACTTTCCAGACCATATAACCGGTCATACATTAACGGTGAACTATTTACTTGTACTTGCAGTCACATGGTTTCCTCTACTGACGTTATACCATGCAAGGTTTGGTAAACAACAAGAATGGCGTGTATTTTTACGAAAATGCATGCAAAAGAATCCAACTAAAACTGCAACTATACAATTTTTGAAACTTCTATAATTCTCGTACATAAAGCTGATAAATTGACATATTTTACGTAAACACATACAGAAGAATACTGACAGATGGTGATAGTGATGCAGAAATCTAATCTGTAAATTCTGTGCGATTATCATGTTTTTTTTATGGAATCGCATGCAGGTGAGCACAGCCAGTCAAGACCAGTGCACTCTATGACGCTCAGCCAGGGAGGCTGGACGCTGCATGCGAGAAACGTGTTTTGTGTTCGTGTTTGTGTGTGGGTTGAGGAGATTGAATGTGTATATTTATCTGTTTCTTGAAGAGATCCAGATTGTCGGTATGAGGAAACCCAGACGCTGCAAGAGCATTCCAAAGCTTACCGATGGCATTTAAAAAAGGAACTTTGGAAACTGCCAATTCTTGGTCGACACATATTAATCGTGTATGGATGTTCGGCAAGTGTAAGACGAGTTTGTCGATTGTGGGTGGGTGAAGGAGGAATTAGTTCCTTAAGAGCAGCTACTGTGATAATAACGGTAGAAAATACTAAGTGAACCAATCTTACGACCGTTTCATTGATTGCAAGTTTAGTTTACCATCAACAAATGTCCTTCGAGAAACATGTGTGAGTATGTTCTAAGAAGTATACTTTCTCGAGCGTTCTGTCGAACAAGATCAGTTTTTTGTGTTCGTCTGTGAAGTGTTTGAAACATACATGTCTGACAAGCGATCAGAAATAAGAGACGAAAGATTGTATATCGAGGTTTTCGGTGCCAGTCAGCAAGGGCTTTATCATGATGATGTCAAATTATTTTATTAAAATATGATCAATATGACACTGAAAGTAATGATTGAAGTGAGACACCGTCGCGAATCTTTTATATGAAGATACATTTTCCATTTGACTCATATACGTGTTTAAAGAAAAAAATATGGCATTCAACATTGATAACATCTTACAATGAAGAGCACTTCAATATCCTGAAAAAAGCTCGATACGTATTTCATGAAAGCCGTACTTCTTTTCATGAAACCTTCAATACGCACAGCCTGAAACTCTCTATTTCTCTGATGGCTTAATACGCACGTACGTTGTACGAGAAAGAGGCGCGAAAGAAAATCATCATAGGCCGGACATTGAAGTCTAAAGTGCGAGGGTCCGTTTTAAATTTTAAACTCCTTCCGTTTCCGGTTGTGCTTTGTCGGGGGAGGCTTCGAAGGACAAGGTTACAGCTGCTTTAAGGTAGGGCGACCCATCATCCAAATTTAATTAAACGATTTAATATTTTTACACTTACTTATTAATCAAACATTTATGTTAATAACGATTCGCGATGTATATTAAAATGAAAAATTATTAATCGTTTTTTAGTACTATAAATACTATAGTAATTTTAAATAGATAAGAATTTCAAACCTTGTTTTAACATGGATCACACTTAGCACTGTTTCACTAGATAAAAACCTCATAATTATCAGTTCCAATTTGCGCAAACGTACTGAAGTGTAAATGAATATTTAATACAAAGAAAGAGTTTCACTAAATGGTAGGTAGATTAGTTGGGTAGGGCTTAGGAGTGGAGGTTATTGGCTGGCGTCTTTGTAAGCATTAGTAAATACTTATAAAAAAAGAGTTTCTAAAGTTTTCTAGCAAAAGATGAGAAAGGGACTTTAAGAGCGGGAATTTTGGGCGTGGTAGAGATCCTAGATATACTTTTTTAAGCTCGGCAAGCAAATGCTTTACTTACCTCTAAGCCATACTCGCCGGCAAAAAGGTCAGAACAAAACAAAGTTATTATATTTGTAATAATACAATTAACTGATATTTTTTAGTTATTTGTAGATGTGTCCATCCACTGTTGAACGCAGGCCTCCCGTCTGAGTCCCCATCTTCTACGATCCTCCGCCTTCCACATCCGGGCTACTCCAGCTATTTTTGTTGTTGTTGTCAGTCCATCTTGCAGGGGGTCAGCCAACGCCTCGTTTGTAAGCTCTTTAGATCCAATTGAAGACAAATTTTAATTAAATGACAGAAAAACATAAATTGTTGATATAAAATTGTGTCATCCTACTTTGCGGACGAATTTGGCGCCTTTTCCGGCCGATTTTGAAATTGGAACGGCGGGACTTTTCGATTGTTTTAAATTATTCACCAGACAATAATTACGTTCTTTCTTTGGTGGAGGGAGAAATTAATTAAATTCAAAACAGTGTCAACGGTCTGAAAGTCTTTGAGATCAGGTTTGTCCTCACGAATATCATTGCTAGGTATAAGATTTTTTAGTTTTAATTTGACAATTTAGTTTGGAAAATTTCTTTGTCTATTGCAGATAATGCCTAGGGGCAAAAATTGTTTTTTAAATTAGTTGTCTAATTGTTTTGTCAGTGAAGAGAAAATTTAATTAAGAAATGTCAAAGTAGTTGAAATTTGTATTGTCATTCAAAATGATTAAAATTAACCAACGGCAATAGCATATTATAAGCACGGTTCTCGTTAGATCACTAACGCGGATCCTTTTTTTAACCATATCATATTAGCCGGCGGGTATAGCTCAATGATCAAAGCATTTGCTTTGCAAGTCAAAGGTCGTGGGTTCAGTCCCCGACGGAGATTAAAAATAAACAAAAAAAGAATCGATTTACGAGCTCTGAAATACCCCCGGTTGGTGTGAATTTGATCCCTCACCCGTAAAACGCCAGTCACAGCCTATCAAATAAAATTGCTAGCAGACGAAAGTCGTCCCGTGAAGACCACCTATTAATAGTTAATTCCTAAAATGATAAAGGATGATGCATAAATGTCGGGCTGTAGTCTATGACATTGAGGGGCTTACACTCCACATGCAGCGCTTAGCCATATGCAGCATGGGAAGCGTCATAGAATTCCATAATTGTAACTTCAGAATAACTATCACCAACTGTCGGTATTCTCCTGTATGTGTTTACATAAAAAAACATAAATATAAAGGAATCAAAAAATTGATTTGTATTATGAAGATAAGAAGGCTTCGTTTTTTAACGTTTTATTAGGCCTTTAGATGCTAAGCATAAAATGCACTCTGAAGAGCTCCGGAAAGCAGGGCTGTCATGCGATAAAGCGGAACAACTATTTTGGTAGCTAACCAAACTTTATGGCTTGGTTAAAAAACAATGGATGGCTACGAGCACGGGTGTACTTATTTGGAACGTAGAAATTAAAACATTCAAGAATCCTAGGGTTGTGAATTGCACCGCAAAGAAGAAGGAATGAATGCTTGAGAGCAGCAATTTACCCCCGGTACTCCAACGAATAGAAAGAAAGCATTCCTTAAAGAAAAAGAGTTGGGTGTTGATCGGAATTGATTGAATTGAATAAATAGTTACCGTAAATATAAAAATAGAGACGTCGGAGAATTCTTTACGAATTTTTTCGAGCGTGATTATTTATTTGTATTTATTGGGATTCCAAACTATAAAATGTCATACTTAAATTTTCTACAAAAAACATATATTTTATTATAAAATAATAAAGTTTAAATAATTAAACTCAACACAAGTATACAACTCTACACTTTGAGAGACTATAAGAGTGAATTTTTAATGAAACACCGTCTTACTACACATTTTATTCAGAATGTTCAACACAGATGTATTGGATTTCACGTTATAATTATAAGGCGAAAAGTTATTTTTACGGGCTCCGAAGGGGCATTATTTTCTTTGCTTTATCACGTGTTCTTTGAAATCAATAACAAAAAGGTGTAATCAAATACTCACCTGTATTCTGTACTCACCTCTTTGACGAGAGGAATTCATTATACCTGTATTTTACCGATAGATAACGTCGCAATATCTTTTTGTGTAGGAGGATTGTTACATTTAAAAAAATACATTTCTAAGATGCGATGGCTGGGCGGCATACTCCAGTGGTATAAAATTTGTTTGTCATTCAGGTTTGATTCAAAATCCGACCAAGCTTGATTTTTAAAAATTGATTTAATCAAATCTAATTGTAGACGACCAGTCGACCTCGACTGGTAACTCGCTCTACTTACGACTGCGGTCCTCCGCCTTCGAAGTCCTGATATTCCTTCAGCTGGTTGTAAGGCAGCTGTGTCCCGGTCGGCTTCCTGGGCTGTGATGTTTGGCAGCTTCCAGTTCTACGTCCAAGTAGTAGTCCGTGTAGAGCAGTAGGCCGGGGGCGCCGTGAAGTCCAGAGGCCCAGGGAGGGAGATAGTAAAACTCGCAAGTATTTTCAAGTGACTGTTTATTCCGAGTCGCACCCCCGTATATATACCACTTCGTTCAAGAGGGGGTCGTGCGCAAAGCTCGCAGCTGTTGTCTTGTTTTTCGCGGGAGTTTAGATGAGTAGCGTGGCTGTCCGCAAGAGCAGGACAGCTCTACTTATTTCATACTAATTATCGCCAGGGCGTGTCGGCTTTCTCACTGTTTTGCTAGTGAGAGAGCCGAAACACCAACTACGAAATCGCAATGCACCTCGCGGAACGTCATAATATTTATATCGGAGAATATAATAATAAATAACATTATAAACAATATTGACGTAACAGATGTATATGAAACTAAATAAGGTCAAATAAAGCTAACAGAGTCAAATGAAATTAAATAAGGTCAAATGAAGCTAAACAGAGTCAAATGAAGCTAAGTAGAGTCAAATGAAGCTAAATAAGGGCAAATGAAGCTAAATATTTTATCAGTGCTTTATCAGTATTTTATTAATGTTTTGTTAGTCATCAGCCGTCCGTAACACTAATATATACATGCTTCCACTTGAGCCACCTTTGGGGACAATAAAATGTCCAGGCCTCGAGAGGGACGGTCTCATCATTCGATCTACTAATAAACGCTGACATCACCATGATATAGCCCTTGCTGTCTGGTACCGATAGCCTCGATATACAATCTTTCGTCTCTTATTTCTGTTCGCTTGTCAGACATGAATGTGTTCGCCATATTGGCATTTTTGGACTAGTGATATAGACCACCGCTTGTGTTGACAGCCCATAACGGGCGCGCCAGTCGTGTGCCGCCCGTCGGCGAGAGCATATTGTATTGTTTGTTGCATATTGTGGCTCGGCTTGAAGGCTGTGACTAGGTCGGGCCATAAGTTTGTAAAGTTTATCGTAAATATACCTGTATGTCACTGTGCTTCAGAAAAAGTCTTTGTTATTATTCTGCTCCTAATCGTGCCTTCACGCGACTGAATAACAACCTTTTGAAAGAGATGGGGATGTTAACGCTTATTATTGAACATACTCGTCTAATAAATATTTATCTGTAATATAACGCCTTTTTTAAGGACTTGTAAACGTTTTAAAGCGACAGATTAATTAGACAGAAGGCTCAAAAGAGATGTGTGCTTGTGTATACATTTCTCACGTATTCGCAATACTGACATTTTGTTGGGGATCAGCTTGTTTGTTCTTGACAAATCTGAGGAAAAGAAGACATATATTTCTCCCTTTTAGTAAAACTGCCTCTTCTTCTTCTTCGTGTCAGTGACGTCAAATTATTTTTTCCCAGTATCTGGCAACATCTATAGCTCGTTTGTTGCCCAGCATTAGGTCCTGAGATGTGCAGCTTGTTGGGCACATGTAGCAGCATCTTAGGTGTGAGGCGGTCTGCAGGTCTCCACAGTCGCACAATAGTGTCTCTCCCTGCCGAAGCATTCCCCACCACTCGAGGTTGTCCTTTGTTCTACCAACTCCGGTTCTTAACCTGTTTTTGAATATAATTAAAATTTCATTACTAAATATTACAACAAATAACAGTACAATTCCACAATTCGGAAGCGTTGTTCTGGCGTTAAGCGATTCTCGATGAATTGTCAAACCTTACTGAACAGAAATGTCAACACAATTTGACATTTTCAACTGTCAAATCATAGACAACATCAAACTTCCCATGCACCTAAAAAAAAACTCTTTATTACCGATTTTTCAGTATTAATTCTTAAGTTTAAAAAAAACTACTTTAATCATTTTAATTGGTTACTAAGCGTCCAATATTCGACGGTCCATTCTCGTGCGAAAAAAACGAAGAGTCGAATATTCGACGCTCATATAAACATTTTCTTAAGGTTTATATATCAACCAGATATGTATTTTTTTTTGGTATTCAATAAAAGAGGTTTGTATCTTTGATATTTTATTAACATTTTTTGAAACATGCCAAAAGTATTCATACTTCAAGCTTTTAAAATGTGTTGTTAGAAAGTCATCATAAAATAACTAATGCACAAATTGGATCCTTTGGTTACTAAGCGACTCATCTAAACACAAGTTGACAGTAATAAAGATTATATTATTTACATCATATATGACCTCAAAATCAAAATTTGAGTTCGGATATTTTATTTTTTGATGTTTATATATTTTTTTGGCAATAATAATTATTTTTGATTTATGTTTTATTTGCTTAATCAGAAGTATAAACTGATAAGAATGAACAATATTTTTATTTTTACAATCTAACGTAAAAAATATACAAATTATGAGTACTAAAAAATGCTCTAAAATCGGCTTCGTTTTTTTCGCAAGTTTGTTTAATTGCGTTGTAATTATTAAGTTTATGGGTACTTTTGTTAGGTACATAGCTTCTGATGCACTGTTTTTCTTTCTCTTTAACAGCAATATTGTTATAGTGAGGGTTGCTTCGATGTTATTGTATGGGATAACCGAATATTGCATAGAGATAATAAAATAACATTGGCAAGACTTTAGCCACAAACTAGCTCATAAAATTTTGATTCACCCTAAAATTTATAAGCTTTGGTATACAGAGTTTACTTTAGATTTGAAATATAAATAAATCATCTTTTGCCGGTGGGTATAGCTCAATGGCCAAAGCGTTCGCTTTGCAAGCCAAAAATCGTGTGTTTGACCCCCAACGGAGATAATAAAAAATAATTTTTTAATCGATTTCTGAGCTCTAAAATACCCCCGCTTGGTGTGATTTTTACCCCTCGCCCGTAAAATGCCAGTCATAGCCTATTAATTAAAATTGGTGCTACACGAAAGTCGTCCCGTGAAGATCACCCATTCATAGTAAATTACTGTAATAATTCAGGATCATGCGTGAATTTAGGGTTTCTGTCTATGACGTTGGCGGATCAACACTCCAGAAGCAGTGCTTAGACATATGCACTATGGTAAGCGTCATAGAATTTCACAGATGAGACTTAAAAATTACTATCGCCATCTGAAAGTTTTCACCTGTATGTGCTTACATGAAAAAAACTTTTGCTGTGTGTAGCTCAATGGTCAAAACGTTAGGTTAGGTTTCCATTTTATAGGTTAAATATTCGTACCAATATTGAATATATTACTGCCATTTTAATTTTATATTGACCACATTTACACTAACACATTGGGTACCGTCAAATATTTTTATCTACTTCTAATTGATTTAACTTACTGCTAAAACCTTGAATTAGCTACTGAACAAAGAAATACAGGCCAATTAAGATTTTTTTATTATTAATAATGGATTGAAAAAATACTAAAATGCTTTCAATATATCGTAAAAAGCTATACATACTAACATCCTCCTCTCTCTCTCAAAAAAGGTGTTACTCCGTCGCGTGATGGCAGGATTAAGAACAAATTGATAACACAGACTTTTTCAGAAGCACATCGACATGTATTTACGATAATCTTTACAAACTTATGGCCCGAACCTAGTCACAGCATTCGGCCGGGCCAAAATACAATATGCTCTCGCCGACGGGCGGCACACAACTCGTGCGCCCGTGATGGGCTGTCGCACAGGGCTACAAGTGATGATCTCCGTAACGTCCAAAATGCCAATATGGTGACACATGCATGTCGATAAGTGAACAGAAATAAGAAACGAAAGATTGTATATCGAGGTTTTCGGTACCAGTCAGCAAAAGCTACATCATGCTGATGTCAATACATACGAATTAAAAGGGGTAGTAATTTTTTTCTTTCCGTATGTACGAAAAATTACTTAGTTTTTTATTTAAAGAGAAATTCCAATGCGCTTGGTTTTGATCGATATTTATTTTCGGAAAAGTGAATAATGTTCTCGCTGCTTAATCGGTTATTAAACGATATTTTTACTCTCCATTGGCAAGAAAAAATATCGCACGCGGATATAAATAAACCTTAAAATTCTTACACTCAGTTCTGAGGGGATCAATAAAGCTTCTTGGGCCAGATTTTTTCACGAGCCCCGTAAAAAATATAGCAACATTTCGCGCCGCTGAAACTCGCTGAAACTGTCACACAACTGCCTGAAACTTCAGCGAAAAGATTTCAGCCGCACTCTATAGTCTGAATTTTTCGATAAGGCATTGTAAGAATCATCATCAGCCTGTGTCCGTCCACTGTTGAACGTAGGCCTCCCGCATGAGTCTCCTTCCTCTTCGATCCTCCACTATTCTTCTTATCTCGTCAGTCTTTCTTGTAGTATTGTCGGCCAATGCTTCGTTTGCCGGTTCTTGGGCGACATTTCAATACTTTTCTTCCCCATCGACCGTTGTCTCTTCGACAGATATGTCCTGCCCTATGTGAATTGAGTGTGCCTATTCGTTGGGAAGCATCCACTACTTGAGTTCTTCTGCGTATTTCCTACTTTTGGATTCTATCTTTTAGCGACACTCCGAGCATGGATCTCTACGTTAGAATGTATCAGTGATATTATTGCAAAATTAGTATAAATTGATATCGATACCAACTCAATTAAGTCCTTTCAGGCTAGTGTCGAAAATCCTCGATATCTGATCTTTTATTTCGTAATTTTTTTCACTCGTTTGACACGCACATATACAAATGAAGGTCTTAGTTTTAAAATTTAAGTAGTTATAAGACCTGGTGTTTGCATGCCATTTTCTTAATTTGCTTTTGACAGCAAGAGCGGCTAGTTCAATAGATGGCCACAATGTAGTGATATAGCTCTATTAGGCTGACGCCGTAAAGCAGTGTTTCTCACGGTGGGGTGTACGCCCCACCGGTGGGGCATTACGCCTCAGAGGTGGGGCACCACGCTTCAGAGATGGGACAGATCGGCAATTATCAACTATTCCACACTTAAATTAATAATATAATATATTCATTCGTGACAAAATATACCCACGTGCATTCAGAAATTTCATCAACCGTTATTTTTGCATACTGGCAATACTGATTGTTATATTAAAATTTACCTACTGTTTAATTAAAAAAGAGGCCAGTGGGGCATACGAGTTTTGACAAGACTACGGGGGGGCATGACATAAAGAAGGCAGGGAAACACTGCCGTAAAGCCTCGAAAAACGATATTTTGTCTCTTAATTTTGTTCACTTGCCCGACATGCAAATCTAATAATGTTAATTTTAATTATATAATATTACGCATGCGTTTGCATACGCCATTTTATTTGTTATGACAGTTGCTTCCATTCCATGTTGGTGTAACTGTCATCTTTAATTTGCTTTTTCGCCGCGATCATTGGCGGCGCGGCAGTGTTTCGCAGATGTCAGTTGACTTTTCGACCAGTATGGCGAATGCCATATCGGTCGGACAAGAAAGCAAGTCTTTAATAAAATAAACGAGAATTGTGAACCGAAAAGTTCTTTTGCTTGGTAATCTGCTCCTGCATCCTTCCTTCCACGCAACCACGTGACGAACCCGCAAAAATATCGTAATTTTAAAGACGGGGAATGTCAGTAGTTATTTAAAAAAAAAAAAAAAATACAAGACTCGAACTTAAGGCATGCAGTAAATGCAATTCTGTAATTCACGCCTAGGAAGAGTGGTTTGTAAAGCGGAATCGACTTAAACCTTGATCACCCCTCAAGCGCGGTAGGCGTCAGACTGCTGAGGCTGCGCAGTAAATGGTACCTTCCTCGACCGCCGAGCAATTTGCGATGACCGTATACTCCAATTATGGAGCGGATATGGTAAAAAAAAACTTTTGTGCACTTTTTGAATGCTGCCACTTTTCTCGAGCGCAGTATACAGCCTTCTTTCTCATTCCACTTTTACCTCCATTTTTTCATGTTCCCCCCACAGCAGCCGGCAACGCGAGTGGCTTCAAGTCTCTGGCGATTTCCCTGGCGACCGAACGGCAGCTATTTTTATATTCGTCGTCCCGGTTCGAGAATTTCTCCAAGGAGCATTTTCCCACGTCAATTATGGCAGCGTTCACCTCGCGCCAACTTTCGCTTAAACGAAATGACTCTTCAAAACAACAATGAGAACCGCTGGAAGCTCTTTGTTTTTTTGCGCTTACCGTACAAAGCACAACAGCAAAGCTATGTAAATATAAAGTTGTGTGGATATAAACGTTCTTAACCTTTCTTTACAGTGATAAAATAAAAACGCGCGTACTGGTGTTGGGTAGTCAGTACACAATCAAAAATCAGCGATTTTAAATCGAAAAAATATGAACATTCATAGCTAATCCCCTTAATTAATTATAATTGAAGTCAAAAATTATATTTGATGAAATTTAGTGGCTGAAAACATTAAAAATCCATCCAGCAACGCTCACGGAATGGGCATATGTCCACTGAAGGACTCACTTTCAAGCTCGAGAGCTACTGCCGCTAGTCGTGATTAATGGCTGGAGTGGCGCACTCCCACTCTTTTCCCTCTTCCTTCACAGTGAAGTATTAAAGAGTGAGATGCGAATATAGTGTCGCGCTTCCCGCAAATCGTCGAGGCACTCTCAGCCCGAATTCGTTTTCGATGTTCACAAAATACCTCCGATGTACCCAATAAATTCGGATAATTATTAATATATTTTTTAAATCAATGTGTAAATATATTATGGAGGAATAACAAAAATCTTGACCTTGTATTTGTTATATTTTTAGAAATATTGATGGATATTAGAAGCAATGTGTAGAAGATACACATCAAAGGGAAGGAAATGTTAACAAAGGTATTAAACGTATTTCCCAACTAAGCCTTAACTATGGCAAATGATCGTCACGAACTGTCGCCACTAAGCCATGTCAGCCTCCATGGTTCTCGCTTCATTTCATGTTAGTTTAGCCTTCTGGGAGTATACTTTATATAGCACTCGACGGCCTTCAAAGAAGCTTGAAAAAAGATGTCCCAGCTAGGTTCACTTTTGACAGATTGTAGTATAAAAGGGTACTTTGTCCGCTTTCTCACCTCGTCATTCCTCACATAGTTAAGCCATTGTACTATCAGTATTAAAGGGATCTATTTTCAAAATCCTTTTATACAACTGCTTTTGCTTTGGGTGAAATGCCAAGCTTTGCAACAGTAACTAAGAACGATATAGGCGTTGTATGGTCGGCATATTGTTTTGTTTGAATAAAGTTGCAAATCCCAGTTATTCAAAAAATGAGTCTCTTCTGCAGACCACTGTTTTTAGTGACCTGTACGCCAATCTATCTAAAACTCAACCATCTTGATGCATTGACATGTATATCGTAATTCAGTAATAAAAACATGTTCAACAGTTTAATCAGGCAGAAATGTGTGCCTAATTATATAAATCAAAAACGAAAAATGTGAAAAAACATTACGTTGTTTTTAGTTTTTGCCTTTCTTTGCATTTTTTTAAATAAACTGATATTTATTAGAGAAATGTCATACAGATAATATTTTCTGTAGATTTATATGTAAGTATCGCTTTCTTACAAGTAATATTGTATTTAACTCATATCTGATTCATACTATAAGTTTTTTTTCTTAACGCTTTCACTACGGCTCGGTTTGAATACAAATTATACTGTCGATTATAAAACTAGTATTTGAAGAATAAATGTACTTATCTGGTCTATTTTCATATATCACATTGGTTCTTGTATCATTTAGCTATCAGATCATGCATAAAAAACTATTCTAAGAAAGTAACAAAACAATATATCACGTCAAACGATGTCAATGGTCGGGGAACTTATGACGGCATATGCCAACAACCGATGCGAAAGGGTAAAGTTCACGTTGAAAAAAAATAAATAGTTATTATTATTTATTTAATTATGTTTATATAAATAAACTAAACATCTAATGTGGCAGGGAAAGCCTTCCACGCAGTTAATTTATGAAAGCTCATTTTCTTCGCAAGGAGCTTTCGGCGACTGGACAATCATTAATCAGAAAGCTCTCCCCTGACCTTCTATCCCCTCCATGTGTTGCAGACCCTAAATTTCTTGTTCCTAAAACTGAAGAGAGGGTCAAACGTCATGATCTCGGCATGTCCAGAATAAAGCTCGGGCAGTAAAAAATTCGTTTAAAGTGTATGTTTTAATTTTTTACATAAGCAACACACACCAACTACCATTTAGTGAGGGTAATAAATAAATATCAATTGTTGTTTCTACGGCACTTACCATTTTTCATAAACTACATCAATGCATGTGATGTATTGTATAAATCCGTCATGTTTCAGTTTTTTTTATGTAAGCACATACAGGAGAATACAGACAGATGGTGATAGTAATTCTGAAGTCTCATCTGTGGAATTCTATGACGCTTACCACGGTGCATATGTCTAAGCGCTGCATGTGGAGTGTTGATCCGCAAACGTCATAGACTACAGCCCGAGATTCACGCATCGCTTTTATTATTACACGTCTTCACGGGACGACTTTCGTCTAACACCAATTTTAATTATTAGGATGTGACTGGCATTTTACGGGTGATGGATCAAATTTACACAAACCGGGGGTATATTAGAGCTCAGAAATCGATTAAAAATCCTTTATTTTTTTAATCTTCGTCGGGAATCGAACCCACATAGTTAATTCTTATAATAATAAGGACGATGCAGCAATGTCTATGATGTTGGCGGATCAACATTCCACATGCGGCGCTTAGCCATTTACAGAATGGTAAGCTTCATATAATTCTACATATAAGACTTCATAATCACTATCATCATTTGTCGGTAATCTCCTGTATTTTTTTTAAAGTAAACACATACAGGTGAATACGGACAGATGGTGATAGTAGTTGTGAAGTTTCATCTGTGCGATTCTATGAAGCTTACCACGGTGCATATGGCTAAGCGCTGAATGTGGAGTGTTGATCTGTCAACGTCATAGACTACAACCCGAGATTTACGCATCATCCTTATTTTTAAAGGAATTTATTATGAATGAGTGGTCTTCACGGGACGACTTTCGTCTACCACCAATTTTGATTAATAGGCTATGACTGGAATTTTATGGGTGAGGGATAAAATTCACACCAACCAGGGGTATTTTTAGGGCTCAGAAATGATTGATTTTTTTTATTCTCCATCGGGGATCGAACCCACAATCTTTGGTTTGCAAAGCAAACGCTTTGACCATAGATTTATAGCCACCGGCGATTTTTGTGTGTTTACATAAAAAAGTAAATGCTTTAAACAAACATAGCATTTTTATTTCAGTATTGAATTATTAGAATGATTAATTTCGAAACATTTCACATACAAATCGGCACAGTCAAAACTTTCCACGTTTCAGTTTGTCTGAATTTCAAATATTCATATAATTAACCTCAACCGTTATTAAGTGTTTGCTCGCTACACGGGCCCGTTATACAAATACCAGGTGTGTGCACACCACACGTGAACCTGATGTGAAATATTACGTAAAACGTTACGAGATATTACGTAGTCAAAGTTGAACTTTCGTATCTTGAAAGTTCGGCTCTTTATGAGGGAGCTTTCGGCTGCGGTCAGGACGAAGGAAAGCTATGGGGAATATCCGGTGATGTTTAATAACACCACACTTGAGTGTAATATACTCGGTGGGGTATTCTGCAAACAATAATAATGGATGTTTTGAGCGAATCCCCCATGTGCGCGGTGGAGAACGGGCGCGTGCTAATTTATTTTTGAGTATGATTTTGAAGTGTTCTTCAGGGTTAAATGTTAAATATTAAATGAACGAGTGTTTCGTTTACAATATAATTATTCATTTATGAATGATATATACTTGAGACGCTCCCCAGACTTTGGCCCTATTTCCATTGGAGGAACACAAATAGAGGTTGTAAACGACTATACCTCTCTGGGACAAGTAATACAACTGAGAAGAAGTAACTTCTCAAAAGAAATCGACAGGCGTATAAAACTGGGATTGGTAGCATTTGGAAAACTAAAGGACATTTTTAAAGCGAAAATTCCGCAATGTCTTAAAATTAAGGCGTTTAACCAATGCATCGTCGCTTTATTAACTTATGGTGCAGAGACGTTGAATCTGACAGCAAGTCTTACCCATAAAATAAAAGGTCTCCCAGCGTGCTATGGAGAGATCCATGCTCGGAGTGTCGCTAAAAGATAGAATCTGAAACGAGGAAATGCGCAGAAGAACTTAAGTAGTGGATGCTACCCAACGAATAGGCACACTCAAGTGGCAATGAGCAGGACATATCTGTCGAAGAGACGACGGTCGATGGGGAAGAGAGGTATTGGAATGGCGTCGAAGAACTGGCAAACGAAGCATTGGCCGACCCCCTGCAAGATGGACTGACGACATAAGAAGAATAGTGGGAGTGACCTGGTTGCGGAAGGCGGAGGATCGAAGAGAATGGAGACTCATGCGGGAGGCTTACGTTCAACAGAAGACGTATACAGGATGATGATGATGATATACTTGAGAAGCATTACCTTATATGATAAATACAGTAACAAATACAGTTCTAATTTCGTTAAATGTTAAGTTGTAAAATATTTGTAAAAACAGTCATACTGTGGCTTGTCATTATATTGATATTAACTCGATATAGCTCTAGTATACTGTTGTCAAGAAGCCTCGATATTCGATATTTCGTCTATTATTGTTTTTTGCTTGTCTGACACGTATGTATTAGACTAAGTCTAGATTTAAGGAGTCATAAGAAATGGCGCTTGCAGGTGCCATATTGTTTCTTTGGACCTCGTCACATATGTTATGTGACATTAGATATGCTGCGAGTATTACGGCGCGCTCGGCGTCACTTTCTACCCGAGTCTCAACGGAGGTAGATCGTGCATTGTTTGTGCCCTAGGTAGAATACCGAAATTTGTAATTTTTTTGTCTTAAATGAATTAAAATGTTTTTCTTTATAAAAGATATTTTTTTTCGCGACCTGCTCTTCATCCACCCCACGCGTTTCGACGACGTTCCCGACGATGCGTCCTATAGTAAACGGGGATGTCAATACATTATAACTTTATAATTAAACTTTGTTATTAAGCCACTGGATTAAGATTTTTCTTTATGTCAAATAACTCTTATAAAATTCTGCTATGATAATGTAAGCATAATCGGTTTAAAATCATTTTTAGTCGATTTCTAAGCTTTAAAATACCCCCGGTTGGTGTGAAAAAAAATCACCGCAAAAGCATGATATTTATTTCAAAAACTATTTATGCTCATTATCATTTTCTATACCCTAATTTAACTATAGCATATTTGGGGTACGATGATCTGACTTTGTGAATAATTATGTAGTGTGATAACGCACAGGCAGTGGAACGGTACTGCAATGATTGGAATATACACTTCAGATGTTGCAGGAGAGTATAAATTTTTTCTCTTTCTTCTTCAAGCCAACGGACTCATACCGTCCTGAAAGGCCACCGTGAACTGTACATAAAATGGGATGAGGAAAAGACCATGGCGTCTGATATATTTTAGTTAGATACAGAAATAATGATGAAAAGAGAATTGCGTCGTAATATGATTCGTGATCGATAATAGTATTTCATGAATTTCATGATTTAACTGAATCCCACTTCAGTAGGCTTGAAAAACCGAGAGCCCGTAAATGAGAGACATCTGGGCGCGAAGGTTTTTTTTGAATTCGAAAGAATTCTTGTTGTTTCGACGCATCCGCCCGCACTTCCGGCGGATATCCTCCCGGCGACACAGTTTTTCGCGGCCCGGTATTATTTTCGCGTGGTTTTCTATACCCGCGCATTTTTTATTCAGAGTTGTTTGGTTTGCGTGACACGCGGTGAACGTGTTAGCGTTGTTGCTATTGCGGAAACGTCGTGTTTGACGTTCGCTAGTGCATCGTTTTTTAACCCTTCGAGACGTGTCTATTAATACGAAACATATATATTGTAAAGTAAATATTGTCGAAATCCATAAATGTTTTTTTCTCATCTAGAGTCAGATAAAAAAATCTAGAATTTCTGATATCTTACATGCCGTGAGTTAGCATATCTAGTGACAATAGAAAATAGTGTTCTTGATGGATTACCAAAGTTAAAGAACAATCGAAGAGGATAATTACTTTTACGGGTCACCTTCTTCTTTATCCTAGCTATTTCTCATCATCTGGGGTTGGCTCTCTTTGTGAACATTCGCCATCTTTGTCTGTCCTACGTTGCATTCTGGGTCAAACGCAGGGTTTTCAGATCCTTGTTTAAAATGGCAGTCCATGTTGCCTATGGTCTTTCAGGTCTTCTTCTCGGCGTAGATATGTTGAAGGCTGTCTTCACCATGTGGTCCTCATCTCTCGGTGCCACATGCCCATACCATCTTAAGCGGTTTTCCCTTATCTTTTCAGGTATAAGGGCCACCCAAAATGAACCCCGAATATGCTCATTTCGAAGTCTGTCCACTCTAGTTACACCGCCCGCCCACCTCAGCATCTTCATCTCTGCTACATGAATCATATCAAAGTCACGTTTCAGCGGGGTCCAACACTCCGATCCGTAGAGCATAGCTGGCCTTACAGCAGTTTCGTAGATTTTTGGATGGGTCACCTCTTATTAGTAACTGCGTGTATGTGTTCAGGTTGACTAAATGATACAAATATTTGAAGAGTTGGGATGATCATCCGATTCCCAAGAAAAATGGATTAACGAATCACCCTAAAATATGCCTGAGCTACTATGGCTGCCGCCTCTTTAAGTTCTCGGGCGTCTGTTCTGTAGTCGATACAAATAAACGTTTTTTGGTGCTATTTTAAGTGCAGAGATGTTTTAACACGAGTAATGGCAACTGACAAAGCTGATTAGCAAAAATTTATTGTGACTAAGCATAGATCGATTAAGCTCTTGCATGCTATTGCCAAAAATTTCAATATCCGATCTTTCGTCTCTTGTTATTATTCCTTCGTCGGGCACGCATATATAAAAATGTTGATAACATAAAACATGGCTCTTGCGTTGCCATTTTGTTTGTTGTGACCTGTCACGCCGTTAGTTCCATAAAAAGGAGCTGGGTTAATTTCGGGTAGTAATTGCAGACGCTCAGTCGGAGTCTGCCCGGACCCTGTGAGGAACGCAGAAGAAACGTCCTGTGCAGATGACTGAATTTTATCAGTCATTTATCTTAAATATAATATAATGTGCTTATCGAAAAGTTCATTGATTAGGAGACGTGTTTCTAATCCATTTATCAAGCCTCCCGATGACTATCCTCGCAAACCAATGTCGCTTTAAGATACTGGGATTTCAATGGGAAAAAAATGAAGTAGACTCTTGCGTTTAGCATGCAAAATAATGCATTTTTCTTTGGAAGGAGAAAAAATTTAACAACATGGGTGTTCACATTTCAGCGGTTATAGCTCAATGTTCAACGCTTTGCAAGCCAAAGACCGTGGGTTAGATCCCCAATGGAGATTAAAAAAAAAGTTTTTTTATCGATTTTATGAGCTCTAAAATACCCGATTGGTGTGAATTTGATCCATCACCCGAAAAATGCCAGTCATAGTATATTAATTGAATTTGGTGGTAGATGAAAGTCGTTCCATGAAGACCAAACATTCATAGTAAATTCCTGTAATAACAAAGGATGATGCGTGAATCTCGGGCTCTAGTCTATGACGTTGGCGGGTCAACACTCCACATGCAGCGTATAGCCATATAAACCATGGTAAGCGTCATAGATTTCCACAGATGAGACACCAGAATTACCATCTGTCGGTATTCTCCTGTATGTGCTTATATAAAAAATAACACACGCACAAAAAGTTTTTTTGTTGGGTTAAAAAAATCAGCGTCGTGCAAAGCAAATTAATAATGAAACACAAGGGAATACTTGACCCGTTTTTCCACTCTTTGGAGCCATTTCTTTCCGCAGTCGTGAGACGACGAGAACCTTCTCTGTCAATTTATTTAGGGACACGGACGTTGCCTGGTCCGGGCATAAGGATAATCACTGGGTCTGTTATTTAGTGTATCCCTAACAGACCCCCTTAGGCTAGGAACGTAGGGTGTCTATGATTTATCGCCGAAGAAACAGGCGGCCCACGGGTAAGAACATATATTATGTTGTACGCAAAGCATGGTCTGTGAATTTATGATAAGAACGCGGTGTGGACCCATCATGGCGGCTTAAAATTTATAATTTCACTTCGATAGTATCTCGAGGGTTGACCTACCTTTTAGATCAAAATGGTTCAAGTCTCAGGCGCTAATCATCTGATTCGAATGAATTTTCTGATTTCAAAAAAAATACGTAAAAACATGCAGGTATTTAATCGATATAGCCCTTGCCGAAAAACCACTATATCCAATATTTTGAGTCTTATTTTTGTTCGCTCGTCTGACACACATACATAAAAATGTTAGGCAAAGTTTTAGAAATAAGACGCGGCGCTTAAAAGCGCCATTTTATTATTTGATTTTGACAGCCGCTTCCTGTCATGTGAGAGCAGATAGTTCGCCAAATGACCGATATGTGGTCTTTGGGTGCTGCGACTGTTGCGGCGCGGTCCAAGTCACTTTCTGCCTGGGCGCCGTCAGGTACATCGTTCATTGTTTTGTGGTCCGAGCAGAATACCGAAGTTTATCAGTCTTTTGATTAAAATAAACATCATTTTTCCTCGTGACGACTTCTTCGCTTTGCATCCTGCTGCTCATCCACTCACCTTGCGTCCAGATAACGATCTCGGTGATCAGGAGTCACCTTTTAGCGCGATGGGAGATGTCGAATTCTTTAAATCGTTATATTGCTAAACGATTATATATTCTGTCTTTTTAAATTAGCATTCAATGTCATCGTCATACGAGTAGGTAGCACTCGTATTTTATCAGTAATTAAAAAAAAAAAGCACTTAAAATAATAATTAAGCCACTTTTGATATTCTTTGATATCCAACTACACAATTGTGTGGGTGGATATCAAAGAATGTCATATACAAGTCGGTAAAGTGTATTTTTTTGTATTATAAAATATTTATTTTTGTGATAAAGTAAAGCATATTTCGATATAATTACAGTATCGGTAAAATAAATTATTATTTTCCATTCATCCGTATTTTACGAGGCGGCAAAAATTAATAATCATGGCCTTGTATTTTTTAATTAAAGACACCGGAAAATTTAATTTCGCTGAAAGTACAGAGTAAACATGGTGGTCAATATCAATTCAAGTAATTAAACAGTGGCATTTATAAACGAATTATTTTTGGAAATTCCTGAAAATATTCCTGAAATTATTGTATCAATTTTGATATCCTGCATATGCTCTTTGATAGTGCATATCATTAGTAAATGAAAAATTAAGCCATTTCATCAATATGAAATTAATATTTTTGTTTCACAGACGGGTATAGCTTAATGGTCAAAGCGTTTGCTTTGCAAGCCAAATGTCGGCGGTTCGATCCCCAACGGAGATTTAAAAAATATGGATTTCAAATCGATTTCTGAGCTTTAAAATATCCGGTTGGTATGAATTTGATCCCTCACCCGTAAAATGCCAGTCATAGTCTATTAATTCAAACTGGCGGTAGACGAAAGTTCGTCCCGTGAGCACCACCCATTCATAGTAAATTCCTGTTATAATAAAGATGATACGTTAATCTCAGGCTGTAGTCTATGACGTTGGCGAATCAACACTACACATGCAGCGCTTTGCCATATGCACTTTGGTAAGCGTCATAAAATTCCACAGATGAGACTTCCGAATTACTATCACCATCTGTCGGTATACTCCTGTATGTGATTACATGAAAATAAAAAAAAATTGAAAATTGTCCAAAGATATCTTTGCAATCGGCGGTACAATTTGAAACATATACGGCTTCCAACGGCCTCCATATTGGGAATCCGAATTGTAAGAGATAGGAGTTGTAGTATCTGAAGTATATATGTAGACGACAGCTTCCAGTTCCGCTGACGATCCGCTCTACGGGCGTGTATCGGTTTTCCGCTCTTCACTAGACCATCTTCTCCCAGTTACTTGTAAGGTAACTAGTTACGCCATCAATCTGAAGTGGGCGGGCAGCCTCATTTCTCCAGATTTCAGGCAGCCGGCGCGGCTTTACAGGAGGGTGGGAGGTAGAAATGAAACGCAAGAGATTCAAGTCTAAACTGATTTATTTAACGTTCAAGTCGGTGCTTTTATACATTAATTTTCTGGTACCTACTTTTGCGGCCGTGAGAATAGTCACGTTCGCACGAGTCTGTATTCCTTTCTTAGGGTTTTTATTATGAATCGTTCCTGGAGATAGGTAATCCTAGCCATAACATCGGTTTATGTTTTTATGGCTAAAACTGAAACGTATCCCAGGCTCGTTCGCACGCTTTACTACACAAAGGAACACTTTCTGAATATTTAATATTTATGACATTTTCCCGAGAATAGACGCATCTCACGCTGGCCAACAAAGGAACACTTTTTGGCTTATTTAATATTTATGGCCCCCTTTCTTACAATCGGTCGGGGCTCACGGACTGTTTCTTTATTGAAGGTCCGCCCGATAATACTCGTGGGATGCAAAGTATAATAAACCATCGAATTCCTATAACACATTTACAAATAACACATAACTATCAACAGCTGTCGTTTTCAGCGTGAGACGTACGTAACACTCCCACCGTGCAGTCTCTGCTGTACTCTGCCTCGGACGTCTCGACTCGTTCTGTGTTGAAAACCGCCAGCTTCGCCGCTGGCCGCGTATAAGTCCCTGTTGCGGTCTTTATCTGAACCACGCGAACCTGCCCGTCGGCTGCTGGAGTCGCTCGCGTTACTCGTCCCCGTGGCCATGTGTTGCGCGGCAACTTCGGATCCGCAACGAGTACCAGGTCTCCTTCCTGAATCGGCTCCGTCGGGGTCCTCCACTTCGGGCGCCGCGCCAACGTTGGTAAGTACTCCCGTACCCACCGACGCCAGAAAGCATCTGCCATCTGTTGTGACGCCCGCCATTGTTTCTTGAGACACATCTTCTCCTCCTCCGTGTCGTACTGTACCAGGGTCGTCATGCCACCAGCTGATCCTGTGTAGTCTCTGCTGTGCACCGCACCGGATGTCCCACGTGAATGTCGGCGCGAATGCCCGCATGCGCCCGCCGGGCGGTGGCGGCTCCCCCCGTAGCAGAACCTTCATCTCGTCGCCGGAGGAGCGCCTCTGGGAAGAACGCACACGTATCGCCTCGTCGTCGACGATCTTCTCTGCCCGGAGCTCACACTCTCCTTCGGGCTTCAGGCGTTGGGGATTCTGGCAGCGATCGACAAATCCCGTAGTCCGAGCGGTTGTCCTTGGCGGTCTCGTCCTCGATGAAAACCGCGGCACGCTCGGCGGTCCCTCCTTTACGCTGCAGTGCTCCACGAAGTGTCCAGCTTCATCGCCGCCTTTCGGTTGAGCGCACGTACCGAACGCAACGTGGCCCAGCGGCGTATCACTCACAATTACGCCATCACGCCGGAATTGCGCAATCCTTCGCGGCACTATTAGCTCGGCACTGTCTAGACCTATGATAATTTCAGGCCTCACTTTCACACTGGTGACACAATTGTCGTTTAAACTGTCCTTTAAGTCAATCCACCTCCATTGGAGGTAGCCGGGAAGCTTCGACGCCATCTCCGTGAGCAGCGCCGTCGAGACGAGATGCTGCGCGCCGTAACTCTCGAGTGACGGCACGGTATTTCTGATTAGAGTTGTGTAATCTACAACAGCAATCACACTTCTATCCGGGAGCTGCGGGACCCTGCTCACCCGATTAGTCAGCATGTTGACGATGACTCGAGGATTCCCGAACTCTTTGTCCAGGATCTGCATCACTTCCGGAACGTTTTCCGGATCTGACAGCATCTCGCTCA
Organism: Glossosoma conforme; assembly: GCA_022606575.1. NCBI lineage: Eukaryota > Metazoa > Arthropoda > Insecta > Trichoptera > Glossosomatidae > Glossosoma > Glossosoma conforme. The sequence goes on from JAGTXR010000027.1 coordinate 153,470, forward strand.
CCATGTCAAAGGCTCGTCCGCTCAAGGCCTTTTGTAGCCGGAGTCCATTTTCGACATTTTTCAGCTTGCACAATTTCGTCGATTGGATGAATTGTGTTTCAAAATTGCGCCACTCTAGCGGTTCCCCCGAGAAGGGTGGTAGGTCTTGGACCCCTGTCCGCCTTGCCATCATCGACTGTATTTTGGCATCATCCAGCGTCCTAGGCTTCTGCATGTCTCTCAACCATTCGTGAGTATGACGGTCGAGGTTGGCAGCCATTCCCCTCGATGCCGAGTTCTCGTACGCCGCGAATTCATCTCGATAGACGCCCGCGTCCCACTCGTGGGCTCGGTAGTTCAGCATCCTTGGTGCTGGCGGCTCCCGCCTCACCCAATGGTGAGCAGGATGTTCGGGCTCAGCGTCCGCCTTCCACGGCGCTGGGCGCTCTCGAGCCGCGGCGACCGTATGCCCCGCGCGCTCTTCACGAGCAGTCTCGTAGCTCAGCTGCTGTTGCGCGGCTGGCTCCCGCCTCACCCACTGGTGAGTAGGATGACCAGCCTCAGCGTCCGCCCTCCATGGCGCCGGGTGCTCTCGAGCCGCGGCGACCGTATGCCCCGCGCACTCTTCACGAGCAGTCTCGCAGTTCAGCTGCTGCCGTGCGGCTGGCTCCCGCCTCGCCCACTGGTGAGTAGGATGACCGGCCTCAGCGTCCGCCCTCCATGGCGGCGCTGGGCGCTCTCGAGCCGCGGCGACCGTATGCCCCGCGCGCTCTTCACGAGCAGTCTCGTAGCTCAGCTGCTGTTGCGCGGCTGGCTCCCGCCTCGCCCACTGGTGAGTAGGATGACCGGCCTCAGCGCCCGCCCTCCATGGCGGCGCTGGGCGCTCTCGAGCCGCGGCGACCGTATGCCCCGCGCGCTCTTCACGAGCAGTCTCGTAGCTCAGCTGCTGTTGCGCGGCTGGCTCCCGCCTCGCCCACTGGTGAGTAGGATGACCGGCCTCAGCGTCCGCCCTCCACGGCGGCGCTGGGCGCTCTCGAGCCGCGGCGACCGTATGCCCCGCGCACTCTTCACGAGCAGTCTCGCAGTTCAGCTGCTGCCGTGCGGCTGGCTCCCGCCTCGCCCACTGGTGAGTAGGATGACCGGCCTCAGCGTCCGCCCTCCATGGCGGCGCTGGGCGCTCTCGAGCCGCGGCGACCGTATGCCCCGCGCGCTCTTCACGAGCAGTCATGGAGCTCAGCTGTTCTTGCGCGGCTGGCTCCTGCCTCGCCCACTCGTAAGTGGGCTGCTCGGCCTCAGCGTCCGCCCTCCATGGCGGCGCTGGGCGCTCTCGAACCGCGGCGACCGTATGCCCCGCGCACTCTTCACGAGCAGTCATGAGTTCAGCTGCTGCCGTGCGGCTGGCTCCCGCCTCGCCCACTGGTGAGTAGGATGACCGGCCTCAGCGTCCGCGCCCGACCGACACGGCGCTGGGCGCTCTCGAACCGCGGCAGCCATATGCCCCGCGCGCTCTTCACGACCAGTCATGGAGCTCAGCTGTTCTTGCGCGGCTGGCTCCTGCCTCACCCACTCGTAAGCGGGCTGCTCGGCCTCGGCTTCCGCGCCCGACCGACACGGCGCTGGGCGCTCTCGAACCGCGGCAGCCATATGCCCCGCGCGCTCTTCACGACCAGTCATGGAGCTCAGCTGTTCTTGCGCGGCTGGCTCCTGCCTCACCCACTCGTAAGCGGGCTGCTCGGCCTCGGCTTCCGCGCCCGACCGACACGGCGCTGGGCGCTCTCGAACCGCGGCAGCCATATGCCCCGCGCGCTCTTCACGACCAGTCATGGAGCTCAGCTGTTCTTGCGCGGCTGGCTCCTGCCTCACCCACTCGTAAGCGGGCTGCTCGGCCTCGGCTTCCGCGCCCGACCGACACGGCGCTGGGCGCTCTCGAACCGCGGCAGCCATATGCCCCGCGCGCTCTTCACGACCAGTCATGGAGCTCAGCTGTTCTTGCGCGGCTGGCTCCTGCCTCACCCACTCGTAAGCGGGCTGCTCGGCCTCGGCTTCCGCGCCCGACCGACACGGCGCTGGGCGCTCTCGAACCGCGGCAGCCATATGCCCCGCGCGCTCTTCACGACCAGTCATGGAGCTCAGCTGTTCTTGCGCGGCTGGCTCCTGCCTCACCCACTCGTAAGCGGGCTGCTCGGCCTCGGCTTCCGCGCCCGACCGACACGGCGCTGGGCGCTCTCGCTCTTCACGACCAGTCATGGAGCTCAGCTGTTCTTGCGCGGCTGGCTCAGGCTGCACGGTAGGGGTCCTCGGCTCGGCTTCCGCGCCCGACCGACACGGCGCTGGGCGCTCTCGAACCGCGGGCTGCTGCCCCGCGCGCTCTTCACGACCAGTCATGGAGCTCAGCTGTTCTTGCGCGGCTGGCTCCTGCCTCACCCACTCGTAAGCGGGCTGCTGCATCGGGGCGTGGTTGCTTCGCCTGTACTGCGGGTAGGCACGGCGGTCCGCTTGCGATGGCTGGGCGGGACTGACTCACCGGCGCTGCAGGCATGCACGGTGTGGTCCTCCTCAGGCGCCATGGCTTGCGACGAGCGGCGTGGCCATCATGGGGCGTGAGTTGCTTCGGGCGACGGCGGTCCGCTTCATGTGCGGGCGGGAGCTCCGTGGTCCGCTGAACTCATTGGCTCCCCGATTCTGCGATGGCTGCGTTGGTTTCCTCCATGTTGTCATCACGGCTGCGTTGGTTTGCGCCATGGCTGCGACGATTGGCAGGCATGATCGGTCAGGAGCGTTCAGCGACTGGTCACGAAGGCAGAATCCTCTGAAGGCCAAATGTAGACTCCCCCGATTCCTGATCCGGGCGTCGTCCCCTCCATGGGCGTTCCACGGTTGCCGCTCTGATCGCTTGACAATCGGTGATCGATTCCCAGGCATGATCAGGTCAGGAGATGATCTTCTTCACGAAGGCAGAATCCGGCTCGAAGGACCAAATGTAGACGACAGCTTCCAGTTCCGCTGACGATCCGCTCTACGGGCGTGTATCGGTTTTCCGCTCTTCACTAGACCATCTTCTCCCAGTAAACTGATTTATTTAACGTTCAAGTGGGCGGTGCTCTTTATACATTAATTTTCTGGCGCGGCCTACTTTACAGGAGGGTGGGAGGTAGAAATGAAACGAGATTCAAGTCAAACTGATTTATTTAACGTTCAAGTCGGTGCTTTTATACATTAATTTTCTGGTACCTACTTTTGCGGCCGTGAGAATAGTCACGTTCGCACGAGTCTGTATTCCTTTCTTAGGGTTTTTATTATGAATCGTTCCTGGAGATAGGTAATCCTAGCCATAACATCGGTTTATGTTTTTATGGCTAAAACTGAAACGTATCCCAGGCTCGTTCGCACGCTTTACTACACAAAGGAACACTTTCTGAATATTTAATATTTATGACATTTTCCCGAGAATAGACGCATCTCACGCTGGCCAACAAAGGAACACTTTTTGGCTTATTTAATATTTATGGCCCCCTTTCTAACAATCGGTCGGGGCTCACGGACTGTTTCTTTATTGAAGGTCCGCCCGATAATACTCGTGGGATGCAAAGTATAATAAACCATCGAATTCCTATAACACATTTACAAATAACACATAACTATCAACAGCTGTCGTTTTCAGCGTGAGACGTACGTAACAATATATATGGCGTGGATGAACACTCCACAAGCAGCGCTTAGCCATATGTAAAAGACTAAGCGTCACGTAATCCTCACTTTAGATTTCTGTATCACTATCATCTGTCGGTATTCTTCTGTAATTGTTAAGGTAAAACTGAACAGCACGATTTGTGTACAACACGCCCAAATTCTGTCGCATTACTCCAATACAACACCAACTGCATTTGTTGAGAGTTCCAGCTAGAATCCATTGCAAGCTTTGACTTTGAGCTTATATAGCTCTCCACAAAACTGCACCGAGCTATTTGACAGAGCTTATCAAGCTATCTTGTATAAATGCGCGTGAAGAGACACACATATCAGCCAGAGCAAGTAAAAGCATCCTGTATCTGACGAGATGTAGTCCTAGCACGGCACGTTCAAGTGGTAATGTGACATACCTGTCGAAGTGATGATGGTTCACGAAGAATAGTGTTAGAGTGGAGTCCAAAAACTGTCAAACAGAGCATTGGCCAATCCTCTGCAAGATAGACTAACGATATCATAAGAATAGGGGAGTAACCAGATTGCGGAAGGATTGTAGAAGATGGAGACTCATGCGAGAGGCTTACTTTCAACTGTGGACGGAGACAGGCTGATAATAATGATGATGATAATAATTAACCTAAAGCTCCAATTTGTTCCCGCCTGTAATTTCATGGCCTGAAAATATCACCACTGAAATTCATGAAATTTCTAGGGCGTGGTGGTCTCCCCTGCCCGAGGCGAGGGCACGTCTCCTGAAGGGGGCGGAGGGCGTGGGAGGACCAAGATATCTGGAAGGCTTTTAAACTGATGCAAATAGAGCCTTCCCTGGTTAGTGGGTAGTCTTACGCAACCATTTAATGCGATCATTGAGGCGTTTCGGACCACTAAATATACGAGTATATGTAAATTTTTCTTGTAATTGGAGTATTTGAAGCAATGCTCTAGCATTGCTTCAAATACTTAACAATTGATCGCACTTAACAAATTCACAACAAGCATCACCTTATATGATATTTCTTCCATCAACAAATCAGAGAAAAATAAACGGCAGATGCTGAGATTCGAACCACAAAACATTGCATTCAATGTTCGCTCTGTACTCAGTATGAGATCGCTGTTACGTACCTTTGCTTACTAAATCAAGAATTTCTGAATTATAAAATCATATTCGTCATACCATGTTCGCACCCCTAACTGAAGCATATGGTATTCACAAACTGCCGCCGTAAAGCTCTGTCAGCCGTCAAAGTCTTCACCTCATCCCAAGATAGCTCCGCCTCCCGCATCTCCGCCACACATTTTATGTATAGTTCCTGACGGTCTTTCAGGATGGCGTGAGCCCAGGCGCTTGAAGAAAAAGACGCTAAAATGTATTCTTTCTTGCGGCATTCTTAATACATGTCCCAGTCAGGTCCACCTTCTCAAGTTTATGAGGCTTACTCTACCAGTGAGTTACGGTCTTGGTGATTCCGAGGTACCTGAACCGATCACTGCATAGAGTCCCACGTCCCCTACAAACAGTGTTCATATATATATGTTCTATACATACTCCTTTACTTTCTAACAACAAATCCTTCTTTCTCTCAGATGAGCCTCCCCTTAGGAATGAATAGTCCAAGCTTTCGAAAGCATCGGGCTCAACTCTCACTTGATCTCCTTAAATTAATTAACTACTACAATTCACAATAATATAACATTATGCCTTATTAAATTTTAATAACTGAATATTATATTATAATACAAACCTGCCGGTGGGTATAGCTCAATGGTCAAAGCGTTTGCTTTGCGAGCCAAAGACCGTGCGTTCAATCCCCGACGGAGATTAAACCATTAAAAATAAATTCCTGTAATAATAAAAGATAATGTGAGAATCTCAGGCTGTAGTCTATGACGTTGGCGGATCAGCGTTTAGCCATATACACCATGGTAAGCGTCATAGAATTCCATACATGAGACTTCAGAATTATTATAACCACCTGTCGGTGTTCTCCTGTATGTGTTTTCATAAAAAAAAATAGTTTTATCAAGAGAGTATAAGTACACGAAAATTGCAAATATGAACTCAAATATGACGCATGTTCTATTTTATGATATTTTATTGTTAAAACTTATATATTTCAGCTTCTAAATGACAAAAAAATGACATGATGAATGTTAGGAACTGATATTTTTTAAGCCATTTAGTATTATATATAAAATGAGTTCAATAAAGTGATTATGTTTTAAACGAGTGTGTTATGTTGTATAAGAAATACATACTATAGTACTCGGTATGTGTTTTGTCTGTTAGGGCGTGGCTATATAACGCTGAAAGAAAATCATGAACTCTTTATATAGGATCCAGGATAAGGGTTCCCTGGAGACTAATCAGATTCTCAGTTGAGAAGGCCTGGCGAAGTATAGTATGTATACGAAATACGGCTTACATCAGGGATATCAAACCTTTTACACCGAAACCAACTCGATATAGTCCTTTCAGGCTGGTGCCATAAAGCTTCGATATGAGATCTTTTTTTTGTTACCTCATAAATCGCACAAATATATTATTATCAATTACATACATATATCATAAATATTAATTTAATATAAAAAAATTCCGGAAGCTAATTGCTTGTGTCACCTCTGGCATTTACGAACATTCAAAATATCTCCCAGTAAATCACAAATCTATAGCACGTGTTGCACTTTCTTTCTTCAGGAAATAGTAAAGCATAATATTTCGAATAAATTCCTTATTCGGTACAAAACTTTCCATTGTATATAGGGTTGTATTTTTTTGTTGTTGTTCAAAAGTCCTAGTACACGCCAGGTATACGTAGTCAGAGAAACAACACAGAACACGTTGTTAAAGTTCGACTGCTTAAGCACAACTGACCACTAAAAAGCGATAACAAAAGCCGACATTCTTTTCCGGTACAACTTTTTTCTCTTACATAATCAATAAAATACATATCTACCTACTGATAACCACATTGTAATTTTGAAAACTATGAAAACATTGTTAAAACAAGTTAATTTTTTATGGCTTTTCGTTTCCGTTTAATGAAAAGGTCGATGCCAACGTCATACACGTAATGTCAAGAATCGTCTTTTTACATAGTTAAAAAGATACTTTAGAAGACGCTCATATGCTCCAGTCTTCTTCTTCGTAGTATCAATCCGGTGGATTGGTTTGCAGCAACGAAATCTTGCATCTCGATCTCCATTCCTCTCAAACCTCTGCAGTCCTCTTCAGCTCAGCATAAGAGCTACAACTCATGTCCTCAAACACTTGCTGCAAATACTCCCTTCTAGGGCGTCCTCTATTGTTTCTACCCTCAACCATCCATTCCACAATGTCGTGAAGAAGACCACCGTGGCGCATGATGTGACCAATCCATCGGGCTCGCCTCTCTGAGATGGTTCTTACTAGGTGCCTATCCTCCTTGATTATGCTGAGAACCTCATTGTTCGTGACGTTGTTGTCCAGGAAATTTCATTTATTATTCTGTATGACCGCATCTCAAAGGCCTCTAGTCTTTTTTTATCACTTTCAGATAAGCACCATGTCTCACAGTCACACATCAAGATGTTCCAAACAAATGTTTTGGCAAGTTGTTTGCGGAGCTTTAAATTAATATTTTTTGACTCAAGATTTTTCGTTATTTTATTGAACGCTAGCCTTGCTTGATGTATACGTCTGTTGACTTATTTTTATGTTCTGCCATCCCAGGAGATCGTACTTCCAAACTCTTTTGCATCTTTTAGGGTTACTCCTAGCATTGATATATTAATGTTCGCTGTTCATAGCGGCTCACTCTCATGACTTTGGTTTTTGTGTTGTTTATCTATTATTTATGCTCTAGTCAGCGGCCATGAAAATGATAATGATAGCAAATGTGGTGGCACGCAAACCACGTATTGGTTACGTATGTCTTATACATTCACGCAACGTAAATTTATATTATGTCTTTATTTTTACGGTCGTCCTATGGACGTATTTTAGGAATGTTTTGCGTAACAGATGACAAGTACAAAGGTCTCGGTAAATAACAAAAAAAAAAAAACCATCATAGCCGCCATTTATATCCACTCTGTGGAATTAAGGTTCCTCGTTCCGTTTTGTCAAATCGAGGTGCTTTAAGGCTGTGTTTTTACGTATGAAATCACACGAGATATTATCATTTCTGAATCTTAAACGGTTTGTTTTTTGCTGGAAAAAAAGTCATGAAGCTTACAAGTGAAAAACGTTCGTGCAGTACATGCAAAAAAAAAAATATTTTTGAATAATTTTGCAACAACAACGACATATAAATACACAGCAAACATTTCATTAAACAACAATTCTCTTATCAATTAACATCCTCCTCTCTCTCAAAAGGTTGTTATTACGTCGCATGATAGCAAGATTAGGAGCAGATTGATAACACAGACTTTTTCAGAAGCACATTGACATACATTTACGATAAAACATTACAAATTTTGGGTTCGACCTATTCACAGCATTAGATCGAGCCACAATACAATATGCTCTCGCCGACGAGCAGGACACAACTGCCGTAAACGTGATGGCTTTCGCCCAGCGCTACTAGCGGTGGTCTATATAACTAGTCCCAAAAATGGCGGACACATAAATGTATGATAAGCGAACAGAAATAAGAGACGAAATATTGTGTATCGAGGTTTTCGGTACCAGTCAGCAAGGGTTATATCATGCTTATGTCACAATTAATCGGAAGAAAAGAAACGGTGGATGCTAGGATACGAACTACAGATTTCATAATTTAAATCATGCTTTATTGCCCAATGAGATAAGTATTCTTTTACTTACGCCACCGCATCAAGTGTTTTGACATCCCCCGAAAAATTAAAGCGACTCCAGATTTTGAGATTGTCATTGGGATGCGCAGTGTATGGATGATGGGCAGGTCGCTAAAGCAAAGAACTCGTCGAGAAGCACATTTGACATTTATTTTACGAGTAAATTTATTTTAAGACTGACAAAATTCGGTCCTCCGCCCGGGACACAGACAACGCTGTTTACCTAACAGCGCCCGGCCGGTGGCAGTGACAGTCACTGCGCCCGAAAACTACATAGCGGCCATATGGAGAAATATATCGCTCCCACATGACTTGGCACGACTTTCAGAACCAAATAAAGAAAAATGGCGCATACAAGTGCCGCGTCTTATTACTACTGAAATCTACAACTTAGCTTAACATTTTTATATGTGCGTGGCAAACGAGTATACAAAAATCTTCTTCTTCTTTATCCTAGCCATTTCCCATCATCTGGAGTCAGCTCTCCTTGTGCACGTTCGCCATATCTGTCTGTCCTGCGTTGCATTCTCGGTCAAACCCAGGGTTTTCAGATCGTTGTTTACAGTTGCAGTCCAGGTTGCCTGCGGTCTTCCAGGTCTTCTTCTCAGCGTGGGTATGTTGAGGGCTCTCTTCACCATGTGGTCCTCATCTCTCCGTGTCACATACCCATAACATCTTAGGCGGTTTTCCCTTATCTTTTCAGGTATGGGGGCCACCTGAAGTGAACCCCGAATATGAGACGAGTATACAAAAATAATAGACGAAATATCGCACATCATCTTTTCGGCGTCAGCCAAAAAGGGCTAATATTAGAGACCCGTATTTTAAACATTTTGCAATAGATGCGAATTACATCGTAAAATTTGGAATAGATGCTTATTAATGCGAACTTCATACAATATGCGAATATATGCTAAAATAATCATTATTTTCGAAATTTCATGTATTTTTTATAGAAATTTAAATAAAGATTATTTAAATTGAATCAATATTATTAATAATCAGTCGACTTAATTAAATTAAATTATCGCTGGGTAGGTTTTTCCTCAATTTTTCTATTAATGAACTTTGTGGCTGTAACTTAGACGATTCTTGAATAATAAAATTTTTAATAATTAAATGTACATATACTATACATAAAATTCTTTTTTCAACGCGTCAATCCAAACACAAAAATAACGGCAGAAGCGGGATGCGAACCGCGGACCTTGGAAACCAAATATGCCCAGGTATTCATACCGCTCAGCCGACTGGGCTATTACTGTGCCTGGACCGACTCACGTTGAAACTAGTATTCATGTCATTGTTATCATCGTATGATAGATGTCGCTATAGTATATATTCAAAGTATGTATATTTTTATTTTTATTATTCAATCAGTCTTCATTTATTCACAAGCTTAATATTATTACTTTCCGACAGTCAATATATATTAAAAAGTAATAATATTAAGCTTGTGAATAAATGAAGACTGATTGAATAATAAAAAATAAAAATACATACTGAATATATACTTTAGCGACATCTATCATACGATGATAACAATGACATGAATACTAGTTTCAACGTGAGTCGGTCCAGGCACAGTAATAGCCCAGTCGGCTGAGCGGTATGAATACCTGGGCATAGTTGGTTTCAAGGTCCGCGGTTCGCATCCCGCTTCTGCCGTTATTTTGTGTTTGATTGACGCGTTGAAAAAAGAATTTTATGTATAGTATATGTATATTTAATTATAAATAATATTATAATATAGTAAAATGATCTATAAAAGTAGATTAGAATATTGAAATAATAAAATAATATTCTAATAAAAATTTAAAAAAATCCATATAATAAAATTTTTATTTTTAAAATTTCCCTATTTTATAATTATTTAATTTAATATTTTAATAATGTATATTTGTAAGTATTAAAAATAAATATTTTTTAAAAATGTATTTGGAATTAATAATTATTTGTATCATATAAAAGTATATGCTAAATAAATGCTGAGTAGATGTTAAAATCATCTTTAAATGCGCCAAAACGCTAAAATCCAATCTTTTAAATGCTAAAAAAGAAAAATATATGCTAAAATATGGGTCTATAGCTATTATATATGGAATTGATGTCATAGTATAAGGGTCATATTTCAAAATGATAAATAATTGGAAGTATTTTTAGTCATAATACGCTTTTTGTACGAGTATTATTATTTGACCGTAATGATGGATTATTTATAAGTTGACGTTTCATATAAAGTGTACATTAGGGTGTCTCAAAAAATTTTTTTCGTTTATTTTCAAGGCTCACCCCCCCTCGTTTTGTGTGAATGATGTCCAAATAATTGTAACAAAAGTTTCACGTCATCAAAACCACGGGAAAAGATAGCGACTTGCATTGGAACATGTCAATACTAGAATTCTAAGGCGCGCGAAAGCTGAACCCTGATTATGAAAAGCATTTTTTATTTTTTTATTTTCTGTAATCATCATCATCAGCCTGTGTCCGTCCACTGTGGAACGTGGGCCTCCCGCATGAGTCTCCATCCTCTTCGATCCTCCGCCTTCCGCATCGGAAGCATGCGTAAGGCGGAGGATTTTCTGTAATAGGTAATACTACTTACATAATAGATACTTAATATTTGTAAGATAGAGATAAAACAATAAGCTTTCAAAAGCTCCTTTTGGCCTTAATACAAAAATTTATATTAAAAATTCAACGTCAAATCGCTATCAGAAAACATTGTCCGATAGCAATAAAATTAATTATTTGAGTTATTAGGACCAAATCACATAAAGGTAGAGGGTGAGCCAATTTCATTTAGAAAAAAAATATTTTCCTACACATAGCCTGGGACACACTAGTGTACATCTATTAATGATGTTTACATTTCATGAAAATTCCTTATTATTTTATTCCATACAGCAATAATTGTGAAACAAACATTTTTTTTCGAGGGCAATCAAAACGACATCAATAAAGGAAAAACGAAAGAAAATGACATTTCTCATTATTTTTTTTTTCTATAAGACTTCTCAACGGAAAGGGATGAGAGAGAGAAAGGGAGAGAAGAACAGTAATGATATTGCGTACGTGAACATACATGAGCCGATGGCGTAAGGGCGTATCTTGTTCAGGGCGAGGAGCAAGATACGCCCTTGTTGCGGTGCGGGAAGAACGGCAAGAAAACATAATCTGCGAAACAACGCCATGTCCCGTGGGACGTCCGACGAGCTGAAGAATTAAATCTCGAAATGGGGAGCTTTGCAAAGGGAGTAACTATTTTATTTTAATTAAACATCCCGTTACTAAAATACGACTTTGTCGCTGGGATAGTCATTTGAACACGTGGTCGAGAAGAATGAGGAGCAGATGAGCAACACACAGAACTTCTTGAGAAGCACATTGCAATTTATCTACGACAAAAGATTGACAAACGTCATCTGCCCAGGGCCACAAACATGGATGTCGCTTACACCTCGAGCAGACTCAGACTGACTCCTTACACGCAGGGAAAGCCCAGCGCTGAAATTAACACAGTGGCGATTTACAGAACTAATGGCGCGTCAATGACACCTGTCATATAAACAAGTTGGAGACGCAGCACTATAGCTTTTGATTTCATAAATATAAACTTTGCCTAATACATTTTATGAATGCGTTTTAGACGAGCGAACAAAAATAATAGAAGAAAGATTGGATATCGAGTTTTTTTGGCACTAGCCTGAAACTGATATCAAGTTTTATTTAATACGATCCTGAAATAAGTAAATACAAAAAGAAACAATATTTAAATAAAACTACTTACAACAAATTACTCCTCCAAACAGATTCGCGGAGCTCATGTCTGAACTGGGCTTCCCTTGTGTGGAATATATCAACATCAGAGGCGATGTGGTTGAACAGTCTGATACATCACCCAAGAAGCATAGTCCCTGGTGGGTTAATGTAACTCTTTAGTAGATCGAACAGTCTGTGCCTACTTATCCTCAGATAGCTGTCAGCATAAAATAAATTTATGCATAGATAAATTTATTTTATAAAACTATGGTATTCTTTATAGTTCCCGCACTGCTAACAAGTATTTTTTCACTACTCTTCTACCAATAAAAGCTCAATCGATGGTTTTACACAGTGAAAGCTTAGACTGCGCGGAAGAAACTTTCTCGAGTGGAATACGTCCAGTATTCTCTCCTCAACAACGATCGCAGAGATCCTCAAATACATGGAAACATAAGCCAGGGCTTAAGGTCTCTTGCAACTCCAAGGCTTGTACTCCAGATTCCAGAGACTAATAATGATTTAGTGCTCTTTCGCTTTTCAGAGCTGCCCGTGTGATAAGTGGCCAGAGTCGATATTTCATATTTAATAACTGGTTTTCAGGAGAGATACTTTCTATTCTTCAGAAAACGTGATTTATTTATCGGTATAAATAATTTATTTGAGATATATGTGTGTAATATTTCAGCGAAGTGTCGTAGCTTTTACCAAATTTTATCTTTAAAATTTCCTGAAAAATGTTTCATGAAATACTTTTAATCTCAAGATTATAGTTTCAAGTGCAATGTACGTTTTTTGAACACATTTTATTTCCTTTTAGTTGCATTTTCTATTTTTTTAAAACGATATTTTTAATAGCGGCTTTTGGGTTAAGCCATGTGTGAAGAATTTCTTCTATTCCATATTTCAACTGTCATTCTCATAGTTAACGAGTTTGTGTATTTTGTTATTGAAGAGTTCTTATCAACACATTATTTATATTATTACTTAAAATATACATATACTATACATAAAATTCTTTTTTTTCAACGCGCCAATCCAAGCACAAAAATAACGGCAGAAGCGGGATGCGAACCGCGGACCTTGGAAACCAACTATGCCCAGGTATTCATACCGCTCGGCGAACTGCGCCATTGCCCCGCCTAGACTGACGTGCGTTGAAACTAGTATTTATATCATTGTTATCATCTTACGATAGATGTCGCTATAGTATATATTCAAAGTATGTATATTTTTATTATTATTCGATCAGTCTTCATTTATTCACAAGCTTAATATTATTACTTTCCGGCAGTGTATTTATTTTAGTAAGTACCACTCGGGTCTCGAACCAAACTTTATTATAGATAAATACATTATTTATAGTTGTTATATGTACACCTAACTGCTTTTGGTGAGAAATGTTAAATGTGAATTATATATGTAACTAAAAAACACCATAATTTGATTTTAAAAATGTTTTTTTTTTTTTAAGATTAAATACGATGCCCAATATTTCATTTTATTATTTAAATTAAGTTAATATATATATTTTTCTTTGCCGGTGGGTATAGATTAATGGTTAAAGCGTTTGCTTTGCGTGTCAAAGGTCGTAGGTTCGATCCCCGACGGAGATTTTAAATCGATTTCTGTGTTCTAAAATACCCCCGTTGGTGTGAATTTGATCCCCCACCAGTAAAATGCCAGTCATAGCCTATTAATTAAAGTTAGCGGTAGACGAAAGTCATCCCGATTCGTGAATCTCAGGCTGTAGTCCATGACGTTGGCGGATCAACACTCAACACGCAGCGCTTAGCCATATACACTATGGTAAGCGTCATAGAATTCCACAGATGAGACTTCAGAATAACTATCACCATTTATCGGTATTCTCTTGCATGTGCTTACATAAAAAAAAACTAAAAAAAATATATAAGCCATTAAAAATATATAAATTTCATACATTGTTTAACATGGATTGCACTCAGTCATGTTTTACTTGATGGAATTCGACAGTACATTTGTGCTCATTGGAATTGATGAAGCCTTTATATATCGCGAAACTGCAGTCTTCCACCAAGTGAAACAGTGCTCAGTGTGATCCATGTTAAAACAAGGTATGAAATATATATATATTTAATTTCGAAATGGATTTCAAATACATGTTATTTTTTTCGTAAAATCATAATAATGGTTTGCCTTGATAAATGAATCAAAGAAAAATATAGAAGACAAGGAATGTCGTTTAATGAAACAATAAAAAATGCATGAAAAACAAACGTTGGGGTTACAAAAGTAATTACATTACTCACGAGTCGTGCGTTACACGCAAACAAATAATAACGATGGCCAACGAATTCTGTGACATTACTTCCTGAAAAAAAGCTCGCTATAGTCATATGAATAATGTTCAGGCAAAAAATAAATAATAATTATAATGCTGGATGGACGGGATTCATTAATAAAAATCAAAAGCTTGTCAGTTGTGAGAGGACGTAGGCATTCATGGCTTGAACTTTCAGCGACGAAACAAACGTTCTTTCAGGAATGAGTTTCAGCGTTTTACTGAGAAAGTGTAAGGAATATGAATGATAGCTTTCAGGTTCATAACTTAATATTTTGTTGAAATGTTTTAGCAATATATGCAGTTCTATAGAATAATTTCGTTTTAACCCTTCGCATCGGTGTCGATATATGTAGTCCAAGATTCCCCTACCATTGACATTGGGAGCCTTAATATATCGTTTCGCTACTTTCAGTACTCATTGCGACATCTACGGTAGGAACCTTGAACTGCAGTCATTCCCATTATCAACCTACATGTATTCTTTGCAGGAACCTGTAAAGCATTTAAATAAATATATTAAGGTTTCGTCAGAGGAGCGATTTTTATGTAAGCCACATGTATGGAGTTATATAATGAACGTTTGTGAAATATAATAGTTTTTCATGCATCATATTTTTTTAATCAGATACGCCCAACACCAAGATTGAAGTCGCGAAGCAGCTTTCTGAAATCCACGCAACCTCTCACATGCGGCCCTGAAAATGAGAGACTCCAGCTCTGGCAACAAATCGCACCAGAGGATTTCATTACTCCAAAGTAAGGCCTCCCAACAGGCAAAAACCTTGACTGGTGGACCTGGAAATCCCTGAACAGATTAAGAACCGGAGTTGGTAGAACAAAGGACAACCTCGAGCGGTGGGGAATGCTTCGGAAGGGAGAGACAACACTGTGCGACTGTGGAGATCTGCAGACCGCCTCACACCTGAGATGCTGTTCGATGTGCATAACAAGCTGCACATCTCAGGACCTAATGCTGGGCAACACACGAGCTATCGATGTTGCCAGATGCTGGGAAAAAATAATTTGACGTCGCTGACACGAAAAAGAAGAAGATGCATCATCTGATAGTTAAAGGATACCAGAACCAATGTGACATATGAAAATAGGTCAAATAAGTACATTTATGCTTCAAATACTAGTTGTAAGCAAAAAAAAATGGTTTGAAAAATTCACGCCGTATTGACAGTATAATTTGTATTCTACCGAGCCGTAACGAAAGGGTTAAATGTTTAAAATTATCTTGAAATATAAATAAAATGTTTTTTCTTTTGTTTCAGGTAAACTTGAATTTTCATAACGACAGATTTTTAACGGAAGAATTGATTCCTGTATTGAAGGTACCAATGTTTTTCTAATACGTTTTTTTTTTTAAGATTCAATAATTTTTATTTATTCACAAGTATTTTTCAAAGGTCTTTTGTACGTTATGTAGGTGGTTTTCTTTGAAATCACGTAATATAGTATGTAAAATATGTCGGCTTTGTATTTAAAATGCCCTAGAAAGTAATACGCTGTGACGTTTCTTTCACACAAGATTTTCAATAGACAGTTAGGCACACAAAAGCGTTAAAGAAAATTCTAGAAAGTCTGTATAATTTGTATTCCACCAAGCCGTAATGAAAGAGTTAACGAACAATACTACAACCGAACGTTAATGATATATTTGTGATTAAGACAGTAAATTGGTATGATGTCTTTACATCTTTACACATAAAAACATTTATTTTCACCCTTAAATGATATATTTTTTTTCCATATTTGTTCCAAATATGAAAAATGGAAATGTATATTGTTCTCGACCAACTCCAAAGCAGAAGTCCAAGTACTTTTTCCAAGGAGATTTTTTAAGGAAATCGGATTATTAGCCTAACGTTTTGAGAGTCCTGGAACATTTTGTTCTATGTGGAGACCATTTGTTCCACATATAGAACAGATATGGAAAGAATGTTATTTTTGAGAAAAAAACTACATATTTAGTTTATTTATGAATTTATTTAATATCATAATTGACACGGCTCTAAATACAGGCAGTATCTAGAGGGTCAAAATGTAGAGAGATGGATGAGTTACAGTAGACTCACGTGCTACGCGTGATTCAAAATGGTGGTGTCAAGCGGCTTATGCGGCGTAGAGAATGGGACCAAGTGTCTTCGTCGAAGGCAGGAACAAAAGTGACCGAACGCCTCGACTCTCGCCTTTGACGTTATGCTTGACATTATGGTGGAGGGTTTTTGTGTGACCAGCCCTCAAAATGGTCGCTCGGTTAGGTATACTCGCTCCACACGGATGGCAATCCCGCTTACAGATATATATAAATATATTTACGTATATCTATCTTAATTTTAGACCTTATTTATATATCCTTATTTATGTGTCCCAGTGAGCGAAGCACAAATAACAGATCATTTGTCGCGGACTTTTGGTGTGAGCCTGAAGGAGCCATATCGAGTAGATATCATAATATAAATAACAGTTTCATCAATAATCTTATTATTTTAAAAAGGCATATACTTGTAAATATTTGCACAAATAAAGATAATTAATATTAAAAATAATAGATGAGTACAGACAATAATAACAGTTAGTTTCTTCCACCATGTGACGAAAAAAGTTAATCCTTCCAAGACTCAGGCATTCATCAAGTTTTAAGCAAAACGTAACAAACTTTTTTCAGCGCTTTAACTGAAATTCAAGCTTTCAGCGGACAAGCAGATACAAGCGGGTGACTGCGGAGATTTCCAAAGCTTTCTGAAGGCAGCTCAATAACTACTCGAACGGCTCACTGAACAATGCTGAAATAACGAATAACGATTGGAAAAGGCTCTCATACATTATTGTTTATTATTACAATCGTTTTCCGTGAAAGCCGCTTATATCTCGTACCCAATTCAGATTTTATTGACATCACTGTTTTTCTTACAAAACAAAACTTATTTCACTGAGATATTTTAATCACACTAAGATGTATGAAAGTATTCTTAGATATTATTTTTATCGCTAAAATTTTCTCTTTGATTTCGTTTTATTTAATTATTAACATGATTTTTTATTTCGTACCAACGTACAGTTTGTTTCATTGACTACTCAGCATGATATAGCCCTTGCTGAATGGTACTGAAAACCTTGATTTACAATCTTTCGCCTCTTATTTCTGTTCGCTTGTCGTACATGTATGTGTCGCCATATTGGCGTTTCGGACTAGTCCGGTCACGGGTGAGACGTAAGTTATATAGATCTCCACTTTCGGCGCTGTGTGTCACCAACCACGGCGCCCAGTCAGTTGTGTGCCGACCGTGAGAAGTCGTATTATGGCCGGCCCGGTGTGTTATTCCGCCTGGGCCGGAAGTTTGTAAAGTTAAAATGTGCTTCTGAAAAAGTCTGTGTGCTGTTAATCTGCTCCTCAGCCTGCCACCACGCAATTCGATAACGAACTTAGAGAGGAGGATGTCAACTATTTTTCACAGTATGCTTACGAGTATTATATGCTTATTATAACTTCTCAAAAGAAATCGAAAGGCGCATACAACTAGGATGGGCAGCATTTGGAAAACTAAAGTACATTTTTAAAGCGAAAATTCCGCAATGCCTTAAAACTAAGGCGTTTAACCAATGCATCCTCCCTGTATTAACTTATGGCGCAGAGACGTGGAATCTGACAGCAAGTCTTACCCATAAAATAAAAATCACCCTGTGTGCTATGGAGAGATCCATGCTCGGCGTGTCGCTAAAAGATAGAATCCGAAACGAGGAAATACGCATAAGAACTCAAGTAGTGGATGCTACCCAACGAATAGGTACACTCAAGTGGCAATGGGCAGTACATATCTGTCGAAGAGACGACGATCGACGGGGAAGAAAAGTATTGGAATGGCGCCCAAGAACTAGCAAACGAAGCATTGGCCGACCCCCTACAAGATGGACTGACGATATAAGAAAAATAGTGACCTGGATGCGGAAGGCGGAGGATCGAAGAGGATGGAGACTCATGCGGGAGGCCTACGTTCAACAGTGGACGGACACAGGCTGATAATAATGATGATGATTATATGCTACAGTATGCTATTTACTGACATTCCACTACGATGTTGATACATCTATCAATGCATAAAATGTACGCATGAATTTTCATATAAACAAAAAAAAATACAAAATAATAAAAACCAATAAATATTTGGATGGGAAGTTAAATCTAAATACATACATTATAAAATGTATTTCAATTAACTAAATTTTAAAACATCATTACTCGGTCCCGAAATGACGACGTCAGCTAATTGGTAACGTCGGAGTACCAAGGATTCCAGCACTAAAGAAATGTCCAAAGACCAGATTCGAGTTGATACTGATTTATTTGATTACTCATTGCTATTTTAAACATGAGTGTATTACATGAGTAAGCATTAAAATATCTTACAAAATTAATTTTAAATGGAATATTTTTAAATAAGAACAAAATTCCTCGGTACATATTTTGGAATTTGATTATTTAAATATGCAAAGGTTTGCAGAATATTGTGATGATTAGCGCATCGTGTGATTTTTAAATTTTATTTAGACACATACAGGAGAATACCGAAAGATGGTAATAGTAATTCTGAAGTCTCGTTTGTGGAATTCTATGACGCTTACCATGGTGCGTATGACGAAAGGGTAAATAACGCTTGATTCTCTGCGCAATATCTAGGACACACAGTTTTACACGATTAAAACAAAATGCCGTCTATACAGCACCTGTATCGTCACCATTATTCTTAAGACTATGAACCTCGGCATCTCATCTAGAGCCAATACAGTCGTATGATAGGTTTTGAGAGCAAATTTTTTTTTATGTAAGCACATACAGGAGAATACCGACAGATGGTGATAGTAATTCTGAAGTCTCATTTGTGTAATTTTATTACGCTTACCATGTTGCATATGGCTAAGCCCTGCATATGGAGTGTTGATCCGCAAACGTCATAGACTACAGCCCAAGATTCACGCATCATCCTTTATTAATACAGGAATTTACTATGAATGGGTGGTCTTCACGGGACGACATTCGTCGACCACCAATTTTTATGAATAAGCTATGACTGGCATTTTACAGGTGAGTGATCAAATTCACACAAACCGGGAGAGAATTTAAGAGCTCAGAAATCGATTAAAAATCTTTTTTTTTAATTTCCGTCTGGGATCAAACCCACGACCTTTGGCTTTCAAAGCAAACGCTTTGACCATTAAGCCTGCCGGCAAATGTGATGTCAAACTCTGAGAATCTGTACTCAATGTGCGTTCCTCATGATTTGATATTATTACGTAAGCATAGCGGCACGTGTAAAGCTACTATTATCGATTTTGATTATAATTAAATTATTCATATTTCATAGAATTTTGCATATATTTATCAAAAAATTATGTTTAAATAAAGTTTTCATCAATCTTAAAGAAAAAGATCTCCATTTTACATTATTTGCATACATTTTCTTTGTACGTTTCGTGAGTGGAACAAAATAAAGTGCAAGTGGAGAGAAAATCAAACGGCTTATTTTTTGTACAGTAAACAGTTTTCCTCTACCATTATTTAGTATTAAAAGCAAATTAAATCGACGTTTGAAGTAAAATGAAAGCTTTGAACTGTTTTGATGCTATGAATTAAATTCTACGAATAGATGTTTATAAATATTCATATTATTAATGTATTCGTAGTACTGATACATGGAGTATAGCTTCGTTTTTCAGATATGGCATGAAATGAAAGACACTTCTTTTACTGAGTATAAGTTATAAAAAAAATGTTTAAATAAAAAATGGATATTTAAATTTATATGTTTACTATTTTTTTGGCACTATTCAATTCAATAAATGAGCAGTTATTATTTAGAAAACGGTCAGTAAAAGATGCCTAAAAAGATTAGTAAAACTATCGATCGGCAGTAGAAAAAAAAATTGGCAGGAAATAATTAATGGATGGTTATTAATAATAGGTTAGGTTAGGCTTCCATTTAATGGGTCAATTATTCAATCATTTTACATGAATTTTTGCCAATATTGAATATATTATTGATACTGCGATTTTAATTTTATAACTGACCACAATCATAGTGACACAATGGGTACTGCCAATTTATTTTACATTAATGACAATTAACTCGTTATGCCAAAACCTTGAATTAGTTACTGAACAAAGAAATACAGGATTTTTTTAGTTATTAACGAAAAAAATATTAAACATTAACATTTTAAATCTGCATTTTTCAAATGTTTTGTTTCTGACGATCGAATTCTGTAAAAAAAATATGCCGGTTTGCATCAATTAATTAATTTATTTTGGCTCCATGAACAAAGAAAATCTCCAACAGGCCTATTAATTTATTTAGGCCAATTTATATATGTACCTGAATAGGTGTACTTAACGAGTTAATATTATGTTTCGAGTTAAATTATGGTAACTCACATAATAATGGTTATTAGTCTCACGTGATGGAAGAGTACAAGGCTGTATTGCCTTGAATAATTATACTCACGTAAGTATTTCGATATATACGTAAGAACGTAGTATCACATAAACTACGTATGCAAAATGCTACTTTTCAGAAATGTTTTTTAATAGAGTTCAAAAAAATATTTGTGCTTCGCGCGAGATAAAAAAAAAACGACTATCTATAACTCAAACACGAAAGGAGATGGAATATTTATTTCGCGTGAACTTTTTGCATTTCCATTCTTCTATATTCCACTCGCGCCTTCGGTTCACAATCAATACGATGTCAGTCTGATAAGCATGTAGGAAGAAATGTACTGTGTGAACAAACAATATGACATCATATTTCCTTCCAAGCTTCCCCTTTCAATACAGAAAATTCAAGTCGAAAGTTTTTTATCAGACATCGCAGCCTAGATATATATAATCGTGACGAAAATATCACGGTCAGATGATCTCCTCCCAGAAGTGGGTGACGTTGATGGCATTACCCTGGCCACCATCAGGTCCTTCTGGGTGCAGTTACTTGGACAGCGCACACTCCGAATGATGGAACAGTGTCTGCTCTACACCGCAGTCATACTCAGTCGGTCCTCTGTAAAACTGTCAGGCTTTCTATTATGTCCTCGTTTTGCATACTCCGGTCCGAAGTCTGTTAAGGGATCTCCATTTATCCCACCCCTGGTCATGTCCAGGGGCTAGGTCCTTTTTGGAGCAATCCAAGTGTTCGCCTCAGTTGCACTTCTCCATATTTAGCCGAAGGGTGGCCTCAGGTATCACCAGTTCCGTTGTCGACTGTCTGGAAACTTCTTCTTGATTTGAGCCGTGTCGTCTTTTGATTTCCAAAAATAGAGTGGGGTGTGTCGTGGGTTGCTTTGGAGAGCTCCTTCTTGATGGTAAGTCTAGATTGCGCTTAAAGAGAGAGATCAGCTTTAAGATCATACAGGTATGATATCTTAATGGGTATAATTATCATTTTTATCTACTAGCCGGAGTAAAAAGTTATCACAAACTTCAGCAACAAAGTTCGTAAGTCGCCATGATCCTCGCTTCAGCTATACTTTCTGAAGATTAATCGATTACATTATATTTATAATTTTCGATGACCTTCCAGGTCAACAAACGATCAGTGTGCTGAATAAAAAGCAGATATATTTTATGCTCTCCTGCAGCATTCGTAGTACATTCACTCCCGCTATTCTTCTTATGTCGTTAGTCCATCTTGCAGGGGGTCGAACAATGCTTCGTTTGCCAGTTTTTGGGCGCCATTTCAATACTTTTCTTCCCCATCGACCGTCATCTCTTCGACATACATGTCCTGCCCATTGCCACTTGAGTGTGCCTATTCGTTGGGTAGCATCCAATACTTGAGTTCTTCTGCGTATTTCCTCGTTTCAGACACGACATATATGAAACGTACAAAGCAAAAATTTATAGAATAGACATAGATACAGAAATTCGTACTCGTTTTGATGTCAGATTCCACGTCTCTGCGCCATAAGTTAATACAGGGAGGATTCATTGTTAAACGCCTTAGTTTTAAGACATTGCGGAATTTTCGCTTTAAAAATGTAGTTCACTTTTCCAAATCGTAGTACATGTGTCAATCATTTTCGTCTTTGTCTTTAGACCAATTGTAGTAAGTGTAGCAAGTAAGACGAGTGGACGGCAAAATGAACCATTTAAAAAAAATACTTTATTTTTTGATGCGTTGCAACGCACGTTGACAGGTTGCTACTTTTGATATAAAAAAAATAAAAAAGACTACGAAGCATTCCATAGAGCTTACGGAAATTGCGATTTTTTTATGACGTTTATTTTGAAAATAACCTTTCAGTAATTTCGCATACAATGCCTTGAAGAATTTACGACCGATGAAAGGGGAATGTTTAGTTATAATAAATATCGCACATGTAGAACGAAACCGCTGTAACACGTTTAGAACTCTTTTTTGTTGTTGTAGCCATTTTGTTACACAGCTGCGATAAGAATGTTATTTATGACTTCAATTAAGATCGCTATCTTATAATTATAGTAAAACAACGGGTTTAAATATAAGTCAGCAATTTTTTAACGAAATAAAATATATAAAATATATTGCGTAAAATTAATGAAATGTATCAGCAAATGCAGCCAGATTATGACTTAAGAATTTTCTTTCTTCGTAGTATCAATCCGGTGGATTGGTTTGCAGCAACAAAATCTTGCATCTCGATCTCCACTCTTGTCGATCTACTGCAACCCTATTTAGCTGAGCATAGGAGCTGCAACTCATGTCGTCGAACACTTGCTGCAAATACCCCTTTTTTATGTAAGCGCATACAGGAGAATACCGACAGATGGTGAAAGTAATGCTAAAGTCTCATGTGTGGATTCTATGACGCTTACCATGCTACATATGGTTAAGCACTGCATGTGGAGTGTTGGTCCGCCAACGTTATAGACTACACGAGCCACCGCCATAAATCTCTGTTTGCCGCCTTGGTCCTCGCCTTGTTCCATGTCAACTCCACCTTCCTTAGCTCCACCGAGTACATTCTGTATATAGATCTCGACGGACATTCAGGACGGTGAGAGTTTAGAGGCTCGAAGAAATGGCAGCCGTAGTTAATGCAAAATTTTATTATTAAAATATTGCAACTTTGATTTACTTATAAAAGCTTCACCGTTAACCCACTCTCCTAAAATCCACCCTTCTCCCTACTTTATCTCTAGTGAAACCCTAACTTTATTAGTAAATATTCAATTGCACGTCATTACCTTTTATATACCGCAAAACTGTAGTTTTTTTTAAGTAAAACAGTGCCAAGTGTAATCCACGTTAAAACAATCTATTTACGAAAAAGAAGGTAAAAGTTCTAATTTGACTGAAAATTTAAATTTTGTGTAAAGACACTGAATATAAAAAAAAACTTAGTACTTGGTTTTTAAAGCATATCTTTCAAGTGGGGAGAGGTTTTTTCAGTTTTCAAACTATTTTTGTTGCGTAAATTCTGAAGGTTTTATTAATTTGTTGTTCGCAAGTTTACAGGTGCGGCGAGCATATTAGATTTGTTTCAGACAAGAAACATCATTTGCCTTTCAGGAAAAGAAAATAAACACTTGCGGCCATACTTCAAGATATTTCAAATTTTTTATTTACGAGCTGTAAGCGATTTAATAAGACTATGCAATATCACTCACTGAGTTTTATACTGAAAATACACTGAAAAATACATTTTTTTTATATAAAAGTAACGTCAAGGTTGTTAATTGACAATTCTTGATGAAACTGCAGAATGAAAAATGTTAGTTAATTTTATTTAAAATACAAATATTTAGATTTATTTTAAATTTTTTAGCGGAACTCTACAGTTTCTACCCTCAACCAACCCTTCCACATTGTCGTGAAGAAGACCATCGTGGCGCATGATGTGACCAATCCATCGGGTTCGCGTCTCTGAGATGGTTCTTACTAGGTGCTTATCTTCCTTGATTATGCTGAGAACCTCATTGTTCGTGTCGTGGTCTCTCCAGAAAATTCTGAGAATTCTTCTGTATGACCACATCTCAAAAACCTCTAGTCTTTTTTTATCACTTACAGATAAGCACCATGTCTCACAGCCGTACATCAAGATGCTTCAAACAAATGTTTTGGCAAGTTAGCTTGCGGAGATTTAAATTAATACTTTTTGACTCAGAATTTTTGTTTTTTTATTGAACGCTAGCCTTGCTTGATGTACCTGTATGCGACTGTTGATCCCAGGTGATCGTACTTCCAAGGTATACAAACTCTTTTGCATCTTTTAGGGGTACTCCTAACATTGATATATTAATTTTCTGCTGCTCATTGCTGCTTACTCGTATGATTTTGGTTTTTGTGCTGTTTATCTTCATATTAAAGTTAGAATTAAATATGTTTTCCATGGATGTCAGCGCTTCAGTGAGTTCATCTTCAGTTTCAGCAATCAGAGCAATGTATTTTTTCCATATTTGAAGTATATGGGCAGCATAAAAAACTAAGTATTTTAAATTTGTTGGTTTAATTTTTTAATTAAAGTTTCTTTAAATTATAAAATATATTTTATTCAAACAGTGATTTTTCTTGTTTATAATCAAATCTGTGAAATTTTGTAGAAACAAAATTTTTAGGCATGCAAATCATTGCTACTATTATCTTCGATTTTTTCTTCCCATATCCATTTCATATCAGGAACGTATTTATTGCCATCGCTACAAATGAATAACTATACATTATAATCATTTTATTTAAATTCTTAATAATATTACCGGGGAATACGAAAAAAGAGAGCTCAGCATATTTTATATTTTATATGGATATTCTCATTATTTGACTCAAGTTGTTGTAAATACTGACATCAGCATGATATAGTCCTTGCTGTCTGGTACCGAAAACCTCGATACACAATCATTCGTCTCTTTTTTGTTCGTTTGCCGTACATGTATGTGTTGCCATATTGGCATTTTGGACAAGTCCGATCACGGGTGTGACGTTTGTTATGTCCACAAATTGCTCCCATTCAGTTGTCAACTGCCACTATCGAAAGCTCGTTCCAAGATATCTCAGCACTCCATGGAACATTTATGGGTTCTGAAATTTTGCAGGGCAGACACCTGAGGTCTTAAAGTGACGACAGCTGTAGTATTATTAATCTGATTTTTCAAAGAGATAGGATGACGATGATTGCGATGTCTGCATCATTTGATTTTAATGATCGTCTCAACTCGACCAGTGTAACGCAGTTAGCAACAAGACTGTGACCTATTAATTTTGTGGTCCACTCCCAATATTGCGTAACCTCGGCGATCTAAAATCGCATAAGCTATGTGCTATTATCGCTGAACATAAAATAGTAAATGTTAAGTTAAATATTTGAGGAGCAGGCACAGATTGTTCGCTCTCTTAAAGAGTAACACTAACCTGCCTGAGACTAAGCCTCTTGCAAGAGGGATCAGACTGTTCAACCAAATTACCTCGGATGTTGATATATTTCATGTAAGGGAGGCCCAATTCAGACATGAACTCCACGAGTTTCTTTGGAGGGATAATTTGTTGGCGTCGTCTGTTTGATGAGCATTGGGATCTTCTGTTGATTGTCTTTTCTGCTTTGTTCTTAGTTTTTCATCATAAGTATCTATATTTGAAGATATTGCATCTTTTATTTTATGATTAAATCTTATTTTACTTCGGAAACGAATTCAGTTGCTTAAATTTGTAATGTTTCTGTAAGGAAAAAGAAATAAATATTTTTTCATGGAATAAAAAATTCATTCAATTTATCAATTCATATTGAAAGTAAACTATCAACAATATTATTCTAATAAAATGAAAAAATAAATAAATCTGTTTTGTTATTGAAAACACAAAAACCAATAGATGTATAATGAATTGTAAATTTATTTGAACTGACTCCATTTTCATGTACATATTAATTTTATTTTTGATATGGTTCAATGTATTGTTTGTAAATGTCAATGTTTCAATTCGTTTATGTAAAAACTGTTGGAAACAACAACATAGAACAAAAAATTGCCATCAGGGAAAATGTTTGTTTGTACACGAAATTGTTTGAACAAATTATGTTGTCGAACAATTGGAAAAGAACTATTTGAATATGAAATTATTTTTTTACGTTAACGAGCGCTGGAAAAAGCATTATTTACTTGTTTTTTAATTAGCGACTGTGTGTTAAATACAACTGGGTAAAAATAATAGATTGCACTATGACTTATTGAAATAATTTTTCAAATAATATATTGATGAAATAAATTACATAAATTAAAATATATTTTTATTAATAATTTTAAATAAATATTGATGTCAGCTCAATATAGCCCTTGCAGGCTAGTGCCGAAAAGCCTCGATATACATTCTTTCGTCTCTTATTTATGTTCGCTCGTTTGTACTCACATGTTTTTTTTATTTTTATGTAAACACACACAGGAGAATACAGATAGTGATAGTAATTCTGAAGTCTCATCTGTGGAATTCTTTGACGCTTAGCATGGTGCATATGGCTAAACGCTGCATGTGGAGTGTTGATCCGCCAACGTCATAGACCACAGGAATTTACTATGAATGGGTGGTCTTTATGGGACGGCTTTCGTGTACCACCAATTTTAATGAATAAGCTATGACTGGCATTTTACGGGTGATGGATCAAATTCACATCAACCGGGGGTATTTTAGAGCTCATAAATCGGTTAAAAATGTTTTTTTTTTAAAATCCGTTGGGGATCGAACCCACGACCTTTAGTTTGCAAAGCAAACGTTTTGACCATTAAGTTATGACCACCGGATAAGATTGTGTAGTTCTGTGAATCGCCACTGGATGATTTACGGCGCTGGGTGTCACCGACTACGAGCGCTCAGTGGCCAGCCGTCAGTGTGTGTCTGCTCGGGGCGTTAACAACACGCCATTGTCTGCCTCGAGCAGACTGAAAACTTGTGACGTGAAGTCGCTTTTCTCTCAGTAAAGGGGATGTTAATATGTTATAACTAGTATTATATTGAATCAATGGAACAAAAATATACAGACAAATCATAATTAGTTAAGACTTGTGTAAGCAACTAAGTGTTGCTATATTTAAAAAAAATAAGCAATGTTGTAATATAATTTTTAAAAATTATTAAGCCAATATCAAATAATTTAACAAGACATCACTACGTATTAAAAATAAAACTGCTTGAGTTATTGTGTGCATATTTACTATATATATTTTATATATATTCCTGAAGCAAAATATATATAATATAACTCAAATAAACATGATTCATCGAGACGTATGCTGGGTTAAGCTTTGTCATAAATAAAATAATTTGCAACTACCGCAAATTTAAAGTCGTTACTTTATATTTGTTCAATCATCGTATCACGCTGTCTGTTTTAAATTAAAAGCTTTCGGTCGGGCGAGAGCTTTTCATTGGAGTATCTGCATGTGAATTTCAGGCACCGGAAAAGCTCTTACTGAAACGACTGAAACTGAACAACGATGTCACCAATGTAACAAGGCCACTGAGCATGACAGAAGTGATCGGAGTTTCGCGAACCACGGACTCGCTGTTCAACCCCTTAAAAGCTTTACTTTTAATTTTTAGATGCATGGCTAAATGAACAATAAATACGCTCACCATTTTTCTTAATATTGAAAATTTGATGTACTCATATAGACCACACTTTTTTCCATATTAGGCATTTATTTACATTGATCTCACTTCTACACACCCATTAGTGAAATGTTTATATTATCAGTAAATATTCATGGTCAATACCTTTGTGGATAAGTGGATCAAAACATGAATGCGTTAATACCTGTGGATTACTGTTGATTGAATAGGAATTCCTCTTAAAAAATCTTATTTTACTGAATGGTGTAATCTCCAGAAGGGTTGAACTATTCATCTAATGTCTTGAAAAAATGCAATTAGAAAATCACGCACAATATGCCGTTACATATCATAAATTGATATGACCTTGCTATTTTAGGCTAATGCAGCAAAGCCTCGAAAAACGATCGTTTGTCTCTTAATTTGATGCGCTCGCCTGACAAGCACACCAGTAATGTTAGTTTTTATTATATAATATTACACGGCGTTGCATACGTCATTTTATTTGTTATTACAGTTGCTCATGTTGGTGCAACTGTCATCTTTAATTTGCTTTTTGGCGCGATCTTTGGCGGCGCTACATGTCACGGTGCTCCGGCAGTGGTCAGTTAACTCTCGTCTGCCCGGATAAATGCCATACCAGTCAGACGAGGAAATTAAGTCGTTGATTAAAATAAATGCAAATCGTTCTAAAAAACAAGTTCTTTGTGTTGTTAATCTGTACCTGCATCCTTCCTCAAACACGCGACTTGTCGTTCTTTTTAAAGACGAGGGATGTCAATATGTATCCAGGTAGACGTTTGCAAACGAGGTTTTTTTTGGACAAGACAAATACAATGGCAACTGATTTAGACTCAGAAGAGAGTGGCAGAAATTTGTAATAAGACATAAAACATACAGTAATATGGAATATCTGTCCGATTTTTGATTAAAGGGTTAATGTATCGTATGCAGATTCTAGTACAGGCAAACGTAAAATGACACTGTGCCATATTCGCTTGAACACGTTTGCTACAGTTCAGTTTAGTCCAGCTTACAGTCCGGCGAATACAAAATACATGGCTGACAGAAAATTGTTTTTTTTTCAAAACAGCCGCATGAGGGAACACGTCGACAAAGGGTATTGGTATTTCAGTCGAATCGTTGACCCTCCACCAGTGGTATTATGAGCGATCTAATTATTGTTACAAAAAAAGTTATTTTTATGACAGCAAACATAGACGCTCAAGCATTCACTAAGTATATATTGTAACTAATATACCATAAATTATGCTGCATAATATTATTTTCAATTCAAACATTATGCATCTGTTTATCACCGTTAGTAGCAAAGAAACCTTTTCAAGAGTTTATTCATTTCTTCAAATCTTTACTGCATGGAACATATATTGTTTTAGCGTTTTTTGATCGTAACTTTCATCTTCTTCTTTAGCTTAGCCATTTCCCATCATCGGTGAAACTACAGTCTTCTAGCAAGTGAAAAAGTGCTCAGTGCAATATCAATAAATCTAATTAATTGGAATAATATTTAATTTTTAAATGTTTTTATTAAATCATGAGTGATTCTACAAAACGAGGACTAAGAAATTAATATTTTTAACGCACTAAGGTCGGATAGAAAAGTGAACTTTGTACAAAAAAAAAGATCAAAGTACGTTGGTCCAGCACAGGGTACTCACCCTGTGTTCCAAGGATAAAACATTAATTAAAAAATCCCACCGCACCTTGCAAAGCACGTTTCCAAATTAACGTTTCGTCGTGTATTTCATTTTCTTTTCACCAAAAAAATAAATATATCGTCATTTTTTTTTTATCTTACAGACGCGAATATTTAAAAAAATGGCTGTTACGTTTTACGATCACCTCATTTCAAATTCCATAACGTGCATTAATAAATATGATAAAATTTAAGCTACGATTGAGCCATGCTTTATTACTAAGTGGTCCAGATCTTTAAAAAAAAATGATTTAAAAATCGCACAAATATATGCCTGCAATATTGCAGCTACAGTATCGTCCCTGGGCTTCTCCTTTTTAAGGTCGTTGGAAGTTATTTTTTATTTTTAATTGTTATTTTTTAAATTTTTATTTAATTTATTTCATAGAACCGAAGCTCCAAGGTACAAAATAATAAGAAACAGAGTATAAATAAATAAACAATACATATAAAATATAATAAAAAGAAAAATAACATAAAAGAAGAAGAAGATGATACGTGTCAAAGATCACAGAGATCTAGGAAAACAATGCCATCGAGGTGTCCTGGTAGGCTATTTAGGAGCGCCATTGCCGTTGTACTAGATTGAGTGCTCAAAGCTCCACAAGTATCAACTGGGATCAAAAACAATGGATGGCTACAAGCATGGGTGTACTTATCTGGAACATAGAAGTTAAAACATTAAAGAATCCCAGAGTAGTGATAATGTGGCTGCAATTTATGGTGGCAATATTATCTAGATATGGGACGGATATGGAAAGGAGGATTATAAGTTTGATTAATAAAAAAATAATAATATGTAGTTTATTTGCTTGATTGTTTGTGTACAAAAGCCTATAGATTAATATTTATAGGTAAGTACGATAAGTAGCTGTGATATGTAGTAAAATATTTTTGAAACCGTTCCAATTTACCAAAAGTATAAATGAAATTAATAGAAAAGATTGCTGACTTTTGTCGTGTGATAAAAATGGAATATTTTAAATTCAATTCAAATTTGTTTCATTTGTTTTCAGAATTTAATTGAGTGATTAACAAAAATACCCATTTTATTGAGGCTGGAAAGATATAAAAAACTTCAGTGGATTATAAAAAGTATTAAGATTTTGAAATATTATCTAACGCCTTCAAAAAATATAAGGTACCAATAATTTAAATATTTAACACTTTGCTACACTTTTATATGATTTTTGTCACATTTAAAGTCATGGTTTTGATCTCGGATGGAAATAAAAAAAAAGTGATTATCGATTTATAAGCTGTACATACCACCTATTTGTAATGAACTTCTGTTCAAATTGGATGATGCGTCAAAGAACTGTAATATTTAACGTTGGCGGATCAACATTCAGCATTTAGTTATGTGTTAAGTAGTTAGAGTACCTGAAGCTCTATTCTTTAGAGTAGACTTTCAGGTGAGTGAGGTCATTAAGAAAGGATAGCTGTAGTATCCGAGGCAAATTATTAGTCAAATTTTAATCTGATTTTATAAAGAAAATCGGATGATTAGCTCGATGCTCTTGAGATATAAACCATTTTTTTGTAAGTGGCGGTTAAACCAGATATTATATGTAAAGTGTGGTAGCATTTCAAGTTTAAATCTCATATTTATATAAAAGTGAAATCAAATCTTTGATTGTAAAAAACTGTCTAAAAATACCCGAGTAATAAAATATAGATTTTTTATCAATACCATTAAATATGCATGATATCTTTCATAGTAAATTTGTATGCTTGAATAGATAGTGGTTGAATATATTAAGCATTCTTCCAATATAAAGATATTTTAATAAAACCGCTTAAATATACAGCTTGAGCCTCTAAATTATTCATCAAAGAGTCAATAAAACTATGGGCTGATGGTCTATTCTTAATGTTCATGAATAATAAATGAAAAAAAATAAGTCATTCAGGTCTACAGTGGTATTTTTAGTAACGATTATACAGATTTCCATAGAACGTCTATTCACTAGTTTATCAAGTAGTCCATGCGGATTGAAGCAATGAGAACGGACCGGTTCGAGGTATCCACTGGCGTGCGACAAGGTTGCATACTTGTTCCATTTCTCTTCAATATAGTCATGGACTTCATCCTCTGCAAGTCTATGCTACCAGATCGAGGAGTGAGTGTGAACGACTCTCTCAATGTATGCTTGCTGAAGTACGATGACGATGCTTTCGTCATAGAACACTCGACTGCAGATCTGCAAAACATTATGGACAGGTTGCAAGAGAAATATTACTAGGCCCAGTTACTGTGTAACAGCTCCTGTTGCGATGCAGATCATGCACTCACCAAAGCGGGTCAGATTGCTTAAAGGGTTTAAAGTTTCAGATATCTCGGCGTACGTGTCACTGAGAACGGTGGCCTGCAAAAAGAGCTCGCTTTGTGCCTCGGGAATGTCGGAGCGTCTTCTAACTCTATGTTAAATATCTGAGATTTGCAGCTCGAAGCATAAACCTGCGTATAATATGCAGAATATGATGGTTTGACTTTGTGCGGAAATACGATGGGAGAGTAGACGAAACAGCATTTTTTTAATACAGTTGGTCGAGAGACGAAAGTAGATCTAGTAGGGACATGTTACACTCACGTTTGGTGTAACTCACCGTAGCCCGTTACTTGTATAACGAGAAAGTACACTGAAAACAATGCCTTGGTAAGTGCTTCGAAGGAGCGCAGGTACAAGGTGACCGGCCCGGGGACCATAGGCCCCAAAAAAAAGTAGAGACATGTGTTTTGATGCTGCAAGTAAGCATAAACTATAACTGAATTTTCTTTTAACCACCTACTGGAAGGCCGTTGGCCGTTAAAAAAAATATGCTGCTGAAATTGGTGGCAGCTATTTGGTTTTGAATATCGATATGGTTTTTAAAATCACAATAAAAACTATTCCTAAGTGTTAACGTAATAATAAATACAACACTCAAGTTTGTATGTCCTGGATGATTTTACTTTTGCTTCGGAAAGACGTTCGCTAGTGATGGATTGAGCTTTTTCAGACTATTAAAGCTGCGTTTTCTTTGTTTCCTGAAAACGAAACTCATGCATGTAAGCTCCCTATTGATTTTAATCGAGAAGTTTTCACGATAGAGTGTAACCGACTGAAAATCGTTAATGGATGTAATAGAACTTTATGTGTTGCAGTGTTTGATATAAAAATGACGTATTCGCTTCAATGATTCAAATATTTTTATTATAAACGTTATTGTAGATCTAATATGAAATAAGATAAATATTAACATCCTCCTCTCTCAAAAAGAGAGAGGTATTACGTCGCGTGAGGCAGGATGAGGAGCAGAACAGCAGACAAACACTTTCTTTTAGAAGCACAGAACTATTTACTTTAAAAACATTACAAGCTTTTGACCACGCGGTTGACATGCCGCGTGGCTGCAATGTAACCTTGCCAAGCCAAATGGTGATAACCGACTGCCGTCCGTCAGCACTTCCGCGACCCGTGCACGGTCACCAGCGCCACCGGTGATAAAACTATGTAACTAGCCCTAATGTGGCTATATACATAAAGGTATGGCAAGCGATAAAAATACAAGACGAAAGATTGTTTATCGAGGTTTTCGGTACCAGTTAGCAAGGGCTACATCGTGCTGATGTCAATATACACTTGCAATCTCTTCAACCCACATACAAACATAAAAAAACACACGTTTCAGGCATGCAGCGTCCAGTTTACCTGGCTGAACATCATAGAGTGCACTGGTTTCGATCGGTTGTGCTATCATGCATATGATTACATATATAAAAATAATTGTCTCGGATTCATATATGTTTTCAAGTGAACCTACTAATACAGATATGTCCCAGAAGGAGGAATGGACAGTGAAAACTATCAGAACTAAGTAACGGTAATTTGTGGTGACCATATACTCCAGAAATATAATAGATATGAGAAGAAGTAGTATTTAAAAAATATCTCAATTAAAAAATATATTTATTTAATTTATTCCATGCATATAGAAATACCGTTTAAAGCTATTTAACTCTTGTTTTTGAGTCACAGCAGTTGTAATTTATAAACATAAAAACACTGCACATTTTCAATGCAATTAATAATTTCAAGCAGCGCGCATTTGAGTTTAATTCTGAAATATTTAAGCTGAAAGGAATTTTCACGTCACCTGAAAATTCCGTGCAGAACTTCATTCCCTCTCACCTCACATTTTCATTTACTCGGTAATCCAATTTTCCTTCGATGAAGCGGGAACGAAAAAAAAAACGTAAACAAAAACTAATTCTTTCACTTTCCATCACGGTGAGATTTTCCATCAAATATACTTGATAGGAAAATAATCTGGAATCTAAATAAAAACGCCCGGCCCCTGTTTTAATTAGGTTTCACGTTGGACGTAAATGGAAAGATTACGTCTTCTATAATAGTGATAAGGTCTATTGGTAAAACGTATTACGGGCATTCTTTCAACTGAAAGAAAAAATATGTTACAAAATAAAAGAAAAGCTAAATAAAGGAATAATGTTTTGTATAAGAAGATTGGCTACGTACCTAGCTGATTTGGCAAACTTTATAAAACCATACTTTTTTAATTAGTCAAAAACATTTATGTAGGTAAGGTAGTAAGGGATGTCTATCAGGGAGTGATAAGAGAGGAAAACTTTTCGATGCAGTTAGAAGGAATCGCCTCGGCCCTATCGGGTATGCAGACTTTGTGGACACTACAAAAATTGCCACGCATTTACCATTTTCACTCGTATTACACGTGAGAGAATTTATTTTCCATCTCCATCTCTTTACAACCCGTGAATGCGATTCTAATCTCTTTTTACGGGTTCTTTTTTTAGCATTTCTGTGCAGTGGCCACAATTGTTCATAAGGGGACTCCCACTGGACTTATCAGTTGCTAACTGATAATATGAATAAACGCATCATCGAGGAGACTAAACTGTCCTCCGGTGTGATGCGGGTAAAGTCCAACTAATTAAATCTAAAACTTAGATCAAAATTTTTATATGACAGACAAGCGAACAAAAATAAGTGAAAAAATATCG
Organism: Glossosoma conforme; assembly: GCA_022606575.1. Lineage (NCBI taxonomy): Eukaryota > Metazoa > Arthropoda > Insecta > Trichoptera > Glossosomatidae > Glossosoma > Glossosoma conforme. Next base: position 188,338 of record JAGTXR010000027.1, read on the forward strand.
CGTATTGAGGCTTTTCGGCAATAGGCTGAAAGGGATATATCGAGTTTGTATGAGTTTTTAGAACACTTCATCTTGAAAGTGAGTAATTATATTTTCTACCGCGCGCTCCACTAAGCCTGACAGAACACTGTTCAGCGTATTATGAGCTAGGCACTAAGTGTGTAGATAACGTATGAGGTAAGGCACCAGTTGTGTTTATTTATTATGTATGCGCTATTCGCTACCAGGCGAGCATGACAATATCAAAGGTTTGAGACAAAGATAGCGGAGCCGGCGGGCGCTTCGGGACTCGCCAAAGCATCTGCGTGGGTAGAGCTAGCGGGTAGTCGGTACATCCATACTGCTTTATGTGCTCCTGATACCGTAACCCCGACATAGAAAGCAAGCGAGTATAGTATTAGAGTTGTATAAAGTCTATTGTTGAGATACGCCATTGTGACCTATGTGGGAAACGCTTTTGACACGTGACATAACTTTAAAAAAATATTGAATTAAATATATATTAAATTTATTTAAGGAAGCATTTAAAACTACAAATGTTTATTTTAATGAAATGGCAGTCTACCTTCCTAACTTAAAATGACTTGGAGTTAAAACTATTTTTTTTAACATATGTGTGGATACCACAAATTGTCGCTTCAAAGTTTTATAAGTTCAGATTATGCCTTGTCCCAGAACACGTGTATACTCGGAGGTGTCCACATGGGAACATAGATGGTTGTCGGGAGCCTCTAGGGCAATAGCTTGTGATGATCGGATGACTAGGCCAACGCTCCCGATACCTAGACAATTTTATTTTGTCCTTAAGGGGTGGTCCAACCCTGCTGGGGCAAGTACAATATAAAGCTTAGATTTTATTAAATAAATTTAAATAAATCAAGCTTGGATGGAATATGAATCGAAAGCGTTTGAATGTCAAACAAACGCTTTTACTACTGTACTGTGCTGCCAGAACAAAAACTAATAGTACTTCAATATCATTGAATATCCGCACTCTTAGATGGTACATATGGTCGTCACAAAATGCCACCACAAAACATTTTAGGACGTCTCTTCCCTTGTCAGCCTCCCGAAGATATACCGAGTACATGTATATATTTGTGTACATCTTCGTTTAAAGCCTGAGGACCCAAAATAAAGATAGCTGTAGTTTATGCTCTCCTACAGCATCCTTTATCCCAGCCAGATCCACATTTGTCTTTGACCACTCCTCACCTCGTCATTCCTTACAAAGTCAGACCATCATACCCCAAGTATTATAGCCGCCACTAAGCCAAAGCCTTCTTCAATAAATTGGAATACATATTTTTTTATATAAAGTAATTTTATTTGTATTTTGCAGCACTAATAATGAAATTTATTTATACGCGAGTGATCAAAATATCTTCAATTAAGTTAGATAATATATTTCATAATTGAATTGGACCCTACATGGTTGTATTAAAATACATAAATTGGGTAATTCAAGCAAAATACAATTTTGGTTGTACTTCAATGCGAAGGCATCGATTGTGACGATGTGACGTTAACGTTATTATTTATCACACTCATATCGGAAACGGTGGAAAGGGTGACTTAATGCAATGCCGTCTGTCGCACAACCGGTCCTGGGAGGATTTAACCAACTCTGCATAAATTACAATCAGCGTCTAGCTAGAATGACAGTCGGCCACGTTGCATAACGATCGGACAGCTTCCCACTGGCGACGTCGGATGGCGTCGCGCTTATTAACCGCACGAACAAACCCGCCCGGGAAGTATAAATACCCATCTACTGCGTAATAACTATTATTTGGAGACAGTCGCAGTTCGAAAAGCTTACAAAAACCCTGAAAACACTATCATATCTGCATATAATCCTCCTAACTACACTCTTCCTTTAATGGACGTATACTTGTGTTAGGAAAATCGGTTTAAATAAGCGGTGATTTTAATGTCGAACACCAATTATGAAAGTGTTGCCCTAGCAATAATAATGGCAAAAAACTTATTAAACCATGTATAATAAAGTGACTTCAACGAACTGTATTCTGTAACACCTACGCATCTCCCCCATAACAGTATACACCCATCCACACTCTACCTTGTCTTAACTAAAAATTCATCGACACTTAAATTCGTTCTGATCCTGTAATCAGACTTATCATCAACTAGTGCGCTTAATAAATATATTTTACCAGTGTTCAAAAGAGATCGACAGGCGTATACAACTGGGATGGGTATTATTTGGAAAACTAAAGTACATTTTAAAGCGAAAATTCTGCAATGTCTTAAAACTAAGGCGTGTAACCAATGCATCCTCCCTGTATTAACTTATGGTACAGAGACGTAGAATTTAACTGCATGTCTCACCCTTAAAATGAAGGTCATCCAACGTGCCATTGAGAGATAGATGCTCGAAGTGTCTCTAAAAATCAGAAATAAGAAAATACGGAGAAGAACTTAAATAGTGGAGGCTACATAAAGAATATGTATTATCATCTGGCAATGCGACAACCTGTTGAAAAGATGACGAGCAGGTCTTACCATAAAATAAAAGTCACTCAACGTGCCGTGGAGAGGTCTATAAGAAGTGTTTCTAAAAGATCAAATCTAAAACGATTATATTCCAAAGAGAACTCAAGTAGTAGAGGTACCCAAAAGATATGTACTATCAAGTGGCAATGTGGCATATCTGTTGAAGAGACGACGGTCGATAAAGAAGAAATGTGTGAAAGTGGCGTCTAATAAATGGCAAATGGAGTGTTGCCGGACAACCTGAAAAATGAACTGACGACATCAGAGTGACAATAGTAGGAGTATTTTCGAACAAGAAGGACTTCGTTGCTAACAAAAGGAATTACGCTGCTTTTGAGCGCTTCTTGGCGTCCGTCTACAAGAGTGCAAAAGCAAGTAATGACTCCCAACTGATGTCTGCCATTCTGCAGAATCCATTTCCCAACCTTACCTTCTCCTTATCCATTCTCACGAATTTCGTGGTTAGCAACGTTTTACCAAAGACGGCAATTTGAAGCTCGCTGTAGTATACTAACTTCACACCCTTAGACTGAGGTATATTTGACATCTAACTGATGCACCTAGAACAACTACTCTCTGAAAAGTAGCTTTTTGCGTGCGTCCAGTAACGAGTCCCCATTTGAGTCCCCAATAACAGGACGGGACAGGGAGGGTTTTCACCAAGCGAACAAGAAAGATGGAGACTCATGCGAGAGGTCTACGTTCAACAGTGGAGAGACATAGGCTGATGATGATTACTCGTAAACAGCTGTAATACAGACATATGATGGCATGGTAATCTGATACATTACAGTGCTTATCAGTCATTAGCTCGAGTCACGTAACAAATTGAATCCCAGGTCTCAATCGCCAGTCACTGCAAGTTATTAGTCAAAGGGATACAACCAATCAAAGTACCGCAGTTAATGGTTGAACTGTATCCAACGTGATGTGGTGGCAATGCGATACTATCTAAATCAAAGGGAAACACACCGAGCACAAGCGGAATAATGTATGGCGACAGGAGCAAGAAGCAAAGTGGCATATCGGGTAAATGCTTAACTGTGTTCAGACACTATGTCATTTTAACCAGTTTAATTTGAAACTTGACGTGCATTTCGAATATTGCAGCGTATCACAAGGAGCGTAAATTGCTCTAACTAGAACTAAGAATATTTATTATCTTTGAATGGTAATATGGTGAATAATATATTGAATGGACTTTATATTATTTTTTTACATATATTTGCAAGTGTTCAAAACATTATTTTGAACATAATTACTTTGTATTAAACATCCAAAGGTCTTTAAAGTAATTATAATTATCAGACTCTCTATCATATATGGAATCTGTCGATTCATACAGTCGGGTAGGACACAGGGCATTGACCATCACAATATTTTGCCACTCTATGTAAATTGAGGGGATCAAGGTTCAAAACAACAGGTATCAAGGAATTTGCGGTGTATGAAATGTATTAATATTAATTATATAAAATAAAGAATGCTTACGCATCGAAACGGATCATTGACCATCCAAATAATCTGCCACTCTATGTGAATTGAAGGGATTAAGGTCCAAAACGGTATCGTGGAATTTGCGTTGTATGAAATTCTATGTATTAATATAAATTTTATAAATGATTTCTCATTTTGTAAACGATGATATAAAAAGGGGTATACTATCAAATAAATTAGTACCAATTCAACTCTGGTCTTTGGACTTATCCTCAGTGCTGGAACCTTGGTATTCCGGCGTCACCATTTAGCTGACGCTGTTATTTCGGAACAGTAAGTAATGGAAGTATATGCAAATATAAATGTGAAAGTAACAGTCAAGAAACTGGAATCGCAGATTGTCTCTGTGCATGAATCCTTACACACCTTTTGAACGCCTGAAAAAAGAATTATTTCATAAATTTCATTCGATGACACTACTTTAAAAAATCCAAATTTAACACGTCTTTTACGACTGCTTCGCTACAGCGAGACATTCCTTCGTTGTCATAAAAACATCCTTTCGTTGTATCCCGTTAAGAATAAAAGCATTCTTCCGTCGATAGAAAACAGTTTCGGCTCGCGTGTACAGTGCTTATCAATATTATTTTCACGCGCCGAAATTAAATTTCATGCGTTCTTTTTTTACGGCCGTAAAATCCTGAAATAAAGTCCTTCGGTTGCGAGCTGATAGCTAGAGAGAGAGAGAGAGAGAGGGCAACCCGGTAACGCGAGAAACACTTTGCATTCATATGACAACGTTAGATTTTACGTTTACGTCCCCCCGTAATACTCCTGAAAAATATTTTACAATGTATCTTTACATAAACGGGGTGAAGGGTTGATCAAGGTACATAAATAAAGCTTATTTTTCCAATCTCAGATCCCTCCGATTCCGCCGTAACGGGAATTATTTAGTGTTGTTTAATATTCAGCACGTGATTTTTTTACGCGCTTTTTTGAAATAAAGAAATTGAAACGTGAATCTACAGATTCACGTATGAGGGGTATACATTTTATTCATCCTCTTATATCCATTGCATATATGGAATAAACGGTTACCACAAATTGCCACCACTCAGTTCTGTCAGTTGTCATTGTTCATGCCTCGTTTCAAGACATCTATGCATCCGAAGATACACCTAAGAACATTAATCTTTTTCTTCGTGTTGGAGGCGTCAAATTATTTTCGCCTAATATAAGTCTTGGGATGTGCAGTTAGTCGGACACATGGGGCAGGATCTTAGGTGTGAGGCGGTCTGTAGGTGTCCACAGTTGCTCGATTGTGACTCTTCCTGCAGAAGGATTCCCCATCGTTCGAGGTTGTTCTTTGTTCTACCAACATGACTAGAACATAGAACCAGAACATACATGATTCCCGACCACCTAATTACTTGACGGCAACTATAGTGTCAGAGTTATGTTTTTAAGTGATTTCTAAATCGGATATTTTTTAAACAGATCAAATGATTGAAGCGACGATCTCAATTCCTGTACCATTTGGTTCTAAGAAGTGGCATGAGATACGCATAGACGAAGTTTTATTTTTATTTAGCAACAGGCTGTGACCCATCCAAATTTTGATGAATTAATGAAAGTAGTGATTGTAAATTGTATGCCTTATTATGACTGCGTGATAAAAAAAGATGTCACTCGATAAGTTTTCATTATATAGCTAAAACTCTACATCGTGAGGTTTATCATCTCCAAAATTTAACATAATCATAATTATCACCATCCTTATCAGGATCAATGATTTGATTCAATCTTAATAAATAAACGTTTCAAATAATGAGTATCGATACCGTGTTATCGAATCCGTGTTAATTTCTCGATTCAGCGATTGCAGCAAGGGGCAGCGAGCCCACTGAGTATACTAGACTGAAAATTGATTTGCAAAGGTTCGCGGTTAGAATCCCAGCTCCCCTCGTTTATTTTTTCTCCGATTTATTGATAAGAGTGATGTGATATAAGAAGTATTGTTAGAAGATAAATGCTCTGAATTAATATGAGTTTTTATTTAATTAAATGACTATACACCTGAACTTGTAGTCGACGAATCCACGTGTGGATGATCGTCCTCTCCTGCCACATTTCGATCATTCAAACTAAAATATTCAGTTCAATTTAAAAAAAGGAAACGTTCAGTTCGCCTGCTGTAAAGCTGCTAGGCTTTCATTTTTGTCCTTGTATTGTATACTCCAGTTCGAAGTTTGTTAAAGGACCTACATACATTTCACTCCTGGTCGTGTCCAGAGGCTAGGTCCTCTTTTGGAGCAATCCAAGTATTTCCCTCAGTTGCGCTTCTCCACATGTTCAGCAGCAGGAGGGCCTCAGATATCACTAGCTCCGTTGTCGACTGTATTAAACTTCTTCTTGATTTGAGCCGTGTGGTCATCTTTTGATATCCAAACACAGAGTGGAGTGTATCGTGAACCGTTGCTATGGACGCTGTCTCACCTTCTGGAGTGTGCGGTTTGTCCGAGGAGCTGCACCCTGGAGGACTTGATGATGGCCGGGAGTAATGCCATCGAAGTTGCCCACTTCTAGGCAGACAGGATCTGACCCTGATGTTTCCGACACGATTTTAAATATATATTCAAAAAAAATATTCAGTGAAGCCTATCGTTTCTCGAATAACCGTCTTCCCGGATTTATCGTTTATTTATTATAGTACCTTTAATAGTAATTAAAAAATGGACGAAGTGTCCTTTAGATGAACATCAAAATGGTTAAACCTCATTCATAAAAAGATCTCATAAAAAATATTCAATTTTCCATATTTTGAAATACCGTTGAAGTTTATTTTTACATCTCAAAGACTTCATTTTTTACTCACGGCATGCATAATATCTATTTCAATAACATTATCATTCGAAATTGAGGGAAACTTTTGCATTTAAAACTGATTATAAAGAACCGCCTTTGGGAGCGGCAAACTTTTCCAATATTCACAATCGAACCTTAAGAGATATATTAAGTTCGAAATCCTCCCGGGAAAATATTAAAATATTAATACGTTGGAACTCATAGATTCTTTTGGCTGGCATGAAAACGATTCAAAATTTTTATGATAAACATCATCATCATTAGCAATCCATGTCTGCACCCTAGCTGAAGCATATAACGGATCCGCCAAATAACTTTTTTTTTTGAAAATGGGGCGCATAACATCGAGTGTAGCTTCGGCTGTGTGGCACTTAGCGCCGTCCTGTTGAAACCAAATGTTGCCAATATCCTCTTCTTCATTTTTTGTGAACAAAAATGGCCCGATAACGATCGCCATTGACTGTAACGACCACTCCTTGCTCACTTTCGAAGAAAAATGGCCTGATTTTCAAAGTAATGTCGCAATATTTCCCAGCGTTGTTCAAGCGTATACACAACCATATTCGTTCAGCGGAAGGATAAACCTAATTATCTGTCAAATCAAACATGAGCTAAGTGTTACCATTCACGAAATAAGCACTAGTTGAAAAAAAAAACGTTAGATTGCGGACCCTATATAAGTCACAAACTAACACATCTGATTTGGACGAATGATACATAATATGATGGTATTTGCTTTAAGATATTTATATAATAACATCCCATTTACTTGAAGAAAGAGATTTCACGTCGCCGGGATCGTTATATAGACGACACTTATTTTAAATGTTTAAAACTATCTTGAAATTTATAAAATGTTTCTTCTTTTATTTCAGGTAAACTTGAATTATCATAACGACAGATTTTTAACGAAAGAATTGATGGCTGTATTAAAAAAGGTACCATTTTTTTGGATTTAAATCTTTTTCTAATACAATATATTTTTTCTAAGATTCAATCAATTTATTCATTATTTTTCATGTATTTTTTTTCACCAGTATTTTTAAATGTTTTATAAACGTAATGTAGGTGATTTGCTTTGAAAGCACTTAATTTAATAAGTAAAATACGTCGGTTTTGTATTTAAAACGCCTCAGAAAGTAATACGCCACGACGTTTCTTTCACACAAGATTTTCAATAGACAGATAGGCGCACAAAAGCGTTAAAGAAAATTCTAGAAAGTCTAAATCTTCTAATGACGGTGGGCCGTTCTCCTCTCGCAACCAGAGAGCCCCTTTAAAAGGTGTTTATCTGAAATTCGCTGAAAAAACACGCAAAAGCTCTGAATGACTTCATTGAAAGTTTGCACACTGTTTGAGCTTTGAGGGATATTATATCCCTTACGAAAACCCAATGTCGTTATAGAAGAGAGGGAGCGTTCCAGATAATTTTCACACCTTTTCGAAGAAGGAATAATCCTTTATGGGACGTTTTCAATCGGATAGAGTGCCGACAAATATTACTCTGTTAAATGTCGAGTTTTTCTTTACACGCCTTTTGTTCGAATCTCTGGGAGAGCTATTCAGTGTTTTTGTTAAGGATTCTGACATTCAATGGATCGGGCAGATTTTATCGCCGGAATACTTTTGTGTTTAAAAAATTAACTCCATTATGAGATGCTCCTCCTTGAAGTTTCATTTGATCACATTTAATTTGCCATCTTATTTTTCATTCGACAATATAATCAGATGTGGTACTTTCTTATGTCTTCATAATATATTTAATACTAATTTATAAATGTGATATTTATCACGTTTTCTTTTACTAGTACTACACAGTTTATATTCAATGCTAATGCATATTTCCAAATATATAACGACATCCTCATCTCTACGGAAGAAACGACTTCACGTTACCGGGATAATTATCGAATCGCATAGTGGTAGTATGAGGAGTAGATTAACAGCACACAGACTTTTTCCGAAGCGCATTGCCATATATTTTCGATAAAGACTTGGTTTTCCCGCTCGACCGTAACATAAAGTTACTTTCGCCTCGGTAGAACGGGATTAACTCACGACTAAGCGCACTCGTGATGGGCTGTCACCCAGCGCCGCAAGTGGCGATCTACAAAATAAACGGCGCACCAATAACAGTAGTCACGTATATAACTAACGTCACACCCGTGACCGGACTTACCGGATATACTACTATACTTTCAACATTCAACCTTCATTCGTGAATTCAATCAAAATCATCATCATCATGAACCTGTGTTCCTGTACTGTTGAACGTAGGCCTCCCGCATGAGTCTTTTTCGATCCTCCGCCTTTCGCATCTAGGCCGCTCCCGCCGGTCTTACCAAAATTCTGTCTCTTCAAGTGGATTTTCCCGTGGAGGTTCTTAGGGATCATATATGCTATCATATATGGACCCTCCGCATGCTGAAGCGTCTTGGGACAAGGCATAGGAAATGGCACGTAAAAAAACTATTTGTAACATTTTGTGGCTTCAAATTTGAAAGGATATGAGATTAATAAGATAATAGTATTTTTTATTTCACCTTAAATTTTTTTTTTTACTTGGTTTACAGACTTGGTTGCCTACCCCTGAATAGTCATACAAGATACGTACGAGAACAGAAAATAGATGACCGTTCTCAAACAATTACGAATCAATTTGCAAGCCCATTAGGGATAATGAACTGGAAACTGGAAATGCTATTTTCGTGGAAATTCTTGGAGATGCCAATGAATTCGTGTGACGCAGACTTGGGTCATGATTAAAACGAAAAACGTTTTATTTATTACACTTTTTCCAATGTTTACTGAATGTTAATTTAACTTAATCAGCAGTGGTTAAAGCTAAATTACAAAATAAAGTGATATTATCGAATAAAAAAACATTTTCTTAGAATTTTTTCAAAATATTTTTTGTGATATCAGCATGCTATCCTTTATCCCTTGCAGGCTGTTTCCAAAAACCTCGATATCCAATCTTTCGTCTCTTATTTTCGTTCGCTCATCGGACACGCATGTGTTGAAATTTTGTAATGCCGTTAGGAGGACTAGTTATATAGATCCCCACTTGCGGCGCTGGGTGTCACCGACCACAGCGCCCAGTGCCCAGTCAGTTGTGTGCCGTCGGCGGCGAGGTCATATTGTAGTTGGCCCGGCCTGAATACTGTGACTAGGTCCGGGCCAGAAGTTTGTAAAGTTATCGAAATATATATGTCAATGTTATTCAGAAAAAGTCTTTGTGTTGTTAATCTGCTCCTCATCAAGTATCCTGAACGTATCAATATTATAAATACGTTAAATTTTCGAGTCATTTATGCAATGGAATAAGACATGATTGATTGCGCTGTGCATTTAACAAAACTGAGTGCATGGTTCGTGGCTCGAATCCCAGCATCTGCTGTTTCTTTTTTATCAAAAATTGACTTTATAAATGTCATTAAAAATGATATGTGATGTAGATTTTTACTGATGTGTTAATTAATTAATTATTAATTTGGATTAATTATCTATGAAGGATTAGAGTATTGAAATATATTTAAAAAATAATCCGAAGATATTATTGCAACAAATTGTCAAAAAAAATGTCCAGTATAACAACGCCTTTCGAATGTTGTTGGGTCTGTCACGATACTGCAGTGCCTCCGGCATGTTGACGGAGGGGCGAGTGGATGGCTTTCATGCCATAATAAGGAAGCGTTGCGATTCTCTGTAAGCGCGCGTTCGCGGCAGTCCCAAAACAATGTTCGCTGTGTGGGCGGATAGGTGGGACTCCCGGTTGGAAGGGCACTGGATACGCCTTCATATGGGCATCCAGTGCCATCCAGAGGGGGTCCGGTGCTACATTCACTGAGTAGTACAATAGTAATTATGTGGTGTATGAGTACATGCCGTTTTATATTTTCTTTCTATTCTGTTTCATTTATATTTTGATGTTTTCAGTATTTGCTTGGAATCATTGTATGTAAAATTTTGATTATGGCACTAGTGGCGAAATAAATCAATTTTATTATTATATTATTATTATAACAAAATAATAATTTTGCTTGAAATCAAAATCTTGCATAACAGTCGATATACTAAACATTTCATTCATACATTAGGAAAAAAGGTGGAATAAAACGTGAAAGTAAGTAAGGTTGGGATACGCTAACCCGATTACTAACCGATATCAGGAAACACAAGTTCGGTGACAGGGCTTTAGAAGGTCGGCCCTGGGTTGAAGACCTCGGAGGGTTGCTGACCCCGTCGCTGAAAGGATGGAAAGCCTCCGAGAAGGATGCATAAGCCTAACAATCCAATTATGCTATTATCAGGGATATTGAAATGAAAGAGCATAGAAGTGTTCGATCCACGACGAAATGTTACCGAAAATTTTGCGCCGCAAGATAAGAGAATTCCTGAAATCATAAAAGGGACGAATATTTTTTACGTGTTAACCTTTGTGTATCATTTTTCTGGCGGATATTTCTTATGATAAAGCTTTAAATTACTATAACGTAGAACGGGGGTTCAATTTCCGATGGAGATTAAAATATTTTTAATCGATTTTTATGCTCCAAAAATATCAGCCTGTATTTCCTGTAAAATACTAAGCGTCATAGAATCTACAGACGAGATTTTTTCGTTACCATCTGTCATTCTCTTGAACAATTCTTCAATTTCTCGGTATCTTGATATAATGTAGTATACAAGGGTTCCCCGTCGGCTCTCCAACCTCGTCCATTCCTCACAAAGTAAAACCATGGTACCCCTAGTATTTTACGCAACTATCTGCTCATAAAACTCACTATACGGCTGCATTGGCTCTTGTTGAAATGCCAAGATTCACATAAAAACGATACACGTTACAATACTATATATATATAATCGTGTGGAAACAACAGGATAAAATATCGTCTAACGATAATTGAGTGACGTCGATGGTGTTACTCTCGGCCATCATCAGGTCTTCTAGGATGCAGCTACTCAGACACAGCGCACACTCCAGAAGGTGTGACAAGGTTTGCTATACGCCGCAGTCACATTCAGTCGGTTCACTGTAAAACTGCCAGGCTTTCATTTGTGTCCTCGTCTTGCATACTCCCGTCCGAAGTCTGTTAAGGGACCTCCATATATTTCAGCACTGATTGTGTCCAGGTCCTCTTTCGGGGCAATCCAAGCATTCACATCAGTTGCGCCTCTCCACATTCTCAGCTGCAGGATGGCCTTAGGTATCACCAGTTCCGTTGTCGCCTGTAGGAGTCGTGGTTACGGGGTGCCTAAAACCTACCCCAATATCGAAGCTATATCAACTCTCGGGCATCGCCCCACCAAACATACGGTGAGATGTCATCACCAAGAAGGAACTCTCCAAAGCAACCCACGACACACTCCACCCTATGTTTGGGTATCAAAAGATCCACGCGGCTCAAATAAAGAAGAATTTTCCAACAGTCGACAATACTAATGAAGTAAAATATCTAACGTTCATTAATTTTGTATAATTTTAAGTACTGTACTTGAAAAAAGTTGCTAGATAGTGTATAACAAAAGACCACGCCAAACGAGTCTTGTTTGTGTTCGTTTCGTACTCGCGCGGTGAGAAATACTCGTAGATGTTGAAACAGTGTTTTCTTAAAACTACTTCTTCGCTTGTCGTCTTGATTTCCTCCGCTCTCACTCGTCAGATTCCTGCGGCGCCCACTTCACAGCCTCTCGTATAACACAACCCATCACCGCAGTCTTCGGCAAACATTGTACTGAAGACTGAAACAGAGTCGCTTCAGGGCATTGTGCGCCTGAAACATCCTGAAAATAATCACGAATTATTCTGAAGTACTAGTATATGCTATCGTGCTAAACATTAGATGGCTCAAATTTTTTTATAGTAATTTTGAAGTCTTATCTGTGGAATTCTATAAAGCTTACCATGGTGTATATGGCTAAGCGTTGCATGTGGAGTGTTTATCCACCAACGTTATAGAACTACAGCCCGAGATTCACGCATCATCCTTAATTATCACAAGAATTTACTATGAATGGGTGGTCTTCACGGGAAAACTTTCATCCACCACAAATTTTGATTAATAGGCTATGACTGACTTTTTACGGGTGATGGATCAAATTCACACCAACCGGGAAGTATTTTAGAGCTCAGAAATCGATTAAATTTTTTTTTTTTTTTAATATCCATCGGTAATCGAACCCATGACCTTTGGCTTGCAAAGAAAATGCTTTTACCATTGAACTATACTTGCCAGCTAAAATTTTAAAATGCTTGTAAAATTTAACAGAATAAAATATTTAATTTTTAAAGAATGTTGGAACACATAAAATGTTATTTTATATTTTTAGATTTATCATTATTCCTCGATTTACCATTTTCTTCAATGTATCGTCAATATATTATGGTTTCCTCATAAATTTTATCTCAATTTACCGTTTTTTATTCTTTAATACATAAATATTATATTATAAAATGGCAATATGCAACACAGCGATGAAGTTTGAGTCATGTATGTTGCTATACAGCCTCACTAGCATGTTTGCTCTAAGCGTGATACCAATGTGATTGACCTATGTTGTCTGTGTCTTTGGAGAAATTCTCGTATGATGTCAGCGCATGCTGTGTGTCTTATGCGAGTGCGATGAGGCTTTGTTTAAATTGAAGTGTCAAACTGAAATTAAACAATTTAGAATTACGAAATTCATAAATAATATTTACATATATGCATGGAAATTCAAGTCTAGTTTTTGATTAAGTAACTAACATCCTCTTTTATTTAAAAGGTAGTTATTCAGGCACTTGGTGGCGGGATGAGGAGCAGATTAACAACACAAAGACTTTTTCTGAAGCACATTGACATATTTATCCACGCAACTAGTCTTTCTATCGGCATTACAAAATGACGACTCATACATGTACGACAAGCAAACAGAAATAAGAGACGAATGATTGTATATCGAGGTTTTCAGTACCAGTTAGCAAGGCCTATATCATGTTGATATCAAAACTTTTAGACATGGCGTTTGCAGGTGCCATTTTGTTTGTTTTGATATCACTGTTCTTTATCATTTCTCCACGCGTTTTGATGACGATTCAAAGGATGTCAAAATAAATATTTTTGTGTTATTTTATTATTTTTATTACGTATTTGAAGGGTTTTTCGCTTTTTCAGTTTATCGCACTTATCATTTTTTTAGAATCACCTGAAAAAAAAACGAAATTTTACTGTATATATTTATTCTCCGAATTTGCTTCTGTTCTAGACGTACAGCCTTCCCATATTATAACTGGAAAGCTCCTCGCTACGTTTTAATAAGTCAAGTTTTCTTAGCGTTCAACATTTGTAAATATGAAGCCGGGCGTTTACGTTTCCTATGAATAATTCATGGTGAGTAGAAGCTCCTGCAAAAACCTCCAGTGGGGGCTTTGAAGGGAGCAGGGGGCCCGAAACCTTGTATCGAATGTTAATGAAACATAATAAAACGATGGAATAATAAAGCCGCGAGCTTTTGACTTTCGAAGGCTTGAAAATTTTCAGTCTGGCCGCAAACTATACTTTGAAATCTCTCTAAATAAATTAATCCCCTGTGTAAAAAGTAAGATTATTTTATTAATTTTTTAATTTTTATTAGAATATTATTTTATTATTTCAATATTCTAATCTACTTTTATAGATCATTGACTATATTACAATATTATTATTACTTAAATATACATATACTATACATAAATTCTTTTTCAACGCGTCAATCCAAGCACAAAACAACGGCAGAAGCGGGATGCGAACCGCGGACCTTTTATGCCCAGGATTCATACCGCTCAGCGAACTGCGCTATTGCTATGCCCAGACGACTTGCGGTGAAATATTTTATTCATCGTACGATAGATGTCGCTATAGTATATATTCAAAGTATGTATATTTTATTATTATTCTATCTTTCCGGCAGTCTATTTATTTTAGTAAGTGCCACTCGGGTCTCGAACCAAATAGAAATTTATAACCAAATAACCAAATATTATTTTATTAATAAAAATTAAAAAATATTATAATGTCTCCTTGAGACAATATCAAGAAGGTAAAATTATCCATCAGTAACACAGGTAAATGATTGGTTATAAAGTCCGAGTCGGAACTATAAGTAGTCGTTTCATCCATTCAGTCTATAGTTTGGCAATCTAAAATCTGGTCACTTTGAATATATAAAGCGACATCGTTCTGAGGGCATAATAGGTCCGCGGTTCGCATCCCCGTTTTTTGTGCTTGACGTTGAGAATTTTATGTATATTAAGTAATAATAATATTGTAATATACAATGATCTATAAAGATTAGAATAAAATAATATTCTAATAAAAATTAAAAAATTATTATAATAATGTCTCCTTGAGACAATATCAAGAAGGTAAAATTATCCATCAGTAACACAGGTAAATGATTAAAGTCCGAGTCGGAACTAGTCGTTTCTCATCCATTCAGTCTATAGTTTGGTTCGAGACCCGAGTACTTACTAAAATAAATAGACTGCCGGAAAGTAATAATATTAAACGTGAATAAATGAAGACTGATAGAATAATAATAAAAATATGCATACTTTGAATATATACTATAGCGACATCTATCGTGATAACAATGATATAAATACTAGTTTCACCGCAAATGTTGGGCATAAACGCAGTTCGCTGAGCGGTATGAATGGGCATAGTTTCAGGTCCGCGGTTCGCATCCCGCTTCTGCCGTTGTTTTTGTGCTTGGATTCGGCCTTTAGGATTATTTATTAAAAAATTTTCTTTAAAAAATCAGGTCCACAGCTTGATGCCAATTTATTCTGCTGCCACTGTGCAATCCTCGTTCCAGGACATATCTTCACCTAAAGGCCCACTTGAGAATACATACAGTTACTCGAAAACCTCCAGCAGAGCAGAAGTTCAAGTGCTTAAAGAGGGGGTACTGTAGAATTTAGTATCTTTTTGGATAATTCGTTTTTCCGACTTTTAAAACTAAATTTGATGATTACCCATACAAAATCTAGGCATGAAATTCCTTGTCCAAAGAGGTTGCCCAAATTTTAGAAACAAAAAAAAACAAATTAAACAGTATTTTAATATAAAAATTGATCAAAAGTTGTTTATATAAGAAGGTAATGTAATAATTTTACTACAAAAAACATCACCTGATCATTATATATTTTGACATCTGATATAGCAAGGCTTACTTGTAAAAAAGGCCTATTGATTCTGTTTGTCGATGAAGCCGCTGGAGCCAAAATATATTAATTTATTTATGTAAACCAGTATAAAATAGGTAGTGAAATTAAATTGATTGAATTCAATCGTTCACAATCATTTAAAACTTGCAGATTAAAAATATTAATGCTTAATATTTTATTTTGTTACTATCTTCTTCTTTGTTGTATCAATCTGGTGGATTGGTTTGCGGCAACAAAACCTTTTATCTCAAAATCCACTCTTCTCGATCTTCTGCAATCCTCTTTGGCTCAGCATAAGAGCTGCAACTCATGTCCTCGAACACTTGCTGCAAATACTCCCGTCTAGAGCGCCTTATGCAGTTTGTACCCTCTACCATCCCTTCCACAATGTCGTGAAGAAGACATAGAGGCGCATGATTTGATCGATCCATCAAGCTTGCCTCTCTGAGATCGTTTTTACTAGGTGCCTATCTTCTTTGATAACTGAAGAATATAATACTAAACGTCTTTTAACATTCGACATTGCAATGTGTATTCTTATACAATCTTGCATTTTTTTAGTTTCTAATAAAATTTACGTAAAAGACTTTTTCTGAAACACACAGAAATGAGAAACGAAAGATTGTGTATCGAGGGTTTCGGTATCCAGTCAGCAAGGACTATATCATGCTAATATCACTGTAAACGATAAAAGTTGCTGAAAACTCATACCCTACATAATCCGAACAAATTACTTGCTTCGTATGTAAGAACATGTGGCTTGGATAGTCCCATTTTGCTCTGTTAGCTCTCGTCCAGCACCGTAAAGCTCAAAGTCTAGGCTCGCTTCTGAAACTTCAGTAGTCTAAGGAAAATTTATAGCACGTGTTACGTTGCATTGTTCAGACTCTATAGAACAAGTGGAATTTATGCAGTGAGCGGTGCGAACTAAATGTTAGCACTGAGTTTGATAATTTAGCATTTATTTAGCATTCAAATCCTATATTTTTATCTTTCGCGGCGGGTATAGCTCAATGGTCTCAAGCCAAAGGTCATGGGTTCGATCCCCGACGGAGATTAAAAAATAATTTAATCGATTTCTGAGCTCTCCCGTTTGATGTGAATTTGATCCCTCACCCGTAAAATGCCAGTTATAGCCTATCATTTAATATTAGTGGTAGACGAAAGTCGTCCCCGTAAAGAACACCCATTCATAGTACATTCCTGTAATAATAAGGATGATGCGTGAATCTCGAGCTGTAGTCTATGACATTGATGGATCAACACTCGACATGCAGCGCTTAGCCAAATGCAACATATTAAGCGTCTTAGAATTCCACAGATGAGAGTTCAGAATTACTATCACCATCTGTCGGTATTATCCTCTATATGTTAACATATATTTTTTAAAGGATATCCAATGATTTGCCCAATGCTTCCGAATATTGAGCTATTTTGGTCCTAAAGGACAGTCTCAAACAAAATATTCTGTAATCTACCATATTTTAAGTGTATAACGCTTATTTTAAAATTATACAACTAAGAAGAAAAGTACGCTGTATGAAAACGCAGCAAGTACATACTTTACACAATTATAATTGAAGCGGAATATTTGAGTATAAAGCATAAATAAACAGGGAGATGTTTCATCGTTTCATCTACAATTTATGCCTTGTAATCTTGATACGTCGGTGTATTATATAAGATCAGACTGTTTAACCAAATCGCCTCGGATGTTGATATACTTCACGTAAGGGAAGCCCAATTCAGACATGAACTCCACGAGTTTCTTTTATGAATAATTTGTTGGAGTCTTCTTAATGAGCATTGGAACCTTCTGTTGCTTGTCTTTATTACTTTGTTTTTAGTACGTAATCATAAGTCTATATTTGTAAATATTTTATTTTAATTTTATGTTTAATTCTTATTGTACTTCAGAAAAGAATTGAGTTATTCAAATTTGTAATGTTTCTGTAAGGGAAAAAAAAATTGAAATAAAGATTAGGAAATTTAAATCAATATCCTAAAACTTTTTGTTATTAGGATTGTAGAATGAATTCTTAGTGACAAGTAATTTTTTTTGACAGTGTTTAATTAAATTAATGGGCAGTAACTATTTAGCAAACGGAGAGTTATAAATACCAAAAAAAGAGTGAGTATAAAATAATCATTTGGCAATAGAAAATATCAATCGGCAATAGAAAAATAATAAATTGGCACGAAATAATCAATGAATTTTAATAAATAATAGTTTAGATTAGGTTAGGTTTCCATTTTATGGGTTAGTTATTTGTTCATTTTACATAAATTTTTACCAATATTGAATATATCAATGCGATTTTAATTTTAAGAACTGACCACATTTATACCGACTCAGTGGATACAACCAATTTATTAAGTCTGCTGCCGAATAATTTTATTAACTGCCAATTGATTTAATTGACTGTCAAAACCATGAATTAGTTACTGAACAAATAAATACAGGCCGATATTTTTCGGAGCATAAAAATCGGTTAAAAATAATTTTTATTCTAATCTCCATCGGAGATAAAACCCTCGATCTACGTTATAGTAATAAAAAGCTTTATCATAAGCAATACCCGCCAGAAAACACTTAATATATTTTTATTGCTTAACATTAAATTTACCAAAATACAAATAATATATTTTTTCATTGATAAATATGCCGAGAACACTGTTATATATGTTTGGTTTGAAAGCTTGTCCCGAAAAAGGAGAGTTGTCTCTGAATCCAGTAGACCATTAAAAATTAAAATTAAGTGATTTTATTATACAAAGTGTATTATTTAATTGTTAAGTTATATTTTTATCTGTTTATCTCTTTATATTTCAATATAACTTCTCTTTTGTAACTGTGCTAGATGCTTTCGCGTCAGTTGTTTGCGATGTTTAATTAAAATTCAGAGACAAAAGGCGTAAATTCTGCAGCCGACAAAGACATTTTCTGAAACCAATGGATTTCTATTAATTAGCCAAAGGGGAGTATGAACGCTGTCCAGATCTTCATTCAAATATGCTCTGCTAAAACTACATTTATGGTCACTGGATATTGCTGATAGAAACAGAATGCTGGCAATATTCACAGTAGATGCCAGTCCATAAACTTAACATTAAATTTAATTGCATTTCTTTGTCAATAAACTTGCACTCATTGACTTCTTCTTCTTCGTAGTCTCAATCTGGTGGATTTGGTTTTGCAGCAACAGAATCTTGCATCTCGATCTCCATTCCTCTCGGTCCTCCGCAACCCTTTTTAGAACAGCATAAGCGCTACAATTCTTGTCCTCGAATACTTGCTGCAAATACTCCCTGGAGAATTTCCTGGAGAGACCACATCACGAATAATGAGGTTCTGAGGATAATCAAGGAAGATAGGCACCTAATAAGAACCATCTCAAAGAGGCGAGCCTGATGGATCGGTCACATCATGCGCCACGATGGTCTTCTTCATGATATTGTGGAGGGGATGGTTGAGGGTAGAAACTGTAGAGGGCGCCCTAGACAGGACTCAAAGACACCAATGTGTAAATTGTCTAAAGCCAAACTTAGAATTACTTTTTTTTTATTGTAAACACTGACATCAGCATGGTATAGCATTTGCTAACTGGTACCGAAAACGTCGTTAAACAATCTTTCGTCTCTTATTTTTGTCGCTTGCCATTCATTTATGTGTCCGCCATATTGGGACTAGTTATATAGTTTTGCCACCGACGGCGCTGGTGACCGACCACGGGCCGCAGGAGTCTAAGCGCCGACGAGCGCGTCAGTTATGTGTTAACGATCGAAAAGTTTGCATGACGGCCAGTGGCATGTCCTTCCGCTTGGCCGGAAGCTTGTAAAGTTTTAACTTAAATAAAATCAATGTGCTTCTAAAAGAAAGTCTTTGTTTGCTGAACTGCTCTTCATCTTGCCCTCACGCGACGGAATAACACCCTTTTTGAGAGAGAGGAGGATGTTAACAGATACAGGACAATGCCGACAGATGGTGTTATTAATTCTGAAGTCTCATATATGGAATTTTATGACGCTTACCATGTTACATATGCTTAAGCGCTGCATGTGGAGTGATAATCCGCCAACTACAGCCCGAGATTCACGCATCATTCTTATTTTTACAGGAATTTACTATGAATGGGTGGTCCTCATGGGACGACTTTCGTCTACCACCAATTTTAATTGATAGGCTGGAATTTTATTGGTGAGGGATCTAATTCACACCAACCGGGGGTTTTAAGAGCATAGAAATCGATTAATTTTTTTTTTAATCTAGGTCGGTGAACGAACCCACGACCTTTGGCTTGAAAAGCAAACGCATTGAGCTATACCCGCTGGTGTGAGACATTGTTTTCTGAGTATTTTCTCGCTATCCGTGTAACGGGCTTCGGTGAGATACACCAAACGTGGGTGTAAAAGTTCGTAGTTCAGACGATAAAATTTGGACTTTTTTACTTTTTCGCCGAAGGTTGCCGCGTATACAGAAAAGGCATGGTAGTTGGACTCCGTAGCGCAGAGGACGACATATCCAACCAGTTCAGGCTTCCGTTGGATTACGTTAAAGAGCCTTTCTCTATTTAAATCTAATATTGGGCAATGCCACAGAACGTGTTCAGCGTCCTACAAGGGGCTACCACAAGGGCAGTCTGGACTATCAATGATGCTAAACTTGAAGAGTTTAGACTTAAAATTGCCGTGACTATGAATTGATTAGTTCGATGGCTTGGAATAAGCCACGGCATCTCCATTGTGTAAGATTACTCTCGTTTATTTATTAAAATGAACTTAAAAATCTAAGGTACGCATTCATGCCAATTCCAAGAGGGTAAGTACCCGACTGACTGACAGGTCGCATGGGATAGGTTCCTCCATGCGCCGCTCGTCTATGCCGAGGGCGCTATTGGAAAAAAATGTGTTTTTCGTCGACCGTTGACAAAAACAGTGCCGCTGTTGACGCAAGATGCCAATCGTCGTAACAATATGATGACCAGTGTCATAATATAATATATAATCGATAAAATTGAAAATTACTTCAATATTTTTATTCAAATAAAGTCACCATTGTGCATATTAATTACGAGGTTAACCTGTTCACATCGGTACCCGATATATGCCGTGTAAGATTCCCATACCGTTGAGATCTGTAGCCGTGATATATCGTTTTGCTACTTTCTTAGAATAGTTTTTTATGCATCATCTGATAGCTAAATGATACAAGAACCAATGTGATATATGAAAATGGACCAGATAAAAAAAATATGCTTCAAATACTAGTTTTATAATTGACAGTAAAATTTGTATTCCATCGAGCCGTAATGAAAGGGTCAACGACAAAACACGTTCGTCTCCTGTGATACGTGTTTTGACCTGGTTTCTTTATTTTAACGAGTTGTCAAACGTGTCATTAAATTTCAATTTCGCAGACTAATTACTTGCAACACATCATTAAATGTTTTAATAATTTCAGAAAATTAATACTCTCTCTTGTATTGTTATTCATTTGATGGCGTGGTTTCATTTAATTAATCGCTTTTCATAATTAACGAATAAATATATTTATGTTATGAAATTTAATTATGGCGCATAAATCACAAAAATAGTGCTTTTTAATGGCGAGTTTTTGCGTATTTCATAAAACAAATTGCTTTGAAATTTATGAAATTAATTTCGATATTCAGTAAGCAAAACACAACTGCGTACTTTAAACTGCGAGTATATTTAAAGTTATTCAATTATTCTAATACCTTACAGCAAAACGAGAAAATCCTATTTTATTTAATAGGTATTTCGGAAAGAAATGTCAATTTTTTTGCGTCACTTTTACGTCAGTTTGTCAACGGTCGACGTTGAGTTAGCACGTCGTGTTTGGTATCATTTTAAAGCTCTATTACTTTTTTTTAAAAAATTACAAAGTTTCTTCTCATAAGGGTCTCAGCCCCTGTAATAATTCTTCTGAGAAATGGATCTGTTCCGTGTCTGGACAATAGAGATGCACAAATGGTTACTCTTTGATCCAAGGCCGTTGGAGAAAGAGCGTGCGGCACCCATATATTCCTTTCCTGTTTTTTTTACCGAGTCTTATCAAATGATCGTAAGCTGTTGTCTTCGGGGAACCAAGTTCATGTGACAAATCCTCAATTGCTTTGAGCGGATCGGATTCTACCAACGAATTCAGGGTTTCATCATCGATTTTTTGAGGTCTTCCAATTTTTGGTTCATCCGTTAACTTCCTATCACCACTTTTAAATTTTTTAAACCATCTAGAGCACTTTCAAAGCTTCACGATGTCCCCATAAACATCGCAAATAATCTGTGTGGCTTCTTTGGATTTCAGTCACTCATCAAACAAAACAGCAAGATATGACGCAAATGTGTTTCTTCAATTTCAGTCTTCCGCATTTTTCTACAGCGGCATTGTAAAAAAAACTTCATTATAGAAAGAATACTTATTAAACTTTAAAATGATACCAACTTCGATGTGCTAACTCAACAGTGACCGTTGACAAACTGACGTCAAAGTGACGCAAAAAAATGGTAATTTTTTTCCAACCCAGAGTCCAGAGATCCATAGGTCTCGTTAGCGAAATGACTTGGGTTAGTTTAGGTTAGGTTAGGTTAGTGAGACATCCAGTGCACCAGTTGTCTAGTGCACCAAACGTCTTGTACACCAGACGTCTAGTTCGCCCCACCTCATTACTGGTGAGTCGTAGAACGAATTTTCTGGGGACGAAATGCGGCAGAACCGTTTCCAGGTGGACTTTCAGACGCAGAGACGACGTACTGAAACTGAAAAAACTAAATGGAGACAATAAGTGGTGACCACATACTTCATATATGAAATGAAGAAAAAATATGTATTGAAGTTATTTTAATTATTACAGTTGAACAAAGCTTCAAAATTCATGCAAACCTCGTGACCGCTATAGACGTCATAGAGAATGAGTAGGTTTGATAAAAATTTCAGCCGAAGGATAAACATGATTATATTTTGACATGTAACCATTCCTTTCACTTTAACCTGCGGGCATTATTTCAGCAGTTATCAATCTCTATGTGTCGCTATACCTCTTCTGAATTTCAGAGATTCAGGAATTTCAGGCACGTTCGTCGTCAAAATCTGCTTCTAACCAAATTGCTGGTACGTTCTCAGTGTCGCAGTTCGATCGTTTCTCAAACCAAAGTGATGTTTGTACGCAAACTATATTTAAGTTATCATATTAATATTTAAAAAGCTTCAAAGCTTATGATTTGCAGTGCCTGTATCTACTCCATTCTTCTTTACGGCTATACATCTTAACATTTTAAAAGCCAATGTAGCTCTGAGAGCCTGCGTAAAATACTAGAAGTATACTATGTTTAAATTTATTAGAAATGATTAGGAATGGACGATGGAAATCTTCTAGAAATATACAACAAATAAAAAACAAAACACTGACAAGGTTACAATAAGAGTTAAATATTATTTTCATTCACACTTCACTTCAATTGATCCTTGGAACTTTTCTTTTATATCTGTAGGAACAGGTTTATAATAAAAAAAACCCTACAATTAATTGCATGATAATTGTTTAGTTATATGCAGTTTTTTTTTTATATAAACACACTTAGAAAAATACCGATATACGGTGATAATGATTTTGAAGTCTCACCTGTGGAATTTCATGACGCCAAACATGCTGCATATGGCTAGGCTAAGCGCTGTATGTGGAGTGTTGATCCCCCAACGTCATAGACTACAGACTACAGACCGACATTCACTCATCATCCTTATTATAACAGGACTTTACTTTAAATGAGTGGTCTTCATGGGACGACATTCGTCTACCACAAATTTTGATTAATATGCTGTGACTGGCATTTTACGGTGAGGGATCATATTCACACCAACAAAGGATTATTTTCATTTTTTTTTTTTTAAATTTCCGTCGGGAATCGAAGCCACAATCTTCGTCTTGCCAAGCAAACGCTTTAACCACTGAGACATACCATCCGGCAAGTGCTTTATCACTATGGAATACTCTTCCACAAATTAGCGAAAAACCCCATTACTTCAATTCTTACAAGAAGTCTTACACCTCCGCAACGAAAAAGTTTCATATATATTGCCCTCTAAGAATTCGCAATTTTACGATTCCTTTACGCAGGAGACGTTAACGGCCAATTTTCACAATTTATTTGTTAGTTTCAAGAAGGAAAAAGAAAGATTTTTCTCATTTAGACCAAACGGGCCCAATCATTTTGGGCGAATTCATAAGTGAACGACAAGAGTTTTGTTAAAGAAAAAATTTACCATTTAGTCACTGACTAAGCGATGCATTGATTTATTCCATAAAACTGATGTCATTAATAAATCAAATGCCGATGGTTATCTCGTTGGGAAAATGAAATGAGCGTGGTGTGCTAGGCTCGTGGTTCGAATCAACTGATCATTTTTCATCAATTAACTGATGAGAAATTTATAATAATACGTATTTTATAAATTTATATTTTCTAAACATTTTTTTATACTTTAATTGATTTATGAAATTCCATTTTTTTCAATGTTTTCAGCTTTCACTTTGAGATCCATCATTAATAATAAATATTTATTTATTTACCTTGTTTTAATATGGATCACGTAAGATATGGCATCCGTTTAGAAGATTGTAGTTTTGAGTAACTAGTAGCCTTCCTTGATCCATCAATGTCAAGAGACAACTGAGCTGCATAATACTTCATAAGTGGTCAAACCCATTTTATGTAGGATAGGGGGTAGGGGGTGTGTCTATCTGGGAATGATAAGAGAGGGTGACACATGACGGTTGCATGGATGAAGAAGATAATGATTTCAATAGAAAAAAAATGTATGTAATGTTTATTTTAAATTTTTATTCTCTTTATATTGATGGATTGAGGAAGGCTTCGAGTTAGTTGAAACTGCAGTCCCTTCTTAAACAGAGGCTATATTTTACGTGATCTATGTAAAAACAAGGTAAAATAAATAAATATTTATTTTTAATTTCAAACAAATTCAAATAATACATTATTTTATATTTTACCTGTTCGCATCGGTACACGATATATTCCGTGTAAGATTCCCCTACCGTTGACATCGGTAGTCATGATATATCGCTTAGCTACTTTCTTAGAATAGTTTTTCATGCATCATCTGATACCTAAAGGATACAAAAACCATTGTGATATGGAAATAGACCCGATAAATACATTTATGCTTCAAATACGTGTTTTAAAAATGACAGTATAATCTATGATTCCACCGAGCTGTAATGAAAGGGTTAAACACTTTATTTACACGTAAATAACTGTGTTTTGGAATTAATTTGACTATTTTTAAAGTAGCTTTGAGTATAATGAAATAGCTTTGGCATAATTGTCCATCATTTTAAGCAAACACCGTAAATCTTACATGGAAGAAGTTTATTTTTGCACGTGTTAACATAAAAAATGTATTTCCTTTTTATAGTCGTTTTTCTACATTCTTTGTTTACGAGCTATGAAAGAGGCGCTTTAGTTTTGAAGAATATAAAGTGAGAAAATAAGCGAAACTCGTGAAAAAAATATGACTTATTTTCATCATCATCATCATGATTACCATGTCTGCTTCCCCAACTGAAGAATAGACCTATTACGAAATGCCGCCACAAAGCTCTGTCAGCTGCCATAGTTTTTAACCTCATTCCACGTTAGCTCTGCCTCTCACAGATCCGCAGTGTATATTCTATGTATAGTTCCAGACAGCAGTTCGAAGGAATCGCCTCGTCCCTATCGGACATTCAGACTTTGTGCCGACTAACTTCCATTTTTGCTTGTATTTTCGGTAAGAGGCTCTCAATGGATCCAAAAAATATTTTTATTTATTTATTTTTATTTTTACACATAGTATATTTTGATATCAGCTTGATATAGCTCTTTTAGGCCGATGCCGAAAAGTCTAGAAAAACGATATTTTTTCTCTTATTTTTGTTCGCTCGCCTGACATACACATCTAATAATGTTAGTTTTAATTATATAAAATTACACGGCTTTTGCATACGCGATTTTGTTTGTTATGACAGTTGCTCCATTTCTTGGTGGTGGACGGGTCATCTTTAATTTGCTTTATTGCCGTGATTGCCTTGGCGGCGCTATAAGGCAGTGTTCCGGACAGTCGTCAGTCAAGCCCGAGTCAAGGGATGTCAAGACTCGGAAATAAATGCGAATTGTGCGTCAAAAACAAGTTCTTTGCGTTGTTAATCTGCTCCTGCATCCTTTCTACACGCGGCCACTTGATGAACCCGCGACTTATCGTTCTATTTAAGGACGGACCATGTCAATACATTTCAATAACGAATAGATTATTTCTAACCTTGTTTTAACATAGATCACACTGAGCAATGTTTCATTATTGAAAGCTTACAAGATTAAATAATAACAAGTTATTAAATATAGTTCAAATGATTTCACGATACCTCACTCCGCACACTATTATATTAATTATTTAAAAATATTACTATGTGACTTTAAAAAAAAAAAAATAGTTCCGTTCATAATCCGTTTCAATAATAGAAATTGCACCGAAAAAAGAAAACCGCAACATGTATCATTACCCTCGTAAGCATCAGGCCTTATCCGAGTGAGCTTTTGGCTCGTGAAAAAAGCTGGCCTAAAGAATTACCACTCGCACGTAAATATGCACACCGCGCAAGTGTTTCGGTTGAAAAATGGCCGTTTCAAAATGAAAAATTTGCAAAGTGTTTTTTCCTGTTGAATTTTAGAAGGCCCTCCTCTCCTGAAAGGGGCGCTATCTGACCCACTCGATCTCTCTCCTTTCTCTATCTTTCACTTTCAGTTTTTACTTTTCATGTTGGTGCATACGAAAAAATGCCGACAGATTTTTTTTTTTTTTATGTAAACGCTTGCAGGAGAGCACAACCGGTCAAGACCAGTGCACTCTATGACGCTCAGCCAGGGAGGCTGGACGCTCAAAAACGTGTGTTGTGTTCGTGTTTGTGTGTGGGTTGGGGAGATTGCAAGTGTATATTTATCTGTTTCTTGAAAAAGATTTAGGAAGGAGGAAACACAGACGCTGGAAGAGCATTCCATAGCTTGTTGTATTTAAGGAAGGAACTTTGGAAGCTGCCAGTTCTTGGTCGACATATATTAACCGTGTATGGATGTTCGGCAAGTGTAAGACGAGATTGTCGGCTGAGTGGGTGCAGGAGGAATTAGTTCTTTAAGTTCCGAAGAGCAGCGACCGTGGTAATAACGGTAGAAAAGACTAAGAGAACCAACCTTACGTCTGTGTTCCATTGATTGTAGATTAGACGTAAGGGTGTCATTGTTTATCAAACGAATTGCTTTTCTTTGAACTGAGTCAATTAAGTTAAGAAGGTATTTTGGGGCTCCAATCCAAAGGAAACTGCCGACAGATTCGGATTTGTCCTTTATATAGAAGAAGAAGTTTATGTTGAGGATTATGTTGCTTAAAAGCTAATCGATGGCAATAATTATGATATTGCCATTTTGTCAGAATGGCTTACTTGGTAATATCGTAGGTTTTCAAGGCAAGATTTGTATTTGTAGCGTTACCTATATCCAATAAAATATTGATCATATAGTCTATCATATCAATCAAGGAAGATAGGCACCTAGTAAGAACCATCTCAGTGAGGCGAACCCGATGGATCAGTCACATTATGCGCCACGATGGTCTTCTTCACGACATTGTGGAAGGGATGGTTGAGGAAGAAACTGCAGAGAGCACCGTAGGCGGGAGTATTTGCAGCAAATGTTCAAGTTCATGAGTAACATCTCTTATGCCGAGCTAAAGAGGATTAAAGAAGATCGAAAAGAGTGCAGATCGAGATGCAAGATTTTGTTGCTGTAAACCAATCCACCGGATTGATACTACGAAGAAGAAGGACATTTTTATATTATAACCCAGAATTTACGTCATTGAGTACAGCCATTGATTTTTACGTGGACTCTGAATGGGTGGTGCTTTACGGGACAACTTTCATTTACTGACAACTTTAATCAACTTTGACTGACATTTAACGTATGAGGTATAAAATTCACACTTACCAGGGATATTTATGGTAAGTAATTTTTTTGGTAGTATTCAATTAAATTTTTGAGCAGTTATTATTAAGCAAACGTCCAGTAATAAATACCTAAAAAGACGAATAAAAATAATCATTTGGCATTAGAAAAATTTATATCAGTAGAAAAAAATAAATTAGCAGGAAATAATTAATGAATGGTATTTAACAATATAGCTTAGGTTAGGTTAGGTTTCCATTTAATGGGTTAATTATTCATTAATTTTACATAATTTTTTACCAATATTGAATATGTTACTGCGATTTTAATTTTTAACTGACCATATGATTGTGGTATCCACTGTGTCACTATGATTAGTGACGCAGTGGATACTGCCAATTTATTTTACATTGATGACAATTAACACGTCCTGCCAAAACCTTGAATTAGTTACTGAACAAAAAAGTAATACAGGCCAAATAAATATTAGTGTAATTTAGACGATTAAAAAAATGCTATAATGATTAGTAAATATATTCCACTAATGATAAAAAACCAGGTGATGTTCAAATTCTTTTATAAATTACGAATGTGAATCGGAGGACGCGACTCTTTAAAAATCTACAAAATGTAGAAGTAGAAATTGCTACCTTAAATATAATCAGTTTCAACTAGTGACAAAATTACATTTTTTTTTAACTATTTTTTTTATATAGCTTTCAGATTAATTTTGCGACCTCTATCGTGCACACCACCTGACACCTTAATTTCAAAACACACGTATATCAACTAATAAGAAAAAAAAGCCTAAGTTTTTTTATTGAGCGATTTATAAATTGAATATTTTTTTTTCAGTACATAGATAATTGGCACGACACTCTTAAAACCTAGACCTTTTGGTACTTAAAACAAGAAAATTACAAAATAGTATTTAATTATAATTATTATAATTAATTAACTTAAATTTTGAATATCAAACCTGTGACTGATTACTTGGCAGTGGAGTACTTTGAGCTTTTATCCTCGTTCGTCTGCCCTCTCCATCCCTTCCTTTTTCGGTGGTCTCGAGACTCCCTTTAGAGGCCCTCGGTATTTATATCACACAGAGATTTTTACACGAATATTATCTTAACCGTAATGTATGCAAGCAGTTTTCCTTTTACGAGAGAAAAAATGTTATATTTCCTAAGTAAAATATCTGTATTTTTATATCAAGTTACTTTATTCTTCGTTAAAGTCTGATGTTTTCTTACTGTTACCTGTGACAAAAAACTTAAATATTAAAATAATTGTCCTTACAATACGATAAATTTTGTTATTTATAAGACGTGATTATCATTCTTTTATGTAAACACATACAAGAGAATACCAACAGATGGTGATAGTAATTTTGAAGTCTTATCTGTGAAATTCTATGACGCTTACCATAGTGCATATGCCTAATCACTTCATGTGGAGTGTTGATCCGCCAGCCTCATAGGCTTCAGCCCGGGATTCACGTATCATCTTTATTATTACAGGAATTTACTATGAAAGGGTGGTCTTCACGGGACGAATTTAGTCTACCACCAATTTTAATCAATAGGCTATAACTGGCATCTTACGGGTGAGGGATCAAATTCACACCAACCGGGGTACCTTAGAGCACAGAAATCGATTAAAAATCCTTTTTTTTAAATCTGCGTCGGAGATCGAACCCACAACCTATGACTTGCGAAGCAAACGCTTTAATCATTGAGCTAAACCCGCTGGTTGATGACAATGCGCATCTAATTGATGGTCACATTTTGTTGTTTCTTCAAGAGTCACTAAAGTATTGCAACTATTTGAGAAGATCGTAGGTTGATAAAAAATGAATAAATTTATTTATTTCACATAACTAAAAGTTCCGAAAAAAAATACAATTGATATAAATAGTTTAAAAAGAAAATCGTATTAAACACGGTAAAAATCAAAAATATTAAATTATAAAAATAAAATAAAGGAAACAATGAAAATGTGGGGGACTGTTTTATCGACCAAACCAATTTCGGTATCTATATCATGTCTATTAATATTTGCATTGTATGTCCCACAGAGGTTGTTAGAATCGCCGCCACCAGAGGTCGCTTCAAATACTATTGCACCTATTAAGGTGGGAGTTGAGTAGGCTCTATCACTATGAGATTCAATATTGATTTCAACGGTTAGTTTATAAAAGTTTGCTTAGAGTTACTTAACAAACAACCTAATAAATGTCATGTTTTAGCTCATCTTCCTAAAAGCTCTAGAGAGTTGTGTCCATCTTAGTATCTGCAGCGTTGTTGTGGGCAGCCGCTTATCTACGGAAACCAGAGCTTTAGTGGCTAACTGCTGCGGCATACGACGTGCATGTTGTGGTTGACGTTTGGTACAGCAATGTTGCTGCAAGCAAAAACTGAAGCTATCCCACATGTCAACGTTATAGCTACCATTATCTTTTTTAATTTTTGAAATGTTAAACTTACCAAAAAAGTGATATAGATATTATAATTATATCTTATTTTAATATATATTTTTAAGCATTCATTTTAAGCATGCCTTTGATATTCATAATTCTTATTAAGTTCGTTATCTTAATATCAGAAGCAATTTCTGAGGTTTCAT
This sequence comes from Glossosoma conforme, assembly GCA_022606575.1. Taxonomy (NCBI): domain Eukaryota; kingdom Metazoa; phylum Arthropoda; class Insecta; order Trichoptera; family Glossosomatidae; genus Glossosoma; species Glossosoma conforme. Next base: position 218,990 of record JAGTXR010000027.1, read on the forward strand.
TAGCTGTTATTATTTTTTAGTAGCCAGTGGGTATAGTTCAATGGTAAAAGTGTTTGTTTTGCAAACCGAAAGTCATGGCTTCGGTTCCCATCGGAGATAAAAAAATTGAATCGATTTCTGAGCTCTAAAAATACCCACGGTTTGTGTGAATTTGATCCATCACCCGTAATATGCCAGTTATAGACTTTTTATCAAAATAGGTAGTAGACAAAAGTCATCCCGTGAAGACCACCCAATTAGGGTGATGCGTAATTGTCAGGCTGGCTATGACTTTGGCGGTTCAATTTTTTTTTTTACAATTCGTTTTTTCTTTGCAACACTCTACATGAAGCGATAACCATAAGTAAGATGGTAAGCGTCGTACAATCCAAAGATGAGACTTCAGCATCACTATCACCATCTGTCGGTATTCTCCTGTACGTGTTTACACAAAAAAAATAATGCCACCATGTACTTTGTTCGATTCAAACATTTCAAACCAATCTCATTTCACTATTGATATAATTCCATAACTGAAGTTTGATGAATACCACGCCAGGATGGGTGAGGTCCGCCCATACCAAGAAAGTGCATATTGCTCTGAATTAAACGCGGCTTGTGGCTACGGAGTGCCTAAAACCTACCCCAATATCATAGTTATATCAACTCTCGGGCATTGCCCCACCAAACATACGGCGAGAAGTTACCACAAAGAAAGAGCTCTCCAAAACAATCCACGACACACTCCACCCTCAAAGGCTCAAATCAAGAAGAAGTTTCCTACAGTCGACAACGGAACTGGTGATACCTGAGGCCACCCTGCGGCTGAACACAAGGAGAAGCGCAACTGAGGGGAATTCTTGGATTGTCCCAAAAGAGGACCTAGCGCCTGGATACGACCAGGGGTGGAATATATGGAGGTCCTTTACCAGACTTTGCACCGGAGTACGCAGGACGAAGACGTAAATGAAAGCCCGGCAGTTTTACAGCAGACCAACTGAATGTGACTGCGGCGTGGAGCAGACTCTGTCACACCTTCTGGAGTGTGCGCTGTGTCCGAGTAGGAAGACCCAGGAAGACGTGACGATGTCCGAGAGTAACGCCGTCGACGTCGACAGAATCTGACCCTCTTGTTTCTGACACGATTATAATAAAAATAAATCCTACACTGCACATTTCAGTTGAATTTTGTATGAGTAGTGCAATATAGTGCAATCGTTAGTACATTGCACCGAAATGGCCAACCGCATAGTATTTCCCCGACGGTATTCGCGCTAATTGATAATTTGCGTTTCGCTAAACTAAGTACATGCAATCATTACAGTGGCCAATAAAAAGCTAGAGCTTTAGGTGCAGAGTAACCACTGACCAAACTATTAAATATTCCCATTAACGTAAATACCGCGCGACGATCAATTAAATTACATTAAAATGTAATGTGTTATTGTATTCATTAAGAAGATTGATTATCTGAATTAATTTATTTTAACAGTTGTTTCTTAATGGATTTTTTTCATATCAATTCATTCATTTCTCCATGTCTGCTCCCTCAACTGGAGCCGAGGTTGTGGTCCCGAAATGACGGCATGGCGACGCCGGAATACCAAGGATCCGGCACTGAAGATAAATCCATAGACCGGAGTTGAGTTGATACTAATTTATTTCATACGAGACCCATTTTTATACCCTAATTTACAACATCAGTAAGCATTTATAAAAGTAATGTAAATTCATTGAATATCGTACACCGCACATTCCTCAATACTGTTTTCGGGTCTGATCCCTTCATTTCACATAAAGTGGCAGATTTTTGGGATGGTCAACGCTCCGTAGCGTAAGCATTCATTATTAATATTAATACATAGAATTTCGTACACCGCAAATTCCTGGATACTTGTTGTTTTGGAACTCGATCCCCTCAATTTACATAGAGTAGTAAAATGCCCTGTATCGTACCCGACTGTATGTATCTACGATAAAGAGTTTGATTATAACCATTACTTTAAAGACTTTTGGATGTTAAATAAATAACGTTTGAACACAAGCCACCACAAAGCTCTGTGTACTGACTATATAGTTGGCGGTCATAACGCAATGGTCAAAGCGTTTGCTTTGCAAGCCAAAGGTCGTTGATTCGATCCCCTACAGAGATTAAAAAAAAAGGATTTTTTATCGATTTCTGAGCTCTAAAATACCCACGGTTGGTGTGAATTTGATCCATCACCCGTAAAATTTCTGTCATAGCCTATTAATTAAAATTAATGGTAGACGAAAGTCGTCCCGTGAAGACCACCCATTCATAGTAAATTCTTGTAATAATAAAGGATGATGCGTGAATCTCGGGCTGTAGTCTATGACGTTGGCGGATCAACACTCCACATGCAGCGTTCAGCCATTTACACTATGGAAAACGTCATAGAATTGCACAGATGAGACTTCAGAATTACTATCACTATCTGTCGGTATTGTCTTTTATGTGTTTACATAAAAAAAAAAGTTCCCGACGGCTTACCAGAATGGCGAGAGCCAGGGGACTTGTATAGAAAAGGCCGCCGTAATAAATGCATTCCTGCGCCATTCTCAGGACATGTCTCAGCTAGGTCCACCTTCGCCTCTTGATACACTGCCCTGCTTTTACAAAGATTCAAATAAAACAGTTCATTAAAATAATTAAAATTTACAATTAAAAAAAATGACCTTTTAAAACTTATTGAAATATTGATTTAATGAAAAACTTAATAATATCAGTGAAAAGAGGGGCAATTAAAAAGTTTATAAGTGAAATGGCTAAATATTTATGTACTAAACTCGGCTGGAACTATTCGGCAAGAGAGGTAATAATGAGCCGGCCTTTCAATTAAAACATACTTTGTAATTCAAATAAACTAGTTTTTGGAGGTTTTCAGCTTTTGGAAATTTCGCCCGGGGCTCCCTCGGAATATTTATGGAAGGCATAAATTCAATACAAACAACCCAAGAAACTGGCAGCAGCTTCTGTATACAGGACGATTCAAAATTACCACCATCATTTCATGTAAGACAATCATCCTATGGCGACGAAATAGTGTTTTTTTCTATGTTTTCAGCATTCACTTTGAAATCCATTATAAATTATAAATATTTTATGGATTTTGACTATATTACAATATTATAAGTAATTAAATATACACATACTATAACGCAACAAATCCATAAAATAATGTCACCTTGAGACAATATCAAGAAGGTAAAATTATTCATCAGTAACACAGGTAAATAACTAATTGTAAAGTGCGCGTCGTACATACAAGAAGTTGTTTCTCATCCATTCAATCTATAGTTCAGTTCGAGACCCGAGTGGTACTTACTTAAATAAATAGACTGTCGGAAATACTAATAATATAAAAAAAAAACTTGTGAATAAATACTGACTGATTGAATAATAAAAAATAATAATATACACACTCTGAATAAATTACTATAGACATCTATCGTTATACAATGGTAACATTGGTAACAATGTTATAAATGCAAGATTTTCGACGCATGCATTCGGGCAGTCGATGGTCGTGTGGTCAAAGGTATTGGTTCGCATCCCGCCTCTGCCGATATTTTTTCTGAACGAATTGATGCGTATAAAAAGAATTTGTTGCGTTTTAGTATGTGTATATTTAATTACTTATAAATATTTATTTATTTACCTTGTTATTACATAGATCACATATGATAAGTTCTCTATTAGAGTTATCTCTTAACAAGAGAAGGATTGAGAAAGGCTACGAGTTAGTCGAAACTGCAGTCTCTTAATAGAGAACTTATCTTACGTGATCCATGTAAATACAAGGTAAATAAATAAATATTTATAGGACCAATTCCTCCTACACCCACCCATAACCGAAAAACTCGTCTTACACTTGCCGAATATGTTTTCTCGGTTAATATGTGTTGACCAAGAACTGGCAGTTTCCAAAGTTCCTTATAAAAATTCATCGCGAAAGTAGTAATAATTGTAATTTTATTTTAATTACATTATAATTATCAGTACAAATATTATGAATTGAAAATAATTTAAACGGCCGACGGGTATAGCTCAATGGTCAAAGCGTTTGCTTTGCAAGCCAAAGGTCGTGGGTTCAATCCTCGACGGAGATGAAAAATAAAATAAAAATATTTTTAATCGATTTCTGAGCTTAAATATACCCCCGGTTGGTGTGAATTTGATCCCTCACCCGTAAAATTCCAGTCATAGCCTATCAATTAAAATTGGTGGTAGACGAAATTCGTCCCGTGAAGACCACTTCATAGTAAATTTCTGTATTAATAAGGATGATGCGTGAATCTAGGGCTGAAGTCTATGACGTTGGCGGATCATCACTCCACATACAGCGCTTAGTATATGTAACATAGTGAGCGTCATAGAATTCCACAGATGAGACTTCAGAATTACTATCACCATCTGTCAGTATTCTCCTGTATGTGTTTACATAAAAAAAATGACAGTCAATGTTGATTGAAGTTGTCGGTAGACGAAAGTCGTCTCGTGAACACTGCCTATTTATAGTGAATCCACTTAAAAATGGGTCGCTGTATTCAATGACGTGAAATTACATTCATGAAAAAAACATGACCCATGGGCCATGCCGCCTGACAAACGATAAAATGTAATGAAATAAATTGAAATCTGTCAGTATTCTCATGTATGTGTTTACATAAAAAACAACTATAAAGTATCAGTCACACTGTACAAGTCTGGAGCTTTACAGTTTAATTTATTTCAAATCGACTTTCGCTCTTTTTCTATTCTCCGCTGTGTAGTAAGCAAGCGATGTACAGGGAGAACGAAAAACAGAAAAAATAATCAAATACCCTAAGAGTCGCATTGGCTTATTGTAATTGACTGCGATTGGATACGTGCGACAGTTACAAAAAAATGGTTAAAAGCTTAGCTTTTCAATTTAACACAACAGGGTTTTTTTGGATGTTTTTATGATTATTAAATATTAAGTTACGATATACATTGAATCATAAACTTTTTAAAAATTATAATTTTAAATTTATTTTAATTAAAAAATTAACAAATTCAAAATATTTCGTTTTGATTCACATTTATTTTTAATGATTTAAGGTAAGCTAGACAGCCAGTGCACCAGTTGTCTCGCGAGCCAAATGTACCATGCACCAGATGTTCAGTGTCCCCCACGTCGTGACCGATGAGTTGTTGAACGAATTGTCTAGGAATGATAGCTCGTGACACTCAAAATAATATCTGAAAGTGCTCTCATTGAAAGCGAAACCACGGTCTTCAAGTATGTGAGTGAACACTGTTCTGGGTGATTCATATTAAAACAATATTATTAATTATTATAAATTTAAGATTCAAATCTAGCCGCCACTGTGGCCAAAATGGTTTCGGCCTTAAGAGCGTCGAGCTAATCGTCGGTATCCTTATATAAGTTCCAGATATAGAAATGAATATTTAAAAAATATGTTTTTTTTTTGCATTAATCATGTTTTCTCTTTATTTTCAGGTAAGAAAACAATTCACAGCAACGAGAATTACAACACTGAAGGAAGGGTATATTGAAATTAATAATTAAAATTCGAAATATATAATACTGAAGACATTGTATTCAAAGTATTTATATATATTTTGATGGACATAAGAATCTTTTCCATGTTGAAAAAAATATAAAAATACATATTATACCTTTCTTGGTTTTAAATATTGAAATGATATGAGCTTGATATAGCTCCTTTAGGCTGATGCCGTGAAGCCTCGAAAAACGATCTTTTGTCTCTTATTTTTGTCCGCTCGCCTGACATGCACATTTAATGTTAGTTTTAATTTTATAATGTTGCACGGCGTTTGCATGCGACATTTTCTTTGTTATGACAGTTGGTCCATTTTATGTTCGCCACTGTCATCTTTAATTCGCTTGTCTGCCGCAACTATTGGCGGCGCCAGATGTCAGAGCGCGCCGTCAGCTGGATCTCGCTAGCGACCGTTATGGCGCGCGCCTAAGAGCGTTCGCCATAATGGGTGACGAAAAAGTGTTTGACAAATCAACGTGAATTGTAAAACACTAACAAGTGATTTGTATTGTGAACCTGATCCTGCATCCTGTCACCCAGTTAATCGATTTCAAACTTTGAGAGGAGGATATCAGTACATAAATATAAGATATGATGCTGTTCCGCCGTTTTGATTTATTTGACAAATCAATGTACACAAGTCTGTTATTGGTGCACCATTAACTCTATTAGTTGCCACTGTATAAGTTGCGACTCCAGCGCTGTTCTGTCGCAACTGCCGGAGTCGTTAGTTGTGCTCCTACCAGTAGCCAGCTGTGATCAGGCCGGGGCCTGAAGCACTTAGCTCTGCCTCAGTGACTGAAAGTTTGTCAATTTATCTTAAATATATCCCAATCCCCTCCAAAAAATTATTTTTGTTGCTCATCTACTCCCCATCCCTCCACCACGCGTACTGATAGCTATCCCGGCGACGTGAAGGTTTTTTTTAGTAACGGGGGTGTTAGTAGTATATCCGCAGACAAAAAAGTAGTTTATAGAACAACTTAAAACACCTTCTTTAAGTATAATGAACTCGTATGCTGAAAATGTAGCTTTTCACTTTGTGTATTTAAAGGGTATGCATTATAGTACTGTAGGGTTTCGCTAGTTGCTATATCACGTGCTAAAACATTTTAAGATTATGCGTTTTTTAAATGTCAATTTGACTGTCAAAAAATTCAATCAAGTTCTCAATTATATAAAAAATACTCTCCAAACAAACTATTGTATAGAATTTAGATTTTGTCACATTTTAATTTTCATTTATTTACACGATATTCCGTTTTCAAAGCGTAAAAACCACAAATGCTTGTGACCATAAAAACCACATTGTGAAGGCTCTATTTTTTTGAACTTGAAATTACTCAGCAAAGAGCTAAAATACATAGTTATAACATTATAAGAGTAGTAGTATTTAATATAGTATGGTAAATTATTCGTAGTTTCAACAAAAGCCAAATAAAATATGTAATAAATAAGAACAAAAGAAAAAAATAACACAAAAAGTCAGATTATTTGTTAAATTATAAATCTTAATATCATTCTGTCTACGGGAGAAACGACTTCACGTCACCAGAATAATTATCTGATCACGTGGAGATGGATTGAGCAGCTGATTAACAACACAATTAATTGTTCAGAAGCACATTGACATACTCATTTATATGTACTTCGATAACTTTAAAAACTTCTGGCCTGGACCTAGTCACAGCATTCAGGCCGGGCCAACAACAACATGATCTCGCCGCCGTCGGCACACAACTCACTAAGCACTAGGCGTCGTGGTCGGTGACACCCAGCGCCACACGTAGCGATCTTTATAACTAGTCCTCCAAAGGCATTACAAAATGACAAAACATGAACGTCCGATGAGTGAACGAAAATAAGAAACGAAAGATTGTATATCGAGGTTTTCGGTACCAGTCAGCAAGGGCTATATCATGCTGATGTCAGTCTATGGTCACAATATATTATATAAAAGTATATAAGTTCATAAGCACCATGCTGTTCCCTTAATTGGAGCATATAGACTACACGAACTGCCGCCACTCAATTCTGACAGCCGTCATGGTTCTCGCCTCGTTATATGTCAGTTCTGCTTCCCGCAGTTTCACCAAGTACATTATATGCATAGCTCCCGATGACATTCAAAAGCAGCGTAAAGTTGTGGAGTTAAAGAAAAGGCAGCTGTTTTTAATGCTTTCCTGTGGCATCTGAAATTGTTGTCCTAGCTACTGCCTCTTGACTGACTGTAAAAAAACAACGTCATACTATCGTATTTTCAGTATTCTTCGAATGTATCTAGTTTTTAAATATTTTATACGGCTGTATTGGCTTTTATTGAGTTGCCAAGATTCATAGCAGTATAGTTGGATATATGCTGCATTAAAAAATAATTTCAAATAAGCTCACGTTTAAGAAAGTTTCCATAGAGTGAATGCTTTAAAATAATAATAAAAATATCATTTATTATCATCATCATCATCAGCTTGTGTCAATCCACTGTTGAACGTAGGCCTCCCGCATGAGTCTCCATCCTCTTCGTTCCTCCGCCTACCGCATCCAGGTCACTCCCGCTATTCTTCTTATATCGTCAGTCCATCTTGTAGGGGGTCGGCCAATGCTTCGTTTGCCAGTTCGTGGGCGCCATTTCAACAATTTTCTTCCCCATCGACCGTCGTCTCTTCGACAGATATGTCCTGCCCATTGCCACTTGAGTGTGCCTGTTCGCTGGGTAGCATCCACTACTTGAATTCTTCTGCGTATTTGCTTGTTTCATTTCATATTTTAGCGAAACTCCGAGCATGGATCTCTCCATAGCACGCTGGGTGACTTTTGTTTTATGGGTAAGACTTGCTGTCAGATTCCACGTCTCTGCGCCATAAGTTAATACAAGGAGGATGCATTGGTTAATTCCCTTAGTTTTAAGACAATGCGGAATTTTTTCGGATTTATATAATTATGAAGTTTTTTTTAAAATTGCTGTTATACTCGCATATTTGTATTGTTTTTTTAAACTAAGGGTAATTAATACTGTTTATTAACAAAAGCTCTGTTTAAATGACGATAATAATTATCATTAGCGCTGCAGTGAATGAAGTGCATGCGACCATTTCCAGGCGAATGGACAAAAGCTCAGTTTTACTGAAGCCACCGTGCATTTCAGACCGCACAATGGAGAGTTTTCAGGACTGTTTTTGTATGGAACGTTCACTAATGAAAGCTCTGAACAATTAGTCGACCCTAGCGTGGTCAGGGACTACGCCGGAACACGTCAACCGAAAGCTTCAATACTGATTATTCAACTATGATTTATTGAGAGAGCTTTTACCGTTGAACACAAGCTATATATGTTTTAAGCTGAAAGCTCGTTAGTTTTTCAGTTTGTAAATAAATCTGCTGTAGTCTCCAAGGAATATTGTTGGGTGATTTGTTTTTCAGTTTTTTTTTTAAATTTGGATAATTAACTCGACGCTTTTGAGGCAAAGACTTTTCTTATATTACTTAACTATTAAGATTTTTATGTATGCGTGTCCAAAGAGCGAACAAAAATTATAGACTTAAATATCGTATATCAAGGCATTTTCGAGGGTTATATCGAGCTGATGTCAATACATTTCTAAAACGTCTACAAAATTGCTTTAATGTCGCAAGACTTTTTTTTTCTCAAATAATGACACGATTTATTTACCCATTATTTCAGAAGTACAATATATATTTAAGAGCATCTAGGGTATGCTGAGGTTTGCGTGAGTTGGGTGCCAAGAATTTTGAGCGAAGACCTCAAACGTCAACGCGTTGAAGCGGTCCAAGAACTTCTTCAAGACTACGGAACTCATGGCGAGAAATACCCCGACTCTATCGTCACTGGAGACGAGACTTGGGTGCACTACCTCAAACCCGACCCCAAAGAACAGTTTAAGCAATGGAAGCATCCAGAGTCGCTGACAGGAAACGGATCACCGAGCGCAGCTCACACCTGGCGGGATAAGCAAAGGGGAGATTCATCACGTACGGCTGCTAAACCAAGACTGAGCTCCACAGGCAGCTCGCTAAGGAAGGGATTTGGAGTGGGTGAACCAAGGTACACTACAAAATCATGGAATCCACCATAACAACGTTTTTCATGAATGAAGCGCCATGGTTACTTTATTTTACGCATAACCCTCTTCATATAGTATGTATATTATTTAAAGAAGGTTTTGTAAAACCTACTTTACTGTGGATATAATACGAGTGTACCCATTTTCTATGTCATAAACTACACTTTTCTTGTAAGCCGATACACTTCCGTCGTAACTTATTAAAAAGAGTCTCATTTTTTGGGATGTAATTATTTACTATAGACACTCGATAGTGGCTTCTCGACATAGCCGAAGCATGTCGAATTTACCCGTGAAACGCTTATTTTTCTCAGATTTATTGATGAAAGAAATAATTTTTTAGGTGATATTTGCTATGACATGTACGTGTTGTTGAATAGTTCTATCAATCTTCATTGGTTCTCTTCTTCGTGTCAGCGACGTCAAATTATTTCTCATTTTACGGATAACCATCGTGAATATATGCATTTAATAACGTACTTGTATATCACCCACATTGTAATATACGATGAGGGTGTAATGGATGTGAGTTGTTTGCAATCATAAACAAGTTTGGTATGCTCTTAAGGAGATTGCTCTACGATTGCAACGTCAGGGTCTCGATCAATATTTATCTATGCAACAACATGTGTGTGTGTTATGTCAATGTTATCATTGTTCTGTGTGTTTTGTATTTCAAAGCACGCCCATGGCAAAGGCTTTAGATCTCATAATGCAAATAAACAATGATTAATTAGACAAACAAACTTTATATTTGGGCATTATTTAATTTGGCCATAAATACTTTAAGTTAACTATTTTACGTGTACATTTATTAGACAATATTGAATGTATACACTTATTGTTTAAAAATAATAAACTAAAACAAAAGGTTTTATCTGATAAAAAAACTACCCTTAAAGAAGGAAAAGGGCGATGATGCTACCTATGCCTTTTACTTTGCTTCACGGTTTATGTATACAATATTTACTAGGGATAAAACACTGTGGAAAAAAAGTTCTCAAATGTTATTAAAAAAAGCCTAGGTTTTTTTCTGGATGAGGCCTTTTTTTAAGCATTAATCGGTTGATATCAAAATCGGTTAAATTCATAGTGAGTAAAAATAATACTTATAAATATGCTGTTTATAATACAATATTCGAAATTGGCCAATACATCAGTTACGTTATATGTTTCGTTAGTAGTGTTGGTTTGACTGACTTTTTTTTACAGAAAAATATCGAAAGATGGTGATAGTAATTTTAATTCTGTGGAATTCTATGACGTTTACCATGCTGCATATGGCACTGCATGTGGAGTGTTGATCCGTCAACGTTATAGACTACAGCCTAACATTCAAGCATCATCTTAATTATTACAAGAATTTTTTATGAATGGGTGGTCTTCACGGGACGATTTTCATCTACCACCAATTTTTATTAATAAGCTATGACTCGCATTTTACGGTTGAGGGATCAAATTCACGTCAACCGGGGATATTAAGGAGCTCAGAAATCGATTAATTTAAAAAAAACTCCGTCGGGAATCAAACCCACAACATTTGGCTTGTCAAGCAAACGCTTTGACTATTGAGCTATACCCGCTGGCACTAACATGGCCTGTATAAACAAACTTACGTTTTATATTTATTTTTTGTGAAGAGTTTCCCTTCAAAACTGCAGTCTTCTAGCAAGTAAATTACCAGTACTCAGTGTGATCCATGTTAAAACATGGTATGATATACAATAGATATATGCCTATTTAAAAAAAAAAGACTTTTGCGATCTACGTAGATGGGTGGTGGGGATCCCACACTATACAATTTTATTCTTCTGTATATTACAGAGAAAGCAAAATTATTGGATATCCCAAAGTAATTGTTGTAAATCAAACAGAGCGTTATCTTTAGGCACGCTGGTGAATTTATAAGCTTCGATAAAAACATATCTTGGAACGTTTTTCCTGGAATTCGTAAATTCAAATTTTACCAGCAACATTTTCCATCTCTCATATGAAAATGGCGCGTTCCCAAAAACGTTAAAATCAAATTCACGATAACGAAGATCAGCCTTCGGGCGAAACGTGTCAAACAAAACGTACACGCAGATTTAATAATCTTTCCACATACGTTTACGGAGATAACGTATTTACGGTTCATGTACGTCAAAAATACGTTTATTTTTCTGGAATAAGAAACGCGACTCTAGAAAAGAAGGAATGGGTTGACTTTATTTACGATATAAAAAATATATTGAATTTTTAACGCTTAATAAAAACGTACATTGGGCACAGCCTACAAATACCTTAGCTTTGTTTTATATTATGAAACAGTAATTCGAAATATATAAAAAAGACCCGTATTTATCTTTGTTTGGTAACTATTTCAAGGTATTGGTTTTGTTCTCACTTCATCCCACGTCAGGTCTGCTTTTTCAGCTTTTTCTTCTAGTACATTATATGTAGTTTCTAAGAACCTTCTAGAATAGCAAAAGTCCGAGGTTCTGAAGAGAAAGTAGATGTAGTTTATGCTTTAATGCGGCATCCAAAATATATGTCCCAGCAACTTTTGTCTTGCAACCGAATGAAGCATTGAAAGCTGAAGCGTTTTCACATCCCATCATTGCTTATAAATTCAAACCATCGTACTTTCAATATTTAACGAGGCCACTGTTTTCAAAACATACTATACGGCTGCATTGACTTTTGATGAAATGCCTAGACTCGTAGCCGTCTGTACGTCTTTATATTTTACTAAAAAGATGCGGACAAAAAAATGCTGTAGCTATTTAGTCGGTGAATTAAAAATCGCTCCAGTATTCGTAATGCTTCTTGCATTGACGGTATGATAATTTGCTTCTTGCAAAGACTTCTTGTTGACATCAGCATGATATAGCCCTTGCTGACTGGTACCAAAAACCTCGATATACAATATTTAGTCTCTTATTTATGTTCACTTGTCAGACATGAATGTGTCCGCCATATTAGAATTTTTGGACTAGTTATATAGACCGCCGCTTGTGACGTCGGGGCGACAGCCCATCACAGGCTCGCCAGTAGTGTTCCGCCCGTTGGCGAGAGCATATTATATTGTGGATCGGCCTAATGCTATGACTAGGTCCGGGCCACAAGTTTATAAAGTTTATCGTAAATATGTGTCAATGTGCTTCTGAAAAAGTCTGTTTTATTAATCTGCTCTTAATCATGCTACCATGCGACTGAGTAACACCTTTTGAGAGTGAGGAGGATGTTATTTTAAGCAACAGCTCTCAGTGACCTGTACGCCAATATATTTTAAAAAGCTTCTTCTTCGTAGTATCAATCCGGTGGATTGGTTTGCAGCAACAGAATCTTGCATCTCGATCTCCATTCCTCTCGGTCCTCCGCAACCCTTTTCAGCTCAGCATAAGCGCTACAATTCATGTCCTCGAATACTTGCTGCAAATACTCCCGTTTAGGGCGCCCTCTACAGTTTCTACCCTCAACCGTCCCATTAAAAAGCTAGTTAAAGTTTATTCTAATCATTCGCACACTATAAGTCTAAGTTATATAAATGTACATTAAGATAAGTAATCCCATACCTATTTTCAAGACATTTAGCGTCCCACAACCGGTCTTGAGATATCGCTTTGGGTGAGTTGAGGGACATCCCTATTTACAGAACAAACTTTAATTAAGTTCAGGGAAACGGAGAACTCTTCCACTAAGGATGTGTGTCAACCGAACGACTCACTTTCAAATAATCGCTGTTTTTCTTCGCAAATACGGAATAGGTAATCGAATTTCTAAAATAGACCTTAATCATTAAACGAAGGTAACAGAAATACAAAACGGCGAGTATTTGTAGTCTTAATTTGTTAATTAAGGTTAATTGAATATTTTTACTAACTTGAAAATAGTTCAAATTCAAATTTATACTTCTAATTTTGTAACAATTGTTTCATGCTATTTATAGTTTAAGCATTTATTTTGAGATCCTTTTCAAATATTATGTTTTATACACCTTGTTTTAACCTTGTATGATGTTAAACTCTGTGAGTGAGACGATACCGTGATTTTACTTGAAATGAGAGTTCAAACATAGTTATGTATTAAACTATATAAATAGTAAATATGTGTAGTGGGCGATAGGAAGCTAAGGAGTAGAAGATTAATGAAAGTATTTTCAGTTAAGTAATTTTTCAGAAGCTCTCATTGATTGTAAAACCTCAGTCTTGAAGTGTGTTGTAATGTTATGTAATGTAAAAGTAATACTCGTATATTGCAGTAGAAGAGACAGAAATGAAGTACAAGTATATCTAAAAACCTTATAATCAAATATGATTTTAAAAGACGGCTTGCTGTGGAACCGAAATGATGACGTCAGCTGAATGCTGACGTCGGAGCACAACAGATTCTACACGGAACAAAATGTTCAAACACTGGATTCGAATTGAAAATGATTTATTGAATAGTTTTTCATTGATTTAAGCTGTAACATTGATTAACCATAATTTAATAAAAAAATATTTTTTTTTATGCTCAAGGCATCTCTTCATACATATGTGAAAAAAGAGACAAAAATAACGTAATGACTTAAAATTCAATAATCGATTATGTTATTAAAAGCACGGCGGAAATGACGACGTCAGCTGAATAGTGACTTCGAAGCACAACGGAATTAACCGCTAAGGAAATGTCGATTTTTTGAATGACAGTTCATTGCTTTGAACTTTACTCGACATCCCTCTTCTTCGCGGTGCAATTCACAACCCTAGGATTCTTGAATATTTAAGCTTTTGCGTTCCAGATAAGTACACCCCTGCTCGTAGCCATCCATTGTTTTTGATGCCAGTTGATACTTGTGGAGCTTCGAGCACTCAATTTAGTACAACGGCAATTTTTACTAATGTTACCATCGTATAACGATAGATGTCTCTATAGTATTTATTCAGAGTGTGTATATTATTATTTTTTATTATTCAATCAGTCCGTATTTATTCACAAGTTTAATATTATTATTTCCGACAGTCTAGGTTCGCATCCCGCCTCTGCCGATATTTTTTCTGAACGAATTGATGCGTACAAAAAGAATTTGTTGCATTAGAGTATGTGTATATTTAATTACTTATAATAATGTAACATGGTCAATGATTTATAAAAGTAGATTAGAATATTGCAATAATAAAATAATATTCTAAAAATAATTTAAAAAATCCATGTAAAATATATTGTTCGGAAAATAATTATGTTTTTTTTGCTTACTTTAAGGAACTTAACCCTTTCGTTATGGCTCGTTGGAATACAAATTATACTGTCAATACGGCGTGAATTTTTCAAACCATTTTTTTGGCTTAAAACTAGTATTTGACGAATAAATGTACTTATCTGACCTATTTTCATATATCACACTGGTTCTTCTATCCTTCAGCTATCAGATGATGCATAAAAAACTATTATATGTGACAAACGTTCATTATGTAACTCCATACATGTGGTGGCATTGACACATGTGGTTTATAAAAAAATCGCTCCTGTGACGAAACCTGAAAATAATAATAGTAAAATGCCTGTAATAATTAAGGATGATGCGTGAATCTCAAGCTGTAGTCTATGACTTTGGTGAATCAACACTCCACATGCAGCGCTTAGCCAAATGCAGCAAGCGTATAGATAAGGTAAGCGTCATATAATTCCTCAGATTAGACTTCAGAATTACTATCACCATCTGTTGATATTCACCTGTATGTGTTTACATTAAAAAAATACGTCTGTGTTAGCTTGGTAACATGCGTACGATTCATAGCCTTGAAAAATTCTTCAATTTCTCAGTATTAATTTTGTGTTACCATTTATTTCAAGAAATAAAAGCACGACATTATTGTTTGCCGAATTTACCCTTCCCGGAAAAATTATTTAATTACATTATTTAATGAGTTTATAATGCTTTCGTATCGCGGAGGAAGGGTTGAGAAAGTGTTCATATTATTAAATTTTGTCAACTAAGGAATTGGGCGAGTGTGGGCGTTGACTGGAAGGAGCGCTTTCAGCGACACAATGTAAGGTAAGATGGAGGAAAAAATTTAAACAAATTGCTGAAATTCAAGAAAAAATCTTATTTTATTATAATAAGTAAAACTACACTAGTACAGCTGTGAGACATGGTGCTTATCTGAAAGGGATAAAAAAGACTAGAGGCCTTTGAGATGTGGTCATACAGAAGAATTCTCGGAATTTACTGGATAGACCACGTCACGAACACTGAGGTTCTCAGCATAATCAAGGAGGATAGGCACTTAGTAAGAACCATCTCAGAGAGGCGAGCTCAATGGATCGGTCACATCATGCGCCACGATGGTCTTCTTCACAACATTGTGGAAGGGATGGTTGAGGGTAGATACTGTAGAGGGCGCCCTAGACGGGAAATTTTTCAGCGAGTGTTCGAGGACATCAGTTGTTGCTCTTATGCTGAGCTGAAACCAGAAGATCGAGATGCAAGATTTGGTTGCTGCAAACCAATCCACCGGAATGATACTATGAAGAAGAATAAGTAATAAAATATCAATCAAACTCTGTTTGACCCATAAAACTTATGCGAAGAAATAATCAAGTATCACCAAGTTAATCGATCTAGCCGTTATTGAGTTATAAATAGTAAAACATACACGTCTTTTACTATAATATATTCAGATGATATATTAGCTGTTTAAAAAGTATCTAGAATGTAAATAATCAGTTATATTGAAAATACATTAATTCTCCTAGTATTAACTTATACGCAGAAACGTGAAATCCAACAGCAGGAAGTTGTAATTTAGTCGGTTGTAGAGCGGACACGTAACACAGTGGCGTCTCCGGCAGGCGGCTGATGATTGATCAGATTACGGTCGAGAGAGAAGAGAGAGTGAAGAACTCAACTCCCACCTTGATGTAATAGTGTTTGAATCGACCTCTGGTGACAGCGATTCTAACGACATATAAAGGACATACAAGGCAAACATTAATAGACAAGACATATAAACCGGAGTTGATACAATTGATAAAACAGAAGTCCGACACAGTGTTATTTGCTGTTGATTTGTCTGTGGTGGCTTGTAGAAGGCGCTTAACCAATGCATCAGCAGAGACGTGGAATATAACAATAAGTCTTACCCATAAAATAAAGCTCACCCAGCGTGCCATGGAGAGATCCATGCTCGGAGTGTCACTAAAATATCTGAAACGAGGATATCCGCAGAAGAACTCAAGCAATGGAGGCTACCCAACGAATAAATACACTTAAGTTGTAATGGGCAAGACATATCTGTTGAAGAGACGACGGTTGATGGAAAATAAAAGTATTGGAGTTGCACGCAAGATCTGGCAAATGAAGCATTGTCCGAACCCCTGCAAGATGGACTGACGACAAAAAAATAATAGCGGGAGTGACCTAGATGCGGAAGGCAGAGGATCGAAGAGGATGATGACTCATGCGGGAGGCTTACGTTCAGCAATGGACGGATACAGGCTGATGATGATGATGATATCAATTAACTACAACATTATAAAAGTTATGTTGAGAAAAGAAATACTGAAAATGATTTTGCTTTAGTCACGATTGTACGTTCAAAATAATATGTTTCTATCAAATACTCGTTATAAATTGTAAAGGAGCTCTTAGCAATGAAATGTTATTCAGGAATAAATTAAATAAAATAAGTCATTTATTATGTAGCAAATTTACAAACACTTTGGAATTTATTTGGGAACCAAATAGTTTATATCTGGAAAAGATTTATATTGTTTCAATTATGAGCTTCGAGTTTTTTTTGTCTCTTATTTTAACAATTGATATATCGTATTTCTGTGTTTTCCTCGTTTCCTCGAAACGAGGAAATACGTAGAAGAACTCAAGTAATGGATGCTGCCCAACGAATAGGCACACTCAAGTAGCAATGGGCAGGACATATCTGCCGAAGAAATGACGGTCGATGGGGAAGAAAAGTACTGTAATGGCGCCCAAGAACTGGCAAACGAAGCATTGGCCGACCGCCTACAAGATGGACTGACGATATAAGAAGGATAGCGGGAGTGACCTGGATGCGGAAGGCGGCGGATCGAAGAGGATGGAGACTCATGTGGGAGGCCTACGTTCAACAGTGGACGGACACAGGCTGATGATGATAATTTTTGTGTTTGAGTCTTTTTAAAAATTAAATCTCATCTTCTTTAGACCTATGAATCTTGGCATCTCATCTAAAGCCAATACAGCCGAATAATAAGTTTCGAAAAAAGATTATTCCACATTTTTAGGACGATATGTTTCGACTACGGTTTCATTGCCTAACTCGATAATGGCTTCCCAAAGTAGCCGAAACATTTAGTACGTAGTATAAAAAAATCTCTCATTTTTATTTTGAAATTGTTTTTTTAATCATCGTCGTGGATCAAACCCACGAAATTTGGTATAGTAAGCAAACGCTTTACTTCTAAGCTTTACCCGTTGGCAGGTAGACATTTATCAATACGTTGTACACGTGATTCGCATTAACCTAATATATTTATACAAGAATATGTAATCAGTAATTTTACAAAACAATTTTAATTATCGATGAAGCCAATATTCTAGAAGTTTATTGGATATTCACAAACATTAAGACCTACACAATATCAAATAAATTTATAATTCGTAACAGCTTTAGTAATAATATTGCTTTAGCTTAAACTTTAATGGCTGCCATATTAATTTACATAATTAATGATATTCAATCACGTAATATATTAATAGGTTTTCTTAATATTACTTAAATATACATATACTAAACATAAAATTCTTTTTTCAACGCGTCAATCCAAGCACAAAAATAATATATATAAGCTTGTGAATAAATGAATACTGATAGAATAATAATAAAAATATACATACTTTGAATATATACTATGGCGACATCTGTCGTACGATAATAACAATGATATAAATACTAGTTTCATCGCAAGTCAGTCTGGGCATAGCAATGGCGCGATTCACCGAGCGGTATGAATACCTGGGCATAGTTGGTTTCCAAGGTCCGCGGTTCGCATCCCGCTTCTGCCGTTATTTTTGTGCTTGGATTGACGCGTTGAAAAAAGAATTTTATGTTTAGTATATGTATATTTAAGTAATAATAATATTGTAATATAGTCAATGATCTATAAAAGTAGATTAGAATATTGAAATAATAAAATAATATTCTAATAAAAATTAAAAAATTAATTAGGTTTTCTTAATTTTGCTAAAATAAAACTAGCCAAGGCGAAGAATTGGAATATTTTGAATCGATTTCTGAGCTCTAACATACCCTAGGTTTGAGTACACACGTAAAATGGTAGTCGTAAAACCTCCGAATCATTCGAAACTCTCTGCTTCTAGGAAATCTCTGGCATGCAGTGACCAGCATCCCTGGCTGCGCTCTCCTGCCTACGATTATATAAAAATAGACCCGTAAACAACACCTATTCGTAGTGAATTCTTGTATAAAATTAATAATGCGTGAATCTTGGGCTATAGTCTATGATGTTGGCGGCTCACCACTTCATATGCAGCGCTTAGCCATTTGTATGATGTAAGCGTCATAGAATCCACAGATGAGGCGTAAGCATTATTATCATAATCTGTCGGTATTCTCATGTATGTGTTTACATTAAATATTCAAAACGTAAATTTAAACATAACTATTTGTATTACTTAAATATACATATACTATACATAAAATTCTTTTTTCAACGCGTCAATCCAAGCACAAAAATAACGGCAGAAGCGGGATGCGAACCGCGGACCTTGGAAACCAACTATGCCCAGGTATTCATACCGCTCGGCGAACTGCGCCATTGCTATGCCCAGACCGACTCGCGTTGAAACTAGTATTTATATCATTGTTATCATCGTACGATAGATGTCGCTATAGTATATATTCGAAGTATGTATATTTTTATTATTATTCAATCAGTCTTCATTTATTCACAAGCTTAATATTATTGACGCGTTGAAAAAAGAATTTTATGTATAGTATATGTATATTTAAGTAATAATAATATTGTAATATAGTCAATGATCTATAAAAGTAGATTAGAATATTGAAATAATAAAATAATATTCTAATAAAAAATTAAAAAATTCATATAACTATTTGTATTAAATCTCCAAAGTAATTGTTATAATCAATCTCTATCTTAGATGGAATCTGTCAATTCATACAGTCAGGAATCAAGGTCCAAAAAGACAAGTATCCAGGAATTTGCGGTGTACGAAATTCTATGTATTAGTAATACTAATATTAATAAGGAATGCTAACGCAACGATACGGAGCATGCACCATCCCAATAATTTGCCACTCTATGTGGATTGAAGGTATCAAGGTCCAAAAACGGTATCGTGTATGATATATATGTGCAGTGTATGATATTCAATGTATTCATATAATTTTTATAACTGCTTACTCATGTTGTAAATTAGGGTATAAAAAGGGGACTCGTATTAAATAAATTAGTACCAACTCATCTCCGGTTTTTGGACTTATCCTCAATGTCGAATACTTGGTATTCCGGCATCGCCATTTAGCTGATGCTGTAATTTCAGGACCGCGACCTTGGTCTAGGAACAAATTTAAAGAAAAAAAACCTTATTAACAATATATAGAATCCAAAAAAAAAGGTATGTTCATCACAAAATGTAACAATTTTGAGAGCTTGAAGAAAATGCGGCTGTTTTTATAGCTCTCAGCGCCATTCATAAAATATGTTTACCAAGTCCACTTTTGCTTCTTGACCGACTGTAGTATGTAAAGCTGCCTTGTACGCTGTCTCGCTTCGTCATTCCTCGAATATCGTTCTCCCAATCCCTTAAATTTTAAATGACGATTAACTTAAATTTAAATTAAATTATCAAGAAAACTTCATCGTGAAAATGACGCCAAACACAATTTTAATAAAATATTCAAATAAAGCGATTTGACAAGTCAATGTTTTCATTCAACAGTTTTGCTTAATAGCGCGAAGGGGGCAGTAAGGGATTATTACATTGCCGGTACTATATTTTTACTCCACTAAGCCGGAGGAGGCCTTTTGTTCTTCCTTTAGTCCGCTCCCTGAAACAAAGCCTCCTTCCTTGCTTCAGCGCTTTCAGGATTTTATCGGTCGTCACCTTTTTTTAAGTTTCCATCCTCTTGTTATATTATTTTTAAGCTAGTCACTTAACCGACTAAGTATTTTACATGATTATTTTTTTATACAATATGCATAGCAAATTTAGAGCAACATTCTTAATCATCGATGGTGATAGTGATGCTGAAGTCTCATCTGTGGATTCTATGGCGCTTATCATATTACATATGGTTAAGCGCTGGATGTGGAGTATTGATCGGTCCACGTCATAGACTACAGCCTGACATTCACGCATTATCCTTATTATTACTCTTCTTCTTCTCTTCTTCGTGTCAGCGACGTAAAATTATTTTTGCCCAGTATCTGGCAACATCGACAGCCCGTGTGTTGCCCGGCATCAGGTCTTGAGGTGTGCAGCTTCTTGGGCACATGAAGTAGGATCTTAAGTGTGAGGCGGTCTGCAGGTCTCTTATTATTACTGGAATACACTATGAATGGTAGGTCTTTACGAGACAACTTTTGGCTTCCATAAATTTTGATTTATAGGCTATGACTGGCATTTTATGGGTGGGGGATCAAATTCACAGAAGCCAAGGGTATTTTAGAGCTCAGAAGTCGTTTTTTCAAATATCCGTCGGGGATCGCACCAACGACCTTTGGCTTGCCAAACAAACGCTTTAACCACTGAGCTACACCCGCCAGGAAACCTGAATGGATCCGTCCACAGTTGAACGTAGGCCTCTCGCATGAGTCTTAATTTTTTCTATCTTTTGCTACTCACGCTATTATTATGATGGCGTCAGTTCATGTTACAGAGGGTTGGCCAATGCAACGTTTGCCAATTTTCGGACGCCAATCTAACACTTTTCTCCCATATCGATAGTCGTTTTTACAGATATGATCTGCAAAGACAATTCATCGTACCACCATTATTCAGGTGAAAGCCTATTAAATGGCTGCATTGTCTCTTGGTGAGGTTTCAAGTTTCACAGCCATAACATAAAATTTGTATAAAATCAATACATGCACTGTAAAGCAGGTACTTTGCTTTGATCGAGTAAAGCTGTGAGTCCTAGATTGTAGCAAAGAGTTAAAGGACGCTTCAGCGTTTTTTAACTCTTTAAGCTCTAACGCGAGGTTTTTTCTGCAGGCGTCAGTGACTAGTACGCCGAGTTATAAAAAACTTCAACCCTTTCAATAGTCTGACCCACGCTGGTAAGTGCCCAATATGCATCTCAATAGGCACTGTTTCACAAGAACTGGGTCTTCTTTGAATTAATTCGTATGCCCAATCGCAGCAAGGTGAATGGCACATGGACAAGTGACCATGGAAGAAATAAAGAAATTAGCAAACCAAAAAAAAACTCTTATATCGAATGTTGCATTATTGAAAGTACTATCGTTATGTAAGCTAAAGAATAAAATAAGTAAAACTTTGTATGAAACAACTGAGTTATTATTAAATTAAATAAGTATTTGTATAGCGCTCTTTTATGACCGAATGATCATTCCAAAAGCGCTTCTTTGCCTCTCTGAGTAAAAATGTGGGTCTTGAGTCTGCTTCTGAAGGATGCCTCCGCTTTAAGCTCTCTTATGCTTTCCGGTAGCGAGTTCCTGGCCATTGGTGCAGCGTAGCTGAAAGCCCGATTGCCAAAGACCGTGCTAGGACTACCTCCCGTCAGCTGCAGGGTGCTTCTATTTGCTCTAGCCGATCTGAGTGTCTCTCCACACGCGCTTATTTCTGAAGGCTTGATAAGTTCTGTCAGATAGCCCGGTGCAGTTACGTTGAGTGCCTTGTAAGCTAAGAGGCATAATTTGTACTGGATTCTAGCCGAAACTTTCAACCAATGCAGTCGGTGTAGTATTGGAGTAATGTGACAGAATTTGGGCGCGTTGTAGACTAGTCGTGCCGCTGCGTTTTGTGACGACTGCAATCGCTTTAATTGTTTCGCTGGCTGGCCTGCGTGCAGTGCGTTGCAGTAGTCCATTTTGGAGACTATAAACGCATTTACCAAGCTCTTTGTAGCGTCTCTGGGTAAGCATCTTTTTACCGACCGTATCTGCTGCAGGTTAAAGAATCCAGATTTCACCGTTTTTGTGATATTACCGCTAAGGTTGAGGAACTGGTCAATTTCTACTCCCAGCAGCTTGACGCTTGTAGAAGGGATGACATTACCACATATAGCCAAGGGTTGTAAGTCCAAGTTATATTAATGAATCACTTTACCGCTAAAATTTTCAACATATGTGTCTTAAGTACGTTGCTTCTGATGAAGGTGCGGTGGCACCAAGACCGGTAAAGTGATTTTTATTAAAATTCAGTGGTTTCATACAAAATTTTATTTGTTTTATTCTTTGAATATGAAAATCCGTTTGCCAGTTCTTGGGCGCCATTCCAATACTTTTCTTCCCCATCGACCGTCGTCTCTTCGACAGATATGACCTGCCCATTGCCACTTGAGTGTGCCTATTCGTTGGGTAGCATCCACTACTTGAGTTCTTCTGCGTATTTCCTCGTTTCGGATTCTATCTTTTAGCGACACTCCGAGCATGGATCTCTCCATAGCACGCTGGGTGACTTTTATTTTATGGGTAAGACTTGCTGTCAGATTCCACGTCTCTGCGCCATAAGTTAAAGAAGAATAGCGGGAGTGACCTGGATGCGGAAGGCGGAGGATCGAAGAGGATGGAGACTCATGCGGGAGGCCTACGTTCAACAGTGGACGGACACAGGCTGATGATGATGATGATGATGAAAATCCATAAAGTTCCTGCGTTCTACACGAATATGTAATGTTATTTTAAGAAATATATTTTTTTGCTGAAAAATGCACAGCATTTTGCGAAATAGATATAGCACGTGCAATCAGCATCGGCTGCAAGTAATGTTGGTCCATTATCTCGGTTCCTCGCAAGCGCAGATACTCGCATCTTGCAAATTCACTCTCTAGTCCCAACTATTCCGTTAATATAATAATAGTCCTGGCATCGCAAAATCAAATTATGCTACGACTGAGACAGAAAATGAAAAGTGTGCTGCGGAAAAATATTGAAAATAGACGCCGAATAAAAAAAAACTGAAAGAATAAAATCTTTTTGTAAATGAATCGCAAGATTGCTCGACTTTTAGAGCCTTTTTTTAAGATAAAAATATATTTATATATAACAATTGATAAATGCGTTAACATCCTCCTCTTTTTAAAAAAAATGTTATTCAGTCGCGTGAAGGCACGATGAGGAGCAGATTAATAATACACAGACCTTATATAATTTTTCTGAAGCACATTGACATATATTTACGATAAACTTTATAAACTTATGGCCTGGACCTAGTCACAGCATTCGGTCGGGCCAAAATACAATATAACTAGTCCAAAATACCAATTTAGCGACACATGCATGTCGACAAGCGAACAGAAATAAGAGACGAAAGATTGCATATCGAGGTTTTCGGTATCAGTCAGCAAAGGCTATAACATGCTGATGTCAGCGTATTTTACAGTAAAAATCATCTTATGTATCATTTCTTACATCGATTCGAACGACAAAATCTAAGCGCTGGTCCAGGGCCATTTCCTCCGCATGCCGAGTCAAGAAATTAATACTAATTGTTTATTGATACGTTTGATTTATCAGTGGCGGTGGTTATAGGCTATATGTAATTTTATTAAGGTTCAATCAATTTAATTATCTCCAAATAATGCAATTTACTTTATAAATCCAGTATCTATAGAAATATAACATTTGAGCATCTCTCTATGAATTTATTGATGCAAACCAGCATAAAAAAATTAGTGAAATTAAATTGATTGAATTCGATCGCTTACAATCACTTAAAATATGCAAATTAAAAATATTAATGTTTAATATTTTATTTCGTTGCTAACTTCTTCTTCATGGTATCAATCCGGTGGATTGGTTTGCAGCAACAAAATCTTCATTTCGATATCCACTCTTCTTGATCCTCTGCAATCCTCTTCAGCTCAGCATAAGAGCCACAACTCATGTCCTCAAAAATTTGCCGCAAATACTCCCGTCTAGGGCACCCTATGCAGTTTCTACCCTCAACATTCCATTCCACAATGTCGTGAAGAAGACCATCGTGGCGCATGATGTGACCGATCTATCGGGCTCATCTTTCTGAGATGGCTCTCACTTGATTATGCTGAGAGCCTCATTGTTCGTGACGTGGTCTCTCCAGGAAATTCCTAGCATTATTATTCTTACAAAACCTACCGAGAGTAGGAAACTCATTTCCCACACGGTCCAAACTCTGAACACACAAACTTAACTTTTATATTTGATTGTAATTTTTTTATTGATTTAAGTTTACTACATAAGAGTTTATTTGTCGTAAAAGTTAAACATCACAAGCAAAAATAAGTAAAAACACATTTCAGTGATTTTTAAGTCGAAATGAGGAATTTTGAACAATCACCTCGCGGTAAGCCTTCCTGGTATTGCTTTCTCAACTCCTTATCGCTCCATTTCTCCTGTTCGCCCCACACCTCGCCCTTCACAGCTCGCCCTACTCCTCGACTCATTCCTCGACTATACAGCCTGATGCATGTCACTGATTTGCAGAGCCGTTTTATTCCCAACCCACAACACTGAAGCTGAAAAGTAAGAAGACCACACTTTCAAACAATAAATATATATTTTTTTACTTTTTTTTTTAAGACATCTTTGCATCCGGAGGAGGTCCATCGGGTGGTATAGCTCAATGGTCAAAGCGTTTGCTTTGCAAGCCAAATGTTATGGGTTCGATCCACGACGGATATTCAAAAATAAAAACATTTTAAATCGATTTCTGAGCTCTAAAATACCCCGGTTGGTGTGAATTTGATCCTTCAACTGTAAAATTCCAGTCATAGCCTATTAATTACAATTGGTGGCAGACGAAACTCGTTCCGTGAAGACCACCCATTCATAATAAATTCCTGTAATAATAAAGATGATGCGTGAATCTCGGGCTGTAGTCTATAACGTTGGCAGATCAACATTCCACATGCAGCGCATAAGCATATGCTCTATGATAAGCGTCATAGAATTCCACAGATGAGACTTCACAATTACTATTACCATCTGTCGGTATTCTCCTGTATGTGCTTACATAAAAAAAGTAACATACATATAACAGGAATTGTTGTTGAAGATAGAGTGGTCCCAACTAATTTTACGGCTGCATTGGTCATGGTTTGATGCCAGGACTTACACTATAGAAAAATGGTGTGAAATATTTTTTATCTTACTGATATAACTTTGATATAGCCCTTGCAGGCTGGTGCTGAAAAGCCTCAATATGCGATCTCTCGTCATTTATTTTTGTTAGATTGTCGAAAACGCATATATAAAAATGTTAGTAACAGAAGATATGGCGTTAAGAGCGCCAAAGGTGGCTAAGTGGACACTATGTTCGTTTCGGCGCTGTGCTGTCACAACTGTCGGCGGTGTCAGTCAAACTATGTCCAAAATCTGTGTCGCTGATGGACGATCGAAGTTTGTCAACCTTTTATTGTAAATATATTTAACGTACTTTGCGAAAAGCTCTTTGTGTTGATGACCTGCTTTTCATCCCTTCACTATGGGTTCCGATGTAGATGGCATCTACCCAATGCATTCTCCCGGGATTAACTAATGGCGCAAGGGTAGAATCTAACAGCAAGTCTTATTCATAAAATAAAGGTCATCCATCGTGGCATGGTGAAGAGGTCCATGCTCGGAGTGTCTCTCAAAGATAGAATCCGAAACAAAGATATCCAAAGAAGAACTTAAGTCATGTAGGCTACCCAATAAAAAAGCACACTCAAGTGGTAATGAGCAGGACATATCTGTCGAAGAGACGTCGGTCGATGGAAAAGAAAAGTTTTAGTGCGGCGCTTAAGAACTGGCAAGCAAAGCGTAGGCTGACCCCTGCAAGATGAACTGACGACAGATGAAAAGCGGTAAATTTTTGTCTGCGGAAGGAGGATCGAAGAGGATGGAGACTCATACGTTCAACAGTGGATGAACATCTGCTGATGATGATATTCTGAGATCAATAAATGACTGCCATATACACAATTCATTGTACCAACATTATTCGTATTAGTAATTTGTTATTTCAGGGAAAGATTCAAGGGAAAACCGCCTAAGATGGTATGGGATTGTGATACGGAGAGATACATAGAGAGGACCACATAGTGTAGAGAGCCCTCAACATACTCACAGGCAACCTGGACTGCAACTGTACACAAGGATCTGAAAACTCTGGGTTTGACTGAGAATGCAACGCAGGACAAACAGACATGGCAAATGTGCACAAGAAGAGCTGACCCCAGATGATGGGAAATGGCTAGGCTAAAGAAGAAGAGAGTAATTTTTTTTTTTAGAATGAAAAAAAAAATCAATTGTATTCGCCCTATTGAAAAGTGAAAGGTGAGTTGGGGTGAAAGATTCCAAGAGAGATGTTGGTGAGGAGAAGAAAGAGGAAAGAAAGAGAAAAAAGAGAGGAATCCTTTCACAACAATCTCCTAGATCAGTGCCTTTAGCAAGCGGAGCCTTCAGAGGTGAAGAAAACCTTCAGTGTCGAAAATTAGATAAAAAACGGCTAAGAATTCCTTTCTCGCGATAATTCCAAAAAACCTACAGCGGGTTTCATTAAAGATTATTTATCGCTTTATTGTTGTTGTATTTTTCTTCAATAAAAAAATAGAAAAAAGGCGCCAAAAAGTTTTGCCAAGACTTGCTAAATTAAATTACAAACTACGGTTTTGTTTTATGGAAACACATACAAGAGAATACCGATAGTTGTGTTGAACTTAATCTTCTCATTTTCAATCAATCTGTATCTTATCTATGCATCGCAAATCTCAACCCTCAAAATTTTCTTGTAGTATAAAAGAAAAGACTCTTCTTATAACTAGTTCATATAATAAATAACTTCTTAGGTTTTCACGGCCAGATTTGATATCGTGGCTTTTGGGTTTATTTTGAATTTCTTCTTACCAATATTCCGACCGCCATTGCCGGGACCTTCTTCAGGATTGATGACTTAGTTGTGAGTTGGTGTCAGGAGGTAGTCTTTTTCTTCGTGTCAGCGACGTCTAAATATTTTTGCACAGTATCTGGCAACATCGATAGCCCGTGTGTTGCCTAGCATTAGGTCTTGAGGTGTGCAGCTTGTTGGGCACATGGAGCAGGATCTTAGGTGTGAGGCGGTCTGCAGATCTCCGCAGTCGCACAATAGTGTATCACCTTGCCGCAGAATTCCCCACCTCTCGAGGTTGTCCTTTATTCTACCAACTCTGGTTCTCAATCTGTTCAGGGATAAGTTAAGGCAGGAGGTAGTTTAGCCGTTAGTGTACTTGAATCATATACGTAATGTTGTTTCAGTTAGTATTTTCTTACGTTATTACAATGGCTGCTGCTCATCTGAACTAAAGAAATTGCACCAAATCAAAACTGCACCTGTAGTTGTTCAGTATCTGTTTTTTCTCATTCCTTTAATCTGTAAATATTCAAGAAAAATATCAATATATACTTGCAATCAATTGAATCTCAATAAATATGGCATTGTCGGCTGGGGAGGAACATACCTAAATATCACCAACCCCATTAGAACTGTACAAAAACTTATCATCAAAATCATATTAAAAAAACATCCCACATACCCAACAGAAAGCCTATTTAATGAATTTAAAGTGCCAACGGTAGATTCATTATACCAAAAATACACTGTTCTACAGACAATAAAAGAAAGGAGAATTGAAAACTGGAACACTCATCACTCTGCTAGGTATATACATAATCTACTAATACCAAAATTTAACACACAACATGCAAAGAATGGTTACAAATACAATGGAATAGTGAATTTCAACAATCTTCCTCCGGAAATAAAAGCGATCAGTGACATGAAAATAATGAATAAAAGGGTAAAACGGTTCTTCAAAAATAAAAAATCAGATCTGACGTAATTGTACAAAAATGAGAAATAAATGATATATATATAATTTTTTTATTACATTATAATGTTACTATTATTAAAATGATACTAATGTAAACCTCTCTGTATATGATTCAAGCTAGGTACTAAGTAGTAATTGTATGTATATGATCCAAGCATAATAAGTATAGAATTTATATAAATTGTATAAAATATTTATATTGTTAAAAAGGTATTGATTATATTAAGTTCATTACAATGTGTCTGGTGGAAATTGAGACTTACATGGGTCGAGGCTATTAAAGAATCGAAATATATATGTAAATGATGCTGAAATTGTCACTTCGATTATAAAAAAATTATAAATATTAATGATATTATTTTATATTCTAAAAAAAAAAAAAATATGTTATTATGTAAAAAATGTAAAAAAATAATAATATAAATTATACAACACTTAAATCAAAAGATGAATCCCACGCCACACACAAGATCTACCTTTAAGTGGCGTGGAAAGCGAATTTCCAAAAAAAAAAAAAAAATAAAAAAAAAAAAATTAATGTAATACTATCAAAAAATCTTAAATGTATCCTATTATATTTGATTAAATAAAAAAAAAAAAAAATAATGTGCATTCTTGCGTGCAGCATCTAACCGTCTTGACTGGGCGTCTTAGAGCCTATTGGTTGCAACCGGTTGTGTTGTCCTACATGCGCTAACTTCCAAAACAAATAATAAACACTACTAAAAAATAATTCGTAGCATGGCAACTTATTTGGTAAGCTCGCATGAATCATTGTTCTATAGCGCCTAATATCTCCGAGCCACAAAAACGAATTGCAAGCAAATCCCCTTGATCTATGCAAATGGGGACATTCAGATGCTGAACTTCCTCGCTGATATCCGCTATGTGCGTAGTCGACTTTAAGTGGCACAGATTAGACCAGAGGTAATCAAACTTTTTATAAACGCGCGGCACTTTTAATTTATAAAGATTGCCAAAAGAGCAGTGTTTCAAATTCAGGTAATAAGAGGAAAATGACGAATTTATGAATTTTTTGGAACTTTTTTTTCAACAAAATGTGTATGAAGTTTTGTTATCAAACGAGTAAATTTTCGTCAGAAACATGATTTGTAAATAACTGGCTGTGTAATATCAGTATGGGATCAACAAAAAGTTTTTACCATTTAGTCTATAATATATAAATGACTTTAAATAAATATATTATTGGTTAAATACAAGAAAACGCTGAGGATAAAAATTAGTTGATTCAATCATCTATATATATAAAAATCAATGTCTGTCTGTCTGTCTGTCTATCTGTGTGTCTTTGATGCACTCCGTTACCATTAACCTGATTGCGATAATACTTTGTCGAATTATTGCTGATACTAAAAAAAAAAGGTAGGATACTCAAAATTTGATTTAATTACAAAAATTAATTGAATATTTACGTAAAACCTGTTTTCATACAATACTTTTGTAATACAGAACGGCCAATTTAGTACAATTGTGTGTTTCCTTAGCAACGCCGTAAACAAAAATTCATTGACCTGAAGTTATTTTAAGTAGGTAATTTTAGTAGGTATTTTAAGTAGGTATTAACGTAAGGTACTGAATATTTTGAAACAAAATTCGATTTTCGAATAAACTATTTCAATATTTGAATTTTTGACGACTTTTTTGTTTATCGAATTAAATAAATCTAACGTATTAATTGTGTGTGATATACAGCAGAAAGAGTTAATTTTGGAATTCTAATTACTGGTCGGCGTCGGATAGTATTATATCATAATTTAATAATTAATTTTAAGTAAAAAATTAATAATTTAAAAATATTTAGTTTTGATTCACAATTTATTTTAATGTTTACATGTTTCGGCCTTCCTGAAGACCATCTTCAATAATGAAAAAATAAAAACAGGCCGTGGGCTATGTAGGTATGGACAAGATCCTATATTAGTATACACATATTTACAGGTTGTATATGTGTGCGGGTACAACAATTGAATAAGGTTATTTCAAAAACTAATTGGTATGTGATTAGTCTTAATGTATTGAGATTTTTTTTAATTTTTTAATTTTTTTTTATGTAAACACATACAGGAGAATTCCGACAGATGGTGATAGTAATTTTTTGTCTCATCTGTGGAATTCTATGACGCTTACCATGGTGCATATGGCTAAACGCTGCGTGTGGATTGTTGATCCGCCAACGTCATAGACTACAGCCCGAGATTCACGCATCATCCTTTATTATTACAGGAATCTACTATGAATGGGTGGTCTTCACGGGATGACTTTTGTCTACCACCAATTTTAATTGATAGGCTTTGACTGACATTTTACGGGTGATGGATCGAATTCACACCAACCGGGGTATTTTAGAGCTCAGAAATCGATTAAAAATCCTTTTTTTTTAATCTCCGTCGGGGATCGAACCCACGACCTTTGGCTTGCAAAGCAAACGCTTTACCATTGAGCTATGACAGCCAGCATTATACAATAATATTTTTTTTTGCTTTCAATTTAAAAAGATATTATGAAATACTAGGTATTATATTTTTTTAATTATAATTAATTCTAAAATTATAATGATTTCACCAAGTATTGTCAGTTGATAACCTTAATGTTAGTATTATATCAATCAATTTATTTTTATTTTTAAAAAGTGAATTTCAAAACATAACATCCACTGTGATATCAATTATGCCACCCAAACGAAAAGCAATAGGTCAAGAGTACAACTCAAGCACGAATGAAAAGGGCATCTTGAGCTTCAGAAACAGTCGAGCAAAGGAGAGCAAGATTGGAAATAGATCGAGTACACGCTTCGCAAGCCCGGTCATCTGGACAGATGAGCAACGGGAAGCAAGATTGGAGAGATTGGAAACAGTTAGAGTACACACTGCTCAAACCCGTTCATCTGAAACAGATGAGCAGCGGGAAGCAAGATTGGAAACAGATCGAGTACGCGTAGATCGTACCAGACGTACTCTGCATGCTGATTTAAATCATAGTGCTTTCCATTACGATCCTAATTATGATTACACTCTGCACCCAAGTATTGTTATTGGAAAAAATGATAAATTATGCGTGTATTGTAGTGCCTGTAAATTTAAAAATGAAACACTAGGAATGTGTTGCACGAGTGGAAAATTGAAATTGCCAGAATTAAATTCACCACTCGAACCTTTATTAACGTTGGTATCGGGTGAGACAAGTGAATCAAAACATTTCTTGACAAACATACGAAAGTACAATTCTTCTTACTACCACTGCCGAACGCAAATCATTCTTCATCTTACAAATGGTCATGTTCAGCAATTCTCAGAAACGCATCGATCGTACGATGGATTGCAATATCTGGTTTTATTTTGGCAAGGAGAAGACGGATACCATTTCAACATCCCGTTGAGAAATCCACAAACAGATGAGGAAACGACTAAGAAAGTCAGTGCCATGAATTACTATTCATATCGATTGATGATTCGTGAAAACGCTGAAAATCATAACCTAAAAGGTCGACATTTATTCCATCAATACATGTACGCGAAAATGGAAACTGAACGACTCCTCTACATTTGATTAAATCAAACCAAGTTGCGTTCCGAAGGGTATATTCATTTACGCGATGCAGCTGTATATGATGGCTGAAAAACAAAAAAATCATTGTGTATCCAAAAGCACTCCAATAAATAAAAACACATACGGGCGCCACTGTCGAATTTAGGTAAGAACAACATAATCTAAGTTTATTGTTTCTAATTAGCTCCGGTCACGCCTCATGTCCGACTTATCCAATCGGAAGACGAGAGGCTCCCGACGAGGTGCTTCCATAAACACTCGCGGTTTCTTTTTTTTTAATGGCATTGCAACGCATGCCGGGTACACGCTAGTAATAAATAAACATACAGTATACAATAAATGCCATCTAGTAACGTGTATTAATATTAAAATATGTGTCAATTTCTCGACTCAGTGAGTAGCACAATTGGCTGAACATTGATTGCAATATTCCGTGGATCCAATCATAGCGTCCGAATTTTTTTTCCTCAAATTTATTAATGAAATACATGTCATACAATACAATGTTTGCTGTGGATTTATATGTTTGTTTCAGTTTATTACTATTTTCAATAACTTTCATTAACACTTAACATTTAAAACATATTTCGCTCAAATCTGCGTAGCACCGTTAAGAACCACTGGATTACAGAGTCCCCTTTCCCTCAAACATTTGACGGATTTGTCAGTGAGTTTTTCGTATTTTTTATATAATATTATATATGTTTGCACACTTGTGTATAAATGAAAGTAGAACATTAATGCGTTAACGCGTTCCTATACCGTTCAACCGATTGCGATAAAACTTATAGTTGTTATTGCGTGCATACTATCAATGGTTTGTATACAATAAATATCCCGAATATTTTAGTGCTCTCTCAACTCTCCTATAACTTTTTTGTAACATCGAATGATAAGCCCGATGTTACCGAGGCCTGCAACATTAAGTCGAGAGATGGTTCAAACCAAAATTAAAACATAGGAATTACGATTTAATGAAAAAAAAACTCCGTTTATATAATTGGAAAAATCTTAGTTACAAATATAAAAAAAATGGCGTAGCAGAGGGTTAACTGTGTGTATAAGGTTACCTGCAAATGATCACTCATTCGTCAGTATATTTAAGTTAGATTCTTGGAGTTTTAATAAAGGGTCCGCCAAATAACTTTTTTTTTTTTGAAAATGGGGCGCAAAACATCGAGTGTAGCTTCGGCTGTGTGGCACGTAGCGCCGTCTTGTTGAAACTTTATGTTGCCAATATCCTCGTCTTCAATTTTTCTGAACAAAAATGGCCCGATAACGATCGACATTGACTGTAACGGCCACTCCTTGCTCATTTTAGAAGAAAAATGGCCTGATTTTCAAAGTAATGTCGCAATATTTTTCAGCGTTGTTTAAGCGTATACACAACCATATTCGTTTAGCGGAAGGATAAAAATAATTATTTGTCAAATCAGACATGAGCTAAGTGTTACTATTCACGAAATAAGCACTAGTTAAAAAAAAACGTTAGATGGCGCACACGTTATTTTCTTTTCGTTACGTAATCATATATCCATCTGTTTAAAAGTGAAATAATAAAGACAAATTTACATTTTTTTTTATCGAAACATTTACAGGAGACTACCGACAGATGGTGATAGTAATTCTGAAGTCTCATCTGTGAAATTCTATGACGCTTATCATGCTGCATATGGCTAAGCGCTGCACGTGAAGTGTTGATCCGCCAACGTCACAGACTACACCCCGAGATTCACGCATCATCCTTAATTAATACAGGAATTTACTATAAATGTGTGGTCTTCACGGGATGACTTTCGTTTACCAACAATTTTAATAAATAGGCTATTACTGGCATTTTACGGGTGATGGATAACATTCACACCTACGGGGGTTTTTTAGAGCTCATAAATCGATACAGTCTTTTTTTTAATATCCGTGAGGGATCGAACCTACGATCTCTAGCTTGCAAAGCGAACTCTTTGACCATTGAGCCGTCGACATTGTGATAGTGTCTTGAAGACAGCTATATTACTTAATTGATCGTCATGAAATTTAAATTCAATATTGCGAAAATTCACGCGGTGGCTAATGCAAAAAATGCATAAATTTTTGTTTATGATGATTTTTCTGATATTTCTGACGCATAGCAACGCGCGCCGAGACAAGCTAGTATCAAATATATATTCGGCAATGAAATTGAATTTTGTTTTTATAAAAATTATGCAAATTGGAACTTTTTCGAATTATAATTAGTCAAAAACATAAAATTTAAATGAATAATGACAAACACAAAAATGTAATTGTTTTATTAAATACTAACTTCAAAATATGTTTTTGTCAAATATTTTTTTTTTAATTAACTGTCTTCCAAAACATGTAAAACATAATAAATCGTTAATAATTTACAAAAAAAAGGATAAATTAATATTATATATTGCCGGCGGTCATAGCTCAATGTTCAAAGCGTTCGCTTTGCAAGCCAAAGGTCGTGGGTTCGATTCCCAACGGAGATTAAAAAAAAGACTTTGTATCGATTTATGAGCTCTAAAAAACCCCCGTAGGTGTGAATGTTATCCATCACCCGTAAAATGCCAGTAATAGCCTATTTATTAAAATTGTTGGTAAACGAAAGTCACCCGTGAAGACCACCCATTTATAGTAAATTCCTGTAATAATAAAGGTTGATGCGTGCATCTCGGGCTGTAGTCTATAACGTTGGCGGATCAACACTCCACATGTAGCGCTTAGCCATATACACCATGGTTAGCGTCATAGAATTCCACAGATGAGACTTCAGAATTACTATCACTATCTATCGGTCTTTCTTCGTAGTATCAATCCGGTGGATTGGTTTGCAGCAATAGAATCTTGCATCTCGATCTCCATTCCTCTCGGTCCTCCGCAACCCTTTTCAGCTCAGCATAAGCGCTGCAATTCTGTCGGTATTCTCCTCTATGTGTTTACATAAAAAAAGCACCATTTTTTTCCTGAAAAAGTTTCTTATTACAATAAAAAAAATATCACGATGAAATAAGATCATTTTCCTTATTTTTGATCTTATTTCAAATTCTCGCTAGTATCAATATTTGCAAAAAACTTTAAGGATATGTATGAATTATTACGATCCAATTTCATGAAACATTTTTCTAAGAATTTCAATACAAAAAATACTTTCTGCGTGGGCTGTCTGTAATTTGTTATTTAATTTTTTGACATTACCTTCACATACAATACATCACATAAATTCCTATTTATCAAATAAATATATACTATGTAAATTATCAATAACGATATTGACATCTTATATTGTGAGGGTGAAATAGGTAAATTTCATTAATTAATTTCGCAAAACTTTTAATTTTTTTTTATTGGATAAATATAAAATCATATTTATTTATTTATTTAACAGAACCGCAGTTTCAAGGTACAAATAATAAGAAACATAGAGTATACATAAGCATACAATACATACAAAAGAGAAAAAAAAACATAAAAGAAGAAGAAGATGACACATGTCAAAGATCACAGAGATCTAGGAGAACAATACCATCGAAAAAAGAGGAAAAGGATGTAAGAAAAGGATCGAGGTGTGCTGGTAGGTCATTTAGGATCGTATCATGTTTTATGTATTTAGGAGAATATCGACAGATTTGGGTACAGCTCAATGGTGAAAGCTTTTACTTTTCAAGCCAAAGGTTGTGGGTTAGATTCTCGAGGGAGAATAAAAAAAAGGTCTTTAATCGATTTCTGAACTCTAAAATACCCCCGGTTGGTGTGAATTTGATCCCTCACCCGTAAAATGCTTGTCATAGCCTATTAATCAAAATTGGTGGAAGAAGAAAATCGTGCCGTGAAGACCACCAATTCATAGCGATTTCCTGTAATAATAAGGATGATGCGTGAATCTCGGGCTGTAGTCTATGACGTTGGTAGATCAACACTCCACATGCAGCGATGTAGTATCGGAAGCATTTGGTACGTGATTTGTTGATTTGATAGAAAATTTCGACGATCGGTTGATTATCAGGGCGCTCCTAAGGCTTGGATCACTTGGTCCTACGAGACGACTCAACCTAAGACACACCCGTTGTAATGTTAAGTAAAAATACAACACACGGTTATCTTGTATCTTAATTAGTGATGTTTTACCCTTCCGCTGTGTAGATAAAAGGATTACCTCTGATCCGCGCTCGTTCGGGTTAATTCAAAGCTAGGTCAGTTAGAGTAACGTAGTTAATTTTAACTGCAGTTTAATTACGGTAAGGGGTTGTTAGCAACTTTGGGAGGAGGAGAGACGGGAGTGGGGAGTGGGGGAGTGGGGGAGTGGGGAGTGGGAGTGGGGGAGTGGGGAGTGGGGAGTGGGGGTGGGGAGTGGGGAGTGGGGGAGTGGGGAGTGGGGAGTGGGGGAGTGGGGAGTGGGGAGTGGGGGAGTGGGGAGTGGGGAGTGGGGGAGTGGGGGTGGGGAGTGGGGGAGGGGGGGAGGGGGGTGGGGGGGTGGGGAGTGGGGGAGTGGGGAGTGGGGAGTGGGGAGTGGGGAGTGGGGAGTGGGGAGTGGGGGTGGGAGTGGGGAGTGGGGTGTGGGGAGTCATTGAGAATCAACCATGAAAAAGATTGCACTCGTCAGAGAGACTTTTCCAGCGGCCCACTCGCGGACAATGGGGAATGAGAATGGATGGGGAGGGGATTAAAGCAGGGTTGTCACAAATCGACAGGCGTATACAACAACACATTTAATTAACTTGAAAATCACTCAATTTTTATGCAATTAATCCCTGTTTAGCACAGCCATCGTCTTATTTTTGTCATCTTATTGTATTAAGAAAAAAATACTACATAACATTTTCTGTACACCTCTCTAATAGACCTTTCCATGGCACGTATAAGTGACCTTTATTTTATGGGTAAGAACGTTAGATTCCACGTCTCAGCGCCATACTATATTAGTTATAAGACAATGTGTAATTTTCGCTTTAAAAATGTACTTAAAAATGTATTTTAAATGCTGCCCATTCCAATTGTATACGCCTCTCAACTTCTTTTAAAACAGTTATTTTGTTCAAATGAATTATTTATCCCAGATAAGCATATTCCTTAACAGCCTTAAAAAAATTAATTCCATTGGAGATCCTATCAAAAGTTTAGGAAACGTGACTATTTATCATGACTTTAGTTTAATCCATGTTCATTTTCGAAACAATTTTTTTCGATGCTTCATTGAGGTTGTAGAGTATGTCTTGAAGCTGATATCAGCTTGATATAGCTCCTTTAGGCTGATGCCTTAAAGCCTCGAAAAACGATTTTTTGTTTCTTATTTTTGTTCACTAGCCCGACATGCACATCTAATGTTAATTTTAATTCTATAATAATACACGGTGTTTGCTTATGCCATTTTATTTGTTATGACAGTTGGCCCATTTTCTGTTGTGACGAAAAAGCAAGTGTTTCACAATAAACGGGAATTGTGAAACCAAAACAAGTTCTTTGTACTGTGAACCAAATCCTGCATCCTGTCATCCTGTAAATCGATATCAAACTTTGAGAGGAGGATATCAAATCTTATTAGGTGATTCAGCTATAGGTACTTTATCATCTGCAAGTCGGAGGAGGGAAATTTATTCTTCGCTTATATTTATTCCACACTTTGAGATTGTACATAAACGAAAAGCTCCATTTTATAATACTCATATTAAAATAAATGTAATATATATCGTATTATTTCTTGTAGTTAAGATAGCCCTTAATGTAACTCTAACCTAAATACACGAGATTGGTCCGTAAAAAACTTTCAGAAGTGGAATGACCCACTTACTTTCCGTCTCTCATTGTAGGCCTTTTCTGTATCTGTCTCTGCGCGGACATAATGTATGAAAATATTCTTATCTATGTGGTCGAATGGGCCATTTGTGCGTCATAATTTATTGTCTCGGGACGAGGGAGGGGCGTTATTTATTCCGCAAATTAAAGCGCAGAGGATTTTTCCACGCACAATGGACGTTACTTTTTGCGCCAAGTTTTTTTGAACGTCGGTTATTATAAATGTGTGTTGCAATATTATTATGAAATTTTTGCTTTAGCACAGATTCTGAGTTAACCCTTTCATTACGGCTCGGTTTGAATACAAATTATACTGTCAATTATAAAACTAGTATTTGAAGCATAAATGTGTTTATCTTTCTATGATCCCTCACCCGTAAAATGCCAGTCATAGCCAATTAATTGAAATTGGTGGTAGACAAAAGTCGTCCCGTGAAAACTACTTATTTGAAGTAAATTTCTGTAATAATAAAGATGATGCGTGAATCTCGGGCTGTAGTCTATGACGTTGACGGATCAATACTTCACAAGAAGCTATTAGCCATATGCACCATGCTAAGCGTCATAGAATTCCACAGATGAGACTTCAGAATTCCTATCACCATCTGTCAGTATTCTCCTGTATTTGTTTACATAAAAAAAAACTAAGAATTTATAATGACTTTAATTCCGGCTAGAGTAAATGATCTTCTTCGTAGTATCAATCCGGTGGATTGGTTTGCAGCAACAGAATCTTGCATCTCGATCTCCATTCCTCTCGGTCCTCCGCAACCCTTTTCAGCTCAGCATAAGCGCTACAGTTCATGTCCTCGAATACTTGCTGCACATACGTCTTGGGCGCCGTTCTGCAGTAATGTTCGAACATTCCAGGTGGCATGTCTTGTTGGCTGAAGGTTTTTCTTATTTGTCTTGGTTGTTTTGTCTCGAGCAGTCCCCACCCTTAGATCCGATTGGGGGACTATTTTATCTCCGGAAAATTTTACTTGAGATGCAATCATTTTTTGCTGATACGTGGGATGTCTTTAAGACTTTTAATGTGGTATTTTCCTCTTTATTTCCACATCCTAATGCCGTTGACCATAAAGGTTCATCCGCCTTAGGAGGGCATTTACTACCTCCAGGACAATAGAGTGCCCTAACCAGCTTGACCTGATGAAATGAAAATGAAAAAAAAATTATAGAATACGTAAAATCACTGAAAGTGGTAGAAATTGTACAAGTTATAAGTCATTTGGAGCAAAGATATGTGACATCAAAAGATCTTACATAATATCAATTAATTTGTTTATCATTCGTGTAAGGTAATACACAAAAACGGCCTATGTAACCAATGCTTATACAAAAATAAACTTTTAACTCTTTCGTTACGGCTTGGTGGAACACAAATTATACTGTCAATACAGAGTGAATTTTTCCGACCATTTTTTTTGCTTAAAACTAGTATTTGAAGCATAAATGTACTTATGTGACCTATTTTCATATATCAGATTTGTTCTTGTATCCTTTAGCTATCAGATGATGCATAAAAAACCATTATATTTAACAAACGTTCATTATGTAACTCCATACATGTGGTGGCATTGACACATGCGCCTTACAGAAAAATCGCTCCTGTGATGAAACCTTACGATATTTATTTACATGCTTTACAGATTCCTGTAAAGAATACATGCAGGTTGATAAATAGAATGACTGCACTTCCAATTTCCTACCGTAGATGTCACAATGAGTACTGAAAGTAGCAAAACGATATATCACGTCAACCGATGTCAATGGTCGGAGAATCTTTGACGGCATATGCTGATAACCGTTACAAAAGGGTTAATGGTATCTATCTTGATTTTGTAAATCAAATAATACAATGTAAAACAACCTCAACATAGGTGAGCTATTTTTTATTCGATGAAAACATTCAAGATTTCTTATGGCGTCAATCTCTCTTGTGTACAAAAGAATAAAAAGCATAAAAAATCTGAGGCTCTGACAGCTGATAGAAAATCGTAAATTGGCTCATCTGTCAAGATTCCAGATACGGAATTGAACCCTAGACCGCTGAATTGTAATCCCGAGCGTCTCCCCGTTCGGTCATCCCGAGTAATAAAAAGACAAATCACCATTATTACGACAAAAGCATAAAAGACCCTTGAGATACACTACCGAATTGCTTTTATCCTACAAATCCAATGTCTTTCGAAAGTTCTTCCAGAGAAAACAAAGCTCCCGGAATATAACTTTGGCCATCAATCACCGCTGAAACGTCTGACCTTGCGGCTGAAAATATTACTGAAAATACAGTTTGTATTTTCGGGCTGCTCGGAAATAAAAGCATTTTCACTAACTCTTAAAATCTTTTAATGTGCAACATCAATGAGATTAGGAGACAGAATCAGCTTTACACAAAGGCCTTTATCATCATCACCATCATCATCAGCCTGTATCCGTTCACTGTTGAACGTAGGCGTCCCGCATGAGTCTCCATCATTTTTGATTCTCCGCCTTCCACATCCAGGCTAGTTGCGCTACTCTTATGATATAATTAGTTCATATTGTAGAGGGTTGGCCAACGCTCCGTTTGCAAGTTCTTGCACGCCACTCTCACACTTTTCTTTCTTATCGACAGATACGAGTATGTCACATTGCCACTTGAGTGTGCCTATTCGTTGTGTAGACTCCACTACTTTTATTTTTCTTCTGGTATTCTCGTTACTGATTGTAGATTTTAGAGACACTCCCAGTATATATATGGAACGTTATTTTATTTTATGGGTAAGACTTTCTGTTAGATGACATGTTTGTGCGCTATTTGTTAATACTGGGAGGATGCATTGGTTGAACGCCTTAGTTTAAAGACATTGCAGAATTATCGTTTTAAGAATGTATCCATTAGGTCTATAATAAAAATAAAAAATCGCAACCCTGAAGATGAGCCCTGCAATGGTGGTCAAACTATTAGAAAAAAAAAAATTGCTAGACACGGCACAACCTAAATACCACAACTCAAGGTCTATTTGTGTTCTAAGATGGACCTTCGAGAGCATAAATGTCTTCACAATACTGATATCAGCTCGACATAGTCCGTCATATTGATTTAATTGACAAGTCATGTCACTGTGTGTCAGTAGTAATGTCCATGGCTGTCTGGCATTGGTGCGCCATTAATTTTATAAATGGCCACTGCATTGGTTGCGGCGCGGCGCTGTTACAGCTGCTCGTAGCCAGTTGAACTCCGACCGCGACCATTAGCAATTGTGATCCGTCCGGGGCTTGAAAGTATAAGCTCCGCCTCGGACCGAAAGTTTGTCAATCTCTGTCGAAAATATATATTAATGTGCTTCTGAAAAAGTCTTTGGCCACATAAACTCCCCCATTATAATGTCAGGCATACTACGTCAAAGGTGAGGATCGAGGCGGTCGGTGGCTCTTGTTCCGGCCTTCGACGAAGACACTTGGTTCCCGTTGAACGCAACCAGGCCGCTACCACCGCCATTTCGAATCACGGGTAGCACGTGGCTGGAACTCCAGTGAGTCTCTACTATAACTCATCCATCTCTCCAAATTTTGACCCTCTAGATATTTACCTGTATTTAAAGCCGTGTTAATACCTTCTCAAATATCACACCAACGAGCCGCCGATGATTAATTCTTGTGATGGAAAATTATGCAATTACTTTCGAAACAACCTAATATTTCTCTTATTGGGTGCGCCGTACATTTCAGTAGGGTAAGTGATAAGCCGGATACAAAATAATCCTGTCGAGATAACGTTATCTGCTCAGCTTGTGACTAATTACCGTCGTAAATTATTTTTATACTTAATTACGTGAACGTTGATGCAAAGTTCTCGGCAGAACAGCGTCAAATCACCATATTTATTATAACTGATTATTTTATGTAATTAGGCCTCTTGCTTTCTCTTCTCTTGTCGGAGATTTCTCTTTAAATGAATTAAATTATTGTGAAAGTTTTGCACTCGTAATTGAATTTTTTTTAACTTTTTTTCTATAACATTTTTTTTTTCAAAAATTAGAATTTCATATATATAAAAAGAAAATACAAGGTAAAATTTAACAATTTTAACAACTACTACTTAGTGAGTGGAGCACCGGATCCCCGCTGAAGGCACACAGCGACCGTTGTGTTGGGACTGCCACGAACGCGCGTCCACAGAGAAGCGCAACTCTTCCTCATTATGGCATGGAAGCCATCCACTTGAGCCACCGTCAACATGCCTGAAGCACTGCAGTATCGCGGCAGACCCAACAAATTTTGGAAGGCGTTGTTGTACTGGACCCGGAGTGCACTGTAGACCTTCCGAGTATAGCCAGCCCACAGGCCGCACATGTAGAAAGATTGATAGAAGGCTTTAAAAAGCGTCAGCTTAAAGATTTTAGTACTTTATACATAATTGATATATTGTCTCTTATTTTTGTTTGCTCGTCGAACACGCATATATAAAAATGTTAGTAACAATGTTAAATACGGCGCTCATTCGCATTTTGTTTGTTGTGACAGCTTATCACGGTAGCGCCACCTGTCACGAAATTAGTTTTGTAATTAGGCACTATATTAATATCGGGCTGACTGCCGCCGGCCGTGTCAGTTGGAGTCTGCCCGGGACTTTTGGAGTAACGCAGAAAGTTTCATCCCTGGCAGATGATCAAAGTTCGTCAATATTTTGTATTAAATATGCTTTTCGAAAAGTTCTTTGATTTGAAAATCTGCTCCCCATCCATTCACCAAGCGTTCCGATGACGATCTCCGCAATCCGAAATCACCTTTTGATTAACGGATATGTCACTATATTGATTGAGTTTCAATGAATTTATTTATTCACAAGAATACTCTTTTAACGGATGTTTAATTTTCGTTATATATTTATTTAATGGTGCCCAGATGGCTAGCGATGGGTGATAAATAAATGAACACGGTTGAAAACGTTCGTGGTTTGAATCAAAGCGTACGCTTTTTTTTTCTCCGCTTAGTTAATAAGAAAAATATCATATAAGGTGATGTGTAAATGAAATTAATTTTCATTCAATTTTCAAGTCAATTCACGATGATTTAGTCTGCTGAAAATTGACTTAGATTACCTT
Source organism: Glossosoma conforme (assembly GCA_022606575.1). Lineage (NCBI taxonomy): Eukaryota > Metazoa > Arthropoda > Insecta > Trichoptera > Glossosomatidae > Glossosoma > Glossosoma conforme. The sequence continues at coordinate 262,100 of JAGTXR010000027.1, forward strand.
GGATTCTAAGCTTGGAATTACTTATTCACTTGATATCTGGCTTGGTAATACCATCAACACGCTATCCAGCTAAGCCATTCCATGCCGGTGGAATTGCCGATAAACGGATTGGAATAGCCCATTTGGATACCGTCTATGATGATACCAAGATCTTCGGTAGCTTCGACTATAACTGGCTAAGAACGTTACGTATAATACTGAAATTATATCCATTATGGAGTATTCACTTTGCCGATAGATTGCTCAGCATATTTGTGAGACAAATATTATGATAGATTTCATTAATTTACAATAAAATTTGTGTTTTTCCTATTGATATCAACTTGATATAACCTTGCAGTCTGGTGCCGAAAAGCTTCGAAATACAATATTTAGTCTCTTTTTTGTTCGGTCGTCAGACACGCACGTGTCGCTGTTTGTTTCATTGTTTGTTTGATAGGTGTAGTTCTGTGGATCGCTACTGGATGATTTTCGGCGCTGGGTGTTACCGACCACGGGAGTTAAGTGCCCAGTCGTCAGTTGAGCTCCAACCGTAACCAGTAGCGAGTTTTTTTGTCTGTCCGTGGCCTGAAAGCATACGCTTCACATCGGATCGAAAGATTGTCAATCTTTAAATTAAATACATATCAATAAGCTTCTGAAAAGTCATTGTAATGCTCATCTGTTTATTTTTTTTGTCGCTCGACACTCAAACCGAGCGGACGTGTCTAGTCATCCTACCTACAGGATGGCGAACTGTTGCGATTGTGATATCGCGCAAATAAATCGTCGCTTAGACGAGCACCGTTTGCTGCTGGAGAGGCTCTTAAAGGCTGTTGGATGCGGGATGGATGATGCTCTGACATCCGTTGGTGTGGACCCTCCACCCAACCCGACAAGTCTGCCGACTTCCCGCAGAAGGCGCTTACCTCGAGCGTGCAAATCAATTCCGGCTACCTACGCTGAAGCTGTCAACATTCCTGTGTCGATGTCGCTTAACTGTGACAGCAGAGACTCCGAACCTGCCGTCAAGGAATCCGCTTCGAGTGAGGCCACCGAAGATGACTCCTCGGAAGATACTATCGAAGGAGCCCCTGCTGCTTCGAGCAAGGCTCCCAAGGACTCCCGTTCTAAGCCGGGACGAATCATCGTTCGAGGAACTGGAGGACCTGAGTGCTTTCTCCGTGGATGTCCTCTCCCTCCCCGAGCAATCTTTCCGGAGAAGTTCAACGTTCTAAGTTGAGTCGCGCCTCTCCGCATGGGGAAAGGCAACAACATTCAGCACGTCTGATGATCCGTGGTTCTGCAGCTCCTTCAAAAAACGTTACTGGAGTGAAGATGGCGTATCTTCACGCCAAGGGCCTTCACCCAGATACATCGGCTGAGGACTTGCAGAGCTTCTTGGCAGCGACCGCTGCATTCAATCCTTCTTGGATGACCATCAGGAGAATTGTCAGCAGGCGGACGCTGTCAACTTCTTTCAAAGTCGGGGTCATCGCGACTTCGCTGGAGTCTCTCATGGAGCCTCAAGTGTGGCCTGAAAGGACCATCGTTCAACCCTGGATACGCATAAGACGAAAGAATCGCAGTGAACAGTGGTTGAAACCAACTTGAGTGAAGATATTGACATATTTAGTGTTATATTGCTTTAAATTCAGTACTGGTGTTTATGGAGGCGAAATGTTACACGTTTTGTTTTGTGACAATAATGCCTTGATATTTGTGAGTCAATCATGATATACTTATGACAGGGTTTTTGTTGTTACAAGTCAAACTGTTTATCTTGAGTCTCCTGACGCTAGTTCTGAGTGTGAGATCAGTGATACTAAATGTGTCAATAAATTTACATCACCACATTTATGTTACCTATTGTATTTATATTATTATAATATATTGTTGTACTTCAGAAATGCATTGAATTGATAAAATTTGTAATGTTTCTGCAAGGAAAAAAATAAAAAAATAAAATTGAAATTGAAATTGAATTGAAATTGAAATCTGCTCCTCATTCCTCCATCACGCGTTCTGATTACGATCCCGGTGATGTGAAGTCATTTTTTAAAAGTAATGGGGATGTTTCTATATAACTGGATAAGAACGTTGCGTATAATACTGAAATTATCTACATTGCTTTATTTAACCATGCTTATGGGAAATTGTGTTTTTCAGATAACTGGACTGAGGCACTTTCCTCAAATTGAATCGAAAAAACCCCTCTTTTGTACAAAAATGACTGACAGTACCAAGAAATGCGTTCTGTAATTTGAAAGGGTTGCCATAAGTGCAGCTAGGATTTAAAACTTAAATAAATTTATTTCTTAGAGAGAGAATCTTTCTTAATTACGCGGTGCCCATTCATTAACCGAGTAGACCAGTGATCAGATTTATCCTTCTACGTAGTATCAATCCGGTGGATTGGCTTACAGCAACAAAACCTTGCATCTCGATCTCCACTCCTCTCGATCCTCTACAATCCTCTTCAGCTCAGCATAAGAGCTACCACTCATGTCCTCGAACACTTGCTGCAAATACTCCCGCCTAGGGCGCCCTCTGCAGTTTCTACCCTCAACCATCCCCTCCACAATATCGTGAAGAAGACCATCGTGGCGCATGATGTGACCGATCGCCTCTCTGAGATGATTCTTTCTAGGTGCCTATTCTCCTTGACTATGCTGAGAACCTCATTGTTCGTGATGTGGTCTCTACAGGAAATTCCGAGAATTCTTCTGTATGACCACATCTCAAAGGCCTCTAGTCTTTAAAAATTAATCCATTCAGCTTTTAATTTTAAATTTTCTGGAATAAGAATTGTTTTTTTAGATGCACCTGCACAAATTTTGCTTATCTCAATTGAATTTGACTATAAAATTAGCCGTTCTTTCATAAGCTTAATACATACGTAATTTCTTAATGAAAAAAGTTTCGAGATTTCGCACAACAAAATTACTTTATTTTTTTCAAGCAAAACACTTTAAAAAATCTAAGTATCCGCTTACTAAAGAGGTCACCTTTCATAATAAAATTATCATAGTCTCCCATAGCTCGCCGGCCTTTGCAAAGTTTCGCTAAGATAAACTATCAAGATTCGGGCGGAATTACGAAGGTGAAATTTTGCGAGGAAAGTTGCAGAAAACTGACTGCGGAGAAAAACCGAGGATAACTTTTAGCAGCTTAGCGAAAAACGTGTCGAAAACTTCAGGTTCGCCTCAACGTGACATAGGTACCACGTATTCCTGAATGTGACGTCATCTTTGCCTGAAAATAATGTTTTCAGAGAGTCTCTGAAAGTTTGACGTGGTATAAACGACAAAGTATCATTTATTTGCCGTATTTACCTTAGTATTTCTTTTAAATAAGTGGTTTGTATTGATATCAGCTTGATATAGCTCTTTTAGGCTGATGCCGTAAGGCTTCGAAAAACGATCTTTTGTCTCTTATTTTTCTTCGCTTATCTGAAATGCACATCTAATGTTAGTTTTAATCATATAATATCACGCAGGCGCTTACAAACGCCATTTTATTTGTAATGTAAGTTGCTCCATTTCATGTTGGTGAAACTCTCATATTTAATTAGCTTTTTTGCCGCAATAATTGGTGGCGCGGCATGTCTCAGTATTCCGCAGTTGTCAGTCAAGCCCCGTTCAATCGAGACGGAATTAACGCCATGTACGATCGAACGGGGGAGTCAAGTCTTTATCGGAAAAAAAATGCTAATTGTGCTTCAAAAACAAGTTATTTTGCTTGGTAATCTGCTCCTGCATCCTTCCCTCCACCCAGCCACGTGACGAACCCGCGACTTGTCGTCACTTTAAAGACGGGGGATGCAAGTGTATTATGGTCTGTTGTGAAAGAATTGCAGATGATTACTTAGATTAATTCGATGGAACTTATTTTGAAACTTTTTACGTTTTAATTTATGCCAAATATATATACCTGTACATATAAAATTCTACGAAATGGGATTTTTTAAATTTCTTTATTGAAACAAATCTTCTAATAAAGCCGGTGGGTATAACTCAATGGTCAAATCTTTTGCTTTGCAAGCCAAATGTCGTTGGTTCAATTCCCGACGGAGGTTAAAAAAAAAGAATTCTAATCGATTTCTGAGCTTAAAAATACCCTGGTTGGTGTGAATTTGATCTCTCACCTGTAAAAAACCAGTCATATCCTATTTATTAAAATTGGTGGTAGAAGAAAGTCGTCCCGTGAAGACCTTCTGACTGCCAATGCTATATAATATAAAACAGGATGCAAAGTTCTGTGTGTGAACACAAAAATGCAAAACTGGACGTCCGTGGGAAAGAGCCGTAAAGGTTTCATTGATTTCAATGTGCACACACGCACTACGGAACGTACGAGTAAATACCTGAATTTCGCATAAAATTAATGTAAATCATCATTTTCTTTTTAATTATAAGTCTATGAAATTAAACTTTATTAGACATGATTTTACAATTTTACGTTCTGCGCACATTCAATTTTTACAGTGATCATATTAGTAAGATTCCCTAGGTTCACTTTGTCTTTCAGCGAGGAGGCGAGAAATGGGAGCTTGGAGCGAGGAGTTTTCAGGAAAAAAGGACCTTGGAACGTAGAGTTTTCAGAGGAATTATTCACCGACGGCGCAAGAATGCCAACGTTAAAACTACTCGCAAACTACGAACCCGAGAAGGATTGCTTCAGGGATGCCAACCTGCATTCTTCATCACATTCTCGTCCTTTTTAATCATCTTTCAAGTCACAATTTTATTATTTTTAACACGAAAAACGTCGTTTACAAAAAAAAAGATCAGTGAAGTATCATCATCAGCCTGTATCCGTCTACTATTGAACGTAAGCCTCTCGCATGAGTCTCCATTCTCTTCGATCCTCCGCCTTCCGCATCCAGGTCACTCCCGCTATTCGTCTTATGTCGTCAGTCCATCTTGCAGAGGGTCGACCAATGCTTCGTTTGCCTGTTCTAGCTTACTTTACTTTTCTTACTTACTTTTCTTCCCCATCGACCGTCGTCTCTTCGACAGATATGTCCTGGCCATTGCCAATTGAGTGTGCCTATTAGTTGGGTAGCATCCGCTACTTGAGTTCTTCTGCGTATTTCCTCGTTTCGGATTCTATCTTTTAGCGACACTCCGAGTATGGATCTCTCCCTAGCACGCTGGGTGACCTTTATTTTATGGGTAAAACTTGCTATCAGATTCCACGTCTCTGCGCCATAAGTTAATACAGGGAGGATGCAATGGTTAAACGCCTTAGTTTTAAGACATTGCGGAATTTTCGCTTTAAAAATAAACTTTAGTTTTACAAATTCTGCCCATCCCAGTTGTATGCGCCTGTCGATTTCTTTTGAGAAATTACTTCGTCCTAGTTGTATTACTTGTCCTAGGTAGTGATATCAGCTTGCTATAGCTCCTTAAGGCCGATGCCGTAAAGCCTCGACAAGCGATCTTTTGTCTATTATTTTTGTCCGCTTGCCTGACATCTACATCGAATGTTTATTTTAATTATATAATGTTGCACGGCGCTTGCATGCGCCATCTTGTTTGTTATGACAGTTGGCCTATTGCCGGTTGGTAGGACTGTCATATTGGCAGTTGGTACCGTGGAGATGTGAGATCGCGCCGTGGGCTGGCAGTTGAAGTTTAACTCGCGACCGTGATAGAGCGCGCGCCGAAAGGCGTTCGCTTTGCGGGCGTCGTTCGTGAACAATAAACGTAGTATGTAAACAGAAACAAGTGTTTATATTGTGAACCTGATCCTGCATTCTTCATCCAGTTAATCGATGGCCAAAATGGAAGAGGAGGATATCAGTAGGTATAGTCGTTTACAACCTCAGTAAAGTATATTTAGCATCAAATATAATAATTAATGCGAAAGACCAATCGAAGAATTCAGTACTTAATAAATCTTAAAAAGTTTATGTTTGTATTTAAAAGATTTCGTTAAGTCATTTAAAATAATTTTTGCATATAACGCTCCCTAAGCTGGAGCATATGGAAGTCACGAGCCGCTGAATTTAAGCTCAGTCAGCTGCCATGCACCTCGCCTCATCCCATGTCTGTTCTGCCTCCCATAGCTCCGCCAAGTACATTCTGTACATGGTTCACGACGAGGTTCCAGAACCCGAGTGCTTATTTTTTTTAGTATTTTTTTATCTTACAGAAACATTACAAAATTGAACAGCTCAATTCGTTTCTGAAATAAAATAAGAATTAATAATAAAATTATTAAAAAATACAATATATACAAATAGAGTTTTTAGGCCGTTGTTAATGTCTCTGAAAAAAGTGTCCCACCCAGATTCACCTTTGTCTTTTGACACACTGTAGTATGGAAGGTTGGCTCGTCCGCTCTCTCATCTCATTATTCGTCACGAAGTCAAGCCTTCGTATTTCCTATATTCTACACAGTATTTGAAACCCATGACATTATGTTTAGATCAAGTAAAGCTGTGAGTCCCAGATGTTGCGCATGGAATTACATCTAAGATGACCAAAAAAAAATGACACTATTTTTAATGTCTCACCCCTAGTGAGCCGATTTGAGGGTTACGAAAAAGGGCGTTAGATAAGGTCGCTCGCGGAAACTTGGGTAATGGTGTTTTAAAATGGTGATGGCGGTTTCCGGGGTGTTCCCAGTTTCGGACATGCCATAAGCGGGCGTGTAAGGGATGAAATGAGCCCTGCGACATACGCACCATCCCATGGAAGGGGCCGACACCCTTCTTAAGGCCTCCGAACTACTGCAGGGGAGAAGAAACTTTTTTTTTGCACTTTCAACACAGAGAAACATCAATAAAATATATTTTTCTCATATTCGTTACATAACTGGAAAATTGCCACCACAAATTGACGCAGTTTTGTCAGTTTATACTGTCCACGATGGTTATGACGAAGGTTTCAGATTGTTCAAAACGTTATTTTGAACATAATAATTTTGCATTAAACCTCCAAAAGTCTTTAAAGTAGTTATTATCATCAAACTCTCCATGGAATCTGTTGATTCATACAGTCGCATCAACAAGGAGCATTGACCATCCCAATAGTAATATGCGGTGTATGAAATTGAATGTGTTAATAATAATTTTGTAAAGGCTAAGAAATCATGTCATAGACTAGGCTATAAAAAGGGATCTCTTATCAAACGAATTAGTATCAACTCAACTCCGGTCTTTAGATTAATCCTCAGTGCCGGAAAATTGGTATTCCGGCATCACCATTTAAGCTTATGCCGTCATTTCAGGACCGCGACCTCGGTTCCGAAATACAGATATCTTGGCGTACAGGTCACTGAGAATGGTGGCCTGCAGAAATAGTTCATTTCCCGCGCTGAAAAAGCTGGTGAGTCTTTTAACTCACGCAATATCTGGGACTCATAGCTTTACTCGATCAAAACAAAGTGCAGACTATACAGTGCCTGCATCGTTCCCATCCGTCTTTATGGTTGTAAACATCTCACCATGAGTCAATGCAGCCTTATAACGAGTTTTGAGAGCAGATGCCTGTGTAGAATACTGGCGATAGGAAGGCTTGACTTTGTAAGAAATGAATAGGTGAGAGAGCGGTAGAGGCATTCTTTCATAAAAAAGTTGTTAAGAGATGGACTTTAGTGAGATAAGTACTTTGTACGCCGCAGGAGAGCACAAAACATGTCTGCTTTTTATTTAAACCCTCGAGCTTTCGAAGTCCTGGAGTTGCCGTTGGAAATTATATACAGAATGTACACAGTGAAGTTTATGGATTTAGAGGTGACAAGGAATGAAGCAAGAACTATGGCGTGCTTTATATTGATGGCTTGTGACGACTATGTGAAGCAGTTAGAAAAGCGGATATCAGAGTCCTGAGTCGGCTTATGAAAGATGCTTCTGGTTACAACTCTCTTTTACTTTTCGGCAGGGTTCTAGGCCTTCTGTGTCACAAAACTGAAAGCACGATTTCGAAAGACCGTTCTAGGACTACCTCTCATCAGCTGCTGGATGCTTATGTAATTTTCTTCTGCTTCTTCGTTGCAGCGACGTCAAACTGTTTTCGTCCAATATCTGGCAACATCAATGGCCCGTGTGCTGCCCATCATTACGTCTTAAGATCTGTAGTTAGTTGGGCATATGAGGCAGAATATGAGGTGACTTTCAGGTCTCCACAGTCACACAACAGTGACTCTCTATGCCGAAGCACTCCCCATCGCTCGAGGTTGTTGCTAAATTGGGAGACTTTTTTTTTGAGCAGTGAAATTCATGATGTGATTAGGTGTCATTTATTGACTTTTGTAGAAACACTGCACAGATTTATGGCGGTGAATGACACCTGAGAGTTCTAGCATATAAGTCAAGCGTTTTGACCTTTTTTTGATACTTTTATTGGGTTCGCTAGATACTAGCTAACATTAGTGGGCCATATTCGGGCCGCGGGCGTATCTCTATTAACCCCTGCCCTACCGTATGTACAGTACGCCTCGGTCGCAGAGGCTAGGGACTTTTTATTATAGACGATAAAAAGTAATGCCGGTATTATAAACGCAGTATTATTTTAGTACCTCTAGTTGATTCCGTAGCTTGTTAATGGGGCATGCGAGCAAAGTGAATGTTATGTAATTAGGTAATGGTTTTACCGTACTATTAAATTTATTTAATGTACGTTAAATGAGACAGTCGTGTCTTTTTACAACTTATATTTTTGGGTTGAGCCGATACTTAGGACAAAATTGTCCAAGCCTCGGGAACATTGGGCTAGTTATCCCATTTTCTAAAAAAAATCGATTAAAAAATCAACCAATAATATTTCTCGGACAATACAGCTACCCCATCTTTAAGTACTCCGACTTCTGCTCTGGATGTTGTCAGAAACTTTACATATATTTCCAAATAGACCTTCAGGTGCAGATATGTCGTAGGACGAGATGGATATGTGCAGTTGACAGAACTAAGTGGCGGCAATTTGTGGTGACCATGTGTTGGAATATACTTGTTACATATCTGGAGATATGGAGAGATATGGATGGAACGGATATGCTATTTTTGGCACGGCTTATCAAAGGCATTTAACCAATGCATCCTCCCTGTATTAACTTATGGCGCAGAGACGTGGAATCTGACAGCAAGTCTTACGCATAAAATAAAGGTCACCCAGCGTGCTATGGAGAGATCCATGCTCGGAGTGTCGCTAAGAGATAGAATCCGAAACAAGGAAATACGCAGAAGAACTCAAGTAGTGGATGCTACCCAACGAATAGGCACACTCAATTGGAATGGCGCCCAAGAACTGTAAAATGAAGCGTTGGCCGACCCCCTGCAAGATAGACTGACGACATAAGAAGAATAGCGGAAGTGACCTGTATGCGGAAGGCGGAGGATCGAAGAGGATGGAGACTCTTGCGGGAGGCCTACGTTCGACAGTGGACGGACACAGGCTGATGATGATGATGAATCAATGTCTTCAAGCTTCCTACAAGGCCAAGGAATGTACTCGGCGCAACTGCTTTAGGCAAAGCTGACATGGAAAGAGGCGAAAACAATGGCGACTGGCAATGTTTTTTGACGGTAATTCGTGACGGCCATATTTTTCGTTAAGGAGCGCAAAAACAATAATGATGATGATGACGATGTGATCAATCATATGATCCCACTACACGAGCCAGCTGCTAACCGGACACGGATTCTTCCGGAGCTACCTTGACAGGCTTGGACTGTTGGAATCCGCAAGTCTAGTAAATAAAGTGTCAGTATGAATATGGTCAGTTATAAAATTAAAATTGCATCTATATATTTAATATTGTTAAAAATGAATGAAATATTAACCCAAAAAATGGAAAGTCAACCTAACCTAACCTAACCTATTATTAATTACATTTAATTAATCATTTCCTACAGATTTATTATTTTTCTACTGCAAAATGAATATTTTTTACTTACCTGCTTAGTTATTTATTACTGACGGTTTGCTAAATAATTCCCGCTTATTGATTGAATAGAAAACTGCCAAATTTTTTAAAATTAAATGTCACAAATTGTTAATTTTCAATAATGTATTTATTCAAAATTTTAAAAGAATTTTAATTTAAGAATTAACAAATTATAAAATATTTTGTTTTGATTCACATTTATTTTAAGCGATTACATGTTTCGGCCTCCCTGGAGACCATCGTCAATAACGATTAAATTAAAAACTGGCAGCAATTCAATTATTATTGAAAATGGCCTCCAGGGAGGCCGAAACATGTAATCGTTTAAAATAAATGAGAATCAAAACTTAATATTTTTAATTAGTTAAATTTTTAAATTAAAATTAATTTAAAATTTTAATTATGCAGTTTCACCAAGTATTGTCAGTTGATAACCTTAATGTTACCGAAGATTTGACGCAACCATATATGTGTAATAAATAAAAGTGAATGATTTTGAACTAATATAAATTTCATTTTTTTTGTTTCAGATTCGTGAGGTACCATCAATTCGCCAGCAAAACTTTTCCATCAATCCAATAAAAAAAATGCTAATGACATGCTTAGTAATTAACGTCCTCCCTAATTGCACGCGATAGAAAATAAACTGCCATAATGTTCAATTAATTTTTCAACTCGTAGTATTCAAATAGACCAGACTCTTCAGAGACAGAGAGAAAAACGTTCATCTACTCGGGAAAATCTTCTTTACGTTTATCTTCTTCTATACGCTTTGATACAAATTGTCTCTGAAAGATTAACGTTTATTTAAATTTCAGCGCCTCTTTGATGTCGCTAAATTATTCGCTGTAAGTTTTCAGGCTTTAAAATTTCAGCTATTTATTCACATCTATGAAACAGCTAATTACTAAAGTTTTTAAATTACCAAATCAATTAGAGTAAAAAAAAATAATCATTAAATTATAAAACTTTTTTTTTTTTAATTTTTGGGTTGAGTCGTCTCTTGGAACCGAATGGGCTGACCACACATTTTCGTTATGTGAATACTATCCATTCAGTGGTTCACCTTAAAATGGATGAATTCTTGAATGTAGAGTTGAAACATATGACGCTGACGGATTAAAAACGCACAAGCAGCGCTTAAGCCATACTCAAAATTGGCAAGCATCTCAAAATTCAAAGATATTTTTTTCCATTACCATCTATATTCTTCTGTATATATGTTAACATAAAAAAACATTATCTCAAAATAAAATAATTACAATTAACTCAATAATATTAACATTAAGGTTATCAACTGACAATACTTGGTGAAACTGCATAATTATCAATAATATTGCAATATATTTATCAATAATAAACTGCAATATATTTATCAATAATATTGATAAATATATTTAATGCCTTCGTTATGGAGGCTGCCGAGACCTACTCGTACATACATTATGTGCTCAGTAAAGCTCCGTGTACTGAAATAAAATAATCTGAAGCCAGTGAAAACGTCCACATTAATTGTTATTAAAAAAATGCAGCCAAAGATAGCTTATAATAAGTTCGTGGCTTATGCAATTAAACAGCTTTCGATGTGGAGTAAGACATGGATCAGTTTTTTTTTTATTTATTTTTTTTATCTTAAAATAAATGTAGAAAAATATTAATGGATGCGTGTTGTACCCTGCAAGTTACACACAAGTTGGATTATACACCTGACAAATAGTTGAAGAACGTAGGAGCTTATTCCATGTCACCTTCATTAACCGCGCGTGTAGCCTCGACGATTTTCTTTTCGAAGTTTAACAGCAAGGGACTATCAGAACTAAGCAGCAGTTCAGAAAAATCCTCCCAAGAAATGGTAGAGACTCCCAAGCGACAACACAGAATGCGTCTCCTGTTCTCATGGATCATGCACTCTACGAGAGAGTGTCTCACTGTCTGTTGTATGCCTGGATGACATGGAAATGCGTCGCAAGAAGAGAGGCCAAATCTTTTTAGGAATTCTCTGAAAATTCTGTATCCAGTTAACTCTTGCGTGAGATGAAAGTCCACGGAGTTCGTCTTTTTCCACATCAATAAGTGTTCGATGTATGGAAAGAAAGACTTGGTTATTTGTCCGCAAGTTAATTCTTGATATGAGATATGTGGACAGGATAGGTTACCGCCTGTGGCATGTTGATGTTATCACGCGTTGTTAGTTGAGTTGAGCCGTGACTTAGTACCTCATGTTTCAAGCCTCTATAATTATATATTGTAATGAATTTTTTCGATTTACAAATAATTCAATATATGCCTCGGATTCTAAAATTATCTTTGCTTTAAGTCCTTAAGCTCCTGCTTTCGGGATTGTTAATGATCTATATATGTTTTCAAGTGAACGTTTTACTGACGCAACTGAGTGACGGCAATTCGTGGTGACCAAATGTTCAAGATATGAAATTTACTGTAAAATATCCGTCTTGTATTTACAGTTTTGTGTTTCTTTATGTAAGCACATACATGATAATACCGATGGATGATGATAGTCATTCTGAAGTTTAATCTAAGTTAGACGATTATGGCGTATACTCTCTCTCAATTTCATAAGTTAGTTTATTAAAAAAAAAACATCAATTTAATATTTTTATGCCATTTGTATTTTTTTTAAATTAATTAATAATTTATTTATTTAATTTAAGGTTAAACTAATTGAGAAAATACTCAAAATAAACATGAAATATATTTTATGAGTTGCAAAAAAGTGAGCAGGAAGACTGCAAATATGTGTATAGAGTTCATTAAATAGTAAGAAGTGAGAAGTGTTTAAAATGCCTCGCTCTAAATTAAGAGCGCAGACCCAAAACAAAGCAAGGTTCAAGAATGTTTTGACTTTGAAAACATTTATAAAATCAACCGTATTATTGACTTTATACTTAATAAAAGTGGATTGTACTGCTGTTGCACAAGAAAGTGACGTTCACGAGGATGGATCACATTCTAATCAACACCTCAGCGAAGTCAACCATGTTAATATGACGCTCAGTGGTCACGACGCTTTGAATGTGCCGCACAACAGTGCTCAGAAAAGCGATGACACTTCGTACGATTCTAAAAGCCACTACGACAATACAGACACTGCCTACGATACTGCAAACGGCGCGTATGGTAGTCACAACTCAAATGGAAACAGTGATTATGACAGTCACGGCTATTCGAACGGTGGTGGTGGGAGCAATCCGTATTCTAACGGTGGTAGTGGGAGCAATCCGTACTTAAATAGTGGCAGTGGGAACAACGCGTACACTAATAGTGGCAGTGGAAACAATCCTTACACTAGTGGTAGTAGCGCGAACAATCCGTATTCTAGCGGCGGTAGTGGGAGTAACCAATACTCTAACAGTGGTAGTGGGGGCGGATCGTACTCTAGCGGTGGTAGTGGGAGCAATCCGTACTCTAGTGGTGGCAGTGGGAGCAATCCGTACTCTAGCGGTGGTAGTGGGAGCAATCCGTACTCTAGTGGCTCTAACCCTTTCAGTGCGTACGGTGGTGGTGGAAATATAAACAATGCTTATGCGAATGCAAGGCAGTATGGTTCCAAATCCAGATTAAGCACCAGAATTATCCAGACGAGGTTTGGGAAGCTTCAAGGGATCCTTCTGCCGATGGACGATCACAAGTTTTTGAAGCCGGTAGAAGTATTCTTGGGAGTACCGTACGCGACGCCTCCGGTTGGTGGTAACAGGTATGTGATACTACATATTTTTATATGTGATTTGTTTTTTAAATTATAAATTTAAGACAATTAAAATGTACAAGTAAACACTTATTACATAAGAACCATTTTTATATGAGTTTTAAAACTCAATTTTTTTTATGAATTTTTTAAAGTTTTATTACAATATTATTTTATTATTTCAATATTCTAATCTACTTTTATAGATCATTGACTATATTACAATATTATTATTAATTAAATATACATATACTATACATAAAATTCTTTTTTCAACGCGTCAATCCAAATTCTCAATCAAATTTTTTAGTTGCTGACTTAACTGCTGATTACAAAAAAAATGTAATCTAAATATATAACACAAATGTTTTTATTTTATTGTTTTAAACTATTCAACTTTTTTTTTTTTTACTGACTATTGAGTAATGAACGAAATAAATGCATTATACACAAAAATTACATTTTTAGAATTTAAGTCGGCTTGAAGAGGTCAGAATGAAATAAAATTTTTGATGAGAATAAATTTTTAATTTAAAAGTACTTAAAGTAACGTAAAATTTAATTATTTTCAATTGTATTCCCAAAACTATGAACAATACAACATAATAGAACCCAACATAATGCCATCTAAAATTTCAACAGGCCAGGCTTGGTTCGTAATAGTTATTGCTAAAGCCACTTCATTTATTAAGTTTTGAGTTAAACAATTACTTTGTATGGCCATGGATCCCTAGAGTGGGCTCCACAGGAACCTTTGCATATTTGTTGTTACATAATATTTACACTTAGTATTTGCAAATTGTGCTATTAATGTTTGCAGATAATTTTTAATGACGTACACTTACAAGAGTATCAATTTAATTCAATACATGTACAGAAATATTAATTACAAACTGACCGGCTAATTTCGTACATTCTAAGAATCAATCAATGTTGTCTTATCATAAGTTAAAGCTTATAAAAGCTGAATTACATTCATAATTACATGTCAGCAAAATATTTGCTCCTTTTTACTATTATTCTTATCCATCAAATCTAAAATCATTTAAATCGATCCAGCCGTTCTCGAGTTATAAACACATTGTCATATTTATTCATTCTGCAATTTGATCAGAGATACGAATATACATACGATAATGTATACAACACCATCTACTGGAATTATATCAAAATGACCGTTCAATACATGAATGAAAAAATTAATTTATTTCAAATATTTTTTTCTCGTGATTTTTTTCGATGTTTTCATAGTCATTGTTCTATTCGGGATCGAAACAAATCAAACACATTAAAGATCTTAAAATATATCTTAACGTTCTCGAGTTATAAATGGTGTTACTAACACGATTTTCTTTTCATATAATTTAAAAAAGTAATTTCAAAAATCAGAAAATTCCAATGATTGTGATTATTTCTTTGTTTTGTTTAACCATATGGGTGCCATGAGCCCAAATATGGGTCCGCTGCGGGAAGCCCACCAGTGCCGTGAGCACACCGGTGTGTTATAAAACTGTATATTTTTGGTCAATGTTATATCTTGAGTATATAGCGACATCTATCGTCCGCCCAGAAAAAAAAAGGTTAAAATTGGACACCATCTAGAGGTTCAAATTTTAGATAATCCACGAGAGTGCTACATATTCATGGTCATGGCATCCAAAAGGTTAAATTCCATTACTTAAATCTCATTTTTGTAGATTTATTACAAACATATTTAACGACAATTACTTCGCTTGAAAGTAAAGTACGATAAAGCAACAACAAATAAGGTTAGGTTACCTTGCACGTAAGGTTATGTTAGTTTAGGTTACGTTTGATCAGATCATGTTATGTAATTTTTTTTTGACTTAAGTTAAGCTATACGAGGTAAAATTAGGTTGCACGCAATTATATGTGTGTATGAACACATAATAACTAAAACGTTGCTGAAATTTATTCTCACTTCCATCAGGTTTAGTCCAACGCGTACTCCATCACCGTGGGATGGTATCCGCATCTCTGATACTCCCGGTCCAGCATGCCCTCAACGTTTGCCAGACATCAAGAACGAGAGTGCTGCCCTTGAAAGGATGCCCAAAGGAAGATTGGAATACCTGAGGAGGCTGCTGCCATACCTGAGAAACCAGAGTGAAGACTGCCTGTACATGAACATCTATACTCCAGCACAAGGTAAGAAACATCCATATATTTAGCAGTAATTATCATATATCCATGATAAAAAAATTATACTACTTTTAAAGGATTTTAAAATAAACTCATACAAAAAAATAACACTCTCCTAAGCATTCTGGGAAAAATACTTTCCCACATTATCTTGACAAGGATAAGAACCCTACTTATGCAAGCCCTCAGAGGATAACATTTGGGATTTCTGCCTTGAAAATTGTACGCATCTTATACACAACGAAGATGCTTTCTACAATAAAGTCACGAGATGAACAGTATGCTTGCATGCTGTTTTGTTATATATAAAAAGGCATTTGACAGTACGTATCGAACATTCCTGTGGGTTATCCTCGACGCGTATGAGGTGCCTGTCAAAATCGTATCCATTAATAAATTTCTACATAAGGCTAGCAAATTCTTCGTATGGATTGGATCATTTAGTGCTGACTAGTTTGAGACTGGCGTGGGTCAAGGTTGCATACTTGTTCCGTTTCTTTTCACTCTCGTTATGGACTTGATTCACCTCAATTTGATACTAGCATATCGAGAAGTAGCTGTAAGTGACTTTCTCAATTTCTGCAACCTGGAGTGCGCTGATGACGGTATTTTTATAGAATAATCCACTGCAGATCTGCAAAACATTAATGAACCCTGGAGCGTATTATTTATATTGATTAAGTATTCATTGAAGGTGAAACTGCAGTCTTTCAGAAAATGATTAAGGAGTGCTCAATGTGATCCATGTTAACCACTTCATCGCCACGTGTTTTCAAATAAATAAAAACATTAATTTTACTAATGACTAAATTATTTTGATATTTTTAACGTACATTATTGGTGAGCTGAAATCGATTGAACTAAAATATTCATGAAAAAAAAAACCCTTTTTTTTCACTAGGGCTGCCACAAAATAGATTATAGATCAAATACTCGACCGCTTGCTCCGACTGTCCTTGACTAACTACTTACAAAATTGTCTCCCTACATCGTATGTACCTCCAACGCATCACGTTTGTTGTAAATATTTAAGATATTTATACTATATAATTGTTTTCGAAAAAAAAAACAAAAATTGTAAAAAATTAATAGATATCATTATGAGAAAATCGGAATTGATTTTGAAATACATCTTTCAAACATTGCGAAGCGCCCACGGGTGGGCTTACGGCGATCTTCGGGTTAAAACGAGGTACGAGATATATATCTATTTGATATTAAAATGGATCTCAAGGTCATTATTAAAAATATAAATAACATTGTTTCTGTTGTTCGCTGGTGTTGCCATACAAGAAGTCAAGATTGTGCAGAAATAGGTCAACCGGATAATTGACGTCTTGAGGGACCACTTGAGATGTACGTTATAGATTTGAATTCCCCCTTTGTAATTTAGAGCTTCAGGATAGTCAGGAACATCCAGAAAATCGTCCTCACGATAAACTAATCTGACAGTTTGAGAATCAAATGTATTACAAAGTATTGAATTAATCCCACTTCGTCTTAATAAGTTCGTAAGTTAAAAAAAAAAGCAAATTTCAACACAGAAGACGTAAAATACAAATAATTATGACTCTATTTAAACATATGTTATTTTTTTACAGGCTTAGAATGTATGTTATACATTCTATGAAGTGCTGTTTATAGAACAATCGTGCCGGCAGGTATAGCTCAATGGTCCAAGCGTTTGCTTTGTAAGCCAAAAGGTCGTCGGTTCGACCCCTGACGGAGATTGAAAAAAAAAATGATTTTTGAGCTCTAACAGAGACAGTCGTAGCGTATTAATTAAAATTGGTGGTAGACAAAAGTCGTCCCGTGAAGACCACCCATTCATATTAAATTACATTAAAGAATATGACGTTGGCGGATAAACACTCCACATGCAGCGCTTAGCCATATGCAGCATGATAAGCGTCATATAATTCCACAAATGAGACTTCATAATTACTATCACCATCTGTCGGTATTCTCCTGTATGGAAAACAGATGTGAAAAAAGAAGAAGAAGAAATGAAGAAGAAGGCATAGAAGACGATGAAAAGAATACATATTTTTATTCGCGTAATAGAATACTTTAGTAGAAACGCTTAAATCATTCAAACTCTTTAATAATATCTAATTTAACAAATCACCCAAAATAAGACTCAAATACTACAGTCTTCTTCACAACATTGTGGAGGGGATGGTTGAGGGTGGAAACTGTAGAGGGCACCCTAGACGGGAGTATTTGCAGCAAGTGTTCGAGGACATGAGTTGTAGCTCTTATGCTGAGCTGAAGAGGGTTGCGGAGGACCGAAATGAATGGAGATCGAGGTTCTAGTTTCTGTTGCTGCAAGCCAATCCACCGGATTGATACTACGAAAAGAAAGAAGACTACAGCTCCCATTTTATTCTTGTCTCTAGGTTTCTGCTTTGGGATCGTTGCGAACAATATATGTGTTTAGGTACACTTTTATATGAAAAGATATCTAAGGATGATTAATGGAAAGTGGCTACTGAAAGAATTAAATAGGTAGCATTTAATGAAGACCATATGGTCCTGGCATGTAAAAATGACAAATATATGTGCTCGTATGTAGTCCCAAGAAAAAAAATTATGTGTATCATCCACGTAAATATTGAAGGATTGAAAGTGAATGAATCTTGAAGATACTCAGATTATATGGAATTCCATCAAGTATTATCTATCGACAAAAAACCAGTACAATCTCCGTAGTAGATGTATTGAAAAGAAAGAAAGGGTACAATTTATTTTCTCTAACATAACACAATTCACCCTTTCGTAGACGCGAAATAACCCGATTACAATATCGACGCATTTTTCTTTGATTGCGTAAATGGACCGGGATTTACGCGCGGCAATTTCCTGCGTAGGGTTTTCTTTTCCGAGAGAAACTACCGCCGTCTGGTTATTGATGATTATGCGTATCGGCCGGACCGAGGAGAGGTACGAGTATACGAGTATAGGAGTGTACGAGTAAATTGTTTACGATATAGGGAGAGCTGAAGGCCCAGGGCTAGGTACAGTTAATCTTAAATTCAATGAAAAAGTTGGCCAAGCTTAGGAAAAATACGAGCGTTTCAGTGCAAGTACTTGTTAAGTGGTGTGATTTGAATGTGAATTGATTTAATGGGCATATCATTATAATTGGTAATCGTGAATTTAAAATCAAAAAAATTTGGAAATCATAAATTCTTTTCAATTTAATTTTGGTATCGAATGTATTGAGCTGCTTATAAAATGCGCTAATGGGGAAAATGTAAAGATTTTTTGCTTTCCAGAGAATAGAGGTTTTGTTTCCTTAATAATGCATTGATATCCTTCTCATGGAATTCAATATCGAATTACTGGGTGACAGGATGCAGGATCAGATCGACAAAACAAAGAACTTGTTTTCGAAGCACAACTCGCGTTTATTATATTATATATATTATTAAGAGTTGATTTCTACGCCCGACCGGCATGAAATTTCGCCGGGCGGGGCGTGAATCCATTGACAACTGCTGAGACTGTGATATCTAGCGCCCCAACACAGTCGTGGCAAAAAAGGAAATTAAAGATGACAGTTTCACGAACATGAAATGGAGCAACTGTCATAATAAATAAAATGTCGTATGCAAACACCGTGTATTATTATATAATTAAAACTAACATTATTGGTGTGCATGTCAGGCGAGTGCACAAAAATAAGAAACAAAATATTGTTTTTCAAGGCTTTACGGCATCAGCCTAAAAAGGCTTTATTTTTTTATATGTAAACACATACAGGAGAATACCGACAGATGGTGATAGTAATTCTGAAGTCTCATCTGTGGAATTCTATGACGCTTACCATGGTGTATATGGCTAAACGCTGCTTGTGAAGTATTGATCCGCCAACGTCATAGACTACAGCCCGAGATTCATGCGTCATCTTTTATTATTACATGAATTTACTATGAATAGGTGGTCTTCACGGAACGACTTTCATGTACCACCAATTTTAATTAATAGGCTATGACTGGCATTTTACGGGTGATGGATCAAATTCACACCAACCGGGGTATCTTAGAGCTCAGAAAAATTATTAAAATTAGATTAAAAATCCTTTTTTTTTTAATCTCCATCGGGGATCGAACCCTCGACCTTTGGCTTGCAAAGCACACACGCTTTGACCATTGAGCTATAACCGCCGGCATGTAAAGCTGATATCAATATTATTATACGAATTTATTCTTATTGAATCATCATCATCATCATCATCATCATCAGCCTGTGTCCGTCCACTGTTGAACGTAGGCCTCCCGCATGAGTCTCCATCCTCTTCGATCCTCCGCCTTCCGCATCCAGGTCACTCCCGCTATTCTTCTTATATCGTCAGTCCATCTTGTAGGGGGTCGGCCAATGCTTCGTTTGCCAGTTCTTGGGCGCCATTCCAATACTTTTCTTCCCCATCGACCGTCGTCTCTTCGACAGATATGACCTGCCCATTGCCACTTGAGTGTGCCTATTCGTTGGGTAGCATCCACTACTTGAGTTCTTCTGCGTATTTCCTCGTTTCGGATTCTATCTTTTAGCGACACTCCGAGCATGGATCTCTCCATAGCACGCTGGGTGACTTTTTATTTTATGGGTAAGACTTGCTGTCAGATTCCACGTCTCTGCGCCATAAGTTAATACAGGGAGGACGCATTGGTTAAACGCCTTAGTTTTAAGGCATTGCGGAATTTTCGCTTTAAAAATGTACTTTAGTTTTCCAAATGCTGCCCATCCCAGTTGTATGCGCCTGTCGATTTCTTTTGAAGTTATTTCGCCCTAGTTGTATTACTTGTCCCAGATAGGTATAGTCGTTTACAAGCTCTATTTCTGTTCCTCCAATGGAAATAGGATCAAAGGTCTGTGAAATATGACTATTAATCATGGCTTTGTTTTATCCATGTTCATTTTCAGACCAATTTTGTTCGACGCTTCATTGAGGTCGTAGAGCATGTCTTGGAGCTTGTTAGGTGATTCGGCTATTAGCACTATGTCATCTGCAAATCGGAGGTGAGAAATGTACTCTCCGTTAATATTTATTCCACATTTTGTCCAGGATAGCAGTTTAAAAATATCTTCTAGGGCGTTTGTGAAGAGTTTTGGAGATATAACATCTCCTTGTCTAACACCTTTGTTTATAGAAATATTGTTAGTGCTATCATGGAGCTGGACCATCATTGTTGCAGATTTGTAAAGAGATTTTATTATCTCTATATACCGATAGTCTATTTTGCAGCGTTGTAGTGAATCTAGCTAATCTTATTGAATACAAAAGTCATATTTGGGTTAGAGTCCAAAAATATCCAATCTTTGTATCATAATACGTAAGGTTGGTTAATATTTTTTCCACCGTTATACTCACGGCCTAAAATAATTAATTTATTGTTCATGTAGTAAAAAATAACATCTTTTAATTTTGCAATGCTCTTCCAGTTTGTATGTTTCTTCTTTCATACGATCTGGATCTTTTATAAATACAGAATAATAAACGAGTATCTTAAGGTATAATGCTATTCAGAATGATTGTGAATTCAGAATGCAAAATAAGCGCATCATCAATGAAACTATTTTAGCCTATGCGTTATGCAAATTCAAGGTGGATAAAGTCTATTCCAATGACTTTAAAATAACGCAAGCGCAAAATTAAATTACCCGCTGCATCTTGGGTATTTTTCATTTCAAAAAAATTATGAAAGATTTTTACAATTTCTATTCGCAGCATCTAGAGAAACTGGATTATTAGCGGACAGCCAGGGCAAAGATTAAACCCTTTGTCAAGTAGAATTGTTCGCCGGACCGTTTCCTCCCTTCCCGCCCACTTTGTGAATACCTTCCGTGAAAGGAGGCTCTTGAACGGGGAAGAGTACGAGCCTCCTGAAGTCCTAAAAGCCGGCACGCGAACTTGAAAATTTTCAAGTGGTTTTTGAAGTTCAAGAAGGACTCTTCCCTCTCGTACTCGTTACGAACCGTGTAATTCAGCGGTTTTTCCTTTCTGAGACTTTCAGAGATCACAGTTTACAGCCTCATATTTGTCCCCTTTCAGTCTTTTGTTGAGAAATTCGCATGACAATACGTCGAGGCTTTATTTATCATATAATTAGGAGCGCCGATAAAGATCGAAAGGTTGAACAAGTGGCCTTTTGTGCGTAATAAGATTTGTATGTTCTGAACGAAAAACGTTTTGTGCTTTTTAGTATTTTTATCATTAATTTAAAGACTCTCCTTACTTTTATGGAGGTATGGTTTTATAATAAATCGTCCAATTAAAATATGAAATGTTTAATGTCGATCGATATTATTTGAAATATTGAATACATACAGAGACAGTATATATGCAGTTCATGGCGTCTATGTGCTCTAGATTAGGGTTAAGGCATATAGGAATAGTATAATATAGAACAAATAGTATAGTTTTCACTTTAAAAAATAAATAATATTTGGCCAAGTAATGAAATTTAAGTCATAGATTGCAAAGAAAAACTTTTTTTTTATGTAAGCACGTACAGGAGAATACCGACAGATGGTGATAGTAATTCTGAAGTCTCATCTGTGAAATTATAAGACGCTAACCACGGTGCACATGGCTAAGCGCTGCATGTGGATTGTTGATCCGCCAATGTCATAGACTACAACCTGAGATTCACGCATCATCTTTATTATTACGGGAAATTACTATGAATGGGTGGTCTTCACGGGATGACTTTCGTTTACCACCAATTTTATTTAATTGGCTATGCCTGACATTTTACGGGTAAGGGATCAAATTCACAGAGAGTGATATAAGAGCTCATAAATTAATACTGAGAGAGTGCATATTTGATGCGGATTTTTTTTAAATATGTACCTAAGTTTTCCAAATGCTGCCCATCTTAAGTTGTATACGCCTGTCGATTTATTTTGCATATATATTAAACCAGATTTCCACAAACATCTTTTGACTGACCTCGATCTGCGACACAATATACAATATTTTGTTTCTAAATCGAAAGCAACAAAGCATCTGCAATCAGCACAAAAGTTTTTTTTTTTTTTTTTAATACTGAAATGAATACAGCGCTGCATTAAGTAACGTGTCAAGTTGTAATCTCTTAGTGAGTACACAAACATTTTTTTTCTTGCCATTTTTATACCAGACTGTAACACCAACAGTTTCTACAACAGAATACTTTGCACTAATCTAGTTGGTACAGCCAGTGGAAGTCGAAGAAGCTCTTCCTCTTCCATTCTCCACTACGCGCTGAGATAAGCAGCTCAACGTCAACATTTCCTTTCCAAACATCTCTTTATAACTGTCAACCGCGTCTACAAACTAACAACACTACCGGATAAAGTACGCCAGTAACCAGTGTAAGTTTTCACTTCACAATAGAGTTTGTTGCGTTCATCATCATCAGCCTTTCCGTCTACAGTTGAACGTAGACCTCCCTTATACTCTTCGTCCTCTTTGATCTTTCACTTTCCGAGACGTAGAGTCTAACTGCAGGTCTTACCAATAAAATAAAAGTCACCCAACGTGCCATGGAGGGATCCACACTCGCAGCGTTTCAAAATGATATAATACGAAACGAGAATATCTGTAGAAGAACTCAAGTAGTGGAGGCTATCTAAAGAATAGATACACTCATGTGGCAATTGGCAGGACATATCTGTCAAAGAAATGACGGGCGATGGGAAAGAAACGTGTCGACGTGGCTTTTAAAAACTGGCAAACCGAGCGTTGGTGGACTCCCTGCAAGATGGACTGACGATATCAGAAGAATAGCGGATGTAAGTTGGATGCATAGGGCATAGAGTTAGGATAAATGAAGACTCATGCAAGAGGTTCAGCAGTGGAAGGATGCAAGCTGATGATGATATTTTGTCATAGATCGAGGTCAGCCAAAATAACAAAATGTCTTTTACAAGGCTTTTCAAAAATGTTAATTTTATTTATTATCGTCCCTTGCCAGCTCAGTCATTTGCTAATTAAGTGTATAATAATTGCATTTAATTGCATCAAAATGTCACCGCCTCTACCTAGATGATATTATAAAGTCTTATTCTCATTCTATATAAGCTCCACCAAGTACTATAATAAATGTTTAGTTCCCAGTGGCCTTCCAGTACGGCACGAGTCCCGAGACTTTAAGAAAAAGCAGTTGCAGCTATTGCTCTACTGCGGCATTCATAGTTTATGTATTAACCAAGTTACATTAACCTTTTAATCGATGGAAGTATGAGAGACTGCTTTGTCTGCTCTTTTACTTCATTATTCATTACAAAGTCAAACCAACGTACCGTCTGCATTCTACGCAGGCATCTGCTTTCGAAAATATTCTATATATGAAAAGAATTTGGGATTTTTTAAAATGATATAAGTGTTTCTACACTCTTAATATACAACTCTTATAAATCCATCTCCTTCTGTCGATATACTATTCTTAATTGTGAGTATTTTCATGTGTGTGCTTGTACTTAAGAAAACCATGAAAAGAACGATAATATGCATTTCTCCATTATTCAGTAGCTTCGAAAGCTCTCTCGCCACTGCTGTAGACTCCAGAGTTCACAAAATTTCTCTTGGTGATGCGAGTCACAACAAAAGCTTTAGGGTTCGTTGAACCACTAGGATTAGTTCTCAGGATCGTCCGGCGGTCGAGCAATCAGCAAAAGCTCGCTTATACGACCGACTTGGATTGTCGCACTTATACTTCTTGCTATATTTATATACATCTTCTACTTGATATATTTTTCTTTCTATTTTCAAATTGCTGCAAAGAGCTTAATTTTGAAATGCTGAAACGCTTCGTTTCGCTTTGTTCTCTGAGTTTATCTCTAACTTATATATATAAATGCAATATTTAAAATAAATTTCATGAAATTGTAAAAATAATGTAAGATATTTTTACCTATTCACTGCGTATGACGTTTATGGCGGTCATGAGCTTTGCATGGACTTTGTAGTCATATATTTCAGTTTTATCGTAGTATTGTTGGGTTAAATATTTACTAACTATATGACTGAATATAAAATATAATGGATTTCAGTCAAACAATATAAGCAATATCTGATATATTCGTTTACTTCAATAAATATTACAGTCTTTATAATATGGCTACAATTCGATTTCAATAATTCACCTAAACAGCGCCGCTTTCGAAAGGTGACATATATAATAATATCTTGTTTTTGATATAGTTTATACTGAATACTGTATAACTTGATGGAAGACCGCAGTTTTGCGATCTATGAATGCTTCATCAGTTCAAATGTGCACGAACGCAATGACGTGTTATTTTTTTTTATGTAAATACAGGAGAATACCGACAGATGGTTATAGTAATTCTGATGTCTCATCTGTGGAATTCTATGACGCTTAGCATGTTACATATGCTTAAGCGTTGCATGTCGAGTGTTGATCCGCCAACGTCATAGACTGCAGTCCGAGATTCACGCGTCATGCTTATTATTACAGGAATTAACTATGAATGAGTGGTCTTCACGGGACGACATTCGTCTCCTACAAATTTTAATTAATAGCCTATGACTAGAATTTTACGGGTGAGAGATCAAATTCACTTCAACCGGGGGTATTTTAGAGCTCAGAAATCGATTTAAAATCCTTTTTTTTTAAATCTCTTGAATTATTAAATAGGCTTGCAAAGCAGCCGCTTTGACCATTGCGCTATACCCGCCAGCAAAAAATATTTACTGATAAAAAGAAAAAGTGTGCAGTGACGAAGTGAGTGAGTGAACAAGACAGCTTTACATAATACGGTCAGTCAAAAGGTGAATGTGAACCTGGCTGGTACATGTACTACGAATGCCGCAAGAGAGCATTAAATACAGGTGTCTTCTCTTCACGCTCCTGGCCTACGCCGTCTCGGAAAGCCGTCGGAAATTATGCATATAATGTATTTAAGGGAGCTACGGGAAGAAGAACTAACATAGGATAATGCGAAAACCAAGGCGGCCAGAAAAGCGGACATAGCAGTTATGATGACGATATATGCTGTAAAATATACAATTGAGTCCTTTGTTGAAAAAAAAAAGATTTAAATTTTTATTTCCGTATGTGATTATTTCTCTAAGAGATTTAATGAAATGTTCGTTTTCATTATTATACTGAGAAATAATCCAGAATTTTGCTAATGTAGTATTTATTTATGCAGATTTCGCGTAATTTTTACTATGTCTTTGACGCCTGTGTTTCCTTTGCGGTCTTCCCCAGGGAGAGTGTTCCCTTTGGGTTCACGTCATAAATATGTTCAGATAAAGGGAAACTAATGCCTTGCGGACAAAGAGCAAATCCTTGTATTGTACTCGAAGCCTTCTGCAGTGAAATATCATGACCTTTGGGAGGCTCTCCCATACTCCATCTCACCCATTTCCAGTTCTTGCCATACATATTATAACTATATTTATGGTACCAGCGTCAATACTAAAGTCTTTACTTATAATTACGTCGATATGAAACTATGAATACATTTCCCGGCGGGTATAGCTCAATGTCGTGGGTTCAAGCCAAAGGTTGTGGGTTCAATCACCGACGGAGATTAAATAAAAAAGGATTTTTAATAGATTTCTGAGCTTTAAAATACCCCAGTTGGTGTGAATTTGATACCTCATCCGTAAAATGCCAGTCATAGCCTATTAATCAAAATTGCTGGTAGACGAAAGTCATCCCGTGAAGACCACCCATTCATAGTAAATTCATGTAATAATAAGGATGATGCGTGAATCTCGGGCTTTAGTCTTTGACATTGGCAGATCAACATTCCACATGCAGCGCTTAGCCATGTGCACCGTGATAAGCGTCATAGAATTTCACAGATGAGACTTCAGCATCACTATCACCATCTGTCGGTATTCTCCTTTATGTAGTTTCATATAGGATAATATATATTAGTTTAGAATATATTAAAATAATGCGATATTGACTAGAGAAAGTCTAGAGTCATTGGAGATGATATTTGCTGTATTTTGTATGTGATGACATCCCCCGTCTAAATTAAAATGAAATCACCGGGATCGTCATCGGGACCCGTGGTGAAAGGATGAGGAGCAGGTCGCCAAAGCAAAGAACTTGTCGAGAAGCATATTTGACATTTAAATAAAAAAAAACTGACAATATTTAGTCTTCCGTCTGGGACACACACAATCCTGTGTTCCTCACAGCGTCCGGATGGAGAATGATGGCCAGGTGTAGTGACAACCACTGCGCTCCAAAATTAAATAGCGGACATATATGGAACTAGCCGTTCCCACGTGACTGTCAAAACAAAAAGAATGGCGTATGAAAATGCACGATCGAAAAAAAATAAGAGATCGCATATCGAAGCTTTTCGGCACCAGCCTAAAAGGGCTATATCAAATTGGTAACATTACTTATTGCTAAATGCTGCACTGTAATGTGATCCACCAATCTCATGCATTACAGCCCGGCATCCACGCATCATCATTTACAGGAATTCTCTACGAATAGGTGGTGTTAAAGAGGAGACTTGCATGTACCACGAAATATAATAAATATAATAAGATTGTAATTTTACGGATGCGAGTGAAATTCACACCAACCGGAAGTAATATTGTAGAAAAAGCTTAAGAATCGATTAAATATCATTTTATTTTAATTACCGTCGGGGATCGAACCCACGACTTTGAAAAGTAAACGCTTTACCATTATGCCATACCCGCCCGCAGAGGTTCCTTAGTGGCGTAGCGTTTGCAATAACGAGCTTAAAAGAAAATCAAGTTGAAAAATAAAATGAATTACATTCCGAACAACTATATATTAAAAGTTATAATAATTTTAATTTAATAACATATTGGACAAATGTAATTAATAATTTTAGAGGAATTTTTTAACTAAAGTAAGACCTACGCCTTTGTTATTTTTAGTGCCAATATTTTTTTATGAATGGGAGTAAAATTAATTCAGATTCATTATAAAAATTACGGTAAATGAAAAAATATAAGCGTACCTGAAAAAAATCAAAATACCTGTGTAGCGTTGGGGAGGATTTGTATCGGATTTAATATTACCAACAATATTGTAGGGTTGGACAAAAAGTAATAGCATAGATATTATGTAAATAATTAAGTCTTCTTATTATATATACACGATTTCTAGTTCCAACATGTGGTCAAAATTTTCCAGTATACAGTTCTAAAACTGGCGCAATTGTCTTCGCTGTCATCGAATGCATTTTTTAAATTTTGTATCTAAGCGCATACAGGAGAAAAACGACAGATGGTGATAGTAAGTCTGAAGTCTCATCTGTGTAATTCTATGACGCTTACCATTATGCAAATGGCTAAGCGCTGCATGCGGAGTGTTGATTCGCCAACGACATAGACTACAGCCCGAGATTCATGCGTCATCTTTTTATTACAGGAATTTACTATGAGTGGGTGATTTTCATGGGACGACTTTCGTCCACCGCCAATTTTAATTAATAGGCTATGACTGGCGTTTTACAGGTGAGGGATCAAATTAACACCAACCGGGGATATTTTAGAGCTCAGAAATCTATTAAAAATTGTTTTCTTTTAATCTCCGTCCGGCATCGAGCCCATGACATTTGGCTTGCAAATTAAACGCTTTGATCATTGAGCTATACCCACCGGCAAATTTTATGTATAGTTAGAGATAGTGAGAGACTAGGGGCTGAAAAAATAGTTAATCAATCAAATTTTTGATGAGATCGATTTGAGGCCTGAACCATTTAGTATTTAGGATCTAATCAACACAACCAGTGACACGCCATTATAATCATGCAGTATTCCATCCATGTATTGGTCTACGTCGAAGTATACGAGTATGCTGTAATATCCTCCTCTTTTGAAAAAGGCGTTATTCAGTCGCGCGATGGCAGGATTAGGAGCAGATTAATATTAGACAAACTTTTTCAGAAGCACATCGACATATATTTACGACAAACAACCTTGTGGCCCGACCTAGTCACAGCATTCGGCCGAGCCACAATACAATATTCTCTCGCCGAAGGGCGGGACACGACTGGCGTGCTTGTGATGGCTCTCACCCAGCGCCACTAGCGGCGTTCTACATAACTAGTCCCAAATGCCAATTTGGCGGACACATTCATGTACGACAAGCGAACAGAAATAAAAGACGAGGCTTTCGGTACCAGTCAGCAAGGGCTCTATCATGCTGATGTCAGCTGGTATTTTTATTCTAAATTAATTTTACTATTTTTTCAGCACCTCGATTTTGTTTTAACTGAAAGCTAATTTAGTTCTTTACTTGTATAAACTTAGAACGAGCTGCGTTTTGATCGAGTATGCTTCACTCAAAGCATAATTGCGCATAATAAGAAGTGGTTGTTCAACAACTGGTATGTATACCTTGCTCAGTGGGTAGGATTCCTGAAACACCTGCTACTGATACTGTTCTCTCAGTACAGGGCTCCGCCTACTACTTGCTTACCAACGCTTATTCAGAACGATGCCTAACGAATATTAACCGACCAGAGTATTATTTAAGGTAGCGCGTTTAAGGCTTTCATGCAGTGGCGCCACCGCCTCGTGGCTTACAAAGTGAACGTAATGAAAATTTCAGCATTAAATATAACAATACGCCATACCAGAGTAAAGTGAATACGAGTCCTAGTTGAAATACTGTAAGTTGAAGGCTTATTTAGACACTATATGTAAATGTTCGTTTAGAATACAAACTATACAATGAGGGAATAATTCCATTGATTTTTGTGGATTTTTAGAATTCTTTTACGAAATTAGAAGATTCCAATATTCTGAAATTGATACGTACTTTTACATCTAAAATCATTTTATATGTAATTTTTCTCATTTATAAACTGGAGAAAAATTAACGGTGGATGCTGAGATTCAAACCAAGAACCTTTGCAAAAACTACAATAATAGTATTTATAAACATATTTTGTTGTAGAACTGTTGATTTTTTCATTTGTTATATTAATTAAATGTTTTTTTCTTAATATACAGCAAATAAAATCTTTTTTTTCTCAGTACAATAAACAAAAAGTTCCTTAAGCTTAGTAGCTTGCATCATATAAGGTACTTTGTGTATTATTTAACAATATTTAATAAAGGTCAAAAAAGTATAAAGTAAAACGTAAGATTAATTGATTAATATTTAAAGACTGAAAAATTCACAACAAATAGAAAGAAGTACTACAGAATAGGTTATTTCGTTTGAGATTTTCTTTAATTAGTTTTGAATACAGTTTTGACAGTA
Organism: Glossosoma conforme; assembly: GCA_022606575.1. Classification (NCBI taxonomy): domain Eukaryota; kingdom Metazoa; phylum Arthropoda; class Insecta; order Trichoptera; family Glossosomatidae; genus Glossosoma; species Glossosoma conforme. Next base: position 292,073 of record JAGTXR010000027.1, read on the forward strand.
CGTAATCAAGGGACAAAATACGTTTCAGATATGTTGCAACAATACCTGAATATTATGTTACTTTTTTCGTGGTTACGCTCTTGGTTGGCTAACACTTCCTTAGGCCATTGTTGCTCAATTGAAAAAGTACTAACCGCGAAAAATGAACCTGGCCGAACAACACGCCTATAGTCTGCGATATTTTACCGAAATTTACCGATGCAAAAATTATTTTTCTGGCATTTTCCAGTGAATTATTACACATTCATATTTTTCCATTATGCGGTATTTTACACCTCCGTCTCGTCCGACTCCTTTGTTGGATGCGAGATCCTTGAAAAACGCTGGCCTTTATCAAATTTATCTCACAGGTTTATCTATGGCTTAGTCTCCGTGAGATATATACTTTATTTGATCCTCTCAGATTTTCAGATGAGTAATAGAAAAACATATTTTTAAGTTATTTACATACTTAATCTTTGTTTTATGCTTGTAATGTAAGGAACAAATATATATTACTCCAGACATCAAAAATAAGTTGAATGTTCGTTATGTATGATGAAACTTATAAAATATTGAAAAATTTACCTAATGGTTTATAGTGTTGGGCAAAAAAACACAAGTTAAAAAAAAATAAAAATAATTGATACTTTTGTGACGCTATAGTGAACAGTATTCCGGAACCCAGGTCGCGGTCCCGAAATGACGGTATCAACTTAAATGGTAATGCCAGAATACCAAGGATCTGGCATTGAGGATAAATTCAAAGACCGGAGTTGAGTTGATACTGATTTATTTGATAAGATACCCTTTTTTATACCTTAGCTTACAACATGAGTAAGCATTTATAAAATTAATATTGATATATTGAATTTCATACACCGCACATTCTTCGATACCGTTTCGGACCTTGATCCCTTCAATTTACAAAGAGTGGCAGAATTTTGAGAATGTCAATGCTCCGTATCGATGCAAGCATTGCGATAATGATGCGTAAGCATTCTTTATTTTATAAAATTAATATTTAATATGTACCTTTAATTTCATACACCGCGAATTCCTCGATACCTGTTGTTTTGGACCTTGATCCCCTCAATTCACATAGAGTGGCAAAACGCCCTCTGTTGTACCCAACTGTATGAATCTAAGATACAGAGTTTGATTATAACAATTTTTTTAAAGATTATTCAAATTGTATAAGGAAGTTCTCCTTTTTTATAGCTTATAAGCTTTGCATCTTACAAATTAAAAAAATATAGTTTAAAATTAATTTTCAAATATCCAATAAGTAACATATGTGTCCATAGTTATTAAAGTGGCGTAAGTCAAAAAACGTTATTCATTAATTTTAGTAACTGTTTCCAATTACGCTTTACTTTGATGAAACGCATCCCCCGCGCTTAGCGGGGCCTTACTCTATTTAAATATAGAACACCTTCAGTAACTGATAATCAAAGAAATTATACCTAGAGTATTCTAGTAAATTAATTTAGTCCAATATTCATGGATCAATCTAATTTTTTTCTTGAGTGTAAGACCATGCACAGGCAATGATGGCTGAAAGAATTATATGTCTGTAATTTACAGTGACAAAATGCTCCAGATATGCTGTGGGGAATGAACATGGGATATAAAAAATAAATAAATACTTACAGCGAACATATGTGCCCATAATTATGAAAGTGGCGTAAGTAAAAAAAAAGTTATTCATTAATTTTAGTTTACATTGCTGTGAATATAATCTTTCTACAGCATACATTTAAAAATTAATGTTTGTACTTTCATCGGCTTCCAACCAACATCGAAACAGAAACCTTTAAATATCTGACCACTGATGACTTAAGCCACTTTCATAATCATAGGCACAGATATTTATGTCATCATAAAATAACAATATAACTAAAAAATCGACAAACACGGAGATTCTATGTACACAACGTGAAGTTCTTTGCCCATCACGATGGCCATTCAACTTCTTACACCGCCTTAAAGAGCCGAGAATGAATTGTATACAAAATATGACCATAAAAAAACTGCTTTAAAATAGTTATATCATTTAGAGATAAACGTTTTTATTGCAGTTGCTTTTCGTGTATATTGGGATAATATATTGAAAGTAAGAAAACAATTTATTGAAGATTAATGTAAAAAAATAAATATTTTACGAATAAGAAATGATTTATTTAAATAAACGAACTTTCTTTTGGGTCCCTTATAATTATCTTTCATTTGTTTCTTTTACTATAGCTAAAAGCTGGTATATATATTCCATATTAAAAGCACGTAGAAAAATAAATGAATAATTAAACAAACAGGCATTTACATATTAAAACGATCTTTAAAACGTGTGAAGCCGCTCCATTATTCTGCCATTAAATCGAATTCACTTTATCTACATACTTCTCTAACAAATTAAACTCCTTAGAACCGAAATCGGATGTTTCCATTTCCGTCACGGAAGCTCCTCCGCACGCATTAAAACTTTTGTACCGAACGAGTGCCTTATTTTTAGAATCGAATTCTCCGCACTTAGCATCGTATAAATTATTAAGGGCTTTTTAAAGACGCGACCGTGGAAGCCTCTTTTCTCTAAAAGAGGCTCTACCTGAGAAGAGGCGAAGAAACTTTGCCCGTACGTAGATACTCGAAGTTACGTGAACGCGATGACGCAAAGGGTTTTATTTTTAGATCAATTTATTCATAATGATCGCTGATTGGATGAGAATTATCATCTCAAGAGTGAATTTGCATACAGGAGAATACCAACATATGGTGATGCAGTGATGCAGAAATCTTATTTGTGGATTACTATATATGACACTCAACATGTTACAAAGCGCTGCATTTGAAAAATTGACCAGAAAACCTGACATAATTTATTTCATACAGGAATTAACTGTGTAATGATTGGATCGTGTTCACCGGACAACTTTCACCTACAACTTATTTAAATGAATAGGCTATGACTCTAATTTGGTGAGGGATTAAATTTCCTCCAACCGTATTTATAGAGCATAGAGATCAATTAAAAATAGATTTTTAAGTCGCTATCGGGAATCGAGCCCACAATCTTCGATTTGGTAAGCAAACGCTTTAAGCATTAAGCTATACTCGCTGAAAATATGTAAATGTTGATTTTGAATATTATTTCTTTTATATTAATATATTCGGTGGAGCTACAGGTGGTTGAGCTAACAGATGATGAGAATAAAATAATGGTGGCTTACATATCTTTGTGGCGGTAGTTTGTGATGACTGTATGCTCCAGTTAGAAGAGAAGAAATTGTAATGAAATGAAACTGAATGCAATTATAATTTTGAATTATTTCCTAATTGATTCAATTTAATGAATCTCTTTAAACCCATAAAAAATATAATTTAGTTAACACATATAAAAATTAAAATATATCTAATTTTTATGTCGAGTAACATTATTTATGAAAAGTACACATATTTCATATTCTGCAATTTTTTTACATATATTTTACAATTGCATTGATATTATTAAAAATAGAAATATATTTCAGCTCAAAATCAAGTTATTCCAATAATTTAACGCAAGATATATAACTAACTTATGTTTTATACCATATTTAAATATAATAATTTTATTTTGTGGTTATTTTATCTATTTGTACTTAATTTACTACATATCAAATCAATATACAAATAAAATTCAAAGTATATCAAAAACCTATTTCTTTTTTTTTATTGTTAAATGAATTAATAGTTCGTACCTTGTTTTTAACATGGATTACACTGGGCACTGTAGAATCACTTGCTGAAAGACTGCAGTTTCACCTTCAATGAAGGCTCCATCAAAATTCAATGTGCTTAAGAAATACAAATAATATTTCTAACTTTATATTATTAAGCACTCATTTTTCTGTTTTGTATTCAGCTATACCTTTCAACATTTGGGGCAAACACTGCATGCAAACAATTGTATATCTCTTACAACTTGTGTATAAATATTTTTTTACATTGTCTTACATCGAAAAATATATTTTGTGAGGTGTGTGGATCTCCCATATGTTTTCAAATAAAAAACTTTATCTAAGATTTTACCTGCTTCGAGCGCCTGTGAAACTTTCGTGTGGAGCTCGTTAAAAATGTACGCAGCACGTGGCGTAGCGCAAAGTGTTTTATTTTTAGATCGCAACAGTTTTCCTCACGTGACCCGCGGGGAAAAAGAGGCTGCTCCGGCGAAGGGGATAATTCGAACGGGGAACCGAATTTTCTACGACGCACACACAGCCATCGTGAAGTTTTCCCGTTTGTTCCGGGCGATTTCACACGAAGGTTTCGCAGGCGGCTGAAAATTCCTGAAATTTGCCGAAAACGCTGACCCGACTCGGAGACTCTAACGACTTGATGTCGCCCGACTATCCCCCACCACGTTATTACGTTATTTCAGGATATTTGCAATTTTTAGAGGGTTCTAAATATTTTTCAACTGCTTGGTGGCGATCACTTTGGTAATGCGGCGAAGATACAAAGTAATTGCAACTTATGCATTAAAAAATTAAGGTAAAAATAAATAATAAGCAATAATATAATAATTGAATAAGCATTAACATAGTGTTTTTTATTAGAAAATGGTCATTTCAAAAGCGTTTTTTTACATTTCTAGGTAAAAAGGTGGGTCTTGAGTCTGCCTCTGAAGAACGCCTCTGTTTTCAGCTTTCTTATACTTTCCGGAAGCAAGTTCCAGGCCATCGATGCCGTGAAACTGAAAGCACGATTGCCAAAGACCATGCTAAGATTACCTCTTGTCAGCTTCATAGTGTATTTTATATGTGCGTATGTGCCTTCAACAATTACTCTCTGTGGTACGCCTTTAAAACTTGTGGATAAATTTAAGTATCTAAATTTAATGATAGCGCTGATATTGAGAGGGACCGGATGGCACTGTCGGTTCGATGCAATATGTTGATTCGTAGCTTAACACGTTGTACTGCAACATTAAGCTTACGTTTATTAAAGCCTTCTTTCAATCTTTCTACACGTGCGGCCTGTGGGCTGGCTATACTCAGAAGATCTTCAGTGCGCTCCGGGTCCAGCACAACAACGCCTTCCGAATGTTGTTGGATCTGGCGCAATACTGCAGTGCATCAGGGATGTTGACAGAGGCCCAAGTGGATGGCTTCCATGCCATTATTTATTTATTACACTGAACCGAAGTTCTAAGATACAAAATGAGAATCAGAGAATACATAAATATAAAATACAAAAAAAGGATAATGAAATATAAAAATAATACAAAAGAAGAAGAAAATGACACGTGTCAAAGATCATAGAGATCTAGAAGAACAATACCATCGACAAAAGAGGAAAAAAATGTAAGAAAAAGATCGAGGTGTGCTGGTAGGCCATTTAGGAGCGCCATTGCCGTTGTACCAAATTGAGTGCTTGAAGCTCCACAAGCATCAACTGGGATCAAAAACAATGGATGCCTACGAGCACGGGTGTACTTATCTGGTATTATAAGGAAGCGTTGGGCTTCTCTGTGGGCGCGTATGCATGTACGAGTATAATGTTGATCTTTTGACATCAAACTACAACACGGCATTTATTCTTGGGCTATTTGCAAAGGTGATTGGAATGATTATCAACAATTTCAATGCACCTAAAAACTTATTACGAATAAAGAATCGGTCTTACACAAAACCGGAAAAAAAATCTAGATGATAAATTAATTAGCCGGGTGGCATAGTGTTAGTTTGCCATTCAGACGCCATCGGTTAAAACGCGACCAAGCTGGATTCAAAAAATATTTAATCAAATCGTAGCTCTGTGCATGTTCCAGTAGGGTTAAATCACACTCATCATCCGATCTGCTTAAAAAAATGGTGATTTTTGAACACACATTTTTTTTCTGTGGTACTACACCCGCAGTCTATGCGAATTCACTGGCCTTGGAGGCTCCTGGGAACCATATATGTATCCGTGTAAGTCTCCACGTAAAAAGTGCTTGAGACAAGGCATAGACAATTTGAGCTTATTAACCTTTGAAACTGCAATTTGTGGTGTCTATATGCTTCAAATAATGAGTGGATATGGTAAAAAAAAACATTATTATTTATTAATTGGTGTTACGAAACCGAAGTCACGGTCCCGAAATGACGGCATCAGCTTAAATGGTGATGCCGGAATACCAAGGTTCCGGCACTGAGGATAAGTCCAGAGACCCCTTTTTATGCCTTAGTTGACAACATGAGTGAGCATTTATAAAAGTTATATTTTCAATTTCAATTTTCAATTTTATTTATTTTTTTCCTTGCAGAAACATTACAAATTTTATCAATTCAATGCATTTCTGAAGTACAATAATAATAAAATAAAAATACAATAGGTAACCTAAATGTGGTGATGTAAATTTATTGACAAATTTAGTATCACTGACCTCACACTCAGAACTAGCGTCAGGAGACTCAAGATAAATAGTTTGACTTGTAACAACAAAAACCCTGTCATAAGTATATCATGATTAACTCACAAATAATAAGGCATTATTGTCACAAAATAAAACGTGTAACATTTCGCCTCCATAAGCACTAGTACTGAATCTAAAGCAATATTACACTAAATATGTCAATATCTTCACTCAAGTTGGTTTCAACCACTGTTCACTGCGATTCTTTCGTCTTATGCGTATCCAGGGTTGAACGATGGTCCTTTCAGGCCACACTTGAGGCTCCGTGAGAGACTCCAGCGAAGTCGCGATGACCCCGAAAGAAGTTGACAGCGTCCGCCTGCTGACAATCATCCTGATGGTCATCCAAGAAGGATTGAATGCAGCGGTCGCTGCCAAGAAGCTCTGCAAGTCTTCAGCCGATGTATCTGAGTAAAGGCCCTCGGCGTGAAGATACGCCATCTTCACTCTAGTAACGTTCTTTGAAGGAGCTGCAGAACCACGGATCATCAGACGTGCTGAATGTTGTTGCCTTTCCCCATGCGGAGATATTAATACATTGAATGTCATACACCGCACATTCCTCGATACTTTTGGACCTTGATCCTTTTTATTTACATAGAGTAGAAGAGTATCAGGATGGTCAATGCTCCGTATCGATGCGTAAGTATTCTTTATTTTATAAAAATAATATTAATACATATAATTTTGTACACCGCAAATTCCTCGATACTTGTTGTTTTGAACCTTGATCGTGCCTGACTGTATGAATCTATATTAAAGAGTTTGATTATAACAATTACTTTACTTACAAAGACTTTTGGATGCTTAATACAACACAGTGTTGCTCAAAATATTAATTGATTTGCAAAAAAGTCTAGTTTTTCATATTACTTTGTAAATTCAACCCACACGGCACAAGTAATATCATCACACAATTGTATAAGTATTTTTGAAATAACCTCTGTGTTTATTTATTTATACGTAAATTTAAAAAAGCTCATTTAGTAATCGCGCGTAGAAATGCGAAAATCATGGATGATTGAAAATAAATATTAAAAGCCTCTCAAAGAGGTTCGTCCATTCTCTTCATTGTATTGCCGACGTACAGATATCGTTCATAAGGCTTTCATTAAACCGTATTTAGTCGGATGTGCCCGTGAGAGCGATCAAAAAAATATGCGAGAGAGAGAGAGAGAATAAAACGGCCGCAGAAAGTAATTTAAAAATCTCTCGGGCGAATCCTCATTCATTTGGACGAAATGCCTTTCAATTTTTCCCCGATTCGGGGAAATCTGAATCTTTTATTGGGGAAATACCCCGAGACGCGTTCCCCATGTGGAGGCAGTATTGTGTGTGTGGAATTCTTCCCTTTATTATGGGCGCCCTTCTTTCGCATTTCTTTTTCATTCCTTTCGGGGTTTTCTTCTGCTTTTTGCACTGAATATAACGAAAACTCTCTTCGGTTCACATGGAAATATTCACTGCGATAAACAATTCGCGAATATACCGAATGCCGCGGATTTATTATGATAATATTTCTTAGAAGCTCAGCAAATGTTAATATTTACGTAGAACGGTATTAGGTACGACGTAAAACGAAGCTTTGCTTAATTTTCTGTATATTTTTTGCATAATCTTTTTGATCCAAGTCAAATATTAAATACACACAATATTTTTATTAAATTTTAGCATATATTTAAACTGACATCTTGACGGTTAAATCTAAATAACTGTGCTCTACGGATTGGAGTGTTGGACCCCGCTGAAACGCAACTTGAATAAGATTTACGTTTTCTTTTATGTAAACACATACAAGAGAATACTGACAGATGGTGATAGTGAAGCTGAAGTCTCATCTGTGGAATTTTATTACGCTTACTACGGTGCACATGGCAAACCGCTGCATGTGGAGTGTTGATCTGCCAACGTCATAGACTACAGCCCGAGATTCACGCATCACCCTTATTATTACAGGAATTTACTATGAATGGGTGGTCTTAACGGGATGACTTTCATCTAACAACAATTTTGATTAATAAATTATGACTGGCATTTTACGGGTGAGGGATCAAATTCACGCCAGCGGGGGTATTTTAGAACTTAAGATTAATAATATTTTTTTAAAACCTCCGTCAGGGATCAAGCCCACGACTTTTGGCTTGTAAGCAAACGCGTTGACCATTGAGATATATCCTCCAGCAATGTGGTATAAATGTCAAACAAGATTGTGTTTGTCAAAAAAAATGACCTTTATCGATTAACGTATTATTTTGTAAATAAACATTTAATTTACTAGTAGTTAAATACACACATACAGGTATAAAATTTATACGCATCAATTCATTCAGAAAAATATCGACAGACGTGGGATTCGAACCACGAGCCTTTGCTCTATTCTACACACCGCGCAGTCCACACGACCATTTATATTTAATTTATTCACTTTATGGACGTTTAACATGCGCAATAAATAAGTAAATAAAGCTGAATACACAACGTCTGTGTATACTAAAGATAAATGCAATTTATTTCGAATATTCGCACAGCATATGAGCAAAAGATGCTGCCAAAAAAACGTCTCGTAGCCCAGATAACGTTTGCATGTCTTTGTTAGCGCTTCCAATGACAAAATGCTAAGCGAATAAATGGAAATCTATAGCTTCCAAGGCGTATTCTGGGGGAAAATAGCATCATAAATGTGGATGTGGAGTGACGTTAGTGCCTTTTGCATTCCGAACACGAAACCAGCTCTAGCTACTGCATATCCTAAGCTCAGGTTGCACCAGTTATATCTAACCTTAAAGTAAGACCTAGACAACCAGATATAATGCCTATATTGCACAATACTTTAGCAATAGCTTTGAAATACTTCATCATCATCATCATCAGCCTGTGTCCGTCCACTGTTGAACGTAGGCCTCCCGCATGAGTCTCCATCCTCTTCGATCCTCCGCCTTCCGCATCCAGGTCACTCCCGCTATTCTTCTTATATCGTCAGTCCATCTTGTAGGGGGTCGGCCAATGCTTCGTTTGCCAGTTCTTGGGCGCCATTCCAATACTTTTCTTCCCCATCGACCGTCGTCTCTTCGACAGATATGTCCTGTCCATTGCCACATGAGTGTGCCTATTCGTTGGGTAGCATCCACTACTTGAGTTCTTCTGCGTAGTTTCCTCGTTTTGGATTCTATCTTTTAGCGACACTCCGAGCATGGATCTCTCCATAGCACGCTGGGTGACTTTTATTTTATGGGTAAGACTTGCTGTCAGATTCCACGTCTCTGCGCCGTAAGTTAATACAGGGAGGATGCATTGGTTAAACGCCTTAGTTTTAAGGCATTGCGGAATTTTCGCTTTAAAGTTTTAAAGGCAGCAGTTTATGAATGCTATATGCTACAGTAAAGGGAGTGGATACATAGTATTATAATGATGATTTGTTCCATATTAGTAGCATATGGATACTGTTAATTACGAAATCTTATTGTTTTTGCCTTGGACGAAGACATCTTTGCATCAAGAGGTACACCTGAGAACATTTATGTTTCCCGACGAATACAAAGACAATAGCCCCAGGACTTGTAGCGATGGCCGCTGTAGTGTCCGAGGGATATTTGGTGTGATTTGTTCATTAGAAAAAGCTAAGCAGATCTGATGATTTGATGAGGCACGGACCATTTGGTCCTTAAGAGCATACCAATTCAACTAATGACACAAGGTATGCAACATAAACTCACTGGTAACATGTTATGTTGCATATAGTTACTTTAAATAATCATTTTGTAAGATGCTCGATTGACACACTTTTAGAAAGTGAAAGAACAGAGTTACATAACTTTGCTATCCGTGTTTCGATTATATGCAACCGTAGACCGTAGACCTAGATGATAAATAAGCTGAAACTGGTCGGGTACAATAAGACTTGGTATCTACGCCGTCCACAAATTGCGGAGGGTCGCTTTAAATTTACCCTGCGTAACCCTCTACGCCTCTACGGTGTTATACGCTGCACAGTACTTCTCTCTTTGGGATTCAAAGGCATTAGCGTAACTTAATGTTCGTGTTAACTATGCAATGATAAACTGCAATAGCAAACTATAATTGCAATTTTCTTTAGATTATTTAAGCTAAGTAACATTGGACGTGGATCAAAAGATGAATTGGTCACTGCCTACTGCTCTCAGCGTGTTATTGGATGCATTGAGCTGTCTCATCGTATCATATGGTCTGGGATTTGAAAGTGTCAAGCTAATTATCTGACAATTAAAAAGTTATAAATTATCAATAATTAGAGAAAAGAAGAATATAGTTCTTACAACTTAAAATAAAATATTGTAATAAGATTCAAAAATTGATATAAAAATAGTAAAAACTTATGGCCACAAAACACAAGAGTACTTGTACATGAAATTATAATGACGTTCTCCGTCTTTAAAAGTAATGACACGTCGCGGACTAATCACGTGGCTGCGTGGAGGAATGGATGCATGAGCGGATTACCAAGCAAAAGAACTTGTATTTGGTTCACAATTCGCGTTTAATTTATTAAATACTTGCTTTTTCACCGAAAAGTAACATTATTAGATGTGCATGTCAGACGAGCGAAAAAAAATAAGAGACAAAAGATCGTTTTTCGAGGCTTTACAGCATTAGCCTAAAAGAGCTATGTCAAGCTGATATCAATAAGTTTGAATTGAAGAAATGTTTATATAAATAATAAATACAAAGTAAACAAATCTTTGTTTTCAAAAAAAAAATTGATAATCTGTGTATGTTGTTGGTATCGAGGAATATTTTAAAGGATTTGTAAGTCTTTAAGTCTTAGAAGCAAAACATGTAATTTTTCTCTCTCTTCCGGATGGTCCGTGGTAGTAAAACTTTGACAACGTGTTTTCTGCTGTTTTATTAGTAACACTGGTATAACTGAAATGAATAGGAACTTTTAAGTAAAAAAATACAACCCTTTGTGACGAAGAGTGGATGGTCATATAACTAAAATCAATAAAGTGTAACATGATCTTGGACTATTTAACTAATTAACTTAAATAAACATAAATTGAAGATGTTCAATAGAAGTTTAAATACTTAAAATTACTGAATAAAGATGCAAGTTTTAGTTTATTGCGGCAACCATGTGAAACATGTATAATTATACTTATTTAATACTCGAAGATCATTCTTAATTATCATTAATATTCAATTGTAGAAAACAGCTCGCATTTTTAACATGCTTAGAGAGCACTGTCCTTATAACTGTAAAATACACTGTGTATCCTCTACGATGCTACGCCTCTACGCCGTAGTTCGCTAGAAACTTGTTCACTCTGTTTTCTGTAGCCAGCGGCGTAGACCCTGACGTAGTTTACCCAAGAACCGGAGGCTTAAGCGTGACGTCTTCCTTTTTAATTAATACATCCGAGGCTCTTATCTGAGAGTCAACGCAAAGACCAACGTTACGTTTCTAATTTATACGCGATGTGGGTTCAGTGTATGAATAATGAGGTTTACATTGCACAGTCATTAGATGGTTCATTTAACTAAACATTGTTTAGTTAATTTAGAAAGAGATGTGGGTTAACAACACAAGCTTAAAAAAAACACATATTATTTTACCAATACAGTATCATTCTATACACATAAGTATTTGCACTAACTTTTCCAGTATTAAAGCATATTTTTAATAACATAATGTATTCATATATATATTGATACTTTATTTTAAAAATATGACACTAAGCCTCCTGAATCTTTTTTAGTAGGCAATAACATAAAATATAAAGTGTTTTTTTAATCCTATTCAAAATATAAAATGATATTTCTCCCTCTTTCTTAATGGATCATATTGTCGTCTACAATGTCCACCTAAAAGGCTTGGGGCTTGATTAAAAAATGGTATCCAACAAAAGTGACAGCTTTGTACTATGAATCTAGTGCATTTATGTTCAGCTATAATCATTCACAACCTCTTTACCTCTGTGAACGACTATACCTATCTGGGACAAGTAATGAAATTAGGACGAAGTTACTTCTCAAAAGAAATCAACAGGCGTGTACAACTGGGATGGGCAGCACTTGGAAAAGTAAAGTACATTTTTAAAGCGAATATTTCGCAATGTCTTAAAACTAAGGCGTTTAACCAATGCATCCTCCCTGTATTAACTTATGGCGCTAAGACGTCGAATCTAACAGCAGGTCTCACCCATAAAATAAAGGTCACCCAGCGTGCTATGGAGAGATCCATGAGAGGAGTGTCGCTAAAAGATAGAATCCGAAACGAGGAAATACGCAGAAGAACTCAAGTAGTGGATGCTACCCAACGAATAGGCACACTCAAGCGGCAATGGGCAGGACATGTCTGTCGAAGAGACGACGGTCGATGGGGAAGAAAAGTCCCAAGAAATGGCAAACGAAACATTGGCCGACCGCCTGCAAGTTGGACTGACTACATAAGAAGAATAGCGGGAGTAACCTGGATGCGGTAGGCGGAGGATCAAAGAGGATGGAGACCCACGCGGGAGGTTTACGTTCAACAGTGGACGGATACAGGCAGTGTGATGATGATGATGAGTATTAATGTATAGTTCTCAGTATACCAGCCTTTCAAACATCGACTATATTGTTCAGATATACTAAAAAAAATCGTAATATTGACGTATTTTTTCGTGCGAAATGTTTTTTTATCTTCGTTCTACGGTATTTTTTGGATATTGCCGTGGTATGCAGTAGATGCTCATAATATCCGTTCGGTTAGAAAAATATGCCTACCCGTAATGTTCCCAAGGCGTTGGCCCATACTTGGCTTTTTAACCAGAATTTCTTATCCGCCAACTAAAAGCCTGAATAAATATTCCCAGGAGTCTAAGCATCCATCATATTTTACGATCGTCTACAATATATTATGATCGGCCCAAGAGATGACACAATTTGGAAGATATTTTATAATATTTTATAAGTTTAATGTGAGGAAAATTATATTTTTATACGAATAACTATCATCTGTGCATGTGTCTATCTTTATCGATTCTACGCTCTTTGGCATGTTTTCGCTGTCCATCTTGCAAGGTGTTGGCAACGCACCTTTTACCAGTTCTTGGACGCCACTAAAACACTTTTTTTCCCATCGATTGTCATCTCAACACACATATTACATTGACACTTGAGTGTACCTATTCTTTAAGCAGCCTTCACTACATGAATTCTTCTTCGGATATCTTCAATATAGATTCTATCTTTTAGAGACACTCATAGCATAGATCTTTCTACAGAACGTTAGGTGATCTTTATTTTATGGGTAATTTTTTTTTAACACAAAAGCACAAAAATTTGAAGCACATCGACACCGCAAATTGCCATTTTAAAGTTCTGTTAGCTCATATTTTCTATGCCTTGTCCCAGAACACCTGTATATCGGAGAACCACACGGAAACATACTCGTAGATGCTTTCCGGGAGCCTCCAGGGCGAGAACCCGCTAACTTGCATTTACTGCGGCCGTAGTACCAAAGAAATATTTGTGTATTCAATTATCAGAGTTTTTTAAAGACATCGGATAATAAGCTCAATTTTCGAGACCTGTATTTCCTTTTGTACTTAAAGTTTGGCTCAATTTTACGCATACCATTAGCTAATACCCGAAAGATGCTTTCGCAAAACAATTTTCTCGTAAGACATTGCAGAGTTTTTGCTTTAAAAATGTACGTAAGTTTTTCAAATATTCGTTTGTCGACATGGAATCGTTAAAGCCCACCGAAGTCTGACTAAAATAATTCAAAATCAGCCGAGTTCATTCACATTTGCTAATGGAGACATCGTGTTGGTTACGACGGAAGTGTTTTTTAGTTCCCGTCACCGAAATCACAAAGACACGCGCTGTGGCAATAAAATCGAGCATGAGCCTACGCGGCTTCGCTGTAAATTTCAGCAAATTTCACCAAATTTCAGAAGACAAATTGAATTAAATCGGGAAAGAGGCTTTATGGAAAATTGGCATCTGCCCTTCTGTGGCGCCCGGATATTGTACAAGGGCATCTCCTTTCCTTTATTGAGCTTTTTTGCCAATTTTGCTTCCGGAAGAATATTTCATAATATTTGCTGAGTAGATTCTCATTACAGGAAATTCATACTGTCAGAGTTTATATTAATTATTTCAGTGTTACAGCAAGGCTGTTAACTTTGATATACAACTTCGTTAAAATATAATGTAAAGGTGATGCTATTAACTTTTGTTTGTAAATGTTCATTTTCGTAGAATACAATCGATATTGCTATTTAACAATGTATTTAGGGTCGTGTGGACAGCGCGGTGTGTAGTGTAGGATATAGGAAAAGTGCAACGCTTGAGGTTCGAATCCCGCGTCTGCTGATATTTTTTCCGAATGAATTGATGCGTAAAAATTTGATGTAGAATTGAATGTGTATATTTAATTACTAATGTCTTTATTATTATTATAAAATAACATGTTTCTTACATTGGCGTACAAGGTCTATTAAATAAACTCACTTTCTATCGCTCAGTTTTGAAACTCTGGAGAGTTTTTAATTCAATGAAAAAAATGGATTCAGTTGTGTCATAATCATCATAGTAAGCTTGTGTTCGTCCACGACTGAATGTAGGCCTCCAACAAAAGTCTTAATTTTTAGGTCTTCCGCATCCAGGGTGCTACCGATATTTCTTTGATGTCGTCAGTCCGTTTTGGATGGGTTCTGCCAACGATTCATTAGTCAGTTCTTGGGCGGATGCACCACGCTCAATCATGTTTTAATACCTGTGTAGAATAATAAGATGAAAGTTAGATTTTTTGATTAATGGCGATGCGATGAAACGGAGAAAGCAGTTTTTCATACAAAATTCAGTTAAAAGAAGAAGATGGCCATGGTTGGGTCATGTACTTCAAATTTCGTCGAAGACTATGAACTGTTCATATTTTTATTAACATACTCATTACCTGGATCTACCCGTTCCAGAAGACTGTCAGGAACTAAAAATATAACGGACTTTTAAGAGAAGCAGTGGCTGGCAAAACTGATAGAGAGTTGGAGGAGATTGAAACTAACAGAGCTAATAAAAAATAGTACCTAGATAGTCAATATATCGAAAGATGGTTGAATAATTACAAAAGCTCACCGATATTCGGACGATGTGTTAAGTAGCGGGTAACGAACGCCCAAGGGTTGATGACGATCATATGCACCAATTAGGAAAGCAAACATTAAAATGTTTTTGGAAATTGACATAAATATATTGAAAGCATTAATTCCACTACACAAATGTCACAGTAATGTGCTGACATCAGCATGATGTAGCCCTTGCTGACTGGTACGAATACCTTGATGTACAATCTTTTCTCTCATATATTCTGTTCGCTTGTCATACATTTATGTGTCCACGTTTTGGGACTAGTTATATAGACCGCCACAACGAGCGCAAGCGGTTATGTGTTGACGGCCGAGAAGGTCACATTACGTCCAGAGGCATGTCATTCCGCTTGGCCGGAAGCTTGTAAAGTTTTAACGTAAATATATGTCAATGTGCTTAATAAAAGGTGTGTGTTAATAATCTGCTCCTAATCCTGCCATTACGCGACTGTATAACACCTTTTTGAGGGAGAGGAGGATGTTAGTTCAAGATTGGTTGAAACAATTTGTTAAGTTTATAATTTTGCAGGTGAAAATGCAAACGCCGCAGAAAACCACAGCGGCGCAGATTTCCTAATGATAGACTGAGATGTTGCAAGTTTTCTGCAAGTTGGAGTTTCCTCGCAAGTCGCGTGGCTTTGTTGCGGTTCGGTTACCCGGGAACGAGGAGGAAGAAGGAGGAAAATTAATAATGAAAACGGAAACACGGGAAGCGAATGCAGCGATGTCTGATAACATTGTTAAAGCAGTTTTGTAGTCGCTGTGGTGTTTATTGACATTGCGAAAGCTCAAAATGTGCTTTGAACTGCAAGTACGAGTACATTGAGTTTTTTTTCTTCTGTTGTTGTTGTTGTTGTTAAGTTTTAAAACCTCTTTTATGACGTCATTAACCTCTCCTCCCCGGTGATGTCTATCGACTACACATTGCTTGTAATAACTTAAATATCTCTGTAAATATAATACACACAGGGTTCAGATTTTAGGTATTTCTCCTTAATACATTTATGTATTGAAAAAAAATTAAATATTTATAATAATAGGCACTCATCGGGAGCAGGAAATATTTTTCTAAAATCCGAAATAAATTCACCACTACAATCAAGACGCGTCAACTGTCATGAATTCATTCAACCTGTCGGAAGCGTGTGCAAAAATAAAATTAAAAAATACCCAGATGCGTCGGCATCTATACTCTTCACTCTCGCTGACGTACTAATATGAGTGAGCGAGACGGGAAACCTCAGTTGGTCGGCTAGTTCGAAATGATATCGATGCGCGTCGGCCCATCGATATGTCGACAGGCTAAGTAATGTTAGTAGCTCTCGGAAGTTCACGCGCCAAGGTGCGTCTGGCCGTTTGAGGTCTTCGTCTGATGTTTTTCATGTTTTAAGCTATTAAATGTCAATTATTACTGCTTATTGATATCAACTATTATAAAATTAAGCGGTATCTTTGAATCTTTTCATTTTTTCGAATTTCTACTCATTTTATTCACTTTGAGTCAGAATGTGTAACGAGTACACCATCGGAACGCGCAGAAGTTTTTAACATAGTAAGGCGAGGGTTAATGTAACTTCATACTAAGTGATTATATACAATTATTTATTCGAACCTGGAAGTTCCTTCCTTCCATATCTGTTTTTTTCAACGATAAACAACTTCTTCTTCCACATAAATGACAAATCCGATCTATCCTTGAATACGGCAGTCACCTTTGGATTGGAGCCCCAAAAAACCTTCTAAACTTAATTGACTCAGATCAAAGAAGAGCATTTCGTTTGATAAACAATGACGCTCTTACGTCTAACCTGCAATCAATGGAACACAGGCGTAAGATTGGTTCACTTAGTCCTTTCTACCTTTATTACCACGGTCACTGCTCTTCGGAACTTAGAGTACTAATTCCACCTGCATCCACCCACAACCGAAAAACTGCTTAATGCCACCGGTAGGCTTTAGAATGATCTTTCAACGTCTGTGTTTCCTCCTTCCTACAATCTGGATCTCTTCAAGAAACAGATAAATATACACTTGAAATCTCCCCAACCCACACACAAATACGAACACATCACAGGTTTCCCGCATACAGTGTCCAGCTTCTCTGGCTGAGCGTAATAGAGCGCACTAATCTTGACCGGCTGTGCTCTCCTACATGCGATTACATAATATATATATATTTATCTGGAACGGATGGTCGCCATAGATTTCCGCCACTTAGTAATTTCAGCAGCCACTGTCCCCTTCCTGATCAAGGACATAACTGCAAACGAAAGTCCACTATGGAACATATATAGTTCACGATAACATCCAGAACATAAGTCCTAGTGTACTTAAAGTGGTCTGTAGTATCCGAGGCTGTATTTTTGAGTGATACGTGAATTGGATTTTGTAAGGAAATCGGATGATAAACCTGGCGTTCATAAACCATTTTCTCTGAAGAGGTGGGGGAACACAAAGGCAGCGGTTATTAATGCTCTCCTGCATCTATTGAAACATACGTTCCAACCAAAGAAGGCAATTTGAGACTCGCTGGAGTATACTAACTTTGCAGCCTCAGACTGAGGTCTATTTGACATCTAATTGAT
The DNA here is from genome assembly GCA_022606575.1 of Glossosoma conforme. NCBI lineage: Eukaryota > Metazoa > Arthropoda > Insecta > Trichoptera > Glossosomatidae > Glossosoma > Glossosoma conforme. Next base: position 310,183 of record JAGTXR010000027.1, read on the forward strand.
GCACCTAGAATCACGGGAAGGCCTTCAGCCACTCTCTAACAAGTAGTTTTTTTGCGTGCGACCCCTATCTGTGTCTCCGAAAACAGGACAGGACTAGGAGGGTTTTCACCAAGCGAGTCCCAAACAGGTCTACGTTTTGAATAATTATATTATGAAAACCTTCCTTTCCCGCTCTTTCACATCGTCATTCCTAACAATGTGGAATCCCCTTACCGTTAATTTTATACGCAGGCATCTGTTTTCGAAAGACATAATACACCTGCATTGATTTTTTCGTGAGGTGTCATGATTCAAAGTCGTTAACCTTGATTTAGTTTATTCATTTATTTACATTATTACGTTAAAATTTCCGTAAATACACAATATTCATAGACATATTATAATTTGAAAAAAAAATCATATGAAATTATAACGTAGGCTTACTGTATTGATTTTTCGTAGCCATTACATCACAGTTAGTTAGGTACGTTATCAACGAAAACTAAACTGAAAATATTATTTATTTCTGAAGCTGAAAAATCCCATGTATTTTAAAACCCCTTTTATCCGGAAGCCTGAAATGTCGGAAGGTGATTTCGAAAACCCGATGACGTGAAAAATATCAAGGATATATAAAAATGGACCAGAACTTATTTTATCAGAGTATTTCTTTTTATTTAAACACGATAGAGAATACTGCCAGAGCGCATGTGAATAATAGAATGATAGGAAATATGTCAAACGTTTCTTAACAACATTATACAGTCAACCCTTTGAGCATGATGTAGCCCTTGCTGACTGGTACCGAAAACCTCGATGTCCAATCTTTCGTCTCTTATTTCTGTTATGTCTGTTTCTGTACACGTTTGTGTCGCCATGTTGACATTTTGGACAAGTCCGGTCACGGGTGTGACATTAGTTAAAGAGATTGCCACTAGCGGCACTGGGTGTCCCCGATCACAGCGCCCGGTCAGCTGTGTGCCGACGGCGGTGAGGTCATATTGTTGTTGTCCTAGCCTGAATGCTGTAAGTAGGTCCGGGCAAGAAATTTGTAAGGTTATCGAAATTTATATGTTAATGCGCTTCAGAAAAAGACTGAAGCACATTGACGTATAAATTTATATGTTGTTAATCTGCTCCTCATCCTGCCATTATGAAATTTGAAAACAAACGTAGAGAGGAGGATGTCACCTTCTATAGCGTAAACTTCTATGCCCTTCATTCTTTTTCGTCAATGCACACCAGGATGAACCGCGGATTTGAATTCAACCGCTCGGCGAACTGCGCCATTGCCCTGCCTAGACTGACTTGCGTTGAAACTAGTGTATCATTGTTATCATCTACGATAGATGTCGCTATAGTATATATATTTTTAAAAATATACATACTTTGAATATATCTAGGCTTCAACGCAAGTCAGTCTAGGCAGGGAATAATAATATAGTCAATGATCTATAAAAGTAGATTAGAATATTGAAATAATAAAATAATATTCTAATAAAAATTAAAAAAATAAAAATATATTCTATAAAGTTATTCAGTATAAAGGATAATTATTCATTTCGACATTCGTTCTCATATCTGGGCATATGCCCATTACGAAAAGCCCTTTTAAAGTTATATCAGATGCAGATTCCATTTAAAATAACAACACAGTGACATCCCTCCTCATTCAAAGGCTACTTCACGTCACCGTGATCGTCATCAGGACACGTGTTCAATGGATGAGGAGCAAGTCACAAATCAAAGAACTTGTCAAGCAGCAAATATGCGTTTATTTTAAATACAAGACTGTAACACTTTGGTATTCTGCTCGGACCAGAAAAAATGAATGATCAGTACCTGACGGTGCCCGAGTAAAAAGTGAGTCGGTGGTAGTGAAGGTCGTTGAACCGAACACTCATAGTGGCCACTTTGTACACTATGATGCTCTACATAACATAGCTCATACTAAATTTTTTATACATAAACGTGTCAGTCAGGCGAACAAAATTAAGAGACGAGAAAAAACGTTTATCGACGCTTTTTGGCACCAGCCATCCAGCATGGAAGGGTATATCAATAATATCAATAATAATTAAGTTTTTTTCTACGCTAGTTGAATTCGGAACTGATTGCATGACAGTTGAGCTTTTATAGTATTACTAGCTAGCACACAGTGCACATTGTCCATAGATAAAATAATATAAAGTGTTCTCCGTCCAGTGTTGCTCAACAATTTTGAGCTTCCCTCTTTTGATGGGTGAGGGACTCTCTGGAGGGTTTCGAAAATAAAACAGGGACAACTTTTCAAAAGTCCCTCGAGCCGTATGCGGCAAATTCGTTAAATATATATTCTGAAATAAAGTAACGCCAAGTTTGAAAGTTTCTGATAGGTTTAGGATGTGGAATTGTTTTTAGAATGCCTGGTTTACTCGACAGTCCCATTTCATAAGTATTAAAAAGACCTAGGTTATTCAACGCTATATAAATACATCTTCTTCTTTCTGTTTTATTTATTTCTATATACGCCTTTGTTTTTCCAAGAATCTTTACAAAATTGGTTTTCAGAACTAAAAATAACTTCAGTTACTATATTCTATAAAATTATTATAAGTTGCTTACAATAAGAAATTTAACATATTTAAAATATGTAGTTAAATCATATTCTTCCTCTTCTTCTTTGTGTCAGTGACGTCAAATTATTTCTGCGGAGGCGAACTGCAGGTCTCCGCAGTCACACAATAATGACTCTCCCTGCCGAAGCATTCCTCACCGCTCGAGGTTGTCCTTTGTTCTACCAACTCCAGGTTCTTAATCTGTTCAGGGATTTCTATTTCCGCCAGTCAAGGTTCTTGCCAGTTGGGAGGCCCTTCTTTGAAGTAATGAAATCCTCTAATGCTACTTGCTGCCAGAGCTGGAGTCTCTCATTTTCAGCGCCGAATGTGAGAGATTGTGTGGATCTCAGAAAGCTGCTTCGTGACTTCAGTCTGGGGTTATCTGATTATACAAGCAGTGGGACGGTTGGTTGATAGCCTTACGCATTTTTTCGGCGTATATGACTTTGCCTCTTTTTATTATTTTACTATTCAATTATTTAAATTATTTTATTTGCTTCAATAATATTACAAAATATTTTTACATCTTAATTCATTATTGAAGAATTTTACTTATAAGTGTATAAGTGTGGCCCTGCGAGTATATTGACACATTTGCGTCAATGACCTCACACCCAGAACAAGCGTTAGGAGACTCAATGCAATTAGTTGACTTGTAACAAATAAAACCCTGTCATAAGTATATCATGATTGACACACAAATAACTTATATTTGGTTGGGCGATACCAGCCAAAGGAACAGATTAAGAAACGGAGTGAGTTGAACAAAAGACAACTTTGAGCGGTTGGGAATGCTTCGGCAGGGAGAGTCATTATTGTGCGACTGCGGAGACTTGCAGACACAACTAAGATCCTGCTCCATGTTCCCAACAAGCTGCACATCTCAAGACCTAATGCTAGGCAACACACGGGCTATCGACGTTACCAGATACTGGGCAAAAATAATTTGACGTCGCTGATACGAAAAGTTATTAAATGGTAAAATGAGTAGAAAAATAGTGCAATATAGTAAAAATAAACATGTACGCAAGCAATAGCGATTCTTGTGTTCTGAAAATATCTTGCTGAAACTCTTAAAAACTGAAAATATACTGTAAGTTCTTTTATTTTCCCAGCGGACCATCGAACGGGATGAAAGAACAATCAGAAAATAATGCGAAGCGGTAAAAGACGATTGGGTGGAAAGACTCCGGAGCTGGGATAGAACAAACGGCCTTGTTGCAATTTCAAGTAAACGTTTTTCTCTGATGGACGTAATTTAGCTAAGGTCTATTATTGCCTAATATATACTTTCGTTTATAATATATTAACCATATTATTTCTGCATCAAAATAGCTTCAAAGTTCATTAACCAGTGTGATATACATTTATGAATTTGAGATTAATGATTTGCTTCAAATAAGGAAATGTAACTGCACGACAACATAAACTATAGAAAACTATTAAATAGATAGAAGAAGATAAAAGAAAGGAGAATTGAAAACTGGTACACTTGTCATTCTGCTAGGTATATGTACAACTTATTAATACCAAAATTTAACACACAACATGCAAAAAATGGTTACAAATACAACGGAATAGTTTATTTTAACAATCTTCCTCGGGAAATAAAAGCGATCAGTGATATAAAAATATTGATTGAAAAGGTTAAACAGTACTTTAAAAGATTTACTAACAGAACCGACGTCACTGCATAACAAATTGAAATAATGAAATGTTCTAAAAATGTATTATTAATTTATATATACTTTAGATTTAATTCTATATATAGTGTCTTAAATTTTTATTTATATAATGTTAGTATTATATCAAAATCATGTTAAATGTATAAATATATATGTAAAATTCTGTATAATTATATAAAACTGTAAAATAACATAGATGAATCCCACGCCAAACACAAGATCTTATCTTTAAGTGGTGTGGTAAGCGAATCTAAAAAAAAAAAGATTGGAATGTAAATTACTGTGTAAAAAATGTATCTTTTTATATTTGATTAAATAAAAAATAAAAAAAAAGTTAAATATTTTATAACTTGCTTTTACGTGGATCACACTGAGCATTGTTTAACTTGATGGAGGACTGCAGTTTAACGATCTATGAAAGCTTAAAAATATATACATTACATCTTAAAATTCATGGACTATAAAAGCTGAAAGTGTAAAAGCTTAAAATACTAGAAACCTTTGAGATGTGGTCTTACAGAAGAATTCTCGGAATTTCCTGGAGAGACCACGTCACAAACAATGAGGCTCTCAGCATAATCAAGAAAGATAGGCACCTAGTAAGAACCACCTCAGAGAGGGCTATTGGTGCATGCGACAATATGGTCTTCTTCACGACATTGTGGAAGGGATTAGGTAAGGTTAGCGAGATATCCAGTGCACCAGTTGTCCCGTGCGCCTGACGTCCAGTGCGCCCCACGTCGTAACCGATGAATTGTTGAACGAATTGTCTGGGAAAGATAGTTTGTGACACCGACGCACATGCAACGACTGGTATCAATGCATTATAATAAAAGGCACTTGGATTGCTCCGAAAGAGTATCTAGCCCCTGGACACAACCAAGGGTGGAATATATAGAGATTCCTCAACAGACTTTGGACCGGAGTAGGCAAGATGAGGACACAAATGAAAGCCTGGCAGTGTTAAAGTGAACCAACTGAATGTGACTGCGGCGTGGAGCAGACCCTGTCACACCTTCTGGAGTGTGCGCTGTGTCTGAGTAGTTACACCCAGTAAGACGTGTTGGCCGGGAGTAACGCCATCGACGTCGCCCACTTCTGAGCACACAGGATCTGATCCTGTTGTTTCCGACACGATTATCTTCTTCATAGTATCAATCCGGTAGATTGTTTTCCAGCAACAGAATCTTGCATCTCGATCTCCACTCCTCTCGGTCTTCCGCAACCCTCTCCAGCTCAGCATAAGAGCTACAACTCATGTCCTCAAACACTAGCTGCAAATACTCCGTCTAAGGTGCCCTCTACAGTTTCTACCCTCAACTATCCCCTACACAATGTCGTGAAGAAGACCATCGTGGCGCATGACGTGACCGATTCTTTCGGCTCGTCTCTCTGAGATGGTTCTTACTAGGTGCCTATCTTGATTACCTCATTTTTCGTGACGTGGTCTCTCCAGGAAATTCCGAGAATTCTGTATGACCACATCTCAAAGGCATCTAGTCTTTTTTTTTCACTTTCAGATAAGCACTGTGTCTCACAGCCGTAATTTTTTGGCAAGTTGCTTGCGGAGCTTTAGACACGATTATATATATAATAAAAACAAAAAAAAAGTGTTTTTGAAAATTTTGTAATTAGTGTGAGACATTTATATTTTTGTTCTCAAAAAATGCCATTAAAAATTCGGGTCGCATATAAAACCGATGTTTGTTTGGCCTGAATTTATCGAAGCGAAAATACTCGTAAGTAATTGATTAAAATAGTCCAATGTGACTTTTTCCACCAAATGAATTCAAATCGCTTTAACGCTCGAATAAGTTTGAATGGATAGGAAGCGGTTGCCGGATTGACACTCCATTGGACAGTCATTAAAAAAAAACATTTTTTACGGAAAAAATAAATCAATAATGTTTATAGCTTCTCTCGAGTATAAGCCCAATCGTAAACTAGTAAAAAAATTTTTTAAACTTTTTTTTTAAATTTAATTAAATTTCCCATAATTATTATTTGTCATGTCATATCTATGTATAACGTTATAATATTTGCACTGTACTCAATACATTTGGAGCATCTGTTCTGTTGAAATAAATAAATTTATATAGGCTTGTTACAATTATATTGCCTCTTTTAGGCTGATGCCGAAAAGCCTCGATAAAAGATCTTTTGTGTCTTATTTTCGTTAGTATGCACTGTGTCAGTATGAATTTGGTCAGTTATAAAATGGCTGTAATATATTAAATATTGGTAAAAAACTATGAAAAATTAATGAACAATTAACCCATAAAATGGAAACCTAACGTGACCTAAGCTTACCTATTATTAATTACCATTCATTAATTATTTCCTGCCTATTTATTATTTTTCTATAGCAAAATGTTTCTTTTTATCTACCTTTCTAAGTATTTATAACTGTTCGCTTGATAAATAATAACTGCCGAATAATTGAAAATACTGCCATAAAATATAATTTTATGCGACTTCGTTTTATATATAGAAGTATTCTCTTACGTGTGTTTTTTTTTTCACCGAACATACGACGCAAAGTCATATGTGCCGAAGAAATGCGTAAGGCAATCAACCAACCGTCCCTCTGCTTGAATAATGAGATACCCTCAACACCAAGATTAAAGTCTCGAAGCGGCTTTCTGAAATCCACACAAACTCTCACATCCGGCCCTGAAAATGAGAGACTCCAACTCTGGCAACAAACTGCACCAGAGAATTTCATTACTCCAAAGGAAGGCCTCCCAACTGGCAAGAGCCTTGACTGGCGGACCTGGAAGTCCCTAAACAGATTAAGAACCGGAGTTGGTAGAACAAAGGACAACCTCGAGCGGTGGGGAATGCTTCAGCAGGGAGAGACACTATTGTGCGACTTTGGAGACCTGCAGACCGCCTCACACCTAAGATGCTGCTCCATGTGCCCAACAAGTTGCACATCTCAGGACCTAATGCTGGGCAACACACGAGCCATCGACGTTGCCAGATATTAGGAAAAATAATTTGACGCCGCTGACACGAAGAAGAATAAGATGTGTGTTTTTTTTACATAACCAAGATATTTCCGTACCACAAAGATCACCTGATAATAAACATAGTGTCCGACAAACATCGTGGCAGCAACTCGAAGAATCAAAGAAAAGGCTGCTGTATTATTAAAAAATTTTTTTCGAAATGTTATTCCTTAAAGAAAGGTTGATTTGTCAAACGGTCCCTAAGTATGTGTTATTTGGTTTAAAGAAGCAACTTAACCAGACCAACGACACACGGCTTGCAACAGTATGTGCTTCATTTTTCAATTCAATTTCCTCGTTTGATTTTAGCCTAACTTCAGTGATCTAACGCGTTTGAAATGTGATACTCAAATTTTCGTTGGTAATGTGAAGTATTAAGTGAGCTCAAAAAAATGTTTCACGCGAATGTATTCAAACCAAATTGACCTACTCAAATTTTGGTCAACTTCAAATATTACTTAACGTATGTTATTAAAAGAGAACCACGCTAAAGATTTGCTATTGCTATACTAAAACTACTAAGCTCTTAATTCGTTCAGTCTTAGAAATATGAGTCTCTTTATAGCGTCGTAAGTTATAATTAAATCTGACTGTCTGACTGGAAATAATTCCTCTGTATGACTGTTACATTCTGTGTCTTTGTAAGGTTTGCCATCTAGTTGGACACGTGTTATATGACCGCAACATTTAGTGACTGTAAGATCTGTTGCAGTCGTCCACATAATATTCCTTGAAGGCTTATTCGCCGAATTAAACCCTAATTTGCTGCAATTACTTTCTGGGACGAATCATGCGCTTGTGTGCTCACTACACGGTGGCAAAAAATAAATTTGAGCTGCAATAAATACGTACATACCAATTCACAGTAAAAGACATCTTTCATGAGATTTTAATAGTCAATAAATCGGGAAATAATAACGGCGAATGCCTGGACTTAAACAACAAGTCTTTTGCATACCAATGTTTATTCTGTAAGTTTATAAAAAAAAACAATAATTAATCATCTAAAACAGGGGTCGTCAACCTTTTTATGTCTAGCGCCCACTTTTGCCTATTTTTCATGGTAAAATTTCCCTACCGTCCACCAACTTCGCTATATTTAGATTCAGTATATGGGTGGAAAAAATCTACATGCAATGTAGGGGATTTAAAAATCTACAAAAATCGCCCACCGCCCACCACAGAAGCCCGTATCGGCCACTAGTGGGCGGTACGGACCAGGTTGACGACCCGTGACCTAAACTATGGCAGGATACTATAGCTATTGTCTTTTTGAGTCCTTATATGCCTTGGGGATCGTCTTGAACACTTGCTGCAAATACTCCCGTCTAGAGCTTCCTCTGCAGTTTCTACCCTCAACCTTCACTTCCACAATGTCGTGAAGAAGACCATCATGGCGCACGATGTGACCGATACATCGGGCTCGCCTCTCTGAGATGGTTCTTACTAGGTGCCTATCTTCCTTGATTATGCTGAGAACCTCATTGTTCGTGACGTGGTCTCTCCAGCAAATTCCGAGAATTCTTATATATGACCACATCTCAAAGGCCTCTAGTCCTTTTTATCCTTTCAGATAAGCACCATGTTTCACAGCCGTATATCAAGATTACAAGTATTCATTGGTTTAATAATATTAATGTAATTAACTGATAATACTTGGTAAACAATTCCTTTTATTTAGACGGGGGATGTCATCATCAAACAAATGTTTGCTAGTGTGAAAATTGTAATTAAGCTGACTATAATATCTGTAGAATACTTGTATCTACCATATTTCTTGGTACATTCTTGTGATATTGCAGAGCAATTACACTCTGGAGCAAATCACACACCCGAGTACTCGCCACCGGGTGATAATAAAGCCTCCAAGGCTTCTCTCTACGGGCGTTGCAATAAAGACGTTGCATTCTGAACACCGTGCAAGGAAAATATTGGAGCCAATTGAGATTTAAATGTTAAATAAGATCATTTTCCTAATATTTTCCATTATATATTTTTATGCAAGCACATACGGGATAAAACCGTCAGATGGTGATAGTAATTCTGAAGTCTCAGCTATGGAATTCTATGACGCTTACCATAGTGCATATGGCTAAGTGCTGGATGTGGAGTGTTCATCCGCCAATGTCATAGACTACAGCCCGAGATTCACGCATCATCCTTGTTATTACAGGAATTTACTATGAATGGGTGGTCTACACGGGACGACTTTAGTCGTCCACCAATTTTAATTAATAGGCTATGACTCGCATTTACGGGTGAGGGATCGAATTAACATCAACCGGGGAGTATTTTAGAACTCAGAAACCGATAAAAAATATATTAACAACTTTAATTGTAGTGAGTTTTTTAGTGATTGTATCAATGGTTTGTTCCAAAACATGTAAAGTCACTTACAAATAAATATTATAGACAAATTATATTTTATTAGTAATTTTTAATTGAAAGTAGGTAATATTATATTTGTTTAGACTTTTTTAAGGATGAATTATTTAACTTTTACAGTCTACTTTTCCAGCGGACGTAGCTTAATGGTTAAAGCATTGCTTACCAAAATAAATGTTGTGGGTTCATTTTCCGATGATAAATAAAAAAAAAAATCAGTAGATTTCTATGCTTGAAGTGATTTTGAATCCTCAAACTAAAGTACTAGTCAAGCCTTTTAAAACAAAATTGTTAGACGACGAAAATCATCCAATGAACACCACCCATTTATAGTTAATTCCTGTAATAAATGTATGATACATGAATGTTAGGTTGTAGTTTATGATGTTAGCGGATTATCACTCAACATACAGCGCTTTTTGCTATTTGTAAGATGGTAAACGTCATATAATATTATCTATTCTATACACAGCTCTGGGCCATTTGCTTCATCATACCGTACAAGAGTTGCAAAGTTCGCGATTCGAATACCAACGTTTGTTGATTCTTTTTCTCCGATATGGATGAGAGAAATGTCACAAAAGATGATATTTGCTGTAAATTTGTATGGGTTAATATTTTGTACAAAAATATTAAAATAACACGTAAAAAGTAACTCACCATACTTTGTATGAAGAGAGCTTTCGTTGCTCGGTGAACCTCACACATGTCCCGTGGAACATTATAACTGCAGTGCGACAAATAACTTGGCTCCGCGGATCGCAACCACTTTATGTCTTCCACAGAGAGAGGCAAGCTTTCGCGGAAAACAACCAAAAAAGCTCCCGATACATTTTCTTATTTGCCAAGATTTGATGCGGACAAGCTTTGCCCGAGAAAAGCTCCGCGTTACAAGATAATTTGTCAACGTTTCATTTTTAATCTCTTAGCCGAGTGTCGTAATTTTTTGTTTGCTTGTCAGATGTCGCATTCCGCTCGTTTTCATTATGCAGTAAGTGGACTACTTTGCAATTGTGCTGAGTAAATTTACAACTCTTTATTTTCAGTTCATGACAACTATGTTAATTGTTTTTAAATTATTTCATCAGTTCAATTCATCACGATATGCCAAGTTTGTGTAGTGATACATGTGGCAAATTAAATAAATAAATGCTATTCTTTTTCTTCTTTTCATCGGCATCAAATTATTTTTGCTCAACATCTGGCAACATCGATAGCCCGTGTGTTGCTGAGCATAAGGTCTTGGGATGTGCAGCTAGTTGGGCAAATTGGGCAGATCTTAGGTGTGACGTGGTCTGCATGTCTACACAGTCACACAACAGTGACTCCTACTGCCGAAGCATTCCCACCCGTTCAAGATTGTCCTCAGTTCTAACAACTCTGGTTTTTAATCTGTTCAGGGATTTCAAGGTCCGCCAGTCAAGGTCTTTGCCAGTTGGAAAGCTTTCCTTTGTATTAATGAAATATTTTGATGGGATCCGTTGTTAATTTTTTTGCTTTGTATCCTGCTCCTCATGCATTCACCACGCGTCCTAGCAAAGCGGAGTCACCTTACTTTGACAAAGAATGCCATTTCATTTATTAAATAAGAAATTAATAATCAAATATGTCAATTAAGCTATATAAAAACTCAAATCTAGATTTTTTTGATCTTTTAAAAAGTGTTCAGTTTTCCGATACATCTGCTGAAGAATATTATTAACTGAGAATAACATCGTCCAGCGATACTTTATTCCTGACTGCGACAACTTTATTGGAATCTTCGGGTGTACTGTGTTTCATCTCCGAGTGTTCTCTTTTTTTCCAATAAAATAGCCTTATTTTTTTTTCAGCGGGTCGATAAATTTTTCACACGCGTCCTTTCAGCAACGAGAGGGGATTTTTCTTTGCTGAAATATTGTATACATTAGGCTTGAAGCGAGAAGAGACGGTTTTTTTTTATTTAAACACAAACGGGAATATCCATCGGAAAGCACAGTGAAACCTCGATCTTACGTTCTACAAGAGACATTGAAAAAAACTGTTAATCCTATTAATTATTTCCGATTTTTTCGATCGATATTTCTTGGTGGAATTCCATAATATCAGATGTAAATAAAAGATTCCTTTGAATTTATTGCACATATTTTTTTTGACGACATGTTTCAGCCAGGTCAGATTGCCATTGTCAAGTGAGATGACTTTAAAATGGCTATTCGACCTGGCTGAAATATGTCGTCAAAAAAATATATATGGAATAAATTCTAAAGAATCTTTTATTTATATCTGAGAATCCTATTAAAATAGTAGTAAAAGAAAAAGGAAATTTAAAAGACATTTTTACCAAACATAGAAGCACGAAATGAAAAAATACTATGTTTCTATTAACTATAGCCGGCTGGTTTACCTTAATAGTCAAAGCGTTGGCTTTGCAAGCCAAAAGTTGTGGGTTCGATCCCCGACGGAGAAAAAAAAAGATTTCTGTGCTCTAAATTACCCCCGGTGTGAATTTGATCCCTCATCCGTAAAATGCCAGTCATAGCCTAATAATAAAAATTAGTGATAGATGAAAGTCGTTTCGTGAAGACCACCCATTCATAGTGAATTTCTGTAAATAATAAGAACGATGCGTGAATTTAGGGCTGGAGTCTATGAAATTGGCGGATAGACACTCCACATGCAGCCTGACGCTTAGCCATATGCAGCATGAAAAGCGTCATAGAATTCCACAGATGAGACTTCATAATTACTATCATAACCTGTCGGTATTTTCCTGTATGTGTTTCCATAAAAAATAAATAAGTATAACATAACTAAAAAATGTATTGGTCAATTTCGTATATATTAACATAATTTTGATAAATAATATTTTTACACTATGAATTTAATTGATTTTGATATCAACCGTTTAATGCTAATGAAAAAAACTTCATCCGAAAAAAAACCTAGGCTTTTTTTAATAACAGTTCAGAGCTTTTTCCACAGTGTTTTATCCCTAGTGAATATTGTATACATTAAGCGTGAAGCAAAGAAAAAGGCGTAGGTAGCAACATCGCCCTTTTTCCTTCTTTAAGGGTAGTTTTTTTATCCTATATAATCCGCTACCCGAAATGATGCGAGCGTAGTTTTTATTCCTTATTTGTTTATGGGTACAGTTGACTCAGTGTATTTGTAGTAGAGACCCCGGAGGGATTAGAAGCAAAGTGGCGAAGAGTGGTTACAAATAGATTAGAAACACTATTCTTTGATAGGCTTTATCGATAAAAATAAACGTCTTAAAACACTCGTTAAAGCTCTTGAACAAAGCTCCATATTCCAAAAAAGGCGGAGTTATTTGAAAAATAAAAAATATATATTTTAAACGTAATAAATGAAAAAAGACAACTAAAATTTTGGTAATTGTAATAAAATATGTCGCTAAAAGAAAGGATCCGAAACGAGGAAATTCGCAGAAGAACTCAAGTAGTGGTTGCTACCCAACGAATAGGCACACTCAAGTGGCAATGGGCAGGACATATCTGTCAAAAAGACGACGGTCGATGGAAAAGAAAAGTATTTGAATGGCGTCCAAGAATTGGCAAGCGAAGCGTTGGCCGACCCCCAGCAAGATGGACTGATGACATAAGAAGAATTGTGGGAGTGACCTGGATGCGGATGGCGGAGGATCGAAGAGTATGGACTCATGCGGGAGGTTTACGTTCAACAGCTGCAAGCTGATGATGAATAAAAAAATATTTGGTTCATAGCAATTATATTCGATCGAAATTAATGAAAATGTATAGCACAATGTTGAAGCAAATACATGTATGTATTTGGACAATTATTTGGACAATTATTTTTTGGACAATTATTTGCCATGTTTATGTAAAAAAAATGCCCTTCTGCCGTCCTAGAAGCCGTTGGGAACCATATAAATGTTCTCAAGTGGACACCGAATGCAAAAATGGACAATATGCAATACAAAAGGAATGAATTTTGACAGCTTTCATAACTATGTGAAGACGATTAGTGATAAGGATGTTTATATTTTCGAACGTTTTTTTATCATCTTCTACTTTGTAATATCAATTCGGTGGTTTGGCTTACAACGAAATCTTGCATTTCGATCTCCACTTATTTTATCTTCTGCAATCCTCTTTAGCTACGTATAAGAGCTACAAGCAACTTGCCAAAACACTTGTTTGGAGCATCTTAATGTACGGCTGTGAGACATGGTGCTTATCTGAAAGTGATAAAAAAAAGACTAGAGGCCTTTGAGATGTGGTCGTACAGAAGAATTCTCGGAATTTCCTGGAGAGACCACGTCAAGAACAATGAGGTTCTCAGGGTTATCAAGGAAGATAGGCACCTAATAAGAACCATCTCAGAGAGGCGAGCCCGATGGATTAGCCACGTCATGCGCCACGATGGTCTTCTTCACGATATTGTGGAGGGGACGGTTGAGGCTAGAAACCTTTGAGAGGGCGGTCCTAGACGGGAGTATTTGCAAAGTATTCGAGGACATTTTTTTTTTGGGTCCTTAGGCCCCCGGGCCGGTCGCCTTGTACCTGCGCTCCTTGGGAGCACTTACCAAGGCATTGTTTTCAGAGTACATTCTCGTTATACAAGTAACGGGTTTTGGTGAGCGTAACACCACACATGGGTGTAAAAGTTAGTAGTTCAGACGTTAAAATTTGGACTTTGACTTCTTCGCCGAAGGTCAAACTAATACAGAAAATGCATGGTAGTTGGGCTCCGTAGATATGAGATCGATATATCCAACCGGTCCAGACTTCTGTTGGATTACGCTAAGTGTATTTTTATTTAACCTAAATCTAATATTGGACAATGCCACAGAACGTGTTCAGCGTCATTGAATTGCCGCATGGGCAGTCTGGACTATCAACGAGGCTAAGCAAGTTTAGCCTTAAAATTTGCCGTGCCCAGTCATGAATTGACTAGTCCAGTGGCTTGGAATAAGCCACGGCATCTCCATTCTATCGAGGACAGAAGGAAAGAAGGACATTAATTCGAGGATATTAATTGTAGCGCTTATGCTGAGCTGAAAAGGGTTGCGGAGGACCGAGACGAATGGAGATCGAGATGCAAGATTCTGTTGCTGCAAACCACAGGATTGATACTACGAAGAAAGAAGAGCTACAACTCATATCCTCGAACACTTGCTGCAAATATTCCCGTCTGTGGCGCTTCTGCAGTTTCTACCATAAACCATCGCTTCCACAATGTCGCGAAGAAGACCATCGTGGCGCGCGATGTGACCGATCGCCTATCTGAGATGGTACTCACTAGAAAAAAATATTCATTAATTATCAAGTGTCTTGTTATTAGATGGTTTACCCTTTATACCTTCAACTAATAACTTGACACATAACTATTAAAACACAACACAACGCAGACATGGTTATTAGAGTCATTAACATTTGGCAAATTAACGAACGGCGCTTATTGACGAAAAGCCTATATCATATAATAGTTTAAGGCAATTAAAGTAAATGCCAAATGTTCGTTATGTAAGCAATGAAACCACAAAGAAACTTTAGAGAACGCCTAACAGAAGCTATGCCTTTACGTATTTAAAGCAAAAATAATTTTTGGTTTTAATATGAGATTGTTTACGTTTAAGATCAATAGAAACATTAAGATTATCAACTGACAATACTTGGTGAAACTGCATAATTATAATTTTAAATTAAGTTTAATTAAAAGAAATAAAATAGTTTTGATTCACATTTATTTTGACTGATTACATGTTTCGGCCTCCCTGGAGACCATCTTCAATAATTATTACTAATTAATACAATAATCTTATTGAAGATGGTTTCAAAAATGTTTCATTTTAATATTAAATTAGTCTTGAACTTAAAATGACTCAAGCAATATATTGCCCTCTGTAGAATTTGTAGTGACCATTTGCATCCCATGTACATTCTTGTCAAGAGTTGCACGACTGATCGGCCTTGAGAGAGGTAGCTACTCCTATGAAGATATAGAGGCGACTTAATGTATCTACATTGGAGAGACGTAGAACAGTGACTGACTTGCTGTTTATTTTTAAAATTATGAACTCCATAATCGATGACTCGACATTATTGCAGGAAATTACGTTCAATGTTCCCTCCCGGTTCACTAGAGGTAGTGACCTGCTACATGTAAGGACATCCAAAACCAACTACGGATTCTACTCTCCTATGTTAAGAATGTGTAGACTGGTTAACTCCTCTAGTGAATTGGACTTTTTCGGGGTGGACCTTCCAGCATTTCGCAGATCCCTCTACTAATGTACTAGATCTGTTTTTTTACTCATGTTCATGTTTTTGTCTAAATGTATTGTCTTAGCTATTGTATTGTTTTGTTTTACCATTTTATTTATTGTATTTTCTATTTTAAAACCGTATGTATTGGCCTAGGCCGTTAATAAAATAAAAAAAAATAAAAATTATGTATGAAAATATGTTTCAAATTGAGAGTCGATGGCAAAAATAACACGTTTAAAATGGGACTTGTAGGAGTAATATTTCATTCTTTTTTTTCACTCAAGTTTACCGCTAGTATTTATCGAAGCTCGAGAAATAATATATGATATGGTGTCGTAAGTAATGTTAAAGGAAAAAACATTAATCAAAAATTCATGTGGCAACCCTTATCGGCGAAACTGACGTCAGGCTAACAGTCAATAATACAAGTGAAGATTTATTTTACCGAACAAATGCGCCGTATTTGTGCATATAAATATTTTATGTTATTATTTATTCTCTTTTGTAGCAACCCTTGCAGAAAATAGAAAAGGTAATATACGTTTTCAATTTTATAATGCTGCATTAAAACTATTTTAAAACTATGTTTTATTATTTAACTAGAAATAATTTTAATGATAGCTCATTGTAAGCACGGTTCTAAACAATAAAATAAGTATATGGATTTTAATTTTTTTATTAGAATATTATTTTATTATTTCAATATTCTAATCTACTTTTATAGATCATTGACTATATTACAATATTATTATTAATTAAATATACATATACTATACATAAATTCTTTTTTTCAACGCGTCAATCTGAGCACAAAAATAACGGCAGAAGCGGGATGCGAACCGCGGACCTTGGAAACCAACTATGCCCAGGTATTCATACCGCTCAGCCGACTCGGCTATTGCTATGCCTGGACCGACTCACGTTGAAACTATTATTTATGTCATTGTTATCATCGTATCGTAGATGTCGCTATAGTATATATTCAAAGTATGTATATTTTTATTTTTTATTATTCAATCAGTCATCATTTATTCACAAGCTTGTGATAGGCGGTATGAATACCTGGGCATAGTTGGTTTCCATGGTCCACGGTTCGCATCCCGCTTCTGCCATTATTTTTGTGTTTGGATTGACGCGTTGAAAAAAGAATTTTATGTATAGTATATGTATATTTAATTAATAATAAAATAAGTTATAATAAGCAAAATTACAATAGAAGCGGACACAAAATTGAATGATTGGATGGGTAACCACTTTTTTTATGTAAACACGTACAGGAGAAAATACCGACAGATGGTGATAGTAATTCTGAAGTCTCATCTGTGGAATTGACGCTTACCATGCTGCATATGCATATGGGTAAGCGCTGCAGTGTTGATTCGCCAACGTCATAGACTACAACCCGAGATTCACGCATCATCCTTATTGTTACAGGAATTTACTATGAATGGGTGGTCTTCACGGGAAGACTTTAGTCTAGCACCAATTTTAATTAATAGGCTATGACTGTCATTTTACGGGCGATAGATCAAATTCAGACCAACTGGTATTTTAGAGTTCATAAATAGATTATTAGATTATTTTTTTCAATCTTCGTCGGGGTTCGAACCCACGACTTTTGGCTTTCAAAGAAAACGGTTTGACCATTGAGCTATACTCGCCGGCAAAATTCTTATTATTTTTGATCGAAGGATCAACTTCGATTTCAACACGTTCATGTTTGCAATTCGGGTGAACACTTTCAACGCTGAAACTTAGAATGAACTTTTTGAATGTACGGGTTGACCTTTACCTTTCTCAAAGAAGCCTTCTCGGCCAGACTTTCGAACCGAGAAATTGAAAAATCCAAAATAACATTCCTGAATATTTGAATATATCTGAAAGGCATACACAATACATGTATTATGAGTGCTTGTGAAATATGTAAAGTATTTAAAATTTATTCATTAAATATAAACATCATCGTTATAATATAGTACATTAACTATAGATCTTCCACTTTATTCTCTATCTCTCTTGATATTCCGCCTTCCGCATCAAGATTTTTACCGTTATTATTATGTCTATAGACCATCTTGTAAGAGGTTTACTGACACTAAGTTAGCCAGTTCCCTGGCATCACTCTATTTTTTACTATTCACACATAATGGGCCTTATCTCTTCAACATATAAGTCCTGCTCATTGCAACCTTATGCTTATTTTTTCGGTAGTGGCGGCAGTACTCGAATTTTGCTAAGGATACTTTTAGACACACTGAACATGGTACACTGGGTGACTTCTATTTTATGTAAAATATCTGCGCTTATATTCCACGTCTCTACATCATAAGTAATTACTAGGAAGATGCTTTGGCTCAAAATCTTACTTATAAGACATTGAAGGATTTTTATTTTAAAAATGTACAAAAGTCTTGTAAATGCTGTTTATTCCAATAGTCTGTATATAAGTTTATCTAAAAAAAAATTTAAAATAAATACTTGAAGCATTTATTTTACCAAAAATTACCGTTTTAAGGTTTTTGAGGTTTCTTTACATGAGGATGTATCTATATTATCCGTGGCTGTACCCATATAACTTTATACGGAGTATGTTGGGATACAATGAGTTGAGAACTTGAAGAGATGTGTGCTTGAGTATGCATTTCTTTTGGGTAGTGCGCAGCGTGTTCAGAAATCCTTATATTTTGTTGGAAACTGGTCTGTTTGTCCCTGAAAATTATTTAAAGATAAGAAGGCACAGATTGTTTTTTCTTCTTAGATGTAATACTGACCTGCCAGAAACTATGCCTCTAGTGAGAATAATCAATGTTCAACCATATCGCCTCGAATATTGATATATTCCACTTGACAGAAAACCAGTTTCGACATGAGCTACACGAATTTATTTATCAAAGTAATTTCGTGGAGTCTTCTGCTTAGCGAGCTTCGGGACTTTTTAATTAATGTTGTTAAAAATATTAAATACCTAATTGTTTATCTTGTAATATATCTTATTTCGGGATCGTATTAAATATATTTGCAATTGTAATGTTTCTGAAAGAAAGAAATAAAATTATAATTAGTCATTCAGTTCTGTCATTTTATGCTGTTCACATCTTGTCTCAAGACATCTCTTTACCCAAAAGACCATCTAGGAACACACATTGCTTCCGACGACCTTCAAAGTGAAAGCACATATACTTTAAGTGACAGCCGCTATAGTATCTCAGCTACGAGTATTATATTTAGGGTAATATGTAAGTTTCTTTTTCATAAAATCGGATGATTACCACGACGATTCCTAGGCCTGGAAGATTTCGACCAAAGAAAAAGCTCACGTTAGTGCTTGATGACAGTGACACGAGATTCATTTTGGGTCACTTGCTAATCATTTTTTTAAGAGATAGATGATTAGTCCGACGTCTTCAAGCCATTTGTTGATGTGAAGCTGACCAAAATAAACGCTACTAAAAGGGTCGTTATATGAAATACCGCCGCAAAAGCTATATGAAAAACATCTATACATGTGTACTCTATACATGGGTTGACTGTAGTAGTATTTCCAAATCACTGAATAAACGTGCAAAACAAAATAAAAAATGTTTGAAGTTTTAAATAAATATTTTACTAAGAAAAAAACACCGTCTGGTTTGTAGATAAAAGTGAAAGAAAAAAAGTAAAGCCTTTTGTAAGCCATCAAACATTCCCTTTCCGGGAAATACATCGAAATGAGAGGCTAACGCTCAAGTAGATCTTCTATCAGTACAGTAGCGTAACTCCCTGCACTATTTGCGCACGTGATGTACGCTCATACACTTGTTTCCATAGATTTTGCATAGCTGGGAATGGATTTCTACCGGCGCAATGTTTTTTGCAGACAGGAAATGGATCACCGAGCGCAGCTCACACCAGGCGGGCGAAGCGAGAGGTAGATCCATCACGTACGGCTACCAAGCCAAGACTGAACTCTGCAGGCAGCTCGCTAGGGAAGGGATTTGGAGTGAGGGAACCAAGGTACACTACAGAATCGCAAGATCCACCACCACAACAGCGCTTTTCAGGACTGTAGCGCCATGGGAAATTTATTTTAAGGATAACCCTCGTAATATAGTATGTATATTATTTCATAAAGGCTTTGTAAAACTTACTTTACTATGGATATAATACGAGTGTACCCATTTTAGATGTCATAAACTACACTTTTCTTGTAAGCCGATAAACTTCCGTCGTAACTTATTAAAAAGTCTCATTTTTTGGGATGTAATTATTTACTATAGAAACTCGATAATGGCTTCTCGACATAACCGAAGCATGACGAATTTAGACGTGAATTACTTATATTTCTCAGATTTATTGATGAAAGAAATGTCTTTTTAGGTGATATTTGCTATGACATGTGTGTTTATTAGTTGTTGAATAGTTATATCAATCCTTATTGGTTCTCTTCTTTGTGTCAACGATGTCAAATTATTTCTTCCCAGTATCTGGCAAGTGTGTTGCCTAGCATTGGGTCTTGAAGTGTGCATCTTGTTGGGCACATGGGGCAAAATCTTAGGTGTGAGGCTGTCAGCAGGTCTCCACATTCGCACAATAGTGACTCTCTCTGCCGAAGCATTCCCCACCGCTCTAGGTTGTACTTTGTTCTACCAAACTCCAGTTCTTAATCTGTTCAGAGATTTCCATGTCCGCCTGTCAAGGTTCTTATCAGTTGGGAGGCCTTCTTTTGGAGTAATGACGTCCTCTGATGCGACTTGTTGCCAGAGCTGGAGTATGAATTCAAAGCCGTATTTAAGAGGTTGTGTGGATCTCAAAAAGCTGCTTTGCGACTTCAGTCTGGGTGTTGGGAGTATCTGATTATACAAGCAGTGAGACGGTTGGTTGATTGCCTTACGAATTTCTTCGGCGCATATGATTTTGCGTCTTATGCATGGTGCGATACCAGCCAAGGGGTTTACTTTTGAAATGGGTGTTGGTTCGAGGCAGCCTGCGACGACTCTGTATGCATCATTCTTTGGTTTATGAAGTATTAAGAATATTGAAGGAATATTTTTACTCCGAAAAAATAAACACCTAAATGTGTTTTAACATTACACATATATATTGCCTTGTCATATTTCACAAGTATCTTTATATCCATACATACGAGTGTAACATCATTTTCTCACCTTCTAGTGGGAAAATATGTTAAAATATCATTACGAACCAAAGGGTTCGCATACCCAAAATATTTATAAAAAAATGCCGCGCCTCTGTGCACATCTAGCAAGTGTCTGTAGAAAATCCTTCACTGGAAAAAAGTCTAAATAAAACAAATTGATATTTTTTCTCTGCCATTCCCACTGAGGTGAAAGCCTACGTACGTGACACGCTTAGACAATACAATATTATTTTCATAAGAAAAAGGAGGACAACCTTTCTTATATCATGCAGTGATCATGATCTGTTATACACACAACTTCAGATGCCTTCTACAACAAAGTCAGAAAACTGCCTGTTCTTGGTGGACACACATTAACCGTGTATGGATGCTTGGCAAGGGTAAGACAAGTTTGTTGGTTGTGAATGGGTGCAAAAAGAATTAGTTCTTTAAGTTCCGAAGAGCAACGACCGTGGTAATAACGGTATAAAAGACTAAGTGAACCAATCATAAGCCTGTGTTTTTTTTCCATTGATTGCAGGTTCGATGTAAGAGTGACATTGTTTATCAAACGAATTTGCCGGTGGTCATAGCTCAATGGTCAAAGCGTTTGCTTTGCAAGCCAAAGGTCATGGGTTCGATCCCGGACGGAGAGTAAAAAAAAAGATTTTTATCGATTTCTGAGCTCTACAATTCCCCCGGTTGGTGTGAATTTGATCCCTCACCCGTAAAATGCCAGTCATAGCCTATTGATTAAAATTGGTAGTAGATAAAAGTCATCCCGTGAAGACCACCCATTCATAGTAAATTCCTGTAATAATAAAGGATGGTGCGTGAATCTCGGGCTGTAGTCTATGACATTGGCGGTTCAACACTCCACATGCAGCGTTTAGCCATATACACTATGGTAAGCATCATAGAATTCCACAGATGTGATTTCAGAATTACTATCACTATCTGTCGGTATTCTCCTGTGTGTGTTTACATAAAAAAATAAAAAAAAAGAATTGCTCTTCTTTGAACTGAGTCAATTAAGTTCAGAAGGTATTTTGCCTGCCGTATTCAAGGATAGGTCGGATTTGTCCTTTATATAAAAGAAGAAGTTGTTTATCGTTGAAATACCTCAGTGATCTACATAATACACCTACTTTTTGGAAAGCGAGACCGGCTTTATACTTAATTGACTCGTAATATTTGACATTATTCTTTTGGAAGAGAACCACCGTTGAAAGATACAGGATCCATAGCAGTCTTATTGGTAGAGAAAGTATATGATTGGGTTTTGGAATTGTTGAAACTGACGAGGTTGAGGTCACCCCATCTTGAAACCCTTTCAAGAGACATGTTCATTTTGGAATCTTACACTCTCATG
Source organism: Glossosoma conforme (assembly GCA_022606575.1). Taxonomy (NCBI): domain Eukaryota; kingdom Metazoa; phylum Arthropoda; class Insecta; order Trichoptera; family Glossosomatidae; genus Glossosoma; species Glossosoma conforme. Next base: position 332,561 of record JAGTXR010000027.1, read on the forward strand.
GACAGTGCTGTCGTCGGCATAGCAGTGAATGTTTGCGCATTGAAGCAAATCATCAGAAGTATATATCCTAGCTAGGTTCACGTTCGTAATTGACAAACTAATACAAAATTAACGTATTCCTCACCTCAGAATTATTTCATACGGACTGAGTATTGGGCTTAAGCAATTTATGACTTGGCATTCCTTACTACCGATATCGAATATGCTTACATAAAAAATAAATCAAATTTCCTTTGTAATAATAAAATCTATATATAGTATGAAAAAAAATATCAGTTACTTATTTTTTTAAATTCATGACAGGTTTAATAAAGCTAATTAGCTTAGGTAAGGTAAGGTTAGGTTGCGTTGGGTTAATTATTTTTTATTTATTTTTATTTTATTTATTTTACAGAACCTATGTTCCAAGGTTCAAATAATAAGAAACATAAAGTAAACATAAATATACAATACATACAAAAGAGAATAAAAAATAAAAATAACAAAAAAAGAAGAAGATGACACGTGTCAAAGATCACAGAGATCTAGGTGAAAAATACCATCGACAAAAGAGGAAAAGCATGTATGAAAAGGATCGAGATGTGCTGGTAGGCCATTTACGAGGGCCATTGCCGTTGTACATTAAGTGCTCGAAGCTTCACAAGTATCAACTGGGATCAAAAACAAGGGGTGGCTACGAGCAAGGGTGTACTTATTTGGAACAAAGAAGTTACAACATTCAAGAATCCTAGGTTTATGAATCGAACCGCGAAGAAGAAGAAATGAATGTTTGAGAGTAGAAATTTTCCTTCGGGACTCTTAATAATAACAATGCTATATAAAAAATGTTAAATAATATAAAATAATGATATGTTTATTTTATATATACTGATCAGATAAATACGAGTCATAAACTATTTACGCTTATACCATTTCGTTTGTTCAGCCTTGAAATACGATAACCTGTACAATGGGGCTTAATACCCTCCGTAGATATTTGATATATCCCTAATGTATCGTTAATAATGATTACCGCCGCATAATGAGCTCACAGACGTGAAGGGAACTCATCAAGCAATGTCGCCCGGTAAATTGGAAAACACAATATTACCCATGGGGTAAGTAGTCTAGTTGTTCGACATTACCGAATATTAAAAAATATCAAATATTGCACTAAAATTAATCATCTCACATTAAAAAATCTAAAAAGTGTGAATAAAATGTGCAAATTACAGTTTAAAAGTACGCTAAAAATATTTTTTCATACTTAATTAAAATAGATATAAACGCATCTGTACGTAAGCACTTTAGAGGCAGTGTTTTTGTTAAATTACCAGTCAATTAAGTGTAAAGCCGGTCTCACTCCCAAAAAACTAGGTGTATTATATAGATCACTGAGGTATTTCAACGATAAACAACTTCTTCTTCTATATAAAGGACAAATCCGACGTATTCTTGAATACGCAGTCAAAATACCTTCTAAACTTAATTGACTCAGTTCAAAGAAGAGCAATCCGTTTGATAAACAATGACACTCTTACATCTAACCTGCAATCAATGGAACACAGGCGTAAAATTGGTTCACTTAGTCTTTTCTACCGTTATTACCACGGTCGCTGCTCTTCCGAACTTAAAGAACTAATTCTTCTTGCACCCACCCACAACCAACAAACTTGTCTTAAGTTTGCCGTATATCAATTCACGGTCAATTTGTGTCAATCAAAAACTGGTAGCTTCCAAAGTTCCTTCCTTAATGCCAGCTATGGAATGCTTTTCCAGCGTCTGCGTTTCGTCCTTCCTACAATCTGGATCTCTTCAAGAAACAGATAAATATACACTTGCAATCTCCCCAATCCACACACAAACACGAACACATCAGACGTTTCCCGCATGCAGCGTTCAGGTTCCTAAGCTGAGCGTCATAGTGTACGCTGGTCTTGACCGGCTGTGCTCTCCTGCATGCGATTAAATAAAAAACAAAGTTACTTATATGTGATTTCAGTACTAATAAATTTTACTCTCGGATACGCTTCTTAGACACTTTAAATGTAGTTAACACTTTATACTTACTCTCATTTGAAACGTCACAAACCACAAAATCGACAATTTTGAAGATAACCAATGCAATAGCAGTCGAAATTTTGGTCAGGTGAAATTAGCCACACACAACTAAACCCAAAAACCACAATCGAAAATTGGCCGTAAAAACCTTAGAAGTTATTCGTAGTGAATATTTTAATTCATGATTTAAAAATTGGCAAAGAAAACGTTAAATAATTAGATTTTTCAAGAGTTAAAGACTCGATATTGTGGCTTATGGGTTAAGACGTGCTTGGAGAACTTCCTTCAACCAATATTTCGACCGCCAATACAGGGGTTTTCTTCAGGATTTATGATTTATATAGTTTTGAGTTGGTTTATTCAGATTAAATATTTTTTTATGATGACAAATCTGGCCGTGAAAACCTAAGAAGTTATTTAAGTTAAAGATTCGTTTACTTGCATTGAAACAAATTAATAATCTGATTAAATAATAATAAAAAGCGACATCTATCGTACGATGATAACAATGATATAAATACTAGTTTCAACGCGAGTCGGTCTAGGCATATAGTTCGCCGAGTTGGTTTATTCTGGGCATAAATTTTTTTAGTCCGCGGTTCGCATCCCGCTTCGCCGTTATTTTGTGCTTGGATTGACGCGTTGAAAAAATAATTTTATGTATAGTATATGTATATTTAAGTAATAATATTGTAATATAGTCAATGATCTATAAAAGTAGATTGGAATATTGAAATAATAAAATAATATTCTAATAAAAATTTAAAAAAAAAAAAAAATCATAAATTAATAAAAATTGCACAATGAAACAGTTGTTATATTTGTTATATTTGTCAATGACTAAACAAAGTTTTCGTATCCATAAATAATTATACAAAAAAAATATGGTATTTAATTTTTTTACCCTCTTTAGCTTGGCATAAGAGCTGCAACTCATGTCCTCGAACACTTGCTGCAAATACTCCCCTCTGCAGTTTCTACCCTTAACCATCCCTTCCACAATGTCGTGAAGAAGACCATCGTGGCGCATGATATGACCACCTCTCTGAGATGGTACTCACTATAAAAAAATATTCATTAATTATCAAGTGTTCTGTTATTAGATGGTTTACCCTTTATACCTTTAACTAATAACTTGACACGTAACTATCAAAACACAACGCAGACATGACTATTAGAGTCATTAACATTTGGCAAATTAACGAACGGCGCTTATTAGCGAAAAGCCTATACCATATAATAGTTTAAGGCAATTAAAGTAAATGACTAATAAAACAATAATAAATTTTAGAGAACGCCTAACAGAAGCGATGCCTTTACGTCGACATCAGCATGATATAGCCTCGCTGACTGGCACCGAAAAATTCAATATAAGATCATTCGTCTCTTATTTCTGTTCGCTTGTCATACATTTATGTGTCAACATATTGGCATTTTGGACAAGTCCGCTCACGGATGTGTTAGTTATATAGATCGCCGCTCGTGACGATGGGCGAGAGCCATCACAACCGCGGCCAGTGGTGTCCCGCCCTTCGGCGAGAGAACATATTGTATTGTGGCTCGGCCTAATGCTGTGACTAGGTCCGCGGCAACAAATTTGTAAAGTTTTATCGTAAATATATGTCAATGTGCTTCTGAAAAAGTCTGTGCTATCAATCTGCTCCTAACCCTGCCACCACGCGACTGAATAACAACCTTTTTGAAAGAGAGGAGAATGTTAACGTATTTTAATCAAAAATAATTTTCAGTTGAATTATGACATTGTTTACGATCAAGATCAATTGAAACACTTGAAAATGTTTAATTTAAATATTAAATTAGTAAACTTATTGATTCAAACATTTTAAGGTCTCCTGTATTGGTCAGCAAATTTGATTCAGGTCACGCTGTGGGTCTAAAAATTCCAATAAGTCATCTCTTACATATCCCAGCAATTCCTTTTTCCATCCATCTGCCGAATGCCGTGATCGAGAGGCTAAAGCGCTTGACTAACGTGGTTCAATCTTCGACAAAGCTACAATTTTGTATCCGGTGCTCCACTCACATAGAGTCAGTAGTTTCTTAATATTAAACATGTTAAGTGTTATTTATTTGTTTTATAATTTTTTGTATGTCTATATTATATTCTAATTATGGCTCTGGTGGCTGAATAAATAAAAGAATAATAATAATTATTAAATAAACCGAGCGCTCCAGAAATACTAAGCAATGCACTAAAGGTATAAATATACTACTAAGTTTATGTTTAACATTATTATTAATTGTAATTGTTACACTAAAAAAAATACAGTATTGTTTAAGTGTAATGTATAAAAAAATCACTTATTTGAAAAACATTATTAAAACAATATTATAAGTTGGATATATCTTCAATGTTGATACCAGGAATTGAATGTTTTTTCAAAGGCCGTGTATGTTTTTGTTGAGTAACTAATTCAAGGTTTTGGCAGTAAGTTAAATCAATTGGCAGAAAATAAAATGAATCAGCAGTACACTAAATAAATTGGAAGTATACAAAAGGTTGCTTTAATTAAAACGTTATTCGTAATTCATGGTTTTTCAGGTGAGGCATAAATTGATGTACGACTATCTATTGTGTTATTATAACTTTAAACTTGTCTTCCTGAACGTGGTTCATCGTTAACATAAAATTACCGCATCAAAAGTTTTAGCACTGGCGTTCTGTTAATACTTCTTCTTCACATGCATCGATTTTATTTTCTTGCATGACATTATTACTTCTTTAACACGTTCATCACAAACACCGCTTTTTTGTAAAGTGACGGAAAATGTTTTTGTGGTATTAGGTGTTCGTCGGACATTCTGAATAGCAGTTTGTATGGAGCGCGTTGGCTGACAGCGCAAAACGAAAAGTCAAATTTATGTATGTCGTGTCGGACACCGGTGGCCGACGCGACATGATTGTAATGAATCAGTGTCGTCCACCGGTGGCTGACATGGCGATGAACGTATTTTAAAGAGTAGTTGCAGTTAAAATTGCCGAAAATGATGCTTTTCACTAAGAGTATTGGAAACAAAAACGACTGCGTAGAACTGCTGATATAACCGTTTGAAATCTTTGTAGTATGAGACAAATAATAAGTATTTGGGTGTGATGTTTGTGTGTTCTTAAGAATGGACAATGCGTGAATGCCGACCGATAATTTCGATGATGTTGTTGGATCAACACTTTACACACAGCGCTTTGATATTCTTACAAATATTACGCGTGTTATAATTAATTAATAATTCTTTTCGCCAAAACTTTGCCTGTGTTCTTCCGAATGTGTTTACATAAAAAAATACTTCTGTACGTGGGGAGAATCTTGATTATACTTTATATGTCCTAAGGCGTAATGAATAAGGGACTTAATTGTAATGGAATTAGTTTTGATTGGTTTTTATTGTACATCCTGTAGAATAATAAATATAAAAAAATATGTTTATTTTTATATTTATATTTACTACTTAAAAAAAATAAGACATCCTTAAAACCTTTAAGCGCCCAGTGGTCCCATACCGGACCGCAAATTTTCGTCGTTCAATGCCCTAGCAGGCCAATGTTTGTAATGTTTCGTCGCACAATAGATTCTTCCATGAACTTACTTTAATACTATTATTACAAATTAATGTAATCCGATTGTGAAATGAACCATAAAAGCTCCTGTATGGAACTGTAGGGCATTGAACGAAGCAAATCTGCGGGCCCGTAAGTAAATCACTGGGCGTTTAAAGGTTAATATCCCAGTCAGGTCTACTTTCGCCTAAAGAAAGATGACAAAACAAATATTTGATTGTTTATAAATTTGATAGAATTTGAATTAAATCCACGTACTTAATATTGCGGCCATACTCACTCACAGGTTAAAGCCTATAAGCCGGACAGGTACTTAATACATGTATATGAAAATCAAAGGTCTTTTTTATACTTCCTTTATAAGCGGACACCGTTCATGAATATTAAAACAGGGACCGCAGTTTGGAAGTCTTTGGCGGGTATTAAGTTGAAAAAGCTCTTTTTGATTTAACAGAAATTAATTCATTATTTTTGCACGATTTTCATTCACCGCACGATTTCGGCAGCACACCAAGCATCCCCACTCTGTTATGTAAATATTTACATACCGCACAGAATATTATTCAGATACAAAAAAAACCCCTTGTTTGAATTGTATTTTCATTTCGTTTTAACTCAATTATCCTCTTCGGTTCGTATAATATTTTGATAATTTTAACTGACAAACAAACGTTATTTTTTCACTTTGTATTTTTTTATGTAAACACATACAAGAGAATACCGACAGATGGTGATAGTGATGCTGAAGACTTATCTGCGGATTCAATGACGCTTACCATGTTACATATGGTTAAGCGCTGCATGTGTAGTGTTGATCCGCCAACGTTATAGACCACAGCGCGAGATTCGCGCATAATCCTTTTTATTACAGGAGTTTACTATGAATGGGTGGTCTTCACGGGACGACCTACGTCTACGAACAATTTGGATTAATAGGTATGACTGGCATTTTACGGGTTAGGGATCAAATTCACACCAATCCGGGGTATTTTAGAGCTCAGAAATCGGTTAAAGTTTTTTTTTAATCTCCGTCATGTACCGAACCTACGACCTTCAGCTTACCAAGCAAACGCTTTAACCACTGAGCTATACCCGCCAGTAAATCAAATTTGATTGAAATTTATAAATTTAATTTGTAGTATTAGACACTGACGACATAAGAAGAATAGTGGGAGAATAGATGAAGACTCATGCAGGAGGCTTACGTTCAAGACTTCTGTTTGTCCATGGGATGCATTTCAAGTTAAGACATTGTAATTTTTAAACAGATAATGTAATTCAAAATATAGTATTTTTTTTAAATTTAAGACATTTGAATACAATGAAAAGCTCTTACAACTTCTTTAGTCCTGTCATGTTAATTTATTAACTTGACAGAACTAAAGAAGTCAACTTATTCTTCTCGTCCTTTTCACAGATGTCTCATTACAAATTAAAAATTTAAAGTCACCGACCGCTGTCAAAAACAAGCTCAATTTATACATCCAAAGTGATATTTCACAATTAAAAAAATAATAAAAAATATCATCTGTCTGTCGTAATTAGCAAACAAGAAACCATTTCCTTAATCCTTCATAAAAAAGAATTAAATCTATCTTTTATGTCAAGAACTTTCATTTTTAAGTGTTATTTTTGATATTAATGTAAATGCCATCTAAATTGAGACTTTAATAATAATTTTGTGTCCAACTGTCAATTTATCCTTTAAAAGAATGGTCAAAATGTCTAAGTAATACTAACATCCTCCTTTCTCTCAAATAGGTGTTACTCCTGTCGCGTAAGGGCATAATGAGGAGCAGGTCAGCAAAACAAAGGCTTTTTGAGAAGCACATTAACGTATATTTACGTTAAAACTTTACAAGCTTGTGGCCCGGACCTAGGCGAAGCAGTAGGCCGAGCCACAGTACAAAATCTCAATAACTAATGCCAATATGGCTGACGCATCTCTGTTTGACAAGCAAATAGAAATAGAGACGAAAGATTTTATATCGACGTTCTCGGTACCAGTCAGCAAGGGCTATATCATGATGATGTCAATAGATTGTCCAAATTTTAACGTCTGAACTACTAACTTTTACACCCATGTGTGGTGTTGCTCACCAAAACCAGTTACTTGTATAACGAGAATGTACTCTGAAAACAATGCCTTGGTAAGTGCTCCCAAGGAGCGCAGGTACAAGGCGACCGGCCCGGGGGCCTAAGGCCCCAAAAAAAAAAAAAAAAATTGTTTGATTGAAAAATTCATTTTTAATGAGAGGGGATCGTATTTTTCAAGATGAATTTTGCCGCGATTATCTTGGCGGCGTTATTTATCAGTGTTCTATATATGTCAGTTAACTTTTCGTCCGGCCGGCGAACGCCATACCGGTTAGACGAAAAATCAAATCTTTAAAATAAATAAATGCGAATCGCAATTCAAAAACAAGTTATTTGTGTTGTTATTCTGCTTTTACATCTTACTCCACGCGGCCACGTGACGAACCCACGACTTGTCGTCTTTTTAAAGACGAGGTATCATTATATAAACAAACTTAACATTATCACATATTTGACATTTAAAAAACTATTCATTATAGTTTTATTCGTGAAATAAGCAAAGAAAACGATGTGCTGCAATACCATACAAGAAATTGTAACAAAATACATGTATGGAGACTTGGAAAATTGCAAGTTCAATATTCGTTCGGAAATAGCAAAATGGAACAATCAATAGGAGTTGGTTCTGTAGCCGCTTAACCTACGGTCCCAGCAGCTGTGAAAGTTGATAGTAAAGGAGACCCTCCAGGAAAGGAAAGACCTTCCTTTGGGTAGAAAGCGGGAGAGAAAGGGGTGAAACGGGAGAAAGGGGAGACGTCAGCATCAGTTTAAAGTTACAAACCATCCACCAACAAAGGAGTTCACGGGAGCAAAGAAAAGAAACAATTTGAATGGGTGGATTTAAAAAAAGACAAAGTTTTTCTTTGTCAGATGACCCTCGGGGAATAAAGAAAATGACTAAGTATCTGAACGCTCCACAAAACGTTTCCAAGAAGATTTTTTTTAAATACAGTCGTATGAAACCTTCCCTATTGTTCAAAAAATTCCTCTTCGTAGTATCAATCCGGTGGATTGGTTTGCAGCAACAGAATATTGCATCTTGATCTCCACTCCTCTAGGTCCTCCGAAACACTCTTCATCTCAGTAAACGAGCTAAAAATCATTTCCTCGAATACTTGCTGCAAATAACTCCCGTCTAGGGCGCCCTCTACAGTTTCTGCCCTCAACCATCCCCTCCACAATGTCGTGAAGAAGACCATCGTGGCGCATGATGTGACCGATCTATCGGGCTCGCCTCTCTGAGATGGTTCTTATTAGGTGCTTATCTTCCTTGATTATTCTGAGAACCTCATTGTTCGTGACGTGGTCTCTCCAGGAAATTCCGAGAATTCTTCTGTATGACCACATATCAAAGGCCTCTAGTCTTTTTTTATCACTTTCAGATAAGCACCATGTCTCACAATCGTACATCAAGATGCTCGAAACAAATGTTTTAGCAAGTTAAACGTTATTTGAACATAATTATTTTATACGAATTCTCTATCTTAGCTCGAATTTGGCGATTCATACAGTCGGGTACGACACAGGGTATTGACCATCACAATAATTTGCCACTCCATGTAATTTGAGGGGATCAAGGTAAAAAACAACAGGTATCTAGGAATTTGCCGTGTTTAAAAATCAATTAATTAATATTAGTGTTATAAAAGACAAAATGCTTTCTCATGTTGTACACTAAAATATAAAAAGACATATGTTATCAAATAAATCAGTACCAATTCAACTCCGGTCTTTGGACTTAGCCTCAGTGCCGTAACCTTGGTATTTCGGTGTCACCATTAAGAATACGCTGTAATTTTGGGACCGCGATCTCGGTTCCGGAAAACCTATTCTTTTTTCTATCATATTCGAGCGATATTTGTAGCATATAGACACCCCAAATCGCCATTTTTGAATTTTCTAAGCTCAAATTGTCTATTATGGCTTATCGCAAAACACTTGTATAGCTGGAAGTACACATAAAAACATAGATTGTTTCCGGAAGCCTCAAATGCAAGAGCCCGCGGACTTGCTTTAAGTGTATATTAATCTCTTTCTTGAAGTGATCCAGATTAAGGTGAGCTTTTCGGTAGTACATATTTAGGAAGGATTTTGAAAGTTGTCAGTTTTTGGTCGACATACATTAAGCCGTTAATTGATGTTCAGCGAGTGTGAAATAAGTATGCAAGTTATGAGTGGATGGAGGAGGAATTAGCTAATTGCATTTAGAAGAGCGGCAGCTTCCGAATAAGAAGAACCAACGAAATGAAACAACCTTTTGTTCTATTACCCTATGCATCACCCTTAAAAAGCCTTTTTTTTTCAATGATTATATAAAAGTATGGTATTATTAACTAGTTGAAATACTATTTTTTATCGAGTCTATAAGGTAATTTGGGGATTCAACCCAAGTAACGTGTAGAAATGAAATATATTAAAAATATTTACACACACAAGAAGATCTTTCTTATTTTTTTTTATGTAAGCACCTACAAGAGAATACCGACAGACGGTGATAGTAATTCTAAAGTCTCATCTGTGGAATTATATGACGCTTACGATGGTGCATATGACTTAGCGCTGCATGTGGAGTATTGATCCGCCAACGTCATAGACTGCAGCCTGCGATTCACGCATCAACTTTATTATCACAGGAATTTTCTATGAATGGATGATGGTCTTCGCAGGACGACTTTCGTCTACCACTAATTTTAAGTAATAAGCACAGGCATTTTTACGAGTGAGGGATCAAATTCACACCAACAAGGGGTATTTTAAAGCTGAGAAATGTTTTTTTTTTAAATCTCCGTCGGAGATCGAACTCACGATCTTTGGCTTGTAAAGCAAACGCTTTGACCATTAAGCTTTACTTGCCGGCTAATTGGCAAGATAGCGTAAAGTAAAAAAAAATACCCGCTTGCCAAAGGTTGCTTACATGTGCTTTAAAACGTCGCAAGACTTAGCGAAGTGTTTTTTTTTAATCTTCATAAGCGAACTAGGTCGTTTAATATTTTCCTCCCGAGGAACGAGTGTAAGTGCATAGAAACCAGTCTGCAAACCTTGTTGTCGAGTGGGTACTTTAGTGAAGTAGCTAGTAGCACTCACATAAAATTTTATGAGTGTATTGCGTGTGTAAGCGCTACTCGGACTAATTACTTGCTGCGTGTAAGCTGACCTTATGCGAAATGAAACATAACTGAAAGAATTAAAAAATAATATGCTGCAATTATTAATAATATTTCATCGATCGATTCGTATCAAATAACAGCAGTAGTGTGTTTAACTTTTCATTACGGCTCGGTTTGAATACAAATTATACTGTCAATTATAAAACTGGTATTTAAAGCATAAATGTACTTATCTGGTGTATTTTCATATATCACATTAGTTCTTGTATCTTTTAGCTATCAGATGATGCATACAAAAACTATTCTAATAAAGGAGCAAAACGATATACCACGTCAACCGATGTCAACGGTCGGAAAATCTTATGACAACCAATGCGAGGGTTACAAACAATGGCATCTTAACATCTGATATCCAGTATTTATATGTCAGATGTTGAATAAGTTTCCCAAGATTTGTTTTTTCTAAAGATCGTTTCTATCACGGTTGAACCCGCTTGCAACTTATTAAATAATGTTATAGTAAAAAAAAGTTCGAGCATCTATTCACAGTTGATATGTGTCCACTGAGAACAAACATTTTCTTCATTGGTCAAAAAGTCAAAGTCTTCAAAAAGCGTTTTTATAAGCTAATCTTATCCTTCCAATATTTGCACGTAGCATCCTATCGGTAAAGTGTCATAGACTTTGTGGAGGACCAAATCTTTACTGACGAGTATGGGCGTCTTAAAAGTCACGTGTTTGCTTACTACGTCAGAGGTCAAGGGATGATGTTAAATAAATCTTACACACTTCAAAACTCCAGTCATAGCATATTAATCAAAAATAATGTCATAGGTAAAAGTCTTGCCGTGAATAACACTCATTCACAGTAACTTTCCGTAAAAATAAACCAAGCATCAATACCCTTGTTGTATTCTAATGACATTGATAAGTTAACTTTACACATTCATCAGCTTAGTTATCGCTTAAAATAACAAGCATCATATTATCGGCATTTATCAGGCATACTTATGTATGTGTTAACAAATATTGACTTGAGATGTGTTTCAATATTTAATGAAAATTTAATGACATCAACACGACGTCTAAACTTTTTCCATTTTCAGTGAATGATAATAAAATATGACAATTGAATTTAAGAGGCTCTACATAAATAAATTCTAATTTAGTGTAAAAATAATTAAATTAAATATATTAATTGTAGCTGTTTTATTAATTATTATGTTTCAGCTTATTCGTGAGCTTATCTAGTAAGAAAGTCTTCCAGCGCTAAGTAAAAATGATGGTAACATTGAAATGAAAGTTCTATAACCGGATCTGCCGAGTTTTCTCGCGGATCTTGTGCGTGAGCGGAAGTGCCCCTGCCGGCCGGATCGGGAACTAAACACGTACATCCGCCTGAAGGCTTCTAAGGAACGTATTATACGCGACTACTCCTGCAACAGTGAAGTGTGGTGGCGAAGCGATATAGAGCCTTTTTATTTTGGAAAAACTGATGCACTTACAGATTCATAGCAAAGGATCTTATATGACATTTCCATCATCAATTTCATACCAGCTCGATATAGTTCTTTAACCTTTTGGATGCCATGATCCTAAATAGATTAAGCAACGCCTCGTGTATTATCGAAGATTTGAACTCTTAAATGGTGTCCAATTTTAATTATTTTTTTCTTGGGCAGACGATAGATGTGGCTATAGACCCAAACTATAACATTGACCGAAAATATACAGTTTTATAACCCAGCGGTGTGCTCAGGGCACTGGCGGGCTTCGCGCAGCGGACCTATATTTGGGCTCATGGCATCTAATATGTTTAGGCTATTGCCGCAGTTTTGTTTGCCCGCCTGACACGCACATATAAAAGTGTAAGTCTTAGTTTGAGATGTAAGTAGTCATAAGACATGGCGCTTCCAGACCCCTTTTTTATTTTGGTTGCTACCTGTCACGTGGTCGTAATTAGTTTCTTAGACAAGCGCTAGGTTTATTTCAGTGCAGTGACTGTTACTTCTTCCGCTGAGCTCAGACGGTGTCTATCCGGGACCTTTGAGGGACACAGAATGTTCCGTTTATGCAGATGATCGAATTTTGTCAGTTCTTTAATTTAAAATCGATTTCGATGTGCTCCTTGACGAATTTTTTGCTTTAGTGTCCTGCTCTTCATCCTTTCACCATGCATCCTCATGACTATGCCAGTGAAGTGAAATCACCTTTAATAAGATGGGGAAATATTATTATTATATTAGTGTTTGTATAACTCTTTTTATTACCGAATAGTCATTCCAAAAGCGCTTATTTGCATCTCCGAGTAAAAAGGTGGGTCTTGAGTCTGCTTCTGAAGGATGCCTCCGTTTTAAGCTCTCTTATGATTTCCGGTAGCGAGTTCCAGGCCGTTGGTGCCGCGTAGCTGAAAGCACGATTTCCAAATACTGTGCTAGTACTACCTCCCGTCAGCTGCTGGGTGCTTATATTTGCTCTGGCTGATCTGAGTGTCTCTCCACGCGCGCTTACTTCCAAAGGCTTGATCAGTTCTGTCAAATAGCCCGGTGCAGTTCCGTAGAGAGTGCCTTATACGATAAGAGGCATAATTTGTACTGGATTCTATCCGGAACTCTCAACCAATACAGTCAGTGTAGTATCGGAGTAATTTGACAGAGTTTGGGCGCGTTATACACTAGTCGTGCCGCTTTAATTGTTTGGCAGGCTGGCCGAGGCTGGGATGTCAGTGCTTATATAAAAAAGGCAAACAGGATCTTATAGTGTGTGTTATAGAGTCCCATTGATAATTCATCTTTCAGGGGGCAAAACGCGTATATTTTAATTAAATAAACTTAAAATTATTTAAAAACATGAATATTGTACGCCAATGCTGCTACGTAATACTCCCCCAGTATTTGAGCAAGGAAGCACATTCCGCCTCTCGCGCAGTCGTCAGTCACGAAAGACGCTGATAAAGTTTGAAAAGAAACCAAATAAAAGTGTACTAAGCCTTCCACTGTATTGTATCGAGATTAAGTTTATTGGGACACGGACTGAAAAAGCACAAACTTTTTTGCTTACTTTCAGCGCCGAAACTTGCAACTCAAATAGTATGAAAAAATGTTGCGTATCTTTTGTTAAATTCAGATTTGTTATTTATGCAATTCTTATTATTTATTATTGCATAAAGATAATGCATATTAAGATTTATTAGGTACGTACAAGAGAATAAGGAGAGATGAGGACCACATGGTAAAGAGAGCCCTCAACATACCCACGCTGAGAAGAAGACCTGGAAGACCGCAGGCAACCTGGACTGCAACTGTAAACAAGGATCTGAAAACCCTAGGTTTGACCGAGAATGCAACGCAGGACAGACAGACATGGTGAACGTGCACAAGGAGAGCCGACTCCAGATGATGGTAAATGGCTAGGATAAAGAAGAATTACAAGAAAATACGGAATAGAGAATAACGTTAGACGGTGATAGTAATTCTAAAGTCTCATCTGTGAAATTCTATAACGCTTGATGCATTCATGATGAATATGGCTAAGCGCTGTATGTGGAGTGTTGACTACAGCTCGAGATTCACGCATCATCCTTATTATTACAGCAATTTACTATGAATGGGTGGTCTTCACGGGACGACTTTCGTCTACAACCAATTTTAATTAATAGGCTATAACTGGCATTTTACAAGCGAGGAATCAAATTCAAACCAAGCGGGGGTATTTTACAGCTCAGAAATCGATTAAAAATCCTTTTTTTTAAATCTCCGTCGGGATCGAACACACGACCTTTGGCTTGCAAAGCAAACGCTTTACCTACCGGCGTATTATCCAGATTCAATTTTTTCACCTCATAGCCTATCGATGTCATTTTATATTTTTATCAACATCCTCCTCTATTTAAAAGGTAGTTATTCAGTCGCATGGTGACAGGATGAGGAGACTTTTTGTGAAGCACATTGACATATATATTTAAATAACTTTACAAACTTCTGGCCCGGACCACAGCATTCAGGCCGGCCACAATACGAACTTTTCCGCAGTTGGCACACGACTGAGCGCGTTCGTGATGGGCTGTCGCCCAGTGCCGCAATTGGCGATCTACGTAACAAGTCCTGATAACGGCATTACAAAATGACGACACAAACATATGCGACAAGTGAACAGAAATAAAAGACGAAAGATTGTACATCGAGGTTTTCAGTACTAGACAGCATCGGCTATATCATGCTGATATCACTATTGAAGTTAATAAAATGTATACTAGACGTATAAACACTGATATTGCTAGTCTAGCAGTAATATAAAGACCCGACATTGAGACACACATCACATAAGATCGCTGAAATAAAAAATAAATAAAATAAACATTTCGCAAGTCGCTCCGTCATCTTATTTATATCATATACAGGGGATGGTGACGTCACGGAAGGGGAGACTGGGAAAAGAGTGAGCCGTTTTTTAAATAATGAAATAAAACATCTGGAAACGTCGCCGGGGAGATTGATGGCGTCGCGGCCTTTGAAGTTGACTGACAGATTATATTCCCACGCCAGATAATGCCGAAAAACTTATCGCGAATATTTCAACACCAGTGTCTCCTATTTCCAACATTTTTCCATGGAAACGCACATAAGAAAATACCATCAGATAATATAAAAAATAATTAGAACATATCACAATGGAGTCCTGTTATTTTGTCTCTTTTTTCATTTTCCGCATAATTTGTTAATTTTTGATTGTCCTGGCAAATATCAATGTGTCAATTAACGCTGTATAAACTGTTCCACAATTTATAATTTTCCTTGATTTTTCAACTCAACATAAGAGCTACAACACATGTCCTCAAACACTTGTTGTAAATACTCCCATTTAGGACACCCTCTGCAATTTGTACACTAAACCATTTTTCCACAATGTCGTGAAGAAGAACGTCGTGACGCCTGACGTGACTGACCCACCGGGCTCGTCCCTCTGAGATGGTTCTTACTAGGTGCCTATCTTTCTTGTTTATGCTAAGAACCTCATTGTTCGTGACGTGGTCTCTCCAGGATATTTCGAAAATTCTTCTGCATGAACACATCTCATAGGCCTATAGCCTTTTTATAGCCGTACATCAAGATGCTCGAAATGAATGTTTTGGCAAGTTGCTTGCAGAGCTTTTTCTTCAGACTTATCAATTAGTATCTAAAATTAACAAATATTTTTGCTAAATTGCCAAATTATAAGAGAAAAGTCATGTAAAATGATGTTTGCAGTAAATGTATCAAGTGGTGAAAAATTTATATTTTGTGAATTCAAGATTTGCGTGTAAATTTGGCCGCCAAACTGCTTGCATGAAAATCAAGCGCTTTTACTGCTCGTTCATAGCTTAAGCTTCAGTTAGGTATCGTTAAATTTTCCTGAAAGTTTCTTTTTTCAGGAGCGCTCTCGCCGAAAACTATCTCGGACTTTTTTCTCTCTTACAAGAACACTATTCATCGCGCTTCTCTGCGCATAACTGAAAAGACATTCCTTACAGAAGATTATCAAAATATTCTATGGAGTCTTTTTGCGAATAGTTGATATTGAGAATATTTTTGTACTGTGTTTTTTACATTTAAGTGCATTTATAATGTCATTTACATTAAGGTTAAGAAAACTTATTTACGATTCAAAAAGTATTTAAAATTTTGTTTTAATTCCCAATTTCATAAAAATATATTACGTAATCGCATGCAGGAGAGCACAGCTGGTCAATACCAGTGCACTCTATAACGGTCAGCCAGGGAGGCTGGTCGCTGCATGTGGGAAACGTGTGTTGTGTTCGTGTTTGTGTGTTGGTAGGGGAGAGTGCAAGTGTATATTTATCTGTTTCTTGATGAGATCCAGATTGTAGGAAGGTGGAAACACAGACGCTGGAAGAACATTCCATAGCTTACCTGTGGCATTAAGGAATGAACTTTTGAAACTGTAGGTTTCCTGGTCGACACAAATTCGACGTGTATGGATGTTTGGCAAGTGTAAGAAGAGTTTGTCTGTTGTGGGTGGGTGCAGGAGGAATTTGTTCTTTAAGCTCCAAAGAGCAGTGACCGTTGTAACAACGGTAGGAAAGACTAATAGAACTAATTTTACGCCTATGTTCCATTAATTGAAGGTTAGACGTACGAGTATCATTGTTTATCAAAATAAATGCTCTTCTTTGAACTGAATTAATCAACTTTAGAAGGTATTTTGGAGCTCCAATCCAAAGGTGACTACCGTATTTAATGATAAGGCGGATTTTTCCTTTATATAGAAGAAGTTGTTTCTCGATGAATAACCGACGTGATATATATAGTATACGTTGTTTTTTGGAAGTGAGACCAGCTTTATACTTAGTTAACTCGTAATATTTTACTGAATATGATGTACCATTCTATAGTTTTTCACGTGATCTACAATATAATAAAGTAAACAAAGTAAAAAGTATTTACTTTTTTTTTATTGCAAATGGTATCGGCATTTTTTTTTAAAACAAACGTTAAATATATGCAAAACTAGAAAATTCCACAGTAAGTAGATGAATAAAGAGAAGAAAAAGTCACGCATTTGATATTACGCATATTCAGAACCGTGCTATTTCAAAAGACTAGTTTGCCGAGTTGATGAAGAAAAAAGAAAGCTCAAAATATGTTTGTGACGTCTTAAAAAAACACACAACGGCAACGAATGAAACCAAATGCCCCCATTGCCCGCAAAGTGGAACGTTAAATAAACGTGAAACGTAAAAAATGGCGAGCAGTGTCGAGCTTTTTCGCGGAGCTTTTTTCTAAAGATTTTTCAGGCGCCGGTGGAACGTAAACGTAATGAAAACGAAAAGGGGTGTACAACTCCGCTAAGTTCCATCCGTTGTTTTTCGGACTCACATTTTCGTCCCACGCCCGACGTACATACACGCGTTGGACCGAGGGACGCACGCCAAGGGCGGAATCTAATTATTTAAATGAATGCATTCATTACGTTAATTACTTCAATTGATATTCTATATTCCTCATAACCATAATAATGAATAACTTGTGTCCGTGTGAAAACGTGTTAATTTCTCGACTCAGTAAGCGGAACAAGTGGTTGCAGGCCTGCGCTGAGTACAAAATGAACATTGATTGCAAAGGCTTGAATCCCAGCGTCTGCCGTTTATTTATCTCCAATTATGATGAAGTGTCATATTAAATAATGTTTGCTGTATATTTGTATGTGTGTATCAAATATTGAATACTTGTATTTCTTCACAATGATAATTTGGTCGTTTGGTGAAACCCTCCCAGTCCCGTCCTGTTTTTGGAGAGCCAGATGGGAACCGCTTACTGGACGTACGCAAAAAGCTACTTGTTAGAGAGTGGCTGAAGGCCTTCCCGTGATTCTAGGTGCATCAGTTAGACGTCAAATAGACCTCAGCCTAAGGTTGTAAAGTAAGTATACTACAACAAGTCTCGAATTGCCTTCTTTAGTAACACGTTGTTAACCACGAAATACGTGGGGATTGATGAGGAAATGGTAAACTTTGGTAAAAGTTTCTGCAAAATGGCAGACATCAGTTGGAAGCGCTCAAAGACAGCGTAATTTTGTTTGTTAGCAACGTCCTGGTATCCGGATAACGTGTTCATATAATCTGGTGGACATACTATCTAGAAGCAATATCTTTCTATTATATATCCATTCCATATCTTGAACATATAGTCACCAAAAATTGCCGCCACTTAGTTTTATCACTTGCTATTATTCGTGGCTTGTCCCGAAACATCTCTGTAATCGAAAGGTCACCTAGCAACGTAAATCGTACCCGATGACCTCCTAGGCAGAAGCCTGAACTCTCGAAAAGAAGATAGCTATATTATCTGAGGAATATTTATAGGAGATTTGTTGATTGAATTTATATTTAAAAATTAGATGATTAGCCCAATCCTCCCTAGAAGCAACTCAAGCAGAAGGTTCATGGTTTGTTATTTATATTTTAATTTGCTCTAATTAATGAATCTGACATATTTGGATACCCCTATGGAAGAAAACTCCCCTCTCCCATCAGAAGAAAGCCTCTGGGATCAAATGGGAAAGCTCTATTTTCAACGGAGTGAAAATAACGACAGTCCCAGTGCAAACTCGCCCGAGTTTAATTATTTTTTAAAGATTATGATAGTAAGTAACCGTTGCCAGGCGTAAGTGGTCTAAGCCTTGCGTTAGAATAACCGGAATGGATGCTGCGGTACTGAAAACCTCAAGAGTGGTCCATTCAGCTCTCCGCTCTGGCTCATAGTAAGCATCTTAATTATGTTAAATGGAAGAGAGTACAAAAAACATACAAATGCAGAGAGATAGAGAAAATAACATAGTATTGTTTTTGCCAACGTTCGTATATATGGTCTATTTGAAAGTAAAGCGTATTTTCAGGAAAAAATAAATCATTGGTTAGACTTGTATGAATGCTTAATATTCTTCACAAAATTGGCAACTAGCTGCGTTGGAATGAATTCTCACCAAATTTCATTGTAGGTGTTTATAAATTGTTGATTATCAGTGAAGATCTTCAATGATTTGAAAATATAAAAATGTAGAACGATATTGTACAAATCCACCAAAAGCAATGAATCGTAAAATCGTTTGTTTGTCGTTCAGGTGCCGTTGGTTAAAAATCCTACCAAGCATGTTTTTTTAAAAATGAATTTAATCAAATCTACTCTATACACGCCCCAAGTAAGGTTGAGCCACCCCTTAAGGACGAAATCTTCTTCTTCTTCGTGTCAGCGACGTCAAATTATTTTTTCGCAATATCTGGCAACATCGATAGCTCGTGTGTATCATCACCCAGCATTAGGTCCTGAGATGTGCAACTTGTTGGGCACATGGAGCGGCATCTTAGGTGTGAGGTGGTCTGCAGGACTCCACAGTCGCACAATAGTGTCTCTGCCTGCCGAAGCATTCCCCACCGCTCAAGGTTGAAGGACGAAATAAGTCCAAGCCTTGAGAGCGTCGATCTTATCATCGATTTCCTTAAAAAACCCTGATAATTAAACAATCAACTATTTATTTGACAATACAGCCAGTATATTTAAGTTAATGGTGTCTTGCTCATCTATGTTCCTATTTAGATCTTAATTTATTCAGATGTTTTAGATCAAAACAAATACAATATGATCTTACAGAATTGTTAAATGGCAATATGCAATGTTCATGTGCTCCAAACATGGAGCAGATATAATAAAAAACTTAAAAAAATTTTTTTTTTTTCGTTCATGTTTACATACAAAATTGAACATAAATTTCATGACTCAATAGAGTTATCAACACACATTATTTTTAACAATAAATTAATCACATATATTGCTTAGCAAACGTGTGCTTATATTTTTTTCAGTTTACTGAAAATATCCGGTTTCAGTCGAGAGTTTTTTTTTCAGCTCTCGCCCTATTGAAATTATATTAAGCCCGAACCCCGCGCCTGTCTATTCTTCTAATGCGTCTTTATTATTATGTGACAGAATGAAAGAACCGGTGGGCGGCGAAAGAGTATTATAGGTGTTAAGTAAAAAATGAACACGTCCGGTCTTTTCTCAGTTAGAAGTGACAACATGTATTGTCGTATACTTACGAGGGTTCGTTCGGACAAAAGGATATAATGTCTTTGTTCGGTTGAGTAAAATACGGCGTAGAATACTCGCGTCTTAATTAAAAATTTGCCTACTATTTCAAATATAAATACAACTACGTTACTTATTATAAAATACTCTTTTAGTAAATGATGCAAAAAATAAAGAAATTATACGATATTGTGGCTTTTGGGCTTAGCCGTGTGTGGTTAATAACTCCTTTCCAATATTTCGACCGCCATTGCGCATCAATTTATTTATTTATTTTTCGGAATCTAGTTTCAAGTTAATACAAAATTAGAGCAACCAAGGTTACACATAGCTTATCACCATCTGTCGGTATTATCAATGTGCTTATATAAATATATATATTATAGTTATAGTTAAATGAATAGAATTTCTTTTTTAAATAAAAAGACAATATACTTGTAAGGAAGGTTAACTTAGAAAATAAAACATAAAATAAAGTAAATTTTATATCAATTCTTTATCTGGAATATAATTAGAAATTTGGTCCATCACCCGTAAAATGACAGCCCCAGCCTATTAATCAAAATTGGTGGTAAGACGAAAGTCATCCCATGAAGACCACCCATTCATAGTAAATTCCTGTAATAATAAGGATGTTGCTTGAATCTCGGACTATAGTCTATAATGTTGGCAGATAGACACTTCACATGCAGCGCTTAGCCATATGTATCATGGTAAGCGTCATAGAATAGCTTGGCAAAAAGAAGATTGTAGGTTCGATCCCTGACCGAGATTTAAAAAATAAGATTACTTATCAAAAAATACCCCCGGTTGGTGTGAATTTGATCCCTCACCCGTAAAATTCCAGTCATAGCCTATTAATTAAAATTGGTGGTAGATGAAAGTCGTCCCGTGAAGACCACCCATTCATAGTAAATTCCTGTAATACTAAAGGATAATGCGTGAATCTCGGGCTGCTGCAGCGCTTAGCCATATGCAGCATGGTAAGCGTCATAGAATTCCCCACATAATACTTCAGAATTACTATCACCATCTGTCGGTATTCTCCTGTATGTGCTTTTATAAAGAAACTAGTTTTCGAATATTCGATTGGAAATTCTACTTGTGTTGCATCAGTGAAATATGAAATCCCAATATTACAAATTAAATACTAATGTTGAAGATGAAATATTTAAGCATGCAGGTCGATGAACCACGCCTTGACTAACAATCAAATCAAGCGTAATTTAATTCCAAGAAAGTAACTTTCACCTCCGTAACAGTTCTCAGTGTGTAGACTTTGCAAAATTTACATTTCTTAATTAATGTACTTCTCACTTGAATCCATGTTTAATTATGACCATTATGCTTGAAATTAATGTAGAATTTTCGTGTTTTCCGAGGAAAAATCGGCGGGTTTTATAAAATTAATTAATTAAATTACCGACCTCGTTCGCTAATTGCACAATATTCTTGTGATTAATTGTTCGGCTTAATGTGAGTTTCTTATTTTTAATGTTTTCTCAACGGTAAATTTTACTACCTCTTTGATGATTGGTTACTTTTTGTTAGATATTTTTAAATTTTTAAGCAATTTAGTTTAAAAAAAAAACATTTATGAATATTTAAATAATTATTTCACCGCGGATGATGCTTACATCGGTCGTGAGCTTATTTATGAGCCTACTTATCAATATTCTACTGTTGTTGTGTTAGAAATCAGCTGAATACGAGGGTGATCGTAAAATAAGTTTCCCATGGCGCTACAGTCCTGAAAAGCGCTGTTATGGTAGATACGCGATTCTGTAGTGTACCTTAGTTCACCTACTTTAAATCCCTTCTCTAGCGAGTTGCCTGCGAAGCTCAGCCTTGGCTTGGCAGCCGTACAGGATCCACCATAACAGCACTTTTCAGGATTGTAGCGCCATGGAAAACTTACTAAACGGACGATGAATATTTAACATAATTTTAAATTGAGTCTCATCCTAAATATATTCGTATATGTAGTTTTAATATATCTGTACAAATGATATTTTATTTTTATTTTCAGGTAAAACAACACGATTTTAAATAAGTCTTACGATTCACAATTAACTGGTAAGTGATTTTAAAAAATTTAACATTCTTAAGCATCTACTTGATTTTTTTGGTAGGTCTGTATATTTTCTCATGATTTTACTTAATTATGATGAAAGAGTGTAAATATAATAATGTAATTTTTGCTTATTGATAAACTTAGTCATTGTTTATGACGTATATTTAAAACATGTGCATAAAATGTATTCTTTGCCGTATGTTACAAATTTATTTTACTGTTTTTATGTTTTAAAGTAGAAAAAATTATTACTCAGTAAAAAATTAATACAATTTTCATCGAAAGTACTCGTATTTGTAGCAGCTGATATATTTGATTTCTATAAAATATTCACTAATTAATGGAATTCAGTTCTAAGTTATACGTACATAGGTTTAATAATGACAAAATATCTGACGGTAAAATCTCTGTGCATTGCTCTACGTATTGTGTAGTGTGACAATGTGTTTTCTGTCAGTGACCGCCGATGTTGTGGAATCATTTGAATGTGACACTTGGGAAAGAAAGCTGCGGACAGCACCTGTGTTTTTAACTGTACTTAGTTACCGGATGGACTCGTAAATTTTATCTGCTATTTTACTCAGCAGTTCTTAACTTCCGTGTATTTTCTTCAGCAAAGACTGACGTTCGACATCGTCCGCCATATATAAAGAATACGTAACAATACTCACAACGAGAGTACCGACCTGGCGCCCAACGGCGACGGTCGCCTCTCGAGTGAATATACTTTTATTATTGCATTTGTGATGTGCAACCACTAAGGCTGGCAGCAATAGATGTGATGACTGAGTAAACATGACGCGGCACTAATGGCCTAGAACTCGCTGCTAGAAAGCATAAGATAACTTAAAGCGGAGTCATCCTTCAGAAGCAGACTCAAGACCCACCTTTCTACTCAGAGAGGCAAAGAGGCGCTGCCGGAATGACCATTCGGTTATTAAAAAGCGCTATACAAATTCTGAGATAATAATAATAATAATAAAATAAAAAGACATAACAGTAAGAAGACAAATTAACAGGCAAGATAAAACTGTTAAAATAGAGACTCAAAAAATTAAATACAAGTACGACAAAATAACAAACAGTAAAATACAGAAATTTGACAAACATGAAAAATAAAATATAATAGAGTCAGTTAATTACATAAAGAAAGCGAAATAACAGAAAATTTAATATGGAATGAAGACATACATGGAAATGTAAATATAAGTACGACAAAATAACATACAATATAATACGGAAAAACGACAAACATGAAAGAGTTAATGTAACTGAATGAAAGTCAGTTAACTCCATTAAGAAGACGAAATAACAGACAATATAATGCGAAAAAAAGATAGACATGGAAAAGTAAAAATGTTAATATTTATATGATTTGTATTAAAATCGATTAAAAATGGTTCCACCGCATTTCGTTGCCAGACAATTCGTTCAACGACTTATCGGTAACAACGTGGGGCGCACTGGAATTCTGGTGCATGGAACATTTGGTGTATGGGGCAACTGGTGCACTGGATGTCAACCTACCCTAACTTAACCTCATCTAAGTTATTTCATTAACGAGACCTATGGATCTCCGAACTATACGATTACTAAATAAATACTTAGGTTAGGTTAGATATGATTAGGTTAGCGAGACATCCAGTTCACCAGTTGTTCCGTGCACCAAATGTCTTATGCATCAGACGTCCAGTGCGTCCCTGTCATAACCGATGAGTCATTGAACGAGTTGTCTGAGAATGATAGGTCATGACACCAATAAATGTCCACCACAAAGTCACCGCTTTTAAAAGTAAAAAACTGTTAACTAGTAATGTAAAGTAAAAAATTTTAACTGAGACGAAATAAAATAAAATAATTAAAAATATTGGGATAAATAAATTACTTATAATAGCTTAATTATCATTCTTAAATAACTCAGTTGCGTCATTAACGAATGTATAATTACCAGGTGTTATTAATTAACAGAAACACAAGGAGCAATAATGTATTCTGAAATTCGAAACGCAGAATGTGAATGGTTAAATATGAAAATTTACTGAAAATGAAATTTACGCTGAAAATTACCATAGTCCAAACCGTTAATACCTACAAATGTTATATTGGGAAAACCGAATCTCGAACTGAAAGGATTTTCACTTACACAAGCCTTAATATGAGCCTGAAATAATACTCCAAAGTTCACCATATTCTTTAAAATATATTAAATCGTGTTTCTTGCCTTTATCAATTTGAATAGTGAAGTTATACAGTAATTTATATTTTTTAAATTAATTTTATTATTAAATAAATATCAAAATAAAATTATAGATTATTTAGAAATTTTGTCATTTTTTTAGACATGTATTTCTTTGTTCAGTAACGAATTCAATGTTTTGGAAGTAAGTTAAATTAATTGTAAGTTAATAAAACGAATCGACAATAGAGCAAATGAATTGGCAGTATCAACTGTGTCAGTTTTTTTATTTTTTTATATAAACACATACAGGAGAATACCACCAGATGGTGATAGTGATGCTGAAGTCTCATCTGTGAATTCTATGATGCTAACCATGTTACATATGGTTAAGCGCTGCATGTAGAGTATTGATCCGCCGTCTTAGTCTTAGTCTACAGCCCGAGATTCACGCACGATCCTTATTATTCCAGGAATTTACTATGAATGAGTGGTCTTCACGGGATGACTTTCCTCTACCACCAATTTTGATTAATATGCTATGACTGTCATTTAATTGGTTAGGGATCAAATTCACACCAACCAGGGGTAATTTAGAGCTAAGTAAACAGACTTTTTCAGAAGCACATATATATTCACGTTAAGCTTTACAATCTTCCGGCCCAGGTGGAATAACATGTCGTGCCGGCCATAATACGACCTTATGACGGTCGGCACAAAGCTGACTGGGCGCCGTGGTCGGTGACACCCAGCGCCGCTAGTGGTGACCTATATAACTAGTCTTCATAACGGCATTACAAAATGACAACACAATCGTGTCCGAAGAGCGAACGAAAATAAGAGACGTAAGATTGTACATTGAGGTTTTCGGTACCAGTCAGTAAAGGCTATATCATGCTGATGTCAATATATATAAAAATATCCTAAGCAGTAGCCATACTCAACGTTATCTATGTAAAAAGAAGGTAAATACATGTAAATAAATATAAATAACACTTATATTGTTTGCCAATTAATTATAAGCACGTGGAATGGAAATAAAAACCTTCTGAACTGAAATAATCAATTCTCCCGGGTACGTTTTTTGATTCGGGTTGAAAATATGAGGGTTGTAATACAAACAATACAATAAATTTATTAAATAAAAATATTTCAACGTTTTATGAAATCAAACATTATTTTTTTAATTGTTAATTATTTACGTGAATTAACATCTTCGCCATTATAAATCCTACGACCACCTTTCGAAATTAGTTTATTTTATGTCCTATTCGCCTATAAGCCTGTCAGAATGTACATGTGAGTGTTTTGATCACTGCATTGGCGAGAAGAAATTGTTCTGCGTTTTAGGATGTGATCTGACAGGAGACACTTACATTCCGAACATAAAGATATAGTACACTGTATATTGTCATGGAGAATTTAATTACATGTAAGCAAGTAAAGTTTATATTTATCCAATATTGATTTAAGAATGGTTACAATCATATTCGAGCGGTTGAGTTTAGTTTTTGTGTTACGGTGATTTTAATTTCGTTCTTTTAAAGATTCTATAATTGATTTTTAAAATAATCAATCTTTATGTACTTAGTTGAAATTCGTTCAGATGAAGTACTGGCAGCGTAACACAGTTGATTGGTGTCCAGCGGGCGGCTAAGTGATTGAATTTGCGACGGCGCATCTGGCAAAGAGAAGAAGCTCCTGGTCCATATGGTCGTCTTCTTATAGAGGGCTTACTCACGCACACATTTATAGGTGTGACAGTAATTGATGTATCCTAATACTACTATACCCGCTATGACAGCTATTCTAGCGACATCTAAAAA
This sequence comes from Glossosoma conforme, assembly GCA_022606575.1. Taxonomy (NCBI): domain Eukaryota; kingdom Metazoa; phylum Arthropoda; class Insecta; order Trichoptera; family Glossosomatidae; genus Glossosoma; species Glossosoma conforme. The sequence continues at coordinate 359,039 of JAGTXR010000027.1, forward strand.
AATCGGCAAATGTCATACAATCCTCAGACGAGGTTTCTACATCACTGTCTAGCGATATAATAAGACCATAACATCTCCATTCAACATAGAACATAGAAATTTCTTTATTTTTGTCTGTCCCATAGATGTCGTTAGAATCACCGTCACCAGAAGTCGCTTCATATACCATTGCACTTATCAAAGTGGGAATTGAGTAGGATCCATATAAGCAGACGACTTTATGGACCAGATCTCTTTTCTTTTATGGCTGCGACCGTCTCTGCACTTTATTAAATCATCGTTGTATACTTCATCAAATACCTTATGTATATGATTAACCAAAAAAGGCTATAAGTTTTAAAGCTTACATTACATTAAATCTATAATGGCTTTACTCTACATAATAATAAATCTGGTAAATATTTAATAATGTTTTTGTAGTTAAAACATAATCAATATAGCTTTACATATAAATATATAATCAACAAAGCAATTCAATTATCACATATGTGTATTATTTGTTTTGAATATATAGCTTTTGTATTAATTACAAGCAATAAATATCGCTGTACAAGGCCATAAATAAAAGTAGTATAGAGGCAAGTTCCAGTAGATAAAATAATTATTTTCACCCAATTTCCCTTAGTGGAGTCTAGTGTTTGTATCGATGTTTGTATATTGCCTTCATGAATGCATGGTTTACATTGACAGTGTCTTTGGTCAATTGATAACCCTTTCGTTACGGCTCGGTGGGATACAAATTAAGACCAAGAGTCGTGGATTCAGATTTTTTTTAAATCACTCTCTTATCTGTAAAAACATCCCTTGCTGGTCTGTAGGACTTTCACATCTGTTGATATTCTCATAAAATAGACTGAGTTATGTTACCGCCAAGTATTCCACACTATCATATGAAGGGAGTCTGACACTCAAAGACAGTTAAAAATGTTTATAGTTTTTAAGAGCGTCCAGTAATGGGTCCTCTACATGAGACCTACATACAGAACAGGTAAGGGTTGATTTTTCAGCGTATTGAGATTTCTGTTAGTATTATTTATTAAGCCCTTTCGTTACGACTGGGTGGATTACAAATTATACTGTCAATACGGTGTGAATTTTTTAAACCATTTTATTTTGCTTAAAACTAGTATTTGAAGCATTAATGTACATCACATTGTTTTTTTTTATACTTTAGCTATCAGATGATCCATAAAAAACTATTGTATTTGACAAACGTGCATGATGTAACTCCATAAATGTGGTGGCATAGATACATGTGGGTTACAGAAGTATCGCTTCTGTGACGAAACCTTACGATATTGATTTACATGCTTTATAGATTCCTGTAAAGAATGCATGAAGGTTGATAAAGGGAATAACTGCACTTCAAATTTCCTACCGTATAATTCACAATGAGTACTGAAAGTAGAAAAACGATATATCACGTCAACCTATGTCAGCGGTCGGGGAATCGGCATATGCCGAAAACCGATGCGAAAGGGTTAATTATTATGTTATGATACCAGCTCGATATAGCCCTTTCAGGATGATGCTTAAAAGCCTCAAAATACGTTTTTTTGTCTCTTTTTTCTCTTAGTTTTAGTTTTTTTAATTTGTGGCGGACTTCTGTTTTATTAATTATATTAATTTTAATATCTATGCTTATTTTATAATTTAACCTTATTTATTACATAGATGTCGATAAAATCGCCTTTACCAGATGTCGCTTCAAGTAGTATTACATTAGATTTAAGTAGTCATAAGACGGGGCATGCGCCATTTTGTTTATGTTGACAAGTCGCAACCTGTCATGTAAAACTCTCTCCGGACGCCATATAGTAAAGTACATTTTCTTATGTCCAGGCAGAGGACCGTAATTTGTCAGTTCTCGTACCTAAAATAAAATTTACAATGTGATTCTCTACAAGTTCTTTTTTTGTGACCCGCTATTCATCCATTCACCACGCGTTCCGACGACGATCTTGGCAAAGCGAAGTGGCTTTAATTAAGCTTAAAATCATCATCATATTGTGTCCGTCCACTGTTGAACGAAAGCCTCCCGTATAAGTCTCCATCATCTTCAATTCTCCGACTTTCGAATCCAGGCCATTCCCACTATTACTTTAATGTCCTCAGTAAATATTGTGATGGGTTGGCCAACGCTTCGTTTGTCAGTTCTTGGGTGCCACTCCAATACTTTTATTCCTCATCAATCGTTCTCTCTTTGACCGATATGTCCTGCCCATTGCCACTTGAGCGTGCTTATTCGTTAGGTAGCCTCAAACACTTGAGTACTTCTTCGGATATACTCGTTTCGGGGATACGAGGGATGTCACCATAAATTACCAACACTCAGTTTAATCAATTGCTAATAAACATGAATTATCCCTTGATATCTATATATACTAGCGTCAGAAAGTCTACCTGCGAAGCATATACGGCTACCGACAAGCCACAAGGCACAAGCCCAAGAAGAGAAAGAAATTGTTACATTTAAAGTATTTTTTTGGTTAACTGTTAATCGGTTTTTAGAGGAATTTGAGTGATAAGCCTGACGCTCTGAAAAATAAATTGCATTTATTAATAAAATGAAACTGTAAGTGTAAGTGGTGCTCAGATTTAGCATTTCCAAGTCGGTTTGAGGATATTCGGATACACAGGCCATGGATGTGAATATCGGGACCGATTTTAATGGAACTTTGAAATTGAAAGCGTATTTATGAGGACCTTATTCCCCTTCCAAAGTGGACGGGGCGAGGATTAAATATGGAAAGTATCCAAACGCCAGTGTGTTCTCCACTTTGAATAACTTTAATACATTGTATCAATATTTGAACAATATACTTGGCTTGCTTGCGACAAAGCCGAATTTCAAATAAATACGGCGTTTCGTAAAATGTATTGAATTTCATATTATATTACATTGCTTGGAAAGTTATTTCATTTTATATCCTATCATATAACTAAAGTGTATTTTTTCACAGCCAATTTAAAACTTGCAGGAATGCTGAAGTGTGTGATCTGTGAATTGCTGAGAAGGAATTTTTATGCGTGTTAGGAAGTGATCAATGGAAATACACGGACATTCCGAACATAGAAAAATTTAAATAACAACACAGTATAATGTCACGGCGAATTTAATGTCGTTAAGTAAGTTCGATTTATATTTAAACATTATTGATGGTTGAATGATTGACGGAATATTTACAATAGGTTTCAGCTGAATTGATTATGGAGTGATTCTATTTATTGACAAGTTATATAAGAGATTGTAGAATAATAAAAATTTCCTCGTGATAGTTGATTCAGTCGTAGGTTGGGCACAATGATTTGGCTGGCGGCTGAGTGATTGATCAGGTTCTGAAGGCGTTCGAGAGAGAAGAGAGAGATAGTCCATATTATCGTTTGCTTATATAGAGCCTGTGCAACTTTCACCTTGATATGTACATAAATGCCTGCCGTTAATGCTGTCCTGCGGCATCCTTGGTATATATCTCAACCAGGTCCACTTATGGCTCTCGACTAACTAAACGGAAATGCTAGTATATGATAATCGCCAACAAAGACGTTTCAAAAGACTGCGCAAAATTGTTCTTCTTCGTAGTAGTATCAATCAGGTGGATTGGTTTCCAGCAACAAAATCTTACATCCCGATCTCCACTCCTCTCGATCATCTGCAGTCCTATTCAGCTCAGCATAAGAGCTACAACTCATGTCCTCGAACACTTGGTGCAAATACTCCCGTCTAGGGCGCCCTCTATAGTTTCTACCTTAAGCCGTTTCTTCCACAATGTCGTGAAGAAGACCATCGTGGCGCATGATGTGACCGATCCATCGGGATCGCCTCTCTGAGATGGTTCTTACCAGGTGCCTATTCTCCTTGATTATGCTGAGAACTTCATTGTTCGTGACGTGGTCTCTCCATTGTTCTATTTCCAATTTTTTTTGATTAAAACTAATACGTGCGTTAGAGAGATGACTCTAATCAGTTAAAAAATATTAATAAATAAATTTGCGTTACTCATGTGCACGAGAAATATAATTTTATTTCCCCTGTTCGTGTGATATATTAGATTTAATATAAAATACGGTTATGCGAAATCTGTCGGAATAGATAAACATTTGTATCTGGAAGGCGAAATAAGTTACACTTTATGCGGGAGCGGGGTAATGCCCCTGCGTCATAAGATGCAAATCCGAAATCCGTGAGTTAGTTGGAGGGACTACGTGAACGCCAAATAAAATAAATATACACCGAGCGAAATAATAAAAAATATACATGTCATGAATTAAACATGTCTATCTTTACGTAGCCAATATTTGTACCCCGTGTTGGCTCTAAATTTGAGCATACAGCCTCCACAAAATGCTTGAAATTACGTCACAAGCCATATCCTTTTTATAATTAAATGTTTTTATAAATTATCCGAGCAAATATAATTTGATCTATTGGGGACAGGGGAAGTAGTCCCCTCTTTTGTACCCGATAAAACGTTGATACTGCTCTGTACATTTTGTTCCAGTTAAAATTTCTCCGGACTTTCTAACGCCATTAACAGTATCATCAATTAGTGATATTTATACTTAGAATTGTATAGCTTCCCCATTTACTTTAAGATCATCCAGCAAAAATTTTGTTAAAATTATCTAGAATTCAAACTTAAGTGCAATTAATCTATTGATGTATATGTTTATTGTTTTTATTGGCCTTTGTAATTATACATATTAATTGGTTGTTTTCATCAATGAATTCCCTTATTCATTATTGATTTCCAAAACACATATACCCATCACACAATTCATATCCACCTTCTCACTCACCCTCTGCTTTATATAGAGCCAACACTCACTGTACTAATTGATTTGAAAATGGCCACTCGACGTGGCTACAAATATGTAAATTCTAATTACTCTTTTATTTATATCTGATATAATGGAATTCCACCAAGAGTTGTCGATCGAAAAAATTTAAGTAATTAAATGTTTGACTTAAATACTCCCGATATACTCGTATATGATTTAAATGCTTATAGATTTTTTTGTTGGATATAATATCTTTTTTAAAACACTCGAAGTTGACCACTAAACCATCGTAATTTGTTTGACTTTATACATTCAATGAGGTGAAAACATCTATGATTCATATCGGTGTTATAAAGTCGTTTGATTAAAAAAAATATATATATATATAGTAACGGCCTAAGCCAATACATACGGTTTTAAATTATAAATAAAATTAAAGAAGATGGTAATACAGAATAAATATATAAACTAAGACAATACATTTTGACAAAACATGAACATGAGTAAATAAAACAGACATCACGCACATTAGTAGAGGGATCTGCAAAATGCCGGAGGGTCCTGCCCGAAAAAGTCCAAGTCACTAGAGGAGTTGACTAGTCTACATATTCTCAACATAGGAGAATAGAAACCGTAGTTGGTTTTGGATTTCCTTAGATGTAACAGGTTACTGCTTCTAGTGAACCGGGAGGGAACATTGTACGTAATTTTCTGCAATAATTTTGAGTCATCGATTATGGAGTTCATAATTTTAAAAATAAACAGCAAGTCATTCACTGTTCTACGTCTCTGTAATGTAGATAAATAAGCTTGATGGCAGGATTGGGAGCAGATTGATAACACAGACTTTTTCGAAAGCACATTGACATATATTTACGTTAAAACTTTGTTTCCCGATCGATCGTAATACGGCGTTACTTTCGCCGCGACCGATCGGGATTTAACAATGCGATCTCGCCGACGGACGGCAGACGATTGACGCGCTCGTGATGGCTCTCGCCCAGCGCCACTAGCGGCAATCTATATAACTAGCCCCAAATGACAATATAGCTGACATATTCATGTACCAGTCAGCAAGGGCTCTATCATGCTGATGCCAGTGTAAAGACGAGTGCAGTGAAGGTTCGAATATTCGCGTCTATCATGTTTTTTATTTGATTACTAAATAAAATAAATGGAATATAATATGTTAATTGATAAAGAATAAGTGTTTGCCAAAAAAAAGATACCTTGAATATATTGTTGAGTCATTTGCGGATTTCATCCTATTCTAAGCTCCGTCAAGATTGTCAAATAAAATAAATATATTGCCGACGATATAATAAAAAAAAATGTCATGAATTAAACATGTATATTATTTCTCGCCAAAAAGCCAAAAGCCGACTTTTCCTCTGGGTACTGATTAAATCTTGTGCTCTATTGAGTGCGAAATTTAATCCAATAAGACAACTAGAAAGACAATGGCTGAAACACTGACACCTTTATTTGATCAGACTCACCCCGGGGGCTTAGTAAATTCAGGAATTTTCAGGAATGATGAGAGACGCTGCTGAAAGAGCAAATGTTTCAGAAAAATGATGGCATGATAAATAAGAATAAATAATAATGTCATGAAAAATATTTCAATGTTTTTTTTATGTATTTTCGTGCGGTAAATATTAAAAAATACTTGATTATTTTTTGATAATTGGAAGAATTCATTGTTTTCTACTATGTTTTTAAAATTCAATAAAAAAAAAGAATGATTACACAAATTTAATTTATATCGCATGTATTAGTGTAGTTACTTAAAAAATTTGTCAATAATAAGAATATGCAATGTTTATTATCAGAATAATTCATTGACATCCTCCTCTCTAAGTTAGTTATTGAATTGCTTGGTGGCAGGATGAGGAGCAGATTAACAACACAAAGACTTTTTCTGAAGCACATTGACATATATATTTCGATAACTTTACAAACTTCTGGCCCTGATCGAGTCAGAGCATTCAGGCCGGGCCAACGACAATATGACCTCGCCACCGTCGGCACACTTCTGACTGGACACTGGGCGCCGTGGTCGGTGACACCTAGCACCGCACGTGGCGATCTATAAAACTAGTCCTCCTAAAGACCTTACAAAATGACAATACATGAGTCCGATGAGCGAACGAAAAGAAGAGCCAAAAGATTGTACATAGAGGTTTTCGGTACCAGTCAGCAAGGGTTAAATCATGATGATATCATCGTTAAAAAATCTATTAAATGGTTAATTTTAATAACAAAAAAATGGTCCAGGCCTCGGGAGCGTTAGGCTAATCATCTGACTTCTTTAAAAACATGATATACAAATCACACAATAATATGCTGGGGTTGTCAGGAACCATATGTGTTGAAGCTGTTTTAGAAATGAATTAAATATTGTTATTTGTAATGTTTCTAAAAGAAAAATAAATTGAAATTGAATTATAAAAGTGGGCCTTTAGGTGGAGAAAAGTTCTAGAACAAAAAATGGACATTGACAAATGGCAGAACTAAATGACAGAATCTTGAAGTGACGATATGTTCCAGAAATGGAACGGATATGGGAAAAAGTTATAAAATTATGAAATTTAAACTTAAAAATGTTAAAAATACACATTCTGAAAGCCAATTCAATTTTGTTTTCGAAAAATAAAATAATATGATAGAAGCGTTATTGAAAAGTAATTATGTTAATATAAAACACCAAATACTGAACACTTATAAACTCTTACATAATTAAAATTAAGGTGAAAAATTCAAATGGTAAATATCTTACATTGTGATAAAATTGATGTCGTCATTTGAATACTGTCTCAATTATTTCACAAGCATTTTCAATAAAAAAGCGCTGAATTTAGCTTGATAAATTTGAATTTCACGTAAACGTTATTCACTATGTTTTATAACTAATGTAATAACACTCTTGAATATCGCAAAGACGTAGCGCAGACACAGAGATGGAGCAAAAACTCTTTCGTTTCGAAAAGTGTCGCATCCTCTACACCAAAGGACGAATGGTAAACGTAGATTTCCGTTTAGGTCCTCTACGGGTGTCAAGTGAGAGCGACAAGGTTTGCTATCAAAGCCTTTATTGTTCAGGGGCGAAGTCTGGTGTGAGCAGGCAGGCATTGGGTGCTTTGTCTACGCGGGACAATATCGGAAGGGTCGCGTGTGGCGTAGACCGAGACTTGGGGTACGAGTCGTAGAGGAGCAAAGCTTTGAAGTTTCAGACACGTCTGGAGTTGCGCTGCGGGTGACAACCTTTTCGATTACGAAAAATAAAATATTTCTGATTGGAAAGTCAGTGCTTGCGGTGGTCCAAGGCTGACGAATACTGACTCGGCCGAGTGTCACTGCCCCGAAAACTATTAGCGGCCATCTGTCGAACTAGTCGCCTCACATAAAAAGTAGTGACTGCTAAAACCAATAAAAAATGGCACTTGCAGACACCGTGTATTATAACTACTTAAATCTTGAGCATACACAAAGATTTTTATATGTGCGTGTCACACGAGAACAAAAATAAGAGCAAGTCTGCAAAAGCTATATGTAGTTTATATCAATATATGCCTTATATTTATCATGAATTTAGTTTTATCCATGTTCATTTTCAGACCAATTTGTTTGGACGCTTAATTGAGGTCGTAGAGCATGTCTTGAAGCTTGTCAGGTGATTCGGCTATTAATATTGTGTCATCTGCAAATCGGAGGTGAGAAATGTACTCTCCACTTATATATTTATTCCACATTTTGTCTAGGATAGCAGCTTAAATATATCTTCTAAGGCGTTTGTGAAGAGTGTGGGAGATAAACATCTCTTTCTTTTTGCGTCAAAAGATGTTGGTTATTATAATTAAATACTGGTCATTGTGTACTGAGACGTACTGAGATACATGTATATAAGAGCAGCGGAGCTCCACGGAGCACCGGTTAAGAATCGCTGATTTACCGAGTGGACGTTATCGGTCGTTTAACGGACAAAAGTGTCGAGGCTGTCGCTATCGGGGCGACAATAAATAAGGTGCGGCTTTCCAGCTTTAGAGTGCGCGATATATAAAGTCCCTAAAACGAATCGACTTAACTTAAACCCAATGGCTGATCTTCGAGTAGTTAACTCGATAAACGATAATTCGCCTAATTAAAAATACTCAGTTTTTTTCCATTTATACATTTTTTTTTCAAAGTGCTGACTTTACAGCGCCTGTATTGTCTCTATTGCTTTTTACGGCTGTGAATTTCGGCATCTCACCAAAAAACAATGCGCACGTATAATAGGATTTGAGAGCAGATGTCTGCGTAGAATACTGGAGGTACGATGGTTTGTCTTTGTAAGGAATGACAAGGTGAGAAAACGGACAAGGTAGCTTTCCATGCTCCAGTCGATCAAAACACGACGGTGGACCTACATTTTTTTGAACACATACAGGATAATACCGACAGATGGTGATAGTGATTCTAAAGTCTCATCTGTGGATTCTATGACGATTACCATGCTGCATATGGTTAAGCGCTGCATATGTTGAGTTGATCTGCCAACGTCATAGACTATAGCCTGACATTCACGCATCATCCAATTAATACAAAAATTTCCAATGAATGGGTCTTTACGGGACGACTTTCGTCTACCACTGATTTTGATTAATGGGATATGATTGGCATTGAACGACTGAGGTATCAAATTCACACCAACTGGGGGTATTTAGAGCTTAGTGATCGCTTAATTTTTTATTATCTCCATCGGGGATCGAACCCACGACCTTCGGCTTGGAAAGCAAACGCCTTTAACCACTGAGCTATACTCGCTGGTTATTCTTGGTATCTAACAAAAAAACAATGCAGCCGTACAATGGGATTTGAGAGCAGATGCATGCATAGAATACTGGAGGAACGATGGTTTTAATTTTTGAGGAATGACGAGGTGAGAGAGTGAAGAAGGCAGCCTTCCATGCTGCAGTCAATCAAAAAGTGGACCGAGGTGGAGCATATATTAAGAAAGCCGCAGGAGAGCATATACTATTGCAGCCTTTTCTTCGATTAACACTTTAATAGGCCGGGCTCTAAAGAAAGTAGTCGGCTTTCTTAGTGGATCACCACTTTATATTAATACTTAGGTATACTCAAAAATGGCTAGCGTCATAAAATGTAATAATGATTTTTCCTTCAACCTAAATTTCTATAAAAATTAAACCACACAATTTGATCACAAAACCGGTCTCGCTGACGGACGGTACCCACTGGCTCCACGCTCGGGATGGGCTCTCGCCCGCACCACGAGCGGCGGTGTATATAACTAACACTCAATATGGCGGACACATAAATGTCTGACAAGTGAACAGAAATAAGAGACGAAAGGTTGTATATTGAGGTTTTCGGTACCAGTCAGCAAGGGCTACATCGTGCTGATGTCAGATATATTATTACAATAATGATATTGTGGCTTTTGGGCTTAGCCGTGTGTGGCAAATTTATTTTAACCAATATTTCAACCGCCTTTGAAGGGATCTTCTTCAGGATTGATGATTCAGTTGTGATTTAGTTGTGAGTCTGTATCAGTTTTTTTTTTATCAAATCTGACCGTGAAAACCTAAGAAGTTACTTATTAAAGTACTCTGTATATCATTGATTAAGATTTTAGTATCATAATCATCATCATCAGCCTGTATCCGCCCACTGTTGAAAGTAAGCCTCCCGTATGAGTCTCCATCCTCTTTGATCCTCCGCCTTCCGCATTCAGGTCACTCCCGCTATTCTACTATAGTATGTTGATAAAGTGGACGGCTTTTTTACGGGATCAACACCATATATTAAGTGCTTAGGTATTCTCGAAAATGGCAAGCATCATGAAATATAAACATGATTTCTCCATCACTTTAAATTTCATTAAAAGCAAACCACTAACACTTGATTACACAACAGTTATATGATACACTCGTATTACAATACTCTTAGTGTTTTGCAATTAATTTTGATTGTATCAATAATATTGAAGTTTCGATAACTTTGAATTCATAATAATCACTGAATGTTAATTAAGCGATAACAATTGAATGTTTATTCAGAATATGGCTTTCGAATAATCAACACTGAATAACTGAAGATAGATATAACGGGAATAGTGCGTCTCGTTTTACAATAATTATTGTTATTGTTCTCAATTCGCGTCTATTGTCTGGTTAAATCCCGTAGCTGTCTGCTACAAGCATAAATATGAATACAAAAGCTACTATTGTATTAAAACAAGAAACAATTAAACATTTTTTTTTCTATCATCAGCCTGTATACGTCCACTGTTGAACGTAAGCCTTTCGCGTGAATATCGATCCTCTTCAATGGAGTGGAGACAGAGAGATAATATGTTTAAATGAAAAAACAACAAAAAAAACACGATAAAATAGTGACGCAATACTTCATTTAAAACCTCTATTTGTGTTTTTTATCTGATATCAGCTCGATATAGCTTTTTCAGGCTCTTGCCGAAAAGCCTTGAAAAATAATATATTGTCTCTTATTTTTGTTCAATCGCCTGACATGCCCATCTAATAATGTAAGTCTTAATTTTATACAAAAATACACGGCATTTTCATACGCCATTTTATTTGTTTCAACAGTTGCTCCATTTCATGTTGGTTCAACTGTCAACTTTAGTTTGTGACTTAGCCGCGACAATCTTTGGGGCGCTACATGAGGCAGTGCCCGACTGTTAGCTAGTGCCCGCAGTTCCCGCCCGACCGAGGCCAACGATACAACATGTTAGGCGGGCTTATATTGGAAGTATTATATTGGAAATAAACGAGAATCACGCTTTTGAAAAAAATAAATTTGCTTTGCGACCTGCTTCTGCATCCTTCCTCCACGTGACCCGATGACGAACCCGACACTGTTGTCACATTTTTAAAGATGGGGGATGTCACGTCGTAAAAATAAATAAACTGAAATATAAATAACTTTTTAGGTTTTCACGGCCCGATTTGATATTGTGGCTTTTGGGTTTAGCCGTGTGTGGCGAATTTCTTCTTACCAATATTTTGACCGTCATTGCAGGGATCTTCTTTAGGAATGATGATTCAGTTTAAACTAAGTCATCAATCCTGAAGAAGACCCCCTGTAAAGGCGGTCAAAATATTCGTAAGAAGAAATTCGCCACACACGGCTAAGCTCAATATCCTACTGAAATACAGTTCATAAATTTACTTTGAAACAAAGCGATACAAATTATGTGTACTACAATTGCCTATAAACTATCAAACGATTTGTAGGACCCGACCTTGGTCTATCTCGCAGACTCTCAAAGACGGAATAAATTAATATCGGAACGGCATGTATGGGCGGCCCATTATATGGAGCGAGGGCCCATTGTGGCCGGCGCCCCATAGCCAGTAATGTTCCGCACGTCAACCTACATCAAGGGGACAATTTATTAGGTTAGAATTGCAATTCCTCGAGAACAATGGGCGCGTGATGGGTATGGTTCTCAACATACAAGGCGTATTGTTTGATAGTGTTCCTCTACCTCCTTATCTCAGCTCCATGCAGAGACACACTAAATAACACCCCCAAATGACAAAGAACATATCTTTATATGGATTTTTTAAATATTTATTAGAATATTATTTCATTATTTCAATATTCTAATCTACTTTTATACATCATTGACTATATTACAATATTATAAGTAATTAAATATACACAAGCTATAATGCAAAAAAATCTTTATACGCATCCATTCGTTCAGAAAAAATATCTGCAGAGGCGGGATGTGAACCAACGAACCTTGGAACCAACCATTTGTTCAAGTTCATTACCTTTGACCGCTCGACCATCATCTGCCCAAACTGCTGTACGGAATTTGTTGCATTTATACCATTGTTTATCATATAACATATCTTTATATATTAACATCCTCCTCTCTCTCAAAAAGGCGTGTTTATACGTCACGTGAGGCAGGATGAGGAGCAGGTCAGCAAACAAACACTTCCTTTTAGAAGGACATTGATTATATTTACTAAAAACTTTACAAGCTTCCAGCCAAGCGGGGTGACATGCCGCTGTGGCCGTAATGCTATCTTCTCGGTTGTCAACACATAACTGACGCGCTCGTCGGCGCTTAGACTTCTGCGGCCCGTGGTCGGTCACCAGCACCGTCAGTGGTAAAACTATATAACTAGTCTAAATATGGCGGACACATAAATGTATGGCAAGCGACAAAAATAAGACACGAAAGATTGTATATCGAGGTTTTCGGTACCAGTCAGCGGCTATATCATGATGATATCAATATATATAAAGGAAAGTCGTGTTAGTGACACCATTTGTAACTCAAGAACGGCTGGATTGATTTTTTAAATTCGCTTTGATCCCGAATAGAAAAATAACTATTAAAAAATACAAAATCTAAAATATATTAACGTCCTCGTCTCTACGGGAGAAACGACTTCAAGTCGCTGGGATAATTATCGCGTGGTGGAAGTATGAAGAGCAGATTACAGAAACTGTAAGTTCTCGAATACAAAAAACAGTATCAAAACGTTTTGAAAAAAAAAACCGTGGAAAAATATAACGATTTTGTTAATACATTTTGGATGGAACACCTTTTTGAATTTTTGATTTAAGTCTATTAAACTATAGTTTATTTCTTTACTCAGCATTGGTTCATTACCAAATTGCTACGCACACTGAGTTGTAAAATTACAACGTATCGTAATATATAATAATATTTTTGTTTAATGATCGCATTATTCTATAAATGGCGTTTGTTGTCAAGTGCTGTTTCAAAAGATTTTTACATGTTTTCTTCGTAGTATCAATCCGGTGGAATGGTTTGCAGCAACAAAATCTTGCATCTAGATCTCCACTCTTATCGTTCATCTGCAATCTTCTTTAGCTCAGCATAAGAGTTACAACTCATGTCCTCAAACACTTGCTGCAAATACTCCCGTCTAGGGCCCCCTCTACAGTTTCTACCCTCAACCATCCCTTCCACAATGTCGCGAAGAAGATTCATCGGACCCGCCTCTCTGAGATGGATCTTACTAGGTGCCTATCTTCCTTGATAATGCTGAGAACCTCATTGTACGTGTCGTGGTCTATCCAGGAAATTCCGAGAATTCTTCTGTACGACCATATCTCAAAGGCCTCTAGTCTTTTTTTATCACTTTCAGATAAGCACCATGTCTCACAGCCGTACATCAAGATGCTCCAAAAAAATGTTTTGGCAAGTTGCTTGCGGAGATTTTCACATGTAGAATAAATGATACACATACATTTTCATATTAAACACCTTTTTATATGACATTACTCTCATCAGTTAATAGGAGGAAAATAAACGGTGAACGGGCACAGAAGATTGGTAATATAATACAAAAGTTAAGCAACATTTATAGACAAAAACGCACGTTTGGAATGACCGTTTGGTCATTCAATTTTTTTAAAAAATCAACTTACTCGTAATAAATATTTATATCAGCTTGACATAGTTCTTTTAGGCTAATGCCGAAAAGCCTCTAAAAACGATCTTTTGTTCCCTATTTTTGTTCGCTCGCCTGACATGCACATCTAATAATGTTAGTTATAATTATATATAAATTACACGGCGTTTGCATACGTCATTTTATTTGTTATTACAGTTGCTCCATTTCATGTTGGTTCAACTGTCATCTTTAATTTTATTTTTGCCTTGATTATCTTGGCGGCGCTGCATGTCACAGTGTTCTGTCAGTTATCAATTAATTCTCGTCCGGCTGGCGAAACACCAAACCGGTCGGATGAGGAAATCAAGTCCTCATTAAAAATAAATGCGAATTTAGCTTCAAAAACAAGTTCTTTGTGTTGTTAATCTGCTCCTGTATCGTTCGTCTACGCGGCCACGTGATAAACCCGCGTCTCGTTGTCCTTTTTAGAGAGGACGATGTCAATATCGATTAAGACAATTAAAACACTAAAAGGGAATTATTTAAAAATGATTAAGCTTTCAGCGGACTTAAACTTTGATTGTTCGCATTACAGTCCCTCTTCCGCTGGGTCCAGCCACACATGGCAATGTTTAATGGAGAACCCTTCACAGCCTTTTCACTATCTCCAGCATCCGATCAGCTGAAGGACTTAATGAACCTTAGACCGATTCATTTACACTCGGAGATTACATATTTATTGGTAACAGCGCCTCCGCAAATGATATGTAATCTATCTTCGGATATGTTTGGCTTGAAACTACCCATCACATTTGAAAGCCTTTGGACCGAGATCGTAAAACGATTGACGACAATTTTAATTGGCTTATATTATGTCACATGTTATTATTTTTGCAATATACCTTGCAATCTCACGTTAATCAATGGCGACTCGATGTTGATGGGATCGTTATCAGAACGCATGCTTAATGGATGAGGATCAGGTCACCAAATAACTTATTTTTATTTTTTATGTAAGCACATACAGGAGAGTACCGACAGATGGTGATAGTAATTCTGAAGTCTCATGTGTGGAATTCTATGACACTTAACATGGTGTATATGGCTAAGCGCTGCATTTGGAGTGTTGATCCAGCAATGTCATAGATTACAGCCCGAGATTCACGAATCATCCTTATTATTACAAGAATTTACTATTAATAGGTGGTCTTTACGGGATGACTTTCATCTACCACCAATTTTAATAAACAGGCTATGACTGGCATTTTACGGGTATGGGATCAAATTCACACCAAGCAAATTAAAATGAGATATATTTAGAGCTCAGAAATCGATTAAAAATCATTTTTTTTAAATCTCCGTCGGGGATCGAATCCACGAACTTTTCGCTTGCAAAGCAAACGCTTTGACCATTGAGCTATACCCTCCATTCATAGTGAATCTTTTGTGATAAAGAATGATGCGTGAATAGCCTAATGTCATCTTTAGATCAATATTCCACAGGCAGGATTTATCCATTCTTATGGTATTTATCCCTTTTTATTTACTATCCGTGGTTGATTATACGCACATTCTTGTGTATATATAAAAAAATATTGAACGCTTTTCGTTCTCTTAAAGAAGTGTCTTCTAGAAATTCGTATAATACAGCTTCACTAAAACATGTACCTTTTTGTAAACAAATTAAAATATGTATAAAAATATCTCGTTTTTAATGACAAAAAAAAACAAATTAAATTAATTTCAGCAGAACAAGGTCTTACTCTAAAAGCTGGAGAGTTATATAAACAAGCATCGCGATGTTTGCGACGAAGCAATTATCCGGCAAAAAATAATTTAAGCTTCCAGTGCGGCCCTGATGAGTGGCGCACAATTATCTTTGAGGATTCTCAAAGCCCACTCGAGAATTTCTCGCGAAAAGATTCTTCTATGGCGTCCACACCCTTAGCCAGTGGGCATTCTAATAGTATAGAGGGGGGCTGGTATTTAGGTGAATTAATAAATTGATTTTGTACGAAAATGTACCCACCAAACAAGCCGTGTGTCTGATTGTTAATAAGTTTGTCCAAAAAGCATTTTAATTTTTTATTCAAACGAACAACTCAAATGTTTTTCTTCTTAGCTGTTTTTGACTGCTGATATAGCAAGACTTGCTTGTGAAATTTTTTATTATTTCTCTCACTAGAAATTATTCCTCAATTGAGTTTTGTCAGCTTTTTTATGTTATCACATGCAGGAAAGCACAGCCGATCAAGACCAGAGCACTCTACGACGCTCAACAAGGGAAGCTGGACGCTGCATACGGGAAACGTGTGTTGTGTTCGTGTTTGAATGTGGGTTGGGGAGATTGCAATTGTATATTTATCTGTTTCTTGAAGAGATCTAGTGGGTATAGCTCAATGGTCAAAGCGTTTGCTTTGCAAGCTATAGGTCGTGGATTCGATCCCCGACGGAGATCAAAAATAAATAAATAAATTCCTGAGCTCTTAAATACCCCTGGTTGGTGTGAATTTGATCCCTCATCCGTTAAATGCAATACATAGCCTATTAATTATAATTGTTGGTAGACGAAAGTCGTCCCGTGAAGACCATCCATTAATAGTAAAATCCTGTGATAATAAAGCATGATGCGTGAATCTCGTCTATGACGTTGGCGGATAAACACTCCAAATGCAGCTTTTAGCCATATGCAGCATGATAAGCGTCATAGAATTTCACAGATGAGATTTCAAAATTACTATCACCATCTGTCGGTGTTCTTCTGTATGTCCTAGTACAAATCATGCTGTGTAGAGCAAAACAATATAAAGGTAGTATCCTTTTACTATATTTCTATGCTGGACCGGCATTACAATAGAACCCTAGCTCCAAAACATTCGGCCGATCTCAAAGCATTTAATTAACACTTCTGTTCTTAGGCTTTTTGAAAAATGTTCCTTGATTTTCATATCTCATTGTTTAATTACTTCTCGAGAGAAAGGAATAATTTGGGAAAACATGTTTTCTTTTAACAACGCGAATTATTTCTTTTTATGTAGATTTATATTTGCAGATTTTTCTACACTGTCGATTTTTATTACTGTTTTTTAAATGTCTAAGTTTCACTCAATCATCTATAAGTATTCTATAAACAAGGAATTTAAATTTTTTATTACTATTTATTATGAAGCGCGCATTAGCGCATTACGGAGACCATCTTCAATAAAGATTAAATTAAAAACTGGCAGTGCCTTATATATGTATGTAAAACCATTACTTCCTACGTTAGTACACACATATTTACAGATTGTATAATGTATTTTACCCGCACACATATAGATCAGATACACCCAGCTCAGCATAAGAGCCACAACTCATGTCGTCGAACACTTACTGCAAATACTTCCGTCTAGGGCGCCCTCTGCAGTTTCTACCCTCAAAAATGCCTTCCACAATGTCGTGAAGAAGACCATCGCGGCGCATGATGTGACCGAACGCCTCTCTGAGATGGTTCTTACTAGGTGCCTATCTTCCTTGATTATGCTGAGAACCTCATTGTTCATGACAATGAATGATGAGGTTCCAAAAATCATCTGATGTGAATATTCTCTCATAGGAATAAATAATAAATAAGGTCTAAACATCTTAACATAAAATGTTGATAACAATTAGAAGATCAGTTCTAAATTGTGATACTAAAAGTATACATTTAGAGGCAATTATTACTATTTCGCGAGCGTATGTGAAAGTTTCCGCATTACCTACTTCTTGTATTGCCCAGAAATGGCAAATCCCCACAAAAGACCTAAACAAAAAAGTTCTGCGGTGGCTAACTAGTTTTATCGGGGACTTACTTCTTCGCAACAATACTGAACGCCAGAGTAAATGTATACTCGTACATTTAGGAATATACGACGCCATACAACCTTCAGTATCAGTGGTATTAAACAAAATTTACCAAAAAAATATCTCCTTTAAAAGTAGCATCCTCCTCTCTTTCAAAAGGTGTTATTCCGTTGCGTGGTAGCAGGGTTAGGAGAAAATTAATAACACAGACCTTTTCGGAAGCACATTGACATATATTCATGTTAAAAATTGACAAACTTCTGGGTCGACTTAATCACAGCATAAGGCCGAGCCACAATACAATATGCTCTCACCAACGGGCGGGACATGACTCTCCGCGCGTTTGATGAGTGGCGATGTATATAACTAACACACCCTTGAGCGAACTTGTCCAAAAATGCCAATATGGCGACACATAAATGTCAAACGAACAGAAAAAAAGAAAAAGATTGTATATCGAGGACTTCGGTACCAGTCAGCAAGGGCTACACCATGCTGATGTCAAAACCTTACGTAAGAAACCTTGAACATCCAGCTATTTTTTATGTGAAAGCCTTTG
Source organism: Glossosoma conforme (assembly GCA_022606575.1). Lineage (NCBI taxonomy): Eukaryota > Metazoa > Arthropoda > Insecta > Trichoptera > Glossosomatidae > Glossosoma > Glossosoma conforme. The sequence continues at coordinate 377,615 of JAGTXR010000027.1, forward strand.
CGTTTGATGACTGTCCACATCTGGGAGACGATTTTTTGCAGTCCCTTTCCGTAGCGCAATAAAAACCGCTTCTTGAACTTACTCTTCGTTCGCGAATTTTAGCCTTCCCAAGCCTATTTTAAGGGCCGGGAAGAGATGATCTTTACTTAGGATGACATCTATATTTTAAATGCATGACTAAATTTTAATTTTTGCTGGGCGGTATAGTCCAGTGTTTACACGTTTGTTTCTCACTTAGACACCATCGGTTCAAATCCCGACAAAGCTTGATTTTCCTGGTTTCAAGTGATTTAATTAAATTTAAGCTCTTTACATGCCCCCAGTAGGTTAGAGTCACTCCTCAAGTACAAAACATTAATTGTCCAGGCCTCGGGAGCGTCGAGATTATCACCCGATCACCTTAAAAATAACCTGATTATTGATAATACTTAAATTTATCAAGGACAATTTGTGATGTCCATATACTCCAAATATAGAGCGGATATGGTAAATTTCTTTAAAGCATCTTGATGTGTGATAGTTGAGGGTAGAAACTGCAGAAGGCGCCCTAGATGGGAATATTTGCAGCAAGTGTTCGAAGGCATGAGTTGTAGCTCTTATGCTGAGCTAAAGAGGATTGCAGAGGATCAAGAAGAGTGGTGATCGAGATGCACGATTTTGTTGCTGCAAACCAATCCACCGGATTGATACAACGAAGAAGAATGAAATATATAAATATATCAGGAGATGACCGTTAGTTTGATGATGTTTGTCATTTTTAAAGATATCAAATCACTTAATGCTGTCAACTTGACGGAAAGGAATTCACGTATCATCTATTTTAAAATAGTGCGGCCATTGTTGAATGAAAGCCTCCTGTATCAGTTTCCATCCTTCTTGATCCTTTGCTCTCCGCATGCAGGGTACTCCCAATATTCTTTTGATATCGTCAATCCTTCTAACAAAAAGCTCAGCCAAAGTTCTTGTATGCTGCTTAAACACTTTCCTTCACCATTGACCGTCATATCTTTTGATATATAACAGATATGTCCAGCATATTACTACTTGAGTCTGCTTATTCGTTAGGTTTCCCTACTTGAGTTCATCTTAATATAACTTTGTTTCGGATTCCAATCTTTTAGAGACACTCCGAGTATATTTTTTGTAATGGGATGTTGGGTGACCTCTATTTATGGAGAAGACTTGTTGTTAGATTTAACAATCCTGCGGCATTAGTTAATACTGGGCGGATGTATTGGTTACACGCCATAATTTTTAAGAATTGCAGAATTTGCAAAAAAAATCTACGTCACGTTGTTTAAAATAATAAAAAAATTAACGGATTTCAATGTTTAGATTCCATGTTCTACAACGTCCGACTACGCGAATACAAATGTCTCCTCGGTTGGCGTGGGCGCAATCCCTGAGAAGCAATAAATATCTGTGGTGGGTAATTCCCAACTTTGCTCCCAGCCTTATTGACGCGGTGACACTGAAAGGGATTAAACTGCTGAAGGCTATCGCGCTGAAGCCACGCTGAAATATTTTTAATGAACATTCTTTCAGGAGTTGGTTTTCGAAGGGGATTGCTTGTGTGATACTTGCCGAACACACATAGCAGATATTGTAAAAAGTTTAATATTATTAAGTTATAAATTTGACATGTTTCTTGTTAAATTAGACCAATTATATACCCAAATATATATCCCAAAACTCGCTAAGCAGAAGACAACGAAATTATTTCTAAAAACAAATTCGTGAAGCTCATTACTGTACTGGGTTTCTCTTGCGTGGAATATATAAATATTAGAGGCGATGTAGTTAAAAACTCTGATTGTTCTCTTAAGAGGCAGAATCTTTGGCAGGTTATTATTACTTCCCGGGAGAACAATCAACGTATGCCTCCTCAATCTCCGATAATTATCAGGGAAAAACAAACCGATTTCCAAAAACTATCAATATTTTCAAACATGTCACGTACTAGCCGGAAGAAATGCAAACCCAAGCACACATCTCATCTAGTCCTCAAATAATTGTTTCCCAACATAACCTCCCAGCCATCACCAGGAAAACCTGAGATTATGTTAATTAAGCTACTCGGACACAGTGCACACTCTAGGTGTGACAGGGTCTGCTCCTCGCGGCAGTCACATTCAGTAAGTCCGCTGTACAACTACCAGGATTTTATTTGTGTCTTCGTCTTGCATACTCCAGTCTGAAATCTGTTAAGGTACCTCCATATATGCTACTCCTGGTCATGTCCAGGGGCTAGGTTCTTTTTCGGGGCAATCCAAGTATTCCCCTCGGTTGCGCTTCTCCACATGTTCAGCCTTAGGGAGGCCTCAGGTATCACCAGTTCCATTGTCGACTGTGGAAAACTTCTTCTTGATTTGAGCCGTGTGGTTTGGGTACACTCCACCCTACGTTTGGGTATCTTTTGATAACCAAACATAGGGTGTAGTGTGTTGTGGGTTGCTTTGGAGAGGTTTTTCTTGATGGTGACTTCTCGCCGTATGTTTGGTGGGGCGATACCCGAGAGTTTATATAGCTTTTATATTGGGGTAGGTTTTAGGCACCCCATAACCACCCAGCACGTTTCATTCAGACCAATATCCACTTTCTTGGTATGGGCAGACCTCGCTCATACTGGCGCGGCATACTCTCCAGCAGAGAAACACAGGGCTAGAACACACGTGCGGATCAGGTTTGGTTGGGCTCCCCATTTCATACCTACCACTTTTCTGAGTACGTTATTTCTGGTGGACACCTTTTGCTTAACAGACTGAGAGTGTTTTTTATAAGTAATGGTCTTATGTATGCTTTGAAGTTGGTTTTAAGCTGCGTGAAAACTTATCAGTCATGATAGTAGATAGCCAAGTAATTTAGTAAATTGAATGCTACGTGACCCTATCAAGACTTAAATTAAAGATACCGCAAAATATCCATTGTTAACAAGTTAGAAGCCTATTTCAGTTAGTTTATGATTCATAGCGACGTTGCTCAAAGTACCGAGTATTATGATAATACTTTGCGCGCGTACGATCGCGGTAAATTGTCGCAATTTAATTGATAATATCTGGGGAGTTGGCCGGTTGATGGCAGTTAGCGAGCTTTGCTCTCGGTTATTGTATTAGAGCAGACCGTCAGTCGGGGGCTTAATGGCCGTGTTATTGTATTATCTATCGTTAAGGGAATGACACCGTGCGATGATTAGTATGCACAACAGACAAAGTGTTTACTAACGCGCTAATGTGTGACGTATTTAATTACGTGTTCGGTTGACAAGTATTTGCGTGACGATCGGAGACGGGAACTAATCACTCAGATTATACATTTTAAAAATTTATTCATTCAACTCAAAAACTAGCGTTTTGTATCCGTCGTTGCTCAGTATAGGAAAGAAAGAGTAAGTTTTTAAAATGATATTTAACATCCTCCTCTCTTTCAAAAGGTGTTACTCAGTCGCGTAGGGCATGGGGAGCAGATTGATGACACATACTTTTTCTGAAGCATATTGAAATACATTTACGGTAGACTTTACAAACTTAACCCGTACCTAGTCACAGCATTCGGCCGGGCCAAAACACAATATGCTCTCGCCGACGGGCGGCACACGACTGGTGCGCCCGTGATGGGCTTTCGCACAGCGCTCCCATTGAAGATTTCCGTAACAAGTCCAAAATGCCAATATAGTGGACACATACATGTCTGACAAGCAAACAGAAATAAGAGACGAAAAATTGTATATCGAGGTTTTCGGTACCAGTCAGCACGGGCTACATCATGCTGATGTAAATTTTTTTATTAAAACTAAAAATATTATTAATTTCAAATCCCCTTTACTTAAGGAAGATACAACTTCACGTCGCGATAGTTATCGGATTGCGTGGTGGCGGAATGAGGAGCAGTTGAACAAACCAAAGACTTTCACAGAAGCACAATACGTACTCATTTTTAATATAAAACATCGGTTTCCCCGCCCAACCGTAAGCGAACAAAAATAAGAGACAAAATAACGTTTTTCGAGGCTTTTCGGCATCAATAAACATGCCTGTAGTTTACTTCACATATCATTAGAAATGCAAACACAACTCTAAACGCTTTTCTTGGCAACTCCTCACAAGGCGGGAAACTTGTTCGGCTCACCATAAAGGATTTCAATCCACCCAAGAAGCGGCACAGTTCCTGAAGGATTTGCTTTCATAAACAATAAAGTGCCCTGGAGCCCGCTGAAATAATTCATGAAATTCATGAGCGGGCCTCATTAGCCAATCCCAAGTCACTACCGTGGACACCGCACGTTGTATAAAGCCTTCTCCGGTAATGAGACAGGAATTCTGAGACCCTTGTGTCTAATAATCAAATCGTTATTACAAATTATGACTATTAAATAATTCATTCAATTATGCTTCAGGGTTGAGTAAATTCTCGAGTACAAAAAAAATGTTCAGACTGGAAAAGTCAAGCTCATCTTCTTAAAAAAGCACTGATATTCGTAAACCCAAATTTTTATCTGGTACTACATCTGGCAAACGAAGCATTGGCCGACCCCCTGCAAGATGGATCTTCGACATAAGAAGAATAGCGGGAGTGACATGGATGTGGAAGGTGGAGCATCGACGAGGATGGAGACTCATGCGGAAGGCCTACGTTCAATAGTGGACGGATACAGAGTGATGATGATGATGATGGCTACGTGTTCATGGGCTCTTGCCCTGGAGGCTACCAGGAAATATCTATGTTTCCTTGTGGATCTCCACGTATACATTTGTTCTTTCAAAGTGAATGCCATCTATGTTAATAACAAACTTTATACTGTGTAACTATTTACATTAAAAGCTTCATCCAGATGTTTACTATGAATATTACTTGTTTATTAATTTAGTTTATTCCTAAATAATATTAATTACGTATTGTTAAACGAGAAAATTAAATTCCTTCACGTTTAGTTCTATAGTTTTGATACAAAACTTAGTCTATAATTAGGGTTGCCATACGTCCTGGTATGATTGTTCCAGATTTTTTTCAGGAAATTCCTTACAGCTGAAAATATGAAAATCTAAGAAGTGATAACTGTGAATCCACGCATCTTACCAAAACCAATGTTTCTATGAAATGAGCGTAATAACGATGAAATAAAAATAAATAAATGGGAATCATACCTTAAGAGTCTCCTCGATGATGCTGGATTATTCAGATTATGATCAGCTACGGACTTATAAGTCAAATGATAATCCATAAACTTTATATGCGATATCTTAAGCCACCTGGGGCTAATCACTGCATTGAACAGAAAATTACTCGCTAGAACTCGAATAGGCAGAGCTGATATAAAACGATGCGAAGACCAAAGCGGCTGACTAAAATGATTTAAGATCGGATGATTAAACTATTGCTCTTAACCTCTGGACCATTTGGTTCTAGAGGCAGTTCAACACAAAATGACTACATAAATATCCATTAGAAATAAAACAGCGTGCGTTATAGGAGGGTTGACTGTAATTATCAATGATCATAAACTTAAGCTAGAAACTGGAGTTTGGAAGTGTTTTAATAAGATTTTATTATTATTTATTACATAAAAAAGTACATGAAAATAAAAGTTTAAATAAACATCATACTATTGGTAGTATTTTGATAAAAAATATTTATATGGAATATTTTTTGTAAGCACATACAGGAGATTGCAGACAGATGGTGACAATCATTTTAAAGTCTAATCTGTAGAATTTTATGACGCTTACAACGGTGCATATGGTTAAGCGTTGCATGTGGAGTGTTGATCCGCCAACGTCATATACTACACCGCGAGATTCACGCATCATCCTTTATTATTACAGGAATTCACCATGAATGGGTGGTCTTCACGAGACGACCTTAGTCTACCACAATTTTTGATTAATAGGCTATTGACTGGAATTTTACGGGTGAGGGATCAAATTCACACAAACCGGGGGTATTTTAGAGGTCAGAAATCGATAAATATATATATTTTTTTAATTTCCGTTAAGCATTGAACCCATGACCCTTGGGTTGCAAACGCTTTGACCATTGAACTAAACTCGCCGGCACAATATGTTTTAAGTAAGTTTTAATATCGAGCGATATATATATATAAATATTTAATCTAGTTTTTTTCTCTTGTACCGGTTAACAGCTTTAAGTTCATGGTAAGCCTATTTACAGTATAATAAATATTATTATGAATATTCTGACACATCACTTTGTGAAAACATCTACATAAGAATTTCTCGTTAACTTTACATTAGTCAGGCAAAATACAAATCCCCATACAAACAATTCTTTCACCCAACAATAGTATGGTACAATAATTTATGTTCTGAAATTTCGTTTCAAAACTCATTTTGTTCTACAACTCCAAAGGATATTTACAAGAAACGTGTCTATACAAACTTTATCATTTCATCACTTTCTAGGTTGAGTCTATCTTTTGTAGACTCTTACGGTGACAGCTGCGGAGGAAAAATTGATAGAAAAATAATTTTGATATAAAAAATATAACATTACATTGCTGCTTTACTTTTTACGTTTTCATAGCTTATCTAACTATTCCAAAGTAATTATATAACACTAACGCTTACCTCCAATATTTGAAACTCAGACGCATTCTTGCACCGCGTATTTTTTTTCAATTTTAAATTTATGTTGATCTCTAAGTACGAGTTAGTAGAAAGTGCCACTTATAGTTTATTAAATAAACTTAATGGTTGAAAAAAGACGTTCTTTGAACCCCACCCATTTATGGAAAGTCTATGTAAAAACAAATGATTTAAGAATGCAAGGCTGTTTTAATTAAATTAGAAAGTTGGCAAATCGAAATACTGATACAACAAGTATACATCAATTAAATGGCCAACGCCATAGAATCCACAAATTAATAAGTAAGCTTTGGAATGCTCTTCCAGCGTCTGTGTTTCCTCCTTCTTACAATCTGAATATCTTTAATTAAAAGATAAATAAACACTTGCAATCTTCTACACCCACAGACAAACACGAACAGAACACATGTTTCCTGAATGCAGCGTCCAGCCTCCCTGGCTGAGTGTCATAGAGTGCACTGATCTTGACCGGCTGTACATAAAAAATGTTGCTCCTTGCAAGACCTTATATTTGGAAAAAACAAGATATCGATGTTGCCAGACATTGGGCTGAATCAATTAGACATTCTTGAAACAAAGAAGAGCTGATGAAGCGTATCAAATCTCAGATACAATGTTTAGCCATATTTAAAATACCAAGCCTCATATAAATCACAGTTGTGATTTGTTCATCACTGTGTATCGGAATTCTCTTATACGTGCTTACAAAAAAATTACTGGGTATCAACTTTTACCTTTTTATACCAATCAAGCCTTTTTAAGCCGTCGTCTTTATTTATCTTATAATATATAAAATAAAAATTATTTCTGTATCATTCCCATATTTCTTACAATAAGACCTACTTTATAAACGCTTTCCGTAAATAAGCCTTAGCTTTTCAACGTTACTTTTATGCCATTTGTTTCCACTTCACAATCCCAAGCAATCGATTTTCCGTACGGAATTGGAATACTTAGAATTTGCTCGAATGCCGAATAACAGATTTTAACCCTTTATTTTCGAGAAAATAATTTTGACAATAATTAATAATGAATTTAATGATATATTTTTTTTACTTTTTTTTAAGTATTGATAAAATTAATGTGTAAACGCACTTCTATGTAGTCTTTTTAAACTTAAAAACGCACTTGTGAATAACTATTATATTTCTATTAATAGATCACTTGCGTTAGTATTTTTAAATATTAATATATTATACAATAAATGTCCGAAACAAATCAAAATAACATTAAAAGTAAAAATAGTAATTGGAAAAAAATATTAAAAAAGTCTTGTTAACAAATATTAAAATATAAGAAACCAATACCATTGACAAGATAGAAAAATAATGTTAAAAAAACTGTTTATAAACACCATAAAAATTAAACTTAATTGAAAACAAGAAACTCCATCATAGAGCTACAAATGGAAAATAATAAATGATTATGAGCACGTAAATACCTATCTGAAACGAAAAACTTAAAGCGTTTAAGGATCCGAGCTTTAATAGCTACTATTAAGAAAATTAATGCAGGTTAAAGAGCATTTTTTAAAAAAACTGACGAATGTATAGAAAGCATCCCTAGAAGAAAGAGATTAAGATAATTTGACAAGTTGATTTAAAGGATTGTTTATTACAAACAACACGTACGTTTTTAGTTGGTGTAAGAGAAGCATTCGTACATATTAGGATGTTCGTGTTTCAGCAGCGCTAAGCTATCCATATGATGGTAAGAGTCCTAATATAACTTCAAATGGATTTTTCAATCGCCAACACGTAGTGTTTTTCTGATTAATGTGTTGCTTTCAAAATTTAAGTAAATTAGATTTACCGGTACAGTTTCTGATCAAGTTGTATGATCGGTACAGGAAGGGTTAATATTTGATTTGTATGCTCCGGGGAGTCTTACATTGGGTTGGCTGATTCAATCAAGTTTGTTTGACGCTATCGAGCATCAATATTTGAAATAAAATCCTCTCTAAATAACTCAATCTAATCAATTAAGTACGACGCATGCTACTTGAAAACGTTCTAATTAATTAGTAAAATTAAATAAATTAGAGTACCTCGATTACATGGATCTCGATTATTAGTATTTTCGATTATAAAGACTGGTCAAAATAAAGAAAAACAAGTTCCCCGTACACTGTTCAGAATACGGTTTTATAGCTTAATAAATAAAGCGTTGTTACCTTAAATAATTTCTTAGTTTTTCACTGCTAGATTTGTAATTGTAGTTTTTGAGTTAAGCCGTGTATTAATTTATTGTATCCAATATTTATTTATTTCACTGAACTGCAGTTCCAAGGTACATCGAATAATGAAGAATAAAAAACATAGAGTATACATAAACATACAATACATACAAAGAAAAAAAAATAAGAAAAAGATAACACGTGTCAGAGATCACACAGATCTAGAAGAACAATACCATCGACAAAAGAGGAAAAGGATTGAGGTGTGCTGGTAGGCCATTTAAGTGCGCTATTGCCGTTGTACTAAATTGAGTGCTCGAAGCTCCACAAGTATCAACAGGGATCAAAAACAATTGATAGTCAATTTTCAAACCACCATTGCAGCGGTCATCCTCAGAGTTGACGATTTTGTGATGAGTTGGTGTTTTAAGGTAGCTAAGCTATCAATAATCGAACCTCATTGAGAGTCATGTGCGATGAGTTTGTTTTTAGAATCATAATTCCACAAACGACATTTCGGACAAATTCGATTGGCTTTGTTTGTCTGTGATGGTTTTTGTGGACATCTGCTAGAGGTAGAAGCCATGATTCTTTGAGGATTAAGCCGTCATCCCTGTTGATAGATTTTTATTTTTTTAAGTTTATCTTTTTGGAATTTTATATTTAATATACTTTCACGAGTTTAGAGTAAAATATTTCATGTTTGGCATATATCAAGACATTTGAGCATTTTATGTAGAAAACTTGTCAAAATCATAAGAATACAGAACAATTTTCATGTATCATCCTTTTTAATAGGCCTCAAAATACGTACTATTTAAGAAACGAATATTGTTACAAATTAATGGTAATTTGTTTAGAATTTTCACATATAAAAAAGTTTCACACAAAATATCAATGATATTATTTTAATAATATAAAAGAAAAAAAGATCATGTTATTGAAATAAATATTATGCCACCTGTCACAGTATATGCGTGGCACTGACGACGAACCTAAACGTATAGTTATCTTTTTACAACAATGGTAAACGTACCAGTAGAACACCATTCATTTATTCTCATTAAAAATATACGTATTTATCTGGCATTATTAATAACTTAATACTCGTACGTTCCGAATATGACTGTAATGAATACATTGAAATAGTAAGTTAATTACATTTTCGTAACACAATAGTTATCTTTGCATACAAATGTGAAATCAGTAGGTTGCATTGTAGTCATTTATAATTAAGATTACGCTCAAGTGTCGTGGTTTTGATTTTCTGTAGTGTATAATTTCAGGCTTGCCTGAAGTCTAGACTGAAACGCTGTAACGAAAGCTCTGCAAAATTGGCTTCAGAACATAATGCAAGTGGTTATAGTAGAATATTAGCACACTTGGTATGTCTTTACCCTTTACCGCGTACCATTGTTTAATAACTGAGTGGATTATTATGAAAATTACATTTAGTGTTTGAAGACATTATTATTTCAATAGTTTCTTACATAAAAGTCAATAAATGCTTGGATTGAACTTGATCAAGCCGTACTCTTTTAATATGGAATGAAAAAATAATGTTTTTTCTGAAAATCTGTTCAAAAATAATACATGCAATGTTTGCCGGCGGGTGTAGCTCAATGGTCAAAGCGTTTGCATTGCAAGCCAATGGTCGTGAGTTCGATCTCCGACGGAGATTAAAAAAAAAAGATTTTTAAACGATTGCTGATCTCTAAAATACCCCCGGTTGGTGTGAATTTTATTCCTCACCCGTAAAATGCCAGTCATAGCCTATTAATTAAAATCGGTGGTAGACGAAAGTCGTCCCGTGAAGACAACCCATTTATAGTAAATTTCTGTAATAATGAGGATGGTGTGAATCTCGGGCTGTAGTCTATAACGTTGGTGGATCAACACTCCGCATGCAGCGCTTAGCCATATGCACCATGGTGAGCGCCATAGAATTCCCCATGTGAGACTTCAGAATTACCATCACCATCTGTCAGTTTTCTCCTGTATGTGCTTACATAAAAAAAAATATTTGTCCTAAATAATTATTTCGTCTTTATAAACATGATTTAATATTAATATAATATCAAAATTATTTAACGATGTTCGATCAATATCAATGTATATATATTTTAATCGTATTTAAAGGAAGAGAGGCACCTTGTAAGAACCATCTCAGAGAGGCGAGCCCGATGGATCGGTCACATCATGCGCCACGATGGTCTTCTTCACGACATTGTGGAAGGGATGTTTGAGGGTAGAAACTGCAGAAGATGCCCTAGATGGGAGTATTTGCAGCAAGTATTCGAGGACATGAGTTGAAGTTCTTATGCTGAACTCAAAAGGATTGCAGAGGACCGAGACTCTTCTCGGTCCTCTTTGAGATTCGATATAAACTCTTTGAGATCGAGATGCAAGATTTTGTTCTTGCAAACCAATCCATCGGATTGATACTACAAAGAATATATCAATTGATTTTATCAAAAAAAAATGTGCATAAGGAAGATTAATTGGAATATTGAAAAAGTATATTCTAACCTTATATGTTTTTAAACATGATGAAAATTGACATAAACACAACAATGAAAGGCCGTCTTTTGTGCTACAGATAAAGCGTCTATACCGTAATGCGTGTAGCTACGTACCATTCCCCATTATGAATGCATATTAATAAATTCATTATCTTAATTGAATCTCCTTTATTAGTATTTGCTCTGTCAGAATTCCATCATTCCGCTTGAATAGACCGAACCCCGACAATGTATTCCAAATTTATGCAGGTGCTCGGAGGCTTCGCGGGGAGACGCGAGATTTAAATTATTAACAACAATACAGACAATGGATTTTGATTTCAATGTTTCATTATGTATGTTGCTTTATGATTTGCGTGTCGTTGTTTAGGAATTCATCATCATAATATCACTTTGTATCAAAATTAGATCGATAGACTTAAATGGCTTTATTTCTAATAATTGTTATCATTTCATATCCGCGTTACCAAATTATCTACAATAACTAATTTACTATATTACAATATTATTTTGATTTTTGTAGAAAAAATGATCTCCATCATCATCAGCTTGTATCCTGTTTAATCCTCTGCCTTCCGCATCTAGGCCACTCCAGCTATTCTTCTTATATTGTCAGTACATCTTGTAGGGTCGGCCAATGCTTCGTTCGCTAGAAGGAAAAATTTATCACACCTATAAAAATTCTTAAAGTTCTTTGTGAGGAGTTTAACTATAACAGATTGAAGGAAATGGAGGCTTAGTGTATGCTCTCCTGTGCATTAGTCAGTCAAGAAGTGAAGGAGGACATGACTGGGACATATATTAATAATGCCGCAGAAGAGTATAAACTAAGGCTGCCTTTTTTTCGAGCCTCCAGGCTTGCGTCGTCATGGAATGGCGTCGAAAATTATAGATTGAATGTACTCGGAGCTGCGGGAGGTGGAGTTTACTGGGATAAGGCGAAGGCTATGGTGGATGACAGAGCTTTGCGGTAGTAGTTCGTAAATGTCAAATACTCCTGTTAGAGCAGAGGACATGGTATGATGATGATGATGATGCAGTATCCTTTATACCTGTAAACGTCCGCCTTCGTCTTTTGATTGACTGTGGTATGTAAGGCTGCCTTGTCCACTCTCTCACTTCGTTATTCCTCATAAAGTCAAACTATCGTACCTTCAGTATTTTTTGCAGAAATTTGCTTTCGAAATACATCATACGCCAAGATTTGCAGCCGTAAAGAAGAATAGGAATGAACGATGCAGGCGCTGTATAGATGGCACATTGTCCTGGAGAATATGGCCACCGCAAATTGCCGCCACTTAGTTATATTAATTTCCATTAAACAAGTACATTTTTTTCCAGATACTCGTATATGTGTACGCGATGGTGAAGATGATGGTTCCCGGCATCATTCATTGAAAGCCTCAGAAAATTAAAAAGACAGCACTTTGTTTTTTTTAACATTATTTTCCGTGATTTATTCAAATATTTTTTTCAGTTTATTTCAGTCTAAATTTCTTGCGCAAAATAACTCATCTCTTAATGAAAAGCTCCTTGCAGCGAGCTTTGAAAACTTACACGGATTAGGGTGATCATAAATCCACATTACATAATCCATGTTCCCGAAGGCTTTTAAGGCTTCCACGGCATCCCAGCAATAACCGCTCCTCAGCGACACCATCCATCAGCGTCCCGCTTGAGATGTCATCTGCATATTTGATGCATCTTCGTAATATTAATGACGCATGCAATTTTCAAATGGCTCGCTTGTCGCGAACAATTTGTAATATCTTAAAACATGCCTTAAATTCATCATCATACAAGTTTGATAATATTATGTAATGCGAAATGCATTTAAACGTAGACTACAACACTATAAGAGACGAGAGATGTAAAAGTACACTTTAAAAATTATTAATAGAAGATTCGAATTTAGATTTTTTTTTCTTAAGTGTGTTCAATTATTTTCCAATGACATTGACACTGAAATGTTACGTTCGTTTTTTTTTAATATTTATTTTGACTGAGAAAACACGAGTATATTTCGACTAAGTCCATCTTTGCCTATTGCCCGACTGAAGTATGGAAAACTGAGTTGTCCGTTCTCTCACCTCCTCATTCCTTACAACCGTTTTTTTAACTAACTGATAATACTTGGTGAAACTGCGTAAGTATTCTTTGTACTAAATTTAAGTTTAATACTGATATCAGCTTGATATAGCTCTTTTAGGCTGATGCCGTAAAGCCATGAAAAACGATCTTTTGTCTCTTATTTTTGTTCGCTCGCCTAACACGCACAATAATAATGTTGATTTTAATTATTTATTATTACACGGCTTTTAAATACGCCAGATTATTTGTTATGAAAACTGCGCCATTTCATGTTGGTGCAACTGTCATCTTTAATTTGCTTTTTTGCCGAGATCATTGTCGGCGCTGCATGTCACATTGTTGTCTCATGTCACCGGCAGTTGACAGTTATCCTCTCGTCAGGCCGGCGAAACGCCATACCGGTCAGACGAGAAAATCAAGTCATTGAATTCATCAAGAATTGTGCTTCAAATACAAGTTATTTGTATTGATAATCTGCTCCTGTATCCTTCCTCCACGAGGACACGTGACGAACTCACGATTTGTCATCTTTTTAAGGACAGGGAATATCAAACTGTACATCTATGATATGTCAATTTTTATGAAAAATATAAACTTAAAATTATGATTCCTCACAAGTTAAACAGATGAACCCCCAGTATTTTTTGCAAAGTTTTGTTATTGAAAACCATATTATGCAGCTGCATTGGCTCTTGGTTAGATACCTAAGACTCACAGCCACAAAGAAGAATGGGGACATTTCATTTAAATTCTCTCTATTTCAAATGTTTTGACCATCGTTTTCTTTATTCTAATTTAACATTTTGACCCCAATAACTCAAACTGCATATATTATATTTGTGGTAGCGGAGTACTACATTAAGCATATATTTATAAAAGCATAATTTCCTTATAAAAGACAGCTACACTATCCTCACAGTTTTCCCAGTTGTCGTCTGAATATTTGATGTGTTACCCGCCAGTAATATTAATGTCGCCTGCAATTTGTAGATATTCGTAGGCAACGTGTTTTGAATGAAAAGCTCGACCTGGAGTATTCTAGTATCAATATTTTATGATGGAACCTCCATCTAGATCACGTATGAGAATATTATATTATTCTGAGAACATTCTGCATTTGAATAACAAAACCTGAATAGTTGAACATTAATAAATATTAATAATTTTATGTTCACTTAAATATTAATTTAAGTTTGAATGAAAATGTTTTTGTAATAGTAATAAATTTAAATAAATATAAATTAAAATATTATTAAATTAAAAACATTTATTTGAAATGATTACATGTTTTGGCCTCCCTGCAGACCATGTTCATTAAGTTTTTAATTTTATTGAAGATGGTCTCCAGGGAGGCCGAAATATGTTACACTTAAATTAAATGTGAATCAAAAACATTTTTTTTTGCAATTGAAATTAATTTAAAATTATAATTATGCAGTTTCACGAAGTATTGTCAGTTGATGTTATTAAATTAACCTTAATGTTTTTTGTAATAATAACCTACGACGGTGACATATCGTTAGTGCGGTTCTCGTTAGGTCACCAAAGTTACTAATATTGGACACATTTTTTCATCATTCCCGATAACGTCCAGAGTAAAAATCCGAGTGCTTAAAGAACGTTGTAGCTGTAGTATCCGAGGCATATTTTTGGTTAATTTATTAATCGTTTGTAACAAAATCAGATGATAAGCACGACGTTTCCGAGGCATTGACCATTTTGTCCTTAGCCGTGGCTCAACCTTCATTAGAATATAATATAATACCCTTACATTTTCTTACACAATTGATTTAATGAAAAATTCAACATCATGTTATTTTTTTATGTGTCGCACAAAAATATTGATTGCTAAAACAATTATAATTTAAAATAATTTTTAATAAAATAATTAACAAATTAAAAATATAAAGTAATGATTCACAGATTCATGGTTTTACCCGCACACATATACAATCTGTAAATATGTGTGTAATAACGTAGAAACTAATATTTATACACACCTATATAAGCCACTGCCAGTTTTTAATTTGATCATTATTGATGATGGTCTCCAGGGAGGCCGAAACATGTAATCGTCATAAATAAATGTGAATCAAAACTATTTTATTTTTGATTTTTTTTAATTAAAATTAATTTAAATTTATAATTATATAGTTTTACCAAGTATTGTCAGTTGATTTCCTTGATGTTTATTAAAAAATTATTAAAAAATCAAAAAAAAAGTAAATACAATTTCAACTGTGTTTTAAGTCAAAATAAATTCCCTGAAAATTTTCAGAAAACTTTCGTAAATAATTTGGAGATTTATAAAATTCCAATACTGAAAGGTGTAACATATTTTTATTATGTAAGAAAGAGCCTGGGATTCGCACTAGGGCAAGGTTGTAGCCATATTTTCAAATTAGATTTTTGGTCCATCTTTGATTTATTGTTTCGGTAAGAGCGTATTTCTTATTTTCTTCCCTTTTTCTCTTCTTCAGATAGAGAATGGCCTCTTGAGGATTTATGTAACTCACGAGTGGTATTGATAATGGTTGAAGGGTGTAGAGAGCTTCCTTTTATATACAGAATACACATATGTATTATTTAATAATAAATTATATAAATTGCTTCAACAGACGGGGAAAAGTTAATTAAGAAAAGAAGGGAATAAAAGAGAAGTGATTAACGATAAAAATAGCGATTTATTACAATACGCTGAAAGTTTCAGCTGAAAAAATAAATTATCAACTGTAATGCGAGCGATCGTGAGTTCAATATCTGAACAAGTTTATTTTTAAATTAATTTAATTTTCTTCGCATAATCGTTCCGTATCAAATTCAATAATAATAATAATAATAATATTTATGAAAATATCCACGTTCGGAGTGTCTCTAAAAGGTAGAATCTGAAACTAGGATATCCGATGAAGAACTATAGAAGTGGATGCTACCCAACAAATAGCCACACTCAAATGTCAATGGGCAGGATATATCTGTCAAAGAGACGATGGTCGATGGGGAAGAAAATTGTAGGAGCGATGTACTCGTACAAGAATTAGCAAACGGATCGTTGGTTGATCCTCTGCATGATGGACCGACGACATCAAAAGAATAGCGAGAATAGCCTGAATGTGGACCAACAGGGTGTTTTTGATGGTGATATGTACTCGTTCTTCGTCTATCCTTACTTAATATACGAGTATGTAATATATCTTGAGGAAGCAGCTGTAAGTGCTGCATTCAGCACTTAGTCGTATTGATGGTAATCTCTATTTGTCGCGGTACTTAATCTTAGACGCTTTGGCAAGTGAGAACGAAATCCAGCATCGCTACTGCGAAACCCAGTATAATTTAACAAATTCAATTTATTTGTCAAAAAATGACAACATTATTTTTATGTAATTTTGACCGCTGTTGTAGGGGTCATTTCAAAGTTGATGCATGTGAAGAGGAGTTTTTTTTTGTCATCATCATCTTCAGCCTTTATCCATCCAGAGCTGAACATAGGCTATCTTGGGGGCGGCAAGCGCTTCGTTCGTCAGCTCTTGGACGCCACTCCAACACTTTTCTTCCCCATCGATCGTCGTCACTTCAATATATATGCCCCGCCCATTATCAATTGAGTGTGTCTATTCGTTGAGTAGCCTCCACTACTTGAGTTCATCTTCGGATAACATTGTTTCGGATTATATCTTTCAGAGACAATCCGAGCACGGGTGTCTCTCCATGGCGAGTTGGGTGACCTTTAGTTTATGTGTAAGATTTACTGTTAGATTGTACGTCTCTGCATCATAAGTTAAAACTGGGAGGATGCATTGGTTAGACGCCTTAGTTTTAAGACTCACCGTTTAATTCAAACGCTGCAATTCCAAATCCGGGCATTAAAACCTAACATATTATACAATACGCCTTTATTCTATCTCGTATCTAGTCCATTACTGGATCACATAGTCACCACCAATTGACGTAACTCAGTTCTCTCTGCTGCTTTTGTCCATAGCTTATCCTAAACTATCTCCAAACCTGATGATCTACCTATAAACATATATGGTTCTCTACGATCTCCAGGGCAGAATCTCGAGATGACAGAAGCTGTAGTATTATCAGAGGCACATTTGTAAGTGATTAAGTATTCGGATTTTAATATAAGATCTAATGATAAACCCGACGCTCCCACAGGCTGCATAATTTGGTCCCAAGGATCGGTTCAACCCGACTAGCGACATCCAAGTTAAGTTCGCGTCTAATGTTGCATAATATCGGTGATCTAATAAAAACTGCTAATGTCGCTGGATCTTTATTTACCTGTAAAAAACATATTTTGATATTGATTGGATGAAAGACGATATTGTGTAGCTTTTTGATTCAAAGCACCTGTAAATACTACTTGACCTGAAACTAAATGATTAAGCTTTAGGATTGTCGCACGCAGTTTTAATTCGGGAACCTGCTTATTACCTTTACTACACTACGTGCATCTTTACAGTCTTGTGGCTTGAAAATTGAGCTACCAGAGCGCATCTCTCTTAGTGTTGGTTAAGCATTACTTCCGTAAAAGGTAACCTCGTGCATCTGCTTAAGTTACCAACCAAGAAGCACGCAATTAACAGAAGCAAACAGAAAGCTTTGGTGAGACTTTTTTAATAACTATAATGTTGTTGTCAAAGTAGTTGTCTTCAAAGCAAGAGCTTTAAAACTTATAAAAGAAGAAATAGCAGCTGCACTATTCAAATAATATTTCAAGCCATTTATTATACGTATTTATTTAAAAAATATTGAACCATTAACTCTACCGAGTCGTACTAATCATAACAGTTATGAATTTTCGTATCTAGCCTCGAGCAAATGCTGCCGCTTAATGAATTGCAAAAGCAAATGCTTGCGTAGAATACTAGGAGTATGATGGCTTGAATTTTTGAGGAGTGACGATATGAGAGAGCAGGAAAGGCAACTTTAAATACTACAATCGTTAGAAAGGTGAAAATGTATACTGTGGATGCCACAGGAGAGCATTTACTAAGCGGGTGTGAATCTTGACGTCTCACCAAGAGCCAATGCAGCCGTATAATGGAGTTTATGAGCAGATACTTGGAAAGGAAAAAAAGGGAGGGAGGCAGAACTTACATGGGATAAGGCGAAGACTGAGGGGCTGATAGAGTTTTGTGTTGGCGGTTCGTGATAGTCTCTAAAGCGGTTATCGTGATAATAAAGTTATTTAATTCGTCTCATTGCTTCTATTTTAATATTTGAAAATTTAAGATGATTAATATATATGTTTAAAAAATGCCATGTACATTTAAAAAAGTGATTTGATTTAAAAAAAAATGAACAATTCGCGTAAGTGTTGTGCGATATACTCGTAGTTCAAAACGGCAACACTAAATGAATGCCTCCGCCAACAGATTGAGATGCCAAACAAAATTAAAACTCGACTCGCAGATGTCGATTTTCCGCCTGAAATCATTAAAAAACACCTTCTCACCGTGCGAAACCGCATCTCGTGTGTACACGTAGAGTAGATAAGCGTAAACGTATATAGTTCCGAGCAATTTCCCCAAAGGTGGGTGGAGAGAGAGAGAAGATGTAGAAGAGATGCGATAGAACCTCCGTTGCCATCTTGCGGCCGCTGTGGAATACATTTGAGGAGGTTATAAAAAAGGGGTTAACAACCTTTCTGATTTTATGTATATTTTAAAACAATGAATGAAAAGTACTGATATTTATTCATTTAAATATACTGATTGTCAACACATTCAGAAGAAAACTGATACATTATGACAATAAAAGTAAAACAGAAATCTCATCAGTCGATACTATGATGCTATTTTATTACATATGGCTAAGTACGGGTAATGTAGAGTGTTGATTTGCCAACGTAATAGACTAAAGCCTGACATTAACGAATCATCTATTTCTTACAGCAACTCCTAATCAATGAGTGATGTTCACGGGACGACTATCGTCTACTTATTTTTTTAACAAATAGGCTATAACTGTTTTACAGATAAAATATAAGCCAACCGGAAATATTTTGAGAGCTAAAAAATAGTTTTTCTTAATCTCATAGGAGATCGATCTATAAGTAAACGCTTCTACTATTGAACCAAACCAGTTTCGTATTTTTTCTAGGTTGATAACCAAGTGCAGTAATGCCGTCAAACAGTGTAGGACAACTGAAATTATGTTTAGAGTACGTTGTAATCATATGCTGCATTGCATGAAAGAAACCGTTACAAATTAAATGAAAAGCTAACTGAACTCAACAAATATGTTTTCAGTTTGATATCCGCGTGCAGAGATGTCAAAAAATAAGGAATAGACAGTGTACGTTGACAATATGGCAGCAATTTGTTGTGACCATATTATGCAAATATAAAAAGAGTAGAAAAAATAAGTAGTAGGAAAAGAATAAAAAAAACAAATGCGAAAAATCTTAACTGAACAAAAAAGTGTTTTAAGCACTCCGAGTGCAGAAATATCATAAAACAAATAATGTACTGTAGCTGTTGATATTATGTGGCAAATTAATGGTGGCCATATACTGTTAATAAATGAAATAAAAACAAATAAAATTAAAAAAATATTAAAAACATTGCAGCAAGTAAAATCGCTCAGAGAAACGCAGTGAAAAGTTCACACAGGACAAAAACTCAGTTAAAGCTTCAGATTCACGGGCCGAGGATTGGCCTCTCTTGGCTCACCGGAAATACATGTGTATAATAAGCCGTATTTATTAGCGTGGCCTCCAGTACTCTGGTAAAGGTGTTGGGATTTCTCGCAGACTACTCGAGTCGGCTGTAATGTTATTTTGGTTCCATTTAATATTTCACCCACCCATTGCTTTCTCTGTGTGTCTACCTGGAGCTGGTAGTTGGAAAGTGTCGACGGATTTGTAGAGCGATTTTATCGCTGCGGTATGTAAATGGCTATGTTCTGCTTAGAGTAAACTTAAATTCCATTTTATATATTATCCATATTTTTTTTTATAGAAAATACAAAAATTTAATATACGTCATTATCATTATCACCACGTCCGTTCGTCTACCTGGATAAGGATGTAAGCACTAACATCCTCCTCTCTCTCAAAAGGATGTTATTCCATCGCGTGATGGCAGGATTAGGAGCAGATTGATAACACAGACTTTATCAGAAGCACAGTGACATATATTTACGATAAAACTTTACAAATTTAGGGCTCGACCTAGTATAACAAGCGAACAGAAATAAGAGACGAAAGATTTTGTATCGGGGTTTTTGGTACTAGTCAACAAGGGCTACATTATGCTGATGTCAGCACATGAAAAAAAGTTAATTTGATGTCTTATAAATATATGGGCAAGGATATAGTTTAAGATTTATGCATGAAATGCATATGCATTATGCATATGCATAAAAGTTTGTGAAAAATAATATATAAATATTAGTGAGCGGTGACAGGTAACAGTATGCTGGGTACAGACTAAAAATTAAGTTGCAAAGGTTCGTAACTTAAATCTCAGCGCCTGCCGTTTTTTTTTCTTGATTTGTTGTGAGAAAATGAAAAAAAAAACATTTAAGCGAATATGTAATGTGAATTTGTATGTATGTATCAATAATAAAGTATTGGTATAGATCTTTAACAATCTTTAAATGTACGATTATAGAAATATGTTCTTTAATCTACCAAAAATAATTTAATGTGCAAGAGATTATTTACATTGAAACAGATAAGTATTTCATAACTTGTTTCAACATGAATCAACTGATCACTGTTTCACTTGGTGAAAGACTGCAGTTGGACACGTTGAAAATTATCATGGATCGTGAGACTGCAGTCTTCGATCAAGTAAAACCGTGCTCAGTGTGATTCCCGAAAGGTATGAATTATTTATCAATGGTTAAAGAAAGCAAGTACAAAAGTGGAAATCAAATACTGAAAACACCGACAAGTAAAAGAGTCGTAAACCTTTATTTTATAGTCTTAGATTTGTCGATATGTTACTGAAATAACATCAAATCAAGCATTTAATCATATAGACTTAAGACTTTTACAGGAGGAGGATTTAAGTTAAGAGCTATTTCAGGAGTTGTCGCTTCGCCTGCTTCACTACTGTGGAGTTTTACGATTCGAAACTTTATTCATCATATTCGTTATCTTTCATGCCGACACTATCGTAATACATTGCATGTGGCCCACATTGTATATTCCTGAAAACCTACAACGGGAACGCTGAAACACGCCTGAAAGAGACGAAGTTGACAGGAATGGGGCGGTTTATAACGCGATGCTTCAGTAAAGCAAAATTTAACCTTTTTTCAGTTTCCGAATTTTTTTTCTGCTGTATTAGCTAAATTGTTATTATTGCCATGTGAGGGTTATCTTAGATTGAATTTTTATTTATTTACATAGAATCCCATACCTACGCCCTAATTAAAATGTAATAACATATATTTTTTACCATTGTCATCACAAATTGCAGCTACTTATTTTTCGTCAGCTGCCACTGTCCGTTTCTCATTCTAGGACAAATCTGCACATGAAAGTTCACTTGGGGAATATATGGTTCCTTCAGAGCAGAATTCGGTGAACTTGAAGAGTGGTTATCTATTTTATATAGAAAATATTTTTGGCTTATTTTTAATAGGATTTTTTGAGGAAATTGGGAGATTTAAGCCAGAAGAAAAACCCCCTCTTCAAGCACTCAGACATCTTGCCTGTTTTTAAAAAAACAATTTTTTTCCCGGTGAACCTTGAGGTGCAGATATGTCTTAGAACAAAGAATGGACCATCACAATGACAAAACTAAGTGGCGGCAGCTTGTGGTTACCATATTCTCCATATGTGCAATGTATACGAGTTATTTGATTGGCTGTTTTTATACCCGAAAATAAAAAGTATAGACGAACCGTTACTCCATTTAAACTATTGGAATGTGAGGTGTGTGTGGAGTATTGTGATCTGTGAATTGCTGAAAAGGAATTGTGCTTCGTGTTAGGATGTGATCAGATGGAAATACACAAACATTCCGAACATAGAAAGATAATAAATATTACAGTACAATGTCAAGGGGAATTTAGTATCAGGTAAGTAAGTAAAATTAATATTTATACGGAATTGAAGGTTGAATGATAAACGGAATTATTAAGAATTAGATTTATCTATTATAGAGTGGTTTTAATTATTGACAAGTTCTAGAAGTGATTTTATAATATTGAAATATAATATTGTCTTGGGTAGTTGGAGTTTAGTTAGTCGTTAATCGGGCATGTACACAATGATTCCGGCGAACAACTGAGTGATTGATTAGGTTGTGAAGACGGTCACGGCCAAGAATAAAATGGGTCTGGTCCATATGGTCGTCTCTTTATATAGAGCCTGCTCAACTTCCACATTGATAAGTGCAATAGTATTTGAAGCCACCTCTGGTGACGGCGATTCTAACGACATCTACGGGACATACAAGGCAAAAATTAATAAAAAAAGATATAGATACGTGAATTGGTACTATTGATAAAACAGAAAATCACCACAGTATATATTAAATTTGAAATAAATTTTTCAGAGGAAAGGAATCTTTAAAAAAAATATTTTTCATTTGCATACTAACCGAGTAAATGTAGCCAAGAGTCTGTATTAAATGGTCTAAGATCCAGGTGTAGGTCGTTTGCCCCGAAGCAAGTATTAATATTACAACCTACATGGCTGTTATGCCGTGGAGAAATTTATGGGATCTAAAATGGAAGACGTTCAATGTCTTAATTATAAACTGAACTTTCAGCAATACTTCAGAAGGTTCGCACTTATGTTCACAAACTACACATTGTTCTAATACAAGTATAAAATATAACTTAGTTTTTTTGTTGCTTTTATACTGTTCCACATTTCCTCACTTCCTCATTTAAAAAGAGCATATGGTCGTCACAAAACAACCACCATAAATCCTATTTTAGCTTAAATGGTCTTCACTCTCATGTCAGTTATGGCTTTCTAAGCAATGGAAAGTAAATAATAAATATATTGTCGTTATACATGTTTAGAAAATATAAAATATACCATATCTTCTCGCATCTGTCAGCCGCCATAGTCTTCATCCCATCCCAAGTCAGCTCCGACGAGTACATTTTATGTATAGTTCTCAGACAACAGACTTCCAGGATGGCATGAGCACGGGGACTTGAAGAAAAGCTGGCTGTAATTTATACTATCCTGAATTACTATCAGTACGTGTCCTAACCATGTACATTGTACACCTGTGCCTCCTGATAGACTGTAGTGTGAAAAGCTGCCTTTCCGCTTTGTCACCTCGTCATTCCTCTCAAATTCAAACCATCGCACTCCCAGTATTCTTTGCAGCCATCTGATCTCATATCCCATTATACGGCTGCATTGGCTCTTTGTCAGATGCCAAGATTTACAGCCGTTTAAATTAATATAGGAAATATAGGCGCTGTACAGCCGGCATTTTTGATTAACCCTTTCATTACGGCTCGGTGGAATACAAATTATACTGTCAATTTTAAAACTAGTATTTGAAGTATAAATGTACTTATCTGGTCTATATTAATATATCGCATTGGTTTTTGTATCCTTTAGTTATCAGATGATGCATAAAAAACTTTTCTAAGAAAGTAGCGAAACGATATATCACGGCTACCCATGGCAACGATAAGAAAATATTATACGGCATATCAGGTATCGATGCGAAGAGGTTAAATAATGCTGATTTTTTTTTAAATGAATCATAAAGTGATTTCTAAGAATATTTAAACTATACTTATTAATTAATTAGTTTCCAAATCTGCAATTATCCGATCTGACTGAACACCAAGCAGCCTACAAGTGAGTCGAAATTTCACCATTCTTTGCGCATAATTACATAAAAAGCGATGGCATTCAAGTAAATATTCGCTGCTTCACTTATTCAATTTGCTACGTTGGCACAATAAACAAAAACACTTGAAATTTCAAATTCAAATTCAAAGATCTCTTCAGTCTCACGTTCGAATTGTTTCGTTCTTTGTCCAGCAGTAATATATTCAACGAATCGTCGTATTTATTTATTCATGCCACGTTTGCGTCGGCGATTTTTAATTCATTCCACTTCTTGTTAAAAATGTAAATTCCGAACAACCCTTGTAGTCGGTTCTGTGGGCTTTCCGGGCTTTTCGTTAATATGTTCATCGCTTCAGGGAAGAAGAGATGTGTGACGCTGTATTTAGGGTACCCTCCCTAACGTTTCTTCGCAGCCCTTTGCGCGTAGGTGTGTCCCAACTGTAGAGGGACCCTATCGCTCAGACCAGGTTGAAAATTTAGCATCGCAGAGGCCTTAAATGTGCTAATGAATGCCTGGCGAATAAATAAAATTAAAGTTTACACATCAAAGGGATGGAAGATATGATATATTTTAACTTATTCATTTGAAATAATAAATAATTTACGAGTATTGAGAAATGAGATTTGAATAGTTGCTCTCTAAGTATTGGGTAATAATATCATCATCAGATTAATATATGCTGTGTATCATCATCATGATCATTATCACTTTTGTTACTCTTACTGGAGCATATGGCATAGTCTTCGGCAACTAATTATTTTGTCACTTATTAATACAAATAATTTGAAGTAATTATTTATGTAATGGTCAGTAATAATACATAAAGAGGTCAGTAAAAATTATAAATTTGCAGTAGAAAAGTATAATTTGGTAGTAGAAAAATAATGAATTGGAAGATTTTTTTTTGTAAGCACATACAGGAAAATACCGACAGATGATGATAGTTATTCTGGACGGGGTTAGCTCCAATTGTCAAAGCGTTTGCTTTGAAAGCTAAAAGTCGTGGGTTCGATCCCCGACGGAGATTAAAAAAATAAAATCGATTTCTGAGCTCTAAAATACCCTCGGTTGATGTGAATTTAATCCCTTACCCGTTAAATGCCAGTCATACTCTATTGATTAAAATTGGTGGTAGACAAAAGTCGTCATGTGAAGACCATCCATTCATAGTAAATTCCTTTAATAATAAGGATGATGTGTGAATCTCAGGCTGTATTCTATGACGTTGGCGGATCAACACTCCAAATGCAGCACTGATCCATATGCACCATGGTAAGCTTCATAGAATTCCATAGATCAGACTTCAGAATTACTATCATCCCACCTTTATCTGTCGGTATTCTCCTGTATGTGCTTACATAAAAAAAAAAAACAAAAAATTTTAGCCGAAAACAATGAAATATTGAACCTATGAGATAAACCAATTCATGTATCATGTTGTTTAAATTTACTCAATATTTGATGTTTGAAAAGTGTTTTTTTTATTAAGGCATTTCCGTTAAAAAGTCAACATCAATTATGACATAATACATGTTTATAATACGTGTGGGATTAGTGTAAGGAAGCAATTTCCAGGCAAGAGGCAATCTATCCTGGAGTGGGCGCTACGTCGAGCTTATATCTACGGCGTAGAGCCCCCCGGGCTACGACACTATCCAGTAGGGGAGCTTAACTTGATACGAGAGAGAACAATGTTTTTGGATGTAAAAAAAACTTCTTGAAAAATAAACGCAACAGAAAGTAAATGCCTTCTACGAATTTTTAGTGATATGTTTCAAGTAAAACTGAAAGCATAAAAAATGTATATGGGATAATAAATGCGTTTATTAGATTCTTTGCAAAGTAATTTACTTTTGTAGCAACTGATTAATTTTTATAAAAAATAAATATCTATTTTATACCTTCTTTTAACATGGATCATACTGAGCTCAGTGTGATCCCAGTTAAAACAATGTTTTAACATGAATAACTATAAGTTTAATATATATTCTAAGCTGAATCAGGAAGGCTAGATTTTTAAAAAATCTCTATCGATTCTACACTTAGTTTTTGGCTGGAACTCTTCCAAATATAGAAAAAGAAAAGCAAAATTTCCGGCATTTTTTGTTTATTTTATTTATTTATTAAACAGAGCCGCAGTTCTAAGGTACATAGAATAATAAAGAATAAGAAACATAGAGTATACATAAACATAGAAGATATACAAAAAAAACATAAAGAAAGAAGAAGATGACATGTTTAAAAGATCACAGAGATTAAGCAGAACAACACCATCAACAAAAGAGGAAAAGGATGTAAGAAAAGGGTCGAGGTGTGCTGGTAGGCCATATATGTCAATGTGCTTCTGAAGAATTATTAATGTTGCTCATCTGCTCCTCATTCCTCCACCAAGCGTTTTGATAACGATACCGGCCACACGAAGTAAATTTATATTTAATAACGGTAATGGTTATCTTTATTTATTATTCGGTTATTCTCTTGGAAAATGTGTTACGAAATTGTTCGTTTATATCAACTCAAGTTGTGACCATCAATTTCAATATACAATAATAACTTCACATTGCGTTGGAGATGCCTGGCTTATATGATTTTCTCCACTAAAGAAGATGGTTCAATGCAATTTGTCAATGCCATAGTGCGGTAAAGAGGAGGGGGCGTATGTGGCTTGGAGGAGTGGGAGGCGCTATGTAATATAATCACATTATATATATGTTTATAGTCACAGTATGTACATATCAGGTAGAAAAAACGTACGGTGTCGTAATTGCAGGATGAGATTCTCACATGTCATCGTCCCCGTATGATAAATTGCTTATCGGATGGGACATCGATCAGAATCAGTTCTTTAAGACGTTGTGAAGACGTTTTTTTTACGTTTAAGTATTATGCGCGGTTTTGGCGAAGATATTTTTATAAATATGATAAATAACGCAGAAAACGAAAGCGTGTTCTTGAAGTTTGAAATGTTAAGTAGCTGTGCGACATTTTTTTTTAGAATTATTTAAATTTGTTGTGAAAAATTATGTTTCTTAGTTGTTTTATGAAATAATAAAAAAATACTATTTTCTCGTTATATGATATAACGTATGAAAGTCATAAAAAAAGACTAGAGGCCTTTGAAATGTGGTCCAGAGAAGTGAGCCCGATGCTTAGGTTCTTCATGCAACACGATGGTCTTCTTCACGACATTGTGGAAGGGATGGTTGAGGGTAGAAACTGTAGAGGGCGCCTTAGACGGGAGTATTTGCAGCAAGTGTTCGAGGACATGAGTTTTAGCTCTTATTCTGAGCTGAAGAGGACTGCAGAGGATCGAGAGGATTTGTGATCGAGATGCAAGATTTTGTTGCTGCAAACCAATCTACCGGATTGGTACTACGAAGAAAAAGTCAAAACGACATATAGTCAGCCGAAATGCCAAAATTCTGGCACTCTCTTAAGCTCTAAAACATAAAAATAAATAAACAGAATGATTCTGAATAAGTTCCATTTGCGTTTATTGTAAGGTTTTCCGTTTTTCTTTCAGCGCTAAACATTTTCCTGAAATTCAGGCGCCGCTGAAATCGGCAATGAAATCAACAAGCTTGTACTATTATTTATTTAATTAAGTTGTTTACTTCTCTCCGCGGGTTTGTGAGCGAGAGTCCATCACCAACCGGAAGACAATTAATTTTCATTTGGACGCCTTAGCGATTCGCCGAATTTGAATTTTATTTATTTCAGGTCGACTCACTGAAAGGAGCCTGAAAAATTTCACAACTCTGTGCGTGATTAATATTTTTTTTTTTTCAAAACATCGTTCATTCACATTGCGACAGTTAAAATGGTTTTCAAATAACAGAACATCTATATGAAACATCAATTATTCTAAGAACATTTTTTAAAGTTTGTGTTTCAAATATCAAAATATTTTTGTTTTTTTTTTTAATTAAATACATTTATTTAAATAAAGTTAATTTTAACGACTAAATGGTTTTTGTCTTGTTAACTTCAAAATAATTACCTCGTTGAAATATCCAATACACAAATCACCTATAATATGCTTTGGTTACTACACCTTTTCTTCTTCGTAGTAGTATCAATCCGGTGGATTGGCTTGCAGCAAAAAAATCTTACATCTCGATCTCAACTCTTCTCGATCCTCTCCAATCCTCTATAGCTCAGCATTAGAGCTACAACTCATTTTTTTTAAACACTTGCTGCAAATACTCCCGTCTAGGGCCCCCTTTTGCAAATTATACCCTCAACAATCGCTTCAACAATGTCGTGAAGAAGACCATCGTGGCTCATGATAAGACCGATCCATCGGGCTCGCCTCTCTGAGATGGTTCTTACAAGGTACCTATCTTCCTTGATTATGCTGAGAACCGTATTGTTCATGACGTGATCTCTCCAGGAAATTCTGAAAATTCTTCTGTTTACCACATCTCATAGGCCTCTAGTTTTTTTATCACTTTCAGATAAGCACCATGTCTCACTATTTATAACAGGTATATCCATAAAATAATAAAATTATTTTTAATTTTAAAGATATATTCGATTTTACGTTTCTGGTATTAAACAAAGGTAGGCTTTTAAATTAACGAGCACTAAACATAATTATAGATATTTTAATGGCTCTTTTATTGTCAATTTATCACGCGCAATGAATAATTAAGGTTCTATTTGTCCACTCCCGTAAAACGTACGGCCGGTCGTAAATAAGGGTTATTTTAAAATGACGTGCTAAACGATAGGCGCTTAAGCCTTCCCACCGTATCCAGCACACATGTTTGTCGATAATATGTATTTATGACTTAAAACACCAGAACCCGGAAACTAAAATATGTTACTTCCGCTTTAGAGCAATGACACATTCAGTGAAGACGCTGAAAGTCATTGAAACAAACGAGTACACAAACTAGATGTTCTATAATAATATAAACTTTCAATCACATTATTTCGTAAAATGTTTCCCATAAATTCGCTTTGTTCAACTGGTCTTTTGTTCAGATGTCTGTAACTCTCCTCTTGCCTCTACTTTTTTCTAACCTTAATCAATTGTTATATTTTTATGTTTAGTTTTAAGTCAGTCCTGACAAAGGGGATTTTCCACTGAAACCGTTAAGCTTATGAGTGGTTTCATACAAAATTTTACTTGTTTTATTCGTTAAATATGACATACTACAATGTTACTGCGTTTTTCTAGTAGATATATATTGAATTTTTAATGTTTTGCCTGAATACCTAGTACCTACTGATATCTCTACCAGAGAAACGACTTCACGTCACCGGGATAGTTATCGGATCGCGTGGTGGAAGTATGAGGAACAGATTAACAACTCACAGAATTTTTCCGAAGCACATTGACATATATTTTCGATTATGACTTGATTTCCCCGCTCGATGGTAACATGATGTTACTTTCACCTCGGTCGAACGGGACTTAACTCACGACTAAGTACGCTCATCATGGGCTGTAACCCAGCGTCACAAGTGGCAATCTACCGAATTAATGGCACACCAATGTGACAGACAGCCATGTATATAACTAACGTCACATCCGTGACCGGACTTGTCTGAAATGCCAATATAGCGAGACATGCATGTCCGACAGGCGAAATAAGAGACGAAAGATTGTATATCGAGGTTTTCGGTACCAGTCAGCAGGGGTTATATCATGGTGATGTCACTGCTTTTAAAAATTTCAAGTATTTTAACTCATACGAGTATATATCCCCGAATTTACGAAAATATATTTTTTTACCTAATAATACAAGGATCGTAAAAAATTGTATAAATAAACGATATAATCATTCAGTAAGTAATGGAGATTGGGTAAAAGACCTAACAGTTAATATGATTCTGAGTAGTTATGCTGAGTATGTTGACCAGCTGAAATTCAGCAATTGCGTTGCTAGATACAGAAAAACTCACATCGCCGTTTGATGCCGTAAGGGAGATCCGCCGTAAACGTGACAAATGTCGAGGCATCACTTTAATGTTAACGTTTCCTTCACGTTTTACGTTGCACAGCGTGCGACCAATCTCGGCGACAGATCTCATATTTCACGCGCCACCGTGACGCAAATTTGCGTTTTAATTTGATTGTTGTAACTTCGCCTCAACATGACTACTTAGTACTTATACAGCGATATGACAATATAAGTGTATTTTCATTATTTTAAGGTGTTATATTTATTTAAATAATAAACATAATTGTTCACAGTTTTAATATTATTTTTTAAATCTAATGTATTATTTTTAGTTCAATAAATGTGTTATTTTAACTTTTATAAAACACAAATACATCTTGTAGTTTTCACTATAATGTTGATTGTTTTTATGAAAAGTAAACTTTTACATTGAACAGAAAAAGTGCATGTATTTTCTCAACAGATATTTATATATGATTTGCACATATTGACATCATAATGATATAACCCTTGCTGACTGGTACCGATAACCTCGATATACAATCTTTCGTTCCTTATTTGCGTTCGCTTGTCAGACATGAATGTGTACGCCATATTGACATTTTGGACAAGTATGGTCATAGTCATATTAGACTGCCGTTAGTGGCGCTGGGCGAGAGCCCGTCCCGAGCACGGAGCCAGTCGTGCGCCGCAGTCAGAATGCTGTGACTAGGTTCGCGCCACAAGTTTGAAAATTTTATCGTAAATATATGTCAATGTGTCTCTGAAGAAGTCTGTATATTATTAATCTGCTCCGATTCATGCCCTCATGCGACTGAATAACAATCTTTGAAAGAGAGGAGGATGTTAATATTTGCAAATCTTATTAAAGGCTTTCTTATAGCATTAAATTATCTATACTTGACTAACAACTTATTCAATCAATTATCAATAAAATGTTATTGATAATATATTCCACAATATTAATTGGGTGTAGACATGTTTTGTTTATATTGGCTAGTCATTATCGCGTCAATCACGTAAATTGCTTTGCTATGTGGCCGAATCATGTCGTCAAGCAATTAATATTGTGAAAGAAATTCTACAAAACCTTTATTTGATATATTTGAATTCCACGAAGAATTTTTGATCGAAAAAATTCCAAAATCGTATTCTTGAATAAATGGAAATGACGAAAGAGCAATACGATTTTTTTTTTAAACTGAAAATAACTACTTTTAGTTACTTTACCTTAAATACTAACACTTTCGCTTTCGGTTGTCGGCATATGCCGTAATAAAATTCCCCAACCGTTGACATCGGTTGTCGTGATATATCGTTTTGCTACTTCCTTATAACAGTTTTTTATGCATCATCTGATAGCTACAGAATACGAGAACCAATGTGATATATTAAAACAAACCAGATAACTAAATCTATGCTTCAAATACTAGTTATATAATTGACAGTATAATTTGTATTCATACCAAGCCGTAATGAAAGGGTTAAGTAAACGGTCAAATATATATGTTTGTGTTTCTTAAGTTATTTGCATGGCGGCAATTTTTTTATTGTAATTTAAAATAAAATAATAATCAGACATTTTTTTTCGAATTTTATTTGCACATAAAATAACACAAACAATAGTTAAAAAAATGAAAGCATAAATAGTGAAAATTATATTTTTGGTCTTGGAGAAGTGGCATTACAATCTTCTTGTATTGTAAATATGTTTTATGGACCATATGTGACTTTCAGGCTAATATGGCAAAGCGCCAGTAATGCGGAAGGATTATTCCGACCGTCGATCAAAGTTAATCAATTGCCCACGCCTCGATCCCGCTTGCTGCGTTTTCCTCTTCAAGACACCGCGAAAATTGACGGAAAATTTCTCGGCCGGGAAATTCTCTGGTGTGGGGCCGAAAAATAACGAAGCGAATCAAGGCGATATGACGTGGGAGATTGCCGGCGTATGGCATGATTTATGCTGTGCTGACTGTACTGACAGACTACGCGAGACGTGCTCGGAATTAAATAAATATAATTATTTTAGCCTGGCAACATTCTACGCGCGATAAATAAAAGCTATTTATGCGGAGCCTATCGCAGGATGCGCTACGGAAAAACGTTATCTTCGCAGTGTACACAAATCTTGTAATTTATGTTTATAATTATCTTTATTTTTGACATGTGGTAGCTAACATGTACAGCTCATATTCTTCTATTTGACAGTTAATCTTGCAACCATAAAAATTCAATTCTTAAAACAAGTTTAAAAAATTTAGTTTTCATTTTCAATGTTTTGAGCATTCATTTTGAGATATATTATAAATTATAAATATTTATTTATAAACCTTGTTTTTACATGGATCACGTAAGATATGTTCTCTATTAGGAGACTGCAGTTTTGAGTAACTCGTAGCCCTTCTCAATTCATCGTAAATGCCTTATATAATTCATCAATTTTAAAAATGTTACTGTTAAATAAATAAGTAATAATAAAAATTACAAATTAAAGAAACATGAAAGTTAATAATAATTTTTGATCACAAATAATGATAATAATAATACCTACATAATTTTCCTTTTTTTTCATCATCCTTGCAACCCTATCGGTCTTCCTCTCCTATCATCCCCTAATAGAACACCCCTACCCCCTCTCCTACATAAAATGGGTTTGACCACTTATAAAGTACCATCACAGCTCATTTATCTCTTAACAAGTGATGGATTGAGAAAGGATTCGAGTTGATCTAAGCTGCAGTCTCCTAATAGAGAAGTAATCTTACGTGATCCATGTAAAAACAAGGTTAATAAATAATTATTTATAATAAAATTGATTGTTTGACTTTGTGGGCATGTTAATTATTCTAAAGTTGGTCAAGAGATGATGATAGACATCAATTTTTTCAGGCCCCTAGGGATCCTGAAAGGCTATTCGTTATTAATAGATAGTCAATGTTATCACACAGAAAAGAAGGGATGTGTGCTTAGGTATGTATTTATTCCGGCTCTTGCGTGGCGTGTTCGGCAACCCTAAAATTTTGTTGAAAATCAGTTTGCGTGTCCTCGATAAATATCTAAGAATAAAGAGGCACAGATTGTTCGCTCTCCCGAAGAGTAACACTATTCTGCCAGAAACTATGCCTCTTGGGAGAGGTATCAGGGTGTACAACCAAATCACCTTAGATGTTGATATATTTCACGTAAAGGAGACCCAATTCAGGCATGAATTCCACGAGTTTCTTTGGAGAAATGATTTGTTGGCGTCGTCTATTTGATGGGCATTGGGACCTTCTGTTGCTTGTCTTTATTGCTTTATTCTTAATACTAAATCATAAGGACCTATAGTTGTCTATAAGTCTTGATTGTTCTTTAGTAACGATTGGAATTCTTTCAAATTTTTATTGTTCTTTAGTGAAAAATTAAATAAATTGAAATTAAATCACTTTTCTTAAGTAATGAAATAGTATAAGAATCCAATAACACGACTCAATATGTAATAATGTGTTGATTTCTCGGCTTGATAAGGTTACGTTAGTAAACTAATGGTTATCCCGTTGGGAAAAAAATCGTCCATGCTTTTTTTTATCTTAGTAATTGATTAAATAAATAAAAATATTATCTAAGATGTTGTTTTTTTGTATTGTATGTGTCAGTTTTTAATGATCTCTTAATAATTACTAATAATTGGATAAGTTAATGGTACCATGAATAACGTCTATGCCGCAAAACCAATTAAACATGTTTCAAGAAAAGTATGATTGATCTTTTTCTTGGAAATCCCATAAGGAAAATAAATTCAAAACTAGATTGGCCGCATTCCCAGGAGAGACGAACTTTCCATTTTGATATTTTTTTCATCTCAATTTTTATATCAACTTAAAATAGTGTAATGTGAAGAAAATAATAATATTTTGTAATATTAAAAATACTTTTGTTTTTTTAATAATGTATTTTTGCTAGCTTTTCGGAATCACGTAAATAATTTACGTGTATTTGAGTAAAATAGGTTTGGAATACGTTTTATTCAGAATAAAAAGTAATAAATTTTGACAGAAAAAACGTGAATCAAAATAATAATTAATGTGAATTTAAAAACAACACAAAATATAAATTTAGAATCTTATTTATTTTCATTTTTATTATTTCCTATTATTCTTGCTCCGCAAGCAACTTACTAAAATATTTTTACGAAGCATCTTGATGTACGGCTGTGGTGTTTATCTAAGAGTGATAAGAACATACTATAGGCCTTTGAGATGTGGTTTTATAGACAAATTCTCGGAATTTCCTTGAGACCACGTCACAAACAATGAATTTCTCAGCATAATCAAGGAAGATAGGCACCTAGTAAGACCATCTAAGAGTGGTAAGCCCGATGGATCGGTCACATCATGCGCCACGATGGTCTTCTTCACGACATTGTGGAAGGGATGATTGAGGGTACAAACTGCAGAAGGCGCCATAGAGGGGATTTTTTGTAGCAAGTGTTCGAAGATATGAGTTGCAGCTCACATTAGTTGCAGCTCTCTGAGCTAAAGAGAACTGCAAAAGATGGAGAAGAGTTTAGATCGACATGCAAGATTTTGTTGCTGCAAACCAATCCACCGGAATGATACTACGAAAAAGAAAAATATTCTTGCTTGTAAATTATTTTATAAAATTGTTATTATCTTTGATTTGAACTTAGTGAACTTTGCAATTGTTCACACTACAGCTTCTAAGATGAAAACTTATTATTTATAAGAAATAATAAATGAAATTTACACTTTTTGCCGATTACCTTCATTGAGTGATCAAAGCAATAAATAACATTATAATGTTTCATTGCTCTTGATAGTGTCAGTAAATACCTCAAATGTAAAGGTCAATCAATCATTCTTACCTTTTAAAATGAAGGCATAATTTTACACTTTGGAAAATCATCGTAAAACCCAGAACCTTTTTCCGCTAATACAAGAGATTAGTCCGGCCAGTAGGCTGTCGTTAAAAGGGTCTGAGAAGCATTAAAAACTATGGCGGTGCTTGGCAGTGATGCTAAATCTTTTATATTTTACAATTACTTTACTTATTAAATATTAATCCAATTCATGTGGCAGAGATGCAGATGCTGAGGTGGGCGAGCGGTGTGACTAGAGTGGACAAAGTTAGAAATGAGCATATTCGGGGTTCATTTCAGGTGGTTCCCATACCTGAAAAGAAGACACGGAGAGATGAAAACCACATGGTGAAGAAAACCCTCAATATACCCACGCTGAGAAGAAGACCTGGAAGACCACAGGAAACCTGGACTGCAACTGTATACAAGGATCTAAAAACTACGGGCTTGACCGAGAATGCAACGCAGGACAAAACGACATGGCAAATGTGCACAAGGAGAGCCCACCCCAGACGATGGAAAATGGCTAGGCTAAAAAGAGACTATACTAACGAAATAACGACCAGTCTTGTGTCAAACAGTACTAATCAAAGAATATACTAACTTTGCAGCCTTAGACTGAGGTCTATTTCATATCTTACTGATGCGGGGAAGCCATCTCTAACAAGTATTTTTTTGCATGTGTCCAGTAATGGGTACCAATCTTCGTTCTCCAAAAACAGGACAACACAGGAGAGTTTCACCTCTTTTTCTTCTTTAGCCTCGCCATTTCCCATCATCTGGGGTCGGCTTTCCATGTGCACATTCGCCATGTTTGCCAGTCCTGTGCTGCTTTTTCGGTCAAGCCGAGGGTCGTCTCTTTATATAGGGCTAACTCAACTCCCACCTTCAAACGTGAAATAGTATTAGAAGCGATTCTACCGACACGTATGGAACATATAAGACAAACATTAAAAAAAATTATAAAGATACCGATATTAATACAATTGATAAAACAACTATAAATATATGTTTACAAGTAATCAGTAGCTTAGAGTTAATACTAACGAGTGTCGCAATATATATTAAGAAGTCTCTTTATTATATACCTTAAACTTATTGTTTTTATTTGTAGAAGTTTTAATTACTAAATTAAAAAGTAAAAGTAATAACAAAATAATATTTGTTATGAAATCAATTCGAAAGTATATATATACAACTAATTTAAATATTTAAAATTTCTAAGGTCTTCACCGCCAGATTTGATATTGTGGCTTTTGGGTTTAGCCGTGTGTGGCGAATTTTTTTTATCAATATTTCAACCGCCATTGCAGGGGTCTTCTTCAGGATTGATGATTCAGTTGTAATGAAAGCCATTGAAATCAAAATATATTCCATCAACATCAACAGGGATGACGGTTTGATTCTCAAAACAGCATGGCTTCCACCTCCAGCACATACTCAAAAACCTGTAAAGACAAGCAAGGACAACCACAGTCCGACATGACGTTCGTGGAGGTATGCTTCTTAGAACATACTCATTATGTTGAAATATTGGTAAAAAGAAATTCGCTACACACGGCTAAATCCAAAAGCTACAAGATTTAAATAAAAAAAAAACATTAAATTTATTAAAAATCCATACAAATGTTTTGAACAACTATTGTTACTTATAACACGTAGCTAGTCAACAGTATGACCCATTTCGTTTCGGATTCATTAATCACTATTTTCTCTATAATATCTTTATAGAAAATATCTCGGATCCCGACCTAATGCGCCGTGAATTATCCTGGAAGTAAGCCTCTCTACACGGTGCTAGCCGAATGGCCTACCATATTGGGGCAATTTTATTTATTTTGAAAAATATTTTTAGCCAAAACCTATTAAAACTAATATATTGTTCCTCCATAATATTATAATTTTATTATGTGTTTGTAAACTATTTATAAATAACGTAACTAATAGATTTAACCGAATTACTTTCATATTAAACTTGAATAATTCATAATCAATAAAATTAGGGAAAAACATACAATAAATAAACGTAATATTACAATGTATTCAACTAATATATATGAATTTGTAAGCTTTAAGTAAATAATTTACATTATTTAACTGGATGATTTTCTTCTTTACTTAGTGAACGCTTACATAAACAATTCTTCGTAGTATCAATCCGGTGGATTGGTTTTGCAGCAACAGAATCTTGCATCCATTCCTCTCGGTAAACATAAACAATAACTCATTTAATTTTGTAAGAATACCATAAAACAAAATAAACAACTATCTCGCATGTTAAAATTTACAATTTTAAAGGATTCCAAATTAACGTTATTTTTTTTAACACTATAGAAATGATAATTCCGCTTGACATTCAATTGAAAAAAACATTAAAATGACATACCATACTATAAATAGTATTGGTTCATCTATTTAATCTCGACATTATCGCATGGTTAACAAACTCCAATCAAGACACCACGCTTAAGATATTGAAAATGATAATAATAATTTTAATTATTCAGCCACCACAGGCATAAAAATTGGAATTTCATACATAAAAAACGAAAGAAAATTCAAGGTAATAAATAACATTTAACAATTTTAACAACTACTACTCAGTGAGTGGAGCACCGGATCCCCGCTGGGTGGCCACATGAAGGCGCATCCAGTGCCCCTCCAACCGAGAGTCCCACCAACCGCCCACACAATGACCATTGCGTGGGACTGCCACGAGTGAGCGCCCACAGAGAAGCGCCTTTAACATTTTTAACTTCTTCTTTGTAGTATCTATCCGGTGGATTGGTTTGCAGCAGCATAATCTTGCATCTCGATCTCCATTCCTCTTGGTCCTCTGCAACCGTCTTTAGCTTAGCATAAGAGCTACACTCATGTCCCCGAACACTTGCTGCAAATACTTCCGTCTAGGGTGCCCTCTACAGTTTCTACCCTCAACGATTCCCTCCACAATGTCGTGAAGAAGACCATCGTGGCATATGATGTAACCAATCCATCGGCATCGCCACTCTGAGATGGTTCTTATTAAGTGCCTATCTTCCTTGATTATCCTGAGAACCTCATTGTTCGTGACGTGGTCTCTCCAGGAAATTCCGAGAATTTTTCTGTATGACCACATCTCAAAGGCCTATTGTCTATTTTTATCACTTTCAGATAAACTAGATAAGATATTTTTGACATAAATAATAGGCAACTAATAAGAACCATCTCAGAGAGGCGAGCCTGATGGATTGGTCACATCATGCACCACGATGGACTTCTTCACGATATTGTGGAGGGATGGTTGAGGTAGAAACTGTAGAGGGCGCCCTAGACGGGAGTATTTGCAGCAAGTATTCGAGGACATGAACTGTAGCGCTTATGCTGAGCTGAAAAGGGTTGCGGAGGACCAAGAGGAATGGAGATCGAGATGCAAGATTCTGTTGCTGCAAACCAATCCACCGGATTGATGCTACGAAGAAGAACATAAGTAACATAAAAATGTTTTTTTTTTTTTAAATAAAATGTATACATGTATAACCAGTATATATATATAACCTTGTTTAATCTGACTTGGATCTAAAATAATTTTTAAATTAAATAAAATTTATCTTTAATCCGGGACTAACTAAACGTAGCATGTAAGAGTAGTAAAACGCTTTGTGTAATGGACCATGCCCTTAGCATATTTGGGCAGTGTATTCAATAATCGGCTTATTAGAAAAGTGGGCGGGGCAAATTTTCAGGGGAGGTGGCCATTTCTGAAGGAAAAGTTTTAGCCCGAGGCATTACGGCCCACGCACAAAATATCGCCAATTCTAGGAGAAGGTTTGCTAATAGGCCGATTTTTGGATATTAGCTGTAGATTATGCTTCCGTGGTTTGTTCCACCTTTAATGCCAAAGTTGAATTCATTTTAAAAGAAAGCTTTCAAGGATGATCGCTTTAAATGTTATCTATTTTGAGCTTAACAGTTTACCCTGCTGATTAATATATTAAAACAGTGTTTTTTTATAATTTTAAATTAATTTAAATAAGTGACTAGTATTTATAATTCACATTTATTTTGTTGATACTGCTAAATATTCTTCCAGGTATCAAGCTGGAAAAACCCATTCATCGTGAAATAATTGTCGACTAAGCTGAAAGTTAAAGATATAATTAAAAGGATTTTGTAAAATTGAACAGAAAAATATAACATTTTATAATGGTTCAATACATTAAGATAACCCTTGACCATATAATGTCTTTTTTCAATGGTTTAACCTGCACACATATAAAATCTGTAAATATGTGTGTACTATTTTTCTATTTCGATAACATTAACGTTATAAACTGACAAATACATTAAGATAACACATACCCCTTGATTTTATAACGTCTTTTTTCAGTGGTTTTACCCGCACACATATACAATATGTAAATATGTGTGTACTAACGTAGGAACTAATACTTATACATACCTATATAAGTCACTGCCAGTTTTTAATATAATCATTATTGAAGATGGTCTCTAGGGAGGCCGAAACATGTAATCGTTTAAAATAAATATGAATCAAAACTAAATACTTTAAATTTGTAAATTTTTTAATTAAATTAAATTTAATATCATAATTATGCAGTTTCACCAAGTATTGTCAGTTGATATTCTAAATGGTTAGGATTTTTTTTTCAATTTAATTTAGCATATTTTCATCCAGGAATTGAGTGAAAATTTATGTAAGCCAAGTATGTGAATTTCAAAATTTAGCTTTTTTTATGTAAAAGTGATAATGAGATAGTTTTTTTTTTTAAAAGTTATAAATGTTATTCTTCATAATCTGCCATATTTTTTTTTTATTAATTGATGTCAAGAATCATGCTTAAAAAAACACCCAAATATATTTTATGGCTTCTCCAGCTCTCGTTTCTTCTAGTCTTCGTGCTCATGCGCTATCGGAACCATAAACGTTCCTTGATGGATCTTTTAATGCAGATATGGTTTGAGACAATGCAAATAAGCAACTACATCAAAGATAATACAACTTAGGTATCATTCAAAAAAAAATGTTTTCAGCAACTGTACAAACTATCCATCCAAACAAATCCTGAAAGCGCATACTCTTTCGTAATGTATTCCACCGTTTCAGTTCAGTGAGTACTGAAACGTTCCCCGGCCTTTTCTGTTCCCGGGGTTTGAACCGATCCTTCGTCGCCAGGGGAGTTTTCTCTACCTGCTCATCAATATTACAGGTGGGCTAAATTCACCACTTTTCCTGGATGTTTAATTCATTTCCATTAATTCGAATGAAATATAAGGCGATACCGATGTTTGTAAATGTTGTTTTTTCAGGCTTACGATACTTCAGCATTACTTTGATGAAAACCTAGATGAAAATTTAACGGAATAGTTCAATTTTTAGTTAAACAGTAAAAAATAATATATTTAATAACAGAAAATAAAAAAAAATACAATAAATTTCGCCGAAGTATCTATAAATCTACAAGCTCAATGGCCGACGGGTATAGCTCAATGGTCAAAGCGTGAATTTGATCATACCAACCGGGGGTATTTAAGAGCTCAGAAATCGATTAAAAATAAAAAAAAATTAATCTTCGTCGGGGATCAAACCCACAACCTTTGGTTTGTAAAGCAAACCATTGACGATTAAGCTATACCCGTCGGTTGAAATATACGTAAAATATCATGTTACAGATAAAAATTGATGAAATGGGGATCGACCAACGAATTAATATTTTTGTACATTTAAAGTATAAAGAGCGTTGCTACATTATTTAAATGTATCCTTATTCCCAAACTAAATTACAAAGATAAATAACGTCAACTTTTCGCATAAAAAATGAGAAAGTTCTTCAGGCGCTTAAACAATTTTCTTCAGGCTCATGATATAACGCGGGAATGTACACAAAAAAGTAAAATTAATCCCCAGCAAGCGAGTTTTGAACTTTCGGTAACTACTTTTAAACTTAAACTACGAGTTTATCATCGCACTTGTTTTTTTCTTTCCAGAGATAATATGGGACTTTGTAAATAAGCTACTTACTTATGAGAAATTGTTGTTACATCCATCGACTTTCGATAAAAAAAATACCTTAAATTTTGTAATTATATTTATTTTTAGCCTTTACTTTGAAATCAATTTCAAATATTTACTCATGTCTATATCAATGGTCAAAGCATTTGTCTTGCAATCCAAAGGGCACGGGTTCAATTCCAAACGGAGATAAAAAAAGAATCGATTTATGAGCTTTAAAATACCCCGGTTGGTGTGAATTTGATCCCTCGCCCGTAAAATGACATTCATAGCCGATTAATTGAAATTCGTGGTAGACGAAGGTTGTCGCGTGAAGACCACCCATTCATAGTTAATTCCTGTAATAATAAGGATGATGCGTAAATCACGGACTGTAGTCTATGGCGTCGGCGAATCAAAACTCCTCATGCAGCGCTTACCTATATGCAATACGTTAAGCGTCATAGGATTCCACTGATGACACTTCAGAGTCACTATCACCTTCTGTCAGTAATCTCCTGTAAGTGCTTACATAAAAAAATGTAGTATAGTATATTTTAACGTATTTTTTACAGGCTTCATAGAAGGAAGACCGCTGAATTGGACAAGTTTTCAGTTTATCAGAGAGAATTTATTGATCAAAAAAATCATAAAAAAACATATTTGCTTAAAACAAGGAGAAAGAAAAATGGACATAAAAACGAGAATATATCAAATTAATAGAAGTAAGAATTAGATATTTGAATTATTCTTAAAAAATATATATATATAATCGTGCCGGAAACGATAGGATCAGATCCTGTCTGCCCTGAAGGGGGTGACGTCGATGGCGTTACTCCCGGCCATCATCAGGTCTTCCTGAGTGCAGTTACTCG
Organism: Glossosoma conforme; assembly: GCA_022606575.1. Classification (NCBI taxonomy): domain Eukaryota; kingdom Metazoa; phylum Arthropoda; class Insecta; order Trichoptera; family Glossosomatidae; genus Glossosoma; species Glossosoma conforme. The sequence continues at coordinate 419,439 of JAGTXR010000027.1, forward strand.
GACACAGCGCACACTCCAGAAGGTGTGACAGTGTCTGCTCTACGCCGCTGTCATATTCAGTCGGTTCGCTGTAAAACTGCAAGGCTTTCATTTGTGTCTTCGTCTTGCATACCTTAGTCTGAAGTCCTTCATATATTCCACCCCTGGTCGTGCCAAGAGGCTAGATCCTCTTTCGGGGCAATTCAAGTATTCCCCTCAGTTGCGCTTCTCCACATAATAGGTTCATTATATTGAAGCATTATTTAAATATACACAATGTACACTTTGCGTCAACTCTACAGCACCTGTATCGTCCTTATTCTTCTTTAGGGCTGTGGGATATCAATATATATATTCATCATTTGAAACCCTCACTTTTTTTTTCATTATCCTAATATCCTCTTATTTCAGTATAAATTTTACTCTTATATAATCCAGTGATTACATATGTTAAGAAGCGTATTAAACGCTCCGCAATAATTAAAGAGAACATTCGCCAAATAGGAAACACATTAATTGGGGTCTTCAATACCCCCGTTGTGCACTGGACGGTCAAACGCCGCACGTGGCGAAAGTTTCGCAGAAATTTATTAAAATGGAACTTGAGGGTCGCGCGAGGGTTAAATCCAAAACAATGGGTCTGGGGTTTTTTCTTCTCTTCATACATTGTTAAAAGGGAAACATTAGTTCATTGTCCGTGTCTGTAATTAAGCGTGCCGGGACTTTTGCGGGACATCGCTGGGGAGAAGGAGCGATCCGTTGGGGTCAAAAAATACCCCACTCCATTGTACAGAGCCGAAACTGATCCTGTAAAAGAATTTTTCATTTCATTGAAAAAAATCTTATAGTGAAATATTGAGCCTGTGGCAATATCATGTCCACAAAGTGCGCCAACGCAGCACTGTCAACGAAAAAGTCACGTTCAAAACCTTCAGACAAACTAACAAGGCTATGGATTATGTCGTGGAGATTACGAGGAGATTAACCGGCTGGTATAGCTCAATGGTCAAAGCTTTTGCTTTGTAAGCCAAAGGTCGTGGCTTCGATCGCCAACGGAGATAAAAAAAAAGTATTTTTAATCGAATTCTTAGCTCTAAAATACCCCCGGTTGGTGTTAATTTGATCTCTCACCCGGAAAATGCCAGTCATAGCCTATTAATTATAATTGGTGGTAGACGAAAGTCATCCCGTGAAGACCACCCATTCATAGTAATTTCCTGTAATAATATAGGATGATGCGTGAATCTCGGGCTGTAGTTGTTGATGTTGGCGGATCAACACACCCCATGCAGCGCTTATTCACATGCACCATGGTATGCGCATAGAATTTTATAGATGATACTTCAGAATAAAAAATAAAAAACTAACATGGCTATGAATTCTGTCACCACGTGGAGATGAAATGCGCTTGAATGTCAATAAGAAAAAGTGTCATTATTCTTTATTTGTTAAGTTGTATTAGTTAAATGAGCATTAATATTTAAATTCGATAAATTTAGGTCCTCAACGATATAAGTGATGTTATTGTTCAGCTTCCATCAATTGCCTTTATTGCGTCTTCATCAGATTCAATTGGCCTACCAGAACGTGCTACTTCCTTCTTATTTACATACATCGGATATTTGTTTTTCGTTTGAACATAATTTATACCTTTAATATGAAAATGCTGCTTTCCACACATATTTGAAAGGGAACGCTACAGCCAAAAACTACTACGTAGAATCAAGCGAACTCATTTACGAGTAAGCTTTGCCATGTTATGATCATTACCATGTCCGCTTCCCTAACTGGAGAATATGTGGGTATAGCTCGGTGGTTCAAGCGTTTTCTTGGCAAGCTGAAAGTCATGAGTTCGATCCCCGACGAAGATTAAAAAAAACACGATTTCTAAGCTCTCAAATACTCCTTGGTGTGAATTTGGTCGATTACTCATAAAATTCCAGTCATAGTATATTAATCGAAAATTGTCGTAGACGAAATTCGTTCCATGAAAACCACCCATTCACAGTCAATTCCTGTTATATTAAGGATGATGCGTGAATATAGGGCAGTAGTCTATGACGTTGGCGGATCAAAATTCTGCATACAGCGAAATTTAACACATTTAGCGTCATAGAATACACACATGAGACTTCAGCTTACCTGTCACCATCTGTCGGTATTCTCCTGTCCAAGTATGTGCTTTTATAAAAAAAATGCTATAATACGTTCGGTCACCACAATATGCTTGCTATATCAGAATTTAAGGTAAATATAGATATGCGGCTTAAGTGTTAAGTTTACCGAAAAAAAACCATTAGATCTGTTTTTAAGCCCTGGTCACTGGTCTACCCAACTAATGACTAGGCAAGGTGCTTTAAATGACAGATTATACTCATTTAATTAAGTTTCAAGCCCAAGTTGCCACTGTGGCGCATCCTTCCAGACCCCAGAGCACATTCTCAGGGAATGTCAGTTCCTCTTTTTAGAAAGGAGTCATTTTCTATGCAGTTCGAGGAAGTCACCTAGGCCCTATCAGGCATGCAGACTTTGTGGCCACTAAAAAAAAGTTCCACGCATTTACAATTTTTGCTCGTATTTTTGGTGAGAGAATCTATCTTCCATCTCCATCTCTTTACAACCCATGAATGCGATTCTAATATTTTTCACGGGTTCTTTCTTTAAGTATTTCCGTGCAGTGGGCACAATTGTTCAGAGGGGACTCCCACTGGACATATCAGTTGCTAACTGATCATAATCTGAATGAGCACGTCAACAAGGAGACTTAACTGTCCTCCAGTATGATGTGGGTGTGAGGCGGATAAAGTCCAGATCTTTTTTCAAAAAATTACTGAAATATATATATTACATGATTGACAAATAGCAAACTGATTCGCATCTGTGGGAATAAAAAAAAAACCACTAGTATTTATATTAGAGCTTGGAGTATTTAAAATTTGAAATTATTAACTCTGTAGAGTAATTAAGGGCGTTAAAAGATTATGTGGTTGTATTCAATAAGCATTTTTTAACGAAGTCGTTGGAGATTTCATTAACATTTGATTAAAACAGCGAGACTGAATATGCAAGAAATATTGCGTCAAATCGACCATTTTTCTCATCTCCTTACATTTTTTTTTCTGGAAAATATTATTAATTAAAGGAGATTTCCTATTTACTTGCTATTAAAGCGTCGTAACATTTTTTAAGCTTCTTATTATTTTATGCAAGACTTAAAATTATTTTTAGAAAAAAACGAGAATATTTGATGGTACAAAGCGATATACATTTTTTCAATTAAATGAGAGAGTAGATAAGATTATATATTTGTGGTGAATTTTGAAAAAAGTAAATTTAAAGAATTTCTTGAATATCAACACTGTCATAAATTGAATTTTTATGTTTGTATACAACATAAAAGTATTTCAATAATTTAAAATTATGTGAAGTAAAAACAACTTCTTTTTCTTTTGTTTAGCCATTTCCCATCATCTGGGGTCAGTTTTCCTTGTGTACATTCAACATGTCTGTTTGTCATGTGTTGCATTCTCGGTCAAGCACAGAGTTTTCAGATGGCTGTCTACAGTTGCAGTCCAGGTTACCTGTGGTCTTCCAGGTCTTCTCGTGCATCATGGTTTTTTTATTTTTTTTGGAGTTTTTTTTTTACTGCCGGTCGCCAATAAATGGTTATGTAAATACAACATTAAAATTAATATTTTTAAAAATGAAAAATATATTTAAGTACTGACTAATTTTTACAAAATATATCTTCTATATTTTTCTAATATATTTTCACTTAGTTAACCAAGTTTCATAAAATATATAAGAAACGTATGAGAAAATATACTTGCCTACAACATATTATATTTCAAGCATAATTTGACCCAAAAAGAAACGTTTTAGAACAGGTGATATATTTTACATGTACATATCATTCAATTTTAGCTTCTTTTATAATATGTGTTAATTTCTCAATTTAAGTAGGTGATCAAATGGTGCAATAAAAATGAGTGAGACGATTGGAATAGGTCTGGTACAACAGTATGTGGTTCGAATCTTTGGCCCATAGCTTATTTTCTAAGCGGTTAATAAAATAAAACTTGCAATGTTAATGTATAAGTGTAAAAAATTGTGACAGGATTTTTAATGTGGAAAAAGATCTAATTTAATTGTACGATTGCGAATACAAATATATTCAATGTAGTTACTTTTCAATTTAAAAGTGCTTCGTATACAATTATAAAATTTGAATAGCCCGAGTTTAAGGAGAACAAAGACCGTAAAATTTAACCTACGTATTCCTTTTGTAGCACTCTTAAGACGAATTTATTGGTTACAGGAGCGTAAAGGAAAACAAAAGCACTTTGAGCTAAGTGTGAGTATCCGTTTATTCTACTTCCGGTCCTGAAAGAAGCCTGCAAGCAGAAGCTACTTGCAAGTGTTTCAGGTATTTCAGGTTCCCTCTCTGAAAAGTTTAGCCATATCGTTTTCATACGTTTACATTTTCATTCTGTGCGCGAGCTTTGGTCTTGGAATAAGGTAGTCAAAATTATTATTTTATGCTTGTAATGTACTGGTTATACTTGTAACAAACAATTTATTAGCACATTAGAGAACAAGAATTGAATTCTTTTTCGTAGTATCAATCCGGTGGATTGGCTTGCAACAACAAAATCTTGCATCTCGATCTCCACTCTTCTTGACCCTCAGCAATCTTCTTCGGCTCAGCATAAGAGAAACAACTCATGTTCTCAATCACTTGCTGCAAATACTCTCATCTAGGGCGCCCTCTGCAGTTTCTACCCTCAACCATCCCTTTCACAATGTCGTGAAGAAGACAATCGTGGCGCATGATGTGACCAATCCATCGGGCTCAGCTCTCTGAGATGACACTTTCTAGGTGCCTATCTTCCTTGATTATGCTGAGAACATCATTGTTTGTGACGTGGTTCTTCAGGAAATTCTGAGAATTCTTCTGTATGACCACATCTCCAAAGCCTCTATTCTATTTTTTAATTTCAGATAAGTGTCTCATAGTCGTACATCAAGATGCTCCAAACAAATGTTTTGGCAATAAATACACAATAAAAAAACAATATTTCAATTAAAATTAAAATTTTAAAAAGGTTTGTAGGGTTTTTTAAATATTGGTACAATACATTTATTTTAATTGTGTGGCGTACATCAATAAACATAGGAAAAACAAATTATGTATTGGACAAACGCAAAACATATGAAACCATTTATAAATAATTTTTTAAGCCACTGCCTTAACTAAATGATTGTTTGAAGAAGGGCTAAAATAAAAATTAAAATAATTAAATCACCGAAAGTAAGAAAGTAGAAGCTATTTGGGAGATGCACGAAAATCCATAATTCTAGAAAAATATCCATTATTTACGTAAATTCTCAAGTGAAAATGTTTTGGTGTATTTTAAGAATAAGAGCATATTTAAATATTTTATTGTTTGTGAATCATTAAGCAATACTCAACAATTGGTACTTTCATACAAATCTACAGCAAACATCAAATTTATGACATTTTTAACATATAAAGTGAGAGTACAATAAACGTTGGCCGCTGGGACTATTAATACAAGCCTTTTATGTTAAATACATAATGTTAGCTTTTTATAAGTATAGTTAAATATTGGAATGAGTCCAAAGATAAAAGTTTAAGCAAAGGGTCGTAAAGGTCGTGTACTTAAGGCGTATTAAATTAAAAACTGTCATTGTTAAAAACTGAAAATGAGAATTTTTAATTAACAATTAAAATAACTCTAATATCCATTGCAGTATACAAGTATCATAGTTAAATTAATAAATGTGTAAATTTTCAAGTATTATGGTATGTTAGAAAAGCTACTGTAGTGCTCAGGGCGGGTCAAATACCGGGCGCCTGAAAGATTCCTGAAAGTCTTGCATGCGAGTTAAAGTATCGCTCGTGGAGTTGACGCTGAATTGAAATTCCTCTGAAGCTTTCGACCGAAGGCTATTTTAACCCTTCGTCGGTCTCAGTACGATCTGATAAATCAGGCGACTGTTTTATGGACACCACTCTTTTGTCAGACATATGAGCAAGCTCAACTTCTAGTAGCTTTTTGACTCTGCATCAGAAGAATACTTTCTCGTATAGCCTTAATTTGTCTATCTAATTTGTGCTTTATATGAATATATACTACAGAAACATCTGTCGTTATGTGATGTTAACAATGGTATATATATACATCAGGTTTCGTGTATTTGCTCAGGCAGAGAATAGTCGTGTGGATAGCGTAGCGTCTAGAACGGAGCAAAGGTTGCAAGGCTCTTGTTTTGAATCCTGCGTCTGCCGATAATGATTGAATGAATTGATGCGTATAGACATTTGGTGTTTAAAATTATGTGTATTTAATTACTATCTAATTTGTAATTATTTATGTCATGAGTGAAGTTAAAAAAATGTGCCTCGCAGGCACATTACGTCCGAAGTCATTTTGGTGAAAATTCATGTTGATTATCAATCTACAGTTCAAATTACAAGCAAATATGATTTGCACTGTTAAAACTGGTGACAAAAAGCACACCAATTCAAACTCAATCAATGCGAGAAGCTAATTTGCTTCAGTCATGAGGAATACGTCTGCGGATAGTGCAAGCAATTTACACCTCCAATATTTTCTGAAGAGTTCCACGCCTTCCAATCTGAACAAGATGGATCTATTGTATGTAAATAGGATATTTTACTGCTTTTAATGTTTGTTTCAACAATTATATTTAAGATTTATTTATAAATATTGATGACACTACTGTGTTCAATGAAAAAATGTTGCTTTTGAATATCTTCAAATTTATATACTTTTGCATTAAATTTCGCTTTATTTCTAAACAAAGACAGACCGAAAGCAAGTCCCCCAGTTTTAAGTAATGCGGTAGTTATGGCAACTTTAAGTTGTGTATCTGTCAGGCTCATTTCAACTGACAGAAGGTGCCAAAATATTGCGACAGACTCATCTATCTAATATATCTATCTAACTATTATCTATGAAAAAATATTCTCTATTTTTAAGTAATAATGTAGTTATGGCATGGACAGACTCATTGCGACCTACCAAATGCGCCAATATATTGCGATCGACTGAGGGTTAAAAGGAAGCGTAGCCTTACTATGCTGCAGCATCCAGAAGATTCCTGGTTGAAGGCTCTCTTTGTCTCCTGTTCGGATCTGCTCATCCGGGCGCGAGGAAACCCAGATGTGAGAAATCATCCATCACGGGAAAAGCTTGCACGTATGTGAATGCAAAAATGTTCAGTCGAGCTGACACGTTCTTCAAAGTTTGTCGTTTACTTTGTTTTGCGATGATACAGTTTCGCGTGAATATTTCAAAAATAAAATGTAACTTTTAAGCGGCGAGTTTTCTATCTCAAAATACAGCGATTGGTTGTTTATTTTTCCAGTGTGACGTCTCAAAATATGTAGCTTTATAAAAATGCTCATTATTTTTTCTTTCTTTGCAGGTAAATCTACAAAAACTGCCTCTAGAATATATGTAGCGGAAATTTTGAATTGTGCTTCGTATTAGTAAGTTTTAAATCTAATAATTAATTATTATTGTTTTTTTTCATAGTTTTTATTATATTTTGAAATCTTACTCAATAAAATAATTACTTAATGTTACAAATTTAAAAAGATGAAGCCACTCATAAGAATAAACTATATTAATGAATGTTGTTTCAGAGCTCGCTAAGCAGGAGACACCATTAAATTATTTGTCAAAACAAATACATGGACATCTTTTTTGAATTGGGCTTCTCTTAAATTATCTGTTTAAATGGGTTCATGTCCTTAGAAGCCACTATCATTTTTTTTTATATACCAGCAGTAACTTTAAGACCTTCTAAATACAATAATGATCAATTTAATGTTAAATAAATGGTTGTTATCTTGTATTATTTTATCCATTTCATTTATGAAGCATATTGTCATTGTAAATTATTTCCACTACCATAAAGGTTATCAACTGACAATACTTGGTGAAAATGCAAAATTATAATTGTAAATTTAATTTTAATTAAAAAACCATTAAATTAAAAATATTCAGTTTTGACTCACATATTATATAAATAAATTGTGAATCAAAACAATTTTTTTTAATTTATTAATTTTTTAATTTAAATTAATTTTAAAATTATATTTCCACAAAAGTTTAATCAATCTCCATGGTACATGTTCCTAAAAACATGTCTACCAGAAGGTATACTTCGAAACATAAATGGTTTCTGACAACTTCCATGACAGGAAGTAGGGGATTTCTTATATAACCTTGATTTTCTAATATGATTCAGTATCGGCTGGTGATAATAACCCATCGAAGTTTCGCTCCGTTTTGAATGTTGTGTAAATTCAGCAATCTAACGCTTGTACAATTTGAACCATCAACAATAGAATTGTATTTGCTTAAAAAGTATAGTAATATTCAAAAGTTCAAACCAAAAAAATGGTGTTATTTAAAGGAGAATAAATAACATGCATAATATTTATTATCCCTTTACGGGATGTGTTGCTTAAAACAGAGCTCAGTGACTAGGGATGGGAAGAGGATTGGCCGCAAAAAATGTCGTCTACTTACTCCAGCTGGCAGGTACTATTTTTCAATTTTGATTTGCCCACCCTTAGCTGGCACCCCTCGGGGGACGGCTCCGTCGTATTTCTCTGTTATTTTTTTCATTCCTCCGTCCACAAATAAGCCTCCATTATGTTATATGTTTTACGTGACCGAATTTTTAAAACACGCGCGGAGGGAAACATGCGAAAACATTTTCCGGGAATAAACATTGCGGAAAACATTGAGCGAAGGCTTTCGAATATGATTTTATTAAGTGTTTATCATTCCGCCAATTTCCGCCCACGCGCCGAAACAGGTGTTGAAAAGGTTTTTTGTTATTCGCATTGTTTAGTTGGATACCGTGGTAAACAAGTACAACGTACCGAAAAAATAAAAGTATAAACGTAGAATATTCAAGAGTTGTACAGCTTCAGCATATTCACAAATATATTAGTAAATAATTTAAGATAAAATAAATTATATTGCTTTGATTATTTTGAATTATTTCTTAACAATGCTTAAACCCAAACATTTAATGAATATTCGAGGAATTTTTTTGATGATGTAATCAAATAAAGCATAATATCTACAGACTGTAATTTTTCAATTATTTGTTTTTTTTTTCACTACAGAACATAATAAATTAAAAAAAAAACAAATCTTCACTAAAGTACAATCAAGATTAAGATACAAATATAGGTATTTATGATTAAGTAAAAAGAACAAATCAATAAAGACAAGCAACAGAATTTCCCAATGCTCATCAAAAAAACGACGCCAACAAATCATTTCTCCAAAGAAACTCGTGGAGTTCATGTCTGAATTGGGCCTCGCTTACGTGAAATATATAAGCAACCGAGGCGATTTGGTTGAACAGTCTGATCCCTCTCCCAAGAGGCATAGTCTCTGGTAAGTAAGAGCTATTCTTTGGGAGAACGAACAATCTGTCCCTCCTTATTTTCAGATATTTAGCAGGGATACAAATAACGATTTTCACCAAAATTTCAGGGTCCCCGAACACGCCGCGCAACAGCAGGAAGAAAGGCATGACTAAGCACACATTCCTTGTTGTCTTTAACTTAATGTACCACAACGTACTTACGAAATCTCATCTGTGTATTATATGACGTTCGCCATTTTTAAATACGGCTAAGTGCTACATTTGAATTGTTGATCCACACACGGCAAAGAATTTATTTAAATTTATTAAACCTATTTTCAGTCTAGAATTTATGCATTTATCCATATTTAAAGTAACTTAATAAACCTGCGTGCTGTTTATACGATGATTTTTTCTACTACCAATTTAAAATAAGAAATTTTCATAGTCATTTTGCGTGTGAGAGATTAAAGTCACACCAATCGTGGATATAGTCGTATAAATAGAGCTTAGTCCAAGTAGCTGCATCCAGGAAGACCTTATGATGGCCGGGAGTAACGCCATTGACGTCGCCTACTTCTTGGCAGACAGGATCTGACCCTGTTGTTTCCGACACGATTATTTAAGTAATATATCTTTGAAATTGATTCGATTTTTATTTTATTATTATTCACACGAACTTGTGTATGGTAAACACAACGCTTTAACACTAAGCCATACTCTCCAGAATAAAAATACTTAATATACACACATGTCTAGTATACAAGAGATGCCTTCTTTACTCGAACTTTGAGAGGTGTAGGTCCATGTTGAGTAACACATTATCGATATGACTTGACTCGCCAAAAGCTCGGTTTACGGTTACAGCCTATACGTTTGACACACCAGAAGTGACATGAGTGCATAAGTGTGTGTACGTGTATGTGTACGTGTATGTGTGTGTGTGAACAGTCAACATTGGTATATACATTCCACTGTATATACAACAAGTTAAATGTTTTGCTATGTTACATACAAAATACAATATAATTACTAATGTCTCGGTATTGTTTCGGTGTATTAGTTTAAGTAACCTGACTTCAATAACATTAAGGTTATAAACTGACAATACTTGGTGAAACTGTATAATTATAATTTTAAAATTAATTTTAATTTAAAAAATAGTAAATTAAAATTATTTAGTTTCGATATACAATTTATTTTATAACGATTACATGTTTCGTCCTTCCTGAAGACCATCTTCAATAACGAAAAAATTAATAAAGGCAGTGACTTATATAGTTATGGACAATTAATTAGTTTCTACACATATACATGATCGAAGCATGTAATCGTTTAAAAATAAATTGTGAATCAAAACTAAATATGTATTTTAAATTTATTATTTTCTTAATTAAAATTAATTTTAAAATTATAATCTGACTTCAGTCAACAATGATAATAAGAAAATATCCATTCGATATAAATATTTTCCGGTGGGTATAGCTAAGTCATTAAAACACTTTCTTACTAATTCGAAGGTTATGAGTTCAATCTACGATTGAGATTAAAAAATGATTTATAATCGATTTATAAGCTCTAAAAATACATATGGTTGGTGTGAATTTGATCCCTGACCCTTAAAATGTAGTAAAATAAAAATAAGTGGTAGACGAAAGACGTCCCGTAAACATCACCCATTTATTGTAAATTCCTATAATAAATTGGATAATGCGAGTATATTGAGCTCTAGCTTATGATGTTGGTGGATCAACACTCTGCGTACAGAGTTGAACAATTCTACAAATGAGACTTCATCATCTTTCGGTGTTCTTCTACATGTGTTTTCATAAAAGGAAAATTAAAGCGTTCATTAAATAAGAGTTGACAGTATTATGCACTTTATGCAAAAGTAATTTTAAATTATAAATGCATGTACTGTATTACATAACTTTGGAACATCTGTCCCGTTAAAATAAATACAATAAAAAATATATACCTATGAGTGAAGCCTTCGAAGGAGACTCCTCTGAATGTACTATCCAAGAAGCCCCTGCTGTTCCGAGCAAGGCTCCTGAGGACTCCCGTTCTAAGCCAGGACGAGTCGATGGTGTGGACGGAATTTGAAATGTTGGACCTTTGAGTTTGTGATAATTATGTCGTATTATTTGTGAGTCAACCATGATATACTTATGACATGGTTATTGTTGTCACAAATCCTTACTATTTGCGCTGCGTATTCAAACATTTGTTCTGAGTGTGAGTTCACTGACACAAAATGTGTCAATACATTTACATCATCACACTTACGTTAGTACTTCAATAACGAATTAAAATAGTATATTTTGTAATGTCATTGAAGGAAAATAAATAAATAAATAAAATTGAAAAATTGAAATTGAAATTGAACTCTTACATTCATGTGTTTCGATAATTTACGTGATTTCTTATAAATAACGTATATCATAGTTTTATATTGAAGGAATTTAAACAAATTCCATCATACGGAAAGCATACCAATGAATTATGAAATCATCAAGGCATGCATTTCACTATTACCTGATCTGATTGATATCACGTACGAGTTTCCATCATCTCTATGCCTCAGGTGAATTGATTTGTTTGATAACGTATTTTCTATATCTTATTGGTTTTGATATTTGCAAAGTATTAAATAATGTATTCGTAAGCCATCGGGGTACACGTGACGTGACACATGACGGTAACGTGGCACGTGCAAACACGCCACGTGTCGCAAAGCCGCACTCGTCCATCATAGAGGATTGACATGTCGCATACAATGACGCTGCTGTACAAATTTGAACATCCTCATATACGAATACTAAGTACACATATCATAGGTCAAATCACGATGCTCATATGAATTTAAACATTACCGTACAAATCATCGGCCAAGTCGTATACATGTTCAAATTATAAGCACTCTCATTTTTGCCGGCTGGTATTGCTTAGTGGCTAAAGCGTTTGCTTGGCAAGATGAAGGTCGTGGATTCGATACCCTGACGGAGATTAAAAAAAAAGGATTCTGAACTCTAAAATACGTCCCGTGAAAACCACCCGTTCATAGCAAATTCCTATAATAATAGGGATGAAGCGTGAATGTGGAGCTGTAGCCTTTGATGTTGGCGGATCAACACTCAAGCACTTAACTTTATGCAGCAAGTATATAGAATTCCATGGATGAGACTTTCGAATCAATATGATCGTTGGTCGGTTTTCTCCTTTAAGCATTTACATAAAAAAAATGAAACATATATTGTGACGTACATTTTTTTTTATGTAAACGCATGCAGGAAAGCACACCCGGTCAAGACCAGTGCACTCCTTGACGCTTAGCCAGGGAGGCTGGACGCTGCGTGTGGGAAACGTGTGTTGAGTTATGTCATCATTTTCATTTACATCATCCTCATTTCCATGCCCGCTCCTTTAACTAAAGCATACGAACATCAATAACTGCCACCACAAGCGTCTGTTAGCCGCCTTTATCCTCGCCTTATCTCACGTAAGCTTTGCTTCCAGCAACTCCACCGAGTACATTTTATGCATGATTCCCGACGGCCTTCTAGCACTGCACGAGCCAGGGGGCTAAAAAAAAGGCAATGAAGTAACTGTTCTCCTGCGGTAACCGTAGTATATGTCCCAGCCAGGTTCACCTTCGTCATTTGACCGACTGCAGTATGGAACGATACCTTGTCCACTCCCTCACCTCGTCATTACTCATAAAGTCAAACAATCATATTCCCAGTATTCAACGCAGGTATTTGTTCTTAAAACCTATTATAAGTCGGTTGTATTGTCTGATGACAAGATTCACAACCGTCAAGAAGAATGTGAACTATACAGGTACCGTACGGACGGCACTATGTTTTGATCGAGTAACGCTGCGAGCTCCTTTACCTTGTCATTTATAACAAAATAGAACCAATCTAACCCCAGTATTCAACAAAAATATATGTATCCATAATCAATTATGTGATTGTATTGGATTTCAGTTAAATGCAACGATTCTCATATATGCCTCTCACACAACATATAGAAGTTTAGGGTTAATATAGGTGGTTCATAAATGGCACTTTTTGATTGTGTATAGCTGCAAGCCACAACAAATATAACAAATGGAATTTAAAAAATCATGAAGTTTTTCCAAATCAAGTGCAAGTTTCATTTTCAGAACACCATTCTCAGTGACTTGTACGCCGAAATAACTGAATCTCAATCCACCTATCCTTGTGAGTGTTAACATCCTCCTCTCTCTCAAAAAGGTTGTTATTAAGTCGCGTGATGGCAGGATTAGGATCAGATTGATAACACAAAAATTTTCAGAAGCACGTTGACATACATCAGGCATGGGCAACCTTTCCTAGGTCTGGGGCCACATTATCATTCTGTCTCCGTGTCAAGGGCCGGACCAAATTATTAACTATATTAAGGTAATATTAAATTAAATAAAACACATTGCTACTTCTTGCATATTTTATTTATTTATATAATGAACGACATTAATTGCTTATAAAATTTAATGTGACGATTGACTTTGTACTTGAATTACGAGACTATCAATATTGGCGTTGATATTGCTTAATGATAATCTCATCGAATTTTCGAGATTTTCATCTGTTATCCTCGTTCGAATTTTCGATTTGGTGTACTTCATCCTCGAAAAAAATTGTTCGCATGTATACGTGCTGCCAAAAAGACAAATGATGTTTCTTGCAAATCTACGTAAGTTTGTATAATTTTCTTCCACCAAATATAATTTATAAAAATCCGTCAAAGTAACTTTGTCAAATTGTGATTTTAGCGCTAAATCCCCCTGAAGCTCAATAAGTTCCATCTGTAAATTTGCTGGCACATTATTTACATCAGCATCCATCGGACGAGCAAATATAGCGAATGTTGAGTCTTTGTTTTGGAAGTCGGCAAACCTCGTATCAAATTGCTCTATAGTGCCTTCAGTTCATCTCCATAAGAATTATATGTGATGTTTGTATGCCTTGATAGATTAGGAAAATGGTAACAATTTTTACCTCTTATCTGATTTTTCAAAAATCTAAGCTTATTACAAAAACTTTGACATGGCTATGCAGTTCATGAACCAATTGTCCCTGTTTTTGTAGTTTTAAATTAAGATCATTTAGGTATCCTGTGACATCTACAAGGAATGCTAAATCACACACCCATTGATTATCTTTTATTTGGTTGATTGTGTTTCCTTTTATGTCCATAAAATCTGCAATGTCTTGTCTCAAATCATAGAATCGTTTCAACATGTTTCCTTTACTCAACCACCTTACTTCACAGTAATAAGACACATCTTCATAGTCTGAAAATAGGTCTTCCAAAAACACCTTAAACTTGCTAATTGTGCTGTATCAGAGGCATCTGTGCTCTCATCCAAAGCAATTGAAAATGCTTCGAATCCAGTAATCACCTCTTTCAAACTTTTTTTGATATCATCAGCCATCATTTCTATACGTCAGACAACAGTACGTCTCGACAAAGATATTCTCTCAAAGTCTTTTTTCTTTTCAGGACAGATTATACTTGAAACGTCGAGCAGACACTCTTTAATAAATTCTCCTTCACCAAATGACTTAGAATGCTTTGCAATTTTTTCGCTTACAACAAAGCTGGCTTTAACAACGCTATCGTGCTGCGTTATTTGCTTTTTGAACATTTGTTGCTGGGTATCCAAGTTCTTCTTCAACTTCTATATCATATCTTTTCGAATTTGTTCATTTATTTGTTGGTGATCCGCATGCCTCGAAGTAAACTGTCTCTTTAAGTTGAATTCTTTGTTGACGGATACGGACTCCTTACACAGCAAACATACGGGCATTCCTTTATTCAGGATAAAGAAATAATCCTCCGTCCACTTGTCTTGAAATTTTCGACACTCTGCATCAACTTTTCTTTTTTTCGACATAACCCCTGACATTGTCACAAATTTAAAAACAATATTCAGAACTGACAAACAAAACTGTCTTCTACGCCAGAACGCACCAGTAAACAGAACAAACCAGACCAGAAGTCGCGTGAACACTAAATAAGGGGATGCGGCGCGGAGGGGGACGGAATTAGTGTGCTGCACTCGGGATATTTCGTGCCTACGAACTTTGCCGAAACACAAACCATCGGATGCATTGCGATAATAATATATATTATTATATTATGTAGCGCGGAGGGGGTGGGCCCCGCTCGTAATCCTTCGGTGCGTATACGAGCTTCCCCGAATCACTTCAAGCGCCCGTGTCATCTGCATTATTTTAACTAATGTATTTCTCAATTACTTCACCGAGATGAATCAGGGCCGGACAAAATAGCTCCGCGGGCCGGATCCGGCCCGCGGGCCGGCGGTTGCCCATCTATGACATACATTAATGATAAGCTTTACAAGATTCCGGCCTAAGTGGAATGACATGCCGGCCGGCCTTACTGCGACCTTCTCGACCGTCAGCATACCACTGAACCATGCAGCCCGTGGTCGGTCACCAGTGCCGTAATTGACATCTATATTACTAACGCGACAATATGGCGACCCACAGTCATGTCTGACAAGCGAAGAGAAATAAGAGATGAAAGATTGTATATCGAGATTTTCGGTACCAGTCAGCAAGGGCTATATCATGCTGATGTCAGTGTAAAATCTGCATCTCAATGTTTGCGTAGCAACGTGGTTTTAACGGAGTATTAAAAATCTTTTGATCAAAAACCGATCCTCTTATAATCAATTTTACCTCATCTTCATTAAATATTTTCTTGCTTGTTATAACGTCAAAACGCATAACGTAGATTGTTGTTTAACTAAGATAAAATAAGCTCGAGCCTGTGACACTGTACACCGAAGCGTTGGCTGAAAAAATATCACATGGCTCAAAGGCTTCGCAGGTGTTTTCCCAAATTAATTTCGAAAGCTCGTCGATGAAGCCGCAATGAGGTGGAAGCTTTGTCAGGTGACTCCCTGAAAATTAATTGGCAGGTACTCGAAGAGGCACTGAAACATTTCAGGCTTCTGAAATTCTTCAGCGGTCTGACGGAGGTTCAGACACAGTGTAGATAGATTGAATAACTGTTTTAGGGCGGCGAGTACCTCACTTTTATCAATATAAATTGCTGAACTCCATTGCAGTAACTAAATTTTAATTTAGTTTGTACAACATATATACTAATAATTCGTATAATGCAGCAATTTTGTGGATTGTCATTTTAAAAAAATCTGATCTCTGCAACGTAGATTGATGACATCAGAAGAATAGTAATAGTAGCCTGGATTTGGAAGGTAGAGGATCGAGAAGGATAGAGAATCATGCGGGAGGTCTATACACAGATACTGTTATAAGAAATTCTATTGTTTTTGATCAAATGGCAAGTAATAAAAAATATTTTCACATTCAGCAACTGCATTGTATCTTTACACATTTATTATAACCCAGTGAATTAAAGGTTTAATTAAAATAAATATACTTTCGAGCAATGTCAAAATGTATAATTTTCTCCATTTCTACGGTTTTTACTCTCATTTATCGGAAAATGGCGTCAAAGATCCATGTCGAGATAAACGTAGCCGCAAAGTGTTCTACTGGCGCCTTTATTTCCATTTGAACGTCTAACGGTCCCACTTTATTCCCCTTTTGTATTTACGTATTTATTTTCTTTATCTTTAATGTGTTTTATGGAAATGTAAACCCATTCACAGCGTGATCAGAAATCACAACCGATATGAGAATTTTAAATTCCAAGTCATTTATAACGTTGATTTCCATTTACTTAAAAAAATTGGTTTTAAATCACTTAACTCTTTCGTAACGGCTTGGTGGAATACAAATTATATTGTCAATACGGAGTGAATTTTTAAAACCATTTTTTTTTTGCTTAAACCTAATATTTGAAGCATAAATGTATCACATTGGTTTTTTTATTCTTTAGCTATCAAACGATGCATAAAAAACTATTATATTTAACAAACGTTCATTACGTAATTCCATACATGTGGTGGCATTGACACATGTGGCTTATGGAAAATTGCTCCTGTGATGAAACCTATTGATATTTATTTGCATGCTTTACAGATTCCTGTAAAGAATACACGTAGGTTAATAGAGGGAATGACTGCAGTTCCAAGATCCTACCGTAGACGTCAAAATGAGTAGTGAAAGAAGCAAAACGATATATACCTCGACCTATGTCAACAGTCGGGGAATCTTTGACGGCATATGCCGACAACCGATGCAAAAGGTTTATTTACTTACAACATTATGAGCTGTTAAGGAACGCCTGATAGAACCAAAAGCCATCTGTTGGAATCAACACTTACTTGTTTATTATAATTTGAAATAAATGTTATGTATAAGTAAATGGTCATAATATTTTTCTTGAAAGCATTCACTTTAGAATTATTTCAAATATTTGAAAATATAAATTTTTAAAATGTTTTTTTAGCTACATTCTAGAAATATTTATTGACAGTGAAAATAAAATAATTGTGAATTTATTAGAAAGGGTTTCGAGCTTAACTTTTTATGAGTAATAAAGACAGTTTTTTGTATTCTCATATATTGCAATAAATTTTAAAAGGATAAATAAAATAAATAAAAAGAATTAAATTACGTGGGTGTAGCTTTCTTATAAGAAAAAATGGTCCTGGCCTCAAGACATCAGGCTAATCATCTGATTTCCTTAACAAAAATCGATCAACGAATCATTTAAGAATATGCTAAAGTAGTCTCTCTTCAAGTAACCGGACTTATTTTTTAGAGTTTATTGGAAAACATTTATATTGCTAATTTGACCTAAACGTGCAAATTTGTTCTAGAACGAAGAATGGTCAGTGGCAACTGATAGAACTAAATTACTGAAATTTACAGTGACTATATGTTTCAGATGTATGGGAAGAAGAAACCTGCCTAAGCAGCTACTTAAAAAGTACTCTTTGACTGAAGCAGTAATTTCATATGTAGTTTTTTTCATGGCTAAATTTTTCAGTTTTTGGGGTGTTTGATAAATTTTATCGCAAAGTCAACCTTTAACATATTTTTATTAATGACCAAAATTTTCAATCATCCTATAGCAACGCGAGCAAAATTTTTGAATTAAGTAGTGCAAATATTTGAAGATTTCACAGGGACCAATTTCGGCAATTATTATCAGAAAAATTTGCATAAACATTTATTTGTGCAATGAGAGCATTTTTGGCAGCGTTTATCGGTAAGCTGGATTTTTGAATAATTAATTAAAAATAAATTCCTTTAAGCTGTTATATCTTAATTATTTAACAATAATTGAAATTTTCTACAAAGAAATACTTATTTATTTATTTATTACAGAACAGAAGTCCCAAGAAAAAATTACAGAGCATAGAATATACAATACATACATACAAAATATAATAAGATAAAAATAACATAAAAGAATAAGAAGATGACACATGTCAATGTCTAAAGATCTAGGAGAACAAAACCATCGACAAAAGAAGAAAAGGATGTAAGAAAAGGATCGAGGTGTGCTGGTAGGCCATTTAGGAGCGACATTGCCGTTGTATCAAATTTAGTGCTTGAAGCTCCACAAGCATCAACTGGGATCAAAAATTATGTTATTTAGTCATCAGTATTGTTTTTTGGAAGTAAATGTCAGTGTGTTATTGTTATTTAAATTTTTAGCATTCACTTTGAGATCCATTTAAATATTACAAAAATAAGTATTTAATACCTATATAACTTATTACGTTTTCAAGACCAGATTTGGTTTGGGGTTTTTGGGCTAAGCTGTATGTGGCACATATCCTTGCACTAATGTGTCGACCGCCATTGCAGAGGTAATCTTCAGTGTTGACAATTTAGTGAATTTTACACCTTGTTTTAATATGAATCACACTGATAACACACTTGCTAGAATACTGCAGTTTTGCAAGTTATGTGAGCTTCATCAGTTCCAACGTACTCTAACCTACTACGAAAAGTACATTTGTCGTCACATTTAACTGTCTAGGCACTTTACTAATGCAACCGTATAGTAGGTTGTAAAATCAATATTTTGCTCAGAAAACTTAAGTACTGAGAGTTCAATGGTTTGATTCTATTATGAATGACAAGGTAAAGGGGTCGTCAAGGCAGCTTTCGATATAGTCTGTTAAAAGATTAGTAAAAACTTTTGTAAATTAGTAAATACACCGCTTCGTACTCACTGTTGAATGTAAGCCTACTGATCGAGTCTTCACCCTCTTCGATCCTCTGTCTTCCGCATCCAGGCCACTCCCGCTATTATTCTTATGTCTTCAGTCCATCTTCAAGAAGTCGGCCAATGTCTCGTTTGCCATCTCTTGGACGTCACTCCAATATTTTTTTCTCCATCTACCATCGTGTATTCGACAGATATGTCCAGCCCATTGCCATTTGAGTGTGCATTTTCGTTAGGTAGCCTCCACTACTTGAGTTCTTCTGCGGATATCTTCGTTTCGGATCTTTTGTAGACACTCCGAGCATGGATCTCTGCATAGCACGCTGGGTGACCTTTCTTTAATGGGTAAGACTGCTGTTTAGATTCCACATCTCTGCGCAATACTTCATATACTCGCATGATGGTATATGCTATGAATTTGTGTACCTGTATAAGTTGTTCGATAATTATGCTGCTATATATACCTTCATTAACATTGGCATATTTAAAAATAATGAAATAAGATAATTTTGATGCTTTAACTATATTACCATTTGCATGTAAAAATTAAATTAAAGTTTTTGCTTCTTTTTATTTCGCATTTTTCGAGCATTATCACATTGCAAGATAAAACTGCCCCTTAAAAATCCTGGCTTTCACAAATTTTCTCATTAAGTAAAATGTAAATTAATGATGCACTTTTCCTTTTGTCATCACCATTAATTCGTTTGTGGCGGTAACTTTTCTCATTTAAATCATATGCAGATATGCGATGGTTGGAATTGCATGCCTCGTTCTCGAACGGACCACGAGCCATAGTGCAGCGGAGGAAAAATCATGAAAGATGAAAAATTATATTATTAGCTTCCTGGAGAAGTAAAAAAGTATGAGAGTGATGAGCTTGCAAGTGAAATGTGACGTTTAATTTTCTAAAACTATTAAATTTGATTAAAATGTGATTGCTCAGAAAAGTTACGTTATGAAATAGTTTTAAATGAAGGAAATTTGCCGAAGGTCAGTGGTCAAAGTATTTGCTTTGTAAGCCAAATGTCTCGCATCGATCACCGATAGAGATTAAAAAAAAAAAAAACGATTTCCTCATAATATCTGCGGTTGGTGTGAATTTGATCCCTCACCCGTAAAATGCCAGTCATAGCATATTAATCAAAATTGGTGGTAGACGAAAGTCGTCCCTTGAAGGCCATCCATTCATAGTTAATTCCTGTAATAATTAAGGATGGTGCGTGAATCTTGGGCTGTAGTCTGTGACGTTGGTTGATCAACACCTCACATGCAGCGCTTAGCCATATGCAGCATAGTAAGTGACATAGAATCCACAGATGAGACTTCAGAATTACTATCACCATCTGTCGGTATTATCCTGTATGTGTTTACATAAAAAAATAATGAAAAAATACAAAAGAAAAACGTACATCTGCGACAAAAAGAGGATTAAGAAATATGTAAATGCAATTGGTTTTAAAAATAAAGTATTTTTTAGAGTGGATATTATTAACAATTATAATAAGGCTTATCAATTATCATGTATGATCTCCTTCAAAATATAATAATACACATTTAAATATGCTTCTTATTTGCTGTCTTATTTTTTTTTGTCTGTAATCCTTGTACACCATTATGCATTTAATGTACTCGATGGATCTTTGTATGCAGAGCGACAATTCGTAGTGACCATTCTTTCCAGTTTTCAAATTCTAGTACAAAGAACGAATAAAGAAGAAAAATATATAATACGTACAAACAATCACAATTATTTTTATTGAAGTAACAATACGTAAAAGTGTTATCTTTTTATGTAATCGAATGTACGAGGACATATCCGGTAAAGATTAGTGCACTCTATGATGCTCAGCCAGGGAGGCTAGAAGCTGCATGCGGGAAACGTGTACTGTGTTATTTGTGTTGAGATTGGGGAGATTGAAAGTGTACATTTATCTTTTTCGTGAAGAGATGCAGATTGTAGGAAAGAGGAAACACAGACGCTGGAAGAGAATTTCAAAGCTTAACGTTGGCATTAAAGAAAGAACTTTGGAAGTTGCTAGTTCTTGGTTGACACACATTAACCGTGTATGGATGTTCCGCAAGTGACGGACGAGTCTGTCGGTTGTGGGTGAGTGCAGGAGGAATTATTTATTTATTAGTTCCGGAGAGCAGCGACCGTGATAATAACGGTAGAAAATACTAAGTGAACCAATCTTACGCCTGTAATCCATTGATTGCAGTTTAGTTTAAGTAAGAGTGCTATTGTTAATCTTACGTTGAAATGTAGTTAAATAAATATAAATAGCTTATTATATTCTTATAGAATTAACTTATATTTTAAGTCTTATACATATCAAGCATTATTTGTATGCATTTTTAACAAACAAGAGTAAATATTGCATTGGAAATGGATTTTTGAAAATATGGCATTCGATAATGCGACCGTTTTGCGTTTTATTGTTCCTAGAAACCTATTAGTAATACTATGTACGTAGCAATTTCTCATCTGCAATGCCCATAAAGTTCAGTAACGACCTTAAATATACATTTTACAATTCACAGTCACTTTGTTGATACAAGAAAACGATACATTTATATGTTTGAGTTTTCCCGAAGGAATTTTCAGGCATAGAATTTTGCGTTGTGAGTATTTTCAGATGCCTGAAATATACGTTTTTCTTAAGACAATAAATATTAAAGTAAGTTAAGTGAAGTACAGGTTTAATAATTCATTTATTAATTAAAGCGTCGTTGATGAAAACACGAAGTATTTTTATGGCGTCGTAAAAAGCAGGTACTCGCAAGTTAAGTTACACAACATTTCAATAATACACGAAATATACGAGTATGTATTTTGGTGTAATATTTAGGTCAAATTTTGACATTTTTCAGTTTCTTAAATAGTTTATATAAGTTTTTTCAATAAAATCGTGGAGTTATTGTCATTATGTTAAAAAAGTAAAATTTATTATTATTTTCAATTCATATTTATGATTAATATTGGTTTATTAAAATATTTTTAATAAACAAGATTTAGTTTAATGTTTATAAATGATTTCAATTTCAATTTATTTTTCTTTTAGAAACATTACAAATAACAATATTTAATTCATTTTTAAAACAGGATACAGGATAAATAACAATTTATAAATAACACAATAATAATAGGATCATTTAAAAAGTCCCGGAGCCCGCTAAACAGAGGACTCCACGAAATTACTTTGATAAATAAATTCGTGGAGCTCATGTTGAAACTGGGCTTCTCTCAAGTGGAATATATCAATATTCGAGGCAATATCGTTGAACAGTCTGATCACTCTCCCAAGAGGCATAGTCATGATCAAATTAGACACTAGCATATTAAATAAAGAAAACAAAGTAAAATAAATTCATTTTTGTAGAATATTCGATTTCTAGATAACTACGTTTCTAACATATAACCAATCACATTAAGATAATACAACTGTTCATAAAACTATCTCGATTTTAAAGAAATAAAACAAACCTTATAAATATTTATTTATTTACCTTGTTTTTACAAGGATCACGTCAGATAAGTTCTCTATTAGGAAACTGCAGTTTCGACTAACTTGTATCTTTTCTCAATCCTTCTCTTGTTAAGAGATAACTGAGCTACGATAGTACTTTGCAAGTGGTCTATTATCATTCCCTGAATGACACACCTCTACCCCTATCCTTCATAAAAAAAAATGGGTTAGACCACTTGCCAAGTACTATCGCAGCTCTGTTATCTCTTAAAAGGGAAGGATTGAAAAAGGCTGCGAGTTGGTCGAAACTGCAGTCTCCTAATAGAGTACCTATCTTACGTGATCCTTATAAAAACAAGGTAAATAAAAAAATATCTATAAGGGATCTCAAAGTGAATGCAGAAAACAAACCTTCATTTCAACGCAAAACTGTGTACATCATTATTTTTTTCATTCCCATTTAAAAAATATTTTTTACATAAAACTGTGTGAAAATTACTTAAAATACTCTTATAACGCAGTTTCATTCTAGTTTGTTATATTTAAAGAATAAAACATGTTTTTTTTTTGTATGAAAAATTCATAAAATCAGGTAAATCAGTAAAGTCCCATTTCTTTAAATTTGTGATTTCTTTATATGTATTAATAGTCTCTAAAAAGAAGCTGATTATTTGTCTTTATAAAAAAAAACAGCTGATATCTTACATTTTTTGGCTTTTAAAACTTTCATGATTAAAATATTTAAGAATTATTCAAATAATCTTAAATAATGAATAATACTGTAACAAATTTTCAACGTTTCGAGTATCACGTTTCATCTTGGCTAATTCATTACTGCGATAATTATAACTTTGACGTTAAATATTCTACTTTAGCAAGTTGCATGATGAAAATTGGATTGCAAAGTATTTTGGGGCAAACTCGAGAAAGAGTACTGGAATTAGGCGTTTTGTCAATTTTTAATTTACTCAGTGGAGTGAAGGGTTGCCTCAAAAAACGTTTCAGGAAAGGTAATATCCGATTTCCTTTTGAAATTCCGGTACGTCCCTGAAAAATATGAGAGTAGATCATTAGGAAAATTATGTTTAATTAAAGTAATTTGGTTTCTTCTGTAAATTTGTCTGTCTGTTTTTTGTTCTTGTCACGCTTCTACTTTAGATATCCTAGCAATTTTACTGACATTATCTGTTGACATCAGCATGATAAAGTCCTTGCTGACTTGTACAGGAAACCTCGAGATACAATCTTTCATCTCTTATTTCTCTTCGCTTGTCCATGTAGGCATTTTGGACAAATCCGGTCACGGATGTGACGTTAGTTATAGAGATCCCGCTTGTGGCGCTGGGCGACAGCCCATCACCACAAGCGGGATCATAAATTATTAAATAAATTGATAAACTGATAAATCACGAGCGCGCTCAGTCGTGTACCGACCGTGCAAAAGGTCGTATTGTGTACCGGCCTGAATGTTGTGAGTAGGTCCAGGTCATAAATTTGTAAAGTTATCGAAATACAGGTATATATGTCAATCTGCTTCAGAAAAAGTCTGTTGGTTAATAATGTGCTCTTCATCTTGCTCTCACGCGACGAAATGACACCTTTTTTAAAGAGAGGTGGATGTTAGTATCAAGAATGGTGTATTCGAAAATATATTAATGATTTCTATGCCCGCTGGCTTTATTAGAGCATATGGCATTCACAAGCTGACTCCAAATCACTTCGTCCAAAAGTCTTCGCCTTATCTCATCTCTGCCTCTCAAGTACATTATATTTATAGTTCCTAACGACCATCCAGAACGATGCAAAGAAAAGGCATTTATAGATTATGCTCTTTTGTGGCATTATTTATGCATGTCTCTACAAAGTCCACCCTTATTTTCTGACTTACTGTAGTATTGACGGCTACCTTGTCCAATCTCTCACGTCGTTATTCCTCTCAAAGACAAATCATCGTATCCCTAGTATCTTACGCAGACATCTGTGTTCGAAATTCATTAAACTGCTGCATTGGCTCTTAGTGAGATGCCAAAATTCACAGCCGTAGAGAAGAATGAGGATTTAACATGCGCTGTATAGACGGCACTTTGTTTTGATCGATTAAAGCTCCGAGTCACAGATATTGCGCATTGAATTAAAAGTTTTTTGTTATTAAAAGTAATAAAAATAATATAAATAGTGGCATTACAAATTACACGCTCTTAAATGGCTATAAAAGTATTACTTCATTAATTAAGAAATATTTAAAGTTTTTAGTATTATTATTAATATTAAGATGAATATTTTTATCACTTAAGTTAGATTAATTTCATTTGTTGAAAAAAAGCCTTTTACCTTGTGTTGAAATGAATCATGGTAAACACTGTTTGCCGGCGGGTATACCTTAGTGGTTAAGGCGTTTGCTTTACAAACCGAAGGTCGTGAGCTAGATTCCCAATGGAGATTAAAAAATAATAAATTTTTAGCAATAAATGAGAGCGGGGTGTGAATTTGATCCCTCACCCGTATAATGTCGTAGCCTTTTGATTGAAATTGATGGTAGACGAAAGTCGTTCTGTGAACACCACACATTCAGAGTGAATTCCTGTAATAATTTGATGAAGCGTGAATGTCGGGATGTAATCGATGACGTTGGCGGATCAACACTTCACATGTAGCGCTAAGACATATGTAACATGGTAAGCGTCATAGAATCGACAAATGCGACTTCATCAAAACTATCACCATCTGTCGGTATTCTCCAGGTAGTGTCTACATAAAAATATATATCCTTTATTATTACAGGAATTTACTATGAATGGGTGGTCTTCACGGCACGACTTTCGTCTACCACCAATTTTGATTAATAGGCTCTGACTGGTATTTTACGGGTGAGGGATAAAATTCACACCAACCGGGGGTATTTGAGAGCTCAAGGAACCCACGACCTTTAGTTTGCAAAGAAAACGCTTTGACCATTGAACTATACCCGTCGGTAAGAAGAAAATACCATACCAGGTGAATTTTGATGACGGCCGTTTGTGACGAACATATGAAAGTAGGAAAGCAAATAATTCATATTCATTGAAAGATTCCGCCTTTTTTCACTTCACAGACCTTATTCAAATGCCTCTTTCTTGCTTTTTCAAAGGCTCCTGAAAAGTTCGGCAATGTATTTAAAATAAAGTGTGTCTTCGCAGACGGTCGCGCAAAGTACGGTCGGTGTCCATTCCAAAAGAAAATACAAAAAAAAGGGGCGAGATGCCATTTAAACATAAATAAAACACAGAGAGCCATTTTTTTGAAGGATCCTCCTCGCGTTGCCTTTTCAGGACTTTCCTAAAGGCTGTTGAAAGTTGATGGAAATAAGAACAATTAGCTGAAAGTATAACCGTTCTGTCACAAGACTTCCTGAAACGGTATTTTAAACATTCACGAAAATATGTAAATTGATACAGCAGAACGTAATTGAGACGAAACAGATGTTTCTAATAGCAGTAAGCGTACAACGTTTACTTTGCATGTCTCTTAAAGACGTATAAATAAGTTCACATTGAAGACCGATACAAGAACTTACCATTTTTTTATCAACTTATTGAAGACATTCTTTTCATGTTTATTGATAATCTATATTACACAAAATATTTCTTTCTAGAGTTTTTTTCTAAAAGAACGTTGTTTTATTTAACCTGTTCACATCGGTATCCGTTATTTGCCGTGTAAGATTCCCGTACCGTTGACATAAGTAGCTGTGATATATCGTTTTGCTACTTCGAAAAGATTTTTATTGATCATCAAATAGCTAAAAGATACAAGAACCAATGTGATATATGAAATTAGACCAGCTAAGTACATTAATGTTTTAAATACTAGTTTTATAATTGACAGTATGATTTGTATTCCACCGAGCCGTAATGAAAGGGTTAAAGTAGCTAATTTGATTTATGATTTCGTTTGTTTGTAGCAATTGCCTTCAGTGACTTTTAACATCCACCTCTCTAGGATTTTATTGAATCGCGTGGTGGCAGGTTGAGGAGAAGATGAACAGCACAAATATTTTTTTCAGAAGCACATATATTTTTACGATAACTTGACAAATTTCCGGCCCGGGTGGAATAACATGATTTTAGGCGCCGGGTCAGCCACAATACGACACTAGTCGCGATCGGGGGACAACTACCGGCCACTAAGCGCTCTTAGTGGGCGAGAGCCCAGTGCCGCAAGTGGCGATCTAAAGAATTAATGGCGCACCAATTACAGACAGTACTGTACAACTAACGTCACACTGAAAAATTTATTTTGCGCAAATAAATATTTTGTATTGTGAGAGAAATTAGCTAAATAGGAAAGTTTGCCGGCGAGTATACCTCAATGGTCAAAGCGTTTGATTTACAAGCCAAAGTTCGTGGGTTTGATTCCCGATGGAGATTAAAAAAAATGGATTTTAAATATATTTATTAGCTCTAAAATAGTTTGTGTAAATTTGATCGCCCACCCGTAAAGTACCAGTCATAACCTATCAATTAAAATTGGTGATATACGAAAGTTGACCCGTAAAGACCGCCCATTCATAGTATATTCCTGTAATAATATGGATGACGCATGAATCTAGGGCTGACTATGACGTTGGCGAATCAATACTCCACATGCAGCGCTTAGCCATATGCACCATGGTAAGTGACATATATTTCTGCAGATGAGACTTCAG
Source organism: Glossosoma conforme (assembly GCA_022606575.1). Classification (NCBI taxonomy): domain Eukaryota; kingdom Metazoa; phylum Arthropoda; class Insecta; order Trichoptera; family Glossosomatidae; genus Glossosoma; species Glossosoma conforme. The sequence continues at coordinate 447,189 of JAGTXR010000027.1, forward strand.
AATTACTATTACCATCTGTCTGCATTCTCCTGTACGTGCTATCATAAAAATTGCATATTTTAATTTATACTCGTACGTAATGATGCTTATAATTGAAGGCAGTAAAAGATTTTTGTTAATTTTTTCTTTATTTTTTGTTTAATATTTTTGTGTGACTTTTTCGCAAGATTTCAGATGTAAAAAGCAATCAAGCTCAGTTATAAAAACAACATCACGATATATCACCTCGATGCATGCACATATCACCTATGAACCTAGCGAGCGCCCAGTTTTCCAGGTGTGGACAAGGACATTAAGTACGACGAATGGATTATTAGGATTATCCTCAACGTCCCTCGTCTGCATAAGCCCCAGCTGACCATATGCCTGAAAGCCTTCAGGGAGACCTTACATTTTCAGAAAAAAAAAATTCAGCATTTTATTTCTACAAAATGACGAAATAAAAGATTTTTCTTTATTATTATTTCGTAATGAAAAATCACAAAGTAAAAATATTGTTTAGTACAAAATATTACGTAGACGTTTAAGCACTCGTATTATTTTTACTTGTAAATACACCTAAATACACGTTTTATTTTTATTTGTTAATGAAATAAAGTCATATCAATTTTTTCATTTAAAAATTTATTGAAATATTTCATAAAAGAAATCAAGGCCTTTCGTTTGATAGAGAATATGATTATGAGCTTAAATGGATAGATATTTAATGGATTTTTTATTTTTCGTTAGAATATTTTTCAGTACTCTAATCTTATTTTCTAGATCATTGACCATATTTCAATATTATTAGTAATTAAATACACACATACAATTATACATCAAATTTAAGACGCATAAATTCATAACTAATTATATAAAAAGCTTGTGAGTAAATGTTGACTAATTGAATAATAAAAATAATAATATACATACTCTGAATATAAACTACAAAGACATCTATCGTTTTACGATGTTAACAATGGTATAAATACATCAACTTTCACGAATCTGCTAAGGCGGAGAATGGTCGTGTGGACTGCGTGGTGTGTAGAGTAGAATAGAGCAAAGGCTCGTGGTTCGAATCCTGCGTCTGCCGATGTTTTTCCTAATGAATTGATGCGCATCATATTTGATGTTTAATTGTATGTGTGTCAATAGATTTACGTTTATTTTTCTCAGATAAATCCCTACCTTGAGGTCTTTAATTGACATTTTTAGATATAACCTAAGGCTCTTGAAACATACATATGGATTTAATAATATACACTTGAGGGTACGATGACTTGAATTCACGACGAATAATTAGATAAGAGAACGCTTACAGGAGATTTACATCTATTGGTTGGTCAAGAGACGTGGTGGACTTGGTCAGGTCATGTTTTCAGAATTTTCAAGAGCATAATTTTCACACTTATTAACCACCTTACTTTTAATTAACAAGGTATCCTTTTATTGAGGGTTTTGCTATCTTGGCAGGCTATCGAGAAGTATATATAATAATATATTATTTACTTAGTGATGCTCCAGAAGGCAGAGAAAATACGAAGTTCAGAAATGCTTGACACAAATCGTACTTGAATAGTGATCGCTAATTTAACTAAGCCAGCCCATAAAACTGTATGCTACATGCCTAGGAAATATTGTATTAATCATTTAATCTTCTTAAATATGCCGTATATAATTCAATCAAATATGATTAAGATACTACAGCAACCTTACCTTTAATCTTTTGACCTCTTGCTTAAGATGAAATCGGGAATCATACAGCACCCAGAGGCTTCAGATTTAAAAATATTTTTGAGAGAAATGTTAGATAATAGTAACAAAATAATTGTCCACAATTTCTAGACAGTATTTTATCCAATTTTTGTGGTCAGAACAAAAAACAAATTATTTTAATTTATGACAGTTTCAATAAAACTAACACGTAAAGGTTAGGTTAGGTTGTGTTAATATAATGGAAAAAAAAAATCTTACTTACCAGAAAATACTAGCTATAAAATATTTATTATAATAGTAGCTAACAGAGCTGGATATCGGATATTTTTAGTAAGTTTTTAAAGAATTTATTCATTTATATTTATTTAAAGCTTTTCTGGAATTCAATCGCTAAATATTTTTTTAGACACTGAACGTCTTCACCTTTCGCCCACACACACCCCTGACCGTACCGCCTGAGAAATCCTTCAGGAGAAAACCTGTCATTTTTCAGGAGCGCCTTACAAAGCAAACAGGCTTTGAAAATCTTTGGAACTCACAAAGGTCCAACCTATGCCGGGAATACTTATGTACCCGAGGGGTGAATATTATTACCGTGGGCTTCTCCGAAACATTTTTATTTATTCAATTCGATAATGTATTATTAAAGTGGGTACTCTCAAGTGAAAGGCGTGAAAAAATGTTGTGTCGTTGAATAAATCAGTGAACTTTGTCGCCCGTGAAATTTCAGTTTGGCGCCAAGTTTCAGGAGAATTTCGTATTAAGCAATTTCATAATGTATGAGTGACGAATGTTTTTTTATTGTTTTTTTTTTATTAAAATGTCCTTGACTGCTTCTTCTTCGTTTCAGCGACAGCAAATTATTTCTGCCCAGTATCTGGCAACATCGATAGCTCGTGTGTCTCTCAGGTGTGAGGCGGTCTGCAGGTCTCCGCAGTCGCACAATAGTGGCTCTCCCTGTCGAAGAAATCCCTACCGCTCAAGGTTGTTCTTTGTTCTACCAACTCCAATTCTTAACCTGTTCAGTATTTTTTCCAGGTCAGCCAGTCAAGGTTCTTGCCAGTTGGGAGGCCTTCCTTTGGGTTAATGAAATCCTCTGGTGCGATTTGTCGCCAGAGCTGGAGTCTCTCATTTTCAGGGCCGGATGTGAGAGGTTGTGTGAATCTCAGAAAGCTGCTTAGTGAGTTCAGTCTGGGAGTTGGGGGTATCCGAAACTGTAAATAATAGTTAAACCATTTAAATATATAAATGAAATAAAAAGAAAAAAAAAAAAACCTAACAAAATACAATCTTGTGTGCAAATTAATACTCGTAAATAGAATTTGTGAATAATGATATTTTATTTATTTTTCAGGCATTCACTTTGAGATCCATTTTGAAGATTTAATAGTTTTTTTTGTTTTAATATGAATTCTTATAGGTACCCATTTGATATTATGGCTTTTGGGTTTAGCCGTGTGTGGCGAAATTCCATCAACCAATATTTCTACCACCATTGCAAGGGTCTTCTTCAGGATTGATGATTTATTTACTTTTGAACTCAAAACAAAATAAATCATCAATCCTGAATAAAAAGAAATATCGGTTGAAGGAAGTTCGCCACACACGGCTAAACCCAAAAACCACAATATCAAATCTGGCCGTGAAAACCTATGAAGTTATTAAGGTTACCATTTATTAGCAAACTTGAAAAATTCTGTTTTGTAAACGCATACAGGAGAAAACTGACAGATGGTGAAAGTAATTCTGAAGTCTCATTTGTGCAATTCTATGACGCTTACCATGATGCATATGGCTAAGTGCTGCAGGTTGAGTGTTGATCTGCCAACGTAATAGAATACAGCCCGAGATTCACGCATCATACTTAATTATTACAGGAGTTTACAATGAATGGGTGGTCTTCACGGGACCACCTTCGTCTACAACCAATTTTTATTAATAGGCTATGACTGGCATTTTACAGGTGAGGGATCGAATTCACACCAAACCTATTTGAGAACTCGGAAATCAATTAATTTTTATTTTTTTAATCTCCGTCGGGAATCGGACTCACGACCTTTGGTTTGCAAAGAAATCGCTTTGACCATTGAGATACACCCACTGGAGTTTAAAAAAGATCATTAAAAAACTCATTAAATACTGTTGGAATTACAAAATTTAAATAAAAAAAAAACATTAAAAAATTACTATAAAAAGTATATTCACCCTAAGTCATTTCGAAACTAATCTTAATAGCAGTTCAAGAGATCACATGCATGCTGATTTTTTATGTCTGTTCTCTATTCCGGGAAATAAAATTAAGCTTAAAATAATAATAAAAGCCTTTAGAACCGTGTATTTAGTATGAGAACACATTTGAATGCAGCCCTGTTCAGCATTTATCCGACATTATGGCCGTTATTTCGAGCAATTACCGTAAATACACCCTTTTCTGTATTTTTATTTATTTTTTGCGCCACTATAAATGTGAATAATGTGATGATAATATCATGTTTAGTAAATAAATGTTATGTTACAAATCACAATATTTTTTATGTGTAAATTAAGTCTTTTTTACTTTCATATTTCACGATTTTATTTACGGAAGCATGCTTGGAATTTTTCGAAAAATTCTCAAGTATAATCTCATTAAACGATTGTATAGTTAGACGTATAGTTATCAACAGTCTCTCTGGACGGCCCGATCCGAGAGGCTTGAAGAAAAGGCAGCCGTAGGTTATACTCTCCTAAGTACATGTCCCAGCCAGGTCCGCCTTTGCTTTTTAACCGACTGTAAAGTTTAATTCATCAAAACACACAAAATAAATTGACAATACAACAAAAGCAAACATAAAGTATGTAAGGAAAATTATATACAGTGGAACTATGTTATTTCGTTCTCGCTTTTTTCAATTTTCCGCATATCACATATACAACCTGTAAATATGTGTGTCCTAATGTAGGAACTTATTACAAGTATATTAAAAGCCACTGCTAGTTTTTATTATATCATTATTGAAGATGGTCTCCAGGGAGGCTGAAACATGTAATCATTTTAAATAAATGTGAATCAAAACTAAATATTTTTAATTTATTAATTTTTTAATTAAAATTAATTTAAATTTATAATGATGACGTTTAGTTTAAATTGAAGTGCCAAACTGCAAATAAGCAACTAAGCATTACGGACTTTTGAAATACATTTTTACATATATGTAGGATTTAAAAATAAATATTTTTATTATAACCACGTAGTCCAAAGGTTCTAGCTTTTTTTCCTTCACTGATAGTTTTTTAGATAAAATCGTGAATTCTATGAAAATACACTTTTGTACATTTTGAAAACAATATTGAAAAGAGCGAAGCTTTAAATTATGACATCTTAAAAAGCTCTTTTCTTTTTAATGACTGCCTATTAAGGAATCTCTTTTTCCGTACATTATTAAAATTAAATCGCATTAGGAAGACATAAATAAGTAAACAGAAAACCAATACCCATTTAGGGGTAATCTATTAAACGGAAAACTAAGCGACGATCGAATTTACGATCAAGAGGTACCCACTTTGTACTTTTTCCTACAAATTAGTGGATTTACGAGCACCTTTATATATGGCATAAAATAAACTTAAAAGCTTCCACACCAGGCAAGGGCAAGTACCGTACAAGTGCTTATGCAAGAGTGGCAGTAAAAAGTTAGCGGCGTAATTAAGGTTAATAAAAAATTAACTTTTATGGCAGAGGTTTTATTTTTTTATTACTCCAAACTGATACCGGAGTGAATAAATTGGCAACAATATCCGTGTTAAAGCTTCATAAATTAGAGAAAGCTTTCATTAGATCCCATAAGCGGTGAAAATTTCGAATCAATATTTATTTCATTTCAGTTTTTTGTCATGTCGCATCTAGCTGACCAAAATTTTACACGATTTAGTAGATTTTTTTTTCACATCAAGAAATTACTTTCGTTTATATTAAATTATCCAAGGTAGCATAGTACAGTAGTAAGAGTGTTTGTTAGTTATTTAGACGCTGATGGTTAAAAACCCCGATTGAACTTGAATTTTAAATATTGATTTAATTAAATCTTAGCTTAATGCCTTGATACAGTTTGCCATCCCTAAGGGATAAAAATTGAATTGACCAAGCCTTGGGAATGTTGGGCTGATCATTCGATTTTCTTAAAATACCTGATCATAGAAAACAAAAATATTTTTCTACTACTACTACAGCTGTATGCAAGATCACGAGCTCTTGCCCTGGAGGCTCCTGAGAATGATCTATGTTCTCATAAGGATATCCGGGTGTACATATGATCTGGGAAAAAGTTATAGACATTCTGAGCATATACAGGTTGAACTTTGAAAAAGGTAATTTGAAATGTCCATATGCTCCAAATATGGAGCAGATATGTTAAAATATATAGAACAACCATATGGAAAAAAATGTAAATATCTTATATGAAAAACTGTGTGTAAAATTTGCGTTATTAAAATGTTGATTTATCAGACTTTCACTTTAGGAGTAAAACACTTTGAATATTCAAGTCCCAGAAGGACATATTAAATTTTCTCATTAATTAATATAGTGTCTCGAGAGAGGAAATTACGCCACGTCTTAGCAACTGCACGGGGAATGTTTTCAGCTTGAGTGTATGTTGCTGAAAACGACGAAAGCCTTATTATTGACACTGAAAATTTAATATTATAGAAGGTTGATATTGAAAGATTGCTGACATTTACGACATTTAAAATTGAAAATTGTGAAATTATTATTTTAATAAAAACCTCTAGGCTTATTAATTTCTAATAAATAAACCCTAAGGTTTATTATTTGTTAACTAGTTAACATACATTACCATATCGATATGATTTGACCTTTGATTTATATTTGTAAATATTATAAATTTATGATAAGCCCCGCTGGCCTGAGTAAACCATTTCAAGTGAGGACCGGTGTTCACCAGGGCTCGGTTCTGAGTCCATTGCTTTTTAACCTGTCTATTGACAATGTCACCAGAGATATTAAAAAACCAGTCCCTTGGAATATTTTATATGCTGACGATATTGCTCTTATCAGTGAAAATGCCCAAAGTATTCAGGAAATGCTGGAAGAATGGAGACTGGCTCTGGAGTGGACTGCGAATAATTAGAAGTAAAACCGAGTCGATGTACTTCAATTTCAATTCTGGTTGCACCGCGGTTAACTCCTCCTACAGAATACACCCGTAAAAGAGGTTGATACTTTTAAATATCTCGGCTCTGTAATATCCTTTGATGCTAAAACTGAATCTGACGTGGAGCATAGAATAAACACAGGATGGCTGAAATGGAGGTCTCTTTCTGGGGTTTTGTGTGACAGCAAGATTCCAGTTAGGATCAAAGGTAAAATCTACAAAACTGCTGTAAGGCCAGCTATGCTCTACGGATCGAAGTATTGGACCCCGCTGAAACGTGACTGGGATAGGATTCATGTGGCAGAGATGAAGATGCTGAGGTGGGCGGGCGGTGTGACTAGAATGGACAGAGTTCGAAATGAGCATATTCGGGGTTCATTTCGGGTGGCCCAGATACCAGAAAAGATAAGAGAAAACCGTCTAAGATGGTATGGGCATATGTGACACGGAGAGATGAGGACCACATGGTGAATAGAGCCTTTAATATACCCACGCTGAGAAGAAGACCTGGAAGACTATAGGCAACCTGGACTGCAACTGTAAGCAAGGATCTGAAAGCCCTGGGTTTGACCGAGAATGCAACGCAGGACAGATAGACATGGCGAACGTGCACAAGGAGAGCCGACCCCAGATGATGGGAAATGGCTAAGATAAAGAAGAAGATGATAAATTTATGATAAATAATTCACTTGCATTTTATGTCACACATTACATAAAGGTAAATCATGCATTACCGATGCATTGTTCCTATACATATTTATGGCACATAGACGTAGAATATTAACTTATATTTATTAAAATTAAAACTTAATTGACTAAGTTCAAAGAAGAGCAATTCGTTTGATTTTCTTTTCAATTTTTTATTCAAATTCTTTCGGGTTAACTCAAACGCATATATGTATCGTTTTCTTGTACCAACAAAGTGACTGTAAATTGTAAAATGTATATTTAAGGTCGTTACTGAACTTTATAGGCAATGCAGATGAGAAAGTTTTACGTATATACACTAAGCTGTCAGCTTATCGAATGTAATATTTTCGAATAGCCATTTCCAATGCAATATTTACTCTTGTTTGTTAAAAATTTCCTACAAATAATGCTCAGCATGTGTTACAAATTATAAGACTTACAAAATAAGTTTATTCTATAAGAATATAACAAACTGTTTATATTTATTTTGCTACATTTCAACGTTAGATTAACAATGACACTCTTACGTCAAACCTGCAATCAATGGAACACAGGCGTAAGATTGGTTCACTTTGTCTTTTCTATCGTTATTACCACGGTCGCTGCTCTTTGGAACTTAAAGAATTTCCTTCTGCGCCCACCCACAATCGACAAACTCGTCTTACACTTGCCAGACATCCACACACGGTTAATGTGTGTCGAACAAGAACTCGCAGATTCCAAAGTTCCTTCCTTAATACCACTGGTAAGCTTTGGAATGCTCTTCCAGCTTCTGTGTTTCCTCCTTCCCACAATTTTGATCTCTTTAAGAAACAGATAAATATACACTTGCAATCTCCCCAACCCACACACCAACACGAATACAACACACGTTTCTCGCTTGCAGCGTCCAGCCTCCGTGGCTGAGCTTCATAGAGTACACTGGTTTTGACCGGCTGTGCTCTCCTGCATGCGATTACATAAAAATAATTAAAATTATCTAACGAGTCTTACTTATAAAATGAAGGTCACCCAACCTGACATGAAGAGATCCATGAAAGAGTGACTCTAAAATAATGAAAACGAGAATATTTGAAAAACCTAAAAGAAGTGGAGGCTACTTAACGAAAGGCACACTTTAGTGGATATGGACAGAACATATCGGTTGAAGAGACGAAGGCCGATGGAAAAAATAATGTGTTGGAGTGTTGTCCTAAAAATGGCAAGCGGAGCATTGGTTGAGCCTCTGCAAGATGGACTGACGACATCAGAAGAATAGTAGGAATAATCTGGATGCAGAATGCGGATAATCAATCAAGGAGACTCATGCGTGACGCCTATCTTTAACAGTGAAAAGATAAAATCCTTTTTTTTTTCAACTTTATTTATTTCTTTCAGAAACATTACAAAAACAAATTTATTTAATACAATCCTCTAATAAGATATAATACAAAAGAAAACAAATGGTTTTTACTATTATTATCAACAATTTTTAAAATACTCCGAAACTCGCTTAGCAGAAGACTTCACGAAATTACTTTGATAAATAAATGTCGTGGAGCTCATGTCGAAACTGGGCTTCTCTCAAGTGGAATATATCAATATTCGAGACGATATGGTTAAACAGTCTGATCACTATCCCAAGAGGCATAGTCTGTGGCAGGTTTGTATTACTTCTAGGAAGAACAAACAATTTGTGCCTTCTTATCCTTAAATAATTGTCAGGGAAAAACAAGAGGATTTCTAACAAAATGTCACGATTTCTGAACACGCCGCGCACTAGCCGAAAGAAATGCATACTCAAGCACACATATCTTCTAGTTCTCAACTCATTGTATCCCAACATACCCCGTATGCTGATGATGATTAGATTTTGTAGAACTTAAGGATTTGGAAATAAATTGGATAATTGTTAAAACAAAAAACAACTGATTGCAATAACAACAATTGGCAATATATATCATCTGATGACCTGAAAAAAAAAGACATACATAATGTTTTTTCATTCAATTTATCATGAAAATATTAAAAACGCTTTCAAACAAACAATCTTATTCCAAATAATACAAAAAGTGTATTATTCAATCTCACCAAATTGCGATTTACGTGTTTTTGTCTTTGGAAAAACGATCGCATACATTTCAGCCGTTCCTGAAAATAATATTGTAATAAAGCGTTGCAGGTACCAGTTTTGTCAAAGGCTTTCAATAATAACGTATTATTTCTTCTCGAACGTGGAAAAAAATATTTTTCCTGAAAATCCCACCGAGTGGGTATAATATATTGCACCTTTTTCTTTGCGTTTTTCACTGTGACTTTTCCGAAGGTTCGTAAAGTATCGAGAGCCTGCAATAAAGAAGCCTTTAACCGACGTATATTTTCTTATTCAAATAGTTCTCGACCAGAGAGGGCCGTTTGATGTCGAAACTTGGCCGATGAAAAAACGGTTGATGTCTCTGTAAAGTTTCAATATAAAGTAAAGGTTTGTTGTACGAACACTTTATTTTCTTTAAGCATCTTGAATATTTATTCAAACTTTAAAAAAAAATCTTTTCAAGTGATTTTTTAAATGATAAAGTGGCATAAATATATATCGAGAAATTAAATCAAAATATTGAAAAATACGTAAAAAAAAAAGTATTAAAAAAAAACATTATGAGGCTTATATCTGTAATAAATATTAGAGATAACTTTATTTTAATCATTCCTTTTTCTATTAAATAATTAGAAATTCATCAATTATAATACATTTTTAAATATTCTTATGAATACCTCAATAAAGAACTTTACAATAAATTTATTTTGTTGGATTTTTCAGAATATATTTGAATACACAATGTTTGGTGTGAATTTGTATGTATTAACATCCTACTCTCTTTGAAAAGGAAGTTATTAAGTCGCGTGGGGGCAGGATGAGGAGCAGATTAACAACACAAAGACTTTTTCTGAAGAACATATATATTCCGATAACTTTACAAACTTCCGGCCCAAGCGGAATAACATGCCGGGCCGGCCATAATGCGACTTTCTAGGCCGTTGGCACACAACTGAGCGCACTCACGATGGGCTGTTGCACAGCGTCACAAGTGGCAATCTACGTAACTAGTCCAAAATGGAAATATGGCAACACATACATGTACGACAAGCGAACAGGAATAAAAGACGAAAGATTGTATATCGAGGTTTTTGGTACCAGTCAGCAAGGGCTATATCATGCTGATATCAGAACGTATATATTGTTAAATAAATAAAGATTTTTAAACGTGTTTTATATTTGATACACTTCTAAATCTACAACAAAATTATCTTTTATGATTTTTTTATCTTATAAGCATTTTTTTACCTTCGTGTATTCAATTTACGAGTATATCTGAAATATATGGTCACTACAAATTTTCGCCACTCAGTTTTGCCAGTTTTCATTGTCAATGTCTTACAATATAATTTTATTATATATTTCTATTAATACTTTATTTACCATCAGCAATCCTACCACAAAAATTGTACTTTCATACTACTTCTTGGTACTATTGATTGGTTTGCTGCAAGAAAATCTTGCATATCGATCTCCACTCTTCTCGATTCTCTGTAATACTCTTTAGCTTAGCATAAGAGCTACAGCTCATGTCCTTGAAATCTTGCTGTTAATATTCCCGTCTAATGCGGCCTTTGCAGTTTCTACGCTTAACCATCCATTCCACAATTTCGTTAAGAATACCATCGTGGCGCATGATGTGACCGATACATCGGGGGATGGTTCTTACTGGATGCCTATCTTCCTTGATTATGCTGAGAGCCTCATTGTTCGTGACGTGATTTCTTCAAGAAATTCCGAGAATTCTTCTGTATGACCACATCTCAAAGGCCTCTTGTCTTTTTTTTATCACTTTCAGATAAGCACCATGTCACTTTCATACTATATGTTACAAAAAGTCCTAGTTGAGTGTCAAAAAGCTAATGAATTATATGTAGAAGACGATTGAAGTTGCAAAGATGCAAGACAACAGACTCGGGATAAAATAATGTCTCGTTAAAGGTCACAAATATGACTTTCGATATTAACGCAAAAAAAATATTTTCCTATGGGGATGAAATATGTGATAAAAATATAGAGTCATAGATTCCATTGGGTTAGAAACAAGCGGAGAGGAAAGGTTTTCTTCGAAGGAATTTATTTGTTTTTCATCCCTCGTAAAGGAAATTTTTCGAAAAACCAGGAATTATTATTGCGAAACGATAGGTTTCGGCTTTTTGCCTTTCACTTAAAGGCTTTTACTTAAGTGATAATTCTGTAACTTGGAGGCTTTAGTGCGTTAAAAAATAACAATTTTTCGATATTAAAAATAAATATTATACTTGGACTTTATACTCATTTTTGATAGGATTTAACATACATTGAAATATTTTAATACTCAAAAGGCCACTGAAAAAAGTCTTTATACTAAAAGTCAACAAATATTTTTTATGAAAGCATAAAATAAACATCATCTTATATGAAATTACTCTTATCAATAAATCTGAGAAAAAATAAACGGCAGATGCGGGGATTCAAACCTCAAACTTTAAGCACCATTCATTTCTTTACCCAAATTTAAACGCTACTTCTATTTGCTTCACCAATTGAATACTTTTTTATTTCTGATCTTAACGATTATTTAAAAAAAAATATTTAATGGTAAATTTGTTTGTTCCGAAACCGATGTCGCGGTTCCGAAATGACGGCATCAGCTTAAATGGTGATGCCGGAATACCAAGGTTCCGGCACTGAGGATAAATCCAAAGACCGAAGTTGAATTCATACTAATTTATTTGCTAATATACCCCTTTTTATATCTTAGTATAAAACATGAGTAAGCATTTATAAAATGAATATTAAAACGTTGAATTTCATACATTGCGAATTCCTCGATACCTGTTGTTTTGGACCTTGATTCCTTCATTGTACATAGAGTGGCAAAATATTGTGATGGTCAATGCCCTGTGTCGTACCCGACTGTATAAATCAGCAGATTCATCTAAGATAGAGAGTTTGATAGAAATAATTACTTTAAAGATTTTTGGATGCTTAATACAAAACAATTATGTTAAAAATAACATTTTGAGCACTGTTTATTCTAACGACGAATTTTAAATGAAAAAATATACAACGTAAAGATTACAGAACACAATTTCACATCAAATTTTATTCTTAAAGTATAATCATTAATACAACGTAATTGCTCACTGAAAAAAATATGAAAATATTCATTTAAATTTACAAAAAGTTATGCAAGCTTGATATACGCTTTCGAATGTTGTTTTTTTAAATACCAAAAGCTCACAGGATCTTACCATCTGTGATTTTTGTTTGAAAGATCTCTTCATTTGAACTAAGTTCAAAGACTTGGAATTTTTCATTCCTCCTCGTTTTTAAGCACTCGTATTATTTGTTCGTACTTAATATTTTTTCAGGAACATTTTTTTTAAGCTTTTTCAAAGTTGCGCCTTTGTTTGTTTTTGATGAAAAAAAAAATGAGATTATGTTTAATGGTACAGTTTAAAAATATTTCATTTATTTAAAAAACATTATATATTCACCTGATGACTAGGTTGATTGTTATAATGTATCTACTCTGAAAAGCTATTTAGGAGAAGTTTACGTGCAGAGATGCTTTTGAAAAAGGCATGGATAATAGCAAATGATATTATTGTTTGGTGGGAATGTCGAAATGTGGGAGTGTGGTGCAAGTGTTGTGATCTGTGGATTGCTAAGAAGGAATAATGCGTGCTAGGAAGAGATCAATAGAAATACACGGACATTCAGAACATAGAAAGAAAATAAATAAGAACACGGTTTAATGTCACGGGGAATTTAATGTCAGTAAGTATGTTTAATATTTAAACAGTTTTAAAGTTTTGAAAAGTTAACAGAATATTTACATTAGATTTAAATTGAATGATTAACGAGATTCTATTTAATAGCAAGCTCTTTAAGCGATTTTGAGAATAATGAAAGGTTACTAGTAAGTAGTTGTCACTTGGTCGGTCGTAGAGCGGGCGCGTAACATTGGGCGTCTCCGGCGGGCGGCTGAGTAATTGATCAGGTTCCAAAAGCGGTCGAGAACAAAGAGAGAAGAGATCTGTTCTGTACTTGTTTTGATATTTGAGTCTGCTCAATTCCCACCTTGATAGGTGCAACAGTATTTGAAGTGACCTCTGGTGACGGCGATTCTAACGACATATATGGGACATACAAGGCAAACATTAATAGACAAGACAAAGATATGAAAATAGGTACAATTGATAAAACAGAAGTCTGCCACAGGAATATGTGGAGAAAATATTTTCCAAGCAAAAACAGATATGAAAAAACGAACAATCTACCAATGACAAAAGTACATTGTAAGCGCGGTTCTTGTTAAATCACAGAAATTAAGCAACATAAGACGTAAAAAAATATTTTGTTGGGTTTCCGTCAGTTGGTAGCCACCCAAATATTGTTTTTTGCAACTACTACCTAACGAATAGGCATACTCAAGTGGCAATGGGCAGGACATATCTGTCGAAGACACGACTGTCAATTGGGAAGAAAAGTATTGGAATGGCGCCCAAGAACTGGTAAACGAAGCATTGGCTGACTTCCTGCAAGATGGACTGACGATATAAGAGGAAAAGCTGGAGTGACCTGAAGGCAGAGGATCGAAGAGGATGGAGACTCATGCGGGAGGCTTACGTTCAACAATGGACGAATACAGGCTGACGATGAAGACCATCTATTAGGTAGTGAGAGTCAAATTAAAAATATTTTTTAATTGTATTATTTCAATAGACATAAAAAATATTGAATATTAACTTACATTCGATGGAGACGAATTTCTTAGTAAAATGAAATAATTGTTCCTTTTTTGCCTGAATGCATATTAATTTGTATACATGTCTCATATTCAATATGGAAAACAATTTTTCGGTACGATTCTCGTGATATTAATTTACCTTAATATCCAATATAGCCTACTTTTGATTTAAAAATACATTTCGAATAAACATTTCAATGGAAACGGTAATAATTTATTTGGTATAATTAAAATAAAATTCGAAACAAAAATCTATAATTTCATCAACGAGGAAACAATTTTTGCGATTATTTGTTACATCCAGTTTATTTATTACTCACAGTTATTTGGTCACTCATCAATCATTATTAATACAAATAATATATTTATTTATTTATTCAACTACTTTCTTCTTCGTAGTAGTAGTATCAATTCGGTGGATTGGTTTACAGTCCTATTTTATTGATCCTCTGCAATCCTCTTTAGCTCAGCATAAGATCTACAACTCACGTTCTCGCGTTCGAGGACACTTGCTGCAAATACTCCCGTCTAGGTTGCCCTCTACAGTTTCTTCCCTCAACCATCCCTTCCACAAGGTCGTGAAGAAGACCATTGTGGCGCATGATGTGACCGATCCATCGGGCTCGCCTCCCTGAGATAGTTCTTACTAGGTGCCTATCTTTCGTGATTATGCTGAGAAACTCATTTTTCGTGGTCTCATCGTGACGTGGTCTCTCCAGGAAATTCCGAGAATACTTAAGAGCCATAAAAATAAGAATTTTACATTGACATATAAAAAGAAAATACAAGGTAATTACTTTTAACAATTAAAAAGTGTTGATTATTGTTCTACTACATAATATTTTCAATGCACGTGAGGATATTTATCACCTTTACCGTTTCCATTTCTCAAATGAATTGATGAAATCAATATCATAATTAGCATTCTCCTTAAGCCTCCGTCTTTTGCATCCAAATGTCCCCTGATTTTCGCCTAACTTCGTATGTCCATCTTGCAGAAGTTTTTGGGTTCTAATTTGGGAAATATATGTCTGGCTCGTTGCCACTTAAGTCTGCCATATGCAGAAACACTCAGATGAGCTAGAGCAAATATAAGCACCCTGCAGCTGACGGGAGGTAGTCCTAGCACGGTCTTCGGCAATCGTTCTTACAGCTACGCGGCACCAATGGCCTGGAAATCACTACCGGAAAACATAAGAGAGCTTAAAACGGAGGCATTCTTCAGAATCAGACTCAAGACCCACCTTTTTAATCAAGTGCGCGTGGAGAGAGACTCAGATCAGACAGAGCAAATAGAAGCACCCTACAGCTGACGGGAGGTAGTCCTAGTAATGTCTTTGGCAATCGTGCTTTCAGCTACGCGGCACCAATGGCCTGGAACTCGCTACCGAAAAACGTAAGAGAGCTTAAAACGGAGGCATCCTTCAGAAGCAGACTCGAGAACCACCTTTTTACTAAGAGAGGCAAAGAAGCGCTTTTAAAATGACTATTCGGTCATAAAAAAGCGCTATACAAATACTAATATAATAAATAATAGTTATAATACATATAGGATGGTATTACATATATATATGTATGTGTTTTAATTTATGAATATGTTTATAAATGGCCAACAAAAAAAATATGATGATAGGGTTGAGCCACCCCTTAAGATCAATAAAAAAATATCCAGACCTCGAGAGCGTCGGATTCATCGTCCGATCTCTTTAAAATACGCTGATTTTATAATAACGTATTTATACGCAATGATTTCTCTGGTACTACAGCTGTAATATATGTAAGTTCACGGCACTTGCCTTGGAGGCTCCCGGGAATCATATATATTTCCACGTATACAGGATCTCCGGGTATATAAAGGTTTTGCGACAAGGCATACACAATCTGAACTTACAAATCTGTGAAACCGCAATATACGGTATCCATATTTTCCAAATATGGAGCGGAGATGACAAAAAAAGATAATGCTGCTTTCATATACATCTGTAAGTATTATAACTAACATTCTCATCTCTTTCAAAAGGTGTTACTCCGTCGCGTGGTGGCAGGATAAGGAGCAGAATGATAACACACAACTTCCGGCAGGGCAAAATAACATGCCAGACCGCCCATAATGCACCCTTGACGGTCGACGTGCAACTTACTCCGCGCGCTCTTCGGCGCTGACGCTGTCGCCCAGCGCTTAAATGGCGATCTATGTAACTAGTCCTAAATGCCAATATGGCGTCATGTACGACGAACGACCAGAAATAAGAGACGAAAGATTGTATATCGAGGTTTTCGGTACCAGTCAGCAACATTTACTACGAGCACGGATTAAGTATGCTTGTAACTTTGGGATACATATGCAATAAAAGCCATTTGTTTTGATCGAGTAAATCTGCAAGTCTCATATAATATACATATAGTTAAAAGTCCCTCCAGCGGCTTAAAGGTAGGAAGCGTATTTTGAATCAATTTTTAATAATTTAAATGCAAAATTGTATTTGGATTAAAGATACATTTTAGCATGCATTGATAAAGATGCCGCAAATGTATGCGGAACAATTTGTCGGTGCGATCAAACATTAGCATTGCTATTCGCGACCCTTGAGCCGAACCAGTGGAACGAAACAAAGCCTTCCACCCTGAACGTCCGTCGCTTTATCAGGCGCAATCCAGCAAGCCTGGTTCTGCGGTGGAGCCTGCGAGGCAATGATAGTCCGCCAACACAATGGAGAGAACTGCGATCTACGTAGAGCGAGTTTCGCCATGCAAATTGTTGAACTGACAGGCATCAAATGCTTCTGAACATTCCAATCATCATTTCACTTGCAAGTATATTTAGAAGTTACAGAAGAAGATCATGAGGATATTTCCAATTTATTCCCAAATCTGCTATTATAATTCTCCTATCAACCTCATACGCAAGACAAACTAAGGGTACTTTAAAAATTGAGGCCACATTTTCTCTTTGTCTCAACAATTTTATTAAGTATATTTGTATGTTTTTACTTCTTAGATATTCGCTCACATGGTAACTACAAATATTCACAATAAAAAACTTAGGATCTCAAGCCCACTCGGTGATTAGCCAATTTTTCCTGTAAGCTTTACATGGTAATTTTTTCCGATTTGGCATGAAAATAGCTTTCATTTCTAATAAACACTACAAATGTGGATAAACCAGAAAGTCACGGCAAATTTCCACGATAAAAAATTAAGATTTATAGTTAACATAGAATGATTAGCTTGAAGTAATTTGTACTGTGTATAATGAGTAAACACGAAGATACATATTAATTTTAGCATCGACTCTTTATGCTTGCGATTTGCTTCAAATTTAGATGGAAAGCTTTCGAAATCGCATGTTGGAAATTCGGGCCGAAGTGAGACCCCTGCGACACACCTCGCGCTGTATGATTTATGGGCCGCGTCAAATTTACATAAGTAGTGCGCATAAATCAATTCCGCGCGGTCCGCTCATCTGCATGCCTTTCTGCCGCCTCTCCGTTCTGGTCAGGGATAAATCCGTTTCATCATCAGCCTGTGTCCGTCCACTGTTGAACGTAGGCCTCCCGCATGAGTCTCCATCCTCTTCGATCCTCCGCCTTCCGCATCCAGGTCACTCCTGCTATTCTTCTTATATCGTCAGTCTTTCTTGTAGGGGGTCGGCCAATGCTTCGTTTGCCAGTTCTTGGGCGCCATTCCAATACTTTTCTTCCCCATCGACCGTCGTCTCTTCGACAGATATGACCTGCCCATTGCCACTTGAGTGTGCCTATTCGTTGGGTAGCATCCACTACTTGAGTTCTTCTGCGTATTTCCTCGTTTCGGATTCTATCTTTTAGCGACACTCCGAGCATGGATCTCTCCATAGCATGCTGGGTGACTTTTATTTAAAATCCGTTTAGAAGTAATTAATTCACGATGCAGATCCTTTTCGCGGAAAATCAACAGGCTCCTCTGACGATTTTCTTTCCACATCGGCACAGCGGCAAATGGCGTATGGAAAAAAAATATCATATAAAAAATCCATGTATTGAAAATTGAAAAATATACCTTGTTAAAAAATTAAACTGGAAAATATTCCAAAGTAAATGTTGTTTATATTTATACTAATGTTATAGTTAGTAAAAGGTAAAAAAAATGTCGTGTTGAATATTTAGTGAACTTTGATTGGTAGTTTTTTTTTATGTAAACACATACAGGAGAATACCGACAGATGGTGTTAGTAATTTTTTGAAGACTCATCTGTGGAATTCCATGACGCTTACCATGGTGTATATGGCTAAACGCTGCATGTGGAGTGTTGATCCGCCAACGTCATAGACTACAGCCCGAGATTCACGCATCATCCTTTATTATTACAGGAATCTACTATGAATGGGTGGTCTTCACGGGACGACTTTCGTCTACCACCAATTTTAATTGATAGGCTATTACTGACGTTTTACGGGTGATGGATCAAATTCACACCAATCGGGGTATTTAAGAGCTCAGAAATCGATTAAAAATATATATTTTTTTTAATCTCCGTCGGGAATCGAAACCACGACCTTTGGTTTGCAAAGCAAACGCTTTACCATTGAGCTATGGCCGCCGCCATTGAGCTATGACCACCGGCGAATTATTACAATTCTATTTAAGAAATCTAAACAAAAATGTATGGAAAAAAAAAGAATAAAAAAACAAAAGCATATTTAAATACCCGAAGATACATATATTGGTTTTTTATTTGAAGTATTTTATCGAGATTTATTATTTTAAATTAATTTTAAACTAATTAATTAATATATTAAAAATAATTACTTTTGATTCACATTTATTTTAAAACGATAACATGTTTCGGCCTCCCCGGAGACCATTTCAACACCAAATGTTTCGTTTTATATGACATTATAAATAACAGTTTGTATTCAAAATATTGGCCAATTTTATATAAGCAAAATGAATAATATTGAATTAATAAAGTTTATTTTATTATTAATTTAAACTCAAAGTAAAAATGTTGTGGCTTATGTATATATATAAGTATACCCATAAGCCACAATATCAAATCTGGCTGTGAAAACCTAAGAAGTTATCAAAGTAAAAATATTAAGTTAATGTAAGTAACATGTAAATCTATTGAATCTTAAAAGCTTCATTCTCTTAGATTTTTTTTTAAGTATGTTACGGTGGTAAATGGATAGGAATTTCTACGAGAATAATATAAAAATTGTATATTTTTTTATTTATTCATTTTACTTCGTTTTATTTTTCACAAAAAACATCAACGGAAAAAAGTTGTGTTCTCAAATAACATTGTTAAAACGTACACTATGCTTGAATAGTATATGTTTAAATTTTCAAATAACACGTACGATATCAAAAAATATGAACGAATTCAAATCAAACAAGTTTCAAAAAAGTTCAATGCACAGTTGCAGGTGGCGTTTGTTTAAATTCATGGTAGATTGCAAGCGTCGGAACTTTATTGTAGTTTTTCATCGTATGAAGTTTGCTTGTATTGTTGTGACGTTGACTTTTAAAAATAGAAAAAACTTTTTTGTGGTATGTCTAATTGAAGGTATTCAATTTAAGATACGTTTAAGTTTTTCGACAGAATTTAGTACAATATTCAATGCTTATTTTCATTAAATTTATTTCAAACAAAAACCAAAATCTGAACAAAATAATCCCCCTTATTACCATACAGCATTTAAGTAGTAACGTTATAAGGTTTACATGATATATTTCAGCAACTATATATATAATCGTGTCGGAAACAACAGGGTCAGATCCTGTCTGCCCAGAAGTCGTCAATGGCGTTACTCCCGGCCATCATTAGGTCTTCT
The DNA here is from genome assembly GCA_022606575.1 of Glossosoma conforme. NCBI lineage: Eukaryota > Metazoa > Arthropoda > Insecta > Trichoptera > Glossosomatidae > Glossosoma > Glossosoma conforme. The sequence continues at coordinate 467,358 of JAGTXR010000027.1, forward strand.
TAGGTGCAGCTACTCGGACACAGCGCACACTCCAGAAGGTGTGACAGGGTCTGCTCCACACCACAGTCACATTCAGTCGGTCCGCTGTAAAACTGCCAGGCTTTCATTTGTGTCTTGTATACTATGCATTTCAGCAACTGATAGACATACAAATTAATTACATACAAAATAAGTCAGTTTTCTCATTAATTGATGTGAGAAAAATGATAAGTGAATGCGAGGATTTAAACCACGGATTTCGTATACCGTTCGTTTTCAGTTTTTGTTGACCAACGCGATGGCCATTCGTCCACTTACTCTCTCTTTAACTAAATAGATAGTCTATTGATATTTCACACTTGATAATGGCCCACGTATCAGTAAAAAATTATTGCATCTCAAGTAAGATGACATTTTCCGGAGATAAAATAGTCCCCCAATCGGATCTCCGGGTGGGGACTGCTCGAGACAAAATAACCAAGACAAATAAGAAAAACCTTCAGCCAACAAGATATGCCACCTGGAATGTTCGAACATTACTGCAGAACGGCGCCCTAGACGGGAGTATTTGCAGCAAGTATTCGAGGACATGAACTGTAGCGCTTATGCTGAGCTGAAAAGGGTTGCGGAGGACCGAGAGGAATGGAGATCGAGATGCAAGATTCTGTTGTTGCTAACCAATCCACCGGTTTGATACTACGAAGAAGAATGGCTATTTGTCGATGCCAAAATATTTCATGAAATATTAAATTTATCCAGCAATTTTCTATCATTGTCAAAACATTTAAATTATGGAATTACTGCAAGTAATTAAGTTGGAAAATAATAAACAAATAATAAGACAAATACCTTGTTTTTAAAAAAAAAATCCTCGAGTTAAATTTCTGTAGCGTCATTGACGTTGATGTAACCTTCATTTAACGTGGGCGTTAATAAATTATTCTTCATTACAACAACTTCAATATTTCTTAAATTAATAGCTTATAAATATCAAAAATGTAATAATTCCCCATCGACCGTCGTCTCTTCGACAGATATGTCCTGCCCATTGCCACTTGAGTGTGCCTGTTCGTTGGGTAGCATCCACTACTTGAGTTCTTCGTCGTATTTCCTAGTTTCGGATTCTATCTTTTAGCGACACTCCGAGTATGGATCTCTCCATAGCACGCTGGGTGAAGTTTATTCTATGGGTAAGACCTGCTGTCAGATTCCACATCTCTGCGCCATAAGTTAATACAGGGAGGATGCATTGGTTAAGCGCCTTATTTTTTAGACATTGCGGAATTTTCGCTTTAAAAATGTACTTTAGTTTTCCAAATGCTGCCCATTCCAGTTGTATACGCCTGGCGATTCGACAGGCGATTTGTATGTGTGTATCAATTAATCAAAAGAAAAAAAAAAGTTGATTTTTCAACAAAAAAAGATGTTTCGTAAAAGGGAATATGATGTGATGAAATATACTTTCACTGAACGCTTACCTCACGTGTCAAGCCCTGAAAATTATGACCGAATTTTTTTATATTTTTTTTATATTAATATTTTTCTGTGTTGTTTTTTTTAAGCAATTATAAATAAGCGCTCTCTGGTAAGTGAATGATAAATAATTTATTTTTGCTGGTGTAATTAATTTTCCCAGATTACCGAAATTGCTTTTTATTACGCGGAGAGAGCTGAAGTGGAAATGTGTTTACCCGTAATATTTAATTGACTTTATTATCCGTTGAATTTTTCGAAGTGTTATTCAAATTTTCAAAATTTCATCCGACTCTGTTGATGATTTAAAAATTATAATTATAACGATAATTAATTTAATAGTGGCACTTAACTCTGCAATTAAATTTGATACACGTGCATCATCACTCAATTTTAAGCTCGATTAAAATATTATCTGCCTGCTGGTATAGATCAATGGTCAAAGGTCGTGGGTTCGATCCTCGACAGAGATTAAAATAATAAAAAAATTGAATCGATTTCGAAAGCTCTAAAATAGCCCGGGTTGGTGTGAATTTGATCCCCCGCCCGTAAAATGCCAGTCGTGGCCTGTTAATTAAAATTGGCCACCCATTTATTGTAAATTCCTTTAATAATAAGGACGATACGTGAATCTCGGGCTGTCGTTGGCGGATCAACACTCCACATGCAGCGCTATACATATGCACTATGTTTAGCGTCATAGAATTCCATAGATGAGACTTTAGAATTACTTTCAACATCTGTCGGTATTATCTTGTATGTGCTTACATAAAAAATGCATATACAATTAAAAATATATATTTCAGCTTGATATGGCTCTTGCAGTATCGTGCCAAATATTTTTCGTCTCTTTTTGTTTGCCCATCGGACGTGTATGTGTCGCCATATTGGTTTTTTGACAAGTCCGGTCACGGGTGTGTCATTAGTTTTGTACATAGCTGTCTGTCATTGGTGCGCGATTAGTATATGTTGAAGAGATGACGGTTAGTGGGTAAGAAAAGTGGTAGAGTGCCGTCCAAGAACTGGCAAACGGAGGGTTGGCCAACCCCCTGCAAGATGGACTAATAACAACAGAATAATAGCGTGAATTGCCTGGATGCGAAGGGTGGAGGGTCGAGAAGGACGGAGACTCATGTAGCAGGCTTGCGTTCAACAGTGGATGGACTTATGATGATGATGATGATGATGATATGTTTCAAAATTTGCGAACATATTTAACATAGCTATCATAAAGCGGGAGTGACCTGGATGCGGAAGGCGGAGGATCGAAGAGGATGGAGACTCATGCGGGAGGCCTACGTTCAATAGTGGACGGACATAGGCTGATGATGATGATGATGATTATAAAGAGAGGTATCCCAATTTAAAAATATCGCCTTTACAGTAATGTGATTGCTAAACGATCAAGTGGGTGATTGATGAAGCCACAATAAGTGAGAATGAAATCATTATAGAAGGATTTTTCAAATGCTTGTACAACGAAAAATTATTTAACTCTGTTCTTGAGTATTTATGCGTACAAATACTCGTATATGCGTATATCATCAGTGGCGCTACTTCACATCGAAATATTCAAATAATGTTTTTTTATATTCGAATATGGCTTTGAATTCGTCTTTGTAAAGGCAGGCACTACTTGAATTTTTTTCTACTCTTATTACCGTGGCTACTACAACACTTTATTTTATTGAGTTCATTGTAAATAATGCATCAAAAATACAATAAATGCTGACATCGGCATGATATAGCCCTTGCTGACTGGTACCTAAAACCTCGATGTACAATCTTTCGTCTCTTATTTCTGTTCACTTGTCAGATAAGTATGTGTCGCCATATTAGCATTTTGATAAGTCCGGTCACGGGTGCGACGTTAGTTATGTACATGAGTGCTGTAATTGGTGCGCCATTGATTCTGTAGATCGCGACTTGTGTCGCTGGGCGACAGCCCATTGAGAGCGCGCTTAGTCGTCAGTCAAGTCTCGTCCGACCGGCGGAGCGTCATGTAGCGGTCGGACGAGCGAATCAAGTCTTTTGTTGTGCTTCGAAAACAAGTCATTTTGCTTTGTGATCTGCTCCTGCATCCTTCCTCCGCACGGCCACGTGACGAACCCGCGACTTGTCACCTTTTTAAAGACAGGGGATGTCAAAGCAAAAGAAATTAACACAAACGACTTTAATAATTTTATTTGCATGTAGTAACGCTACTGATTTTCGATCTCGAAGGAATGCGAGTCTAATATTGGTTAAGGTACGTTTGAACCCTTTCATCAGTTCAATTATATGATTGTACTGTTTGATTTCGGGCGAAACAAAGAAATTTCCTTCGATTAATTAATCCGGTAAGAGGTCAAGTAGGGTTCTGTTAGAATTTGGCATTCTTTTCCGGAAAAAGCCTCTGTAATATAAATAAATAAAATTAATGACTAAAGAATGAAGTTTATATTAAATCACTTTGTAAGACCAAAATTGTACGTTGCTGGAACATTCAGCAAATCTTTTGGTCCCCGAAAAAAATTGTGATAACATCCCCCATCGTTAAAACTGCGACAACAGGTCACGGGGTCATCATCGGGACGCGTGAAAAAAGAATGCGGGAACAGGTCGCAAAGCAAACAACTAATTTAGAAGCACAGTTCACATTTATTTCACAGTTAAGACTTTGGCTTCCCCGCCCGACCGTAACATGTTGTATCATGGGCAGCAGTAGGGCGGAAACTCTCGAGGGAGCAGGCTGGCTGGCGTGCAGTAACAGTCAGCGTCCCAAAGATTATCGCGGCTGAATATGAAACTTAAGTTGACAGTTGAACCAACATGATATGGAGCTACTGTCAAAACAAATAAATTGGCGTATGCAAACGCCGTGTCTACTTACATATAAAATTAAGAGTAACATTATTAGATGTGCATGTCAGGCGAGCAAAGAAAAATGACAAAAGATCGTATTTTGAGGCTTTTCGGCATCAGCCTGAAAGAGCTATATCAAGTTGGTATCAGTGAATAACAAACATCCAAATGGAACTTAAATACAACATCAATTTTTATTATCTGTTCCCTAATTGGAACATACGGTCGTCACCAACTGGCCACAAAGCTCTGTCTTCTACCGTTGTTCCCTCATTTTTTATTTACATACTTGAAATCGTGATATTATTTTCAACCAGAGTTTCTTCAAGTCTTATATTTTTTTTGTGTAATCGCATGCAAGAGAGCACAGCCGGTCAAGACCAGTGCACTCTATGACGCTCAGTCAGGGAGGCTGGACGCTGCATGCGGGAAACGTGTGTTGTGTTCGTGTTTGTGTGGGTGTGGAAGATTGCAAGTCTATATTTATCTGTTTATTGAAGAGATCAAGATTGTAGAAAGGAGGAAACACAGACGCTGGAAGATCATTCCAAAGCTTACCAGTGGCATTAAGGAAAGAACTTTGGAAACCAGTTCTTGGTCGACAAACATTAATCGTGTATGGATGTTCGACAAGTGTAAGACAAGTTTGTCGGTTGTGGGTGGGTGCAGGAGGAATCAGTTCTTTCAATTTTGCAAAATGTAAAAAAGACTAAGTGAACCAATCTTTTGCCCGTGTTCCATTGATTGCAGGTTAGACGTAAGAGTGTCATTGTTTATCAAACGAATTTCTTTTCTTTGAACTAAGTCAATTAAGTTTTGAAGGTATTTTGGGGGCTCCAATCCAAAGGTGACTGCCGTATTCAAGGATAGGTCATATATTAACGTTATATAGAAGAAGAAGTTGCTTATCTTTGAATTCAAGTTATTTAATTACTGTCTTGTTTATGTTTATTCTTCCTGATCTCATATTTATTTCTCAAAAAAGGTATCCACTTAATATTAAATGATTAAAATTTTAATCATGGAACTCGTATTCAAACATGATTGTTCTTCTTTCGTAATATTTCACGCACGATTGCCGTGCATTCAAAAAATAAATTCATTTAAAAAATGGAATTTTTTAAATTTTCTATAAAACAATGCAAAAATGCTCCAAAACAAGACCTTTTTGAAACATTAATTAAGGCACGAACGGAACATGACGTTTCATTTATTTCTCTTGTATTGAAATTGAGTTAGCTTTTTTATTGTCGGTGAAAAAAATAGTATTTTGGTTGTTCGGAAATTAATTTCGTCGTTCAGAACAATTTCAACTACACAACGACGAAAAACTTGACTGTATACAGCCAAGTTCAGACCTAAGCTTCTTCTTCTTCATGTCAACGACGTCAAACTATTTCTGCCCAGTATCTGAAATCATTGATAGTCCGTGTGTTGCCCAGCATCAGGCTTTGGGATGTGCAGCTTGTTACATACATGGGGCAGGATCTTAGGTGTGAGTCGGTCTGTAGGTCTCTACAGTCGCACAACAGTAACACTTACTGAAGCATTCCCCATCGTTCGAGGTTGTCCTTTGTTCTACCAACTCCAGTTCTTAATCTGTTCAGGGATCTACAGGTCCACCAATCAAGGTTCTTGCCAGATAAGAGGCATTCCTTTGAAATAATTAATTTTTTTGGTGCGATTTCTTAGGAGAACTGCAGTTTTTCGTTTTCAGGGCTGTAAAATCAAAGGAGGGTATTTTGAACAAAAGTTACATTAAATTTTGTCTACCATTTTCGTTAATCCATTATTTCCCAATATTTACGGTAAAAAAAACTACTTTACGATGGCGTCGTATGATAATTTTTGAAAAATATTAATTATTATTATATTACATTATTAAACAGGTTTTTTTTCACCGTTTCGTTCCTGATTTTTTAAGAGGGGATTGGATCATTCATGGTAGAGTCAGTAAAGAGGGGGAAACTGGAAAGGAATGATTGAGTAGTGGAGTTTGAAAGCATTGAAAGTATTTAATAGTCGAAAGAAAAGGAACACGAGATAACCTAAGCAGATGGAGGAGGAAATGTTGCTGCAACTGAAAAAGTCATAGCTGTGTAACTGCGCTAGACCTCATCACATCCTGCGATTAACAATATTGGGATCCATTCTTCATTACAAGGAGAGCCTTAAGTAAGGAAACTGGAAAAATACAACTAGACTGTGGTCGGACATGGAAAGACAAAAAAACAAAAAGAGGACCCACGGAGATGAAGAGACAACCTAAACAGATGGGAGGGAAGTGCTGCTACAACACGGAGAGTCATGCTGTGCTATGTGACTGCGGAGATCTCTAGATTGCATTACATCTAAGTAATCTATGACTCACGGTACCGACTTTTACCCTCCATAGGATAAAAAACAGATTGAACTACTATTATTGAATTCGCTTTGAATCTTAGTTGAAACGTTCACGGAATGATATTTGTCTTCCACGCATTTCATAAATGATCATCATAATTATTTCAAATAAGCTTAACAAAATTTCTAGATATCGATCGGATGAGGTTAAGTTATTTTTTTTCTTCGTTATAGTTTTCAAAAAAAAAAAATCCTTCCCGAACAACCTAATATTACGTGGCACCATGAAATATGCGTAAAATCTCTACGGGATCGCTATTAAAAATGTTTTTTTTTGTTGTTTGTTCGGTTTTATGTTTTAATATCGGATGTAGTGGAAAAGTCGGAGCCGGCGATGCAAGCGATTTCGACATTTATGTTTCGAGTAAATTGAGCACACTTTCCGCCAATCAATTAACGAAACATATCTGTTCTTGACATATAACTCGTTCAGTATATAAATGAACCATGAACGAACGTTAAACGTTTTTAATATTAAAGTAAGACGTATTAAACGTAATGGTAAAATGTTATAATCACGTTATATTAAAATTTGGAGATGTGATAATTATTTTGTGATAAATTATATTTTTGTACCATTTGTAATATATATTATTGCATTGTAAGATGTCAATCAATACCATGTAAACGAAAGAAAATAAAGAGAAATTTAAATATTCTTCTGCCATATGCTCCAAATATGAAACTGATATGGTAAAGAGAGAATTAAATTTATTAATAATAGGTTTTTTAAAAATTTTTTACAATGTTTTCAGTATTCACTTTATGATCCATTATAAATTACAAATATTTATTTTTTTACCATGTTTGTACATGCATCACGTAAGATAAGTTCTCTATTAAGAGACTGCAGTTTCATGTAACTCGTAGCCTTTTTCAATCCATGACTTTTTTATGTAGGAGAGGGGGTAGGGGTGTGTCTATCAGGGAATAATAAGAGAGGAGGACAGAAAGGGTTGCAAGGGTGAAGAAAAAAATATATATATTTTTATTTTTGTTAACTAAATTGTTATTTTTTTTTTTGTAAACTCATATACCGACAGATGGTGATAGTGTTGCTGAAGTCTCATGTGTTGATTATCTCAGTCTCATATATTAATCATACTCGCAATAATACAAAATTATATAATACAGTATGAAGGTTTTTTTTTCATCAGACAAACGACAAAGTGAATGCGTTTCTACGATCATGTACTAAAAATAAAATAGAGAGATTGTTCACTGCATTTTGCCGAATACAAACCAAAATATATTCTGCGCCGTTATTCTGTACATTTGTAGTGAGTATGGCAAACTGACTCTATACAATACAATTTGATATAATACAACCTCAATCGCAGTGATTTAATAACTGGATAGTGGGAGGAGCCGGTGCCAACATTAGTTTCGCAAACACCTCTGGAATCCAAGCTTCTGCTTAGGATATCTGACTTCCGCACCCCTTCCTGAGCCGGCGGTGGGATATCCTGCTTTGTAGCTATACAAAGGATATTCTCTGATGTAATCAGGATCCTTCCTCCGTAGAAACTGGTCAGAAAGCAGTGGTAAAAGCGTTGCGGCATGCGTTCCTATTGACATCAGCATGATAAAGCCCTTGTTGACTGGTACCGAAAAACCTGGGTAAACCTGCTTGATCATATCAAACGTCTCTGTCGCAGATTTACCGAGTTTCACACAGAATTTAATCGCATACCTCTGCTCTAACGAACGCTGCATTTTCGGCTTGCACCACTCATAGAGACACTTCGCGCGAAAAAGCCTCTCCTGACTCTACAGGCGCTCGGAGACAACTAACCAGCCGCTCGTTGGTAAGCTAGGAACCTTCTCTACCGAATCCTGTCGGTTCGCGCGCACTCCGAAGTACAGTCACGGCGGAAAAAAATCAGTCCTAAAACTTTTCGGACAAACCCTGCATACTTGTATGAGTTAAATACTTGAAATTGCTATAAGTAGTGACATCAGTATGATATAGCCCCTGCTGACTGGTACCGAAAACCTCGATAAACAATCACTACTCTCTTATTTCTGGTCACTTGTCGTACATGTATGTGTCGCCATATTGGCATTTCAGAAAAGTCCGGTCACGGGTGTGACGTTCGTTGGGTACATGGCTGCGATAATTGGTGCGCCGTTGGTTCTCTAGATTGCCACTTGCGACGCTGGGTTACAGGTCATTACGATACGCGCTTAGTCGTTAGTCAAGTCCCGTTTGGCTGAGGCGAAAGTAACTTCATGTTACGGTCGAGCGGGGAAACCAAGTATTTATCGAAAATATATGTTAATTTTTTAATTTTTATTAGAATATTATTTTATTATTTCAATATTCTAATCTACTTTTATAGATCATTGACTATATTACAATATTATAATTACTTAAATATACATATACTAAACATAAAATTCTTTTTTCAACGCGTCAATCCAAGCACAAAAATAACGGCAGAAGCGGGATGCGAACCGCGGACCTTGGAAACCAACTATGCCCAGGTATTCATACCGCTCGGCGAATCACGCCATTGCTATGCCCAGACTGACCTGCGATGAAACTAGTTTCTAGGTCAGTCTGGGCATAGCAATGGCGTGATTCGCCGAGCGGTATGAATACCTGGGCATAGTTGGTTTCCAAGGTCCGCGGTTCGCATCCCGCTTCTGCCGTTATTTTTGTGCTTGGATTGACGCGTTGAAAAAAGAATTTTATGTTTAGTATATGTATATTTAAGAAAATATATGTGCTTCGGAAAAAGTATGTGTGTTGTTAATCTGCTCCTCATACTTCCACCACGCGATCCGATACTTATCCCGGGGACGTGAAGTCGTTTCTCCCGAGATGAGGATGTCACTATTTACTAGAAATCCAATAAATTCATTTTTAAATCTGGGATCGAAACCAAGACTTTCGGTATGGTAAGCAAACGCTTAATCACTAAGTCATACTACCAGCATTACCTTGTATTGCATAGTTTTACATTCTACTGCGGTTGAAACTGAGCTGTACACAATAACGCAGGCGAGTTTTAAGGAAATCGGTTTAACGGTATATGAAATACGCCATGAAACAGATATAAGCACACGAAAACAAAACTTTTAATATACAGTATAAAATAATATAAAATTATATACGCAATACCTGTATCTCGGAGATTCACTCTATCAATACAAAGCGCCGTTTATATAGCGTTTGTATTATCTCCATTATCCTTTACAGCTGTGAATCTTGGCATCTTACCAATGCAGCCATATAATGTTTTTTTATGATTAAATATATATTTTTTCTGTATTTGGTTTAAATAATGTTTTGTTGTCGCTGGTTGCCCTGAAAATGAGAGACTCCAGCTCTGGCAACAAGTCACTTTAGATGATTTAATTACTCCAAAGTAAGGCCTACCAAATGGCAAGAACCTTAGCTGGTGGACCTGCAAATCCCTGAACAGATTAAGAACCGGAGTTGGTAGAACAAAGGACAACCTCAAGCGGTGGGAATGCTTCGGCAGAGAGAAAGTCACTATTTTTACTCACACCTAAGATCCTGCTCCATGTGCCCAATAAGCTGCACATCTCAAGACCTAATGCTGCGCAACACCCGCTATATTATCGTTGTTGCCAGATACATGGCAAAAATAATTTGACGTCGCTGACACGAAGAAGAAGAAAAATAAAAAAAATTTCATATTAAATTTTGATGATGGAACTGGTGGCTGAATAAATATATAATTATTATTTCATTATATATAGCATTGAGGCATTAAGAGCACAGTGTATTTACCATCAATTAAGATATACTCAACTATTAATATTGCTATAATCATAAATTGAATCCATGTAAATCGTTCCAACTACACTCAATCGGCCTTTAACTTAGTTAACAACTTCGGTATCATTACCCTTATAATAATATACCCGGTATCGTCAAAATTACTAGGGACGAAGTGAGTGAACTCGATTCTAATTACAATAATTGTGGGTCCCTTGGAGATATCACTAAGGGACCCGCAAAGTTTGGCCTCCACTTGAGAATAACTCTCTCTCTCTCTAACGGAGAGGGCGCCCTTGAAAACGGATTTCAGGATTTCAGGAATTGAATGGCGAGTACTTGGGTAACTTATGTTTCCCGCGATAAGCACCACCGTGACGCTCAAGTTACCATATCTTACCGGTCCAAGAGAACTTGTTTACTAGTGGCGGAAAGCAATTGTTACTTAATATTAATAATGATAGAAAAAACAATATATATGGATTCAAATATTTTATTTTTTCAATATTATAATTTTCTTTTGTAGATCATTGACTATATTACAATATTATTAGTAATTAAATATACATTTACTTTACATCAAATTCTTTAAAGAGTTTGATGTATAGTATGTGTTTATTTAATTATTAACTTTATATATGTGTATTGTTAATTTAACGATTTATTTATTTAATTTGAAAAATGTCAAATAAAAAATATTTTGTAATTAAATACATACATACAATTAAACATAAAATTTTATACGCATCAATTCATGCAGAAAAAATATCGGCAGAAGCGGGATTTGAATCTCGATCCTTGTGCCTATGCTCTATTCTACACACCACGCAGTCCACACGACCATTCTCTGTCTGGGCAGATACTCGAAACTCGATGTATTTATACTATTGTTAACATCGTATAACGATAGATGTCTCTGTAGTATATATTCAGAATATGTATATTATTATTTTTATTATTCAATCAGTCAACATTTATTCACAATCTTTTTATATTATTGGTAGTTACCGACAGTCTATATATATAGATAAAGTCAATGTTCTATAAAATAATATTGGAGTATTTTTTATTTTATTCGGGATCTAGAAAAATTTAACAAATAAAAAGGAATAAAAATCGGTTCAGCGGTTCTTGAGTTATAAATAGTATAACTAACACGACTTTCTTTTATTTATACTGATATCCTCGTCTTCTATTTAGGACAGCGATTAACTGGATGAAGGATGCAGGATCAGGTTCACATTATAAACAATTTGTTTCTGTTTCACGATACACGTTTATTTGTCAATAACGTCGCCCGTTAAACGGCCGCCCTTAAGGGCGGTCCTATAACGATGACGGGCGAGTTGCGACTGCCTGCCCGCTCTCACATTTCGGTGGTACCAACCGCCAAGATGACAGTTGTACCAACTGACAATGGGCCAACTGTCACAACAATTATTTTTGGCGTACGCAAACATCGTTTAACATTATATAATTAATCTAACAGGCAAGCGAATAAAAATAATAGACAAAAGATTGTTTGTCGAGGCTTTACGGCATCGGCCTTAAGGGGCTATATCAAGCTGATATCAATATTAATATCCTCCTTTCTTATTTGATATCGATTTACTGGATGTAGGATGCAGGATCAGGTTCACAATACAAACGACTGGTTTTCGTTTCACATGTTAACACGGTTTATTTGTCTAACACTTGCAACAAAAAGACCGTTGCGGCGCACGATATTAAGCGCGCGCTCTAACGGTCGCGAGCTAGCTCCAACTGTCACTCACGGCGCGCTCTGACATCTCGGCGCTGCCAACTGTTGCTGCAGAAGCAAATTAAAGATGACAGTGGTACCAAAATGAAATGGGCTCACTGTCTTAACAAATATTTTGGCGTGTGCAAACACCGTTCAAATTATACAATTAAAACTAACATTAGATGTGCGTATTAGGCGAGCGAACAAAAATAAGACACAAAATATCGTTTTCGAAGCTTTACGGCATCAGCCTAAAGGAGCTATATCAAACTGATATCAATACGGATAAGTAATCATTACCTGTAAAATAAAATATATTTTTTAATAGCGATGAGTCTCACAAAACACTTCCGTTATATTATTAATAATTAAATATACATATACTATACATAAAATTCTTTTTTCAACGCTTCAATCCAAACACAAAAATCACGGCAGAAGCGGGATGCGAACCGCGGACCTTGGAAACCAACTATGCCCAGGTATTCATACCGCTCAGCCGACTGTGCTATTACTGTGCCTGGACCGACTCACGTTGAAACTAGTATTCATGTCATTGTTATCATCGTATGATAGATGTCGCTATAGTATATATTCAAAGTATGTATATTTTTATTTTTTATTATTCAATCAGTCTTCATTTATTCACAAGCTTAATATTATTACTTTCCGACAGTCTATTTATTTTAGTAAGTACCACTCGGGTCTCGAACCAAACTATAGACTGAATGGATGAGAAACGACTACTTATAGTTCCGACTTGGACTTTATAACCAATCATTTACCTGTGTTACTGATTAATAATTTTACCTTCTTGATATTGTCTCAAGGAGACATTATTATATGGTTTTTTTTCTTCCGTTATAATATAAATCTCCATTAGGCAATGCTATTAAATCGTTACTTTGATGAACATTTTTAACGATGGAATTAAAAATAAATGTATCGTTATACGTGTACTTCAGTGAGTTAAGATACCTGTGTAAAGTACAACAATAATTTTCTTGCATAGCTAATATTTGACTCCCAAGCGGCGTTTTTGCTGAAAGCTTCTACTTTGTTTACTTTGAATTATTTTTTCAAGAGTCGAGTAGACAACGCGACAGGCTGTGATTCAAATGATCGCTAGTTCAATCACTGGCGAAGCCAAATAAAAGGTTCAACAATTGATTCAAAAGGAGACTTATAGTTAAAACATATTATAATACATATAAATTAATCGAGATCTTTATTGAACACACCATATTCAATAATGAGTCAATTAAGTATAAAGCCGATCTCGCATCCAAAAAACCACGTGTATTATATAGATCACGTCGATATTTAAACGACAAGCAACTTCGCATATCTTTTATTACGACAGTCAACCTAACCTGCTGATAAAGCATTTTTTTTTTATATACAACAGTACACGAGTAAAGGTTTTGTTTTTCTGTAAATAATGCTTAAAACACAACCAATCATATAATTAAAGAAAATAATTTGATTCAAGTTCGATGATTTTATTGGAATATGACGCTCGTAGTATTATAATGTAATATAAGAAAATCTCCTTTCAATTCCATTTTTTACTGGTGTGTATTGTATGCGGAATATTTAGAGAAATCCTTAAAAAATTTGGTCTCTTATACGATAGTATCATTATGTCGACTACGCTGTTCACGTGAACTTAAAATATTTCACTCCTTCAAAAGGTAATTGTAAGTATGTTGCAAAAGAATGACAAAAAAGTAAGCTTTTATCAAGTCTCACGCCTCACGAAGGTTTTGGGATCCTGTTGAAAAGTGAGACATTGTCAGATGATGTGCTCCATCAATAAGAACATGTGACGCATTCTATGTTGTCGTATGAGAGAAGACTTTCCTAAGTCGCTGCTTAGTTCAGAGGGTTCCTTGCTGTTGAATTACATAAAAATCGTTGAGACAGTGCGCGCAGTTAACGAGCTGGTATTTTTTTTTTAATTCCCTTCGCATGGTGTAACCTCGTGTGCAATTTGCTGTGTACCCCACGCAAATATTTATTATCTACAAATTTTTAAGTGTAAAAAAAAGGAAGTAATTTATTGAATTTGTTGACACTTTAATCAAATTATAATAATTAGTTATCTCAAAAGAGTTTGAAAATATATATATTTTCCATTGACTATACATTTTCATGTAATGATTTACAAAGTAAAATGTTTTATTCCCTAGCGACGCTTTTCCCAAGAGCTCTCCGCTCTGTTTACCTTTCATTAATACAGCCTACCTCGCTTCTGGTTACTCTATACCGGAACTACAACTCCGCAAGTATTTCCGAGCAAAATTTCAGTTATTAATCGACTAATTTCGTTTTTTTAGGCACATTTTTTTAATCTGCAGAGAAAATTTTTGCGCAAATACATTAAGATGTTAAAGCACTTCTTAATATACTCGTACGAAAATTAATTGGCAGAAAATAGCCATTGTTGATTTATTATATAGTATTAAATAAAATTGTGATTACTGACCCAGAAAAAATCTCAGTTATATGAATACATTTCTAAGAGTTAACATCCTTCTCTCTAAGTTAGTTATTGAATTGCGTGGTGGCTGGATGAGGAGCAGATTAATAATGCAGACTTTTTCTGAAGCAAATTGACATATTTATTTTGATAACTTTACAATCTTCTGTCTTGGACCTACTCACAGCATTCAGGCCGGGCCAACGACAATATGACCTGGCCGCCGTCGGCACACAACTAACTGCCCCGGGCGTCACGCTCGGTGACACCCAGCGCCGCAAGTAGCGATCTATACTAACGTCACAACCTGTGATTGGAGATGTCAAAAATGCCAATATGGCGACACATACATGTACGACAAGCGAATATAAATAAGAGACGAAAGATTGTACATCGAGGTTTTCAGTACCAGTCAGCAAGGGCTATATAATGCTGATGTCAATATATTATATATATGGAACGCATGTGGCATTTCGTAGCATTATTACATACATATGAGTGTCAATTGAACCATTTATAGATTCCTATATAAACTAACTGTGATTCACATTTTTCGAGATTCTCTAATGAAGTTTATTGTGTTAAGAGTATGCTTCTTCATTTGCATCGATGATGTATATATAAACAAATCGATTATATAGTGAGCTTAAATTACCTCACGCCTCACGAAGGTTTTGTGTCAAGTCATCTCGAAGCTTTTTTAAGCAATGACGCCAGTTTTCATCCCCTTGCTCACCTTTGATTTTACCTTCGCTAACGAGTCTTGGAAAGAATAATGGTCGTCCCTCAAGACGTGACCCATTTACGGCAACTCTCAAATCGTTGGCTAAAGCAAATCTTTCAGGACTCAATTTCTTAGCGTTTCAGCATTTTTTGAAACAAGAGGCGTGTCCATTATTACGCTGTTCCCGTGAACTTAAAATATTTCGCTCGTACTTGTAAGTATGTTGCAAGAAAATGATAAAAAGGCAGCTTTTATCAAGTCTCTAGAGGATCAATTTACTTTACACACAAGTATTATGTGTGATTTGCTTTGAGAAGGTAAAGTGATTTAATCAAACCTAACCTAACCTAAATTTTCATAGTTCGCAACGTTTCTGCAGGACGAGAGACCGATAGTTTGAAAGATAGAACCCAACCTAACCTAACCTTCCTTACATAAACTAACTACGCATAGTTTGCATAGGTCCTGTAAAACGAAAGACTACTTGTTTGAGAGATAGAAGAGAAAGCTCCTGAAACATACATAATTTCGTCGTAAAAAAGACTTAAACCTATGCATGATATCAATTTTTGTAGGTCGCTTGGAAATACATTTTTTTTTAACAGATGAATTAAATGTGTATTTAGCACTACTTAGTAACTTCGCAATACGACTTCATTAGTATCTCACCAAGAGCCAATGTAGCCGCATAATGGTATTTGAGAACAGATACCTGCGTAGTTACCTGCGTAAAATGGGGGTACGATGGTTTGAATTTGTGAGGAATGACGAGATGAATGAGTGGACATACTGCAGTCGTTCAACAGGTGAAGGTGGACCTGTCTGGGATATATTGTAAAAATGCCGTTGAACAGTATAAACAAAAGCTGCATTTTCTTTAAGCCTGAGCTCGCGTCGTCGGGAACTATACATTGAATGTACGCGGTGGTGATACGGGAGGCGGAGCTGGCATGGGATGAGGCGACGACTTTGGGCGTCTGACAGAATTTCGTGGCAACATTTCGTGACTGCAATATGCTCCAGTTAAGGAGCAGATGATGATGATGATACTATGGTGACTAAAATTAACAAATAAATAATTTGCGACCCTTAGGATTATATTACATTTTAAAATAGGAGAGAACGAGTTGTAAAATGGCTTTTTTATGTAAGCACATACAGGAGAATACCGACAGATGCTAATAGTAATTCTGACATCTCATCTGTGGCAGTCTATGACGATCTTAATCCGCCAACGTTATAGACTACAGCCCGACATTCACGCATCATCCTTAATTATTACAGGAATCTACTATGAATGGGTGGTCTTTACGGAACGACTTTCGTCTGCCACCAATTTCGATTAATAAGCTGTGACTGGCATTTTCGGTGAGAGATCAAATTCACACAAACCGGGGGTATTTTAGAGCTCAGAAATCGATTAAAAAACTTTTTTTAATCTCCGTCTGAAATCGATCGCACGACCTTTGGCTTGAAAAGCAAACGCTTTGACCATTGAACTATAACCGCTGGCAAATAATGATACAGAACCTTTTCAAATGAGCAATAAACATATTTGCACAATTTCGTTATGATTGGACAAGCGGTAAAGGTATCCATAAGTGACATACAAACATACATTTTTTCATATATATTATGTCACAAAGCGCGCGTTGTTACGTCAATACTGTCCATTCACAGTTGAGATGAATTCGAATAAAAAGCTACCGTTGGTTCGGTGGATCCCTGCCTCGAATCACACAGCCAAACAGAGACGAGGGTCCAGCTAATAAAAATTGACAAACGATCGTGCGAGGACCGGCGGTCAGTGATTACGGTCCTAGTTAATTCGTGGGCGCTCGGCTAATTTGAGCGCGCAAAAAGAGCCGGCCGCGGAGCAAATTGCCCAGGGACATTGCGCCCACCTCCCGTACCATGCCGTACATCTACGCTCATTCGATACAAAATGCTTTGAATATTTTTTGTTAGACGCTTTGCTTTGTGTTTTCTTACAAAATCCGTTCAATATGTGTAATATAAATCGACAGGCGTATACAACTGGGATGGGCAGCATTTGGAAAACTAAAGTACATTTTTAAAGTGAAAATTCCGCAATGTCTTGAGGCGTGGAATCTAACAGCAAGTTTTTCCCATAAAATAAAGGTGACCCAGCGTGCTATAGAGAGATCCATGCTCGGAGTGTCGCTAAAATAAAAAACTCAAGTAGTGTATGCTACCTAATGAAAAGGCACACTCAAGTGGCAATGGGCAGGACATATCTGTCGAAGAGACGACGGTCGATGGGGAAGAAAAGTATTGGAATGGCGCCCAAGAACTGGAAAACAAAGCATTAGCCGATCCCCTGCAAGATGGACTGATGACATAAGAAGAATAGCGGGAGTGACCTGGATGCGGAAGGTGAAGGATCGAAGAGGATGGAGACTCATGCGAGAGGCTTACGTTCAACAGTGGACGGATACAGGCTAATGATGAAATATTAAATATATTCAAGAAAAATGAAGTTGCAGATAAAATTTGTTTTTTAAGGGAATGAATTAATTTAAAACTAAATACATCGTTAGATAGTGATATCAGCTAGGTATAGCTCCTTTAGGACGATGCCGAAAAGAGCTGTACATATCAATAAATAATAAACAATATTATTGTTTAAATATTTATTATTTAAAAAATATTATTATATTTATACAAACTATTTTTTTTTTCGTTTGCATGTGAATATTTTTGAATGAATTGATGTAATAAGACACTTTGTGATTTTTAAAACGAACCTTTGAAGGCAAAGCAAATTCAGCATTAAAAAAAATACTTTCGATAATTAGACACAAGATTGTGAAAGAAAAAAAAATCTTGTAATTCGTGTTTTTCGTTTCATCCGACGAGTAACATTACAAAATTATGATTGCCTTCAGATTCGTAAAGCTTGAAAATAATGAAAAGAAAGCAAAATATCAAAAACACATTTAATTTATTTTCAGGTTGGGGACATTTGTCCTTTCGCAGATTATTGCGATTGTTTCAAAGAAAGAACAAAACAATATATGAAATGTTTCGTAAAAGATTCTCGTTTAGTAAGTTCAAAAAATTTGATTTTTTTTTCATAACGTTTATTTATTATTATATTAGTATTTGTAAAGCGCTCTTTTATGACCGAATGATCATTCCAAAAGCGCTTCTTTGCCTCTCTGAGTAAAAAGGTGGGTCTTGAGTCTGCTTCTGAAGGATGCCTCCGCTTTAAGCTCTCTTATGCTTTCCGGTAGTGAGTTCCAGGCCATTGGCGCAGCGTAGCTGAAAGCCCGATTGTCAAAGACCGTGCTAGGACTACCTCCCGTCAGCTGCAGGGTGCTTCTATTTGCTCTAGCCGATCTGAATGTCTCTCCACGCGCGCTTATTTCTGAAGGCTTGATAAGTTCTGTCAAATGGCCCGGTGCAGTTCCGTTGAGTGCCTTGTAAGCTAAGAGGCATAATTTGTAATGGATTCTAGCCGCAACTCTCAACCAATGCACTAGGTTTATTTATTGTATTTTACTAGAACGAAATACGAGCTATGTTGAAGTTTTAGACTCCATTGGTTTCAGAATAATGTATATGAGAGCTCTTTTAAATATAAGACAATGATTACAGTAACATAAGTATAAATATGAAGAAAATGTATGGGATTGCGGGTATTCCTTAATGCTACTGGTAAGTTTTGGAATGGTCTTCCAGCGTCTGCGACCAGATTGTAGGGAGGAGCAACTTCCTACAATCTGTATCTGATAACTCTTCAAAAAAACAGATAACAATACACTTGTAATCTCCTCAACCCACATTCAAACACGAACACAACACCACGTATGGTATAACATGGAACACAGGCGTAGGATTGGTACACTTAGTCTTTTCTAACGTTATAACTACGGTCGCTGCTCTTCGGAACTTATAGAACTAATTTCTTTTACACCCACCCACAACCAACAAACTCGTCTTACACTTACCGAACATCCATACACGGTTAATGTGTGTCAACCAAGAACTGGAAGTTTCCAAAGTTCCTTCCTTAATGTCACCGATAAGCTTTGGAATACTCTTCCAGCGTCTATGTTTCCTCCTTCCTACAATCTGGATCTCTTCAAGAAACAGATAAATATATGCTTGCAATCTTCCCAATCCATACACAAAAATCGAACACAACACACGTCTCACGCATGCAGCGTCCAGTCTCCCTATCTGAGCGTCATAGAGTGCTATGGTCTTGACCAGCTGTGCTCTCCTGCATGCAATTATACAAAAAAGGATTGCTGGTATAGTTTTGCGCACCAAGCCGATGTTCGTGGGTTCAATCCTCAACGAAGATAAAAAATAGTCGATTTCTATGCTCTACAAATACCACTGGTTGGTGTGAGTCCGTAAAATGCTCGTCATATCGCCCATTAACTAAAATTGGTGGTAGATGAAAGTTGTCTCCTGAAGACCACCCATTCAAAGTGAATTCTTGTAATAATAAGGATGACGAAGCTTCAGAATCACCATCTGTCGGTATTGTGCTTGCATGAAACAAATGTCGGGTTGTAGTCTATGACGTGGGCAAATCTAACACTTCTTATGCAGCGCTTATCTATATGTAACATGGTAAACGTTATAGAATCAATATATGAGATTACTGCATAACTGCAAGCTTCGAGTACATCAGACGAATTATCCGATCTAATAAGATGATAAAAAAATACTAAAATATGCCTACGATACTAGAAATGGTTCCCGGTGTACTTTCGAGTGTAAAGACTGACATCTTCCTCCCTAAGTTCGTTATTGAATTGCGTGGTGGAAGGATGAGGAGCAGATTAACAACGCACAGACTTTTTCAGAAGCACATATATATTCATGAATTACTTTACAAACTTCCAGCCCAGGCGGAATAACATGCGGGGCCGGCCATAATACAACCTTCTCGCGGTGGGCAAACAACTGACCGGGTGCCGAGATTGGTGACACTCAGCGTCACAAGTGGCGAACTATGTAACTAGTCCTCCTAACGACATTACAAACTGTACAGTGACTGCTGACAAAATTGTGAGATTAAATCCGTCCATCAGACATGGAACCAATATGGAATAAAATGATGAGAATTATGGGAAAAAAATTCAGCTATTTACATTCAGTTTGATTTACAAAACATCATTTCGATTTTTCCCTCGTTGGAAATCTCATCACGCCAAGCATCGTTCAGTGTATCATTTCAACGTTCTTAGTTCGATATTTCTCGGCTGCTAATAAACTAAAGCTCGTGCCGACACACGAGCTTTCGACCAGTCGACGGTTCGGCGATCTCATCGTCCTGTAAGCGGATCTGCTGGAGACGGCAATAAAACTTGAAGAGGCCAACTGCTATCGTCAGGGATCGGTAGCGTCGCTTCCCTGGCGATCGGAGAGATGCAAGCTTGTACTCATATAAAGAAACTGTATACTGTACGTCGATTTCTCGCTGGAATTGAGATAGGAAGCATCTGTGTGGAGTGGCCAGTAAAAATAAAACTGCGATTCATTTTATGACTTATTTTTCATTGAAGGATAATTAAAATCACTGCTGCAGGAATATTGTCTGTTGGTAATTGTTAAGAGAGTAGTTTAATAAAATTGTTCACCCTTTCGCATCGGTTGTCGGCATATGCCGTCAAGCATTCCTCGACCGTTGACATCGGTTGACGTGATATATCGTTTTGCTACTTTCAGTACTCATTGTGACATCTACGGTAGGAAATCGAAAATGCGGTCATTCCCTTTATCAACCTACATGTATTCTTTACAGGAATCTGTAAAGCATGTAAATTAATATTATTAGGTTTCGTTACAGGAGCTATTTTTCTGTAAGCCACGTGTGTCAATGCCACCCCATGTATGGAATTAAATAATGAACGTTTGTGTAATATAATGGTTTTTTATGCATCATCTGATAGCTAAAGGATAAAAAAACCAATATGATATATGAAAATAGGTCAGATAAGTACATTTTTTCTTCAATAAGGAAAAACGACTTATTGTGCATCGTACGAGTATTTTAGGTATGCATTTATCATTGCAATTGCTTTAAAAATGAATCTATCTTTCAGTATTAAAGTAAATTGATTAAATGAGTTTATCTTTTTTTTATAGAAATGGTTCGTGCTTTTTGAACATCAGGCTTTCGAATATTATTAAAAAAATATAATTAACGATAACAATGTATAACTCGAATACTGCTGTTTCTTCGAGTTCCCACTTGGAGGCCATGGGGAACCGTATATAATATATTCCCATGTTGGCCTCTGGGTAAAAATATTTCTTGGGATGAGGCATGTACAGTATAATTTTACAGAACTGAAAAAAGTAATGTGTGGTGAGCATAAGCTTCGAATATGGAACAAATATGAAAAAAAGTAAATGAAAAAAAAAAACACATTTCATTTAAATTTGCATGTTTTTAATAAAAACATAAATTTATATTTAAAAAAAAATCTACTCTGATGATACTCATGTCTATCAAGCAGTAAGATTAATCGTGACTATTGTCGATCAAAATTTGAAAAATATCGGATTATTAGCACGAAGTACGTTTATACACGTCGTAACTGATGAAGTTTCATACAATGTAAAATTGCAGTCTTCCAGAAAGTGATTGAACAGTGCTTAGTGTGATCCATATTCAGGCGAGGTATGAAATATTTAGATATTTAATGATAAAGCATTTATAAATAGTAAAAATGCAGTCTTGTAGCAAGTGAATATACATTTCTAAGTGTGATTCATATTGAAACAAGGTGTAAAAACTAAAACTATTAATCTATTTGTTGGATGTGGGTTGTGATCAGTAGATTGTTGTGAAGGAATTTTTATGCGTGATGGAAAGGGATTACTGGAATTACTCCCTACATTTAGAACAAGAAAGAAAATCATTAAGTACACGGTATAATGTCTCGAGGGATTTAATGTCAATAATGAACATAAAGTAAGTAAGCTTAATATTTAAACAGTTTTAAAGGTGAAAAGTTAAAGAAAATTTACATTTCATTGAATTGATGGATTAACGAGAATCTATTTTATTGGCAAGTTCTAGAAATAATTTTTGCTAGTTTGCGACTTGAAGTTTGTAGATCGGCAGGTAACACAGTGATTTCTCTGACAGGCGGCTTGATGAGTGCTCGGTTATGGAGGCGTCAAAATGGAGAGAAAAGAGAACTTCGTCTCGTTGTCAGCTTATTGATTTATGCAATAGTACTTGAAGCGATCTCTAGTGACGGCGATTCTATCGAGTTCTATGGAATATATAAGGCAAGATTCTTATAACAAAGATAGCACAATTTGTACAATTGATAAAACAGATGTCTGTTATATATATAATATTTAAATGTATGGATAATAATAATAGAACATGAAATCATACACTTTAGAATAGCCGTAGTTTTACGAGTCTGGCGTTAACATAGTCGTGCACATGTGATAAAAAAGACAAGTTCAAAAGAGTTCGGAGGACTTCATAAATTTGGTGATACAGTAACACCGTTGCACTATACAAAGTGCATAAATGCAGAGCTTTCTACTGTCGTAAAACGTCCAAGAATCTTGGTGGAATCCGCTGCGAAGGCTCTTCCAAGGAAGGCATCGCAGACGCAAAGTTCCGCGACGCAAAAGCTCCGGAATATCAAGCGGAAGGCTTTCATTTGTATTCCAGACCAGCCGCCGAGTATAAAAAAGCTCAAACACCGAAGGTAACGGTCTGGAATATTGGACTTTGAAACACTCTGTATCTGGGCTAGCGGAATACGGCGAGTAAAGTTACCCGCACTGTGTTTTTCAGAATGTATATTAGACGTGTAACTTGGTATTTCTTTCACCGTTTGCACGAGAATAAACGGTGTCTTCTGCTATACAGTAAATCTTGTTTATTCCAATTCGTTTATTTAATTTATTTCATAGAAAAAAACTTTCTACTTTCTTTTTATATATTTTATACAAAATAATTATGTTCAAATAACATTTTTAACAAAACTCATCAGACTTATTTTACAAAACTAGACTAATAAAGACGTAAAATAATATTAAATAGATAAACGAAATCATTGGTGCCACTGTACTGTCATGAACAATATAATACTTGGATGCATTTTTAAAGTTATTTTGTATTAAATTGATAAATAATTGTGTTTTAAAAAAGACATAATTGAGTACAGTTTTTTATAAACTTGAAGCACTCGGTTTCGCTTTCAATGAGAGCTTTGTCAGACCAGACTTGTCGTAACTTACTAGTATAGTAAGCTTATACATGATAATTTTTTAATATTTTAAAACTATCTCAATGCAAACATTGTAATATACTCTAATAAATAACGTCATAATATTATCGTTGTATTATGTAATGAATCGTTTAATTTTAATTAATTTTAATTGCTTTTACAATTAAAATTTATGAGTATAGGTTTCCTCAGACGGCAGTTAGCAATATTTCTCTATAATCCAAACAATTTCGTAACCAACTCAAACACAAAGAGGACCGAATGCAAAGTGTTTCCGAAATTTCTCGTTAAAATTAGGCGAGGCCTAAGATAACAAAAACGTAACATAAAATATACACGAATCGGGATGGTCGGTAATCGCATTTGTACTACAGTAACTGAATTCTAAAACAGACTCGACTATGGCCCAGAGAAGCCTTCGCAGTCGTTCCTTCGAAGCCTTAACGGCCGGCCATTTCTTTCCTCGGCCTTTAAATTAAAATTGTTGGCGGATTTCCGTTGATTGATTCCGTGAGCCGAAAACCAAACAGACTGAAAGTTTCGTTTTCCTGAAAATTGTTCGCGGAAGCTCCGATTGTTTCTGAAATGCTGCGAACGGTGAACGAATGTAATCAATAGAGTGCCAAAATAACTGCTGTTACGAGAATTTTTAATTGTATTTAATTCCCGTATCCAACAAAAGTTGTTCTGTCAACTGTTCTATCATCTATATTTAACTTGGTAATAATAATATTCTGTTAATTACAATAAATGCTAAACAATATTTAAATATTTTCAATTAATAGTGTATAAACTTAAATATATAAAAATATATAACTTGCTTTAACATGGATAACAGTGAGCACTGTTCACTTGACGGAAATCTACAGTTTCGCGATCTATGTAAGCATTATCAGTTCTAACGTGCTCAAGTGTACTGACATGTCAATGAATATTACCAATTAAGAAAGAGGTTCACTAGAAAGTAGGTAAGAGATAATAGAACCTCGGGAATTGAGTTAAAAGATAGAGTATATGTAAGCAAGCGAGTATTTATTAATAAATAAAGATTTTCACTAGAATGTATGTAAGGAGGTGGGTGGATTTTAAGAGTGAGGGTTATGGGTGGCCTTATCTATGTTAGTCAAAATTAATGTACTTGAAAAATATACATAATTTTTTCAATTAAATATTACCAAGTTAAATATAGATGATAGAACAGTTGACGAATATTTTCAGCATTCACTTTGAGATCCATTATAAATTAGTTACATTATAATATACTTACCTTGTAAAACAAGGTAAATAAATAATATTTATAAAATATATGTAATGTTAAACTAATATCAAATAATTCCATAATAAGCAATTAAATATACATATACTATACAAAAAAATCCTTAAACGAGTCAATTCATTCAGAAAAAAATATCGGCGGGAGCGGGATGCGAACCGCGGACCTTTGGAACCAACATTTTTGCCCAGGTAATTATACCGCTCGGCCACCGCCCGATTTCTTCCACCTGAGAAGACTCGTCTCTGAACTTCTATATAAGTTATCATCGTATGATAGATGTCGCTATAGTATATATTCAAAGTATGTATATGTTTATTTTTTATTATTCAATCAGAATGCATTTATTCACAAGCTTAATATTCCATAATAGATATACCCTTTTTTATTTATTATTATAATATTATCTATTTAAAAAGATGTTTAAGGACTGAGAATATAAATGAATATATATTTATTTTTTATGTTTTTACCATTTCCGCTCCATATGTTAAGACCGCTAAGTGTCGTTTCAAAGTTCTATAAGCTCAGATTGTCTATGTCTTGTCCCAGAACACGTGTATACCCGGAGGTCTACATGGAAACATAGATGGTTCTTGGCAGTCTTCAGGACAAAGGCCTGCCAACTTTGCATATACTGCGGCTGAAATACCTGTGAAAAATTTGGGTGTTCAATAATCAGCGTATTTGTATGATAAATAACAAAAATATTTACTGCTTGATCCCACATTAGTGTATAAGCACAATAAAAGACTTAAATCATTTTAAATTTGACTAAAGCCCTGTGTCTAGTATATATAAGCAATGTCTAGTTTATAGACTATATTTAAAAAATGGTTACAAAAATCACACAGTTATATTACGAGTATCGCAGAATTTATATCTTAATCACAGTTTGATGTTATTTTTCTTGATGTTTACAAAAAAAAAAAATTAAAACTATTACGTCTTTCAAAATGTTTACCCAAAACTTTTCAATACTAAAGGCGCTTTCGCAAAAGGTGCTTTACAGAGGTAAAACGGGAAGAGGCATTCGTATCCACTGGTCATATATTTAAGTGCAGCGCCGACCGAATTGCTCCCAACCTGGCCGTAATTTACCGCAGGCAATATGTATCTCTGATTTACCGGAATTTTTAACGCTGATACCGAGAGATTTATGTAATAACTTAATTTCTCGACTAATGTCTTTCCGCCCCGAGCGAAATTTTCAAATAAAGTTCGGCTGCCGAAAAGTTTCCCTCCGCACTGAAAACCGTCTGTGATTTCAGCTTTCAGTTTTCGCCGAAAACGTCTGCTTTGTTTGCAAACAATATTGGCAAATAATATTGCGTTTGTAATGAAGCTTTCGTGGCTCATAATTGAACAATAAACATTTAATAATTATTATGTGAAATTAAACATAACCGTTTTTAATTAAATATAAATATATGGATTCATACATTATTTGTTTTTACATTGACATCAGTATGATATAGGCCTTGCTGACTGGTACCGAAAACCTCGATTATAATAATTCGTTTCTTTTTTCTGTTCGTTTGTCGTACATGCATGTATCCCCATATTGGCATTTTGGACAAATCCGGTCACTGGTGTGACGTTAGTTATATAGATCGCCACTTGGGCGTTGGGCGACTGCCCATCATTAGCGCGCTCAATTGTGTGCTGATGGCCGAGAGGGTAGCATCATTGCCCGGCATATTATTCTGCTTGGGTCGGAAGTTTGTAAAGTTATCGAAATATATATGTCAATGTGCTTCAGAAAAAGCATTTGTGTTGTTAATCTGCTCCTCATACTGCAACCACGCAACTGAATAACTACCTTTTAAAGAGAGGAGGATGTTAAAATATGTCTATTTATTTATGGATCTTACATATCTTATAACTGAATCGGATTTTGGATTGCTTTCTTATACCTTTGTGTGCAATTCCGGTAGGTATGAAAGGTAAATATTTTTGAAATCATTCTAAATTATGGTTAAATATTTTTTTAAATTACTTAAGATCAATGCTAATGATAGACTCGTTGGAGTTGGAAACATGTTAAATCACTTTAATATAAATGTAAAATAATAGAAAATATTTTCAATTCGTTAAATTTTTCTTAAAAATGAATATACAATTTTAATTACGCAGTGTCACCAAGTATTATCAGCATAAATCTAAACGTCATTCTAAATTAACAAAGGTATAATTAAGATTCGATTAATGTATTAAATTTTTGGTTGTATAATATCGCAATGCGAATAATTGTGGTAATATTTTTAATTTATGTGTTTTATGGTAATATATACTTTCGTACATAACCCAACTCTTTTTTTTCTAGGGATGCTTTCTTTCCATTCGTTAGAGTGCCGTGGGAAATTTTCTGCTCTGAAACATTCATTCCTTCTTCTTCACGGTGCATTTTATAACCCTGGGATTCTTAAATGTTTAAACTTCAACCTTTTAAATTGGTACACGCGTGTTCTTAGCCATTCATTATTTTTTAGCACAGTTGATACTTTTGGAGCTTCGAGCACTCAATTAAGTACAACAGCAATTGCACTCTTAAATGGCTCACCAGCACACCTCGAGCCTTTTCTTACATCCTTTTCCTCTTTCGTCGACGGTATTGATCTTCTAGACCTCTATGATCTTCGACATGTTTTTTTCAAATTTTCCAATAAGACATTTGTAAATTTTTAGAGAAGCTAAACGACTATATGGTGGATACCTACTCTTCTTCCTATTTGCATAAAATATAATATATATAAATATATAATCGTGTCGGAAACAACAGGGTCAGATCCTGTCTGCCCATCATCAGATCCTCCTGGGTGCAGCTACTCGGACACAGCGCATACGCCAGAAGGTGTGACAAGGTCTGCTCCACTTCGCAGTCACATTCAGTCGGTCCGCTGTAAAACTGCCAGGCTTTCATTTGTGTCCTCGTCTTGCATACTCCGGTCCGAAGTCTGTTAAGGGACCTCCATATATTCCACCCCTGGTCGTGTCCAGGGGATAGGTCGTCTTTCGGGGCAATCCAAGTATTCCCCTCAGTTGCGCTTCTCCACATGTCCAGCCACAGGGTGGCCTCAGGTATCACCAGTTCCGTTCTTGACTGTAGGAAACTTATAATAAGGCTTATCACTTATCATGTATGATCTCCTAAAATATATAATAATACACATTTATGTATACTTCATTTTTGCATGTTCTAATTCTTATCTTCTTAATATCATTTTAATTCCTGGCTCTTATCCTTGTATACTATTATGCATTTAATGTACTCGATGGATCTTTGTATGCAAGGCTGAAATTTGTAGTGAGCATAAATTCTAGTACGAAGAACGAATAAAGAAGTAAAATATTGTTGTCGACTGTAGGAAACTTCTTCTTGATTTGAGCTGTGTGGTTATCTTTTGATACCCAAACATAGAGTGGAGTGTGTCGTAAAAAACACAATCAAAACTCAATTACACAGCGAAGTACTTTATTTATCATATGTGTAATGCAACAATCTACTTTTTTTCCAGACGGGCAGAGAAACGTGAAGCATCCAGTTCTCATGTACATCCACGGGGAGTCATTCGAGTGGAACTCTGGCAATCCTTACGATGGCTCAGTGCTTGCCAGCTATGCAGACATGGTGGTCATCACCATCAACTACCGGCTTGGTCTTTTTGGTAAGAACTCTTGATAATTAAATTACAAAGCATTACATTTTCATGCTATATTTGCCAAGTCCGTAGCAAATGCTTACCATCCAACTACTTTATTCCTTACATTTTCTCTGAATTCTATAGTTTTACAAAAAACATTAATGCAATGGTTCTGAGTCATATCATTAATCTATTTACCACAAATGTTCAGTGTCTCTTTCGATATTTTTTATTCATCTCTACTGAACATACACATCACAACTTAAATTCTTGCCAAGCATTCTTATTTTTTCAGTTATCAAGTATGGCAACTACATTTAGATAGGAGTCAATAACAACTTGTTAGTTTCTATTGATGTCCTTTAAAAAAGTTTTTTTCGTCTGACAATTACGGCAACATAACATATTGACATCACAATTTTATAGCCCTTGCTGACTGGTACCGAAAACCTCGATAAACAATCTTTCGTCTCTTATTTCTGTTCGCTTGTCGACATGCATGTGTCACCATATTGGCATTTTAGGACTAGTTACGTAGATGGCCACTTGGGGCGCGGTGCGTCTGCCCATCACAAGGGCGTGCCAGTCGTGTGTGCTGCCCGTCGGCGAGAACATATTGTATTCTGGCTCAGCCTAATGCTGTGACTAGGTCAGGCCCTAAGTTTGCTAAAGTTTATCGTAAATATATGTCAATGTGCTTCAGAAAAAGTCTTTGATTTGCTAACCTACACCTCGTCATGCCCTCACGCGACTGAATAACACCTTTTTAAAAACAGGAGGATGATAGTATAATATCTGATCCATAGAACACAGAAAGTCAGTCGGTTCACTTAGCTAATGTTTATCGCTTCTATCAAAGATAATTTTTTTAATAATACTTTTTTAATTTTATTTATTTTGCCTACGCTTATAAACTATTTTCCATGCATGCATGTATGTTTTGGGATAATTTCTCATCGCATTTATTTCCACTTTCATAAAAACTGAATTACTTAAAAGAGCATCTTAAGCTCTTGCAATATCATTCATCTCTGCACGTAAAAAAACTACAAATTATTTTCTATGTAAAACATAATTTGCATAAACTGATTCAATCTCAATAAAAAACAAAACATAGATAAATTGATCTACTGTCTCATAAGCTGCTGTGAAACCAATAAACCAATAATTTTTCCAATATTGTTTAATCCACGTTTATATTACTACTGTTGATACAATATTATTTACTGCAAATATTGAAAAACCTTTTTTATTGGTGTTTTAACAAAGCCTGTACAAAGCAGCACATGTTTTCTTAATACAAAAATCTTCTAAGATTTATTTTTATATTAAAACGCAAAACCTCCACTCTACTTGAGTCTGCTCATGTTTTAACATTAATACTCCTTGTTTTTGTACTTAAGTCATAAAACCTACTTTTAAATAACTTATAAAGAATATTAGTTAAATCTTTTTTAATCTTTTAACTACATATAAAAATAAAACAATAATAAAATACTTTTAATCTACTGAATAAACAAAAATTGATAAATCAACATCTGCAGATTATTATTTCTTTCATTTAAAATTTTGCATTCTGTTTCTGAAGGATGCCTCCGTTTTCAGCTCTTTTACACTTTTCGGTAGCAATTCCCAAGCCAGTGGTGCCGCAAAACTGAAGGCAAGATTGCCTAATACTGTGTTTAGGCTATTTTTATTATGTTTTTGGTGGATATTAAATATTTAATAATTTTTCAGGTTTCTTGAATGCCAATCCAACACCACATCTAAAGGCTCGCGTCGCAAACTATGGCCTGATGGACCAGATTGCCGCTCTTCACTGGGTGCAGCAGAACATTGAACTTTTTGGAGGAGATCCATCCAGCGTCACGCTCTTGGGACATGGATCTGGTGCAGCGTGCATCAACTTTCTGATGATATCTCCAACTGTTGTACCAGGTGAGAATATTATTACAAAGCATTTTCTTTGCAAGCCAAAGGCCGTGGGTTCAATCCCTGACAGATTTAAAAAAAAAAACAATTTATGAGTTCTGAAATACACTCGGTTGGTGTGAATTTAATCCATCACCTTTAAAGTGCCAGTCATAGCTTATTTATTTAAATTGGTGGTAGACGAAAGTCGTCCCGTGAAGACCACCCATTCAAAGTAAATACATGTAATAATAAGGAATGATGCGTGAATCTCGGGCTGTAGTATATGACGTTGCCGGATCAACACTCCACATGCAGCGATTAGCCATATTCACCATGGTTAAGCGTCATAAAATTCCACAGATGAAACTTCAGAATTATTATCCACCATCTGTCGGCATTCTCCTAGAGGTATTTTTAGAGCTCATAAATCGATTTTTTTTTAAATTTATTTTTAACCTCTGATTGAACCCAAGGATCGACCTTTGGCTTGCAAAGCAAACGCTTTGACCATTGAGCTATGAATGCCTTTAAATGTAAAACTGATTTGTCATTCTTATTTTGTATAATATTTTTATATCTGGAATATTGGTGGTCACTATGAATTCGCAGCCATTCAATACTGGTAGTTGTCATAAATATCGCCTTGTTGTTAGTCATCTCTGCACCTGAAGGTCCACCTGTGAACATATATATTTCCTGACAATCTCCAAGGCAGGACCCTGGGGACTTAATGAGAAGCAGCTGAAATATCGTATGTTTATTTTGGGTGATTTTTAAATCACATTTTTTACAGAGATTGTTTGATTTGTTCGATGCTTCCGCGGCATGGACTATTTATGCTTAAGAAGCGTCTTATCACAAATCTGAAAAAAAGCCTGGCAGTTTTACAGCGGACCGACTGAAAGTGACTGCGGCGTCGAGCAGACCCTGTCACACCTTCTGGAGTGTGCGCTGTTTCTGAATAGCTGCATCCAGGAAGACCTGATGACGGCCGGGAGAAACGCCATTAACGTCGCCCACTTCTAGGCAGACAGGATTTGACCCTGTTGTTTCCGACAAGATTATATCTATAAAGATTATATATATATTATATTTGTGATATATATTGATATCAGCTTGATATAGATCCTTAAGGCCGATGCCGTAAAGCCTCAACAAGCGATCTTTTGTCTATTATTTTGGTTCGCTTGCGTGACATCTACATCGAATGTTAAGCGGTGTTTGCGTACGCCAAAATAATTGTTATGACAGTTGGTCCATTGCCAGTTGGTACAACTGTCCTCTTGACGGGTGGTACCGCCGAAATGTGAGAGCGGGCAAGTAGTCGCAACTCGCCCGTCCTCGTGGTAGGACCGTCCCTCAGGGCGGCCTTTAACGGGCGACGTTATTGACAAATAAACATGTATCGTGAAACAGAAACAAGTTGTGTATAATGTGAACATGATCCTGCGTCCTTCATCCAGTTAATAGATGTCCTAAATGGAAGAGGAGGATATCAATATATAATATAATATAATATATATATATTTAAATCATTTGTTGACAGGATTTGAGCCACTGGTTGGTATAATATGGGGTTATTAATTAATATTGTGTGATTTTAAGAAAAAAAAATCTCCAAAAGTCTATTTACGTGAAATTATATTATATTATTCAAATAAAAGTATTTTCGCCTATAAGATTTGTAAGCTCCAGCGAAATTCGTCCGATCCGCCTTCAGAATCATTTCACAAATGATAATCACGAAATCGTAATCGCAAGCAAGAGAACAAGATAGAGAAAGAGAACGAAAGGAGAGATAAATAAATAATCGCGATTACAAAGTTACATAACTGGGTTGAAAACTTTTTGATTAATATCGTTATTACGGGCGCGGTAGACTGAGCTTATTTTTCTATGGGAGCTTTTCTTTGCTCGGCCGGAGCGCGTCCCGTGAAAGGGGAACCGTAACGAGAATTTTGCAATCAGGTTAATTTGTACAAATACGTCTAATCTCACTCGAAATTATACCAATCAGAACCCATTAAGGAGTTAACCTAATTACGGTCGCCTCAAAGCCTCTTCCTGGCAAATCATAACAACGTTCTCCCCAACAGGTATCTTTTGCTCGCTGACTCTTCTCGTTATTAATGAGCGACGCATTTATTACGATTAAGTGTAAAATAAGTGTACTGAAGAAATGTTTCAGGTTGTTTCATAGCTTAAATTACAGATTATATAGACTGATTTTTCAGTTAGTATGTTGATACAATTTTAGACTTTTGAAAACCGTAAAGAATAACGAAAAAATAATCCCATTATCTAGCAAAAAGTACGTTTATTATTTTGTAAAAACATACGGGAGAAAACAAAAATATAGTGATACCTAAGTCTCATCTGTAGATTTAAGATGCTACATATGTCTTAGTGATGCATACTTACTTCCGCTTTTTTACTTTGACCTGGGATTACTTAACTGATAAACGAACTGCCCAGCCACATGGCGAGTAATGACTACTCCGGTCTTGTATGCGAACCGTTTGATGTTAAAACCAACTTCTCGGTTGCACACCTGAGAACCCTTCAAACAAGCGTAACAAGTTGTAATGGCGAGAGTGTGGCAATTTTACGTTTATGTTTATCACATTCATTACATCAAATAAATATACAAGTTAGATTTTTTTTGAATGCTGAAAAATCCACTCTTACCTGTTCTGTATGTAGGTCTCACGTAGAGGACCCATTAATAGACGCTCCAAAAAACTACGATACTTTTTTAACTGTCTTTGAGTGTCTGACTCCCTTCATATGATAGTGTGGAATACTTTACGATAACATAACTCAGTCTACTTTATGAGAATATTAACAGATGTGAGTGACCTCCACACCATAAAGGGTTGTTTTAACAGATAAGAGAGTGATTGAAAAAAAAAACTGAATCTACGTCGGGTATCTGTATCCACCACAATTTGGTTTAGTAAGAAAAAGATTTACCTTAAACATGCTTGCACACGGAATATCTTATAAAATTCGTAATGTTTTCAGACTTTATGTTTCAGCGTCTCTGACATGTCCGTTTCAATTTACTGAGGTCAATAATATCCGATTTGTACTTTTTCATTACGAATATTTTGTGGAGTTCTTTACCGGGAGTGTTCATGGTGCGTACGTTGTATGCAACAACTCTCAGTTGCTGGAGAGGGGTCTCTTCTATGAATTTTTATTTTATTTTATTAAAATAGTTAATGATCCGAATAAAAGTAAAATTAGAATGAAATTATAAGGAATGTGCAAAAAAATATTTTCTTTGTTGATTATAAAATTTACAAAAAAGTTACACGGCTCTCAATAAAGGCATCTAGAGGGTCGAAATGTGGAGAGATGGATGAGTTATAAAAGGTCCGCCATCTAACGTTTTTTTTTTAAATAGTGCTTATTTCGTGAATGGTAACACTAAGCTCATGTTTGATTTAACTGATAATTATTTTATCCTTCCGCTGAACGAATATGGTTGTGTATACGCTTGAACAATGCTGGGAAATATTGCGACATTACTTTGAAAATCAGGCCATTTTTCTTCGAAAATGGGCAAGGAGTGGCCGGTACAGTCAATGGAAATCGTTATCGGGCCATTTTTGTTCACAAAAATTGAAGAGGAGGATATTGGAAATATTTGGTTTCAACAAGACGGCGCTACGTGCCACACAGCCGAAGCTACACTCGATGTTTTGCGCCCCATTTTCAAAAAAAAAAAAGTTATTTGGCGGACCCGTTAGTAGAGACTCACCGGAGTTCCAACCACGTGACTCAAAATGGCAGTGTTAGCGGCGTGGTTGCATACAGCGGGGACCAAGTGTCTTCGTCGAAGGCCAGAACAAGAGAGACCACGGCCTCGATTCTTGCCTTTGAAGTACTATGCTTGACATTATGGTGGGGGAGTTGTGTGGCCAGCCTTCAAAATGACATATATGATCGCTCGGTTAGGTATGCTCGCTGCACACGGATGGCAACCCCGCTTACAGATATAAACATATTTAGCTTAAATCTATTTACATATATGTACTTATTTTAACTCTAGACCTTAAGATAACAGTTCCTTATTTATCTGTTCCTGTGAGCGAACACAGATAACAGATCATTTGTCGCGGTCTTTTGGTGTGAACCTGAAGGAATCATATCGTATAGATGTCAAAAGGAATTACGTGTTTGTTTTGAAAATAAATAAATCGATAAATACTTTTGACCTTGTTATAACATGAACCACATAGAGTAATGTTTATTCACTTTATGCCTGAAATGTTTTATTAAAATTGTAAATAGATCTCAAAGTGAATGTTTAAAATAAAAAAATACCAAAACGGTCAATTCCTTATTCGTAATCTTAATACGTTAATTCAGCTTAGTTCTACAATATTTTCTTACAATACTTTAAATACTATACTAAATAATATACTAAAAAATATATATAAAATGTTTAGTAAATATGCGAGAAAGCTTTTTATAACATTGTAGTTTTGTATAAATTCAAGACATTAAATATTATGCACGAGACACTGAAGGCTTTCAAAGTTTCCTTGCAACTCCAGCGTTCTTGTGTTAACACACGTTTTCATGTTTAACTTTGACAATGGTGAGCTTAAAGCATTGTCAAAATTTATAAAAGCTCTTTATATGTACTCGTACAACTATATCAGACGAAAGCTCTTGTTTAGAAACTTAGTTTCTCCGGGAGACTGAAAAAAAGTAATCAAAAGTTATCAAGGCGTGATGATGAAATTCGTTTGCTCTCAGAGAATATAATCTTGGATATGAATAAAACAAAGTAAAGCTTTTACTAGTAAAACAAACAATCTCTTTCAAATGGAGTGCTCACAAATTTTTACAAGTCGTATATAAAAAATACTTTTATTTTCAAAACATTTCTGCACTCGATATTTGTAGTTGACAAAAATGTTGTTTCTTTTTTTTAACATATTTTAATAATTGTTATTAAATTAATACACACATCATACAAATCTTTATTAAATATTATATTATATTTTATGACGTTTCTCTCGTGATTTTGGAGAAAAGGCCGCGAATTTATTTTATCCTAATAAATCCAAATACAACATCATGCTCGAAAAAAATCATGCAAAATTTCTCCGACTTCTCTATTCTTATATTTACGGTAACTATCCATTCAATTCAATCAATTCCGAACATTACCTAACTCTTTTTCTTCTAGGGATGCATTCTTTTCATTCGTTAGAGTCCCGGAGGAAAAATACTACTCTCGCGGTGCAATTCACAACCCTGGGATTCTAGAAGGTTTTAACTTCTACGTTCCAGATAGGTACACCCGTGCTAGTAGATATACATTATTTTTGATACCAGTTGATACGTGTGGAGTAAGTTGATACTCAATTCAGTATAAAGGCTTTTATTACATGCGTTTCCTCTTTTGTCGATGGTATTGTTCTCCTAGATCTCTGTGATCTTTGACACATGTAATCTTCTTCTTATCTAATGGTTTTTCTCTATGTACCTTGGAACTGCGGTTCTGTTAAATAAGCAAATAGAATAAATAACTAAATATTTAAAAATATTCATTTATTTTACTATAAGTGTGCATGTATTTAATTTTTTATTATTTTATTGAGAAGTAAATGTAGTTAAATAATATAAAATAAAATTATTAGAATATTTATTTCACTATATATATGCTCTTCGAAAAACCTAACGATAGACAAAAGGCGGCCCATTAATATTTTGTGAAGATACTGGTATAATCACCATTCTTATACTGAACTAATCTATTGAATGTTGCTGACATATAGCAAAAGTGTAACAACATAAAGCTTCTCTCAGACACATACCTTCGCCTTGTAAAGTTTGAGGACACCCGTCGCTATTAAGTTAGCCAATTATTCAAATAGAAAGTATAAATTGCTCTTGCCTCAACATCAGCATTCAGTCTCTATACAGCCCCCAAGTATGCAGATGCCAATTTGCTTGGTAATTAGGAGATGTTTGCAGTTTATCCCGTGTAGTGGAGAAGTGTTCAACTGACGGTCTGCGAAATCCTCTCATTCAATTCACCAAGCTCTTTCGCGTAGTACGAGTAAATGAAAAAATTATTCCTGTAAGTTATTTTGGAATGATAATTGATTTAACTTTATTTGATACTAGTATATCTGGCTAACTTTGCACCACCGAAGAATCACAGCCAGAAAAAATCTAAAAAGGCGTTTCATGCAAAATGTATGAAAAATTTAACATGACATAACCCTTGATGACTGGTACCGAAAATCTCAGTATGCAATCTTTCGTCTCTTATTTCTATTCGCTTGTCATACACAAATGTGCCCGCCATATTGACATTTTTCACTAGTTACATATATCGCCACTGGTGTCGCTGTGCGACAGCCCATCACGGACGCGCCAGTAGTGTGCCGTCCGTTGGCGAGGGCATATTGTATTGTGGCTCGGCCTGAATGCTAAGACTAGGTCAAGCTATAAATTTGTAAAGTTTAACGCCCTCACGCGACGGAATAACACCCTTTTGAAAAAGTGGAGAATGTTTCTCCATATTTATTTCCAGTGATTTTTTCTAATGTTTTATAATTTCATTCGATTAAATATGCGACTTATCAACAAACATCAGGTTAGTCATCATCGTCATCATCAACCTATCTTCCATTGTTGAACGTAATCCTCCTGCATGAAATCTCAATCCATGTCAATTCTCCGCACTCCGCAACTAAGCTACTCCCGCTATTCTTCAAATCAGTCCATCTTGATTGGTCAACACCACTCCGTTTGCCAGATCTTTGATGCTACTCCAACATCTTTCTTCCTCATCAATCGTCATCTTTTCAAGAGATATGTCCTGCCTATTATTTGGGTAGCCTCCATTACTTGAGTCTAATATGTTAGGAATATTTTAATTGATTTATTAATCAAAACTTTTAAGGAGAACGTACGATTGGCCTGGTTTATTTGATTATGGGAGGCGGATCAACCCAAAAAAGCAACATTCTTATTGATATCCTCCTCTTTAAGTTGGATATTGAATTACTGGGCGGCAGGATGCAGGATCAGGTTCACTATGCAAAGAACTTGTTTTCGTGTCACAATTCGCGTTTATTTCTCAAACACTTTTTTTTCATCCACCCGTTATGTCGAACGCCATAAGGCGTCCGCCTTGTAACAGTCGCGAGCGAGCTCTCAACTGACGGCGCGCTCTCACATCTAGCGCTGCCAAAAGTCGCGGCAGAAAAAGCGAATTAAAGCTGACAGATGCACCAACGTGAAATGGGCCAACTGTCATAACAAATAAAATGGCGTATGCAAGCACCGTGTATTATTTTATAACTAAAACTAACAATATTAAATTAAATATGCATGTCAGGCGAGCGAACATAAATAAGAGCCAAAATATCGTTTTTCGTGGCTTTACGGCATTAGCTTAAAGGCGCTTTATCAAGCTAATATCACTCTTAAAAATATTATGGACCAAAAACGTTCCTTGTTGAATACCTCTGGTGTACGCCAACAATCATAATATCGTTGAGAGGCAAATAGACGCGAGGGAAAGTTTCGCCGAACTTGAGCGTCATAGATCCCCCAATCTCATTGGCCTGAAATTGGCAGAAATTTGATACGAGAATAATTTGGGAATATTTGGTCATAGTAGGATATACCTGTATTATACTACTCGTACAAATACTAAATCAATATCTAAAACTACTCTCATTGTCAGTGTTTTCCTTTTTGTATATGCGAATTAATGCGTGTAATAACTAACGTTTTTTTTTATTATTGTTTTTAGCTATCAAATAGATAAATACAACCTTCCTTGTTACAACAATAATCACACATTCACCTGCTGGAATAACGCGGTTTTGATATATTCCAAAAAATCTACCAAAACAATTTATCACGAATTTTCTTTATTAAATACTAGCTCACTTGGTAAACTTCGTACCACCTCGGAATCATTTAATGCTGTACATGGATTTGATTTTTATTATAATATTTTTTTAATACTCTAATCTTCTTTTATATATCGTTGACTATATTTCAATATTATTAGTAATTAAATACACACATACAATTAAACATAAATTTCGTACGCATATTGATGCGTATAATTTTTTTGAATGAATTGTCATTCAGAAATAATATCGGCAGACGCGGGATTCGAACCACAAGCCTTGCAACCTTTGATCTAATTTATTTTTTATGTAAACGCATGCAGGAGAGCACACCCGGTCAAGACCAGTGCACTCTATGACGCTCAGCCAGGGAGGCTGGACGCTGCATGCGGGAAACGTGTGTTGTGTTCGTGTTTGTGTGTGGGTTGGGGAGATTGCAAGTGTATATTTATCTGTTTCTTGAAGAGATCCAGATTGTAGGAAGGAGGAAACACAGACGCTGGAAGAGCATTCCATAGCTTACCGGTGGCATTAAGGAAGGAACTTTGGAAGCTGCCAGTTCTTGATCGACATATATTAACCATGTATGGATGTTCGGCATGTGTAAGACGAGTTTGTCGGCTGTGAGTGGGTGCAGGAGGAATTAGTTCTTTAAGTTCCGAAGAGCAGCGACCGTGGTAATAACGGTAGAAAAGACTAAGAGAACCAATCTTACGTCTGTGTTCCAATGATTGTAGATTACACGTAAGGGTGTCATTGTTTATCAAACGAATTGCTCTTCTTTGAACTGAGTCAATTAAATTAATTTTTCTGAATTCGCAAACCACCTTATAGAAAATAATCATTCGTACAACTTAGAAAAGGTATTAAACATATTACATGTAGAAAATAAAACCGTTAAATTAAATAATTTAGATTACTTAGAAATTTATAAAGCCATTAATAAGAAAGAAGATATAATTAATAACCAACTAAATACCTTAATTAATTCACCAATTTTAAAATTGTTTCCGTTAAATAAATAAATAAGTAAAAAAAAATATATATACGACATATAAGAATAATATTAAAAATAAAAAATAAAAAATAAATTTATACCTAAACCACTTTTATGTATTTATCTCTTCCTTCATTCTTGCAACACTACCTACCTCCCTCTCCTTTCATGTTAGACACACCCCCACCCCCTCCCCTGCAAAAAATGTGTTACACCACTTACAAGTACAACGCAGCTCAGTTATCTCTTAACTAGAGAAGGATTGAGAAAGACTACGAGTTAGTCGAAACTGCAGTCTCCTAATAGAGAACTTTTGTTACGTGATCCATGTGAAAACAAGGTAAATAAATAAATAAATATTTATAATTTATTATGGATCTCAAAGTGAATGCTCAAAACATTGAAAATATTGAGTCAATTAAGTTTAGAAGGAATTTTGGGGCTTCAATCCAAAGGTGACTGCCGTATTCAAGGATAGGTCGAATTTGTACTTTATGTAGAAAAAGAAGTTGTTTATCTTATTTATGCTTTACACTTAATTGACTCGTAATATTTGACATAATTCGATATTGATAATCCAAGCATGTTGATGGAGCTTGCTTTTGGAAGAGAACAACTTTTGAAAGATACAGGATCCATAGCAGTCTTCTTGGTGGAGAAAGTACATGATTGGGTTTTGGAAATGTTGAAACTGACGAGGTTGAGGTCGCCCCATCGTGAAACCCTTTCAAGAGACATGTTCATCTTCTCCACCAGAGATTCCCTAGCAGAATATTTCGGAGGCTTATGGAAAATCATACTCTCATGGACAGTGCTGTCGTCGGCAGACCAGTGAATGTTTGCGCATTGAAGCAAATCATTCACACGCAGAAGGAAAAGAGTGGGCGACAGCACTGAGCCCTGCGGAACTCCTGATTTGATTTTACGACAGGAAGAAGAAAAGCCATCTACGACAGTGATGATGCTTCGATCACTCAAGAAGTTTTCAATCCAGGAGCACAGGGAGGGAGTAAGTCCTTGCTTGTAATCTGATGATACTTGCAATCTCCCCAACCCACACACAAACACGAACACAACACACGTTTCCCGCATGCAGCGTCCAGCCTCCCTGGCTGAGCGTCATAGAGTGCACTGGTCTTGACCGGTTGTGCTCTCCTGCATGCGTTTACATAAAAAAAAAAAGTCCCTTTTTTACACCACGCAGTCCACACGACTATTCCCCGCCTGCGTAGATACACGAAAGTTTATGTATTTATACCATTATTACCATCGTATAACGATAGATGTCTTTATAGTATTTATTCAGAGTATATATATATTTTTATAATTTAATCAGTCAGCATTTATTCACAAGCTTTTTATATTATTAGTTTCCGACAATCTATTAATTTAGTAAGTACCACTCGGGTCTCGAACCGAACTATAGACTGAATGGATGAAAAACAAAATTCTTGTAAGTCCTACGCGGACATTACAACCAGTCATTTACCTGTGTTACTGATGAACTATATTACCTTCTTGATATTGTCGCAAAGTGACATTATTACATGGACTTAAATTTTCTGAGAATATTTTTTCAATAATCTAATCTTCTTTTACAGATTGTTGACCATATTTCAATGTTCGTATTGTTTTCCATGATTTTTTTTCCAATATCTTAATATTTTCAATTATATACAACAAATAGACAAACAAACAAAATATAAATAAATATAATGAAAATCGGTTCAGTCGTCCTTGGGTTATAAATGGTGTAACTAATAAGACTTTTCATACAATCGAATCCATAATATTTTTCTTCGTAAATGTATTTATTTGTATTGTTTTTTTGAATAGCAATTCATAATTCAGAAAAGAAAAAAAAGTAATAATCTATGATGATAATAGTGTAATGTTTCACTGTGATATCATAAATTAAGTAATCGGTATATCGTATTTCCAGCTTCATTGTAACCGGAGAACCAACCATACATAATAAAAGTTTATGCGAAAAATAATCAGTTTGTATATTGTCTTACACGAGCCCGTACAAGTTTCCTTGAATATTACATCATAAGTTGTATAGGCTTAGTAAGCATTACCCGAAGGCCTAACCGAGGAGCTTTATTTATTAAAAGCTGTTTAGTTAGACAGAATGGGTACTAAACTTTTTATTTTCAGCGTCTTAGGGCGGGGCTTTATGACGTGGAATAATATCACGTGGGGTATTATATCAGTGGCAATTACTTTATTTGAACATGGAATTAAATACCGCAGTAATAAAGAAGCTAAATATAATTTAATGTTGAATGAAATTTATGATTTTTAGTGACTTTATTTAAAAAAAGAAGTATAGACTAACTACTTAAGAATATTTGTAAGTGTTGTTCTCAGTTTCACGTTAGATGATCAAAGTTAAGCGAAAATGTTATGTTGCTTACCACGTGTCATTGGTTGGGTTGAGCCACTTTTAAAGGCTTAATAGATTAAGTAACGGGAGGGTCGGGATAACCATACGATTTACGTAATAAATTCAGATTAACAAATCACTAAAAATATATGTCTAATGCTCAGGAAGTCATCTAGAACCATATATGTTCTTAGGTAGACCTTCGAGTGCAGAAATATCTCGAGAAAAAGGTAGTCAAGAGCAACAGATAAAAATAAATTGCGGTAATTTGTGGTGTTCATATGTTCTAGATTAAGAAAATATATAAATAGCAAAACCTGAATGATGCTAAGCTGAAAAATGCATTTAATTTTACATCCTCTTTATTTGAGGAATAATGTCTTCACGTCGCTAGGATAATTATCGGGTCGTGTAGAGACGGATTGAGGAGCAGATTAACAACAAAAATATTTTTTTAGAAGCACATTTCGATAACTTGACAACCTTTTGTTTTGGGGCCGAGCGTTGCTTTCAGACCCCTAGCCGAATCACATACGCTACCGGTCGCGGTCCGCGATCTACTGACGCCCATGTGGCGTGACCCAGCGCCGCATGTGGCGATGTATATAGCTTGTCCTCTTAACGGCATTACAAAATGGCAACACATGCGTGTCCGATGAGCGAACATAAATTAGAGACGAAAGATCGCATATCGAGGTTTTCGGCAACAGCCTGCAAGGGCTATATAATGCTGATATCAGTATATTTGACATCTAATTGATACACCTAAAATCATGGGAAGCCCTTTAGCAACTCTCTACAAAGTCACTTTTTGCGTGCACCTAGTAACGGGTCCCCATCTGGGTCTCCAGAAACAGGATGGGACAGGGAAGGTTTTCACCAAGTTTGTTTATAAAAATATTTCAGCTCAATCATCGCCATATATTCGTCCCAAAATTGGATAGTATGGTCATTACGAACTGCCGCCACAAGCAAAGTTCTATCAGCCGACATAGTTTTTGCCTCACCTCATGTCAGCTCTGCCTTATGCAGCTCTACCTGGTACATTCTACGTATATTTCCCGACGGCTTTCCAAAACGGCACGAATCCGGGTGTCTAAATAAAGGCAACTGTAGTTCATTCTCTCTTGTGGGATATTACTCGTAAATACATGCTTCAGGTCAACCTTCGCTTCTTGAGCGACTGTTCCATGGAAAACTATCTAGAACGCTCTCCCATCTCATCATTCCTCACAAAGTCACACCATCGTACCCTCAGTATACTACTCAAGAATCTACTCTCAAAACCCAGTATGGCTGTATTGGTTAATAATATCAGCCGTAAAGAATAATGGGGCAGATACAGTCGCTGTACAGATGGCACTAATTTTAAATCGGGTAAAGTTGTGAGTGCCAGATATTGCGCAAATAAATTACCATCCGCATGATATAGCCCTTGCTGACTGGTACCGAAAACCTCGATATACAATCTTTCGTCTATTATTTCTGTTCGCTTGTTGTTACACGTTTGGACTAGTTATATAGACCGCCGCTTGTGGCGCTGGGTAAGAGTCCATCACGAGCGCGTGTGCCGTCCGTTGGCGTGATCGCATTGTTAAGTCCCGATCGATCGCGGTGAAAGTAACGCCATATTACGATCGATCGGGAAAACCAAGATGTATCGTAAATATATGTCAATGCGCTTCTGAAAAAGTCTTTGTTTTGCTAACCTGTTCCTCATCG
This sequence comes from Glossosoma conforme, assembly GCA_022606575.1. Classification (NCBI taxonomy): domain Eukaryota; kingdom Metazoa; phylum Arthropoda; class Insecta; order Trichoptera; family Glossosomatidae; genus Glossosoma; species Glossosoma conforme. Next base: position 510,841 of record JAGTXR010000027.1, read on the forward strand.
TGCCCTCACGCGACGGAATAACAACATTTTTCAAGAGAAGAGGATGTTAAAATAAAATAAACAACAGCGTTCCCAATGAGCAGAACACTGTTCTTAGTGACCTGTACACCAAGGTATCTGAAAATCAACCTTATTTATGTTTTTATTTTTTCCACAGGTCTTTTTCACCGGGCAGTTTTGCTATCAGGATCGGCTCTTAGTTCTTGGGCTTTAGTAGAAGACCCAGTAAACTACTCAGTACGACTCGCCAGAGAAGTGAACTGCTCCATTCCTGAAGACCTTGCAAAGAACCACGAAGAGATAGTGGACTGTCTGAGAGAGTCTCCCATAGAGGAGCTCCTAGAAGCTGATGTCACGGCTCCCAACTATCTATCAGCGTTTGGACCTTCCGTTGATGGCGTGGTCATAAAGACAGACTACGCCAAAGAGTTTCTGACCTACTTCATACCGAACGATGTGCAAAACTATGCTCCACAAGAGTCTAGTTCTAACTATAACAGTCACATGAAGAGGAGTGATAGGAATTCTGGAAGAAACATGCAGAACCGGTATGACCTTCTGTTTGGAGTGGTGACGAGCGAAGCATTATGGAAGTTTTCTGCACAAGATATCCAAAATGGCTTCGAAGGTGAAAGAAGAGATCGAATACTAAGGTAAGACTTCTCAATTATATATTATTTATTCAACGTATTTATATAATAGGTGTACCGGAAAAGAATGTCGTTTTTTTAGTACTTTTGAGTAGTCAGTTGTGCTTCGGCAGTTAAACTTTCACAACATGTTCTGTGTTGTTTATCTGACTAAGTATACCTGAAGTGTACTAAGACTTTTAAACAACAAAAAAATACAACCTTATATACAATGGAGAGCTTTGTACCGAATGAGGAATTTATACGAAATATTATGCTTTACCATTTCACGAAGAAAGAAAGTAGAAGGAAATAATATAATCTATAAGCAAATATCAATTGAAAACTGTAATCAAAATGTATCAGTATTACAAGATAGCCGCAAACTTCAGTCGTATTTTTGCAATCGCAGCGATTAAATCAGAACTCTCAAGAACATTGTATTAAATAAATAATTTATTTTAAATTTTAATAATAAATATACAAAGGTGCAAAGTATTTTTTGTAGTATCATTTGACATTAGTGCAATAAGTTATAAAGAAATATAAAACTGTATTTATTTAAAATATTGGAACTTCAATTTATTCGCATAGACCACACCTACTACTCCCACTTATTATCTACCTGTCTCAAATCTAGCGAAACTCTTTCTTTAATAGTTATTTATTATAAATATTTATTTATTTACCTTGTTTTTACATGGATCACGTAAGATAAGTTCTCTATTAAGAGACTGCAGTTTCAACTAAATCATAACCTTTCTCAATCCATTACTTGTCAAGAGATAAATGAGCTGCGATAGTTCTTTATAAGTGATCAAAGCCATTTTATGTAGGAGATGGGGTAGGGGTGTGTCTATCAGGATCTATCTAAGAGAGGGAGACAGATAGGATTGCAAGGATGATTATTTATTATATATTATTATTTACTTTCTTTATTAGTTACTTACTTCTAAACAACACCTTATTACCCTTTAGTAAAAGTTTTTCAATATTAATTTACACTTGATTAGGTTTGTGCAAATTGCAACTGATGAAGCTTTCAAAGATCTTAAAAATGCGGTCTTCCGCCAAGAGAAACAGTGTTAATCTTAATAAAACAACGCATGAAATGTTTACATATATAATATTTAAAAGGATCTGAAAGTGAATACTTAATATATAAAATAACAAAATTTTACATTTAAAAATCTATAAAAATTCTCAAATAATACACAAATTAAAAGAAATATGAACTTGCCATGTTTAAATATTATTTTTTAAGTAATAAAATGATAGTTTAAATTGAATAATAGTCTTATAGACTTTTTCTGTTACACTCCGGCGTCATTATCTGGCGTCGTCATTTTGGAATCGAATGTTTCGGTTCCGGAACATAAACATCGTTAATTATTGCTTACGTATTTCATACGTGAAGGTATTCTAGAACAAGTATACGTTGACGTTGTAAACACATTATTTATCACGGTTGAGAGAAAACGAAATAGTTAATCACTTATTTACATACTATGTTGGTAAAGACGATAGAAGCGCGAAACCTATTTCTAGAACGCTACGAAAACAGGCTTTATTATTATTTCATCAAAAACGCCCTCTTGCTGTCTTTGTTGTACCTTTACTTTACGTCATTCAATAATTACGTTTAATATATAGGCTGTAGAAAAGGTATTTTCATATAATTTAATTACAGAATATACATAAAAAATATTTAAAAATATACAGGATAATACCAGATAGCGATAGTGATGCATAAATTTCATTTGTGGAATCTAAAACGCTTAACATATGGCTAAGCGGTCACGAACAATGAGGTTCTCAGGATAATCAAGGAAGATAGGCACCTAATAAGAACCATCTCAGAGAGGCGAGCCCGATGGATTGGTCACATCATGCGCAACGATGGTCTTCTTCACGATATTGTGGAGGGGATGGTTGAGGGTAGAAACGTTAGAGGGCGCCCTAGACGGGAGTATTTGCTGCAAGTTTTCGACGACATGAATTGTAGCGCTTACGATGAACTGAAAGGGGTTGCGGAGGACCGAGAGGAATGGAGATCGAGATGCAAGATTCTGTTGCTGCAAACCAATCCACCGGATTGATACTACGAAGAAGAAACGGTTTATGTGAAGTGTTGATCCACTAACGTTATAAGACTATAACATCCTCCTCTCTTTCAAAAGGTTGTTACTCCGTCGCGTGGTGGTAGGATATGTTGTAGATTAATAACACACAGACTTTTTATGAAGCACATTGACATATATTTACGTTAAATTTTACAAACTTACGGCCCAGGTGGAATGACATGCCGGACATAATGCGCCCTTGACGGTCGACACGCAACTGGCGCGCCCATGATGGGCCAGCGCCACAAGTGACTATCTCCATAACTAGTCCAAAATGCCAATACGGCGACACATGCATGTCGACAAGCGAACAGAAATAGGAGACGAAAGATTGTGTATCGTTGTTTTCGGTACCAGTCAGCAAGGGCTATATTATGCTGATGTCAACTGCAACACAATTCACGGCCAATTCATTTATTACAGAAATTTACTGTAAAAAATGATGTTGACGGGACTTTCATGTAAAATTTAAAATAAACAATATGCTATGACTGAAATTTTACGGTGAAGGATTAAATTCACACCCACGGGGGGTATTTATAAAGAAAATGTGAAATCAATTAAAAATCTTAGGGAAAACACTGACAGCAACTAATTATCATCATCATTGCGATGTCCGCTCTCCTAACTGGAGTATAAAGATGGATTTTTAAATATTTATTAGAATATTATTTTATTATTTCAGTATTCTAATCTACTTTTATAAATCATTGACTATGTTACAATATTATAAGTAATTAAATATACACATACTATAAAACAACAAATTATTTATACGCATCAATTCGTTCAGAAGAAACTGGACTGAGTGAATAATACAAAATAAAAAAAAAAACAATAATAATATACACACTCTGATTATAATACTATAGAGACATCTATCGTTATATGATAAACAATGGTATACAATGCTACTTATTCCTTGCCACAGTTCGGGCAGATGATGGTCGAGTGGTCTAGGGTAATGAACTTGAACAATGGTTGGTTCCAAGGTTCGCTGGTTCGCATCCCGCCTCTGCCAATTTTTTTTCTGAACAAATTGATACGTATAAGGAATTTGATGTACTATAGTATGTGTATATTTAATAACTTGTAGTATATGGATTTTGCGAGATGTCCCGACAAAGCTTTGTTAGCCGCAATGGTCCTCACCTCAACCCACAAGAGGTGAAAAGCATATTTTAATTCAAATATAATCATGCACCTTTTTTTACCTGAAACTTAAATAGAATATATCAAATTTTATTCTTTGTTTTTTACTCGTATTTTTTTCGTAACTATGAGCACTGCTCTTCTGAACATTTTTTGTTGATTTATCTTGCACCTTTTCATACGGTTCACTAAGGATAATCAGTTTTTTTAGCTTCATCCTTAACATCACAGGCAAGCTTTGGAATGCTCCTCGAGCATCCTTATACATAATAAATATAACAAAATATTTTTAATAAACAATACTTTAATGAACATTAAGTAAATGTGTGAAAAAAGGCATTTTATCTTTGTCAAAAGAAATAAATAAATTTTATCTGAAATTGCTTAATAATATGATGAAGCTTTTAAAGATACTTTCAATTAAAGCATTTTTTAAAACTACTATGTTATTTTTATGAAAGGTAATGAATGACTCTCAAGGGATATCATATTGAAATTGTAATTCCTTTTAGGATTCAGGTTTTTGGGGAAAAAAAATAGCCTAAGCTTGTTTATTTTTAACTTCTGTATGTTTTTATTTATTAAGTATATTATAAAAATATTATTTTTATAAGTATTTATTTCAACGAAAGAGATGTTCCAAATCAATGGAGTACAGTACAAACATTAAAACTTTATATATATATACATGACATGACAAATAATTAAAAATAATGCAAAGATTATACAAACCTAAGATGAAATAAGGTATTATTTATTAAAATATTAATAAATAAATGTTTAATTATACAATATATAGTTTAAATAACTTTTTTGTTAGCAAAATGACAACACATGAATGATCATTCCAAAAGCGCTTCTTTGTCTCGCTGAGTAAAAAGGTGGGTCTTGAGTCTTTTTCTGAAGGATGCCTCCGCTTTAAGCTCTCTTATGCTTTCCGGTAGCGAGTTCCAGGCCATTGGTGCCGCGTAGCTGAAAGCCCGATTGCCAAAGACCGTGCTAGAACTACGTGCTGCTACGTTGCTCGTTACAGTAGCATATGAATATCACAAATTACAGCCGCTCAGCTCTGTCAGCTGCTATTTTAATTGGATTATTCTAAGTCATATTTGGACTTATATTTAGTTCGTTTAACATTATTATGTAATTTTAGATTGAGGCTTTGAAAAAATACATAAAAAGTTTTTTTTTTATTTGGACAACAATTTATACACACTATTTCTTGCATTTACGAGTATTTAATTAATTAATCCTCAACGAAGACCCTTTGTCATGACGAGCATACAATGGACCGTGCTGTGTTATAATGCATAGTTCGCAATTCAAATCCCAGCGTCTGCAGTTTCTTTTTCTCCGATATTGATAAGAGAAATGACATGAAGTGTTAAATTCTATGTTGATTTGTATGTGTGTATCAATTAAATAGTTATTGTAAAGAAAAAAAAACATTATTTTTTTTATCAGTAATTATTCATATACACGTCAGTACGTTTGTGCACATTGGAACTGATTTAGCTTTCAAAGATCGCAAAACTGCAATTTTGAATCAACAGTGTTTAATTTGGTTCATATTAAAAAAAGGTATGAAATTCTTATACAGCTTATATTAAAATGAATCTCAATGTGTATTATCATATAATACATATCTAGCGTTCCTAATGGCATTATAAACAAACAAATAAGCAAGCCAAAAAAACTCTACTAACTACTTCATATTTATGTTTAAGATATTCTACGTGAACACTTGTTTATAAAGAAAATATATAATGTTTTACTCGATTGTACAATTATAAAAAAATGTGATTTTATAGAAGCATTATTTAGAAATAATTTTATTCAGGTTGTAGATTTTTATTCATACATGAATGACTGAATGTTCTTATTCACACGAATCTGCATTCATTCCTGAAAATAATGAAACCATTTAGGCAGAAGGCTTCTTTTAATCCACAAGGGCCGAAAAAGCGCATTCTGCACTTGTGAAAAATTCTGAACGTGTCACATATTCCCAAAAGATGCTTCGTCCACCGGATGTGCTGCAGTATGAGTATCAGATGCTTACAACCTGCGGTTCGCGAAACCTTTTAATATACGAGTACATACTTGTAGAATACACTTACTTTGTGGTTTGCCAAATATTACTGAACAATCGTGATTTTTATTATATTATATTAAAAGGATAAAACAAGTAAAACATTGCAATACAACCGCTGAGTTTTAATTTATTTATCAGTCAACTGGCTAAAGTGACATGTCACCATCGTCAGAACCTACTTAAAAAATAGCACTTACTACTACCATGAATTACTTAAAATAATTTTAAGTAGCTCGGTAGTGTTAGGTAAAATGGTGACATGTTACTGAAACCGGTAGACTAATCAGTAAATATTAACTATTAAAATATTTTTTTTACAAAGTATGATTAGTTTTATCAATTTGATAAAACTTAAAGGTTGATTTTGAAATTAAATAGCTAATGAACTCGCTAATAAGGTTCCTTTGAAAAATAATATTTCGCCTTATATTTACAATACTTTCAGTGAAATTTTTATTAATAATATTTTATATTGTATACCAACCAGTGATATTTCTCGTCTAATAAAAGCGAGTCTAGATCACCGGGATCGTCATCGCAATGCATAATAAATGAATGATGAACAGGTCGCAAAAACAAAAAACTTGTCGAGAAGAAGACAAAACTCACACAAGATTTTTTGTTGCTTAAGAGGTACAAGAGCATTGGAATCATGTAATGATTATATAAAGAAAATCTAAAATAAGCAACTGTTAAACTGTTTTCGTTTGTTTTTGTTGATCTTTTTCTTCATATCAGCGACATCAAATTGCTTTCACCCAATATGTGGCAGCATTTGGTCTTGGGATGTGCAGCTAGTTGGGCAGAAGGAAAATCTTAGGTGTGAGACGATTTGTAAGTCTCTACAGTCACACAGCAGAGACTCTCCCAGCCAAAACATTCCACGTCGCTTAAGGTTGCCCTTTTTTCTATGGAATCCAGCTTTTTATCTCTTTAGTGTTTTCTTAAGTTTTTCTAAATTTTCACCTACTAAAATTCAGTTATTTTGGTAGATGTAAATTGAGAAGAAATGTTGGTGTGACATGAAGCTGAGTGCATATTGCTCATGGAGTCACGGACCGTCAAATAACCTGAAAAAGCACACAACGGTCCAACTGTGAGTTTTCCCGAAGGCTTTAGCGACAGTCCAAAAGCTCCAGCGTATTATTTCTGCCACACGGTACTGAGAGCAGAAAGCTCGTTTATTTGAATTTATGTTTACATGAAAACATTAAATTTCGCATTAAAATTATGAAAGCCTTTTTCTGAAAAGATTTTATATAAAACTTAAACGCAATTTTTGGTGTTTCTGTAGGAAAAACATTTTCAATCATAGTTATAATATGTTATTAAAGTTTGTTTAATTTTGTTTGTAATTACTTTGATAAAAAATGAAACACATATTTTTTATTTGAATTTTTTTTTGGATTCATTTTTATTTTTATTATAATATTTTTCAATATTCTAATTTTATTTTATAAATAATGGATCTATATTTCAATATTATCAATAATTAAATACACACATACAATACTACATTAAATTATACGCACCAATTCTGCAAATAGATCTTCCATTCAGTATTTAGTTCAGTTCGACATCCGAGTGGTACTTACTAAATAAATAGACTGTCGGTAATAAAATAAAACTAATAAATCATCATCAATATGGTCTTCAGGAAGGCCGAAACATGTTATCATTAAAATAAATTGTGAATCAAAACTAAATATTTTTAATTTATTAATTTTTTAATTCAAATTAATTCTAAAATTATCATAAATACATCAAGTTTCGCGTATCTTTCCAGGCAGAGAATATTCGTGTGGACAACCCGGTGTATAGGACGGAGCCAAGGTGCAACGATCTAGGTTCGAATTCCACGTCTGCCGATATTTTTTCTGAATGAATTGATGCGTAGAATTTGAAGTAAAATTGTATGTGTGTATTTAATTATTGACATATTTTTCTTATTTTATATTTTGACTGGTAAATATTTGACACACAAAATAGAAAATACGTCAATTAATTTTTAACGTTTTCGTTAGATTGGATGACTGTTCCCGAGACCTGGATTTCTTTGTCTTGAGAGGCGGCACAAACCAAAATAAAAACACAGAAGGGACCAAAAATTCACGGCAAACACTTAAGGAAAAAAATCTGTTACAAATAAAAAAATACTCGTTTTATAAGAACGTTAACTGTGTTAAATATCGTGAGATGTTTTCAAAAAATTATAAAGTTTGATTCTTTTACAATTTAATAATTAAGTCAAATCGCTATTAAAAAAATGTAATGACTTAATGATACTTAAATGTTTTCAGCAATCACTTTGAGATCCATTATAAATAATAAATATTTATTTATTTGCCTTGTTTTTACATGGATAACGTTAGATACGGCCTCTGTTTAGGAGACTGCAGTTTCGACACTGAAAAATCAATGCTTGAATGCTCCAAAATGCCAAAATCCAAATATTAAATTAATCTTAAGCGCTATTCAAAAATTAGATGCCAAAAATATGGGTTATCAAAGTAATAACTTGTGAACAAACTTTTTTTTTGCTAGGAAATTGATGGATGCTCTAACTAAACTTGTTGTTACAAAGTTTTCAATGAAGTTGTACAGTAATAACAAGTATTTTATTTACCAAGTGAGTTGTGTTTTGTTGTTTTTGAATACACTGAATCTAAAACGTATCAAAAATAATTTGTAGGAATGATCAATCGGGTACTGCCCCAGTTGTTTACGGGAGTATTTTACCTCATGCCCATAAATCATTCAGCAGCCTGAAAAGTTTTCTATTCGCACCCTACAGTTGAAGGATCTGTGGGGTGAAAAACACCAGTGACGCATCCATATATTAATCTGGATTAAATATTTATTAGAATATTATTTTATTTTTTCAATATTCTAATCTTCTTTTATAGATCATTGCCTATATTACAATATTATTAGTAATTAAATATATACATACTATAAATCAAATTCTTTATACGCATCAATTCATTCAAAAAAATATCAGCAGAAGCGGGTGAACCGCGGGGCTCGGAACCAACCTTTACCCAGGTCTTTATAAACCACTGTGGGCAACCAGAATTGAAATTTAAGTACATTGACTCGGTTTTACTTCTACTTATTCGCAGTCCACTATCGGCTATTTTATATGCTGCCGATATCAGAGTAATATCGGCAACATATAAAATATTCCAAGGGACTGGTTTTTTAATATCTCTGGTAACATAGTCTATGGAGAGGTTACAAAGAAATGAGTCCATTTCTTTGTAACCTCTCCATAGACACAGAGCTGAGCCCTGGTGAACACCGGACCTTACTCGAAATGGCTTAGTCCGGCCAGCGGGGCTTCGAACACTCGTATATATTTCGTGGTACATATCTTTAAGAAGTTCCACATAGTACTCTGGAACCTGTTGAGACCTTAAAGACTGCCAGATCAAGTCCCTCTGAACTCTATCAAAAGCCTTTTCGAGATCGATGAAAACCATGTACAGATCCCGACTATTTTCTCTGTATTTATCAGTGAGAAGTCTAATCGCTTGGAAAGCATCTGCACTGGATCTTCCCGACACGAAGCCACATTGGTTGGACGTAAGGTGTGTTAGCTCTGTGAGCCTTTTATTTAACACTCTTTCCCATATTTTAAGAGTGTGGGGTGTGAGTTTTATTCCCCGAAAATTTCCACATTCTCTTACTACTCCTTTGTTTTTATAAAATGGTACTAAAATGATTTTTTTTCCAAGAGTCTGGTATCGTATGAGCTTCTCCCGTATAAGCTTCTCTCGTATATGCTTCTCCCGTAAAATGATTTTTAAAATTATAGTATTGAAATATGTTATAAAAATTCACCTAAAAAACTGGATTGTGTTTTTTTTTAATTTACTGAATTTCACATTTCCTTAAAACGCCACTGAATCTCTTTCTCTCACAGCAATAGCTCCAACGCCACAGAGCGCGTGGAACAGCGCGTCATCCCGCTGCGGGAACTTGGCACAAATTTGACGGGTTAATGTAGGCGAAACACCGAGGATTACATGCGGAAATCAACGATGCCTTAAATGGGCAAATGGTTGCGATCTCACGACGGTTTACGTTCCTTATATATATTAATAATTTAAATCGCAAAACTTTAAAAAAAATAATATATTGTAATATCGTATAAATCATATTTTTATAAAAATATTTACATGCAAAAATAGTAGAAATTGAAAGCGTAAATCATGGATATGTAAACGTACAAATTACTTTGTGACTGCTGAAATGATTAATGTTTTTTAAATACTACTATGATTCATCAAACTGGCATCATATTTTATTACTATATAAAGACTTTTTCATAAATTCGTGGCAACAGGTAAAACTGAAATGTGGCAGCTTAATATGACTGTATAAACCAACGCCTTCCGAATGTTGTTGGGTCTGCCATGATACTGCAGTGCCTCAGGCATGTTGACGGAGGCGCGAGTGGATGGCTTCCATGCCATAATAAGGAAGCATTGCGCTTCTCGATAGATGGAACTCATGGTTACAGGGCCACTGGATGCGTCTTCACATGGCCACCCAGAGGGGTTCCAGTGCTCCACTCACTGAGTAGTGCAATAATAATAATGTGGTGTAGGTAAACATGCCGATTTATATTTTATTTCTATTCTGTTTAATTAAAATATTGTTTTTTTTCTGTATTTGCTTGGAATTGCATTTATAATTTTGATTATGGCACTAACGGCTAAATAAAAAAAAATATTAATATATTCCAGATAATGATCTGATATATTTTCTTTCGACATACGTTCGATATGTAGAATATATTTTCACCACAAATTGACGACACTCAATTCTGTCAGTGACCATTGTCCATGTCATATCAAATGATATCTCTTTGCACCAGAAGGTCTACTTAAGAACATATCATATATAGTTCCTGACGACTTCTAAAGCAGGAGTCTGACTTGCATAATAAAACAGTTGCTGAATCTATATATATATACTACAAAAGTTTTGTTAGTTAAACCATTTATTACTTAAGAACAGCTAGATAAATTTTAATCATGTTTGATTTGTTTAATTCGTCTTAATCTCCAATAGAATATTAACGAAATATCAATAAAATATTCACGTGAAAATTAAAGGGAATCAAAATATTTTTTTCGTAAATTTTGTTTGGAAGATTGTTTAGAAGAAGTTTCTTAGATTTATGCTTGTTCCAGTAAATGGCGTTGTGTACATTATCATTTTGCACACACCACCATCTCTGTTCAATTATATTTTAGTATTAAATGTATAAAACACTGATTTTCATTCAAGTAATTGAACAATTTACTTGAGTTGGATCACCAGGTCAGCCAAGAAAAAATATATCTGAAATATATTTTTTGGTGATTTATTTGAATTTTTAGGAAACGGAAAGATTAACTGAACGCTTGAGAGGCCTTGACCATTTGGTCTCGAATGGTGACTGAACGTAATACGGATATGTAAAGCAAAAAAACAAAAAAGGCATAGAGATTAGTTAAAATGTTTCACTTATGGTTATGCTAAGTATTTTTGCAAAAAGCTGAGGTTGTGTCGTTAAAAGTATATACTTACTTATTTTTATTAATTAATTAAAGTTGTGAAATTACTTACTTATTTTAAAAGAAGCAAGTAACACAACTTTTATTATTACTTAAATATACATATACTATACATAAAATTCTTTTTTCAACGCGTCAATCCAAGCACAAAAATAACGGTAGAAGCGGGATGCGAACCGCGGACCTTGGAAACCAACTATGCCCAGGTATTCATACCGCTCGGCGAATCGCGCCATTGCTATGCCCAGACTAACTTGCGGTGAAACTAGTATTTATATCATTGTTATTATCGTACGACAGATGTCGCCATAGTATATATTCAAAGTATGTATATTTTTATTATTATTCTATCAGTCTTCATTTATTCACAAGCTTAATATTATTACTTTCCGGCAGACAACTTTTATTAGTAAATTTTTCACTTAAGTAGCTTATCTGAACTAAAGGTTGAATTTTATACTATTTTCTTTTTGGCAACACTGATTTTGACAGCTCACGTTCGTTTCGTGCTTTGTGTCACTGTCAAACATCTTCAATTTGGTCGATAATTTAACCATGAATCGTCTTACATACGAACAACGCTTGCAAATCATTGAATTTTATTGATCCATATTTTTATCGAAAAAATGTGTTCAGCGACGAAGCTCATTTTTGGCTGAATGGATTCGTAAATAAGCAGAATTGTCGGTTTTGGTGTGAAGATCAGCCAGAAACATTGCAAGAGCTACCAATGCATCCAGAAAGAGTTACTGTTTGGTGCGGATTATGGGCTGGTGGCATCATTGGACCGTACTTCTTCAAAGATGATGCGAATCGCAACGTAGCTGTGAATGGTGAGCGCTACCGTGAGATGATATCCAACTTTTTTTTGCCCAAAATGGAAGAGCTTGACTTGCATGACATGTGGTTTCAACAAGACGGTGCCATATGCCACACAGCACGCGAAACAATAAACCAATTGAGTGGCAAGTTCGATAAACACTTTATTTCACGTTTGGGACCGGTCAATTGGCCGCCTAGATCGTGCGATTTAACGCCTTTAGATTATTTTTTGTGGGGCTATGTTAAGGCTCATATCTATACCGACAAGTTTACTTCGATTGACGCATTGGAAGACAGCATTGAAGCATTTATTCGTGAGATACCGGCCAAAATGTTGGAAAGTGTATGCCAAAATTGGACTAAGCGGATGGACCATTTGAGGCGCAGCCGCGGTCAACATTAATCTTCAATCGAAATAATCTTCAAACATTAAATTACATGGACTGTACTTTCGATTCAAATAAAGATTTCATGCATTTTTCTTAATTTTATGTGTCTTTTTTTGGAAAAATTTCCTATAGCTATTAAAAAATCACCCTTTATTTGCTCAAAAGGAAGTATTTCAATTAAAATTTGCTCTAAAACAAATAAAATTTCCGTGAAGTCTATCGTCTTCTGAATTTTCCTTCAGAGTCAACATTATTAAAGTACTTTCCTCTTTGTAGAGTAAAGTGACGCTTTCTGCGCCTGTTTTACAAACAGCTTATTAAAAATTTTGTTGGATTTTCCTGTATATTTTTTTCGAAAGCTTTTCGATTTCAGGAAACTCTTCACTATAAAGCCTCACTATCTGGCTTTCAATTCTTCATTGATTTATTTTTTTAGCTCGAATCTATTGTTTTTTGAACAAAAAACGTTTCACTGGTAATATACTGTCGGAATTCTGGATGTGTATGTGTTGTGATCGGATGTGTGAAAAAGGAAATGGTTTTGTGTGTTAGGCTGTGATCATACAGGACACGAACATTCCGAACATAAAAAGAAAATAAATAATACGCTGTGTAACATCACGGAAATTTTAACTACAGGTAATTTAAAATACACAATATTGAATTTAGAATGCTAAGTGGAATTACTGACAATAAGTTGAGCGGTTGAGTTGATTTAATGAATGATTTTTAATTTCGTTTCTTTTAAGTTTCTAGAAGTGATTTTGTAATTAACGTTAAGGTTATGAACTGAAATTTCTTGAAATCAAACAACATAATTATATTTTTATATAAATTTTAATTTAAAAATATTTTATTCATATTTATTTAATAAATGTAAGATTATGATTTATGTAGGTATTTGAAGTTTGCTCAGACGGAGATCGGGCAACGTAACACAGTTGATGGGTTTCCGGCGGGCGGCTAAGTTTTGAAGACTTGCGAAGCCGGTTGCGGCAAATAGAAGAAGGGCCTTTTCCATATGGTCATTTCCTTATATAGGGCTTGATCACGCAAACATACGGCAGATACGGTCGGTAAAAAGATGCTTACCCAGAGACGCTACAAAGAGTTTGGTAAATGCGTTTATAGTCTCCAAAATGGACTACTGCAACGCACTGCACGCAGGCCAGCCAGCCAAACAATTAAATCGATTGCAGTCGTTACAAAACGCAGCGGCACGACTAGTCTACAACGCGCCCAAATTCTGTCACATTACTCCAATACTACACCGACTGCACTGGTTGAGAGTTTCGGCTAGAATCCAGTATAAATTATGCCTCTTAGCTTACAAGGCACTCAACGGAACTGCACCGGGCTATCTGACAGAACTTATTAAGTCTTCAGAAATAAGCACGCGTGGAGAGACACTCAGATCGGCTAGAGCAAATAGAAGCACCCTGCAGCTGACGGGAGGTAGTCCTAGCACGGTCTTTGGCAATCGGGCTTTCAGCTACGCTGCGCCAATGGCCTGGAACTCACTACCGGAAAGCATAAGAGAGCTTAAAGCAGAGGCATCCTTCAGAAGCAGACTCAAGACCCACCTTTTTACTCAGAGAGGCAAAGAAGCGCTTTTGGAATGATCATTCGGTCATAAAAGAGCGCTATACAAATACTAATATAATAATAATAATAATAAAGATGAAGATGATTAAGAGGATAAATTCTTTAGTGAACATTTAACATTTTTACATTATGGATAATTAATTATTTTTGATAATTTAAAGTTATTTTGGTATAATCTAATACATTGCTTTGCTTCTATAACATGAAAATAATTTATCGATAAACAAGTAAATAATGTGATGTTTTATAATGTGAATTTTAAATAAGTTATTCAAAAGAATATAAATTGTTTCATGGAAATCGTCAATAACAAGTGAAAAAAATCTTAAAAGAGATTTTTTCACTCGAAAGAGATAAATATTTACAAAAAAAATACAGTTAAAAATAATCTTAATACATCACAATTAATTCCTTTTCGGGATAATCACTTACTTAATTTTATTCGAAGAATAACGAGAGCTTTAAATAACTGTTTTAGCTTATTTAATTAATTTCGAAAAAACCTAAATAACTCAATTTTACGTTAAAAACCCAAATTTTTCTGATTTGTTTGATTGAAAAAATTGCTAAATATAACCAATAATTTCCATACTTGGAATCATTAAAATTAGATGAGTGTTTTAAGAAGTATTTAGAGAACCATTATATTTCATTAATTTTTCTATTTAATTCTACACCCACAATTAATAAAACTTAACTTACATATAAGAAATGTTTCTTGTTTACTTATAAAGTTATAATCATAAATATAAGAACGTTTTGTGATTAATATATTTACGAATGAAAGCATATAAAATGCGATTTGGTACATTTTTATTTTTGCATTGCAAAGAAAATCATCTTAAAGTAAAACTCAAACAATAAAAATAACACAAAAACATCGACAGTTTTTCCGAATGGTGACGGCCTAGTGACAAGAATTGGCACCTGTAGTAAATTCTCTAGTCATGTCTTCCTCTCTTAATCATCAAGTCAAACCATCATACCCAAGATTTTCACGCAAAGTTCTTTGTTGTTATTATATGTTTAATTTCAGTGGCTTACAATGGATCTAAGAAAATAATACTGTAGTTTATGCTCTCCTGCTGCAATTGAAGAACATGTACCTTAACTGATTGTAGTATAAGAAAATGTTTTGTCTTTCGTTCCTCAGTTTGTTATTACTCAGAGTCAAACTATTGTACCCCCCGTATTTTACACAGTATTTTAACGACATTTTATTAAATAAAAATAAAAAAATCTGCCACCAGAGCAATAATTAAAATTTAACATAGACACATTGAAACCATATTCATAATAGAAAAAAAAACAAATCAATGACATTTTACAATTCAAATTTTTGTAAAGCACCGGATCACCGCTGGATGCCTACGTGAAAGTGCATCCAGTGCCCTCCCCTAACTGGAAGTTCTACTTATCCGCTAACACATTGGTTTTTAATGGCTGCCAAGATTGGCAGCTGTAAACAACAATGCTGAAGTTACAGGTGTTACATAGTCGGCACTTTGTTTTTAACAAAAATAGATGTGTCTCAAATATTGCGCGTTGAAGAAAAAAACGTATTTAATTAACGCTTGAATATAAAGCCAATATATTGGTGTAAGAATATTGAATCGTTGGGCTTGTTTAAAATGTTATAGAAATTCATAAATTTTCACCAGCTTTCATGTGAAAAAACAAATCGGACTCATTACGAGAAATTTCAATACGTGGCTCGTAAATGGCAAATCCTTGTTCGCGAGTGGGCGATATGAAAGCAAAAAAACGAAAATTCGTGGAAAATTATTTGAAATTTATACAGGAATAACAAAAGAAGATTGCCATGTGATCTCCATCACATATATAAACAGAGTGTTTCAAAAACAATTTTCTGCAAAAAAAAACTGCAAGCAAATAAGTTATCTTCTCCATATATCCCTTGCAGGCTGTTACTGAAAAGCCTCAATATACAATCTTTCGACACTTATTTTTATTTGCTTGTCTAACACGAATACACAAAATTACTCTAAGTCTATATTAAAGAAGTCAAGAGCTATGACACTACCTCTCCATCTATTTTATTTGACAGGTGTCATTGGTGCGCCATTAATTCAGTAAATTGCCACTATATTAATTTAGTGCAGGGCTGTTCCTGCGTGCTCGTAAGCAGTCTGAGTCTGCTCGGGGTGTAAGCTACATCCTTATTTGTGGCCCCGGGCAGATGACGTTTGTAAATATTTAAAAAAATTGCAATGTGCTTTTCAAAAAGTTCTGTGTGTTGCTCATCTGCTCCTCATCCTTCGACCACGTGTTCAAATGATTATATCGGTGACGTGAATGGTTCTTTTAGTAACGGGGATGCTAATTTAGATACAAGGATTGAATTAAAAATGCTGTTTTCTTTATTCGGGATGAGCCGCTCCTTATGGCAAAATTGTTCTGGCTTTGATAACGTCAGACTAATCAGCGGATTTCCTTAAAAAATCGATTAAAAAATGACTTACAACTAATTCGTCGAATGCTACGGCAATCACGTCTTTAAGCAATCGGAATTCTGCCCTGGAGGTTGTCAGGAGCCTTACATGTTCCCAAATGAATTTCACGTGTAGACATGGCCTTGAATGAGAAATGAATGATGGCAACTAACAGAACTAAGTGGCGACAATTTGTAGTAACTATATATTCTAGATATGGAACGTATTTGAGAAAAAATAAGTAAAATAAAAAGTAGATGCCACTTGTATTTTATATGCACATTTCTTTATAAAGCTTCTACAGTTTTTTTCTTCACGAACAGCATTTTTACACACAATACTTTGATTCAAGTGTAATAATCATGGGTCTCGACTAAACTATCATCATCATCATCCATGTCGGTCTCCATAAATATCTGTCACCCGCTATTCGTCACCTAATTCAATGTCTACTTCCCCTCCCGCAGCTCTAATGAGTAGTCCCGTTGCAATAAAGGTGACTCCAGATCGTCGGGATCGTTATTTAGTCGCGTGGCAGATAGATGAGTAGCAGTCACCAAAGCACCAAAGCTGGGCAGAAATTGATTCAGATGGTGCAGTTACATTCACAGCGTCCCAAGACCACATATCGGCCATCTGGCAAACTGTCCGCTCTCACATGACATGCAGCGGCTGTGAAAATCGAACATACGAAATAGAGCCTCCAAGTGTCAAGTCTTATGACTATTTACATCTAAAACGTAGGCTTTTATTTTTTTGTATGCGAGTAAGATTTACGTAAGTTTATGACGAGGGAACAAAAATAAGAGGCAAAAGATCGCATATCAAGACTTTTGACAGCGTGCCTTGACTATTAGGATTATTACATTTCGAGTTGAATCAAAATTCTATGTAAAGTATTATTAACTATACCCCGTATAAAAACATCTATTTGCTGGTACAAAAATAAATTCATAAATAGTTATTTATTAGTAAATTTCATTAAGCAAATTCAACTTTATTTTTACTTAGAATGCCGATGAATTTATTATTTTATTAGTATTTATATAGCGCTCTTTTATGACCGAATGATCATTCCAAAAGCGCTTCTTTGCCTCTCTGCGTAAAAAAGTTGGGTCTTGAGTATGCTTCTGAAGGATGCCTCCGCTTTAAGCTCTCTTATGCTTTCCGGCAGCGAGTTCCTGGCCATTGGTGCCGCGTAGCTGAAAGCCCGATTGCCAAAGACCGTTCTAGGACTACCTCCCGTCACCTGCAGGGCACTTCTATTTGCTCTAGCTTATCTGAGTGTCTCTCCACGCGCGTTTATGAGACTTATTGATGATTCAGATATATGTGATAGTAGGCTTAGAATAAAAACTTTACATTAAAAATATTGTAAGAAACATTACAAAATAAACACACCATGTATGTTGACAAACTCATTTCAATATAATTCCACGACGTTTGTTGACGTCTGTCAAAATTTGAAATTTCTTCTCGGTATAACGAACTTATCGCATTATTATTTTACATTATTACATTAAGGCGTCTGAAAAATAAATTGAATAATGTAAATTTTATCAAATTCCATTTTATTTTCAGAATAAACAATAACATTGGTTATCGATCACACGTAAGCTATTATATATGCGAAAAAATCCAATAAATATTTCTTTGCCGATTACCAAAAAACCATTAAAAGTAATAATTATTGCGATTTTTACCGCTCAGCCATTCATACCGCTCAGCCAACTTGACTATTGCTATGCCTGAGCTGAGTCGCGTTGGAACTAGTATTTATGTCATTGTTATCATCGTATGATAGATGTCGCTATAGTATGTATTCAAAGTGTGTATATTTTTATTTTTTATTATTCAATCAGTCTTTATTTATTCACAAGACTAAGAATATATTCATCAGCTTGCAGCAAAAAACACCTTAATGTATCTGCCTTTCGAGAACATAATAAATTGAAAAATATATCAGGCTTATAGAAAAGACGTATTGACTGAACGCCAATGCCTTCACTGATTCGTGAAACATCAACAAGAAATTTTTATGTTTTAGATGCAAAGCAAATTTTCTGGGAGTCCAGTCGAAATTAAAGCATTTATCAGCATATAAAAACTTTTTAGATTGCTGAGGGATAAGACTTATCAAATTTGACAGTTTCAGATCATTTGAAACGTCAAAATAGTAACATAACAAAAGGCAATTGACAAGTTAAGGATTGAAAATGCAATCTCCTATACAGAGACCATATATTTGCCGGCGGGTATAGCTCAATGGTCAAAACGTTTGCTTTGCAAGCCAAAAGTCGTGGATTCGATCCCCGTCGGAGTTTAAAAAAAATATTTTAAATCGATTGGTTAGCTCTAAGTTACCCTCGGTTTGCGTTAATTTGATCCCTCACCCGTAAAGTGCCAGTCATAGCCTATTAATTAAAATTGGTGGCAGACGAAAGGTACCCCGTGAAGACCACCCATTTATAGTAAATTCTTGTAATAATAAAGGATGATGGGTGAATCTCAGGCTGTAGTGTATGACGTTGGCGGATCAACACTCCACATGCAGCGCTTAGCCATATGCACCATGGTAAGCGTCATAGAATTCTTTAGATGAGAATTCAGAATTACTATCACCATCTGTCAGTTTCTTTTGTATCTGTTTACATAAAAAAACGTTATCCATGTAAGACACGGTAAATAAATACTTATTATTATAACAAATGATGTTCAATAATTTTATATAATACCTTATTACTTGAGAGTGTTCAGGCATCTTTTCAATACATTCATTACGCAATAAGATTATCTGTTAACTTTCATAATTTTACAATAATAGCGCAATCAAAAACCTGAAAATTTCCCCCGGCTGAAATAATGAAAGTTAGATCCGCGCATTGTAACCGAAACGGCAACCTTATTCAGGAGCTCCATTTAGGGACTAAGCAATTCTTTTGTTGGCGAATTCAGGTGAGTTTAGCTTCGCCATTTATAAGGGCTATTTCGAATTTGTAAAGCAAAAGTTTCTCCCCACCCGGGCGACGTTTATTGTATGGGCGAAAGTTGGCGGATTTAATTATTTTTTCTGTTGTTCAACGTTTTGAACGAAAATGTAGCAGAGTTTTTTGCTCTCGAAATAATTGAAAGGGGCTCGGTGTGGTGGGCAGAGTTGGCTAGCGTATGCTACGGAACGATCAAAAAACTTTTGACATCTTCTCTAGTATTCAAATTGTGAAAAATGGAACTGCTAGAAGCAATATGTTTTCGAGTGTGTGAATATTTTTTATTTCATACTAACACTGCATGCGAAAATAATTAAAAATACAGAAGCCTTACTGATTTAAATTGTCAGCTTTATTATTAAAATACGTTTAATTAATTAATTAACCTTTCAAAATTTAACGTATATGTGAAGTTTTACGTATTTAATTCTGTTTAACAATAATAGCATTTGTAAATGGGTTATAAGCATACCATGATCCCTTTTTCGTATGAACTTAGAACTTGTGTCGACGGAATTGGTTTTTTGGATATCGTCGATATTTGAAATTGTTGTTTTTTAAATTTCATAATTTTTTTTTATTTAAAAAAAATTAAAAAAATCATGTAACCAAAACAGAACTGTATATTCAGAAATAAATGACCTTTTTTAAATTAAAGTTTTCAAAATTCAATAATTAGAAATAATAATTTAAATTGACCGTAAAACGATTACATACCTGTCCTCGTACAAAGTATAACATAATAATAATCGAAGGTAATAAAGAAACTTTTTTTTTTATAAATAACACATCAATTATCACATACATCTAGATTCTAGACTATACTAGAAATTACTGACATCTTATTAAAAACATATATATAAATCAATTAGTAATAGCAGCGTCAACATATGCTTAGCGTATTATTTCAAGCAGTCAATAGTCAAGCTTTACCCAACCGTTTCTTTTTTAAAAGCTTGTATGCCGATTCATATTTATCATCAAATAAAAACGCCATCGACGTCGCCCACTTCTGGGCGGACAGGATCTGAACCTGTTGCTTCCGACACGATTATATATATATATCAAATAAAAATAAACAAAAAATCATATATAACTTTTCATTAATTAATTCATAATTAAACCCTTTAAAATAATATAATTAACTAACAACAAGGTGAAAAAAAAGTTTAATTTTTATATTTGTTTAAAAATTTTATTGAATTTATTTATGTCTAAATATTGAAAAAAAAAATACGTTTTTTCACGCACGTTAATATTTTCAGCGGTGATATTTACACTTTTCACTCATATCAAACGCAAAAATTTAAATCGTGAAATATTTTCATCGAATATAAATTTAAATATCTGAATTCCATGGCTGAAAAATACCTAGTATCACGTCACCTGCAAAGCTCTGCTTTGACTGAAGCTCGAGCTTTTCAGAACGCGGATATTTTTTTCTTTCGCTTAATATTGGCACCCTGAACGTGTCGCCTTTGAATTCCGCCTACTGAAATTCAGGTGCCGTGCAGTCTGACTGCCATTAGCCTCACAGATACTATACCTACAGTCGCTTCATCGTACATGACGCTCCCACTAATGACTGATGGATGAAATGTACTAGAGCAACCAACGTCAACCAGTTTAAAAAAATAATACATTAATTCTAAAATTTTGAGTTAAATGTATGTTCGGTGTGATTGTACTGTCTACTCTGTACTTTCAAGCTATCAGTCAGCAAAAGCAGAAAAATATTTTTATAACAAATAAAAATAATGATCACATAACGAGCCATAGAGAGATCTTCGCTCGGAATGTTTCTAAAAGATTAAATCCGAAAGAATATGTCCAAAGAAAAGCTTAAGTAGTAGAGGCACTAGTGAGGACACATATTGTTCGTTCTCCCAAAGACTAAGACTTAACAATGTCTTTTAAGAGAGTGATCAGATTGTTTAATCACATCACCTCGTATATTGATATATTCCACGTTAAGAAGACTCAGTTCAGACACGAGCTTCAGAACTTTTATTGAAGGAGGAATTTGTTGGGGAAATTTGTTTACTAACCATTAGGACTTTTTGTTGGTTGTTTTTCTTCTTTTCTATTTCTTTAGTACATAATCATATGTATTTACATTTAAAATATTGATTTTTGTACTATCTTTTAATTCAATATTTTTTGCGGTTTTTATTTTTATTGATTTGCATTTATTTTTTTATTTTTTATAAATGCATTACACTATAATTTTTGCATGTTTTTAAAGTTAAATTGAAAAAAATTAAATTGAAATTGAAGCTACTCAATGAACAAGTACGCTAGAGTGGCAATGCGCAGGACATATATGTGTCGAAAGGACGATGTTTGATAAGGAAGAAAAGTGTTGGAATGACGTCAAAAATTGGCAAACAGAGCTTTACTACTCCCTGCTAAATGGGCTGTTTTTGACATTTTTTCTTAACTAGTAGCACTTTTTAAGTAAAATGGTTTGCGATCGCATTTTACAGGATAATCATTGTATAGTGCACTATAGGTAAGCCAGTTGAGGTGATAAATGAAAAACCTTATGTCACTGAAAGTATCGAGGAATATTTATGTGTTGTATAGAACAGAAAATATCACGAGCAATACAAATACATACGAGTACGTGTTCCTTATTTCTATATGTAACACTAGATTTACACTTTTATACAAATAATAAATAATAAACCAAAAGTCTTAGACTACAGCTAGAAAATTACGCATCATATATTTATTGCAAGAATTCACTAGGAATTAATATGGGTTCTATTTAAGTGACAAATTTCTAAAAGTAAGGTAATGCTTTGACTCTCATTTTACATATCAATATATATTTAAAAAAATCTTTGTTGGGGATAGAAACCATGATTTTCAGTTTAGTTAGCAAAATTTTGTACCTCTAATCACTACGTTATACACAACAATGTATTATGTACAATGCAATTGCCCAAATTCTGTACGTAACATATATTTAAAATGCAGTGCAAGAACTACGACTGGAATGTTGCAACTCTGAAATGCAAATCTGTTCATCCAATTTCAGCGACGAGACAAAGCTGCACGTCGTTTGTTTGCACACCTGTCTTTTTCAGTGCGCGCTAATAGAATATGAGACTAGGTTAACCTTTGAAAGCTTACTGGCGAGCACTGGAAGTCTTTTGTATTCACTGGACTGATTAACTGACAGTCTAAGTAGCCTGATGCACGAATAAATTAGCATTTTTTTCTAACCTATTATTAAAAAAAAAAAAACAACTAATGTGATGTTAAGACGACTATTTTTGTGTATGTACTATGAAATTCCTGTGTTTATATAAAAAATCAATGAAAATAGTACGATTTTGTATATACGGTGATATCAGTATGATATAGTCGTTAGCGGCTGGTGACGAAACCCTTGATATACGATTTTTCGTCTTATACTTTTGTTCGCTCGTTGGTCATGCATGTGTCGCCGTATTGTTTGTTTGACATGTGTCATTCTGTAGATTGACACTTTTATGATGGATGCAGATTTTTTTTTCAGATAGAGATATACAGTGACAACTGACAATACTGAGTTGTGTCAATTTCAGTGGCAAAAAAGGAGAAGAAAATACATTTTCAATAAAATGTCTCTTTTCTTGGCAAACTTGGAATTAATATGCGGATTTCTAAATGATTTTCAAAGTTCACTATTTACCCAGCTATTGAAAATATTATAAGGTTACATACATAAGAGTACCAACATACTTTACTTAATAAAAATATCTTTGCTTATTATATGATATTTGCATTTTTTTTAAATATCTTAACGTTGCTTAAAGAACGTCATCAAACTAGATCCCAGCATTCAAGCATGCTCCATTTCGATTGAAGTCTCATAGAACCACTTTTTCCTCCTATTAAATTAAAAAATAAAATAATAAAAAAAAAAAGAATGATCAATTTCGCAACAACCAGAAGTTTATTTCTGAATTAATTACTATTTTTTAAGGCTTCGTTGGCATCGAAACTGCGATTGAAAGAATGTTCGGCAAAAACTTATTTTATTATTCCGAATTGATGTAATTTTTTTTTATGAATAATTGCGCGTTAACGAAAAACAAATTTTTCATAATTCATATAAAAACGAATTTTAATATTTACAAAAAAAAGGTTTTTTTTCCTGAAACAGTGTATACGTATGACAATGTGTATTTTACATACATTTTTTTTTACGCTGAAGTGCCGAAACGAAATTTTCTCTCCACATTTTTCATGTTATTTTTTGTTGTTACAGAAAAAGCTTCACTTTACGAAAAAAAGACTTTATGTGTATTGGATAGGAATTGTCGTTTTTAAGCTTATAAAAATTTATTCTATTTTTTCAAATACTAGGAAGGACCTTAAAAGAGAAAATGAGATTGAACTTTTTCATACATTTTTTCCATTCAATATAACACTACAAAGGGAAACCAAAAAAGTAAAATTGTCATGAAATTTAATGTTTAAGAAATAAGATATGATAATTTTTTTCAACTACTTATATATTAAATTGAAAATTGTTACCGTGAAATATTTATTATAGTTGCCATATGTTTCGACTAAGTAGGAGATATTGTAGAGGGAACAAATACAACTTTAAGCTCACAAAAATAGCATTATTTTATTCAAGATAAATTATATAAGAAAAAAACTTTTTTTTTAAATAAATTTTCAGCTTAACTTTAATCTTTTCACTGTAGTTGGACAGTAAGAACTTTAGTAAATTAACCAAAAAGAAATACAAGCTCCTATTATCTCAGTCTTGTCTTAATTTTTGTGGTTTCTTTATATGAGGATGTATGGATATTATCTGTGGGTGTACTCATCTAACTTT
This sequence comes from Glossosoma conforme, assembly GCA_022606575.1. Classification (NCBI taxonomy): domain Eukaryota; kingdom Metazoa; phylum Arthropoda; class Insecta; order Trichoptera; family Glossosomatidae; genus Glossosoma; species Glossosoma conforme. The sequence goes on from JAGTXR010000027.1 coordinate 535,503, forward strand.
ATACGAGGTATGTTGGGATACAATAAGTTGAAAACTAGAAGAGATGTGTGCTTGAGTATGCATTTTTTTCGGCAAGTGCGTGGCGTGTTCAGAAATCCTGATATATTGTTGGAAATTGGTTTGCTTGTCCCTGACAATTATTTAAGGATAAGAAGGCACAGATCGTTTGTTCTTCCTAGAAGTAATACTGACCTGCCAGAGACTACGCCTCTTGGAAGAGTGATCAGACTGTTCAACCATATAGCCTTGAATATTGATAATTTCCATTTGAGAGAAGCCCAGTTTCGACATGAGCTCCACGAATTTATTTATCAAAGTAATTTCGTGGAGTCTTCTGTTTAGCGGGCTTCGGGACTTTTTAATAGTTGTTTGTTATAATCATACAAACCTATTTTTTATAAAATGTTTGTTTTATATCATATTTCAGGATCTTATTAAATAAAATTTGTTATGTTTCTAAATATTATAGAAATAAGTAAAATTTAATGAAGGCATTCTTTTGGAGCTCTTTTGATTACATTATAAGTAATAAGTCCTGAAAGCCTTTTCAAATCTAAGCGTTTAGCGTTTATTTTTCTGAGAATTTGAATTTAAATATTGATTGTAACACTTTAAAAATTTTAATCGTTGAAATTTAAAGCTCCGCAAGCAACTTGCCAAAACATTTGCTTGGAGCATCTTGATGTACGGCTGAGAGACATGATGCTTATCTGAAAGTGATAAAAAAAGACTAGAGGCTTTTGAGATGTGGTCACACAGAAGAATTTTTGGAATTTCCTGGAGAGACCACGTCACGAACAATGAGGTTCTCAGCACTATCAAAGAGGATAGTCACGTAATAAGAACCATCTCAGAGAGGCGAGCCCGATGGATTGGTCACATCATGCGCCACGATGGTCTTTTTCACGACATTGTGGAGGGGATGTTTGAGGGTAAAAACTGAAGAGGCGTCCTAGACGGGAGTAATTGCAGCAAGTGTTCGAGGACATGAGTTGTAGGTTAAATGCTGAGCTGAAGAAGGTTGCGGAGAACCAAGAGAAGTGGAGATCAAGATGCAAGATTTTGTTGCTGCAAACCAATGCACCGGATTGAGACTACGAAGAAGAATCGTTGAATTTGTAGATGCAACAATATATCAATTTAAAGACCGTTGTATTTTAATTCAACTGCAGTACGTGAAGGAATTTTCTACTTTGCATTTATCTCATTGTTAATGAAGACCTCCTTAAATTTATTTAATTCTCCTTTCTCTTTTAAGGTTTAAATACAGAACTACAGTATAATACTGTTCTCCTGAAACCGCACGAACATTTTTGGTTGTCTAATATTTTGCGGGATACTTTCGGTTAAGTATTGTAATATTGTGATCTCCTAAAACCATTTACAGGCAACTGTTGTATAGAAAAAGGGTTCCCATTTAATTTTATCAGTTCTCCACGCGCGAGCATATTCTGTGTACTTGGCCGGGCTTAAATTTTTTCCCAATTTTAATAAGCGAAAAAAAAACTTTTTTTGGGAAATTGCCATTTTTATCTATTGTGAAAATTGTATTCTATTTAAAATTCAAGACGGCAATGCCGAGATGGAACCTTTTTTCGATACAATTTAATTTAAAAGAATAAAAATGCTACTTTATTCAAAGTGTGAGAATTCAATGAAAATCGATATTTCGGAAACATTTAGATTTTTTTTCATCATCATCATCATGTCTGCTCCCCTAACTGTAGTATATGGCTGCCGTAAATTGTCACTCCAAAGCTCTGTCAGCCGCCACAGTCTTTACCTCATCCTTTGTTAGCTGCGCCAAGTAGATTTTAAATATATAAAGGGACCGCGATTTAACATTTTTTTTTCAACTAGTAATTATTTCGTGAATGGTAACATTTGGCTCATGTCTGATATGACAGGTAATTAGTTTTATTTTTCCGCTTAACGAATATGGTTGTGTATACGCTTGAACAACACTGGGAAATATTGCAACATTACTTTGAAAATCAGCCCATTTCTCTTCAAAAATTAGCAAGGAGTGGCCGTTACAGTCAATGGCGATCGTTATCGGGCAATTTTTGTTCACAAAAGTTAAAGAGAAGGATATTGGCAACATTTGGTTTCAACAAGACGGCGCTACGTGCCACACAGCCGAAGCTAAACTCAATGTTTTGCGCCCCATTTTCAAAAAAAAAAAGTTATTTGGCAGACCATTTAGTAGTTGCCGTAAGGCTGGGGACTTTTTCTAAGTAAACAAAATATTTATTTAATGTAATATTGCTTACCAAAAGTCAATGCAGCCGCATAATAATTTTCGACGTTGAATGAATGATTTAAATACTGAAAATACGACTGTATAATTCATGTAGACTTTAAATCCGCCAATGTCAAAGACAACAACTCGACATTCACGCATCATCCTTATTACTACAGGAATCTTCTAAGAATGGGTAGTCTTCACGGGATGACTTTCGTCAACCACCAATTTTGATTAATAAGCTATGATTGGCATTTTACGGGTGAGGGATCAAATTTACACAAACCGGGGGTATTTTAAAGCTCAGAAATCGATTAAAACCTTTTTTAAATCTACGTCGTGGATCGAACCTACGAGCTACGGCTTGCCAAGGAAAAACGCTTCAACCACTGAGCTATACCCGCCGGCAATAGACTATAAGAATAATAACAAATCCAATAAAAAATTAAATGTTAATAGATCGAAATGATTTAAATTGAATATTCCTCTTAAAAAGTCCCGAAGCTCGCTAAACAGAAGATTCCACAAAATTACTTTGATAAATAAATTCGTGGAGCTCATGTCAAAATTAGGCTTTTCTCAAGTGGAATATATCAATATACGAGGCAATATGGTTGAACAGTCTGATCATTCTCCCAAGAGGCATAGTTTCTGGTAGGTTAGTATTACTTCTAGAAAGAACAAACAATCCGTGCCTCCTTATCCTTTAATAATTACTATTTCTTAATTCAGCTCTGAGTGGCAATAAGAAAAAAGTTTAGATTTTGAGTGAAAGAACAAAAGTAGTTAGAATGATATGTAGTGGGCGATTACAGTTAAATGTGTGCATCCATCACGAATGCTAGTATTGTGTCCGGTCCGGTGGATTAGCACCAAATGACTGTCCTCTATGTCCGGACATTGTTGAATGGTCCGCAATCAGGCTAAGCGGATTAGATACATCCTGAACGGACCCGCGATCGGGCATTATCGTTATTTGCGATTATTGCCGCAAACGTGTAACACGGGCTTTCGCTACACCGCAGGTAGGATAAATATATGTGAATTTGAATTTAAGTTTAGGCGCCTTATAGAACCAAATTATTAAATCTTTGTGAGCGTTGTTCTTATCATGTGATGTCCTTAAAAAACCGATTAAAACATTTAAATATTCCTTTAATGCTATGAGTGGGAAAGTGGAATGAAAAGTCATTTCTTCGTCGGTTGAAAATCGCTTGATTTTTAAAAATTTATTTAATAAAATATAAACTGTATCAATTCATCAACACATCAGTGCTGGTTTTAGGGTGTAGCGAAGTGGGTTGGTGCCCCAGGGCGTCAAATAAGCTAGAGGCACCGAAGGCAACCAAACTGGATTAGACATTTTTAAATATAAGCAATATGGGGTGCCAGAAAAAAAATATCCTAAGGCGCCGCAGAGCTTAAAGCCGACACTGATGTATACGTGTGCCCAGTAGGGATGTGCCACTCCTTAAGGATAATAAAAAAATGCAGGCTCGTCGGGAGCGACTGGCATATCATAAAATTTACTTAAAAAACATAAGGGAAGAGGAAAATGACAATATGTGTTAAAGAAATGGGATTTAAGAGTAGCAATGTTTTTGCCATTATAACAATGGAAATCTGTCGAAATAAGTCAAAGTGCAACGTGTAAAATGTAGCTACGAGTATGTTAGTACTGAACCTCCGGAAATTTTAATATATTTCCGGCGGGTACAGCTCAATGGTCAAAGCTTTTGCTTTGCAAGCCAAAGATAGTGGGTTCGATCCCCGACGGATATTAAAAAAAAAATGATTTCTGAGCTCTAAAACCCCCCGGTTGGTGTGAATTTGATCCCTCACCCATTAAATGTTTATTATAGTCTATTGATTAAAATTGGTGGTAGACGAAAGTCGTCCCGCGAAAACCCATTCACAGGAAATTTCTGTAATAATAAGGATGATGCGTGAATCTCAGGCTGTAAAATATGACGTTGGCGGATCAACACTCCACATGCAGCGCTTAGCCATATGCGTCATAGAATTCAACAGATGAGACATCAGAATAATCACCATTTGTTGGTATTTTCCTGCATGCGTTTACAGAATTTTTTTTTATTAAAAATGCATACTTGTGCATAAGAAAATATGAATTTAAAGATAAATAAAGTAGAACTTAATATAATCTCAATTGATAAAAATTTAATTAAAACGCTTGTCAGGTTATTTTATAATTTCGCCGAAAAGTTGAGTGAAAATTTTAATTTCCCTAATGGCCCATAGTCCACTTCCTTTTTGTGACTGGCTGCGTAAGAAATAATGTGTTCTTAAGAAATATGAAGTTCGAGAATCTCCTAGAATCCCGAGTAAAATTAACTTTCTTTGTATGCGATTAAATGATTTTTACCATATCTAATGTATGTATGAGTTTGAATAATCATTGAAAAATAGACTGATAGCATCAGCTGAATAGCGAGAGAAGCATATATGTAAAGGGCAGATGGTAGCGGCTGAATTTGATAAGACACTCATTCGGGAGACTCGACGTTCAACAGTGCAAAGACAAAGACTGAAAATGCAGATTTTTGAGAGTCCAACCGCCAAGCAATAAAGCAACCGTCCCACTGCTTGTATTATCAGATACCCCCAACACCCAGACTGAAGTCGCGAAGCGGTTTTCTGATATCCTCACAACCTCTCACATTCGGCCCTGAAAATGAGAGACTCCATCTCTGGTGACAAGTCGCACCAGAGGATTTCATTACTCCAAAGGAAGGCCTCCCAACTGGCAAGAACCTTGACTGGCGGATCTGGAAATCTGAACAGATTAAGAATTGAAGTTGGTAGAACAAAGGACAACCTCGAGCGGTGGGGAATGCATCGGCAAGGAGAGCCACTATTGTGCGACTGTGGAGACCTGCAGACCGCCTCACACCTAAGATCCTGCTCAATGTGCCCAAAAAGCTGCACACCTCAGGACCTAATGCTGGGCAACACACAGGCTATCGATGTTGCCAGATACTGGGTGAAAATAATTTGATGTCGCTGACACTAAGAAGAAGAAGGCCCAACGACATTTTGAAAAGAAAATTATTTTGCAAGCTAGTAAACCTAAGCATATAGTACTATTTAAATATTACGAATCCAGTGCGTAACGTGGCATGACTATAAAGTTTTTTCATGAATATTTTCAGCTACGGTTTAAGCATTTAGCAACTTGTAATGGACGATGGCCTAGTATAAAAGTTTCAATTATTTGCCGAAACAAAGTTCAACTTTTATTTCAGAATTACATAAAATTAGAGTTTCGTTTTTTCACCTGCCCTAATTGTTACAGCTTAAAGCGCTACCTTAATATTTATCGTGTGTAAAACATTTTAAACTCCGCCATTTCTGAACTGTAAACTTTTTTTAGGAAATAAACTCATTATTTAACACGGGTACGTAACGATTTTAAACAAACTTTTTTTAGGAACCGCAGCAAATTGATAGAACATTCGCTTAATTAGAAAACTCTTACATCATACATTGTCCCTTCTATTACATAACAGGAAAAGGGAGTTTTTTTATATAGCCACTGAAATTGATTCAATCTTTTTATTTTTCAAATATGATTTTTATGCATTTTATTTTGATATTATAGTGCATATTTCGTCTATAAGAATGCCGCATGCTTGGTTATAATTTTGTATTGATTTCAATTTAAAAAAAAGTTGTGGACTTCATCAAGTCCATCGTCAGCAACGATATTTATTTTTAATTTTTTGCAATATGTAACTAAATATCTTGAGTCAAATTCATGGCTTACATGCCATAATAAGAAAGCGTTGCGTTTGTCTATGGGTGCGCGTTTGCGGCTATCCGAACGCCATGTCGCTGTGTGGGCGGATAGGTGGGACTCCCGGTTAGATATGCACTGGATGCACCTTATGGATAACGAGGCACAGATTGTTTGTTCATATAAGAACTAATACAAATCTGCAAGAAATTATGCCTCTTGGGATAGTTATCAAACTGCTCAACCATATCGCCTCGAATATTGATATATTCCACTTGAGTGAAGCCCAGTTTCGACATGAGCTCCACGAATTTAAGTATCAAAGTAATTTCGTGGAGTCTTCTGTTTAGCGAGCTTCGGGACTTTGAATAATTGTTAATAATAATCAGAAATACCTCTATTTATAAATTGTTTCTCTTGTATTATATCTAATCGCAGGATCGTTTTAAATAACATTTGTAATGTTTCTGAAAGATATAAAATAAATTAATGAAATTGAAAAAAGTTGAAACCATCACGTAAGTATCCATCGGTAATCCAATGCTCCGTTCACTCAGAGTCAGTAGTTGTTTGTAATTAAAAATGTTTAAAACTCTTGATTTATATTTTCCTTCTTTTATGTTTTCTTCAATATTGATTATTTCTGTTCTTATTTGTATTACGTAAATTACGTATTACGTTTATGTAAAAAAAATATTATGGCACTGTTGGCTGAATAAATAAGTAATCATTATTATATATAATCACTTCATATTTATATGATAGTGTATCTGATAAGAAGGCTGTTGAGTGGATAATCAAGATTGTCTATTCAGGCTTGCATTGATACTAAATCTAATAAGTAACGTTTCAATAGTCACGAAAGGTGCTCTCTGAGCAAAGTTATTACAAATTATTCAATTAATTCTCAGTGAATTAACTGCAGTTAGTGTATATTAAATGAAATATATGAAAATAAAAATGATAATAAAAAGTATACGTAAAAAGCACCTATTCATAGTGCGTCCCTAGATTGATGAGATTGTTTTATGACGTTATTTATTCTTTTTATGAAGCGCATAACTATTCTTAGAATTGAAAATGTCATAGAATCTACAGATTAAAATTTTCCATACTTAGTGCAAGGCAGACAAGATAATCCAACATATGATTTTTAAATATGTTCTTTTATAATGACATTCCCCGTCTTTAAAAAGAACGACAAGTCACGGGTTCGTCACGTCGCCGTGGATGGCAGGAGCAGATTGGCAACACAAAGAACTTGTTTTTTGAAGCACAATTCGCATTTATTTTTAATAAAGACTTGATTTCCTCATCTGACCGGTATGGCAGTTTTCCGGCCAGAGGAGAGTTCACTCACAACTGGCGAAACACCGTGACATGCAGCGACGCCAATAATTGCGGCAAAAAAGAAAATTAAAGATGACAGTTGCACCAACACGAAATAGAGAAACTGTCATAACAAATAAAATGTCGTATGCAAACGCCGTGTTATATTATATAATTATAACTTACATTATTGGTGTGCATGTCAGGCGAGCGAACAAAAGTAAGAGACAAAAGATCGTTTTTCGAGGTTTTACGGCATCAGCCTAAAAGAGCTATGGGCTTAGTAGAAAACTTCTTGCCAACTAAACTACAGATTGTGGGTTCGATCCTAAAATAATATATAAGAAATAATATATTGTATTATTTAAATTAATTTCTTAACACTTTAAATACTTGATGTTCTACTCACCTGTAAAATACTAGCCTCTTAAAATTGGTGGGAACTAAAGTTGTCCCGTAAATACCACCCAATTATAGGTGATTCCTTCTAATTAAATGGATGATGGGTGAATGTCGGGGTGTAATCGTTGGTGGATTAACAATTCACATATAGCGCTTAAACACATGTTAATATGGTAAGCGTCAAAAAAATCCACAAATAAGATTTCTGAATTACTATCATAACCATCTCTTGGTATATTTTTCTGAATGTTCTTACATAAAAATTAAATAAATAAATAAAATTATAACCATCGATTTAAAATTAACAATTTCAATCCTAAAGAATAAAGTTCGGTAACGAATTTAGATTCCAAAAATTTTGAAAAAGTTATAATTATTTTTTATCAAAGAAGGTACGTACAAGAAGATGGCGTATCTTCACGCCAAGGGTCTTCACCCAGATATATCGGCTGAGGACTTGCAGAGCTTCTTGGCAGCGACCGCTGCATTCAATCCCTCTTGGATGACCATCAAGAGGATTGTCAGCAGGCGGACGCTCTCAATATCTTTCAAAGTCGGGATCATCGCGACTTCGTTGGAGTCTCTCATGGACTTTGAAGTGTGGCCTGAAAGGCCCATCGTTTAACCCTGGATACATGTAAGACAAAAGAATCGCCGTGAACAGTTATTAAATCAAATTGAGTGAAGATATTGAGATATTAAGTGTAATATTTGTTCAGATTCAGAACTAGTGTGGACGAATACGAAATGTTGGACGTTTGAATTTGTGACAATAATGCCGTGTTATTTGTGTATCAACCATGAAATACTTATGACATTGTTATTGTTGTCACAAACCCTAACTATTTTTGAGTATTCCGACACTTGTTCCAAGCTTGAGGTCATTGACACTTAGTGTGTCAATACATTTACATCGTCACACTTACGTTAGTACTTCAGTAACGAATTAAAGTTGTAATATATTTTGTAATGTCATTAAAGGAAAATAAATAAAAAATGTTTAAATTGTACACAAATGTAAGAATAATTCTATTATTATTTTTCTCTAGTGGTTTCGTAATGTATATGGCATAGTTACAGTTGATTTGAATTCAAATAAGCTGAAATTCCATTTATTCTCATATTTTTATTTGGAGCTCGGCATTTAAGCAATTTCCTTTGTTTGAACCAAAGAAGCTATTGACATAGGTACATAATATATTCACTTGAATGGAAAGTGTATGTAATAAATAAGAGAACGTACGTAATTTGATTTTTATAAAAAAAAGTCCAATAAAGGAGCGATACTTGTACTAAAAATAAGCTAGTTGGCATAGTTAAAAAGTAAAGCGTTTTCTTAGAATAAAAAAAATTGATCGCTTGATTTCTGATAAAAATTTTTAGATACATTTTTTTTAGAAATAATATTACATGCTCTTTAAAAATACCACATTTTTTTTCAACTTGAAGCATCACAAGTATAATGCAAGGCATAGCTTATTAATCAAAGTAAGTGGTTGATGAACGAAAACTACCGATTCATAGTGAGTTCCATAGAAAAATTTCCATATAAAAGTAAAGATGCTTTAAATTACTGAATGAAAAAACAAGCTCAGTTATATGAGTCAATAACGTGCAACAGAAAATATTGAAATAAATATAAATGTCTAAAAATATATCTAGGGATGAAGCTTTATTTTTTAAAATATATCTGTGAGTAAAACTTTTAACAATTAAGAGGCTTTTCTTTGATCTGTCTTAAATTTTCGAATAAGCTTTTAATCAAAATCGGTAATACATTCAAAACTATCATTCAATGAATACTAAATATCATCCTATTTTTCAGCATTCTAAATTGCAACAATCCATTTTTTCACGATTCGTATAAAGCGGCGAAAATTGCTGAAAATATTATTTCAGTCGCTTTATCCAGCGTTTCTGAAACTGCACCGGAGCTTTGCCCCCCACCACATTGCAAACTTATGATTACATTTCACCAAAGTTTGTTTCCGACATTTGTTGCGCGGGGACTCGTTTTTTTGATACTATTTTTCAGTGCGGTATTTTTTCAGTGACTTTTTTCAGGAGGTTTTTTTCAGTCTCCGGAGAGAGATAGGGCGCTTTGCACTCCACAACTGGCTGCCTGAAAACTGAAACCGTCTTTCCGTTTCGCGAATGCATTTTTCACGCGACTTTACGGAAAGTATTATTTTGCCTGTTTTTTTTTGAGATTCGTTTTGGAGATTGTTTATTTTCAATGCACAATATTGTCGAGAGTAGAGATATAAACGTATTTTTTCAATCAAATTGAATGAAAACCTTTAAAAAAATTAAATATATATACGTGCATTGTTTTGTATCCTTAAATACCCTTATATTGTTTTATTTTATAATAATTCCGTGTGATCCATTTTGAAATGAAGAACGAAATACGAGTATATTTCATAACTTGAAATTTGTAACTATCTGTCATCCTACAATTAAACAATGAAATGAAAAAGTTTCAATTTTTATTCAAATGTCAGAATCGAACGATATCTTGCTTAGTAAAAATTAAGTATGTTAATATGAATTTCATTAAGCAAATATAATAGGTTTTGTTGCATTGAACAACCTCTTAGGACAAAATGGTACAGGCCTCGGTAGCATTAGGTTAATCATCCAACTGAAAAAAAATAAAAAAATACGATTAACGAACTACCTAAAAAATGCCTCACATACTTTTTTTCGGTAAACATTTTTTATGTAAGCACATACAGGAGAATACCGACAGATGGTGATAGTAATTCTGATGTCTCATTTGCGGAATTCTATGACGCTTACCATGCTGCATATGACTAAGCGCTGTTTTATTTAGTCACCTTAATTATTACAGGAATTAACTATGAATGTATGGGTCTTCACGGGACTATTTTCGTCTACTACCAATTTTAATTAATAGGCTATGACTGGCTTTTTCGGTTGAGGGATCAAATTCACACCAACCATAAATTTTAAGACTCAGAAATCGTTTTTTTTTTTTTTTTAATCTCCTTCGTGGATCGAACCCGTGACTTTGGCTTGCAAAGCAACCGCTTTGACCATTGAGCTGTACCCGCCATGTTAGCCGTCAACTTAGAGTACTCGGATATCTGCTCTGGAAGTTATCGAGAACCATTGATGCTACCAGGTGCAGATATGTCCGAGAACGATAAATGGACAGTGGAAGCTAACACGATAGAAATATTTGTAAGAATAAATTTGCAACACACGGCTTAGCCCAAAAACCACAATTCCATGTTTAAACTGATTATTTCTTGAAATATTAAAAAGATAAACTTAATAATGGGCGTTTATGAGTTGAGTGCATTCATTACATATGTACTCGTACAGAGATAATGACATTCATCTTTAGAGAGTTACTTTTTTCTATTAACAGACAACTTCATTCGGAGTGAGAACAAAAAGTGACAGACGGTAATTACGTTCACCAGTCATGGATGTCAGTATCATTCGGCAGGAGCTGACTTCGCTTCGGTAGTGTGGTGAGGCAAAAACCCGTACGAAACCTTGGACAGGTGGGAAATGATGGCCCGAGTAACGCTCGGGCCAATATCCGCTTCTTAAAATTGCACTCTTGGGAGCACTAGTCGTTAATGCTGGTAGCTGTAAATCTTCTCAAACGTGGGATCGTTTTTTTTACAAACAGTTTAATCTAATAAAAAGCGCTCACCATACATTACATACATTATGGCTGGAGCGAAAAAGTTATGTATAATGTAGATATGTTGGCTTGGTTAAAACGACAAGTCATATTCTCAAAGATCATATCATTCGCAATACTTGTGCTCATAGTTATGTTATTTTCAATTATTCCAAGTTATTCTTTTTATTTCAGTTCGTAATGTTATGAATTTATATAATCTTCATCCAACATAAATTTAAGAAATCTATTTTATAGCATTTATGAAACATGAAGTAACTTCAGTTTCTAACCAACATCAAAACATTTACCTTTAGATATCGCAGAACGAATGAAACATAACTAACACCACTTTCATAATCATGGGCACACATAAAATAGAAAGTCCTGTTAGTTACACCATTTATAATTCAAAAACGGCTGGAACAATTTTCATTATTATTATTTTTGCATTCATGATGTAGTTGATAAGAAAAATGGCTTTTTAAGCAATAATGTGTGACAATAATGCTTTTTTATTTTTGTATCAAATTGATTAACTTATGGCTTATGGCTATAGGCTTTTATTGTTACAATGGCTCTCCCGCGCTCGGTATTGTGTATCAACTTGTGCTGGACGCACTGCGACGACTCTTACATTAAATATATCAATACTTGTTTCTATGAGTACATATAAACGTTAATACTTGATGGGCTCTTTTCGTATCTCCATGTACCCGACAAGCTGCACATCTCAAGATCTAATTCTGGGAAATACACGAGCTATCGATGTTGTCAGATGCTGGGCAGAAATAATTTGACGTCGCTGACACGAAGAATAACAAAAATAAAGTTATCAAAATTATTTTTAATCGTCTACATAAATTATAGAATGATGCTCTACGTGAATTCGCTTTATAATAAAATAACTTTGAAATTGCTATAATTATATGCATCATTATGATAAAATTCAAAGTATTTCAAGTTTGCCCATTTCGTCCATTGTATGGACGAAATATCGCAGAAATAAATTACAAATCATGCGCAATTTAAACAAAGCGATTTGCTTCAAATTTATAGCACAATGCCACATTTTACTGCTTGTGGATAGCTTTTTGACACTTAGAACAATAAATTTGGTTTAGTCGAGTGGTTATCTTTCTTCATATTTCGGAGCTTTCACTCTGTTTATTGTTGATGTTATCGCTATATGTTCATATTCTGCTATGCCCATAAAACAGAATTCCTTATTAATACTTTTCGTTTTGGTTCACAAATTTAAAGAACTATTTTTTATTATATATAGACAATGAAAAAAAAATCATCATAAAATTAAATCATTAATTTTATTTACGGAAATTAGTTTTAGGTAAAACAATGGTTAAACATAGAAATTACATACATCTTTTTAAGTTCCCGAGCTCCAGTCTTGGAGGTCGTTGGGAACCATAATTGATCTCAGAGATCTCTTAAAACAGGGCATGGATAGTGGCGATTTATGTAACTGAGTAGCAGATATCTGTGGTGACCATGTGGTTAAAATAAAGTATAGATAAGTTAAGAAACAATTTTTTATAAAAAATGTACCTTATATCGTAAATAATACGATTTTTAAGAAAAACTGACGTTAAAATTCTTCATTGTTTTATATTTAAGGCGTTTAACCAATTCATTCTCCCAGTGTTAATAATGGCAGATAGATATGGAATCGAACAGCAAGTCTTACTTATAAAATAAAGTCACCCAATGTGTCATGAAGAAATCGATGCTCAAGAGTGTCCCCAAAAGATCTATCCAAAACGAGGATATCCAAGGAAAAACTCAAGTATTACTAAAAGAATAAGCAAACTCAAGTGGCAATAGGGAGGATAAATTTGTCTAAGAGGGATGAAAATATATGGAGGGTCATCCAAGAACTGGCAAACGGAGAGTTGGTTGACCTAATGCAAGATAAACTGACGACATAAGAAAAATATGGAGAGTAGCCTGGATGCGGAATAATAAGGATTGAAAAAGATGGACTTGTGCGGAAGGCATACGTTAAATAGTGGATTGACAGTCGATGATAATAATGACATCGTCAAACGTTTTTTTAAATTTTTTATTTCAGAAAGTTGTGAATGTAAAGCGAAATTATGTTGTCAAGATAAATCTTATTACAATGATAATTATTCTTATTTGTTAATTTAAATATTGCTCTCTAAAATAAATATAAATAATTGAAAATAAAATGACAAATTCTAGAACGTGCCATCAATTACAACTGTATCTCCTCTTCGGGTCACGAACCTCTCTTGTACTATCAAAAGGGCTCTCCAACAATGTAATAATGAAGTAGACAGCTCCATATCAAAACAGTATAATTCATTACATAATTCTGAACAAATGGACACGTGGATGAGCTAGAGAGCTTTTTGCTGGGCCGGCTGAAAGTTTCGGGTCGGAATCGGTCGGGGTTTCGGAAAAGATCGAGATCGAGCTTTCGAAAGCTCAGCATCCGAAGCCGCACCCTCGGAGTGTATCTTTTTGTTAATGGGTGAATTAATGTGCCGAGAGCAAACACAATTGTAACGTTCCCTACGTGTACGTCGGTTTATCATTTCTATATAGGATCGCTGCCTTGGGGGAGTGCTTAATAGAAATTCACTGTTTTTTAACACCAGATGTTTACTTGTACTTATTTGTTTCGTTTTGTTTACTCATTTGATTTGAGATATTTAAAACAACGCGATGTGAATTATGTTAATTGTGAAGTATTTTAATACGCTTTTTTTGTTTTGCTTTCTTTTTTTAATATTTATAAATACACAATAAAATTCAAAATGGATTTTATATGAAGCTTTTCGATAAGTTTTAAAGACTGAAAACTTAAGGTAAAGTTTATATTTTCATGAAAATATGAAACAAAAAATATAGATTGTTTAGGTATGAAAACAATTATACGTTTTCAAAAGTTAAACCAATTTTTTTTCACAAAGTCGGTAGTTGTGAATGGTTAGAGATTTGATATTTCGGCTACTTTCTTATAAATCTTCATAACTATCAGTTTTTATTTAAAATTTAATTGTAAAAATAGGTAAACTGTAAAAATCTTACCATTTTGTATTTTCTTCTTCGTAATATCAACCCGGTGGATTAGTTTGCAGCAAAAAAAAATTTCATCTCGATCTCCACTCTTATCGATCCTCTTTAGCTCAGCATAAAAGATACAACTCATATGCTCCGAACACTTGCTGAAAATACTCCCGTCTAGGCTGTTTGTATTTTAAAACCATCTTTAAATAATCTAATGTTTAACAACTGATCAACAAATAATAATTATTCCTAATCTTTTGAAAAACAAAAGTGTTACAAAATATTTTTAAAATAATACAAACAGGAGTATTGTTAAATAATTAATATTTCTTCCTGTCTTTTAATATGAAATAATTAAGTACTTAAAATAGCTCACTGGTGGGTATAGTTCAATCGTCAAAGCGTTTGCTTTATAAGCCAAATGTTGTGGGTTCGATTACCTATGGAGATAAAAAATTTCAATAATTTTAATCGATATCTGAGCCCTAAAATACCCCCTGTTGTTGTAAATTTGATCCCTCACCGTAAAATTCCAATCATTGCCTATTAATTAAAATTGGTGGAAAACAAAAGTCGTCCCGTGAAGATCTCCCATTTCATAGTAAATTCCTGTAATAATAAGGATGATGCGTGAATCTCGGGCTGTAGTCTATGACGTAAGTGTCATAGTATTCCACAGGTGAGACTTAAATTTTTTATCACCATCTGTCGGTATTCTCCTGTATGTGCTTACATTAAAAAACTACCAATTTATTAATTATTTCATACATACTTTGTAGTACGACAGTTGCACGTTTTTGATGTTTATTTAAAAAATTAATGCCATGAAAATGTTATTTTTTTATACAGCTATAAGAAAGTTAAAAATAAATATTGCAAAAATAAAACTACTTACGTTTTTTTTATTCAAAATTATTCCGAAAATACGCCTTACATTTCTCTTATAACAGCTTTCTATTGACTCGCTGCAAAGTTTTGCACCATTCTGAAAAATAACTTTGCCCTTTAAACCGGATCAGAAGATAAATCAATCAGTCAGTTAGAAAGTACAGGAGTAGATTTATTTGTTACGCAAATAAACCAGAATAAACACGCATCCCTTTGCGAACATTTGATCCCATACAAACGTCTCTATTGTGGAATGTTACATTGCAAAAGTTAGAACCACAATATCTACATAATCAATTTCACATATTCACATACAAGTAATAAAATAAAATAATATTGCTTATTTTAAATATAGTTATTTTATTACGGGACGGTATTTACAAATTTATTTAGTTGTAATGAATAATTACATATTTAACCTTTTGGACCCTGAATGCAATGCCTTGTGAATTATCGAAGATTTGAACCTCTAAATGGTGTCCAATTTTAACCATTTTTTTTCTTGGGCAGACGATAGATGTCGCTATTTGGGCTCATGGCATCCATACGGTTGATAAATTGATACATGTTGACTTTAGCATAATATAGCTTTTGCTAACTGGTACCGAAAACTTCGACGTACAATCTTTCTACTCTTATTTTCGTTCGCTTATCGGACACTCATGTATTGGCATTTTGTAATGCCGTTAGGAGAACTGGTTATATAGATCGCCACTTACAGCAATGGGTGTCGCCGACCACGGCACCCGGTGCTCATTCAGTTTTGTGCCGACCGCGACGAGGTCGTATTATGGTCGGCCCAAAATGTAATTTTATCTCTTCATGAAGTTTGAATATTTTTTATTTGTTATCATGAAAATATATGTTCTTCTGGAAAAGTCTGTGTGTTGTTCTTCTGCTTCTCGTCCCGCCACCACGCAATTCAATAATAAACTTAAAGAGGAGGATGTCAAAACATAAAGCTCTACAAAAATGTTTTGTATTAATTTGTAGAGAAAAAGAAACAGTCATTGCTGGTGTGGTGTAAGAACTGAGGTGCAAAGTACGTGGTTCGTATCCCATCGTCTGCCACTTATTTCTTCTCCACAAATTGATGCAAGAAATTTGATGAAGAATTGTTTGAATCTATTAATTGATTAAATATTGGTATAGATCAATTATCTAGTAAGGATTAGAGAGTAAGAAAAATATTTTTATAAAATAAAAGTAGTCCGTAAAATAATTAATTTTGTAAATAAGGTAACAGAAAAAAGTAAAAGGGAAGGAAGAAGTGTCTAAGATATCTGTACACGTAACTGTTTAAAAGAGCAAATTTATTGGAAACATCAAATATTGAGTATATACGTTAAAAACTCTTTGAAACTTGTTTAAAATTTTTACTTATTTTATTCTTTAAAAATGTCAAAAGAAAGTTACTGCGTTCTTCGAGTATCTATATTAAGATGGCTTAAACATTTTCTAATCACACTTTTCTGAATTGATCGTTTTCATTTCCTTTATTTGTATTATCAAAAAGCGCCTCTCCTTTACAATGACATCGGGGGCAACTATCACAGCTTTTTCAGGTTTTCAGGTTTTTCCGGTTATTTGATTTAATTTCCGTCTTAACTTATTCAGGAAGGTTCATTCCCCCAGCGTCTAATATCGCTGCACTCTTTTTACGAAAAAAGTAATGACTTTCTCCGAAAGCATCACTTGCGTGAAAACCCATCTACTTTTACACATTTCCGGGGAACGTTTTGCCTGATTTTTCCCAAGACTTTGCAAGGGGTTGGAGTAAACAAAGTATGTGCATGAATTTTTAAAAAAGTTCGTTGCATGTAAAGCATATTGGTCATGCATTTAGCAATATCTTACTTAAAATAACATTTTAATGCGTATTATAAGAAAATAGGTCCCACCTCTAGTAACGTGTCTGAAATATTTCACTAACCCAATTTTTTGTTACGTCATTTTTACATCATTACCATGTCCGTTTCCTTAACTATATCATATGAACATCACAAGCTTCCAAAATAAAGGTCTGTAAGCCACCTTGAGGATTCTATGTATATATCCTAACGGCCTTCTAGAACGGTGCGAGCCCAGGGGCTTGAAGAAAAGTCAGTTGTAGTTAATGATCTTCTTAGGAATTATTCATACATATCCCAAATAGCTAAGCTAGCTTTAAATAAACGAGCAAAAATTCTTGAGTCAAATAATATTACTTTAAGGCTCCGCAAGCAACTTGCCAAAACATTTGTTTGGAGCATCTTAATGTAAAGGCTGTGAAACATGGTGCTTATCTGAAAGCGATAAAAAAAGACTAGATGCTATTGAGATGTGGTCGTACAGAAGAATTCTCGGAATTTCTTGGAGAAACCACGTCACGAACAATAAGGTTCTCAGGATAATCAAGGAAGATAGGCACCTAATAAGAACCATCTCAGAGAGGCGAGCCCGATGGATTGGTCACGTCATGCGCCACGATGGTCTTCTTCACGATATTGTGGAGGGGATGATTGAGGGTAGAAACTGTAGAGGGCGCCCTAGACGGGAGTATTTGCAGCAAGTATTCGAGGACATGAATTGTAGCGCTTATGCTGAGCTGAAAAGGGTTGCGGAGGACCAAGAGGAATGGAGATCGAGATGCAAGATTCTGTTGCTGCAAATCAATCCACCGGATTGATACTACGAAGAAGATTCCAACTACCGACAGGTATAGCTCAATGGTCAAAGCATTTAACTTTGCAAGCCAAAGGTCGTCGGTTCGATCCACGACGGAGATAAAATAAAAAATCTGTTTTAATCGATTTCTGAGCTCTAAATTACCCCCGGTTGGTGTGAATTTGATTGCTCACACGTTAAATGCCAGTCATAGCTTATTTGGTGAAAGACGAAAGTTGTCCCGTGAAGACCACACGTTCATAGTAAATTCCTGTAATAAGAAGGATGATGCGTGAATCTCGGGCTGTAGTCTATGACGTTGGCGGATCAAAACTCCACATGCAGCGCTTAGCTATATAAACACCATGGTAAGGCGTCACAGAATTCCACAGATGAGACTACATAATTACTATCGCCATCTGTCGGTATTCTCCTGTATGTGTTTAGATAAAAAAAACTAAGTTTACTTTTGCCTCTTGACTGATAATAGTATGGATGGCTGCCTTGTCCACTCACCTCGTCATGCCTCATACAATAAACTTATTATACGGCTGCGTTGGTTTTTGTGAAATGCCATGATTGAAAACCGTCAAAAAGCATAGTGATGATACGGGTGCTGTAGAACTGGTATTTTGTTTTGATCGAGAATAGCGGCGAAAGCTAAAAAAGTTATTATTATCAGGATTAAAAAACCGTCTTACATAACTGATGTCAATCTTAACAAAAGCTTATATTGCATCATTTCAATTTAAGAATATTTACTCCCAGTTAATTTTGTTCGAGTTGTGTCGTAGTACATTTACTCGAGACATGATAGAGCGCTCGAGAGGAAAATATGCCATTCGAGAAAATGCCGAATTAAATCTGCCATTTGCGTCGGCATTAAAATATATTTTTTCCTCCTGACGACGATGATAATAACGATAACGTCGTATTGTAAAGCAAAGGAATTCAATTGTGTTTTTGCTAGAATTTCAAGAATAAAGCAGGTGGGCGGAGATTCGTTAAACAGAAATATTCAATCTTTCAAAAATTCATTTTTTTTCTTGTTTATTATTTTAATATAAAACCAAATGCGTAATGACATATTATTTTTATTAATTTTAATGGTGTTTTCAGTACATAAGTAAAATAATGTTTAATCCTTTTAATGATTGAATTTTGATTCAATGAATTTATTTGGGGATTCAATAATACTATCATTTTGAAAAGATACATATTTTTTACATTATTTTATTTATCGATACAGAACTATAGATCGTCTCCTTTCCTTGGAGCAAATGTTTGACATGTTAAAAAAAAAATTTTTTGTCAATCTGCATAGTCCATGCCTCAATTCGTCTCAACTCTACATCGAAATAAGTCTGTCGATTTTAATTTACAGGTACAAGTATATATATATATATATATATATATATATATATATATATATATATATACTTATATAAATTGTTTATTAAAATGTTATATAAGTTACATATAGTTTTTAGGAGATATTATGCACCTAAAGGTCAACTTTGGGAACATATATGGTTCCCGACAACCTCCTTAGCAGAAATACAAATATTTCCATAGTTCAGCTGTATAATGTGTTGAAAATGTTTTTATTCATTTGGACCATTTTGAAACAAATTTAAAGGCAATTATTTTTCATGGTAGTATTTAAATCAATTTATGAGTAGTAATTAATTAGTACACGATCGGATATATAAACCTAAAAAGGGAAGTAAAAAATAATAATTTGTCAATAAAAAAATATCAATCGGTAATAGAAGAAAAATAATAAGTTGGCTGAAAATAATGAATAACTGTTAAATTAATGATAGGTAAGGTAAGGTTTACATTTCATTGGATAATTGCTTATTACAAATATTTAACTGCCTTTTTAATTTTATAACTGATCACATTTATACTGATACAGTGGATACTGCCAATTCATTATGCCGATTAATTTTATTTACTGCCGATCGATTTAACTAACTGCCAAAACCTTGAATTAGTTTCTGAACAAAGAAATACAGGCCAAAATTAAAGTTTATAATTAAATACATACATACAATTATACATCAAATTTTATACGTATCAGTTCATTCAGACAAAAATATCAGCAGACGCAGGAATCGAACCACGAGTCTCGCAATCTTTGCTCTTATTCTACACACCGTGCAGTCCACACGAATATTCTCTGCCTGAGCAGATACGCGAAAGTTGATGTATTTATACCATTGTTACCATCGTATAACGATAGATATTACTAAAGTATAAACTTAGAGTATTTATAATATATATTTTTATATTTCTAATTATTTATTCATATCACATTCCTTTGTGGCAAGTTTAAAGTGCCTGACAAATTTAAAAATACATATTTTGTTATTACCTCAAATACAACCCGCGGATTCTAAAAACTGTTTTATTCAAACGTAAATTATGAAATACCCTAAAGGATCACATCTGCTACTGTCACATAATAACTTCATTTAATGTAAATGTTATTTCAATCTGTTTCCATTACATTAGATTTCTTCGAGGAAATATGACTAGATGTGACAGTTTTCGTAGACAAAAATATTTACAAAAAAATATTAAAAAACCTAGTAATCGTATTATAAAATTCTTCAAGCAATCGTTAAGCTGTCAAAACACTTTGATATCTGTTTGATATAGCTCTTTTAGGCTGATGTCGAAAAGTCTCGAAAAACGATCTTTTGTCTCTTATTTTTGTTCGGTCGCCTGACATGCACATCTAATAATGTTAGTTTTAATTATATAAATTACACGGCGTTTGCATACGCTATTTTCTTTGTTATGATAGTTGCGGCAAGTATTAGTTTCCCCATTTCATGTTGGTTCAACTGTCATATATTTTTTTTCCATGATTATCTTGGTGGCGCTGCATGTCACAGTGCCCCGGTCTGTCGGTGACTCGTGTCGCGCGGCAGTCCCTGTCCAACCGACAAAACGTCATGTAAAGGTTGGACGGGGAAATCAAGTCATTTTGAAAATAGTATTTGTTTTTTTTGTAGCATATAATTTTTTTTATTTTTTTTATCATTCTTTTTGAAATCAATTTTAAATAAAGAACGTGAAATTATCCTAACTTTAAACAATAAGTTAAAATAATATAATAAATAACGTATAAATCTTTTGATTCAATGAGTGGAGTACAAGGCTCTCAGCTGAGGCTAAGGATAAAATGAACAATGATTGCAACGGTTCATGGTTGAAAACCCAGCGGCTGCCGTTCATATTTCTCCGATTAATTGATGATATAAATGTTATATTAGATTATGTTTGCTTTAAATTTATATGTGTATATTAATTGTTGAATATTATGCAATCTTTAAACATATATTATGTAGGGAGCGGACATGGTATGATGATGATGATGATAATAAAATTCCAAATAAAAATGCTCTCGGGTAATGTTAAATCGATTGCTTACTATACCGAAGATCGTCGGTTCAATCCTTGATGAAGAATAAAATAAATATTTTTTATATTGTAGATTCCTTGCCCAAAAAATTCAAGTCCTAGTCTATTATTAATAATTGGTGACAGACAAACATCATAACGTGAACACCACCCAATCGTAATGAGTCCCCGTAAAAGATTGATGATTGGTGAATGTCAGACTGGAGCTTATTTTAACTTTGGCGGATCAACATGTGTCAAATGTACAAAAGATAGTGTCATATAATCTCCAAATTAATAATCTATCACCATATGCCGATATTTAAATGTATTTGTTTACGTACAAAAAATATGGTTTCCACATCAATTAATTTTGAATTCGGAAATACTATAATTATTGTCAAATCTGATGGTTGGCATACGCCCTTTGGTGATCGGGTAATATAGCGGCCTTCCGCGTCATTAACCCCGTGATGCCTGATACCGGCCCTTGATGTATCGGTCACTCGGCCATATTAGCGGCTGAAAATAGCGTTCAATGGGTTCAAAGTCCCTGCAAAAAGTCCCGCGCGCCACAGCGGAACTGTTGCATGCAAATGTGCGGGAGAAACTTGTGAGATTTTTTTGTGATTGGAGTTTGACAATGATTTATTACGTGATCATTTTGCGACTATTGAATTAAATCAGGTAGTGGAATATACGAGTATTTATTAATATAGAGCTTTGTCAAACCTTTTTCACAATTACTTTGCAGTATGCGGTCGTTTTTCAATAGCTGCTCATAATAATGTTTTTATTTTTCTTCTTGCTACTATCGACAACATTTATTTTTTGCGTCTTTGATACGTATACCAGTACTTGTGATCATCCAATATTAAACATTTCAGTTGACTCTTGTAGAATATCGAGTAAGAATTCCATTCAACTGCGATGGTGCTTTTAAATAGACTGTTAGCATTTCTTAATCCTTTTTACATAATTTTTTCTCTGCTATCGATGGCATTGCTTTTAAGAACTTCAGTGATATACTCGCTTGGTGAAAACCTTCCCTGTCCCGTCCCGTTTTTGGAGACCCAGATGGGGACCCGTTTCTGGCCGCACGCGAAAAGCTACTTGTTAGAGTGGCTGAAGGCCTTCCCGTGATTCTAGGTGTATCAGTTATATGTCAAATAGACCACAGTCTTAGGCTGCAAGGTTAGTATACTACAGCGAGTCTCAAAATTTCCTTCTTTGGTAATACGTTGCTAACCACGAAATACGTGGGAATGGATAAGTAAAAGGTAAGCTTGGGAAATAGATTCTGCAGAATTTCAGACATCATTTAGGAGTCATGACTTGCATCTGCACCTTGCAGACGGACGCGCAGAAGCGCTCAAAAGTAGCGTTATTTAAGTTAAAAATATGTGCTATAATGCTCATCAACCAGCTGCTATGGTGTTTGTCTTCTCCTGTATCCGTTCTGCTTCTAAAGTCTTTCAAATATATTATATCCCACCTAGATGCAAAATAAAATATATGTTGTTTATGCTCTCTCGCTGCATTCGAAGAATATGTCAATTCCAAGCTTACCTAAATAAATTTACCGACTGCAAGATGGAAGGCTTCCATTTCCGCTTTTTTACCTTGATTCCACACAAAGCCGAACTTACATATTCGTTTCTCCAGTATTCAACGCAAACATTTATTTTATAAGCGAGTTGTACGGATTTCAGGAATTGAAACAATATCTCAGATATTTCTTAAGAAAAGGCTTGGATAATATCAACTGTTAGAACTGAATATCGGCAATTATTAGTGAAGTTCCAGATACTAAACAGATACGAAAGAAAAGATATTTTCAATGTACATTGGATGCTTTTTATACTGAAAAACTAATTGATATAAACTAATTATTTTTTCATTCTTTTTCAGGACATACGTCAGAAATGCATACACATATCACCTCAGTGAAATATTTTTCACAGTCGTCAACGAGTACACCGATTGGGAGAGGACAGTTCAGGTAAAAAAAAAATTCATCTTATTTATATGATGGTTCTGATGATTAGTCCGACGCTTCTGGGGCTTGTCCCATTAGCCCTAAGTGATGGTTCAACCACTTAATAATATGCGCTTAACAACAGCTGGTGACAAATTCAAGTTTTGGTCCGCGTAAGCAATGTCGTATTGCCACTGAAATATTTTAACATCCTCCTCCCACTCAAAAAGGGGTGTTATTCCGTCGCGCGAGGGCAGGATAAGGAAGCAGGTCAGCAAACAAATAATTTCATTTAGAAGCACATCGATTATATTTACTTAAAACTTTACAAGCTTCCGGCCAAGCGGAAGCATACCGCTGGCCGTAACGCAACCTTGTCTCGCTAAAGGGTGGGGACCGACTACCGATCTCCGCGTTCGGTCTCAGCTTTCAACCGCATCACGAGCGGTGGTGTTTATAACTAACACAACCATTAGCGGACCCGTCAAAATGACAACATGGCCCACATAAATGCACGACAAGCGACCAGGAATAAGAGACGAAAGATTATATATCAAGGTTTTTCGTAACAGTCAGCAAGGACTACATCATGCTCAATCAACTAATATAAAATTTGTTGAAAAATTTCAAGTATATCTTCAAAACTATTATGAAATTTGACACAGCATAATCACATATTTAATTTTAATTTAAATTTAAATTTTTATTTTTCATATTCCATTAATCCTGAAAAAAACATTTTATATTTCTACGAGCGTGAGTACGAAGCACACCGATACGTGAACGTTCTAATTGTTTCCTGAAAGCACGCAGGCGCCACGTGCAAATTAAATTACCAACTGATAACTTACCGGTAATATCTTCTATTCATTCGTTACAGGAAAGTTTTCGATAAAGTTACTCCACCTTGTGTTTTCGCCACTTTTCATCGAAGATGATCTTAATCTTAATTTTTGAGTGTTCCAGAAAGTAAATGTGGGTTAATGGAATTTGTAATATAAATTTGTACTAAAAGAAATTTTCAGAATATTATTTTCATATACTTTTTAACCCTTTAATTACGGCTTGGATTGAATACAAATTATACTGTCAATTATAAAACTAGTATTTGAAGCATAAATGTACTTATGTGGTCTATTTTCTTATATCATGCACAAAAAACTATTTTAAGAAAGTAGCAAAACGATCACGTCAACCGATGTCAACGGTCGGGGATCTTATGACGACATTTGCCGACAACCAATGCGAAAGCGTTATGCGATTCTTACCAGCAATAGTATTGAAAGTTTAATTTTTATTGAACTTTTTTTAAATTTATTAAATTTATTATGATTGATTTGAAACAACTCTAATTATGATATTTATGTGCTTGAGAACATTTTTCCAGAACTATATGTTGACCAAAATACAGAGCAATTAATTGCCATAAATTGAATTGAGAAACATTAAAATTTTGAAGTAAGAATATATTTCTTTCCAGTTTTCTTTATACTTTTCAATTCAAAAGATTTATATAAATATTCTTTAATATTCATCGCGTTAGGCAAACAACTGAACACGGTGTGCGTGTCAGTGGTTCATATTTCGGCATTCATCGTTAGTGATTCTCCGACCATTTGATCAGAGAAATGTCTTATACGATGGTGCTTAATGTAAATTTGCATGCGTATCAGAAAATGAATTTATTTAATGTATATGTGACGAAAAAAAAACACATACATTTTGAAAGAGGGACTCTTCAATCACATTGCCACAGATGTTGATATATTCCACGTAAGGGAAGCTCAGTTCAGACGCAAGCACCACGAATTTGTTTAAAGTAGTATTTTTTGAAGTCGTCTGTTTAATCTTCCTCTTCTTCTTGTCATCAACGTCAAATTATTTTTGCCCAGTTTAATGAGAATTGGGAATTTCTGTTGCTTGTCTTTATTAATATGGATTAATTTAGTACTTAATCATAAGTACTGACATCAGCATGATATAACTCTTGGTGACTGGTACCGAAAACCTCGATAAACAATCTTTTATCTCTAATTTCTGTTCACTTGTCATATATGTATGTGTTACCATATTGGCATTTTGGACTAATTACGTAGATCGCCACGTGGGCGCTGAGCGACAGCTTCAGCGTCGACGAGCGCGGGGAGTCGTGTGCCGACCGTCGGCGAGATCACAATGTTAAGTCCTGATCGATTGAGACGAGATTGACGCCGTGTTACGATCGATCGGGGAAACCATGTCTTATCGAAACTATATGTCAATGTGCTTCAGAAAAAGTATGTGTGTTAATTAATCTGCTCCTTATCCTGCCACCACGTGACTGGATAAAACCTACTAAAGAGAAGAGGATGTTTGTACATATGTTTATCATATCGTTTGTTCTTGTATGACCTTATTTCAGGATCATATTAAATAAAATATGTTATGTTTCTGAAATATTTAAAAAAAAATACACGTCTTTGATGTAAGAAAAATGTACAGCTATCCGATATTCAGAAAAAAAATTCTTGCAAATAATGACTATATTGTCAAGATGTTGATATTACTCACCATCGAAAGACGGCCTCTAAGTGGGCAGTTTGTTTTGCCCTCCTCCGGTTTATGTGCTCCATAAAATGCTCATCCAATCTTGCGACTCTCTCTCTTCTGCTTCACTTTCTTGTCGATAAATAATGTAGTACTTGTCTTGGCAACGAGCATGTTTTGTATCTAGGTGCGCACTATTTTTTTTTTGCAACGAGTAAAGCAAGACATAAAGCGAGTACGGTGATGTAGTCGTCTCATTTTTGTTCTTGCATTTACAATGAAGACGTATGTTTTTATTTCCATTGGAAACTTTTGTTTTATAGCACGGGAAGAACATTTATTTTAATTTTTAATATTTCTAAATATTTATTTTTATTTTTTATTTGTTATCATTTTTATTATTCCAATTTTTGTTTTATGTAAACACATACAGGAGAATACCGACAGATGGTGATAGTAATGCTGATGTCTAATCGGGTAATTCTATGACGCTTACCATGTTATTTATGGTTAAGCTCTGCATGTGGAGTGTTGATCCTCCAACGTCATAGACTTAAGCCCGACATTCATGCGTTATCTGTATTATTACTGGAATTTACTATGAATGGGTCTTCAAGGGCGACTTTCGACTACCACCAATTTTGATTAATAGGCTATGACTGGAATTTTACGGGTGATGGATCAAATTCACACAAAATTTTTTCAATTATTATATACAATAATTCAAAAGTCTTTTGGTTTTTAATCTCCGTCGGATTGAACCCACGACTTTTGGCTTGTCAAGCAAACGCTTTGACCATTGAGCATTACACGCTGGCGAATTGAATATTGTATATATAGAACGTTTTCATCAATTAAAAAAATAAATTAGGATGTTTTATTTGCCGGCCGGTATATCTCAATAGTTAAAGCATTTGCTTGGCAAGCCAAAGGTCGTGGGTTAAATCTCCGACGGAGATTAAAAATTTTTTTTTAATCGATTTACGAGCTCTATTGGCGTGAAGTTGATCCCTCATTCGTAAAATGCCAGTCGTAGCCTATTAATTAAAATTGGTGAAAGACGAAAGTCGTTCCGTGAAGACCACCCATTCGTAGTAAATTCTTGTTATAATAAGGATGATGCGTGAATCTCAGGCTGTAGTACAAGACGTTAGCGGATCAACAGTTCACATGCAGCGCTGCGCCATATGCACTATTTTAAGCGTCATATAATTCCACAGATGAGACTTCAAAATCACTATAATCATCTGTCGGTATTCTCCTGTATGTGTTGACATAAAAAAAAACAATTCTTATTAAAAAACCTGTTGACAATTTCTGACACTTATTTGAATGAATTGATTGTAAATTATTAAATTCGCATCATCATAAATTTACGTATTTTAATTAATATTATAATTTCATCTAATTTCAAACTGAAACAATGTCGAATTGAAAATACATATCAACCAAACAAACAACAAACTAAATTTCCAATATATTCAAAACCAATTTTGTTTACGCAATACGAGTGCATCTAATAGAAAACAAAGCATATTATACTGTTTAATTATTCAGCCAGTTATGATTTCACTTGAATTTCAGCATTTGAGCATAAAAGGAATATTCCATGTTCATTTGGCTCTGAATTTCATAATGACGTGATTCAATTTTCGATGCAATTTTATATTATCAAATTTCATGAGCGGTTTTATTACTATGGAACAGATATTGATTCAAATAATTACGAGTAAAATTTTAAATATGGTAATTCGTTTAGAATTAAAGCTTGAATAAATGACGCTTATTAAAGACCAGTTACATGTTCATTGATGCAAGATGGACTGATGACATAAGTAGAATAGTGGGAGTGGCCTGAATGCAGAGGCAGCGGATCGAAGAAGATGGGAGACTCATGCGGGAGTCTTACGTTCAACAGTGGACGGATACATTCTGATGATGGTGATGATGATGACGGAGTGTCGCTAAAAGATATAATCCGAAACGAGGATATCCGCAGAAGAACTCAAGTAGTGGATGGTACCCAACGAATAGGCAGACTCAAATGGCAATGGACAGGACATATCTGTCAAAGAGACGACGGTCAATAGGAAAGTAAACATACGGCGAGAAGTTACTACCAAGAAGGAACTCATCAAAGCAACCCACGACGCACTCCACCCTATGTTTGGGTACCAAAAGATAACCACACGGCTCAAATCAAGAAGAAGTTTCCTACAGTCGACAACGGAACTGGTGATACCTGAGGCCACCCTGCGGCTGAACATGTGGAGAAGAGCAACTGAGGGGAAAACTTGGATTGCCCTGAAAGAGGACCGAGCCCCTGGACATGACCAAGGGTGGAATATATGGAGGTCCCTTAACAGACTTCGGACCGGAGTATGCAAGACGAGGACACAAATGAGGGCTTGGCAGTTTTACAGCGGACCGACTGAATGTGACTGC
Organism: Glossosoma conforme; assembly: GCA_022606575.1. Lineage (NCBI taxonomy): Eukaryota > Metazoa > Arthropoda > Insecta > Trichoptera > Glossosomatidae > Glossosoma > Glossosoma conforme. The sequence goes on from JAGTXR010000027.1 coordinate 563,848, forward strand.
GGCGTGGAGCAGACCCTGTCACACCTTCTGGAGTGTGCGCTGTGGCCGAATAGCTGCACCCAGGAAGACCTGATGATGGCCAGAAGTAACGCCATCGACGTCGCCTACTTCTGGGCAGACACGATCTGACCCTGTTGTTTCCGACACGATTATATATATTAGGAAAATAAACTGGAATGGCGCCCAAGAACTGGCAAACGAAGCAATGGCCGACCCCCTGCAAGATTGACTGACGACATTAGAGGAATATCGGGAATGACCTGGATGCGGAAGGTGGAGGATCGAAGAGGATGGAGACTCATGCGAGAGGCTTACGTTCAACAGTGGACGAATACATTGTGATGATGATTATGATGGCATGTTTGTTGAAAAATGATGCAAAAAAACTATGATTATTAACGATGAATATTTTCATCTGACATTATTGAAAAAGATTATTTTATTTTCCTTTTAGCAACATCCCATTAACATCGGGAACGTTAAATTGGATTATTTGGTGAGTGAGATTTCCTCCTAGACTGAAATTAAACCAATAAAAAATTATGACAACTGCATAGTGGAACTCAAGAGAAAGAACCCGTGGAAGATATAAGGTTCTAATCGCGGGCTTAAAAGAGAAAAAATTTTCTCATCAAAAATGTGAGTGAAAACGGTAAATACGTACAAAATTGTGTAGGTCGACACAAATATTGCATGTCCGATAGTGCCGAGGCAATTTTCTCGAATTGTATAAAAAAATACTCCACTTTCTTAAGAGAGTAACTGTGAAATCCAGAGAATGTGCTCTAAGGCCCGGAAGGGGGCGCCACAGGGACAACAAGGGTTCGAAACTAAATTAAATGAGGTTTATGTCGTTAAAAGCACCATGCCCAGTCATTAACTGTGTAGAGCATTGATTAGTACTGACATGTTCCGTCTTAATAAAAAGACTCCAGATAACTGGGACCACCTTCGTCATCGAGACGCGTGGTGAAAGGATGAGAAGCAAGTCACAAAAATAAATAACTCGTCAAGATGCATGTAAAAGAATATTTTAATGAGCTACTTGTTGTAAGTAAAAGAACTGAAAAAATTTGGTCGTCGGTTAGAGAGAGAGAAAATGCCGTGTTTCTCACCGGTCCCAGATATTGCATAGACCTGACTGCGACTCCTCAGCAGCAGTAGCAGTCATAGAGCCGAAAAACACATATCGACCACATTACGAACTATCCGCTCTTATATGACAGGTAACAGCTGTCAAAATCAAACAATAGAATGGGGACTAATCTATATTACAAACAATATTAAATATTAATCTTCAAATAACAATTTTATACACACGTGTAAGACGAGTGAACAAGACAAGGAGAAAAAACGTCGTATATCGAGGCTTTTCGTCACCAACATGCAAGAACTATATCGATTTGATATCAACAATAATTGTTTTTTCCATCCATGTTATGTTTGACATTAATTGAATAAATACTCTTCTTCGATAAGTATCCATTGTCAAGACGTAAGCTTAACTGTCTTATATATGTTGACGAATCTAGGGTACAACAAGGGTTCATCCATTTTGTGAAATCTTCATCCAACATAACTAAAAACTATGATTTTTTGTTTATTTTCAGCAACACCCCATCAATATGCGCGACGCTACAGTAGCAGCTTTGAGTGATGCACAGTACGTTGCTCCACTTGTACAAACAGCTGATCTCTTAAGTGGAGGTCCAGCGTCTCAGGCTGCTCAAGATCCTCCTCCCCAACCAGCCACTAGACCTTCCACCTTCTTCTACGTGTTCGACTATCAAACCAAGGACGGAGACTACCCACAGGTGAGAATACCTTTTTTTTCTAAATTGTTTTCAGACTATACCTGATGACATAATGTGAGTCAAATATTCACATGGAAATGTTAACATAGCGTGCGGAATTTGATTTATAGATCTTTGATCAATGTTTACTTATTTAATGTTTAGTTGTAAGCATATATGATATTAAATTATACATTTTGAACGTCGCGTATAAACATACAAAATTACACCAGCGTGTAGTTGTATACTCCGCCAGCCAAGTTGCTTTATAACTCTTGTCCTGAGCATAAAAACACCGATTATTTTTCTCTGATTCATTTAAATAGTATAGTTTCTTGGTCGTTGCTTATATTTCAAGAGTTCGTAAAAAAGTGAATGCAAATAGATATTTGTATATTTAAATTATTATTACATTAAATTATTACTACCACCATTCTGATATCATATTTTATTATGTATACACATACAGTAGAATACCGATAGATGGTGATAGTAATTCTAAAGTCTCATTTGTGGAATTTTATGAAGCGAAGAATTTTATGACATGGGGCATATGGCTAAGCGCTGCATGTGGAGTGTTGATCCACCAACGTCATAGACTCCATCCCAAGATTCACGCATCATCCTTATTATTACAAGAATGTACTATGAATGGGTGGTCTTTACGGGACGACTTTCATCTACCACCAATTTTAATTGGCATCTTACAGGTGAGGGATCAAATTCACACCAACCGGGAGTATTTTAGAGATCATAAATCTAAAGAATTTTTTAATCGCCGTCAGGAATCGAACCCACGACTTTTGGATTACAAACTCATTGATCATTGAGCTATACATGTCGCCAAATTTACTCGTTAATAAATCTTGTCATAACTTCATTATTAAGAATATTATTGTGTGTTGAAACGAGTAATAACTCATAGATTTCTTGACATTTATGAAAATCTGTTTTACATTACTTTGTTATTTGAATTTCACAGTTCTATAAGGTACGAGTACATCAAAATGAAATACTAGCATGATCTTTGACATAAGAAAACAACCGTTGGGAGCCCAAACTCTAACAGTAGCATTTTTTTATCATTCACATTAATAAATAAAAACATTTAAAGAAGTTATAAAAGAACTTGCATTATTTTCTCAAACTTAATGCACAAACACATCTCAATTACAATAATGTAAAAAATATTTTATGATTGTACGATGATAACGTTAAGGTTATCAACTGACAATACTTAGTGAAACTGCATAATTATAATTTATAATTCATTTTAATAAAATAAAAAATTAAAAAACGTAGTTTTGATTCACATTTATTTTAACTGATTACATGTTTCGGCCTCCCTGGAGATGGCCTGCCTAGAGATTATTGAAGATGGTCTCCAGGGAGGCTGAAACATGTAATCAGCTAAAATAAATGTGAATCAAAACTAAATATTTTTAATTTATTAATATTTAATTAAAATTAATTTAAAATTATAATTTTACGACAACCTCATTTTTCTCGCTCACTTAAACAGTAATAGTAATATTTTTAATTTAAACTCTCAGTCAAATTAAACACTTTAAATTTGATTTTCCATATGCAAAACTTAACAAATTAGAACGAATAATTTATTTCAGAACATAACATTTAAATAAATTTGCTTGCCAATTAATACACGGATTACACTAATAAAACAAACAAAATTAATAATTTATGTGCCATAAAATAGAATAAGTAATGTTTGCTGTGAATTTATATGTGTTCATCAATTGTAGAATGGGTGACTTTTTTTGAAGAAGAAAAATATATAAATACTTTAGCTGACATTTTTTTGCTACAATATGCATCGTTTTATGTGCAAATACGATATCTCTAAAAGCTTTTCAGTTCAAAGTATGATTTATCCTTCAGCGATTCGATAAAGCAAACACTTTGAATTACATCGCAAAGGGGGAGCTTTTTTCAGCTCAGCCTTTTGCGTTTCAGCGCTGTAGCGCCAGAGAGCCGAGAGATGGAAAAACCAATTGGTGATTAGACGAGTAGAATGGAGAGGAGCAAATCGACACAGCGCAAAAATGGTCTTACAGAGTCTGTATGGTGAAGACAAAAATTATAAGTTTTAAATTTAATAACGCTTATAATATTTATTGTTATTAAATCAGAATTTATAGAGCGCTTTTTTATTACCAAATAATCATTACAAAGTGACTTTTTTTTTCTAGATAACACTAGTCTGCCTCCGTTTTTAGTTCCTCTACAGTTTTTACTGAAACATCTTTCGTTTCATGATAAGTAGGTAAAGAAATAAGTAGTGGTTTTCTGTTATTCACAAAAAAGTTCTTCTTCGTAGTATCAATCCGGTGGATTGGTTTGCAGCAACAGAATCTTGCATCTCGATCTCCATTCCTCTCGACCCTCCGCAACCCTTTTCAACTCAGCATAAGCGCTACGATTCATGTCCTCGAATACTTGCTGTAAAAACTCCCTCTAGGGCGCCCTCTACAGTTTCTACCCTCAACCATCCCCTCCACAATATCGTGAAGAAGACCATCGTGGCGCATGATGTGACCAATCCATTGGGCTCGCCTCTCTGAGATGGTTCTTATTAGGTGCCTATCTTCCTTGATTATCCTGAGAACCTCAATGTTCGTGACGTGGTCTCTCCAGGAAATTCCGAGAATTCTTCTGTACGACCACATCTCAAAGGCCTCTAGTCTTTTTTTATCACTTCCAGATAAGCAAAAGTTGTTATGGTTGACGAAACCTTTTATAACGGTTTTTATTAATTAAACTAGTAAATGAGTCTCAAGAGGACAACTCACGATTTGTGGCGTTTGTAACAACACAGGTTATATTCAATTAATTTAGCTTAAAAACTTTTTGTGGCAAGCCTTGTAAGACATCAAGGTATATTAATGTAAGAACTTAAGTTTTTTTTTTAAAGAAAGAGTAGTTTTTTTTCAATACAATTTGAATGTCTCAAACCTATCATACAAACATAGAAATAAAAAATCTAAAAATTTACCAAATTTGTTGCTTCTTTTCTTCCTCCATCTCCTTTTCACTTTGTCTGCAATTCTAATATCTTTCGAGAGTTTTCTTGACATTTATTTTAATTTTAATCATATTTACTGATATCCTCCTCTTCCATTTAGAACATCGATTTACTGGATGAAGGATGCAGGATCAGTTTCACATTATAAACAACTTGTTTCTGTTTCACGATACATGTTTATTTGCCAATGACGTCGCCAGTTAAAGGGCCGCCCTTAGGGACGGTCCTACCACGAGGACGGGCGAGTTGCGACTACTTGCCCGCTCTCACATTTCGGCGGTACCACCCGTCAAGAGGACAGTTGTACCAACTGTCAATGCACCAACTGTCATAAAAATTATTTTGGCGTATGCAAACACCACTTAGCATTCGATGTAGATGTCACGCAAGCGAACCAAAATAATAGACAAAAGATCGCTTGTTGAGGCTTTACGGCATCGGCCTTAAGGAGCTATATCAAGCTGATATCATTACCTTATCCAATAGTTAAATTGTAAAGACGGGGCTTTTCACCGTTGTATTAACAGCTTATTGAACTAAATTTAATGAACGCACAATCAAAAATAGTTAATTGTCTTTTGATGTGATGCACATATGTATACAGAATAAAATAAGTTATTTTGATGAATTCAAACTAACGCATAAAAAAGCTTAAAGTTGATGTGATTTTTTGAAAATTGGCAACACATTCCTTTTTTAAAATTTGTGAGCAAATTTAACAAGTAGCAGCATTAGTTTTTATTTAACAATACATTTACTTCATCACTAGGTGATATGCGTTAAGCATAATATACATATGAAAATATATTAATCAAATGAATGTATGATCTTTTAACGTGGAATAAATCCATGTGCAATGCAATACTCTTTTATTCTACTGCGGTATCATAGTATCAGACTTGGCAAAGAGAGATCCGAGGGTTTATGGGTTGGTCGGTGCTCCTTTTACTGAAACCGATATAAAAGTCTAGACCACTGCGGAGTGCATACACTTGGCCGACAATTGCGCTGAATGTATAGAACTCTGGCTGTTTGTTTGACTTTTTATTTATGTGAACTAAGAAAGCTCTGAATAAGACGGCACCCTATAATTAAACCAATGAAATTTAAATAGTTTTATATTACTGAAAAGAGTTAAAATAGACTAACATATTCCCTAATCTATAATTGCTTTCCTTGACACTACATGAATACAACGTATGCATATCTCACAATCTACACCATACAACGTATACATATCTCACAATCTACACCATACAACGTATACAAATCTCACAACCTACACCCACCTTCTTACTCACACCTTGCTTTATATAAACGCGTTGGCTTCCTTGCCTAATAAACTCAACAATGGCTACCCATCGTAGACAAAACTTATCATCTTATATAAAAAAAAATGTAAAAGAATTCGATAATCTTTTATTTTTATTTTGATATAATAGAATTTCACCAAGAGTTCGATCGAAAAAATTAAAAAATAATATGATTTTTTTTTGATTTTTATTAGAATATTATTTTATTATTTCAATATTCTAATCTACTTTTATAGATCATTGACTATATTACAATATTATTATTACTTAAATATACATATACTATACATAAAATTCTTTTTTCAACGCGTCAATCTAAGCACAAAAATAACGGCAGAAGCGGGATGCGAACCGCGGACCTTGGAAACCAACTATGCCCAGGTATTCATACCGCTCGGTGAACTGCGCCATTGCTATGCCCAGACCGACTCGCGTCCAAGTTCCAAGGTACGTGGTTCGCATCCCGCTTCTGCCGTTATTTTTGTGCTTAGATTGACGCGTTGAAAAAAGAATTTTATGTATAGTATATGTTTATTTAAGTAATAAAAAATAATAATTTCAAAAGTATTTTCGAATTATCAATACTGGTATTTAAAATATGATAAAATTCAAAGTTTTTTTTAAAGTAATTATAAAAATAGTAATTTATTTTTATGCTAGCATGTGTAGGATGTTAAAATTATTTTTAATTCTAATATTGGTTCCAAATGTGTAATATATTGACACCACAAAAATTACTACCATTCAGTTTTTGTCAGTTGTCCATTCCTCGTTCTCACATATCTCTACACCGGAAGGTTCTCTTATGAATTTATAAAGTTCCCGACAAACTGAAACGATGATTTCGTTATTTTGGGTTGATTTGTAAGTCCGTTTTTATAAGGAGGCGAATGATTAGACCGACACTCTTCCACGTCAGTTAGAAGTTGACTAAAATAAAGATATCGCTTATAAAAAGAAAACATTTAAAGTTAATGACTAAAATATTATCTAGGCGAGACTAGAATGGATCTTTTTATATTGGTCAATGTTCTCAGTGATTTGCACGCTAAGATATCTAAAACTCATACATTTCACTAATCTGAGCTTTGAAGTTACAAAAACGTATCAAAACTACGATTTGACTTAATTCATACCAAGCATCCTGTATAATAAAGAGCCTGCCGAATGCATGCGGCGGAAAACTTTATTGCGATAGTGTTAACTTTCAGCGTGTGTTCAAATATGTGGAGCTTCGAAAGCCTGGCGTGGAAAAGCTCCCTCATACTGAATGCGATTAAAAAGTTTATTCAGCGTGGTGGAGTTAGACCAGACCAAAACCTATTGCCATATCGTTGAGGAAACTCAGCTTCTTGAGCTTTTCGATACTGAAGAGAATTTGTAACAAATTCTGTTTACATATAGATGGTTTAACGTTAGTGATAAATTGAGCTTGATAGATATACGTGAGGTTGAAACATTTTCCCTAATAATATAAAATAGTTGCTACTTTTTTAACGAATAGTTTCTTGATACGAGTACTTTAAACGTTGTTTCACTTAAAGTAAAATCGATTTGACGATTTTAGCCCAACATTCCTCACACGGCTAGATTTAGAGTTGTGGCTTTTTGTCTAGGCGTATATGCAAATTTCTTCTCCTTTCCGATATTTCGACTGTCATTGAAAAGGTAATTTTTAGCCTAAATAATTTATCGTTTTTTTTTATTATCGATCCTGAAGATGACTCCTGCAATGGCCGTCGATGTGTTGTAATAAAAAAGAAATTCGTCACACACGGCTCAACCTTAAAACAACAATTCCAAGTAATAGTTTTTTATTTGCTTATCCATATTATATCTGCAACATATTGTTGCAATTGCTTATTCCTTGTCCCGAGACATACTAGATAATCCGTTTAAGTACGGTTTTGAGACCATATTTAAAGTATTCGGTTCAATTCGTTATTCGTATTTTTTTAAGAAAATTGGATGATTAGCGTGTCGCTCTAGAGGCCCATTTGATATTTAAAAGCGGTTCAATCCAATGAACAACGCTTTTGAATAGATTTTTTTTTATGAAATGAAAAAAATTTAACTGTAATGACAACGCGAAACAAAAACAAAAATTGAATAGTTGGTGCAAATAAAATAAATCAAATCTGCTTTAAAATATTTCAGAAAAATAAATATCAATAAAATAAATATATATATACAAAATGAAAATATTTGTGATCTTTCACCATATTTTATAGCATTCAATTTACACAACTTATTTTATTCAAATAACACAATTTACAACTAAAATTTAAATGACTGAAACTTCAAAACAAAAACAATTACTCTACAATCTTATCGTTCTAAATAAGTAGTAGCTATGTCGTGGAAATGTAAGTTTAATATCATATTGGTCAATACTGACTTTGACCGCAGTGTCAATTCCAAGTCTGTAAACTTTGACTGTGGTCATGTTATTGTACAACATTGATGATTCTTGCTGAAAACTGAAACGTGAAAGTTTCAGGTTCTCAGAACGCTTGAGTAGATATTGCTTGGATCTGTTTTTAATAATACGTTTTCAGGAAGTAATAATGAGCTGAAATAATTGTCCCAAAGTCATTACACAAGTCAATTACTTTAATATTTAAACTTAAGTTTCAGCTTTACTTGAGTGTAAAAGATATAATGTAATATGCACAAAGCGCTTGTATTTCTTTGTTCAGTAACTAATTCATAGATTTTGGCAGGAAGTTTAATAAATTGGAAGTAAATAAAATTAATCAGCAGTATACTAAATGTATTGGCAGTTTCCACTCTGTCAGTATAAATTTGATCAGTTATAAAATATAAGAAGAATAGCGGGAGTGACCTGCATGCGGAAGGCGGAGGATCGAAGAGGATGGAGACTCATGCGGGAGGCCTACGTTCAACAGGCTGACGATGATGATGATGATGATGATAAAATTATAATGGCAGTATTATATTCAATATCGGTAAATATTATTGTCAAATTAATGAATATAACCCATAAAGTGTTCAACCTAACGTAATCAAACCTATTATTATTTACAATTCATTAACTATATCCTGCCAATTTATTATTTATCTAATGCCGATTGATATTTTTCTGCCGCCAAATTATTTATTTTTATTTTCATTTTTACGTACTCATAACTGAAATTTTCTAAAGAATTATTGCCAAATAATTGAATTAAGTAATACAAAAAAATATTGCTTATACCAGACATGCATATTATAGGATGAAGTTTTTTTTGACAGGAAAAAAAGGACATAAGTTTATAATTTGTTGTTATTAATTGCATCTACAACACGTTTTAACGTTTACTTTTGGGCAAATTTAAGCTTTTATATATATATATACATAGTCAAAAATATTCCTGTATATGTGGATATTTTTTTGTATATTTCACGTAACAATATAGTTTCCGAAGCTTCCAATGCACATAATACAACTTAAGTTGATAAGCTTTAAAGTTTTCTTTAAAGTTTCAGAAGATGACTGAAAGCTCAAGTAAATTTGCGAGTGCAGCAATATCTTGCTATATCACTGTCACAGGCATCACTTAGTTTAACTTAGTTCTTAAGGAAAAAAAAGATGCTTAAATGTTTATTCCGGCGTATTCCAAAGTTGTTTCCAACTCCTGAAGCCTGCAGATGGAGCATCTTCTACCGCAGCTGATGTTCAGGAATGCAGCCGGATCCGCTTACGCTCTAGTGAATCAGCAAGGACTAAGTTTGGTTCAGCGGTCAGGAGTCCAGGCTCGGAGTATTAGGAAGTCTTGCATAAGAGATCTTGGTAGTTTTGCCAACTCATCTAAAATGAATGCATATTGGTGAAATGTTAGTTATTTCGAAATCAATTTGAAGAAATAAAAATTTAATTTAATTTAGACTAGGCGTTTCAATGATCAATAACAGTCAAAATATAATAATCATTATAAATTTTTTGAAAATGTTCAAAATACTAAGAAGAAATAATTCATTGTTTAAAAAGTATTTAATTTTGGTAGTATATAATATTTTAACGTTAATAACTTGTTAGGTTCAAAGTTTATCATATTAGTTGATTAGACGGGTTTTCATCAATAAGACTTTTTTTGTCTTCGTCAGCTTCAACTAGCCAGCCTTAAATTTTTTCCTCTTTCACATATCCGTACCATATCATAAAATGAAACTTATACCAATCAAATAATAAAACGAATGGAAGTTTTCAAGAATCTAATACAAAAATAATCTTTTGGGTGAAGCATTGTAAACACAAATACATTTATTAAAATAGGCGATACCAAATCGCCATACATCTTGGATGTCTTCGCAGTCTTGTTGATCAAGCATTCAGTCGCTTATACTTAAAGAATTAATTCCTCTGCACCCACCCACAGCCGACAAACTCGTCCTTCACTTGCTGAACATCCATACACGGTTAAAATATGTCAATCAAGAAATGGCAGTTTCCAAAGCTCCTCCCTTAATCCCACTGGTAAGCTATGGAATGTTCTTCCAGCGTCTGTATTTCCTCCTTCCTACAATCTGGATCTTTTCAAGAAACAGATAAATATACACTTGCAATCTCCCCGACCCACACACAAACACGAACACAACACACGTTTCCCGAATGCAGCGTCCAGCCTCCCTGGCTGAACGTCATGGAGTGCACTGGTCTTGACTGGGTGTACTCTCCTGCATGCGTTTGCATAAAAAATAAATAAATATAATTTCCCGATTATAATATTATCAGAGAGCAGCGGTATACTCGTATTATACCCCTTTTTAAAACATTGTGGAGTATGTTATTTCTGTCTTATTTCTGTTCGCTTATCGTACATGTATGTATCGCCATATTGGCATTTTGGTCACGGGTGTGACGTTAGTATGTACATGGCTGCTGTAATTGTTCCACCATTGATTCTGTAGATCGTCACTTGCAGCACAAGGAAACAGCCCATTATAAGCGCGCTCAGTTGCCAGTTAACTCTCGCCCGGCCCGGCGCAACGGCATGTAAGGTCGGACGAGGAAATCAAGTCTTTATTTAAAATAATTGCGAATTGTGCTTACAAAACAAGTTTTTTTGTAATCTGCTCGTGCATCTTTCCACCACGCAATTAAAAAACTAGCTTAGAGAGGAGGATTTTTGTTTCTTTGTCTGTCCCTCACTTCATAATTTCCCACCAAGTACATCTAACGCTCATTATTCTATGCAAGCATCTGTTTTCAAATAAGCTAATATTGAGTTACTTTATAATGACATTATCCTCATGTTTATTTTAATCAGCAAACACAATTGCACAGTATCTGTAATAACATTATTTGCATTTACATGTATTACATATTTGTAACAATAAAAACTGATTTGAACGTCTGAAACACATACGTGATACGAATTCACATTATCTAAATTACGAAAATGTGGAGTAAGCATTTTGCTTTAAGCATATCTATTGAACATATTTTTTATTTTACTGCTCGTTAACATTTGTAATGCATTTTTTACATTAAATTTATCGTTATTGTTTTTTTATACTTGTTATCTATAAGGCTGCTTAAAAATTATTTAAGTTTTCCTCATCTGAGGAAATAATTATATTTATTTTTATACAAATTTTTTAGTTGACTTCACAGCTAAGTAAAATTATTATTAAATATATTGATCGATGATATTACGGCTGGTATAGCTCAGTGGTGAAAGCATTTGCTTTGCAAGCCAAAAGTCGTGGGTTCGATCCCCGACGGAGATTTGTAATCGATTTCTGAGCTCTCCAAAATATCCCCGGTTGGTGTGAATTTGATCCATCACCCGTAAAACGGTATTCATCATAGCCTATTAATTAAAATTTGTGGAAGACGAAAGTCGACGATAAACACTCTACATGCGGCCATATGCACCATGGTAAGCGTCATAGAATTACACAGATGAGACTTCATTATTATATCACCATCTGTTGGTATTCTCCTGTATGTGCTTACATAAAAAAATACAAAGCCTACGATATGACCAACATTGTATTATTAAACGTATTAGTTTGAAGATGGTACTCTTTCGAATATGGAAAGTGAAAACCAACATTGTCGGCATATATGGCGAGAAAATGCTATTAAAGCAAGGAAAAAATAAGAGAATATGAACTCGTATTTACAAATCGTATTTACAAGAAGAAGAAGAAGCAGGTGTGCACAATTCATCATATTTTAATGTGTAGGTTAATCATTATCTGGAAGGTCTGTTGAAGGTGATGGATCCACAACAATACGAAAAAAACTCAAATATCCTTTAAAATGCCTTGGTAACCTGTCATCTAACAGTTGAAATGTACATACAAATTCACAGCAAACATCATATTTCATGACATTTTCCTTCAAAGAAAAATGTAAATAAATAGCGGACGTTAGAAGTAGAACCACGAACCTTTTGCAAACCAATGGTCAATCTGTTCTCAGCGTGGGCCCGTTGCCACATGCTCCTCACACTGAATGTAAAAATTTACACGTATTGTTTTATTGATACTGTTTTAAGATGTCCCACAAATATTAATTATTGTATTTTAGTAGTGAATATTGGTTTGCAAAATGATTCGAATCCCAGCGTCCACCGTTTATCTTTTCCCCAATTTATTGATGAGAGAAATGTCATACAGAATGATGTTTGATATGTATTTTTCCCTACACATTATTTGTTTAACATTAGTATAGATCGTCAGATCTATACCAATATCACATCTTAAAGACTAGAGGCCTTTGAGATGTGGTCATACAGAATGATTCTCGGAATTTCCTGGAGAGACCACGTCACAAACAATGAGGTTTTCAGCATAATCAAGGAAGATAGGCACCTAGTAAGAGGCGAGCTTGATGAATCAGTCACATCATGCGCCACGATGGTCTTCTTCACGACATTGTGAAAGGGATGTATGAGGGTAAAAACTTCAGAGGGCGCTCTAGACGGGAGTATTTGCAGCAAATGTTTGAGGACATGAGTTGTAGCTCTTATGCTGATCTAAAGAGGATTGCAGAGGATAGAGAAGAGTGGAAATCGAGATGCAAGATTTTGTTGCCACAAACCAATCCACCGGATCGATACCACGAAAAAGAAGATCGTTAGTTATCTATAAATATTGGAGTATTGAAATATATTGTAAAATCCGCAAAGAGCATTTCAATGTTTCCAAAAGTTTATTTTGTATTCAAAACGCAATCACTTTTTATTACCTATTATGTAGAACTTGTTGTAGACGAAAAGTCTTTCCGTGTACGCCTTTAATTTCTTGTATCAAACAATTCAATGGCAGCGTGACCATTATTTTCTCAAAAATTGAAAATTCAGACCCGAAATAATTCAAAATGACATACGCCACAATAAAGTACAAAACAGTGTGAAAGCACAAAAGGTATATAGCCGTAATGAATAAGTCACAATTTATTTTCTCAAAGGTAAAATATCCGCACCTGGAATACAAAGTGTGGCAAGTCATTTAAAGTTCGCACGGGACTCTCGACTTTACGGTTTACTTTTCAGGTACGAATATTATTCATAAATTGGTCTGACCGCAAATGTTTGTGACTTTCACGTTATGGTCAATTCTGTTTTCGCAACTTTCACGGTCGAAAACATTATTTTATTTGGGAATTACGCACTCGGCTGCTCTGCTTTGAAATGGTTCTAAACAAAAATGATTTGAACAAGTCATTATATTTTTGTTTGAGTCATCATGTAAAAGCAAATGGTTAATTGGTAGTTTACGTTCAACCCTTGCTTTACGGTGATATGTTTTAACATCCTCCTCTCTCTCAAAAAAGGTGATAATACGACGCGTGAGGGCAGGATGAGGAGCAGGTCAGCAAGCAAAGACATTATTTTGAAGCACATTGATTATATTTATGTTTAACTATACAAGTTTCACGCCAAGCGGGAGGACATGCCGCTGGCCGTCATGCGACCTTTTCGATCGTCAACACATAACTGACTCGTCCGGCCCGTGGTCGGTCACCTGCGTCGTCAGTGGCAAAACTATATAACTAGTCCCAATATGGCGGACACATAAATGTAAAATGTATGGCAAGCGACAAAAATAAGAGGCGAAAGATTGTACATCGAGGTTTTCAGTGCCAGTTAGCAAGGGCTACATCGTGCTGATGTCAGTATTTACTATAATATGACTCTTATAATGAGAGCTCATAATTTTTGTATTCTTCCGTAATATTATTAAGTACTAAATATAATTATAATAATGTATAGTTTATTCATTGGTAGTGACATCAGCATAATAAAGCTCTTGCTGAATGGTTTGGAAAACCTCGATATACAATCTTTCGTCTCTTATTTCTGTTCGCTTATCGTACATGTATTGGTCGCCATATTTGCATTTTGGACAAGTCCGGTCACGGGTGTGACGTTAGTTATGTACATGGATGCGCCATTAATTCTGTAGATCGCTACTTGCGGTGCTTGACAGCATATTACGAGAGCGGTTAGTCGTCAGTCAAGTCTCGTCCGGCCTGGCGAAACGTCATGTAGCGGTCGGAAGAGGAAATCAAGTGTTTATTCAAAATAAATGCGAATTGTGCTATAAAAACAAGTTCTTATGCTTTGTGATCTGCTCCTGCATACTTTCTTCATGCAGCCACGTGACAAACCTGCAACTTGTCGTAATTTTGAATACGGGGGATGTCAGTTGCATTGAAAAAAAAAAAATGTGGAAAAATCGAGGATAGAAAATCACGCGTCCTTGTCATGTATCTGCGCAAGCGACTGCGCAGACGAGACAAACTTGTTGGATCAGGGCACATGAGCGGCTTCGTGAAAGTTTTATTTGTGTGTTCAATAATCATATTTTATTTAGATCTGTATGTGTGTCAATTTGTTAAAAATATTGGTATCGAATGTGGCAAATCTCCATGCAGCGATGGCTTAGACATTAGTTTCACATTGCATCTTCTTATCCTGCTCTATAAGCTGTTAACATGGTAAAGCAATAATGTTGCAAATGAATCTGCCCTCCGTAAGCATACCAGTTGCGCTACAAAATCTAAGGTTTCGTTGTTATATGCAACTAGTCAAGATCAAGGCAGCGATTTAATTTTAACTAAATTCCTCAATTATTATCTCTCAAGGTAGCGGTTTTCATAATGACAAACCTACTGCATACATTTTCCAACCCGCTCCATCGCTCTCAGGTCTGAGGTCGACCTTTCGGGAACTTCTCTGTTAACTTCCCGTCAGCTCCCCACTAACTACTCCCCGTCAGCTCCCCGCAAACTCTCCGTTCATTCCCCATTTACTCCGCATCGACTCCCCTCTAACTCCCCATCGGCTTCCCTCTTGCTCCCCGATAACAACAACAACAACTGGTGACGGTCAACTTCAGAGGACCTTTCTGCAAAGGCGTAGCAAGGTTAGAACCATCTGCCCAGTGCAATACATTCTCTGGGACCAGGCACAGACAATATGAGCTCTCAGAACTGTAAAACGGTAATATGCGGTGTTTAAATACTACAAAAATGGAGCAGATATGATCAATTAATAGTACTATCTCAATATCAAACATATATCTGAAGAAAACATAGTCGTTAGAGAATTTTGCATTTAAACTTATCACGTTGCGTTCAGAGATCTAAATGCAAAATAATTCGATGCAGTTTGAATTATGACATTTTTGTAGAACATTGTAGTATTTCATATTAAATAATGATGTAAGTTTGTCCGGATGAAAAATAGTTAATTCCAAAATCCGTAGACCATAAAAATTAAAACTCAGTAGTTTTATAAGGTGTTTTATTTCATTCTTGAATCAATAAAAAAAGTTTGTCAGCAGTTTCTATGAGATTATTGATAAAAAAGCTTAGTTAAGTAACTGAACGTTTTTATATACAAGATCAAATATAAATATATATATAATCGTGTCGGAAACAACAGGATCAGATCCTGTCCGCCCAGTAGTGGGCGACGTCGACGGCGTTACTCTCGGCCATCATCAGTTTTTCCTGGGTGCAGCTGCTCGGACACAGCGCACACTCCAGAAGGTGTGACAGGGTCTGCTCCACGCCGCAGTCACATTCAGTCGGTCCGCTGTAAAACTGCCAGGCTTTTATTTGTGTCCTCGTCTTGCATACTCAGGTCCGATGTCTGTTAACACTATCCAGTCCGATTACACAATATGTGTGTAATAAATAACCAGGCCTAACGTTAAAGGCTGGTCACACAACTTGTGTATGATCGCTTCGCCAACGCTCAGTGGCCGATTATACACAGCTTGTGATGATTTTTCAAACTTTAGTGGTTGATCACACGGTATATGTGTTGTTTTTACTTTCGACCATAATTCAATGATCTCAAACCTTATCAGTGAGGGTCATATTTAATTTTATTTGAACACATGACGATAGACTTAGCAATTCCTTAAAAAAACAGTCGGCCTCCAGCGTAAGTTTAATCGCGTAACGCGCGGACTGGATAGTGTTTTAAGGTACCACCATATATTTCACCCCTGGTTGTATCCAGGGGCTAGGTGCTCTTTCGGGGCATCTAGCGATCTATTCCCCTCAGTTGGGCTTCTCCACATGTTCAGGCGCAGGGCTTAAAATAAAAATTAAAGTGTTATTATTCATTTCACATACTGACATATTTTAAATTAAATAAGCTGTATGCAACAGATCGTTTTGTGTTCAAAAATACAAAAACTGTTTGCCGCATTCGTAAGTGCTTTCTATGACCCCGGAAACAGTTGGTAAGAAAAAAAAAAAAATAGAAAAACTACATGCCTTAAATAAGAACAGTTCTACTATGAGTTTTAATGACTCGACTTGAGTTTATGATATTTGAGGATTGAAATATGGTAAATTTAGAGATCCCTCAATGCGGGACTCATTCTAGTTACGCTGTTGACATTTGGACCTTTCAGTTTCATCCGAAAGGTCCAGGAGTACATCACATCGGTTAATATTGTATTAGTTGTTCCCGGTGACCCGTGTTGTGTGCGCTAAATAGACTTTTGAGACACGGGTCGACTTTTGAATTGATTCCCAGGAATTCGTACACGGAGAGCATTTTATCTGCTTAATAAAATAAATAAGTCGGTTTATATTTTGAGATTTCCTTGTTTTGTTTGAATTATTTAATGAATTCGTATTTATATTTTTACGTAAAAACATACAGGAGAACACCGATAGATGGTGTAAGAATTGTTAAGTCCCTAAATGGAGCTTCTGAATAAGGTTGCCGTTTCGGTTACAATGCGCGGATCTAACTTTTATTATTTTAGCCGGGGGGAAATTTTCAGGTTTTTGATTACGCTATTATTGTACAATTATAAAAGTTTACCGATAATCTTATTGGGTTATGAATTAATTGAAAAGATGCCTGAACACTTTTAAGTAATAAGAACAGTATTTAAAATTATTGAACATCTATTGTCATAACAATAAATATTTATTTACCATGTTTTACATGGATAAGGTTTTTATATGTAAAAACATACAGGAGAAACTGACAGACAGTGATAGTAATTCTGAATTTTCATCTAAAGAATTCTATGGCGCTTCCCATGGTGCATATGGATAAGCGCTGCATGTGTAGTGTAGATCCGTCAACGTTAACGACTACAGCCCTAAATTCACGCATCATCCTTATTATTACAGAAATTTACTATAAATGGGTGGTCTTCACGGGACGACTTTCGTCTAGGGCCAGTTTTAATTGATATGCAATAACTGGCATTTTACGGGTAAGGGATCAAATTCACACTTACCGGAGGTATTTTAGAGCTTACAAATGAATTAAAAATATTGTTTTTATTTAATCTCCGTCGAGGATCGAATCCATGACCTTTAGCGTGCAAAGCAAACGCTTTACTTTTAAGCTATGCCCACTAGCTTATTTTTAATACGAGTGTCGCTTCTTTATTGGACTTCGAAATAGTATTTTTTAATAAAAATAAAATTACGTACATTCTTGTATTTATTACAAGCACTTTACATTTATTACATACACAAGTTACTATGACTGGCATTTTACGGGTGAGGGATCAAATTCACACCAACCAAGGCTATTTTAGAGCTAAGATATAGTTTTTTTTTTGTAAATCTCCATCGAGGATCGAACCCATTAACTTTGGCTTGCAAAGCAAACGCTTTGACCATTGAGCTATACCCGCCAGTAATGTAAACACATTTATTTGTTTTGTGCCCTTTTTGCTACTGGATTCATTACGTTGTGATTATTATTAATTGAATGCATTTTTTAAAAATAGTAATATTTTATTTTCTTCTTTGTTGTTGCGTACATCGTGTCGGATGCTACCCAACGAATAGGCACACTCAAGTGGCAATGGGCAGGACGTATCTGTCGAAGAGACGACGGTCGATGGGGAA
Source organism: Glossosoma conforme (assembly GCA_022606575.1). NCBI lineage: Eukaryota > Metazoa > Arthropoda > Insecta > Trichoptera > Glossosomatidae > Glossosoma > Glossosoma conforme. The sequence goes on from JAGTXR010000027.1 coordinate 582,355, forward strand.
GAAAAGTATTGAAATGGCGCCCAAGAACTGGCAAACGAAGCATTGGCCGACCTCCTACAAGACGGACTGACGATATAAGAAGTATAGCGGGAGTGACCTGGATGCGGAAGGCGGAGGATCTAAGAGGATGGAGACTCATGCGGGAGGCTTACGTTCAACAGTGGACGGACACAGGCTGATGATGATGATTGGATGAGTCTCTCATGGAGCCTGAAGTGTGACCTGAAAGGACCATCGTTCAACCCTGGATACTTAAAATAAGACGAAAGAATCGCAGTGAACAGTGGTTGAAAGCAACTTAAATTAAGGTATTGACATATTTAGTGTAATATTGCTTCAGATTCAGTGCTGGTGTTGACTGATACGAAATGTTTTCAGATATTTGATATTGTCACAAAAATACCGTGTTATTTGTGTGTCAAAAATGAGATACTTATGACATGGTTTTTGTTGTTACAAGTCCAACTATTTGCGTGAGTATCCCGACACTAGTTCTGAGTGTGAAGTCACTGACACTAAATATGTCAATATATTTATAATGCCACACTTTACTTACGTATGCTATTATGTACTTAAATGACGAATTGAAATCTAATATATTTTGTAATGTCATTCAAGGAAAAATATAAAGAATTGTGAAAATGATGATCTCGTGTCGCAAGTTCTGTATCATCACCTGCACAAGGCTCTCAAAATTTTCTGCTTGTCATTGCGAACGAATATTATTTTGTCGAATTTTCCGTTGCGTAAATTAATTAAGCCGTCACGTCTCATCAAGATTAAAAACGATGGACCTCTCAGGGATCGCGAATTTTCAAAACGAACAAAATTTAAATACGAGAGTTTTTTCACTGAAATGATATTACTCGTTGTATTATTCGCTGTTATGGATCGTTTTCACGCAAGCTGAATAACAATATCAAATATCAGTCTTACAAAGTATTATCAAAGGCCTTTATATGGACATCAGCATGATATATCCCTTGCTAACTGCTACCGAAAACATCGATGTACAATATTTCGTCTCTTATTTCTGTTCGCTTGTCGATATGCATGTGTTGCCATATTGGCATTTTGGCCAATTCCGGTCAACGCCGTTGAGCGCGTGACGTTAGTATTGACATAGGTCGATCGCCACTGTCATTCCGCCTGGGCCGGAAGTTTGAAAGTTTATCGTAAATATATGTCAATTTGCTTCAGAAAAAGTTTTTGTGTTATTAATCTGCTCCCCATCATGCCACCACGCGACCTAATAAAAATCTATTAAGAGCAGGATGTTAATATTTATTATTGTTGAATCGGAGTTGTGAGATTAAAATAATGATATCAGCTCGATATAGCCATTGCAGGCTGGTGCCAAAAACCTCGATATACAATCTTTCGTCACTTATTTCTGTTCGCTTTTCGTACATGTATGTGTCGTCATTATGTAATGCTGTTAGAAGGACTAGTTAAGTAGATCGCCACTTGCGGCGCTGGGCGACAGTTCATCACGAGCGTGCTCAGTCGTGAGTTAAGTCTCGATCGATCGAGACAAAAGTAACGCTATGTTATGGTCAATAGGGGAAACCAAGTCTTTATCAAAAATATATGTCAACGTGTTTCAGAAAAAGTCTGTGTGTTGTTAATCTGCTCCTTGCCACCACGCGATTAAATAACTAACTTAAAGAGAGGAGGATGTCAATGTAAGCATATGTGATATTTTCACAATATGTACATTTCTACATTTTAGTGTGTTTATATAACAAAAAAAGCAGCTGGTTCGATTTGGCATTTGATCGTTTTTTTTAATTCAATTGAACCAAAAATAAAAGATGCATCAAAAAGTTTTTTTTTCGTTCATTTTTGACCCTTTGCGTCGCGTTGCGGATCGTACATCATTAGGTGAGTCGATGTATGTCAAAATAAAAGTCAGCATGCAAATGCGAGCAAATGTACCGCTAATTAATCAATTCCCACAGCGGGGAGCCTCCACACTGAACAGAGTATTCAAACCGTTTCGCCATACGGACCGCATTGTATTTCACATCAAATAAAACATTTAATACAAGATTTTGTAATGTGCAATGAAACCGATAATGTTTATTTTCTTGTCATTTCCGTTATACATCTGGAACATATGATTACCACAAATAAGTACCACTTAGTTCTGTAAGCCATATCTGCACCTGTTGGTCAACCCCCTCTTTTCGTTCCTCAGCTTTTAGAACTTTGTTTATCAAGCGGCGAATATGCGGCACCAGTTTGGGTCGATCATCGTATTGTAGTCAAGTGGATACTGCCCTGAATGATGCATGCAGAGTCGTCACAGGCTGCCTCAAACCAACACCATTTCAAAACTATACCCTTTGGCTGGTATCGCACCACCAAACATAAGACGGAAAGTCATATGCGCTGAAAAAATGTGTAAGGCAATCATCCAACCGTACCGATGCTTGTATAATCAGATACTCCCAACACCCAGACTGAAGTTGCAAAGCAGATTTCTGAAATCCGCACACTTTCTCACATCCGGCCCTGAAAATGAGAGACTCCAGCTCTGGAAAAGAGTCGCAACAGAGAATTTTATTACTCCAAAAGAAGAACCTCCCAACTGGCAAAAACCTTGACTGGCAGATCTGGATATCCCTGAACAGATTAAGAACCGGAGTTGGTAGAACAAAGAACAACCTCGAGCGGTGGAGAATGATTCGGAAGGGAGAGTCATTATTGTGCGACTGCGGAGACCTACAGACCGCCTCACACCTAAGATCCTGCTCCATGTGCCCAACAACCTGCACATCTCAAGACCTTATGCTGGGCATTACACTGGCAATTGATGTTGTCAGATACTGAGTAAAAATAATTTAAAGTCACTGACACGAAGAAGAAAAAGAATACCTGAAATTTCACTTTAGAATATATATGGTTTTCGAATCCAGAACAAAAGTCTGAAGGCTAGAAGAAGATTTATCTTATAGTATTAAAGGTATATTTTTTGGTGAATACTACCCTTAAAATTTAACTGCCCTGCTGAAACTGAACAGTCCACAATGAAGCCTTCATTTTGAAGAGATGTGTGATGAAAATATCACAGTGATCATCACAATGCGTGTTTTATGCTTTTTACCCTGAACGCTTTTTACATTTTTTACCGAGAACTTGATTGACGTTCGATTTTATTTGCTTGGAAAATTGCATTGTTTCGCGAATCATTTGAATAATTAATTTCATTATGCCAACTCGTTCACTCGTTAAAAAACGATCATTTTTTATCGTATAAAGAAATAAATACTCGTATATTTTTGAAACTAATCTACCTACTGTTTTATAATATTAAATATATTAAAACATACGTCACTAACACGTTAAAAGAAAGTGCTTAGAGTAGATTTTTTTTCTTCGTGTCATCGACGTTTATTTATTTCTGCACAGTATCTGGCAACATCGATAGAACGTGTGTTGCCCATCATTAGGTCTTGGGATGTGTAGCTATTGAGTTGGGCATATAGGGCAGGATCCCAGGTGTGAGGTGGTCTGCAGGTCTCTATAGTTGCACAACAGTGATTCTCCCTATCAAAGCATTCCCCACCGCTCAAGGTTGTCATTTGTTCTACCTTCTCCAGTTCTTAATCTGTTCACGTATTTCCAGGTCTGCCAATCAAATTTCTGGCCAGTTGGGAGGCCTTCCTTTGGAGTAATGAAATTCTCGATTTGTCGCCAGAGCTGGAGTCTCTCATATTCAGGGCCGTATTTGAAAAAAAAAAGTCTTTTTAATCGATTTATGAGCTCTAAAATGCCCCCGGTTGGTATCAATTTGATCCCTCACCCGTTAAATACCAGTCATAGCCTTTAATTAAAATTGGTGGTAGACGACAATCATCCCGCGAGGACCACCCATTCATAGTAAATAACCTGTAATAATAAGGATGATCCGTGAACCTTGGGCTGGATTCTATGATGTTGGTGGATAAACACATGCAGCGCTTAGCCAAATGCACCATGGTAAGCATCATAGATTTTCACAGACAAGACTTCAGAATTACCATCACCATCGCTTGGTATTTTCCTGTATGTGCTTACATAAAAAATACAGCAAATGGACACTGCAAATTACCGTTTCACAAGTTCTTTTTTTTAGTTCATATTTGCCTTGCTCCTGAACACCTGTGTACCTGGAGATCTACATGGTAACATAGATGAATCCCTAGAGTTTTCAAAGCATGAGCTCGCGAACTTGAATAGACTGTGGCTGTAGTACCAGAGAAATATTTGAGTGCTTAATAATCAGCGATTTTTAAGGAGATCGGATGATGAGAACAACGCTGTCGAGGCCTAGGATTTTTTTTGTCATAAGCATGATGTAGCCCTTGTTGACTGGCACCGAAAACCTCGATATAAAATCTTCCGTCTCTTATTTCTGTTCGCTTTGTCATAAATTTATGTGTCCGCCATTTTGGGGACTAGTTATAAAGACCACCGCTAGGAGCGCTCGGCGAGAGCCATCACGAACGCGACTGTTACGTACGTCTCACGCTGAAAACGACAGCTGTTGATAGTTATGTGTTATTTGTAATGATATAGGAATTCGATGGTTTATTATACTTTGAGTATTATCGGGCGGACCTTCAATAAAGAAACAGTCCGTGAGCCCCGACCGATTGTTAGAAAGGGGGCCATAAATATTAAATAAGCCAAAAACGTCGCCCTTTGTTGGCCAGCGTGAGATGCGTCTATTCTCGGGAAGATGTCATAAATATTAAATATTCAGAAAGTGTTCCTTTGTTTAGTAAAGCGTGCGAACGGGCCTGGGATACGTTTCAGTTTTAGCCATAAAAACATAAACCGATGTTTATGGCTAGGATTACTTATCTCCAGGAACGTTTCGTATAGTAATAAAACCCTAAGAAAGGAATACAGACCCGTGCGACCGAAACTATTCCCACGGCCGCAAAAGTAGGTACCAGAAAATTAATGTATAAAAGCACCGACTTGAACGTTAAATAAATCAGTTTAGACTTGAATCTCTTGCGTTTCATTTCTATCTCCCACCCTCCTGAAGCCGCGCCGGCTGTCTGAAATCTGGAGAAATGAGGCTGTCCGCCCACTTCAGATTATAACTAGTTACCTTACAAGTAACTGGGAGAAGATGGTCTAGTGAAGAGCGGAAAACCGATACACGCCCGTAGAGCGGATCGTCAGCGGAACTGAAAGCTGTCGTCTACAGCGACAGTTGGTCCCCGCCCTTCGGCGAGAGATATTGTATTGTGGCTCGGCCAAATGCTAGCTCGAGCCATAATTTTGTAAAATTTTATCGTAAATATAATTCAATGTACTTCTGAAAAAGTCTGTGTTATCAATCTGCTCCTAATCCTGCCATCGCGCAACGGAAGAACTACATTTTTGAGAGAGAGTGTGCTATGCATAAAAAATAGTATGCATATATTTTTTAATAATTATTCTCGAATTCTTAAATATTTTTTTCGTGTACATTTTACGATACAAGAAACTACTTTTTTACCTCACCGTTCCCATTCATCTTTCAAATGGGTCTCTAGAGTATTTTAATTGAGTGCATATTAATTTTATTTCACCGGCGACTTTTTACTACACCTTTTATTGCTGCGAATGTTATATTTTTAAAGCATTTTTCAGTACCAGATAACACGCTTACATTTAACTGAATTTTCAACACAAGACTTCAGACTCGAAATAAACTCACTAGATTCTATTAACTGTAAATAATTTAGCTCGGAAAAAAAGCGTTTTTTCATTTAGACGTTTCGAATAATCAATAACTTAGAATCTCATTTAAATAATTTTCTCCGTGATACCTATTCTAGATTGGCATCAATTCACGCCTATTTCGTGTATTTTTAAGCTTAAATCACAAACAAATCGCAACCAGAGGATTTCATTACTCCTAAGGAAGGCCTCCCAACTGGCAAGAGCCTTGACTGGCCGACCTGGAAATCCCTAAGCAGATTAAGAACCGGAGTTGGTAGAACAAAGGACAACCTCGAGCGGTGGGGAATGCTTCGGCAGGGAGAGACACTATTGTGCGACTGTGGAGACCTGCAAACCGCCTCACACCTACGATGCTGCTCCATGTGCCCAACAAGTTGCACATCTCAGGACCTAATGCTGGGCAACACGCGAGCTATCGATGTTTCCAGATATTGGGAAAAAATAATTTGACGTCGCTGACACGAAGAAGAAGAAGAAGCTTAAATCGGCATTAAAGAATGTGGAATCATCAACATCACAATCGTAAGATTAAGATTTCGCAAACCAGTTACTTTTTTTTATCTAAGCACATACAGGAGAATACCGACAGATGGTGATTGTATTTTCTAAAGTCTCATCTGTGGAATTCTATGACGCTTACCATGGTGTATATGGCTAAACGCTGCATGTGGAGTGTTGATCCGCCAACGTTATAGACTACAGCCCGAGTTTCACGCATCATCCTTATTATTATAGGAATTAACTATGAATGGGTGGTCTTCACGGGACGATTTTCGTCTACCACCAATTTTAATTAATAGGCTATGACTGACATTTTACGGGTGATGGATCAAATTCACACCATCCGGGGTATTTTAGAGTTCAGAAATCGATTAAAAATATTTTTTTTTTAAATCTCCGTCGCGGATCGAACCCATGACCTTTGACTTGCCAAAACAAACCCTTTGACTATTGACCAACATCACCATCTGTCAGTATTCTCCTGTATGTGCTTACATAATAAAACGCCTTCGAAAGTTTAAGGTAATGCTTATGTGATATTTTTTCTTTCAATTCTTAAGCAACTTACATTCGCTTCTCGATTGACTGTAATATGGAAGGCTGCTTTGTCCGTTCTCTCATTTCGTCATTCGTCACAAATTCAAACCATCGTAACCCCAGTGTTCTAACCAGGCATCTACTCTCGAAACCTTTAATACGGCTGCATTGGATCTTAGTGAAAAATAAAGATTTACTAACTATAGAATAAAAGAAATATTGAAAAAATCGCTTATAAAGAATAAATAATATATATATCAATATGAATAATATCACCTTGAGACAATACCAAGAAGGTAAAATTGTTCATCAGTAAAACAGGTAAATTACAGTACAGGTAAAAAGTGACTGGTTATAAAGTCCGCGCCGGACCTATAAGTAGTTGTCCATTCAATTTATATTCGGTTCGAGACCCGAGTGGTACTTACTAAAATAAATAGACTGTCGGAAAGTAATATTATTAAACTTTTGAATAAATGTAGACTGAGTGAATAATGAAAAATAATAAAAAATATATACAAACTCTGAATATATACTATAGAGACGTCTATTGTTATTTGATAAACAATGATATAAATGCAACTTATTCCGTACAGCAGTTCGGGGAGATGATGGTCAAGCGGTCAAGGGTAATGAACTTGAACAAATGGTTGGTTACAAGAATCACTGGTTCGCATCCCACCTCTGCCGATATTTTCTCTGAACGAATTGATGCGTATAAAGAATTTGTTGCATTATAGTATATGTATATTTAATAACGTAATATATATCAAGTTCTAAATGATAAAGTTAAATTTTCTATTGGTGAAATATTATTAAATTAATTTATGAAGCATGAATGATTATCTTCTTGCTTTCACTATCTCAAGAACTCCTTAATAAATACAAGGCTTTGTATATTATTATGTAATAGATGAACGGTATTTAGCTGAGCGCAATAATTCAGTACTGAAAATATCACGAGTAGTTGTTTAATTATTCCTCTTGGAATTTAAATTAATGAGAACTTTACATCTCAACGAGCCTTAAAGGGTGGATGTCTCAACATTAATATTTCCACTTGGAAATTATCAGGGTACAAGTCAAACGGATTTTCCTGAACGAAGTTTCATGAAACTGAAAAAGTTCGACGTGTTTCAGGGACCAACAGAACGGTCGTCAATTTCAATGAGTGTCTAGTGTAATCAATCAAATATGTACGGGTTGCGTGAGGTGACAAATTAATATGAATCATCAAAGTTTACGATTGAATGAAAATTGGATTGAAAAGTTAAATTTCTTATATAATCGTAATTTGTTTGTCAGGCAATTAGAAATCACGTTGTAAGTTTAATACTAACAAATTGCAAGGGCTAAAAATTTTTGTAATTTTTTTACGTTTAAAACATAAATAGCTTATGAAAACATATATATATCTTATGAGACCGAAACATATAATTGCTTACAATAAATGTGAATCAAAACTACATATTTTTAATTTGTTAATTTTTTAATGAAAATTCCTTTTAAATTATAACTTTATACAGTTAAGATACGTAGGTGGACCTTGCTAGTACAAAAGATGACGCAAGAACTATACGACTAACAGTTCAGTGCGGTGGGAAATCGTGAAGACCATATGCTCTATCTATAAGAACAGACTTGGAAATTATCATATTACTCAGTGCTTTTAATAAGCTAGATCTTTACATTTAACATATGAGCCATACATAAGGTGTTAATTGCTCTCCTCGATAATACGGCGTAAGTGAACTAAGTGGTCATCGCTTTGTTGAAATACCTGCATACATCGTTAAATTTTATCCAATTGATTGATCTTCTTCTTCGCGTCAGCGACGTCAAAATATTTTTGCCTAGTATCTGGTAACATGAGCGAAATATACTCGTATATGTTTGCTGTGAGCTCGTTCTTGAAAAAAAAAGTTTATGTATGCAGCAGGTTTTCATATCGAATTCATCGCTATGCAGTAATGATATAAAACTATGAACTATGAAATGCTGCGCTTGAGAGCGTCGTATAGCTCGCATAATTTTCAGTACTGAAAAAGCGTGCTTTATATTTCATTTACGGCGCAGCGTCGGACAATAAAGCACGAAGATTCCAAGAGCTCTGCAGTAAAATAATATCAACAGTGCGGCTGAAACTCACGATAAAAGTGACGTAAATACCCGCAGGCCATGATAAAACAGAGCATACATTACGATTATAAAAACGGTCTGCGATAGAGCGCGAGTACTCGGTCAGGGGGACGAAGTCGGGGTCCCCTGACAGTTTTGAATTGTCACGCCTCGGGGAAAGACCTAACCGCTACGAGCACAATGGGAAGTAGTAGAAAACTGAGTGTAGTATACGTTCCAATGGGCAGTGCCTTGACTATAAATATAATATATAATGGAAACTTTTTTTTACGTACACACATACATAAATATACTAAAATATAGTAATAATAGGTCGGTGATCTTATTTGTAGATTCTGTGAAGCTTATATATAAAGCTAAAGCTAAGCGCTGCATGTGGAACATTGATCTTTTGATGTTATAGACTGCATCCCACAATGCACAAATCATCCATTTTTTACAGGAATTCTGTATTAATGGATAGAGTATATGGAATGATTTTCGTCTTCTATCAATTTTATTTTAAAGACTATGACAGGCTTTTTATTTGCCACTGCAAAACTGAATATAGACCTCCTTTTAGATCCTCCGCCCTCTGCATCTATCCTACTTCCGTTATTCTTCTGATGTCGTCTCAACGTTTATGTACAACATTTTTTCCCATCGACCGTCGTTTCTTCGACAGATATATCACATTTTTCCTTGAGTTGGTATTATTTGGGAAGCCTCCATTACTTGAGTTCTTCTTTGGATATCCTCGTTTTGGATTTAATATTTTAGATACTCGCCTCTCATGGATATCTCCATGACACATTGAGTGACCATTATTTTATGGGTAAGATCTGTGGTTAGATTTCACGTCTCTGCTACTGAAATAATGCATTGGTTGAATGCCTGAGTCTTTTAAGACATTGTAGATTTTTGCTTCAAAATATATACTAACGTTTCCAAGCTATTTATGCTTATTACGAAAATTTCCTCAGATAATTTATTTCGTCAAAGTTGGATCAATTGTCCTAGATAATTATATTTATTCAAAACATCGTTTTGTGTTCCTCCAATGAAAGTTGAAATCTAGGAAATATGACTTTATAGTATCATATCTTTAATTCAATCCATGTTAATTTTAAAACAAATTTAGTTCAACGCTTCAATAAAGGCATGTCTTGAAGCTTGATAGGTGATTCAGCTATAAGTACTTTGTCATTTGCAAATGCATCGGATATAGAAAATGTACTATCCGTTTATATTTATTGCACATTTTGTCAAGATAGCAGTTTAAATTCATCTTCTTGAACATTTGTGAAAGGCTTGTATGATATAACATCTCCTTGTCTAAAATTTTTGCTTATGTTAATATTACAATGTCAAAAATGTACTTAAATTTACAAAATACCAGTTGTTAACGTCTGTCGATTTCTTTTGAGAATTTATTTTGACCTAGTTAGTTTAACTTTTACAAAATAAGTGATTTCATATAAAATGCATAAAAAATAATATTCAGTCACTAGTTTATTTCAACAGGATGTGAGAAAAGACCAGGGGTACTACGGTAAGGTGACTGCAGTAAAATAGGTCACTTCTCGCCGGGCAGTTTCTTCGTGATCTAAGAAATCTAAAATGAGAAATAACGACCAAGACGAGACTGAGATGTTAACGTCCCGCTGATATTTTTCTCTGGGAAATTGTGGCGTAAATAAGTATCAAGAGCATTAATCATAAAAATAAGTATGAAGGATGAAGCTGCGCAGTGAATGCAATCCTGAAATCCAATTTCAGCGCGAGTTTTCATGTTATTCAGTGCACTTAGCTTTACTCTGTCATCATATTAAGATTAAGATTGTTCTTACAGGAAATATTAATGTTATAACGAATTGAGTAAGAGTCAATTGTAATAATAAAGTCAATTTACACACAAAATTTTAGTTAAAAACACACAAATATTGACATATCAGTTCAAGCGTCTATCATTTTTTTTTTGCCGATTTGTTATTGAGAGAAATGTCAAATAAGATGATGTTTTCAATAAATATGTATTTACTTATCAATTATTGAACATTTGTATGGATCTTCAGTAATCAATATTGATAAGAGTATTGAAATATATTCTAAAATTCCACTGAAAATAACTCTTAAATATTTTTTTTATCAATATGTATAAAGTTTTTTTTTTGTTTTCATATGAGTACATAAGTTTTTACAAAACCTGTCCCATACTGTTTTTGAAGACCCGGATCCGTTACAGGATGCACGCAAAAAAAACTACTTGTTCAAAAGAGTGGCTGAAGGCCTTTCCGTGATTTTAGATGCACTGATTAGATGTAAGATAGACTTCAGTCTGAAGGCTGCAAAGTTAGCATACTACAGCGTGTCTCTAATTGTCTTCTTTGGTAAAACGTTGCTAACCGCGAAATACGTGGGGGAAGATGAGAAAATGGTAAGGTTGGGAAAGGAATTATGTGAAATGGCACACATCAGTTAGGAGTCATTACTTGCATCTGCTAAAGTCTCATCTTCGGATTCTACGACGCCTACCATGTTACATATGGCAAAGCGCTGCATTTGCAGTTTTGACCCGTCAAAGTCATAGACTACAGCCCGACATTCAAGCATCATCTATTTATTACAAAAATTTACAATAAATAGGTGGTATTTACAGGACGACTGATGGATACCACAAATATTGATTGTTAGTCTACTAGTATTTTACGAGTGAGGGATCAAATTCACATCAATCGGGGCTGTTTATAAAGCTTAAAAGTAGACTAAAATTACAATTATACATCAAATTTTATACGCATCAATTCACTAAAAAAAATATCGGCATACGCGTGATTCGAAACACGAATAACTCATAATATAAAAAGCTTGTGAATAAATGTTGACTGATTGAATGATGAAAATAATAATAAACATACTCAGAATATATACTACAGAGACATCTATCGGTATACGATGGTAACGGTGGTATAAATGCACAAACTTTCACGTATCTGCTCAGGCGGAGAATGTTCGTGTGGACTGCGCGATGTGTAGAATAGAGCAAAGGTTGCATGGCTCGTGGTTCGAATCCCGCGTCTGCCGATATTTTTTCTGAATGAATTGATGCGTATAAAATTTTATGTATAATTGCATGTTTGTATTTAATAACTTTTATTTATTTATTACTTATTGAGTCTATTTCCATTCATATTTGAGCACCCACTGTTTGGTTCATAATTTAATTTGCCTTCTTTATGACTCTTTTTGGGATCATTTTACCGATGCTCTGACCCGACCTATGTACCTATTTTACCGTTTCAGCTTAACATGTTTTCCGATAAAAATAATAAATGTCTACAGTTTTATTTTATTCCGTGGCATAAAAGACTCGCCATCAACCTAAATCATAAAAGAATGTCGTTTATATGTAGGAATATTTTATTGAATAGGTTAATTTATTTATTATTATATACTCTCGTATATCCATACTGATATCAAGTCCATAAAGCAGGCTGCTGTCGAAAACCTCGATGTACGAAGTTTAGTCTCTTATTTTTGTTGGCAGCTGACTTTTTTTTTATGTAAGCACATACAAAAGAATACTGTCAGATGGTGATAGTAATTCTGAAGTCTCTTCTGTGGAATTCTGTGACGCTAACCTTGGTGCATATGGCTAAGGGCTGCATGTGGAGTGTTCATCCGCCAACGTCTTAGACTACAGCCCGAGATTGACGTATCATCTTTATTATTACACGAATTTACTATGAATGGATGGACTTTGCGGGACGACTTTCGTCTACCACCAATTTTAATTAATAGGCTTTGACTGGCATTTCATGGGTGAGGGATCGAATTCACGCCAACCGGGGTATTTTAAAGCTCAGAAATCGATAAAAATCCTTTTTTTATTTTAATATCCGTTGGGGATCGAACCCACGACATTTGGCTTGCAAAGCAAACGCTTTGACCATTGAGCTATACCCACTGGCAAGAACTTGCATACATAAAAAGTGTTTAGTCTAGATTTAAGGAGTATAATAAGGTATCGTGCTTTACCACCATTTTGATTTGTTTGACAGATCTAGTTCGGTAGATAACCACTATATTAATGTTGGCGCTGCACTGTCATCGTTTACGGACGCTGATTGCTCAGTCGTCGGTTTCCCCCTAGACCGCATCCAGTAGCATGTTGTGATTCGGCCGGGGCCTGAAAGCATACGCTCCGCTTTGCATCGAAAGCTTGTCAATCTCTGTCAAAAATACATCTGCTCTTTATCCCTCCACCACGCGTTCTGTTAACTATGCCAGCGACACGAAGTCTTTTTTTATTGATGATTAGATTGAAATCAGATGATTAACCCAATGCTCCGTAGGCTTGGACCATTTGGTTCCAATGTTTATCATCACACGCAACATAACTAACAAACATCATTTCCACGCTGCGTATACAACCGCAGTCTTCTTCTTCTCTTCGTAGTATCAATCCGGTGGATTGGTTTGCAGCAACAGAATCCTGCATCTCGATCTCCATTCCATTCCACTCCACAACCGCAGTATCCAAAGCATATTTTGAGTGATTTGTTGGTTGAAATTTTACAAGAGATCTGATTACTAGCCCAATGGTGCCTAAGTTAAGACCATTTGGTTTCAAGGGTTAACACGTTAACACGCACGTAAACACCAAACATCCTTTACATGTTACGTCTGGCCCGGCCGAACATCAAATGTTGTGTGAAAACGTCTATAATTTGTTCATTATTAAAAATAAACCTGGATTAGTACGAAACATGTACAGTGGCTTAAAAAAAAATATTACTAATTCTAATAAAAACTTTTAAATTTGTAAAAAAGTATTTCTTAAAAATAAACTATGTATGAAGATTTTCATCGTGCGCTTAAAAAAATAAATATGCATTCATTTGCATGGTCAATGCGGGTTTTCGAATATACGATCACTTTAATAAATAACAGGGGGGACCAAATAGAGGCGCCCTTCCGTTATTGGTCGGCGCCCGAGCAGAAAATTTGTTATTTTTTCGAATAATTATTTTCCCGCCTGACTCGCTTCAATAACTCACTACCGGCCCCCGGTTCCAATTAAAAATGGGCTTGCCACAAATAATAAAATAAAGAAAAGTTAGCAAAAAAGGCGAATGGGGAACGGCAAAAACACAGCAAAATGGATTCGCAAAAAAAACATGCAGGAACACACGTCGATGAGTTATTTCGCATTGGAGCGATACGGTTTTATGGTCGATTTCATTTCCATACGTTACGGCTATGGAAATTATTATGCATCGATGCACTGCTGCAGATAATTTATTCGTTAAGAACGATGGTTTAGCGTTTGAACTGCATTAGTTTTTATGATAAATATTTATTTGAAAAATATTTATTTATCTAACAAAACACAAGCTCCAATAAAATATACATAAATTTATAAAAATACCCTTAGCACATGAATAAAACAAGATTCAAGAAGTAGAAAAAGTGTCAAATCTTTTATCAAGAAATTACAAAACATTTTACATTCTAATTCATACTAACATTTATAAGTGCGGCGTTGTAAATGTATTTACACATTCAGTTCTCACACTCAGAACCAGTGTCGGGATATTCAACGCAAATAGTTGGACTTGCAACAACAAAAACCATGTCATAAGTGTATCATGGTTGACACACAAACAACACGGCATTATTGTTACAAAATCAAACTTTCAACATTTCATATCGGTCAACACCAGCACTGAATCTAAAGCAATATCACACTAAATATGTCAATATCTTCACTCAAGTTGGTTTCAACCACTGTTCACTGCTATTATTTGTGTAATAGAAAATTATCTAAATTAATGCATCATGAGATAATTTTTAGTTTCGCTGTCATTGAGGGTTTTACTTGTAGTTCACTTGTAAAAACATTTTTTTTAAATAAATTATGTTTTATTTTTACTAACAAACAGAATTATTTTTCAAAAATAACAACGAATTCGGATGCATCGCAAATTGTTGATTAATTTTTTTCCGAACTTTGACAAGAAATAATGAAAAAATTCAAAAAAAGCAACCAAATAATTAATTTAAATAGCAACCAATATCTGGTACAAATTTAAATATATTTTTTTCAGATTGAAAACAATTTTTGATATTTAATTTAAGACAAGTTATAGAAGGTTAGTTTAGGCCATGTTAGGTTAGGTTAAGTTCGATTGTAGAATGTGTTAGATAAAAAAATGTATTTTATATTTTGACCAAATTTTTTTTCTGTCCGAATAAGACTTACATTTAAAAATTAGGAAGATAGAAGCTCATGTTACGCAAAAATTTTTAATTATTTAACCATACTTCATAAAGACAGATAATCATAAAAAAAAGACGAGTTTACATACATCCAAAGTTCTTGAGCTCAGTGTTATTCTTCGATATTTACTATTGTATATTACTGTAATATAATCACTTTTAAAAAAGTGCAGTAATATATTATAGTTCTTATCACGGCTGTAAAAATTAGTATCGGCAAATTTTCTTGACTAGATATATACAAATGTCTTCGGAAAAGACATAACCAATAGCAACTGAATAAACTGAGTCATAAAATTTGTGGTGATTATCTGCTCTAGATAATTAACTGAAGAAATACATTTGTATTAAAATATTAATCACAAAATTTATACGCCTAATTTTCAGTTCACTTTAGTAAAACGTACAAAAAACGTGATTGTTTAATTGGCTGATTGTTGCTTAACATTCTAACTGAAGAAACTTCCAGGCTTTGAACAAGGGCTAATAGAGATTAAACCAAAAGTTACCTGGAAAATTCTACACTGCCCCCTTCACGGCAGAAAGTGAAGTAACTATTATGCAAATAACTTCAGCATTTTAAATACTACATACGTTTAAAACGTATGTTTTATAATGCAACTTTTCCTACATAATATATTAAGTTGAGTTTTTATATTGCTCTAATGTATAAGAAACTTTTAACCTACATTAACAAAAAAACCTTGTCTTCCAGGTTATTATGAGTCCACTAATAATGCACCTAGTTTCTTAGATGAATCTTCATATTTATTGTTACCCTGTTTTTGGTAATTGACCAACACTAGTTTTATTATATCTATCGTAAATTATTTCTTTTTTTTATTCTAAAGACAGTTAAACGAGAAACTATATTTTTTTTGGCTAGCATTTTCTCCATTTTAGGTAAGATTTCGTTAACGTCAATTCGAAGGCATTGGCTTGAATCTCTTTTTAGGACAAAGAAGTCTAGGCCTGCTAGTGTCGCGCTAATTATCCGATTTCCTTAAAAAATCAAATTCACAAATCACCAAAGAATATGCTTTGGATACTACAGCTGCCTAACTTCAAGCACTCGGACTTCTCTGCTCTGGAAGTTGGCGGGAAGCCAAGCTTCAGAGTTTGCAGTTGCAGATATGTCCCACAACATGGAATGGACAATGAACGCTGATAACATAAAGTGGCGGCAATTCGTGGTGACCATATCTTTCATTTATAGATCGGATATGTGAAGAAGAAGAGTTTATATTGAGCATGCTGTTAAAAGCTTCATAAATCATACGAAAAGCTTCACTAACAATCTATTTGTAGGTCCATGCCAATATACTTATTTATTATGAAGTTGTCAATAACATTACTTAAATATACATATACTAAACATAAAATTCTTTTTTTCAACGCGTCAATCCAAGCACAAAAATAACGGCAGAAGCGGGATGCGAACCGCGGACCTTGGAAACCAACTATGCCCAGGTATTCATACCGCTCGGCGAATCTAGCCATTGCTATGCCCAGACTAACTTGCGATGAAACTAGTATTTATATCATTGTTATTATCGTACGACAGATGTCGCCATAGTATATATTCAAAGTATGTATATTTTTATTATTATTCTATCAGTCTTCATTTATTCACAAGCTTAATATATAATATAATATATATAATATAATATATATAATATAATGTATATTTAAGTAATAATAATGTTGTAATATAGTCAATGATCTATAAAAGTAGATTAGAATATTGAAATAATAAAATAATATTCTAATAAAAATTAAAAAATTAATTAATTGTCAATAACAATTGATTTGGTGCTTAATGCACAGATGCCAGAGTTTCTTAAAAGTGTTTTATGTAGGCCATATGCACTCTTATATTTGTAAGTAAAAATATAAACAAGAGTGCATTAAAAGAGATATGTAAAATATTTATTTAATTAAAATAATATTTTTTTGAATTGCAAGACAAGTTTGCACAGTTTAAATTGCATGCAATCGTAATGCTGCACTTAATGAAGCTTATTCGCAAATTCACCTCTCATAAGTAAATGCACTTTCGCAAAATGTTCCCCTGTAGCTGTTTCGCAGGGAAATAATACAGCCTTTGAAGGCTGTAACAAGCTCGAGTTGTTAGGCGAAAACGTCTTTTCTATAGAACGGAACATCACTGAGTAGCGTTGCACCCAGTGGAGTAAAGAACTTTCAAATAAAGTTTAATGTAGTTTAAAATTAAGATGGTTTTTACCATTAAGTTTTTAAGTAATTTTTGAGATGCAAAAAAGTATTATCAATTTTTTTTTTACAAAACTGAAAGATGGAATACAATCATCATCAGCCTGTGTCCGTCCACTGTTGAACGTAGGCCTCCCGCATGAGTCTCCATCCTCTTCGATCCTCCGCCTTCCGCATCCAGGTCACTCCCGCTATTCTTCTTATATCGTCAGTCCATCTTGTAGGGGGTCGGCCAATGCTTCGTTTGCCAGTTCTTGGGCGCCATTCCAATACTTTTCTTCCCCATCGACCGTCGTCTCTTCGACAGATATGACCTGCCCATTGCCACTTGAGTGTGCCTATTCGTTGGGTAGCATCCACTACTTGAGTTCTTCTGCGTATTTCCTCGTTTCGGATTCTATCTTTTAGCGACACTCCGAGCATAGATCTCTCCATAGCACGCTGGGTGACTTTTATTTTATTGGTAAGACTTGCTGTCAGATTCCACGTCTCTGCGCCATAAGTTAATACAGGAGGACGCATTGGTTAAACGCCTTAGTTTTAAGGCATTGCGGAATTTTCGCTTTAAAAATGTACTTTAGTTTTCCAAATGCTGCCCATCCCAGTTGTATGCGCCTGTTGATTTCTTTTGAGAAGTTATTTCGCCCTAGTTGTATTACTTGTCCCAGATAGGTATAGTCGTTTACAACCTCTATTTCTGTTCCTCCAATGGAAATAGGATCAAAGGTCTGTGAAATATGACTATTATAATATAGGAATACAATAACTTATAATTATTCACATATCCATTTCACATCTGGCAAATATTTTTTAAAGAAAATTTCTGAAACTCAATTTTGTTGGTAACCATTGCACATGCCTTATTAGAAAAAATAGCAAGACAATTTTTATAATTCTTATTGTAGTATTATATATCCGGTAGAAATTTTTACACCGTGGTGCCGTGAAACTAAAAGCACGATTGCCAAAGACCGTAATAGGACTACTTCTCGTCACCTGCAGGGCTCTTTGACTTGCTCTGGTTGATCTGAATATCTCTCCAGGCAAACTTATCTTCGATGGCTTGATAAACTCTGTCAAATAGTTCAGTGCAGTTTGTAGAGTCCCTTATAAGCTAAAAGGCAGAATTCGTACTAGATTCTAGCCGGAAATCTCAACCAATGCAGTTGGTGTATTATCGGACTAATGCAACATAATTTGGGATCGTTTCACATGAAAATGTTAATTTTGCGTCCGTTTTTTTTTCTTCTAACATATATGTTTCCAGATAACCTCCTTCTGCTTTGACTTAATGAGACAGCTTCTGTAGTTAAAAGGCATATTTTTGGAGTTTTTTTTAAAATTATGTATGATTAAATTGACGCTCCTAAAACCTAGATCATTTGTAGTCCTATCCAAATTGTTATTCAAGTGAATTATTAAGTAAGTTGTACAAACATTTAATCAATTTTATCATTATTTGAAATTTTTTAAATAGCTTGTCAGTCAATATATATAGTGCTGTTTATAAAAATATTGTTTTATTTTTTTATGTTCTTAATATGTTCTTATAGAGACCTCCATGTGTTGTACATTTGTTTTGGGACAAGATATAGAGCTAACAGAGCTGTAAAAATGGCAATTCGTGGTGTTCATATGCTCCAAGTATGAAGCAGATATGATAAAATAAAAAAAATAAAAATATATATCGAAATAATATTCTTAATATTGCTACAAACAAATGTACTCAAAGAAGTATTGGGAGATATGGGCTGATATGGGATGAGACATAAACCATAAAAGATAATACAACCTTGTGTTTAAATTTTGTGATGGCAAGGTGCTCCACTTCGAGAATAGACATTCAATGCCGTAATATAATAATTAGAATATAAATTTAGTTCGATTTTAATTTTGAAGCAAACAAACTAGTGATTTTATTTTCATATTATTCTTTGTAGAAAGAAAAATTATCAGTTTTAAGTTATGAAAGCATCATATTATACGCTACGTCAAAAAATTATAGAGCATATTTTATTCTCGATCTCAGTAATAATATTTTCGACTCGTTGAACTAGCTCTAGCGGCGTCTAATCGAAATTTTTCATTTCAGGAAAGCTTTCAAAATTTTCAGTCGCGCAATCCCACCTACAATAACTTTTGAGCTTTCGTTCTTTGATTCAATCTGAGAAGAAAAAAGTCTCGGAGGTCCTTTTTTATTTAATTTGTATTAATTTAATAACATTCAAATTATTTTTATTTGTGCAGCTAAAATAAAAGAATTGGTGATATACGAATAATACGTTTTCGTTAGATTGGAGTTAAACATTTTCAGTTGCGAATCTTACTTGCATGGTGACCGCTTAAGGGATACCTCGTATCGTTGGTGGGTTGAGTTCCTCCATGAGATTAAATGGTCCAAGCCCCTTCAGTCATTGTTTTATGGTCTTATTTTCTTTAAAATGGTGATTAAGAAAATTCCAAATATGCTTCGGATATTTTAACCCCCAGGGAGCTTTATTAGATAAAACTACGAGCTTGTACACAAATTGCTCCAGATGATTTGAAATAAAATAAATAATGGTAGCTGATATAACTGTTTAACGTCAATTTATAGTGGAAATTAACTCTTATTTTGTGCGCATATGTACAAAAACTTTTTAAATTTACTTCTAAATAAAAAACCCAAAATAATAGAAATGTTCCAGTATTGTCAATTTAACCATTTAGGAACCGTATCCGTCTAATAAATTTTCCGTATTGACCGTTCATTTTTTATATGTTCCTTGCTAACTTGTTTAATGTTTGTATTTTTACAGATTTGCAGGTTTCTCACATGATAAAAAATATCTTGAAAACGTAAAATCAAGGATTCGCTGTATCTATTAGAATATTCTTGCCAATAACCAAACTAATCGATTTATCTATGCCATTAATGATTACTTAAATTATATGGCCATAATCTAATAATTAGGAGTAAATGGAAAAGAAAACATTTTGTAATGTACAATTGGAAAACTGTATTTTCCTATGAAATATATGGTCATGGAATCATGGCTTTTAGGTTGAGCTGTATGTTTTGAATTTCTTCTGACCATTATTTAAACCACAAGGCCAAATCTCGCCGTGAAAACTTAAAAAGTTATGGTATATAGTAACCTGAATCCAAAATCAATTTATCTTGTACAGCTTAAAGTTGTGTTTTCCGTACACCACACTATTCAGTGATATTTCAATTCTTCACCCTTGATCGTCGTTCATTCACCGTCATTTGCGCGTCTCTGCTGTAGCCGCTATTACCCTGCCACTAAGTCGACGCCTCATAGTGCGCCCGCAAGACTAAGTGAATGCTCAAAGCCTCCATCTCTATCCGGTCCACGTTTCATGTATAAACAGTTCACAGATTTGATCCGGAGCACAGCATCGACGAGAGGGTAATTTTCCGAATCGCCGAGTTGGCTCAATTTCGCCACTTCACCGCAAGAAATAGACCCTCCTCACAAGCGAAAGTATTCCACGTCATTTTATTCAACCACTGCTGTACGCAGCACACACTCGAACGTGTCTATAAAAAGAACGTATAAGACGCAAGGTATCAGGAGCACATAATTCTAAGGAGATTCATAATGGATGTGATATCCGTTATGACATTGCTTTAACGAAATACTATTATTCGAAGGACACGGAATAGTTAACATACCTTTTAAAATATATGGTTTTCATTAAAATAATCTTATTTAAAGTCTACAGTTGTCAATATTATTTATTTCTAAAACGTAATGTACCAGAAGAACATAATTTTGAAGAGATGTTTATAATGCATACGATATCAGTTATGGCATTACTTATCTAAATTATACTATTGAGAGGACTCGTGATATTTTAAATTCCTTTAAACGTACATGATTTATAGGATAATAATCTTATATACAGTCTTAAGCTTTTGATATTGTTTACATATAAGACGTAAGGTATCAGGAGCACATAATTTTGAAGAGATGTTTATAATGCATACAATACCCGTTAAAGTCATTGCTTTTTTGAAATTAAATTATTAGAAGGACAAGGAATTTAGTTGATGTATAGTTTTAACAATTAAGTGTTATTTACTATGCCTAAAAAAAAATATTAATGGTTTATATATTAATAATGTTTTACTGAAGTCTTCAGTTGTCACTATTATTTATATTTATGAAACAAAGTATCAGCAGGTCATGATTCTAAGGAGATTTTTAATGCATATGATATTCTTTATGACATTGCCTGATCGAAATTCAAGTAATGAGAGGATTCGAGATATAGTTTACCTTGCTTTTAAAATATATGGTTGACTTTTATAACAATAATGTTTAAAAATGTCAAAAGTTGTCACTATTATTGATATTAAAGACGCAAAGTATCAGGAGTACATAATTCTAAAGAGATGTTCGCACTGTATATGATCTTCGTTATTCCATTATGACATGGCTTTGTGACGTCAGTTTGTGATAGAAATATGCGTCAGTTAGAGGAACGGACATGGTGATGACGATGACTTAAAACCTTGCTTTATTATTATAATTAGTAATATATAAATAAATCATTATTTATATATTACTAATTATAATTTTGAAAGATTTATCTTCTGATTCTACTGTTGCCCGCATACTCAATTATCCAAATACAGGTGATTCTACATGATGATAGTTCTATTATCTAGTCTTCCCACAAACTACCTGCCCGATGATTTGCCGTGATGGTGGCTTTAATTATAAATGGAGTATTTGATCTTTGAATTTGTAATGAAAGAAACCTTAACTATTGGTTATCCCTTGCCATCTCAAATAACCTGTTTTCATAGAAACCTGCTGATACCTTTTGTGTGGTAATTATGAATTTAAATTCCTGGTATTTTAATGTAAGGAAGAGAAGAGTTTTTGATTTTATTAAAATGCATACTTTTAAATTGACATAATCTACGACATGCTACATGCAAAGATGGTGACCAGTCTAATTTTTGATTCGCGTCAAATTTCGCTTAACTTTGATAATAAGTTTAATTTCGTTTAATCTAACGTTGCTTTCAAAATGACAAAGAAAATTAAGTGATTGAACTTACAGCGTAATAAACTTTGAATCTTTAACGCAAGAAAGTTTAACGATTTCTAGAATGTCTTCTATTAACTGCTGAAAAAATAAAGCTTCTTGCTGTAATTGCTAATTTCATTAAACTTTAACTAAGTTTCAGTTCAAAATCTGGTGTCTAAAGTCAGTCTTCATAATAAATGAGCAAATTCAGTTTCTCTACGAAGAGTCGAACTTTTCACAAGAATAGACTACTGAAAACTAGCAACAAAAATAATAAAGTTTCCATTTAACTTATTAATGAAATTCTAATTAGATGACAAAAAGAGATTTAACTTATATAAATTTATATCTAAGATGACCTTTTTTAAGTAAACAAATTAATTTTAAGTACAAACAATTTTATTTTTATTAAAAAGTTTTAAATTATTACGTAGGTAAAATTTAATCAATTAAATTCCTTAGCGATGTGCTTTTATCAATTTCATCGGGTTTTCCAGACTGTAGTGCATCTTCAACATGAAAATTTTGCAATTCAGTTTAATCACTTGCGTACTGTCAATGCATCATCTGTATATACATTATACATGGCATGAATATTTTGTTGCTTGGACAGTATTTTAATTTAATTTCATTAGAAAAGGCACCAATGATTGAGCCACTGTGTGGAAGTAATCGTTTTTATTCGCAAGCAACTCTTTTTATACTATCTGCAAAAATAAATAAAAATTAAAAATAAAATTTACCATGAAAAAATATAATTTGACAAGAAATAAAAGCTTTTTGTTGGGAACGAACGATATTACTTTTAGAACAACCTAAAGCTTCCATTAAGAAAAAAAATGTTTTCTTTGCTGCAAGTTTTTGCTACTACAGCGTCAATTTCTTATTGAATTAAAATAATGTACAATATCTTAAAAAATGCTACTTTTCAGACTGCATATTTGAGAATATACCAACGAAAAACTACTAAGTACATCAATACAACTTATTAACAAGCAAATCTTGCTTTGTTGTCTGTCAAAATATAGCATATTTTTTGTGCTTAAGTATGAGTTTGTCCATGAAAAATTTCAGTAATATCACATGAAATTGCTTTTTTTCAAAAAAAAATTATTTGTTAATTCAATACATACAAATTTACAGCAAACATCGTATTTTCGGAAAATACCTCCGATTGGTTGATGAAAAAATGTGATCAAAAGATATGCGTTTGACGTTAATTTGTATGTGTGTATCAATTGTATTATTGAGTTTTTTTATTATGTAAACTAAGGTAAAAGCTTTACAGTTTGTATGAAAACGTTCAAACAATGAAGTTTATTGTGAATTGTCTATTTAAAGACAGTCTTATAATTTCGGCATCTTTCATGAAAACGCATTTTTTTCTCGCTGATTTTTTTTTAGCGTGGCATTGCTGAAGCGATCTCGACTATTGGTGTTTTCTCTAAGAATCCATCCCGAAGGCGAGCTTTCCGAGCTTTCCGAAAGCTGCACGTACCAGCGCGGTGGTAATACTTTAAGCTGTGTACGGTATCCTTGCCAGCAGATGTCGTGGCCGCGATCACGGGAACTCATCGTCCCCACGTTGCTCCTCACGGTACCCGTAAAGAAGCTTGTTAACTCGAACCAAAACGTGATGGCGACTGCATATTGAAAATACGTCTCACCAGAGTTGTGAGATTTAAAAGATGTGGTTCACCCGCGTTGCTTATCCGCTTTCTCACTTTTCACTCAGAGCATTTACGCCCTTTGTACACAATAAGCAAGTGGCTTAACATGAATGCTTTCTTAGCGTTCTAAAACCACAAGTGGTTTTTTTTACATAAGCATCCTTTGTTCAACGTTTACGTTTAAAGTACAATACCAAAAGAAGGTTAAGCATATTGAATGTGGTACTCCAACTAAGCTCCACTTCTAATTCCATAAGTTTTTATTTTACTGCATTGATGGTTGTATGGCAAAATGTTAGTCATCTACATCACAGTAAGAACAGGCATTTTGTTATTTCTTCATATTAATTTTATACTCACTGAGTACTTAGATAAAGCTTAATAATATGATGATTTAAATTTTAAAGGACATATTACATACATTTAATTCAGTTTCAAACTGTAGATCTCTCGTGTAAGACTTCAGTGTATATTTAAAGTAATATGTAAGAATCACGAGTATTTTTAAATTAAATTTTAAGAAATTGCCTCTAACTTTTTTAAGAAAACTGAAAAATTATAAATAAGAAACTGGAAATGTGTATAATCTGAATTCGTTAATATTTTTGGGATGAAAACCTGTCATATATTTTATTTATCATCCTTTTTACAGCTTTATTATTTCAAGCACATCATTGCGGTGGCCATACTTGTTCAAAGGAGACTTTCACTAGACTTATCATTGACTAATTGAATTTAATATGAATAAACACATAACTACGGTGACTTATATTTATTGCTCTAATGCAATGCGGGTGTGAGTTGGGAAAAATTCAAGATGGTGAGAAATCTTATGGTTGAGTAAGTGTAATACTCGTAATATAAATAAGTAATCTTGGATTGCCACGAAAGTGGACCTAGTCCCTGGACACGACAGGGAGTATGCAAGACGAGGACACAAATAAAAGCCTGGCAGTTTTACAGCGGACTGACTGAATGTGACTACGGTGTGGAACAGACCCTGTCACACCTTCTGAAGTGTGTGCAGTGTCCGAGTAGCTGAACCCAGGAAGACCTGATGATAGCTAGGAGTAACGCTATCGACGTGGCCCATTTCTGAGCAGACAGGATCTGACCCTGTTGTTTCCGACCGAAGTCGTATCATTTCTACATACAGCAATTATTCATCGTTCAAACAAAACGTGTCATTGAATCCACATATGAGATACCTCAATTATTGCATAGTAATATATGTGTTAATAGAAAAACATCCTTCTTAACAACAAAGGCTTCTTTTCCATCTTTTTTTATTTTGAATTATAATGTTTTCAATGAGCATGTTTTTTACAGTCGATCTTTCAGGCACACTTAGAAAGGTAATGGCATTACCCGTCCAAGTGTACCTGAAATACTATATTTAGATTCTAAAAAGAAAGCGACGATAAATGCGTATTCATTTTTTGATTTGAAAAAATTCTTTATAATTTTCGAAATGGGTTCGACCCTCGGCTAAGACATCTTTCAAAAGGAAACGCGAGTAAGATTTTCTTTCATTTAATATTATACTCGTATTTGACGGATGCCAAAAGAATGTTTAAAAATAAAATATAATGTATTCAAGTGTACTTGCCGAAGCCATACATTTTTTCTGAAAGTTATCTTGTGATAACGTATTTTTTTCAAATATTATTCCAAAATATATATAATTCTGAATGTAATTGCTCAGTAATCAATGATGTGCTCCAAAAAATAAATTTATTTTAATTTATTATAAAAAAAATTGTATTTAATACCATACTATTTTTCACTTATATATTTAGGTTTAAAATCACATAAAAAGTCATAAGTAAAAAGGAACATAATCGTATGTTGTAATTATATGCGTATCAGAATCGAGAAAATTTCTTTTATTACTTTAATTAAATTTGAAATAAACAAATTTATATTACTACGATGAAATGACGTAAGGAAAAAATGAGTCTTTGATAATGAAGCAAATGATTATAACCGAATCAATTCAAATAATTATGCATATTTTGGAAATAATAGACGAGTAAGTTCACAAATGGCAGAATTAGCTGGCATAACTGTGTTAAAGTTTGTGGTGGATAGATGTTAACTATCGACAATAGCACATTGTTCGTTGGGTTGAGTCGCTCCTGAGGACTAATTGGTCTTGGAAACGTCGGGCTACTCATCTGATTTCTATAAAAAAATACCCCAAAAATGTGCTTCTGATTTTAATTCAGCCATTTCATTAAATTTCTAGTCTATGCTGTGGAGGTCAGAAATCATAAATGTGTCTATAATGATGAAAGTATTGTATGTGAAAAACTTTAAATTTCAGTTCACATTGTTGTGAATTAATATAATCTTCTTCCAACATTATTAAAAATACGACTATATATATATATGGCATTTTATGCAACAGAAAGTTGTCACTTTCATCATTTTTCAACTTGCTGGTAGATATAGCTCGATGGTCAAAGCGTTTACTTTGCAAACCAAAGGTCGTGGGTTCGATCCTTGACGGTGATTAAATATATATAATTTTTAAATAGATTTCTGAGCTCTCGAATTTGATCCCTCACTCGTAAAATGATAGTCATAGACTATTAATAAAAATTAGTGATAGACGAAAGTCATCCTGAGAAGACCCCCCATTCATAGTATGTTCCTGTAATAATAAGGATAATTTGTGAATCTTGGGCTGTAGTCTATGGTGTTAGGCAGATCAACAATCGAAACGCAGTGCTTAATCATATAAACCAAGGTAAGCGTCATAGAATTCCACAGATGAGACATAAAAATTACTATTACCATTTATCGGTATTCTCCTGTATGTGTTGGCATAAAAAAAAACAACATAAAAACACAAGTCTTCAAATATATCAGAACGAATGAAACATGACTAACACTATTTTCATAATCATTGGCACAAACATTTTTATTTGAAGCTTTGTGCACAGGTTTATCTTTGTGTAAAATATGAATAAAAAGTGTCTAAGACTTACTCTTCAACGAATAAAGATACTTCAAATTCATGAATAAATGCATTTCAGATTTGAAATACATGCATAAAAAATCCACGTCTTATATTCAAGTCCTTACGGCCGTTATAAAACGCTCCATCGAGAAGGAATAAAATAAATTTGCGAAAAACAAGCAGACACTAAACAAGTTTCCCGATCCGCAAGAGATCCCAGCATGCAGTGCTGGTTCCTGTAATATTATGACTGTTGGAGAAATATCACAATATTAGTATTCTCTGCCGGCGTAGACGTTGGCAGTCACGTAACGCATTGGTGCTTGTTCGCTCACACCGCTTATGTATGAACTCTGTTACGAAGTTTTCTGGACCAGAACACCTCAAACCAAGTATTTGAAAAAGACATTTCCACTGACCTAACATGATTAAATTGAAATGTCAACGTTTTATAAAAGTACTAGAAGATAACTACAATATATATGCGCGAAATTATGCGAGAAGGATTCACATACGTTACAAAATTAAAACAATTTTACTAGGACTAGAAAAAAATAATGAAAAAGTGAAACGGTAAATCGAAATTTAAGTATATCATGGAGCTTCAAGTGTGGCCTGAAAGGACCATCGTTCAACGCTGGATTCGTGTAAGACGAAAGAATCGTAGTGAACAGTGGTTGAACCAACTTGAGTGAAGATATTGACATATTTAATGTAATATTGCTTCAGATTTAGTGCTGGTGTGGACGGATACGAAATGTTGGACGTTTGATTTTGTGACAATTATGTAATGTTATGTGTGTGCCAACCATGATATACTTATGACATGATTATTGTTGTCACAAATCCTAACTATTTGCGCTGCGTATTCTGACACTTGTTCTGAGTGTGAGGTCATTGACACTTAATGTGTCAATACATTTACATCATCACACTTACGTTAGAACTTCAATAACGAATTACAATTGTTTATTTTGTAATGCCATTTGAAGGAAAAAAAAAATTGAAATTCTTCTGTTATGTATATTATTAACCATATCTGTTCAATATTTGGAGCATAAAGACACCGAAAATTGCTGTTTCACAGTTTTGTAAGCTCATATTGTCTTTATGTCTTGTCTAAGAACACCTTAATCTTCACGAGGTCCACATAAAAACATCAAGAGCCCGCAATTTTGCATAGACTGTGCCTGTAGTACCAGAAAAATATTTGGTTGTTAATTTATCAGGTTATTTAAGATGATCAGATGGTAAGCCCGAGCCTCCCGAGGCTTAGTTATTTTATGATCTCCTTAAAGGTGTATCAATTCTACCGGGGGTATATATAGAGCAAAGATTTGATTTAATGAATTTAAAATAAATCAATCTTGTTCGGGTTTTGAACCGACGAGGTTTGAGTGATAAACAATTGCGTTTACTACTGGACTGTGCAACGCGGAATGTCTGTGTTTATAAAGTTAAACAACTTTATCTTTATAAAAAAAACTATACAAATACATTTTTCTTACAAAAAATATAACGCGGTATTAAAGCATAAATGCTTTGGTTTTATCTGTATAAACTTAAGCTCTGAACTTTTTAACATAAAACACAAGCTTTCAAGAAATTTATGTAAGATGTATGAGCAGAGTGCTTTGGAAGCACTGAACAACGTCTCTGTGCAATATTATAAGCTGCGTTATGTTAACGTTATGAAGTGCACGGCCCGTCGTGTGCATAAACACACGTTCGACAGATAATGGTCTGAAAAAGCTCTGAAAAAAGCTCTGTCGTATCGGTTAAGCGACATTGCCAGCTTTCTATAAAGTAAAACACTGCACTGCGTGCAAGCGACTGCGGTGACTGAAATTTTCCTGAAAATTTCAAGTATACGATTTTCAGCTTGTTATATAATGTGATAGTCTTATATTTTTATTAAGTTTGATTACTTAGGATTTTGAAAAGAGAAGACGTTCATGTAAATATTAATTAAAGTTTGTTTTGCATGAAAAATGTACCGTTGGTTCTAACAACAGTTAGAGAATTAAACTGGTATCATCATCAAATCCGTTCCTATAACTGGAGCATAGACATCACGATCCACCACCGTAAAACTCTGTTAGCCACCTTGGTCTCCGCCTTATTCCACGTTAGCCAAGTCTACGGTTGCTCCACTGAGTACACTCAATACATAATTCCCGATGTCATTCCAGGACGGCGTAAGCCCGAAGACTTGAACTGTTACATTTGTAGAAAAACATTATCCAATATGTCAGGAGATTATATTTGCGAAATTTAGTTTAAACGTTAATTTTAGTGTTGAAAATGCGCGACATTTAACAGAATAGTAGAAGTTAATCAAGACAAAATAGAGATAATTATTTATGCTAACTTGAAAATAATAACTTGACCCAACAATGAAAAAGTGAATTTATCGATTTCTATGATTTAATTATCATATTTTTTTGTTAAATTAATGAAATTACTTTCCGAAGAAACTATATTTTTTCTGAAGCAATGTTCTATGTAAAGTTACAGTATAAGCTCTTAGACCTGGTTTTTTAATGATTAATAAAATAAAATATCAACAAATATTTTTTTTTATTGAAAGTTATACCATAAAACGCTTTTATAACGGTATACGAGTATAATGATATTTAAAAACATACCGTTATGAAAGCCGTAAAATATAAAAATATTGCCATCAATTTTGCGATTCCTTTTGTTTGCATGGCACTAAAAAGCTCAAGCGACCTTAAAACCCACTACTGCCTGTCAACTCTAACATAAAATTGAATTTGTACTTTGCACACCTTTCACTGAGCGCCACCTTCAAAGAGGCAGCGCGAAAGCCTCCCTAAGCTCCACCCATAAAACACGCCAGCCGCGAAGCTTTCCTCTTCCTGAAAACTGAATAACGCTAAAACCATGTTTAATATTTGGAGCCAAAATGTCATCTTGAATAATGCAGATACAATTTTAATAATCTAGATGCACTTAAGATATTATATACTTAACGCAATGTCTGTGCAAACATAAAATAAAAATACATTATTTGTTGGAATGCCTCTTTTCTCGCAACGCTTGTCCATGTGATCCTAGCATATAACAGGCATTGAGATATTTTCTGATGAAGTGTATCATTCATGAGAATAGGAGACGTGTTCTCTATTGTTGTCTAGGAGTCTCTGACGTTTCTTTGGATTATTTTTCTTGAACAAATGCTTAGTTCTTACGGTTTCTTGCTGTTAAAATATATTCAAAATATCATTGACATAAGGCGCACGATTAACGAGACCAGCATGAAAAGAACTATACTACCTAAGTATCACATGCAACCAGTTATTTAGACAAAAATCAGAAGTGAAGGCAAAAAGATTGAGACAAGTACTAATGCGAGCACAAGTTTTGCATTTTTTAGAGCCCCGGGCTTGCTCTGTTCTGGCAGGCCATCGGGAACTGTCAATTGTATGTATTTGGCAAAGTTTCAGGAGGCATTGTTGACATAAGATGATTAAAGAACCATGGCAGTTGACAGGGCAATGCGACAACAGTTCGTTACAAGGTTTGCCTGAGTAAGAGAAAAAGATATGGTGACGATAATGACGATAAACAGTTATTCTAAATTTGTATAAATCCGTTTTATATTTCTTTTAGAGTCAATTTAATATTCTAATAAATTATTATTATACAATAGATAGTTTGGATATATTTGAAATTTAATAATATTGAATATATGCAATTAACGACAAGGATCCATTTGTAATAAAATGTATCAGTAATATAAATTTGTCCTTTAATTTTAAATTCAGTATGTAGAAGAAATGGTCATGGTGGGCCGCGCTGTGTATAGAATAAAAATAAGGTGCAGAGTTCGCTGTTTGAATCCCAGCATCTGTCGTTTCTTTTTCTCCAATATTGATGAAAGAACTGTCATAAAATATGATATTTTATGTAGATTTATAAGTACGTATCACTTGCTTAAATTGTTTGGTTTCCGAGATTTATAAAATATTAAGAATAATTTTAAAATGATATATGATAAAAACATAAAAATAAAGATGTATTAATCGATTTAACGTATTCAATATGTTTGGACAAGTGGTTTCATTACGCCCACATTGTTAAAACTGCAGTATCATGTAATTGCTTCGCTGAAAAACTGTAAACACTGTAAAAAGCTCTCGTTCACATATGCGATGGAGTAAAAATCACGTAACACGGCGCCGCCGACACAGCGGGAACGTATTACGTAAAAGTGTTTTTCAATACGGGCTGGGGGAACGCGATGTTCGCGAACATTGTTCTTTTTGTTACGGATGACAATACGGGCATGCTTTATAATACTACTGCAGCCAAAAATACCTTATACATCATATAAGCTTTAGTAAGAAATAGTGTTAATTTTTCTTCTGCTTTTTTAAAGACATTTTACATTAACAATTAATGTTATTATTCGGAAGCTTTTCCTTAGACATGGATGTTTAGCTTTTGCGCCATATTTTATATGCCCTTCTTAGAGGTCGGATGCTTAATGATAGTATATCTTTAGCCAATATTTTTACTTTTCTTTCAGAACATATTAAATAAAATAAGATTCCCAGTGATTTTTTACAATGTAAAACATGTTTAATTCCATGATTGCGTACATTTTTGTAAGGTTCAAACTTTTACCTATTTTTTTACATAGTCGCCACTGAGGTCAATGTATTTTTGCATGCGGTATACGAGCTTTAATATGAAGGCAAAAAAATCTGCCGCCAAGTCACGCAGGTCGCTGAGAACCACTTCTTCCAATTGCGGGATCCATCATAACAGTGCTTTTTAGTACTGTAACGCCATGGGAAACTTATTTTACCGATAACTCTCGTATTTATTAATAAAAACTGTATTTTTACTTTATTTTTTAAATAATATTAATGGTTTCTCCTTTAACCCAAAATATGTTGTTTTAAAAGCGAGAGAAAGTCGACGAATAGTTAGTAAATTTTAAATATATTTTAGGCATTCTTTTCAAATATAGATTGATAAATACTTATATAAATTTCGTCTTCCTAGTTCAGATCCCGAGCGAAAAGTCCTTAGATTTAAAAACAAGCAATGTAACTTGTATTATACGAGTATATATAATAGCTTATTAGGATGGCATAGGTCCTTAGTGGTGTAATTTGAAGACTTAATACATTGAATTGGTAAGGTTTATTTTGAGGAATCGAACGCAAAAAATCGCAATTTGGGTAGAGATTATTGTACTCCATGACGTTCAGCCAGGACACGCTGCATGCAACAAACAAGTATTTCGGATGTGTTTGTGTGGGAGGTTGCACGAGTACATTTCTCTATTTCTTGAAGAGATCCATATTATATGAATGAGAACACACATATACTAAAATATGTATATCCTCCTCTCTTTAAAAGGCAGTTATTCAGTCACGTGGTGGCAATATGAGGAGCAGATTAACAACACAAAGACTTTTACTTAAACACATTGATATATATATTTCGGTTACTTTACAAACTTCAGGCCCAGACCTACTCACAGCATTCAGACTGGGCCAACAACAATGCGATCTCGGTGACATCGGCACACGTTTGAGCGCGCTCGTGTTGGGTCGTCGTCCAGCGCTCAAGTGACGATCTATATAACTTATGTCACACCCATGACCGGATTTGTCCAAAATGCCAATATGGCGATACCTACATGTACGAAAAGTGAACAGATATGAGACGAAAGGTTGTATATCGAGGTTTTCGGTACCAGTTAGCAAGGGTTTTATGATACTGATGTCAACTGCATTCCAGAGCTTACTCGTTACAATTAGAAACCTTGGAAACACATAGACTTGTATTGATGTTTGGCTAGTGTTCGATAAGTTTATTTGTTGTGGGTGGGTGTAAAAGAGCAAATTCTTTAAACTCAGAGGTGCAACGACCGTGGTAAAAACAGTAAAAAAGAGTTACTAAACCAACCATACGTAAAAAGTA
The DNA here is from genome assembly GCA_022606575.1 of Glossosoma conforme. Taxonomy (NCBI): domain Eukaryota; kingdom Metazoa; phylum Arthropoda; class Insecta; order Trichoptera; family Glossosomatidae; genus Glossosoma; species Glossosoma conforme. Next base: position 615,397 of record JAGTXR010000027.1, read on the forward strand.
TGGCAATGTAAACTGTGCCATTATTTGTCAGGCATATTGCTCTTTTTTGAACCGTATCGATTACGTCTAGAAGAATTCATATTTCGTGGCTACAATCCAATGGTGACTGCGATATTCAAGGGTAGGCTAGATTAGTAATAAAATGTTGATAGGCGTATGGATTAGAAATATTTGACCAGCAAAAAAGTTAACTGACTTTTAGTCATGTCAATTATAAGACTTTGATTTATCATTTCTCTACAGTGTGATTTGTACGCTTGGAAAACGCCGATAAACTTTTTCAGAACTGAAAAACTATGAACTTTTATGAAGTAGACAGACAAGCGAATATCGCGAGCAACTCGCGGTATTAGATCAGTTAGAAAGTTTCCTTGCTGTATTGGAAATCGATGAACGAAACAGTTTTGCTTCAGTGGGTGAAGCTGATCCGAGATATCATAGACTTCTGAGATAATACACGAAGTTTCCGGCTGAAAGTTTCCATTTTTTTGAAAGCTCTCAATTTATATCTAATTTTGGCATTTAAGGAATAAGACTCTTTGTATCACTTTTGAAATGTTGTAATTGAGTTTGTTGTGTTAGAGTTGGAGAGATATTTAGTTTTATAAAACTTCATGCACATAGATAGATAAATCAGTATTAAATATTATTTATAAAACTGACTACATACACTTTTTCTTAACAGTATCATTGCAAAACGACAAATACGACAATGTACTTTAAACTATTTACACTTTTTTGACAGACGTTAATTTTATGCACAAGGTATTTAACCTGTTATCATCGGTACCCGATATATGCCGTGCAGGATTTCCCTACCGTTGATATCGGTAGCTGAGATGTATCGTTTTGCTACTTTCTTAGAATACTTTTTATGCATCATCTGATAGCTTAAGGATACAATAACCAATGTGATATATGATAGACCAGATAAGTACATTTATGCTTCAAATACTAGTTTTATAATTGACAGTATAATTTTTATTCCACTGAGCCGTAATGAAAGGCTTAAATAGCCAGTAACAATGATACATTTTCTAAAGTATGGCAAACTTTTACATTCAAAAATATTGCATAATATCAGCTGGGTGAGTATTTCAAAGATCATCGGTGGTTAAAAGTTCGTCGTTCGAATATCAGCGTCGGCTGTTTATTTTTATGTGATGAATGCATGAAGATAATGAAAGAAATATCTGGAATGCTGGAGGTCAACGTGGTTTATATATGTCTTTAAGTAGTCCTTGGAAGGCAGAGATGTCCTGAAAGAAGGCATAGGCAATATCAAATGATTGAAGTGTGTGATGAAAATTAGTGATATTTTACAGATATGAAACGTATATGGGAAGAAAAAAGCTGCAACTCTTTAATAATGAAAACAGTTTGAAAGAAATAATAACGCATAATTAAATTCGTTGGTTGTTATGCCTTTGTTTGGAATGTTGTTTTTTTTTTCTTAAGCCGTTTGTGGTGAATTTCTTTTCTCCGACATGTCGACTGCCATTGCAGGGGCCATATTTACAGTTAGACAACATCAAATTAAAAGATTAACCAAAATTTGCCAGCGGATATAGCTCAATGATCAAAGCGTTTGCTTTACAAGCCAAAGGTCGTGGGTTCGATCCCCGACAGAGATTTAAAAAAAAAATTTCAATAGATTTCTGAGCTCTAAAATACCCCCCGGTTGGTGTGAATTTGATCCCTTACCCGTAAAATGACAGTCATAGCATATTAATTAAAATTGGTTGTAGACGAAAGATGTCCCTTGAAGACCGCCCATTCATAGTAAATTCCTGTAATAATAAAGGATGATGCGTGAATCTCGGGCTGTAGTACATGACGTTGGCAGATAAGCACTCCACATGCAGCGCTTAGCCATGTGCACCATTGTAAGTGTCGTAGAATTTCACAGATGAGACTTCAGAATTACCATCATCATCTGTTGGTATTCTCCTGTGCTTGCTTACATAAAAAAGGCGGTCGATTTAGAGAGAGAAAAAATTACACGCACGGCTGGCTTTACCTAAAAGCCACAAATCGATGATTAAATTTGTTTTGTAAATATATATCGTTGTTCCAAGTTTGTGAGGCTTCATGGCAACTGGCACAACAATGGATTATTGTTCCACGAATGAAGTTTTTAAGAACTGTGTACATGTGCTGCTGTTATGTAACAGTTCTATTCTGTGACTCACGATGCACCTGATGTAACCTGCAGAATCAATAAAACGTAGCATCTACCAGCTAGGAACAATATATACTTGATTTATTTTACGAGTGCATAGCAATGTTCGCTAAGAATATCCTAAGAAAAGCATCGTTCTACATATATTCATTAACTGTAATGCAGCACAATGTCGTCAGAAATAAGTTATTTAAATAAAAACCGTAAAATGCTTATTCATGCACTTATTAAACATGAACTAATCCATAAAAAAAAATCAGTATCAATTTGACATCGGTCACTGGACGTTTCCTTAGTACCGAAATCCGTTCTGCTCCGGCGTCACCAATCAGCTGACGTCGTCATTTCCGAACCGAGTCATTGGTTTCGAAACATAATTATTTAAACATTCTCAAATTGGGACAAACATTAATCCTTTATTGGTTACTAGCTGACCCGGTGAACTTTGTTTCACCCGAAAGGCAATAAATGAGCAGATTTTGGATTTTATTAAGTTGAATTTTTCGGTACATATGATATCACATATTTGGTCTGGTTGAATTCTATTGCAGTAAGCGACGAAACTTCAGCAAGTAGTTGTCAGCATTTCGACGAATAATCAAACGATATGCGTAATAATTCGGCGAGCTAACCTTCTTGGTAGTTTCTTCACCTGAAATTAAGACAATAGATTTGCTATTTTGTATGTGCAGCTAACATCCATATTTGTAGCATAATTATAAAGGGGTGAAGATAAATGATATTAAATCGTTTGCCGGTTATTTGTCAAATTTTCTCTAAACAAACATCTTAATCTTTCAGTCTGTTATTTTCCTGGTAATAAGCAGTGTAATTGGTCATTTATTGGAAATCTAAAGCAAAACCAAGCACTGTAAAATGTACGTCATGACGGAATCAAAACTATGATATTAATTTTCAGCCAAGTCGGTTAGGCCGTTCTTGAGTTATAAAAACTAAAATAATAAGAAGATGCCTTTCCATTTGCTTTTTGTTATAACATTTTTAACAAATAAAAGATTAAACTGATATTTTCACTAATATTTATTTTGTTTTTGTCTTTTTTTTCCTGCCTTTTGTTTCCTTTTTTGTTTCAAAATATTCCGTACCTTACGTAGGTACCTACTTACAATACCTACTTTTGCGTCATTTTTAGTTATGGCGTTGGCTATAGCAACATTTTCTTCAACTGACAGCTGTCAAGTTACAATAGTCTTGTATGAAAACATGTTTACGTAAATGTTCAATATTTTTTCTTAATCAAATCAATTTTGAGTATACCATGGACGTTTTTGGGTTCTAAACTACCTTTCCACCAATTTTCAGCCAAGTCGTTTAGGCCGTTCTTGAGTTATAAAAACAAATATAACCCGACTTTCTTGTATATATATAGATTTAAATAGTTATCCAGTTCTATTTATATAAAATGCGCAATTTTACAATGCAATAAATCCACAACATAAACCTTCATCGTAAAATATTTACTACGTATAATACATATATTTCCTTCGCAAAGCTCCTCGACTCTGGATGCGCTTTCTGCATAACATTCATGTACATGCATCTCTGCTACAGTTGAATGCAGTTCAGTGCAAAATGCAGTTTACCCTAGGAGCCGACGTTGACATACTGAAAACGTATGAGGAATAAATTGTAACGCAAACCTTGCGATATTGGAAGTGTCCTACGTACTCCCGAGTTCACGAATATTTTCTCGAATGCATGCGATCTAATTTATGGGCATCGTTACTTATACGGTTACGGTTGTTGTCGCAGTTGTCCAGATTCGAGACAGATGCAATTTTGGATAGTGCCTGTTTTATGGGCGGTGTGATATATTTTTGAAATATAAAATTAATAATTGCATATAGTATACATCAAATTCTTTATACGCAGTGATATCCTCCTCTTCCATTTATGGACATCGATTAACTGGATGAAAGATGCAGGATCAGGTTTACAATATAAACACTTGTTTCACATATTATTTGTTTATTGTCGCAAACGTCGCCCGCCACAGCGAACGCACAGGACGCGTGCACTGTGACGGGCGCGAGTCAAACTTCAACTAACTCCCCGCGCGTTCTCCTGTCAGCCGCGCTCTCACATTTCAGCAGTACCAACCGCCAAGAGGACAGTTCTACCAACTGTCATAACAATTATTTTGGCGTATGCAAACACCACTTAATATTCGATGTAGATGTCACGCAAGCGAACCAAAATAATAGACAAAAGATCGCTTGTTGAGGCTTTACGGCATCGGCCTTAAGGAGCTATATCAAGCTGATATCAGCAGCAATTCATTAAGACAAACTATCGGCAGCAGCTGGATGCAAACCGCGAACCTTGGAACCAACCGTTGCTCTTGTTCATTACCCTAGTCCACTCGACTATTTCTTGCTCAGTGGACTAGGGTAATGAACAACGGCAACGGTTGGTTCCAAGGCTCGCGGTTCGCACCCCGCTTCTGCCGATATTTTTTCTGAATGAATTGTTGCGTATAAAGAATTTGATGTATAGTATATGTTTATTTAATTACTAATAATTTTGTAATATAGTCAATGATCTATAAAAGAAGATCAGAATATTGAAAAAATAAAATAATATTCTAATAAATATTTAAATCCATGTAATTGCATAAAGTGTTATTTTTTGAGATATCAAAATGTCAAATTTGTGTTAACAGTAAAGTTAAACAAGAAAATCATGTCAACGACTAATTTATCAAATTTTTGTGAGATTATTGTTCATCACAATGTTAAAATTACAATTCTGTGGGTCGATTTCTTAATAAAAAGTAAGTGATTTGATCAAACTTTAGCCTCGCCATTTCCCATCATCTGGAGTCGGCTCTCCTTGTGTACATTCGCCATATCTGTCTGTTTTGCGTTGCATTCTCGGTCAAGCCCAGAGTTTTCAGATCCTTGTCTACAGTTGCAGTCCAGGTTGCTTGTGGTCTTCCAGGTCTTCTTCTAAGCGTGGATATGTTGAGGGCTTTCTTCGCCATGTGGTCCTCATTTTTCAGTGTCAAATGCCCATACCATCATAGGAGATTTTCCCTTATCTATTCAGGTATGGGGCCACCCGAAATTAACCTGAATATGCTCATTTCGAACTCTGTACACTCTAGTCACACCACCCGTCCACCTCAGCATCTTCATCTCTGCCACATGAATCCTATCCATGTCACGTTTCAGCGGGGTCTAACACTCTGATCCGTAGAGCATAGCTTGCCTTACAGCAATTTTGTAGATCCTACCTTTGGTCCTTACTTTATAAAACATAAACTAAAATAACTTTACTAAACATATGTTAATCTATCCTAACATAAGATCTGTAAGCTGCTCTGGTTCTTTTCTCACCGCATTTTAATTTCGGAGCTCCACTGAGTAAGGTTATCAAGGGTACGAATAAAATATAAAAAATATACCGACAAGTTTTGTGATTTAAACTTTTAATTGTTTGTATTATGTTACAGATACCCATTTTTACAACTAAAATATGTTTGTTATTTTGTATATCCATTCCATATCTAGAATATATGGTTACCACAAACAATCTTACAATATTTTCAATGTTTTGAGCATTCACTTTGAGATCCATAATAAATTATAAATATTTATTTATTTATTTACCTTGTTTTCACATGGATCACGTAACAAAAGTTCTCTATTAGGAGACTGCAGTTTCGACTAACTCGTAGTCTTTCTCAATCCTTCTCTAGTTAAGAGATAACTGAGCTGCGTTGTACTTGTAAGTGGTGTAACACATTTTGTAGGGGAGGGGTGGGGGTGTGTCTAACATGAAAGGAGAGGGAGGTAGGTAGTGTTGCAAGGATGAAGGAAGAGATAAATACATAAAAGTGGTTTAGGTATAAATTTACTTTTATTTTTTATTTTTAATATTATTCTTATATGTCGTATATATAATTTTTTATACTTATTTATTTATTTAACGGAAACAATTTTAAAATTGGTGAATTAATTAAGGTATTTAGTTGGTTATTAATTATATCTTCTTTCTTATTAATGGCTTTATAAATTTCTAAGTATTCTAAATTATTAAATTTAACAATTTTATTTTCTACATGTAATATGTTTAATACTTTTTCTAATATTGGTAGAACGTCAAGAAATTTTAATATTAGAATTAAAGAACATTTAAGGTGCCTAAAAAGCACAAATTTTTCTGAATTCGCAAACCACCTTATAGAAAATAATCATTCGTACAACTTAGAAAAAGTATTAAACATATTACATGTAGAAAATAAAATCGTTAAATTAAATAATTTAGAATACTTAGAAATTTATAAAGCCATTAATAAGAAAGAAGATATAATTAATAACCAACTAAATACCTTAATTAATTCACCAATTTTAAAATTGTTTCCGTTAAATAAATAAATAAGTATAAAAATTATATATACGACATATAAGAATAATATTAAAAATAAAAAATAAAAGTAAATTTATACCTAAACCACTTTTATGTATTTATCTCTTCCTTCATCCTTGCAACACGACCTACCTCCCTCTCCTTTCATGTTAGACACACCCCCACCCCCTCCCCTACAAAATGTGTTACACCACTTACAAGTACAACGCAGCTCAGTTATCTCTTAACTAGAGAAGGATTGAGAAAGACTACGAGTTAGTCGAAACTGCAGTCTCCTAATAGAGAACTTTTGTTACGTGATCCATGTGAAAACAAGGTAAATAAATAAATAAATATTTATAATCTAACAATACTCAGTTATGTCACTTGCCATTGTTCATGCCTTGTTCAAAAATGAACCTGTTATTTCTTTTAGGAACATACATAACTGTAAATGATTTTTGGCAATCTTTTATAAGAGAGAAGCGCGGGAACTTAATAACGGCTCGGTTTGAATACAAATAAAACTGTCAATTATAAAACTTGTATTTAAAGCAGAAATGTATTTATCTGGTCTATTTTCATACATCACATTGGTTCTTGTATCATTTAGCTATCAGATGATGCATATAAACTATTCTAAGAAAGTAGCAAAACGTTATATCACGTCAACCGATGTTAACGGTCGGGAAATCTTTTGACGGCATATGTCGACAACCAATGCGAAAGGGCGATATAAATTGGCAGCTCAAACCAACCAAAGACACTTGGTAAGAAACATTTTGAGATGTACAAAAGTTTGGTTCCGCATCCAATGCTGCTAAATGCGATATTATCGTTGGTATTTAAATCTATAAGAGAAGATTATCCTGCGTTTTTTAATTTAAATAATCAAAATCGTGTGATTTTAACCCGACGATCGCCGTAAGCGCACCCGTGGGCACTTCGCAATATTCGAAAGATGTATTTCAAAATTGATTCCGATTTTCACACATCGATATCTATGAATATTTTACAATATTAACAAACCACAAATGATCGATGTTTTTCGATAGTTTAGAAGATATTCATGAGATGGTGTCAAGGGCTGGCACTTTATAAATGTTATTTATTTCGAATACAATTATCAAATTTATAGTACGTATATCTTAAATATTTACAACAAACGTGATGGGTTTGAGGTACATACGATGTAGGGAGACAGTTATTTAATATATCTTGGAAATATACCCTTAGCTAGGGCGGTTTAATTATCGAGTATTTGATCTTAATTCTATTTTGTGGCAGGCCTAGTGAAAAAAAGTATTTTTTTTCGTCAAAATTTCAGTTCAATCGATTGCAGCTCACAAATTATGTAGGTTAAAGATATTAAAATAATTTAGTCATTAAAGTCAAGTAAAAGTAGTGTTTTTATTTGTCTACAAACATGTGGTGATGAAGTGGTTAAGTAAAATGTAAGTAAAATGAAAAGTAAATTGTATGTAACTGAACTCCATATAATGGGGTGAAAAAAAAGTGTTTTCTCTCAAAAGATACTCGAAGAAGAGTGTTGTTTGCCCTCGTCAAACGAAACGTTGGCTCTTCATCCTCGCTTCGTAGCACCTTGTAGCAGTCGCACTGTAGTTCGTTCAAATATCCTTTGTTTTCATGCCTTTTGAATTCACAATACCACTCGAAGTTTGCTCGTGTATCCACACGTGTAGCGCAAATTGTGTTTGATGATCTGAAGTCTGAACCAAATGGGCGTCGCGGTTTTCTCAGCAAGAATAATAACGCTATCATATCGCTTCTAGAATCTACATAGGATGAGATAAGGATCATGGCAGCTCACAGTTAAGTGACAGCAGTTTAAAACGACTTTACGCTCCAGTTAGAGAGCGGACATGGTGATGATTATGATAATGGTAATCAAAACTGAATAATCAGTCGGCGGGCTGAGTGGTAAAAGCGTTTGCTTGTCAAGCCTAAAATTGTGAATTTGATCCCCGACGGAGATTAAAAATTTTTTTTAATTGCTTTCTAAGCTCTGAGGTTGTTGTGAATTTGATGCCTCACCCGTAAAATGCCGTTCACTTATTAATCAATTTAATTTGTGGTAGACGAAAGTCATCTTGTGAAGACCTCCCATTCATAGTGATTTCTTGTAATAATTGTATGATGCGTGAATGTCGAGATGCAAACTATTCAGTTGACAGATCAACATCTCACATGCACCGCTTAGCCAATAATAATCCACAGATGAGATTTCAGCATCACTATCACCATCTTGCCGGTATTCTCATGTATTTGTTCACATAAAAAAATCTATAGTGCGTATTTTTTGAAATTGCCTACTGAACTGATTATCGCGAAATAAACTGTGTATTATTAGCCTCCGAGGCATGGACCATTCAATCCTAAAGGGTAGCTCAACCAGACTATATATGTCATTTGAGATAGATGATGTGTTGCTAGAAAGGGAATTATGAGAAGCAGGATGATGGTGGGAGAACACTTCCTGGAGGGAATGTGGGATGCTATGCACTGATTGGTTCAGACACTTAGGGATTACCAGACCCATGGCTTACTGGTTGAATAACTCTTCTTAGAAGATATTTAATAAATATTGCAATTACGAAATTTTACTTAGAATTATTCATTGATAATCATAACAAAAATAATTAACTAGCTCATTAGGTCCGTACTTGATTTTATATATTTAAAACTTTATTAAAAACATGTTTATTAATTTTAAATCATAAAAAAACTTCTCTATCTAAGTCTGAAAACTCGTAAAGTTTTTTAAGGCAGCGCGATAAAAATATTAGAAATAAATAACTAAGCTCCACAGCGACGAGAGCCTTTGAAAGGACGGTATTATTAAAAAGCTCCCTTCTCTGGCGGCAAAGATTATACTTCCTATCAAGAAAGCCTTCTCAAGTAGTAAGTATAAAGCAAGTGTTTTCATGTACTGAGCCGCTTGTTTCTCCACAGTTTTCCTTATATGTGATAAAGTCCAGATCAGGAATCCTAAACAATGAGTTTTTGAGTTGTTTTATTACTTTGAGATCCATTTTAATTTTAAATAAGAAAATACGACTATTTCATAGTAAGTTAGTCGTGTAAATGGTTATTTCTATGGATTTGTATGGGAATAAGTTTTTAAAATGCTGAAAACCTATACCCGTTTCATTTATGTTGAACAGCTTGAAAAATTTCTGCCTTCATTCCACTGGTAGGCTCTGGAATACTCTTCCAGTATCCGTAATTCCTTCTTCATGTTTTTTTTTTTATGTAAACACATTCAGGACAATAGTGACAGACGGTGATAGTAATTCTAAAGTCTCATCTGTGGAATTCTATAACGCTTAGGTGCATATGACTAAGCGCTGCATGTGGAGTGATGATCCGATAACGTCATAGACAACAGCCCGAGATTCACGCATCATACTTATTATTACAGGAATTTATTATGAATGATGGTCTTCACGGAACGACTTTCGTCTACCACCAGGTTTAGTTAATAGGCTTTGACTGGCATATTATGGGTGAGGGTTCAAAATCACACCATTTGGGGGTATTTTAGAGCTCAGACATCGATTAAAAATCCTTTTTTGTAAATCTCCGTCTGGGATCAAATCCATGACCTTTGGCTTGCAAAGCAAATGTTTTGACCATTGAACTATACCCCTCGGCTAATTTATGATTTATTTTCAAGAAACCGATCAGTAAGCACTTAATATCCACAACCCATATATTTTGTGTTATATTTCACTTGCTTGAAGACGCTAGTTCCGCATACAAAGAAGGCTTGATTAATTATTTTTTTAAATTTTTATTAGAATATTATTTTAATTTATTAAGCTAATATATTTATTAAGCTTGTGAATAAATGAAGACTGATAGAATAATAATAAAAAAATATACATACTTTGAATATATACTATGGCGACATCTGTCGTACGATGCTAACAATGCTATAAATACTAGTTTCACCGCAGTCAGTCTGGGCATAGCAATGGCGCGATTCGCCGAGCGGTATGAATACCTGGGCATAGTTGGTTTCCAAGGTCCGCGGTTCGCATCCCGCCTCTGCCGTTATTTTTGTGCTTGGATTGACGCGTTGAAAAAAGAATTTTATGTATAGTATATGTATATTTAAGTAATGAAGGCTTGATTAGTTTCCAATGTGTATAATCATACTGATAAATAGTTTTACAATGTAGAGGTGTGCAAGTAAGTAGGAAGGATGAATGGGTAGAGTTTGAGAGAAGGGATTTTGTCAAAGTAAATTTCTAGTGTATTTATGTTTAAAAAATATTATAAGCAGTGTTATTTTTTATTTTTTATCAAAAATACATATTTTTGTAAGTAAATATAAATTAACGGTTTAAAGGCACTGTAAGTTCAACATAAACTTTAACCGTTGCTCTATAGACTTCATAATAACCGCATCGGAGACTGTCTCTAAGCCAGTGGAAAAAATAAAGGGATTTATCTCAAATATTGTGAAATATACAACAAATTTTTCGAGGCATATTTGTTTTACATTTTCATAATATTTTCAGCACAAGTGAAACCCCTAGTACATAAAAATAATGTCTATATATAAAGTGTGTATACCTCACACATATTTTTGTAATAATATATAAAAAGTATTATTCTCATTATTAAAAAAAAGATAAATAAAAATATAATGGCTATAGCAAAAATGACTTATTGTATTTCTTACTAGAAAACATTTTTTTTTAAGTTAATGCCTTAATTATCTGAATTGTATTAATTAATAGTAAATTTTCAAAAACAAGATTGATTATATTCATTTTACATCCATTAAATATCTGTAATACGAGTATATTGCTTAGGATAAATTACCGTCACTCAGTTGTGTCAGTTGCCATTATTTATGGCTTATTACAGAACATATCTGCACCAAAATGCTTACCTGGGTACCCGTAACATGAACAATTTGCTCCTAAGGCGCGGCTCAACCCAAACAAAAACATCGATAAACTAACGAAGAGTTGTTTGTCGATAATAAAAAGGTCTGTTCTTTATTTATTCTTCGGTCTATAGAACAACTTTTAATAACAATTTGATTTAAATCGAATCGGTTTATGGACTTTTATTCACCGATTTATTATATTTAGTAACCAGCTTATTATTCTTAGTGACCGCCTTATTATTTTAAATGACCGGTTGATTGTTTTAAGCCCCTAGCTAGATTCAATACTGCTGAACATGTTCTTTGTTCACCAAAAGCATGACGCCACTGCCCTTAACCGATATAAAATAAAACAATTCAAATTTGTGTATGCTTTTATTTTTGGACTCACCTATTTTTAATACTCGTTCTTAAAACATCAAGGTATTTTATAAAATGCAATTAGACTGAAGGTACGTTTTAAAAATAACAATTCTACGTCCTAAACGTTTTTACACTTTAAATGGGCAACATTTTGTCATTTAAATTACCTTCTCTAGAGTCATTGCACGTTTCTACCTGGATAATACTTTTTTCATATTATATTCTTTAAAAAAGTAAATGACCCGATGCGGTTTAAATTGTATGGTAATTACACGAATATCATTATTTGAATTAACGTTAAAACATTATTTTGCACTTATATTCTTTCATAATATTTATTCTAAGACATACTCATATGGTCGATGTGTGGGCGGATAGGACCGACAAACTTGTCTAACCGATGGAATGCTCTTCCAGCATCTGTGTTTCCTCCTTCCTACAATATGGATCTCTTCAAGAAATAGATAAATATACACTTACAATCTCCTCAACCCACTCACAAACACGAACATAAAACACGTTTCTCGCATGCAGCGTCCAGCCTCTCTGGCAGAGCGTCATAGAATGCACTGGTCTTGACCGGGTGTGCTCTCCTGCGTGCAATTACATAAAAAAGGTGGGACTCATGGTTGAAATGGCACTAGATGCACCTTCTCGTAGCTATCCAGCAGTGAACCGGTGCTCCACTCACTGAGAGTCAGTAGTCGTTTAAAATTAAAATTGTTAAATATTATTAAATTGTATTTTCTTTTTTTGAATGTCTATGTTAAGTTATACTTATGGCTCTGGTGGCAAAATAAATAAAAATACAATTAATTTGTAAAAAGACTAAAAATAATGATAGAGTTTTTATTATTATTATTTTTTGTCTTGGTTGTTTTGTCTCGAGCAGTCTCCACCCGAATATCCGATTAGGGGACTATTTTAACTCCGGAAAATTTTACTTGAGATGCAATCATTTTTTCGCTGATACATGGGATGTCTTTAAGACCTTTATTGTGGTATTTTCCCCTTTATTTCCACATCCTAATGCCGTTGACCATAAAGGTTCATCCGCCTTAGGAGAGCATTTACTACCTCCAGGACAATAAAGTGCCCTAACCAGCTTGACCTGATGATGTTAACTGGGTGTTAGCTAATTCCGGCCAACATTCGGTCCTTGTCTATATTGGCCGACTGGTGTCGCTCACCCCCCACCACGAGAAGGAGATAGATAAGGATTTTCTTTTCATCAAACCTGTGACCTTAAGGCATTTCGCAGAGTCCTCCAGTACTTTTAGAGGGCTGTTAAAGGGTTGCGGAGGACCGAGAGGAATGGAGATCGAGATGCAAGATTCTGTTGCTGCAAACTAATCCACCAGATTGATACTACGAAGAATATTATTTTTACGGTTCAGGATTAAGGATTGTTGGGCTAGTCATCTGAAAAGATCTTTAAGAATCCGAATAACAAATCACTCAAAAATATGTATCAGCTACCTTATTTTCAAGCTCTTGCATTTCTGTTCTGAAGGTTATCGGGAACCACAAATGATTCCAAGTTAGCCTTGAGGCGCAGATATGACCTAGACAGGTGTTACGGACGGCTGATGACTAACAAAACATTAATAAAATACTGATAAAGCACTGATAAAATATTTAGCTTCATTTGCCCTTATTTAGCTTCATTTGACTCTACTTAGCTTCATTTGACTCTGTTTAGCTTCATTTGACCTTATTTAGTTTCATTTGACTCTGTTAGCTTTATTTGACCTTATTTAGTTTCATATACATCTGTTACGTCAATATTGTTTATAATGTTATTTATTATTATATTCTCCGATATAAATATTATGACGTTCCGCGAGGTGCATTGCGATTTCGTAGTTGGTGTTTCGGCTCTCTCACTAGCAAAAGAGTGAGAAAGCCGACACGCCCCCCTTGGCGATAATTAGTATGAAATAAGTAGAGCTGTCCTGCTCTTGCGGACAGCCACGCTACTCATCTAAACTCCCGCGAAAAACAAGACAACAGCTGCGAGCTTTGCGCACGACCCCCTCTTGAACGAAATTGTATAAATACCGAGGTCCGACTCGGAATAAAGCAGTCACTTGAAAATACTTGCGAGTTTTACTATCTCCCTCCCTGGGCCTCTGGACTTCACGGCGCCCCCGGCCTACTGCTCTACACGGACTACTACTTGGACGTAGAACTGGAAGCTGCCAAACATCACAGCCCAGGAAGCCGACCGGGACACAGCTGCCTTACAACCAGCTGAAGGAAGTTCAGGACTTCGAAGGCGGAGGACCGCAGTCGTAAGTAGAGCGAGTTACCAGTCGAGGTCGACTGGTCGTCTACAACAGGAGTATGTGGTGATCATATATTTCAGAAATAGAACAGATATGGGAAGAAAAATTGTACAATTATAGTATTAAGCATATTTCATAAATGGCAGAATGCATTTCTTTTTATAATGGTAAAATAATAAATAATGGGTATGAAAACAGGGTTGAGCTACCCCTTAAGAACAAAAGGAAAATTGTCCAGGCCTTGAGAGTGTCGGGCTTATCATCCGATCTCCTTAAAAATATTTCTGTATATATGTGTATTTTTGGTGTCCATGTAATTTAAATATGGAGCGGATTTGGTAAAAAAAATTATATGGATTTTTGAATTGAATGAAATTATGAACTGTCTTACTTCTTCAAAATAATCTATTGTCAATAAACAATAGAAATTTAAATGAAAACAAGATAAAAATCTTTAATTGGTTTGATTTGATCAAATAATTAAAATGAACCACGTAACAATAAAATATCTGAAATACTCACTCTCGAGTTATTTACAAAAAACTTTTATTTCTGTTTATTTGAAATTGAAATAATTTATTTCAGTAAATATTTTTCTAAGAATAATTTCCAAAATAGATTTCGCCTTTTCCATTTTTTGAATTCCAAATGTGATGCCCACTTTTTGATTTGCTCGGCATTGTTTTCTTGGGAACGCAAAATACAAACAGAGACCTCGTATTAAAAAAATAAAAATATTTCGATACCACTAAAGTTATTTCTGCTCAGCATTTCAGTGTTTAAAGGAGATTTGTTATTTTCAGTAGTGACCTTTTGTTGCCAAAAAGAAAAAAAAATCTTAACTGAATAAATACTTTTGAATTTATTGCTTTTTTATTTGACCACAAAAATATTTATTTTCTTTGTTATTATTTAGCCGTGGTATATTAAAATAAGACTGTGTTATATCAATCTGTTAGCTTCCTATAAATTTTGTGAATGCATATTAAACGTCCGCCTTTTAGAACCGAATGGTCAAGTCCTTAGAAACATTAGATTGATCACTCAAAATTCTCAAATAAACATAGCTTAAAAATAATGAAAGGGCTCGGACATAAGATGAAAAGAAAACCAAAACGGGTCACGTAGCTTTGTAATGGCAGCTAGTGATGACAATATGCTCCAACTAGGGAAACGGATATTGCGATGATGATGATTATGGTAGTGTAAAATTCATCAACAGTCACTAGTATACAATTACTCACGAGTAAAATTACGTCGAAGTGAATGATAGTAATATTAATAATACTTAACTGCTTAACCTGCTTAAATTTAAATAACGCTTACGATTTTTCTGCAATAGAAATAAGGCTGTATTTTTTTCTTCGCGGTTTACTTTCAGAGCTTAATACTGTACAATCAAATGAAAATGTATATCAATTGATATCAGCTTGATATAGCTCTTTAAGGCCGATGACAAAAAGTCTCGAAAAAAGATTCTTTTGTCTCTTATTTTTGTTCGCTCGCCTGACATACACATTTAATAATGTGAGTTTAACTTTACAAAATTATACGGCGTTTGCATTCGCCATTTTACTTGTTATGACAATTGCTCCTTTTCATCTTGCTGCAACTGTCATCTTTAATTTGTTTTTTTGCCGCGATTGCCTTGGCGGCGCTTACTGTCAGAGTGTTCCGGGCAGTCGTCAGTCAAGCCTCGTTCGATTGATACGGAATTAACGTCATGTTACGATCAAACGGGGAATTAAAGTCTTTATCGAAAATAAATGCGAATTGTGTTCCAAAAACAAGTTCTTTTGTTTGGTTAACTGCTCCTGCATCCTTCCTGTCAGCCAGTAATTCGACACCCAACTTAAAGAGGAGGATGTCACAATTTTAACTACCTTTAACTTCATCTTATATGGCACTTCTCACATCAATCAAAAACATACAAGAAATTAACGCGTATTAAATGACCAATTAGTATTGTCAATAGATGGTTAAAAATTCCATCAATTAATCAATGACTTTGGGCAATTAAATTGACGTATGCAAAGCTTGTAATTCAAATTCAAAGTGTCATATAAAATGGGTTTTTCTGTTTTGTGATTCATGTTAAAATCAAAAAAGGAACTTAATATTTATCTAACGGGTCCGCCAAATAACTTTTTTTTTTGAAAATGGGGCGCAAAACATCGAGTGTAGCTTCGGTTGTGTAGCACGTAGCGCCGTCCTGTTGAAACCAAATGTTGCCAATATCCTCCTCTTCAATTTTTGTGAAAAAAAATGGCCCGATAACAATTGCCATTGACTGTAACGGCCACTCCTTGCTCATTTTTGAAGAAAAATGAAGTGATTTTCAAAGTAATGTCGCAATATTTCTCAGCGTTGTTTAAGCGTATACACAACTTTATTCGTTCAGCGGAAGGATAATACTAATTATCTGTCAAATTAAACATGAGCTAAGTGTGACTATTCACGAAATAAGCACTAGATAAAAAAAAAGTTAGATGGCGGACAATAGCATGATTTTTAAAGTAATGTCGCAATATTTCCCAGCGTTGTTCAAGCGTATACACAACCATATTCGCTTAGCGGAAGGATAGAACTAATTATTTGTCGAATCAAACATGAGTTTAATGTTACCATTCACGAAATAAGCACTAGTTGAAAAAAAACGTTAGATTGCGGACCCTATACAAAAATTGAATTCATGTCTTAATAATTTGACTCTAAATAACTACCAAAATAATGTTGAGTAATAAAAAAATATTAATTTATTAATAAACAGATCCATTGTTATAATTTTCAGTTGAAATTAATTATGATAATAAACGTACTGAAATTTTCACAGCACAACCTTCATACAAATGCGAGCTTTTGTACAATTTAAGCTGCTATTACGTGAAACAATGCCTGTTCTGTAGTAGTACACAACACTAGACTCACATCCTTATCGTAGACAAATAACAAATAATAAGAGCATAACTACCGAGTATTCGCAATGCTTAACTGGCCTTAAATATCGTGGGACAAATTCCCAAAAGCTCGATATAAATTAGAGAAATTCAGATAAATTGTTATGCATTAAGATTAAGCTCGCAGAGACAAAAAGCTTTCTAACGTATCATTTGCGAGGGTGGAGTAAAACTTGCCTTGATCAATGCCTCATTCGCAATATGAGCTTAAAGCTCTAACTAACAGAGCGTCTGCTACAAATCTTCACTTGGGCCCTATAAAATATTCGCGTATAAGCAAATTGCCTGTTTGCTTCGAGCTTTTTGAACGCAACATCTTTTATGTACTCTCTCGTGTGTGTTCTGTGCGAAATTGTGAGAAGGAAACATTATTACTTGTGGAATAATTTGTTTATATATGCTTCGTAAATGTGGGTGCACATAAAATATACAGGAGTTATTTTAACCCTTTCGTATCGTTGTCGATATATGTCTATATAAGATTCTCCTACCGATAACATCGGCAGCCGTGATATATCGTTTTGCTGCTTTTGGTACTCATTGTGACATCTATGGTAGGAACTTGGAACTGCAGTCATTCCCTTTATCAACCCTCATGTATTATTTACAGGAATCTGTAAAGCATGTAAATAAATATCTTTAGGTTTCGTCACAGAAGCGATTTTTCTGTAAGCCACATGTGTCAATCCCACCACAAGTATGGAGTTACAAAATGAACATTTGTTCAATATGATAGTTTTTTATGCATCATCTGATAACTAAAAGATACAAGAACCAATGTGATATATGAAAATAGGTCAAATAAGTAAATTTATGCTTCAAATACTAGTTTTAAGCAAAAAAAAATGTTTACAAAATTCAGGCTATGTTGATAGTACAATTTGTGTTCCATCGAGCCTTAACAGGAGGGTTAATTAAAAGTGTAGATGTCAGATGTTATTGAATTTAGCCTTGAATAAAAATGATTTTGTTCATTTTTTGATATATTGACGGAAAATATTTTTTAATGAAAGCTTTAAAAACACTTGAAAATATATTTGTTTTAAATAAATATTGTGTTAATACCAAATAGTTTAAGCCTCAAGAGCGTCGAGCCCATCATCCAATCTCCTATTCAAATCCATTTATTTAATTTCCGTTTCCACTCTTCAAATTCCAGCATATGGATGTTATGAACTACCACCACAAAGCTCTGTCAGCAACCACAGTCTACTTTATTCCATGTCAGCCATAGATTCAGGACTCAGGAGTAGATAACAACACATAAAACTTGTTCTTGAAGCACAATTCCCATTTATTTTTAAAATACACTTGATTTCCTCGTCTGACTGGTATGGCGTTTCGCCGGCCAGACGAGCGTTAACTGACAACTCGCGGAACACTGTGATATTCAGCGCCGCCAAGATGATCACGAAAAAAATCAATTTAAAGATGACAATTGCACCAACATGAAACTGAGCAAATGTTATAACAAATAAAATGGCGTATGCAAACGCCGTGTTATTTTATATAATTAAAACTAGCATTATTAGATGTGTATGTCAGGCGAGCGAATGAAAATAAGAGACAAAAGATTTCTTTTCGAGGATTTTTGCGTCATCCTAAAAGACCTATATCAAGCTAGTATTAATATCTTAAATTAATTATGTTATCATTTTCATAAGAAAATCATTTTACACGAATCAAATTGTTATCCATGTTTCTTCTCGAAAATATCTTCACCTTAAGTTACACTTAAAAATATATAAAATTCCTGATTACCTCCAGAACAGAAGTACAAGTGTTTCAGTATGAAGAAAGCGTAGCTGTAGCTTTCAGGGTATAGTTTTGTGTGATTTTGAATGGTTTTTTTTTAAATCGAACTTTCCATCATGTTTGTCGAATATCAATATTTTTTCGTATTCTTTTACTTTTCAAGCACATGATTTTCAATTACATTGTCTAAACCTTTGAGCGGCCACCATCCATTTTCGATACAAGTTGGAAATTGCTCACGATTTTCATTAGCACCCCAAAACTAACACGATCCAATAAAACAAGTGGAAAACTCCCGCTTGGAGTGCAGCCATAAATAACAGTCGGGGTACCTGAAAGCCCCTTGGGTCGGGCGCGTGGGGTTAGATCCCCAAAACACACGTGAATACCAGCTTAATAAACTATTAGCAATTTTTTATTGCAACAAGGGTTAACACTTGCGAAATTTACGATTGAACTTTGCGTGTATTTTGATACGAAAAAGTAAAGCAATAAGTAAAAAAAAAGTAAGAAAGTAAATTGTAAGCAGTTCAAATAAAAAGGTTATATTTTTTGTGGTCTATAAATAATTTTTCCTAAAAAATTGTACATCACCTAGAAGAAGAAAAAAAACATTGAAATGATGAAATTTCTTCCCATTTTTTTAAGAAAAAACTTTCAAAATTATGCTAGACATATAATGAGTTCATTAATAAGGCTTGAGACTTGTTTTTATTTGCATTAAATCAATATCCGATACTGCTTTTTGAATTAAAAAGGAAGTGTTTTAATATAATTTGTAATAAAAATACTATTATAGAACCAGAAAAAGAGAAAACTTGTAAGCACTTGAAACTACATCGGAATTTGTTTAACAAACGTTCATTAAATTTGTCCAGTCTTTCATGAACGCTGTACATCCAATTTATATGTTAATCTTTCATGAAAAAAAAAATACTGAAAAAAACTTCAAGCTTATATCGACTTCCGCTCACGAATTAAAGACAGCATTTAAAACGAAATTTCAGAGATGATATAAGGCTCGAATTACGAGTAAAAATTAGTTTTTTTTAATGAAATTATTAACGTTATAATCTCTATTAAGACATAATATTTTTTTTTTAAATAAATAGAAGCTTAGTATTTACAAAAAAAGTTGGGTTTTAGAAATAGCTGCTCGCGTAGAATATCGGGGGATGATGTTTTGATTTTGTGGGCAATGACGAAACACGGTAGCCTGTAATTTTTGGATAAGTCATAATATGACATATATTTCGGATTCAGTTAAATTTTTTAAGGTTCTCGGGCTATTAAAGTGCTGTAAAGTTATCATTTAATATGCATTTATTTTTTTGCAGAAAATCTATGAAGCAGAGCTGACATTAGATAAACCAAGGATCATAGTGTCTGTAGAGAACTGTGTGGTGGAAGATTTTAAATAGATATTTCATACCGGATATGAAATGATGATGATGTACTCATATGACCATCGATTACTCGCACGACTGTTAAACTTTGTAATAATTACATGGTAAAATTTCTTGACAAGAATATATTAAAGACACGTTTTTTCCTAATTTTGCATTGAGAATGTCAATCAGCCATCGTGACATGTACAACGTATCAAGCAACGTTTTAAAAATGACAGTGAAATATGAAAAGAAGTGTGTGTCCATCTTTTTAAAATAAAGTCATAAAATGGAGTTTTAGAGCGTCTGTAACATCAAGGTATAATCATTCAGTCTCATTAAAAATGCCTATTAAAAACATACTCAAAATATGCTTCAATTACTAGACCTACAATTTCATCAAGTTACTAGGGTCCTGCTTTGGAAGTCATCAGGAAAATATAAATGTTTTTAAGTAGACACCAAAGGTGTTTTTATACAGAACTGATGACAGAAATGAGTGGCAAAAATTTGTAATAACAACATACGACTAGTATGCTCCAAGTATAGAATAAAATCATCTTAGAAACTACGTGTAATTTATATTATAATTTAAATTAACATTTTACGTTCTATTGATTATATTTTAAGCATGCTCTTTGAGATCCATCAAAGAGTATGGATCTAATAATAAATTAATAAATTGTACATTTCATACCTTGTTTTAGCATGGATCACACTGACCACTGTTTGATCACTAGCTGGAAGACTGCAGTTTTGTCTTGAATGAAGGCTTCATAAGAATTGAAAACAATAACATTTTTTTTTAAATATCACAAAACGAAGTACGTACAAAATGAGTTTATTTTTAGACGCTTACTGTACACAATGTGCCAGCCATTTTCTTTTTGGTTGCGTGCCAAAATCTGCCATTTTTCGCGTGAAATTATCCCGCCGAGATTTCGCTAGAGACACGTCTTAACTACCTGCAGACCGACTCGGCTGTTGTTGACCTCGCAGGTAATTAAATAGTAATTAAGGTGAGTCGGCGAAATTGAGATGTCTTGCGCTTAAATTACGGAGTAATTACATTTAAAATGCACCTCACCGCCAGGTTAACGACTTGCTTTTTAATGTTTTTCGGTTTAATTATAAAAAATGTAACTAAAATGCCTGTAGCATGGAGGCACTGGTTATCAGATACTAGTATATTAGGTTCTCCTTAGTTATTTCATTCTTAACAAAAACTAAAAATAAGGAACGTTCTTAACCTAGACATTCAAATGATCATGAGAGATCAATTTGGTTAATTTTAATTGTTAAGATAAAAAAAATTCCTGATCGCAATATTAAATGCTTTAATCGTATATTTCAAATCATCGGATTCAACTGGCTTTTATGACAGTGGTTCATCATCAACGTCAAAATAACTGAAACACAATTTCGTACACCAATTGTCATAATAATAATAATATATTTATTCACCTACTAGTCCTATAATCAAAATTTTACAATAGTATAATTCAAACCAATTACAGAAAAATTTTAGATTGAAGTTAAGCGTAAAACAATGATAAATATAAATAAATAATTTAAAAATATTTTAATTTTAGACAACTACTGACTCTCAGTGAGTGGAGCACAAATCACCGCTGGAATGCCTACGTGACAGCGCTTTTAGTGCCTCTTGGACCGGAAGTCCTACCCATCACTGGCACTGTGTTAATAATTTGTCTCTATACAAATTTGTTTTAAAATAATGAAAAGTAAATATCACAAAACGCTGCTTTTACTTTCATATTTTAAAAGCTGACAAATAATAACTACTGCATATAATTCTACATTTCATATTCATATATTTTTCACAAACAATCTTTGCTGTATCAGATATATAATTGCTAATAAAAAAATTAAGGTTCAACTGTGAAGTTGGCTTACATACAATTCTTTTAAATCTCAGACTGAAAAAGAAAAATTTCCAGCAAGCTGATACATAATGTTTTTTAGTCTTTTTTATGATTCGCTTTTAATGTTTTTTAAGAAAAATAAATAAAAAATAGTTACGCGATTTTTTTCGAAAATAACATTCAAGCTTAAATTATGCGAGAAGAACATTCATTTAACCTTGAATAAGTCTTCAATCTTGGTTTAAAATATTTTTAACGAAAGCTCATTTTCTACGAAAACGAAAAAACCAAAGTTTTAACAAGACTCGAAAAATTATGTTGACTATAAATCACACGATGTCTTAAAAAACTAGGTTTACCTTTTAACAACTGCCTGATGAGATCAAAAATGTCATCTTTGATCAAGATTCATCGACTTGAAAGGATAGTTAAGAGGTATTTTCAAAATAAATTGAGATTGTTTCTCTTTTTCAAATACTTAAAGCTCAGTGATCAAAAGTAAATAGCTTAAAATTCATATTATATCGCTTACCCATTATCTAGGCATTATTTCCATAATGTAAATTAGATTTCTTTTTACTTAGCCTTTTATATACTCGTATACAATATACTGATTTGCCGGCGGGCATAACTCAATGGTCAAAGTGTTCGCTTGACAAGCTAAAGATCGTGGGATCGATCCCCAATAGAGATTAAAAATAAAAAGATTTGAAATCGATTTCTGAGCTTCTTAAATTCTACTGGTTGGTGGGAATTTAATCCCTCACCCGTAAAATGTCAGTTAAAGCCTATTAATCAAATTTGGTGGTAGACGAAAGTCGTCCCATTAAGACCACCTTTTCATAATTAATTGCTGTAATAATAAGGATGATGCGTGAATCTCGGGCTGTAGTCTATGACGTTGGCGGATCAAAACTCCATGTGCAGCGCTTAGCCATACGTAACATGGTAAGCGTCGTAGAATCCACAGATAAAAATTCAGCATTGCTATCACCATCTGTCGGTATTCTCCTGTATGTGTTTACATAACGAAATAAAAAACAAGTTGTTTCTTAATGAATTTAGCTAGTATTTAACCTTTTTGGGCATTTGAATATGGTTCATGACCACTTCAGTTACTCATTAGATATGTACAGACACGTTATGTGGCTAAAAGTGGATGCTTCCATCAGGGAGTGTCCTGATTATGTCCTGAAAATAGCATTTTTTTGGTCACCACCAAAAATCTCGTTCCGTCATATTTTGCGACCCGGTAAAGCCTCAGATGGATCACTGGTTACCGCACAATGGATCCAAATAAGAAAATTCAATCATTCAATAAGTAATATGAACACTTAAATTAATTCATTTTGATATGCATATCATTTGAATTTGATAATCATATATCGTCTTTTTATAACTAAAATATATGTGTATAATCGGTTAGTACTTAGACTTTAGATTAAATAAACACTATGGCAAAAATAATGCTAAAAAAAGAGTGTATAATATCTAAAAGACTGTAGTACTAGTAATAAACCTAGTTTAAAATTATACTTCGGATGCCGTATGCAGGCATATCATACTTTACTAGTAGACTTTTCTTCGTTTTCCATGTAGTGAAAATACGATCAATTTTCGGAACTTAAATAGATAATGAAATACAGAGAAACTCCACAACAACTGATTTTTAACTTGCAATTGTGCAGAACTAATTAATTAATTATGAATATATTATGTATTATTATATAAGTTCTAATATATATTAAGTGTGATTTCATAACATTACTTTTTTACATTCAACTATTACTAACTCAATTATGCTTTACGAGAGCATAATCAAAGCAAAAATATTTGCTTATAAAACAGTTTATATTCTAGAAAATTGAGTCATTTTAGTTTTACATTATTAAACACAGTAATTGCGAAGTACATTAAAATGCAGCCCCCGATACTTTAAAGAAGATACATTAAAGATGATATATATTATGTATATTAAGATTAATCTTGTGTGTGGAAATTATATATAAATACTAAACTTAATATAATAAAACAAGTAAACATTCTATTTTCTAACTGTCATTTCATGAAATAAAATGTAGATTTTAAACTCTATTTGAACATGAAATAAATTTGATTTTATATTATTTTCTTAGATACAATATATTCAGCTTAATTAATACTTTTGAATATGTCTGCAATCCTAATCTTATCCATGAATTCTTTATAAGTAGTTTTTTCAGTAACAACAACTGTTTAGCAAGAGACTTTGATAAGCTTTTTGTTATTCGATAATAACCTGAATAAGACGTCATGTAAAATTGTACTTTATTAATTAATGATTGAAATATTTCTTAAGACATTATCTTACATAATATTTTACTTTTGTAAATTGTTGATGGTATGTTTGTTTGTCCCCATAGTGCGTTATACTAGTATCTTCCTTCGCCGCGCCCCAGTAATAATGCCATTTATCAGCCGATGTTCATCCAGATCCCGGCGAGTGATGGAGCGGCCATATTACGCGAGGCTTAGGGTCGCATCGCATGAAAAAGATTGGGAGCTTTTTTCAGCGGATTCTGAAGGAAGAGTGTTTCAGGAAAGCTTTAAGATCTGGTTCGAGATAGCTGAGATGGTTTAAGGAAAATTCTCCTGTTTTGTCAGTCACTTATGTTTTTGTTTATAACGTGTATAATGCATGTATCTACATATTGATTTTATCATGCAATTT
This sequence comes from Glossosoma conforme, assembly GCA_022606575.1. Classification (NCBI taxonomy): domain Eukaryota; kingdom Metazoa; phylum Arthropoda; class Insecta; order Trichoptera; family Glossosomatidae; genus Glossosoma; species Glossosoma conforme. The sequence goes on from JAGTXR010000027.1 coordinate 640,221, forward strand.
CATTAAAAAAACTATATTAATTAGTTAATATTCCCAAAACCTTGAAGTAAGTTAAACAAATTTTTTGTTTTCAAAATAGTTCTCGTTGTTTAATGCTAATAATTGTAAAAAACATATTTTTTTCGAATAAATAAGAGCACAATGACATCTTGCGGTAATCTATCATAACATACTAATCGGTAAAAGAGAAAAAAAATCAGCATATACTAAAATAATAATATATACAACGATTTTTTTTCCAAATGGCCTAGAATTTCTCTTTGCAATGTATCTTTTTGTCATTTTACGTTTTATGTATCTTTAACATATCACTACGTAAATTATGAACTTTTTAAACTAAAAAATGCGTGGTAAGAATATAAACATCACATTTAAACAGTTAATAATATAAACATACAGTTATTTTTAAATATAAAAATATTTGATTACTCATTTTAACATGAATCACAGTAAGAACTCTCTTATCCTTGATGCTTTAATATAAATAACATTGAATAATTTTGTTCATGAAACAAAAATTGATTTTGAAAAATATTGAGGTAATTGATCCAAATCTGTTTTTAAGTACCGTTATTAAAATATATTAAAATTCTTCAGAATTTGGATATTAATTTTAAATTGTTGTATTTCTTTAATTTACATTACTAATTAATATTATCAATGATTATCTACCGCGTGAATTGAAATAATTATGAAGAATCAAGTGCTTTTGTACATTATTATGATTATAAATATCTTAAAATAAATTTATTCCAGAACGAATAAAGCAAAATTCATAAGAAAAATCTTCTTCCCTGTGTCAACTAATTCTTTGGCTGATCACTCATTTATCATCCTGTACTTTCCTAGATCCCTGGTGAATGATGGAGTTAGGATATTACGCGAGGTTGAGTCGCGTTGCCTGCAAAAGATTGGATCCTTTTTTTACATAAGATAGTGTTTTAGAAGTTCTAGCAGGTTCTTAGAGACTGTAGTAAAATTCATGAAATTCACTTTTTCAGGAATATTTGTACATATATCATGTAAAATATTTTGAATCAAATTTTTCTCTAGTTATTCCATATCTGCAGGAAATGGTTAGCACGAATCGTGGCCCAAATTTTTTTTTGTATTTGTTTTACTTAACTCTTTAACTCATTTTCAAAAAAAGGCCTCCATCCTTGCTGAAATCATTAATTCAGTGACAGAAATGAGCATTTTGCCAAGATAATTTATTTTTGTCAATCACTTTTGATTCTGTGAAAAAAAAATGGATACATTTTCGTTAAGTTGTTGTAGGCAGATACGTTTCTTTACTTTCGGCTTGTCAAAGAGATGAATTGATGTTTTTAGGACCATCGGTCACGTTTTATCTTAATAAAATCAAATTTAACGATTTTATGTAAAAATTATTTGAAATATTAAGTTATTTTACAGAAAAAGAAACCGTCGTTAATATGTACTTGTTTGAATTGGCACACAATGTTAATTTAAAATCTTCTTCTAAGCTGCAATTCTCTTATAAAAACATTTTAATATAACTAATTACGTATACATATACTATACATAAAATTCCTTAAACGAGTCAATTCATTCAGAAAAAATATCGGCAGAAGCGGGATGCGAACCGCGTACCTTGGAACCAACCATTTGCCCAGGTATTCATACCGCTCAGCCACCGTGACTATTTCTTTGCCTGAGCTGACTCGTGTTGGAACTTGTATTCATGTCATTGTTATCATCGTATGATAGATGTCTCTATAGTATTTATTCAAAGTATGTATATATTTTTTTTTATTATTCAATCAGTCAACATTTAATCACAGTATTTTTATATTATGACTTTCCGACAGTCTATTTGTTTTAGTAAGTACCATGTTTTAATATACTCTGGTATTGTATTATTGTAAACTGTAACATTTAAATTACGTTAAAGAAATTTTAGTAAAGTTATTGCAACAATGATCTCGCATGTGTACTCATAAATTTCATTCATCTCCTTCACTAGTGTTCGTGAAAAACTAACGTGTTAAGTGAATTAAGAAACATTGAAAAGTTTAATTATTTATTAATTATATTATTACAAATCACTTAAAAAACATTTTTTTTTATAATTTAAGTTGCGGTTTAGCAAGGATGATATTTATCAGTTTTTAAGAAACCTATAAAGTCTTTACTAAGAACTTATTTGAGGTCTTCTTTACCTACCTTCTTTCACCTAAGCAGTGCTCAAAATATTTTATATTAAAACGAGGTTTAAAGTATCAATTCGATAAAGCGTGTTGAAATTTTGACATCGTAACTAAATATATATAATTTTTACATATTATTAAATAATTATCTAATCTATTAATTATTCATGCAATACCTCGCTTTTAAGTCTTCTTAGTAAAATGCTTTACTAAAGACATATATTCGTACTTTAGCTACTTACACGGTACTCAATTAATAAAATACTAGGAATTTTTAAATGCCGTCTATCTTGAATATTTTAAGAAATTATCAAGAAATATATGAAACCCAGTTAATTTAAATTTAGTTACAAGCTTGTTATAAATAATTTGAAGACGAAAAAAGACGCATTCCATAACTGTTGTTTCATATATTTTTTTAAAATATTATTTTTACTGTTCGATGTTGAAATAACGAGTCGGCCATTAGGCATTTCGGCTAAATCATATTTAATTTAGTATGGGAGTATTTCATGTGAAAAATGTATGTCAACCGATTTGCGGGCCATATTTTTTGCAACATCACCTTGTACTGAAAACGTTTTCAGCTTTCCGTGAAATTATCAATTTACGTCAAACTGGGTGATTTATCAATTCCCACACACGAAACATGACTCGTTTTTTTAAATTAAATAATAATATTGAGTCGTTAACGTAAAATCGTTAAAAAATATTTATTTTCGTGCGAAAATAAATACTACAGCATTTAAAGGTACGTATTGGATCTAGTACTAATGATAGCGGATAATACGTTACCGATCAAAAATTAACATAAAGTCAAAGTAGGTATATACGAGTATATCAATCTAGAATGAGTGAGAATGGTTCAATGCTTAGACAGACGAAATGTCTTGAATGTCTCTCTAGTGATACGTGGGCCTTAATTATTTTACCTATATACGTTCTGATATGATGTCAGAACTTGCTGACTAATACCAAAAACCACTGTAAACAATCTTTCGTCTCTTATTTCTGTTCGCTTATTGTAAATGTGTGTGTTGCCAAATTGGCATCTTGGACTAGTTTCGTAGATCGCCACTAGGGCGCTGTGTGACAGACCACAGCGCCGCACGGCAGTGAGTTGTGTGCCGACGGCAAGGAAGTTTGCATTATGCCCGGCCTGGCATGTTATTCTGCCTGGGCCGGAAGCTTGCAAAAATTATCGTAAATATATGTCAATGTGCTTTAGAAAAAGTCTTTGTTATTAATCTGCTCTTCATCCTGCCATCACGCGACGGAATAACAACCTTTTAAAGAAAGGAGGATGTAAGTTCCAAATTTGTCACATATGATCACTGAAGTCGTATAAGGTAAGGTCGAACGAAGGTCTACAATTCCGTGGCCTAAACCATTTGGTCTTAAAGAGCGGCTCAATTCGAAAAGAACGGTAATTGGATTATGGTAGATATTATGTTCTTGATATGTTAATCCATTTCTATAGCTCTATAGAGAAGATGTACGGACAAAACGCCAGGGCCAAACCTGGCTTGCAAGCTTTTGATGAAGATAGTTTAGTGTTGAATATGGTGTGACGACCTATCCTTCAAAGACAAAGCGCTTCATCGATAACGACGTGGGGCGCACTGGACGTCTGGTGCACGGGACATTTGGCGCACGACACAACTGATGCAATGGATGTGTCGCTAACCTAGCTTAACTTAACATAACCTAAGACTTTGTCCAGCGATCGTAGATGCTAGAGAACTATATGTCTTGATATCAGCTTGATATAGCTCCTTAAGGCCGATGCCGTAAAGGCTCAACAAGCAATCTTTTGTCTATTATTTTGGTTCGCTTGCGTTACATCTACATCGAATGTTAAGCGGTGTTTGCATACGCCAAAATAATTGTTATGACGGTTGGTCCATTGACAGTTGGTACAACTGTCCTCTTGAGGGGGGGTACCACCGAAATGTGAGAGAGGGCAAGTAGTCGCAACTCGCCCGTCCTCGTGGTAGGACTGTCCCTAAGGGCGGCCCTTTAACGGGTGACGTTATTGACAAATAAACATGTATCGTGAAACAGAAACAAGTTGTTTATAATGTGAACCTGATCCTGCATCTTTCATCCAGTTAATCGATGTCCTAAATGGAAGAGGAGGATATCAGTCTCGTTAACGATATAACTTAGGTTAGGTTAGGTTAGGTTAGCGAGACATCCAGTGCAACAGTTGTCCCATGTGCCAAATGTCCCGTGCACCAGACGTCTAGTGCGTCGTATGTCGTTACAGATAAGTAGCTGAACGAATTATCTGTGAACGATATGCGGCCGATCCGTAAAATGTATACACTATGTTTTAGAATTCTAAATGAAAATGATGAAGACACAATAAATTAAATACACGCACAATCCAACTGGTGAATAAAATCTTTCAATCACTTTGATATTAAAATAATCGCAATTTGATCATGAATATGAGTACTTGCATTAATTTCTAAAGTCAAAAACTTGCTTTATTTTTTTGATGTTATTTTTACAACTAAGATTACTTCTCAAACAATAAAATATATTTGTTTATGTTGTAAGAACGTAATTATTTCTTTCTTGTGCTTTTTGAAAGTTGTCTTATATATTTTTTGAATTCACTTAAAAATAAATTAGTCCATCCAGTTCCTTAAAACCTAATTAATAATTAATTTATGCAGCCGCATATTAGATTATTTCATGCAAACGCCCACCGTCTGAAGGAATAATCTAGCCGCGAGTTGTTCCTCCGCAGACAATTTCACAGTAGATTTGAACAAACTAATTAAAAATAAATTACATAAATTAGCATTAAAAGAGTCGTCCAGAATTCTATTTGCATCCGCCCGCTGTGAGCAACAAGAGACGAGAAAAAGAAAATGAAAATTCGAAATGAGGAAACAACGGAACATGCTAACGTCGAACAGCGTTTACACTCATAGTACTTCCGGTCAAATTTTGAACTGGCATCAGCTCGATATAGCCTTTGCAGGCTGGTGCTGAAAAGTATCGTATTTGTGATCTTTTGTCTCTTATTTTTTGTTCGCTCGTCGGTCACGCATATATAAAAATAGTTAATAACATAAGATATGGCGCTTGCGTCACTTATATGTTTGCTTAAAGTCCTGTCATTGGCGTGCCGTGTTTTAATTTCAGCGTTGTTTTGTCACAATTACCGGCGAAGTCAGTCGAAATTTGTCCGGGACCTGTTAGAAACGAAGAAAGTTTCTTCCTCGGCAGATATCCGAAGTTAATCAATCTTTTGTATTCAAAACATTATTATATGCTTTTTGAAAAGTTCTTTGATTTGGAGACCTGCACCTCAAACATTCACCACGTGTCCTGATGATAATCTTGGTGACATGGAGTCGTTTTTGATAAACAGGGATATCAAATCATTTGAAAATATAAATATGTTTAACAAAAAGTGACAACAAGTCGCGGGTTCGTTATTTGGCCGCGTGGAGGAAGGGTGTAGAAGCAGGTCGCAAAGCAAAGAACTTTTCCAGAAGTACAATTTGCGTTTTTTTAATATTAGATTTCGGTTTCCCCGCCCGAACGAAACATGTTGTATCGTCATCCTTGGTCAGGCGAGAACTCCCATGGTACGAGCTGACGACAGACAGGGCACTGTGGCATGTAGCTTCCCAAAGATAATCGCGGCTTAGTCACAAATTGAAGTTGACAGTTGAACCAACATGAAGTGGAGCAACTGGCAAAACAAATAAAATGGCGTATGCAAACGCATTGTAATTCTATATAAAATTAAAACTAAAATTATTAGAGGAGCATTTAAGGCGAGCGATCTAAATATAAGAGACAAAAGATCGTTTTTCAAAGTTTTCTGTGTCAGACTGAAAGGGCTATTAAAGCTGATATTAAATGGAATACATCTTCAATATCCAAAAAAATATCAGAATATTCAAAATTTATTCTAAAAATTTTACCAAAAAAAATTTTCATGCTATGTAAGTTCATCAATACAAGTTGATAGCTTGTATAAATCTTCAGTGGTCATAAGTAAAATGATTTTATTATTCAAAAGAAATATGTTATATATTTTATAAGCTCATTGTATTATTTTGTAAATAGACTATTGTATTAAACAAAATATTTTCAAAGATTCAGTTAAACTTGAGGTGGTTTCACAATGTTTTGCTTGACATTTCTGGATTCACGATATCGGTTCAAGTCACGAGCCGGTGGACTATTCATCACAACTTCGCACCAAAACTGAAACTCTAGCAGTGTAAAACTTGCTCAGTTTATTTGTGAATCAATTAAGCACAGTCCTGAAACAAACTGAGGAGGAAGGTTCTGAAAGTTCCATGGCACCTGAAAATGAAAAACTAAAACTCAAGTGCACCGAAGGCTGCTTGTTGTCTGTGCGAGGAGCGTTGTATTGAATTATGTTTAACAAGTATACAGAGTTTGCCTTTGAGCTTTCCGACGTTGAGAATTAATGATCGTCGACATTCGATACCGTGAAAATAACAAAGTATTTTATATTGCAAAAAAAAAACAGTTTTTATAGAAGAAAGTACTTTAGCACTTTGCTTCAGCTTAAGCACTTCGTTTTTCAGCCGGAGAATATGTGGTACCAGTATGGAGTCGATCAGCCCATTGAAATCAAGTGGATACTGCCCTAAATGATGCATGCAGAGTCGTCACAGGCTGCCTCAAACCAACACCTATTTCAAAACTATTTCCATTGGCTGGTATCGCACCGCCAAACATAAGACGCAAAGTCATATGCGCCGACGAAATGCGTAAGACAATCAACCAATCGTCCTATTGCTTGTAAAGATACCCCCAACACCCAGACTGAAGTCGCAAAGCAGCTTTCTGAGATCCACACAACCTCTCATATCCGGCCCTGTAAATGAGAGACCCTCAAGTGACATACAAGTGAATAACGTCATTACGTAATGGAAAAATGGCTATTTGATTTCATACATCTCAAATTTTTATCGTTGTAGAGTATTGATCAGTAAAGATCATTACACTTAAGCCTGTATTATATTCTGTACTATATTCACGCGTAATTTAGAAGTTTATATCAAACTTGTCAGTTATAATATAACTGACTACTTTGATAATTAAGAATTGAATTACGAGCAATTTACATTTTTTCCTATTATGAATCCATTATTTAAACTTTTCTTTTATATAAAGTTACTTGAATACTTCAAGTAACTTTATATAAGTCCATTTCAATCATGCGCTTTATTCAAATTCACAAATCCTAGCATTTTAAATCATTACTACATTTTATTCGATTTCATTTGAAAAATTATTTGATATCATAGTTTATGATACATCATTTAGTTAATTTAGCATGTATAAGACCGCGTAATTGTATTTTTACAGACAATTTTCAACTATAGCCGTGAAATTTTGCAAATTTCAACAACAAATATCCAAACAAAAAGTTAAATTGCTATTGAAGCAAGATGAAAATGATATTAATGTATGAGAATGTCAAAGATTTAATATGTATAAAATCGTGTTGGATCTGTAGTAGAAGGATTGGCCGGCATTGTAAATAACCGTTTCCAGGGGGCACCGCGCGGAGGTTCTTTTTTTGCTCCCCAAGATGTGATTAATATAAATTAGTACAAAAACTGGTGAAATTTCTGAATCGAAATTTAAATTTTCAAGATACAGCACGTTCAGAAAAGATGAAAATGATAAAATTAAAATATTCATAGATAAAAGCCGCAGTATAAATTTCTTAAGATAAATGAGAGATTTTATTTATTGTATTTGACATTTCACGATAACTTAAATGCCTGTGTTATGAACGTTTGCTTAAAAAAAAAAAAAACTTTACGAACAACCTAATACAATACAACCTTCAAAACGTGTTTTAAAAGACGATTTTTTCATATTGAACAAACGTTAATTATCGCAAAGAGCTGTACAATGAATTAATTCGAATCTCATCATCGCAAACGACTGCCAGTTAGCGAGTTAAACGAAATTCGTTTCAATCGTTCAAACTTTGAATCACCGTCTCGATGCTTCTACAGAAAGCTCATCAAAGATTCCGCAGGGGTGTTGGCCCTTGCCTCTCGACGATTTACGGGAATTCGCTTTTTAATCAAACCGTAAAAATTAACGTGAACCGACCCCACAGGCGCCAGGTGAAAAGCTTTTGCTTCTACCTGATATGAGACAGCATTAACCCTTAGCATACAGTTCCCGACGCGAATTCGAATAAAAAATCAATGATCCAAAATAAACAAATAGACTTAACGTGAGCTTATATATATTTATATTTTGTGTTAACACATACAGGAAAAAAAGACACATGGTGATAGAAATGCTGAAGTGTGGATTCTATGATGCTTAACATGTTACATATGGTTAAGCGCTGCATGTGGAATGTTGATCCGCCAACGTTATAGACTACAGCCCGACATTCATGCATCATCTTTATTAGTACAGGAATTTACTATGAGTGGGTGGTCTTCACGGGACGACTTTCGTCTGGCACCAATTTTCATTAATAGGCAATGACTAACATTTTACGGGTAAGCAATCAAATTCACACCAACCGGGGGGTACTGTAGAGCTCAGAAATCGATTAAAAACTTTTTTAAATCTCCGCCTAAATCGATTAAAATAGCTTTATTTTTAATCTCCGTCGGGAATTGAACCCAGAGATTTTTGCGTGTCAAGCAAATGCTTTGACCATTGAGCTATACCCGCTGTCAAAGTTGTTACATAGTTACAGCGTAATACATTTTAAGCATTCAATTTGAGATGTATTTTAAATGTTAATAAAATGATCAATTATTCACATGGCTTACAAAGGATCGCAGTGAGAAATGTTTATTCACATACAGTCTTGCTTTCGATGTGAACTTTTTCATTTCTATACATGTATAAATGTACTGATGAGCTTCATAAGATAAATAGTGTTATAAGCGTCACTGTGAAAGTTAGGATGGGGAGAGCAACGTTTTCTTTAAAAACCAAAGGGTATCGGTATTTTTTAAAATCATGTTTTTAAACATAAAAACTATAAAAATAAATTAGTAATTAAATATACATATACTCTACATAAAATTCTTTCAAGGAGTCAAGTCATTCAGAAAAAATATCGGCAGAAGCGGTATACGATCCGCGGATCTTGGAACCAACCATTTGCCCAGGTATTCATACCGCTCAGCCACCGTGGCTATTTGTTTGCCTGAGCTGACTCGTGTTGGAACTTGTATTTATGTCATTGTTAGCATCGTATGATAGATGTCTCTATAGTATATATTCAAAGTAACAAAAATAAATTTAGTTTGCACGTGATACCCTACAAGTTTAGAAGATGCGCTTAACAAACAGTTAAAGTAAATAGGAGCCTTTTCCAGGTTAGACTCGTTAACCACGCAAAAACCTCCAGTGATATCCTTGATGTGCTCGCAGTATAACAACAACGGACTCGGAAATGATTTTTATGATGATTTCATAGTAAAGTGTCTACTTGTACGCTACATATCCATGGCGTGCTATGGGTTAACTGTTAGAATAGGGAAGGTGCGCGGTGCGCTAACCCCTTAGCCGGAAGGCACCACTTCGCTAGCAATTATTTTTAACGAGGATCGCAACTGACGGAGCAACTTGGCACCTGTCTGGCTGTTTAAGCTCTAAGGTGTTTACTCTCCTAAAGCTGCTATATTTTCTAGGCGGATACAAATAAGCTGCGGCGCTTAATGGGTTAAATCATTGTGGCATTGACTGCCTAATATGAAATGAATGATTTTTATGAATTTAGAAATACTTTGCTTAATCATTTACATTTTAACTATAAGTTTTTCTTTTATTTCAAATTATGATGAAATTATGTGAAATAAAATAAAATATTTATTATTTTAATTCATATATATATTAAATAAAATTACATGTACCAGTATGTGTGTATAAATATATGCTTTTTATAATAATAACAGTTTTAATTATTCAGCAACAAGAGCTATAAAAAATTGACTTTTACATGTACATATAAAAAAAAAAGGTGTGTAACAATTTCCCATTTTAACAACTACAGCATGTCTCTCAACAATAGAGTTTATCTCACTTAAGCACTCTGTAAAATTAATCAAATTATTTGCGCTGTCCGTCGGCATGTACACAGACACCACAAGCATGGACCGGTCACCTAATTGCAATACGCGCACTGTTGAGCAGGGCCGCCTTCCTCCAGAGCAGCGCGCCGTGACGCGACTATGCGGCGGCCGGCCGTAAGCGTCAAAAATTTGTCGTTTGATTTTAGTCGCCTTTGTTACCGCAAAGATCGTCAATTTGTACGATACGTGTTAATTTATTGATTTAGTGAGCGGAGTCAAGTAGCAGCAAGCTTAAGCTGAATATAGACTGAACAATGATTGCATAAGTCCTAGCATCCGCCGTTTATTTTTTATTCTATTTTATGAAAGAAATATTATAAAACATGATGTTTGCTGTGAACTTGTATGTGAGTATCACTGAATAATTAATACAAAAATAACACATACACTTACAAGCTACTAGTTGATTTATTTTTTCTCAATTCTCCATAAAACATTTTTGATTTACGTCTGATCGGTCAGTAAAAAAGTTTTGTCGAAGGTCGTCAAATTAAAAACACATAAAAGTTCTAAAGCGGAATACTTTCTAAGCGATTACATTCTTTTATAGCAAAATTGATGTACTTAGTAAAAAAGTAATAAAATTAAACCCATTCCTTAAGAAATTAATGGATTTTCAGGTTTAACGGCGATAGTTTTATTAGGTTAAGAACGAGCATTAAATTTGTAATTTAGTAAAAGTATATTAATCAAAGTTTCACACCATTTAGCAAAACCTCGAACCATATCATTTTTTATTAAATTAATATACACTTTCCCTTATTCTTAAAAGGTTGTATCAAACAAAGGGATTCGAAAAAAACAGATTTCAATAAAATACAAAGTTATGCTCTCATACGATACCATTCTTATAACGTTAAGGTTATCAACTGAAGTAGCATAATTATAATTTTACATTTATTTGAATGAAAACAATAACAAATTAAAAATATAAAATTTTGATTTCACATTTATTTTTAAGTGGTTACATGTTTCGGACTGCCTGGAGTACATCGTCAATAATGGCTAAAATATAAATTGTACCATTCTAAGTTGGATAAAACAAGAATAAATCACTTACTATTATATTCATCAACAGTTCATCCATGATTATTATGATGTATTTTAATGATCATTAAATGTTAATTTGAATTTAAAAAATGACAAATTGAGAATATTTAGTTTTATTTTACAATTATAAAAAGTGATTTTACATATTTCGGACCTTATCACATCTATTCTGAGCTTTAAATGAACATTTAATTATGTATAAAATGATTATAACGAAGCCCCAAGTATTGACATTTATTAACTTTAACAGTGCCATGGAGAGATCCATGTTCGGGGTGTCGCTAAAAGATAGAATCTGAAATGAGCATATCCGGAGAAGAACTTAAGTATTGAAGGCTACCCAACGAATAGGCACACTCAAGTGGCAATGGGCAGCACATATCTGTCGAAGAAACGACATTCGATGGGGAAGAAAAGTATCGGAGTGGTGCATAAGAACTGGAAAACGAAGCATTGGCCGACCCCCTGCAAGATAGACTGACGATATAAGAAGAATAACGTGAGTGGCCTGGATGCGTAAGGCACAGGATCAAAGAGGATGGAGACTCATGAGGGAGGCTTGTGGACAGCAGTGGTCAGATACAGGCTGATGATGATGAACCTTAAGAATATTCTAATGACTTTGCGTATCAAAAAAAAAAATCGTACTTATAGTATATTACTTTACAAATCATTGAAATATCTCCTTAAGTCGGAACCATCGTACCCACGAAGCCATAAACTAGAAATAAAATAAAACACACAATGCTAGAAGTAGAAAATTTATGTCTCGTAAAATATACAGGAGTTTTACTGGTTGACAGTCATAATGGTCCACTGCTTGCGAACAATTAATAGTTATTACAGACGATAATTCTTCGCAGTCGCTTTATTAATTGTATTAATAAATAAATCACACGCACTTTATTCATTTGCATTTGACCGAAGAGCATAAAACATTTCAGACTGCACTGTGAAAATGCATGGGATGAAATTGCTGTACAGAAATGTGTGTCTACACAAACATGAAAATGTCGACAAAAAGAGAAAACATCTAGTATGAAGATTCTATCGCATAAACGAGGTAGAAGTAAAATTAATTAAATAAAATCAAAATATTAGGATTGTGACTTTGGTTTAAGGTATTTTTAAGGACCAAACGGTGAAAGCCTCAGAAGCCTTGGGCTAATCATCTAATCAAATGAATCTCTTAAAAATATGCGTTAGATACTTAAGATTCTTTAAGTACCTCGGTTCTCATCCCGGAGATCGTTGGTAACCATATTTTCCTAGTAAAAAGTTCTATTACTGATATTTCTTAGAGCAAATCATTTTCAACGGCAATTATCCTCACTACGGTGGCCATATTATTTTGCAATGTGTAACTAACTATATTGTATCACTTTTAAAGCGGCTCCTAGTGCTCGGTTAGAAAATTAAGTATTTTAGTAGACCGTCTATAGACTCAACTACCACAGTAAGACATGTTGTAAATTGTGAATTCGAGGAATATCTGATCTTGAGTTAATTTACCAAAGCAAATACTTTCATCACAATATTAGCGTTGAAGGTAGCTAAACTCAAGACTACTAGCATAACAGTCAAATGAATTTTCGTTGAATCGTATCCTTCAGTGTTTCATGGTTGGAAAACGCAATAACTGAACTGATTCACATCATCAATTTCAATTTATCTGCGTTCCGCGTGGAGACCGCTTTGTAAAATGCACAGCAGTTTGCCGTGGAATGCTGCATACTGTTGCGGCGGCTGTGGGCGTTTCGCATTACCGGAAGTAGATTTACCGGAAGCATACTTTTTCAGGAAGATATTGGATCTCGCTGAAAAAACAAATAAGGCTGCCGGTGCAAGTTATTGGATCGTTGCTTCAATGTGTATTGTGCAGAAAAAAGAAAGAAAAATGGAGCTTTATTAAACTTGCAATACAATCAATTTACGATTTTCAAGTAGTGTTGATAAATTGAAAATATAATTTATTTAATCAATAAATTGTAAGTTTGTAAAAAAGTTTCTTCTTTAAATGAATGGTGAAGAATTTTGTAACTACAAATCTTTTATTTTGTAAGAAAAAGTGTTTTTTGGTAAATGATTATGGCTTGCTCGAATTATATACTATTTAATATCACTTTGTTGTAATCAAATTTAGAGTATCAGATTTTTCAGTTCTTAGTTAAGACGGGAGTATTTGCAGCAAGTGTTCGAGGATATGAGTTGTAGCTCTTATGTTGAGCTTAACCCTCGCCTTAGGATGCTAAAAACTTCCGCGCGTTCCGATGGTGTCAACTCATTACACATTCTGATTTAAAGTGAATAAAATGAGTAGAAATTCGAAAAAATTAAAATATTCAAAGACATCGCTTAATTTTACAATAGTTGATGTCAATAAGCAGTAATAATTGACATTTAATAGCTAAAAACATGAAAAACATCAGACGAAGATCTTAAACGGCCAGACGCACCTTGTCGCGTGAACATCCGAGAGCTACTAACATTACTTGGCCTGTCGACATATGGATGAGCCGATATCATTTTGAACTAGGCGACGAACTGAGGTTTCCCGTCTCACTCACTCATATTAGTACGTCAGCGAGAGTGAGGAGTATAGATGCCGCCGCATCTGTGTATTTTAAATTTTATTTTCGCACAAACTTCCGGCAGGTGCAATGATTCATGACAGTTGACGCGTCTTGATTGTAGTGGTGAATTTATTCCGGATTTTAGAAAAATATTTCCTGCTCCCGATGAGTGCCTATTATTATAAATATTTTTTTTTCAATACGTAAATGTATTAAGGAGGAATACCTAAAATCTGAACCCTGTGTGTATTATATTTACAGAGATATTTAAGTTATTACAAGCAATGTGTAGTCGATAGACATCATCGGGGAGGAGAGGTTAAGAGGATTGCAGAGGATCAAGAAGAGTGGAGATTGAGATGCAAGATTTTGTTGCTGCAAACCAATCTATCGGATTGATAATACGAAGAAGAAGTTAAGAGAACTGCTGCCTGAAAATAATATTGAAAGTCAAATGGTATGGATTTATAAAGAATGATGATGTTGATACAGTGATACAGTCAACAGTAGCTAAATGGACTTGGCTGGGACGAATTTCTTAGATGTTGTATTTCATTTAATTTGTTCATATCCGCTCCCCATCTACAAAATATGGACATCACGAGTCACCGCCACGAATCTCTATCAGCCGCTTTGCTTCTTGCCTTGTCCTTAGAATATACACAGATTCGCCTCCTGTCGCTCGACTGATTAAATTCTGTATCCCATATTCCCGATTGCCTACCAGGACGGCAAAAACCCGGGAGCTTGAAGAGACGAAAATGGACCTGGGAGGAATATGTCCTACAAATTCCGCAGGAGAGTTTTAACTACAGCTACCTTTTTTTCAACGTTAAGAACGTTATTTGAACATATTTTTTAAAAATAAAACATCCAAAATGCTTTAAATTATAAATATTTAAATTATAATATAATTCTCTGTCTTAGCTCAAATTTGTCGATGACAGCACCTTTACACTTGTCGCTGATCTCACATAATATAATAATATCAGATCATGAGGAATGCACATTCTTCTACCAATTCTCACAGTTGGGTACGACACAAGACGCTGGTCATCACAATGTTCTGATTATATTTGAAAATTCAAAGGATCAAGGTCTACAATAACAAGTATCGAGGAATTTCGCGGTGTATGAGAAAAAATTTTAATATTAATTTTATAAATTTCATAATGATTACTCATAAAGTACACTAATGTATAAAAATATAAATTAACAAATAAATCAGTATCAACTCGACACCGTTCTTTAGACGTTTCCTTAGTGCCGGAACCAATGGTACTCCGACGTCACCAGATAGCTAACGCCGTCATTTCGAGACCAAGACATCGGTTCCGGAACACTTTAGATATTTTAAGACAGCATTAAATACAGCTGCTTTTTATTAAGGCCCTAGACTCGACTTTCCGAAATACTAGTGGGAACTAACACATATGATGTACTCGGGATCCTGAGCTGATAATAGATGAGGAGAGTATCATGATGGCTAATGAGCGTTGTAGCAGAAGTATGTGAAGACCATATGCTCCACTTAGGAAAGCATATTTTGAATAATTATGATGAAATGTTGTAAAGTAAACTGTTTCTTCCTAATCTTGTTTACCTAACGAGAATGTTGGCGATGGGAGTACTTTACTCCAGAAAAGAGAATTCCGCTTTTCAAATCGTTTCAAGGGATTTTTGGACCCAGGCCAAATGTAAATGTTCCCAAAGGGGTTGTACACCGTCTGAGTGTCTTTAAAAATATGACCTCAAAATACAACGGCGATGACATTATTGGATAAGATTGCTTTTCTACGTTATAAGCAAAAATCGATTTTGTTGAATGAAACTCACTGATACCTGGGAATCTATAATGAACAAGATTAGAAACAAATACATTTATGCAAATAGTTGTAATAAAAAACTACTAGTAATTATTATAAATCGAATAATATGTCTAATTGTATGAATGGTTGGGGCAATGATCAATGAACTAGGCATGAGTATTTTAGTTGGCAGTTCGGTTTTTTAAAAATATTTATTGAAAAGAAAATGTCATATAGGATAGTGTTTGCTATGAATTTCTTTGTGTTTTGTAATTATTTAAATATTTATATAAATCTTTATTTGTTTATAAAGTAATAAAATCAGTATTAAAATTAAATTATTGCCAAAAAATACATATTCATATTTCGTAAAGTCGTACTGTGATTACTTCCCGATCTTTCTTCTCTACATATTCATTCTATATATGGAATATTTCATCACCACAAATTGCTGCTACTTAGTTCTATCAGCTGCCACTGTCCATTCCTCGTTCTAGGACATATTTTTTCACCTGAACGTCCACTTGATGCAGAGTCGAAATACTTAAATAGGGGATAGTTTGAGTATCCGAAACATATTTTGATTGATTTGACTCGACCATTTTGTCGTAAATGGTGGCTCAACTTCCTGATAGCACTTCAAAACAAGAACCCAGAAAACTCTTGATAATTTTTATTATAACCAAACACACAAAGCGGTTAAATATCATAATCATACAAGTATGATCTGCTTTCAATATTGATTAACTTTGGTAATTGACTACAAAGCAGCATTTTGAAATGGTCGTTGGCTAAAACATACTTGCCTTCATACTCGTTCAGTAAAAATATTCTTTCTGCGCATTTATAATTTTCAAGTCTGTTCGTGCTTCGTTTTTCGTCAGAAAAAAATAAGACAAAAGGTGAAGTAATATAGATGGAACGTGAAGAAAATGAAGAATAATTTGAAGGAAAAAGTAATGGATCTCTCGGTTGATGTATTGGTCTCCTTCGTTGTTGGCTTCAACGCGGATTAAAAATGATTGATTTAATTTTGTTAATGAAAACGAATCGGTGACGTTACGGTAATCCTTTTATAGAAAAAAGAAACGTTATATACTCAATGTATATATTTAATATTATTCCGTGAACAAAATTTATATCAATTTATTCATAATCATTATCATACCATGTCTAGTCTCTAATTGGAGCATATGGTAATACGAACTGTCGCCACAAATCTTTGTCAACCGTCACAGTTTTCGCCTCATCCTTTATCATCTCTGCCTTCCTCAGCTCTGCCGAGTACATTCTGTTTATATTTCCCGACGGTATTCCAGGACATCGCAAGCCTGGGGGCTTGATTAATAGGCAACTCTAGCTAATTATTTCCTGCAGAATTGTCAGAATATATCCCAGTAAGTTTCACCTTCGATACTTGATTGGCTGTAGTATGGAAGGATACCACGTCTGCTGTCTCACCTCGTCGGTTTTTGGTGAAATTCCAAGATTCTGAGCCGTGAAGAGGAAAAGACACGATACAGACGCTGAAAAGTCGGCACTCAGTTTTGATCAAGTACAGCTGTGAGTCCCAGATAATTCGCATGTGTGAGTGAAAGGAGGGTCCAGAATTTTCAATATGCGAATTGATCTCTTTTTGCAGGCCACTGTTCTTAGTAACCTAAACTCTCAAGCCTCTCCACCTCTTTAGTAGCAGTGGCAGTCAATGAGAAACAAAAAATGTATTTTTTTACATATTTGATTTCAATATTTATTTAAAGCCACTGTTGTTTAAAGTAGGTCGTAAATAAAGGTTTAAATTTACTCAATAAGCTGGCTTGCATCTTCTTTGAACTGAGCTTTGTAAGTCCTCCCGGATATCGGGTTACGGTGCTTTTTCAAGGAAAGCTCTCTCACCAACTCTGCACACAAGTTGTCGCTGAAGAAAAGTCCGGAAAAGTACGCAAAGTGCCTGCAAAAGAGCAGTTCTGCGGAAAAACCACCAGAGGCTGCTAAGTGTTCTTCGATTGAGTGGTGGGCTCTTAACAACACCTTCAGTGGCTATATATCTCGAGCTTTCTGGTTTTGACTATAGTATTGAATATTTTGCAGTATAAAGAATTAGAACAAGAACAACCTATCATGATATTATGGAATTCCACCAAGAATTGTCGATCGAACAAATCGAAATAAGTAAAAAAAATAGTTTCCTTTAAAAAAAAAAATCAAATTATCTAATTTCAAATATTATAAAAATAATCATATTGTTACTTTTTTAATGTGAATAATATTGAATGTTTGCATAACTGAAATGTATGTGCTTTTTTTAAGCATTGCAAAAATACATTATTCCATATAAAATGATGTACACATATGTTTTCTGATATATAGTCTAGAAAACTAAGCAAATTAGTTTGGCTGAGTATTTTTTTAAAAGCTTTTACGTTTATTCCCTTACATTGTAATCATAATTACTTAAGAATATGTTTTGCGGCAATGAATAATATCTTCAACCACTATTACATGCCTGTGTAAAGAAAAAAAACTAAATGGGGTTTTACGTAGTGGAAATACCGGCTTAAACATTTTACGACGCATCATTAAAGGGTTACAATTTACCGTGCAAGAAAAAACAATATTTTTTCTTATTACAGGCATTACTCACGTTGAAAAATAAATTTTCACGTTTTTTTTCACGCAAAAAATAAACGTTCAAAGAACAAGTAAATATTATATATTCTTTGAAAACTCTGTAAGTAATTTGAAGGATAATTTTTCATTTAGAAAACTTTTTCTGTGTCATAACTTAAATTAGTTCTGACGGTAAAATATTAGATGTATAGTTTCGTATCTTTTAGAGTTGATTCACGAAATTTATGGTCGAGTATTAACCTTTTTTTTGAGCTTATTTATGTAATTCATATAATGTATCATAACGGAAGGGTAAAGATAAACTCAGCCGTTTTAAGGAACAAAATACTTCATTAATCATTTTGGTAACTCAGTTGGTACAAGTATTAATGTACTTTCATATAATTCATATTTCATAGCTCTTGTGGTAAAATGTTACGACACATACTAAACCTGAAATGATTTAAAACATACAAGTTAATAATAATATAAAACATTTTTTACATATGCTTAATATAAGATGAAATAATTATCAAAATAATATGTATATATTTGTATATGTAAACACATACAGGAGAATACCGACAGATGGTGATAGTGATTCTGAATTCTCATCTGTGGAATTCTATGACGCTTACCATGGTGCATATGGCTAAGCGCTGCATGTGGAGTGTTGATCCGCCATCGTTATAGACTACAGCCCTAGATTCACGCATCATCCTTTATTAGTACATAAGAATTTACTATGAATGAGTGGTCTCTTCACGGGACGATGTTTCGTCTACCATCAATTTTAATAAATAGGCTATGACTGACATTTTACGGGTGAGGGATCAACACCACGCCAACCAGTGGTATTTTAAAGCTCAGAAATCGATTAAAAAAATATATTTTGTAATCTCCGTCGGGGATCGAACCCTTGACATTTGGCTTACAAAATCAACGCTTTTACCATTGAGCTATACACGCTGTTTTTTTTGTAAAAATATATATATACCTCGATCATTTTCTTGCATTATTTTCCTCTTTTGCCGATAGTATTGTTTTCCTAGATGTATATTATCTTTGACACGTGTAGTCTTCTTATTTTTTTATTTTTTTTTGTACAATAGGTATGTTTATGTATACTCTATATATTCTTCTTTATGTTATGAACCTTGGATCTACGGTTATGTGCAAAATGTTTAAATAAATAAATATAACCGAGAGTTATTGCTTTGAACACAAAACAGTTGGTTGGCAATATTATATGAGGGATTTCGTTTATAAAACTTTGAACGGCGTTTTTTAAGTGACAAGCAGTTTGTAGAACGCATACATGCAGTCAATTCTTGTATTTTTTATAAACATTGATAATTTTTTTTTACAATCGATAGCCAACATCAATCAATTATGGATGTATTCTTACTTAAATCATATAAAATAAAACGATTTTCTAAACAATAATTCAATAGTTCAAACTTGAAGAACTGATTCCTCCTGCATCCATCTTTAATTGACAAACTCGTCTTAAATTTTCCAATCATCCATACACGGTTATTGTGTGTCGACTAAAAATTGACAGTTTCCAAAGTTTCTTTCTTAATGCCACCTGTAAGCTCTGGATTGCTCTTCAAACGTCTGTGTTTCCTCCTTCATACAATCTGGATCTCTTCAAGAAATAGATAAATACACACTTACAATTTCCCCAATCCACGTACAAACACGAACACAACCCACGTTTCCCGCATGCGACGTCTATTCTCTCTGGCTGAACGTCATAGAGTGCACTGGTCTTGACCCGCTTTGCTATCTTGCATGCGATTACATAAAAGATATAAATTTCGCATCAAAAAGTTACATATTCAACAAAAAATATGTTTCATTAAATGGATAA
This sequence comes from Glossosoma conforme, assembly GCA_022606575.1. Classification (NCBI taxonomy): domain Eukaryota; kingdom Metazoa; phylum Arthropoda; class Insecta; order Trichoptera; family Glossosomatidae; genus Glossosoma; species Glossosoma conforme. The sequence goes on from JAGTXR010000027.1 coordinate 660,438, forward strand.
AAATTGCATCCCTCGATTAAACATGAATCGCATTTAGCACTGCTTGGTCACTTGTTGGAAGACCGCAGTTTTGCCTTCAATGACAGCTTCAACAGTTCCCAATTTTTTTTTTTTTTTATGTAAACGCATGCAGGAGAGCACAACCGGTCAAGACCAGTGCACTCTATGACGCTCAGCCAGGGAGGCTGGACGCTGCATGCGGGAAACGTGTGTTGTGTTCGTGTTTGTGTGTGGGTTGGGGAGATTGTAAGTGTATATTTATCTGTTTCTTGAAGAGATCCAGATTGTAGGAAGGAGGAAACACAGACGCTGGAAGAGCATTCCATAGCTTACCGGTGGCATTAAGGAAGGAATTTTGGAAGCTGCCAGTTCTTGGTCGACATATATTAACCGTGTATGGATGTTCGGCAAGTGTAAGACGAGTTTGTCGGCTGTGAGTGGGTGCAGGAGGAATTAGTTCTTTAAGTTCCGAAGAGCAGCGACCGTGGTAATAACGGTAGAAAAGACTAAGAGAACCAACCTTACGTCTGTGTTCCATTGATTGTATATTAGACGTAAGGGTGTCATTGTTTATCAAACGAATTGCTCTTCTTTGAACTGAGTCAATTAAGTTTAGAAGGTATTTTGGGGCTCCAATCCAAAGGTGACTGCCGTATTCAAGGATAGGTCGGATTTGTCCTTTATATAGAAGAAGAAGTTGTTTATCGTTGAAATACCGACGTGATCTATATAATACACCTAGTTTTTTGGAAGCGAGACCGAATGATGTATACATAGTTTTAAAAGGTTCAGGGAGACTTTCAGGAAAAACTGCGGTCTTTTGTCAAGTGATTAAGCAGTACTTAGTGTGATATTAAAACGTGGTACAAAATATTTATCTATTAAATAAAAATAAAAATTTGATATGTTTTTTATTAAAATACTACATTTTCTGAAAAAAATATTCTACATTTTATGTTATGTCAGTATTATTTTACTGTTCAAATAATGCGTACAGTACATTAACCAATTACGTTTTAAGTGGCTAATGTTTTTCAACACCCCCATACGCTGTCTTTGCTCGCTTTTTAGAGTCGTTCTCTGGCCTTAAAAGCTCTTAAAAAATAATTTACGGGTGTTTTCTCCTGGACTTATGATAATCCAGGCTGTTTATTATATTTCACGTTTTTATTTCATCGCGCATTTTTTTCAGCAGTATTATTTCAGGTGTATTATTGCCGGGACGACAACGTTGATCTTGGTTGTCAAGGAGAGCAAATACCACGATCTCTTTGTATTTGTTTGAATTTAATAATATCACAAAAAATTACCATCTGAAAAAATAAGCAAAGTACATTTTTACAGTCTCGTTTTTATGTATTGCTTTAAAACGCTAAGAATGTGTTGCGCACTCGTAAAGATAAATTGCAACATATTAGACGAAGATATAATTATTTTATGTCTTAACCTACGAGTATATACCGGTTTGTAATATTATATTTAAAGTGGTTCATTGTGGTTTTTTTTTTTTAAATATTACTAATGACAATTGGTTTTTTGAAAAGAGATAAATTCAATATTATCAAGATATATTCTGAGCTCCTATATTTTTTAAATTAATATATCATGGGTAATTTTTTAACATTATTTTGAAAAGATTTTTTTCTTTTGATTTTAACTAATTTAAAACATAAATATTAATATTCACTGACCGGACTTGTCCAAAATGCCAATATGGTGACACATACATGTATGACAAGGGAACAGATATAAGAGACGAAAGATTGTACATCGAGGTTATAGGTACCAGTCAGCAAGGGCTATATCATGTTGATGTCAACACCAACAAATCAACATCGAATTTGTCTCATAAATTTGTAGAGAAAGAGAAATGGCAGACGCTGGGATTCGAACCATGAACTATATACGTTAGTTTTGTTCTATTCACCACGCAATCGACCATAAATATTCTCTACCTGAATCGACTGGAGAGATTTAACTTTTAAAGACTCAAAAAACTATTATTTCTAAAATTCAAACGTGGTTTAAGTAGAAGTTTTTTTAAATTTTATTTAATTTTCATTTAATAATAATATATTATAACTGCTTTTCAGCATTGTTTTCCTCGAAATGTTTTTTTTTATCTAACATATTTTTAAATTTATTCCAGAATCACATAAAAAATAAGGCAACATATATAAGATTGATTTAAAATGTTTGTTTCTTCTTTTACAGAGAATGGGAACAGTCCACGGAGAGGAGTTGCCGTACTTGTTTGGAGCACCGCTAGTTGAAGGTTTCAGCCACTTTCCGAAGAACTACACCAAGTCAGAGGTGGCTTTATCAGAAGCATTCATTCTGTACATGGCCAATTTCGCTAGAAGCGGGTGAGTTGACATTTTTTCAATAATGATTCTATTAATCGATTTGCTCCAATAAATGAAGCATGTGATTGTCACAAACATTCATCATATTGCTTTTTTATCCTCCATGATCCTCACTTTACGCTGTATATGTAGTTACCAACAGCCTTTCAGGAGCAGTAAACGCAGCTGAGATTTATGCTTTCTTGCGGTTTCCATAATTCATGTCCCAGCCACGATCATCTGAATATTAAACCAACTATAATATATAAATAAAACTTTGCTACTACATCGCCTTTCAAAGACAAACATCGCACTCGCTGACATGGAATTAGGTAGAACATAAAGAAATCGTAAAACACTTACAAACTCTGCAAATACGCCTTAGACAAGAGTATTTGCAGCAAGTGTTCGAGTTCACGAGTTGTAGCTCTTATGCTTAGCTAAAGAGGTTTGAAAAAGATCGATAATAGTGGAGATCGAGATATAAGATTTTGTCGCCGCAAACCAATCCATTGATCGGATTGATACTACTACGAAGAATAAAGGAATCCACTGTTTTGTAGAAAAACTAGTGAGGTGTCTTATAATTTGAAACTACTTTTTTATTCATTTCAAATCGAATACCTCTAGTAATTTGTAATAACACTGGGTGATTGTATTGTGACTATTTATTACGAGATGGATTAATACAAATTATTGTTTTAGTGTTGTCATGAATTTGTATTTGCTAGTTAAAGTTAAATGATTGATTATTTAGAATTAATCCACAATGTCAGCAAGAATTATATCGATCGAAAAAATTAAATAATATTTATCATTCGTTTTTGCTATAAATTTAATCTGAGAAGACTTGAATAAATATGAAAGGCTTTTTTTAGATAGATAAACACGGTATTTTTCATTTTAAGAGATTTTTGGCTTACATAAAAACGACAATTATATTTACGAGTTCTTAGATATACAAGGTATTTAAAATTGATTAAGAAACGAAAGTAATCCACAATAACTGCAATTTTACAATTGAATGCAAGTTAAATCGAAACCGGTACATTATACGCTAAAAAATCAGTGCGTTTAAATTTTATTATATGATTGAAAAAATAAAAAAAGTACTGTTAAAATCAAAGAGAATATTTTGAGCCAAGCTATCGCAGAAAAGCTTTGTGAAAAAAATATGATTCGGATTAAGAAATAAATACGAAAAAACATTAAAGTAATGTGCTTTACGTATTAATATATTAAATATAAGTTTACAACTAATGTTCTATAATTATCTAGAAACAAATAAGCTCATTGGATATTCCACAGAACCACTTTTCAACATGTAATCCCAAGTTACTTATTTATAATCAAAGAAATTTCTCTGTATTCAACCCACATCTTTATTATTCGCATGAAGAGCTTTGCAAAAAGCTCACAAGAAAACTATTTTTTTCATCCACCGCCAGTTGGTTTCACGGAAACTTTTGCATTAAAAGTTCTCCCGCGACGCAGTCATCATTTCATTTTATCTTACAGGCAAACAGTCGTCCCCGCTAATAACATCTTCTCCGTTTATTTTCTCCTAATAAATTCACAGTGGTTTTTTTTCAGGCTTAAATTACTTAAAGTCTGCTGAAAGTTCAGAAATTCATGTTAATCTATCATTATGTGTGACTTTTGTGAAAAGCTATGTTTATATGTGATGTATTGCGAGTAAATAGTTTAGTAAATATCATTTGGCTAAAAAAGGATTGCTTATAAGAGTTTCAGATTCTAGTAAAGCATTAAATTGGTTAGATAGTAAATTAGTTGATAGGTAATTTTTATTAAAAGTAAAGCGTGTATTTTTTTTATTAAATATCAATATGTGAATCAAAAATCAAGCTTATATGCTGGCGGGTATAGCTCAATAGTCGAAAAGTTTGCTTTGCAAGCCAAATTTTGTGGGTTCAATCCCCGATGGAGAAAAAAAAGGATTTTTAATCGATTTCTGAGCTCTAAAATACCGCCGGTTGGTGTAAATTTGATCCCTCACCCGTAAAACGCCATTCATAGCCTATTAATTTAAATTGGTAGTAGACGAAAGTCGTCCCGTAAAGACCACCCATTCATAGTAAATTCCTGTTATAATTAGAATGATGCGTGAATCTTGGGCTGTAGTTTATGGTCTATAGGTAGTTTATATCAGAGAATTCCACAGATGAGACTACAGAATCACTATCACCATCTGTCGGTATTCTTCTGTATGTGATTACATAAAAATTTAAAATATATATTGTAGATATTTAGGAGTTGGAGGATTAGGGAGAGCGTCTGTCAAAAAAGAGAATAATTTGAATGGTACGAAGTGTAGAGATTTGAATTGATGATGTTAGTGATAGTAGCCAGAGACTGCTTATGTACTCGCATATAGTATTCGTAAATATCTTTAATGTACTAAGCTCATAATAAATCTATACAATAGTTCGTTATGTATCGTGTTAAGATCACCGTGAGCCTTTAACGTTGAAATACAGTTTACGACATAATACGGTGTTGCAGCAACGGCCTAAGCTCTTCTCTCATAACCATATGTTTGAAATGAGAAGAGTTTTTTTTTCATCTATATTTTTTAGAAGTACAAGGTTATCATAAACTGCCGCCATTATGGGGACAACTTCTATTGACCAAGAATTGTCCGAAAATAACTCTTTACATCAAGGCTTACTTGGGAGTATGTATGATTTCCATCAGCCCCCAGAACCCAGCAACTTGATAAAATGACAACTGTTGTATCTGAGACATATTTTGGTGTGTGTTTTATACATGCAAATTAGATACTTCCTGCATTCTGTTTAGTGATAGACTATTTCGTTGTAATAGGAACCTCAATTTATTTAAAAACACGCTATAAGCAACATACGATAGCAAATCCAAGTTAGGTTCACATTTAAGAGAAATATAATGATATGTATTATTTTCAATTGTTGTTGGGAAATATTTGTGATTTAATTGATTTTCGTAGAACTGGTAACTAACGATAGTATTAATATTTTACTAACATATGTAAATTACGAAATTCAACAAGTTTTTTGAACTTTTAAATGCTTACTAAAAATCTCGTAAAGCAAAAATATTGATGTGTTGGCGTATATTGACGTATAAACGAGTACATTTCTCAAGTACGCGGTCGTAAAATACGAGTATTAACGTATGAGGTAAACAAACTCGTAAATTGCATCGCAGAAAGTCAAAGAAGTCCGATTGTAAAATAAACATCAGTGAAAAATCGTATTAGTCCATATCAACTGATCTTTATGTCAGTCAAGTCAAAATTTACATTTTTATTGACCGTAAATTTCAAAATAAATTTAAAGTTAATCTTAATTATTCAATCTTTAATATCTATAACATGTTTGCATTAAACGCAACGTTTGTTAAAACTCAGCGCTAGTTTATAATCAGTTAATTTTATTTTATTAACGGCCTAGGCCAATACAAACGGTTTTAAAGTAGAAAATACAATAAATAATATGGTAAAACAACAAATATTATAGCTAAGACACTGCATTTTGACAAAACATGAACATGAGTAAATAAACATCAGCGAAATGCCGGAAGGTCCTGCCCGAAAAAGTCCAAGTCACTAGAGAAGTTTACCAGTCTACATATTCTTAACATAGGTGAATAAAAACTGTAATTGGTTTTGGATGTCCTTACATGTAGCAGGCTCTAGTGAACCGGGAGGGACATTGAACGTTATTTCCTGCAATAATGTTGAGTCATCGATTATGGGGTTCATAATTTTAAAAATATGCAGCATGTCAGTCACTGTTCTACGTTTCTCCAATGTAGATACATTAAGTCGCCTCTCTATATCTTCATAGGAGTAGCTACCTCTCTCAAGGCCGATCAGTCGTGCAACTCTTGACAAGAAGCGATCTTGGACTGATTCATTTCGGTTGATATGAGTTCGATAATACTAAACCTTGTTAGTAATGAGAGATATGCGGGATAAACGTTAATTAGGTAATTGTTTTTAATGATATTTTGGTTTTTATTTCTATTGATAGCTTTTTTACTTTCTTACGATACTAAATGGTCAAGTCTAGAACCCATGCAATGGTGATCGAAATATAAGTTTGAAAAAAATTACCACATAAGTCTCAATCTACGTGCCAAAATTCCAAATCTTGTCGTGAAAACCTACAAAGTAATTAATGTGCAAAGTAATTTACTTTTATTATTTTACGTAGAATATCAATGCCTCTTTACGGATGACATCCTCCGTCTAATCAAAGTTACTCTAGATCGCTGGGATCGTCATCGGAATGCGCGTTGGATAGATGAAGAGCAAGTAGCCAAAGCAACGAACTCGTCGAGAAGCACAATGAAATACATAATTCGGTTCGCAACCCTGGACAGTACATTCTGTTTACTCCAAAACACCCGTGCTTTGACCGTCACCGTGGTAGTGAGTTACTGCTCTGAAAACTCACTGCGGCCACATGGCAAACTATGGCGCTCCACATGACAGGTAGTGACTTTTCAAAACAAACAAAATAACTAAATTTAAGACTAACATTTTTATATATCAAGGTTATTCGGCACCAGACTGAACAAGCTATATCGAGTTGGAATCACGGGTTAAAATTATGATTATTAGTTTGTGTGATTCACGATTTCAAAACTAACCGTTATTCATTTGAAAGCTAAAAAATGTGACACTGGGTTAATATTGTAAAATTTACGATTAGTTAAAATTTGTTTAATCAATTGCTTGAAATTAGCTTCAATCTGCCTTGCATCAAAGCTTTAAGGTGGATAGCAGCGTAATAAAATATCAACCCTCACCAAGCCTGTGGTACTTGAGAAGGTCTAACGAAGGGGTTGATTCCTTCAGGCTGTGCTCGTGTGTGGGAGAAGCCACTCACGGCTGCTGAAGAGTTGCCCTTCCAGCAGCTACACGAAAAATTAAGGTATACGCCATTTCACACGAAAACCATATTAGAAAGAAAGACTGACAAAAAAAACATTATAATTAGAAATCTTGATCATTCAGCTATTTTTATATATAGTTCCCATTTCACTCGATGGTTTTCAGCATTCAGAAAACAAGCTGTTCTATTTTTTTCTTTGAACCAGCTTCTCACCGCTTCTCTTAATTTAAATTTTATTTTTTAACGCTGTATTCATTGATGCTAGTGCCTTTGAGACCTCATTGTTCAAATGCCTTATTTATCTCTCTGTAGTACTCAATCCAGATCATCTTGTATTTGCAAGCTCTAATAGTTGAGTCCAAACACGAAGCATTATTCCATGACATTGTTTAAATCAATAGAAACAATCTTTATCACATACATATAAACCAGCATTTAGAGCGGAGTTTTAACCACCTAACGATACATTATAATCATCGAAACGAGACGTATATAAGACTCCTCAGTTGAAAGAGAGACATTTTTTTTATGTAATCGAATACAGGAGAGCACACCCGGTCAAGACCAGTGCACTCTATGACGTTCAACCAGGGAGGCTGGACGCTGCATGCAGGAAACGTGTGTTGTGTTCGTGTTTGTGTGTGGGTTGGGGAGATAGCAAGTGTTTATTTATCTGTTTCTTGAAGAGATCCAGATTGTAGGAAGGAGGAAACACAGATGCTGTAAGAGAATTACAAAGCTAACGGGTGGCATTAAGGAAGGAACTTTGGAAACTGCCAGTTCTTGGTCGACACACATTAACTGTGTTCGGCGTGTAAGACAAGTTTGTCGGTTGTGGGTGGGTGCAGGAGCAATTAGTTCTCTAGGTTCCGAAGAGCAGCAACCGTGGTAATAACGGTAGAAAAGACTTAAAGCACCAATCTTACGCCTGTGTTCCATTGATTGCAGGTAAGACGTAAGTGTCATTGTTTGTCAAACGTATTGCTCTTCTTTGAACTGAGTCAATTAAGTTAAAAAGGTACTAGGGGCTCCAATCCAAAGGTGACTGCCGTATTCAAGGATAGGTCGGATTTGTCCTTTATATAGAAGAAGAAGTTGTTTATCGTTGAAATACCTCAGTGATCTATATAATACACCTAGTCTTTTGGAAGCGAGACCAACTTTATACTTAATTGACTCGTAATATTTTACATTACTCGAGATTGATAATCCAAGAATGTTGATGGAGCTTGCTTTTGGAAGAGAATAACCTTTGAAAGATACAGGATCCATAGCAGTCATCTTGGTGGAGAAAGTACATGATTGGGTTTTGGAAATGTTGAAACTGACGAAATTGAGGTCACCCCATCGTGAAACCCTTTCAAGAGACATGTTCATCTTCACAACTCGATTCACTTCGTATTTGAGAAATAATGGAGTTCAAACACACTTATAATTTTATGATATCATCTAGAGTCAAAAAGAACAGTTTTTATCACATACATCTGAACTAGTGTACAGAGGTGAGCTCTTGCCGACTCACGTTACATTCTAACAATCATTACAGGAAAACGAGAGGTGCATAAAACTCAGTTTGAGAGAGAGATCGTTAAAGCGTCGTAGCGTTGTATCTTTCTGCAACACTCAACCCGATTCATCCCGTACTCAAGAGCTCTCATGGAGTCCGAGTTCTGCTCTCGTAGAGCCTTCTCTCGTAGGTGCTAAGGCGTAGACGTGTGAAACTGAGAACCTCCCATTCACCTAATGGGGTGTAAATTGGAGCCTCATTGTCGCGCCTGATAAGGGAACCTTAATTGCTGTGTAACAGCTTTATTTAATATCAACTCTGTAGAGGGGAAGCGCGTTTAATTGGAAGGCACTGTTCAAACATAATCAGAATTAATTGGTATTTTAAAAGGAGATACGTGAACGTTTCAGTTTGCTCAAATGTTTGAAAATTACAAATGTATTAAAGTATTCAAAATACAAATAAAAAAATGAAAACAAAATTGATTTGAACGACGTAATAAGCAGACATAATTACATATGAGCAACATTATCGCGGTTTAACCTACGTGATTTTATTAAAACCAACAATTAAGCTTTTACCTTTCATATTCATATTATGAGTTTGACCCGCGCCAATAAGCTTCTAGGGTTCATGAACGTCAATTCAGTTAATTTTGTAACCGTCTTATTTTTCAAATAGTGATCTAGGATGTGGCTGGTTAGCTTGGATTCCCAAAAAATCTATTGTTAATTGTAATGTTTGAACAAATCTATGAAATGTTTTTCCTACATCACTATTTTTGTATGTATGTATGTTTATTATGCGTTCAACTCATTCAGCTATCTACATTATATTCAACTCTTTTTCATATATAGATGCTTCTTAACCATTTAATATAATCCCGTAAAAGAATATCTGCTCTACAACATGCATTCCACGTTCTTTGTGTTGCTATTTACAACCCTGGGATACTTCAATGCTTTAATTTAAACGTTCCTGACAGGTATACTCATGTTCGTAGCAACGAATTATTTTCCATTCCAGTTGGTGTGGAGTTTCAAGCACTTAATGCAGTTCAACTGCAATGGTGCTTATAAATGGGCTACCAGTACACCTCAACATTCTTATATCTTGTAGGTGGCATTAGTTTCCTAAATCTTTGAGATTATTATTTTATATTTATTTCTGTCAAATTTTTATGTATTTTTTTATCTTTATATAATATAACTGATAAAAATTTCTGTGTTTTTTTAAATAAATTTTATTTAGGCCTTTATATTCCTGTGCTTTTTTTTCATTTTTTATTTTTAAATAAGTAAATTAATTTGCTCCAAGCAGAGATAGGTAATGCGTGTATTGTTACATGATTTACGTCAGTGAGATTGTATGAATTTACATTATAATGCTGTTTATAACATCTTTGAACTAACTAACTCCTTGAACTAACTAAGTCTATGTATAAATTTAAGTTCTTGGGATAAGGAACGGTTACCCAAGTGCCTTAGGCATACTCTAAGATTATCGGAAATTTAATATTAGACGTTCCACATCAGTGGAACGTCTAATATTAAATTTTCTAAGGTATTATTAACAATTGGTAAATTTTATTTAACAGGTTAACCAGAGAGGCAGACGTCAAAACATGTCAACTTTTATAAATATTTTAGTTAAAATATTTGCAGATTTTAAATTCATAAAGTACTTTTTCGCAATTTCCTGGAGATACCACATCACGAACAAAAAGGTTCTTAGTTTAATCAAAAAAGATAAGCACCTAGTAAGAACCATTTCAGAGTGGCGAGCCCGATAGATTGGTCACATTATGCGTCACGATTGTCTTCTTCACGAAATTGTGGAAGGGATGGTTGACGGTAGAATCTGTAGAGGGCGCCCTAGACGGCAGTATTTGCAGTAAGTGTTCGAGGACATGAGCTGTAGCTCTTATGCTGAGCTGAAAAGGATTGTAGAGCATTGAGAGGAATGGAGATCGAGATGCAAGGCTTTGTTGCTGCAAACCAATCCACTGGATTGATACTACGAAGAAAAAAGTACTTTAATTCGATAAAAAAAATTCTAGCCCATCGCACATTTTTCATACAATCAACATTAGCTGTGTTGGAAATATACGGGTGTTGCTTATGACACTTTCATAAAGTGTTTTCTAAAATTGTTTTGTTGCGTTCTTTATATATTTTTGTTATAAATGGATGAGACGTAAATATCGGGCTCTTGTCTTTGACGATGGTAGATCAACACTACACATGCAGGACGGTGCTTAGCGTCAAAGAATTCATGGATAAAACTTTTCCAAAATAATTACTATCTGAAAGTATTATTCTATATATGTTGATGTACAAAATATATAAAACATATTTTCTTTCATGTGAAAATTATTATACGAATTCGTTTCTTTTTTTTTTTGTCAAAGAACTGAATAATTACAAAAAAAAATAAGCCAATTTTAAACGCATCGTTTATTTGATCAAAGTGAACAAAATTGAAAAGCCTTTTTTCAGAATAAACTATTTTAATCTGCCTTTATTTGAAAAGTATTTGTTCTTGTGGATCTTATTTGAACTTACATTGAAATGAATTATCTTATGCAAAAACAGTTGACACCCATCTCAGGATTCGGTCGTTACTCTTCTTTGGGGTACTCCATTCATCTGAGATTTAGTGGGCCATAATGCAATATGGTGACGACGCTTGAGGAATATTGATTCGAGACTCGCAAGGAAGGTCCAAGTCTATACTGAACAGTCCTGAAAGAGCCTGAATGCAGTAAAACAACTGGTATCCTAGCAAGTGCTTTCACAGCTCACGATTATTGCTCTCTGAGGCATAGTATCAGAAATACTTTCAGTTTTCACACGTTTTCAGGAACTTTTTTAAGATTTAAATGATATTTTTAAATAATAACTTAAATTCAAATTTACATTTTTTTTGTATTCGCTAAACATTACAAAGGAGTCAAACTTTATTGTTATATCAGCTTGTTTAATGCATGTTTGAATGTCCAAATGGTCACTCAAAAGCGTTGCTTTGCATCTATAAGTAAAAAGGTAGGTCTTGAGTATGACTCTGAAGGATGCATCCGTTTTCAGCTTTTTTATACTTTTTGCTACGAAACTAAAAGCGCGATTGCTAAAGACCGTTCTAGGACTACTTAACATAAGATACAGGGTGCTATTACTTACTCTGGCTGAACTGAGTGTCTCTCAGATCGGCCAGAGCAAGTAAAAAAAAAAATTATAATGTTTAATTTAAAACATATTAAACTGAAATAACTAATAGCTAGTACCTACAGCCAGTAACATAAGCATGAAAACATTCATAAACAGTTTTCTTGTAAATATAGTTTATTTACTTTGAAAGTTTGAGATCATATTTTTTTTTAGTATTAGAAAAATGCCTTTTGTTTTGTTTTATTTAATCCTCCAGAGACAAGAGTTTTCATTTGATAAAAACTAAAGTTTTAAGCTATATTTTATAAACTGTAGTCTTCTTCATCTAGCAAAAATAATTTTAAAAATACACGATGCTTTCTTGTACAACAGCTATGTGACCATATGGTCACACTAGTCCTTACCATTGAAAACTTATTTTGTATCAAATATTATTCCTTATTTTGTATATTGTATGGATTCTCACCTAAGCTGGCCTTTGGGGTTGAAATACACCTACACCAGGAGAGACTAGGGCAGTGCTAGATTCACTACAACGCTTCAAAATAGACTATCTGTATATAGAGATAATAAAATCTCTTTACAAATCTGCAACAATGATGGTCCAGCTCCATGATAGCACTAACAATATTTCTAAAAACAAAGGTGTTAGACAAGGAGATGTTATGTCTCCAAAACTCTTCACAAACGCCCTAGAAGATATTTTTAAACTGCTATCCTGGACAAAATGTGGAATAAATATTAACGGAGAGTACATTTCTCACCTCCGATTTGCAGATGACATAGTGCTAATAGCCGAATCACCTAACAAGCTCCAAGACATGCTCTACGACCTCAATGAAGCGTCGAACAAAATTGGTCTGAAAATGAACATGGATAAAACAAAAGCCATGATTAATAGTCATATTTCACAGACCTTTGATCCTATTTCCATTGGAGGAACAGAAATAGAGGTTGTAAACGACTATACCTATCTGGGACAAATAATACAACTAGGGCGAAATAACTTCTCAAAAGAAATCGACAGGCGCATACAACTGGGATGGGCAGCATTTGGAAAACTAAAGTACATTTTTAAAGCGAAAATTCCGCAATGCCTTAAAACTAAGGCGTTTAACCAATGCGTCCTCCCTGTATTAACTTATGGCGCAGAGACGTGGAATCTGACAGCAAGTCTTACCCATAAAATAAAAAGTCACCCAGCGTGCTATGGAGAGATCCATGCTCGGAGTGTCGCTAAAAGATAGAATCCGAAACGAGGAAATACGCAGAAGAACTCAAGTAGTGGATGCTACCCAACGAATAGGCACACTCAAGTGGCAATGGGCAGGTCATATCTGTCGAAGAGACGACGGTCGATGGGGAAGAAAAGTATTGGAATGGCGCCCAAGAACTGGCAAACGAAGCATTGGCCGACCCCCTACAAGATGGACTGACGATATAAGAAGAATAGCGGGAGTGACCTGGATGCGGAAGGCGGAGGATCGAAGAGGACGGAGAATCATGCGGGAGGCCTACGTTCAACAGTGGACGGACACAGGCTGATGATGATGATGACACCAAAAACATTGTGTCCCCGGGCTAAAGCCTGGATGCCAATGTGAACTGTGTTTATAATGGCAGATAAGAATACTGTTTGTGTAGATTTTGTAGCTGCCATATGTTCTCTGTATGAGGCGCTTACGCAAAAAAATACGATGCCCGTCAGTTTGGATAGTAAAGATTTACTGTCGTGTTTATTTTGAGGTTGTTCAGTAATTTTCCGGTTATAGGATTCCGTGAGCGATGGTAACGATTCCTTTTTTCTTGGTGTTTTATAATTCTAAATAAAGACTATACGTTTTTTATTTCTCGCAACACGAATGTTGTGCGCAGTTTTATTTCAGAATTTAAAAAAAACGACAGCGAAAACGCGACAAAGAAGATGAAGCGAGAATTTTGAATTAATTTACTCACGTCCAAGACATCATTTCGCATTTTAATGATACTGAAAACATTTTTGATGTTTTCTTTGTGAACTTGTCCGTCAAAGAGTGTGACATCAGCATGTTATAGCCCTTGCTAACTGGTACCAAAAACCTTGATATACAATCTTTCGTCTCTTATTTCTGTTCGCTTGTCGACATGCATGTGTCGCCATATTGGCATTTTGGACTAGTTATATAGACAGCCGTTTGTGGCACTGGGCGACATCCCATCACGAGCGCGGGAGTCGACCACCGACCGTCGGCGAGAGCATATTATATTTTAGCCCGGTCGAATGCTGTGACTAGGTCCGGGTCATTAGTTTGTAAAGTTTATCGTAAATATATATCAAAGTGCTTCTGAAAAAGTCTGTGTGTTATTAATCTGCTACTCATCATGCCCTCACGAGACTGAATAACAACCTTTTAAAGAGAGGAGGATGGTAAGTGAAACTAGAAAAACGTCACCGTCACCGTTGAGTTCGTTTTCAATAAAAGCGTGCATATACTACTGTTTCTTATTGATAACAACAATGGGTAAAAATAACAAGTAACGTGCTTTAAGCAAAAGACTCATCCATGTTTTGGACCACGTTCAATATTTGTTATCGTCATTTTCACCTTTCCCTTAAATGGAGCGTATGGTTGTCACGACCTACTACCATAAAGTTTTGTCAGCCACCATAGTCTTCGCCTCGTCTTTTGTTAGCTCCACCGAGTATATTATTCTAAATATAGTTCACATTAGTTTGAAAATGAAACTGTTGTTTATGTTCTATTGCGGTATCCTTAATACTCATACATGTTCCAAGCAGGTTAACCTACACCTCTTGACAGACTGTAGTATGGAGGGCTGCTCTGTCTGCTGTTTCACCTAGTCATTCTTCACGGAGTCTACATTCCGCCCAAAATTACGTCTCGAATACTATAACTGCTGTCCCTTCAAGCCCTTGGGCTTCTGATTGGAGATTGTTGGGATTCCCGACTCGGGAACCATATATGTTCCCAGGTGGACCTTTAAATGCAGAGATATATCTTGAGACGAGGCACGACAACTGACGAAACTGAGTGGAGGTAATATGTTATTACCATATGTTTCAGATATGGAACAGATATAGATTGCATATATGTGTATATATTTGGTTGAGAGTTCCAGCTAGAATCCAGTAAAAGCTATGCCTCTTAGCTTGTACTGGCACTCAACGGCACTGTACCGGGTTATTTGACTGAACTGATCAAGCCTTCGGAGATAAGCGCGCGTGGAGAGACACTCAGATCAGCCAGAGCAAATAGAAGCGCCTTGCAGCTGATGGGAGGAAGTCCTAACACGGCCTAGTACACCTAGTCTTTGGCAATTGTTCTTTCAGCTACGCGGCACCAATAGCCTGGAAATTGCTGCCGGAAAGCATAAGAGATCTTAAAGCGAAGGCGTTCTTCCAAAGCAGACTCAAGATCTCATTCAACACTTTTTACTCAGAGAGGCAAAAAAGCGCTTTTGGAGTGACCATTCGGTCATAAAAAAGCGCTATACAAATACTGTTATAATATATAGAAAAAAAAACGGTCCCTAGTATTGCACGCTGAATTCAAAAGACCGGATCATTTTGCATATAATATGGTTTTTATTAGACTTTGATACTTGTGAGCCGTTTTTTTTTTCATTTAAAGAACAATACGCTCTGTGGACAATTATGCTAGTAAAGTATCTATATTTACACATATAATCGTTGTTCCCCGTACATCTAAATTGATTATTTCATTTCCCATTCGCATACAGCCAATAATTTTAACGGGGCAATTAGTTTTTTTTTTACGCGCGAATCCGAAATTGAAATGAAAAATGGCGCCCGGAAGAACTTTTGGCGGGCAAAAAAAAGCGCGCAAAATATTGGCGGTACGTGTCCCACGGAACGAATTGCCGGTCATTATAAAACACAAACAGTTGGGGGTCCAATCAACCGCCCACTTTTATTCAAAAAAATAATAATTCGATTCGCCTTCTTTTTCAAAAAAACGACGAACATTAAAAAAATATTACTTGCAATGATTGTAAGGACATTAATAAAATAAATACAATATAATGTTGTCATTAATGACTTTATATATTTGATATAGTTTTTTTTTTAATTTTTGTTTATTTCGTATATTTCACATTTTATATTAACATCCTCCTCTCTTTCAAAAGGTTGTTATTCCGTCGCGTGATGGCAGAATTTGGAGCAGATTGATAACACAGACTTTTTCAGGAAGCACATATATGACATATATTTACGATAAAGCTTTATAAATTTAGGGCTCGACCTAGAAACAGCATTAGGCCGAGCCACAATACAATATTCTCTCGCCAACGGGCGGGACACAACTGACGTGATGCGTTGTTGCACTGGCGATCTATATAATTAGTCCCAATATGGCAGACACATACATGTACGACAAGCAAACAGAAATAAGAGACGAAAGATTATATATCGAGGTTTTCGGTACCAGTCAGCAAGGGATACATCATGGTGTCAACATATATGTATAAATGCGATGCGATTTGATAGTAATTTTTCTCTCTCCCTTATTCGTTCCCCATCTGAGACATATGATTATCACAAGTGGCAACCACTCAGTTCTGTTAGGTGTCATTATCCTTTCATTATCCACAATTTTCCTACTGAAAGCCTACCTGAGAATATATGCGATTTCCAATATTCTCTAAGTCAGGATTGTGGAATCTTGAAGTGCCGGGAGCATTTTGAAGTAAATAAGCCCGATGCTCCCAAGGTCTTGAACTTTTGTTTCTGAAAAGCAGCTCAACCCAACCAACGATAGGTTTTAAATAATAGACTTTAGACCATCCATATTTTGGTCCGCGTTTAACTTGCAGCTTAACTTCAGCAATCTAACGAGAATGATTGTATATCGACGTTTTCGGGACCAGTCAGCAAGGGCTATATCATGCTGATGTCAACTAATATTTGACAACAATGATACAAATTCGTTATAAGAGAAATGTCATTATGTAAGATGATGTTTTTTACTGTCAATTTGCATGAGAAGATGTTGCTTATAAATCATTTAATGAGATAAAATCGAATATTACGAATAAATGAATTTCATTCAACATAAATGGCCAAAAGCAAGCTCCCTCAACATTCTTGGAGCATCAATCTCGAATAATGTCAAACATTGCGAGTCAATTAAGTATGAGGCCGGTCTCGCATCCAAAAAGCTAGGTGTATTGTCCAGCCTCCCTGGCTGAGCGTCTTAGAATGCACTGGTCTCAACCGGCTGTGCTCTCCTGCATGTGATTACTTTTAAAAAATGGGTACAGCAGTGACACTAGTGACAAATTTAACATGGTTTGCCTCACTCAGCTAATCTAGACTTCTCAGATTATTATGTTTCTTTTTAAAGCGTGACTGATCGAAATCATTCTCTGTTGAGTAATTAATAAAAATGCGGTCTACTTAAAGATTTTTTGCTTTAATAATGCGTATACTTTGTCAATGACTGACGCTTGTGAAAGTGTATACAACAGCAATTACTAATCAGATTCTTTCACCACACGTTTCTAGGGATCCTTTCCTCTTTTCCGTTTACTTTCTGCTTAGCTCACATCAGCCAAATGAGGCGTCTTGAGAGTAATTGGGTGAAACGCAAAGAAATAGAGTGATCCGAAAATTGGTAAATTGGGCGCGTAATCAAGTCCCCTACTTCCCGGATAGAAAAACTAACTAAAACCGCCTGAAAAGCGACGCATTTTCCTGAATTTCAGTCCAAGCTTTAAAGCCCCATTTGACATTATTATTACAGGCAGTTAAATCATAATGCAAGTGTAATCTGCTGCAGTACATTGTTAACTATTTTTAAATTCATTCAATTTATACTCAATTGACAAGCACTCGATTTCATTGGTATTTTAATGAACGGAATTCCGAATACATATTTTATAACAAGCGATACTCGGATTTCAGGATTTTTTAAATATAAATTTTTAAGCAAATATATAATTAAATTTCAAATAGAAGATTTCATAGTTTTTACAGATGTGACATTTTCATTGTTTGTATTTAAATATAATTTCACTCTTAACCCTTTCGAATCAGTTGTCAGCATATGCCGTCAAAGATTTCCTGACCGTTGACATCGATTGACGTGATATATCGTTTTGCTACTTTCAGTACTCATTGTGACATCTTCGGTAGGAAATTAGAAGGGCAATTATTCCTTTTATCAACCATCATGTATTCTTTATAGGAATCTGTAAAGCATGTAAATAAATATCGCTAGGTTTCTTCACAACAACGAATTTTCTGTAAACCACATGTGTCAATGCCACCACATGGTATGGAGTTACATAATGAACATTTTTTAAATAAAATAGTTTTTCTAATCTGATAGCCAAAGAATAGAAGCACCAATGTGAAATATGAAAATAGGTCAGATAAGTACATTTATGCTTCAAATACTAGTTTTAAGCAAAACAAATGGTTTGAAAAATTCACGTCGTATTGACAGTATAATTTGTATTCCACCGAGACATAACGAAAGGGTTAAGAAGAAAAAACACTTGTTTTTGAATACGTTATATGGTAAGGCTCGCTTTTAAAAAATATATATTAATTTCACTGCATTTCCGTTACCATTCTTCTTTACGGCCGTAAATCTTGGCACCTCACCAAAACCCAATGCAGCTGAATTATGAGTTTTGAAAACAGATGCTTACGTAGAATACTGTGAGTACGATGATGTAATTTCGTGAGGAATGATGATTTGTGAGACCGGATGCAGCAGCCTTCCTTACCACAGTGGGTCAAGAGACGAAGGTGAAACTGGCTGGGACATGTGTTATGAATACCGCAGGAGAGGATTAACCACGGCTTTTTTTTATGTAAGAACATACAGAAGAATACAGACAAATGGTGATGGCAACTCTAAAGTCTCATCTGTGGAATTCCATGCCGCTATGTTGCATTTGCCTAAGCGCTGCATGTGTAGTGTTGATCCGCTAACGTCATAGACTTCAGACCGAGATTCACGCATCATCTTTATTATAACAGGAATTTACTATGAATGGTTGGTCTTCATGGGACAACTTTCGTCTAACACCAATTTTTATAAAAAGGCTATGACTGGCATTTTACGGGTGAGAGATTAAATTCACACCAACTTTTAGAGCTCAGAAATCTTTTTTTTTTTATATCTCCGTCGGGGATTGAACGCATTTTGAACCCATTGACCTTGGTTTGCAAAACAAACGCTTTGACTATTAAGCTACACCCGCTGTCTTTTCTTTAAGCCACTGAGCTCTCGCCGTCTTGGAAGGTCGCCGGGAACTATATACATAATTGGCGAAGCTGACAAGAGATGAGACGATAGCTATGGCAGCTGATTCAGCTTTGTGGTAACAGTTCATGAATGTCATGGGCTCCAGTTTGGGAGCGGACATAAGTGTGACGATTTAATGATGTAATGATGTTGAAATTACACGTTTATACTTTAATAAGGAAATAACTTTTGGCATTCATCGTATTCATACATTCGTATATTAATTAAAAGTAAAATAAATCAATGGATCTTAATTCGACTGAAACTCTTAATTACGAGTATTAAAATGTGAAAAAATGTAAGACTCACTTTTTGTTTTACTTCATCGCTTCGTTAAATAACGGAATTCCAGCGCAAAAGTTGTCGATCCTAAATCTCCATAAAACCTTTAAACTCCTTCAGAGCCTCGGCGCTCGCTGAAGCGTAGCAAGTTGTTTAATTGAATGGAGAAGTTTTGAATAATATGAGCGAGTTATAAATTAACAGTTAATGACAACATTATTACTGATATTAAACTCGGACACGACAATCCTTTTATTAACTCTTTAATTGAGAAAACGCTTCAGTTAATTATTTATTATTTTGTAAGTTACAAAGAGCATTAGTCATAAACCACTGAATTGACAAAATATGTGTTTTTGTTTATTTGTAGCACAAAATGAAAAAAATGTAATTTAAAAAAAAAAACAGATTTGTAAGAAAAAATATATCCATTATATATTCAGCCAGGGAGGCTGTACGCTGCATGCGGAAAACGTGTGTTGTGTTCGTGTTTGTGCTTGGGTTGGGGAGATTGCAAGTGTATATTTATCTGTTTTTTGAAGATATCCAGATTGTAGGAAGGAGGAAACACAGACGCTGGTAGAGCAATCCAAAGCTTACCGGTGGCACTAAGAAAAGAACTTTTGAATCTGTCAGTTCTTGGTAGACACACGTTAACCGTGTATGGATGTTCGGCAAATGCGTAAGACAGATTTTTCGGTTGTGGGTGGATGCAAGATAAATAAGTACTAAGTAAGTAAAATAAAAAAAATATAATTAAAAAAAAATCCAGATTTTTTTTTTCCCAACTCTGGACTACTTTTTTTAAAGCCAATTTGACAACTAAGCCAAATAGTTATTATAAATTTTGATAGATGATAAAGCAAGCTTGTTATTTTTATTTTATGTTTTCTATACAGAGTTTTGAATGGTTAACACAGTAGCCTACCTACTGTTGGATGCTACCTTCAAAATCATAGATTAAAAACGTTATTTACAAAATGTCGTTAAAAATGAAAATAATTCTAGAACACCCAAATAGCTATCCTTGTTTCCTAACTTCACTGTTCTAAAGAGAATCAACCTTACGATGTGATATTGCCGCTGGACTGGACCAAAGCATCTTCTAATTTAAAACTAATAAATGTTTCAATATGTTTTTTTTTCGTTTCCATTCTTCTTTAAGGCTGTAAATCTTGGCATCTCATCAAGAATCAATGCCACCGTATAGTGGGTTTTAAAAACATATGCGTGCGTATAGTACTTGGCGTACAACGCTTTGACTTTGTGAGAAATTACTAGATGAGAGAAGGGGCAAGGCAGCCATACACAGTCGATCAAGACAGAAAAGTCATTTTTGATGACATAAACAACAACAGACTTTTCTTCAAGCCCTCGGACTCGCGCCTTCCTGGAAGGCCGTCAGTAACTATACACAGTAACATCCTCTTCTCTTTCAAAAAGGTGTTATTCAGTCCCGTGGTGGCAGGATGAGGAGCAGGTCAGCAAAACAAAGACTTTTTCAGAAGCACATTGACATACATTTATGATAAACTTTACGAGCTTGTGGCCCGGATCTAGTCACAGCAGTAGGCTGAGCCACAATACAATATGCTTTTGCCGAAGGGCGGGACCCAACTTAACGCGCTCGTCGGCGCTGTCGAACCGGCGTCCCAATCGGCGGTCTATAAAACTTTTGCCATATGCCAATATGGCGGACACATGCATGTCGACAAGCGAACAGAAATAAGAGACGAAAGATTGTATATCGAGGTTTTCGGTACCAGTCAGCAAGGGCTATATCATGCTGGTGTCAATAGAAAGTAGTCGGCTGAGCTGTGGAAGACGGGATGACGCGAAGACTACGGCGGTTTGTGAATGCCAAAAGCTCCAGTAAAAGGAGCGTACATGGTTATAGATTACGAAATATAATTTTGACGTCAAATATTTAAAATGTTAAGTTTGGTGGCTTGTTACTTATGGCTGTCTCTCTTTGGATGAATCCACTTTCAAATTAAAAACATTGCCAAAGCATCAAAGCGCGACGAAACTTTGGGGTCAGATAATTTGTTTCGCCCACCGTTATATTCGAAAGCGAAAGAAATTCAATTAATTCGAGATATTTCTCGCATTAAAATGCTTTTAAAGTTTCATGTTTCGGGGGACCCGCCCAAGTTAATTATGGCGAAAATATTTCGAATTTTCGCTAATTCTTTCGGGCCTCCCTTGAATTGTAACAAATAAGTTTTGTTCAGTCCCGGGCGTACGGTTACATCGATTTCAGCGAGTATAACTGAAAACCGCAATGATTCAATTTCTGAAAGGACTCGAATCGACTCGTATATAAGTTCGTTAATTTTTACGGCTAGATTTGGTATTGTGGCTTTTGAATTCCGCCGTGTGTGGCAAATTTTTAGAGACATTTTCAGTGACGACTTTTAGCGTTCCTTCCAAGCGTGGCAGACACATCTCTGCTAACGTCTTCTTCGTAGTATCAATCCGGTGGATTGGTT
Organism: Glossosoma conforme; assembly: GCA_022606575.1. Classification (NCBI taxonomy): domain Eukaryota; kingdom Metazoa; phylum Arthropoda; class Insecta; order Trichoptera; family Glossosomatidae; genus Glossosoma; species Glossosoma conforme. The sequence goes on from JAGTXR010000027.1 coordinate 682,412, forward strand.
TGCAGCAACAGAATCTTGCATCTCGATCTCCATTCCTCTCGGTCCTCCGCAACCCTTTTTAGCTAAGCATAAGCGCTACAATTCATGTCCTCGAATACTTGCTGTAAATACTCCCGTCTAGGGCGCCCTCTACAGTTTCTACCCTCAACCATCCCCTCCACAATATCGTGAAGAACACCATCGTGGCGCATGATGTGACCAATCCATCGGGCTCGCCTCTCTGAGATGGTTCGGTTCTTATTAGGTGCTAACGTATTCAATGTATAAAGAGAGTAATTTTAAATGTTTTTTAAGCATGTTTACAGATCCGAAAAAAAATCTACTTTGTATATAAAAAGCACATTACTTTTAAAATAAACCAATTATTATGACGATTATGTAACATTAATATGAAGTTTTTTTATAAAATATTAACTTGAATAAACTTAACTCTTACATTCTAATTAAAAACCATGACAGTATTTATTATTTATTGATTTTCTTTATTAAATTTTGAAAAAACTATGTAAATGTTCAAAACTCTTTGTTGCAGATTTTAGAGTTAAGATACAAATAATAAGTAAAATAAAGTTAAGAAAATTTAGAATCGATGCAAATTGTATGTTTTTGTGACATGTTTAGGCTTCGTCTTGCCATTTACAAAGTCGAAACATGTCGCATAATAATAAAATAGTAGATAAACTCTTTATTTAATGTTTTAAAATTTACAATGTGCAATTCCACCAAAAGCTGTCTAACAAAATTTTTTTTTTACCGGGCTTATAAGTAGATATGGCCCAGCAAAGAACCAAAACTTAAATAATGATCTCTATCGATAAAATCGAAAAAATATTATGTTAATAATTGTTATATAAATACAGTCGATTCCACTTAATTGGGACACATCGGGACTTGGGCATTTTGTCCCAATTAAAAGGCTGTCCCATTTAAGCGAATTTCACATTTTTTCTATTTTACTTATTTGGTTTTGGCAACTTAGGCCATAAACTAGTAATACACACATAAAATTAAGCAATGCATATTTTTTACCAATAATTTTATTTTTTAAACTCTTGGAAACTGTAAAATAAATTATCTTATGAATTACAAATATATAATATAATATTTTAAGAGAAAAAAATCCTTATTAAAATAAATGGGTAGTTACATACAATTTAATTCAATGCAAAAATGAGTCAAGTGTAGTCTGTCTTTTGTTTTTGTAACATTTCACTTTTACAAAATCAGCACAGATATTCAGTGCGGATGTAGGGCTCCCTTCATTTCCTTCCTGCATCAAATAACTCTGTAACACGGCCATACATTTTTTTGCCTCCTGGTAGTCACAGGCACAGATGTCATCATCATCATCGTCATCTTCGTCTAATTTTTAATATTTCATGTGTAAGCGGAATGTTGTCCCAATTAAATATGTCAATTTGCTATTGGTTTCTGTTCTTTGAGATTTGTCCCAAATAAGCGTCTGTCCCAATTAAGCGGTGTCCCAATTAAGCGGAATCTACTGTACTGTTATGGAGGTAATAAAGTAATCTTTATTTTAAACCGATTGCTCAAATTCAAAAAGGCAACCACGAAACTTAACTTCACTTTCATCGCCCTTCATAATAAATCATCAAAAAAAATCTTCGAATTTTTTTTCAAAAAACAAATTGCAATCAAAACTTTCTCGCCAAAAGTCGTCTAATACTTTTAAAACGGAACCCTTGGAACTTTGGTGAAAATATTTCCTATGACGTCATTAATCTACTCGGCGGCTGCTTGATCGGTCTTATTAAAACTTTTCAAAAACCCCACGCAGAAAATGCAAATCTTTTTTATTTTAATTTCAACACTCGCACGAGGAAACACAAAAAATGGTTATAACAAAATTCAATTTTGTATTTTTAACCTTTGCTATATTTAAGGTTGGCGAAAAAATATATGCATTATTTTCTATTTGAAATCCTAGAATAAAAACTGACATCCCCCGCCTTTTAAATGACGACAAGTCGCGGGTTCGTCACGTGGCTGCGTGGAGAGAAGAATGCAGGAGCATATTATAAAGCAAAAGAACTTGTTTTTGGTTCACAATTCACGTTTATTTTAAATAAAGACTTGATTTCTACGCCCTACCGGTTTGACATTTCACCGGCCGGGCGCTAGTCAATTGACCACTGCCGAACAATGTGACATGCCGCGCTACCAATGATCGCGGCAAATAAGCAAGTTAAATATGATATGAAATAAAGCAGCTGTCCTAATAAATAAAAAGGCGTACGCAAACGCTTGCGTAGTATTATATAATTAAAACTAACATTACTGGATGTGCATGTCAGGCGACCGAACAAAAATATGAGGCAAAATATCGTTTTTCGAGGCTTTACGGCATCAGCCTAAAAGAGTAATATCAAGCTTATATCAAAACGTTCGTAAGTTTTGTTATTTTTAAGAATGAAATTACTTTTCGAACAATCTAATAGATCAATTACTACTTTACAAAGAAAAATATCTTAGGAGAATTGAACAATTCATATTTAATGTATATTTGAGTATCCATTTAATCAATCTATTTTCTGATATTGAACTTTAAAATTAAAAACTGCCAGAAATTTGTTAACTTCGAAAGGTACGAACGTCTGAGTTAGATAGAGGTCGAAACGTGACATTGAACTACACGTAGAGGTCAGACAGAGATTACTGTGAAAAGTGTAATTCTGCAAAAGACATAATAATTACAACGAATTATGATATTCAATTACTTATGTACAGACGGTCCCGTTTTTGTTTTCGTTTTTGGTAAAAAAAAAAGAAAATTTTAGGAACTTTACACTAAAAAATAATAACGTTCAATTGAACTTGAAATTATACTGGAGTCTCTTTTTTCTGTAAAAAAAACCCTACAATAATCGAATTATAAGTCGTACCTTTGAATATTTTGTAAAAATAAATTTAAATATTTCATTCCATTCGTGACTCGAATAGTTTAAAGTTCGCTATTTTATTCGAGTACTATGAGAACTGACCTATTTAATTTATATTTAAAATAATTTATAATTATTAATGTGTTAGCCAAAATTAATATAAGCTTATGTTTACTTTCAGTGGGTAAGTATTTTTTATTTATACTATATTATTCAGGATTTTAATTAATACAGCACAATATTATTTTTTATTTCAAAAATGTGGTCAATGTTTAATTTTCTGAAGTATAATGATCCGATAATTATTCAATGATTTTGAAAATTATTCAAAAACTAGGGGTTTGATGTTTTGACTTCCGAATAACGGTGAGACAGTGGAACAGGCGATCTCTCACACTACAGTCACCTAAGAGAAAATTATAAACTTGACTGGGACATTTATTTCGAATACTGCAGGAAAGAATAAAATATTATTGCCCATTTTCAAGCTCTAAGGCTCTAGCTGTTCCGGAAGATAATCAGGAATTATACATATAATGTATTTGGGAGATGGATCTAATATAGTATGAGGCGAATACCATATCGGCTAAGAGAGGCTCATTGCACCATCTAAATACGACCATATGCTCCAGTTACCAGTGGAGTGGATATGGAAGTAATTATAATGTGTAAGATAACCTGTTACGTACTCGTAGATATATGAATCAAATTTGTATCTAGCTGATATGACGAACTTACGTTCCGCCTCGGAATCAATTAATGTTTAGATGATTTAAATTCATTTTGTTCTTCAAAAAATCCAATGCATCCTCCCTGTAATAACTTATGGCGCAGAGACGTGGAATCTGACAGCAATTCTTACCCATAAAATAAAGGTAACCCAGCGTGCTATGGAGAGATCCATGCTCGGAGTGTCGCTAAAAGATAGAATCCGAAACGAGGAAATACGCAGAAGAACTCAAGTAGTGGATGCTACCCAACGAATAGGCACACTCAAGTGGCAATGGGCAGGACATATCTGTCGAAGAGACGACGGTCGATGCGGAAGAAAAGTATTGGAATGGCGCCCAAGAACTGGCAAACGAAGCATTGGCCAACCCCCTACAAGATGGAATGACGATATAAGAAGAATAGCGGGAGTGACCTGGATGCGGAAGGCGGAGGATCGAAGAGGATGGACACTCATGCGGAAGGCCTACGTTCAACAGTGGACGGACACAGGCTGATGATGATGATTCAAATGAATACTCAAAATCATTTAATTAAAGATGGCATAGTGTGCAAAATGAAAATATATACAACACCACTTATTAGAGGGAACATTAATTTAAATGACCGTTCCATAAAATATGTATAGAAAGAATTAATATTTTTTCCCGTGTTATTTTCGGTATTTTAATACTTACGTTTCTTTTTTAAGATCAAGACAGAGTTTACGAATAAATAATCATAAAAATTGGTTAATTAAGTCTTAAATTATCAGTGGTGTAACTAGCAAGCCTTTTATTTTTACACATAGATTAGACAAAAGGATTTTTTTAAAGCTCAATAATAAATATACGAGTATACCTTTTTTACTGGAAATTTTATTGGCTGCACTACATTTTTGTGTCTTTTTTATCTTCAGTGCCCGCTTTATTTATTATTTTTCCAGTGGCGTCATAAACTAAACCCTCCTGAAGGTTCCTTAATACCACAATAAACATTCCCTCAACACCTGGAAGAAGAACAGAACTTCTCACGGAAAACGCTTCCAGGTGTTTTCTCATAGTACGAGTATCTACTGCGCAACACACTTATTACGTATTTGTATCTAAGAAAGCTGTATACTTTATAGTAAATAAAATTTAATGCGCTTTGTACTAAGAATCAACCTGGGGAAAAAACTAACGATTCATTTAAATACAACTGCACTTAAACATGTATTAAAATTCTACTTAGTTTTTTTTAATTTTAGAATTAATTTTAATTAAAAAATTAATAAATTGGAAATATATGGATATGATTCACAATTTATTTCAATGATTACATGTTTCGGCCTTCCTGAAGACCGTCTTCAATAATTTATTAATTTTATAATCTAAATTATTTATAAAATTATAATTATGCAGTTTCACCAAGTATTGTCAGTTGATAACCTTAATGTCATTATTTTAATATATTGAAAGCAAAGAACATGGTTTTGTTTTCAATATAGGTTTCTTCATTTCTATAGAGTGCCATCGCCCATCTTTAAAAAAGCGACAAGTCACGGGTTCATAATGTGGCCACGTGAGGGAAAGATGCAGGAGTAGGTCGCAAAGCAAAGAACTTGTTTTTGAAGCACAATTTGCACTTATTTTCAATGAAGACTTGGTTTCCCTGCCCGACCGTCACATGACGTTTCGTCGGCTGAGCGGGGCTCAACTGACGACAGCCGGGGTACTGTTACGAATTAAGTAAAGGACTTACACATGTTTCCGTACAAAGTTCAAATAGTGCATCAATTAATGCCTGCTGATCAGAGTCAGACATATGAAATCTGTTTAGCGGGCTCCGGGACTTTTTAAATGATTCTATTATTATTGTGTTATTTATAAATTGTTATTTTATACTGTTTAATAAGAAGGAGCGACAGAATATTAGAAAATCAATTTATGTTATGACGTAAAAAGTACTATACGTAAGCAATGAGCATTTTCTCAAACAGTTTTCACTGCTTGTTCCGGAAGCGAGATCGCGGTTCCCAAAATTACAGCGTCAGCTTAATAGTGACATCGGAATACCAAGGTTCCGGCACTGAGGAAAGTCCAAAGACCTGAGTTGAATTCCCCTTTTTCTATCTCAATCTACAAGATGTGTAAGCATTAATAAAATTAATATTAATACATTGAATTTCATACACCGCAAATTCCTCGATATCGTTTTGGACCTTGATCTCTTCAATTTACATTAAGTGGCAAAATATTGTGATGATCAATGCCCTGTGTCGTACCCAACTGTATGAATCGACAGATTCCATCTAAGATTGAGAGTTTGATTACAATAATTACTTTAAAGACTCTTGGATGTTTGATACAAAATAATTATGTTCGAAATAACGTTTTGAACACTGCTAGTACAATATAGTTGTACTAAAATAGTCAGAGTATGATTTTACTTTAATCCAATTACTGTGTCCAAATGTAAGGTCATTTATTTTGAACCACTTAAAGATTAATTTAAAAAGGTTTTGTCGACGTAGCATTTACGAAAGGTTTTATTACTCCTACGCACCTAACGCCCTTTATTACCATACTGAATTAACATCAAATAACAATATCAAAGAACAATTTTAATAACATTCGAGTACGTTTGCCGATGGTTATGACTTAAAAGTAAAGTGTTTGCTTACCATACCGAAATTCATGGGTTCGATTGAAGATTACAAAAAAAATCATTTATATCGATTTTGAAGCTCAATAAATAATGTACTTTAAGGTTGCTGGGAATTTGAATTCCTCAGCTGTTAAATACCAGTCGTAGTGTAGCAATTTAAATTGGTTGTAGACAAAATTCATCCCGTAAAGACTACCTATTGTTGGTAAATTCATATTAAAAATTGGTGATGTGTGAATGCCGAGCTGTAGTGTATGAAATCGACCGATCAAAATTACGCATGCAATGTTTAATCATGTGTAAAATGGTTAGCTATAATGGTAAATCATGTAATCCAAATACGAAATTTCTTCACGGCAATCTGTCAATATTCTTCGCTTAATTGACTTGACGTCATAAAAAAAAACGACAAGTCGCGGGTTCATCACGTGGCCGCGTGGAGGAAGGCAGATACAGGAGCAGATTAACAACACATATAACTTGTTTTTGAAGCACAATTCGCATTTATTTTTAATAAAGACTTGATTTTATTGTCCGACCGTCATGGCGTCTTGTCGACTGGACGAGAGTTAACTTAAAAATGTCAGAACACTGTGACATGTAGCTCCACCAAGACAATCACGGCAAACAAGCAAATTAAAGATGATATTTGAACTAACATGAAATGGATCAACTGTCATAGCAAATAAAATGGCGTATGCAAATGCCGTGTAATTGTATATATAATTAAAACTAACACTATGAGATGTGCATGTTGAACGAGCCAACAAAAATAAGAGACACAAATCGATTTTCAAAGCTTTCGGCATCGGTTTAAAAGACATATATCCTATAGCTGATATCAAAATCAAAAAATCAAAAAATGGCTTTAAAAAAATATTTTTCAGCTGAACTGAAATTGGATGATGGTTTTTTAGTTTAAATTTCCAATGATATTGACAACATGTTTTGGCTTCATCAAGTAACCATTCTCGTCATGCGATAAAATGTTGAAATATATGAAGTTATATATTAAATGCATGAAAAAACAGAGTTGATTTTTTGAAAAACGATTTCTTCATACATAAATATAAGACATTAGAAAGACATTGAAAAAAAACGATTCTTACAATATAGAATATGACGTTTTTTCAGGTTTATGAATTTATTGGTTGAATGCAAGTCAAAACTTTGATACATTAATATAGTAAATATTATAGTAAAATAAAATTAAGAACATATATGTAATATAATAACAGTACCAAAAAACGTAACGTTTTAATTTTTCATGGAAAAAAAACGCTGACTCATACGCAGAAATATTTCAAACACATTCCCACGCTTCAGTGCTTCAGTTTTCAGTTTCAGCGGAGTCCGCGCGGAAACTGGGACTCCTGAAAAATGTAAGGCTCCACTGCCATATGCGAAGGCCGCACAGTTCACGGTTGACATTTCACCTCATCTTTTATTAAGAACCCCACGGACCTTGTGCGTGGGGCTATCTAACCGGGGTAGAACACAGACAACATAAAACAAGGTAAAATAGTAAAAGCTTATATTACACACCGGCGTCCATAGTGAATTGTAAGCGCGGCTCTAGTTAGATCACTAAAGTCAAGAAACATCAAGACATGATCTAAATCATTGATTCGTTATTTTTATCATATCTTTTAAACACTAAAATACATAACAGAAAAAAATGGTTATGTGTAGCCCTGCAAATTACATACAAGCTTAAACGTATTTGTATAGAAGTCTATTCCATGTAAGCCTATTTTACCGAACGTGTTATCTGACGATAACTTAATGTAGTTAACCAGCAAGGGATCGTCAGAACTGTGCAGCAGTTCAGGGAGGTCCTCACAAAAAATGTCTCTCCAAAGCGACCACACAGAACACTTCTTGCTGGATGATGCACTCCATTTGCTTGACGTAGTATGAGATGTGTTGACTCTTGTTGATTACTAGGTTTCGTTAGGTTGGTTGTGATATTCTTGAAGTATCAAATGGTACAAGTATCAGGATAATTAGACGAAGCATCCGGCTTAAAAAAAAACACTAAAATATACCTCTAATACTCATTAAACTACTGCCTTGAAGGCTGTTGAGTAACTATTTGTGTTTCAAAGTAAGCCTACCGATGCAAAACGATGCCATTAGTCAAGGCACGAAAAAAATTGAGTGTTGGCTATTTGTTATATTATATTATCATTTAAACGGTGAAACATCTGTCTTCCACAATTTCTCATTGTGATTAATATTACAAGGTATAAAAAATGTATATTATGTATACGAAAAGTGTCATATTAATTGCATTAAATATGTAAATAAATTTTATTAATTCACACGTTATAAATTATTTAATAATATGATAACACGTTTATGGGTATAACTGATATTATTCGCTTCGCGACGATTCTTTTTCTGTTGTGCAGCATCCCACGGGTCCATAATAACACATTTTATATGACACACAGAGATTAAAAGTAATGCCGTATAAAGGAGCAATGTTTATCCTGGGGCAGCTCGTGAGAAGACTGTAAAATATGTGGAAAACAGCGTTGGGCTGACCTATATTGTCTTCTAGAACAGGAAAAAAAGAACCTGGAAAAATTGTCTACTGCAAACATAAGAAATACTACTAAGTACAAAAGCTAAGTGCGTATTGTGGTACAAGCTAAAAGGTTTAAGCTGTATGTTATGAGGCACATAATATGCAATCATGAGTACTGTAACGAAATATTAAAATAGATTGCTTAATAAATTAATAAGTAATGACATCAGCATGATATATTTCTTGCTGACTGGTGCGGAAAACTTCGATGTACAATCTTTCGTCCCTTATTTCTGTTCGCTTGTCGTCTATGTATGTGTCGCCATATTGGCATTTTAGACAAGTCCGGTCACGGGTGTGACGTTAGTTATGTACATGACTGCTGTTATTGGTGGGCCATTGATTTTTTAGATCGCCACTTGTGGCGCTGGGTGACAGCTTATTACGAGCGCGCTACATACTAATTTGGTACATTTAATCAGGAAATAATTATTTAATAATTAAGCAGATGTCCGAATGCCGTGACGTCGCAACAAGATTGCATCTTTTTCACGCTATTTTTGTTACAATTTACGTAATTTAATATCGTTTTTGGTGAATTTTCAGTTCTTTTTCAAAAATCTAACATTTATAGATTATTGAAGATTCATAACAATATTCAGAAATTGAAATACACCTACAAATTTAAGGCTAACATCGTCTTATATGGCATTTCTTCCATTGATAAATCTGAGAAAAAACAGCGGTGCATGCTGAGATTCGAACCATGAACCGTTGCAATCAATGTTCAGTCTGCATTCAGCGTTAGTTCATGGGCATTTGATGCGCTCACTGAGTCGACAAATTAACACGTATTGTATTATTGATACGCATTTTTTATGCGAGTGGATTACGCTTGTTGCTTTACCCGTCTCATACTCGAGGGCAGTTAAGTCTACTTAACGATGCGTTCATTCACATAATAGTCAGTTAGCAACTGTAAGGTCTGGTGGGAGTCTTTTCTGAATCATTTAAAATAAATACCAATATTCAACAATTGATATGAACATACTAATTAAGTGCAAACATCATCTTATATGACATTTCTCTTAAAAAAACGGATAAAAAATAAACAGAAGACTCTTGAAATCGAGCCACGAACCATATAAACCAACGTTCTGTCTTTAATAAGCGTTGGTACGTTGCTTCTTACTCCGCACAATGAATCAAGAAATTAACACGTAGTGTTGATAGGCATCATTTTATACAAAGCTCTTGTTGTATTAGTTTGATTATAAATATTTTTTTGAACCTCAGTTTGATGTGACCATAAGATTCTGATATAAAACGTTAATATATAATAATAAATATAATTATGGTATTTATTAATTAGAGTTAGTCTTGATTGAAGTGTTTAAAAAAGAAAGTTCTTTCAGATTTCCTGGGATACGAATGAAAGGCTTTTCGATTCTTAAGAAAGTACTCATACTCATTGCGCAATCGCTTTGTAATACTAAACATAACTGCGGAGTAAATAAGTCAGAGCAATATAATAATTGAAAATATAATAAGGCACTCATTTTATTTCCTAACACAGGAACACTGTTCAAAGCAATTTAAAAACGTAATACGGGTAAAGAAAAAATGTGCTGTAGAACGAGGAAAGAAACGATATTATACGCCTGTACTGGGTAATAATATTCATATTCATATAAAGAGAACTCTGGGTTATGTATTTGAAAAGTATTGAATTAAAAACCTTTTTATAAATTCCATCACGTACTTATTTGTGTGAATAATAGAGGAAAAATTCCATTATAAATAAAAATGTGCGCTTTATAGGAGGGCTTACAGTGCACATCGCCTTCAATTCATACACAAACGCTGTGCATATTTTACGATTCCAGCGTCTTACAGACCTGATTTAATTATAGTGGATCCAATAAAATGCACTCTCTGTACACTGCAAATGCTTAAGTAACCCTACTTAATGACTACTGGGAGAACCTTCTTGAACTGCTGCTTAGTTCTTACGGTCAATTGCTGTTAAGCAACATCAACGATATCGTCGGTGCTATGTGCGCGGTTAATCGGCCGGTATAGCTCAATGGTCAAATACTTTGCAAGCCAAAGGTCGTGGGTTCGATCCCCGACGGAGATTAAAAAAAGAAAAGGATTTTTAATCGATTTCTTATCTCTTCAATGCCCCGGTTAGTGTGAATTTGATTCCTAACCCGTAAAATGCCAGACATTGCCTATTAATTATAATTGGTGGTAGACAAAAGTCATCACTCGGAGACGTCCCATTAATAGTTAATTCCTGTAATAATAAGAATGATGCGTGAATGTCAGGCTGGACTCTACCCGCCTGACACCCGCATCACATCGGAGGGCAGTTAGGTCTCCTTGATGATGCGCTCATCCAGATTATGATCAATTAGCAACTGATAAGTCCAGTGGGAGTCCCCTCTGAACAATTGTTGCCACTGTACAGAAGTGTTTAAAGAAAGAACCCGTGAAAGAGATTAGAATTTCGTTCACGGGTTGGATATAGATGGAGATGGAAGATAAATTCTCTCACCGAAAATACGAGCAAAGATTGTAATGCGTGGGATTTTTTTTTTTAATGGGCACAAAGTCTGCATGCCCGATAGAACTGACGCGATTCCCTTAAACTGCATCGAAAGGGACTACTTTTTCTTACAAGAGGAACTGACAGTTCCAGAGAATGTGCTCTGAAGTCTGGAAGGGGGTGCTACAGGGGCAACTAGGGTTTGAAACTAAATTAAATGAGTATAATCTGTCATTAAAAGCGCCGTGCCCAGTCATGAGTTGGGTAGACCAGTGATCAGGGTTTACCCATTTAGCAGTTAGTCTGAAGTAAATGTCCGCGAAGAACAGAAAGGTAGTTCTATCTTAGGTGGAAGATAACCAACGTTTATGTCAGGCTATAGTAATACTTAATCATTATATAATTATTATTTTTTTTTTGGGGCCATAGGCCCCTGGGCCGGTCGCCTTGTACCTGCGCTCCTTGGGAGCACTTACCAAGGCATTGTTTACAGAGTACTTTCTTGTTGTACAAGTAATGGACTTTGTTGAGCAAGACCAAAGTGGGTGTAAAAGTTAGTAGTTCAGACGTTAAAAATTTGACTTTTTGACTTCTTCGCCGAAGGTCGCCGCAAATACAGAAAATGCATGGTAGTTGGGCTCCGTAGATATGAGGTCGATATATCCAACCGGTCCAGGCTTCTGTTGGATAACGCTAAAGAGCCTTTGCCTACTTAAGTCTAATATTGGGCAATGCCACAGAACGTGTTCAGCGTCCTGCAAGGGGCTACCACATCGGCAGTCTGGACTATCAACGAGGTTAAACTTGAAGAGTTTAGCCTTAAAGTTGCCGTGCCCAGTCATGAATTGACTAGTCCAATGGTTTGGAATAAGCCACGGCATCTCCATTCTATCGAGGACGGAAGGAAAGAAGGAATATGTGTGTCTACCCTTGAGCGAGGTCATTATATAACATTATATAATTAATTGATTGTTTTGTTCTCCTTACTTTCAGGAACCCCAATGAGCATTTTCGTCAGGAGACCATATTAGCGGCTTCAAGGGAGAGAAACCGTTTTCGCAGCATAACTTGGGACGAGTACGATTCAGTGCATCAGAAGTATCTTGAAATCGGTGAGAATATCTATTTTTCTATAAATCAATGTTTCATTGTACGTGTGTTTGTCACTTGTTTGTTCCTATACCGTTCATCCGATTACATTGAAACTTAAAACAGTTATTGCTTGCATAACAGCAAAAATTTTTGATTAAATATAACTAGAAAACAGAAATGAGTGAAATTTCACTGCATACGTCAAATAAGGCCAATTAGAGTGGCGTCAGCTCTGCTGTTAGTTTCGTATACAGGCTGGTTGCGTTTTTGGATTTATAACGTGTTGAAAATATGTAATGCTTCGTACATATATTCTACCTTAATATTTCAGATTAACTGACTTTTTTAAAATTATTCATAAAATAATAAATAGATTATTGTATAAATAAAATCGGATTTACCCTTTCGCATCGGTTGTCGGTATATGCCGTCCTTGATCCCCGACCGTTGACATCGGTTGACGTGATATATCGTTTTGCTACTTTCAGTACTCATTGTGACATCTACGGTAGGAAATTGGAAGTGCAGTCATTCCCTTTATCAACCTACATGTATTATATACAGGAATCTGTAAAGCATGTAAAAAAATATCGTTAGGTTTCATCGCAGGAGTGATTTTTCTGCAAACCACATGCGTCAATGTCACATGTATAGAGTTACATAATGAACGTTTGTCAAATTAAATATTTTTTTATGCATCATCTGATAGCTTAAGGATAGAAAAACTAATGTGACATATTTGAAAATAGGTTAGATAAGTACATTTATGCTTCAAATACTAGTTTTAAGCAAAAAAAAATGGTTTGAAAAAATCACGCCGTTATTGACAGTACAGTTTGTATTCCACCGAGCAAAAAGGTTAAGAGTGTGTAAAATCAAAGTTTGGCTTAGACACTAGGGACCATATTATAATTCAGATCTCAGGATCGTCGTTCTGACTCATAATTACTCATAAATTGACTCAGATTCTACAGTTGCCGTCTCTTCAAGTTCTCGGAGTCTGCCCTGGTGGCAATAGGAAACCATATGTTTTCGGGTAGGCCTTCAGATGCAAAAATGTCCTGAGACATGGCATGGACAATGGTAATTGACAGTTTCGGCAATATGTAATCATAAGCAGTGTCAGCTTTAGACCTGGTGGCGCCCCAGGGCAAAAAAAAATCAGACGCCCCCCTCCTATTTTTTTATATTAATTTGGTTTTATTTTTTTTCCTCAAAAAAAAATATTTCTAAAAATTCACTTTTCTATCCTTTTTATCCGCAAAATTTTTCATTTACGACGAAAAATCTAAGCGTTCATTTATATAGTTTTCAATTTAATAGGTTCCTAAACTAGAAAGCTCATTTTGTTACCGAGTGGACCTCAGATATGTTTGGCTCAATTTTATTTTTGAAAATTAACATTCCCCGCTTGCTACGGTTAAAGGTTATGTAACTAAAAAATTTAAAGGCTTTAATTCTTTTATATAAGTAAGATTTGATTCATATGTTCCAGATATAGAAAGGATATGGGTAGAAAACCACATCAATATTATAAGTTATTTTATGGGGTTTTTTGTTTGCTTCGTATTTTTTTTTTGAGTCTGTATTTCTTTATTCAGTAACTATTTTTTTTGTCAGTAAGTTCAATCAATTGGCAGTCATTGAACTTGATCGGCATTAGACTTAATAAATTAATAAAATAATAATAAATAAGTATAAATATGGCCTCATGTTAGAAAGAGTTCAGAAGAAATTTTTGAGGTTTCTTTACATGAGGATGTATAGATATTATCCGTGGCTGTACCCATCTAACTTTGTACGGGGTATGTTGGGATACAATGAGTTGAGAACAAGAAGAGATGTGTGCTTGAGTATCCATTTCTTTCGCCTAGTGCGTGGCGTGTTAAGAAATCCTGATATTTTGTTTGAAATTGGTTTGTTTGTCCCTGACAATTATTTAAGGATAAGGAGGCACAGATTGTTTGTTCTTCCTAGAGGTAATACTAACCTGCCAGGTACTATGCCTCTTGGGAGAGTGATCAGACTGTTCAACGATATCGCCTCGAATATTGATATATTCCACTTGAGAGAAGCCCAGTTTCGACATGAGCTCCACGAATTTATTTATCAAAGTAATTTCGTGGAGTCTTCTGTTTAGCGGGCTCCGGGACATTTTAAATGATTCTATTATTATTGTGTTATTTATAAAATGTTATTTTATACTGTTTTAGAAAATAATTAAATATTGTTATTTGTAATGTTTCTAAAAGAAAACAAATTGAAATTGAAATAGAAATTGGCAGTATCCAATGTGCCAAAATTGGCGTGTCAATATGAATGCGGTCAATTTTAAAATTAAAATGGCAGTAATATATTCAATATTGGTAAAAAATAATTTAAAATGAATGAATAATTAACCCATCAAATAGAAACCTAATCTAATTTTATCTTTTATTTATTACCATTCATTAATTATTTTCAGTCAATTAATTATTTTTGTACAGCCGATTGAAACTTTTTTACTGCTAAATGATTAATTTTTACTAACCATTTAAGGTTTTCATTACTGACTGTTTTTTTAATAACTGCTGCTCGTTAATTGACTTAAGTTAGCCAAAAAAAAATAGCTTCCTTCTTTTTGTATCATCATCATCATCATCAGCCTGTGTCCGTCCACTGTTGAACGTAGGCCTCCCGCATGAGTCTCCATCTTCTTGGATCCTCCGCCTTCCGCATCCAGGTCACTCCCGCTATTTTTCTTATATCGTCAGTCCATCTTGTAGGGGGTCGGCCAATGCTTCGTTTGCCAGTTCTTGGGCGCCATTCCAATACTTTTCTTCCCCATCGACCGTCGTCTCTTCGACAGATATGTCCTGCCCATTGCCACTTGAGTGTGCCTATTCGTTGGGTAGCATCCACTACTTGAGTTCTTCTGCGTATTTCCTCGTTTCGGATTCTATCTTTTAGCGACACTCCGAGCATGGATCTTTCCATAGCACGCTGGGTGACTTTTATTTTATGGGTAAGACTTGCTGTCAGATTCCACGTCTCTGCGCCATAGGTTAATACAGGGAGGACGCATTGGTTAAACGCCTTAGTTTTAAGGCATTGCGGAATTTTCGCTTTAAAAATGTACTTTAGTTTTCCAAATGCTGCCCATCCCAGTTGTATGCGCCTGTCGATTTCTTTTGAGAAGTTATTTCGCCCTAGTTGTATTACTTGTCCCAGATAGGTATAGTCGTTTACAACCTCTATTTCTGTTCCTCCAATGGAAATAGGATCAAAGGTCTGTGAAATATGACTGTGTATGAAATGTTTTAATCATTAAATCTGATATTATTTAATTAAATTATATTTATTTTCAAAAATTTACTCGTATCAGTAACAACTAGTACATTCATCATAATTAACATAAGATGTCTTTTAAATTCAAATAATATTAATTTACTCTCAAAATTTGAATATTATTGTATTTAGTGTGGAGGTTTTCATCACCATCGTATTGTTTGCTGTATAGTAATAATTTTTCATAAATCATACCAAAACGAAAAATATCATCTTTCATACAATATTAAAAACATTTCAGCAGATAAACAAACAATGATCTTACATTTTTTTTTTAAATATTTAAAACCGTATCTCCAAATTTCAATCTCAATTTTCGTGTTCCGGGCTTAGTGTTACGTTAAATTTTATGTTTTACGAAAGAAAATGAAGGCATTTTCTGTCCGACGTGAAAAAAAATATGTCATACATTTTTTCCATCTTCTTGCCGAAATAATATGAAGATTGTTTCTGGAGTCCTGAAAAATATAACGTAATTTAAGGTCGGCGTAACGGGCCAAGTAAATTGAGAGACATTTCTGTGTTTTTTTTTTCTTGCATTTCATGAAAAAGCGCTGTCTTTATATAGGAAAGAGGAAATTCTATATTATATTTCCCCGTACGTTGGAAAATTAAGCTACGTTTTATTTGCCTTACAATTTGAATTGTTTTTATTGATTTTTTCCCATATATGTAACATATGGTCACATGCAAATACTTGCTATATCAGCTTCAACAATAAGTAATGATTTGATAGCTTTAATATAAATGTGTTGTCTGTTGGAAAAAAAAAATACTTAACTGTAACGTAACGCAACAATTATATGTTTGTTATTTTTATAATATACTCGTATATGAAATATAAAAATGTCAGTGATCAATTTCGCAAATAGTACACGTACGTTTTGACCGGAAATCGCATAAAATTACAATTAAATCGTTTTTTTTTTTTCAAATAAAAAACATTACTTCATGTTTACTCGTCCAATTTGCACATTTAGTGTGATGTTTGTTTGGATTTTCTGAAACGTTGTGGCTTTTATTATATTTCAAACCAAACTGTGGGAAGAACCACTGAAATTCAATGGCTCTAAAACACGACGAATTCCTAACCGAGAACTTAATCGATAATTACATAAAACATAGATTTGCGTACAATTTAGATTATTTGAATCGAAAAAAACATACAAAATTACAGTTTACATTGAAGTACGAGTAGTAATTAGCTAACGGGGTAACTGAATGTTTGGATCAGAAATCTTAAGTTTTCTTAAAAAAAAAATTTTTGGTTTTAAGGCCAAATGGCTACAACCTCATGAATATTCGATATTTTCTTCAAAGCCTAAGAACTTTATAGCATTGAAATGCCACATAAAGATCCCTTAGCCTCCCTGTAGTGTACCTTGGTTCCTCTTCTCCAAATCCCTTCTATAGCGAGCTGCCTGCAAAGCTCAGCATGGCTTGGCAGCTGTAAGTTATGGATCTCCCCCTCACTTCACCCGCTAGATGTGAGCTGCGCTCGGTGATACGTTACCTTTCGGTGACTCTGGGTGTTTACATTGTTTAGACTGTTCTTTGGCCTCGGGTGTGAGGTAGTGCACCCAAGTCTCGTCTCCAGTGACGATGGAGTTGAGATATTCCTCTCCTTGAAGAAGTTTTGGGCCGCTTCACTGCGTATGCCTCGTATTTACTCTTTATTAGTTCTTGGCTAGATTACCCGTGCTTAATACCAAGTGTCGTTTAGTGATTAAAATATTTTTTACCTAATGCTCTGAAAGCCTAAGAATAGTATATATTTTGTTCCGAAAGTCCCCGTAATCTTACCCTAGAGAGCTTCTACGAGTATTTAACATTAACCGGAGATATATGTTTTTCCGATGTACATTTTGCATGTAAAACATATCATTAGCCTGTATCCATCCACTTTTTAAAGTAGGCCTCACGCATGAGTCTCCATCCTCTTCGATCCTCCGCTTTCTGTATTCAAGCTACTTCCGCTATTCTTCTACAGTCGTCAGTTCATCTTATATTGGTCGGCCAACGCTCCGTTTGCCAATTTTAAGACCGCACTCAAGAGACAAAATATCGCATATCGAGGCATCTTGGCACTAGCCTGAAAGGGCTTTATCGAGTTGACATCATATTTTATATCCTATTAAAAAAAATTAAATATTGTATTACGTGTACCGTAAAAGAATGTCGTTTCTTCAATAATATAATATAAATAATCATTTAATATAAAAAAATGCCTGATTTCAATTATTGAAACCAACTCTGGCATTGAAAAACATTCAAAATATCTCCCAGTAAATCACAAATATTTTTTGTAGCACGTGTTGCACTTTTTTTTCTTTATGAAATGGTAAAGCATAATATTTCGAATAAATTCTTCATCCGGTACAGAGCTCTCCATTGTATATAAGAATGTATTTTTTTTTGTTTAAAAAGCCTAGTACACCTCAGGTATACGTAGTTAGAGAAACAACACAGAACACGTTGTAAAATTTCGAACTGCCGAAGCACAATGACCACTCAAAAGCGATAACAAAAAAACGACATTCTTTTCCGGTACACCTATTATAAAATAAAACCATTTTTTTTTTTTTTGATGCAGTATTAGTCTTTGATCGACGTGCGTAGTTAACTGCTATATTAAATATTCAAGTCACACGATAACGCGAACTACAATATTTAATCCCCGTGTATAATTTTGGTTTTGCGTCAATCCAGTTCAATTTTGACAAAACCAGTGGAAATTCAGTTATCAAGCGGCCTCGCATCAAATTGTATTAAAAAGCTCACCCTCTGGGGGGCGAGCTTTGCTCCACTATGGTAAAGGCAGTAAATAAATTCCAGCGTGTATGTAAAATAAACCACAATGATGCGAACAGACGTCGGATAATGCAAATGCGGATTATACAACACCCACTATTCAACCAATTCAGTGACAAACAGATTGCACATATTTTTATTAAAATATTTGTATGTAAATACAAGAGAATACAGTTGTTGATAGTGAGGCAGGTATCTTATTGACAGATTCATGGACCCTAACATTGTTATTTATTTATTTAACAGAACCAAAAGTCCAAGATTAATAAATACAAAAAAGGCAATTATTTTTTTATTTATCTATGTCCGCGACCTCAACGAGCCGCCGCTATAATTCTCTGCCAGTCGCCTTGGTCAAAACATTCCATATCAGTACCGACTCCCGTAGCTTTGCCGAGTATATTCTGAATATTGTTCTCGACAGTTTTCCTCGGGGACTTGAAGAGAAGGTAGCCGTTGTTAATGCTCTGCTGCTCTTTCGTAATGTACATATTTTTTAAAAATGTATCAAATATCGCAAAGACTATAACGGACAACAATCCATGGTTATAAGCACGGATGTATTTTGAGCATTTATTACAATAATTCACTATGAAAGGATGGTATCCACGAGACTAATTTTATCTACCATTCACTTTAATAAACATTAAATCAGCATTGTATGGGTGAGAGATAAATTTCATAATAACCTGTAGCTTTTATAGAGCTTAGAAATCAAATAAAAATACATATTTTAATGTCTCTCGAACCCACGACTTTCCGATTGGCAAGAAAACTCTTTTCCCACTAGTCGTTCTTTGATCTATGAGCGTAGTTACACAAAGAAACTACATTGTATCTCATGTCTCTCTAGCACACTTTTTGGTTAAAATATTGGATTTATAAATGTCTTCTCTTCAGGCCTCACATGTTCTTGGACTTGGGAATGAATGGCTATTTTCTTTCTAAAAATAAATTGTTAATTATAAATATTTATTTATTTACTTTGTTTTTATATGGATCACGTAAGATAAGTTCTCTATTAGGAGATTGCAGTTTCGACTACCTCGTAGCTTTTTTCAATCCTTCTCTTGTTAAGAAATAACTGAGCTCCTATCGTACTTTGCAAGTGGTCTTACCCATTTTATGTAGGAGAGGGAGTAGGGGTGTGTCTTTCGGGGAATGATAAGAGAGGGAGACAGATAGGAAGAATAAATTGGACAACCATGAGTGCATATTAGTGGTTCTTAATGGACAACAGAGTTTCACATGACCTTAAAACAGCTTTTATCGTAAGTAGATCTGAAACCCTTAGAATACTTCGAAAAAACACTGTCTTATAAGGTAAGATTTAAGATTTTGCTTAACAGATTACAAAGCTCATTGCTTGGATTCTGAACTACGCATACCAATCTACTACAGTTAGTAATATGTTCTTAAATGCAGTAGATAAATAAACAGTACTAAAAATGACACGCTACTGTTCACTCATGGAGAGAAAGCCTCCCATAGAGGGTTCATTTATGCAAATTACGCTCCCAGTAAATTAGGTCTCTGAGTGCGCATGATCCAACAAAATCGCATGATTTAATTGGGCGTGACACAATATCATAATGTATGCACGTTGTACAAGCGTCCAAATGCCTGCGTTTTAATCTCCTTGATGCGCGTACAACGTTGTCTCGCGTTTGTTTATGACGCGACATCCGGCGAATAATCACTAATTAATTGGGCAGATGTCCGAATGCCGTGACGTCACACAAATAGGCTGCACATTTTTCAGACTATTTTTAATTATTTTCAGTAACGGCGGGTATAGCTCAATGGTGAAAGCGCTTGCCTTGCAAGCCAAAGGTCGCGGGTTCGATCGCTGACGGAGATTGAAATAAAAATAAAAAAAATTATCGATTTTTTATCGGCCACGTGACAAACCCGCGACTTGTCGTTTTTTTTTAAAAACGGGAGATGTCAATTTATATTCAACTAATAGTACAAAACGAACATTGATTCCAAGGGTTCGTGGTACGAGTTTCAGTGAGCTCGGTTTTGTTTTTCGATTTCGAGAGAAATGTTATAAAAGATGATCTGAACTGAGAATTCATACGCGTATCAATTGTTGAATATTTTATTTTTCATAGAATGAGCATCCTTAGAAAAGTTCGTGGTTCGAATCTTAACGTGTGTCGTACAACGAATGATGTAAGCTGTGATATGCGCGAATCACTTTTTGAATATTTACTTTAATTAACACGTCACTCTTACGTGACTTTTTCACGTGAAATAAAAGCCTGAAAAATACGGAAGATATTTTCGACTCAACTGAGATATAACAGGCCCGGACTAGGGCACGCCGTGCATAAATCTCACCGTAATACGACATAATAAAAGCTGAAATAAAGAATATCAATATCGCATCTAAAAGCCATAAAATATCGCGGGGCCATAAATCCAGCAGGGAGGATCGGAATATCCGGTCTTTGGCGTTTGGACCAAGGGCGTAGTAGACGACGAGAGCGCCACCAATCTTGGGGTCGCAAGACAATTTAAATGACATTATTTTATTGAATTTTTATAATATTATTTCACACGTTATTAAATCTAAGTAATAAAGAAATTTAAGTCTCTTGGTGCGTAGCAATAATAATTCTATCGAGACACGGGCGTTGATGCTTTTTTTTTATCAAGAATCACAAGAAATTAATAAGTCATCGATAGTAACAGGATATAATAAATTAATTTTGACTTATGAACCGATGATACTTAATATTTTTCCACTAAATTTGCTCTGTTCAATTGGTCCGTCCATAGATGATTAATACTTTTCCTTTCCCTTCTACTTCTCTCTTTACCATTAAAGATCTATGCTGTAATTGTAGTTTTATGTTTGTGCTGACGAAGGTGAGATGTCAAACTATTTATATTTAATTTATTTACGATATAGTATACTTTATTGAAGGCATATTTTCAAATGCTCATATTAATCTCTCAACTAGAAGCAATTAGAAAAGTGGGCTAGCGCCGCGTATTCGGGCAGGCGCTGTAATTCGCTGTTCAAATCCCAGCGTATGAAGTTTCTTTTTATCTAAAATAATGAAAGAAATGTAAAATATATGTTTGGTCTAGATTTATAAGTTTGTATATATTTTTTTGAAATATCATTAGTTACGATTTAAATAAGGCATTAATTATACGAAAAATAAACTTTATTATTGTGGCTTTTGGGTTTGGCCGTGTGTGGCGAATTACTATTTTCCAATACTTCGACCGCCATTGCAGGGGTCTTATTCAGGGTTGATGACTTAGTGTTGATGGGAGTATCAACCCTGAAGAAGACTCCTGCAACAGCGGTCGAAATATTGGAAAATAGTAATTCGCTACACACGGCTAAGCCCAAAAGCCACAATATCAAATCTTGCCATGAAGACCTAAGAATTTCTGTAATAAATTTTGACTGTACAAATTTAATGTTTTACTTATTTAAGAAATTCACAGATATTGAGAACACATTGAATAATATTTTACATATTTTAAATAATCTGCCAGCGGGTATAGCTCGATGGTTAAAGCATTTGCTTTGCAAAGCCAAAAGTCCTTTTATTTCGATACCCAACGAAAATTAAAAAAAAAAGAATTTTATTCGACTTCTGAGCTCTAAAATACCCTCGGTTGGTGTAAATTTGAACTCCCACCCGTAAAATGCCAGTCATAGCATATAAATTAAAATTGGTGGTAGACGAAAGTCGTTCCGCGAAGATCACCCATTTAAAGTAAAATGGTAAGCGTCAAAGAATTCCACAGATGAGACTTCAGAATTACTATTACCATCTGTCGGTATTACTCTGTATTTATTTACATAAAAAAGAAGGCTGTTGGTTACTTACGCAATTGAAAGCAAAAATATTTTTCAATGCCACTGGTAACATAACAAATAGGCATTCGTATATATTTTCAGACGTTTGCGTTTCAGTACGATTGCTCTACGTATGATGCAGATAAATTAAACAAATTTCACTTAGAGAAGGAACTGGCATATATAGTTTGACAGTCGGCCAAACAGACTAACCGCCCGGGCTTTATTATTCCCATACTATGGTAGTATGATTTATCAAAGATATCTGGCACTGCGAACCGTGATTTACAGAGGCGAGTGTGTATGCCAGACATTCCGCTTGAATATGGCCATACTACACCTACAATAGTACGATAGTCCGCTCCGTATCTTAGCTCACTGTGTGAGCCAATACTTCTTAAAACACTGCATAATGGATGTACAGTGGAACCCCGTTATTTCGATTTCGCAATTTTCGTCTTTTCGCATAATTTGTCTATTTGTAATGGTCCCGGCAAACACCCATAAGAAACAATGTTAAATAATCCCGTATAAAATATTCCTTAATAAATCATTATCTACTTTATGCCAGCGGGTATAGTTCAATAGTCAAAGCGTAAGCTTCGCAAGCCGAAGTCCGTGGGTTCAATCCCCGGTGAAGATTAAAAAAAAAAAGGATTTTTAATCGATTTCTGAGCTCATAAATACCCCCGGTTAGTGTTAATTCATCCGTAAAATACCAGTCATAGCCTATTTATTAAAATTGGTGGTAGACGAACGTCGTCCCGTGAAGACCACCCTTTCATAGTAAATTCCTGTAATAAAAAATATTATGCGTGAATGTTAGTTTGTATTCTATGACGTTGGCGGATCAACTCTCCACATGCAGCGCTTAATTATTTATAACACGGTAAGTGTCATAGAATCCATAGATGAGACATTAGAATCACTATCACCAACTGTCTCATTCTCCATATGTAAAATGGCAAGCGTCATAGGATCCACAGATAAAAAAGATCAGAATCACTAGCACCATCTCTCGTTATTCTCCTGTATGTTATTTATTTATTACATAAAAAATAAATAATAATAATGTACGTTTTTTCTCATTGAAATTTAATGAATCAAATTATTCGAAGATATTACTTTTTACAGACAATCTGTTACATCATAATAATTAGATAAATGTGAATTTTAGCTTTTGTAAGATTCATTAAAAAGCGTCTCTAGTAACAGCCATGCTATAACATAAAAACTTTCATTGAAAATTCGTTAATTTGTATTTAAAAATTGCTTCAAGTGATCCTTTGACGTAAAAGGCTTCTTTCTCTAGAATATTTTATGCCTTAAGAAGAAATGCTTTTATTACATTTTTCCTTCAAATTCAATATTATTTGGGTTGCTAGCTTTTTTGAGTCTTTTTTGGATATTATTTTTACAAACATTCAAAGTAATCGTGAATAATATATATAATTAGAATTGATAATGTATCTGAAACATTTATAAATGAAAAAAAGTATAAACATATTTTGAAATAAGAGTAAATATAAAAATATATTTTTATAAATTATAAATGGAGTATTTACTTTATTACTTTCTGGAATATGAATATATTCAATTTTTTTTTGATACTTAAAAAATATATATTGATACCAACTTGATAAAGCCCTTTCAAGACTGGTGCTGAAAAGCTTCGATATGCCATTTTCGTCTTTTATTTTTGACCGCTTGTGTGACTTGTCATGAGGGGTAGTTCCATAAATGGCCGCTATGAGTGTTCGAACGCAGTAACTTCCTCTGCCCGCGCACCGTTAAGTAAACACATTTTTTTCCTTCCCGGGCAGGCGACCTAATATTGTCAATTTGACAACGTGAAATAAATTTATGTGCTTCTCGACAAGTAATTTGCTTTGGTGACCTGCTTCTCATCCATCCATCACGCGTCCCGATAACGATCCCGGTGACATGGAGTTGCTTTAGTTAGGTGGGGAATGTGAATTTTATACTCGTACATATTATTTTCAAATAATCCATGTAGATATTCATCATCATCTTCAGTGTGTCCGCCCGCCGTTGAAAGTAGGCCTCCCGTATGAGTTTCCATCCTCTTCGATCCTCCGCCTTCCGCATCCAGGTCACTCCCGCTATTCTTCTTATTTCGTAGTCCATCTTGTAGGGCGTCGGCCAATGCTTCGTTTGTCAGATCTTAGGCGCCATTCCAATACTTTTCTTCCCCATCGACCGTCGTCTCTTCGGCAGATATGTCCTGCCCATTGCCACTTGAGTGTGCCTATTCGTAGGGTAGCATCCACTACTTGAGTTCTTCTGCGTATTTCCTCGTTTCGGATTCTATCTTTTAGCGACACTCCGAGCATGGATCTCTCCATAGCACTCTGTGTGACCTTTATTTTATGGGTAAGAGCTCGGGGGAGCTCGCAAGGCCACTATGGACACGGTAAGGGCACTCATCGCACGGCAGTGGCAGCGTGAGTGGGAAAAATCAAAATGCTTTCTTCGAGGATACTTCCCATCGATTCGTGAACGAATGGCCGCAAAGTGGCTCATCCTGAACCACTACACGAGTCAGCTGCTAACCGGACACGGATTCTTCCGGAGCTACCTCGACAGGTTTGGACAGTTGAATCCCACATCTCAGGCAGAGTGCCCATGTGACGGCAGCTCTCCGCAAGACGCACCTCACGTTCTGTGGAACTGTCCGCTGCACCATTCTGCTCGGATTACGCTCTTCGAAGTGGTCCGGCCGGCATCAGGTCCGGTCAGATACCAGGATTTCGTTGCTAACAAACGAAATTACGCTGCTATTGAGCGCCTCTGCGCGTCCGTCTGCAAGAGTGCAGATGCAAGTAATGGTTCCTAACTGATGTCTGCTCTTTGTAGAATCCATTTATGAACCTTACCATTTCCTTATCCATTCCCACGTATTTCGTGGTTAGCAACGTGTTACTAAAGAAGGCAATTCGAGACCCACTGTAGTATACTTACTTCGCAGCCTCAGACTGCGGTCTATTTGACATCTAACTGATGCACTTAGAATCACGGGAAGGCCTTAGCCGCTCTCTAACAAGTAGCTTTTTGCGTGCGCCCAGTAACGGGTCCCCATCTGGGTCTCCATAAACAGGACGGGACAGGGAGGGTTTTCACCAAGCGGGTAAGACATACTGTCAGATTCCACGTCTCTGCACCATAAGTTAATACAGGGAGAATGCATTGGTTAAGCGCCTTAGTTTTAAGACATTGCGGAATTTTCGCTTTAAAAATGTTCTTTAGTTTTCCATGTAGATATTAAGTATTAAATATAATTAAGCATGAGCGTGGCAGTTATTTAGTCCATATATTAGTATTATTTTAATTTCGGAATATTGTATTCCCTTGGTAAACTTGCCTTCTGAAACGAGGTCACAGCTCTCGTGGTAAAATCTCATGTTTATTATGGAATAAGTGTCCTAGGCTAGATTTCGATTCCTCTGCGCCCCTAAATACGGTAGGAATTAATTAATTTTAGGGTAAACACGCCCGGGGAGCGCGTTTTCTATCCCTTGACCGCCGGCTGACATAAAGGTTTCTGTAACATTGTGAAGCCTTCGGGAAAGAATGCCTGGACCCTAGAGTAATCATTAAATGTACAAATACTTCGGGAAGCTTTTGTGCTTCGAGTGCTTCGGCGAAATCGCTCGAATTGCTTGAATTTGATTACAGAAATCTGTCAGGGTTGCTGGCGTGATAAATGATCATACAAATAACACCTAAATATAGAATATTTAGACAAAAACACTTTATGTTAAGTATTATAACTATAAAATTTACTTTGGCTCTGAAGTAAAATTATTAATACTGTGTTGACTATAATAACTCTGCCAAGCTTAAGGTTTCTATTCTTCTGAATGAAAAACATACATTTATCAATTCGTTTTGTAAATACATAAAATGAATAAATCCGTGGAAACATATCCCAAAATTCTTGATAAGAAGATATGACCCATACAGTATTTTTAAAATAAAAGTATCATAAAACTAATTAATCTTATTTTTTAGTAATTATTTTTCAATTCAAGTCCTTTTTAAAACTGTCGATGATTATACGGTATGAGTAATTCATAATATTTGATAAAGTAATAATTTAAAATCTATTATAATTATTATTTTTATATTATTCAAATGGCCACTATAAAAATAAAGCTAATATTATTTCGTCATCGTAACGTTTTGATGCTTAACTTTATACATTAAATGCAAAGTTTCTGATGGCCGTCTAAAAAGGTAAGCATTTTTTTTCTTTTTTTTATACTGGGAGGCTATAAATGATTTATTCACGGTACCCAAGAATGCCCTGAAAAGGACGCCCGTACCTTGTCTTTACGCGTCGCGCCTTGAGAAAGGCGCCCGATGGGCCTGTGCGGGACTCATTCCTCGTCATAAGGACTATACCCGCTAAAAATTGCCTCCCAGTGCCTCCGCCGACCCGGGTGTATCGCCGTCAGGCATAAGCTTCAGGTTCGGCTTCATTGGCCTGGCTGTAACGTTGGTATATCGCTTAGCCGTTAGTTTCGTCGTGCCAGGGTTCAGCGCGCCTTCTTAATCGTTCGGCATCTTCTTTTTGCCATAACACTGTTTCGAAGAATGTCGACCAGGCGTCCTAGTTGGTTGGTGAGCTCAGCATGCTAGCCGTAATCCTGTCCGGGAACAGTGTGTCAAAGTCAAAATATAAGCAGTGGACTTGAATAGAAGGCCGCTGTAGTGTCCGAGGCATATTTAAACTTTTGTTATACCAATTTGAAAAGTAAAATGAAATTATTACAGCCCGAGATTGACGCATCATCCTAAATTAAATCAGGAAATTACTATGAATGGGTGGTCTTCACGGGATGACTTTCGTCTACCAGCAATTTTGATTATTAGTCTATGACTGGCAAGTTACGGGTGAGGGATCAAATTAACACCAACCGGGGGTATTTTAGAGCTCAGAAATAGATTACTTAAAAAATAAATCTCCGTCGGCGATCGAGCCCACGACCTTTGGCTTGCAAAGCAAACGGTTTGACCATTGAACTATACCTGCCGGCATTGAGCTATACCTGCAGGCCGATTATTAGGTGGAAGAATTGTTTATGTTGGACCGCACTGTGCAGAGAATACAACTAAGGTGTATAGTTTGCGGTTCGAATCCCATCGTCTGCCGTTTCATTTTCTCGAGATGAGAGAATTGTCTTAAAAATGTGTATGAATTTACTAGATTGTAATTGCTTAAAATATTGTCCTATATTTCAGTTGCCTGCCTATAATTTCTTCTCAACTGTTTGTATTACAAAAACTATTTATAATTATTTGGATACGACTATAAATACTAACACGTGTAAGTGTTTTTTTTTTATAAACACATACAGGAGAATACCGACAGATGGTGATACTTATTCTGAATTCTCATCTGTGGAATTCTATGACGCTAACCATGGTGCATATGGCTAAGTGCTGCATGTGGAGTGTTGATCCGCCAACGTCATAGACTACAGCCCTAGATTCACGCATCATTCTTAATTATCACAGGAATTTACTATGAATGGGTGGTCTTCACGGGACGACTTTCTTCTAATAAAAATTTTAATCAATAGGCTATGACTGGCATTTTACGTGTGAGGGATCAAATTCACGCCAACCGGGGGTATTTTAGAGCTCATAAATCGATTACGAATCCTTTTTTTTTCAATTTCCGTCAGAGATCAAACCCACAACCTTTGTCTTGCAAAGCAAACGCTTTGACCATTGAGCTGTACCCGCTGGCAATACTGTCAGTATACTCTTATATTTAAAAAAATCTTAGCTTCAAAGCTTTCAAGCTGTTTCTTCTTATGTTTTTGGCGTCTATTTCTTTCTCAAATTCGTGAAAATATATTCACAAAATATGTTTCTATTACCTGTTTGTATTTTTTTACTAAGGATTTTTTTTTTTTTTAAGAAAAGAATTTGAACTTTTTTGCAAGTTTTAAAGAACCACTTTGAAATTCATCAAATTAGGCAGAAGGCATCTCGGCCATTTCTGTGATAAAAGAATTTCTTGCAAAGAAATTTTCTGAGAAAAAATATTATTATCTTTGCCCCATATGGGTGCGAGAAATTGATTTGCAATATGTTCGTGGAATTGAATTGCAGAGTTTGAAAGGTTTCGAAGATTGTCTTTTACTTTTGATATTGTTACGCTTTTAAGAATTGATATATTACGAGTATATCATTTAAGTAACGTTAAACGTATTTTAATTTAAATAAAATTATTTTACTCATAGCAACAATAAAGCACTGTTATACGAAGATGGAATTTTTTTTTTAACAACATTAAGGTTATTAACTGACAATACTTGAAACTGTTGTATTATAATTTTTAATTAATATTAATTAAAAAATTTACAAATTAAAAATATTTTGTTTTGATTTACATTTATTATAAACGATTACATGTTTCGGCCTCCCTGGAAACCATTTTCGATAAGGATTAAATTAAAAACTCGTAGTAGCTTATATAGGTATCTTAAACCAAAAACCAGTTATTTTGCTTGGTAATTTGCTCCTGCATCCTTCCTTCACGCATCCTTGTGACGAATCCACGACTTGTCATTTTAAAGACGAACGAGTTCAATATTTATAAATTATATTATATACCTGCATTGCCTCTTGGTGACATGCCAAGATTCACAGTCGTAAGAAAGAATAAATAACCTTGCGTGTCCTAAATACTACGCATAAAGTTCAAACAGACGAAGAAATAATATTCTCTTAGTAGTAATCGTAGAAAACGTATTTTTTTAACCTATGCGTTCGATGTCCGCTTTTATGTTTTTTCCACCGAACTACCACTTGCAGATTATTGATTATTTGGTTCCCGATAATCCGTGTATAATTTATCACAGAAAGTACACGTATTTCAACCGTTAATGTCTCAATATATCACGGCACGTTCAAAACACTTCCACGTACCAGCTGAAAGGAAAGCAGAATAGGCTTCTAAAAGGCTTATATGCCACGGACTGAAAGCTTCGTCATTTTATGGTACTAAATATATAAATAAACTTTGAACTTTGAGTAATTCAACATTAAAAATCAACTTGATACAGTTTTGATCAACAAACCTTTCATGTTATTTTTGCAAAAAATAAATATATTTTGGAGTTATTTAAATGTTTTCTGCCGTAGCCGTTTCGGATGACGTTCTTCTTTGTCGTTGCATCTTTCATTTTTTTTGCTTCCTTCCATATCAGTTTAATATCTAGAATGCATCATCTACGAGAACTAGAGACTTAATCTGTGTTGTTACCCGAATACACAATTATCAATGGTTAATTTTGTGATGCGAGCCCAAACCAGTTTCATCGCCATGGTCGCTGTGTGGGCGGATAGGTGAGACTCCCGGTTGGAGGGGCACAAGATACGCTTTCACGTAGGCATCCAGCGGTGATCTTGTGCTCCACTCACGGAGAGTCAGTAGTTGTTTTTAAAATAAAATTATTAAGTGTTATTGATTTATATTGTTATTCTTTTATGTATTTCAGAAATAAATAAAATATTTTTTAGAATTAATTCAACTTTTTATTTTTTTGACGACATGTTTCAGCCAGGTCGAATAGCCATTTTCAAGGCCATTCGACCTGGCTGAAACAAGTTATCAAAAACAAAAAAAAATGTGGAATAAATTCTAAAAATTCTTTTATTTATATCTGATATTATGAAATTCCACCAAGAATTATCGATCGAAAAAATCAAAATAATTTTATGTATTTGGTTTCAAAAACGTCGTTATAAAATTTTAATAATGGCTCTAGTGGCTGAATAAATTAATAAATATTATTGTTAAACCCATTAGTTTACGTAAATTTCATTTACTAGGAAGAATAAATTAACCAAAAACGTTCTTTACAACATATTATTGTTCAAAAGTTGACGTTTCTATAAGCATCAAAGAAAATATAGAACGTAAGGAGACTTGTTATAATATTAACCAATTTAAGGCATAGCCATATAAATTAAATAGTCAATTATACTTTATAAAAATACAATATATTTTCACTTTTATGTACGTTATATGAAGAAAATATTTTTTTGTCGTGTCGCATTAAATAAAACTGGCTATCGATACATTTTAAGCGCCACGGTGATTACTCCGAGGCTCTAGAGCGCTTTGCAGGCTAATTTTATTACGCGGAAGAGGTGTTAACCCCGGATTAGCGATGCTTGAAAGTACATCCGGTTGGCTGAAAGTACATCCGGTCGGCTAAAAGTACGGACCGTCGCCTTCCTGAAACTCCTGAAACAATGGGGACACTTTGCTGCGAGATCCCGCGCGATAAGTGATACGATTAGTCTGTGGTCAGACCAAGAACTTTTAGTGTCTCTTGTACTAGAACCGACGGTGGATAGGTGCTTAGTATAATACCGATCAGCTATTGTAGCAATCTTGTATATTTAGGATCTTACATAGCTAAAAATACAATTATAAAAGCATTAAAGATTGGTTGGTGCTTATTAGTAGGGACAAGTCAAAGATGTGACTAAAATATAAATAAATTGTTTGTATTACTGAAAGTTATTTTTTGTACAAAAAGAGTCTACCCTATAACCGATTATACATAGTTGGCATTTGAATTTTTTAGATGTTTTCATTTAAATAAAATAATTTAATTGTACAATACAATCATTACATACCTTTAACGTTGTGAAAAAGGTTCTTTTCTTCTTCATAAAATGCGTTGATCCGGAAAACAATCTTTCGCTAATGATATTGCTTTTCAACGAACGAAAAAATATTTTTTCTTCAAGAAAAAAATTCGAAAAAACGAAAGCATTTTCTCCCCTTTTTTAAGTCACTGGGAAACTAATGAAAAATAAATTATTTTATTAGGCTATGCATATTTTTGATACGCCCCAAACAAAGATGTCGCAATATTGGGAGTGGCATTTTTTTCAAAGCGATCCGATGAAATGAATTTTTTTATTAACACCGACTGGAAAGGGGAGCCTGTGAACAATATGAATGACTTATTTATCCTCCCTCTTTTCAGTTTCCATTCAATATCGCGGGATTATGATGTTGTCCCTCGTATTGCTTTCTATTTCGGTGTATTTCCGTATTCTTTCGATCGTGATAATGTCATATTGGAATGTCTGAAGGCGATGATTTTGTATCAAAATACAAAAAAAAATGAATAAAATCAAATTGACTCAAAAATCTGTAAGCCTGATTGAGGTTATACGAGTACGTTAGATTTACCATGTTAAAGTGAAAATATATTCAAAAATAAAGGCGTAATAACTTCATAATTAACATCTTGGGTTCATCACCCGCCAAGATCTCTTAGTCGATTTCTTAACCCTATAATTTTTCGCACCCTCTATTCTTAACTTGTTTTATCTGTTCTGGAATATAGGAGCTTAGTTTGGTATCCCAAAAAATCCAAATACATTATCTTGCTAGAAAAAATTCATCAAAAATTTCTCCGTCGTCTCTATTTTTATATTTATGGTATTTATCCATTCAATTCAATCAATACCGAACATTAAACAACTCTTTTTCTTCTAGGGATGCTTTCTTTCCATTCGTTATAGTCCCGGAGGAAAATTGATGCTCTCAAACATTCATTCCTTCTTCTTCGCGGTGCAATTCACAACCCTGGGATTCATGAATGTTTTAATATCTACGTTCCAATATAAGCACACCCGTGCTCGTAGCCATCCATTGTTTTTGATCCCAGTTGAAACTTGTGGAGCTTCGAGCACTCAATTTAGTACAACAGCAATGGGGCTCCTAAATGGCCTACCAGCACACCTCGATCCTTTTCTTACATCCTTTTCCTCTTTTGTCGATGGTATTGTTCTCCCAGATCTCTGTGATCTTTGACACGTGTCATCTTTTCTTCTCTTTTGTATGTATTGTATGTTCTTGTATACTCTATGTTTCTTATTCTGTGTACCTTGGAACTGCGGTTCTTTTAAATCTTTTTTAATTTAAAAATAAATAAAAATAAATAATAAGGATAAGAATATTGAATTAAAACATTTGCTGTTTATAAGCTTGTACACAAGTAAAGGAAACAATATGGAAATACTTAAACAGCATCAGCATTGATCGTTTTTGAACAATAATAATTTACAAAATTAATTTCTAATGCCTTTGTAACAACATAACCTTTTGCGTGCTTGCATTTTTTTCCATTAACATCTTATACCTGAAAAATAAGGTTACCACAAATTTCTGTTATTTCGTTACGTTAGTTATGTTCATATCTTGTCCCAAAACATATAAGCGTCCAAAGGTCCACAAAATAGAAACATGTATGGTATAAAATTACCTCTATGATAGGACATAGAAGGCTTATTGAAACGACAGATGTATAGTATTCGAGGCATACTTTTGGGTAATTTTTTTTATCGATTTATTTAAGAACATCAGATGATTAACCCGACGCTCCCGTGGCCTGGATCATTTCATCACTAGAGGCAGCTCCATATAAATTTAAGCTGAATTCAAACATTCTCTATTATTACATTAACTACTTATAAATTATTTCATTAAAATAACTCGACTTACTTTATTAAGACAATTTTGAAAACAAACATTTTGCTTGGCGTACGTGATTTGACTCACGTTACAAAATTTATGTTTTATATATTTTTTCTATTGTTCCAGGCATGAAACCTCGCATGAAAAATCACTTCCGAGCTCACCAGCTATCTGTTTGGCTACGTCTTGTACCAGAGTTGCATCGTGCTGGCATGGAAGACGTCGTCGCTCGCCACAACCTCTTCAGAAACCACAACGACGCTGACCTCTACGACGGAGTTGTCAGACCGGATCCTCTGTCAAGAGCCATGCCTTACGAGACATCAACAGACGCCTTCCGCAGACAATCAGCCATAGCCAATAACACGCTTTTTGTCGATGTATCTCTTACAACAGCTGACACAGTTGTCACAACATGTGTCACTGTTATACCAGGAAACACACCAGGAGTACAATCCAACAACACAGCAAGCAATGATCTAGCAAGCTTAGAAGCTGCAGGATACGCAGCTTACTCCACAGCTTTGAGTGTAACAATAGCTATAGGATGCTCACTCTTAATACTTAACGTATTGATCTTCGCTGGCGTCTACTATCAAAGAGATAAAACGAGACTAGACGTCAAAAACTTACAACACTACGGAACAAAATCAAGTTTTGATCCACTTTCTGGAAAACATTCACATTATCATATAGATCACTCGCAAAATGCTAGTGTTATCGTTGACGTAGAAACGCAAGGCATGAAGCACAGCAAAAGCAAAAAAAACGTCAACATACAACAGCACAACGATTCGCTTTTAAGCGATGTCAATTTTAAAGGACCGCACTTGTGTGGCAATTCCACGATGCAAATCAACAGTGGGGCATTAGTTAAAGCGCCTCCTTCGAGTCCTAACGTGATGGTAGGAAACAGCTTGACTCTTCCGCACAAGAACAGAGGAATACAAAAGAATCTTAATCAAAACATGTCAACGCTGCCAAAGAATGCGTCGCTGCATTATCAGCAGCAGCAACACTTGATGAATACTTCTAATATGATTGCTGAGATGCATCATCAGGGGATATTGCTACCTCCTAATGGTTCGGCGACTATGCATCTCAGTATGCCTGCTTCTTCGCCGTTGCATCGAAGGGCTGATAGTCCACCGATCACGCAGAGTCTTCGGGCCACACATGGAACGTTCAAGAGCAGCAACATTGGGCCTGTCTCCAATGGGGAGAAGCAAAACACCTTGCCGCAGGCCGCTATGAGTGAGATGCGAGTGTGATGTATTTTGATTAGAAAATAATTTTGAAACTTTTGACTGAAGGTGCTCCACATAGACGATATTAACATTTACGTGACGTGACTATGAAACACAATATTGATTGAATAACTTCTCAGGTTTTCACGGACAGATTTGATATTGTGGCTTTTGGGCTTAGCCGTGTGTGGCGAATTTCTTCATTCCGATATTTCGACCGCCATTGCAGGGGTCAACAAAGTCATCAACCCTGAAGAAGAACCCTGCAATGGCGGTCGAAATATCGGATAGAAAAAATTCACCACACATGGCTAAACCCAAAATCCAAAATATCAATATTGATTGAATTTGACTATACTTTTTTTTTAACAATATGTAAATTTTATTAAATTGTTTTTTTTTTAACATTTCAGCACTTTTATATTATTATATAACAATTGATTAAAAATCGACTTGTGATATTTCTCTAATCAATAAATTGGAGTAAAGTAAACGGGGGGCGCTGGGATTTGAACCATGAACCCTTGCAATTAATTTTTATTCTGTAGTCAACTGTTGGCTAGTTGCTCCTCTCAGTCGGGATTTTTTTTTATATTAATAGAAAAAAATAAGTTTTTTATTTTAATTTTAGTAAAAATTCAAATAAGACTAAAAAATTGCTGTAACACCAAGGAATAAGTGATGCTTTTTATGAAAACGCAAATTTTTTTTTTAGAGCTGCTTTTCTTTTAACAATATTAAATACATACACCTTTTTTATAACCACCAAGGTCACAAGTCACAAATATCTATTACGATATCTGTTATCTGTTATGATAATAAACATGTATGTATTTAATATTGGTGACGTTTATTTTAGCGATGATGCCCGATTACTGCAAGAGGACGGCGAACTGCCCACGTCATTGACCATCGGCCCGGCCTCCATGTGCAGTCCACAAAACACAGCAAACTGCTTCACGGAACTCGAAATTTCATACTGTAGCCGCTTTTGAATACAACGTTATGCTGTATTTCTTTATATTTTAATTATGACGATTTTAAAATTTAAATTTAATTATATTTAAGATATGTTAAAATTAAATTTTCGGCGAATTACTTATTTCCAATTTTTTAACTCTTTCTGAGCCACGATATCGGGTTCGAATGAAATCATGCCTCGAACGCAAGGGAAACATATACGCGTAGTAAGGGAAGCCATTGGAATCAAAAGACATCCCATCAACATCAACAGGGATGACGGTTTGATTCTCAAAACAGCATGGCTTCCACCGCTAGCACATACTCAAAAACCTGCACAGACAACCACAGTCCGAAATGACGTTCGAGGAGGTATGCTCCTTAAAGCATACTCAGTATGACGCTCGTGGAGGTAAGCTTTTTGGAACATTCAATACATAATTCTCCGACAAGATTTTTGACCATTAGACCAAAAATCTATTCAGCTATATGTCTTTTTCACGGGCAAATGACCATTCAAGCAAAATTGTTCAGATATTTTTTAAATGTAGTGTTCATAAGACAAAATGAAACCTACTTCTTTAAATTAATTCAATTAAAAAGTTTGGCAGTTATTTACAATAATTTCATTGATTTCTAGTGACTATGCTTTGTGGTGACTATATTCTCTTAGTATAAATTTTCATGCCATACATTTTTTATATATATACACGCTTATCATATTATCATTTATCAAACAGAATTTCTTGTGTGTTTTTTGCATCTCAATAACAAATTTACTTTTGTCCTAGAATATTGTGTTTTATATTCATAAATATACTAAAGCATTTTGTAAGTAAACTTAAAAATAAAAACTTTGTATTAAATGTGATACGGTTAAAACATTACTTAAATTTATAATGTAAGTTAATACTAATGTTGATGGTACATTGTATTCTAGATCTAACTTAAAACTATTAAATATTTATTAATTTTAATTAAAGTATTTATCATGTTTATTGACTACTGTAAATATTTTTATTAATTGTTATAAATTGAGACGTCAATTTGTATGATTTCACGTTTTTAAAACTAAGTTAATTAAACATTTACATACGTAGAACCCTTGGTCTATATTCGGTCTGTATTTCATTGTTCAGTTACTAATTGAAGGTTTCGGCAGAAAGTTAATTCACTTAAGAATAAATAAAATTAATCGACAGTAGACAAAATAAACTGCAGTATCCAATGTGTCAGTATAAATGTGGTCAGTTATAAAATTTAAATAACAGCTGTATATTCAATATTGGTTATAAATAATTTAAGATGAATCAATAGTTAACTCTTAAAATGAAAATCTAACCTTACCTAACTTAATCTACTATTAATTACTATTATTAAATTATTTCCTGCCAATTTATTATTTTCTACTACCGATTGATATTTTTCTTTTGCCAAACTAATATTCTTAACATACCTTCTTAGGTATTAATTCCAGATCATTTGTTAAGTAATAACTACCCATCAATTGAATGAAATACTGCTTAAAAAATGCTATTTATTATTTTTTTATTTTAAGTAAAACTATGAAATAGTAAATCGAAATTATTGTAAAATAATAATTTACCGCCAAAGTATATGAAATAATATATTTCATAAATATAACAAATAAAGACATTATTTTTTGCAATAATCTTACAATCAGTTAATAATAACATTTCAACCATCACAGATATTGTGCAAATGCAAATAAAATGATATTCTTTTCTTAAACTCATTTTTCTATAAAAATTTATCCATTTGAAATGATTCAGCTATTATATTATGAATGACATCATGTTATTTTTAAAATCGTAATTTTCAATTGTTACGTCATACGTATATGACGTAACAAATACCATCACGTGACGCTAAAATTGGATGCAAAATATTAGTGTTATGACATAAATAATTGTGTTATGCTTAGTGTTATTTTTAATATTGTTGTAATTTTAAATTCATTATAATTATAAAATTAGCAAATTAAAAATATCTAGTTTTGATTCACATTTATTATAAACGATTACATGTTTCAGCCTCCCTGGAGACCAATATTGATCCTAAATATTGAAGATGGTCTCCAGGGAGGCCGAAACATGTAATCGCTTAAAATAAATGTGAATCAAAACTAAATATTTTTAATTAGTTAATTTTTCAATTAAAGTTCATAAATATTATAATTATGCAGTTTCACCAAGTATTGTCAGTTGATAACCTTAAAGTTATTATTGTTGTGAAAGAAAATTAAACGTATATATTTAATTGTTAATTATTTCGTACTTTGTTTTAATATGGACCACATTGACCACTGTTTCACTTGATGCAGTTTCAGTTCCTACAACCTTAAATAGATAGTAAGTCTCAAT
Source organism: Glossosoma conforme (assembly GCA_022606575.1). Lineage (NCBI taxonomy): Eukaryota > Metazoa > Arthropoda > Insecta > Trichoptera > Glossosomatidae > Glossosoma > Glossosoma conforme. The sequence continues at coordinate 719,943 of JAGTXR010000027.1, forward strand.
GTGGCACTCATTTTTTTTTCACAAGGTTTGAAGTTCATATATACTTAATATTGAAATGGATCTTAAATTGAATGCTTATATAACATTAACAACGATAATATTTTTCCTTCCATTGCAACATTTTTTTTATGATTTATCATTATTGATGAATTTATTTATATTTTTAATTAAATTTAAAAAATCTTAATAAACCTAATTGTAAATTCCAAGTACACATCTTTAACAGTTTTCCTCAAGTGCTGAACATTTGGCGGCCATAAAATATTCTTTACCAAGATTTAGTGACAGATAATGGCATCTGACTTCTTACAGATATTACTTTGGCGGTTGTTCAAAAGGTGGAAATCTGTTCCAATTTAGAGCAAGTTTCATAAACTTGATAATTAAAAAAATATTTAAAAATCAAAGCATCATTTAAATTGAAACAACCCATTTCAAAGCAAGAATTTAAATTCAAAATCTGTATTTTTCCTAATTTTTTGTATTTTAAGTTTATGTACGAGTACCTATTATTTTTGGATTAATAGTTTATTTATTATTATACTTATGTAATTATTGTACAAAGTATGTAATAACTTAATATAGTTTATAGTATATACTATAAGATCATTTAATTCCTGAAATTAAAATGATTTCAGTGCATTGCATATAAATTCACTCTTTTTAGAACTTCTTTGTTAAAACAAGTATTTGTCAATATTTGGCGAATGGAAGAAAAAAAGAAAAAAAATGCACTCGAGAATTTAAAGTTCCGTTAATGTATTAGAAATTATTCGTTTCAATGTCAAATATTCTAAATATTGATAAATCACATAGAAAACATTTAATTAATATTTTTAATGTTTATTAAAATGTACTGACTAAAAACCTACCTATATACTCATTTTATATGACAAATAAAATAAATAATTAAAATACGATTTACGTGTTATTTGCTAGTTAATCTTTGTATATATTAAATAAGATAATAAGTTAGATAAAAATAGTGAAATCAAACCATAAGACAACTGTTCACGAATATATTACATAAATAGGAAATAATGATTTAACTTATTGTATTATTATTAAATATTTGAATAAATTCGACATGAAATTTTAAAAGGCTTTTTTCTTTCATTCTTTTTTTCAGAAAAGTTTTTTTTTCAGGTTGTGAGTAAAAATAACAATGCCATTTGCGAAATTGTTTGAAAAAGGATTACCGAAAGAAAAATGAAGTGAAACGAAGATATTGGAATCAAGGTGATTACGTGAAAGAATAAAAAAATGTTAATTAAAAGTTCAAAAATAAAAGGTATTTATCAGTAAAATATTTATAACATAGAAAGATTTTTTTTACTGAATGCTAAGAAGCTTAAAATTTTATAACATTTCTAGTATTACATTGATGTTAAGTTATTTTCTTTTCTTTCCCACATCTGTTCCATATATGAAACATACCTAGCCGGCGGGTATAGCTCAATGGTCAAAGCGTTTGATTTGCAAGCCAAAGGTCATGGGTTCAGTCCCCAATGGAGAGCTCTAAAATACCCCCGGTTGGTGTTAATTTGATCACTCACCAGTAAAATGACAATCATAGACTATTAATTAAAATTGGTGGTAGATAAAAGTCATCCTGTAAAGACCACCCATTCATAGTAAATTCCTGAAATAATAAAGGATTATGCATGAATTTCGGGCTTGCTGGCGGTCATAGCTCAATGGTAAAGCGTTTGCTTTGCAAGCCAAAGGTCGTGGGTTCGATCCCCGACGGAGATTAAAAAAAAAAAAATGGATTTGCAATCGATTTCTGAGCTCTAAAATACCCCGGTTGGTGTGAATTTGATCCATCACCCGTAAAATGTCAGTCATAGCCCATTAATTAAAATTGGTGGTAGACGAAAGTCATCCCGTGAAGACCACCTATTCATAGTAAATTCCTGTAATAATAAGGATGAGGCGTGAATCTCGGGCTGTAGTCTATGACGTTGGCGAATCAACACTCCAAATGCAGCGCTTAGCCATATTAGCCATGCATTATGGTAAGTGTCATACAATTCCAGATATGAGACTTCAGAATTACTATCACCGTCTGTCGGTATTCTCCTGTTTGTGCTAACATAAAAAAAATGTCACGACTAATTGCTGCCACTTAGTTTTTTCAGCTGCCATAGTCCATTCCTAGCCCCAAGACATCTTTGCCCTGATGGTCCACTTGGAAACATAAATATGGTTCCCGAAAACCTCCAGTGCAGAACTCCGAGTAGTTGAAAAAATAATAGCTGTTAATCCTTGTCATACTTTTGGATGATTTTGTAATCATTTTTTAAAGTAAATCGAATGATTACCATTTATTCCTAAGAGGCGGCTTAACCCGAAATAACAATAATTATTAGTTTTATTTATATTATTAATTATTGCTCATTATTGAATAGATGGTGTTTCTTATAAACTATAATCGCATATGTAGTAAATTAAGTTTCAATCGATTAATTTTAATGACAATTTTTTTTTTAATGACAATCTATTTATTTAGTATACCATCTGGGTCATTTCTACATTATTATATTCACATCATATATTCTTTGTGTGTGTGAAGAAAAGGAATTGACTGAATAATTTAATTGTAATTGCGTCAGAAAAAAGGTAAGAGAATGCAAAAGAGATTCTTTAAATTATCAAGTGTACTACATATCTGGTATCACGATATTTTAGTGTTTTTTTTAATGTTTGTTTTTTCAGTTGTAAAAAATAATACGAATAAAAGCTCTTGAAAGGCCAGTGTTGTGCGATAATTTAGGTCGCGTTTTTTGCCGTTGTTCTTACATTGAACATTATTATTTATCATTAGACCGGAAGCTCATACATTCGGAGTCTTCTCGGACCAATTGTTTAATTCTCCCGAAAGAATTTCCTGAAAGCACCACTCGTCTGAAGTTTTCGTGTTCCTGTTTAAATTTTCCATTATTAATGGCCGACCTCTATCCTTTATCATTCCACCTCCCATCTTGCTTCCTTCCGTCCTTTTCGCAATGCAAATACAAAAAAAAACAACCATGAAAAAGCACTATACAGAAAAACATTGCACCGGCTGCCTTATTGTAAGAGAGTCCTTTGCATTTTATACGTATCTGCTTGGCCTGGTTTCAAAATTTATTTTTCCAATGAAAGATAAAAAAAATGTAGCAGTGAAAAATAAATCTTAATTATAAGATTATTCTAAAAACGATTACATATTTAACGAAAAAAAAAACATTTTGTAAATACAACTGTTTCGAAACCGAGGTAGCGGTCCCGAAATTACAGCATTAGCTAAATGGTGATGCTGCAATACCAAGGTTCCAGCACTGATGTTAAGTTCAAAGACCAGAGTTGAGTTGGTACTATTTTATTTAATACGAGTCCCCTTTTTATACGCTCACTTACAATATGAGTAAGCAAATAAAAATAATATTAATACACTTGAATGTCATAGACTGCACATTCATTTTTGGACATTCACCCCTTCGATCCACATAGAGTGGCAGATTATTGTGATGGTCCATGCTCCGTATCAATGCGTAAGCATTCCTTATTAATATTAATATAACATAGAATTTCGTGCACTGCAAATTCCTCGATACTTATTGTTTTGGACTTTGATCCCTGACTGTATGAATTGACAGATTCCATCTAAGATAGAGAGTTGATTATAACAATAACTTTGGAGGTTTAATATAAATAGTTATGTTTAAAATAACAACAACAAACAAAAAAAAAACATGCTTTAGCTATTTTGATACATGAGGAAACACTTGTGGTCATGTTTTGAATTGCATAACATAAAAAAAAACACACTATGTGTAATCCTATTTAATGTCTATTTAAATTCTATAAATAATGTACTTAAGCTGGATATTACTATTTATTTTAACTTTTAAAGGAATATAATATACAGAGTGTATATACTCAAAGTGTCCTTAACTCATAGAAACCAAGAAACGTAAAAAAAAGAAAAGTGGAGGCTACCCAAAGAATAGGCACACACAAGTGAAAATAGGCAGGGTATATCTGTCGAAGAGATGCCAGTCGATGGGAATGAAAAGTCTTTGAATGGCGCCTGAAAACTGTCAATCGGTGTGTTGACTGACATCCTGCAAGATGGACTGACAACATCAGAAGAATAGAGGAAGTAGTTTGATGAAGAAGGTGTACGATCGAAAAAATGGAGGCTCACCCGGCAGGCTTACTTTCAACAGTAGATGGATATCGGCTGGTGATAATATACGAGTACAACAAAAATATTTATTTGAAAATATTTTTTTTCTTTTTTTTAGTAAGTGTGTGAAAAATCTTTTAAAAAACAATACTTCTCGTTGTACCAAAATGGCAGCTTTCATTCTACAAAATATCGCAACGAATCTCGAATATCTTTTGTCTGCAATTATTTTTTCAGGAAAAAATGAGCAAAACAGGAAACAATAATACCGATTTCAGTGTAAACGTTCTTCTGGACTTAATTGCGGATGTAAATGAAAAATACAAACAAAAATAACAAAAAAATAAACAGCACTCAAATACAATTATGTGAAAAATATTTTTGATAAAATTGTGTTTAAATGTGTTTTTTCAGTTCTAAAAAAAACAAGTATTGTTTAAATACAATGCCATTTTTTACTCACAATGCGCTATATTTTTTTTTGATGTTGTGAATAGACAATTTCAATGCTGCCTTTTCTTTTAAAAGATATATATGTATAATCGTGTCGGAAACTTTAGGGTCAGATCCTGTCTGTCCAGAAGTGAGCGACGTCATGGCGTTACTCCCAGCCATCATCAGGTCTTCCTAGCTGCAGCTACTCGGACACAGCGCACACTTCGAAGGTGTGACAGGGTCTGCTCTACGCCGCAGTCATATTCAGTCGTTATATAAATATAAGATACGAGTATGTAACTGGTATATATTTGTTTTTAACATATTTACTATAAATATGCCATTCTTGATATCGCTTGAAATGTGATTAATTCAGGAATAAGATTTTGAACATCTCTTCGTTATACATCTATGCATCATATTTGTAATGTGCTTACATTTTAATATTTTCTGCCAACAAAGGTTGTTGCTGATTACGTGTCGGGTTGGTCAGATTGACTAATTATTTAGGATCAATTTTTTCAGGCCTCGAAAGCGATGGACTAATCATCAGTTTTCATCAAAAATTACAATTTACGTTTAATATAACTTAAAAAATATATTCCCTGTTTTGGATGCTGCAGTTTTGCTTAACTCGCAGCCTTCCTCAATCCGTTACTTCTAAGAGACAAGAAGTCCCTTGACAGTGACTCATTGAAAAAGGCTACAAGTTAGTCGAAAGTGTAGTTTCCTAAACAGAGGTTATACTCAACGTGATTCATGTAAAAAAAATTAATAAATATTTATTATTAATAATGAATCTCAAAGTAAATGGTGAAAATTGAAAAAAATATGACACCGATACTGCAGATAATACAGTAGTCATCTCTTCAACTCCTTAGGTTTCTGCTCTAGAGGTCTTCGGTTACTATATAAGAGTATGTTCCCAAGTAGACCTATGGATGAGGATATGTTTTGTGACAAAGCATACCGGCATCTGACAAAACTGAGTGGTGGCATTTGAGGTGACTATATGTTACGTAGTATATGAAGAATATAGGAAGAAAGGAAAACAGAAATTTCGCAATGAAACTTTATAAATATAATTGTTATAAATTATAAATATTAACATGGATTTAAATTTTTATTAGAATATTTTTTCAATACTCTAATTTTCTTTTATAGATCACTGAATTTATTTCATTATTATTAGTAATTAAATATATACATAGACTCTCGGAAAGTAAGAATATAAATAAGCTTGTGAATAAATGTAGACTGATTGAATAATAAATAATAATAATATACATACTCTGAATAAAAACTATAGAGACATCTATCGTTATATGATGGTAACAATGGTATAAATACAACTTATTCCGCGCATCAGTTTGGGTAAGAGATAGTCGAGTGGACTAGGGTAATGAACAAGAGCAACGGTTGGTTCCAAGGCTCGCGGTTCCGGTATTTTTTCGAATGAATTGATGCGTATAAAGAATTTGATGTATAGTATGTGTTTATTTAATAACTATAAATATTATGTTTTATTTTCCTTATTTAGTAATAAAAATAAATGAACAGTATTTTATTATTTTTGACAGGCTAATGATGATGAAATTTAAAGTGCTGCTGAATTATTGTACATGTAATTTAATTTTCTAGTACTCGAACATACGTATTTTAGGGCTAAACGAACTATGTTTTTTACGAAAAAAATGCTTACGACAAAATATATTATCGCAACATTTTTAAGGAATTGGTTTTTGAAATGATGTGCTCTCTAGGATGGTTCTGTCAATTTCAGCTCTTAAAGAATTTCGTTCCAGAATAAAGGCTTTCAAAAACGTGAATATGTAACAAGCATATCATGTTTTAAAAGATGTTGAACCTAGTATACTGGTGACATGTATTTATTTTATTTTTATTTAAATACAGGGTATTACCGACAGATGGTGATAGTAATTCTGAAGTCTCATCTGTGGAATTCTATGATGCTTATCATGATGCGTATTTGCTAAGCGCTGCATGTGGAGTGTTGATCAGCCAACGTCATAGACAACAGTCCGAGATTCACGCATCATCCTTATTATTACAGGAATTTACTATGATTAGGTGGTCTTCACGGGGCGACTTTCGTCTTCCATCTATTTTAATTAATAGGCCATGACAGGCATTTTAAGGGTGAGGGTTCAAATTCACACCATAAATTGATTACAAATCCTTTTTTTTAATCTCTCTCGGGGATCGAACCCACGAACTTTGGCTTGCAAAGCAAACGCTTTGACTGTTTGATGCAAGAAGAAAAAAGATCAGTCTAGCAAAATAAAATAATTTTGTATTCTTTGTACTTAAGGCATTTTTAGCTTTGACAAAACTATCGAAAATGCTCACTCTATCACATAGAATAAAAAACGCCTTTTTCAAAAAAAAAAAGTCCGTTCATGTGTTATCCAAATTTAGAACAGTGTAGGTATTGAAATATAGATCCAAATCTTTACACCATCGAAATCCAATGCAGCTTTATAATTCATTTTTAAAACTGGTGTTTGCGTAGAATATTAAGTCTACGATGGTTTGATTTTGTGATTAATGACGAGGTCTGTTTGTTCGTTTAATCGATTAAGGGATGAATGTGGACCTCGGTAGTTCGTGTTTCGTTGCATATCTTTTTAGGCCTTTTGCCTATTTAACTATAAGAATGTTTTCGGTGCGCTACGAGTGGCGGAACTAACAAATGATAAGACGAGAGTTCTTCTTCTTATATTCGTTCCTTATCAAGAACATGTGGTCACCACAAAGCTCCGTCACCTAGTTCTATCAGCTGCCACTGTCCATTTATTGTTCGAGGAAGCTTCACTTGGGAACATCTTGCTGTCAACTTCTAGAGTAAAAGTTCGAGTACTTGAAGAAGGGTTATATTATTAGCTATATTATCCAATTTGTATTTTTGGGTGATTTTTTAAAGGAATCGGATGATAAGCACGACGTTCCCTAGGCCTGACCCATTTAGTTCAAAGGGGTGACTCAACCCATTAACTTCAGCTAAAGAGCGCATATGGGATGGTAAAGTTTTTTTTCTCATGTTTTTTATAAATAACAATAAGATTAATAAAATTACTCTAAGAAAAATATGTTCAGACTTTATGGTCATCGTGTAATATTGTAAAGCGCATTGCTTATCCCTTCTGTATGTCTATCGTCGTTTTCTGTGCAAAAATAAGCTAGTTATTTTTGTGAACGCAATTTTGAGGGTGACATTAATTTTTTAGCCGTTTTCTCGGAACACGGGCGTGGAGGCGAAATTCAAAATTGTTTGTTTTCTGTCTAGATAATGTAATATGTTTTAGAGCACTTTATGAATATGAGATTTATGTGACAGTGAATTTATATGCTGTCAAAAAAAGTTTTCAAATTTTATTTTACAAAATTTAAATTGACATTCAAACAGATTTATGGTTTACGGTTTTTATGCTCCTTAATGTTGTTATTATTATCTCCTTTTAACGATAGTTTCATTTCAAAAATATTATAACTTGTATACCAATATTTTACTAAATATAACTCTGAATGAATTTGTCAGAATGTGTGTGTTAAAAGTGATCTGTGGATTGCAGAGAAAGAGTTTTTATGGGTGTTGAGAGTTTTGCGATTATTTCGCCAGTAACAGATGGCCGTCCGGAACGCTCCTCATCAAAGACGTCAGTACGCCCGTTCTTGAACTCTTTGCACCATTTGCGCACGTGTTGTACGATCATACACTTGTCTCTATAGATTTCGCATAGCTGGAAATGGATTTCTACCAGCGCAATGTTTTTTGCAGACAGGAAAACGGATCACCGAGCGCAGCTCACACCTGGCGGGCGAAGCGAGAAGGTGATCCATCACGTACAGCTGCCAAGCCAAGACTGAGCTCCGCAGGCAGCCTGCTAAAAAAAGGATTATGAGTGGAGTAACCAAGGTACACTACAGAATCGCGGGATCCACAATAACGGCGCTTTTCAGAACTGTAGCGCCATGGGAATCTTATATTACGGATAACCCTCATAGAAAGAAAAAAAAAGGTATAATGTCACGGGGAATTAAATTTCAGTAAGAAAAAATAATATTTAAGCAGTTTTTGAAAAATTACAAAATATTTACATTACATTTGAGTTGAATGATTAACGAGATTATTTTTATTAGGAAGTTCAAGAAGTGATTTTATAATATTGAAAGGTTACTAGAAGGTAGTTGTAACTTGGTCGGTTCATATATAAAACTCCCACGTTGATAGGTGCTTGAGTATTTGATACGATCTCTGGTGACGGAGATTCTAACGACATATATGGGACATACAAGGCAAACATTAATAGACAATACATATATACCGAATTTGGTACAATTGATAAAACAGAGGTGTGCCTCACGTTCCTTAATTTGGTAAGACATCATCATACATGTTTCATGATAGAAAAATACTTTCTTATTTAATATGTATTTTAAGGTGTCTTCTACACCAAGCAAGTGTTGGCAACTTAAATGCAACTAAGTCTTCTTAATGCTTCATCTTTACCTTACTGAGGAACCCACTTTGTGAGCGTAATTACAGTTGTCAGGTGTAGATGCCTTCTGTCAGCACAGATTACAACGGTTGTTAGATTTTAGGGCAAATAATCTTGCTGAAAATTGTATGCGTAGCAATTTATCAAACCAAGATCGAGTACATTGCGTTTCTTTGGTTTGATTCAACAACAAGAAAAAAATTATAAAATATTTGCATAATATTTATGATAAAAAAACATTATTCAACACACAAAAAGATTTAAAGTCATGAAGAAGAATGTGGATGACCTTCTTCTTTATGTCAACGACGTAAAATTGTTTCCGCCCAATGTCTGGCAAAATCGATGGCCACTGTTCGAGGTTGTCTTTTGTTCAACTTACTCCAGTTCTTAATCTATTCAAAGATTTCCAGGACAACCAGTCAAGGTTCTTTCCAGTGGAAGGCTATCCTTAGGGGTAACGGTATCTTCTGACAGACATGCCGTTATTTCGTCCCGAGCAGACGGCCTTTGTCAGTTTTTTAATTTAAATAAACTTGCTTCTTTAAAGTTTTTTATTTGGAGACCTGCTCTTCATCCCTTCTACACGTGTCCCGATGATAATCCCGGCGACGTAGATTCACCGTTGACAACGGATAACACATCTTTAATTTGCAAACCTAGTCGCAGAGAGTTTGCTTACAACCTATCGATAAAGACCTACAGATCTGCTGTGGATTGTTATATGACGACACCGTAAAAAAATATATAAATTGCTTGACAGACGAAATTGCTGAAATTTTTAACGTTATAATTTAGGAGGGTAAGCACCTAGTCAAAACCATCTCACAGAGGCGAGCCCGATGGATCGGTCACATCATGCGCCACGATGATCTTCTTAACGACACTGTGGAAGGGATGGTTGAGGGTTGAAACTGTAGAGGGCTTCCTAGATGGGAGTATTTGCGGCAAGTGTTCGAGGACATGAGTTGTAGCTCTTGTGCTGAGCTGAAGAGGACTGCAGAGGATTGAGAGGAGAGGAGTGGAGATCTAGATGCAAGATTTTGTTGCTGAAAACCAATCTACCGGTTTGATACTACGAAGAAGAAAATGAGAAATATGACAGAAAATATATATTAAAAAATTTCAAAAAGGAATATTTCCTTATTTTTCTACCACCATGCCTTGAGGCATCGTCTATAATATAGACTCTATACTCTTCTCTATCGGTTCAATGCCTTCCTAACAGGGTGTATAGAAAATGGCATCGGCTGTGCATATTTACCCAGGCGCCATACTAAAAATATTACGATGTACATAGTGTTGATTTTCCATACAAACCCGGCTTATATGGCTCAGACTAAATGTTAGTTTTCGGACTGAATAAGAGAGTCTTTTCTGAACAGATATGTTTGAAAAATATAATATTATAAATATATTTTTTATGTATACACATACAGTAGAATACCGACAGATTGTGATAGCAATTCTAAAGTTTCATCTGTGGAATTGACGCTTACCATGCTGCCTGCATTTGGCTAAGCGCTGCATGTGAAGTGTTGATCCGCCAACGTCGTAGACTACAGTACTACATTCATGCACCATATTTATTATTACAGAAATTTACTATGAATGGGTGGTCTTCAAGGGATGACTTTTCTTTAATGAATAAACTATTAATAGCATTTAACGGGTGAGGGATCAAATTCACATCAATCTGGGATATTTATAAAGCTAAGAAATCGAATAAAAACCTTTTTTTTAATTTCTTCAGGGATTAATCCACGATTTTGGTAAGCAAATGCTTAACTATTAAGCTGACAGAACTGTGTTGCAGCAATCTGTGGTTACCATGTGTTCCGAATAGGAAAAAAAATAAGAGTCACATCAAAGATTCGGGTATTTCAACATGGGATCGTCGTCGGTCCTTTATTTATCACAATGACCTTATTCAACGCAAAAAAAAGGGTTGACGTTTTTATTTGAATTTCTAAACGTTCCGTATTTTTCTAGCGCAGTGGTTTAGTGGAACTCTTCTTAATCTACGAAATTGCCCTCGAGCCGGGAATTTGTCTTTTATCTTACTAGGTCCCCTTACACACAAGACTTTTGGGTAAAGTTTGACTAAGTAGTAATACACTCTTACCCACATGTGACTCCGCATAAGGAGATACACCAATACCTCGTATTGCGAGTGACTGAGGATTACGAATGCGTTTTCAATATTTATATAAAAGTTCCAAAACAAATTTATTTTTTATCCGATAGAGAACATAATAATATTGTTCAGGTTGAGACGCCTCTTAGAACACAATGGTCTAAGCCTCGGGAAAGTTACACGAATTATCCGATTTTCTTGAAATATTCGATCTTGTCACTTATAAATATATGCCTTGAATATTAAAAATACCATCTCTTCTCGCTAGATTTCTTAGATTAGATTTCTGCTCTGAAGGTTGTCGACAGCCAAATATGTTCCTTAGTGTTAATATTAATATTATATACTTTAACAATTTGAAAAATAATATAGTTTTTTTTTAAACTGAGAACTAAATTATATTGCTTTACAGTTAACATCATTTTAGCTTCACCTTGTTCGTATCAGCGACGTAAAATTATTTTTGCCCAGAATCTAGCAACATCGATTGCCCGTATGTTGCACAGCATTAGGTCCTGAGACGTGCAGCTTGTTGGGCACATGGAGCAGGATCTTAGGTGTGTGGCGGTCTGCAGGTCTCCACAGTCGCACAATAATGACTCTCCCTGCCAAAGCATTCCCCACCGCTCAAGATTGTCCTTAGCTCTACGAACTCCGGTTCTTAATCTGTTCAGGGATTTCCAGAACAGCCGGTCAAGGTTCTTGCCAGTTGGGAGGCCCTCCTTTGGAGAAATGAAATCCTCTGATAAGATTTGTTGCCAGAGTTGGAGTCTCTCATTTTCAGGGCCGGATGTGAGAAGCTGTGTGGATCTCAGAAAGCTGCCTTGCGACTTCAGTCTGGGTGTTGGGGGTATCTGATTATACAACCAGTGGGACGGTTGGTTGATTCTTAGCTGATTTTGATTGATCAAGCTTTGCTTGTGAAAATTTCGATTCATCCTAATCAGCAGTTTTGAATAAGCGTTCTTTTAAAATTTGAATATTTAAAAAAAAATTATTACTGCAGTATTTTTGTCATATTTTACTAGTAACTATCCATTCAATTCATTTAATTCTGAACATTACCCAACTCTTTTTCTTCTAGGGATGTTTTCTTTCCATTCGCTAGAGTCCTGGAGGAAAATTGCTGCACTCAAACATTCATTCCTTCTTCTTCGCGGTTCAATTCACAACCCTGGGATTCTTGAATGTTTTAACTTCTATGTTCCAGATAGGCACACCCGTGCTCGTAGCCATCCATTGTTTCTGATCCCAGTCGATGCTTGTGGAGCTTCAAGCACAAAATTTGGTACAACAGCAATGTCGCTCCTAAATGGCCTACCAGCACACCTCGATCCTTTTCTTACATCCTTTTCCTCTTTTGTCGATGGTATTGTTCTGCTTGATCTCTGTGATCTTTGACACGTGTCATCTTCTTATTCTTTTGTGTTATTTTTATTTTTATTTTTTTCTCAATTTTTTTGTATATTTATGTATACTCTGTGTTTCTAAATATTTATAAAAAAAAAATTGCAATTTCGATTCTGTATATAAATAAATAAATAAATAATCGCACAATAATGCTATTCTAGTGATAAACTATTATTATACATACTCAGTTACGTAAAACGCAGTAAAATAAAATAAATTTGTGTTAAAATATATTCCTTTCCTAAACAATGATTATTTTTACTTCCTTTAATTTCATTTTTTTATTTTTCTTTTATTTGAAAATATAAAAGTTTCATTTCATATGAATTTTAAAAATTTCATTCAAAATACGACTGGTACTCGAATAAAACTTTTAATGGACCGATATTATAATATTCAAAATAAGATAACAACATTTACATACAATATTCGTATGTTTTTTGTTGTATAAATTAATTGAAACATCAAAAATACTGTTTTTTTTATTGATATTTAATTTTAAAGTTAATATAGTTTATATTTTGACTTGTTAATGAAAAATTAATAAAGTTTTGTACTTAATTTAGGGAGAATGTTTATATACAGGACTTAGTAGTGCTTTGATCAACAAGTTAAATTGTACAATTCAGATAAAAAAAGGGTCGCAAATCAAGGTTCTACTGATACGACCCCCGGCGAATGTTTCAGACCTGTAGGGTATCGGTTTTCAGTGTTTTTAGTTTTCACCCCTCGCGTATTACGGAGGCATATTTTTTCAGTATAATAATGCTCTAGCTTTCAGAATAATTTGTTCTTTTTTAAAGTTAACGTAACCAAGTGCGTAAAAATATTTCCAAAAAGATGATATACTGGCCAACGTTGTTAAGTGAATATGAAATATAATATTTGATAGATTGTTACTTTTTTTTATTTTTAAAACGAACTTTTCTGACCTACACGTTTTTTTATGTAATCGCATGCAAGATAGACTATGTGAACCAATCATACGCCTGTGTTCCATTGATTGTAGGTTAGACGTAAGAGTGTCATTGTTTATCAAACGTCGTATCTTTGAACTGAGTCAATTAAGTTTAGACGGTATTTTGGGGTTACAATCCAAACGTGACTGCCGTATTCAAGGATAGGTCGGATTTGTCCTTTACGTTGAAGAAGAAGAAGTTGAAATACCTACGTTATTTTTATAATACACATAGTTTTGTTTCAAATGATTTCAAGCAATTGAATTGAATTCATTTAATATATTTCAAGTGAAAAAATAAAAGTTAGCATAATAAAGATCCTTCCTTATCCTTAACTTTGAGATGCTTTCAAATATTGAAAAGATACGTATTTTTCAACTGGCATCACGTCGATAACAGCTTAGTACTCGTAACCTACTGGAAACTTGTTGTTTTTCTTTCAATGAGAGCTTTGTCAGTTGCATAAATGTACTAAACAGACATATCAAATAAGATATGATTTCGTTTGAATTGCAATGGGAAATAAAGAATTGGTGAGCTCAAAGGAGTAAAAAAAAGTGTCTTGGTGAGCTAAACATTTTAAAATAAACGATGTATGTATTGTGTACAACATTTTTATTTTATTATCATCAGTCTATGTCAGCTATCAGCCAGTTTTGAACGTAGATCTTCCGCATGAGTCTCCATCCTTCTCGATAATTTACTCTGCGCATTTATGTTACTGCCTCTAATCTTCAGATGATGTCAGTCCATATTGCAGGTGGTCGGTCCAACGCTCCGTTTGCCGAATATTGAATGCAATTCCTATATTTTCTTTTCTTTTATAGTTGTGGACGAAAAATAAAAATAAAAATCGATTTCTAAGCTCAATAAATACTTCCGGTTGGTATAAATTTGATCCCTTACCAGTAAAATGCCAATCTTAACATATCAATTAAAACTGGTGGTAAACAAAAGTTATCCCGTTAATACAACTCATCCATAGTGAATTTCTTTAATTAATGGATGATGAGTTAATATCTCACTGTAGTGTATGACATTGGCAGATTAACAGTCAAAATGTAGCGCTTGGCTCTATCTAACATTGCAATCGTCAAAAAACCATAATTGAGATTCTACATCATTATTGAAGTCATACTGGTAACACAATTCATTTGTATTTAACTCCTCAATAAACGGAGGATGCGTGGATGTCGGGCTGTAGTCTATGACGTTGGCGGATCAACACCCCACGTTCATACAGGGCATAGGCAAATTTGAGATAGTGCGCGTCATTAAATCCACAGATGAGTTTCAATTAGTTGCATTAGTCAAAGGACTGGGTTTTTTTTTCAGGAAATAATTTCAGAAAGGTCAGTTTCCTGGGTTTTTTCTGTTTAGTTTGCAATATCGAAGGGTTCGCTGAACACTGAAGGCTAAAGTCTAAACCAATATCTATGCTAATGCGACTCAAGTCCACGAGGGCGTTGCCAACATTTTAAATTTATTTATTCATTACGTTGATTTATTTTCTTTTCTTTTCGCATTAAATGCAGTCTGCTTTGCTTATGCTGATGTATTCCTCCTAGAGCCATATTGCATAAACTTGTAATTTGCATGAACTTTGAAAAGGTTTAGTTTTTTCTGTGATACTTTATTTCGCAATTATTCTCATTTTTATATGTATCATTAAATTCCTTTTCATAATAATAGAAAATTCTTAGTATTAATAATTTGTATTAAAGTATATAAGAATTTCATTTCTTGTTTAAATGTGGTTCATCTTGAGCACTATTTCACTTGACGAAAGACTGCAGTTTTGCGATCTATGAAAGCTTCTTCAGTGCAATTTGGAACTGAAAATGCTTTCATAGGTCGCGAAACTGTAGTCTTAGAACAAGTATGACAGTGCTCAATGTGATCCATTTTAAAACAAGGTATAAAATTGTTATTTACTTACAAACATATTTTTCAGTAACTTAAAGTATCAGTAAGTGAAGGTCAGTAAAAGAAATCAAGTCGCTAAGTAAGTAAGTAAACTATTTGTGGCTGTCAATTCTTGGTGACACATTAATATGAAAAATGTTAAAGAAATTATAAAGTTTCATTTCATATACATTATTTTTGACTCGATAATAATGTCAAATAGTTCAGTGTCAAGTACTGGTAAGTACATGAATATACTATCTTCTACTCGAATCTCACGTACAGCGTTTATTCTTTTAAATGAATTGATTAACTAGAGGCTCGAGGCTTTTGACTAGAGGCTTTTGAGATGTAGTCTTACAGAAGAATTCTCGGAACTTCCTGGAGAGACCACGCCACGAACAATGAGGTTCTCAGAATAATCAAGGAAGATAGGCACCTAGTGAAAACCATCTCAGAGAGGCGAGCCCGATGGATCAGTCACATTATGCGCCACGATGAACTTCTTTGACATTGTAGAAGGGATGGTTGTGGGTAGACACTTCAGAGGCTGCCCTAAATGTGAGTATTTGTAAATAGAAAAAAAAAAACAATTTTTCATGTAAAAAAACTTTTATTGTAATGTAATTTACATATGCGTATTACAAAAATAATCAAACCACAAATATCACTAAATAAAATATAAAGTTAATTTTAATACTTAAATAATCTAATAAGTACTTTCAATTATAATAGTTATATTATATTTCACTTAAGATACAAAAAACAATGCAATTGCACAAGCAAAGTGATTTACTAAAACAGTATTTTAATACATCAATTACTAATGTTTACATACGAGTATAACTGTGATTATTCTAATGATAATTTTCAATGTAAAAAAATATTTCATAATTAATTATACACATTCAATTATACATCAAATTTCTCGCATCAATGAGTGAAGAATAAGAAACGGCACTCGCAAAAATAATAATTCTTGTGAATAAATGAAAATTTATTAAAAATTAATAATATTATAAAAAAAAATGTATTTCCAATTTACAACAAAGCGACATCTGTTTAATATAAATGTATCAATAATATAAATACGTCAAATTTGCTCGATTGGAACAGTGGAAGAAAATGGTCCGGTGGACCGCGCTGTGTGTAGAATAAAACTGAGGTGCATAGTGCGTGGTTCGAATCCCAGCCGTTTCTTTTTCTACACAAACTGATGTCAGAAATTTGATGTAGAATCGTATATTTGATCAAAGTATCAAAAGAATCGTTTATATTTCAATCAATTTTATTGTACTGCAGTGTTTAACTTGATTGTTTATTGCAAACGCTTTTAATTTTCTCGCATTGGTTGTCGGTATATGCCGTCATATGATTCCACAACCGTTGACATCGCTTGGCGTAATATATCGTTTTGCTACTTTATGAGAATAGTTTTTTATGCATCATCTGTTAGCTAACTGTTTAGCTAAAGGATACAAGAATCAATGTGATGTATGAAAATAGACCAGATAAGTAGACCTATGCTTCACATACTCGTTTTATAATTGACAGTATAATTTGTATTCAAACTGAGCCGTAATGAAAGGGTTAAGAATGCATTGTTATCAACGTCAAGTCGATGTACTAAGTATCTGATCAATCGGATGACAATAAATGTATTTTTTTGACATACCATATTAATTCGTAAGTGAAAAATCAATGAAAAATTTAAATAATGGTATTTCAACAATTACTTTGTACTCATAATTCTAGCTCTAATTCTTATAATTTATTTTGAATATTCTGTTAAACAAGTGAGAAAATTGTTTTCTTTTTCTTTTTGGTAGTTTTTCTAGCTGTAATAACAATTATTTTCATCTTCTTTTTAATTGCATTTCTTTTATTTAAGCTGAAGTTTAAGTGAATATTATAAAATATTCGTATTTATACATACATATAGTTATAAAAAAATATGTTTAAAAATGCAATGGATAGTTTTGATTCAAACTAAAACTATTTTGGACGGTAGTATCGTATATTTTGTGGAGGTTTATTTCCGTTATAGGTATACTTTTGTATTACATTTTTAAAATACATTTAATTTAAAAATGAATATTTATTGTAGTAATATAATTTATAGTGTATTAAAAAATAGTTTTTGACAATGAAAATGTTAAAACATTCAACATTTTACTAACATCCCTGTTACTTACGAAAAAGTGACTTCACGTCGCTGGGATAGTTATCAGGACGCGTGGTGGAGGGATGAACAGCAGATGAGTAGTACATAGATATTTTCAGATGGACATTGACTTCAAATTCAAGTTAAAAATTGATCAATTTTCGGTCACAGAGGCGGAGCTCAATGCTTTCAGGCCCCGGGCCGATCACAACGCGCAACAGGTCACGGTTGGGGAACAACTGACGACTGGCCACTAAGCAATCGTAGTGGGAGACAGCCTAGCGTCGCAAGTGGCGATCTATAGATCAAGTCCTGTCAACGGCCAGGACGTGTCAAATAATTACAAAATAACGACACGTGTGTGTCATCTCTTTAAGTCTTTTATGTCATAAGTAGTAAGTAATGTCACAGTATTTCAAGAAAAAAATACGCACTTTATATTTAATCAGATTTTATATTCACCAACTAAAATGCAAATGTTTTTCTCTAAAACAAATATTGGCTTTATATAGGCAAATGTTTTGTATTTTAGTATCTATCATTTTTTTATACATATTTAGTTGACTAACAATTCATTGACTAAGTAAAGTAGAATTTTCATGTAAAAGCGAATCAAGTGCAAAATGTTTGTTTTTTTTAAATTGTATACTGGAAACGGAAATAGAAAGTGTACTTTTTACTTATTTAATTGTAATTTCGATTCTGAATTGATTGAAATTCTTTTACAATGTTTAAATTTTCTTATTTTGATAATATTGAAAACCAAAATGAAGTTTCTATTTTTATGAAATAGTGGAATAATACCGATACAAAAAATACTGCACAACTTATAACTAAACTTAATTTAAATATATTAAAACAATTATTGTTTATTACTTTACTTGCTTTACAGTTCCAGTACTGGACTCAGTATCATTAGAAGATTCAGATGTTGATATATCTTTTTCCGACACTGCTAGATTCTTAGCTTGAACAAGATGAGGTATTCCAGTGTTACTTTTGCTTGGACTCTTCCTTGCCCTGTTTTTCATTTTACCCAAACTCTTTGGACTTGCTTGAACCTTTGGTTGCTCTTTATTTGAAGAAGACTTTGATGCCATTGTTGGTGTTTTAGGGATTCTTGAGTTACTATTACTTCTACTGACGCTACCAGATTTACTTTCAGGTTTATTGTGAACTTTTATTTCACTTGTAGTATTTGCTTCATTGTTTTTAACAATATCATCATTATGTTTGATTTGTGATCTTGCTAATGAATTCACTTTGTTTTTATCAACTGTAGAATCTACATTAGAATGTTTCGATTTCTGAAGCTCTTCAGACGTAGGTGGTCCTTTTGTGTCAGGCTTGTACACTGGTATTTCAATTTTCAAATCAGCTGGTCTCATCAAATTGACCAATTTTGAATCAGCCGTATCAAAATGTGATTTTGGTGAAACGTTTGCTCTGTTAGGAAAAGTTTGGTAAGCTGGCTTTGAGAGTCTATCTTCCTTATCAAAACTGTTATCTCTCGCCAAGACTCTTGGTATATTTGTCGGCTTGCTTGCTGTTGGTTTTCTATTGATCACTGGTTTTATGATAACCTTTTGATCGTTAATTTTCAAACCTTCACCAGGGTTTGCTGAGATAATAACTCTCGGTTTCGGTTTTATGGATTCGTAAAACGAACCAGAGTTTTCCATCTCATCGTCTCTTTCACTGTCTGTGCACTCGCTTTGTGAGAGATCGCTTTCAATCTGCATCATATTGACTTTGTTTTTTGGTTTAATTTGTGAATAGTATGGCATTTCTTGTTGACTGTAATCTGGCCGTGTATAATTGGGAAGTGTGTGAGATGACATTTCTACGTAAGTAGGTGGTGTCATATTACCCAATGTTCTTGATCTATTAAACGATTCGTGTCTGCCGAATCCAGGTGATTGACCACCATTTGATTGTTTTCTTCCTAAAGTTGAAGAACTTCTTGGTGGTGGCAATGGAGGTCCTCTTGAAAATGTTCTCAGTTCTGTAGGACTACTTGTTTCTGAATTTGGAACTGAACTCTCTTCTGAAGTTGGTAAGAATAATAAATGATGCTGCGGTGGAAGAGACAGCCTCTTTTGATTTGAGTTCGGCATAAACTCACCAGGTTTTGGTAAGTCTGGTAGCACTTTAGGATAGTTTCTTCTCTTGATAGTCATCAACGCCTCTGCAGGAGTCAACATTTTTTTGTTCCTCAGCTCATCTCTGCAAGTAACGTTAATATCGTTTCTGAAAGCAGTCGGTGGTTGTATAGCTGTGAATGTGTGAAAAGATCCAGGTTGTTTGTTAGGAAGACCATACGGAAACATCTCATCATAGTTAACATCTTTCACAGGATCAGATCTAGAATGCTTATGAACAATTTTAACAATTTCCGAAGGCTTTTCAAGAGTTACTTGCAAGTTCACAGAACTTTTAAAAACGTTTTCTTTTGCATCTGTAAGAGATTCATTCGACGATCTCTTCACGAAATCCTCAACGGTCTGAGATCTTCGTAATGGAGTACTGCATCGTTCCACTTCACCGTCATCATAACAGCAATAATCCAATGACTTGGAAAATTCAATCGGTTGCTGTTTTAGCACGGAACTGCTTCTAGTAGCTGGTGTTGCATCTACAGCAACGGAAACCTTTTGAGGCTTTTCTGTCTTTCGCAAACTACCACTTGAGTCCCCTTTTTCATTACTATGCTTACTCTTACCTGACTTAGTTGAAACACTGTTGTTACTAGGCTTCGAGCTTTTACCAGAACCGTTATTACGCTTTGAATTTTTCTTCGCATCACTTTTACTGTTTTTCAAATTCTGATTGTGAATTTTGATTTGCTTTTCTTGTGCTCCTACAGAAACTGTAGAATCAGTTGTCGCTCTCAAAGATCCAGTCAATGATCCAATTTTACAGTTCGGTTTTGGAGCATCAACAGCTTTTTCAATCTTTCCATCACATCTCAATGGAACATTAACAGCAACTCCATTAGCTACATTCTTATTATCTGTCTTGATATCGTCATTTTTTCTAAGAAACCTCGGAGAGCATCTCTGTACAATTTCATGAGCAATCCAATCTTTGACTTTTGTATGCGCATCTAGAGTACTATTACTCATATGCCTTCTCAACTTCAATCGTTGTCCAAACCCACCTGAATCATCCGATTTAGGCGTCTTAGTTCCATCATAGACTTGATTCTTAACAGGTTCATAGAAATCATCAGCATCTTTTGATTTTTTCATCACCCCAAATACATTACAACCTTTTTCTTTATCTTCTTCACCTTCTTTAATAGCTTTCTCGTACAAGTTTGCATCAGCTTCTGGTAGTTCTCCATTGCCGCAAGAGCTGTTTAATCTTTTGATTTCTCTCTCGCGTGATTTCAACCGTCCCTTTTTGTAATACAAGAATGCAAATGCGAAGATATTTACAAGTAAAAACGCAACTCCGATTCCAATCACAAGATGCATTGTGAGTCCAGATTTTTGAATGCTTATATCTGAGTTTACGGATCCTCCTAGAACTACTGCTTCTGTAGTAGGTGCAGAAGTAGCTGGAGGTCCATTTTTATTGTGCAATATCCATCTGCTAAGGGGTCCATCCATCAGGCCTGGAGCTGGTCTGTTTGGTTTGTCAATCTTGCTTATGGCGTTGTATGGATCTTCTTGGGTTGGCCGCATATATGTTGGTGGTCTTTGATACTGGTTCAATCGTCCATATTTATCACGATCGGTTGAAATGGGAGGTTTCTCTGGATAAGAAGGTCTTTGCAGTGGAGGATTCACCCAAGATGGAGGACCTGAAAAAATATTGAAACAAAAATGTATTGTAATTGATACATTTTGGAATACATTAAGTAAGATTTTTTATATAAATTGTTTCATTATTTTATACTACTAAAAAATAAATGGCTGTAGGTGCACTTTTTTCATTAATATTATAACAAATGTACTATTGTCGTGAATTAATAAATCGCTATGACAAAGAGGTTACTCAAGGCATACATAAATACAGAAACACAGATTTTACAAAATGAAGTTAAGCAAAAATATATACAATTCGCTTATGGATAAGTGACCGGCTAAAAGCACCGACAGTCCTTGGTTGGGTTGAACAGTTACTATGTCGATATAATACGTACTCGTATATTACGTTGATTAATTGAAGACTTGAAAACAAGCAATTTGTGTGGAATCTTGAAAATCTAATAAACATGTGTCTATGTTTTTATATAAAAATATTATAATGACTATAACATTCGCAGTAAATATAATAAGCATTTACTTTTCATGTTAAAAAATGTATTAAAAATCAATTTTTGAATTACGTCAAAGTGTAATGGTTGTCAGGAATGTTAACATTATAAATGAGTATTGATCACTTAAATATAAAATTGAATAACTTTACATAGAAGATGGATTGAATTTAACATTCAAGGATTATTTTTCTCTGATCAATGAAGATAATGTAAATATATTCAGCAATTTGATTATAATACGAAATGTTAAACTAGCAAATTAGTTATGAAGTGAAAGAGTTTATATAATGCAAGTTATAATAAAGTAGGTTTTTGTATGGTATGAGAAATAAACGAGTATGTTGTATGTAAAACGTGTAATTGTGTAATGCAATAGAAAGCAGTTAACCTAGTTTAGTTTTTCCTATTATTATTATTATTATATTAGTATTTGTATAGCGCTCTTTTATGACCGAATGATCATTCCAAAAGCGCTTCTTTGCCTCTCTGAGCAAAAAGGTGGGTCTTGAGTCTGCTTCTGAAGGATGCCTCCGCTTTAACACAAGTCCAACAATGACAGTTCACACGTAAACAACACAATAAAAGTACTTTAAACGTCAGATTCGAAGGCAGATATCAATTACAAAAATGACAGTTAAGTAGTTTCAAAGTGATCACACAGATGGTGTTTTGTCTATGCACTTTGGTCACGTGACGCGTCAGAAAATGGCGGACACTGCTAAACGTCAGACTTTGTTGAAAGACTATATATCTATCTCTGTGTGTATTATTAATATAATAAGTGCTGGCTTTACTTTGCATAAAATTTGCACTCACCACCATACTGGTAAGGCTTCGAAGTGGTTTTCTGGAACCTTGATGATGGACTATCGTAGGCCTCAATTGGATTACTAGTGTAGTTGTTGAGCATCTTGGGTAGAGCATCATTCCAGTATCGCATGTATTTGCTCCTGTAGTGATTGCCGACAGAAGGTGGTATTCCTGTAACCAACATAAAAAATTTTCAACGAGTTAATTTTTTGGTTTTGCAGGTGCCAAAAAGCCTCGATATAAGATCTTTTGCCTTTTATTTTTATTCGCTCGTCTGACAGGTATAAATTCAAATGTAAGTAATCTGAGTCATGGCGCTTGCAGGCGTCATTTTTTTTGTTTTGACAGGTTGCTACCTGTCACGTGGGTCACTATTAGATTCATAAATGGCCGATATGTGATCTTCGAGCTCGTGCCGTTTTTTGTGGCCCGGACAGAATACTCAAGTGCGTCAGTCTTGTATTTAAAATAAAGGCAAATGTGCTTCTCGAAAAGTTCATTGTTTTGTGACCTGCTCCTCATCCATCCGCCTTGCGTTCCGATGAGGACCCTGGCGACATGAATTCGGCCTTTGATTAACGGGGGATATCAGTTTAAATGTTTATTTTTCTTATCTCAATGAAACTTATCCTTTGAATAATTATCAAAAATTATTTTAGTTAAAAATCAATAGTCCGAATTAACCAAATCAAATTAATAATGTTCCAGATATGTCTACTTAATTTAACACATTTGAATCTTACCTAAGCGAATGAAGGATTGGTTTTCAGGATTATAGTGAGGCCAGTCAATGTCGTATTTGTCCCAGTCTTTTGGTCCGAGACTAAGAAATGAGTTTTTCCTGGGTGTGTTTGGATTTCTGTAACAAAAAGAGAAATATTATATAATTATTTGAATAAATTATTATAGCGCACATAACTTTCATAATGAACCCACAGTATATCACATGCGCTTTGCACTCCTAATCGAATTAATCACGTGGCATTATACATTCCGATTCAATGGACTCGAGAATTGATGTCGAACTCTAATGAACAATTAGAAACCCCCTGTCTCTCGTATTTGTGCAGTGGGGTGGAAATCGCAATGCACCTCTGAATGCACTCGCGTGAATTCTAAAATACTCTGCCACTGGGCAAGGAAGATGAAGATTCTACAAATATACGAGTAGGTGCACTGATTTCAATTAAATGCCCGACAACGATTTCTATGATAAATTATTATATAGGTAGTATTGATATCAACTCGATATACCTTATTTATAAGCTGGTGCCAAAAAACCTCCTTAAGAGATTTTTTGGCTCTTTTTTTTTCACTTTTATTTGCTCGTCTGACACGCAGATATATATATAAATGTGAGTCTATGTTTAAGATTTAACCCTTTCGCATCGGTTGTCGGCAAATGCCGTCGTAATATTCCCCGACCGTTGACATCAGTCGACGTGATATATCGTTTTGCTACTTTCTTAGAATAGGTTCTTATGCATCATCTGATAGCTAAAGCATACAAGAACCAATACGATGCTATCCTCCTTTCTTATTTAGGACATCGATTTACTGGATGAAGGATGAAGGATCAGGTTCACAATACAAATACTTTTTTCTGTTTCATACATTAAGCGTTTATTTGTCACAAACCTCACCCGTGAAAGCGAACGCCTTTAGGTCTTCTTCAAGTCTTGCAAATGGCCATCCAACCTGACCGAAACATGTCGTCAAAAAAAAAATGTGGAATAAATTCTAAAAAATCTTTTATTTATATCTGATATTTTCTAGAATTATATTGTACACAGTTGTTAATAGCGTTTTTTAATATCACGTTATTATTATTTTTCAAAGCAAAATTTACTATACTAAAATATTAATAAAGCACAATATATTGTGCTCATATCTCTTTATTGTATAAAACTCGACTTATTATTTCAAGCCATAAGGTACGAGTATATTTTTAATACTTTAATTCTGTTGAAACAGCTGCTGTGATCCCAGATCATCGATGTAGAGTGTAAAAATAACACACGAGTTCAATTGCTAGATATAATGTTAATACATTTTATATAACATATATTTCTTTAGTGCTGTCTTGTATGTTTAAGGGATGTCAGGCGAAATAAGTAAAATAAGCTTTAATTATTTTAAAAATACTCCCTGAACAATTGTAATATTTTCTTTCTATAGTAAGTCTAGTTAGGTTAGGTTATAATAGGTAATGTCAGTATTCCAAGACTTGAAGGTTAGGATAGGATCGGTCTACCAATATTTATTACGAAAACTGATATTTCTTATGTAGTATTTAATAATTAATTTTTTAATTTTTATTAGAATATTATTTTATTATTTCAATATTCTAATCTACTTTTATAGATCATTGACTATATTACAATATTATCATTACTTAAATATACATACACTATACATAAAATTCTTTTTTCAACGCGTCAAATTCTTTTTGAAGCGGGATGCGAACCGCGGACCTTGGAATCCACCATATGCACCAGGTATTTCACACCGCTCGGCGAATCACGCCAGCGGGATGCGGTGAACCGCGTATTTATGGAATCCACCAGATGTCGCCATAGTATATATTCAAAGTATGTATATTTTTATTATTATTCCGTCTTCATTTATTCACAAGCTTAATATTATTACTTTCCGGCAGTCTATTTATTTTAGTGTACCACTCGGGTCTCGAACCAAACTATAGACTGAATGGATGTGAAACGACTAATTATAGTTCGACTCGGACTTTATAACCAATCATTTACCTGTGTTACTGATGGATAATTTTACCTTCTTGATATTACTCAAGGAGACATTATTAATTAATTTTTAATTTTTATTAGAATATTATTTTATTATTTCAATATTCTAATCTCTTTTTATAGATCATTGACTATATTACAATATTATCATTACTTAAATATACATACACTATACATAAAATTCTTTTTTATAGCGTCAATCCAAGCACAAAAATCGAAGCGGGATGCGAAACCAACCATATATAGGTACTGACTGCGGTGAAACGACTAATTATAGATTGACAGACTCGGTATGTATATTTTTTTATTATTCTATCAGTCTTCATTTATTCACAAGCTTAATATTATTACCTTTCCGGCAGTCTATTTATTTTTCTCGAACCAAACTATAGACTGAATGGATGTGAAACGACTAATTATAGTTCCGACTCGGACTTTATAACCAATCATTTACCTGTGTTACTGATGGATAATTTTTTAATTTTCAGTAGACATTATTAATTAATTTTTAATTTTATTAGAATATTATTTTATTATTTCAATATTCTAATCTACTTTTATAGATCATTGACTATATTACAATATTATCATTACTTAAATATACATACACTATACATAAAATTCTTTTTCAACGCGTCAATCCAAGCACAAAATAACGGCAGAAGCGGGATGCGAACCGCGGACCTTGGAATCCACCATATGCCCAGGTATTTCACACCGCTCGGCGAATCACGCCATTACTGTGCCCAGACTGACTGCGGTGAAACTAGTATTTATAGCATTGTTAGCATCGTACGACAGATGTCGCCATAGTATATATTCAAAGTATGTATATTTTTATTATTATTCTATCAGTCTTCATTTATTCACAAGCTTAATATTATTACTTTCCGGCAGTCTATTTATTTTAGTAAGTACCACTCGGGTCTCGAACCAAACTATAGACTGAATGGATGGAAACGATGATTATAGACTTTCCGACTGACTTTATACTGATGGATCATTTACCTTGTGTTACTGATGGATAATTTTTACCTTCTTAATTTTTATTAGAATATTATTTTATTATTTCAATATTCTAATCTACTTTTATGATGACTGATAGAAATGAAGACTGATAGAATAATAATAAAAATATACATACTTTGAATATATACTATGGCGACATCTGTCGTACGATGCTAACAATGCTATAAATACTAGTTTCACCGCAGTCAGTCTGGGCACAGTAATGGCGTGATTCGCCGAGCGGTGTGAAATACCTGGGCATATGGTGGATTCCAAGGTCCGCGGTTCGCATCCCGCTTCTGCCGTTATTTTTGTGCTTGGATTGACGCGTTGAAAAAAGAATTTTATGTATAGTGTATGTATATTTAAGTAATGATAATATTGTAATATAGTCAATGATCTATAAAAGTAGATTAGAATATTGAAATAATAAAATAATATTCTAATAAAAATTAAAAAAAATTAATTAATAATGTCTCCTTGAGACAATATCAAGAAGGTAAAAATTATCCATCAGTAACACAGGTAAATGATTGGTTATAAAGTCCGAGTCGGAACTATAATTAGTCGTTTCACATCCATTCAGTCTATAGTTTGGTTCGAGACCCGAGTGGTACTTACTAAAAATAAATAGACTGCCGGAAAGTAATAATATTAAGCTTGTGAATAAATGAAGACTGATAGAATAATAATAAAAATATACATACTTTGAATATATACTATGGCGACATCTGTCGTACGATGCTAACAATGCTATAAATACTAGTTTCACCGCAGTCAGTCTGGGCACAGTAATGGCGTGATTCGCCGAGCGGTGTGAAATACCTGGGCATATGGTGGATTCCAAGGTCCGCGGTTCGCATCCCGCTTCTGCCGTTATTTTTGTGCTTGGATTGACGCGTTGAAAAAGAATTTTATGTATCGTGTATGTATATTTAAGTAATGATAATATTGTAATATAGTCAATGATCTATAAAAGTAGATTAGAATATTGAAATAATAAAATAATATTCTAATAAAAATTAAAAAATTAATTAATAATGTCTCCTTGAGACAATATCAAGAAGGTAAAAATTATCCATCAGTAACACAGGTAAATGATTGGTTATAAAGTCCGAGTCGGAACTATAATTAGTCGTTTCACATCCATTCAGTCTATAGTTTGGTTCGAGACCCGAGTGGTACTTACTAAAATAAATAGACTGCCGGAAAGTAATAATATTAAGCTTGTGAATAAATGAAGACTGATAGAATAATAATAAAAATATACATACTTTGAATATATACTATGGCGACATCTGTCGTACGATGCTAACAATGCTATAAATACTAGTTTCACCGCAGTCAGTCTGGGCACAGTAATGGCGTGATTCGCCGAGCGGTGTGAAATACCTGGGCATATGGTGGATTCCAAGGTCCGCGGTTCGCATCCCGCTTCTGCCGTTATTTTTGTGCTTGGATTGACGCGTTGAAAAAAGAATTTTATGTATAGTGTATGTATATTTAAGTAATGATAATATTGTAATATAGTCAATGATCTATAAAAGTAGATTAGAATATTGAAATAATAAAATAATATTCTAATAAAAATTAAAAAATTAATTAATAATGTCTCCTTGAGACAATATCAAGAAGGTAAAAATTATCCATCAGTAACACAGGTAAATGATTGGTTATAAAGTCCGAGTCGGAACTATAATTAGTCGTTTCACATCCATTCAGTCTATAGTTTGGTTCGAGACCCGAGTGGTACTTACTAAAATAAATAGACTGCCGGAAAGTAATAATATTAAGCTTGTGAATAAATGAAGACTGATAGAATAATAATAAAAATATACATACTTTGAATATATACTATGGCGACATCTGTCGTACGATGCTAACAATGCTATAAATACTAGTTTCACCGCAGTCAGTCTGGGCACAGTAATGGCGTGATTCGCCGAGCGGTGTGAAATACCTGGGCATATGGTGGATTCCAAGGTCCGCGGTTCGCATCCCGCTTCTGCCGTTATTTTTGTGCTTGGATTGACGCGTTGAAAAAAAAGAATTTTATGTATAGTGTATGTATATTTAAGTAATGATAATATTGTAATATAGTCAATGATCTATAAAAGTAGATTAGAATATTGAAATAATAAAATAATATTCTAATAAAAATTAAAAAAATTAATTAATAATGTCTCCTTGAGACAATATCAAGAAGGTAAAAATTATCCATCAGTAACACAGGTAAATGATTGGTTATAAAGTCCGAGTCGGAACTATAATTAGTCGTTTCACATCCATTCAGTCTATAGTTTGGTTCGAGACCCGAGTGGTACTTACTAAAATAAATAGACTGCCGGAAAGTAATAATATTAAGCTTGTGAATAAATGAAGACTGATAGAATAATAATAAAAATATACATACTTTGAATATATACTATGGCGACATCTGTCGTACGATGCTAACAATGCTATAAATACTAGTTTCACCGCAGTCAGTCTGGGCACAGTAATGGCGTGATTCGCCGAGCGGTGTGAAATACCTGGGCATATGGTGGATTCCAAGGTCCGCGGTTCGCATCCCGCTTCTGCCGTTATTTTTGTGCTTGGATTGACGCGTTGAAAAAAAGAATTTTATGTATAGTGTATGTATATTTAAGTAATGATAATATTGTAATATAGTCAATGATCTATAAAAGTAGATTAGAATATTGAAATAATAAAATAATATTCTAATAAAAATTAAAAAATTAATTAATAATGTCTCCTTGAGACAATATCAAGAAGGTAAAAATTATCCATCAGTAACACAGGTAAATGATTGGTTATAAAGTCCGAGTCGGAACTATAATTAGTCGTTTCACATCCATTCAGTCTATAGTTTGGTTCGAGACCCGAGTGGTACTTACTAAAATAAATAGACTGCCGGAAAGTAATAATATTAAGCTTGTGAATAAATGAAGACTGATAGAATAATAATAAAAATATACATACTTTGAATATATACTATGGCGACATCTGTCGTACGATGCTAACAATGCTATAAATACTAGTTTCACCGCAGTCAGTCTGGGCACAGTAATGGCGTGATTCGCCGAGCGGTGTGAAATACCTGGGCATATGGTGGATTCCAAGGTCCGCGGTTCGCATCCCGCTTCTGCCGTTATTTTTGTGCTTGGATTGACGCGTTGAAAAAAAGAATTTTATGTATAGTGTATGTATATTTAAGTAATGATAATATTGTAATATAGTCAATGATCTATAAAAGTAGATTAGAATATTGAAATAATAAAATAATATTCTAATAAAAATTAAAAAATTAATTAATAATGTCTCCTTGAGACAATATCAAGAAGGTAAAAATTATCCATCAGTAACACAGGTAAATGATTGGTTATAAAGTCCGAGTCGGAACTATAATTAGTCGTTTCACATCCATTCAGTCTATAGTTTGGTTCGAGACCCGAGTGGTACTTACTAAAATAAATAGACTGCCGGAAAGTAATAATATTAAGCTTGTGAATAAATGAAGACTGATAGAATAATAATAAAAATATACATACTTTGAATATATACTATGGCGACATCTGTCGTACGATGCTAACAATGCTATAAATACTAGTTTCACCGCAGTCAGTCTGGGCACAGTAATGGCGTGATTCGCCGAGCGGTGTGAAATACCTGGGCATATGGTGGATTCCAAGGTCCGCGGTTCGCATCCCGCTTCTGCCGTTATTTTTGTGCTTGGATTGACGCGTTGAAAAAAGAATTTTATGTATAGTGTATGTATATTTAAGTAATGATAATATTGTAATATAGTCAATGATCTATAAAAGTAGATTAGAATATTGAAATAATAAAATAATATTCTAATAAAAATTAAAAAATTAATTAATAATGTCTCCTTGAGACAATATCAAGAAGGTAAAAATTATCCATCAGTAACACAGGTAAATGATTGGTTATAAAGTCCGAGTCGGAACTATAATTAGTCGTTTCACATCCATTCAGTCTATAGTTTGGTTCGAGACCCGAGTGGTACTTACTAAAATAAATAGACTGCCGGAAAGTAATAATATTAAGCTTGTGAATAAATGAAGACTGATAGAATAATAATAAAAATATACATACTTTGAATATATACTATGGCGACATCTGTCGTACGATGCTAACAATGCTATAAATACTAGTTTCACCGCAGTCAGTCTGGGCACAGTAATGGCGTGATTCGCCGAGCGGTGTGAAATACCTGGGCATATGGTGGATTCCAAGGTCCGCGGTTCGCATCCCGCTTCTGCCGTTATTTTTGTGCTTGGATTGACGCGTTGAAAAAAGAATTTTATGTATAGTGTATGTATATTTAAGTAATAGTATTTAATAAACTGATACAGAAAAAGATCGAATAAACGTAACTATCATATAGAAATATAATAAATATAAATGAATCATCTTTTCGATGTTTTTAGTATTCACTTTGAGATCCATTATAAATAATACGTATTTATTTATTTACCTTGTTTATACAAGGATCGCGTAAGGTTTGATCTCTGTTCAGGAGACTGCAGTTTCATCTCAATCGTAGCCTTCCTCAATCTATCATTTGCTAAATAAATAACATCCATCGTCACTGGAGACGAGACAACCTGGCCGTATCACCTACTAGTGGGCGGTACGGCCAGGTTGACGACCCGTAGTCTAGAGTCTTGACAATAGAAGCACCCAGAGTCGTCGACATGAAACGGATCAACGAGCACAGCTCACACCTGGCGGGCGAAGCGAAGATCCATCCCGTACGGTTGCCAAGCCGTGACTGAGCTCCGCGGGTAGCTCGCTAGGAAAGGGATTTTGAGTGGGGGAACCAAGGTACATTACAGAATTGCGGGATCTACCATAACAGCGCATTTCAGGACTGTACCACCATGGGAACCTTATTTTACGGATAACCCTCGTATTTGCTTTGATTCAAGGAAACGGTTACTATATACGTAAGGCAAACGAAAATATTTCTCTATTTTGGAAGCATCCCTGATCAATATCTAAGCGAGGGCTATTTTAGCGGCCAATTTTCTTCGGAAAGGTACGATGTAATATTGTGTGAGCGTTATTGTGTGAGGTAGAAGAGTGATTGATGGAACGGCTATGAAAATAAGCGGTTCACTCATTGCCTGTTGAGAGGGCGAAAGATAAATCTTACCTGCTCTCTTGTATTCCTTTCTGGCACGATACATATTGTCCGGTGTTAACGCATTTTCAATGTTGCCATGTACCTGTATTAGGGTGTCCCAGGCTATGTATGGGATATTTTTTTTTTCGAAATGAAATTGGCTCACCCACTTCTTTTATGTGATTTGGTCCTAATAACTCCCATAATAAGTTTTATTGCTATCGCACAATGTTTTCTGATAGCGACTTGATGTTGAAGTTTTAATATAAATTTTTGTATGAAGGCCAAAAGGAGCTTTTGAAAACTTATTGTTTATTAAGCAAATAAAACGTTGTTTTATCTCTATCTTACAAATATTAAGTATATTTATTGTTAATATTATTTATCTATTACAGAAAATTAAAAAAAAATTATGCTTTTTATAATCAGGGTTCAGCTTTCGCGCGCCTTAGAATTCTAGTATTGACTTGTTCCGATGCAAGTCGCTATCTTTTCCCGTGGTTTTAATGACGTGAAACTTTTTTTACAATTATTCGGACATCATTCACACAAAATGAGGGGGTGAGCCTTAAAAAAAAAACGAAAAAAATTTTTTGGACACCCTAACCTGTATACAATCGCTTCGTATCAAAGAATGGTACATTTAAGTGTGTGAGTATCTGCCACTTTAAATGTTTTGTATTTAATGCAAGCTAGTTACTACGAACATCATGAGGTTTTTAATTTTATACACGTTTCTTGGCTGATGTAAATGATTATCAAAAATTATTCAACATAAATATTAGTACCGTTTATTTATATTTTCTTTCCATATACGTTCCACATCTGGAACATATGGTCACCACCAATTGCCTCCACTTTTTATTTTTATGTAAACACATACAGGAGAAAACCGACAGATAATGATAGTAATAGTGAAGTCTCATCTGTGAAATTCTATGACGCATACTAAGCTGCATATGGCTAAACGCTGCATGTGGAGTGTTAATCCGCCAACGTCATAGACTACAGCCCGAAATTCACGCACAAGCCTTATTATTACAGGAATTTACTATGAATGGGTGGTCTTCGGGAGACGACTTTCGTCACCCACCAATTTGAATTAGGCTATGACTGGCATTTTACGAGTGAGAGATCAAATTCACACCAACCAAGGGGGTATTTTAGAGCTCAGAAATATATTAAAATTCCTTTTTGTTTTTTAAATCTCCGTCGGGGATCGAAGTCACGACCTTTGGCTTGCAAAGCAAACGTTTTGTCCATTGAGCTATCTATACCCGCCGGCAGCTATATCCGCTGGTTAATTCGATCCGTTCACTGAGCCACTGTAAGTTACTCGTTGTAGGACATACCTGCACCTGAAGGTCCACTTAGATGAGGGGGTAGCTGTAGTATCCAAAGCATATTATTGGGTGATCTATTAATCGAGTTTCTTTTACGTTTTAATTAAGTTAATTCTCTCGGAGAATAGTCATGGTCGATTGCGTTGTCCATAGAACAGAACTGAGGTGCATAATTCGTGGTTCGAATTCCAGCGCCGACCGTTTATTTTTCACTACAAATTGATGAGAGTAATTTGATGTAGATTTTTATGTGATTATCGATTTATAAAATACTGATATAAATCAATTATCTATAAGGGATTAAGAGGAAAAAAATTCTAATGAAAATTTAAATAATCCGGAAATTATTATTTACATTTTAGTCTTTCGTCCCTTTTTTTTCGTTCGCTCATCGGACACGCATGTGTTGTCATTTTGTAATGCCGTTAGAAGGTCTAGTTGTATAGATTGTCACTTGCAGCGCTGGGTGTTACTGACCACGGCGCCCAGTCAGTTGAGTGTCAACCGCGACGAGGTCGTATTATGCCCGGCCCGGCATGTTATTGCGCTGGGGCCGAAAGTGTGTAACGTTTATCATGAAAATATGTGCTTTTGGAAAAGTCTGTGTGTTGTTCTTCTGCTCCTCATCCTGCCACCACGCAATTCAATCACTAACTTAGATAGGAGGATTTCAGTACTTAAAAAAAGAGATTTTTTAATGAAGAAACTTTTTCATAATAAAACAAGTCTTTTTTTAGATGAAGAAATTTAGAACACGTTCAATATTTTTGAAAACAAATATTGGAATTATTTGCTTTGATTTAAGTTACTATATTGTTAAACGTAATTTATCAAATTGGACGATCAAAATCTAGTGTTATTGAAAACTTTAAAATACTACAATCAATTAGTTTATTGAATTGCTTGTGACTTCGTTCGAAATTGAATACGCCGCATTAATTAAATCGTACAGACAATGAGTTATATGGCGCAAGGAATACTTGACAAATTGATTCAACGATTGCATCCACACTCTACAGCATGAATCATCATCAACAATAAACACCTATTGGTTATGGAACTGTTGTTTCATCGCTGTTGCGTAGAGCTTGAATTCTATCGATGTCTAGCCCATACAAATTATTATTCTCATCACCATCATCACCTTGTCCGCTTCCGTACCATAAAACACTGACAGGCGTCATAGTCATCACCTTTTCCTACGTCAGCTCCGCCTCCAGCAGCTCCACCGAGGAAATTATATATATTTCTCCTGACGGATTTTCAGGACAGTATGAGCCCAAAAATTTTAAGAAAAGGCTGTTGTAGTTTATGCTTTCGAGGTCTACCTTCGCCACTTGACGGACTGTAGTATGAAAAGCTGGCTTGTCCGTTCACCTATCATGCCTCACAAAGCATCGTACTCCCAGTATTTTACGTAGACATCTGCTTCCAAAACCCATTTTGCGGCTGCATTGGTGTAGTTTTAATATTCATAGCCATTAATAAGAATATGGAAGATACGTCCGTTATAAAGAGAACACTTTCTTTTGATCGATTGAAGATAAGTGTCCTAGACATTGCAAATGGAATTTAAAATACTCTAGCTTCTTCAAGGAACCAGCTTCTTCTGCAGGCCACTATTCATAGTGACCTATACGCCCAGGTTCAAATTAGTGTACCTTAAAAATATATGACACTAACGAAACAATTAAGTCTCAAAAGGAATTGAGGCCTCCTATCTTAAGTTCACTGCCGTATTCGACGAGATTTAAAATGTATTCGAATTTTTCGCAGTTTCACGTAAGAAATAGTTTGCTAATTCAAGTGCACTGTAAAATTATCACAGTCACGTAATTCGACAACTCATATTTCAGAATTCCAAGCACAGATCAACGTGAATAATTACTATGCCTCGTAGCACTCGGAGTTGTCTACGAGCCTCTACGGCGTAGAGTTTATGACGGGTGTTGTGTTCTTCCTTTTGTGCCGCACACTACTAGAGTTGCAGGTGATGAATGGTCCGGGTGACCATCCATCCATCGCTGTCTGCAAGGGCCCGATATTTCAATTTGCAAACACGGCCGGCCGATCGTCCGGGAAAAGCGGGAAAACGAAGGGGCGCACAGTAATTGCGTTATACTTGTACTACAACCAGTGTTGTTAAGCAGTACGTAGGTCAATAAAGAGTGCCACAAATAATTAATAATAAGTAATAAAATATATACATACTATACAGGTACATCAAATTCTTTATACGCATCAATTCATTCAGAAAAAATATCGATAGAAGCGGGATGCGAACCGCGAGCCTTGGAACTAACCGTTGCTCTTGTTCATTACCCTCGTACACTCGATTATCTCCTGCCCAAACTGATGCGCGGAGAAAATTGTATTTATACAATTGTTACCATCATATAACGATAGATGTCTCTATAGTATATATTCAAAGTGTGTATATTATTATTTTTTATGATTCAATCCGTCAACATTTATTCACAAGCTTTTTAATATTATTACTTTCCGACAGTATATTTATTTTAGTAAGTACTATTCGGGTCTTGAACCGAACTATAGATTGAATGGATGAGAAACAACTTCTTGTAAGTTCTACACGGACTTTACAACCAGTCATTTACCTGTGTTACTGATGAACAATTTTACCTTCTTGATACTGTCTCAAGGTTATATTATTACATCGATTTAAATTCATGGAATTAATAATAAAATTATTGCTTCTGTGATTCAATATTTGTCCCATTTAAAAAAAAAAATTCAAGTACAAGCTTTTACCAAAAATAATTGTCAATATTCTTCACGATGAGTTCCTTGCTTTGACGACCTGCTCCTCATCCAAAAAATACGCATCCTGATGACAATCACGTCTTTTGGGAGTTGCTTTTGGTAAGATTAAGGATTTCTATTGATATATTAGTTTAATAAGACTGCATTGTTCTCTGGCGTGATATGAGTTTGAGGAAATAAATGTTTAGTACTAGTCCATTAATGACTGAGTTTAATGGGATGGATATCAGTTATACATAATCGTGTCGGAAGCAACAGGGTCAGATCCTGTCTGCCCAGAAGTGGGCGACGTCGATGGCGTTACACCCGACCATCATCAGGTCTTCCTGGGTGCAGCTACTCGGACACAGCGCACACTCCAGAAGGTGTGACAGGGTCTGTTTCACGCCACAGTGACATTCAGTCTGTCCGATGAAAACTTCCAGGCTTTCATTTGTGTCCTCGTCTTGCATACTCTAGTCTGAAGTCTGTTAAGGGACCTCCATATATTCACCATTCATCCCTTCGTCGGGTAGAAAGACCTCCAATTCTCCGTACAAGTTAGAAAAAAATATTGCGCATTGAAGGGCAAAAAAACATGAAGCCAACGGGATCTGCGCCAAGGTTTCTTCGAGCACACAAAAAATTGTATATTTTTAGACATTTTTTTTCCTTTTCATAATTTATCAATAAATACAAACTAAAGCGTAAACATTACTAATTTGTTAATGAAATGTGTAATTTGAAGTAAGATATAGGGTTCAGCACCAAAATCCGCTATTACGAAACAAGTATTATTACGTTACCCGACGTTCACCACCAGAGAGTAAAAAACGTATTACTACGTTTCCTTTTTACGCATTTGAGCACCAGACACGTCTCTATACAACAATGTGTTAAGATCTCTTTCGGGGCAATCCAAGTATTCCCCTCGGTTGCGCTTCTCTACATATTCAGCCTTGTAACTGGTGATAACAGTTAAAAGGATGCTATTCTATAGGAAGTCAATGAAATATGTTTATTAATTAACTGAAATATTAAATGTTTTGGAAACCCTGGGCGTAGTTTTGTGTGCTCAGCCTCGCGGTAAACACAGCGAACCGTGTTTATAAAATTGAAATGTCAAAATACAAAATTAAATCTATCGAAGCTAATTAATTGATAAATTATTGCCTGATCGGACGAGCGCTTTATGAAAGCTTCATAACTGTGTTTTCGCGTCCTGAAACGACTGAAAATGTGAAACGCCTGAAGGTATTAAATGAGTTTTTTTTATTTTTATGTAAGCACATACAGGAGAATACCGACAGATGGTGATAGTGAAGCTAAAGTCTCATCTGTGGAATTCTATGACGCTTACCCCGGTGCACATAAGTAAGCACTGCATGTGGAGTGTCTTTCCGCCAATGTCATAGACTACAGCCCGAGATTCACGCATCACCCTTTACTATTACAGGAATTTATGAATGGGTGGTCTTCACGGGACAACTTTCGTCTACCACCAATTTCAATTAATAGGCTATGACTGGCATTTTACGGGTGAGGGATCAAATTCAAACCAACCGGTGTATTTTAGAACTCAAAAATCGATTAAAAATCCTTTTTTTTTTTTTAATCTTTAACGTCGGGGATCAAACCCACGACCTTTGGCTTACAAAACAAACGCTTTGACCATTGCAATATAGCCACCGGTCGAGTATACATATGTATTTTTTTTTTTTTATGTAATCAAATATAATAGGATACATTTAAGATTTTTTTGATAGTATTACATTCATTTTTTTTTTTTTTTGGAAATTCACTTTCCACGCCACTTAAAGGTAGATCTTGTGTGTGGCGTGAAATATATTATATATTGTATACATATTATAAAATATATACTATATAATATATTATATAGTATATATTATATAAATATCGGCTGTGAGACATGGTGCTTATCTGAAAGTGATAAAAAAAGACTAGCGGCCTTTGAGATGTACTGAAGAATTCTCAGAATTTCCTGGCGAGACCACGTCACGAACAATGAGGTTCTCAAAATAATCAAGGAATATAGGTACCTAATAAGAACCATCTCGGAGAGGCGAGCCCGATGGGTCAGTCACATCATGCGCCACGATGGTCTTCCTCACGACACTGTGGAGAGGATGGTTGAGGGTAGAAACTGTAGAGAGCGCCCTAGACGGCAGTATTTGCAGCAGGTGTTCAAGGACATGAGTTGTAGCTCTTATGCTGAGCTGAAGAGGGTTGCGAAGGACTGAGAAGAGTGGAGATCTAGATGCAAGATTCTGTTACTGCAAACCAATCCACCGGATTGATACTACGAAGAAGAAATATCGACTAATGTACACATGGTGATGCAACGAGAGCCACGCTTTTAATATGTTATTGTCGTCGATGTATATCAATATTGAATAAATACTCGTAATACCGATTATATTTGGAAAGCTAGACTTGTATGGCTGAAGTTTTAAGAATGCTGCCGAACATAAACTAGAACAGCTACCTTTTTTTCAAGACCCCGAGCTCGCACCGTGTAGAATGCTGTTGGGAGCTAAGCAAAGAATGTACTCGGCGTAGCTGCGGGAGGTGGAGCTGACTTAGGATGAAGCGATGAATATGACTACTGACAGAACTTTATGGTGGCAGTGCGTGAATGCCATATGATCAAGTTAGTGGAGCGAATTTGTTATGATGATGATGATGATGTTGATGATGAAATTTGGAAAAAAAGTTAATTGCTTTAACCTCACACATATTTTCAAAATGGTACAAGTCTTGGGAACGTCCGACTAATCATCGGATTTCCTTAAAAAGATCGTTTATTAGCTACTTTTTCTTCAAGTACTCGAACTTTTGTTCTGGGGGTTTTTCGGGAAACGAATATGTTCGAAAGTGGACCTTCAGGTGCAGATATGTACTCAAACAATGAATGAACATAAGAAACTGACTGAACTATGTGACGGAATTTTATGGTGGCCGGATATGAGGACAAGTATTATATATTAACAACAAGAGTAAAAAAAATATTGTTTGGTTTTTTTAGATGGTTTGAACTCGTAATCTTCCACGTGAAAGTCTAACGTCATAAGCATTTTACTTAACCTCTCAAATATAATGACTTCAACTATAGATTGCGCAAGTCAAACAAGCCGGAAGTGAGTGACATTAAATAATGAAATATATTTACATATTTTTTCCAGTGTCGATTCCGAAAAATTTTCGCTGAATATTTTAATAAAAAAAAAACTTCATAAAAGTATTATAATTTGAAAAGTAATTACATAATTATTCATCGGTCTTTTTATGTGAACAAATATAATACAATATTATAACTTTTTTCAGTTAGTATGAACAAAAAACGAACATAATTTCTTTTCAGAATTTATGTTTATTTTTCTTGGTTACTTTATATTTTATATTGTTTCCTTTCAAAATAATGTTGTTGCCATATAATGCTGTTTTACAGTTCTATTATCTGCCATTATTACGTTAGTCAAGGAAAAATTTAAGAACTATTATTGTAAAAATTCCATCTCAAGTTATGGATTTTATCTATTGGTTGTAAAAGAGTTGATACGGATTTGATTCATTGAATTCAGAGTTTCAGTGGTTATATGGTATTTTAAGTAGAAAATACAGATTTCAGTTTTTGTATCAAATACTAAATATCAAAAAATACTCTTTTATTGTTACGTGTATCGTAGTAGTTGTATATAAAATTTCAGCCGTTGAAAATGCGGCCTGAAAAAACATCCAATAGTAGTGAGTGAAAGCGATTTTGATTCGATTGCCTGTAGCCCGTATTAATTGCTTAATTAATGTTGCATGGTAAGCATTTCCTCTAAAGCCTTCATCCAGGCAATCCATCAGAAACTAAGTGAATGTACTGGAGTGCTGCAGTGAAGACCGATCGTTAAACGTCATCATCATCATCAATCTATATGCGATGATTAAGAAATCTGAAGACACATATTGGGACACACCTGTCACATGATTGGCTTAGAGCTGCATGTTAAGTGTTTATCCGCTAACGTCATGAGACATCATGCATTGATCCAATCGATCATTTTTACATGGACTATTTAGACAAACTATAAATCGGTTGTGTTCCTTGAGTGATTTTCATTTTCTTACAATTTCAATTATTATGGTATGACTGTCAATTTCAAAACAATCTTTAGTTTTTTTAGATCTTAGACTTTAAATAAAAACACTGTTTTTTAATATTCATTAACGATTGAACTCAAAACTTATGATACAGGTAGAAAGCGTTTTCCCTCAGTGATTTTTATTTTTTATTTTTTTTAAGTTTACACATACAGGGAAATACCGGCAGATGGTGAAAGAAGTAGTTCTGAAGTCCCATCTGTGGAATTCTATGACGCTAACTATGGTGTATATGTCTCAGTGCTACTTGTCGATTGTTGATCCGCAAACGTCATAGATTACAGCCCGAGATTAACGCTTCATCCTTATTATATCAGGAATTTACTTTGAATGGGTGTTCTTCACAGGACGACTTTCGTCTACCACCAATTTGAATTAATATGCTATGACTGGCATTTTGCGGGTGAGGGATTAAATTCATTTTTTTTCCTTTAGGGATCGAATTTACGACCTTTGGCTTGCGAAGCAATCGCTTCGACCATTGAGCTATACCCGCTGGCAAAGAATTTACGCTGGAGAACACTGTAGTTATTTTAATTTAAGACTTTTTTTAAATTACTTTACATTCAAAAAGTAACATTATGGATAGTTATTAAATATATTTAAAATAGCTCAACACAAAGTCAGTGGCAGCTGATTTAATATTATGGTGGAATTTATATTGACCATATGCATCAGATATGGAAGAAAAAGTACTATATGCAACAACAATATAACAATACACCTCTCTCGCACGCATTTTATTTTATAAGCTATTGATGTCCTCCTCTCTAAATTGTGTATCGAATTACTGGGTGGCATGATGAAGAAGCAGATTGACAACACAAAGAACTTATTTTTGAATCTCAATTTGCGCTTAGTTTTATTAAACACTTGATTTCTACGCCTGACTGGTATGGCATTTTGCCGGCCGGGCGCGTAAATTAACAACTGCTGGAGCACTCTGACATCTAGCGCCGCCAAGACAGTCGCGGCAAAAAATCTAATTAAAGATGACAGTTGCACAGGAGCAACTGTAATAACAAATAAAATGACGTATGTAAGCGCCGTGCTATATTGTATAATTATAACTAACATGATTAGATGTGCATGTCAGGCGAGCGAACAAAAATAAGAAACACAAGATCGTTTTTCGAGGCTTTATGGCATCAGCCTAAAATAGATATATCAAGCTGATATGATTATTAAGAAGATTTTGTTGAAACCATATATATATATATACAAATTCATAGCAAACATCATCTATAATGACATTTCTCTCATCAAATAAACGCAAAATAATAAATGGCACACGCTGGTTCATGGTTCAAATCTCAGCGTCTGACGTTTATTTTTCTCCAATATTTTGAAAAGGGATATGTCACATAAGATGATGTTTTATGTAAATTTGAATCTGCGTATCCGATGTTGAACATTTGTATAATTTATCAGTTATGAATAAATAAAAACATTTGAATAAATACAATAAACTCAAAAAAAAAAATCTAGTATAGTGTTGGTTTTTGTATATTTTTTTGAAAAATGTAAGGTTAAAATCGAAAACTGCAAGAAAAGGATTTTTAACTTTATTTATTGGTACAATATAAAAATTACTTTATAAAATACAAATATAAAAACAGTTTTTATTTAATGAATTATGTTAAAGCTGGATACTAAATTTATGCACGAAATTTGCAATTTTTATTCAAATGAAATTATCGGAAGAGTTTTCCCAGTAGATGAGCTTTTCCCAGTATCTGCACTACTGATAAATAATGCATAAATAAATGCATCTGGCTAAGTGCAGAGCTTTTGGGAACAGTAAATACAGCGGGCATTAGCCAGGGATCCGGCTGCGCGGAATTCGAGTAAACCGTCAATATTTACCGTAACCAACGACGAAATAAAGTCAAATATAATAAATTACTGTACTGAAAACTGAAAGCGCTCCACTGAAAACTGACTTCAGTCACTAAGAATCAGTAAATTAAGAAAACTTGATGACAGAATATTGTGCTTAGTAAATTATTTTCACTTGAATCCGGGCTTTTTATAAAAGGTCTTCTTCGTAGTATCAATCCGGTGGATTGGTTTGGAGCAACAGAATCATGCATCTCGATCTCCATTGCTCTCAGTCCTCCACAACCCTCTTCAGCTCACCATAAGAACTGCAACTGATGTCCAAGCACTTGCTGCAAATACTCCCATCTAGGGCGCCCACATACAGTTTCTATCCTCAACCCTCACCTCCACAATGCCGTGAAGAAGACCATCATGGCGCATGATATGACCGATCCATCGGGCTTGCCTCTCTGAAGTGGTTCTTATTAGGAGCCTATCTTCCTTGATTATCCCGAGAACCTCATTGTTCGCGACAAAATCGCTAAAGATAGTAAATTCTATTCTTCGTTAGGGGAAACTTTTTTTTTTAAATATAACAGGGCGCAAAACATCGAGTGTAGCTTCGGCTGTGTGGCACATAGCGCCGTCCTGTTGAAACCAAATGTTGCCAATATTCTCTTCTTCATTTTTTGTGAACAAAAATTCGTTCAACATGGCCGCGCCGCATGGAAGCGCCACTGATGGCGCTTCACGCACACTTTCTGCCACAGCAGCAATATTCTCGGGTGTACGCACTGTTTTTGGCTTTTCACGCTTTGATTTATCGACGAGGATGCCAGTTTCCTTCACTTTTTTCACAAGATAACGAACTTACGGAGCTGACGGTGATTCTCTTCTTCCAAAATCCGTACGCAATTTTCGCACACATTCTGCAACATTACCATGATTTTCAAAGTAATGTCGCAATATTTCCCAGCGTTGTCCAAGCGTATACACAACCATATTCGTTCAGCGGAAGGATAAAACTAATTATCTGTCAAATCAAACATGCGCTAAGTATTACCATTCACGAAATAAGCACTAGTTGAAAAAAAAACGTTAGATGGCGGACCCTATAGTTTTGATATTTTCTTTATTATTTTACAAAAAATGATAATCAAACTCTTTATTATTTTCTTCTCATTCAAAATGATATGATAAATGTAATGATAATATATACGTCAGATTCATTTATTAAAGCATACGGTCGTCACAAGCTGCAACTACAAAAATCTATTAGTCGCCATGTTCCTCACTGATGAAGAGTAAGCTCCGCTTCCTGGATAATGTCTACTATATATTACAAATATGTTTTTCGTCCAAGAACTGACCACTTTGTCTAGCCCTTTGCAAGATGGACTGAATACATCATATGAATGGCGAAAGTAGCCTAGATGCAGAAGCGGAGGATCAAAGAGGATTGAGACTCACGCGGAAAGCCTACGTCAACAACGGACGGACATAGGCTGATGATGATGATGATGATGAAATAATAACAAATGTTTTGGTGACACTGATTACTAACCTCTGAAGTAATTTATCCACATGAAATTAAAAAAAATTGTGAAATCATTTCCTGAACACCACTTATCCGAAAAAATCACGTTTCTCACGTAAATAATATATATTATTTTAAGTAATTAAATAAACACATACTATACACCAAATACTTTCTACGCATCGGTTCGTTCAGAAAAAATATCGGCAGAAGCGAGATGCGAACCGGCGAGCCTTGGAACCAAACATTGCTCAAGTTCATTACCCTAGACCACTCGACCATCTTCTGCCCGAACTGTTGCGCCGAATAACTTGTACTTATACCACTTGCATTTGATGTACAGTATGTATAT
The DNA here is from genome assembly GCA_022606575.1 of Glossosoma conforme. Lineage (NCBI taxonomy): Eukaryota > Metazoa > Arthropoda > Insecta > Trichoptera > Glossosomatidae > Glossosoma > Glossosoma conforme. Next base: position 763,632 of record JAGTXR010000027.1, read on the forward strand.
ATTTAATTACTTATAATATTGTAATATAGTCACTGATCTATAAAAGTAGATTAGAATATTGAAATTATAAAATAATATTCTAATAAATATTTACAAATTGTTACGTACGTCTCACGCTGAAGACGACAGCTGTTGATAGTTATATGTTATTTGTAATGATATAGGAATTCGATGGTTTATTATACTTTGCATCCCACGAGTATTATCGGGCGGACCTTCAATAAAGAAACAGTCCGTGAGCCCCGACCGATTGTTAGAAAGGGGGCCATAAATATTAAATAAGCCAAAAACGTCGCCCTTTGTTGGCCAGCGTGAGATGCGTCTATTCTCGAGAAGATGTCATAAATATTAAATAAGCCAAAAAGTGTTCCTTTGTTGGCCAGCGTGAGATGCGTCTATTCTCGGGAAAATGTCATAAATATTAAATATTCAGAAAGTGTTCCTTTGTTTAGTAAAGCGTGCGAACGAGCCTAGGATACGTTTCAGTTTTAGCCATAAAAACATAAACCGATGTTATGGCTAGGATTACAGATCTCCAGGAACGCTTCGTATAGTAATAAAACCCTAAGAAAGGAATACAGACCCGTGCGACCGAAACTGTTCCCACGGCCGCAAAAGTAGGTACCAGAAAATGAATGTATAAAAGCACCGACTTGAACGTTAAATAAATCAGTTTAGACTTGAATCTCTTGCGTTTCATTTCTATCTCCCACCCTCCTGTAAAGCCGCGCCGGCTGCCTGAAATCTGGAGAAATGAGGCTGTCCGCCCACTTCAGATTGATGGCGTAACTAGTTACCTTACAAGTAACTGGGAGAAGATGGTCTAGTGAAGAGCGGAAAACCGATACACGCCCGTAGAGCGGATCGTCAGCGGAACTGGAAGCTGTCGTCTACACAAATCTATATATATTATTTTATTTATCCAAAATCTTTATTTTTCTTCAAAAAGAAAAACCTTATCAAAGCGCGTAAAATATTCCACGTTTTATCAGGCATCGCATGGGTGGGACTCCTGACTAGCCGATGGCCCGTCAGCCGCTGTAATCACTCGTAGCGGTGCGCGGTCCAAAGCCCACGAATGGAAATGTAATGTGATTAATGGAGTTTTCATAATGATTCGAAAGCAGCGGTCGCGGGTTCGCTAAAAATCCTTCACGAGACCTCACGCATTGATTGAAGATTAAATTTTCGCAATTTTTAATCATTTTTAGTATTTTATTTTATATACACAGATTTTTGAAATATTATTTATCATGGGCTTTGATATAGCCCTTTCAGGCTGGTGCCGAAAAGCCTCGATACACCATATTTTCTCAGTTATTTTTTTTGCTCGTCTGACACGCATATGTTACCATTTTGTTTATTTTAGATCATCTCATTGGCGCGATTAGTTCTGTAAATCGCCGCAGTATTTATTTCGTCGCTGGGATGTCACTGCGTTCACGAAGTTAGTCTGAGTCTACTCGGGGTGTGTGCTACATCTTTGTTAATTGTACCGGGCAGAATAAAGTGTGTAAATTTTTCGTTGTAAATATATTTAAAAATTCTCCTCAAAAAAAGTTCTTTCTGTTGATTATCCCGGTGACGTGAAGTGGTTCTTTTAGTTTAAGGGATGTCAATATTTTTCTTTGTTTCTTCACTTACCCAGTTCTAGCAAAGTTGGTCCAATAGGTCATGATGATCTCGCTGAACAGCCTCTCTTGAGGACTGTACTCTTCACGGAAGTGGTTCTTGCTGGCACCAAGTGGAACACCAAAGACATAGGCCAGCTCTTCTCCATGGACACTTTTCGTTATCTGTAGAAGACAAAATAATAGACATTTATGTGGTGAAAAAATGTGTAATATAAAATAACCTTACAAATCATTAAAAAATAAACTTTATTCATTAAAATTATTTAATCTTCTATCTAAATATTACCACAAACTGTCCCATCTGAAGGTTCAGCTGAAAACATACATGGTCACGATGGCAAGAGCAACAGAGCAAGAACATCCCATACGAGCAACAGCCCAAGAACTTGCAGAAACGCCATTTTTTGTATACGAGGCCAATTTTTGGTATTTTTTTATCACCAATTTAATGAGATCAGATGATAAACATGATTCTATTATTTGGTCCTAAGAGGCGGCTCAGTAAAAAATATATGACATGATATTTGACAAACTCCATCGATACACATATCGACATATCGGTGAAGAAGTCAAAAAATCCACACAAAAATCCGTTGCTTTTAGAACGAAAAAGTGCTCTGAAAGTATTGTCTTGACTAATGCTCCTTATATATATTTAATATTCAGATCTTAGAAATGCCGGTTTTTATACTTGATATCTTAAAAAAATAAAAATAAACCTTTAAATATGCCAGAGACTATACAACTGTCTTTTCTTAAATTTTTTGGGGTATTATCGTTTTCATAAACGCTTAAAAAATTATATACAATAACTTTCCTACAAAATTTAGGAAAAGTCAAACCAGATAGAAATGTAATAGTAAGTTATTTGTGTTGACCATATGCTTTAAAAAACGAAAAATATAAGAGTATGTAAGAACAATGAAAAAATTTACGCATACTTTAATTGTGCAGTCACACCGTTTAACTTTGCTATACTTATTTTAATACAAATAAAAAATGAATTCTCCAAAGAAACAATCGTTTTTCTTAATATTTTACGAAACAAATTATAGTTACTAGAATCCGGGGATTATGTTAAATTAAAAAAAAAAATACTGAAAGAAGGTTTACCTATTAGTTATTTCGGATTTAAAAAAAACAATTATACTTATAAATAAGCTGTATTGCTTGGATATTAATATTTTACTAGCAAGCAAATTTAATTTCAGCAATTTTAATCACATATTTCATATCGAATTTCTCACGTTGTTTTGTTATATTTCCAAAAACTTTATTAATTACAAAGTCCATTCATCACCCAAACAATTGTTCGACAACTTGCTATGGAATAAAGCGACATCCGGCGAACGTTTTTCATAAACAAATTTCATGAAGTGTAATAGAAATACATTGCGCAAATAAAAACGGAAAGACTACAACACTGTGTCTTCGGATCGAATCTTTTCATATAACCAGCGAGCTCAGCCGATACAGCCAGAGCTCTACTTTTTCTTCTACTTTGCTACTGAAGACTTTCCCGAACACTGAAAATATTGAACAAGTATTCCGCTAACTTTCGTCTTGGCGCATACAAAATATGGCTTTACTGTGGCGTTGCAATATCCATTTTTCAGAACAGAGATTCCGTGAAAACTTATGCTATGTGAGTATTTTTTTACTGAGAGACCTATTTAATTGATATATTAAAGAATTTTTAACAGTTCACATGTTTGCTCATTTACAGTATTCAATTAAATATAAAACATTCCCCGAGTAGTTAGAGACCTATTTAATTGATATATTAAAGAATTTTTAACAGTTCACATTTATTTAGGTAAATAATTAGGGATAATAATATTTTTTTTTATGTACGAGTATATGTTGTTAAATATGTTTTTTTTCTCGATATCCATTTAACCCTTTCGTTACGGCTCGGTAGAATACAAATTATACTGTCAATACGGCGTGAATTTTTCAAAAGCATTTTTTTGCTTAAAATTAGTATTTGAAGCATAAATGTACTTATCTGACTTAATTTCATATATCACATTGGTTCTTCTATCTTTTAGCCATCATATGATACTTAAAAAACTATTATGTACAACAAACGTTCATTATGTAACTCCATACATGTGGTGGCATAGACACATGTGGCTTACAGAAAAATTGCTGCTGTGACGAAATAAATAAAACGAAGTAAATAATACATGTAGGTTGATAAAGGGAATGAGTGCACTTCCAATTTCCGAGATTAAAAAAATGATTTGTAACCGATTTCTGAGCTCTAAAATACCCCCGACTATTAATCAAAATTGTTGGTAGACGAAAGTCGTCTCGTGAAGACCACCCATTTATAGTAAATTCCTGTAATAATTAAGGATGATGCGTGAATCTCGGGCTGTAGTGTAATCACGTTGGTGGATCAACACTCCGCATGCAGCGCTTAGCCATAAGCAGCATGGTAAGTGTCATAGAATTCCACAGATGAAACTTCAGAATTACTTTCACCATCTGTCAGTATTCCCCTGTATGTGCTTACATAGAAAAAATATAAATTTCTATAAACTGATTTGAATTTCAAGAATGTTGCCAGATTAAAGAAATCAATTGTTTTTATTTCTGACCAAATTGTACACAATGAGAAATATAACTTACATATGTTCGTGTTTTGTAGGGAAAGTCTTATCTTTACTTTAAAGTTTGTCCCAAGAATTGAGAAACTTACAAAGAACAGCATTTGCAGCAATTCAAACTCTATCAAACACCTCACTAACTTCTTGGTCACCTTGTATTGAAATATTTACAGTTTATTTTGACAGTATAAACAAATGTAAAAATGAAATTAAATAATTTTTCAAATTTTTTGTTTGAACTTCAAAATAAAAATATTTAATTACATTAGAAATGTGTTATTTGCTTAAGATTTTTTTTTAGGTAAAAACTATCTAATTTATAATACTAAAGACTGTTAAATTTTTTTAGCTATCATTTTGAGATTCATTCTAATATTTTATGTATATTTAAAAAAAAAATCTGCTTAGCGTGACTTATATTAAAACGTACAAAAAGTTTTTTTCTATTCAATACTTAAATAATGATCAAAGGAAAGGAAAGATGTTACTTTATTACAACTAACATAATTAATATAATCTCATAAATTAAATTAAAAATACCTCATACGGACATTTAAAAAAAACGTACTATCAAAGTTAACAGCCACCAACAAATTATAAAAAGTAAGGGCTTAATCAATGTATCTTTAAAGTATTAAATTGAGCGCAGAGACGTGGAATCTTACAGCAGGTATTACCCTTAAAATAAAGGTCTCGCATTATGAGATCCGTGCTCAGAGTGTGTCTAAAAAATGAAATAAGAATAGCAGTAGAAGAACTCAAGCAGCTGAGGATCTCCAAAAAATAGGCACACTCAAGTGGCAATGTGACATAAGAGTATTTGTTAAAGAGACGAAGATCGATGGGGGAGATAAAAGTTGGAGAGGTATCCAAGAACTAGCAAACGGAACCCTGGCTGACTCCCTGCAAGATTTACTGATGATCTCAAAAGTACAGAGTGGTATCGAGGGATATATACTCAAACAGAAGGCCTGCATTTAACTGTGGACTTAGGATAATATGACGAGTATGTAGTTGTACTCACTGCTGCGTATTCTCCAGCTTGAGAGTTGTGTCCAAAGATGTAGAAGAAGGAGCTTGGGTTTGCCTTGGAGTGGAAGTTGGCCGTTTGCACCATTGGAGCAACGACCCTTGCATCACTTAGAATGTCCAGGATTGCATCTCGATGTGTGTCGGCTGCTGATCTTCCGGCATCCAGCTCAAACGAGCTATACCTGTGTGGACCAAAAAATCAATAACTTGTGCATCATGATACTATGTGAAATAAAAATGTATTTGATTGTACATGGGAATTAATTATGAAAAGCGTTCGTTCATCCTCTGTAAGTCAATATTACTAGAATAAAGAGTGGCTTTAAATTTGCATCGGTTTTCAAACGAATTATTTGACAATTATTTAGTGCGAACTCATGGTTTTAACTTACTCTTTAAGTGTGGCTGCTAGGGCGATATCTGGCCGATACTCGTATCTTGCTCGAGTATACTCTCTAAGCAAGGCATCTCGCTCGCTCTCCAACATTCCATGTGCCAATGCAACGGCACCAAGAAGATGGTAGCTCTCCAGCTCAGTACACCCATAAAGAAGTTCATACCTGCAAAAATAAATATCATGACATAAGTAGACTGCTGTTAGCTCGTACATTCCTAAAACACATCTATGAACCAAAAAATTATATTTTTTATTACTTTTTTTACGTAAACCCATACAAAACAATACTGACAGATGGTTGATGATGATGCAAAGAACACTGTGGATTCTATAGCGCTGCATTTGGAGGTGAAACCGGCAACATCATAGACTACAATCGGCATTCACGCATCATGCATTAATTACAGGAATTCACTGTGAATGAAGTGATGTTCACGGGACGACTTTTGTCGACCGTCAGTTTTAATTAATAAAGAAAATTTAGAAAACGAAAACCGAATACTCGTACATAGTACAATAATCGCAATGTTAATGGTTTGGTCAAGTAAATTTACATAATTAAAATAGTAAGTGATCAAGTTCAGCTGAATAAACACCGTTATTAGCTTTGCGTAATTATGAATAGTATTTTTTAATTATACACATTACTTCTATTATGGTATGTTCGCCTATGATTATTTTGTACCTACAAATAGTGTTTAGGTGAGTGTACATCTAATAAGTCTGTGAGTGATATCAAAAATAGCATATATGGACTCATTTCAAACAACACACTTAATACGACTCTAAAATAAGATAAAACGAAAAAAAAGGTACTTGTGATTAAGTACGAAAGAAAAACAAAGAAATAAAAAAAGCAGCCGAATGTCCCAATGCTCATCAAACAGACGACTCCAACAAATTATTCTTCCAAATAAATTCCCGTAGTTCAAGCCTGAATTGGGCTTCCCTTGCGTGGAATATATCAACATCCGAGGTGATGTGGTTGAACAGTGTGATTCCTCTCTCAAAAGGCGTAGTCTCTGGCAGGTTAGTGTTATTTCTTGGGAGAACGAACAATCTGTACCTTCTTATCATCAGATAGTTGTCAAGGGGATATAATGACCTTTCGTTGTACAGGCTTGAAGTATTTGGTTATAAGAGGCAGCTATTTACACCTTGTCTCATATAACGAATTTGATTGAACGAGAACGGCACTTATAACGAACATTTATACTAGTAGAAAAACGGTAAAGAAAAATAATATTGTATTCGTGAATAAAATGAAAAAAAATATGCAAAGTATGCTGTCTTGGTAAGCCTGCAAGATATCGCGCTTGTTGAGCATATTTTGTAGTGATGCACTTTCAGTTTGCGCTCAGAATATTTTTCAGGGATCACGGTATATATATATAAACAAACATTTTATATTTTATATATATTTCAGGGATGAAAGGGGTGCTCCAAATCGCATTAGTTTCTAAAGATGATGCAGAATCTGCGACGGGTGAGCTTCCAAGAGAGTCCTTCAACAGCCTTCGCTGGAAGGTTGGCAGTGCAGTGTTTCAGGATTTTCGCAAAAATATTAATTTCATTGCAACTTTAAGTGATTGAATAAATTCAAAATGAATAAAGAATTTATAAGAGACCATGAAATCTATTATTCATTAAAAATAAAAGAAAACAGTATTTTGGGATGTTTGGGCGTCGGGCTAATAATCAACTTCAAAATAACCCAAAATTGTCTCGGATGTTATAAATGCTGTCAGTTCACGTTCTCGGCTTGGATGTTTTTGGGAACCATATACGTTCCCAGGCGGACTTTCGGATGCAGAGATATTTTGAGTCTAGCAATGGACAATTGTATCTAAAAGAACAAAATGACAAAAATTTGTGGCATGCATATGTTCTAGATTTGAACCGCATATGAAAAGAAAGAAAAGAGGTATTGTAATGTATTGATATCAGCTTGATATAGCTCTTTAAGGCCGATGCCGTAAAGCCTCGACAAATGATCTTTTGTCTATTATCTCTCTTCTCTTGTCTATGATCTCCATTCCTCTCGGTCCTCCCCAACCCTTTTCAGCTCAGCATAAGCGCTACAATTCAACGTTACGGGCGACGTTATTGACGAACAAACGAGTAATATGTGAAACAGAAACAAGTGTTTGTATTGTGAACCTGATCCTGCATCCTTCATCAAGTAAACTGATGTCCTAAATTGAAGAGGACAATATCAGTATTTACTACAAAGATAAAAGAGAGAAAAAAAATATTTGTGCCTCACATGTGTATATTTATTAAAGTTTTATTTTATTTCTTAAAAGAAATTCACACAATTGTTAATTTTCAGAAATCAATGTTGTAATTCAAGCAATTTTGTAATTCATACAATATACCTGTAAGAACGTTTTTTGTATATCCAAAAAAAAATGTTTTAAAGAACGTGACGGTAATACTTATAACCAACTTTCGATATTTACTTGTATGCGTTATAACAACAAAAAATTAAAATACTGATCAATAATTTACAATAAAAAATTAATTAAGTAAATAATAGTCTTATTTGTTATGTTATTGTTTACTATATATAACGTGATGAAAGATTTCATAAAGTAATACCAAATAAGTGATTACATCCAACTGAAAACTATTTTTCAGAAATCACAGCCTGCCTCTGATTATGCAAGTCTCTAGTACAGAACATTTTATACGGTACACTTGTACGAAATATTTCTGTCTGTACTCCATACATTTATAAAGCCAACTTCGTCAGGTTCATACAAGGAGTTATGTTTACAAAATTGCGATTTAACATACATCGTTAAGAAAAATTGTCTGCATTTATTTTAATGGATTTGTAAAATAATCTCAATACCCTAATATTTATTTATAGCTCATCAATGATTCGTATTAATATTTAACAATTATTACGTTTATATATAAATATATATACAGCTTACAACGAGCGCCATTTTTGAATAATGTGCATCAATAATACAATACGAGTTCATTTTGTTACTCAGTGAGCAAAGTAAATAGCACTGGGATTCATTATCATCATCATCAGCCCATATGCGTCCACTGTTGAACGTAAACCATCCGCATGAGTCTCCATCCTCTTCGATCCTCCGCCTTACGCATCGAGGTCACTCCCGCTATACTTATTTTGTCGTCAATCTATCTTCCAGGGGATGGCCAACGCTTCGTTTGCACTGAGATTAAACATTGATTATTGATTGAGCGTTGATTACAAAGATTCGTGGTCGAAATCGACTCTAAGATTGCTATCATTAAATTTTTGACGGCAATAAAACAGAACTCTATCATTATAAGATCCGTCAATTTCGATGCTAAAAATTCAACACGTTCTGGAAGGCCATTTGTAGCTGATGAAGACACAATAAAGGCATTAATTAATGCAAACCAGCACAAAAAACGAGAAAATAAATTCATCGAATCACCTAGATTAAGGCCACCCTGCGGCTGAACATGTGGAGAAACGCAACTGAGGGGAATACTTGGATTGCCCCGAAAGAGGACCCAGCCCCTGGACATGACCAGGGGTGGAATATATGGAGGTTCCTTAACAGACTTCGGACCGGAGTGTGCAACACGAAGACACAAATGAAATCCTGGCAAGCCTGCGGCGTGGAGCAGACCCTGTCACACCTTCTGGAGTGAGCGCTGTGCCCGAATAGATGCACCCAGGAAGACCTGATGATGGCCGGGAGTAACGCCATTGACGTCGCACACTTCTGGGCAGACAGGATCTGACCCTGTTGTTTCCGACACGATTATATATATATATAAATATATACCTAGATTAAAAATGTATTATGTTGCTTAACATCTTAAGGTCAAAACGAATTTACCTTACAAACATAAAATATACCTTTAATGCATACTTCGGAATGTGCTTATAAAAAAAGAACACTTATATGTCACATTGAGTCGTAATAAAAGATTGTGATTTAACGACACATTTTAATCGCTTGTGTACATTAACAATCAGCTTGCTTCATTACTTGTATTTGATAACAGTAATCTCTATAATCTGGTGATGCTTATTTTTATATATGATATTCTTAGGATTAAAAATATTAATGTTTATATATTATAATAAACACGTTCGACTTGTTTTTATTTTATGTTAACTCAAACAGAAGAATACCGAATACTATTTTAGAAAAATTTCATGTGTTGATTCGTTGACGAATGCCAATTTTAAGTATAGCAATTCTACGATTATACATTTGAAATATTGATCTGAAAATTTCATATACCACAGCCGGGTATTCGCGCATCGTACATTTTTACGACGACTTATTATAAATAGCAGGTTTCACGAGACGACTTTCAACTTCCAGCACCTTCTTTAGCCTCGCCTTTTCTCATCATCTGGGGTCGGCTCTCCTTGTGAACGTTCGCCATGTCTGTCTGTCCTGAGTTGCATTCTCGGTCAAACCCAGAGTTTTCAGATCCCTGTTTACAGTTGCAGTCCAGGTTGCCTGTGGTATTCGAGGTCTTCTTCTCAGCTAGGGTATGTTGAGAGCTCTCTTCACCATGTAGTCCTCATCTCTCCGTATCACATGCCCATACCATCTTAGGCAGCTTTCAACTTCCAGCACCGTTTTTTATAAATAGGTTTTGACTGATTTTAACTAGTAAGAGTATTATTGGCTCACCAAAACATAATTTGCTTTGCATTCGTCATAATACTCATATATTAAACTTGATAATTTAATACATACCCAAATTAAATATCGTTTTTGAAATAAATGATTATTTTCTTGTTATGATCATGGCATATTGTAAATAAAAGAAAAGGCATTTGCTTACTACACTAAAAGTCATCGGTTTGATCCCCGACAAAGATTAACATTTTTTTTTTAAATTACATTAAAAAATCACAAATGAGAGAAAATTTGATACCTCGCCCATTAAATGCCAGTCTTAGCCTATCAATCTAAATTTATGGTACATAAAAAACGCCACGTGAACACTACCCAATCGAAATGAATGCCCAAAAAATGGTTGATGCATAAATGCCGAGTTGTAGTAAATAAAGTTGGCGGATGAAAACTCAACATACAGCTCTTAGCCATACATAAAAATGGTAAGCGTCATAGAATCCACTGAATAAATTTGATCTTCACTGTCAGTTGGTATTCTACTGAATGTATTTAAATAAAAAATATAAATTTATGTTAATTTATATACAATGTAGTTATAATGGTAATTAAATTAATAAAGAGTCGACTAGTATTATTTTTTTACAAATTGTTTCGTGTATCAATGTTAATAGTTTTTTTAATTACTGTAGATTAAAAACAATGATGATAAAATGTATTGTATTATCACGAAAAGAAATGTTTTCTCTATGTAAACATATGCAGGAGAATAGCGTCAGAGTGAAGTGGCTGCCTTATCAGTGGAGTTGTGTGATAAATATTAGGTTGTTCGGAATGTAATTTCATTGTTTTACGAACAAGACGACTCAATTGTATTTTTTTACCGTCAACTTTACCCACCAACCGAATAATTATTATAAAAGTTTGACAGCTAATATAGTAAGTTTTGCTTGTGAGACAGTACGTTTGATTATACGTAGTAATTTTCTATTGGTGAATTTTTAAATATGGAATGTGTAAAACACTGTTTTAGGCAATTTAATTATTTTACTATACAAAAAAGAACATGTTGTTATATTAAGAAACAAGGCATTTATATAATTTTACTATACAAAGAGAACATGTTGTTATAGTAAGAAACAAGCAATAATTGATGTGAACTGGCGAAAAATAAATATAGTACGGGCAAAAAAGGAATGAAAACAATTATTTCTGTACTTTTTAAAAGTATGTACAGTCGATTCCGCTTAGATCGGGACAGTATTAATGGAAGTTACCGTTTTTTGGGACAAGTCTCAAAGCCGATGAAACCAAACCAAAAAACCAATAGTAAATTTATATATTTAATCGGGACATGTACGGGCAAAAAAGTGAAATTTAAGTTTCTTATATTAAACTATGAAGAGTTTTCAAAAAACCAATAACAATATATTTAACCATGTTATTGGGACGATGAGTTTTCAAGAAATGAAGACATGTTACGATGTGAGGATTCAACTGGAGAAGGTATTAAATCAAAATATGAAAAATTAGATGAAGATGACGATGGTGATGATGAGTCACCTGTGCCTGTGACTAACAAGGAGGCAAAAAAATGTATGTTCGTGTTACAGCGTTATTTTATGCAGGAAGGAAATGAAGGGAGCCCTACATCCGCACTGAATATCAGTGCTGATTTTCTAGAAGTGAAATGTTATGAAAATGAGTATATAAAATAAAATTATTGAAAAAAAATGCCTTGTTTAATTTAAAGTGTATTACTGGTTAATGGCCTTAGTTGCCAAAACCAAATAAACGATTTAAAAAAATGTGAAATTCGCTTAATTGGGACAGCCGCTTAATTGGGACAAAATGCCCAATTCCCGATGTGTCCCAATTAAGCGGAATCGACTGTATATACAATAATAATAAAATAACACTTATATGTATTTAATTTTTTTAAATAATCAAATAAATAACAAGAGTAAATAAAATATTGCCTATTGTAGTTTAAAAGTATGATAATCAAGCTAGCGCTTAAGTTAACGAACTGGTTTAAGAGTTCAAGGTTCCAGGTTCAAATTTTGCTCAGGTCATCGGCTTCATAGAATTCTGGTTTATCAATAGTAAGGTAGTGTCTTAGGACCACATGCTCCGTATTGGAAAAATTATGTACAATTTTATAAGTTTCAATTAACAAGGCGTATCAGTCACACAATAATATATTATTATGAATGAGGATTACATGACGCTTACCATTTTTGAAATGCTTAATGATCATTTATTTTTTATTGAAGCTTGAAAAATATAAGAAACATTTTCTGCATGTTTGCAAATATTGTAATTATTTATTTATAATTTTTATATAGTTATCATATGAAATATTAAATAAAATTAGATCAAAGACAATATTACATTATAAGCGTGGTTCTCGTACAATTACCGGTTATGCAAAATTGAGCGTGGAAAAAAAAGATGGCTGACCGACTGCTGTTTAACGTTTGTCGTTGGTTGAGTTGAGCGATTCCTCAGGATCAAATGGTTTCAGGCTTCGGATACGGCGGACTGATTGCCCGATATCTCTAAATGTGATTAACAAACACCGAAATATGTCTCGGTTTCTGCAGTTGCCATCGCTACAAATCTGTGGCCTCCTCCTCTGGGGGCTACCGGGAACCATAAATTATGTTCTCAGTGACGTCCGAAATATGCTTAACAGAATTTGTTCTAACCATATACTCCTGGTATAGAACGTACATAGAAAAAGGATTAATTGGGCACTTGACCATGAGCTAGCTCCATGAGAGTACTTTTTCGTCTTGGGATGCCGATATAGCTGCATACCAAAAAATTATGGTGACTTATTGATCCAAATTTGAAATGGATATAGGAAGAAAAATAATTAATGAAAAATCGTCACGTGATCATAATACAGATGTAACAAAGCATTTTTTTAGCCGATGAACAAGAAGCCTCCATAGCTCAGGGGTTAGAGCACTGGTCTTGTAAACCAGGGGTCGAGAGTTCAAATCTCTCTGGAGGCATGTTCAGAAAACATTTTTTTTACATTAAATTTAATTACTACTTAAAATGTTCTTAACTTGTAATTTTACATGACACAAGAATGATTTTATTGAAATTTATTTATTACAAGAAAAACATAAAATTTGCTCGTTATTAATGAATAATATAACTGCCGGGTTTTTCATGCAAAAAATAGTTAAAATACATTACTTCATTAAAATAATATAAATTATTTTTTAATACATATATGCTTTTTATACTTAAATAAATATATTTTTAAATCCTTTATTTTAACATACGCCAGCGGGTATAGCTAAATGGTCAAAGCGTTTGCTTTACAAAGCCAAAGGTCTTGGGTGCGATTCCCGACGAAGATTTAATAAAAAAGGAATTTTTAATCGACATCTGAGCTCTAAAATACCCCTGTTTGGTTGGCATTTAATCCCTCACCCGTAAAATGCCATTTATAGCCTATTAATTAAAATTGGTGGTGGACAAAAGTCGACCCGTGAAGACCACCCATTCATAGTAAATTCCTGTAATAATAAGGATGATGTGTGGATCTCGGGCTGTATTCTATGACGTTCGCGGATCAACAATTCACATGCAGCGCTTAGCCATATGCAGAATGGTAAGTGTCATAGAATTCCACAGATGAGACTTCAGAATGACTATCACCATCTGTCGGTATTTTCCTGTATGTGCTTACAAATAAAATGACCAGCGACGTGTAATGCAAAGAACATGTTTGAAAATGTTCGTGGTTCGAATCTTAGAGGCTGTCGTTTATTTTTTATTAAGATTAATATCACGAAAGATCATGTTAGCTATGAGTGATTATCAGTAAATTATTAAGTTGAACAAGAATATATACACTTATATATTTATATCTGCTTCAATCACTATATGTAATATATTACTTAATTACGTGAGTACACGTTTTGAATAATCCAAAATGAATTGCTTTGGTTAGGTTTGGTTTGGTTAGCTTAAATTAAGCTAGCGTGTTGACCGATACGTTTAATAACGACAAATCGCTTTAATAAAATACCTATAACCGGGTCGATATATCATTGAAAAGTGGCTACAAATATTTAAAACATAACTTTTAATAATAAATTAGTTCATATTATTATAAGAGACATCATAAGCAGCCTTAAGGTACAAAAAATGTACTTTTGATTTAATAAAACCCAATAAACATTACTTCTCAATGTAAAACCAAACATTTTATACGTTTGTCTCATCAATTAAATTGTTGAAAAATAAAATGATAAATAATAATGTGTGTCATAGAGACATCAAATGTGTGATTTTAGCATGGAAGCACTCATTCTACGGGAAATGAAAAATTTTCAACGCAATATTAAGATTTAATTTTGGTAACAAAATTTGGAACAATATTTGAATTTTGATTTTCGAATATGTTTGGTTTTTTTTTCAGAAGCGTTCAATTGTTTTTGTGAGTGACGTCAATCTCTCCAATTTACGTATTTTCTCCAATAAATTAGATTTACCTGAGTATCGTGGTGTTATTTTGGTATTAATTCATTAGTTGTGAATGATTAAAAATTTTGAAATTGTAATTATTTCTTATACAATGAAATAAAGTGATTTTCAATCTGAAATGTAAGTAAGATTCATCAGCACGCAAATAAATGAATGATAGTGATAAAATTTATAATAATTATAAGGTAATTTTATTTCTAGATGTATAGTATTTTTCATAGGTATTTTTTTTTGTAATTGTACGTTTCAGACTCTTTAAATACGTCATAATAATAAAAAATCTAAATTAACAACTTTTTATAAAATTAATAATGCATACTTCTTATCCTTTTCTATACATGAAACATAAAACTCCCTCATTTTACAGATAATAGGGATTTTAGTAATTTATTTATTCGTACTAAAGTGTCAAATTTATATAATAAATTTTTGCTTATTCTATTGTAATAACGTTGAATTCGTGTTTATTTATTTTTAAATTATTTTTCAAATTTTTAAAATAAATTCACGTAAATATCTCATTTGTGCATTAACTTAAAATAATATTTGTCATAAAAAAGTCTTCTTTCGTCTACTGTTGAACGTAGGCCTCCCGCATGAAACTCCATCCTCCTCAATTCTCTATTATCTGCATCTATGCTACGCCAACTATTCATCTCATTTCGTCACTTCATATTGCAGAGGGCCAACCAACGCTCAGCTTTTAGACGCCACTCTAACACTTTTCTTCCCCATCGACCGTCGTCTCTTCAACATATATGTCACATTGCCACATGAGATTGCCTATACTTTAGGTAGCCTCCACTACTTGAGTTCTACGTCGGTAAAGACGTGGGGCGCACTTGACGTCTAGTGAATGGGACATTTGGCGGACTGGACAAATGGTGCACTGGATGTCACTCTGACCTGACATAACCTAACTTATAGATTTGTCCAGTGATCGTAGAGTCCAGAGATTCATAGGTCTAGTTAATGATATAAATAAGCTTAGGTAAGGTTGGGTTAGATTGGCGAGACATTCAGTGCACCAGTTGTCCCATGAACCAATTGTCTGGTGCAACAGACATCCAGGGCACCACACGCCGTTACCGATGCGTCATTGAATTAATTGCTTGGAAACGAAATGCGGCGGAACCCTTTTAGACACTCCGAGTATGGATTTCTTAATGGCACGTTGGATAAAGCATTTTATATCGTTCGTGTTAATAACCTTTGATACAATCTTGAATAATACGAAATTATATATGAACGTAATATTATTAATTATAATTTCATCATGCTTTAATTAGGCGTAGGAAATCCTATACTACGTAATATAGTTTTCATATTATATTCAAACTAAGGAACTTCTTTGGCGCTGACAGGATCAAGATAGATTAATATACGTAATTAACCACACTCAAGTGAAATGTCTAAATTCGCAAAATTAATCCTAGGCATGATATATTAATTGTATTATTTACTATACTTAGTTAAATTTCTATGATATCATAATACTCGCATCATACGTTAATTTCAAAATGTATAAATTAAATTATTGAATAGCTAAAGCAGTGGTTATCAAGCGATGGGAAATGAAAGAATTTAAGAGATTCTAAATTACATATTTTTTAGAAATCTTGGTCACTGAAACCTGTGTCCAAAAACACAATACATGTATCTCTTAGATCATCTTTTACAACATGCTTATTATTTTTGGTTTATGCTCGATCAATATAAAGTGTCATCTATACACGGCCTGTGTTTTTTAACGTAAGCACATACAAAAGAATCCCGACAGATCGTGATGCTTTGGACAATTATTTATTAATTTCCTTCAATAACATTACAAAATATTTTTACATATTAATTCATTATTGAAGTATTTACATAAAAGTGTGGCCCTGTAAATTTATTGACACATTTACTGTCAATGACCTGTAATGCTGTTCCAGATATCTGATATGTGTGATTATATAACCCATATTCAGGGACATTCATTGAATCAAGGTAACCAACTAATCTCCCGTAGTAAAATCCTCGCAGAGACGACTAAAGAATTGAGGTGAGTCGAGGGCTAAGGCTTCCTCACTTTAATAAATATAAACGTAATAAACTATTATGTGATGGTTACTTTGAAAAATGTCTCTTTATACGGGTTTTGAGTAAATTATCTTAAGCCAAGGAGCGACTCTGTATAAGGGTGTATAACTTTTATCATGTTAAACTAAGCGCTGCACGCGGATTATTGATCCATCAACGTCATAGACTATACAGCTTGACAATCATGCATCGTCCATTTATTGCAGAAATTCACCATGAAGTGCTGTGTGTTAAATTGGTGGACAACTTTCGTCGTTCATAAATTTTAATAAATAGACTATACTGTCATTTTACAAAATGAAAGCATTAAAAAGCATTTGATAAAGTAGATTGGGCGAAGTTCTTCGATGTTATGAAATAAATGGGAGTAAAATACAAGGAACGAAGACTCATATTTTCACTTTACAAAGAAGAAGCTGCCATAATATCACTTGGAAATGTCCAAAAGTGACAGTGAGTACCCATGTGGCAAAAGAAATCGCACATAAAGCTTATGGATTATCGTTTGACTAATTCTCGGAATTTCCTGGAGAGACCACGTCACGAATAATGTGGTTCTCAGGATAATCAAGGAAGATAGGCACCTAATAAGAACCATCTCAAAGAGGCGAGCCCGATGGATTGGTCACATCATGCGCCACGATGGTCTTCTTCAGTAGAAACTGTAGAGGGCGCCCTGGACGGGAGTATTTGTAGGTATTCGAGGACATGAATTATAGCGCTAATGTTGAGCTGAAAATGGTTGCGGAAGACCGAGGAATGGAAATCGAGATGATTGTGATGACAGAAGATTCTGTTGCTGCAAACCAATCCACCTGATTGATACTACGAAGAAGATTCAACATGAAGTTTTAAATTTTATCGGTTTTCAGACATCACTCTAAAACACAAACCTTTCATTATTTCAAAATGAATGAAACATGACTTACACCACTTTTATAGCTATGCGCACAATTATCGTAATAAATGCACTTGTCGAGTCATTCAATGATATTTGACCGGCCAAAGAGTCATGTTAGGTCTCCTGCCCCGCGATCATTATGACATTATAATGCGATATAACGTAATCGTAGGAATAATTCAGGAATTAATCCAAGGCATTAGTTGGGACACGAGGCCGGCTGATTTAGTATTCACGGCGGATGTGCAAGTCCCCGGGATCACGAGTTTTGCGCTTACTGGGCATCCTGAAAGACATTAGCTTCAGGAAGAGTGCCCATGCTTTCAATATTTCCTGAAACTAAAACACTAACTTCATTAACACTTATTTCACTGCAGTGCCTCAGGCATGTTGACGGAGGCGTGAGTGGATGGCTTCCATGCCATATGTATAAGGAAGCGTTGCACTTCTCTGTGGGCGTTCGCGGCAGTCCCAACGCAATAGTTGCTGTGTGGGCGGATAGGTAGGACTCCTGGTTGGATGGGCACTGGATACGTCTTCACGTAACCATCCAGCGGGGATCTGGTGCACTCACTGAGTAGTAGTCGTTAAATTTGTTAAATGTTATTTATTACCATGTATTTTCTTGTTATATGTATGAAATTGATTTTTTTATGGCTCTGGTGGCTGAAAAAATTAAATTATTTTTATTATTAAGAAAAACTAGTCAAGACAAGCTTACTCAAAATATAATAAAGTAAAGGGCGTTTCCGAGTACACCTAAATAATAAATAATTATTTTAAAAATTTAGTTTCATATGATTTCCCTAAGAGTTATACAACCAACTCACTATAGCCTTTTCAGAGTGGTGCAAAAAAGCCTCGATATACGATCTTGTCTCTTGTTTTTGTTAGATCGTCTGACTCGTACATACATAAATGTTAGTCTAAGTTTTAAATGTAAGTAGTTTTATAAAAAGTGGCGTTTTTATGAGCCATTTTATATATTTGGTTTTGACAGCCGCTGCATATATGGGAACGAGTTAGTTTTATATATGGCTGCTTTGTAGTTTTCCGGTGCTGTGACTGACACGACGCACCGGTGGCAGTCTCCGTCTGGGCGCCGTCAGGTAAGCAGCATTGTCTTAGTCCTGGGAGAGGGTGACTGAATTTTGTCAGTCTTTTTTGTTTAACGTAAAGTTAATGTCAAATGTGCTTCTCGATGAGGTCTTTGCTATAACGAGTTGCTGCTCCTCCATCCACCACGCATCCCAATGACACACAACGATCTTGCACCTGCTTTAACCCGATGGTTGCCAGAGACGAGATATCTCGGCAAATTGCACATTACCCGTATGTCCAGAGACGAGATATCTCGGATGCACTTTTGGTGGCGTATTTTTGCGCCGTATTTACTTTTATTGACAATCATATAAAAACGGAACACACAACTTTAATAATGAAACTTCAAAAGTCAATGCGGGATATAGTATTTGGTAAGTCAATTTAAATTTAATAAACACCACAAAAAAAATATTTTACACAACATTTATTTTGACAAAAAATATTTGGCCTGATAAGCACTGTGGCGTAATTTATTTGCGGCTATGAAAAGGTTAATTATATGGGGGAATTAAAAACTGTTTTTGAAAATATTCATATTGTGTAAGGTGGAAAAGCGGATAGTGGTAGAACAATCCAGAATTCACCGGTAGCATTTAAGAAAAAAATGGAAAATGGCAGTTTATGATGGACACTTTACACCTGAAACTTTGTATTGAACTGACTGAACTTCGATAGCGTGTAAAAAGATTGCCTATCATATATAATGTAGAGGCATCTTTTTTTGCTTTATATTTACTTTAAGAAGTAATTCTAGATTGCGTTAGTATTTAAAAATAATCAATTAATAATCAAGCTTTGGTAAAGTTTTGCTGCGAAGTCACCCCAGTCTATGTTAGACAAAACAAAGCTCCCGTCGTGCGCTTTTGTGTGTAAAATGTATGAAGCCGGTTCAGAACTTAGATAGTTGCGCGTGCGCGTTAGTGGAAAAAATAAATAAATTTATTTAGGACGTTGCAGTCTTAGGGTGGTAAAAAGATAAATTATGTTGATAATTTGTAATAAAAAATAGCATTATATTCAACCGAATAAATGTACCATCTAGGTTTTTTGAACGTTACTCAATAAAAAATATTTTGCCTTTTCAGTGCAGCCGTTGTATTTAATATTAAATTGTTTGAAAGTAAGTTTTTTACGTTTTTTACGACCAATGTTCCGGAACCAAGGTCGCGGTCCCGAAATTACAGCATCAGCTAAATGGTGATGCCGGAATACCAAGGTTCCGGCACTGAGGATAAGACCAAAGACCGGAGTTGAGTTGGTACTAATTTATTTGATTCGAGACCCCTTTTTATACCCTATTTTACAACATGAGTAAGCATTCATAAAAGTAATATTAATACATTGAATGTCATACACCGCACATTTCTCGATACCTTTTTTGGTCCTTGATCCCTTCAATCCACATAGAGTGGCAGATTATTGGGATGGTCAATGCTCCGTATCGATGCGTAAGCATTCTGTATTAATATTATTATTAATACATAGAATTTCGTACACCGAAAATTCCTTGACACTTTTTGTTTTGGACCTTGATTCTCTCAATTTACATAGAGTGGCAAAATGCTCTTTGTCATACCTGACTCTTATATCAAACTTTCATAATAACATTTACTTTAAAGACTTTTGGATGCTTAATACAACAAAGTAATGTTTAAAAATAATTTTTTGAACACACAACAAAAGACTTAATTATTTTTTTCACATACATTTTCACACTTAATTTAAAATGACTAATAAGCATAATCATTTTATTTTATGACAGTTTATAAAGCAAAATTTCTAGTGAAAAACATAAATTGTATGGACGCAGTAATTTTTGTTTAGTAGTTTCAAATATGAAATGTAAAAGGCAGCTTTTCCTGCAAAGTAATAATAAGGAGCAGCTCAACTCGTTAACATATGCTTTTTAAATAAAAACGCGAAGCTTCAAAATGATCGATAAAAACGAAAAAAAAAAGATAAAAATGTCTTCAATATTTGACATATCTTTTTTATATCCAGCTTTCATATGTCACATTAAAAATGAAAACGCTTCGATTTGTTATCAGATTTAGTTTGAAAACTCGATGCATATTCATATTATGTGGACACAAATACGGCGTCTAGATATTGTAAAAAATATGAAATCCCTGAGTAAACAACGTAATCGACTGTAAGCTTTGGTGACAAACAGAGCATTGAAATGCGATTACTATCGGAATTTTTCGTGGAGAACGCGTCTGGTTGCAAGCTAGGATTTAGACTGAAAAAATTCTGTAACATAAAAACAAATATTGGATGCCAGCAAAAACATCTATGGATCACCGCCAATTGTAAGCCACGTGTCTTTGAATTCAAATACCTCTTAATACCAAATGATTTTCTTATCCCTTTCGTTATGGCTCGGTGGAATACAAATTATACTCTCAATACGCGTGAACTTTTCAAAACATTTTTTGTTGTTGCTAAAAACTAATATTTAAAGCATAAATGTACTATCTGACATATTATATATCACATTGGTTCTTCTATCCTTTAGCTATCAGATGATGCATACAAAACTATTATATTTATAAACGTTCATTATGTAACTCCTCACATGTGGTGGCATTGACACATGTGGTGTACACAAAAATCGCTCCTGAGATGAAACCTAACGATATTTATTAACATGCTTAACAGATTCCTGTAAATAATACATGCAGGTTGATAAAGGGAATGGCTGCACATCCAATTTTCTACCGTAGATGTCATAATGAGTACTGAAAGGAGAAAAACGATGTATCACGTCAACCAATGTCAACGGTCGGAGAATTTTTGACGGCATATATCAACAACTGATGCCAAAGGGTTAAAATAAAAATATGAAATAAAATGAAATATTTTTAACTTGTTACTTTTAATTTTTAATTAAAATGAACTAACAATTCAACAACAACAAACGTATCATAAATTCCCTGGGCTTAGTCTCTGGCGATTCTAAGTCAAGATACATTTGATGTTCCCAGATAGACTTTCTTGGAAAGAGATGTTTATCTAAGGAATGGCAGCTGAAAGTACTGAGTGGCGGCAGTTTCTGATGAAAAAATTTGAGGCAAACGTAAACGTACAAATATTTTAAGGGAGGAACGTTTAAGGCATCTGAAATCCGCTAGAATTGACGTTTTATAATTGGTCAATTTATTGTATAAATTTGTTATGGTCAATTTGGACGATTGGCTTTCAATGATATTGCTGAAACTTCTGTGTTATTATTTGAATTTTATTAATATGATTTGTCATATATATGATTTTCGATGATAAAAGTTTTTTGTACCCTAGCTGCCACTTTTTAAGAATCAAATAAAATCATATACAAGCAATAGAAGCATTAAAAAACTGCCATGGACAATGTAGTGAACAAAACGCATTTATTTTTTTGCAGTTAAAACAATTCATATTTAACTAGGAGTATTATATAGATAACGTCAATATTTCAACGATAAACAACTTCTTCTTCTATATAAAGGACAAATCTGACCTATCCTTGAATACGGTCACCTTTGGAATGGAGCCCAAAAATACCTCCGAAACTGAATTGACTCTGTTCAAAGAAGAGTAATTCGTTTGATGAACAATGACACTCTTATGTCTAACTTGAAATCAATGGAACACAGGAGTAAGATTGTTATCATAGTCTTTTCTACCGTTATTACCACGATCGCTGCTCTTCGGAACTTAAGGAACTTATTCCTCCTGCACCCACCCACAACCCATAAACTCGTCTTACACTTGCCGAACATCCATACACAGTTAATTTGTGTCGACCAAGAATTGGCAAACTTTCCAAAGTTCCTTCCTTAATGCCACCGGTAAGCTATGGAATGCTCTTCCAGCGTCTGTGTTTCCTCCTTCCTACAATCTAGATCTCTTCAAGAAACAGACAAACACGAACACAAGACATGTTTTTCGCATGCAGCGTCCAGCCTCACTGGCTGAGCGTTATAAAGAGCACTCGTCTTGACCGGATGTGCTCTCTTGCATGCGATTACATAAAAATAAAAAAAGTAATTTCTTGGGCGGTGAGTTTTTTTTCTGAAGCTACCTTATGTTGATAAGACCGGAATTTTCATTTTCAATATTCTCATACATAATAGTATGAATACAAGTAAAGCTTTTGTATATCAGTCGATATTATATCTGGATGTTATCTTTGTAAACTATGAATGGGAGAGCGCAATAATTTACGTGAGAAAGCAGAAAAAAAACATTTCCACGCCTAGAAGTCATAAAATAAAACACGCTAGAACGGTTTTGTACAAATATTGTTCCATCTTTCGGAATAATTCAGTTTATTTTCGTTTTGCTTTCAATTACACTATTCGAAAAATTTATGGAAATGGCAAAAAACGTGATATTCGAGTTTTGGAAATGTTATTTTGTTTATTATATGACAATAAACACATCGCACAATTAAGTTGTGTAAAATAGTGTTTCATTTTTTATATAAATATGTATATTTTTTATGTGAGCATACAGGAGAATACCAACAGATGGCGATAGTAATTCTGAAGTCTCATCTGTGGAATTCTATGACGCTAACCACGGTCCATATGGATACACGCTGCATGTGGAGTGCTGATCCGCCAACGTCATAGGCTACAGCCCGAGATTCACGCACCATCCTTATTATTTCGGGAATTTACTATGAATGGGTGGTCTTCACGGGACGACTTTCGTCTACCACCAATTTTAATTAATAGATTATGACTGGCATTTTACGGGTGAAGGATCAAATTCACACCAACCGGGGTATTTTAGAGCTCAGAAATCGATTAAAAAACCTTTTTTTTAAATCTCCGTTGAGGATCAAACCCACGGCCTTTGGCTGTTATGTAAACACATAGTTTTATTTTTTATTTTAATCTCCGTCAGAGATCGAATCCACGACCTTTGATATGGTAAGCATACGCTCTAACTCTAAGTATTACTCACCGGCGTTAAGATGTCAGAAATACGGAAGAAAAAAAATTAGTTGATCGGAAATCGATAAGACCAACAGAAAAAATAGTATTTTATCTATTATTACTTGGATTGCTCCAGAAGGGGCCTAGCCCCTGGACACGACCAGGGGTGGAGGTATATATATGGAGGTCCCTTAACAGACTTCGGACCGGAGTATGCAAGACGAGGACACAAATGAAAGCCTGGTTGTTGTAGCGGACCGACTGAATGTGACTGCGGCGTGGAGCAGACCCTATCACACCTTTTGAAATGTGTGAGCGATGTCCGAGTAGCTGCACCCAGGAAGACCTAATGATGGTCTCGGGAACACCATCGACGTCGCCTACTTCTGGGCAGGCAGGATCTGACCCTGTTGTTTCCGACACGATTATATATATATGTTACTTTTACAATTTAAAGGTACATACGTTTAAAAGTACATTAGTGCATACCTTAATGTCTAAACGCCGTTCATAGTGTACATCACCTGTTTTAAGCCCTTTATGACTGAGCAGGTAAAAAAAAATTCAACAAAGACGTTGTTTAAAAAGCTGTTCTTACCTCTCCAAGAGAAGCGATGCAAAGCTGCTTCGTAGAGGAAATACGTTCGTTTTCCGGATGCAAAAAAATCATGTGTGAATCTACTGCATCAAACAATAGCTGCATGATCAGGTTTTCTAACTATGCAATATATATTGACGAAAAATTTCATTAGGTAATCAATGGAAAACAAAAGCTTTCCTTTTCATATGCCCCTCGTTTTTAAGGCTACAAACTAAGGTGCTTAGCCGATGCATCCTCCCTGTATTTACTCATAGCGCAGAGACGTGGAATCTGACAGCAAGTCTTACTCATAAAATAAAGGTCACCCTTCGTGATATAGAGAGATCCATGCTCGGAGTGTCACTAAAAGACATAATCCGAAACGAGGAAATACGCAAAAATACTCAAGAAGTGGATGCTACCCAAAGAATAGGCACACTGAAGTGGCAGTGGGCAGGACATCGAAGAGATGTCGATGAGGAAGAAAAGTATTGTAATGGCCCCCAAGAACTGGCAAACGAAGCATTGGCCGACCCCCTGCAAGATAGACTGACGACATAAGAAGAATAGCGGGAGTGACCTGGATGCGGAAGGCGGAGGATCAAAGAGGATGGAGACTCATGAAGGAGGCTTACGTTCAATAGTTGACGGTAAAGGCTGATGATGATGATGATTCCCCGCGTACATAATGTTTCAGTAATAAGAGTTATAATTTTCATGGGTTTTCTTACTTGCTGAAGAGATCTTTGTAGACTCCCATGACCTGGGCTGGTTCGTTGGGTATGACCGAGCCGTCGATAATGGGTCCGAAGGGTGTCATATATTTGGGCGCAGACACGCGAATTGCCATGATCTCAGATAACCTGAAAGAGATTCCATGATGAAAAAAGGAGCGATAAATTTTCATGGTAAATCCAGTGATATATTGTCAAAGTGATAAAAGAGATATTTAAATTATTTTTCTTAAAAACCTTAAAAAGGCACTTTTATTGAAGTGTATTCTTTTACATTTTTTTATATTAATTTTTAAAAAGTTTTTTGTACCAATATTTCTTGGGGGAATTCCAAATTATCAAATATAAAAAAAAATGTGTAGACTTGATAATAGCTACCTGAAGTAGCAAAAAAATGTTGTACTCCTATAAACAAAAGTGATATACTTGAGTTTAATATTTTTTAATTTAAAGTTGAAATTTTAAAATGAATTATAAAGTACGTGGCTTACATATTTGAAAAATGTACATAGAAAATAATGTAACAATAGAATATTGCAGTCATTTAAAAGACCGATAGTCATTCTATCAGCTATACTCATTTAAGAAATAATAAATTAAATGAACGTTTTTTTTATAAATGGTGATTTTAATTATTGATCATTTTGCAAACATAAAATATTGCAGTTTCTTGATAAAAATATAAATGAAAAAAAACTTTATTAAAAAATTGCATTAAATGATTTTATTGACTGACATAGTAATCGCGCTTTATTTTAAAATATTTACCTCTTCTTCCTAAGACACTCGCCCAAGGCATCTGCAGTAAACGGACAGTTGAGGCTCTGTGCTGCCTGAACAGTGAACTGGAGAGGATTGGTTGTCAGTGACCAGTCAGACAAAGCACTGCCCGACATTAGTATAGCTCGGTGGAACAATCCTGAAAAAATAAAATATAATCAAATAAATAGAAAAAATATTATAGATAAGTTTTTTTTTTATTAGGTTAAGGTCACAATTCTTCTTCTTCATCTTGAAACTCTTTTGATAGACATGTTAATATTCTCCATCAGAGATTACCTAAATTAGCAATGAAACAATGGATGTTTTGATGAAAGCATATTCATAATTATACTGACAATTGGTTATAGTGATACAGATATCTCATCCGTGAACTCTATGAGCTTACTATGTAACATATGGCTAAACTCTATATGTAGAGTGTTGATCCTCCAACGACATCTATTGCTGACTTGTCTGATATTCACGCATCAACTATTTTTTAAAGATATTCACAATGAATGGGTGTTGTTTATGAAGCGACTTTCGTTAACTATAAATTTTTATTATCGGACATTTTATTATATTAATTCTTTCGGAATTTCCTGGAGAGACCACATTACGAACAATGAGGTTTTCAGCATAATCAAGGATGATAGGCACCTAGTAAGAACTATCTCAGAGAGGCGATTGATCACATCACACGCCACGATGGTCTTCTTCACGACATTGTGGAAGTAATGGTTGAAGGAATAAACTGCAAAGGGCGCCCTAGGCAGGAGTATTTGCAGCAAGTATTCAAGGACATGAGTTGCAGTTCTTAAGCTGAGCTTAAGAGGATTGCAGAAGGTCGAGAAGAGTGGATATCGAGATGCAAGATTTTGTTGCTGCAAATCAATCTACCAGATTGATACTACGAAGAAGAACAAAGAAAAACTGTGTTATTTTAAACGTAAATCAAATTTTACTATAACTTTGAGTCAATATTATTAAATTAATTTTGTACGCTCTTACAAGTATAAAGTAAATATTAAGTTGTGAACAACAACAATGTTCACACGTGGGGTAGTTGAACCTGCAAGTGAAGATTCCAGTGTGAACTTTGTAATATTAATAATACACTTATCAACTTCCATAACGTGCTTAAGAATTTCATAGTTCAACTTGAGTGTTCGGAATAGTTCGAGTGAAACTTTAAACTAAGTTTGTAAAAAGTTATGATTCACTACCTGAAGGATTACAATACAATTTAGATAAATTGTACATCATTCCATATTTGCTACTATATAATGCCAGGTGGCCATTCAAATCTCAACCGAGCTTGATTATTTAAAATTTATTTATTTGAATCTAAGCTATATGCATGCCCCTGGTAGGGTTGAGGCACCCCTTAAAGAAAAATAAAAATTTCCAAGAGCATACGGTTGATCATGCAAACCCCATAAAAAAACGACTGAACACTCAAATATTTCTCTGTCACTAAAGCTGCAGTCTATTCAAGTAATCGAGCTCTTGTCCTGTAGGATCCTTGGAACCATCTACGTTCCCATGTATATCTCTAAGTATACAGAGTTCGTGGACAAGGTATAGATAATTTGAGCTTACAGAACTGTAAAAATGGCACTTTTCGGGGTCCAAATGCTCCCAATATGGAGCGGATATAGTACAAAATAAACAAATATATAAAGACATGAATAATTGCCATTTCGATCTGTCAGACGCCATGGCCCTCTCCTTATCCCGTGCTTATTATACCTCCTGAAGATCGGTCCATTAAATTCTAAATATAATTCCTGATTATCTTCCAGGACAGATAAAAACACATTAAACTTGAATACAAAACAGCTGTAGTCCATGCTCTCCTGCGGCATCTAAAGTATATGTTTGTCTCTCTATATAAAGGCTGATTTTGTATCTCTCTCACCTCGTCGTTCCTCATAAAGTTGAACCATTGTACACCCAGTATTCTACAAAAGGTTCTGATTCTGAAACTCATTATACTGCTGCATTGGCTTTGATGATATGTTAAGATTCACAAGATATGTAAGAGTCCCAGGAGCCTGAAGTAATGGCATCTGTAGTACATGCCCTCCTTTGTGTCTTAACCGACTATGGTATATAAAGCTGCTTTGTCTACTCCATAAGTTCATTATTCCTTACAAATTCAAGTAATTGTACTTCCAGTATTCAACACAGGCATATGCTCACAAAATGTATAATGCGTCAGCATTGACTATTATTTAGCTGATAAGATTGGCAAACGCGTGATGATAATACAATGGGTGTTAAATGATCAGGGTTTTTTAACGAGATTGGATGATCAGCCATACGCTCTCGAGGTCTGGACATTTTTTTTTGTCCTTAAGGGGTGGCTCAACCCTACCGGGGGCATGTGATAAGCTTAGATTTAATTATATATATATTTTAGAAAATCAAGCTTGCTCAAGATGCGAACCGACGACATCTGAGTGATAACTGATAAGCAAACGCTTTAACCACTGGACTATGCCGCCCGGTGACACTTGATAGTAAAAAATATAAATGTTCACATCGTTGATTTTATTATTTTTTAATTCAAATAAACTTAAAATGGTTTAATAAAAATAAATAAAAAACGAGTGAACAATAAAAATAATGATTTACTCGTAAAAGTAAATCGAAAAGAAAAGTTTACTCGAAAGCATTATTCCTGAGTATTTGCTTAAATAATTAATATCATTAAAGTTTGTAATATGATAGCTAATACTTTAGTTGAGTAACTAGTTAAAGTATTTACGAGAAAAGAATTCAAACTTTTACTTAAGCTCAGATTCTAGTAGATATAATTAGTTCAGTTAAGTATCTAATGATCTTGCTAACTTAAGTGCAATAGAAAAAATAAACTGTACGCAAATAAAAAATACATTAAAAATAGAAAAACATGAGCAATCATTTTTGTTTATTTAAATTTTAAGTATAGAAAATATTTTTATATTTAAATAACTTATTGGATCAAAAAGATAGCTTTGATGCTCATATCAATTTGCCATACACCATGTACTGGGAATATTTATTGAATCTTACATACTACTTTGACGCTTTGCCCGACCTCAAAGCATGAGTTATGGTAGCATTTCTAAACTTTTAGTTGCTTTCCAATAGTAATAACACAATTTGATATAGAGAGCCAAAGTGCTTTATATGGGAAAAAGTTTCTTTGAAAAAGTGTATATCAGGCAACGAATGAAATTTTTGCTCGTATGAAAATAAGTTACTACGGACAAAATTTTCTGCCATTTCGCGTAGAGTGAATTTCGCTCGACTAACATAAATAAAGTAATATATAAATAAACTTATAAGTAAGCCAAAAACACGAAAAATTTTTCAGTTATATTTATCCCTTTGAAATTATCTCAAGGTCTAATTTTTAAATTTCATTCGTTTTTTAAGCATATACAATAAAACTTGTTATATGTGACTGAAAAAGGTTATGGTCTATGCGATTATTTTTTAGTGACTAATTCGACGTACATAAAATCTGTTGCAATCTTCATCTTCTTCGTGTCAGCGACGTCAAATTATTTCTGCCCAGTATCTGGCAACATCTATAGCCCGTGTGTTGCCCAGCATTAGGTCCTAAGATGTGCAGCTTGTTGGGCACATGGAGCAGGATCTTAGGTGTGAGTTGGTCTGCAGCTCTCCGCAGTCACACAATATTGACTTTCTCTACCGAAGAAATCCCACCGCTCGAGGTTGTTATATGTTCTACCAACTCCGGTTATTAATCTGGTCAGGGTTTTCCAGGTCCGCCAGTCAAGGCTCTTGCCAGTTAGGAGAATCTCCTTTGGAGTAATGAAATCCTCTGATGCGACTAGCTGGAATCTCTCATTTTCTGGGCTGGATGTGAGAGGTTGTGTGGATCTCAGAGAGCTGCTTCGCGACTTCAGTCTGGGTGTTGGGGTAACTGATTATACAAGCAGAGGGACGGTTGGTTGATTGCCTTACGCATTTCTTCGGCGCATATAGCTTTGCGTCTTATGTTTGGTGGTGCGAATCTGTATAAATGAATTTTAGGCCAAAATACTTTTGACCGCATAGTCATGTGAATGGATATTTGGTGGAATGGATATTTGGAAGAATTTCACTAAAATTCTTTGACTGTTTACAAATCATAGCTATCTTAATTTTATTTCACAAATTGAAGTTTTTAATCGAACAACAAAACGATTTCTTCAAATTTTCACAAATTCGATTTGAAAATTGTATTTTTTGTCTTGTAAGAATGCCGAAAATGTTATGATTTATATTTTTTTTTTTTTAGATTTTTTTTTTATTTTACATTTAATTTTACTGTTCCTGTTAAAAAATACATACTTTTATTTTACACCATTAAAAACATAATTATCTTACTAAAATTATAATTAAGTTCAAAAAATTTTTAGAAAACAAATTTAATTTAAATTAGATTAAAATATAATTTTAATTTATCAATTTATCATAAATTGAAAAACAAATATATTTGTTTATAGTCATAGAAATATCTTAATAGCTAAATACGCACTTTTAGTACTATCAGGTATTTTGAGCATTAATTAAGCTCAAATTATATTTATTTAATTAAATAATCAAATATTACGCTTCATTTTCTTGAGTAAATTTGTTTAATCAACATATAGTTTTGTAAATATTTATTTATTTATTTACCTTGTTTTCACATGGATCACGTAACATCTCTTTTAGGAGAACTTTTGTTACGTGATCCATGTGAAAACAAGGTAAATAAATAAATAAATATTTATAATATATTATGGATCTCAAAGTGAATGCTCAAACCATTGAAAATAATATATTTTTGCTTGCAAAAATGTTTCCAAAAAATAAAAACGCCTTGTTTATTGTATATCACAACTGGACCATTTAAATTTGGCGTAGAGCACTCTTGATAAAAATAACTTTTCTGAAAATTTGCTGTAAACTTTTAGCACGAAAACATGACCGCGTCGGACATTCATAACTCGGTCAGGTGTGACCATAGTAATAATAATGATGATCTAGATTACAAGGAACTTTGTATGAGATTTATAGCGTTCTTCAGTCAAAGTCACGTGCGCACTGAATATAAGGAAATACACACCGGCCTGAAACTTACTGAAAACTTACGCAGCTTTTCTATGCCATACAAAGATTGATCTCTCAAGAAGATGTTTATTCTTTCAAGTAATTTTTCTTGAGATTTTTTCATATAAAGGCATATTTTTATTAAATTAATTAACTTTCATTGAGAAGCATATTGTAAAATATAATAATATATTCGTATAACGCTTTTTATAACTATGTGATTTATTATATTAAAGAAACCAATTTTAAACTTTCTAAAATTAGTGAGATTAAAATTTTTAGTAATTACATACATATTTTTTTTTTATACGCATCAATTCATTCAGAAAATTATATCGGCAGACACGGGATGCAAACAAAGAGCCTTGGAACCAACCTCTGCTCAGGTCTTTTACACCGCCTAGTCCTCTCGACTATTTCTCCGCCTGAACGGACACGCTTAAAAATATGTATATTATACCATTGTTACCATCGTATAACGATAGATGTCTCTATAGTATATATTCAGAGCATGTATATTTATTTTTTATTATTCAATAAGTCAACATTTATTTACAAGTTATTTTTTATATTATCACTTTCCGACAGTCTATTTATTTAGTAAGTACCACTCGGGTCTCGAACTGAACTATAGATTGAATGGATGAGAAACAACTTCTTATAAGTCCTACACGGACTTTACATCCATTCAATCTATAGTTCGGTATTTTTACCAAAAATGCACGTACTTTTTGTATTGGGCTATGTATATTGTGTATATTATTGTCACGTACCATTTTTTTTTCTGTGTTACGAAATGTCAAGAATCGCATTATTACTTCGCATAACTCTCTTATAACACGTGGGTCAATCATTCGTAAGTCGATACAGATTTTCCGAGCCGTTTCATGGCTGTATCAAAAATAATCATAAAAAAAAAAACATTTTCAATATAAACAAAACTTTTTGCCGTTCCGAGGAACAAATCTTCAAACTGCTCGAGTTTAAGTGTTCGAGATATCTTTTATACTTCCGCCATTCTTCGGGCATTCTTTTTTTTATATCACAACTTTCGAGTATCTTTGGAATTTAAAAATAAAAAAACACTCCCATAGTCGTCGTTTTTATTGTGAACGCTGGTCGTGTCGCCATTTTATCGTCGGCCCGCCTTTCGCATGTTTTTTTTATGTTCCCGTGCATCTGGGAACATATTTTTTACACCTTGTCTCCAGCGACAAACTTCAGTAATATTTCAAAAGTATTCATATTCATAATAAGAAACAATATTTTTATGAAAAAATTTATCAATATAATTTTAAATTTATTTTAATTTAAAAAATAATAAATTAAAAATATTTAGTTTTGATTCACATTTATTTTAAACGATTATATGTTTCGGCCTCCAGGGAGGCCGAAACATGTAATCAGTTCAAGTAAATGTGAATCATTTTTTTTTAAATTTATTAATTTTTTAATTAAAATTAATTTAAAATTATAATTATACAGTTTCACCAAGTATTGTCAGTTGATAACCTTAATGTTATTAAAAAACACATCCTCTTATATTGAATTAAAGAGTAACGTTGTTATTAAATATCGTAGACCACACATTGTCTGATTGAGCCGACGACTATAACTAAGTGTTTAATGCGTTTGCTTACTAAACGTGGCGTGTGTTTGGAAACGATTTTTTTTAATTGATTTCGACAAATTGGTGTGAATTTGATCACTCACCCGTGAAATGCCAGACATAGCCTATCAAGCAAAATTGGTTGTAGACGAAAGTCGTCCCGTGAAGACCACCCATTAATAGTAAATTCCTGTAATAATACGTATAATGCGTGAATCTCGGGCTGAGGTCAATGAAGTTGGCGAATAAACACTCCACATGCAGCGCTCAGCCATATGCACTATGGTAAGCGTCATAAAATTCCACAGATGAGACTTTAGAATTAATATCACCATCTATCGGTTCTCTCCTGTATGTGCTTACATAAAAAAAACTCGGTTCCGTTCTATACACAATCAACCATGATAATTCTCTGTCTCATATATTGCGTTTATACATACCGTTAGCTACTGGAGACACCATAAGGAAGTTCACGCATGCTGCTCCTGTTCCATGTCCAGCCAAGGTCACTGCTCCAGGGTCACCGTTAAAGGTCGCAATGTTGTCCTTGACCCACTGAAGGGCAGCGATCTGGTCCAGAAGGCCGAAGTTCCCGATCGTGTGCTCGGATATCGAAGGTTTCATGAATCCTGAAAAAAACATTTGATCAAATAATGTAACAAAATAAAGCCATAAACGTGAATATTATAAATTATATGTTCGCAAACGGCTGGATCAATATTATTAATCTTTGATTAATGGATTTGTCTTGGCCAAGGTAAGAATAATCATTGCATATTCTTATGTACTAACATCCTCCTCTCTCTCAAAAAGGGTGTTATTACGTCGCGTGAGGGCAGGATGAGAAGCAGGAGAGCAAACAAAGACTTTCTTTTATAAGCACTTTGATTATATTTACGTTAAAACTTTACAAGGTTCCGGCCAAGCGGAATGACATGCCGCTGGCCGTCATGCGAACTTCAACACATAACTGACGCGCTCGTCATCACTTAGACTCCTGCGGCCCGTGGTTGGTCACCAGCACCGTCGGTGGTAAAACTATATAACTAGACTCAATATAGCGGACACATAAATGTATGGCAAGCGAAAACAAAAAGAGACGAAAGATTCTTTATTGATTCATTCAGAAAAAATATCGGCATACGCGGAATTCGTATCTCGAGCGTTGCACCTGAGAGAGGAGGATGTTAGCATATTATTAATTTAATTAATTTCTTTCAGTCATTGTGTTGGGTTTGATTAAAAATTCCGTCTAAATAAATACTATAACGAATATTTTTCAGCAAGATGGGTATAAGCGGGAATATAATATTAGAGGTACGACGGTTTGATTTTGAGAGGTATGATGATAAGCAGGCAAGATAGCCTTTCTTGCAATATTCGATCAAGACGCAAAGGTGGATTTGTTTGGAAAATGAACGAAAGATGATGCAGGAGAGGATAAGTTATAGCTGCCTTTTCTTCAAGCTCCTGGACTTGCACCATCCTAGAAGGCCATCGGGAACTATATGTTCTGACATCAGCATGATGTAGTCTTTGCTAACTGGTACCGAAAACATCAATAAACAATCTTTCGTCTCTTATTTCTGTTCGCTTGTCAACATGCATGTGTCGGCCATATTGGCATTTCTGGACTAGTAACATATATCGTCACTGGCGTCACTGTGCGACAGCTCATCACGGGCACGGCAGTTGTGTTCTGACGGCCGAGAAGATCGCATTACGGCGAGCGGCATGTCATTCCACCTGGCCGGAATCTTGTAAAGTATTAACGTAAATAAATGTCAATGTGCTTCTGAAAAAGTCTTTGTTTTCTGACCTGCTCCTCATCATGCACTCATGCGTACAACACCTTTCTGAGAGAGAGAAGGATGTTAATACATAAAATGTAATCGGAGAAGCCACGGGCGGTAGAATTGGAATGGTATGAGGCGAAAAGTTTCGTGTCTGACAGAGCTTGGCGGCGGCAGTTCGTTAATGACATATGCTACAATTAGAGGAGCGGACATAATGATGATGAAAAGGTCTTACCTAGGATGCCGAGTCGAAAGTTGATGGTCACCACGATGATCTGACCATAGGCAGCCAAAAGTGTGCCATCGTATGGATTACCAGAATTCCACTCGAAAGACTCTCCATGGATGAAGACAAGCACTGGGTACCTCTTGCGGCCTCCATATTGGGAGTATCCCTCTGTGAACAAAGAAAAAAATCATTATCTTACTTGAATCAGTAATATGAATTTGAGACAAGAGAGCATAAACAGCAGCTATTTTTTTTCATGCTAAGCGCCATAGTCCAGTTATTAAAGCGTTTGCTTCTCACTCAGACGCCTTTGTTTCGTCTCCGTACAAAGCTTGATTTTTTTAAATCGATTTAATTAAATCTAATCTCCTTACATGTAAAGTTGAGCCACCGATATATTTACAAACATATGCGTTTTTTATTGTATTCACAAATATTTATCTGATACTAGAGCCGCAGTCTATGCAAGTTCGCGGACTCTTGTCTTGGAAGCTCACGGGAACCATCTATGGTCCCATGTAAGCTTCTGGGTATACAGATGTATTTGGACAAGGCATAGACAACCAAGACTTACAGAACTGTGAAACGTCAATTTGTGGTTTCCACATGCTATACATATGGAGCTGATATGGTAAAAAAATACAAATCATTTTCCTTTTTCAATTTTATTAGAAATGAGTTGATAGCATATTTGTAAAATTAAACATATATTTATAAGTGTAAAATAAATATTATATTATAGTTATCTTTATAATTGACACGATTACAATCTTAAACACAATTTTTTTTATTTTTCATACATATATTTGATCTTCTTCAATTCTTCCTATTTATCCACGATAAGGGTATGGGAAGCACTTAGTTCAAGAAAACATATTAAACATGAAGAATGTAGCACATTTTCATATAATGTTGTATTCATTGCCTTTCAAATGTACATGTTACGCGCCGCCTTGCAGATTTATTTACGCAAAAGGTATAATAACCTTTTTATCCGATCCGTTATCAAATTAGAATTTATATACAAAAAAAAACGTATACAGCTTCTCACTCCAGTACGAAAAATATTGACTTTTTACGCGAAAAATGTGCGGATCGTTCTTATGTTCGCGAACACAACACAGTGAAACAGTTTACGAATTATAGAACGTTTCCTGCGCCCTAAAAGTAACGTAAATCACTGTTTTATTGCAAAAGATCGCAACCCGCATGTACACGTTACATCGTGTACACGTTCTGAACTTTATATATGTGCGCACTACAGAAAACGCTGAAAGGAGTAAGTGCCCAACTGAAATAATTTTTTTTCAGTTGGGCACTTACTCCTGTAATATATTGACATCAGCACGATGTAGCCCTTGCTAATTGGTACCTCTTATTTTTATCGCTTGCCACACATTTATGTGTGCCGCGATCAAATAAGGCAATAATATACATAAATAATTATACAACGGTCCTCAAGCTCCTAGCGCCTATCGCCTATTTATGTAGATATACAAAGAGGTACTTGCTTTATTAAGTTCCAAATGAAATTTAAAAAATGGAAAATTTATCAAACTAATATCTATATTTCGCTTTTGGTGTGCCGCGGTATTCAAGGTCAGAACTTTGGTGTGTCGTAGAATCCAAAGAAGTACTTTGGTATGCCGTAGATGAGAAAAGGTTGCGGAGCTCTGATGTAGCCCTTGCTTACTGATACCGAAAACGTCGATATACAATCTTTCGTCTTTTATTGTTGTCGCTTGCCACATATTTACGTGTCTGCCATATTGGGACTAGTTATAATTGCCTTCGACGGCGCTGGTGACCGACTACGGGCCGGACGCATCAGTTATGTGTTGACCACCGAGAAGGTAGCATACGGCCAGCGGGACATATGTCGTCCCGCTTGGCCGGCAGCTTGTAAAGTTACTAAAATAAAAAATCAATGTGCTTCTAAAAGAAAGTGTTTGTTTGCTGACCTGCTTTTCATCCTGCCTTCACGCGACGTAATAACTCCCCTTTTTGAGAGAGGAATATGTGAATATGTTAATATTCCAAGTACTTAATAAATAACTCATCTATACCAATATTTTTATGAAATTAATACACACATACACTCTTAAATTACACGTTAATCTATAAAGTATTACAATATTGAAGTAAATACTTAATAATAGTATAAATAGTCTTGAAAATAATTGGCCTATATTTCTTTTCTCAGTAACTGATGCAAGGTTTTGGCAGTAAGTTAAATCGCTGGCAGTTAAAAAAATTATTCGGTAGTAGTCTTAATAAATAGGCAGTATCCACTGTGTTATTATAAATGTGATCAGTTATAAAATTAAATTAAGAAAAAATAAAAAAGTTATATTAAAAAATTAATGTTAAGTGAATCAATAATTAGCCAATATAATGGAAACCTAACCTCGCCTATTGTTATTCAGCATTCATTAATTATTTGTGCCAATTTATTATTTTTCTAATAATATTAATAATCTTCAATTCTCAACTCAATAGGTGGAATCAATGGTCATGGTGAATAGAATAGAGCTGAGGTGCATAGTTCGCCGATGGATTCCCAGCATCTCTTTTTTTTTCTTCGAATACCATCGTCTGCCGTTTATTTTTCACCAATATTGATGAGAGAAATGTCAGAAGTAGAATTAAATTCAATGAAGATTTGTATGCGGTTCAATATTTTGAAAATATTTTGTTTTAGAATACATTTTTTTATCATTTGTGGGTACCTACTTGTTTGTTTCTAATTTAAAAAAATATGACGCTCTAAAAATATACAGATTAAGATAGAGAGATAGAGAGAAGATAAACATAGATATGATAAAAATCAAGAAAAGCCTTTAATTTCCGTTTAGGTCCTTCTAAGCAACTCTCATTGTTACATATAGCATGTGCAGTATATAAATAACTGACTATATATCTGACGTACATAAGGCCTTGGTACTTACAAATGAACCCATCTCTTCCAAAACACAACCCTGGCCAACTCAGTATATATATATATACTTATTATTACAAATTGTTCGCCTCTTAAAATTTTTTTTTTGGATAAATTTTAGGATTTTTGAGCTCTAAAATACCCCCGGTTGGTGTGAATTTGATCACTCGCCCGTAAAATGCCAGTCATAGCCTACTAATCTAAATTTGTGGTAGACGAAATCGTCAGGTGAAGACCACCCGTTCATAGTAAATTCCTGTTAAAATAAGGATGATGCGTGAATCTCGGGCTGTAATCTATGACATTGGCGGATCAACACTTCACATGCAGCTCTTAGTCATATGCACCATGGTAAGCATCATAGAATTCCACAGATGAGACTTCAGAATTACTATCACCATCTGTTAGTATTCTCCTATATGTGCTTACATAAAAAAAAGCAATTTACCTAAAATAATACAAGTATAAACGTGGTATTGTTTTTGATTTGCACATACAGGTATATTGTTAAATAACCTTATCAATTATTTAAGTTGCATTGATAAATATATTTTTTATATAAAAATATTAAAGCAAAAGACATTTCCGTGAAATAAGTTGATATAAATATATGAAGTCAAAATAATAGTGCAGACCTGTCGCTTCTATAGAACAAGATTGCTCCTGTGGGTGACACTTCCAGCATTAGGGTAGTTACACAATAATCTAAGAGTATAAAACGTTTCAGAAGAAAAAATTTCAATAAAAAAAAAAGTGGATAATAAGTATTACAAATGTTTATTTTCCGAGCAAAGATTACAATTAACCCTTTTTTAGAGCTCACTTTTTTTATTAATTTTTTGTGGTGTTGTTTTAAGACAACAACAAAAATCTACAAAAAAAGTATTTTCTTCATCAAAAAAAAAACTGCAATTTTAGAGAAAAAAATAATGGCGAAATAATAAGCGAAAAAAAATGCTTAGACTTAGCACTAACGATATTTTGTAACAAATTAACGGATAAGGTGATAAGAATGTTGAGTTTTCAGCAAAAATATAAAAATCGGTAAAATTAATTTTATTTCTTTATTTTTTATTATTATTCACGTAAATAACAAGATTTATTAGAAACGTGACTTGCAAGTGAAATTAAAAGAGGCCACCCTGCGGCTGAAAGTGGAGAAGCGCCACTGAGGGGAATACTTGGATTGCCCCGAAAGAGGATCTAGCTTCTGGACACGACCAGGGCTGGAATATATGAAGGTTTCTTAACAGACTTCGGAACCGTAGTATGCAAGACGAGGACACAAATGAAAGCTCGGAAGTTTTCATCGGACAAACTGAATGTGACTGCGGCGTGGAGCAGACAATGTCACACTTTCTGGAGTGTGCGCTGTGTCCGAGTAGCTGCACTCAGGAAGACTTGATGATGGCTGAGAGTAACGCCATCGACGTCGCCCACTTCTGGGCACACAGGATCTGACTGTTGTTTCCGACACGATTATATATATATAGCAGAAAGTACTTTCGTCGTCATAGTGGTGAATTTTTGCGTATTGATTGGGTATACACGATATTCATTAAATGATTGCATTCTGCTTGTCTGTGATCTGTTTTATATATTACTGACAATCACATCATGACGTGTTTATTTTTACCGCGAATTTATTTTTCAAAAAACTGTTTACCCGCCTTTATAATATTCCATTGCGCAGAGGTCCAGATCTCCTTGAGCATTGAAGTCACGCGCAGCCGTTCCAAATACAAACGTGACCGGCGTCGCTGATTGGTCGGTTGAATCAATTGCCGATTTCGTAACGAAATTTGTTTTTTTTTTCATCGCCGCAAATGGCGGATGAAAAAAAAACTCGCGCTCCGTCCGACCCGCGCCGGGGCATTCGTTTGATGGGATCCGGTGTAAGGTGCGGAAACTGATGTAAAATCAATTGGGGCTGCCGTAATCCACAAGGGCTCAACACCCATGGCAATTATTTGAAATCGCCTTTTAATTTCAGAGCGAATAGAAAATATCAGAAATGTACAAATTATTTATTCATTTCATACCTAGAGCATATTTAATATCCATAAATATATTTATATATATGCCGACGGGTATAACTCAATGATCAAAGCGTTTGCTTTGCAAGCCAAAGGTTGTGGGTTCAATCCTCGACGTAGATTTAAAACACAAAGGATTTTCATATTTTCAATCGATTTCCGACCTCTAAAATAACTCCGGTATGTGTGAATTTGATCCCTCACCCGTAAAATGCTAGTCATAGCCTATTAATTAAAGTTGGTGGTGGACGAAAATCGTCACGTGAAGACCACCCTTTCATAAAAATTCTTGTAATAATAAGGATGATGCGTGAATCTCGGGCTGTAGTCTATGACACTACACATGCAGTGCTTAGCCATATGTACCATGGTAAGCGTCATAGAATTCCATACATGAGTCTTCAGAATTACTATCACCGTCTGTCGGCATCCTCCTGTATGTGTTTACTTTTTAAAAAATATGGAGCATAAGATTACCACAGATTGCCGTAACTTAGTTGCGTTGTCATTTTTCATGCCTTGTCCCAAGACATCAAAAGTCCACCTGGAGACATTGTGGTATCTTAAAACCTCCAGAGTAGGTGCTTGGAGACTTCAAGAGATGGGTACTGTAGTATCCGAGGCAAGTTTAAGTTTGTATGTTAATTGGATTTTTAATGGAATCCATAAATTGCACCTCGATATTTATTTAGCTGCTATTATATATTATTTTACTCCATTAATATTAGCACCTGCAAGTACACCTGGTAAAATAAATGACTACTAATTAAGAGAAACGAGGATTGTAAAATTTGAAAATGAATTGTGCCACCCTTAGAACCGAATGGTCTACGCATGGAGAGCGTCGGACTAATCATCTAATCTTACTTAAAATTGATATTATGAAACGCTTGGAACATGCTTCTCTAAGTCCTTATACCCCTTAGAAGCTGTTGGAAACCATTTATATATTAAGGTCAAAATTTGTCATGAAATTCTGAAAGACTAGATAAATATAATATAAAAAAAATTACATAATATGTGTATATAAAATAATGAATCAAAATTTCAAAAATCAAGGAAACCACTGCCATTCATAAAAGAAAAGAAAAAATGTGAAAAAAGTTCAATTTATGCTGGGTAAAGATTAAGAAGCACCATAGCAGTTGAACTGAATTGAATACTCGAAACTCATCAGATATCAAATAGAATGCAAAACAATGGAAGCTACCGGTACAGATATACCTATCCTAAGCGTAAAAGCTTAAGGAACGAAAAAAAGGTTAATAGTAACAAGAAAGACTACAAATGCATGTAAAAGAATAGGTTTTTTGTCTACAAGTCAATTACAAATGGATAGAAAGTTTCTCTAGAAGAAAAAGTGTCAGAAAGATTGTGTTGCAGATACTAAAAACATTAACACTGAAATTAAAAAAATACTTCAATAGTTATTTCGTGAAGTATTTAATTGGAAACTGTTCATTTCTGAAAATAAATATTTCGTTATCTGTGATTTTTTTCATAATTTTCGTGAAAGTAATTTTTAATAGTGCGACGTTGTAAAGGGTCGGCATTGTGCGGCGTGAATTTCCCTTTTATACGCTTTGATAAGTGAAAACCGTTTGGAGAGGTGAAGAGAGATCGCCAAGAAGTGAGAAATAAATTATATCATATCCACGGCTTTCAGGCATTTTTAGGCGGAAGAAGAACCTTTAAAAGCAACGCCGGCAGTAGCGTAGACATCATACTAATGCGAAACAGACTTAAAACCATGAACCTCATATTAAATTATTATTTTCAGTTGTAGTGTTGTCCTGAAGTTGGTAGGGTGATAGTGTTTTACCAAAACTAGTAACATCCTCCTCTCTCTCAAAAGGTAAGCCATTCTGTCGCGTGAGGGCATGGTGAGAAGCAGGTCAGCAAAACTTTTTCAGAAGCACATTGACATATATTTTTCGTAAACTTTACAAGCCCGTGGTCGGTCACCAGCGCCGTCAGTGGCAAACTATATAACTAACACACTCGTGAGCGGACTTGTCCAAGATGCCAATATGGCGACACATAAATATTTGACAAGCGAACATAAATAAGAGACGAATAATGGTTATCAATGTTTTCGGTACCAGTCAGCAGGACTACATCGTGTTGATGT
The DNA here is from genome assembly GCA_022606575.1 of Glossosoma conforme. Lineage (NCBI taxonomy): Eukaryota > Metazoa > Arthropoda > Insecta > Trichoptera > Glossosomatidae > Glossosoma > Glossosoma conforme. Next base: position 805,356 of record JAGTXR010000027.1, read on the forward strand.
CACGAGTAAATTATAATCTGTAAACCAAGTGGTTATAATCTTGTAAAATAATTGTATGATTATATTTTAATCTGAAATGATAAGTACAAATTATAATAATTGATACATAGAAATTCACATAAAATCTTGTATATATGATAATTCTCTCATCAATATGTCAGAGAAAAATAAACGAAAGGTGCTGGGATTCAAACAATAAACCTTCGTAACCATAGTTCAATTATTTACTCAGCATTGGCCCGTCGCCAAATTACTACGCACACTAAGTTGAGAAATTGATATGTTTTGTCTTATTAGGTTCACTTGGGAATATATATGGTGGAGTAATTGCAGACGGTTACCTCTAGTATCGAAGGTATATTTTTGGGTGATTTCTTAATCGATTATTTTAACCAAATCAAATTATTAGCCCAATGCTTCTGAGCTTGAAGTCTTAACGTCTTAAGAAGCGACATAATTATGCGGTCTAGGTGAAAATTGTAAAAAAATACAATAAAATTGTTTTTTTAATTTTTATTAGAATATTTTTCAATACTCTAATCTTATTTTATAGATCGTTGACTATATTTCCATATTATTAGTAATTAAATAACCAAATTTTCTACGCACCAATTCATTCAGAAAAAATATCGGGATTCGAAACACGAGCCTTGCACCTTTGCTCAATTCTACACACCGCGCTATCCACACGACCATTCTCTGCTTGGGCGAAACCTGATGTATATAAATATACCATTGTTAACATCTTATAACAACAGATGTCTCTGTAGTATATATTCAGAGTATATATATTATTATTTTTATGATTCAATCAGTCAACATTTATTCACAAGCGTTTTTATATTATTAGCTACCGATAGTCTATTTATTTATTAAGTAACACTCAAAATACAATAAAGTTCTGTATTGGGAAAAAAAAGCATTTATTTAGAAAAATTTTCGATTTCCATACATTTTTTTTAACTTTCTATAAAAATGTGGGAACGATTAGTTTAGGTATAGTGACCGCACTGTGCCATGGTGGGGTCACGCACGCTGTGATAACGCGTCACGCGTGACTCAGCGTGACACCCGGAGGTGAGATATCTTACATTACCCGCACTTACAAATTACCTCGAGCCTCTCCTACGTCAAACATCTATATGACTATTACAATGTATATGCGCAAAGTAGCGTACTTAAAGGTTTCCGCATCACTTTTTTTTAAAGAACGCGTTTTCGATGTATTTTTTTTGACATCTATGTTTACTCAAAAGAATGACTCCACGTCGTCGGGATAGTCCATAACGCGGGAAGGATGAAAAGCAGATTAACAACAAAAATAAGTTTTTTAGAAGCAAAGTGAAATATATGCAAGTAAATGATTGTCAATCTTCCGTTATCTGTTCGAAACGGAAATTACTGCTCATGTCCCGGACAGATCACTACTACGACTGAGTGCACGTAATAGGCTGAAATTTATACTGCGGCCATCTACGGAACTAGCCCCTCCAATGAGCTGTCAAATAAGCAAGATGGCGACACAGCAACTTTTGACTCCTTAAATCTAGATTTAGCATAACACTTTTATATATTTATGTCATATGAGCGAACAAAAATAAGAGACGAAAAATCGTACACCGAGGCTTTTTTTTTCGACAACAGCTGGCAAGGGCTATATGTAGCTGATATCATTATTAAATATGAATAATACAGTTATAAATCATTTAATTAAGAAAATGAAATTGCATACAATAGTTTGATTCAGCAAGATATCAATTCATTTTTGATATTTTGCCTTCAGCAAACATCCTCTAAATTTTATTCTTCTTGTCGTCATTCCATCATAGCTTGCAAATAATCTGTTTGTCTGTTCTTGAGCGTCATACAAACACTTTTTTAAGCATTAACTGCTGTCTCTTCGACTTATTTATTCTGCTGTTCGTCACTAGAGTGTGTATTTTCTTTCGGTAGCGTCCACTACTAGAGATATTATATGAATATCCTGGTTTTTTTAAATTTCATATTTTACAAACAATCATGAATCTCAAAATCAAATAATTAAATGAGATGGAATGATAAGCACAACGCCTTTAAGGTCTGGACAGTTAAATATATACTACAAATAATCATATTTACTAAAATGATAACTAAAGCTGTACAAGAAAAGTAAAATTTCTGATAAATAGCTTGTGGTTATTGTAAGAGCGTATGAAAAATAAAGCCACAAAAGATGAAATTCTTAAATAAGCTTTCGGACACTTAAGGCAAAACTTTATTGAGCTTTTTAGAATACTCCACGCTCACTTGCCTTTGCGTCGGAGCTTCCATTAATTTGTAAGGAATATTTGAAATTGATTATTGCAAACGGTTGAGTTATCGTTATCAATGACGCGATGTGTTTCTGTAAGCCTGTAAGCCTAAGTATATAAGTACTCCATTCAGAGAGCTTAATGTTGATATTCAAAATATAGTCTAATGACTTTAGTAAAAGCTTTCCTCATTAGAAGTTCCCAGATTCTACAGCTTCGAATATTATATGTATCTAGGAAAAAACACATACACGCCAAATTGAATTATTTTTTGCTCGAGAAGATTTTTGCTTTTGAATCCATTACGTTGGCGTGCTTTCATTAATTTAAATTCCGAGATGGTATTCGGTGATACTTATCTGAGTAAGCATATGAAATACGAGCAATGTATTTACGTTACTTATAGTGTAACACGCACGTAATATTTAAGCAAATCTATAGGTTAGTTAAGTGTGAAAATAAAATAAAATTAAATAAACTGATATGAGTCACGTTGATTGGTATTTGTACGGATTACACATACATAATTAAAAAAAATATATATCTTGTGTAAATTAATCATACCTCTAAAAGATTTTATCAAATATACGTTTTCATTATTTCCCTATGATATATGCAAGAGTATAGAAATATTTTTTCATAATTAATAGTATATATGACATTTCATTCAAATAATCAGAAAATATTAAAAAAATACTAACAAAATCACTTTGAGATCCATTATAAGTTTGTCACAGTCGGACAAGTTGTCTCTTGACAGTGACGGATTGAGGTAAGGTACGAGTTAGTTTGAGCTGCAGTCTCATGAACAGAGGCCATACTTAACGTGATCCACGTCAAAACAAGTACATACATAAATATTTATTATTAAAAAATCGTACACTCAAGTTCATTGCACTCCACGTTGACCACTAAACAAATTATCAATGTGAAATTTGCCAAAGTCGAAAAGCATCTAAATGTGATTTTATTTAATAATGTCTGGTGAACTCTTTCTCTTGAGTTTCGACATAAAAAAAACGCATTAAGTTCGAAAGCTGTGTCTATTCATTTTTATTACATCTATTTTATGCTGTCGGGCATTGTGCAAAGAAAATGACACTTTTCTGTGCGGCGTTTAGGAGCCTTTACAAAGCGTCCTCAGGTTTATCGGAACTTTTTCAGAAAGTATTGTGGTGAAGATATTTACGGCTCGATAGCAGATAGTATGGGGCTTCAGGGCTAAGATGGGTTTCTCAAAGATATCTCGAGCTTTGTCATGTTTTCTTCAAAATATCGATAGCTACGATAATAGATTTTATTGTCACAATCGAACATGTAATTAAAGACATTGTATTTTTTAAAGTAAACACATACATGAGAATACCGACAAAAGTTGATAGTAATTCTGATGTCCCATCTGTGGAATACTATGACGCTTATCGTGCTGCATATGGCTAAGCGCTGCATGTGAAGTGTTGATTCGCCAACTTCATATACTACAGCCCGAGATTCACGCATCATCCTTATTATCACAGGAATTTTCTATGAATGGGTGGTCTTCACGGGACGACTTTCGTCTACCACCGATTTTGATAAATAGGCTATGAACGGCATTTTACGGGTGAGGGATCAAATTTACACCAACCGGGGTATTTTAGAGCTCAGAAATCGATTAAAAATCCTTTTTTTAATCTACGTCGCGGATCAAACCCCCGACTTTTGGCTTGCAAAGCAAACGCTTTGATCATTGAGCTAAACCCGCCGGCAGTATGAATGTTAAAGATATTAAAAATATTTTTTTTTTATTAATTGATACACACATACAAAAACTTTATATATTAGCATCATAGATGATATGAAATATATATATATATATATATATACAGATCAATTGTATCTGTGATCACTGAGTATTTATAAATAATTACTCTTCTCGTTTCGGTGACATAGCACCATCGTCAGAAGCTACTTAACACGTTTGACGCCAACGTAATGTTCTTAATGCATTCGACTTAGAGGCGCCATATAGGTCACATTCAATCTTAAATTTCCATTGAAATGTAACTGCTGGCATACAGGGACTGTTTGTTCGAAAAAAAAAGTTAGATCACCGGTAACCTACAGGGCACCCTTTTCAACAACAGCGTAGGTCACCGGTGGCCTACGTGGCGTGGAACGTGTTAAGACTAAACCTAAATACAGAATAGTATTCTCAACTTTTGTAACAACAATTTTATAATCAATTACTTTTATTATGTCTATGAAAATGAATTTAATTAATAAAGATGCATATTAAGATGCTCATAATGCCATTATGAAATATTTTTAATGCTGATAACTGCTATGAACTCACAATGCGGCCATACTAAATTAGAGCTTGGTAATTACTACGAGATAATTGTATAGTTCTACTTACATTTTTTTTATTCAAACACATACAGGAGTGTACCGACAGATGATGATAGTGATGTAAAAGTCCCATATGTGGATTATATGATGTTTGCTATGCTACATGTGACACTGCATATGGAGTGTTGATCCGCCAACGTCATACATTACAGACCGACATAACACATCATCCAATTATTACAGGAATTCACTATGAATGCTTGATGTTAACGGTACGATTTTCGTCTAGCACCAATTTTGATAAATAGGCTATGACTGGCTTTTTACGGGCGAGGGATCAAATTTACACCAACCGATCTAGACCGACTTTAGAGCTCAGAAATCAATTAGAAATACTTTTTTTTTAATCTCCGTTGGGGATCGAACCTACCATTGAACTATACATATATTCACACTTACATGTGATATATATAGAGCTTAGAAAATGATTTTTTAAATCTCTATCTTGGATCGAAACCATGACCTTTAGTTTGGTAGAAAAATGTTTTAACTACTAAGTGATATTCGCTGTTATTATGCAGCATGAAGAGATCCATGCTCGGAGTGTCGCTTAAAGATAGAATCCGAAACGAGGAAATACGCAGAAGAACTCAAGTAGTGGATGCTACCGAATAGGCACACTCAAGTGGCAATGGGTAGGACATATCTGTCAAAGAGACGACGGTCGATGGGGAAGAAAAGTATTGGAATGGCGCCCTACAACATGGACTGACGATATAAGAAGAATAGCGGGAGTGACCTGGATGCGGAAGGCGGAGGATCAAAGAGGATGGAGACTCATGCGGGAGGCCTACGTTCAACAGCGGACGGACACAGGCTGATGATGATGATGACGATGATGACGTAGCATATGAACTTGGCATGGAATAGAACTTTGCAGGAATTCAAACTAGGTATTTGTTGCGTGACAGTCAACCGAATCGACTTTAATTTGATCTCCTCAGATGAGTGTGGTGACTCTGTGACGCAGCATCAATCACCCGGTCCAGGACCGTCAAAAGCCAATTACTGAGGCAAAGTTCTGGAATTCGGCTAAAGCTCCCGGCCCATATTGCGGGGAATCCATATTGATGTCCGCGTCAAAAGTGACGCAAATTGAATCGAAACTTTACACTGAAAGTTCAATCCGGGAAGCTTTTTTCAGCCGCAGACCGTTTCAGGCCCGCGGGAAGGAATTTAGAAAAAAATAATTTGAAATTGCGGAAAGAGATTGGCGGGCGAGATTTTCATGAATAGATGCAAAAAAATATGCCGGAATAGATGAGAGATAACGCTTTAACCGGAAATCAAGGCGTAAATATATTTTTTCGTCTCATACTATGTCAGCTCTGCTTCCAGGCCGAGCTGACATAGTATGAGACGAAGACTATGGTAGCTGACAGAGCTTTGTGCTTGTAGTTTTGATATAAAAGTGATGATGAGTATGATGAACATTGAACAACAGATGAACAAAAATATTCAGAATATTATCAAGAAATGTATATTTCTTATCACGTGTTATTTTGATATGTCACGTTTATCAGCTAGCCTAAATGGAGCATATGGCATTCAAACATCACAAAGCTCTATCATCCGCCATAGTCTTCACTCTATCCCAAGTCAGCTCCGCATCCCGTAGGTCCGCCGAGTAAATTCTTTATATTCTGTATATTTCCTTCCTTGGCTTGAATAAAAGGCGGTGCTTGTTAATGCTCTCCTCGGCAGTCGTAAAAAATATTCCTGCCAGGTCCACCTTCGTCTCTTGCCACACTGTAGTATGGAAGGCTGCCTCGTCAGTCAAACCATCGAACTCCCAGTATAATACGCAGACATCTGTTCTCGAAAGCCATTATTCGGCTGTATTGGCTTTTGGTGTGATGCCAAGATTCACAGCTGTAAAGAAAAATGGGGAAGATGCAATCAACAATATAATAATTTATTAGAAATACATATATAAGTTTTATTGAAAGCTGTATATATCTTATTGTCTTTCATTCTCATTAAACTTTGTTCGTTCTTTGCTAGACATCAGCTACTAAATTCGAGCAAATCCCAGTCTTTAGCGAAAGGTGAATTGTAACTGGAATCAGAAGGATATTGAATTTTAAATAAATTTTACACAGAGGAAATAAGTCTGCCCGGGCCTTTCCCCAGGAACAATGGCCGGGCTTTCTACTTTCTCCAAAGATTTATGTTTTCCTCCCGATGGAGATTTGAGGAGGAGAAGGTCGAGAAAGGAATAAAAACGGCTTTAAGGGGTCCGGGAATTGGGGGAATAAAAATGAATTTATACATCTGTTTTGATGAGACACATTCCGCCCTCGCAGTAACGGAGCAATGTAAATTGAATTATGAAATAATTTCGCCAGATCGGAATTTTCAGGACGACAAAGTAAGTTACTTTAATGATATCTCTTTGCTCTTCTTGATTTATCATCATCAACTTGTGCCCATCCATGTAAACTAACTTACCGCAAAAGTCTCTATCTTTCTTGATTTTCTGCCCTCCGCATCCAAGCTACTCCCGCTATTCTTCTAATGTCTTCAGTCTATTTTGCAGGGGAAAGCCAACGCTCTATCTTCCAGTTCTGAGACGAAACTCCAATACTTCCCTTCCACATTAACCGTCGTCTCTTTAACATACATCTGCCAAATTTCCACTAAAGTGTGCCTTTTTTTTGGGTAGGATTTACTTCTTGAGTTCATCTTAGTCTTCGTTTTCTTCGAGTTTTTGACACTCGGAGCATGGATCTTTTAATGTAACGTCAGGTAAAATTAATTTTATTTAATAATGGGAGGATTCATTGTTTGGGCTTTTAAAATCTTAACACTGAAATGAACAAACGTATTGAACGAAAATTAACGAAACTGAACCTAGCTTGTTCATCTTTTCTGAAATAATAGTGAGCATAAACTTTAGATAAATTATTTAAGAATAAAAAGCTTTCGTCGTTTTGCAAGCCCGTCAGAAATAATGCTGATTTACTGTATAAGAAATAGATCAAACAAAGAATTTGGCAAATTCTATTATTTTTTGACAGACATTTTTGGCCAACATATGCTTAAATAATAAAGAAAATACATGAGAAACATAAACTTTTTATAATTTGAGATTAAATTCAAATTAAATAAAAAATTATCTTCACTAAAAAAATCACTGGAAAAATCTAACTACGAAAATATTCATACTATTATTTTCAGCGTTTTTCTTTTCCCTACACGCTGCTAACTTGTATTTACTGCCTCGTGAAAAAAAACAACAAACGTAAAAAAAACGCAAGTCGGTATCCGAAATGAAATACATTTTAAAGTAATCGCATTCCGCTTACAAATTGTCCATAGAGAAACAAATCATACTTACCGACGACAGATATTTCCATCCACTGAAATACACCAAATAACTTTAAGGTCTGAGATACTGGGCCCTTTTTTCCATGTATTTTTTGTCTTAAGATTTTTCTGCCTCAGAAAAATATTCATTCATGTGTTAAAGCCAAATGGAAATACTTTCGAATGCCATGCATAAAGTCTTGTGTTCGAATAACATAGAAGCGTTTATTTTCATAAATTGTTTCTTTATACAGTGTAACTATGGATTGTCATACACTTTTACTAAATGATTTTGGTGCTTCAAGTGCTGTGTTTTGTTACTAACCTTAATCCTATGCGAAAAACACTTGTTAGTGTTAACTGATGCAAAAGAATTTGTATACCTTGGAAGTACAATCACCTGGTATGGCAGAACAAAAAGAGAAGTCAACAGTCGAATACATCAAGCAAGGCTAGCTTTCAATAAAAAAACCAAAACTCTTGAGTCAAAGAATATTTCTTTAGGGCTCCGCAAGCAACTTGCCAAAACACTTGTTTGGAGCATCTTAATGTACGGCTGTGAGACATGGTGCTTATCTGAAAGTGATAAAAAAAAGACTAGAGGCCTTTGAGATATGGTCGTACAGAAGAATTCTCGGAATTTCCTGGAGAGACCACGTCACGAACAATGAGGTTCTCAGAATAATCAAGGAAGATAGGCAACTAATAAGAACCATCTCAGAGAGGCGAGCCCGATGGATTGGTCACATCATACGCCACGATAGTCTCCTCCACGATATTGTGGAGGGGATGGTTGAGGGTAGAAACTGTAGAGGGCGCCCTAGACGGGAGTATTTGCAGCAAGTATTCGAGGACATGAATTGTAGCGCTTATGCTGAGCTGAAAAGGGCTGCGGAGGACCGAGAGGAATGGAGATTGAGATGCAAGATTCTGTTGCTGCAAACCAATCCACCGGATTGATACTACGAAGAAGAAGAAGTGTTAACATCACCTTAACTAAAAGGACGACTTCACGTCACTGGGATAGTTATCAGGACGTGTGGTGGAGGGATGAGGAGCAGATGAGTTACACAAAAAACTTTTAAGAAGCATAATCTTACGATTAAAAATGAATTAGTTGAGATGAAATAAATTCATTAATTAATATCTACATGTATACACTATGTATATATATATATGTACATATATGCACTATATACGCTACCCTACCTGGGGCATATCCTTGACGAATTGCCACCATAAAGCTCTGTCAGTCGTCATGGCACTCACCTTATCCCATATCAGCTATGTCTCCTATACATTCTGTATATAGTTTCAGACGCATTTTCTAAACGGTAAGATGATGGAGACTTAAATAATATCTTCGTATTCTAACCGACTGAAGGATGCCTTGACGACTAAATAAAAAAAAATTAAAAAATTAAAAACCATTTTACCCCACCATTCTTTTAAGGCATGTGCATTCAGCAGACAATTTTGGTGAATTTTCGAAAAAAATTAACAAATTTATCGTACCATACTCGTATGTACCGACATCTCCCGTCTTTAAAAAGAACGAGAAGTCGAGGGTTCCTCACGTGGCTGCGTGGAGAAAGGATACAGGCGCATATTACTAAGCAAAAAAACTCATCCGACCTGTATGGCGTTCGCTATACCGAATAAATAACTGAGAATTGCGGAGCACTGTGACATGCAGCGCCGCCAATGATCGCGGCAAAAAAGCAAATTAAAGATGACAGTTGCACCAACATGAAAAGGAGCAACTGTCATAACAAATAAAATGGCATATACAAATGCCGTGTAATATTATATAATTAAAACTAACATTATTAGATGTGCATGTCAGGCGAGCAAACAAAAATAAAAGGCAAAATATCGTTTTTCGAGGCTTTACAGCGTCAGCCTAAAAGAGCTATATCAAGCTGATATCAGAATATCCTGTGAGGGCATTTTTCTGAAAGTGTTTACATAAAAAATATGTAACAAGTATGTAGCAATAACCATTTTTTGTCCGCCCGGAGCTGTTTTCTCAAACACGAAGCTCTTTTCTTGGTAATGCCCTTATAAAATAAAACGAAACTTGATACCCTAAATAAAAAAAACAATGAATTTACTCAACGTCCTATGTACACGCCTCTTGAAAGAAAATCACAAATTTTATTTATTGTTCCAAAAAAAATCACATTTTTAAAAATATACTTTGAGCGAAATATAAATGAAAAGTATTTTAACTTATCATAAATATAATAAATTCTTATATTACACCATACGTTTTTTTATATTTTTTTTAAATAAATGAATAATAAAATATTTATATTATTATAAAGCACGAAATTAAATTAAATTTACAGTGACATCTAGGAGATTGTTTTAAAAGCTTTTATCATGTACGCTAACCAATTTACAAACATTGTAGAAATTCCATTTCGTTTGTAGTTATTGTTGAAATTCATAGATGACAGTGTAGTATATTTTTAACATTGTTATATTCATGTTCTCACTTTTTTTTTAAATAAATGATATTATATAATAAGATATATAATTAATTGTAACGCATGTAACAAACTTATATTGATATTAATGTAAATATTTTTTTATGCGGATAATTTAAAATTGATCTAATTTGACATTCAAGCAAAATGATGGATAACAGTACTATTTAAGCTAGTCTTTCAATTATAAAAATGAATTTATATCATAATAAATAAACACAAATTATAAAATATTATTGTTATTAAAAAACTTAAATTTGAACATGATACCATTTTTTTTGGTTATTAAATAAAAATAATATATAGTTTTCGTCAAAAATTTCATATATTTTACATTACAAATAAATTTGTCAATAAACACAATTACTACTTGGCATTAAGTTTTTGACACTTTGAATGTGTAATCGCTGCCAATTATACCGAGAAAAATAAACGGCACACACAGGGATTCGAACCACGAACCTCGGACACAATTTTTTTTTTGACGGCGATAATCATTCGATTACTTACGTAACCTGATATAAAAAATCGATAGATTAAAACATATTGTATGATAATTATGTAATATTAATATATTGACGATTTCATGTCGGCGGGCCATCAGAACGCGTCATTGAGAGATGAGGAGTAGATGAGCAACGCAAAGAACTGTTTGAGAAGCGCATTGAAATATATTTTAGTAAAAGATTGACAAACTTCCGTTATTCTGCCCGGGCCACAAACAAGGATGTGGCTTACACCCCAGGCAGACTCATACAGATTTGGCGCACGCAGTGTGGGAAATTAATACTGTGGCCATTTACGTAACCAGCACCGCCAATGACAGGACCAATAAAGAATAATGGCGGCACAGCACCATATCGTTTTACTCCTTAAATCTAGACTTAGTCTAACATCTTTTATGTACGCATCTTAGACGAGTGAAAAAAAAATTAGATACGAAATATTGTATATCGCGGCTTTTCAGCACCTGCAAGGATTTTATCGAACGGATTTCAAAATACATTTTCACAAAACGTCAAAATGATCATTTTAAATATACATGTTGACATCAACATGATGTAGTCCTTGCTGACTGGAACCGAAAACCTCGATATACAATCTTTCGTCTCTTATTTCTGGTCGCTTGTCGTGCATTTATGTGCGCCATGTTGTCATTTTGGACGCTAACGGGTATGTCAGTTGGAAACACCGCCGCTCGTGGCGCGGGCGAGAGGCCATACCGAGCGTGGAAATCAATTATGTGTTGACGACCGAGAAGGTCGCATGACGGCCAGCGGCATGTCATTTCGCCTCTTGTAAAGTTTTAACGTAAATATATGTCAATGTGCTTCTGAAAGAGTCTGTGTTATCAATCTGCTCCCAATCATGCCATCACGTGCCGGAGGAACACCTATTTGAGAGAGAGAAGGATGTTAATATATACGAATTATCGGGAAAATTACTTAACGTTAAGTACGTTTAAGCATCTCGTACAAAAAGCTCATGTACGAGTTCTTAAAGTTCAACGACTCACGCAAAAAGATTGACCACTTCTCGTTTGCAACGGGCGCGTGATAGATCGGCGAAAACTCTTCGACGAAAACGAGCTTTTGCGTATACAGCGGCAAAAAATCGTCAAAGCAAAACACTCGGTTTCTTTTTATCAATTTTCCGAACCATTTGCTCCCCCAAAGCTCCGCTTGACCACCCTCAGTGCCCAGAACCGAACTCTCACCCACTCTTCTTCTATATCAGTCAGGCTATAGCCACATTGCCTTCGGATACATTTAGCTTCTATATTTATACGGTTGTTATTATAATTATATCAGTATTTGTATAGCGCTTTTTCATGACCGAATGGTCATTCCGAAAGCGCTTCTTTGCCTCTCTTTGTAAAAAGGTGGGTCTTGAGTCTGCTTCTAAAGGATGCCTCCGCTTTAAATTCTCTTATGCTTTCCGGCAGCGAGTTCCAGGCCATTGGTGCCACGTAGCTGAAAGCACGATTACTAAAGACCGTGCTAAGACTACCTGCTATCAGCTGCAGGGTACTTCTATTTGCTCTGGCTGATCTGAGTGTCTCTCCACGCGCGCTTATCTCCGAAAGCTTGATCAGTTCTGTCAAATAACCCGGTGCAGTTCCGTTGAGTGCCTTATTAGCTGATTAGGTTATTGTAATGCCGCTATGATTAAATTTTTTTTTAATCTTCATATACTTAAATGACAATTTCCTTATAAATATTTGCTTTCCATTACATTACAAGCTAATATGATTTGAATCTATATTTTATTGTTATCTCACAGGAAACACCTATATTCTTATTAACACCTTGCGTTATTCATTCCATAAAGGCTTAGCCAAAACATTTAATCAAGAAATATTTCATTTTAATTTAAAATACTATTATATACCATAGTACTGTATGAGTGGTATTGGCGTCCTGTTTGAAGTACTCTTTAAAAGTAGACTGACAATTCTTGCTCACATGTTTTGTTGCTTAAACAATGTTTGTTAGAATATTTCGATTGCTTGAACAATAGTAAAGGGTCCGCCATCTAACGTTTTTTTTAACTAGTGCTTATTTCATGAATGGTAACACTTAGCTCATGTCTGGTTTAACAGATAATTAGTTTTATCCTTCCGCTGAACGAATATGGTTGTGTATACGCCTGAAAAATGCTGAGAAATGTTGCGACATTACATTAAAAATCATGGTAATGTTGCAGAATGTGAGACAATCACCGTCAGATGTTCGTTATTTTGTGAAAAAAGTGAAAGAAACTGGCATCCTCATCGATAAACAAAACGTGAAAAGCCAAAAACAGTGCGTACACTCGAGAATATTGCTGCTGTGGCAGAAAGTGTGCGTGAAGCGCCATCAACAAGTCCACCGTCCACCGTCGTTCTCAACAATTGAACATTTCGGAACGAATTTTCGTTCACAAAAATTGAAGAAGAGGATATTGGCAACATTTGGTTTCAACAGGACGGCGCTACGTGCCACACAGCCGAAGCTACACTCGATGTTTTGCGCCCTGTTTCAAAAAAAAAAAGTTATTTCGCGGACCCTTTATTATTTTAAGTAAATTTATTTCAGAAAAGAGTTATTTTCTTAGTGAATTTAATTATTTATACGTATTTGTATGTTTAATTTATGCACAACTACCGTGTTTGTGCATAGGATTACGATTAACTACTTGTACACATTTCTTAAGAATTATTATTTTGCCTAGTCCTAGACATCTGTATTCCGGAGGTCTTCCCATATGGCAACATTGATGGTTACCAGAATCTTCCAGAGCGTTAGCCCGTGAATTTGCAATCAGTGATTTATAAGAAGATCATACTATTAGCCTGACGCTATCGAGGTCTGGATTTTTTTTAATATCCTTAAAGGTTGGCTCAACCTTATCGGGGGATTGTACAGAGCTTAAGTTTGATTAAATCAATTTAAAAATAAAGCTTGATCGGGCTTTGAACCGACGGCGCCTGAGTGACAAAAAAACGTTTTTATTACAGCGTTACGTTACCCGGCAGGAGCATATTTTTGTATCTGTAAAACAAATATTTTACCTTTTAAGTTAATCTATAATAAATTTGAATATTAATAATAATTTTATAAAGGCTTGTTCAAATTTTCATATATATTTTTTTGATATTTTTTTAAATCATTTTCTGCGACGTCAATAATGCTTGACTCTTTGCCAAAGTGTGACTAGAGCTTAAGGCTTTTGCGGTCGAAAAGCTCATATAAATCTGCCCCATAGAAAGGTCGGAAACCCTTGTTTACCAGTCCTCCACTCAGATTGGTTTTTTACAAAGTTCCGACCCCCGCTAATGCACCGGATCACGGATGGACGCCACAACAAATAATATTCTTCAACCCCGCGGTTGTATGAAATATCATCGAATATCCTGTATTGTGCCCCGCGATTCGTGTGATTTTTTAGGCATTTTCTCCCCTCGGTATGGGACGAATAACGATTGTGTTACTATTGTAGTGTTGACACCAAAGAAATACATTGCAGTCAGTGCCGGATTAGACACATTGCATGCGTCAAGCGCATTTTAGGGGAATATTTTTTCAATAATAAAAAAAACACGATTAAAACTTTAATATGTACACGAGTATATATTATTTAACCTATTAACCGGGCGGTCCGCTGTCCAATTACGCAACTTGTAACGGGTACGAACTCTTTCACTAGGACGTGTCAGTACGTCACGCCCGGAGGACGTAATTTAATTCATAAAAAAATGTTGTTTCAATTATTCTTCTTCTTGAAAAATTAAGTTCGTAAGCCGGTTTTCCAATTATTCCTTGAAAAATAGGTAGGTAAGTGTAAGTACGTACCCGTCACTGCTCACCCAGAACACGTCTACCAATCTCAATAGCGAAATGTTACTGATTCATTCCGTGTCTTAAATTCATGTCGAGACATGTATGGATGACTAATACCTTTGTTGTTCGAAAAATATACGTCCCGCTCGTTCCAGGGCGCAACACTTATTTCAAGGACGTATTCATATGTCCTACCCGTACCCAAAAGTAGTATCTAAATCAAACCAAAAGTCATGTTATGTTTTAATATTTGCATCATCTCTCTCAAAGTTTATTTCTGCGATAAGTGGTTGGATCCTTAGAGAAATAGCGGTGAAATGGCGAGAAATAGTTGGAGAAACACTTAACTTCCGTGCAGTTATTATGTAATACTCGGAACGTATTCAGAGGGGAAATATCTAGTAGAAAATTCTATGGTATATGCATGTAAAAATTATATTTTAATGATACGATAAAGAGATACAAAATATGTTTCTTGAATATTAAAAAATATACTGTACTTGGAATAAATATTTTTGTTTTTTTTTTTTTTTTTACATTCGCTTACCACACCACTTAAATATAAGATCTTGTGTGTGGCGTGGGATTCATCTATATTATTTTACAGTTTTATATAATTATACAGAGTTTTACATATACACATTTATACATTTACATGATTTTGATATAATACTACCATTATATAATTAATAATTTAAGACACTATAAATTGAATTAAATCTAAAGTATATAAAAATTAATAATACATTTTTGGTATATTTCATTATTTCAATTTGTTATGCAGTGACGTCGGTTCTGTTCGTAATTCTTTTAAAGTACTGTTTCACCTTTTCAATCAATATTTTAATATCACTGATCGCTTTTATTTTCCGAGGAAGATTGTTAAAATTAACTATTCCGTTATATTTGTAACCATTTTTTGCATGTTGTGTGTTAAATTTTGTTATTAATAAGTTGTACATAAACCTAGCAGAATGACAAGTGTACCAGTTTTCGATTCTCCTTTCTTTAATAGTCTGTCAAATAGTGTATTTTTGGTATAGTGTATCCACCGTTGGCACTTTGAATTTATTGTATAGGCTTTCTGTTGGGTAGGTGGGAGGCCTTTTCAATATAACTTTGATGATAAGTTTTTGTACAGTTCTAATAGGGTTGGTAGTATTTAGGTATGTTCCTCCCTCTTGTATTATAACTCAATAAATCAATAAAGATCTACTCGAACATGCAAATAAAAAAAAAATCTTGATTTTTTCCTGTTTTATTTATTTATTTAACAGAAACGCAGTTCCAAGGTACATATAATAATAAAGAATATGAAACATTGAGTATACATAAACATACAATACATACAAAAAAAGAAGAAGAAGATGACACGTGTACCAGATCAGAGAGATCTAGGAGAACAATACCATCGACAAAAGAGGAAAAGGATGTAAAAAATAGATCGAGGTGTGCTGGTAGACCATTTAGGAGCGCCATTGACATTGTACTAAATTGAGTGCTCAAAGCTCCACAAGTATCAACTGAGATCAAAAACAATGTACAAAAATGGTGAACCTATCTGGAACATAGAAGTTAAAACATTCAAGAATCCCAGGGTTGGTGCACCGCGAAGAAAAAAGAATGAATGTTTGAGAGCAGCAATTTTCCTACGGGACTCTAACGAATGGAAAGAAAGAATCCCTAAAAGAAAAAGAGTTGGGTTATGTACGGAATTGATTGAATTTGATGGATATTTATCGTACATATAAAAATAGAGTCTCGTCGGAGATTTTTTTTTTTAATTTTTTCGAGAATGACAATGTATTTGGATTTATTGGGATTCCAAACTTAGCTACCATATTCCAGAACAGATGGATTAGTAGCAAAATAAATTATAATTAAAAGGTATGACTGGCATTCTATGGGTTAATGATTACATTCACACTAACCAGGGGTATTTGTCTACAAATATATTAATAATATGTTTATTTCAATCTCTTTCGTGGATCTAACCCACGATTTTCAGAATGGTAAGCAAATGGCTTACTTCAAAGCTGACTTGAGATGATGTGAGAATCATAGTAGCTAACAGAGCTTATACGAAAACAGTTCGTAACGATCGTGCGAGTATGTTCCAGTTAGGGTAGCAGATATTGTATAATGAACAATATGCTGTATACAAAAATACCAGTACGATGGGTGATATTTTAGATCGATGTGAAAAATAAAAAAAATAAAAACTAGGTCCCAGCGCTAGAGATTTTAACGACGGAAGCCGTTTCTACGGGCTGCGAAGAGTCACCTGCAAAGCTTCATCTCTCCGCCAAAGCTCTTAATCAAAAGCTGCTCGGCTGGCTTCATTCAAATGAGGCTTCGTCGCTGAGTGGATTCCGCCAAGTCGCGTCCATAAATATGTAGAACTCGACCCAGAAATCGGTTGTTTATTACTTAACCGCCATCTACCCCACGCCACTCAGCTCTACTAGAAAGCTTTATAAAAAAAACTTTCTTTACGAAGCTCTGAAAATTCTACTATTTTAAAGTACTTCAATATTTTTTATTATCATTTTCACTTCCGTACTATGTGTAGAAAATATGGTCATTAGAAATTTACGTAACTTGAAAAGACTATAGCAGCTATAGTCACAATCATCATCAGCCTGAGTCAGTTCACTGTTGAACGTAGGCCTCCCGCATGAGTCTCCATCCTCTTTGATTCTCTGCCTTCCGCATCCAGGATACTTGTGCTATATTTCTGGTCTCAACAGTTCATCTTTCAGCTTTAATATACGAGGCATATTTTGGCAAACCATCCAGAGCACTTTCGAACTTCATGATGTCCCCATAAACATCACAAGTGGTCTGCGTGGCTTCTTTGAATTTCAGTCCCTTATCAAACAAAAACAGCATGATATGGCGCAAATGTGTTCCTTCAATTTCAGGCTTCTGAATTTTTTTACAGCGGAAAAAAAAATCAAAATAGAAAGAGTACTAATAGAGCGTTCAAATGATACCAACCACGACGTGCTTACTTAACGGCAACCGTTGACACACTGACGTCAAAGTGATGCAAAAAATGTTCATTTCTTTCCGAATATACTTATATATGTCCTTAGAATGTTAGGTATGTTGTGAGCGGTTTGAAGTATTGAAATTTGTTTGTAAAATTCTCAATTAGGAGAGCGGATAGGAAAATGGAAAAATTGTTGACAAAGGTATTAACAAATGTGTTTGCGCGTATTAAGAAGATTGTAAAAAGGTTCAAGGCACACCATAAAATTATATCAATATCCATTAGTGCGCGTTTTAAAATACCGTTATCGTAAACAAAATCGCGGCATAAATGTCGGGCGTTGATAAGGTCTTTACTGCGGCATCAGCGGGGATAACATAAAAATTTGAACGCAAATGGAAAAATATCGCGTAGCTGCTTATGTTAATGGGACGCAAACCCGCAAAAAAGAGACTATCTCTATGTCTTTTATCCTAAATATGTAAAGTCCGTGGACGGTATCCGATCACCATACAAACAGTGACAAAATTGAGCAAAAAATGGGTCGGCCTTTACCGCGAGCTTCTGCCCGAAGGAAGCAAAAAATAGACTAAGCCGGGGTATACATTATTATTTTTCGGAGAATTTGCTTCTCGCTAATACTTTTGGGAATACAACGCCGGGTTGAGAGTGATAAAAGAAAAAATAAAAGTAAATTTGTCGATGCAAACTGAGTAGTTTGCGATTTTCGCATAATATTATGAGCCTACAAATGATCGTTATAATCACCGTGTCCACTCTCCTAACTGCAACATTTAACCTCTCACTTTGTTTCTCAGTCGGTGAATATGCGGCACCAGTATGGGGTCGATAAGCCTATTGTAATCAAGTGGATACTGCCCTGAATGATGCATGCATAGTTGTCACAGGCTGCCTCAAGACAATACCCACTTCAAAGCTATACCCCTTGGCTGGTATCGCACCACCAAACATAAGACGCAAAGTCATATGAGTCGAAGAAATGCGTAAGGCAATCAACCAACCGTCCCACTGCTTGTATAATCAGACATCCCAACACTCAGACTGAAGTCGCGAAGCAGCTTTCTGAGATGCACACAACCTCTCTTATCCGGCCCTGAAAATGAGAGACCCCAGGTCTGCCAACAAGTCGCATCAGAGGATTTTATTACTCCAAAAGAGGTCTCCCAACTGGCGAACCTGGAAATCCCTTAAAAGATTTAGAACCGGAGTTCGTAGAACAAAGGACAGCCTCGAGCGGTGGGGAATGCTTCGACAGGGAGAATCATTATTGTGTGACTGCGGAGACCTGCAGACCGCATCACACCTAAGATCCTGCTCTATGTGCCTAACAAGCTGCACACCTCAAGACCTAATGCTAGGCAACACACGGGCTATCGATGTTGCCAGATACTGGGCAGAAATAATTTGACGTCGCTGACACGAAGAAGAAAACTGCAGCATATAGTCAGTATGAACTGCCGTCTGAAAACTCTCACCGGCAATAGTTTTTGCTTCATCCCATGTCAGCTCTGCCTCTCCCGGCATCGAGATGTTTATTATTATTTAATTTAGGTAAATACAAGAAGACTGAAAAACTGAAGGTCGTTGGATCACGACAAACATATGCTCCAGTTAGGAAGCAGACTTTGTGATGATGATGATGATCAATCGTTGAATACTATTTTAAAAATGAGTCAGACTTCGTATGAGTCACTCCATATTATGATATACTTCCCAATGTCGAAGTTACTCACTTATACGTATAATTTTCACGCTTACAAGCGATATTGCGATGGAAACATGGAGCAGTAATACGTTTCAAACGTTTGCAACAGTTAAAATAAGTCAGTTTGTAGTTGCATGCAGAGTTATAAAATAGCAATAAACTGTTTTCATATTCTCGTTACGTTACTATTGTAACATGTAAGCTGCAGAAGCTATAACAATATAAAAAAATCTCACATTCCGCTGTATCTTGTGACGTTAGGGTTATTTTGCTAGCAGAAAAAAGAAACGGAAACATGTTCAACAATGTTATTTTGAAGGTACGTTTTTTAAAATTATTTGGTATTTTATAATTTAATTTTTTTTTTTTTAGTTCGAAGTTTATAATTATTATTTTTAGTCCGAAGTTTATCATACAACGAAGTAAATAGTAAGAATATTTGGCACAATATAAAGGGGTAAAAGTAACATTATTATTTCTAGACAAGTATATAATATTACATAGTGATATCAGCTTAATATAGCTCTTTAAGGCTGATGCCGTAAAGCCTCGAAAAACGATCTTTTTTTTCTTATTTTTGTTCGCTCGCCTGATATTCACACCTAATAATGTTAGTTTTAATTTACATAAAAATTACACGGCATTTGCATACGCCATTTAATTTGTTATGACAGTTGCTTCATTTCATGTTGGTTCAACTGTCATCTTAATTTTGTTTTTTTGCCGTGATTGTCTTGGCGATGCTTCTTCTTCTTCGTAGTATCAATCCGGTGGATTGGTTTGCAGCAACAGAATCTTGCATCTCGATCTCCATTCCTCTCGGTCCTCCGCAACCCTTTTCAGCTCAGCATAAGCGCTACAATTCATGTCCTCGAATACGAAGAAGACCCTGCAATGGCGGTCGAAATATTGGTTGTAGGAAGTTCACCACACACGGCTCAACCCAAAAGCCACATTATCAAATCTGAATAAGATTGTATGTTTAACAAAACAACATTTATTCAGTCACCTTAGACTTAACAGGTAAATCGTCTGTAAAAATAATAACATTACACTCAGACAAACGTCAAGAAACACCTGCAAAGCTTGCAAAAACACTGAAAAAAAGAGAAACAAGTTTTTTCAGCAAGTCATGACTTTATTTGGTTATTTCAGGTCGTTGCAGCTCGCATAACCAGGTTATTCGCCATAAAGCGGGACTTCAGGAGGAGCTTTTATTGAAAGCTATAACAATGCCTGAAACTCCCTGAAAGTTATAAGACCGAGCGAGATTGTTGTTGCGACTACTTTTTCACAAGACTAATGCAGTGTTTTCGACTCGTAAATGATGCCTCGCAGCATTGATGATGATTAAAAAAAACAATCGATCCTCTTTTTAACGCTTCGTGTATTTCTTACTATTGTCTTGTAAACAATGAGATAGATGTCAAGACGATTTATTTATATTATCTTCACCACCTTGTCGTGGGTTTGATCCCCGACAAAGATTAAAAAAAAAAGATTCTTAATTCATTTCTGAGCTCTAAAATACCCCGGTTGGTGTGAATTTAAAATACTTGAAATTGAAAAATATATAATATAAAAATATAAAAATATACAAATAAAAAATAAAAAAATTGATTTAAGATGTAAAAATATTTTGTAATGTTATTGAAGGAAATAAATAAATAATTGTCAAAAAAAAAAAAATTGATCCCTCACCCGTAAAATGCCAGTCATAGCCAATTAATCAAAATTGATCGTCTCGTGAAGATTACATATTCATAGTAAATTCCTGTAATAATAAGAATGATCCGTGAATCTCCCATATGCAGCTTGGTGAGCGTCATAAAATTCCACAAATTAGACTTCAGAATTACTTATCACCATCTGTTGGTATTCTCCTGTATATGCTTACATTAAAAAAACATATTGATTAAAATAATCGTATTTGTAACGTAATGATCTATATTATTCAATTATTGCAAAAGTGCGCAAGAAAAATATGTCATATCGGCTATGAATTGATGATGCATAAACAGCAAAAAAAACTTTTCTCGTAAAAACTTTTTTCACAATTCCCACCTGGAAATCTAATCCTGTCGCAGGTTAGATTGAATTTGTTTCGGGGAGGTTTCCATCCCATACCGCTTGTTTTTCTTGTGTATTCTTCTATACGTGATTCCGCGAAATATTTACGAAACATATATATATTTGTATTCGAACAAAATCCAACAATCTGTATGCAATAAATCTGCTTTTTTTTTCATCTTCCCCGAATACGATAATACTCTTTGCCCGGCTTATAAATGGCAAAGTGGAGTATTTTCGATAAACGTCAATTGTATAAAATATGTATCGCGGATTTTCGCTTACGTTTTACTTTCTAGTAGCGTTACTTTAGTATATAAATCAATATTTAATTATATTGATAATCCGATTTCTAATAACATGTAATATTAATTCTCAAAAAAGTAAATTAAATTAATACACGTATGAAATAAACAAATCAATTTTATAATTTGATGGGGTGTAAAATACATTTAAACAAGGTTATTTGTAATCAGGTATCTAGTTAAATCACCAAAGTTAAGCAACATTGGGCGCAAACCAAAACGTTGATAAGTTACTGTTGATTACAGCGTAAAATGAGTTGCTCTTTAGAACATTATTTTGAAAAATTCAGGTGCGTTGTGATAATCTATGACGATAATCTAACCGAATAACTCTTTGAAAAATTCAATTCACAAATCACTCAGAATAATATATGCCTGCAATACTGTAGAAGTTATTTCTTGAAGTCCCCTCCTGCCGTGGACGTCTTTGGAAACAATATATGTTCCCAAAAATTTTTTTTTTTGTGGTCTTAGGACGAGACAGTGGCAAGCGACAAAACTGAGTTGCGGTAAGTTGAGGTGAAATATAGTACATAAACAGAACAGAAATTGGAAAGAAATAAAATGTGTCATTTGCATGATCGATAACGTTTGCTAGAATTTCATTACTTAAATTATTATAGTTCAACATTTTCTTAAGATTTCTTTCGGCTTCGTAAAAAAAATCACTATCGAGTGTTTTAAATTTCAGTCAAATTGTTCATCAGAATTTTTAGGGAAAGCAGATGAAAGGCTTAATGCTCCTGTAACCTTGACTATAATATCTTTGCTTCCGAAAATCAACCAAATGATTTTACTTCAACGTTAACTACTTTGGACCACTATTAATCATAGAAAAATACTAAATTTACCTTTGATTTTTATTCTTCTTCGTAGTATCAAGCCGGTGGATTGGTTTGCGGCAACAAAATCTTGCATCTCGATCCTCTCGCGATCCTCTGCAGTTCTCTTCAGCTCAGCATAAGTGTTACAACTCATGTCCTCGAACACTTGCTGCAAAAACTCCCGTCTAGGGCGCCCTCTACAGTTTCTACCCTCAAGCACACTTCCACAATGTCGTGAAGAAGACCATCGTGGCGCATGATGTGACTGGTCCATCTGGCTCGCCACTCTGAGATGGTTCTTACTAGGTGCCTATCTTTTTTGATTAAGCTGAGAACCTCATTGTTCGTGACGTGGTCTCTCTATGAATTTCCGAGAATTCTTCTGTATGACCACATCTCAAAGACCTCTAGTCTTTTTAGATTTTGATTGGGCATCTGTTAAAAACAGTTGTACTGTGGTATTGTATACACTTAAACCTTCATCAGTATATTCTTTGTACGTTACATGTACGTAGTACGAGCATATAACAATATTTATTATGCCAATTAGTACACTTGTGATCGTTTCTGCGTGATTTACATTGATATACAATACTTTTATTCACAATATTATATTTTTTTGTTTTCTATCATTTTTTGCATTCATCTTACCAATGCTGCGATTTTCATTGTAAGAAAAAAAGGAAAACGCTTCACTCCCTTGAGAAATCAGAAAAGCACGTTTTCACAGCCGACAAAAATTTTGTTTGCTCCCGTATGGAACCAAATTTCAGACCTATTTTACATACAGTGGGGGTATTGATGCACAGTTAAGAAGTGAAACGTTTTTTACTTCCATGCGCAATATCTGGGACTAGTAGATACATCCAATGAAAACAACGTGTCTTCCATAAAGCGCTTGGAAAACTTTTATCCATCTATATTGCTGCGAACATTGGCACCTCACCAAAAACCAATGCAGCCGTAATATGATTTTAAGACCAGATTAGTGAACATTCAAGCTTTATATTGTACAGTTAGGTATAACCCCTTGCACGATGTACTGACGACATCAGAAGAATAGCGGGAGTAGCGTGAATGCAGACTGCGGAGAATCGATGAGAATAGAGACTCATGCGAAAAGTCAAAGTTCAACAGTAGACAGAAACTGGCTGATAACAATTAGTTTTGATTAAATTACATACTTATCATTAGATAAGTATGTAATTTACTCGAAAATGAATTGAGTATTCACCTTGAAATAGAGTTGTATTTAAAATATAATATTTAAAACGCTTTATGAAGTTCTAGGCTAAGAAAAACATAAAATCAATTATTTACGTTTCTATAGAAGCAAGTGCAATTTAGGATAAATATAAATAATTAATCGAAAACAACATAACTGTCTGAGCATTTCTCATAATAATAATAGCATACTTTGAATCTTCATATTCAAAATAAGAAAAATCAGTGTTGATAAATACTATGAACGCATTAGTTTCCTCTACTAAAAATATATAAAAGTCGTACAAAATATAAGTGTTATACATTTTATGCCACCATGATTTAAATGTATACACCGTTGTTATTAGGGTACGAGAGTAGGCAAGGAGATAGATTTTTACGATATTATTTACGTGACTTTAAGAACCCCAATACATTATCTAAGGCGTCGTAAACATCTACAAACATTGTATTGCGTACGGCAAAGTGACGACGTGTTGGTAAAATCGTGAAAAAATACGACACACTTTTCAGCCTGCAAAAAATTTCAGTAAAGTTTTCAGGAAGGATTATTGTACTACTGAAAATAATTAAAATATCAATTTCACATTTTTGATATGCAAGCCTGATTAAATAAATATTTGCCGGATAATGTAAACTCGTGATTATTTATTTTATGAAATTTAATTTGTAAACACAGGGAATTAATTGTTTATTTTAGCGAATGCTTTTAAGTACGAATATTTAATATTTGAGTGTTTATTTAATATTTTATATAATGTATTATTTTATTGAAAAATAATTTCAATTTCAGGCTTAATACATCGTTAAAGCGGTCCTTGTAGAATCACTAAAATGAAGCAATATTTACCGCGGACCACAACACGGATGGGTCCTCACCTGTTTCTTACTACGTTTCAATGGTCAAATAGAGCAGATCTTTAGAAGTAAATAATCTTGGCAGCGTCGGGTTTATTGTCCAATATATTTAAAAATATCCGATTAAAATCGGATAGTGATTGTAATTTTGAAGTCTTATCTGTGAAATTCTATGACGCTAACCATAGTGTATATGACTAAGCGCTGCATGTGGAGTGTTGCTCTGCCAACGTCATAGACTACAGCTCGAGATTCACGCATCATCCTTATTATTACAGGAATTTACTATGAATGGGTGGTCTTCACGGGACGACTTTCGTCTACCACCAATTTTAATTCCTAGGCTTTTACTTGCATTTTACGAGTGAGGGATCAAGTTCACACCTACCGGGGTATTTTTGAGAGATCAGAAATCTTTTTTTTTAATATCTATCGGGGATCTGACTTGCAAAGCAAAGGCTTTGAATATTGAGCTATACCCGCCGGCAAATATGGAGCAGACATGGAGAGAACAAAAAAGTAAAAAAACAACATCGCGATAATACAATTTATTTAATTGAAAAAATATCTGTGAAGCTTAATGTCTATTTGGTAAAATCGGACATATAACCAAATTTAGCTGAATGTCTGTTTGACGAAACGCCAAATTGACTTGTGCCAAACGATCTCTAGTTTAGTTTTCGTGATTCGTTTGATTTTGCTTAAAATTGGAACTGTATATAGCATAGAAATATTACTGATTGTTCATTCAAAGCAAAGAAATAATACGAGAAAATTTTATGTATAGATTTTTATACTTTTCCTATGGGATTCAATGTATCTATTATACGATGGAGTTCTGCCAAAAGCTATAGATATTTGAAAGCTGCTACTTCGTATGATGCACTATCCACTTAGTATGGAGGTGGATAGTTCAAAGCAGAATCCACTCCATTGACATCCCGAGAGGTTTTCTGGAATAGGTAAATCTGGAATGTGAAAAGCGCTTTTCCGGTTCAAGCATCAAAAACGGGAACGGTCTTTGGACGAATAACGTTACAGGACTGTTGTTTGTTGTAATGTACTTTAGTTTTTATAAAAATAATATAGTTACTGACATTCCTTTTTACTTTGTTATTAAAAAACATATATTAAGAAAAAAAAAGCGTATGGAAATAATTTCATAAAGGTACATAAAATTATTTGAGTAATCTTTTGAACCGGGCGCCTTTTTGGAAGATTTTTTAATCGAATTTTGGGCAAATTATACAAACTGTTATATATTAACTAGTTGACAAATATTAAAGTTATTTTGTTAACTTTTTGTCTGAAATCTAATACATTTTATATTCAGTTATATATTAAGTTAATTTTGAACAACATTGGAATAAAACTGTAATATTAGGCTTTAAATTAGATATAAAGCACATGACTGATATATACATCATTCGCAGAGAATGGGTTAAAATTATAAGCAAATAAAAATTAAAGGATTTTTCTCCTAAAAAATTATTCTAGATAAACATACGTTATTTTTTTAAATAAACACATACAGGGAATACCGACAGATGGTGATAGAAATTCTGATGTCTCATCTGTGGAATTCTATGACGCTTACCATGGAGCATTTGTCTAAGCGCTGCATGTGGGGTGTTGATCTGCCAACGTCATAGAATACAGCCCGAGATTCACGTATCATCCTTATTATTACAGGAATTTACTATGAATTGGTGGTCTTCACGAGACGTGAAATATTGAAATCACATTTTAAATGATAAAAATAAACAATGATTTTGTAAATGTAAAGTAGAAAGTTTGTGATTATTGGTGTATCCAGAGGGCAAAATTTACCGTTTATAATATCCAGGAAAACACGTGTTTGGGGACATTTCCGAGAAAAATTCGACTGCAAATTATTTAAAATTATCTAACGAAGTTTAGATGAATGATTAACACATTGTTTCGATGCCTGGATTGTTTAGTTCTTATGATTTGCTTAACTTGACGTAATAAGAAACAGGCGGTGACCAATCAAGTTATAGTCCGCATCCAATGCTGCTCAACTTCAGAGAGTGGGTCCTCGCCGGTATTTTAACAAAGTACAATTGTTATTCGGAATTCATTATTTGATTTGCGGTTATTTATAAATTAACAATTAACAAACTTATTTAATAAACTTCCGGGACAATTTTCTCGCAATATTCGCGATCATAAAGCAGCAATAAGCTGAAAGCTTTCGATCGGGAGCTTTCGCAACTCATCGCAGCTTTATTTCTGATCGCGTTCCAATTCTTAGTTAAAAGCTCTCAATCATGCGGCGATCAGCGGGCTTCTTTAGCATATTTTCTATATTACTTAACAACTCTCTCGGAGAAAAGCTCCAGTACTGGCAGCGGGGTGCGTTATATTGAAACATATGACCTACCATAAACCTTTCACTAACCACGGATGTAAAGTAAAAGTTTTTTGCTCAAATAATGTCATAACTTCATAACTTAAAATTGTACAAAGAATTTTATTTACGAGAATATCATATTTTTTCTCTTTGATATTCGCAACAATTTCGAATATATATTTTTTGCTTTTTTATGGATCATGTTAAACATTGTATTTAGCATACAATTGAAAACGGCAATTCCGCTTTAATGAGAGGTTTGTAGTTTTTCAAATGTGTATACTTGTACATTATTAATAAATAAACAAAGTAGTTTAAAATTCATAGCAAAACTGAAGTCTGTATATAAGCAGTTCCTAACGTGATCAATATCCACTGTATTACGTATCTATTTTATATGGAAAAAAAATTGTTTGTTTTAACCGTTTTTTATGTAAATATACTAGTACGGAGTGGTATATCATCAGACGGTTATAGTGAAATGTTTTCTGTGAATGGAGCTTGAAATTTTTTAGTGTAGCTTAGCATTTCATGTAGAGTGTTGATCCGCAAACGTCATAGACATATGAGATTTATATTTCATTATGTTTTCCAGGACCTCATGTTATGTGTGGTATTCAAAAGGCGACATTCATCTTCCACCATTTTATTACTTATATATTTACTTAGGTAAATTAGTACCAAGTTACACAATACTTTAAACTAATAATAAATATAGAATGGTTAATAATCAAATGTAGTGAGAGAATTTAAAAATAAAGAAGAAAAGTTTGAGTCATCTATGAACTGACCGGCTAAACAGAGCAAATTTATTGGAAACATTTAATTAAACGTTAAAATCAATTGATTATTGTGAATTTTATGTTGTTATTGATCAATGATATGACTGGTTTTAAGTTTGTATTGAAGTAGATGCAATGTCACTGAAGCTAATTGACAAATACACAATATGTTTTTTTATAAATTATTTGTATAAAATAATGATTTATGTCTCTAAAAGTAGGTTATACCTTAACGGGTTAAAAGCTCCGGGTCCTCGCAGACTCTGAACTTTATCAATTCGTTCTTCTTCCTCCCGTAACAAAGTTCTCGATTTCAGAAATGTTCCGTTCGCATGACTAGAAATTATTCCAAAGTTTCAGCAACTTAACAGGATTAAGATTGCGTCTTTGCTACACTCTCGATACAGATAAACTGCTATTTATATTTTTACAATGCCTTTCAAATGGTCGTGCCGGAAGTAATTGAAATGATTTATTATAGTTAATAAGAGAAAAAATATCGACAGCCTCACACAATAAGCAAGACGCGTTCCATAAAAAAAAAATTATGGAACGCAAGTCTTGCTTCGAAAATTCCAAAATTTAGTAAAAACTCTTTGTCATCGCATAAAGCTTAGAATTCAACTAAAGGTGTATAAAACCCTTTCGCATCGGTTGTCGGCATATGCCGTCATAAGATTCCCCGACCGTTGACATCGGTTAATGTGATATATCGTTTTGCTACTTTCTTAGAATAGTTTTTTATGCATCATCTGATAGCTAAAGGTTACAAAAACCAATGTGATATATGTAAATAGACCAGATAAGTAGATTTATGCTTCAAATACTAGTTTTATAATTGACAGTATATTTTGTATTCAAACCGAGCCGTAATGACAGGGTTAAGAAGGTCGATAAGAAAACAACTGGAGTTTTTTTCAGCGGACTACTTTTTGAGTATTCACAATTTTTTTTCTTCCATATCGTTTAATATCAGGATTATATGGTCACTTTAAATTGCTTATTCTCAGTACTGCAAGCTGCCACCAATCATGCCTTGATCTAAGAGAATTAAGATCCATCTGCGAGCATATATGTGTTATGTCGCTGGCGGGTATAGCTCGATGATCAAAGTGTGGGTTCGACCCCCGACGGAGATTAATAAAAAATATTTTTAATCTATTTCTGAGATCTAATATCCCCCGGTTGGTGTGAATTCGTCACCCGTAAAATGACAGTCATAACCTATTAATTTAAATTGGTGGAATGTGAAAGTCGTCCCGTGAAGAGCACCCATTCATAGTCAATTCCTGTAATAATAAGGATGATGCGTAAATATCAGGCTGTAGTTTAAGTACGTTGTTGAATCAACACTCCACATGCAGCGCTTAGCCATATGCACTATGGTAAGCGTCATAAAATTCCACTGATGAGACTTCGGAATTACTATCACCATCTGTCGGTATTCTCCTGTATGTGCTTACATAAAAATAAAAAAGGGGATAATGGGTGGGCTCTTTGTAAACAAGTCAAAATTTACTAACATTTCCCGCGCGCTCAGCGCATAGCAATAGCTAAAGGATTACTGATCCATCACTTCATATCATACTGAATTAATAATTTAAAATTCTTATTTTACTGTATATTTTAAGTCACACATTCGCATTCTTAAAGCATTCCCTTATCTACCAGTTGTCGTACGTTCAGTACAATCAGTCTCTTCACAGTGATGAGCGGCCATGGTTAGATAAATGGTGTCATTCGTCTTTATTGACCAACTATTCGTCTATCGACCCTGCGCAACTCTCCCGGCTACTTGTCACTGAGGCTCCCTGAGGTGTACACGAATAGCTGATGTTGAATCCCGGTATCGCGGAAATGAGTAATATTCTATTTTTATATAATCGTGTCGGAAACAACAGTCAGATCCTGTGTGCCCAGAAGTGGGCGACGTCGATGGCGTTACTCTCGGCCATCATCAGGTCTTCCTGAGTGCAGCTACTCGGACACAGCGCACACTCCAGAAAGGGTGACATTGTCTGCTCCACGCCGCAGTTACATAAAGTCGGTCCGCTGTAAAACTGCCAGGCCTTCATTTGTGACCTCGTCTTGCATACTCCGGTCTGAAATCTGTTAAGGGACCTTCATACATTTCACTCCTGGTCGTATCCAGGAGCTAGGTACTCTTTTGGGGCAATTCGAGTGTGCCCCTCAGTTGCTCTTCTCCACATTTTGAGTCACAGGTATCACCAGTTCTGTTGTCGACTGTAGGAAGCTTCTTCTTGATTTGAGCCGTGTGTAATATTTTATGATTGATATTTATTGATTTACTTTAATCTTTCCTGGTTCTATATATCTGATAATAGATAGAACCAGGATATCCAAAGAAAAGCTCTAGTTATAAAGCAACCTAAATTATATACAACCGGGATAAGTAGCATTTCAAAAACTGAAGTACATTTTTACATCAACAATTCCACAATGTCTCAAAACTAACGCGTATAACCAATGCGTCTTAGTATTAACATTTTGCGAAGAGATGTGGAATCTAACAGCAGGTTCCCCTATCGTTGAAATCGGAAGCCGTGATATATCGTTTTGCTACATTGTTAGAATAGTTTTTCATGCATCATCTGATAGCTAAATGTCACAAGAACCGATGTGATATATGAAAATATACCAGATAAGTACATTCATGGTTAACATACTAATTTAATAATTGAAAAAATAATTTGTGTTCCATGGAGCCGTAATGAAAGGGTTAAAAATAAAATCTGAAACGAGAATATACAAAGAATAACTCAAATAGTGGAGGCTGCCGAAAGAATATGCACAGTTAAGTGTCAATGTGATATGGAAAAGAAAAGTGTTAGAGTGGCGTCCAAGGACTGGCAAACTTTCCTCAACGGGTATGGCTTAGTGGTGAAAGAGCATGCTTACCATACTGAATGCTGTGTGTTAGATACCAGACGGAGATTAAAATGAAAACGTTTTTAATCGATATCATATCTAAAAATTTCCCTGGTAATTGTGAATTCGATTTCTCACCCTTAAAATGCAAGTCATAGCCTATCTACGAAAATTGGTGGCGGACGATAGTTGTGCTGTATATATGATAAATTTATAAATCATTGTTGTTTAATATGGATGATGCATGAATGTCGGACTGTATGATGTTGGCAAACAAATTTACGTCATAAAATACACATATGTGATTCTCCATGAGCATATGTCAGTAGTACTTTTATTTTTCCTGGCCCTATCCCATTTAATTGGGATTAGCTCTCCTAATAATATGTTTCCAAGATTCTCAATCAAATATAAGTTCGCTGTCGACTTCAAAACGTTCCACGTCCTTCTTGACTGTCTTGAGCCATGTTGCAGGAGGCCGACCCGGTCCCAGCCTTCCCGCCTCCAGCTGCAGGGCTGCGTTCACAATGTTTAGTGCAATCTCGCCTACACACATGTCCATACCAGCGCAGGCGGCTTTCTGTCGCTTTGTCTACAATACCTTGCCTCTGATGTGCTTCTTTTTCACTTTGTCAAGCATAGTCACCCTGGCGGCTTACCTCAACATCCTCATTTCTGCTACGTGCAGCTTCTGCACCTCTTTTTTTCTCATGACCGCAAAAAAATACAAAATTAAGATTCAATGATTTCGGGATTCCGGGA
This sequence comes from Glossosoma conforme, assembly GCA_022606575.1. Taxonomy (NCBI): domain Eukaryota; kingdom Metazoa; phylum Arthropoda; class Insecta; order Trichoptera; family Glossosomatidae; genus Glossosoma; species Glossosoma conforme. Next base: position 836,970 of record JAGTXR010000027.1, read on the forward strand.
TTCCGGGATTCCGGGATTTCGGGATTCCGAGATTCCGGGATTGGGATGCCACGCAATCGCCGCCCTCGTCGTATCGTCGCGGCTTCGTTAGGCGGCGAGTTATTGCGGAAGACTCCCCCGACCGGCTCGGCCCGGTGCCAAAACCAATTAAGAAAACAGTTCGGGACATAAATAAGCCCCAGCGCCAGAATAGAGCGTTTTACGAGCTACAGTGATTTTTTTCTGGGCGCATCGACTGCGCTTTCGGCGATGACATTTTTTAATATAATATATATATAAAAGAAGATGAAAGGAAGAGTGACTTATATATGTATTGACATCAGCACGATGTAACCCTTGATAACTGGTACCGAAAACCTCAATAAACAATATTTCGTCTTGTATTTTTGTCGCTTGCCATACCTTGATGTATGAGGCCACATTGGGGCTAGTTACATAGTTTTGCCACCGGCAGCGCTGGTGACCGAGGGCAGGCCGTGGAAGTGCGGACGGCCAGGAGTTGATCCCGACCTTTTGACGAAGTAAGGTTCGCGTTGCGGCCGCGCGGGCATTTCGACCCGCCTGGTCGAAAGATTGTAATGTTTTTAAAGTAAATATAATATGTGCTTTGAAAAGAAAGTCTTTGTCTGCAGTCCTGCTCCTCATCCTGCCTCACGCGACTTAATAACGCCTCTCTTTTTGAGTGAGGAGGATGTTATTGTTATGTCGCTTAAATGTTTCGGTCAGATACCGATAGTGTTGCTGCTATACTGAAAGGAGTATAGTACAATATTACATATCCGTTCCATATCTTCTTCTCCCCATATCCATTCCATTTGTCGAACATGTGTTCTTGAACCGAGATCACGGTCCCGAAATCACATCGTCAGATAAATGATGACGCCGGAATACCAAGGTTCCGGCACTGAGGATAAGTCCAAAGACGGCAGTTGACTTAGTACTAATTTATTTGATACAATACCACTTTTTATACTCTAGCTTACAACATGAGTAAGCATTTATAAAAGTAATATTAATACATTGAATCTCATACACCGCACATTCCTCGATACCGTTTTTGGACCTTGATCCCTTCAATCCACATAGAGTGGCAGATTATTGGTAGTATCAATGCTCCGTATCGATGCGTAAGCATTATTTATTAATATTAATATTAATACAATGAATTTCGTACACCGAAAATTCCTCGATACTTGTTGCTTAGGACCTTGATACCTTCAATTTACATAGAGTGGAAAAATACCTTGTGTCGTACCTGACTGTATGAATCTAAGATAAATAATTTGATTATAACAATTACTCTAAGCACTTTTGGATGTTCAATACAACACTAATGTTCAAAATAACGTTTTGAACATACGTTTGTGTCAAATTGCAATAAATATCTTTATTTTATGTAAGTACATACAGAAAAATACCAACATATGGTGAAAGCCATTCTGAAGTCTCATATGAGGAATTCTATGACGCTTACTATGCTGCATGTGGAGTGTTCATCTGCCAGCGTCGTAGACTACAGCCCGACATTCATGCATCACCATTAAATTTACTGGAATTCACTATGAATGGGTGGTCTTCACAGAACGACTTTCGTCCACCACCAATTTTGATTGATAGGCTATGACTGGCATTTTACGGGTGAGGGATCAACTTCAGATCAACCGAAGGTATTTTACTAATTAAACCTAGGTTAATTAAACCTTTTATATTTATTTTAAAAAAAGTTAATACGTAAGTACAAAATCAATTTCACTTCAAAACTAATTCTTTACAGATAATAAGTGAGGTTATCACATTGTTAACAATAATGATCGTAATGAAATAATAAATAAGTCAGGTGTTTACAAATTTCAATGTAAAGATTTCTAAGATTTTTCTATAGGTAGAACCATTAGAAACTTCAACACTTACGTTAATTAACACTTGAGATGTTTACGTACTTAAAAATTTCCGAATTTGCCAATTATTTACATATTTAATGTTCATTCACCAATTCTTAAGAGTTTCCCATTAAATAAATAATTAATAAATTTTAATAATAAAAATGATAAAGTTGAAAAATAGTTTATATTATGAAAATTTGTATTTTGTTCAATTTATTATAGTGTTGTAAGTTCAATTACTTTTATTAATAATAAAACATTTTTTATATATATATTTTATTTATTGCAACTTCGATTTATTTATATAGACCACACCTACTACCCCACTATCTATTTCCCTACTTTTTGTTTAGTAAAGATGTTTCCTTATTAATTGCTTACATAGATAATTTATCCCAACTTTTACATACCACTCAATTACCCTTTATTGAAACTTTTTAGTTTTCAGTAAATTTGTATTATTGCACATTGGAACTGATAAAGCCTTCATAGATTGTGGAGGGGATGGTTGAGGGTAGAAACTGTAGAGGGCACCCTAGACGGGAGTATATTTAGCAAGTATTCGAGGACATGAATTGTAGCGCTTATGCTGAGCTGAAAAGGGTTGCGGAGGACCGAGAGGAATGGAGATCGAGATGCAAGATTCTGTTGCTGCAAACCAATCCACCGGATTGATACTACGAAGAAGAAGATCGTAAAACTGCAGTCTTTCATCAAGTTAAACAATGCTTAATGTTATTCATATTCAATTATGAGATCTAAAAAAAAATATATCAAAGTATAAAATTCTTAGTAATTAAATAAACACAAGTAATTCTACATAAATTTTTTTACGCATCAAGCAGAAAAAGTATCGGCAGATGCGGGATTCGAGCCTCGAGCTTTGCACCTTTGCTCTGTTCTATACACCGCATTGTCCACATTGTCTACAGGACCATTCTCCACCCGGACAGATACGCGAAACTTGATGTATATATACCATTGTTAACATCATATAACGATGGATGCCTCTGTAGTATATATTCAGAGTATGTATATTGTTATTTTTTTATTCCAATCCTGCGTCTGCCGATATTTTTTCCGAATGAATTAATGCGTAAAAATTTGACGTAGAATTATATATGTGTATTTAATTACTAATAATATTGAAATATAGATCAATTATCTATAAAATAAAAATTTGAATATTGAAAAATATTCAAATAAGAAATAAAAATAATCCAAATAAATTTAATTCTTATTCATTTAATATTTTATTCGATCTCATATAAAATCTCAGATAACGTTAATGCCAAAAATATTAATAACGTCAATTAAATCAATTGAATTTCACACTTAAGTAACAATCAAAATATTTTCAGCCATTAGCACTTATCGTCAATTGAATACATTATTCAATCTATCGTTAATTAAATACATTATTCAGTGCTTACGTTATTAAATCCGCTCACGTTATAATCCATTCCATTCGATATCAAAATAAGTCGATCAAAAGTAATCTTAAGTGGAAGGCTTTGTCTAATAGATTTCACGGTAAGCCGAATTAAATTATATGTGATATATGTATCATGTTATTACTGAATATGTTTGCTTAGTGTTTTATTAACATATCATCAGTGTAAGTACAGATAATTAAATTTAAAAAAAGCTTTGTATAAAAAAATGCTTCATCATCATCATCATTATTATGATATTTTGCTCTCTTAACTGGAGCGTATAGACGTCACTGCTGCCACAAATCTAGGTCATGCACCATTGTCCTTGCCTAATCCTAAGCTAGTTCTGCCTCCTGCAACTCCACCGCGTAAATTATATGTTTAGTTCTCGACGACCGTCAAAGACGACGTGAGTTCCCTGAAAAAACAGCCAAATCTTAAGACTTCTGAAGTTTATGTCCCAACTAGGTTCACCTTTCCTAATTATTTATAAAATCGAAGCATTGAACCCGCAGTATTCACGAAAGTATCTGCTTTAAAAAACTATTACACGGTCTATTGAAATTTGGTAAGATGTCGCGATTCACAAAGATTCGTAAAGAAGAAGAAGATGACGCAGCATGTTTTTTGTAACGTAAACTTGTACAAGATAGTGGATTCTATAACGCTTTAAATGTAAAAGATGCCTGCATGTGAACTGTAAATCTGCTAAAAATCCGATAAAAACGAGGATCTTCTGGAGTCCAACACTGGACTCTTCGGGAGTGATCTGTGCGCCAGGATATCTAAAACTCTCAAATTTATGGGTTAATATTAAGTTAATATCAGGCTACACAAATTTTAAGTGAATTAAAATTACCGACAAAAATATATTTGATTCAGAAGAAAAGCCTATCATTTACAAAACCTATAAATTATCATTACCGAACGACAGAGAGAATTATTCGCCAAAAAAAAAATGGGAACGATAACCAATATTTTTTTATTAAATTTTCATAAACACAATAAATCACCGACTGTTTGCTGAAAAAATCGCCTGTCATACTGGCTGGAAAAACCGCCAGTGCAATTAGTACCGAACTGAAAATTTGTCGACGAAGGCTGTATTTTTTTACTAACACACTATGGATAATACTGACAAACGGTGATCGCGAGACTTCATATGCGATTCTATGATATATTTGAAAATTATGCAATGTATGGTGAAGATAAATAAACTTCTCTGGCTCTTGTCATTCTAAAAAAACAGTCAAAAGTCTTAAGTAGAATTTACTAGAAATAGTTAAGAGTCTTTGAGTTTATGTGAAAGAAGGTGGGGTAAATTTTCTAACATTTTATATATACATGCATTGTAAGTATTAAAAAGACAAATAATTCTCTGTTTTAATATAGATCACACTAAACACTGTTTATTCACTTGCTAGATAGCCATAAACAAAACAATTATTTTTTTTTTAGTTCCCAATCTGTGTAAACTGATAATGCTGATGTATAGGGGTTAAGTAAATAATCTGATAAAAGTATGGTAAAAATAGCTTAGTTATGTAGAGAAGCTGATAGAACATTTATATTTGAGTAAATATAATAATTAAGATTGACCCGGAATTATTGCATGACAGTGAAACGCTTTTGACTCTCGAATAAACCCCTCCGTTGTGTTTTTTTTTTCATTTTTCAAAACGCCAAGGCCCGTAACGGCCAAGCCGGATACGATTTTCCGGACGAACCATCGTAATTTTTATACGTCAATGACGCATAACGATAGAAAGCGCGAGTGTTTGTCGTTTTTGTGTGTGGCAAATTTTCTGTGTGTTTTTTTCATCCTTTTATTAATATAAGTGACTTTCGCGCCGCGTATTGTTGTTTAGTGTACAGTGTGTACAAAAAACGTAATCTAAGGACATTGAACCAAGTGACCAAAACAATCATTATGCTTAGATTTTTCTCAATGGTGAATAATATTTGATCGATGTTTTTAGAAATCTTTAATTTATTTATCGTACAATTAGCTTTAGGAACCAAATTTAGTAAAAAAAATACTTTGAATGCCCTGAATGATGCACGCAGAGTCGTCACAGGCTGCTTCAAACACCCATTTCAAAACTGTACCCGTTGGCTGGCATCGCACCACCAAACATAAGACGCAAAGTCATATGCGCCGAAAAAATGCTTAAAGAAATCAACCAAACGCCCCACTGCTTGAAAATCAGATGCCCCATCACCCAGACTGAGGTCGCGAAGCAGTTTCTGAGATTCGCACAACCTCTAACATCCGGCCTTGTAAATAAGAGACTTCAGCTCTGGAAACAAGTCGCATAAGAGGATTTCATTACTCCAAAAGAAGGCATCCCAATTGGCAAGAATCTTGACTGGTGGACATGGAAATCCCTGAATATTAAGAACCGGAGTTGGTAAAATAAAGGACAATCTCGAGCAGCGGGGAGTCCTTCGGCAGAGAGAGTCACTGTTGTGTGACTGTGGAGACCTGCAGACCGTCTCACACCTTACATCCTGCTCCATGTGCCCGACTAGTTGCAAATCCCAAGACCTAATGCTGCGTAGCACACGGGCTATCGAAGTAGCCAAATATTAGCAGAATATATATATATATATATATATTCTGAATATATATAGGCAGAAAAAAATTGATTTCCGTTACACGAAGAAGATACAATTAGCTTAAAAAAAGGATATATTGACATTGAAAAGCAAATTCACGGACACACGAACTAAACGGATGTTTGGATAAATGCCCATTTTGCTAAAAGGATATTTAGCAGAACGAACATATACTGGATTGGTTATTGAAAGGAATGGAAATTACAGCAAATTATTTTTTGAGTGAATTAAAAAACTGCTACTATAAATTTAAAACAATAGCTATAAACGGCAACATTATAAAAATTATATGAACTTTAAACAATAAAACGAAAATTATCTAACAATCCTATAAATAATGACATTTTAGGACAATATTAAAACCACGATTTTATATTCGATAAAGTCAATAATTTATTTTTGTATTGGTGGTTATAATTCAAAAGTGAATTTTATTTGAATTCTACGTTTTCTTAAGGAATTGCACCTTGAATTATTTATTGGAAATATGTAAAAATAATATTTATTCTTAACATAATTTAAATTTGATGCACGTAAATGAATATAAAATTCACAACATAAAATATTTTATATGATATTATTCTAATCAACCAATAGGAGAAAAATATAAAGCACTCGTTTTGATTAAAGGTGTGCATCAGGTGTTGAAAATTGGTAAGGTTCTTCTGTGATTTATAAATGTTAGAATATTCAAATTTATTAAAACAATCTTATATGTCTGAAATAATAAAATAAACATAAGATCAAGAGTCCTATCAGTAGAAATTTATGTATGGTCAGATGAGTATAAGCCCAAATTTATGTTCAGGTAAAGGTCCAATTAGCCAAAAATTGATCAGTAAAATTCACTTTTGACCAATAGTCCAAACGATCTTGAAAAACATCCGCTCCATAGCTACAAATAAAATTAGTAATTCAATATTGAAAGCACTTAGTGAATTGATCAGGTATCAAAATCGTCCGACTAATCAATAGGCAAGCATAATAATATACTGACATCAGCACGATGTAGCCCTTGATAACTGGTACCGAAAACCTCGATAGACAATCTTTCGTCTCGTATTTTTGTCGCATGCCATACCTTTATGTATGGCTACATTGGCACTAGTTACATAGTCTTGCCACCGGCAAGTGGTGACCAATCACGGGCCACGAAAGTGATGACGGCTGGCAGTTGGTCTCCACCATTTGGCAAGGCAAGGTCCGCGTTGCGGCCGCGCGGCATGTCATTCTGCGTGGTCACAAACTTGCACGTTTTTAACGTAAATATATCTATGCTTCTAAAAGAAAGTGTTTGTCTGCTGACCTGCTCCTCATCCCTCCTCTTTGAGAGAGGAGGATGTAAACACAATTGATCTTAGTTCAATTTGTTGTGATTTTTGTGCTAATAATTAATCGTAATAAATTTGGTGGAACCCTCGTCAGAGTTTTCCATAATACACGTCAACACAACGTTATTTTTAGATCCATCTTTCTCCTTCCCGACACTTCATCGTTCCATCAAAACTTCAGTTATTGGGTTTGGCAGAACTTTTAGCTCGCCCCTCGTCGTATATAAGCTTAGAATTACGCTTTTAGATCCGAATTATTATTCATATGCTAAGCTACTTTGGCAAATTTTACCCAGTTTCCAAGGCAGTACACTTGAGCTTCACATACGAAAGCTTTCCTACAACAAATGCGTAAAATTGTTTTAATCAATTAATAAGCACTTGAAATTAGCTACTCAATATAAAGACGCAATAGTATCTGTGTATTTTAGGTATTTTTTTTTAATAAGTTTTTTCACGATAATTCATCAACTTGAACATAAAAAAAATAAGATAAACATTTTTCATCTATTAAATAAAATTAACTTGATTTACACTGTGAACAAACTTCATATTAAAATGAAATGTTTATAACTTAAATATACATATACTATACATAAAATTCTTTTTTCAACGCGTCAATCCAAGCACAAAAATAACGGCAGAAGCGGGATGCGAACCGCGGACCTTGGAAACCAACTATGCCCAGGTATTCATACCGCTCGGCGAACTGTGCCATTGCTATGCCTAGACCGACTCGCGTTGAAACTAGTATTTATATAATTGTTATCATCGTACGATAGATGTCGCTATAGTATATATTCAAAGTATGTATATTTTTATTATTATTCAATCAGTCTTCATTTATTCACAAGCTTAATATTATTACTTTCCGACAGTCTATTTATTTTAGTAAGTACCACTCGGGTCTCGAACCAAACTATAGACTGAATGGATGAGAAACGACTACTTATAGTTCCGACTCGGACTTTATAACCAATCCTTTACCTGTGTTACTGATGGATAATTTTACCTTCTTGATATTGTCTCAAGGAGACATTATTATATGAATTTTTTAATTTTTATTAGAATATTATTTTATTATTTCAATATTCTCATCTACTTTTATAGATCATTGACTATATTACAATATTATTATAATAATCGTTGAATTTTTTAATATTTCTATAAATACCGCAACTGATAAATAATGACAGTAGCACATTGTAAGCACGCTTCTTGTATATACGATCACCGGAGATTAAGTAATATCGAACACATCACACAACATAGATGGGTTTTTAAAAAACCGTTTTTAAAGTCTTAGATTACCGCACTTCGTTTTCGGGCTTAATCGTTAGTCTCAGTACCAAATAATCCAGGCTTCTAAAATGCCACTAAAATATCTTCTCAACCTGTGAGGCAAAAGCCCGGAGACAAATAGAGAGCGCTGCTGTAGTATCCAAGATATATAAAAAGTGATATATTAATTATACATTTTAGTAAAATAGGATGATAAGCTCAACTAAGACCAAAATGTACACTATTGAAGGGACCACCGTAAGCACGAAATTAATGTTTTCTATAGAAGAAGAAGATTATTTATATGATGCAGTTTCAAAAATGACCCCGGACGCACAAATAAAACAATAAATACGCAATTCAAAATAACAATGCATTGCAAAAACAGCCTTGAATCGATTGTATAAGCAAATTTTCGTGCATATTATTTACATACTAACAAAAGCTATAAAAAGCTCTCCGAAGGAGCTCTCATATAATAAAAGCTCCGATACATTTTACAGCTTTTAAGCTCCGCCGATCGTAGAAGCCGCTGTGCTTTATTTGAATGCGATAATAAAATAAACACTCTGAAATAGAATTGATTTACATTTGGGGTCAAATTTTCAAGCGCTCCGTACAATCGCTAGCACGCCATACAAGTTTTGCCCAGCACTATGCTCTTGCTTATATCAGGTTGTACGGAAAGATATTCCCATTGTATGAAAGTTTTTTTTTTCCTGTCAGATCCGTTTCATATCTGAATTACATGGCAAACTTATAACGCTGCTATTTAGCTATGTTAGTTGCTACAATCCATACCTCAACCCAAATTATCTCTTCACTCGAAGATTTACAAAAAAACATGTATATTTCCCAAAAGAATCTAGGGCAATCCATAGACATAAAAAGTCAGCAGCTGTATTATCCAAAGCATAATTTGAGATAATTTATTAAGGAGATCTGATGATTGACCTCTCCTCCCCGGTGATGTCTATCGACTACACATTGCTTGTAATAACTTAAATATCTCTGTAAATATAATACACACAGGGTTCAGATTTTAGGTATTCCTCCTTAATACATTTACGTATTGAAAAAAAAAATACTTATAATAATAGGCGCTCATCGGGAGCAGGAAATATTTTTCTAAAATCCGGAATAAATTCACCACTACAATCAAGACGCGTCAACTGTCATGAATTCATTCGACGTGTCGGAAGCGTGTGCAAAAATAAAAGTAAAAAATACCCAGATGCGTCGGCATCTATACATCTCACTCTCGCTGACGTACTAATATGAGTGAGCGAGACGGGAATCCTCAGTTGGTCGGCTAGTTCGAAATGATATCGATGCGCGTCGGCTCATCGATATGTCGACAGGCTAAGTAGTGTTAGTAGCTCTTGGAAGTTCACGCGCCAAGGTGCGTCTGGCCGTTTGAGGTCTTCGTCTGATGTTTTTCATGTTTTTAGCTATTAAATGTCAATTTTTACTGCTTATTGACATCAACTATTATAAAATTAAGCGATATCTTTGAATATTTTCATTTTTTCGAATTTCTACTCATTTTATTCACTTTAATTCAGAATGTGTAACGAGTACACACTATCGGAACGCGCGGAAGTTTTTGACATAGTAAGGCGAGGGTTAATCTGACGCTTCCAAGGACTAAATTATTAGATCCTAAGAAGTAGTTCAACTTAAGTTTATATACATTTTTAGCAAGATCATGAAATGATTATAAATTGCTTAAAAAATGATGACTTTATTTCTAGACGTGAGTAAATTTTCTGGGGGGTAACATGTTCGGATCAATTAATTGGCTATTATGGACATCGGCCGCCTCTCTCCAAGGAACAATAACTCATTGTTATAGTCCTACATGTTGCAGACACAATGTCGATTGTGTAATACCATATTTCAGAGATTTCAGTATCATAATAAGATGCTACGAAATCCTATTAAAATACATTTCTGTTTCATCAAAATTAGAGTTTGATCTATATTTCGTTACGCTTGCCGGTGAGTATAGCTCAATAGTCAAAGAGTTTGCTTTGCAAGCCAAAGGTCGTGGTTTCGATCCCCGACGTTGATTTTAAAAAAAATATTTTTATCGATTTCTGAGCTTTAAAATACCCCCGGTTGGTGTGAATTTGATCCCTCACCCGTAAAATGCCAGTCATAGCCTATTAATTAAAATTAGTGGTAGACGAATGTCGTCCCGTGAAGACCACCCATTTATAGTAAATTCCTGTAATTATAAGGATGATGCGTGAATCTCGGGCTGTAATCTATGATGTTGGCGGATCAACACTCCACATGCAACGCTTAGCTATAGGCACTATGGTTAGCATTATATAATTCCACAAATGAGATTTCAGAATTAATATCACTATCTGTCGGTATTCTCCTGTATGAACTTACATAAAAAAAAATACTTTTTCCGAACACCCTTATATTATAGTATTCAAGGAGTGTTCTTCCTACATTTTCTCTTTGATGATTTCACAACGGCGCGGTGAACGTATGCAAACAAACTGTTTCGGTTTCGTATGCAGAATTTCTGTATCGTGTTTAGACGTATTTACATAATACTTGTTCTCAGCACGGAGTATACATCCAAACATACTTACGGGTACTGGACTTAAAATTTTGAATTGAGTATATTCAGAGAGAAAGGCTTACTGGGGTAACTTTATTGTCCTACTATGTCCAGTGGCAATAACATATTGCTAGAGAGGTTCTCGTTTGATTACAACAAGTTAAGCAACATTGGGCGCAGACGAAAAAATTAATGGGTCACCTTCTGTTGGGAACCGCATGCCTTTGGTCTGTTTAAGACGCTTCTAAAGACCAGGTTTCAAGGACTTCAGGTTAATAATGCAATTTGCTTTAAAAAATATGTGATTAACAAAATCTGCCTTTTCAAGTACTAGATCTTCTGCTCCGGAGGTTGTTAAGAGCCATATATGTTCAAACGTGAATCTTAAGCCACAGATTTGTTGTAAAACGAGGATAAAACTTAGTGGTGGCAATTTTAGGTCACCGAATGTTGCAAATATATAGAACGGAGATGGGAAGAAAAAATGCGAAAGTTAAGTTCGTGTAAGACAATTCAAGCAATCGGCAAATATTTGACTTTTTGAGCACACTATATGTGCTCATAGTCTCTGAAATGGATAACTGCGATAGCCTTTACGCAGGTTTGCCAGCCAAACAATTAAAGCGATTGCAGGTATTACAAAGCGCAGCGGTACCACTATTGTACGAGTATATAAAGCGCCTAAATTTTGTCACATTACTCCGATACTACGCCGACTGCATTGGTTGAAAGTTCCGACTAGAATCCAGTACAAGCTTTATAAGACACTTCACGAAACTACACCGAGCTTTTTGACAGAGCTTATCAAGACAGAACAAGAAGAAATACCTTGCAGCTGACAAGAGGTAATAGTAGTGTTTTCAGGTTTTCGGCAGAGTGCTTAAAACTCGCTACCGGAAATTATAACATAAAAATCTTAAAACGAAGGCATCTTTGAGAGGCAGACTCAAGATCAACCCTTTCACGCATATGATGGCAAAGAAGCGCTCATGGAATGACTATTTGTTCCTAAAAAAAAAGCTGTATGTATATAACGTTGGTTTAATAAAATCATTAATAAATTAGCTCTCGTTTAGTATCAACAAATGTAATGTTATCTCTTTCTCCCGTTCTAAAAATCCTATTCTGTCCAAATACTACCTATATGGAACATTGCTCGACAGAGTAGCAGTTGTCAAGGATCTAGGTATAACCTACGATTCATTATTCACTTTCCATACTCACATAATCAATTTAACTTCACGCGCCAATAAACTTCTCGGATTCATCACCCTTATGGCGCAGAGACGTGGAATCTGACAGCAAGTCTTACCCATAAAATAAAAGTCACCCAGCGTGCTATGGAGAGATCCATGCTTGGAGTGTCGCTAAAAGATAGAATCCGAAACGAGGAAATACGCAGAAGAACTCAAGTAGTGGATGCTACCCAACGAATAGGCACACTCAAGTGGCAATGGGCAGGTCATATCTGTCGAAGAGTCGACGGTCGATGGGGAAGAAAAGTATTGGAATGGCGCCCAAGAACTGGCAAACGAAGCATTGGCCGACCCCCTACAAGATGGACTGACGATATAAGAAGAATAGCGGGAGTGACCTGGATGCGGAAGGCGGAGGATCGAAGAGGATGGAGACTCATGCGGGAGGCCTACGTTCAACAGTGGACGGACACAGGCTGATGATGATTCATCACCCGCCAGGCTAGTCAATTTCATAACCCTCTAATTTTTCGTACTCTCTATTCTTCACTCGTTCTATCTGTTCTGGAATATGGGAGTTTAGTTTGGAATCCCAATAAATCCAAATACATTTTCATGCTCGAAAAATTCATAAAAAATTTCTCCGACGTCTTTATTTTTATATTTACGGTAACTATCCATTCAATTCATTTAATTCCGAAAATTACCCAACTCTTTTTCTTCTAGGGATGCTTTCTTTCCATTCGCTAGAGTCACGGAGGAAAATTGCTGCACTCAAACATTCATTCCTTCTTCTTCGCGGTTCAATTTACAACCCTGGGATTCTTGAACGTTTTAACTTCTATGTTCCAGATAGGTACACCCGTACTCGTAGCCATCCATTGTTTTTGATCCCAGTTGATGCTTGTGGAGCTTCAAGCACTCAATTTGGTACAACGGCAATGTCGCTCCTAAATGGCCTACCAGCACACCTCGATCCTTTTCTTACATCCTTTTCCTCTTTTGTTGATGGTATTGTTCTTCTTGATCTCTGTGATCTTTGACACGTGTCATCTTCTTATTCTTTTGTGTTATTTTTATTTTTTATTATTTTCTCTATTTATTGTATATTTATGTTTACTCTGTTTCTAAATATTTGTAAAAATTGGAATTTCGATTCTGTATATAAATAAATAAATGAATTAATTAATTAATTAATATTAAAAATCAGAGAATATATGCAACAATGACGGTCCCTCTCTATGATTGCACTAAGAATATTTATGTAATCAAAGGTGTTAGACAATGAGAAGTTTTATCTCCCAAGCATTTAACAAACGCCCTAGAATATATATTTAAGCTGCTATCCTGGACCAAATACGAAATAAATATTAACGGATAGTACATTTTCCACTTCCATTTTGCAGGTGACATAATTCAAATAGCCGAATAAGCTATTACTTGTACGATATGCTTCAAGACATGTTCTATTATCAGGTTATGTTGCGGATGATGGAGTCCATTGCTGATTTTATATTTATTCGTGTTATTTCAGATTTGTTTCCTTTCAAACCGTTCTTAAGGTTTAACATCATTATTTTAATACTCTGAATAACTTCTTGATCGCCTCAACTTTCCAAACATGCCGCGTGCATACAACTGGTTTTCTAAGGCATTACGACTTGCAAGAGTAGGAAAAAAAACGCCTGTAAAATGCTATTTTTGTGCGGATTCAACTTTCTTATTGAAGAGTCGGTGCCGCCACCGGGAGACTTTATTATTGTACAAGTTTCGGGCGGGAGTCCTAGCGCGGCACATACAAAACAGCTGGGGAAATATTATTCTCGACATTTTCTTCAAATTCGGTGTACGAAAAAGACAACTCACTGGTGAATTTTGAGTAAAAAAAATACTGGAGGAGCTCATCAAGAAAGTTTTGGCAGTTATTTGGTCCATTTGAAGCATAAACTTCTTCCTAGTATCAATCCGGTGGATTGGTTTGCAGCAACAAAATCTTGCATCTCGATCTCAAGTCTTCTCGATCCGCTACAATACTCTTTAGCTCAGCATAAGAGCTACAACTCATGTCCTCTAACTCTTGCTGCAAATAATCCCGCTCTGGGGGCTTTCTGAAATTTCTACCTTCATTATCCCCTTCCACAATGTCGTGAGGATGACCATCGTAGCGCATGATGTGACTGAATCATCGAGCTCGCCTTTCTGAGATGGTTTTTTCTAGGTGCCGACATCTTCCTCTCGAAGTTTGTTATTGAATGGCGTGGTGGCAGGATGAGGAGCAGAATAACAACACACAGACTTTTCCAGAAGCACATATATTTTCACGATAAACTTTACAAACTTCCGCCCCATACGGTATAACATGCCGGGCCGACCATAATACGACCTCGTCGCGGTCGGCACACAACTGACCGATCTATATAACTAGTCCTCCTAACAGCATTACAAAATGACAACACATGCGTTTCCGAACGAAAATAAGAGATGAAAGAGTGTAAGTCGAGGTTTTCGGTACCAGTCAGCATGGGCTATATCATGCTGATGTTATCGTATACTTGCAATATGCCTTATCTACTTAAATATAACACAAATTTCCCGCACGCAGAGTTCAGTCGTTCTAATTAAGCGTCATTTAACCTAGATGTCTCAACATATTGCGTTCTACTGTATGCGATTTCATATAAAAACTGAAATTCTCGACCCTCTCAAAAGTCTGACCCGTGCAGCACCGCTTAATCATCTTGTGGAATATCGATATTTTGGCGTTAATGACGGATTGATGAGTTTCAACGTAGTAGTAATAAGTAATTCTGACATTTTTGCATCGATTTAAATTGCCAATCATATATATATTTTGCATTAATAATGAAGCCTTAAAATCTGCTGAAAATTGTCATGCTCTTACATTATATCAGCATAATCCATATCGTACAAATAGAGGGTGTTGTTAACGTAAATTCGTATCTGATTTTCGTTTGCATGCTTTGGGAACAGAGTTCTTTACAAAGGTAAAGAAGAAGAAGCGAAACTAGCATGCAGCCTTGTCAAACGCCAGTGGAAACTATAATTGAGTTATCATTGCTTCACACTCAGCTTGTAATGAATATTTTGTCATTATCTCCATAGTTTCAATGTTTTAATCGATTTACATCTCCAATCACAGAGAATATGCTTGCATCTAAACGCACCCCGAATATCTGCTATAAATTGTTTTACGCTTAAATTACATCAGCATAATCCATATCGTAAAAATAGAGGGTGTCGTTAACGGAAATCATTATCTAATTTTCATTTGCATGCTTTGGGAACAGAGTTCTTGACAAGTCTAAAGATAAACGAGTATGCAGCCTTGTCGAACGCCAGTGTAAACTATAGGTGAGTTGTCATTCCTTAGCACGCAGCATTTGATGAATCATTGTTTAATGATATTTTGTCATCTTTTCCATAGCTTTAATGTTCTTCTTCTCCTAGTCAGTTTGGTCTTCTAGCAACTGCCCTGAGTGCGCCAGCAAACTTGATTATAAAGACAATTTTAAAATTGCTCCGTAGATGTCTACTTGTATGCCGTCAGCAGTGGCCGGACCGGTCTAATCAAAATGCGCTCGCGTCTCTGTGGCACGTTTTCTTTCTCTATATGAGTGTTTGTAAAGGAATGAAAAACAAAATTGGATGGTAATATGTTATGGTTGTTTGAGTGTAGAAATAAAAAGGATATAAAAGAAGCAGTATAAAAGTGGGTACATGATTTTTTAAGTTATTCTAATGTGGCCTCAAAACATGCTCTACAACTTTAATGGAAGCATCCAACATAATTCTGTCTGAAAATGAACGGATAAAACTAAGAGTATGACAAATAGTTATATTAGACAAGCTGCCGGCGGGTATAGCTCAATGGTTAGAGCATTTACTTTCTAAGTCAAAGGTCATGGGTTCGATCCCCGACGGAGATATCTGAACTCTAAAATACCCCCCCTTGAGTTGGTGAGAATTTGATCCCTCACCTGTAAAATGCCAGCCATAGCCTATTAATTAAAATTGATGGTAGACGAAAGTCGTCCCGTGAAGACCACCCATTCAAAGTGAATTCATCTAAAAATAAGAATGATGCGTAAATGTTGGTCTGTAGTCTATGACGTCGGCGAATCAACACTCCACATGCAACGCTTCGCTATTTGTACAATTGTAAGCGTCATACAATCCGACGTAAATAATTTTCTTAAGTTTAACCGTTAACAAAGAGCGCAACGATGTTAGAAATGTTTCACTTCAAAATGTACAAATCATGATATATTTAATACGACAAAATATTCGTAATTATTATCTCTGTTGACTGTTTAATATTTCTGCCATCCTCAAGTGAGTGAACTACGCGAGTGGATGGAGTTTTTTCCCACTGCGTTTCAGACTTTCTCACTTCTAGAAAGAACGTTCTAAGGGAGTATAGTTGCATTATTGCTTCGAGTGCAAAGAAAAAAACGCATCCCTTGTCGGAGTATGTAAATCTAATGAATACTTAAGAAGCGAGCAAAACCGATAAAGAACTACTTCACAATTGCATTGGCTTAACACTGAGGTCTTTGTTCCTGATCGCTACGCGACCTATCTATAAAATACATTTTAAAACACTGACTTAATGCTATGATGAAATGTTTTTTTTTTTTGTAAACACATACAGGAGAATACCGACAGATGGTGACTTCAGAATAGAAATTCTGAAGTCTCATCTGTGGAATTTTATGACGCTTACTATGGTGCAAATGTCTATGCACTGTATGTGGATTGTTGATCCGCCAACGTAATAGACTACAGCCCGAGATTCACGCATCATCCTTATTATTACAGGAATTTACTATGAATGGGTGATCTTCACGGGACGACTTTCGTCTACCACCAATTTTTATTAATAGGCTATGACTGGCATTTTACGGGTGAGATATAAAATTTCTTTTTCTATCATCTCCGTCGGAGATCGAACCCACGATCTTTGGCATGCAAAGCAAACGCTTTTACCATTGAGCTATGACCGCCGGCAAATATAAATGTTATATAAAAAAAAAGTTAATGGTTTGGGTGATATGCAAATTTAAATATGATGTTTAATGTTTAAATTCAACATATTTCAGGTTCGATATTGAAAACATGATGTTGTATATGATTTATTTTATTTTAATTTTTGATATAGTAGTTACGTCGTCGCTTTAAGGGTATGCATCTACTAAAATATGTATGGGCGGAAAACCATGCAAAAAAAATCGTGGACCAATGTTGCTTTACTTCGATAATCTAAGGATTACTTCGGTTATAATGACGTTGTAGAACAATTGATGTAATATACCTAAATTTATATAAATAAACCTAAAAAGATATTTGAATCAGACAAAATAATTTCTTTTTCTTCTTTTAAATGTTACTCCCTTCAACCGGATGCGGAAAAAATAACAATGCAATAAAATGTCAAAAGGGCTATTTTTAGAGCGCGAGGTCATTGACCCGACTAACTGTTTGTATTTTAATTTAATTAAAACATACAAGTACATTGAAATAAATTACATTTTTATGTACTCGTGTTAACGTGTTTCAACTCATATCATATCATCTTTGCTTCTCGTTGTTCGTCGAGTGCATTCTATGTATAGTTTCCGACAGTTTTCCATAAGGACGCAAGCCTAGGGATTTTAAAAAGGTACCTGTAGTTATTGCTTTCCTGCAGCATCCCTTGTTAATATCCCATTAAAGTCCCCCTTTGTTGTTGTTTTATATTTTTTTAATTTTACAATTGGATATACAATATTGGACGATGCAAATATCATCTCGTTAATATGCTCCAACAAGAGAGCAAATGTGAAAAAAAATTAAAAATGACTTTAATAAAACGGTAAACATTTTCTTCTTCTCATACAATGGCAGTCGCGTCTCCGGCGGACGACCGGACGTTAGAAAAAGAAGCAATGCAATAAAAGCCGGGCATTATTTCGAGACCGGAGTTTTTGTCCGACCGGCTCGATTTCCTTTCGAAACTTCGTCAAGTCTATTTTACGTCCAGTACTACTTGCTCATAAGGTAACCGTGGAAGAGTGCTTCTCAAACGTTACTAAACTTAAAACTACTGACATCAGCATGATATAGCCCTTGCTGACTGGTACCGAAAACCTCGATGTACAATCTTTCGTCTCTTATTTATGTTTGCTTGTCAGACATGTATGTGTCGCCATATTGGTATTTTCGACTAGTTACGGAGATAGTGACTTGTGGCGCTGTGGGACAGCCCATCACGGGCGCGCTAGTCGTGTGTCACCGTCGGCGAGAGCATACAGGCCTGAAGGCTGTGACTAGGTCCGGGCCATAAGTTTGTACAGTTTATCGTAAATATATGTCAATGCGCTTCAGGAAAAGTCTGTGTATTATTAATCTGCTCGTTATCCTGCCCCTACGGGACTAAAAAACAACCCTTTACAGAGAAGATGATGTTACTACATTCGCAGATTTAAGGGGGAACGCTTGGTGAAAACCCTCCCTGTCCTATCCTGTTTTTGGAGACCCAGATGGCGACCCGTTACTGGATGCACGCAAAATTTACTTGTTAGAGTGGCTGAGAGCCTTCCCGAGATTCATTTTTAAGGGGAAAAAACGACATCCCCCGTCTTAATAAAGGGACTCAAAAACTCGAAAGAGTTGTACAATATTTTAATATTGTCGTATTTCTCCTGTAAAAAAAATATTTGTCGTCAATGTCATTCACCTTAGGCAGTCGATATCTCAGTTCATAATCAAAATAGCTTGAATGTCAAATTAATATGTTAATCTTATAGATGGATTTATCGATAACATTAACTGATTTCTGTCAAGTGATTATATTGAATATCAGGAACTATACATATAAAGAAAAACCTGGAGGTAATACGTAATTACGTTATTATTTATTAACTAAACTAAGCTTTTATGAAATCAGTCGATAAAATCTAGACGGTATTGCAAGGCATATAACTGACTTAAACATTGTAGCAATTATTTGTAGTAATCTATGTATGGAACGGATATAGGATGAAAAATCAATATTAAATTGATGTAATATTAATAATAATCATAATTCGAATCTCACGTTTTAAGAAGAGTTATATTTTTATAATATACTACTTTAATTTCAATTTGATATAAGTACGCTGAATTATTTGAAACATTATTAGATTGAGTTAATCATCGCCATGGAAACGTTTGTTTCATTTGACAAAGGTGATTAATACGATACCCGCTTGAAGGTAGCGGGTGAAGGTAAATTTCAAAGTGATTGATTCGCCTTCAGAAAATAGCCTTACCTGAAGAAAATAATTGACAATCAACTCGATGTTTATTCGCTAATTTGAATAATCAAAAGGATCGAGACGTGATTTTAGGTTGGCAGGCCCTTGAGATAAAACAATATTTCAGCAATCAATTTATTTTTGTATCAAACGATGTATATAGGAAGCTTTTTTGGAAACAACACCGCATTACTATTTGAGTTGTATCAACGTTTTTAATTATTTGTATTTACAGCTTTTTGAAATTAAGTAGAAAATTTAAATAATCAATGATATCCTGTAAATAGACTCATTATTAATATAACTGATAAATATTTGAGAATAAGGACGCACAGATTGTTCGCTCTCCCAAAGAGTAACACTTACCTGCCAGAGACTTTGCCTCTTGGGAAAGGGGTCAGACTGTTCAACCAAATCGCCTCGGATGTTGATATATTTCACGTAAGGGAGGCATAAACTCCACGAGTTCCTTAGGAGAAATGATTTGTTGGCGTCGTTTGTCTGATGAGCATTGGAACCTTCTGATGCTTGTCTTTATTGCTTTGATTTTAGTACTTTATCTTAAGTACCTATAATTGTTTATAAATCTTGATTGTACTTCAGTAAGGTTTGATTTTTTTGCAATTTTTAATGTTAAGTTGTAAAAAAATACATATCACGATACTGAAATTCGTCTCTTGAACAACACGAGAAGAGTCCCTGCAGAAATTTGTAATAATGAGCCATATGTAAAAAGGTATCCTTAGACAAGTTACAGTTGTTAGCTTGCAAACACACAAGTTTAGACTATGCGAATGCAATCATAGTTGCGCTCATGATTTTAACAATATGCTTGAAGTAATTCAAAAAAGGAACCTTCAGAACTGAGCATAAGTTCAGGAAATTCTTTCAAAATAATCGCTCCCAGACAGCAAAATAATATACATGTTTTCTCATAAATGATGCATTCCAACAGAGAATGTATTATGTTTTGTATGTAGTATTTCTTAGAAAGAAAACTTAATGTTTTGTAAAACTCTTTTATCATTTCAGGGTCAGTAAGCACCTATTTAAAACATTAGCCAATGCGTTTTTTCTATATTTGAATATGCGTTACAAACGTACCATAGAACAATACGTTGTGTGGTAAGGTTTTTCTTTCGTGAGCTTATTTACATAATTTTTAATTCGAATACTATAATTGCTCATATATTTAGTATAATAGTCTGTTTCACAGACCACAACTTTACCACTAAGGCACCATACCTGAAATATATATTTTAAAGGTTCATTTACATTAAAAATGCATCTTTATTGTTCGAAGAATACTTGAGGAGTACTGGTCTGTCCTTTATAGAGCCAGGGCAGAAAATGCTTTTATTTTTACAAAATAAGATAAATGCTCCCGAGTCCCGAGACTATTACGATTGATAGTTATTTTAGAGTCCGGGGGCCATTCCTGCCCTGTAAAATTGTAAAAGAATGGAAAATTTACGATACATACTGAAAAATATCTTTGGTAAACGTAGATAACTCAAATTGATTTGTATAAAATACAGATATTCCAAGTTTTTGGCCAAAAAATATACAAAAGTTATGTAATAAATAGAGAGTACAGAAATTCAAAATAAAATATGTTTTAAATATTTATATAATTCACGATATTAAATATAAATTTATATTAAATATTATTTTATAGCTTTAACTTTTGAGATCGGTAATCTAGAGAAGCGAAAGAGTCCTGAAAAAAAAAAAAAAAAAAAAAAATAGAGTTGATGACTCACCGTTTGATGGCGAGTACACGTTCAGGTAGAGGCAATCTTCAGACTGGTTTTTCAGGAACGGAAGCAGCCTCTTCATGTAGTTGTACCGTCCAGCGGATAGTGAGGCTTCTCTCTTCAGTTCTGGCAGCATCTGCGGGCAAACTGGTGCGAACGACGTGGCTCGCTTCAGTCCAGACCACTGAGTGGCACTTCCTGAAAGAAATATTAAATTAACTTTAGTATCTGTAAAATTCTATATTTTCATTTATTTTATGTAATTTTCATTTATTTCTGTATTTGGTAAACTTTTCATATCTTAAAATAAGCAAATAGAGTACGTAAATAACTTCTTAGGTTTTCACGGCCAGATTTGATATTGTGGCTTTTGGGTTGAGCCGTCTGTGGCGAACTTTCTTTAACCAATATTTCGACCGTCCTTGCAGCGGTCTTCTTCAGTATTGATAATTTATTTAGTTTTTTGAGTTGGTTTATTCTTATGACATATTTTGTATGAGCGTTATTGATTTATATCTCCATGACAACTCAATTTTCATTCCGGAGAATCGTAGGTATCTTTTAAGACTACGCTAGGTATCACGTCACGAACAATGAGGTTCTCAGGATAATCAAGGAAGATAATAGAAGACCTAATAAGAACCATCTCAGAGAGGCGAGCCCGATGGATTGGTCACATCATGCGACACGATGGTCTTCTTCACGATATTGTGGAGGGGTTGGTTGAGGGTAGAAACTGTAGAGGGTGCCCTAGACGGGAGTATTTGCAGCAAGTATTCGAGGACATGAATTGTAGCGCTTATGCTGAGCTTAAAAGGGTTGCGGAGGACCGAGAGGAATGGAGATCGAGATGCAAGATTCTGTTGCTGCAAACCAATCCACCGGATTGATACTACGAAGAAGAAGGTATCTACACAGAATACGTTAGGTATGTTCTAAGAATTGTACATCTACGTACAAATATAGTACAGTTTGAAAAAATAGTAGTAATTATACTTAAAAAATTAAACAATTATTTAAATATATATATTTAATCTGTGAATAATATGATTATTGCCATTAAAGGATAGCTAAGCTGTTTGTGGAGGGTTTTTCCATCTAAATAATTATAATGTGTAATTTTTATAATGTAAGTTTGTCGTTTTAATGGACGATTTTTTGTAAAGTGATGTATAAGTTTATCTTTGTTATTGTATTATTAGTTTTAAAATATACTCTGTAATTTATCTTCCTTTATATTTTAAATACAATTATGTGTACTTTTTGTTTGTTTTTAATGTTTTGTTAGATTTTTCATAACATATATTTTATCACATGAAAGTTTGTACTTAAATCATATGATTGCCTTCACAACGATTTTAACTTAATTTTTTAATGAAATTAAATCTTAACTTCATTATTTATTTAAATGTTGTTAAATTATTACGCCTATAAATTTAAAAGACGTAATTTTGAGACCAAAATCCATGTTTCATCATCAAAAATAGATCCTTAATTTTACATTTAAAGGAAACATCGACCGAGTTGATATGTGCAAGGTTAGATCGTAGTTTTTGGCAGCAATAATTCTGCTGAACAAACTTAAATATTGCAATCAATTGACGGCTCAAGACGCTACTTGGTCGGTTCATTACATTTTAGTTCTCTTGGCTCGGTGCCGATGTTTTGGTTTTGATATCAAGAACGGTTATTTACAGTTATAGTAGCTTTCAGTTACGTAACACCTGCAAACATTGAGAAAGTTTTTTCGACTTTAACTGCTTCGGTAAGATGAAACAATTATATGAAAAAACTATTGAAATATATTTTGTTATGCAATCGCACGCAGGAGAGCACAACGTACTTCAGACCAGTGCACGCTATGACATTCAGGCAGAGGACTGAAGGCTGCATTCAGGTAACGTGTCTTGTGTTTGTGCTTACGTGTGTGTTGGAGAGATTGCAGAGCATATATTTATGTTTCTTGAAGAGATGCAGATTGTAAGAAGTGGGATACACATCAATTATATTCTAAATTATTTTGAAAAAAACTCTGGGAACTGACAGTTATTGGTCAGCTCACATTAATCATGTATGGATATTTAGAAAGCGTAAGATAAGTTTGTCGGTTGTGGGTGAGTGCAGGCGGAAATATTTTGTAAGAGCAACGACCGTTGCTCCTTGAAGCGTTGATATATCTTTGATATTGAGGTAGGTTTTAGGCACCCCGTTACCACCCGGCACGTTTCATTCGGAGCAATATCCACTTTCTTGGTATGGGCAGACTTCGCCCATACTGGCGTGACATACTCGCCAGCAGGGAAACAGAGGGCTAGAGCACTTTTGAGGATAAGGTTTGGTTGGGCTCCCCACTTCTTACCTGCTACTTTCGGAGAAGGTGTGTTGTATTGATTGCAGACTAGACGTAAAAGTGTTATTATTTATCAATTGATTTGCTATTCTTCGAATTAAGTCTTTTTTTTTTCATTTCTCAATGATTTATTGAATATAAATTAAATAGATGGTTGTCTTGAAATGTCACAGGCAATATAAATAAGGCGTAGTTAAATATTTCCGTTGCATTTAGGTAATGTGGAAATTAATACTTTTCATGGCCACTTGAAATCTAAAATATAATGCGAAACCAAAATCTAAGACGTCAGATTTTAGCTCCGGACTTGGCAATTTGCCTATAATGTTGTTTTGATATGGTTCAGCTATTGACATCCATGTAGCTAATGCGGAATACTTTGCGGAAAAGCGCAATTATTAGTTATCACATCGAAGGGTTTATTAAACCTTGTTAAAAAACAGTTTTAGTAACCGATGTATATTGAATAATAAATCTTTTGGAATTTTTAAGGATGATTATCACAATGCTCTCCGAAGCCTGAGTTTTTCGTTCTTAAAAGGTGAGTTAACGCAATTAATTGATTTTTTCCGTTCATATTTGTTATTTTTTTATGTAAATACAAAAAAGAAAATACCGACAGATGGTGATAGAAATTCTGATGTCTCATCTATTGAATTCTATGACGCTAACCATGGTGCATATAGCTAAGCGCTGCATGTGGAGTGTTGAGCAGCCCGAGATTCACGCATCATCCTTTTTATTACAGGAATTTACTATGAATGGGTAGTCTTCGCGGGACGACTTTCGTCTACCACCAATTGTAATTAATAGGCTATGAGGGAATTTAACGGGTGAGGGATCAAATTCACATCAAACGGGAGTATTGTAGAGCTCAAAAAACTTCTTTTTTTATCTCCGTCGGGGATCGAACCTGCGACCTTAGGCTTGCAAATCATACGCTTTGACCATTGAGCTATACCCGCCGGCCTATAAAATATAGACACTACAAATTACCGCCACTAAGTTATGTCAAATAAAACTGTTCATTTCTTTCCCGGAGATTCCCGGACACACTCGGGAACATATATGTTTCTCTAAGTTAAGAAGTCAGTTAGTTGAAAATACGACTCCTGTAGAATCCGTTATATATTATCCCGGTGCTCCTTGACCAAACATTAAGTCCTTAGGGCAGGTTAAATACAGCCAATAACATGCGGTAAGCAACAAGCAGTTTCCCATTTATGATTTGGTCCTTGCCAATGTTGGTTAACTTCAGTGATCTAACAAAAACAGTACATTTTCTTAGCAATATAATTTGCAACTGTTGCTTAGTCAAAAAAAAAAAAACAAATATATTGTTTTATATTTTTATTATTATATATTATTATATATTGTTTATTAGAACTTTGTCTGGAATGAAACCTTGAACTCTAGCATGACATGTGAACTCTTAACCCTCGTGGATTAAGTTTTTTTTATTAGTTGGATTTTTAAATTATTCGTATCGGTCTTTTTTATGCCTGAAATCCCACAGCCAATCAATGAAGCCTGTAAAACGTGTATATTTGACTACTTTATTACGGGGATAATTTAAATTTCAGTTAGCCAAGCAAATAATTTTGAATTAATTATATTCAATTGATAATAAAGCAAGATTCCCGATACCGTTACCTTAATTAACATAATCAAATACATTTGATATAATG
Organism: Glossosoma conforme; assembly: GCA_022606575.1. Classification (NCBI taxonomy): domain Eukaryota; kingdom Metazoa; phylum Arthropoda; class Insecta; order Trichoptera; family Glossosomatidae; genus Glossosoma; species Glossosoma conforme. The sequence continues at coordinate 862,387 of JAGTXR010000027.1, forward strand.
TCAATGATTTTGATAGGTATGATAACAAATATTGAAACTTGAGATAATTTAATTGTAATTATTGAAGGTTTCTGATATTATATGTAATAAGTTGTGACACAAGTGATATATTATTGAAGATGGTCTTCAGGAAGGCCGAAACATGTAATCGTCAAAATAAATTGTGAATCAAAACTAAATATTTTTAATTTGATAATTTTTTAATTAAAACTAATTATAAAATTATAATTATGCAGTTTCACCAAGTATTGTCAGTTGATAACCCTAATTTTATCAAGTGATATAAATCTACGTGTGGAAGAATACAAGAATGGTACATTTTTATATTGAAGGATTTTCAGATGACAGCTTTTCTGGTGCACAAATCGATCTGTAGCTTGACGCATTAAGCGAACGATTGAAATTTAAAAAAAAAGATTTTGACATACAACTGCCATCTCAATTATATAAATACATGGTCATCATTATCAGCTTGTGTCTGTCCACTGTTGAACGTACGACTCTCGCATGATCGTCTTTGTTCTTGTAGATCCTCCGCCTTCCAAATCCAGGCAACTCCCGTTATTTTTCAAATGTCGTTAGTCCATCTTGCAGACCAGACCGTCAGCCAAGGCTACGTTTGCCAGTTCTTGGGCGCTATTCTTATACTTTTCCGTCGTTTCTTATACTCGTAGATACTCATATGTCCTATCCATTGTCACTGTGTGTAGCTTCTCATAAGTAAGCATCCACATATAAGTATATTAAAATATAACATTAAAATTCTATTAAAAACCCAGGATCGTGTGAATTTGATCTATCACTTATAAAAATCCAGTGAAAGCTTATTAATCAAAATAGGTGGTAGACAAAAGTCGTCCCGTAAACACCACCTATTCGTAATGAATTCCTTTAATAAATGTATGATACGTGAATCTTGGTCTATGGTGTTAAGAAATCAACACTACACATGCAGCGCTCTGCCAAAATTAACATAGTAAGCGTCATACAATTTACATATATAGATAGTGATGCTAATTTGTCGTAGATATAAGCATCACTATCACTAGTATTCTCTTTTATTTGCTAACACAAAAAAAAGCTTGAGGGCGTATATATAATAATGTTGATTGCGACATATTAAACAAAATAATATTATTTTAATGTCCGTTCCATATTTCGAACATATGGTCACCACAGTTTTCCGCATTTTAGTTCTATCAGCTGCTACTGTTTATTTCTTGACCATAGAATATATCTGCACCTGAAGTCCACTTAAGAAACATAAACGATTCCCAACAACCTTCAGAATAGAAATTTAAGTGAAAAGAGGGTGTCTGTAGTATCCGAGGCATATTTTTAAATATGTTAATCGGATTTTTCAAGGTAGTCTGATGATAAGGCCGACGCTCCCGTGGCAAGTCTTTTCTACCGTTATTACCACGGTCGCTGCTCTCGGAACTTAAAGAAGAAATTCCTCTTGCACCCACCCACAACCGACAAACTCGTCTTACACTTGCCATACATCCGTACACGGTTAATATGTGTCGACCGAGAACTGGAAGTTTCCAAACTTCCTTCCTTAATTCCACCGGTTAGCTCTTCCAGCGTCTGTGTTTTCTCCTACCTACAATCTGGATCTCTCCAAGAAACAGATAAATATACACTTGCAATATCCTTTACCCAAACACAAACACTAGCACAACTGGCCTGGCGGAGGATCGAAAAGGACAGAGAGTCATGGAGGAGGCTTACGTTTAATAGTAGACAGACAGTTTCTGATGATTACACTTTTAAAGGTCTCATACACGTGTTAGTATATAAAAAACATACAAGTTTGTTATTACATGTTTGGTAATTTACAAAAAATGGTGCAATTTTGGCTTGGCGTACGCGGTGGATGCACAAAAGTGCATTACGATGCCGTTACTAGGCGACAAAAGTGAATAATGCCCTGTGGGCGGACGTCCCGATTTATGGTCCCGCGATATGCGCTTACATCCGCGTACAAATATGAACAGGAAAAACAGATCCTGGCTATATCCGGTTCCTGGTCTTTAGCTATCGAAACGGATGTACTCCCGTGTACAGCCATTTCATCGACGCCATTTTTTTTTACAATTTTAAATTAATAAAACTCATTTAAATTGTTTATAAATATGTATTACACAACGATTTAATTATATTTTACTTTATTTTAATTTAGCACTAGTTGCGCAGTAAAAATTGTTGTTATTTGTATATTAAGCGTTCACTAAGAGATCCATTTCAAAAAACTAAATATTAAATACTTTATGATTCATACATTTTTTATACGTGGATCATACTGGCCTCTTTTAAATTACTTTCTGGAAGTCTGCAGTAATACGCTTATACACGTTGCAACTAATGAAGCTTTCATTGATGGCGAAACTGAAGTCTTCCAGCAAGTTATTTAACAGTGCCCTGTGTAATGCATTGTATAACAAAGTATGCATTATTTATCTGTTTCATAAGTACAAAATGTTGTACATAAATAACATTTTCACATATGAGCGTATTTGTGCCAACATAAAATGATTCAAATAATGATAAAAATCATGTTGATAGGCAGATAATTAAAGCGGGGGCTCGAAAATGTGACTATTAAATGCATACTTTTTAGCTCTCACGTGCAGCATGCATTTGTATGAATAAAGTGAGAGAGTGTAAAGAGCCAATATTTTTTGTCTCGAATATATAAAGGAACGAAAGCCTTGAATAATATCATTCTTTTTGCGAACCTTCTCAAAAGTAGTCAGTGATTGTGGTTCTTTTCAGAACTTCACCCTGTAATCGTGAATATGACCTTGTCAAGGTTTTTCACCGACCAAATGTTATAAATGAATAGAAATATAAAATGGAGTAAGCACGGATACTACAAGAACATTCTATAAATTATCAGTGGCATTTAGGAAGGTATTTTTAATAGTGACTATTCCTAACCTAAGTACTAAGTTTAACCAATGCATCCTCCCTGTATTAACTTATGGCGCAGAGATGTGGAATCTGACAGCAAGTCTAACCCATAAAATAAAAATCACCCAGCGCGCTATGGAGAGATCCATGCTCGGAGTGTCGCTAAAAGATAGAATCCGAAACGAGGAAATACGCAGAAGAACTCAAGTAGTGGATGCTATCCAACGAATAGATACACTTAAGTGGCAATGGGCAGGACATATCTGTCGAAGAGACGACGGTCGATGGGGAAGAAAAGTACTGGAATGGCGCCCAAGAACTGGCAAACGAAGCATTGGCCGACCCCCTACAAGATGGACTGACGACATAAGAAGAATAGCGGGAGTGACCCGGATGCGGAAGGCGGAGGATCGAAGAGGATGGAGACTCATGCAGGAAGCCTACGTTCAACAGTGGACGGACACAGGCTGATGATGATGATGATGATTCCTATCAAGTGCGAGACAATTATTTCAATTGCATTTATGGCTATGAAGAATAGTTTCATAGTAGTTTTTCCGGAACCGAGGTCGCGGTCCCGGAATGACGGCATCAGCTTAAATGGTGATGCCGGAATTCCGAGAATCTGGCACTGAGGATAAATCCAAGGACCGGAGTTGAGTTAGTACTGAATTACTTGATAATAGACCGCTTTTTATACGTTAGTCTACAACATGAGTAAGAATTTTTAAAATTAATATTTAATACATTGAATTTCATACGCCGTGAATTCCTCGATACCTGATGTTTTGGACTTTGATCGCCTCAATTTACATAGAGTGCTTAAATGCCCTGTGTCGCAACTGACTATATGACTCGACAAATTTCATATGAGATAGAGAGTTTGACTATAACTTTAAGACTTTTGGATGTGTAATACAAAATAATTATGTTCAAAATAACGATTTGAACAGTAGTATATACACTTTTAAGTCTGTTTTCGATGAATTGAAGAATAAAAAAACTTGTTTTTGTATAAGTTTTACGATGTTTATCGCCAAAATAGATGTACTCACACTTTGAAAAAACTAGTACTCGTATTAATGCCGCTGACTCTAAAAAATTGGTAAGAACTTGTAAAAAAAATAAGGAAGATTTTTTTTGCAGAAATGTGAAATATCGAAAATTCTTATCTTTGCAGATGCTCTGTATAAGTAGGTGTAAAATAATACTGCAGAAATAAATATTCATATTCGCAAAAAAAATATTTTCCGCTCGGAGAAACATTCGGCCTGAAAAAGAGGCTGAAAAATTTACGGGACGTAGAAAAAGGAAAAAAACACACAGAGAGACAATGCAGAATGAAATTTTCACGTCCTCTCTTATATGTGGGTTCATGGAAAATCAATGCCACCGAGTACATTGAAAAAGTAGGGTGTATTCCCACACGTGTATTAGCGCATTAAAAAGTTACGAGACGTGAATTCTGGGGCGCAGTGGTTCCCAATATTTAAGTCATAATATAGGCAAACATTTTTTTTGCATTTTTATATTATTCAATATTTTTTCCCCTTACAGAAACAATACAAATTTGAACAACTCAATTCGTTTCTGAAGTACAATCAGAATTAATCATAAAATAAAAAATACAAATATACAAATATAGGTACTTATGCATAAGTATTAAGAACAAAACAATGAAGTCAAAGATAAAGACATCCTCATCAAACAGACGACGCCAACAAATTATTCATCAAAAGAAACTCGTGGAGTTCATGTCTGAATTGGGCCTCCCTTAAGTGAAATATATCAACATCCGAGGCGATTTTCCTATATCCAATCCCCTAACTGGAAAATGTGTAAATTACGATCAGCTGGCACAAAGTTCTGCCAGCCGCCTTGGTTTTCGACTATTTTCATGTCAGCTCTGCATCCCGTAACTTCATTAAAAACTTGTATAAATCTAAAGTTCCCGCCAGCCTTCCAAGACACGTGAGCCCAGAGACTTGAAGAAGTAATATTTTGAAAAATAAAAGAACAAAAAACTATTTTCAATCACTATTCACTATTAAATTATTTTTTTTAATTTTGAAAATGAATCATAAACAAGAACGTTAAATATATATAAAATTTACAATACAAAAGTAGATTAACAAAATAACATAAAAAAAATATAATTGTAGGTAATGATTCAAATAAAAAATACTTGTTGTCAGTTTAAAAGCTCAATAAATACTCCCGATATGTTTAAATTTAATTTCTCACTCGTAAAATGTCAGTGAAAATTAAAATTGTCGGTAGACGAAAGATAATGTATGGATGTCAAGCTAATATGAGATTTCTCCACCGTCATCTATTGGTATTCTCATGTATGCGTTTACACATAAAATATGAATGCCTAGAGTAAAAAGCAGTCGATAAGTCATTTTAAAGATAAGAGTGTTTTTTTTAATAAATGTTTCGTTTTCATTATTTTTTCACGTTATTTTAAATGGAAAAGTTAGCACTTGGGAACCACTATCACTCACGTTGTGCGTGATCCTCGCACTTCCGGGAGCTTGGAAGGTTCATCTGTCTCGTCCGCTTCAGTGGCTGCCGTGACTCGCCCTTCAGCCTTCAGCCTTCAGGAGAGTTTCATGACTGTTTCAGGACTTCAGAAGGACTAAGAAATATTGCTACAATGGGACTGAAAATTGATTATGCCTTAAAACGTCAAAACGTATTTAAGGAGGCAAGATTTTCAGTTCATATATTTGTTGCACAGAATTTACTCGGTTGATATTCAGAAGGTAAATATGATTTAGTATGAGGCAAGGACCATGGCAGCTGACAGAGATTTACGATGTTTGTGCTCGCAAATGGTTAAATATTTTAATGAAAAAGAGTTTTTATTCTACCATATCAGCTTCCTATTTGGAGCATAAAGACACCATGAATTACCATTTTTTACAGTGCTGTAAGCTAAGATTATAAATATTCTGTCTCAAAACACCTCTATACCTGGAGACCTACATGGGAACAAAGATAGTTCCCGGGAGCCTCCATGATAAGAAACCGCCAACTTGGATAGACTGCGGCTGTAGTACCAATATTTATTTTAAAGATATTTAATTATCAGATCGACGCTCCTGAGGCCTGGACATTTTTTTTTGTCCTTAAAGTGTGGTTTAATCTTACCTTAAACATTTCTATATGTATTTTTTAAATTAAGCTTGTTTGGGGTTTTTTTTGACCGACAGCGTTTGAATGACAAACAAACGTTCTTTTCCACGTGAATAAGTAATGAGGATAATAAATGTCGCATGTTAGGAAAAATCGACGATTTAATCAAATCACAATGGGAAATTATCTCACAGAAACTGTTCATGTAAAAAAGTGGTTGTGATTTCTCTGTAAAATGTTAATGAATTAATGAAACCGAACCTGATCTCAACTCATTAATTTTATCTTACCTTACGTTACTTAACCAAATGTCATCTCTATAAACGATGTTCTATTTACAAGGATGTTGCATTTACAAATTTGTAAAAGGTAAAGTTTCTTCACCGTTCGGCGATATTTTCTATACGAAATAATAATTTAAAAAATAGGATTCCTTTCATTTCTTTTCATCTCATCAAAAGGCTACATAGCGGTATAGTGTTTTTTGTAAATCAAATACCTGCGTAGAATTTGAGAAGAATGTAGTAGTGAGGTAGTGGACAATGCTTCTATACCGCAGTCGGCCAAGCGTAAATGGACACGGTAAATGTTCTGATGTAAATGTGATGTGATATGTTTTTTAGATGACGCCTAATAGCATAAACTACAGTGCCTTTTGTTCAAGTTCTCGGGCTGTCGCCATCTTGGAAATCGCTTGGGACCTATACAAAGAATGTACGGGAGGCATAGCTGACATGGGATCAGGCAAGGATCATGGTGGCTGGCAGAGATCTACGGCGACAGTGGTTATATTTTCCTATTAAGGAAGTAGACCAGTAAGTATGCATAGAATGTACACGATAGAGCTCAGAGAGGCAGAGATGACACTAGGGCAATCGTGTTTTATGTAAATTTATTGCAGACACTTGTGACGACTATCTTCATCGTAGTATCAATCCGGTGGATTGGTTTGAAACAACAAAATCTTGCTTCTCGATTTCCACTCCTTTCGATCCTCTACAATCCTCTTCAGCTTAGCATAAGAGCTACAAATAATGTCCTCGACCACTTGTTTCCAATACTCCCGTCAAGGACGCCCTCTGCAGTTTCTACCGACAACCATCCCTTCCACAATGTCGTGAAGAAGACCATAGTGGCGCATGATGTAACTGATCCAGCGAGCTCGCCTCTCTGAGATGGTTCTTACTAGATGCCTATCTTCCTTGATTATTCTGAGGGCCTCATTGTTCGTGTCGTGGTCTCTCCAGGAAATACCGAGAATTCTGTGACGACTATATGCTTTAAATATAGAATGATCATGACAACAAGATAACATTCCATTTAACGGTGTTCTCCTACAAGCGTCGCTTTTCAAAATGCAATGATAATTTCAATTCACTAGTACGTGTTCGTCACCGCGAGCACGGATTCAAATATTTGAAATCATTCTAGAAAATTCTTTAAGATAATTCTTCGTTATTTCCAAAATGGATGCCGCCCGTCAGCTGTCTCTCGTCTGACAGCCAGCGCTGAAGATTGCTCATCTCAAATTGTTTGGATTCGATTCTATGTAAAATCTCCTCTCTGTCGTGAAAGAGAAAAAAACTTAGTCTAAAATTAACCGAATAGCAATTTTCCACCGTTGCCATGTTGGTTTATATTATTCGACTTAAAATATGTTGATATATTCGCCTTAAAATATCTCAAGTCTTTTGCCATATTGGTTAATATATGATGTTGAAAATATTATTAATTGTTAACTCGTAGAAATATAACACAATTCTTGAGTATCTACTTAAATAATTTATTTTAATAATAATTTAAAATATTTAACATGTTACACAAAATAACAAATATATTTGTCTCAATCATAGGTATTTTTAATACTTGTAAAATTCTAATATTTTTTAGTTAAATAGTAGTATTTTTTTTTCACATGATGTGATTATTTTATTTCTTTCTTTTGAAAGCGGAAATTAATTTTATTTGTAATACAAATTAACATAAAATGTTAATATTGGTGAATATTAAAAAAAAATATTCGGGATAACAATTATTTTTCATATTTTTGATTAGATTTTGATAGTTATAAACAAATGGATATTTAAGCAAATTTAAACAAATGATTCAAATTTAAATCCGTAGGAAACATAATTTTATATGATATTTTTTTCATCAATTAGTCTGAAAAAAGAAACGGCGAACGCGAGGATTCGAACTGCAGACCTGCACACCGTGTCCAGTTCATTGTATAAAAACACCAATATATATCTCGAATATTACAGTTGCTTTTGAGCGATACTGTGCGTACGTCTGCAAGAGTGCAAGTAATGACTCCTAACTGATGTCTGCTATCTGCAGAATCCATTTCCCAACTTAACCATATCCTAATCCATTCCTACGTATTTCGTGGTTAGCAACGTGTTGCCAAATAAGGCAATTTGAGACATGCTGTAGTATACTTGCTTCGCAGCCTTAGATTGAGGTCTCTTTGACATTTAACTTGTGCACCTAGAATCACGAGAAGGCCTTCAGCCACTCTCTAACAAGTAGTTTTTTGCGTTCGTCCAGTTACGGGTCCCCATCTGGGTTTTCCACAAACAGGACGGAAAAGGGAGGGTTTTCACCAAACTGCCGACTGTAATAAGTCGTCAAGGTCATAATTCGTAGGTCGTCCACTTGTAACGGGTCCGCCATTAAACGTTTTTTTCAACTAGTGCTTATTTCGTGAATGGTTACATTTAGCTCATGTCTGATTTAATGGATAATTAGTTTTATCCTTTCGCTAAACGAATATTGTTGTGTATACGCTTGAACAACGCTGGAAAATATTGCGACATTGCTTTGAAAATAATGCCATTTTTCTTCGAAAATGAGCAAGGAGTGGCCGTTACAGTTTATGATACGTATAAGACGTGAATTTTAGGCGTTGATATTCCTTGGTATAAAGGCATGGACAATGTTGAGTGAGACAACCTAGTAGCTGCAATTTGTGGTGACCATATACTTTAAATATTTAACGCATATCCATAAGATACAGAACCGAGGATGCCCGGGGATTAAGAAATAATATTCTTGAATGATATATTTTTGCGGGCTTAAAATAAACAGCAAACGTCAATCGAAAAGAATTTATTTCGTAAAAAGTTTTTTTTTGTTCCTATTGAGTCATCATTCATTTTAAACTCAAACAATGTGACGCGAATGTGATGGAAATACTAGAATGTGCTATTTCATATTGAAAACACGCACGTGTCATATATATTTTAAAAATAAATATTTCGTTGTTCAGAAAGTAATACAGTGTATTTTTTACAGCCAACTTAAAACATACGCCGCATAATCAATATAATTTTTGATTGCTGATATAGCAAGGCATACTTAAGAAATATAATAATGTAAGTATGTATAATAAAATAATATTTTATTGATTCTACATTGTACTGCATGGTTTGTTCTATTTTAATTATATGCATAGTGAAATTTTTTTATAATGTAGCGTTCAAGAAATATTAAAAAATAATCGCATTAAATACGAATATAAAATATAAATATCAATGAATAAGATGCCTTAAGTCAAAAGAACGGTAGCGCCAAAATTTGTATACAAAATTACGTTCCGGCAGTTTTGATGTTAAAATGTAAATGTTCTGGAAATCCCAGTTAAAGCTGATAATGATTCACATAATGGACTAATCAATGCATGCCGATAAAGACGAACTCGTGGAATCGCTGAAAGCTTAAATCATATCTAGTTTATTTTTAAAATCCCTAATCATTTAACGAAAAGTCTAAAGACCTTTTTTGCTTAAAATTAAATTACTTTTCGAAAAAACGTAATTAATTCAATTGGGTCTATTCTTGGGATTGTGGCATTATTTTTATTTTTATTTTTATGTAAACACATACAAGAGAATACCGACAGATGGTGATAGTCATTTGAAGTTTCATCTGTGGAATTCTATGACGCTTACCATGGTGTATATGGCTAAACGCTGCATGTGGAGTGTTGATCCACCATCGTTATAGACTACAGCCCGAGATTCACGCATCATCCTTTATTATTACAAGAATCTACTATGAATGGGTGGTCATCACGTGACGACTTTCGTCTACCACCAATTTTAATTGATAGGCTATAACTTGCATTTAACGGGTGATGGATCAAATTCACACCAACCGGAGGTATTTTAAAGCTCATAAATCGATTAAAAATCCTTTATTATTTTAATCTCCGTCGGGGATCGAACCCACGACCTTTGGTTTACAAAGCAAACGCTTAACCATTGAGCTGTGACTAATGAAGGTCTTGGCACATACAAGTTTGAGAATTTACAAAGTACTTAAACATAAGTACACTCAAGTGATAATAAACAAGAATACTTTATATATCGTAGATACGACGGTTGATGCCAAAAAAAGATTGTCATCCATAAACAGACATCAGAAGAATAACATAATAAGAAGTACCCTAGATGCGGAGAGTGGAGGATCGAGAAGAATTGTAACTAATGCGAGAAACCTACGTTCAACAGTAGACGATCATAGGCTTACAATACCGATGAGGTATTGCTTAAGAATCTTTACACCTTTGATCATATTAGACTAAACAAATACTGAAGATATATCTCACCTGGTGGCATGAATCGCAGTCCACCTACAGGAGCAGCGGCATACGGTATGCCAAGAAACACGTCCACACCTTCTAGAGTTCTTCCATCTCTTGGTTCCAGCACCAAGCCCTTGATGAGGCCCTGCTTCAGTCTGTATTCTCTGGTCATCCTTCTTCCGTTTTCCGCATCGCTGGGATGCGAAGGAAACGATTCATCGTGAAGTTGACATCTTACCACGTTAAAAAACACACACACTACAAGCAAAGAGCAACACGCGTTGTTCTTAAAAACACCTTTCATATTTTTGCACAACATTTTTTATTGTTTTATTAAGGAATGTATTATAAAATGATCTTTTGTGCTTCCACTATCAAATGAAAACTACGTTAAAACATATTAGTTGTACTATCCGACTTTATTCATTATTATGCGTTACTTGTAATAAATACACATTATATATAAACCACGTTTAGTTGTCAAACGAAATTTCTATCAATTGTAATGTGATAATACTTTAAATAATTAAATAGAGGATATGGCGGCATACATAAGTTTTTTTTATTAACTTTTGAAGTCTATATGACTTACATTATAATGCAAATGGCTTAAAATTGTTCGATCGTCTTAAACTCACATTTCAACCCATTTGGAAGTATGCACTTAGATTTAATTAGTAATCTTGTATTTATGAAATTTTGGTTTATTTTATTTTTTATGATATCCTTTTTTACATTGAAATGTTCTAAAATTACTACTTTTTAATGTCCATAAAGCAAAATAATGTTTTTTTAATATTTCAAAAATATTTAATCTCGTAGCATTAAATGAAAGGTAATATTTACATAATTTTATCCGATCACAACAAACGCTGTTGTTGTTTTTCAAAAAAATTATAATTTAATATTTCGTTTCACAATCGTCAATTAAATTCATGCAATCACGTATACGTGATTATTAAAATTCACTGCACACTGTCACATTTTCACAGTGAAATTTCGAATACAAACACGAAAAAAAAAACAATAATTGAACGGATTACGAAAGCCGCATTCAATTATCAGCACTTACACTGCTGACGCTTTTCAGGAGCCTGAAAATCATTTTTCAAACATAGTTAACTACGCCGAACGCAAAATTGAATCTTTTTTGATTATTATTCGCTGCGTGTTGGCGTTCCAATTCGCGAAATTAATTACGATCCTATTAAAAGTATAATGTTAATTATAAATCGAATTACACTATTTTTAAATTTGAAATTCGCATCCTCACAGAGAACACACTTTTGTTATGCGAATAGATTGAATCACTAATAATGTTTTTCATTAAGTGTTTAACACAGGCATTGTTTTAGTTAATAGTCACATTAAACAGTCAAAAACATCTCTGAAAAAGATTTAGAATATTCAACCAACAAATAATTTATTTTTAATCATAAGCTTTTTAAAAACATAACTAATTTTTATTTAATTTGATCTAAAATTAAAAAAAAAAAATCTAGTATAACATATACATATTACTAGTAGCTCAAAACGTTATTTTGAACATAACTATTTTGTATTAAGCATCCAAAAGTCTTTAAAGTAATTGTTATAATCAAACTCTCTATCTTGGATGGAAGTCAAATCATAAGGTCGGGTACGACATAGGGAATTTTTGCCACTCTTTGTATATGAAGGGGATCAAGATCCAAAACAACAGGTATCGAGGAATTTGCGGTGTATAAAATTCAATGTATTAATAATTATAAAGAATGCTAGCGCATAGATACGGAGCATTGACTATCTCAATAATCTGCCACTATATGTAAATTGAAGAGATCAAGGTCCAAAACGGTATAGAGGAACTTACGGTGTATGATATTTAATGTATTAATATTATAAATGCTTACTCATGTTGTGGGGGGTTCTTATTAAATTAATAAGTATCAACTGAACTCCGGTTATTGGATTTATCCTCAGTGCCGAAACATTGATATTCCGGCATCACCATTTAAGCTGATGCCGTCATTTCGGGACCGCGACCTCGGTTCCGGAACACTAGTGAAATCTAAAATTTAAATAAAGTTAGTTTAATCCTATATCTGTAGTATTTTTGAAAATACGGTACCACAACTAGCTGCTACTCAGTTCCGTTATTCACTTTGTCCTAAGACATATTTACAATTCACTTAAAGGACTATTTAGTAATATTTATTATTATTGACGACCTCTTAGACAAGAATCCGAAGAATCGAAAAGACGGTACTCTAAGTGTTCCAGGCAAATCGGATTTGTAGGGCTATCGGATAGTTATCCTGACGTTTTGGCTCAATTAACGACATGCAGTAAGCAACAAATTGATACTCATTTAAGTTTTGATCCGCGTCCAATATTATTTCACTTAGTTAATCTAATGAAAATCGTGCTTACTATGTGCTATTGTCGTCGTTTCTTATTTATAAACGGCGTTAATCCGCTTTGATTTTTGAAGTGAAACATCATCGTTATTTGCACGAATGAAACGAAAAGTAAAACATCTTCCATCATATGCTTATGCGCTGCGTATACTGTGCTAATACATTGAATGGAAAAAATAATACACTATAGACAGATCGCAGAGTCTTCAGACAAGTAAAATAATTCATTAAACCTTTAACAACTTTCAAAAATAACTTTAGGAAGAAAAAGAGAGCTTACAGTAAAAGGAAGGCGTCAAAAAAATACTTTGGAAAATGTATGTTCTCAATGAGCACAAATATACTTGGTGCATTTATAGCATTGTAAGCTACAAACACAGAGAGTGGTATACAGAATTTGATTATTACGAATTCAAGAAAGGTGTCTACAAGTAATAAATAATGCAATTGTCAACAAATGTTTGTAGAAACGAAGAGTGCATTCAGACCAATCAAATATCACTACTTCTTCAAAATTGCTTTTCATAAATACGTATTCTTACTTTGCTTAATATACGTGTTCACATGATATGTTTTTTACGTATTTGATCTAAGCATTGCACGTCAAAAACAAAATCGCTTCACAAAATAACAATGTTGCTCGTGTTCTAATTCTTTGTTCGTTTGGTTTAATTTTTTTTTATGTAATCCAATGCAAGAGAAAACAGCCGGTCAAGACCAGTTAACTCTATAATACTCAGCCAGGGAGGCTGGACGCTGCATGCGGGAAACGTGTATTGTGTTCATGTTTATATGTGGGATGGGGAGATTGCACGTGTATCTGTTTCTTGAAGAGATCCAGATTTAATGAAGGAGGAAACACAGACGCTGAAAGAGCATTCCAACGCTTACCGGTGGCATTAAGTAAGGAACTTTGGAAACTGACAATTCTTGGTCAACACATATAACCATTTATGGATGTTCGGCAAGTGTGAAAAGAGTTTGTCGGTTGTGGGTGAGTCCAGGAGAAATAAGTTCTTTAAGTTCCGAAAAGCAGCGACCGAAGTAATAACGATAGAAAAGACTAAGCGTACCAATCTTACGCCTGTGTTCCATTAATTGTAGATTCGACGTAAGAGCTTCATTGTTTATTCATTATGATTTATTATTCCATATAATTTTATAATTATATAAATTTAAAATAATGTTAAAAACATATTTTAAGATCTGCACACAATGCACGTGAAATGCTATCAAATAATGATTTGTATACTTAAAATCAAACTCAGGATATAAACTTGCAATTACACGCATCATAATAAGTCACACTAACATTATAAACATATTTTTTTAAATTTTCTAATATATATTACATTTTTATGATTGATTTAATTTTCAATCTACTACAAGAAAGCACTGTTTTTAACACAAAAAAATATTAAATTGTTCACTTGATTTTTTCACACATTTTTTTTCGTGCACATTTTTTCGTTATTTTTTTTTGTCGTGCGCGCGCTGAGATGGCACGACGCGCGCGTCGCGCAGAGCGTTCGCGTTTAGACTCCTCAAAAAATGTCATCGCACCCATCCTACCGTCTCTCGCTCGTGCGCTATACGCGGCGTCGGCGGCAACGTATTTATAGACCCTTGCCAGCGAACTTCGGCGCTGCGGTGAGATTGCTCGTGTGTATTTGTAGGAATGTCGGAGTCTTGTTTTCGTCACAGAGAGCAAGCGAGCATCGTGGACAGTTGACATGAAATAGTAAAGTTAAGCTAGTAAGAAAAAGAAATCAATTAAAATATTTATATTCATAATAAATATATATTTATTTTATGTAAACACATACAGGAGAATACCGACAGATGGTGATAGTAATTCTGAAGTCTCATCTGTGGAATTCTATGACGCTTGCCGTGATGTATATGGCTAAACGCTGCATGTGGAGTGTTGATCCGCCAACGTCATAGAAGAGATTCACGCATCATCCTTTATTATTACAGGAATTTACTATGAATGGGTGCAAATACTTATTTTTTCCCATCTCCGTCGGGGATCGAACCCACGACTTTTGGCTAGCAAAGCAAACGTTTTGACTGCTGAGCTATGTGACTGCCGGCAGCAGTTAAGTTAGTAAGAAAAAAAAAAGGTAAAATATTGATATTTATATTTTTAGCATTCACTTTGAGATCAATTTCAATAATAAATTATTCTTTTTGCATTGATCACACTGAGCACTGTTTAATTTTCTGGAAAACTGCAGTTTCACCATCTTTGGAGGTTTCATCAGTTTACATGCATACTACACGCTAGAATTGTACACTTATACTCGTTGGAACTGATGAAGCCTTCGTTGAAGATGATACTGAAATCCTAGAGCTTGTAAAAAAGTTCTCAGTGTGATTCATGTTAAAACATACCAACAACCTTGTTTTTACATACTTATTTAGTAAAATATTATTTTGTTTCTCTTGTTAAGAGATAACTCGTTATCCAGAAAAGAAATAATAGAAATTGAATACTAAATAAATATACATAAAAATCATAAAAAAATAGTAAATAATCATCATATATTATAAGGATCTGAAGTAGGTCTAAAAGCCATCACAAATATTTAGCTGATATTGCAGACAGTGACGGATTGAGAAAGGCTACTGGTTAGTCAAAACTGCAGTCTTCTATTCGAGAACTTGTCTTACGTGATCCATGTAAAAACAAGGTAAGAAAATAATTATTTATAATTTATAATGGATATCAAAGTGAATGCTGAAAACATTGAAAAAAAAATATCTTTATTGATTTATCATTTTTTGAAGCCTGTAACTTTGCATCACTTAATTAGACGAAAATAATAATGTGACAAAAAATATATTTATAAAGTAAGTTTCACTATAACTTTAAGCTATTTATTTTCATACAACAACGTCATTTTCACAACAGATTATTTCTCATTAAGATGACGGCATCTAGTTTCGAAATCGCATTAAGTGCATATTCCATTTTCCGAGAAGCCATAATGATATTAGTGTCACGTTAGTTTCCGACGCGGCAATCTATAACGGAAGCATTAGGTGACTAATTAGTTAAAAAAAGATAAAATTCACATAAACAGCTTTATAAAAAGTTCACCGTCGATAGACTCACCAGAAACGCCCGTCCTTCAAAGCAGATATTACCAACCTTAAAATAATACATTTAATTAGTATTTAATTATTTTATAATACAGGTATGTTGAATTTAAATCTAAAGTATTGTTATATATGAGTAAATTTCTTAGATTATAAATATACACATTTCTATTTTTTTAATTTTCTCAGTGGATATCAAAACTAGTTAAATCCATAGCCGGTGGTTTTGTTTTAGTGGTATGCTTACCAAACTGAAGATCGTGGGTTCAATCCTCGATTGAGATTTCAAAATGATGTCTTAGCTCTATGAATACTCAGTAGGCTTAATAAGATTACCGGAGGGTATAGCTCAATGGTCAAAGCGTTTGCTTTGCAAGCCAAAGGTCGTGGGTTCGATCCCCGACGGAAATTGAAAAATAAAATAATAAAATCGATTTCTAAACTATATATACGTATATATATGTGTGTGCTTTCTCCTTCCTACAATCTGGATCTTTTTAAGAGACAGAAAAATATACACTTGCAATCTCCCCAACCCACACACAAATACGAACACAACACACGTTTCCCGCATGCAGCGTCCAGCCTTCCTGGCTGAGCGTCTTAGAGTTCACTGGTCTTTACCAGCTGTGCTCTTCTGCGTGCGATTACATAAAAAAAAATAGACCAAACGAACAAAGAACTAGAACACGAGCAACATTGTTAATATAGTGAAGCAATTTCGTAATATACTTGCACTGCTTAGATCAAATACGTAAAAAAACACCTCATATTTACTCAAATACAAAGAAGAGTAAGAATAAGTTTTTGTATAATAAAAAACAATTTTGCCAGCCTCCGTGGCTGAGCGTCTTATAGTGCACTGGTCTTAAACGGCTGTGCTCTCCAGCATGCGAAAAAAATATACTATTGGGAAAAAAATCCCAAAATTCAGGCACTTACTGTTGATCGCCTCTGCTTAGATGTATCTATATTTAAGACCACCGGTATTTATTATGCGATCTTACTCGAGGGTTCCAAGAGACGGTTTTTAACTTCAAAGTGCGTCCATAAACACAGCTGGAATCCTGAAGATCGTGAAGCAAACACTCTGCCTCTACTGGTAAACAGAAATATGAAATAATCATAACATTTTCAATACGAATTCAAACAACTCTGCGAGACCGTTCGACGGAAGTATTTTTGGCAGATGACTGAGCTATTGCGTTATAAGTAGAACGAATAGACAAATTGATGTTAGCAATATAGAAAGGAAATAAAGATATATGTAAATATAATGGAATATTATATTTAAAACTGAAACACATACAAAACCACAGCAAACCCAAAACATATTATATGACATTCATCATAATCACTATCAAATCCGCTTTTTTAAATGGATCATATGGATATCACGAGACGTTGCTACAAAGCTCAATTAGATTTGTATCTCTCTCTTTAGCCTCACCATTTTCCATCATCTGGGGTCGGCTTTCCTTGTAAGCAATCGCCATGCCTGTCTGTTCTGCGTTGCATTCACGGTCAAGTCCAGAGTTTTCAGATCCTTGTCTACCGTTGCAGTCCAGATTGCCTGGGGTCTTCCAGGTTTTCTTCTCAGCGTGGGTATATTGGGGACTTTCTTCACCATGAGGTCCTCATCTTTTCGTTTCACATGCCCATACCATCTTAAGTGGTTTTTCCTTATCTTTTCAGGTAAGGCCCGAATATGGTCATTTCAAACTCTGTCAACTCTAGTCACAATGCCCGCCCACCGCAGCATCTTCGTCTCTGCCACATGAATCCTATCAAAGGCACGTTTCAGCGGGTTCCAACACTCCGATTCGTAGAGCATAGCTGGCCTTACAGCGGTTTTGTAGATTTACCCTTTGGTCCTAATTAGAATCACTCAAAACCCCAGAGAGCGATCTCCATTTCAGCCATCTTGTTTTATCTATCGGAATAGTGCAGTTTGTGGAAATGTTGTGATCTGCGGATTGCTGTGAACAAATTGTGCTGCGTGTTAGGATTGATCAGATAGGACACGAACATTCCGAAGATAAAATAAGAGAAATAAAAATACTGCATAATGTCACGGGGAATTTAATATCAGTTGGTAAGTGACATTAATATTTAAGCAGTATTGATGGTTGAATAATAAACGGCATATTTACAATAGATTTACGCTATATTAATTAACAATTGATTTTATTTATTGGCGAGTTCTATAAGTGATCTAAGAATATTAAAATGTTTCTCGTAAGTAGTGTGGTCGGTGATAAATCGGGCACGATGATTCGGTCGTAAATCGGACACGTAACACAGTGACATCTCCGGCAGGTAGCTAGAAGTGATTAATCAGGTTACGAAAGCGGTTGAGAGAGAAGAGAGATCTGGTCCATATGATCGTCTCCTTATATAGAGCCTGTTCAATCCCCACCTTAATATGTACAATAGTATTTAAAGCGACCTTTGATGATGGCGATACTAACGACATATATGGGACACACAAGGCAAACATCAATAGAATAGACATAGATTCGTTTTGTCCCGACTACACCACTGCTGCGCAACTAAAGATTCCAAACAAATATTTAGATACTCAATATTCGAATATACTGGACTTTTTAAATATATTCGATTATACGATATATTTGTAAATTTTATTCGACTATAATTTGTCACAATATGAAATGCGCAATTGATATAATTTCGACACGATGTAGGAATTGTTTAACAGAATGATTTTTTTACCAGGCAAGGAGTCTAGCAGGCCTTTAATTCTTCACAGGATTTTAAAAAATATATCTTTACGACATCAACCTTTGAACACTTAAGAATAAATGCTGCCAAATTTATTTAGCCGCGCCACCCAATTATAATTTATAACTACGTAAAAAATATATAGTCTTCCGTGGGAATCAAACCTATGTTTCTTAGCATAATAGTGTGCTATTAAACCATATTGGCAACATGTTGACATACTTCTTACCTTACGACATTTTCTTTGTCACTCTTTGTTTCGTCAATGCCAGAAATAGTCTAAAAGCGATGTGTGGAATTCCTGAAAACATCAAAGAAAAAACTCTGAAACGGATTTCGTCCACTGAAAAAAAATCAAATCGTTCAAGTTTTAATGAGAACGAAAGTCGACTGTTCTGGTCTTGAATATTTATCGTTTCTTTTAGTTGTCTTCTTACGTATTTAAACTTTAATTGTTTGACTTATAGTAATGAACTGTCTCCAAACAGTTGATAACTTGAAAAATTAAAATACAACAACACTTTGTAGAAAGTTCTAAGACTTGTATACAACCTTTAGATTGGTAATGTTAGAGCTTTGCAAATTATTATTTTTATTGTATTTTTAATGATAACTAAAGAATATATCGTTTTAAGATATAAAGACTGAACGTCAATATTTTTTTATGTAAGCATATAAAGGAGAATGCTGACAGATTGTGACAGTAATTCTGAAGTCCCTTCTGTGAAATTCTATCGCTTAACCACGGTGTATATATGGCTAAGTACTGCGTGTTGAGTGTTGATCCTCCAACGTCCTAGACTAAAGCCCGACATTCACGCATCATTCTTATTATTACAAGAATTTACTATGAATGGGTGGTCTTTACTGGACGACTTTCGTCTACCACCGATTTTAATTGAAAGGCTATGTCTAGCATTTTACGGGTGAGGGATCAAATTCACACCAACCGGGGGTATTTTAGTGCTCAGAAATCGATTAAGAAAGTTTATGTTTTTAATCTCCGTAGGGGATCAAACCCAGGACCTTTGGCTTGTTAAGCACAAACACTAAGACCATTGAGCTACACCCGCCGACGCTTTTAGAAAATTACTTTTTAGAAGAGTATGTACGTATATATTTGAAATTAACCAATTATTTACTTACATGGGTCTAAGCTGTTTTCACTCTCTGGCTCAACCCTTCACAAAAATATATTTACACTTTACTATACTTATACCTGTTAAAACTGATGATTTCCTCATTGAGAGTGAAACTGGTCTTTCAAAATGCGATTAAACAGTGCTCAGTGTGACCCATGCTTAAAAAATGTACGAAATATTTATTTATTTAATATTGAAATGCATCTCAAAATTAATGCTAATAATATATCATAAATTACATTGTTAACAGTCAGTTTTTGTCAAAATAATTGTACATTGAAGGTGAAATTAATTTCAAGAATGTCTGAATCACAGTGTTACAGGAAAATGAGCATTGAGGTTGTACGCTGAAATTCACAATAATATTTATGCCAGCACATTCATTCAACTTTCATGTGCAATAATGTAATCATGTTCCGGAAATAAATTCATTGAATGGTCTTTCTCGAGTCAGCTGAACAGTGAATGTTTCGACCAAGTAAAGTTCCTGATTTTTTTCCAAATTCAAACATTTAAATATTCACGACGTTGTTTTAAAAACACGAGCAAGAGATTGTCAATGGATTCTTCATTTAATGAATGGAAAACATTTTTGGAATTTTCTTCACAATCTGCTCTTTCTGTTTTAGTATGTGTTTGGTGGAGCTTCGAATGCAAATATAACAAGGTAAGAAAAATTGACGATGTTTGAAATATGGGAAGAAAAAGCATTTTTCAGAAATGAATTTGATATGTAATTAACAACAACATAGAAATTATTACAATACTTAATGGGTTTAATATTGTTTTGTGATTTGTGATTTAAATAAGCTTTTGTATATTGTTATATTTTATATTATTAATTTAAAAAGTTAAGTATTCAGATTTTTTAATTCAATTTCAATTTTCAATTTTATTTATTTTTTTCCTTGCAGAAACATTAAAAATTTCATCAATTCAATGCATTTCTGAAGTACAATAATATAAATACAATTATATAATATAAAATATAAATACAATAGGTAACATAAATGTGGTGATGTAAATTAATTGACACATTTAGTATCACTGACCTCACACTCAGAACTAGCGTCAGGAGACTCAAGATAAACAGTTTGACTTGTAACAACAAAAACCCTGTCATAAGTATATCATGATTGACTCACAACTAACAAGGAATTATTGTCACAAAATAAAACGTGTAACATTTCGCCTCCATAAACACCAGTACTGAATTTAAAGCAATATAACACTAAATATCTCAATATCTTCACTCAAGTTGGTTTCAACCACTGTTCACTGCGATTCTTTCGTCTTATGCGTATCCAGGGTTGAACGATGGTCCTTTCAGGCCACACTTGAGGCTCCATGAGAGACTCCAGCGAAGTCGCGATGACTAATGTAAACATATACAAGATAATTCCAAGAGATGAAGGCAGAAAAATATCATATATGGATCATATGACGCTTAACATTTTTCAGGTGAATTGCTGCGTGCTGAATGTTTATTTACCAACTCATAGACTACAGTCCGGCACTCTCGCACCATCTATTTTTATATGGAATTCACTATGAATGAGTGTGGTTCACGGAATGCCTCAGGCTCACAATTTTTTAAATTAAAAAGTTTATGGGTAGGCATCAAAAACGCATACATCGAGTGTATTTATGAAGCATATTTTTTTTATTTTATTTAAATTCTCATAATAGTATCGAACCGACGACTTTTGGTATAGTAAGCATTAGGGTGTCCCAGGCTATGTACGTGAAAATTATGTTTTTCGAAATGAAATCGGCTCTATTTTTATGTAGTTTGGACCTGGTAACTCACATAATAAATTTTATTGCTATCGGACAATGTTTTCTGATAGCGACTTGATGTTGTATTAAGTAAATATTATGTTAATATAATTATCTATTACCGAAAATTAAAAAAAATATTTAGCTTTTTATAATCAGGATTAAGCTTTCGCGTGCCTTAGAATTCTAGTATTGACATTTTCCGATGCAAGTCGCTATCTTTTCCCGTGGTTTTAATGGCGTGAAACTTTTTTTACAATTATTTGGACACCATTCACACAAAACGAGGGAGTGAGCCTTGAAAAAAACGAAAAAAAAATTTTTGGGACACCCTAGTAAGCATACGCTTTAATATAAGGCTCTCTGACTTACTATTGTATATATATATAATCGTGTCGGAAGCAACAGGGTCAGATCCTGTCTGCCCAGAAGTGGGCGACGTCGATGGCGTTACTTCTGGCCATCATCAGGTCTTCCTGGGTGCAGCCACTCAGTTCACTATTGTATATGCTCTACTATAGTGAACTGATGTAAGAAATAAAATTAAAAAAATAAAACTGATATACATTTCATATATTGTTTTATTATGGAACACACTGAGCACTGTTTCACTAGATGGAAGACTGAAGTTTCGCAATATATGAGAGATTTATCAGTTTCAACGTGCACACACAACCAATATATATTGAAACTGATTAAGTTTTCATAGATCATGAAACTGCAGTCTTTTATCAAGTGAAATAGTACTCACTGTGATCCATAATAAAACAATGTTTGAAATCTTTATCTATTTAACGTTAAAATTATATTCAAAGTAAACTATTTACATATAAATAACAAAATTATAATTATATTTAAGCACCTAACTTTGTCTACAATTTGATATTTAGAAAAACTAATTGAAATGAGCTTTCAAAGCAGAGCTCTTTTGTCATCAGACCACCAAGCTTTCGGGGAGCGGGTTCCGAAATAAAAAGAAAGAGATGGAGCTTAAAAGTCTGCACGTAGACCAAATAGAACCTCCAACACTCCGGAGAATGTAACTAGTAAATTCTCCGTGCAAGAGAGAGGTGTGTAAGTCTCTCACTTCAGGAATTGACTCGTGAAACTTTGGACAGGTGCTATTGTATCTCAGCTCAAATAGACAAGCGCGTGGCTGCGAATAGAATATCGTCACTTGGAGAAAGCTCTGTACAGAACACTTTGAGAGCTTTATTGAGTGCATATCGAGGTTGCATTTACACACACAGCTACTGATTGTTTGTTTCATTTACAATTTGTCATATGATTTATTTGTCTATAAATATTGACATCAGCATGATATAGCCCTTACTGACCGGTAACGAAAACCTCGATCTATCGTCTCTTATTTCTGTTCGCTTGTCATACATTTATGCGTCGCCATATTGACATTTTAGACAAGTGCGCTCACGGGTGTGTTAGTTATATACATCGCCACTAGGGCGCTGGGCGAGTGACTGACGAGCACCGACAAGCGCGCGGAGCCAGTCGTGTCCCGCCCTTCGGCGAAAGCATATTGTATTGTGGCTCGGCCTAATTCTGTGACTAGGTTGAGCCCTAAGATTTTACAGTTTATCTTAAATTTATGTCAATGTGCTTCCAAAAATGTCTGTGTTATTAATCTGCTCCTCATCATGCCCTCACGCGACTGAATAACACCCTTTTTTAAAGAGAGGAGGATGTTAATATCTTAGGAATTTTTTTTTGTATTTATGTATCTAAGTTTGTCGCGGATAAAAGCTGAATTCGTATCATCATCATCATCATCAGTGTCATGTCCGCTCCCCTAGCTTGAAGTCAATTTTTTTCAAACAATAAAAGAAAGGAGACTCGGGAGGCTTTTGTTCGACAGTGGACAGATACAGGCTGATGGTAATGATGAAAATAACAAGTGCAACTTTGTATAAAACTACTGAGTATTAATTAAAAATCACTTTACGTACGTCGGTGACATAGCACCATCGTCAGGAGATACTTTCTAAACCTAAGTAAGGAACAGTTAATTTAGGTAACAAACATAAGTTGGGGAGAGAGGAGAAGTCTTATAGACATATGTAGACGTAACAGACGGAACAGTTCAACAGCTGATTTAATTTCTGAAGGAAGATTTTTAGAACATAATCTAGAAAAAATATTTATAAAAAATATTTCATGCTTTATATGTTGGTTGTTTATGAAATTATTATGACTTTTATGTGCTTAACCGGAAGAGAACACGGGTGGAATATATGGAGGTTCCTTAACAGACTTCGGACCGGAGTATGCAAGACGAGGACACAAATGAAAACCTGGCTGTTTTACAGCGGACCGACTGAATGCGACTACGGCGTGGAACAGACCCTGCCACACCTTCTCGAGTGTGCGCTGTGTCCGAGTAGCTGCACCTAGGTAGACCTGATGTTGACCGGAAGTAAAGCCATCGACGTCACCTACTTCTGGGCAGACAGGATCTGACTCTGTTGTTTCTGACATGATTATATATTTTATTTCCAATTTATTCATTTCTTCCAGAAACATTACAAATACAAATATTTAATGCGATTCTGAAATAGGATAAAATAGAAACAATTTATAAAATAATACAATAATAATACAATAATTTAAAAAGTCCAGGAGCTCGCTAAACAGAAGACTCCACGAAATTACTTTGATAAATAAATTCGTGGAGCTCATGTCGAAACTGGGCTTCTCTCAAGTGGAATATATCAATATTCGAGGCGATATGGTTGAACAGTCTGATCACTCTTCCAAGAGGCATAGTCTCTGGCAGGTTAGTATTACCTCTAGGAAGAACAAACAATCTGTGCCTCCTTATCCTTAAATAATTGTCAGGGACAAACAAACCGATTTCAAACAAAATATCAGGATTTCTGAACACGCTGCGCACTAGGCGAAAGAAATGCATACTCAAGCATATATATATATATATATACTAAGCATAAGCACTGCCAGTGAAATCACAGTTTGAGAATGTAGCTGTTGTATCCTTTGGGAAGCTGCATATAATTGGACGCGATGTCGAAGGTGCCGCTATTCGTGGTCGCGGTGTAAATATTATGGGGGTATTTGTGGACGTTGGGTCATCGATCTTTGAATAGCGAGCTCTTATAATTAGATCTGTTTTATAACAACTAAGAAAAATATACAGCGATACAATTCTTTTTGATGTAAATCAGTTTTAAAACCACACTCAAACTGAAACACTTAAATTATTTGTTATTATTGTAGAAATATTTCGTATGAGACGGTTTTGTACATAACAGACCCTTTTTAGCCTATATGATATAGCATATGTCAAATATTGACATCACTGTCCATGAGAGTATAGTCTTCCAAAAACCTCCGAAACATTAGGAAATATCTGCTGCTAGGGAATCTCTGGTGGAGAAGATGAACATGTCTCTTGTAAGGGTTTCACGATGGAGTGACCTCAACTTCGTCAGCTTCAACATTTTCACAACCCAATCATGTACTTTCTCCACCAAGAAGACTGCTATGGAACCTGTATCTTTCAACGGTTTTTCTCTTCAAAAGCAAGCTTCATCAACATTCTTGGATTATCAATCTCAAAGAATGTTTAGGAAAAATAATTATCACAGTAAATTTCAAGGTTAACCTAAGCCTATATTTGATAACAGTAATATTACTTAATACAAAACTAATAAATTAGTTTTACGTAGTAGATTTTTTTTGTATTTTGCTCCTTTAGAAACACAAAATATAGCAGTATCCTGGAGGGTCTAAATTGTTTTTCGTACTAAGTGCTCTGCTCTTAATCCTAGGTATCCGGGTACAAATACCTTTAAGTGTTAGTAGCTTGAAGGGAACTTTTTCCTTTGTACTTGTATAGTAAAAACATTTTTATTTGTACAAGTTCTTAAATACTCTTTAAGAATAGCTCTTGATATCGCCTCGCAAATAATTTCTTAACAATGAAAATCACTTTGTTATTATTGCCTGTTAATTAAATTATACCTATACGGGACAACTAGTTCATTAAGTACGACATACTTTCTTGAATGAAATAAATTAACATATAAAATTGTAAATTAAAACGTATAAAATATCAGATTGATAAAGCCCTTGCAGGCTGGTATCAAAAAGCCTCGATATACAATCTTTCGTCTTGTCGTCATTTTTATTCGTTCGTCCGACACGCATACATAAAAGTGTAAGGCTAAGTCTATATTTAAGATGTCATAAGCTACGATGCTGTGTCACCATTTAGGTTGCTTGAAAGGTCCTGTCAGTGGTGGGGCTTGTTTTGTAAAATGGCCACAGTATCAATTTTAGCGCTGGACTGTCATCCACTACGTGCGCTAGGTGATCGGTCGTCATCCGTCCGAGACCTGAAGCAGAAAATTCCATCTCGGGCAGATAACCGAAATCTTCTTAAAAAGTTCTTTGTGTTGCTCATCTGCTCCTGATCCCTTCACCACGCGTCCTGATCACAATCCCGGCGACATGGAGTCGCTCTTTTAAGTAAACGGGGAATGTCACCATTTAATTTTTAGCATGCGTTTTACCCACTAAGCCATTGTCAGACGTTTATCTTTTATTGTGTTGTCAATCTAGATACTACAGTCTGACGTTTCGTGTTATGTCCCAGCTGAAATTATTATTATACGACTGAAGGAGAACAAAAAATAAAAATAAAATAAACGGTACAAGAAGCGTCTTCAAGAGAGAGACTACAAAGAAGAAATGTAAGTCACAAAAGGTTAATTTTTCAACTAGAAGCTCCCTGATGCTACTGAACCATGTATGTTTTCATGGAAACACATTGTCTTTGGGCATAAAAGACTATAAACATTAATTATCAATACTTCAAACTTAATAAATTATATACGAATAGTATTCAACTTTTAGGGATCAGTATGTTTCACATGACTTTTGTGAAACATACTGACGGCCTACCAGCACACCTCGATCCTCTTCTTACATCCTTTTCCTTTTTTGTCAATGGCATTGTCTTCCTAGATCTTTGTGATCTCTGACACGTGTCATCTTCTTCTAATTTTATGGTACTTTTATTTGTATTTTTTTGTACCTTGGAACTTCGATTCTGGGTGTGAAATTAAATTAATTAAATGTCAATGGATATATGATAAATATATCCACTGTCGGTCTCTAGTCGATATTATATAGCCTCTTATTTTATCTTATATTTGTAACATACCTATATTATTTTGTGTAATATATGTACTACTTGGAAACCAATTTCGTTAATATTTTTTTTTTTATGTAAATACATACAGGAGAATACCGACAGATGGTGATAGTAATTTTTTCTCTCATCTGTGGAATTCTATGACGCTTACCATGGTGTATATAGCTTAACGCTGCATGTGGAGTGTTGATCCGCCAACGTCATAGACTACAGCCCGAGATTCACGCATCATCCTTTATTATTACAGGAATCTACTATGAATGGGTGGTCTTCACGGGACGACTTTTGTCTAACACCAATTTTAATTGATAGGCTATGACTGAAATCTTACGGGTGATGGATCAAATTCACACCAACCGGTGTATTTTAGAGCTCAAAAATCGATTAAAAATACTTTTTTTTTAATCTCCGTCAGGGATTGAACCCACGACCTTTGGCTTGCAAAGCAAACGCTTTACCATTGAGCTATGACCGCCGGCAAAAATAAATATATACTGATCCCTAAAAGTACTAGAGGACTCTGCGAAATGCCTTATGGTCTCAGGTTCGATGAAACGAAAATCCTGATCTATCTCCTTCTTGTGGGGGGGGTGAGTGACAATATCACTCAACAACATAGACAGAGACCAACTGTTGTCCAGCATAAGCTAATATCCAGCTAACCTCATCAGGTAAAGCTGGTAAGGGCACCCTTTTGTCCCGGAGGTAGTAAATACTCTACAAAGGCGGATGAACCTTTATGGTCAACGGCATTAGGATGTGGAAATAAAGGGAAAATACCACATTAAAGGTTCAAACGACATCCCATGTATCAGCTTATATGATCGCATCTCATTTAAACTAAGATCGACAAGAGTGGAGGTCAAGATGCAATATTTTTTTGCTGCAAACCAATCCACCGGATCGATACTATAAATAAGAAGTATTCAACATTCAAATATCAATTGATTATAAAAAATATACGACTTATAAATCAAATTTGTAAAACGGATTTACTTTGTGGTTAGCCAAATTTAAATAATGAAATAGTAAGCTTTAACAAAAATACTTAGTTTTCATTTTTTATTCGTAAACCTGTTTCAGTGACATCGTACCTTCTGCAGGACAAATTTAAAACTAATCATAAACACAGAAAATTTAATCAATGGTAGAGACATTAGAGAGAGAAGTGGTAGGTAGAGGAAAGTGTCAAAGACTATCTATGAAAGAACCGGTTGAACAGATCGAATTTATCGGAAACATATAACGTATCGGACTATACGTTAAAAGTGTTAAATTATTAAGAATTAACGTTTTTATTGAAGTTTTGTATACTTATAAAGCCATCAGTAATATTTCCACTGTTTTCTACTTACTCCAACGCCCTTAATAAGGTTATTCTACAGTTAAAGAAAGTACTATCATAAATCGCACTTGTTCTAAAAGTATGCTTAGGCTTTAAAATATGCAATAAATTTTATACATTATCTGGAAATTCCAGCTATACACGATCAAATCAAAGTGCTGTCTGTACACTGCCTCTGCCGTTCACTCTATCGTTTCACTAAAAGCTCATGCAACCGTTTGGTTTTAAGGAACTTTCTAAGATACTTGGGGATGGATGGTTTGACTTTGTGAAGAATGACAAGGTAAGGGAGTGAATAAAGTAGCCTCCTATATTTTAGTTGGAGAAAGTTAAAGAGACGAAGATGGACCTTGCTGTTCGAGTACTTCGAGTGCTGCAGCAAAGCATACATTAATAATTCAGGCATTGAGAGCGTCAAGCTGATTTTGTAATCGTCTTAAAAATACTTATTAACAAAACACTCAAATGAGTTTCAGATAATATTTTATTTTATGTAAACGCATGCAGGAGAGACGGTCAGGATAGGTGCACTCTATAACGCTCAGCCAGGGAGGCTCGACGCTGCATGCGGGAAACGTGTGTTGTGTTCGTGTTTATGTGCGGGTTTGGGAGATAGCTAGTGTATATTTTCTGTTTCTTGAACAGATCAGATTGTAGGAAGGATGAAACACAGACGCTGTAAGAGCATTCCAAAGCTTAACGGTGGCATTAAAGAAGGAACTTTGGAAGCTGCCAGTTCTTGGTCGACACACAAAAACCGTGTATGGATGTTTGGCAAGTGTAAGTCGAGTTTGTCGGTTGTATGTGAGTGCAGGAGGAATTAGTTCCAAAGAGCAGCGACCGTGGTTATAACGGTAGAAAATACTAAGTGAACCAATATTACGGCTATGTTCCATTGATTGCAGGTTAGGCTTAAGAGTGTCGTTGCTTATCAAACTAATTTATCTTCTTTGAAATTAGTCAATTATGTTTAGAAGGTATTGTGGGGCTCATATCCAAAGGTGACTGCCGTATTCAAGGATAGGGCGGATTTGTTTTTCGTTGAAATACCGACGTGATCTATATAATACACCTAGTTTTTTGGAAGCGAGACCGCCTTTATACTTCAATGTGCTTCAGATAATACAGCAGTCGTCTTTACGAGTTTCCAAGAATCTGCAAGTCATTGTAACCATGTTTCGAGGTAGATATCTGGATGCAGAGATGTCTTGGAACAAAGAATTGAAAATAACTGTTGAAAGAACTTTAGAGCGGCAATTCGTAGTAAAATATATTCCATTTAGTAATAAACGATTAAGGGCTACGGTTTAATGTTACCATAAAATTATCAGTTTCAGACATGTCGGCATTTTCTTGTTTGCGTGTACAAAAATAGAAAAAAACAAGACTCCTCAACATGTTTGAAGTTCTCCTTCTCCTCTGTAGAAGACTTTGCTTCATTTGCTCGTTGTGATGCCGTGTCAACCGATGGTTTATAATTAGATGTTGGCCAGAAACGTTGGCTTAAAAAGAAACTCCACTCCGCCCTGGATACAAGCCCTATTTAAAATGGATATATTGTATGTGACAAGGATTTAGGAAAATGTCAGTATATATTAAATATAATTTAAGAAAGCACGCAAAAGTTATAATAACATGTAATTTTATAATATACTCGTACAAAAGACAGTATTAAGGTATTTATATCAGCTTGATAAAGCTCCTTTAGGCTGATGCCGTAAGGCCTCGAAAAACGATCTTTTGTCTCTTATTTATGTTCGCTCGCCTGACATGCATATGATATAATGACATACATATAATATAACTTTTAGTTATATAAAAATACACGGTGTTTGCATACGCCATTTTATTTGTTATGATAGTTGGCCCATGTCATGTTGGTGTCACTTTCATCTTTAATTCGCTTCTTCTGCCGCGACTGTTGGCAGCGCCAGATGTCAGATCACGCCATCAGTTGGAGCTCACTCGCGACCATTATGGGAACGCCTAACGGCGTTGCCATAACGGGTGGATGAAAAAGCAAGTGCTTGAGAAATAAACGCGAATTATGAAACGAAGTTCTTTGCATTAGGAACCTGATCCTTTATCCTGTCACACATTAATTCGATATCCAACTTTGAGAGGATAGCAGTTTATTGTGGAAGGTGTAGGAAATATTACTAAAATGATTAATAGTAACTGAAACAAAAATTAAAATGAAAAAAAAAAGCTGTCTTAAGACTAAGATTTCTTTTATAAAATACTCTAAAAACTCCAAAATTTGTTAGAACTTTTAAAATGATAATCGTTGATTAAATATCACATTGTACTGTGGTTAATAACATACAATTTTTAGTAATAAAGTATGCAATTTTATTTTAACATGTTTCATCCATTAAAGAGAAAAAAAATTAACATTTCAAAAAAGATTATAAATGAAGACGAAGGATATTGCCAAAATACAATGATGAATAATTAATTATATTTAAATTGTCTTACATTAAAGAAAGGTAATAATTGATACCTATACAAATCTCCAGTAAATACTACGAAGGCAGTTTGATAAACCAGTGACTTTTTGAACTTTTTGCGCTGTTATTTTAAGTGCAGCACTGCTCCTATCAATTGTCATCTATTAATAGACTACTGTACAAGTTAAGGCAAGCTGCGCCATTTAGTTAGTGTCTGACATTGAAATCTGACAACCTCGTGTATTTTGATGAAAACCTCTATCTTGTTTTACATTTTTCTCATCGATCAATTAGAAAAATTTCGTATTTATGTATTTTCTTTTATATATTAATCGATAAGTTGATTAAACAAAGTTAAAATAAAGTTTACTACCCGGAAAACATATTTTCAAGCATGTATCAGTTTATTAGAGCCTGTAAAGTTGAAGGTATTTTTTAAACATAGACAATGGTTATTTTGCAAATTACCAATTATTTCCGTTAATAGATTTATAGACTAGAAACGAATTTCTTAAGTACGCTTGTATATTTTGGAACTGATGAAGCCTTCATTGATCGAGATATTGCAGTCTTCCAGCAAGTGAAAAAGCGTTGAGTGTGATCGATACGTATTTCAAACCTTGTTTTTAACAAAGTATGAAATACGTTTCCATTTAAAATCGACCCATTATGATATTGTGGCTTTTGGGTTTAGCCGTGTGTGGCGAATTACTAATTTGCAAAATTTCGACCGCCATTGCAGGGGTCTTCTTCAGGGTTGATGACTTAGTGGATGACACTGGAATGATGGATGAAATACTGGAAATGAGTAATTCGCCACACACGCCTAAGCCCAAAAGCCATAATATCAAGTCTGGCCGTGAAATCCTAAGAAGTTATTTGAGCGAAATATTATGTTTTCATTAATTTTGGCTAATATTAGTCAAAAACGCATAAGTCCTACGCTAGTTTTGCAACTGGTTGTGTCGTCATGTGACCACTCCAAAAAATACAACCCAACATAGCGTGGTCTGATTTTACGAACACAACATACTCCATGTCGTGAGGATCTGACATCCCGATCAAGCCACGGTCTCTTTCAGATTTGTGAAGAGATTAGTGTCACATGGAGACGTAGGTCATTTCTTCATTCGGCCATCGCAGTGTTCTAAAATAAATACGAACACGCGCTAAAACGACAGAACGAATCGATTGCTTGAGAAATGACTCAATTTTAATTTATAAAAATATTTTTATTTCATACAAAAAATATTTTTTTCTGTATTAAAATCATCATCATCAGCCTGTATCCGTCCACCGTTGAACGTTCCCTGTATTAACTTATGGCGCAGAGACGTGGAATCTGACAGCAAGTCTTACCCATAAAATAAAGGCCACCCAGCGTACCATGGAGAGATCTATGCTTGGAGTGTCACTAAAAGATAGAATCCGAAACAAGGAAATACGCAGAAGAACTCAAGTAGTGGAGGCCACCCAACGAATAAGCACACTCAAGTGGCAATGGACAGGACATATTTGTCGAAGAGACGACGGTCGACGGGGAAGAAAAAAGTTTTGAATGGCGCCCAGGAACTAGCAAACGAAGCATTGGCCGACCCCCTGCAAGATGGACTGACGACATAAGAATAATAGCGGGAGTGACCTGGATGCGGAAGGCGGAGGATCGAAGAGAATACAGGCTCATGGGGGAGGCTTACGTTCAACAGTAGACGGATACAGGCTGATGATGATGATGATGATGATGATAAGCATGTCTCTTCATTCCACGGCACGTAGGTCACCGGTGACCTACGCTGTTGTAAAAAAGGGCGCCACGTAGGCCACCGTTGATCTTTGGTTTTTTATTTTCGAACAAATAGTCCCTGTACGCCAGCGGTTACATTTCAATGGAATTTTAACATTGAATGTGACCTATATGTCGCCTCTGAGTCGAATGCATTAAAAACATTACGTGGCGTTAAACGTGTTAACACCTTGATATATAATTTTCTGAAATGTAAACAATTTGATGAATTAATTAAAATGAATACAAAATAAACAGATTGTTTTAAATTTAATAATTATTTTTAATCTATCCTAATATAGAACATCTTTTATTTTTATTTTTTGGTAAACAGTTTAGAAGTGCAGTGTTTTCTAAAAAGATGACAAAGAGGCGACGTATTGTCTGTACGAGAATATCATTGACTCCATCATCGGAGAACAATCCTGGCTATTCCATACATCTAATGACAAACTGTTGACTTATTTGATGCGCCATTAGTAAGTGGGATTCTCGTTAGATCACGGTTAAGTCACCAATTAGGAACAAATAATACAATCTTTAGAAGCATCCGGATAAAAAAATAAAAAAGTTAACCGGCGGGTATAGCTCACAATGGTCAAAGCGTATGTTTTACAAGCCGAAGGTCGTCTGTTCGATCCCCGACGGAGATTTAATAAAAAGGATTCTTAACCGATTTCAGAGCTCTAAAATACCCCTTTGGTTGGTGTGAATTCGATTCATCAACCCGCAAAATGTCAGTAATAGCTTATTAAATCAAATCGGTGGTAGACGAAAGTCGTCTCGTGAAGACTAC
Organism: Glossosoma conforme; assembly: GCA_022606575.1. NCBI lineage: Eukaryota > Metazoa > Arthropoda > Insecta > Trichoptera > Glossosomatidae > Glossosoma > Glossosoma conforme. The sequence goes on from JAGTXR010000027.1 coordinate 895,764, forward strand.
TCATTCATAGTAAATTCCTGTAATAATAAAGATGATACGTGAATCTCGGGCTGTAGTATATGACATTAGCGGATCAGCACTCCACATGCAGCGCTTAGCCATATGCACCATGGTTAGCGTCATAGACTTCCATAGATAAGACTACAGAATTACTATCATCATCTGTTGGTATTCTCCTGTATGTGTTTACATAAAAATAAATATGCTTCGTACACTGATGTTGACGTCTCTTAACAAGACACGGGCTCCTGTCCCAAAGGTTGTGTGAAGTCAATTACGTTCTTAGGTGCACCTTAGGGTGCAGACAAATTTTAGAACAAAGCATGGATAACAGCAGCTAATAGGACTGAGTGACATAAATTTGGGGTGACAATATAGAAATAAAACGATATATAGCATTTTTTTTTAATAAGGAAATTAATCTATTTATAATCATATATTCACGATATGCTTGCCAGGGTTAAACAAAAAAACCTTATCCTTATCTGTGTGAATGTAATTGAAAAATTCTAGTAATTTAAAATAATGAAAATACTTATGATATGTATCGTACTATAACATCACATTTGGCCATTAAATATTTGTATATTATTGCTTTAATTTAGTAACATTTCCTAATTTATGATCAATATATGACCCTTGCTGACTGGTACCGAAAACCTCGATTTCCAATCATTCGTCTCTTATTTTCGTTCGCTCATCGGAAACGCATGTGTTTGTCATTTTGTAATACCGTTAGGAGGACTAGTTATATAGATCGTTACTTGCGGCGCTGGGTGTCACCGACTACGTCAGTTATGTGACGACGGCGGCGAGGTCGTATTGTGATTGGCTCGGCCTGAATGCTGTGACTAGATCCGGGTCGGAAGTTTGTAAAATTATCGAAATATGTATGTCAATGTGCATCAGAAAATGTCTTTGTGTTGTTAATCTGCTCCTCATCCTGCCACCACGCAATTCAACAACTAACTTATAGAGGAGGATATCAATTTATATTGAAAACGATACATTTTAGTTTTACCGCATGTATGTTAAAAACCAAATAAAAAAATAAACTCGTCTACTACAATTTACCAGCGGGAATCAATTAAAGCTAAACTGTTTTCTTACCATAATACCAAAGCTCGTGAGTGAGTCCCCGATGCAAATAAAAGTAAGAAATAATTTTATAAAATTACTCAGCTCTTTAAATACCACATTGTTTGTATAAATTTGTTCCATCCTGCGTTAAATTCCAGTTATAGTCTATTACTTAAAATTTATGATGGACTAAAATTATCTTTAAAACTGTTACTTGAATATGCTATGAAATTGGTCAATCCATATTATACATGCAGCGCTAAGCCATCCTTAAAAAAAGGTAAGTATCATAGAATCTTCAAATAACATCTCTTTCAACGTATTATCTTGTATGTGCTTACACAAAAATACGTTCTAGTAACGTATTTGATTAATTTGATTCTCAATGAGCTGTGCCATGCTCTTTAGTAGCATCAATACATTTTACTCTTATTGCACTTGCTGTGTAAATTTTCCAGACTCTCAGTCAGAAGGATTGACAGTGAAGAATGCATCTCCCCGTTCTAACATGATCAGCAATACTGTCTGGACCAAAATATCCTTCTTGCCTCATCATCGGCGAACAATTCCAACCATTCCTCACATCCTCGACCTAATCACAGGCACACATTGTTAGAACGTGAACCATCTTACTAACGTAATAGTATGTTTACTTATTGTTGACTTACCATTTTTGGTACATTTTTACTCACAATTTGCTGAAACTCTGTTTTATCAGCTTCTTTTCTTGTCTTGTTCCAATAAATCTCTGCTCGTGAAGTCTTCTAATCGTCTAAGAGCTTAATGGTTCAATGAAGTAAATGAAAGAATTATTTCACTACTTTATTTTGATGCTGCTCGTACACGTTTCAAGACATTACACTTTTCAAAAAGTCATTTTCAAGTTTTTTTCATGCAATCGCATGCAAGAGAGCACATACTTTCAGGACCATTGCACTCTATTTTAGTTGCTGTATATAAGAAAACAGACAATACTGACGTTCTATACTATAGGCAGCAGCTTGTAAGAAAAAAAATGTTACATATACTCGTAATTTAAATCACATTTTGGTATTAAAAAAAATATATTTAAATAATTTAATGTTTATAAATACTTTAAGATTCGTCAATACTTTAAATAATTGATACACACACAAAAATTCAAAGCAAATATCGTCTCATTTGTAAATGAACTATGGTTGCAAATGTTTATAGTTTGATTCGCAGTATCTGCAATTTATTTTCTCTGATTATTGATGCTATGCATATTATTAATGTCATAAAAGATGATGTTTGTTTTAAATTTGTATCAATTGATAAAATCATTATACTCATATGGTTAAATAATGAGTATAAATGATAAATTAACTTCCTCTGTCGTTAAAACGACTAGTATTTCTGGAAAAAATATTATTTAACGAACTATGCATTTAACCAGTTATGATATTCACCGAGACATGTGTTGACTGTGACAAGATTCTTGGAAAGGGTTCACGGGTCTGGTTTTGATGATTATGTGCAGATGAAATCAGTTTAGAATATTCGAAACAACTGTATGTTTGAATATCGCGATAAAAAGGGCACGCTGAAACGACTGAATACCTATGTTCAACAGATTACATACGAGTATCGTATTTAAGACCATCATTTTTTATCAAACTTAATGTTATTCCATATTTAATAATGAAAATTATATTAAGAGCGACAGTATATATATAGACCCAACTCTTTTTCTTCTAGGAATGCTTTCTTTCCATTCGCTAGAGTCCCGGAGGAAAATTGCTGCACTCAAACATTCATTCCTTCTTCTTCGCGGTTCAATTCACAACCCTGGGATTCTTGAATGTTTTAACTTCTATGTTCCAGATAGGTACACCCGTGCTCGTAGCCATCCATTGTTTTTGATCCCAGTCGAGGCTTGTGGAGCTTCAAGCACTCAATTTGGTTCAACGGCAATGTCGCTCCTAAATGGCCTACCAGCACACCTCGATCCTGTTCTTACATCCTTTTCCTCTTTTGTCTCCTGTATTGTTCTCCTTGATCTCTGTGATCTTTGACACATGTCATCTTCTTATTCTTTTGTTTAATTTTCATTTATTTTTCTGTTTTCTCTATTTATTGTATATTTATGTATATTTGTAAAAAAAAAAATTGGAATTTCGATTCTGTAAATAATAAATAAATATATTTTAAGGTTTGTAATAGAAGGTTGCAATTTTTTCTTCTTCCAAAAATACAGGTGAAAACATAAATTTATTAATCTTAAAATCAACTCGTGCAGATTTTTTTATCAGTAACATTATATATTCTCTTTATATGAGTATCTAATAGTAATTAAATAACTATTTACGTATTTTTTTCGGGAAGCACTGGAATTTTCGTTCAACAGATGTTCTATACCGAATTTTGTCACATAGAACACACAGTGCTCATCTAATTATTATTTTTTATCACCTAGTAGGTATATAATCATCGTAATAAATTAGGTTGTATGTATGTGACTCTTATTTATTATTAAATTGGATCAGATTTATATAAAAAATACTCGTTTATTTAAAAAAATAGTGTAAAAAAGTGTGTAGAAAAATGTATAAATCTTTAAATACTTGTAAGTTCAGAGGTGCATTTAAGCACGCCAGTCAAAATATGCAACATTAAAATGTATTGAGGACTTTTGAAAATAATAAATCACCTTAGACATGACCCCGACAATATATTCAACAAATGAATTATTTAAATCAAGGTAAGTAGTTATATGATGACATCCTGTTCTCTAAGATAGTTATTGAATTGCGTGGTGGCAGGCTGAGGAGCAGATTAACAATACAGATACTTTTTCTGAAGCACGTTGACATTTATATTTCGATAACTTTACAAACTTCCGGCCCTAACGAAATAATATAATGTGACCTCGCCGCTGTCGGCAGACAACTGACACCGGGCGCCGTGGTCGGTGACACCCAGCGGCGCAAGTGGTGATCTACATAACTAGTCCTCCTGACAGCATTACAAAATGATAACACATGCGTGTCCGATGAGCGAACGAAAATAAGACACGAAAGATTGTATATCGAAGTTTGCGGTACTATTCAGAAAGGGTTATATCATGCTGATGTCAATAAGTAAAAAAAATACTCATTATGTTTCCAACTGTCGTACGAGTATTTAAGTGTTGAAGATTTTTAAATTTTTTTACTTAAACAGATGCAGGAGAATACCGACACATGGTGATATCGATCAAAAAGTTCAAGGAAATTGTTGACTTCAGAAAGTTATGCTTTTTGTATATAAAAAAAATCACAAATTAAAGATATTTTCATGTTATCTTCCCATTTACTATTTGTCTTTACTTTTACAGTATTTATACCTTAAAACTACTTTACAATAACATTATTCTCAATGCAAATTTATAAGTATTAACGCTTTTTTATTTAAATAAACACATACAGGACAATACCGACAGATGGTGATAGTGATTCTGAAGTCTTATCTGTGGATTCTATGAAGCGTACCATGTTGCATATGGTTAAGCGCTGCATGTGGAGTTTTGATCCACCAACGTCATAGACTACAGCACGATATTCACGAATCATCCTTATTATTATAGGAATTTACTACGAATGGGTGGTCTTCACGAGACGACTTTCGTCTACAACCAATTTTGATGAATATGCTATAACTGGCATTTTATGGGTGAGGGATCAAATTCACCCCAACCGGAGCTCAGAAATAAAATAAAAATATATCTTTTAAATCTCTGTCGGGGATCGAAGCCACGACTTTTGGCTTGCAAAGCAAACGCTTCGACCATTGAGCTATACCCGCGGCATATAGATATTTTTTAATGTTAGTGATGGGACACTTGGTGCTCTTCCAGTTACTTGTACGTGTAAGCGCTGCTTCAGTCTTATTGACATCGGAAAAAAGTTATTTCGGGACTTAACTACCAGCACGCACAAAGACGTGGGTTAAGGAGCAACTGCTGCGGTCGGCGTGGAATTCATTACCCTCAAAAAACACTGTCATATTACGTATGAAGAAGTGCTTACACTGAGCTAGTTACTTGTACATCAAACCAATGCTTAAGTTGTATACTCGAAGAAGTTAGAGTACATTTTGGATAATGAAACACCAGTTCTAGGAAGCATACGTTATTATCGTATTTTTTTTCAGTCAAAGGGATCAGGTGATTAACATGACGCTGCTGAGGCTGAAAAGACTAAAGTCACAAGATATAAATAGCATGTATGGTTGTATAGTTGATCATATATATTTAAACAAATACAATTTCATAGCAAAAAATAATTTCGCATTTATATCCTCGGAAAAAAGAACATTGGTTTATATAGTGCCTTTTAAAAAATATTTTTACTACTATTTTCGCGGCTCCTCTGAACCTACAGAAATTATTATTTTCGCTTTTTCTTCTCATATATGTTCCACATATGAGATGGTCACCACAGATTTCTGCCATTTAATTTTGTCAGCTTACAATGTTCATTCTTCTTTCTAAGACTATCCTCACCTGAAGATCCACTTAGGAACATATATGTCTTTCAACAACCTCCAGTATGTCCGAATGCATGAAAATGTGTGCTGTAAGCTAACTGTAGTGTCCAAGGCATATTTTTGTTTTTATCGTCAGATTTTTTTAAGGAAATCAGATGATTAGTACGACGCCCCTGAGGCCTGGATAATTGCATTCTTAAAGGCGGCTCAACATGCTTCTTTCTGCACTCTCCTACTACCTAAAGACGACATTTGTTAAATACCCATATGCAGTTGTAATGTACAAATATCGCCCAAAAATATGCTAATTTTTTAATTCCTTCGATGAAAAAAAAATCTTTTTAAACGTTTACACCTTAGCTTCTAAATTAAATATGTATATTTTAAAAATACAGGTCAGCCAATAGACAAGCGGTGGGTATAGCTCAATGGTCAAAGCGTTTGCTTTGCAAGCCAGCCGTGGGTTCGATCCCCGACGGAGATAAAAAAATAAATATTTTTTAATCGATTTCTGAGCTCTAAAATAAATACCCAAGGTTGTTGTGAATTTGATACCTCACCCATAAAAAGCCAATCATAGCCTATTTTTCAAAATTGGTGGTAAACGAAAGTCGTTCCGTGAAGATCACCCAATCATAGTAAATTCCTGTAATAATAAAGGATGATGCGTGAATCTTGGGCTGTAGTCTATGGTGTTGACGGTGCAACACTACACATGCTGCGCTTAGCCATATGCAGTAAGGTAAGCGACATAGAATTCTACAGATGAGACTTCAGAATAATTATCGCTATATGTCGGTATTCTTCTGTATGTGCTTACATAAAAAAGTCACATATCATTTTAGAATACCGTGTCTGGCCACTTTAGTTGAGCGTCAAAGATTTCGTTAGTTATAAACACCTGTGTTCTCTTGCGATATGCGATTCGCCGATTATCTATAAAGAATCAGCGATGTTTTTAATACCAAAAACGTATTTTTTTATCGAATAAAATAAAAATTTGCTTCTTAGTTCATGCTTAATTAGAGTGTGCTGTTTCACTGGGTTTTGTCCGGTGACATAAATTTCCTGTCAAAAACCAGACGACAAAACCTGTTAAGGGTCACTAGTCTCATACTTACCTCGGTAGACATCTTCACCCTGAGTATTTGTGAGAAAGTAGAGTTCAGATTATTCCAAAATAACTCGGCAGCAATATTTTACTCACAAGTAACTGGCCAAAGGAGTAGTACTACGAGTATGTAAGCAAACACTTATTTCAATTTTGTATTTCTTTTCCTTCAATGACATTACAAAATATACAATTTTATTTCGTTACTGAAGTACTAACACAAATGTGATGATGTAAATTTATTCACATATTTAGTGTCAATGACCTCACACTCAGAACTAGTGACGGAATACGCAGCGCAAATAGTTATGATTTGTGACAACAAAAACCATTTCATAAGCATATCATGGGTGACTCACAAATAACACAAAATCAAACGTCCAATATTTCGTATCCGTCCACACTAGCACTGAATCTGAAGCAATATTACACTAAATGTGTCAATATCTTCATCTCAAGTTGGTTTCAACCACTATTCACTGTGATTATTTCGTCTTACACGTATCCAGGGTTGAACGATAATCCTTTCAGGCCACTCTGCAGGCTCCGTGAGAGTTTATGTGAAGCATGTAAATATATGCGTCTTTCCCAATGAATATATTAAAATTATTATTCTTAGTATGTATTCAATTTGCATTGTTTTCGATCATGGCCCATGTGCTTAACGTGAATATGTAGTTGTTTTTGAAATGATGTCATGCTTTTAATATGGCTATTCTTTAGGTAGCCTCCACTACTTGAGTTTTTATTCGAATATCCTCTTTTTGAAATACGATATACTCCATGGCACGTTGAGTAATATTTATTTTATGAGTAAGACTTTCTGTTAGATTCAACATATCACAACAATATTGGAAGATCGCATTCGTTAAACGCCTTAATTTTAAGACATTGTGGAGATTTTGTTGTGAAAATAGTTCCAAATGCTGCCCATACCTGTTTTATACGCCTGTCGATTTCTTAAAAAAAGTTGTGTTCTAGTTGGGGTATTTGTCCTAGATAAGTATAATTATTTACAACCTTGATATGTGTTCCACCAATAGAGATTGTCTCAAAAGTTTAGAAAACGTGAATTTTTATCGTGGCTTTAGTTTTATCCATGTTCATTTTGAAACCAATTTTATTTGATGGTTGTTATGAAGCTTATCATATAATTCAGCTGTTCTTCTTCGTAGTATCAATCCGGTGGATTGGCTTGAAGCAACAAAATCTTGCATCTCGATCTCCACTTTTCAAACGTCCCACTGCTTGTTTAATCAGATACCCCCATCACTCAGATTGAAGTTGCAAAGCAGTTTTCTGAGATCCACACAACCTCTCACATCCGGCCCTGAAAATGAGAGACTCCAGTTCTGGCAACAAGTCGCATCAGAGGATTTCATTACTCCAAAGGAAGGCCTCCTAACTGGCAAGAACCTTGACTGGCGGACCTGGAAATACCTGAACAGATTAAGAACCGGAGTTTTAGAACAAACGACAACCTCGAGTGGTAGGGAATGCTTCGGTAGGAAGAGTCATATCATATATTTAGTCTGCAGACCACCTCACACCTAAGATACTGCTCCAAATAGCAGCATAATATATTCTAGGCAGTTTTTAAACTGTATTGTAGTGTATTGTTACTCTTACCTAACAAAGCAACAAAAGTTAAAATGTTTAAAAAATACATCAGCTATATGTATATATTTATAATAACTTTCGACACAAAATTGTATTATTAGAGTTAACCCATTGCAGTAGTGCCAAAATACATAGTCGCGATATAAATGTTACATATTAAGCAATTATTCATAATAAATTATGATTTTTTAGACTAGATTAGCGAATTCGCTAGACGCCAGACACAACAAAATACAAATGCAACATATTATCCGATACACTTCCTAGAACAGAAGAAGATATAAAAAAATTGGAGACGACACAAACGCATTGAAGCGTAGTATGACCATCACGAACAACGAAAATAACAAGTATCAAAGTTATTAACTGACAATACTTGATGAAACTGCATAATTATAATTTTAAATTAATAAAAAAAAAAAAAATAGTATCGATTCACATTTATTTTTCCTTCCTTTAAAAATATTCAAATTATAAACTGGGAGTGACTCATTTGGGTATGTACAAGTAAAAGTTTATTTTTTGTAAATTAAATGAATTAAAAATCATAAATATGCAGTTTCACTAAGTATTGTATGTAGATAACCTTAATGTAATTATTGATAGCTGTTAAAAACATACGCAATTTTTGATAATGCTTCAGTTAAAGGATGAAACTCGCACAGCAAATATTATTAATTGTAATTTTAATTGAATAAACAATAATATTAAATATTTAAAACTAAAGATTTTGTCGTCTCCATCATATAATAACTCCATAATATAAGACCTGTGCTTTGATACGACGCATGCAATATAAACTTCATTCCTTTATTTGTAGACTAGAAGTCTAAAATAATAATTTGATATAATGTAACAGCATTCAGCTACTTGCTGAAATATGAGTATTGAGCTTTAACGGGTCCGATATAATTTATTAGAGAGATTTAATTATCATACTATGTCAACCCCATTTTCCGGCGGGTATTTCTCAAGCCGGCGGGTATAGCTCAATGGCCAAGGCGTTTGCTTTGCAAGCCAAAAGTCGTGGGTTCGAAGAAGTATTTTTATTATTGATACGTATTATTACAGATGACGTTTTATTATTTTTTTACCGACAATCTATTAATATAGTGTAACTTTCAGGTTTCGTGTAGACAATTAACTGAAAAGAAATTTCTTTATGTTATTCTCATAACGGAAAAAATAGTTTAAAAATTTAGTTATTTAATACACACATACAATTCTACATCAAATTTTACGCATCAATTCATTCAGAAAAAATATCGGCAGACGGACCTCGAGCGTTGTACCTTTGCTCTATCCTACGCACCGCGTTGTTCACACTACCATTCTCTACCTAGACAGAACGCGAAACTTGATGTATATATACCATTGTTAACATCATATAACGATAGATGTCTCTGTAAACAAAAAACCTTTTTTTTAAGACTCACCCCCACATTTTGTGTATAATACTGGTTTGTTTTGTCAGGATACACATTGTTTTCATTTAGTCAACATTTATGTGTAGTAACGCAGTTATAAAAGGTGAATATTTTATTTGAGGGCGTAAAATATTAAATTACCAGGTCGAATCATCCTTCTAATATAATAGCTCTAAAATTACAACGTTAGGGTAAATCTTTATGTTTGTGTTTGCATTAATTTTTGGGAAAAAGCACGTGTACCGACTATATTAAAAAAAAATATATAGATAACTACATACCTTATATCTAAAATAAGTTTTTTGACAAGATAAAGACAAGTTATTATACATGAAGTGGGCAAAATAGTGTCCAAAAACGAGGAAAATACACCCCGTAGAAAAAATGAGGATCAAAACCGGCACGCAAAATATTTTTCATAGTCAACTCTTCTTACATCATCTTATATTACACCACTTCTAGAAACGTAGTAATCTTCTTGCGATATACAAAAAAAAATGTCCTTGTATATTATTATTTTATGATTCAATCAGTCAACATTTATTCACAAGCTTTATTATCAGTTACCGACAGTCTATTTATTTAGTAAGTACCACTCAGGTCTCGAACCAAACTATAGACTGAATGGATGAAAACATCTTAATCCTACGCGGACATTAAACAGCCAGTCATTTACCTGTGTTACTGATGAACCTTATTATCCTTTTGATATTGTCTCAAATAATATTATTATTTGGATCATAAAATTTGATTTTAACATCCAAATAATAGTTTTAAAAATATTGTTTTTATTTTTCAAATAGGCCACATAGAAGAAAATTTATTTATGTGTCTTTGGGATTTGAAAATATGCCTTACATTATAATAATAATAAATATTTATATATTAACCTTCTTTTTACATATGTATTTTAAATATCAAATCATTCAATAAAATAACTTACATAAGATTTCGAACGTATTCCTTAAACAAGTGACAATGATATTATTAAGCATCTTATAACAACAACAGAATTGATAAGTCTCAGGTTGATCAAATAATAGTAACTCTGATATGGGTATCTTTGTGTTTAGAAACCCTTTGTTTGAGGCAAAATCTTCTTACATCTTAGCATAATGTCTCAGGTTACTCAGAGTCTTAAGCTCCCCGATCCCATTCTGGGTCAACGGTTATTTTCTCTGAAAGCACATGGCCTTAGTAATTACACTGATATGCCTTCTGAATACGTTACAACCGTATTATATACCCGTATGTTACGTTTTTCTATGATTAGAACTATACAGCAAAAACAACGTATTCGGCTATTTGGAAAGTGAAATCATTTTACAGAGTACTATGTATTGTTAAGCATCAATTTAAGAGTTTTTTTTATATATATTTTATTTACAAAACATTGCGCCGGTAAAAATCCATTCCTTGCCATGCGAAATCTATGGAGACAAGTGTATGAGCGTATAACACGTGCGCAAATGGTGCAGAGAGTTACAGAACGGGCGTACTGACGTCCATGATGAGGAGCGTTCCGGACGGCCATCTGTTTCTGATGCAACAATCGAAAAAATGGAGGTAGCGATGCTCTCAGATCGAAGAGTGACGGTTCGTTAGCTCTCAGAAATGATCTTTGATGTCAGCAAAATGGAGCATCTAGGGTATGCTAAAGTTTGCGCGAGGTGGTTGCCAAGAATGTTGACCGAAGACTGAAGAGCGAAATTTGGATGGGTTATTGTCAAACACTAACCCTACAGCTCGGTCTACCCTAAGTGACTACCATCTCTTCCCTGACATGAAGAAACATCTGGGTGGAACGCATTTTGGCGATAGAGAAGAGCTGTAAGAAGCGGTTCTCAGGTATCTGCGTGGCTTGGTGGCAGATTTTTTTGACTCGGGTATTCCATAGCTCGTATACCGCATGCAAATCACATTCCGATGAAGCTTTTTATATTTCTTTATGGACTAGTCCAAACCAAAATATTATAAACAGATTTTAAATGATTTAATTTCATATAATAAGAAAATTCCATCCCATAGAGCACGCATCAATGCACAGTTATATATGTAGCCGTAAAATCTGTATTGGATTCCAAAAATAAAAATATTTGATGTAAAAGTCAATGCCCTTTATAAGAATGCTTTTTGAAAAGACTAAAATATAAATTCGTGGTATCTTATTATGCTCCTGAAAGAAAATCCTGAATAACAGTATTTCAGTATCGATATTGTGTCTGCAACGTGTAGTGTACTATAACAATGAGTCATTGTTCCTTGGAGACAGGCGGCCGATGTCCATAATAGCTATTTAATTGATTCGAACATGTAACAAATTAATCTTCATACGATACGATCGTTAATAGGAGTATAGAAATATCATGAATTTCACCTTGTAAACAGTACTGTATTGAAGATTTATTCATACGTAAAAAAGATGTTTCAATTTCAGTATTTTATGTTGTGATATCAACTTGATATAGCCTTTGCAAGGTTGTGCCAAAATGCCTCATTATTATTTGCTCGTTTGAACTAGCATATATAAAGTAGTTTGCAAAGTGGCACCTATGTTAATTTTACTGTACTATCACTACTGCCAGCCGGGTCAGTCGGAGTCTGTTCAGGACCAGCAGATCATTGCTTATTGATTGTTACGTCCCGGAAAGACTTCTGAATTTTGTCAAACTTGAATTAAAAATAAATTACAATGTGCTTTTCGACAAGTTCAAGACTACCTCCGGACACCAACTCATCACTAAGTCATCAACCCCGAAGAAGACCTCTGAAATGGCGGCCACACACGGCTGAATCCAAAAGCGACAATATATATTTGGCCGTGAAAACCTAAGAAGTTACTTACAATCTACTAATCTTGCTGTTGATCAATTATTTGTTCACAAATATTTGTAATCAAATTTATCGTCTACGGTTTGAATCTCACGTTTAATGTATTTGTTCTAATTAATTATTTAGAAATAAAGTGATTTATATGTGTCTTAATAATCAGCATCAAAATAAGTTTTTAGCATCATTTTCAGCATTAAAGAAAGTTCAAATATTTTTTAAAATAGTACGAGACATTTATTAAAGATTTAGTTTTTAAAACCTTTATTTATTTTAGCGTAAATACAAAAAAAAAACATTCGTATTACTTTTTATTTAATGCAAAACAAGTACTCGCATAAAATATTCACTTGGTTCTCAAAGTTTATTCGACTTTATTTACCCTCGTATTTCTTGTGATTGATTCGCTTTTCAAAAACAAACAGTTTAGAAACTTTTCATAAATCCTTCGGAGCTTAATTATTTTATTTTATAAAGCTTTCAGGATTCAGAGATGGGATTACCATTTTTGTTCAATTTAATTAACATTTTTATTTTTCTGACTAAATTTCAAATCCTTACTTTAAATTAAGAACACCAATTAATACAGCCAAAACAAAAATATATAAATTACTTTTAAGCGTTAGATTACATTATTTATATTTTTTACGCAGTAGTTCTTACGCAAAAGTTGCTAAGGTAATCCTGGCTTTGACAAACGAGTATATTAAGAATGCCACAGGAGAGCATAATCTATAGCTGCCTTTTCTTCAAGTCCCCGGGCTTGCACCATTCTGCAAGGCCGTCGAGTATTATACATATAATATACTCGGTGAAACTGAGTGGGGTGGAGCTGACTTGGTATGAGGCGAAGACTTCGGCATCTGATAGAGCTTTGTGGCGGCAGTTCGTGAAAACCATATGTTCCAGTTAGGTATGTTGATTGTGAGTTGTAAATGTGTCACAGAAGAGTATAATTGTCATGTTTTTTTCTGACGTTCGTAAAATGAAATATATATTGACATCCGCATGATATAGCGCTTGCTGACTGGTACCGAAAACCTCGATACACAATCTGTCATCTCTTATTTCTGTTCGCTTGACGTACATATATGTGTCGCCATATTGGAATTTCGGACAAGTCCGGTGACGGCTGTAACGTAAGCTATATAGATTGCCACTTGCGGCGCTGGTGACCGACCATGGCACCGCACGGAACAGTCGTGTACCGACCGCGAAACAGGTCGTATTGTGGCTCGGCCTGAATGCTATGTCACTAGGTCCGGGCCATATGATTGTAAAGTTTATCGAAATATATGTCAATGTGCTTCAGAAAATGCCTGAGTATTATTAATCTTCTCCTAATCCTGCCACCACGCGGCGGAGTAACAACCTACTAAGGAGAGGAGGATGTTAATGTTTTGCCCCTCCCTGTATTATATAGAAAATTTAAATATAAAATTAATTTGATGCAAAGCAAGGGATTCCATTGAACTCCATTCCGTTTACATTTTTCGCAAACTTGGTGATGGCCATGTACTCTATATATTGTGGCGTATTTTTTGCGTAGTCGAAGACATATTAAAATCATTTGGCAAGATTGTTGGTGTTTCATTTCCCAAGACGATGGAAAACGTAAAAAACAGATTTATATGTTGATACCAAGTCAATATAGCCCTTTCAGGGAAATGCAGAAAAACCTCAATTTACGATCTTTTGTCACTTATTTTTGTTGTCTTTCAAATGGAGCGGCTAGTTTCATAAATGGCCGCTATGGCGCTAATTTTGGCGCAACGACTTTAATGCCGCAGACCATCTCAGACACTTTACCCGGGATCCATCGAGTGGACTCCATTTTTGTGTGTCACGGCCAGAGGACCAAATTATGTCAATGTGCGTCTTGACGAGTCGCTTTGGCGACCTGCTCTTCATCAATCCACCACGCGTCCCGATGACATTCCCAGCGATCTGGAATCGTTTTAGGAGACAAGGAATGTCTATTTATAAGAAAATAAAGATAATTGTACAATAAAAGATGTATGAGTTGTCCTTTTAATGATGATTGTAGTGGATAAGATTTTTTTTATGAAAGCACATGGAGGAGAGCACTACTAGTCGAGACCGACGCACTATATGAAGTTCAGACAGGATGGCTGGATGCTACATGCGAGTAATTAAATTTTGCTTTACTGTAATATCTCCATTTATTTTAATCATTTTTATATTGTGTTATGTAGCTCCATGAAACTAAGAAAAAAAAAAGTAAATTTTTATTTTAATCCACAAAGGACACCACGAGCCGTCTCTGATTTCAATACGGGATCGTTCATATTAATTAATACAATTCTCCTGCGGGCGGATCGCGCTAATATGACAGCGGTATACTTGACGTGCCAGTGGCGACTCGTGATGTATAATATACCATATATTATATATATATATATAGTGTATTATTGCGTTTGGTTTATGGGTGCACAAGATGCATCGTGTGACTGCACCATGTGGCACTGCACTGAGTGGATATTAGATATTGCTAATATGTGGTGTTTGGCTTCTAACATCTATCAATATTCTAAGGAGTAGGGTTGTTAGTTAAATACCAATATATCTTGCCAATAGTTGGGAGTTCACCTCTCGAAAAAAAATGAAAATATTTTGAAAAATGTATAATCGGCATCATTATTACCATACTACTC
Organism: Glossosoma conforme; assembly: GCA_022606575.1. Classification (NCBI taxonomy): domain Eukaryota; kingdom Metazoa; phylum Arthropoda; class Insecta; order Trichoptera; family Glossosomatidae; genus Glossosoma; species Glossosoma conforme. The sequence goes on from JAGTXR010000027.1 coordinate 910,994, forward strand.
CCCTAACTGAAGCATATGGTCACCACGAGCAGCCGCTACAAAGCTCTCTCAGCCACCTTGGTTATTATCTCATACCGTGGCAGCTTTAGTTAACCCGATGATTGCCGTAAGCACACATGTGCGCTCTACGTAGTTGATCGCCATAAGCGCACCTGTGCGCGCTTCGCAATATTCGAAAGATATATTTTGAAATTACTTCCGATTTTCTCACAACGACATCAATGAATATTTTAATATATAAACAAACCAAAAAGGATCGTTTTTTTTGCTGTTGATATTTTGGGAGATTTTCAAAAGAAGGTTGTTGCGCTGTTTCTACAAACATGTGGCGATGAAGTGGTTAATGATATCCTGCGGTAACTGAAGTATTCTCGTACGTGCAAACGAAGTCCTTAGTCACCTCTTGAACGACTGTAGTATGGAAAGCTGCCATGTCCGCTGTCTCACATTGTCATTCCTCACGTAGTCAAGCCATCATACCCCCAGTAATATATGCAGACTTGAAAATGCATTATATGGCTGCATTGGTTTTTGGCAAGATGCCAAGATTGCTTTCCGTTAGTGATAGTAGAGATTATACATGTGCTATTTAAACGGCTCTTAATTTGAAAGAGTAAAATTCTGTGCTATAAAATAATAAATAAAAGAATATAAAAACAATAAAAAAATAGTAAATAATCATCATATACTGTATGAGTCTAAAGTAGGTCTAAATTTCATTAGAATTTTTCATCTGGTGTTGCAGACTGTGACGGATTGAGGAAGGCTACGAGTTAGTCAAAGCTGCTGTCTACTAAATAGAGGCCATACTCAACGTGATTTATGTAAAAATAAGGTTAATAAATTAATATTTACTATCTAGCAGGTGTTTTTATTAAGGCATTAAGAAACAAATAGAATACAAGACACTCTTAGAATATTTAATATTTTTACGCACAAAACTAATAAACACCCTTACCCTTACCACATGAAGTGTTTAGCTGTCTTACAAAATAGTGCACGAGAGACCAAGTAAATAAAAATATATTTTTACAACCCTTTTCACTAAAAGAACGACTCTTTGTCACCGGGATCGTCATCAGGATGCGTGGTGAAGGGATGAGGAATAAACGAGTAAAACAAATAATAAGTTATCGAGAAGCAAATTGTCGTTTATTTAAGACAAAAGATTGACAGCTTAGGTATTTGAACTGGGCCACAAACAATGAACGATCTCCGTCGAGACGCGGACCGAAAGTGAAGCGGAGCGTAGCGTAACCTCGCAGCGCCCTCCGATCACCTGTCAGCCCTTTGATGAACTATGGTAAAACGGTGATGCAACGTTTTTTATATTACTAACAATTTTATATATGCGCGTCCGAATATCGAACAAAAGTAAAAGACGCTTGATCGTATATCGAGGCTTTTTAATATCAGCTGATTGCTTTATGTAAGAGTGTATCATAAGGTATTGGTATCCAGATAGTCGTGTGAACCATAAAATATCCAGCTTAGATAAGGTATAATGGTTCGTTATAGGAACAAGTCAGAAGGCGATTAACCCGACGCTCGTTATATGCTGACAATTATTATTTTTTTAAATCTAATTCTGTTCAAAATAAGTAGTAAGAAAATGCATTAAAAAATATCTGAAACAACATTGCGATATTGAATGAAAAGTAATTACATGTAGCGTCCTGAAAAGATGAGCTCCCTGGCAGGAGCGTTGATATTTTCTGTAGCCTGAAAAAATAATAGAGCATTACGGAAGAGGAAATATTTGCGTTTTCAATTATTGTACGTTTTCCTGTAACCGGTTCGCCGCCATACCTCAACTGATACCCAGGGCGAGTTTGTAAAAAAAAACTTACGATTGCTGTTGCGGATGTAAAGGAAAACCGGAAGTAGCGTTATTTATTAGAAATATAAGAATTTAATACCTTGAAAAACTGCAGTTTTGCGATCTATGATGGTGATCTGTCGCAATGTGCTCAAACGTACTGACGTCTAAATTAATACTTAATAATAAAGAAAAAGTTTCACTAGAGAATAGGTAGGAGTTTCGTGGCACTTAAAGGTGGGGTATACTGATGTAGCCTATGTAAGTAAATGAATATTGACTAATTAAGAAAGAGTTTAACTAGGGGTTAGATAGGGAGATGGGTGGAGTTTAAGAGTAGGGGTATGGGTGGAGCTTATTTATTTATTTAATTAACAGAACCGCAGTTCCAAGGTACATAGAAAAAAAAAGAATAAGAAGCATAGAGTATAGATAAACATACAATATGTACATACAAAAAAAACATAATATAAGAAGAATATGACACGTGTCAAAGATCACAGAAATACCATCAACAAAACTTAATATCGACAGAAGAGGAAAAAGATGTAAGAAAAGGATCGAGGTGTGCTGGTAGGCCATTTAGGAGCGCCATTGCCGTTGGACTAAATTGCTCAAAGCTCCGCAAGTATCAAATAGGATCAAAATCAATGGATGACTACGAGCACGGGTGTACTTATCTGGAACATAGAAGTTAAATCATTCAAGAATCCCAGGGTTGTGAATTGCACCGCTAAGAAGAAGGAATGAATGTTTGAGAGCAGCAATTTTCCTCCGGGACTCTAACGAATGGAAAGAAAGCATCTCTAGAAGGTTATCCCCCTTATGTAATTTAATCAAAGTTGCAACACCTAAAAAAAAGTTACTGAACTTAAATATAATGATTATATATAAAAATATATTGCCCTTTTTAGAGTTATTGTTAAAAGGATATTTATTTTATGGGAAGTTTATAATAAATAATAAAGTAAAGCATTAAATATGTTTGGTTGTTTTTTTTATGTTTAAACTGTCAAAAACTGCCGCCATACAACACTGTCAACCATGGTGCTAAACTCATCACACGTCAGTTTTGCCTCCGGGAGCTCGGTAAAGTATATTTGTGGATGTATATAGTTGTGCGAAAGAGTGTGTTTGTCCCTATTGGAGGATAAGGAGAAACAGATTGCTCACTCTCCATAGAAGTAATACAAACCTGCCAGTGACTATGCCTTTTGGGAGAGTGATCAGATTGTTCAACTACATCGCTTCGAATTTTGATATATTCCATGTAAGAGAAACCCAGCTCAGACACGAGTTCCAAGATATTTTTTTAGTGATATTTTAGTGAAGTTATCCGATTACCGAGATTTGGTTTATTTCTATAAATGGATTATTTTATACATCTTTAATATGAAATGTATTTTTTTTGTATAAATTTTATTTTTTCTAATTGATTATTTAATTGTTGTAAAAAATGTATTTATAGTATTTTTCTAAAAATAAAAACTGAATAAATTTTATCGAATTGAATTGCCGTTGAACTTCCAGGATGAGGAGAGCCCGAAAACTATAATAAAATAGATCTGTAGCCTATGCTCTCCTGCATGATTTAAAGTAGACGTACCAACTAGGTCCACACATTCGTCTCTTAACTGAATTAAAGCCTATTGGTGAATTCACACCTTGAGATATAATAAAAAGTAAATCTTACATGGAACGGGAATAAATCTTTAATTCCAAAGATTTAAAAAAAACATTAAAATTACTCGAATAATAAATAAAAGTGTAGCCTTCTTATTGGAAAACGCTTTGATATTGGACAACTTATTTATATATTGATACCAGAATCCATGTTCATATGCGGTATTCTGATTTAAGTGTACCAATATCAAATATTTTAGTTTTAAATTTAAGTATTCGCTAGTTGTAAGTGCGTAAGTTATCCTTCAGTCACCACTGTGCGCTGATGCCAGGGTGCCAATTCGTTCCCATGTAGCACAAAAGTGCCGTTTTCCAGAGGAATTTATGACTTACCTTCTTCGTAGTAGTAGTAGTATCAATCCGGTGGATTAGTTTGCAGCAACAAAATCTTGCATCTCGATATCCACTCATCTCCATCCTCTGCAATCCTCTTTAACTCAGTATAAGAGCTACAACTCATGTCCTCGAACACTTGCTGCAAATACTTCCGTCTAAGGCATCGGGCGCCCTCTGCAGTTTCTACCCTCAACCATCCCTTCCACAATGTCGTGAAGAAGACCACCGTGGCGCAAGATGTGACCGATCCATCGGGTTTGCCTCTCTGAGACGGTTCTTACTAGGGCCTATCTTCCTTGATTATACTGAGAACCTCATTGCTCGTGACGTGGTCTCTCCAGGAAATTCCGAGAATTATTCTGTATGACCACATCTTAAAGGCCTCTAGTCTTTTTTATCGCTTTCAGATAAGCTCCATGTCTCACAGCCGTATATCAAAACGATCCAAGCAAATGTTTTGGGCAAGTTGCTTATACCTCATTTACGCGTAAAATCATTATTTTATTGTATTTTTTCATATTTTTTCTGATAAATAATAGTGTAAGGGAACTTCGTACCTTGCTGTATTATAGACCGAGAGCTCAAATATACCTGTATCAGCATTTATCGCAAATACACGGGACCACTGATTGCAAAAACTACGCGATCCGTTTGTTTCGGGTTTTTAATGTACTTTTTCCCGCTCCCGAGAAATAATGCGGGAACGTTTTCGCTGGGGAGGAATATCGAATTGAATAACATCCGCGATGAGAGTCCATTCGGAATATGTTTTTTTTTTCACTAATGATGGAAATAATAGCGTTGTAATTACTTAATATTTTTTCAGAGACGTCCATTACATATTTTCTTATATTAAAAATATATAAATTTATACGTTTTTATGATGATCTTATATAACATATTTAATACTATGATCGATACACTTCAGCGGAAATAGCACATTTTAAGAACGGTTTTTGTCCAATTATCGGACCTTGAAAAATTGAAAAATTAAGCCACCTCTTAGGAGACATCATTTGTTTTTTTTATATTTAAGGTAACTATCAATTCAAGTCAATCAATTTTGAACATTACCCAACTCTTTTTCTTCTAGGGATGCTTTCCTTCCATTCGTTAGAGTCTTGGAGAAAAATTGCTGCTCTCAAACATTCATTCCTTATTTTTTGCGGTGCAATTCACAACCCTGCGATTCTTGAATGTTTTAAATTCTATGTTCCAGATAAGTACACCCGTGCTCGTAGCCATACATTGTTTTTGATCACAGTTGATACTTGTGGAGCTTCAAGCACTCAATTTAGTACAACGGCAATGGCGCTTCTAATTGGCCTACCAGCACATCTAGATCCTTTTCTTCTTTTGTCAATGGTATTGTTCTCCTAGATTTCTTTGATCTTTGACACGTGTCATCTTCTTCTTCGCTTACGTATTTTTTTGTTTTTTTTTGTTTGTATTGTATATTTATGCATACTTTGTTTCTTATTCACTGTACCTTGGAACTGCAGTTCTGTGAAATAAATAAATAAATTTGATCTTACTTAAAAACAAAAATTTCAGATTTTATTCACTTGCTTAACAAATTGAAACAAAACGTTTTTGTAGACTTTAAAGCGCATGTATTGTTCATATTATTATTTTCGGCTGTGAATCTTGGAATAGCACTAAATGCCAATGCAGCCGATTGAAAGATTTTGAAAAGAGATTATCGTAGAACACTTGTGAGGAATGACAAGGTAAGAGAACGAAAAATGCAGCCTGAGTAAACCATAGTGACTGACAGAGAATTGTAGCGGCGATTTCTGACAGCCATATGCAATTAGGGCACCCAACATAATTAAAAAGGACTTTGAATATGAAATTAATACTTGTTTATTAATTTTTTTTAAATTTTATTAGAATATTATTTTATTATTTCAATATTCTAATCTACTTTTATAGATCATTGACTATATTACAATATTAATATATTATTAATATTAATATTGTAATATAGTCAATGATCTATAAAAGTATATTAGAATATTGAAATAATAAAATAATATTCTAATAAAAATTAAAAAAAATAATTAATAATGTCTCCTTGAGACAATATCAAGAAGGTAAAAATTATCCATCAGTAACACAGGTAAATGATTGGTTATAAAGTCCGAGTCGGAACTATAAGTAGTCGCTTAACATCCATTCAGTCTATAGTTTGGTTTGAGACCCGAGTGGTACTTACTAAAATAAATAGACTGCCGGAAAATAATAATATTAAGCTTGTGAATAAATGAATACTGATAGAATAATAATAAAAATATACATACTTTGAATATATACTATGGCGACATCTGTCGTACGATAATAACAATGATATAAATACTAGTTTCATCGCAGGTCAGTCTGGGCATAGCAATGGCGTGATTCGCCGAGCGGTATGAATACCTGGGCATAGTTGGTTTCCAAGGTCCGCGGTTCGCATCCCGCTCCTGCCGTTATTTTTGTGCTTGGATTGACGCGTTGAAAAAAGAATTTTATGTTTAGTATATGTATATTTAAGTAATACTTGTTTATTTTTAAATTAATTTCTACTCCTTTTATATTTTACAGTCTAAATATCTCAGATCCGTTAATCAAATGTAATTTTAAAAGATAAACTCGTAATATCGTACTTATTCAAGAAAATGTGACGTGAAAATAATAAACGCAAGCTTACAATATTATTCCTATATGAGAGTGTATTACGTGACGTGCTGTGATGTAGCCGTAGACATTAGACGTACTACGCGACATACTGTGCAGTAAGGTCACGACATCTAGAGGTGACAATTAACCGTTGCCAATAATAGTCACAAACATCCGTTGCTCTATGACATAATTGCCTTACGAGTAGTTTGCTATTGAAGATATTCATATATAACACAAAATTGACCAAATTATGTAGATGGTTACTTCTAATGTACGAACTATTTACTTACTAGCTACTGTTTTTTTTTTAATTAATGTTTTAAGATATCCAACATTATTGCCACTCACTGGATGCATAGAAATATTCATGTCCAAACCAACATCATTGTAAATATATGGCAAATAAGAGATTTAAGTATATTATTGGTTTAACAAATTTTCATTAATAGTTGTAATGGATTTGTAAGAAAAATACCGGTGGGTATAGCTCAATGGTAAAATCGTTTGCTTTGAAAGCTAAAAGTCGTGGGTTCGATCTCCGATGAAGATGAAAAAGAAAGGATTTTTAATCGGTTTCTGAGCTTTTCTGAGCCCCGCTCGGTGAGAATTTTATCCCTCACCCGTAAAATGCCTGTCATAGCCTATTAATTAAAATTTGTGGTAAAAAAAGTCATTCCATGATGACTCCCCATTCATACAACAGCAGCTTCTCATCAAGTCCAAAAACTTCTACCTCAGGAGGTTGTCAGAGATGATTTACGAGAATGTTCTCAAGTGGATCTTCTGATGTAAAAATGTCCGAGTTTTGTGGTAATTATATGTTCTAGATATAAAACGGTTTTGAAAAAAAAAAGACAGAGACATTCATTCTTTCGTTCGATTCATCCATACGTGTTCCACACATAGAACGAATATGAAGAAAATGAGTAGTTACAAAAATATTAAATATTAAATTTGCTTGTACTGGAATTACTAATGCATAGTTTTAAAGACGAGTATCAGAACATGGCTCAAAATACGCCACTTATTCCTTCCATATATTTTCATATCTAGATTTCATGAATTTCAGGACCCGTTGAATGAAACCTTCTCCAAGGTTTCAGGAAATGCGACCATTTCCCACTCTTTTCAGGAGGCCGACGCTCACAAAGCCCAATTTCAGCTGGCTTCCTTCCTGCGAGGGATGCCTGGGAAGGACGCCCCTTCATAATTCGAGAGTGCCCGCATAACTCAAAAAATACTTCGGCCCGCCGAGTGACGATTATGGCGCCCCCTTTTTGTGAAATCGCACACAGGAGGTTGCTGAAAAATGACAATGGAGTGATTTCATATACAGAAACTATGAAACAGAAACCGTTTTCGATATCTTCTAACTGCTGTTAGTAGAATTTTGATCTACGTGATGAAATAACGAATATTTATTATTTCAAAATGACTCACTATTACGCATGAATTTAGTGCTTAAGCAACAAAATTACTTTTCCATGAACTTTTGTTAAAATACTATGATAGGCGCTCAATAAATGAAGGATCTGCAAATTAAATCAAACAGTTTGAAACGTCTTAAAATTGTGACATCTCCCATCTTTAAAAAGCGACCACAAGTCGCGGGTTCGTTATCGCGCGGCGTGTAGGAAGGATGCAGAAGCAGGTGGCAAAGCAAAAAACTTGCTTAAAAGCACAACTGGCATTTATTTTCAATACAAAACTTCCGTTTTCCCGCTCGAGCGTAATATGTTGTATCGTCGGCCTCGGTCGGTTGGCAACTGCTGGGCACTAGCTGACAGTCGTAACATGTAGCGCCTCAAAGATAATCGCGGCTAAGTCAGAAACTAAAGTTGACAGTTGAACCAACATGAAGTGGAGCAACTTTAAAAACAAATAAAATGGCGTACGCAAACGCCGTGTATTTTCATATAAAATTAAGACTAACATCATTGGATGTGCATGTCAGGCGAGCGAACAAAATGGAAGGCAATTGAAAGTACAAAATGGAAGCTAGGAAGTGGCTGATTGATTAATTGAATTCAATCTACCATAAAAAGTATAATGAAAATAAGAGACAAAATATCGTTTATCGAGGCTCTTCGGCATCAAACCTATAAAAGTTATTTCAAGCTGATATCAGTTGATATTTACTTATTTATCTTAATACGTTTCCTTAAGAAGTTGTTTCAAAGAAGGCCAGTTTATCTTATTAATATCAGCACATATACATTATTTGGAACAGAGATGTTTGGTTGGTTACCAAGAGTATTTTTTATAATTATCACCATGGTTTTAACGATTCCGTAGCTAAATTTTACAGATTGATTCAATTTTGTTGAACATCCCTAAATAATTATTGTCAAGAACCGGTCGTCTTGAACATTTCTACCAAAATGCTATCGGTAAGCTATAAAATTCTCTTCCAAGCATCTTAGCTTAATTTTTTATACATTCAGGATCTCACCAATAAACATATCAACAAACTTTTTATTTTCAAAGGAAACCCATACCCCCCTTTCTACAAAAATAGGTTAGACCACTTGCAAAGTACTATCGCAATTCACTTATCTCTTAACAAGATAAAGATTGAGACAAGCTGCGAGTTATTCGAAACTGCAGTTTTCTAATAGAGAGCTTATCTCACGTGATCCATGTAAAAACAAGGTAAATAAATATTAATTAATAATATCAATAAAGGCTTCAAATCTATCAATACTGCTAACAAACACATATTTCCGAATTCAGCGTTCAGTCGACTTTCAGGACCCGTGGTATCTCGCATGACAATAGAGCGTCTAAGCCTTTCAGGCATATCTCAGTAAGATCCTTCTCTCCACAAGAACGAATAATAAAAAGCCCATTTACGTTTGTCAAAGTAGCATTTCTTCTATTTTATTTTGCCTCACTACACGAATCGGAAGCAATCACTTTTTTCTTTAGTATTTTTGCTCGAAGGGCGTAATAATACTTTTGTAGAAATTATTATTACGAAAGCCATTTTGGTATGAAGTTCGCATATTTAAACAAGACTCTTCACCTTCAGCCGCTACCCAACCAAATGAATAACATATATATTTCTTTCAACATTTGAAACATACTTACAAATTTACAGGAAATATCATCTTATCTTATCTTAACTTAGAAAATAATGGTGAGAAACGGCGGACCCTGGGATTTGAACCACAAAACTTACTAGACAGCGCACGTATATTAAATATTGATCCGAATATTGAATATTGGAAAAATTATCTAACAATATAATTATTTTTCCAAAATTCACCAAAATCAAACAAAAATATTAAATTTCAAAACTTTTTCTTTTCTAAGCACAAAGTCGTCACAAATATGCTTTCATATGCCATTACCAATGACTTGTACCTTAATTTTTCTGCATTGAGATTCCACCTAGAATATGGAAATACTATATATCCGGGTCCAGTATAACAACGCTTTCCGAATGTTGTTGGGTCTGCCGCGATCTGCAGTGCCTCATGTATGTTGACGGAGGCGCGAGTGGATGGATTCCATGCCATAATTAGCAAGCGTTGCGCTTCTCTGTGGGCGCGCGCTCGCAGCACTCCCAACGCAATGGTCGCTGTGTGGGCGGATAGGTGGGACTTACGGTTGGAGGGGCATTAGATGCGCCTTCACGTGGCCATCCTGAAGAGATCCTGTGCTCCACTCACTAAGTAGTACAATAATAATAATGTGGTCTATGTGTACATGCCGATTTATATTTTCTTTCTATTGTGTTTAATGTGAATTTTGTTTTTTTCTGGATTTGCTTGGAATTATTGTACGTAAAATTTTGATAATGGCACTATTATGGCAATTTTATTATTAATACTATATTTTATATGGTTCCAATGACCACAAGGATATTATTGTGACCTAACAATAACATTGCCAATAGTTATTCATTATCGCTAGTTGCCATAAGAAGCTACCATAATAAAAAGCAAAACATATTGAAAAGACAGTTTTGTTAAATAAATAAAGATTAAAATATTATTAAATATATACAAAAACTGCATTTTATCATAGTTCTATGTACATTTTGTACTGATTGGTTATCAATACGAACATTTGTATTCGATGTCAGTAAAACTTGCGATCCGCGCGGTTGACATCCGCGCGTCATCCGCTGTGTCTGTACACGATCTTTAGGCCATTATCTGAATTAACGCATTTACATTTAAAGTGGAGAAACACCTTTGTCAACGTCCCAACGCGCAAATTCTCCCAAAAATAGTTTCGAAAAGACAATAAAAGCAGAGGCCGTGCAAAAAAAAAGATACCGGAAAGTCCCGAGTGACTTCACCCAAGGGGCAGGGGTTGAAAAATGCATAAAATCGAAAAAAAAAACCTATTTATTTCGTTATTTAAAATAGAAACTGTTCTGAACTTAATTTTAAGATAAAGCTCATAAGGACCTTACAGTCAAGGGTTATGGACAATTGGGTTCAACAATTGAAATTATTTAAATAGCATGTTAACAAATATCATAATACGCCTCAAACATAACAGCTTGTCATTCTTTAAGCCCCGAACTTCATTTTCATGACTGTTGGAAACTAAATATAGTATGCACACAACGATGCTTTATTATCAGAAATGGCTTTGCTAATGGAACGTGATAAGAATGTTGATTAATTTATTCTCTTAATTAACTTTTAAAATATAAAAAATATTGTTTAATTTAATTTTAAATATAAATCCAAATGGTTGCTAAAAATTTATAAGTACAATTTTTAACAATTAAAAAAAGCAATTCATATTTAAGTAAATTAATGTAAAGTCAAGTACCAGAAAATCCCAGAGCTTGATAGAGAGATGGTTTCAACAAATCACTTCTCCAAATAAATTCGTGGAGTTCCTGTCTGAATAAGGCTTCTTTTGCCTGGAATGTATGCGATAATCAAAGCAATATCCATTGAATAGTCTGCTCCCCTAGAACATAATCTATGGCAAGTAATGATTACTCTTTGGACAAATATTGTAAGCTGATTTTCAATATTGTGAGTAGCATTGCAGCTAATAAAATGTCTGGATATTTCTATATAAATAAAATTCAAATTTTTATTGCGCTTAGAACACATTTTTTTAGTTCGCTCGCCATTTTATTTGGAGTAATAAATAAATATTTTAAAATAAAGCATTGTATTTCTAAGTATGAGTTCCAAAATGGTTCCACCTTAGAAGGCAAGGCTTGAACAACATAACCGCAAGTAGAATATCGCAACACGGCCCTTGCCGAAATATATGGCGGACCCACGTGCCAAAACCCCCAGCAACTGAATACAAATTAGGGAATGTTTCCGATTTAGTCGAGGGTTAGGGTATGAAGAGTGTCACAGCCATCCGCCATACTCTGAGCAATCATCGAGATTTTTTATGGGCGAATTTGGGTGCTGACGGTAGAGCTTTAGGGTAAAGCTGCGTCGCAAAGCTCCCGGGTTGATTACAAGTCCTAATTTAATTTGTTCTAAAAAAACTGTTCAGCGTTCGCCGTACGGTGAACTATCTGATGCGGTTTCGGTTTTACTGCCGGGCAATAACAGTGTTTTAATTTTGTTTTATTTGTTCTTTTTCGTTTGTGACATTTTGACACTATCGGTGCGTAATGAGAGCAAGCGATTGTTTCGGTATTAATAAAATAGTTTAAAGGCTGATGAAGATAATGAATGAAACGTTGTTTTGTTGTGCGCCGATTTGTGTAATCTCGTAATATTGGTGGTATTATTATTGGGTGTTTTTCTCAGAAGAAAACGTAATTGTTACTTTGTACAGCCATTTCACATGTTAGCCGAAAAGTCATAGTATATTTTTTCACCTAAAAAAGCAGGTTTAATGGAAAAAATCGATTGAATTTTTAGCAGTTTTTGGTTAGTATCTTTTCAAATTTGAGTTGACATAAGCATGTTATAGCCCTTGCTGACTAGTACCGAAAATCTCGATAAACAATCTTTCATCTCGTTTCAGCTCGTTTGTCGACATGCACGTGTCGCCATATTGGCATTTGGGACTTATTATATAGGACCGCTGCTCGTGGCGCTGGGCGAGAGCCCATCACAAGCGCGAAAGTCGGGTACCGTCGGCGAGATCGCATTGTTGAGTCCGGATCGATCGAAACGAAAGTAACGCTGTGTTACGATCGATCAGGACAACCAAGTTTATCGTATATCAATGTGCTTCTGAAAAAGTCTGTGTTATTAATCTGCTACTTATCCTGCCACCACGCGAAGGAATAACAACATTTTGAAGAGAGGAGGATGTTAGAGTACATTAAGTGAAAAGCTGTCGTTTTGTATTTTTTTCATCTGAATCATAGAGAGCCACTATTTTGCGACTGCGGAGACCTGCAGAACGCCTCACACCTAAGATCCTGATACATGTGCCCAACAATCTGCACACTTCAAGACCTAATGCTAGGCAATACATGGGCTATCGATATTGCCAAATACTGGGGAGAAATAATGTGACGTCACTGACACGAAGAAGAAGTATTATATAATATTACGTAAAAATAATTTTGTTCTTTAACGTAGCACCTAACAAACACTTGTTTTTCGAATCACTTACACAAGGCAAGCACACAGAGCGCTGCAAACTTCTTAGAAAGTTAGCTCTAATAATTACTATAATCTCAACACCCAGCAAGAATAGCGTTCAAAACTGTTCGCCCAAGAACTACGGTGTTGTTTTTCTAGAAAGTAAAATAGTTTGCACGGACGATTGCCTTGCATTTTCCTTTGTTACTATTAAACATTGTAATTTTCGCCCGGGGCTCTTCGTCTATTATTTTTTACACTTTGCGAAAGGAAACCTTCATGTCTGAAAATACGACTGCAGAATAGCAATTAGTTTAAAAGGTTTATGCAATTAATAAATGACGCGGGTCGACTGTGCACTTTTCTTTAATCCATTTATTGTTTTAATTTGTTTTATACTTTGTTCCAGATCACGTGATACAAGTATTATTAATTGTTTTTTGTTTATGTAAACACATACAGGAGAATACCGACAGATGATGATAGTTTTTTTTTTTTTTTTTTTTTGAAGTCTCATCTGTGGAATTCTATGATGCTTACCATGGTGTATATGGCTAATTGCTGCATGTGGAGTGTTGATCCACCAACGTCATAGACTACAGCCCGAAATTCACGCATCATCCTTTATTATTACAGAAATCTACTATGAAAGGGGTGGTCTTCACGGGACGACCTTCGTCTACAACAAATTTTAATTGATAGGCTACGACTGACATTTTACTGGTGATGGATCAAATTCACACCAACCGGGGTATTTTAGAGCTCAGAAATCGATTAAAAATCCTTTTTTTTTAATCTCCTTCGGGGATCGAACCCACGACCTTTGGCTTGCAAAGCAAACGCTTTACCATTGGGCTATGACCGCCCGCGAAATTGTTGTATTGCTTGTATAAAGTGACGTTAATTAAAAAAAATACGTTACGTATTAAATAACTGATGTATTCATTAACTCCTTCTCATCAGTTTTTGATATATGCCATCCAAAATACCCCTACTGTTGACATCAGGAGCCGTGATATAACGTTAAGCTACTTTCAGTACTCATTATGACATCTACGGTAGGAAATTGTAAGTGCAGTTATTCCCTTTATCAACCTACATGTATTCTTTACAAGAATCTGTAAAGCATGTAAATAAATATCTTTAGGTTTCGTCACAGAAGCGATTTTTCTGTAAACCATGTGTCTAATAGTTTGTGAATAATAGTTTTTTATGCATCATTTATCATTATTAATCATGTTTTACTTAAACCTTTCGTATCGGTTGTCGGCATATGCCGTCATAAGATTCCCCGACCGTTGACATTGGTTGACGTTATATATCGTTTCGCTACTTTCTTAGAATAGTTTTTTATGCATCATCTGATAGCTAAAGAATACAAGAACCAATGCGGTATATGAAAATAGGTCAGATAAGTACATTTATGAATCAAATACTAGTTTTAAGCAAAAAAAAATGGTTTGAAAAATTCCCGCCGTGTTGACAGTATAATTTGTATTCCACCGAGCCGTAACGAATGGGTTAATTCATAGCAAACACTATCTTATGTGACGTTTCTATTTAAAATTATTCGGGGAAAACGAGGAACAAAAGGTTCGGTACCTATGCTTCATCCAGTCAAAAATATGTCACGTGTAAGTTTAACAAAGTATTCTTTAATGAATGAGATGAAGCGTTGTGGTTTGTGAGCGGTTCGTATGGGACTTTTTATCTTGAGGTCTGGAGCGCAACCATTATCAGCTTGGGGTGCAATGTTGGAATGCTATCATCGTTGTTTTCCCACACACGTTTTATTATGTTAATAAATATTTTTAACCCTTTCATAACATCTCGTTGGAATACAAATTATACTGTCAATTATAAAACTGTTACTTGAAACATAAAAGTATTTATATACTTATTTTCATATATCGTATTGGCTATTGTATCCTTATTATTATATTATAACTATCAGATGATGCATTAAATAATATTCTAAGAAAGTAGCAAAACAATATATCATGGCTACCGATGTCAACGGTAGGGAAATCTTACACGGCATATATCGGGTAACGATGCGAATAGTTTAATAGATGCCACTTGTTATAAACTGTATGTTTTATTTGAAATCAATTAAATTTCTGATATAAAAAGGCATTATATATCTGGTGGAGTTGTCATAATTTTGTGTTCGTATGCAAGATACTTTTAATTTTCATTTTGAGAGTAATATTTTTTTTGCTATAAAGATACAAATATGTATGTTAATAACTAAAAAAGCTCTCATCACAAGTGAAAACGACGTCTCTAACGTATGTGAATAAACATTGTTTTATTAGATTTATATTAAAACAAGCCAAAAATTATATATGTTATAATAAATCTTTTTAAACGAATTCAGAATTATTGCAAAATTTCAATAAAAAATACTCGGAATATGAAAAATTATCATGGAGTATTTTGCATATAAAGAAGACGTCAAAGACACTGAGGTCTATATCACTCGAATAATGGAATCAGTACCATGAATACAAAAGTGCAATATGCATGAAAGAATGATTTTCAGGAGTGTTCAGTAGTGGAGAATGCCTGAAAATGAAACACCGCAACGGTTCGCTGTGAAAGCAGAGACATATTGACAAAGTGCAGTCAATAAAAGTGCGCTGCTTTCTTCAAAGAAAAATTTCAGCTGAAAACTCTCTTTGCATTCAATTTTACAAAATAAGTATCTATTGAAGGTCCTTGAAAAATTGAAGTGCCTAAAGTGAAGCTGGAAATAATTTTTAATTTAATAAATCAATCCTATAATGTTTACAGGTCGAGACTAGTTGACTATATGACGTTCAGCTAGGATGGGTTGCAGGAAACGTGTATTTGCTGTGTTGCATTTAATGTAAAAATATGTATCTATCGATGGTTCTTGGAATATTGTTGTATCTTTAGTAAAAATGGAAGTTATTTTTCATTTAATGTTTTCTCTTCTATCTTATCAATATTATCCCTTTCATATCTACGCTTCGACACCAGTGTACTCCATGACGTTCCGAAAATAATGCCTTGATATGTGCTCCTAAGAAGCGCAGGTACAAAACAATTTGTCCAAATGGTCTAATGCCCTAATATATATTTAACATATGTGTTTCAGTGATTGCAGGTTTACTGAGTTTTTATTTATTGCTCTATTTTGAACCCTACTGTGTGCGATTTAATTTCATACATTTATAAAAATAAATAATTAATTAAACATTTTTTTTATATAATTTAAGTAAGAATTGTCTAAAAACATTTACTTTGAATGTTTATATTTATCACACTCAACAATGGGACAATTTTTCTTGACGGAGATCCTCTTTGCTCTAAGATTTTCTTTGCTTTTTTAAGGCCGCTTCAGCGAGGCTTATTTCGCCATTTCCCGTTTAGGATGAGTGACAGAAATCAGGACCGTTACATAGTTTATTGCCTCTCCTTTTTAAGGGTAAGAATAAGTTTCATTGGTGCCCCAACAAAAGAGGATAATAGAAGGGACGGGGATAATAAGGGAGGACAGAAAGGGATTTTTTCCACGGCCAAACAAAAGATATAATTTAGCCCACGCAGCCGTTGCCTAACAATACAGTTTAAGTCTGAATAAATGAGAATTTCTTACTTAAGATAGCACAAATGGCAAGATTGTATTCAGAAGTCTCATTTATATTACTATTTTGCAAAGCAAAATAACTTTCAAAGCATTCGTCATCATCATCATCAGCCTGTGTCAGTCCACTGTTGGCCTCCCGCATTAGTCTCCATCCTCTTCGATCCTCCGCCTTTCGCATCCAGGTCACTCCCTCTATTCTTCTTCTATCATCAGTCCATCTCGTAGGGGGTCGGCCAATGCTTCATAAGCCAGTTCTTGGGCACCATTACAATACTTTTCTTCCCCATCAACCGTCGTCTCTTCGACAGATATATCCTACCCATTGCCACTTGAGTGTGCCTATTCGTTGGGTAGCATCCAATACTTGAGTTCTTCTGCGTATTTCCTTATTTCGAATTCTATCTTTTAGCGACACTCCGAGCATCAGATTCCACGTCTCTGTGCCATAAGTTAATACAGGGAGGATGCATTGGTTAAGTGCCTTAGTTTTAAGACATTGCTGAGGACAAAGCATTAGTACCTCAAAATTAAAAATATTGACTCGATTAAATTTAGGCCATAATTTCCATGCTCGCTCTCCTAACTGAAGCACATGCTTGTAAAGAAATATTGCCTACAAAACGCTATGGTTCACACTTCATTCTATCGCCAGCGGATATAGCTTATTGGTGAAAGAGTTTGCTTATCAAATCAAATATGGTGGGCCCTATCCCCGACAGACTACAATATATATATCTAATTTTAATCGATTTCTGAGATTTATAAAAATCCCCGGTTGGTGTGAGTTTGATCCCTCACCCGTAAAATGTCAATCATATCCTTTGAAATCAAATTGGAGGTTGACGAAAATCATCTCATACACATCACCCATCATAGTAAATTCATGTAATAAATGGATGTTGTGTGAATGCTGGGTTGTAGTCTATGACACTGCCCAACAACATAGTGATCACTACTTTACATCGAGTGCTTAACCAAAACTTGAAATAGAAACTATAAATGAGATTCTTGCATCGCTTTGACCATCTGTCGGTATTTTCCTGCCTGAAATAAGTTCGTTAAGTAATTTTTAAACATAGTGACTGACTACTTTTCTAGACGAAATGGCAACTGTTGTATATACTCTTCTGTACCCTCCAATTAATTTTCAGGAGCATTTTTTTTTCTCAACCAACTGTAGTACACAAAACTGGCATTTTCACTCCACCACCGCGTCTTTCATCACAAAGTCAAACAATCTTACCCTCGCATTCTACGGGGTATCTTTTTTCAAAACGTTTTTATGGTTACAATTATAATATTTAAGCTTGATTTCATTGTATTAAACATTTTGATACGAAGTTATAAAATTAAATCGTAATTTGTTAAGTTATGCATGAATAAGTAATTTAATATTTTATTCAAAATTTAAACGAGTTAAACAAATTCATGATGATTTTGTTGTTTGTGTTTTTGTTAATTTAAGTCCAATTAATATATAATTATTAATTGATAACAACATTCGATATTGTAAATTAACGTGAAAATATTAATCGTTAAATTCAATTGATAAATTAATTTTGCTGGTTAATGCTAAATAATTAAGTTGCTTTTGTCAAAATGGAGTAGTGCTGTGGAAGTGTTTTGATCTGTGGATTGCTGAGAAGGAATTGTTATGCGTGTTAGGAAGAGATCAATGGGAATACACGGATACTCCGAACATCAAAAAAAAAGAAATAATAACACGGTAAAATGTTTCTGTAAATTTATTGTCAGTAAATGAGCTTAATATTTAAACACTATTGAAGCTCGATACATAAACAGAATATTAAAATTAGATTTAAGTTGAATGGTTAACGATATTATATTTATGAGCAAGTTCTAGAATTGATTGTTAGAATAATGAAAGGTTACTAGTAGGTAGTTGTGACTTTGTTGATCCCAGAGAGGGCAAATAATACAGTGATTTCTCTGGAGGGCGGCTTGATGATTGATCAGGTTACGGAGGTGGTCGAGAGTGAAGATAGAAGAGTAAACAAAACAAAAAAAAATCTTTGAAAAATGTTTATATAAAATAGTTTCATTAGAACTATCAGTTCAATGTAAAATCAATGTAAAATAAAAGTTTCACTTTATCGGACAAAAGTAAAGTTCAAAGCATTATTAACTTAATAATACAACATTTGTTATTTGCCAAATTTAGTATCTAAATTTAAAAATAGTTACCCTTCAACATTATATTATTTTATTTTTTAAACCAAACCAACGTCAATCATTTTATTTATAATTTATTGTTTACGAAATATTATCTTTTCGTTCAATTTCACAGAAACAAAATTAATTATTTTTATACATTTTCTGCGAACTGAATTTCATGAAAACAAACTAGGCTTAATCTGAAGAACAACTGGGATTGTTTTTAGAGTCGTCAGTTTACTGAAACCTTAATGAGTATAGCGCTTTTTGTAGAATCTGATACTTTTTCATTATCTGATAAAGAACTAGAGATAGAGCTTTTATCAGAAATCTAAGTCGGACATTGAGCACATAAATTGTTCGGTTAATTAAAAACGTTTTAAAAAGTTAATTAAAAATACCTGCAAAAAGATTGCTTAATTATGTCTTCGAAAGAGTTTTTTTTTTATAATATATTGAATCCAAAAGAATAATGGTAGCCATAAGATACAAATGTATAAAATAAGACGTGAAATCTAACAGGAGGTCTTACCAATAAAGTAAAGGTCACCCAATTTTCCATGGAGAAAAACATCCTCGCGGTGTATTTAAAAGTACAACCCATATGGAAGATATGTATATAAGAACTTAAGTAGTAAAAGCTATCCAACAAATATGCACACTTAAGTGGCAATGTGAAATTTGCTAAAGAGACGATGATAGATGGGAAGGAAAATTGTTTGAAGTTTTAGAGTTGCGTCTAAGAACTAGAAAACGTAGTGTTGGCAAACCCTTTGCAGGATGGACTGACGGCATCAGAAAAATAGTGGGAGTAGCCTGGATGCAAAAGGCAGAGGATCGAAAAGTATGGAGGCTCATGCAGAAAGCCTACGTTAGATAGTCGTGGATACAGGCTGATGAAGATGATGAAGATACAAATCTTCTGCAGAAATTATTGCATTAAGAGTTGATGACGTTGGTTTTTGAAGAAATACAGATTTATATTATGCTCTCTTGCGGCATGTAAATTACAAATGTCCCAGCCAGATCCGTTTTTGTCTCTTAGCTAACTGTAATACAAAAAACAACTTTATCATCATTCAATACAAAGTTAAGCTATTGTATCTTTTTTGAGAGCCGGCTGGTAAGCTCAATGGTCAAAGCGTTTGTTTTGCAAGCAAAAGGTCGTTTGTTCGATCCCCGACGGAGATTTTAAAAATCAATAATAAAAATCAGTGTGGATTTGATCCCTTATGCTTAAAACACCAGTCATGGCCTATTAATCAAAATTGGTGGTAGACGAAAGTCGTCCCGTGAAGACCACCCATTTATAGTAAATTCGTGTAATAATAAGGATGATGCGTGAATCTCGAGCTGTAGTCTATGACGTGGGCGAATCAGCACTCCACATGCAGCTCTTAGTCATATGCACCATGGTAAGCGTCATATAATTCCACAGGTGAGACATCAAAATTACTATTACCATCTGTCGGTATTCTCCTGTATGTGTTACATAAAAATAAAAATAAACTATGATAGTAAAGTTTTGGTTTGATGCCAAGATTCGCATTAAGAATAAAAAGGACAATATGTATGCTGTATTGTCGGCATACATTTGCTGTCGTGAAACGCCGTCGGTAACTATACACAGAACGTACTCGTTAGAGATCCGGGAAAACAGAGTTGGCAAGGAATGAAGAGAGAATCATGGAGACTTTGTGGAGGCAGTTTGTGACGACTATACACTACGACGATGAAGATGATGGTAATGATGATGATGATGATGATGTGCTTGATCAGTTGTGCGATTTGTTTACCAGAGCAGAAATTAGGTCATCGCTTGATACATTCATTAGGAGTCTCTGCTGATTCACTCACAAGTCGATTAATCAAAATGCTGCATTGATTATCCTACATTGTATGGAAAACCGTCGTTTGCAATGACATTGCTTGCATCCTATTGTGGAGTGGATTACTCAATATATAGGGCTCCGCAGTCAGAGCGAAAAACTTTAAAATAATAAAAAACAGACCTGAAGATCGGTTTTGAATTAATAAATCATACCTTTGAATGAACTGTTATGATATATTACAACTGTTACAAAGTATAAAAATGGAGGAAAAGGCCGATGAAATGAAATATGAAATTGAAATTGAAATTTGACAAAATTCACATTATATAGATTAAAAGGTTTTTTTTTAATAATTGGGACTATATTTTGTATGTTTCTTTCGAAGAGGTGACAGAACTCAAGGTGTAATGAAAAATATTAGCAAATACTTGTCCCGGTTACTCACAAGGGTGACTTCTTTGATACAATTAAAAATCAGAAAACGCCTTTTTTATGAAGCACATCTTCACCATCAGACAATTCTCATAGATTTTATTTTCTATTTCATTAACATTTTGTATGAGGTTCAATAATAAAATGACACTGTTTGACAATCCTTGAAAACGTAATTAATTAAATTAATTATGACCACAAAAAGTTGAATTCCATGACTCTTTTAGTTTGTTTTTTGCACTGTGTTATAATCAACGCATGTCCTACTTTAAGCTCGCATGCAAATTTCAGCCATATATTTCATTGAATTATGTCTATGAGTCTGGAATACTAATATTAAATTTTCAGCAAATCCTACTACAGCGTTTCGAATGCCTTTTAAGCCATTTGGAATATATTTCAAAATTTGAACATTAATACCAACATACGTGATTACAAAATATATAAACAATAAAGTCATCAATTTTGCATTACTGAAAGTCGTTAGGTTGAGCTTACTGGAAAAAGGTTTGCTTCTTCTTCGTTCTTCGTAGTATCAATCCGGTGGATTGGTTTGCAGTAACAAAAAATTGCATCTCGATCTCTACTACTCTCGATCTTTTGCAGTCCTCTTCAGCTCGTCATAAAAGCTACAACTCATGTCCTCGAACACTAATTGCAAATACTCCCTTCTAGGGCGCCTTCTAGAGTTTCTACCCTCAACACAATGTCGTGAAGAAGACCATCGTGGCGCATGATGTGACCGAACTATCGCGCTCGCCTCTCTAAGATGATTCTTAACTATGTACCTATCATCCTTGATTATGCTGCTTACGAAACCGAAAGTCATGGGTTGATCCCCGACGGAGAATTAAAAAATATATTATAATCGAATCGATATCTAAGCTCGTGGCAGCCGAAAGTCATGCCATAGACACCTCCCATTCATAGTAAATTCCTGTACAAAATTAATGATGCGTGAATGTGAATGCCAGGCTATATATAGTCTATGACTTTGGCTTATCAACACTCCACATGCAGAGCTTTTCCATATTTAAGATGATAAGCATCATCACCCAGCTAACCTCATCAGGTCCTGGTTAGGGCACTCTATTGTCCTGGAGGGAGTAAATGCTATCGTAAGGCTGATGAAATTTTATGGTCAACGGCATTAGGATGTGGAAATAAAGGGGAAAATACCACATTAAAGGTCTAAAAAACATCCGATGTATCAGCAAAAAAATGATTGCTTGGAGATCGAGATGCAAGATTCTGTTGCTGCAAACCAATCCACCGGATTGATACTACGAAGAAGAAGCGTCATAGAATCCATAGATGGAATTCTTGTGCGTGAACTTACGTAAAAAAAAGTTTTTTTTTATAACTTTTAGCATTAGCAATGTTTTTGCCCTGTTGTGGAATTTATAACACAAGTAATGAAATGAACATGGTTAAAAAGGTTCGCAATTCGTATGCTGATTTCTATTTTTCTCGATTGATTGATAAAAGAAATGTCACATGTGTTTTAAATTAATTTAAATGAATGAGTGTGTTAATTGTTGAAGATCTAATGTGTTGTGAAATGTTTATTTATAATTTAATGTACATTTTTAACGAACAAATAAAAAAAAATTACTATTACTTTACATTTATTTTGAATTGATTTTATGTTTCAAACTCCTTTGAGTGCATCCTAAGCAATGAATTTACTCTAAAATAGCTCTGTTGTGATATAACCAAATTTTTTTCACAATCGAAATTAGTACACTTTTCCATCTAGCAACACTCTTCGTTGACCTTTAAATTGACTCAATTTGATACTGTATAACAAACTATATAAAAATAAAGTGAAATATACTGACGATATAAATTTTCTATCATCTACTAACGCAGACTTGTTCCCCAGTATATCAAGCCGTAGATGGAGCTGATGTCATTAAAAACTAATCCTATTCATAATGATGTTTATGGAAGGCCGTCAACTGGAGCAAGCTGACGATCTGATTAACAATTACTTGAAATAGGTCACTACAATAAACAACGTTGAGATTATCACTAAATATAAAATTATTAGTAAACATGCAGTTTGTATGTTATTTGTTTTGTAAGCATTTACATTGAGATCACTTTCATATGTTCAAAAGTTTGTTTAAGCAAATACTTATTAATTTCTTTTAACAAAGATCATACTATGTACCCAACGTAAAAATGTATATACTATAAAGCTTTCATTGGAAGCGAAATCGCGGTATTGATACTAACATCATCCTCTCTCTCAAAAGGGTATTATTCCGTCGCGTGAGGGTATTATGAAGAGCAGTTCGGCAAAACAAAGACTTTTTCAGAAGCACATTGACATATATTTATGATAAACTTTACAATCTTGTGGTCCGGACCTACTCACAGCAGTTTGCCGAGCCACAATACAATATGCTCTCGCCGAAGAGCGGGATACTATGGCTCTCGCCCAGCGCTCGAGTGGCTTTGTATATAACTAACACACCCGTGAGTCGACTTGTCCAAAATAATAAATATGGTGACACATAAATGTACGACAAGCGAACAGAAATAAGAGATGAAAGATTGTATATCGAGGTTTTCGGTACCAGTCAGCAAGGGCAATATCATGCTGATGTCAATACCAATGAATAAACATTTTTAAGTTAGATAAATTTTTAAATAAAACGATATATTTTTAAATATTTTAACAGCTATAAATCTTGACGTCTCAATAAGAGATAATGCAGCCTTTAAATGGGTGCTGACAGCAGATACTTGCATAATATACTGGAAGCATGAATATGGCTCGAATTAGTGAGGAATGACTATGGGAATACCATTTTCTTCAAGCCACCATACATGCGCCGTCCAGGAAAGCCATCGGGAATTATACATAAAATTTATTCCACGAAATTACGCAAAGCAGTGCTAACATGGGATGAGGCCAAAAAAATGGTGGCTGACGACTAAGCTTTGTATTTTTTCTAACCTTAAAACTTTGTATTAAGCCAATAATAATCGGATTTTTATGGGCCGATTGTTAAAAAAGAAGCCTCAGATGACATTAAAACAATATAGTTTTAAAAGACTGATACATCATCGTTCAGCATCTTTTGCATCCTACCTCTATCTATTAAAACATCAATGCTAGACGACCGGTTCTTGAGCACCATTCCAATATTTTCGATACTTATTGATCGTCATTTTTGGCAGATGTCTTGCCCCATTTGCTTAATATAATAAATGTCTTGATGTTTTTTTTATATATTTTCAAACAAAACACATTATGTCACTGTTAACTTAATAAATATAATAATTTAATAATCATAACAATGCCATATTATTATTTTATTGGTATTAAATAATGTAACAAAAGCCCTTAACAGCTTTTATTGAATAATTAAAATCAATCCATCAAAACCTTCCCATTATTATCATGAGTGTACACCGACCGCAATAAAGTGGTTTAAGCTATAAACTAGTACATTAAAAATCAATATCACTTTAAAAAAAAACATATTTGTTTAATAAGCTCCATCATTTTAAATCCAAACATCAGTTTAAAAAGCTCCATCAAATGGCGTATTCAAAAATTGTGAAATTTTATATTAAGTTAAAACTTACATTATTAGGTGTGCTTGTCAGGCGAGTGAACAAAAATAAGAGACCAAAGATCTTTTTTCGAAGCTTTTCGGCATCAGCCTTAAAGAGCTATATTAAGCTGATATCACGATAAATAATACAAGTAAGAAATACGACAAAATAAAACGGATATTCAGTTTTGTTTTCTAATTTTACTCTTCTAATTAAAATAAGATTTTTGATTTATTTAAGCTATTTAGTCTCTTTTAGAAGTCTTTTATAATTGAAAGGTATTTGTAGGTTGAATGTTATTTGTACATGTTTCCGAATGATGTAAGAATATAGTAACGCCTTATAAAACAGTGTTAAGCAATTCTCTTTACATGAACTGCATCTGCCAAAAATGTGTACGAATTTTGGCCATATATAATTCAACACATTTTCTTCTTCTTTTTAGAAGTGACATTAAATTGATTCTGCCCAATTTTTAGCAACATCGATGGCCCATCTAGCCTTATATAAAGTCATGTGAGTTGCAGGTAGTCGGCAGCAGGACCTAAGATAAAATGAACTCTACGAAATCACAAAAAGAAGACTGTTCCTGGCGCAGGACTTTTTTTCAGGCTATCTCACCTTCTTCCAACTTTTATCTTTGGCCTGCTGATATATTTCAATATCCGCCAATCAAGTTTTATGATAAGAATGACAAACTGAAAGTTTATTGTAAGTGACTAATCTGTCAATGACAACATTACGTAAAATTAATTCCTTTCAAAATACTGTAGAAATACTACTTTTAACACAAAAAAAAATTCATCATTTTAAAGCTAAAGGTAGACAAACAGCAGTTTA
This sequence comes from Glossosoma conforme, assembly GCA_022606575.1. Classification (NCBI taxonomy): domain Eukaryota; kingdom Metazoa; phylum Arthropoda; class Insecta; order Trichoptera; family Glossosomatidae; genus Glossosoma; species Glossosoma conforme. The sequence goes on from JAGTXR010000027.1 coordinate 936,503, forward strand.
TTAAAGAAATTTATTTGAACAAAATTAAAATGTATTTAAACTTTTCTAATATTAACCGACATGAATATTGTGTTGATTTTATTACTATATACACCTTATTTGACAAAAAACACATCACAGTGGTTTATAGTCTCTGATATAATACACCAGGTCACATACTCGACCGGTGAGAATGAATTTTGCAGTGAATTTAATATGCTAAAATGCATTCGTAAATAGTTTACGCATTCGAAAACGTGCAAATAAATGTAAGCCTTCGTAAACTATTTGTATGCAGTTGATCTAAACAGTATCACCATTCGGCATAACCTGCTGATAGTTGTTTTTATTTTTAAGGACTGAAATGAAAGCAATGTCACTTTTATTTTTACAAAGCAATTGGTACAATTGATAAAACAGAAGTCCGCCACTGATTTACATCAGTTAATTAATAATTTATTAATATAAAATATTACCAAATTTAAAAATATATATGTAAAGAAAGAAAGGACTAAAAACTGGTATCATCGTATTTTAATGAAGTTTGTGAGTTTATTTTTATTGTAACGATTTATGTCTAAGATGCTGCACTTTTAATATAGACGAAGCTTATCTTGTAAATAACATGCGTAGAATAACTTATAAGTGATATTTTCTCTTATCATGTTTTTTCATACATTATCTTACAAAATATGTATGAAAAAGTATTTGAAATTCAGTGTTTTGCTCCTGAAATGTGGTGCGAGTACACAAGCCACTTGGGAATGTTTAGCTATGGCCTCGATGATTGGGCGCTGAAAAATCGTATATTCCTGAAAATAAAACATTATTTAATCATATAACAGAAAAAACCATGCGTATGGTAAAGTGATTGCTTATAAGGTATATTGAAAACTAAATATTCAAGCTTACACTCGTATTGTTATATATTTATTTATTTACTTAACAGGACCGCAGTTCCAAGGTACAAAAAAGAATAAACATAAAGTATACATAAATATTCAATAATGTTTAAAAGAAGATGACACGTGTCAGAGATCACAGAGATCTAGGAGAAAAATACCATCGGCAAAAGAGGAAAAGGATGTAAGAACAGAATCGAGGTGTGCTGGTTGGCCATTTAGGAGCACCATTACCATTGAACTAAATTGAGTGCTCAAAGCTCCACAAGTATCAACTGGGATCAAGAACAATGGACAGCTACGAGCATGGATGTACTTATCTGAAACGTAGAAGTTAAAAAATTCAAGAAAAGAAGAAGAAGAAAAAGAGCTGGGTAATATTCGGAATTGAATGAGTTGGATGGATAGTTATAAAAACTTCATTGTATTAAAAAGTATAGGAAATAACAAGTTTTTTGTTGTTGTTATAATTAAATATTCTTTAAAAATCATTCTTTATGAACGATATTTTGATATTTGAACATTATTAAAAACAAACACCAGTAATTTTTTTGTGTTTTCTTGTCTTATATTATTCATTACTTTATATACTCGTACCAATAAAAATTTGAAGGCAAATTCATTTAACTCGTTTAGAAGGAAATGTTCAAAAATTCAAATGATATTTATGAACAGTAAATATATAATATCTTTAAATAAAATTTATAAATCATACTCTGCAATATTGTGGAAATAATATTTTTAAGCAAATAATGCAAGATGGACTAACGACACAAGAACAATAGCAGAAGTGGTCAGAATATGGAAGGTAGAGAATCGAAAGAGATCAGACTCATGCGGGAGGCTTGCGTTCATCAGTGTACGGATACAGGCTGATGAGAGACTCATTCGGGAGACCCACAGTATAATAAACGGAAACAAAAATAACAATCTAGAATATACACGTAACAAAAAAATTATGACACTTTTTCTGAACTATTAGTGTAAATTTGACCGAATTAACACACTTTTCAATTAATTCTTTAAGCAAATGAAATCAGAACGCATTATCGGTACGCCATTAGTATTCGCAAAGCTATAGCACTGTGAATACGGTCTTGTGGAATGAAATACGTTAACATTCGCACTCACCAGGCGTTAGCAAAGCGTATAGAGGCATGTCACTAGAGCGTTACCTAATTAAGCGAGAGCTTTTGGTGTGTAATTAAGCACCGTTATTAAAATGTTGCTCCGTGTTCATCAACGCACCTGTAAAAGCCTCTCTCGATCTATATCATAAGTGCCAATTTGATACTGATTTATTCAATATAAATATTTCATTATTTATACAAGCTAATGTGAACACTCAGGTAGGTATGATATGTAATTATAGAATAAATAGAATAAAAACATATATAAATATAAATATGTATATAAATTTCATTCTCATCAGTTCTCTACATTGCAGCGAAACTTACGACCCTTTCCCACGGATGTCCAGTTTTGCAGGATCAGTTTTTTACTGCATATCTCAAAAATCATACCTGTGTTCACACACGGAAGTTTGAATCCTGTTTTTTACAAGATAGCATTGGTAGTTTGAGAAGAAAATTCAAACGCAATGGATGCTACTATTCTTCTGATATTATACTGGTACTTTCACCGCCGGAAGCAATGCAAAAAAAAAGATTTTGGATTCATCCGATCCTAAAAGAACGATTGAGATTAGGCACATTTCGTTATCTCATGGGTGATTTGAGAAAGGATGAATCCAAATTTTTTTAACTACTTCAAAATGTCCATGGCCACGTTTGCCAAGTCGAAAAAAACAGTAATATTAATTTCAGATTTAAAAACTCTCGATTGATGAGCGAAACACGCTGTTGGTTAAATCGGTTCCAACACTCAAAAATGAGCTGTGCGCATTAAAAAACCAAACATATAGTTTACCTAGATTAAAAAATTATATGTTTTACAGCTATAAAAATGGATTAACAATTATTTTTTCCATACTCGTAATTGTCGTTTGGCGATTCTACAAATATTTAAAATATTTTTTGATTATTAACAGACTTTTAATAATCGATATAAAGTTAATAAGCTATTGTGGGTATTAGGTTGAGCCGTGTGTGGCGAATTACTTATTTCCAATATTTCGACCGCCATTGCCGGGGTCTTCAGGGTTGATGACTAAGTGGTTACCTTTAACTTAAAGTTAAAAGAACATTCAAGTGTATTAATGCAAGATAACATAATAAAAAAAAAATACGTTTAATCAATAAATCTATTTTTCCCTCAAAATTAATATTGAGTTTCCTAATGGACTAGGCATATTTTTTACCTTCAGTATCAGAATCGTCTAATTCATAGAACAATATAAAAGTGATCAAGTGTCAAGATAAACACGATCAGCTTATAGTACTTTCTAAATGCTAGTTTCGCATTGTTTCCAGCGAACGCCATTGTTATGGCATTCGAGCAGCTAAAAATATGAAAATTAAAAGTTAGACTTATTATTTTCAACAATTAGCTCCTAAGCCGGGCGGAAAGTTTTCTGAGCAAATAATATGGCGAGAATGGAAATTTCGCCACTCACAATAGGAAAAATAAAACAACAACAGTTCGGGTGCATTCGGGAACTTTCGAAAGCATTCGGGTTTGAATGAAACTCTTTGTTGTGTAGTTATTCTTAAAGGCGAGCTTTACTGCAGAGCAACTGAAAAAAACTGAATAAAGTGTATTTTTCAGCATTAACGGATTTCAATTTGTAGATTTTTATTATATATTCACTATATGTACTTGTGATGTCGTTATTTTTTTCATCTAAACACATTCAGGAGAATACCGACAGATGGTGATAGTCATTTTGAAGTCTCATCTGTGGAATTCTATGACGCTTACCATGAGGCACATGGCTAAGCGCTGCACGTGAAGTGTTGATGCACCAACGCCATAGATTACAGCCCGAGATTCACGTATTATCCTTATTATTACAGGAATTTACTATGAATGAGTGGTCTTCACGGGACGACTTTCGTCTACCACTAATTTAATTGATAGGCTATGACTGGCATTATACGGGTGAGTAATCCTTTTTTTTTGGGAAGTCAGTAAGAGTGGAGGGAAACATAGACTGGCGGACATATAAATCATTGAAAAGATTTCAAAAGATCCGGAGACTGAAGAAAGTAAACACGAAACAACCTAAACAGATGGAGGAAGTGCTGATCCAATGGAAAGAATATTTAATATGTTTCAAAATTATTCCAATCTAATTGCAGGTGTTTTGTAATGAGTATTTTCAACAACTGGTATACAAATTGATAGCAAACACCTTATTTCATATTTCTCTCATCAACATCTTCGTAGTGTCAATCCGGTAGATTGGATTGCATCTAAATCTTGTATCTCGATCTCTGCTCCTCTCGATCCTCTGCAACCCTCTTTAGCTCAAAATAAGCTACAACTCATGTCCTTGAACACTTGCTGCAAATACTACCGTCTAGAGCGCCCTCTGAAATGTCTACCCTCAACCATCCTTTCCACAATGTCGTGAAGAAGACCATCGTGGCGCATGATGTGACCGATTCATCGGGCTTGCCTCTCTGAGATGGTTCTTACTAGGTGCCTATCTTTCTTGATCATGCTGAGAACCTCAATTATTTGAAGAAAAATAAATGACAGAGAAGGGGATTCAAACCACGGACCTTATACATTATAGCAAATGAAAGAAATATGTGCCGCCCATTTCAGGTGACTTTATGTCACTGATATTGAACGGAAATGGTAAATTAAAAAGAATAATATTTTACATAGAAAAAGGATTATTAGTTATTATACGTTATTTTAGTTTGAGGAAAGATAACTATAGTTAATAAGATAAAAGAAAGAAACTCACTGAAAATAGTAAAGCAAAGATTATATTTTGTAAAAAATATTTTATGTATATTTATTTATTCTCAGAATAAAAGTTCGTACAGTAAAGCCGCTAAGCTGGTAGAAACTTTCAATTATTCCAAATCTATTGTTCAGGTTTGTACGAGAATAAAAAGATCTGGCATCTTAGAAGTTTGGCACTTGGAAAGCTTTGCGCTGGACTGAGAACTAAAATCCAGGCAGACTTTACTCAGCACATGCTTTACAAAGACTTCGCAAATGAATTCAACACTCGAGGGTATACAATGTATAATGCGGAATTTCAGGTTTCTGATATCTTTTCGATAAGTAAGATAATACACAGCGTCTTTATAGATAATTATAAAATCTTTGAAAACTAATACTTAGTTGTATAAATAAGTTAGGTTATCTTATATTGAAAATTTATTTTATCATATTTGTGTACTTTGTTTCATTACTTATTAGCATATTCTACACGGCATTGCTCAAGCGAGAAAAACATGAGTTTGATTTTAAAAATCGATTAGAAAAAGTTTGTACATCGGGTATGATTCCATTAATAGCTTGCGTAATTAAGACAAGTCAAATCAATAAACTACAGATTTTTGAAACATAGTTATAGTTTTTTTTTTCATCATAAAATAGCATAAGATCAAGTTGTTTAAGTTAAACTTGTTTAAGTGAGAAAAAAAAACCTTTTATGATGCGTAATTAACATATTTCCAATTTTTTATCGTCATTCAAAAAACAAAGGTTTCAACGATTAGCAAAGGGACTCACATACATAATACTAAATATTAATTTTTATTTATATGGAAAAGTTAATTGAAATTCAAACACAATTTCAACAATTGATGGACGTACAGTTTTCAAATCTTTCGTCAATTGTTCAGGTGAAAAATAACGGGAATTAAAACTAGCATGTGAGGTAAACGACGTTGTCTTGCTGAATTTAGTCAGCTCTTTTAACTAAAATAAAGTTCTCGACGAGTACTTTGCTTTGGGTCCTGGTCTTCATCCTCCATCACGCGTCCCTATGACTATCCTGGCAATCGTCACTTTTTTAAGATCGGGATGTCATATTATTATTTTTATTTATAATTATAGTACCATAAATTTAAAGTTGATTGGAGCCTTAAGGTTTTTCTCAAGTAAACGTATCGGAATCTTGCTGCTTAAAGTGAGCACTCACTGAAATATCAAAAGCACTGAAAAATTGCTTTACTATGTGGATTATCGATAATTATTATTATTTTGACTTTTTAAACAACCGGTGCCTAAACTATGCAAATCATTCATCGCAAAAAAAAACTTCCAACAATGGGGAAAAGAACGAGGCTGCCGATAGTTTTAAAGCCGAGAGTCTTAATTTATGGAAATGAATGCGGAAACTTGGGTAAATTGTCGACCTCGACAAAACTTTCCCGACTTTGGGGGGAAATATTTATTTTCCCGGGTAAAACTTCGCCGCGATTTTTTTACTGCCCGATCGCATTTTAAGGCCTTTATTGTTTCACTTGTCGTTTGGGTGTAATTCGCAGATTGGCCCGTTGATATATCGATAAAGGAAGCCACTATGAAGGTTTCATCTAATAATGAATAAAAAAATAGCCAGGGGAAAAATCTTGCAGAAAAAGTCTTTCTAAAAAGTTTGCGGCGACTGAAATCTTTAATATAAATTGATATCAGGTTAATAAGGCTCTTTTAGGCTGATGCCAAAAGACCTCGAAAAACGATCGTTGGTCTCTTATTTTTGTTCGCTTGCCTGACATGCACATCTAATAATGTTAATTTTAATTATATATATAAAATTATATGGCGTTTGAATACGCCATTTTATTTGTTTTGACAGTTGCTCCATTTTTCGCACAAAAAATATATTTCTGGTGTAAAATTTCACTTAACAAACAAAAAATACAGAAAACTTCATTAATTTATTAAATTTCATTCGTAAATAATGATTTAAACAACTTCACTATCAAAATCAGTTAAAATGGTAATTAAATCGAATATTAAAACACGATAATAAATAATTTGATTTATAACAATTCGAGCGCGCATTATTTATAACAATCTATGTTAATGAAAAACTACCACTGACTGTATTTACAGGTTGTATGCAAGCTTTTGCTAAAATTGTACGATTTTCATGATATTTAACTCGTGAAAATGCATAATGATTTATTTGAATTTCGCTGCAGTTCTGTGATAGAAATATTATATTAATATACTGGGCTTCACTATTTGATGAAGTAATTAAACATACAGTGGAAGTAAATAAAATACGAGCCAATGTAAACGAATCAAATTATTATTTTTAAATAATATATTGAATTCATTACTACTATATTGTTAACGTAGATAATTTATAGATAGGATTGTGTTTGATTTAAAAAATGAGTATTATAGTACAAAAATAATGTAAGCATGATAATGCAAAAACGATAATAAGTTATTTGTGATTAAAAAAATCTTCACTTTAAAAATTATAATAATATTTTTTTTTATGCAAACACATACAAGAGAATACAAACAGATGGTTACAGTAATTCTGCAGTATCAAATGTGAAATTCTATAACGTTTAACATGGTGCATATGGTTAAGCGCTGCATGTGGATTGTTGATCCGCCAATGACATAGACTACAGCCCGAGATTCACGCACCATCCTTATTATTACAGGAATTTACTATGAATGGGTGGTCTTCACGGGATGACTGTTAACTACCAGCAATATTAATTGATATTCTTTGACAGGCATTCTACGGGTGAGGGATCAAATTCACACCAAGCGGGGTATTGTAGAGCTCAGTAATCGATTTAAAAATTATTTTTCTTAATCTCCGTCGGGAATCGAATCATTGGCTTGCAAATCAAACGCTTTGACCATTGAACTATACCCGCCGACACTGTATTTCATATTTTTATACACGCATTCTCATTGTCTGTAGGTATTCTTTTTTTTCATATTTGCTCTATATCTAAAAAATAAATTCACCATCATTTGCAGTTGTCTATGCCTTATCCCAAGACTATTCTGAACACGAAAGTCCATCTGAAACCAAAAATGATTCAAAGGATTTTTAAGACGAGAACCAATGGTCAAAATATATTTGGTATTTGTTCAAAAAACATTTTTAAGACATCATTTACCAGATGATTTTCAGATCTGAAAAATTTGGTCGTAAGGGACGACTGGACTAATTTTATGTATTAACAAAGTTAAACAACAACAATAACACATAATGAGTGCGATTTTCAGTAAATCATTGAAATTAAGCTGTATTTGATGTGGACTGTAACTTGGATAAGTTACAGTCCACATCTTACGCCTGTTGATTACAACGTGTTGAGCTTACAGCCAGATGATGCAGGCCTCAAAGCGTAGAGTTAGTTATCCAATCAGTTGTAAATCAAAATAATTCTGATTAACAACTCACCCTTAGTGTGCCTCGAATACTACAGCGGTCTCTTACACTATAGATAGTCGAAAACTTTAAGACATATGTTCTCGGGTATACCTTTGATAGCAGACATGTCGCTTGACAAGGCTTATGCAATGAAAATTGGATTCATTAAACAATCACAAGTATACTTTGCAATATTACTATGAAAAAGTATTAAGCTAATTGTTTGGCTTTTTTCATGAATTAGGCTATGAAAAACATAGTAAGAAATCTTTTTTTTAGATAAACTAAATATATAAATATTACAAATTCAAAAAAAACGGTTACTTTGTTATCTTTCATATTTAAAGAATAAAATAATAAACATTATACCAAAAACAGATTTTAAATTAATTTCTACGACTAATAAAGTTTCTATATTAAGGATAAGTTTTTGTCCTGAATGTGATGTTTCTAAAATTAATAGACGAATAAATAATTACAACTCAGTGTTTAAGAAACAAGAAAAAAAAGAGAAAGTGAATTATTTTTTTATTTATATTTTAGTTCGTTGTGGAAGCCTTACAGCGATATTAGTGCAAAAGTGTGTCATATCAATTACGTAGTCGTGTAACATAAGTTACGTACTTTTACGTACCGTGAGTCAGATTTCGGTGATAATTCTAAATAACGTTATTATCCGCTTAATGTAACACAAAATAAATACGGTCCGCCCGAGCGCTATCGGCTTATTTATCATTTAGCGAAATGAGTTATTAATTACATGGGTACATATTGATAATTTATCTCACCGTATTAAATAGACAATTTTCATGGGAATTGTCCGGTCAAAACGTGACGTGAATCCGATTTCTAAACAATAATGTTAAATAACACAATACCAACTCGCAAACATATTTGTAATTTAGTATTTAAACAACTTATTTCGTTTTATTATTATTATAATTATTTATGTTTTATTTAACCCTTTCGTATCGGTTGTCAGCATATGCCGTCATAAGATTCCCCGATCGTTGACATTGGTTGACGTGATATATCGTTTTGCTTCTTTATTAGAATAGTTTTTAATGCATCATCTGATAGCTAAAGGATACAAAAACTAATAACATATATGAATAGAGAAGTACATTTATGCTTCAAATACCAGTTTTATTATTGACAGTATAACTTTTATTCAAACTGAGCCGTGATGAAAGGGTTAAGCGTTCTGGTCACAGAAACAAAGGGTATGCTGATAACCGGCGGGTATAGCTTATTTAAAGCGTTTGCTTGACAAGCTGAAGGTCGTGGGTTCAATCCTCGACGGAGATTAAAAAAAGATTTTTGGGCTCTAATATATTCCTGGTTGGTTTGAATTTGATCCGTCACCCGTAAAATGCCAGACATAGCCTATTAATTAAAATTGTCGGTAAATGAAAGTCGTCCCGTAAAGAACCATTCATAGTAAATTCCTGTAATAATAAAGGATGATACGTGAATCTCGGCTGTAGTCTCTGACGATGGCGGATCGACACTCCACATGCAGCGCTTAGTCATTTGCACCATGGTAAGCGTCAATTCCACAGAATTATTTTATATTATTTTATTTTATTTATTTACGGAATCGAAATTCCAATTTTTTTTACAAATATAAAAAAAAAATAGTATACATAAATATACAATAAATAGAGAAAAAAGAATAATAAATAAAAATTACACAAAAGAATACGACACGCATGTGTTATCATTTTGTAATGCTGTCAGGAGGACTAGTTTTGTAGATCACCACTTGCGCCGCTGGGTGTCACCGACCACGGCGCCCGGTGTCAGTTGTCTGCCGACAGCGGCGAGGTCACATTATATTATTTCGCTATGGCCGAAAGTTTGTAAAGTTATCGAAATATAAATGTCAACGTGCTTCAGAAAAAGTATCTGTATTGTTAATCTGCTCCTCAGCCTGCCACCACGCAATTCAATAACTATCTTAGAGAGCAGGATGTCATCATATAACTACTTACCTTGATTTAAATAATTCATTTGTTGAATATATTGTCGGGGTCATGTCTAAGGTGATTTATTATTTTCAAAAGTCCTCAATACATTTTAATGTGGCATATTTTGACTGGCGTGCTTAAATGCACCTCTGAACTTACAAGTATTTAAAGATTAATACATTTTTCTACACACTTTTTTACACTATTTTTTACATAAACGAGTACATACAATTTAATAATAAATAAGAGTCACATACATACAACCTAATTTATTACGATGATTATATACCTACTAGGTGATAAAAAATAATAATTAGATGAGCACTGTGTGTTCTATGTGACAAAATTCGGTATAGAACATCTGTTGAACGAAAATTCCAGTGCTTCCCGAAAAAAATACGTAAATAGTTATTTAATTACTATTAAATACTCATATAAAGAGAATATATAATGTTACTGATAAAAAAATTTGCATGAGTTGATTTTAAGATTAATATATTTATGTTTTCACCCGTATTTTTGGAAAAAGAAAAAATTGCAACCTTCTATTACAAACCTTAAAATATATTTATTTATTATTTACAGAATCGAAATTCCAATTTTTTTTTTACAAATATACATAAATATACAATAAATAGAGAAAACAGAAAAATAAATGAAAATTACACAAAATAATAAGAAGATGACATGTGTCAAAGATCACAGAGATCAAGGAGAACAATACAGGAGACAAAAGAGAAAAAGGATGTAAGAAAAGGATCGAGGTGTGCTGGTAGGCTATTTAGGAGCGACATTGCCGTTGAACCAAAGTAAGTGCTTGAAGCTCCACAAGCCTCGACTGGGATCAAAAACAATGGATGGCTACGAACACGGGTGTACCTATCTGGAACATAGAAGTTAAAACATTCAAGAATCCCAGGGTTGTGAATTGAACCGCGAAGAAGAAGGAATGAATGTTTGAGTGCAGCAATTTTCCTCCGGGACTCTAGCGAATGGAAAGAAAGCATCCCTAGAAGAAAAAGAGTTGGGTAATGTTCGGAATTAAGAGAGAACAGAAGAGACTTTAGAATTACTTTAACCATCTGTCGATATTCTCCTGTATGTGCTTACATAAAAATAAAAAGAAACGAAACATTTTTTAGTGCTATAATGAAATCTCTAGTATCCGAACGGCTTTCAATATCGAAGCACATTATAAAGTAACAATTCACCGGAATTGTAGGAAGTCGTCACTCACGAGCCTAGTTTACATGCGAGTTATGGGAAAGTGGGATTATTTATGATACCGAATACTCTGAATTCGTTATCGAGCTTTGATTATTCGTTCTGAAAAACTGGCGTGGCCTATCGCGTCCAAAGCTCATATTTATGGACTTGGAAAATAATATTCCGTACGTGTTGTTCAGGGATACAAAATACCGGTAAATCATAAATTATTTTTACCGGCAAACTGCAACCATTGGTATTTATATATACGCTTATACACGTTGGAATCGACAGGCGTATACAACTGGGATGGGCAGAATTTGAAAAATTAAAGTAAATTTTTAAAGAGAAAATTCCGCTATGTCTTACAACTGAGGCATTTAACCAATGCGTCTTCCCTATATTACCTTATGGCGCAGAGGCGTGGAATCTTATAGCAAGTTTTACCAATAAAATAAAGTCATACATACAATATAATTAATTGGCAAGCGTCAAGTAATTCATTTGGAAAACTAAAGTACATTTTTAAAGCGAAAATTCCGCAATATCTTAAAACTAAGGCGCTTAATCAATGCATCCTCCCTGTATTAACTTATGGCGCAGATACGTAGAGTCTGACAACAAGTCTTGCGCATAAAATAAAGGTTACCCAGCGTGTGATGGAGAGATCCATGCTCGGAGTGTCGCTAAAACATTACAACAACTAAAGTAGTGGATGCTACCCAACGAATAGGCACATTCAAGTGGCAATGGGCAGGCCGTATCTGTCGAAGAGAAGACGGTCGATAGGGATGAAAAGTATTGGAATGGCGCTCAAAAACTGGCTTATTTAGAAACACCATTGTGTATACTAAATTGAGTGCTCGAAGCTCCATAAATACCAACCGGAACGGAAAATGATGAATGACTTCGAGCACGGGTATAGCTAAATACAACATAAAAATTAAATCATTCACGAATCTCAAGATTGTGTACAATTCCATGAAAAAAGGGAAATAATATTTAAGGATAATTATTTTCCCACGAGACTCGGCAAATAGGAAGAAAGCATCCCTAGAAGAAAGCGATTAGAATAATGTACTGCCATGACTGAATTGAATAGATAAGTACCATACAAATAAAAATAGAGATTTCAAAATTGTTTGAGAGATAAAATAGAGGAATGTAATGGTTTCATAATATTGATTTATTTATTTCACAGAACCGAAGTTTCAAGGTACAAAATAATAAGAAACAAAAGTATACATAAATATACAATACACACAAAAGAAGAAGAAGATCACACGTGTCAAAGATCACATAGATCTAGGAGAATACCATCGACAAAAGAGGAAAAGGATGTAAGAAAAGTATCGAGGTGTGCTGGTAGGCCATTTAGGAACGCCATTGCCATTGTACTAAATTGAGCGCTCGAAGCTCCACAAGTATCAACTGGGATCAAAAACAATGAATGGCTACGAGCACGGGTGTACTTATCTGTAACTGGTAAATAATAACCGGTAAATAAAATATTTAAGAACATAATCGTCCCTATTTTTTGTGAAGTCGTTCACCCGGATTGGAGTATGGGCACATTAAAACAAATGAGTCATTAAGTTGTCAAAAATCATTATTACCAAACAATGATAAATATTGTATGGGCGATTTGTTATATTTTACCATTCAATAATCGCTTCGAAAACATTTTATATTTCCACTTCTATGGATATGGAACATATAAATTTTGAAAGGAAATGTGAATTATTTTTCAAATATTATCACTTAATAAAAAGGTACTTTTGTTAACTTTTGTGATATATTACGAGTATTATTAGTGTCAGGTTAGTCACACATTATTTTTAATGAACCTGTATTGTTGAAGAACGACAATAGAGTACAGTGGTGCCTCACACAACGAACTTAATTCGTTCCAGGAGCAAGTTCGTTATGCGAAAAGTTCGTTATGTGAAACGCGTTTTCCCATAACAATACATGTTAAAAAAAATAATTCGTTCTGTAGCATAAAATATGGTAAGATGACATAAAAAAAAGATAAATTTTTTGTTATTATTTTTATTTAGATACATCTAAAAACATTATGAAAAAAACACACATTTTTTAATTTTAAATAACGGACAAGAGTATCGGAGTACAGGTCGTTGATCCTGTTTGCTTCAGCGGAATCCGGATAGTGGGCATTGGTAAACTCCTGAACTGCTTTCCATTTGACCAGGATGTTCTTGATATCAGCAGTTGGAATTGGTTGATTGTTTGATTGTTGCTCCTCGTTGTCAGATGACGCTTCCCTTTGAGCATTGTCCTGTTGTTGGGCCAGAAGTGTTTGGAGCTCTTCAGTTGTCAGCTCTTCTTTGTGTTCCTCAATAAGCTCCTCTACATCCTCTTCCTCTACCTCTAATTCCAACCTTTGGGCCACTGTGATGATGTCCTTCACCACTTCTGTGTCATCAACTACTGCTTCTTCCTGAATCCACGAAGGCACAAGCATCTTCCAAGCAGAAATGAGGGTCCTTTGTGACACTTCTTCCCAGGCCTTCTGTATAAGTCGTATTGCCAAAAGGATATCAAATTTCTCCTTCCAAAACATTCGAATAGTCATATTGTCTCCACCAAACTCGCATTCTTCAAACACCTTATTAAAGAGGGCTCTAGTGTAGAGTTTTTTAAAGTTCGCAATAACTTGCTGATCCATTGGCTGGAGAATGGATGTGGTGTGACAGATAATATCTTGGGTTGTTACGTCACCTTTCACCTGCCTGTCCTTAACCCAAATCGCTAATAGCCTCTCCATTTCCTCGTGGATTGAAGATCTATATTTTTCATTAAATAGTTTTGAAACTCCTTTGGCTACTTTAGCTGATTTTATTGCATCCTTGTTTGTCAAAATGGTGAAAATGGTGGTCTTGTTGAGGCCAAACTCTTTGACGAGGTCACACTGTTTTACCCCACATTCACTCCTTCTAATTATTTCCTGTTTCATTTCAAGAGAAATCACCTTCCTGCTTTTTTTAGAACCCATCATATAAAAAAAATGTTGAGTTTATCTTAAAAGGACGACTGCCGTGATACGTGTGCGATTTAATTCGTAACGAAGAACAATTGCTGCGATACGTGCGTAAGTTAAGCGTACTACGCAGTGACTAACGAGTCTAACGACTGCCTGCGCGGGAGGATGCAATTAATCGGCAGTGATCGTAGAAGATCGGGCGACTTCGTTGTAATGATGAACGATTGCTGCGACACGTGCGTAAGTTAAGCGTACTGCTCAGTGACTAACGACTGCCTGCGCGGAAGGATGCAATAAATCGGCAGTGATCGTGTGAAGTGGGCGACTTCGTTGTGTGAAGCGAAGTTCGTTGTGTGAAGCGAAGTTCGTTGTATGAATCGTGAAATGAACGAAAAGGAAGTTCGTTGTGTGCAGCGTTCGCTGTGCGAGGCGTTCGTTATGCGAGGCACCACTGTATTATATTGATTTTTAACAAAACCACAGTTCCAAGGTTCATAGAATAATAATTAATAAAAACACAGATTATACTTAAACGTACAATAATACAAAAAAAAAACATTAAAGAAGATGAAGATGACACGTGTCAAAGATCTCAGAGATGTAGGAGAACAATACTATCGACAAAATAGGAAAAAGATGTAAGAAAAGGATCGAGGTGTGCTGGTAGGCCATTTAGGAGCGCCATTGCCGTTGTAATACTCGTAAATTGAGTGCTCGAAGCTCCACAAGTATCAACTGGGATCAAAAAGAATGATGGCTTCGAGCACGGGTGTACTTATCTGGAACTTATAAGTTAATACATTCAAGAATTCCAGGGTAGTGAATTGCACCGCGAAGAAGAAGGAATAAATGTTTGAGAGCAGCAATTTTCCTCCGAGACTCTCACAAATGGAAAGAAAGTATCCCTAGAAGAAAATGAGTTGGATAATGTACGGAATTTATTGAATTGAATGGGTAGTTATAGTACATATAAAAATAGAAACGTCGGATAATTTTTTTATGAATTTTTTCGAGCATTATAATGTACATATTTGCATTTATTGGGATTCCAAACTAAGCTCCTATATTCCAAAACAGATAGAACAAGTGGAGAATAGAGGGCACAAAAAATTAGAGGGTCACGAAGTTGACTAGCTTGACGGGCGATGAACCCAAGAAGTTTATTGGCGTGGGAAGTTAAATTAATTATTTGAGTATGAAAAGTAAGGGATGAATCGTAGGTTATTCCTATATCCTTGACAACTGCTACTCTATTGCGCAATATTATAAGCGCAGCTCTCGTTAGACCACTTAAGATAAGCAAGATTTGATGCAGACCGAAACTTGGATGGGTTAACGCGTGTCTATTACTGCTTGTCATTGGTTGGGTTGAGTCGCCCATTAGTCATCTGAGAGGCGCCGGGATAATTTTCTCTTCCGATGAACTTTAAAAATTCCGATTACCAAATCACGTCTGATATATGCTAGATATACTACAGCTGCCGAAAATTCAAATACTAGAGGTATGACTAAGTGATAAAAGCGTTTGGTTACTTAACCGAAGATCTTCGATTTGATCCCCCCAACGTAGAGTAATAGATTTCTAAGCTATATACTACCCCGTTAGTGAGAATTTGATCCTTTGCACGTAAAATGAGAGTCATAGCCTGTCAATTCAAATTTATAGTACAAAAAGTCGTCCCCTTGAACCAGTACCCATTAATGGGCATATTTTTGTAATAAATAAATGATGTATGAATTTTGGGCTGTAGTCTATGACACTGGTGGATCAATACTCCATATGCATCACTTAGCTATTTGTAGCATGATAAGCATCTTAAAATCTTCATATGTTATTTTAACATCACCATCACCATTTGTCGGTATTTTTCTGTATGTGTTAGCGTTACAAAATATAATTGTTTTGGTCAAATGCATCAATATGTTTTTTTTTAATAATTTTTTTTTCACTTAAAAAAAATCTAGACAAAAAATGTATATAGTTGCGAATTGTACCTTGCAAGTTACACACAAGGTTAGAATATACGTCTGAGAAATAGTTGAAGAATGTAGGAGCCTATTCCATGTCAGCCTCGTTAACCGCTCTTGTAGCCCCGAAGATTTCCCTGATGAAGTTTAACAGCAAGGACAGTCAGAACTAAGCAGCAATTCAGGAAAATCCCCCCAAGAAATGGTGGAGCCTCCCAGGCGACAACACAGAATGCGTCTCCTGTTCTCATGGATGATGCTCTCCACGAGAGAGTGTCTCAGCTTCTGACGCATGCCTGGATCACATGGACATGCGTCGAAAGAAGAGAGGGCAAATCATTTTAGGAATTCTCTGAAAATTCCGTGTCCGGTAAACGCTTGAGTGATATGTAAGTCCACGGAGTTCGTCTTTTTACACGTCAATAAGTGTTCGATGGATGGACAGAAAGACTTGGTTATTCATGCATCATTATGTTAAAATACTTCTACTGAAAACGTTTATTTTTTATGTTTAAACTAAAGCATATCATTAACTTTATTATCACTGAAAGTTCAACATACCTTGTAGTATTTTCAGTGACGTCAGGGTATTGCTCTTCCACTGTCAGCCACCAGGTTCGCTAGTTGTCGACCTTTGTTTTGCATTTAGCCATTGTCGTCTGTGATGATGATTTACGAGCAATACAAGCCGGAGACAATGAATCAAAAATTTGCGTTCCATGAAGACGCGAAAGCATGGCAAAAAACCCCTCTCTCCACACCCATAAAGGTGTCACTGGCAAAAAAATTCATACATTTTAAAATGTGACAAATTACCAGTAGATTTAACTTGCGTCTAATGAATAAAGTAAGTGTTACAGATGGAGAAAATCACCTTTAAATGATAAGAATAAACCTTAAGTAACCTTGTTCAGTAAATTTGTTTTAAGTAATGTTAATGTGTAAAATAAATTGTTTTTTATTTTTTTAATTTTACGATTTTTCTTAATGACTTGAATCGGTGAGTATAGACCTAATAATCGATTCTTGTATATACAATTACCCCGGTTGGTGTGAATTTGATCCCCCACCCGTAAAACGCCAGTCAAAAACGCCTAATAATCAAAATCGGTGGTAGACGAAAGTCGTCCCGTAAAGACCATCCATTCATAGTAAATTCCTGTAATAGTAAAGGATGATGCGTGAATCTCGGGCTGTAGTCTATGCCGTTGGCGGATCAACACTCCACATGAAGCGCTTAGCCATATGCAGCATGGTAAGCGCCATAGAATTCGACGGATGAGACTTCAGACTTACTATCACCATCTGTCGGTATTTTACATAAAAATAAAAATAAATTACACAACTTTTCTAAAATTTGAAATCGAATTCACCATGTGCTCAAAATGCTTATTGTACAGGAGAATAAGTTTTTTTAAGTATTAAGAAATCTTTTTATAATTAATTCTTAGAATGTTAATAATGTAATACTTATTGATTTGCTCGGTTGAGGTACTAAAATGCAACCTTTTAGGCCTCCAGTTGGTTATATAGCGGTAATACGTCTGAAACTGGCACATCGCAAGTAGTTTTACTACCAGTGACTTTAATACGAAACAACGTAGTTCCAGTATTCATGGTTGCACTTTAACGAGGAAATAAGTATTGGGAATCTAAAATATTATGTTGTCAACCTTAAAACGTCCTAACATGAAGGAAATTGAATATACAAGTACATCGTATGCCAAATTTTCTCGTATTCGCTCCAGCTGTTACTCCGTAATTTTATTTTGTTTTATAAATATAAAGAAAAAGCATCCAAGAATTAAAGTTTGCTTTATTTTAATGATTAATAACAAACGACGCATAAAAGTCCCTTATTATTATATGCATTTCTTTCGGCTAGTGCGCAGCGTGTTCAGAAATCCTGATATTTTGTAGGAAATCGGTTTGGTTGTCCCTGACAATTATTTCAGGATAAGGAGGCACAGATTGTTTGTTCTTCCTAGAAGTATTACTTACCTGCCAGAGACTATGCCTTTTGAGAGAGTGATCAGACTTTTAAACCATATCACCTCGAATATTGATATATTCCACTTGAGAGTTTCGACACGAATTTATTTATCAAAGTAATTTCATGGAATCTTCTATTTAGCGAGCTTCGGGACTTTTTAATAATTATGCGTCCTCCGTCACAACACGCGGCCATCGCTTAACCGCCCGCCTATGTGCACTGCTGTTCTAATTTCCGATCACTAAAATGTTCATATTAATTTTTCCCGATATACACACGCACCCCGACATAATGTCCACAACCGTGATCGAACACAACCAAAATCCTGACAGATATAATGTAAGGTTTTAATGAGTAAGTATGTGTAAAGAGTTATATAATGGAAAGCAGTTTTACCTATTTTGTATATCTGTTCTGATAAATAACGACGTTTTTATGAGTGATAATATAGACTGCTCACATTAACATTGTTACGGAACTGAGGTCACGGTCCCGAAACGACGGCATCAGCTTAAATGGTGAAGCCGGAATACCAAGGATCCGGCACTGAGGATAAATCCATCGACCGGAGTTGAGTTGATACTAATTTATTTGATGAGAGACCACTTTTTATACCCTAGTCTACGACATGAGTAAGCATTTACAAAATTAATAGTAATACATTAAATTTCATACACCGCAAATTCCTCGATGCCTGTTGTTTTGGAACTTGATCCCTTCAATTTACATAGAGTGGCAGATTTTTGGGATGGTCAATACTCCGTGTAGATGCGACAGTATGAATCGACAGATTCCATAGAGGATTTGATTATAATAAGACTTTTGGAGGCTTAATACAAAATGATTATGTTCAAAATAACGTTTTGAATAAACATTATATCATTTATTTTTGTATTTGTTATGTCTTTTCAGATAAATTGATGACCTCTTATAAGCACTACGATTATATCGACTCGTTATATTTCTATTGATCAGACGACTGGCCTGAAAGAGTCTTCACCCAGTTAGCGCGGGTCTTCTTATTTCCGTCGGGTATTGTTGCAGAGACAACTCCGGTGAAACTTTTCAGCGGAGCGGCTCTCGGTTTACAATGGAAACAGGATCTTTCGTTGCAATGGGATTGGAACAAACATAAGCTGGATCGTGAGTAAACAAATCAAGGTAACGAGCCCTCCTGAAATTCAGGACAAAAATGAAAGAACACGAGAATTAAGAATCACAGCAGAAATGTACAGTGTTCATTAAAAAAACAAGTCAAAATCCTTATAAACGGTAAAAAAATAAAATTTATTTCTTTTTTCGTATTCTTGGAATTCTCTTTGATCTTAAGTATTAAATATATAAATATTTCAATTGTTCGAATATGTATCACAAAGAAAAATTATTGACATCAGCATGTTATAGCCCTTTCTGACTTTTACCGAAAGCCTCGAAATACAATCTTTCGTCTCTTATTACTGTTCGGTTGTCGACATTTACGTGTGTCACCATATTGGCATTTTGGGAGTAGTTACGAAAATCGCCACTTGGGGCGTGGTGCGACTGCTCATCACGAGTGCGTGCCAGTCGTGTGCTGCCAGTCGGTTAGAGCATATTGTATTGTGGCTCGCATGAATTCTGTTTCTAGGACGAGCCATAGGTTTGTAAAGTTTATCGTAAATATATGTCAATGTACTTCAGGAAAAGTCTTTGTTTTGCTAACCTGCTCCTTATCATGCCCTCACACGACTGAATAACGACCTTTTGAAAGAGAGGAGGATGTGAGATTATTCACGTAGTGGATGATCACGGTTGTGCTTTCAATGAGAGTTTGTTTTCAGTTTTTTAAATGTACAAAGTACTACTATGCTTCAACATACTAAATTATCATTAATTATTATTAATATTTTCATCATAATATTTGAAAGCTTGCTGAAAAAATATCATAGAACTACGTTATTCTTTAAATTAATAATTTTACATATATTTTAAATATACCATTCATCAAATTCATCAGCTTTTATCCGACCACTGTTGAACATAGGACCTCCGCATGAGACTATCCTCTTTGATCCTCTGCCTTCAACATCCAAGATACAATAAACAGTACAATATATTAATTGCACAGGTCTTAATCTCACTCTTAAACTCCACCACCTTTCCTGCTTCTAACACATCCCTATAATTTACACATTAGTATGCTTATACATGTTGGAAACTAATGAAGCCTTCATTGAGAGTGAAACTGCGGTGTTCTTACAAACGATTAAACATCCATTCCTCACTGTGGCAAGCAGATGGGGGCTGTAGAATTCAGCCTCAAAGCCATACATCGAGAACTTCTCCAATTAGCAACCAACAAAGCCAGTGGCCCAGATGGCATACCAGCGGTGGTATTAAAAACTTGCGCTCCTGAACTTAGTCCTGTGCTCACCAAACTTTTCAGATTGTCCTTTAGATGTGGTATTGTTCCCCAGGGATGGAAAGAAGCACTTGTTCACTAAGTTCCAAAAAAAGGAGACCGAAGTGAGCCCACAAACTATCGCCCAATAGCCATCACATCACTACTTTCCAAGCTTAATATTATTACTTTCCGACAGTCTATTTATTTTAGTTTTATTGAAATAATAAAATAATATTCTGATAAAAATTTAAAAAATTCATATAATAATGTCTCCTTGAGACAATATCAAAAAGGTAAAATTATCCATCAGTAACACAGGTAAATGATTGGTTATAAAGTCCGAGTCGGAACTATAAGTAGTCGTTTCTCATCCATTCAGTCTATAGTTTGGTTCGAGACCCGAGTGGTACTTACTAAAATAAATAGACTGTCGGAAAGTAATAATATTAAGCTTGTGAATAAATGAAGACTGATTGAATAATAATAAAAATATACATACTTTGAATATATACTAGCGACATCTATCGTAGGATGATAACAATGATATAAATACTAGTTTCAACGCGAGTCGGTCTAGGCATAGCAATGGCGCAGTTCGCCGAGCGGTATGAATACCTGGGCATAGTTGGTTTCCAAGGTCCGCGGTTCGCATCCCGCTTCTGCCGTTATTTTTGTGCTTGGATTGACGCGTTGAAAAAAGAATTATATGTATAGTATATGTATATTTAAGTAATAATCTATTAATGATTTAAAATAGCTCTTAAAAGTCAATACCAATATCATTTAATTTTGTTTTTATAAACTTTTTAAATATACATTATTCTCAAAAGTATTTTTAGGTTCCAATGGATACGTCTGTAAAATTATTATCTAAAGCCATACGTTTAAAGTTTTCCATTAGAATCTAGTTGACAAAAATATATCTAAAAGTAAGTGCTTTTATATTAATTTTATCCTGTTCTTAATATTCTGATTGATTTGAAATATAAATCATCTTAGAAAATTTAAATATAATTATCAAAATTAGCATATTTTTGCTTGCTGTATTTTACATAATGTACATTACGAAAGGTGTCTCCTAGCAACGTAATTATTTCGCTGAACAAAAATACATCTGTCTATATTCCCACTGAAGAGATTTGCCGATGCGAAGCATAAGCCGTTTAAATACCAATATTTTCAGGCTAATTCAGCTTTATTGGATCATATCACCGCCATCTTTGCCGGCGAGTATAGCTCAGTGCTTAAAGCGTTTTCTTAGCAAGCCGAAGATCGTGAGTTCGATCCCAAAAATATATTTTTAAAAATATTTTTTTTATTGATTTCTGAGCTCTAAAATAACCACGGTTGTTATGAATTTGATCCCTCACCCGTAAAAAGCCAGTCATAGCCATTAATCAACATTGGTGGTGGGCGAAAGTCGTCCCGTGAAGACAACCGTTTTAAAGTGAATTACTGTAAATAATTAGTATTATGCGTGAATATCAGGCTGTAGTCTTTAAGGTTGGCGGATCAACGCTCCACATGCCGCACTTCTCCATATGCAGCATGGTAAGCGTCATATAATTGTACAAATGAGACTTCAGAATCAATATTACTTAATAATTATCTGTTGGTATTCTCCTGTATGTGTCTAGATAAGAAAAGTATTATTGTTTGTTATGTTTAGATTAGAATATTGTCATATCTGATTATTCTGTATCGCATTGAATATAATAACAATAGTAACAAATGACGAGATGAGTAAACACGGTATCCTTTCATCCTACAGAGAAAGAAGAAAATAGGTTGAACTTGGTAAGGACATGATAGATGCCATAAGAGAGCACAAACTAAACTTGCCTTTTATTTTCAGGCCCCTTGGCGTCGTACTAAACGTGGAATGTACTCAGAAGACGTGAATCGAGAATAAGTTCCAGATATTTTACTTCTTTGAACCATTCGATAGATAAAGAATTGTTATAAAATTGGGGGGAAATTGTTTCATCTTTTGCTCGTGAATAAATAATTAATTAGTATAAACTAACAACAATATGAGTAAGGTTGTAGAAATGGACATTTGTATCATTTTTATTTAATGTATAATAGATTAGGTAATGTAATTCTCGAGGTTTTATCCACTTGCTATTAAGAAACGTGTATATAAAATAAGTGATCACGTAGATGTTTAATGAAAAAGCTTTGCGTTACTTTAAGTGTTAAAATATTTAAAGCTCAATTTGTTGGAAACTGTAATTTTCCGCAATCGGAGATTTTTAATCTGTGAACTTTTGACAAATATCGAAGTAATTAACGCGACGTTAAACTTTCGACGAAATTCTTTCCCCGGTGAGATAACGAACTGAAAGTTTCCATTTCAGAAAAGCGACTGATAAGATACGATTTTAAGTGACAGCGAATCACTTTTTCGATTGACACAATTTGTCATAACAGATTAATTGTTGATCATATCGATAAATACAATTAAAAATTATGTATTTGCACTAATTGGTGTGTGAGCATGTTATCCTACAAAGACAAATTAACTTCTCAAAATAAATTGACAGGAATATTCAATTGAGATGGGCAACATTTGAAAAAATTAAGTCATTTTAATAGCAAAAATTATTCAATGTTTTAAAACTAATGTGCTTAACCGGTGCATCAATTTGTATTAACTTATGGCATATATACGTGGAACCTAAAAGCAAGTCTTACTAACTAAATAGAGGTTATCTAATGTGCCTTGAAGAAATCCAAGCTAGAATCGTGTTAAGTAGTGGAGGCTATACAAATAATAGGCACAGTGAAGTGGCAATGGGAGGGACATATCTGTCGAAGAGTTTTCAGTCAATAGTGTATAAAAATGTTGGAGAAGTGTCCAAAAACTGGCAAACGTAATATCAGCTGATTCCATCTGATATAACGCAAAAACAATACGATTTTTTGGTAAGGTCGTCTGCTATCAAATATATCGTTTTATTTCAAATTACATCGTATGATCGATATTCAATTAAAACACTTACAAAGCACATAAGCATTAATTAAACTACTCAGAAAGTTAATTAGCGTAATCTTTCATCACACACAATCAGCCAACATGCTGACTAACTTTCGACATTTCATCAAAATCCAATTTGAGAAAAAAATAATGACCTTGATATTGTTCCCAGCGAGTATTCCGCAATTGTGTTCCTCCCCGGTACAAAGTGTTCGCTCAAAACTCGCATAAATCTTTGTTGGATCGTTATCACGCGGAAACATTTGTTTTTCGTGATTCATTGTCGTTTCTCGTATTCGAATCCGAATGGCCCGAAAGCGGGGACCTGTTTATAAACATAGCTTGATTAAACCCACACGACCGGGAGATTAAATCAAAATACCCGCGGTGACTGCCGTGCAACACGCGAACTAGAACAATGAACGAACTGGTGTTCGCGGAAAATACTTTTGCGTACATTGCAAGTTCAATTTGGTACTTTATTGCTTTATTGTGTGTCGTTTAGCACCTTCAAAAAATGAGTGGTCGAAATCGATTTTTATGAATTAAACTAGCCTTCAAATTTAAGGAATACGCTCTGCCTACCTCTTCACCATCCCGTTTTGATGTCTGCAAGATAAAAATCCTAATAAATACTTTTTTTACTTCATTTTGCTGAAGTAAATTTACAGAACTTGGTACTAATATTTTCTAATAATATTCTTACTTTTTATTTTCCTCTTTGCCTATTTACGAGGGTTATCCGTAAAATAAGGTTCCCATGGCGCTACAGTCCTGAAAAGCCGCGTTGTGGTGGATCCCGCGATTCTATCCATGGCACCTCCACCCCAAATCCCTTCCCTAGCTAGCTTCCTGCGGAGCTCAGTCTTGCCTTGGGATCTCCTCCTCGCTTCGCCCGCTAGGTGTAAGCTGCGCTCCATGATCCGTTTCCTGTTCCCTGAAAGCTCCCAGGAAAAATCTATGTTTCCACGTGGATTTCCAATTTTACAGATGTTCTGGGACAAGGCATAGTCGATCTTATTAGAGAATTGTTAAAAGCTAATTTGCGGTGTCCTTACGCTCAAATATGAAGCGGATATGGTAAAAAAATAAAAATAAATTGTAATGTCAAAATGTCGAATAAATGTTTTTTTTATTTAAAAATGCACGTTCGTGTACATTAACTTGCATTACTAAACCATTCGTGCTTATTCCATGTCATTGCCACTTTTAAAAGCTCAACAAACGCATCACTCATCTCACTGATAAGGTCGCGTGCTGTTCAGCAATTACATAATGAGCTTTTCTGAAAAGCAGAAGCTTTGGTAGGCAGCTGCATGCAAACGACTTGTGACAGAGTGAAGGGGAACAGTGAAGGCTTTTATCGATATTTACGATGAGCTTAATTTCCACACGCGCTTAAACTATTAATATTTATTACTGTGTTGAGAACCTGAAGTGTCTGATATTTTTCAGTCAATAAATTGCTTTTTTCATTTAAATATTGTACGCAAGCAAAGCTCTTATTTCTTGTTTGATGAGAATAAATATTTTTGTTGTTGTTTAGTTTTAAGTTGTCATGATGATCTTTGATGAATGTCTCTACAAAATAAATGAAAATAAGTGATTTTCGTGTACTCCTTCTTCTTGTTAGCGACGTCAAATTATTTGTTTACATTATCTGGTAACATCGATAGCTCGTGTGTTGCCCAGCATTGGGTCCTGAGATGTGCAGCTTGTTGAGTATTTTAGGATCTAATGCTGGGCAAAACACGAGCTATCGATGTTGCCATTCGCGTACTACTAATAGGTTATGGCTGGAATTTTACGGGCCTCCTATCAAATTCACACAAGCCGGGCGTATTTATATATCTTCAAAATATTTTTCAATTTCATTTCTTATAATTTTTTTATTTATTTACCTTGTTTTTACGTGGATCACGTTAGTAAGTTCTCTATTAGGAGACTGCAGTTTCGACTAACTCGTAGCCTTTCTCAACCATTCCCTTGTTGTTATCTCTTATAAAGGGAAGGATTGAGAAAAGCTATGAGTTAGTCAAAACTGCAGTATTCTAATATATAACTTATCTTACGTGATTATTGTAAAAACAAGGTAAATAAATAAATATTTATAATTTATAATAGATCTCAAAGTGCTGAAAACATTGAAAAAAATATTTAATTTCAGTTGGGGATCAATCGCACAAACTTCGGTGTGCTAAACAAATACTTTTCAACTAAGCCAAACCATCCTATAAAATTCAACGCACTTACACCGTTACTCAATGAAAGGTTCTATTTAATTACCTTTTTTTTTATGAAACGTACATATGTTTCGAAATTTTGCTCAATAAAACAAATAATTCAAATTAAAAAACTTGCTCACTAACTGGAATTTCAAGTTGAGTAAGCCAAACATTCGAAAGTATGAAATAAAAATAATAATTAAGCATTATTATTTATTAAATTGACGTGTTTTCTCGAGGCTCAACATTTTAATTACTCGCAATGGCGTTGTAATGAGCAGTCCATGCCGTCGTGTCGGCCGCCACGTCACATGTTTCAATACACACGGCCCCTTGTTAATAATGGTCGGGCCCATTAGAAGGTGTAATTAACGTAGTTCACGGGTCGTTTTGCTCGCCGCATCCAACATTTAATTATGACCCAGCTCCTCTTAGTTGAATGCAGTAGTGTGCATTCCATTATTTTATTCTAAGCTTTAAATCGCTTTTTAATGACGCGTTTTAAACATTGTTTAATGATGTCATTTACGCTGCATTTATGTGACGCTTTTCGAACAACTGCAACAAAGTCTAGACAGCTCACCATTTATGTACAATATAATATATTTTTAGTTGCATCATTCATAAGAGTTCCGCTAGAATCCGGTACAACCTCTGCCTCACAGCTTTTAAGGCACTCCACGGAACTGCACCGAGCTATTTGACAAAGCTCAGCAAAATCTCATCTTATAAAAAGATATCGGAGAAAAGTGCGCGTAGAAAGACAATAAAATCAGCTAGAGTAAGTAAAAACACCCTGCAGCTGACGAGATGTTGTGCAATCGCGGTCTTTGGCAATCGTGCTTTCAGTTTCGCGGCACCAACGGTGTGGATCTCGTTGCCGGAAAGTATAAGAAAGCTGAAAAAGAAAGCATCATTCAGAGGCAGACTGATCCAATTTTTACTCAGAGAAGCAAAGAAGCGCCTTTGGAATGAAAATTTGGTCATTAAAAAGCGTTTTAAATTATATTTACGATTACAAATAAATAATAATAATAATAAACGAGTTCAATCAGCATGTTTTTAACATTAAAATGATTGTATGATGTTTCAAATGGTTCCTAAATATTTGCACAGCAACAATGTACTATAAATTACCTCTGACATCTGACAGACTCATCTTACACAAAGAAAATCCATTCACGGTTAATGCATGTCAACCAAGAACTGACAGTGTCCATTTTTTTTTGCCTAAATGCCACCGGTAAGGTTTAGAATGCTCTTCCGGTATTTGTGTTTCCATATTCATAAATCTGGATAGTACATTAATAAATATTTCTTACCTTGTACTATAACATGGATCACACTTAACACTGTTTATTCACTTTTATACAAGCGAATAAACAGTGTTCAGTGTGATCCATGCTAGAACAATATGAACAAAATTTATTCGTTTCAATCTTTAAATTTTTTTTCCAAAATGCCATCAGTAATGCTTAGAATGCTTATTTTATATTTGTGTTTCCATCTTTAAATAGTATTAAATCTACCGACAGATGGTGATAGTGATTCTGAAGTCTCATCTGTGGAATTCTATGATGCTTACCATGGTATATATATATATACTACCTGATCCAGCAGACTTCGTACTGCCTCAATCAATAAATAAAAGACCTAAAATTTTGTATAAAATAATCTTAAAACAAACAAAACGAATCCGTGTTTAAAAAAAAGCATTTTATATATTTCTGAGCTGTTATATTTCTGAATGTTGGCCAAGAAGTTCTTAGAATCATTTCCAATCCCAGAAACTAAGGATCGTAAAGGATCTGGTGGAGGGACCAACTGTGGCAATTTCACTTTGTCTCCAGCACAACATAATCCAGTAGATTCACCAGTGTATTTTAACGCCTTACAATATTTACAAAGTATTTTCATTTCCCCAATTGTTACCGATTTGTCGGCACAATAATCTATTGCTGGATCATAGTGAAATGCAGCTCATTCAAGAATCACAGGAGCACTGCGTCTGCGGATTCGCTCAATTTCATTATGTCGTGCTTGCTGTTGTTGTGTTTGATGTGCACGAACTCGTTGCATTCTAAGCCTATCTACTTCATTGTCACTCACTAAATAACGCAATTCTGACATAGCAATACGACTATTTTCTTGATCTGTCTCTCTCTGTTCATCAGTGCGGTTAGCATGTGAGGTAGCTCTTTGCACATTTGATTGACTGCGATGACCTAAGTCAGATCGTCTTCTCCTTGGCATCGTAAATTGTAATTAATCAAAGTGAGAAAATTTCTCGCTCACTTAGCAGTAAAGTGTCACTATCACAAAATATCAAAAACAAAGAGCACATTACTTGGAATGTCACTATCACAAAGGATCACCAAAGTAAAGAAAATTCTCGCGCACTCATAGATATCGTAACACAATATCGTAATACTTTTTTCCGTGTTCTGAAGTGCGACAGGATGGATTGACATATTAGTTGGTTGTCAAATCTAATGTCAAATATTATGGTTGCGTTCAGAAATTTAATTTGTGACACAACTTAATATTTATTCTTCTTCTTTATCCTAGCCATTTTCCATCATCTAGGGTCGGCTCTCCTTGTGCACGTTCGCCATGTTAGTCTGTCCTGCGTTGCATTCTCGGTCAAACCCAGGGTTTTTAGATCCTTGTTTACAGTTGCAGTCCAGGTTGCCTGCGGTCTTCCAGGTCTTCTTCTCAGCATGGGTATGTTGAGGGCTCTCTTCACCATGTGGTCCTCATCTCTCCGTGTCACATGCCCATACCATCTTAGGCGGTTTTCCTTTATCTTTTAAGGTATGGGGGCCACCCGAAATGAACTCCTCATTTCGAACTCTGTCTACTCTAGTCACACCGCCCGCCCACCTCAGCATCTTCATCTCTGCCACATGAATCCTATCCAAGTCACGTTTCAGCGGGGTCCAACACTCCGATCCGTATAGCATAGCTGGCCTTACAGCAGTTTTGTAGATTTTACCTTTGATCCTAACTGGAATCTTGCTGTCACACAAAACCCCAGAGAGAGACCTCCATTTCAGCCATCCTGTGTTTATTCTATGCTCCACCTCAGATTCAGTTTTGGCATCTAAGGATATCACAGAGCCGAGATATTTAAAAGTATTAACCTCTTTTACGGGTGTGTTCTGTGATCTGTGACTAATGATCTATTACGTTTTGTGACTATACAATTTGGTCGCATTCGCGATATTATCACTTTTGTTGAGTTTCGGAACACGACATTAGATCCTCCAACGCGCACGCGAAGACTATTTTGTATGGATATTATTGAATTTAAACTTTGTGCAGCAGTAATAAATTGCAAATTGACTTTGAAGTAAGGTTAACACACCTACATTTCTTCGACAACAGTGAGTGATTATAATTTAATATGAACTTTATTGAATAGCAATAAAGTTCAAATTGACTCTACATTTTATATAGAAAACGTTTATATTGGAAAAAGAAATGGGCTGTTTTTAGGGTTTTCCCGGAAATTATTCAAATTTTTCTCACCTTTTATACCTTTATTAGACCTTCACGAACATTTCAAGACCAAGGTAAGATAAATCCGTTCAGCCGTTCTCGAGTTATATAGATATTAAAATATATAGATATAGATAGATATTTAGATAATACGTACCGAGAAACTGTGTCAAGTGCGCGGTAAGCACTCTGCGCACACAACGTTATTCGGTCACAAAGCGCGCCGCACAAATTGAATTGTGTGTATCAAAGTTGATTTTGTGTGCGGATCGTAAATAGTGATATTTTAAAGCGTGTCATTTATTTATTTATTTATATACAGAATCGAAATTCCATTTTTTTTTAAATATTTAGGTACATAGAATATACATAAATATACAATAAATAGAGAAAATAATAAAAATAAAAATAGCACAAAAAAATAAGAAGATGACACGTGTCAAAGATCACAGAGATCAAGTAGAATCAACAATCAAGTGTCATGTCAACCGCGCGGTAAATATTATACACACTTCGCGTTCTCATAATAACACGCGGTGCGTGAAATGAATAAAGCTTATGAAAGATGATATTGTGTATAGATCTTTTAATATGTTAACGCGTGTCATGTCAACTGCGCGGTAAATATTATGTACACACTTCGCGTTCTCATAATAACACGCAGTGCGTGAAATGAATAAAGCATATGAAAGATGATATTGTGTATAGATCCTGTTTATATGGGAAAAAGAAAAGGGCTGTTTTTAGGGTTTTCCGGGCAATTATTCAAATTTTTCTCACCTTTTAGACCTTCCTTAGACCTCCACAAACATTTCAAGACCAAGATAAGATAAATCCATTCAGCCGTTCTCGAGTTTTATCCAGACTAACGAACAGCAATTGATTTTTATATATATAGATATACTTATACATATATATATATATATATATATATATATATATATATATATATATATATGTATATATATATATATATGGTATAAATGGCTAAGCACTTCATATGGAGTTTTGATCCGCCAACGTCTTAGACTACAGCCCGAGATTCACGCATCATCCTTATTATTACAGGAATTTACTATGAATGGGTAGTCTGCACGGGACGACTTTCGTCTTTTTTCTTCTCTTCCACAATTTTTAATTAATAGGTTATAACTGGCATTTACGGGTGAGGTATCAAATTGACACCAACCGGGGGTATTTTAGATCTCAGAAAGCGAATAAAAATATATTTTTTGAAATCTCCGTCGGGGATCGAACCCACGACCTTTGGCTTACAAAGCAAACGCTTTGGCCATTGAACTTTACCCGTTGGCAAATTATTCACTTGCTGGAATACAAGTGTATAAACATTCCTTAGTGTGATCTTTGCTAAAACAAGATATAGAAAATGTGTAACATTTTAAAAGAATCCTAAAATTAATGCTATAAATATAATGAACATTTAACCAGTATAATTGAAGAAAAAACATACAAAATTTCCGAATTTAAAAATTGTGAGCAATTAAAATATACATATACTATACATAAAAATCCTTAAACGAGTCAAATCATTCAGAAAAAATATCGGCGGAAGCGGTATGCGAACCGCGGACCTTTGGAACCAACATTTCGCCCAGGTAATTATACCGCTCGGTAATTAAACGCTTCCGCCGATATTTTTTCTGAATGATTTGACTCGTTTAAGGATTTTTATGTATAGTATATGTATATTTTAATTGCTTTTAATATTGTAATATAGTCAATGATCTATAAAAGTAGATTAGAATATTGAAATAATAAAATAATATTCTAATAAATAATTAAAAATTTCCATATATTAAAAATTGTGATTTAAGCACTTATATTTCTCTTAACCTTCCATGAACATGGAAGCAATTTAATAATTTATTTCCATCGAACAAGCAATTTCCGCAAATCATTTCTAACCGCCCCTATCTAATTCCGCAAGTCAATCACAATCCCAAACATTAAAATAATATAACGCCCCCTACCTCTCCGTCAATAAAGTTTCACATTTAATGACATCAGATTCTATATTTCAGTCGGCACGTGCTAAAAGTAATTGGAAACTTTCCCGGAATCACATCAAACTTTTTACTCGATCGTTTTACCTTGTACCAGTACTGTATGAAAAGAACTTATTTTTTTTAGCTCACTTGTGAAATATTATACTTGTCCTTCATAACGTATTATTTCATTCTTTTGAGCAACTAAATATATTACATTGATAAATATTTTGTTATTTTTTTAAGTACCTCACAATGAACACTGTTTAAATACTTGTTGGAAAACTGCAGTATCGCTTTTAATGAAGGCTTTATTAGTTAATTGATGGCGAAACTGTAATTCATAAACGGTTACGTTAGCGAGAGATTCAGTGCACCAGTTGTCCCATGCGCTCTACGTTGTTACCGATGTGTCAACAATCGGCTTTCATAACCCTCATTAGTGTGTTTTTTATTATCATCCTTCTCTTTAAGTTCATTATTGAATTGCGTGGTGGCAGAATGAGAAGCAGATTAATAACACACAGACTGTTTCAGAAGAACATATATTTTAACGGTAAACTTTACAAAATCCCGGGCGGAATAACATGCCGGGCCGGCCATAATACGATCTCGTCGTGATCGGCACACAACTACTGGCCACTAAGCGCAATCGCAGTGGGCTGTCCCCAAGCGCCACAAGTGCGATCTACAGAATTAATGGCGCACCAATGACAGCAGCATGTACATAACTAACGGCACACCCCTAACCGGACTTGTCCGAAATGCCAATATGGCGACATATAAATGTACGACAAGCGAACAGAAATAAGAGACGAAAATTTGTAAATCGAGGTGTTCAGTACCAGTCAGCAAGGGCTATGTCATGCTGATTTCAATATTATCATAAATATATAAGTTCACATATGATTGGATTAGCTTAAATTCAACCGGGAATACTTGTGAAAATAGATGGACTCGTTTAATGTTATGCTTATGACAAATTACGTAATTACTAAACAGTTTGCCATATATTATTATCTATTTGAATTATGACAGCAAACACTAGAACTATGCTTTATTTACAGGGAATATATCAAAACCCAGTCAAACAGTTGATATTATTGACCATTCTAGCCAGAGAAATAGTTAGACTATCTGGCATATTGGTACTGTTTGCAGGATACAAATTATAAACAAGGCTAAATAATATTTTATTTCTATTGCATATTCATTTTCGAATTCATGCATTTGACCACCACAATGATAGGATCAGTGCCATTCCAATTTTCCGGCGGGTATAGCTCAATGGTCAAAGCGTTTGCTGTGCAATCCAAAGGTCGTGGGTTCAATCCCCGACGGAGATTTAAAAAAATGGATTTTTAATCGATTTCTGAGCTCAAAAATACCCAGGTTGGTGTGAATTTGATCCCTTACCCGTAAAATGCCAGACATAGCTTTTTAATCGAAATTATTGGTAGACGAAAGTCGTCCCGTGAAGATCACCCATTCATAGTAAATTCCTGTAATAATAAGGATGATGCGTGTATCTCGGGCTGTAGTCTATGACATTGGCTTAGCCATGTGCACCGTGGTAAGCGCCATATAATTCTACAGATGAGACTTCAGCATCACTTTCACCATCTGTCGGTATTCTCCTGTATGTGCTTTCATAAAAAAACAGATTCTTTTATTTCATACAAATGTATGCGATATATTGTAATAATGTTTTATGAAATGAAACTAAAATCTAATTTAATGGTTTTTCAAAACAGATATTTGTGTAGAATACTGAGAGTACAACGGTTAATTTTGTAAACACGACATAGTAAGTTAACGAACAAATCAGTTTTATCATACCACATACTACGATTGTTAATGATCCTGGCTAGACTTTACCCGCCTCACACCCGCATCACTCCGGGAGACAATAAAGTCTCCTCGATGATGAGCTCATTCAGATCTATCAGTTAGAAACTGATAAATTAAGTTTGAGTATCTTTTGAACAATTGTGGCCACTACACAGAAGTGCTAGAGCAAAAGATCCCGATAAGAAACGCATTCATGGATTAAATAAAGATGGAACATAAATTCTCTCTTTATACTCTAAATATGAGGGAAAGTGGTAAGTGAGAGGAATTATTTTTAGTGACATCAAAATCTGCATGCCTGATAGAGTTGTGTCAATTTCATCGAATCGCATGGAAATAGATCCTTCTTTAAAACAAAAGGAATTGACAGTCCCAAAGATTTTTTTCTGGGAGTATCAATTACTACTCTGTAAGATGAATGATCTTGATTGTGTCATATTGATTAGATGACGCAGAATAGCATAAACTACAGATTCGACTTATTTCGTGTACCTGGTCTCTCCATTTTAGAGCTATCTAATTTTAATAACATTAAGGTTATCAACTGACAATACTTGGTGAAACTGCATAATTATAATTTTAGAATTAATTTTTATTAAAAAATTAATAAATTAAAAATATTTAGTTTTGATTCACAATTTATTTTAACGATTACATGTTTCGGCCTTCCTAAAGATTGAAGATGGTCTTCAGGAAGGCCGAAACATGTAATCGTTAAAATAATTTGTGAATCAAAACTAAATAATTTTAATTTATTATTTTTTAAATTAAAATTAATTCTAAAACTATCTAATTTTGTGCACAAATTGTCCTCGGTAGTACATTTAATATGCTTCGTGAAGCAGAACTGACATGGTATGATGCAAGGATCATGGTGGCTGAAATAATTTTTTAGAGTTAATTATTGACGATTATTCTTTACATAAGAAACTGATATGTAAATATGTACATACCAAATTATATGTTTGACAACTTTACCGTAGTTGTGAGTACTAGACGTGACATTCAAAGTATCACTTTAACCCATTAACGCTCGTAAGGAAACTATAGGCGATTCCTAAAATGTAATTTATTATGAGACATAAATGTTTTTTTTTTCAAACTTAATTCTTTAAGTTATCATTATTCATGCCTTACCCCAAAGATATCTCTGCACCCATAAGTCTTGCAAGGAACATATATGGTTCTCGACGACTCCCGAGGCAGAAACCTTGAAAGACCACAGCTGTAGTATCCGAAGCATTTTTTTCAACGATTTGTTAATCAAATTTTCGAAGGAGGTCGAATGATAAGCTCGACGCTCCCGAAGCCTGGATCGTTTGGTACTAAGTATTATAGATACTCAACCCGTCCAGCGAGACGCAATAAGCCATTTGCGATGACACATCCAAGTTGTGGTCCACATCAAATGTTGCTTCACTTCGGTAATCGGAAGAAAACTGCGAGTTAGTACGATAGTATTTATCAGTGCTTACGTAAAAAATAATAGCTTGTTCAGTGGGTAGTAATGGGTTCAAACTCACAAATTTGCTCTCCATAGAGACTCTTTGGCGTAGATAGTGTCAGTTGTCTGCAGACATCGTCGCCGGTCGGTGGAATGTTGGAGCGTGTCTGAACACTCACAGGAAGAGAACCTCTTTGTGGAATAGACAGACGTTCTGTCTGCAGACGACACTGGACCAGGTAGTTCCTTGCATCGGATTTGACAGAGCACTCATGCGAATATGATGTCAAAGTCAAGCAATATCAAACTGTGATGTGACTTTTATATTATTTATAATGCTTTACCATTAATTAATAATCATTTTTATATATTTCTAATAATCCTATAAACCACTTACGTGACCATTGATTGACGTGCACCATAACTGTCATGGTAGCTTACAGCAAAACTGCAAAATCAAAATCAATAGGGGAAAAAGCTCTACTTTCTGCTCAGAACCGGAAATATATTAGAAATGCAATTTATTACAAATGCAAAGTTGCGAAAAAAAACTTTTCCAATAAAAAATTAAATACTCGTATATAATTGCCGGTGAGTGTAGCTAAATGGTCAAAGCGTTTGCTTTGGCCATATTTACCGACAGATAGTGATAGTAATTCTGAAGCCTCTCCCTGGTAATGGTCATTCTCCCATATTCATTCCATATCTGGATCTGTGATGAACATATGGTCACCATAAATTTATCTAACACAGTTCTGCCAGTTGGCATCCTTTATGCCTTATAACAAGATAGCACTATAATCGAAGATGCCTGCATACTTAAAGAGACGAAAGCTAAGTACCTTTCCTTCTAATAATGACCATTACCATGGTGCATATGACTTAGCGCCGTATGTGACGTATTGATCCGCCAACGTCATAGACTACAGAGTCTTCGAGTCCCGAGATTCACGCATCAGCCTTATTATTACAGGAATTTACAATTAATGGGTGGTCTTCACGGGACGACTTTCGTCTACCACCAATTTTAATAAATACGCTATGAATGACATGTAACAGGTGAGGTGTCAAATTCACACCAACCGGGGGTGTTTTAGAGCTCGGAAATCGATTAAGAATATATATTTTTATTCTCCATTGGGGATCGGACCCACGACTTTTGGCTTGCATAGCAAACGCTTTGACCGTTGACCTATACCCGCTGGCGGTTGACTTCATGTGAATAATAACTTAAAAAATAAAGGAGAAAATTATGAATCGATTGTTTAACGGTAAGCCTGTATTGCTTATAAAATTTAATCGACAAACCGGTAATTGAAAAATCGGTTAATCGTTCGATCGCTGGATTACAAAGAAAATTTATTGCTTTAATTTTAGCACAGAATACTGTTAGCTCAACTGAGTTCAATTAAGAGTAAAAATCAACATTGAATATTAAAATCTGAAAAATACCTGACTGAACGGAGAAAAATAAATTCATTGCAACTAATTTATTTATGGCGACTGAAACATAATTAAAGGAAGAGTTTTTTTTAAATAAAATTGTACAAAAATAATTAAATATTTTGCGCAACTTATATTGAAAAACTGTAATTTAATTTTCTTTCTATACCATATCTACTTTATATTTGAACCATAATAAAACCATAATCAGTCACAAAGAAACTTTTCAGCCGCATACTATACATGAATTGTCGAGGACATGAATTGTAGCGCATATGCTGAGCTGAAAAGGGTTGCGGAGGACCGAGAGGAATGGAGATCGAGATGCAAGATTCTGTTGCTGCAAACCAATCCACCGGATTGATACTACGAAGAAGACTATACATATAAGTCATGTTATGCTTTCGAAGTTTTTAGAATATATTCTTAATTAATTATTCTCCAGAATATAAAACTTAATATTTTTTAACCCTTTCATTACGACTCGGTTTGAATAAAAATTAAACTGTCAATTATAAGACTAGTATTTTAAGCATAAATGTACTTATCTGATCTATTTTCATATATCACATTGGTTTTTGTATCATTTAGCTATCAGATGATGCAAAAAAAAAACTATTCTAAAAAAGTAGCGAAACGATATTTCACGTCAGCCGATGTCAACGGTCGGCGAATCTTATGACGGCATATGCCGACAACCGATGCGAAAAGGTTAAATCACGGTTTAACATAATTTTATAAAACATAGCAAACGAATTGCTATTAAAAAGCAACTATCGAGACGTAGATTGGATAGTGACCAGACAAAATTGAGAGTTTCAGATATCTTGGTCCACAGGTCTCTGAGAGTAATGGAAGGCTTAGAGAGAAAGTGTCTTGCGTCGGAAAAGAGGATGAACATAGGATAAATCTAGACTTTTGAGAAAATCGAAATATCCAGTTATATTGGTTCACAGATCACAGAAAGAGCATGAATATAATGAAAGTGTCGTGCGTTAGGGACGATGATACATATTTCAACACAAATCGCTATATATATTATTTTTAATCTTTAAGTCAAATAAATGTTATTTATATTTTATTTGTTTTGTATTTGAAACCCCACACACTCAAACAACATGCAGTTTATCTGTGGTGGGGGAAACTGAGACTTACAGGTATAATTGATGAAAACATTTTTTTGCCGGCGGGTTTATAATAGCTCAATGATCAAAGTGCTTACTTTACAAGTCAAAAGTCGTCGGTTCGATTCCTCACGGAGAATTAAAAAATAAAATATTGTTAATCGATTTATGAGCTCTAAAATACCCCCGGTTGGCGTGAATCTCTCACCAGTAAAATGCCAGTCATAGCCTATCAAAAAAAAATAGTGGTAGACGAAAGTCGTCCCGTGAAGACCACCCATTCATAGTAAATTCCTTTAATAATAAAGGATGATGCGTGAATCTCGGGCAGTAGTCTATGACGTTGGCGGATCAACACTCCATATGTAGCGCTTAGCCATATTCACCATGATAAGCGTCATGGAATTCCACAGATGAGACTTCACAATTACTATCACCATCTGTCAGTACTCTCCTGTTTGTGTTTACATAAAAAAAAGTTTATCTGTTGTGGGGGAAACTGAGGCTTTTAGGTATAATTGATTAAAACAAAGTGACTCCTTCGCACTGCTTGTGGAACCTCTTTTTTATTGTTGTGAATTATATGTTCTTAGCAAAAAGTAAAAAAATCTGCATAAAAGATTTTAAGAACAGATGTCTTCGTAAAATATTATTGTAACAATTATTTAAATAAGGAAAGAAAAATAAGAGAGCGGATAAGGTGGATCATAACATAATCAGACAAAGATGGATCTGATTGGAACATATTCTTCAAATGTTTCAATAAAACATTAACATCCTCCTCTCTTTAACAAAAGGTTGTTATTCTTATATAAATATTATGCAGATTAATAACACACAAACTTTTTCAGAAGCGCATTAACATATATTTACGATAAACTTTACAAACTTATGGCTCGACCTAGTCACAGCATTCAGGCCGACTCAAAATACAATATGCTCTCACCGACCGGCGGCACACGCGCTCGTCGGCGCTGAGGCTGTCACCCAACGCCCAGTGGCGGTCTTTATAACTAACATCGCACCCGTGACCGGACTTTTTCAAAATGTCAATATGGCGACACACATGTCTGACAAGTGAACAGAAATAAGAGACGTAAGAAGGTACGTCGAGGTTTTCGGTACATGTCAGCAGGGGCTATATCATGCTAATATCAAAACATAAACTAAGTAGCTTTTTCCATGCAGTTTGCGGGTTAATAGCCTGAAGACTCCAAAGAGCCACCAGCAACCCGTTCTGCCCCAGTACATCTTTAGGGTACACGTTTTATGGGACAATATTTTGACAATATGAGTTTACAGAACTGTGAAATGGCAATTTGCAGTGTCCATGTGCTCAAAATATGGAGCATATGTGCTTAAAAAGAGGATGACTGATTGAATTGTTGAGTATTTGTCATTGATATGTGAAGTATTTGGTGGAATTTCTGGTAGAGGAGCTGACAGGCAAAGAGATGGTGAAAAACATTTAATGCTTTCATTGAAAATTTGTGTTAATAAGTGTTTCAATATATCAAAATGTTTAAAAATTATTTGATTATATTAAGTATAATTTAATAATTTAACTTACTAAAACAGCGCTTTCTATTACGAGATTTTCAGTTAGACACTTAACTAATTTTCATAAAAAAGGCCTCCACAGTTAAATTCGTCAGAAAAAATATCATCCATTATCCAAAACAAACTTTTATTTCACATTTAAATGATTATTCTCGCTGTAAAATTATTCACGTTTCATGACACAGTGCCGGCCGCCGAAAAATATGTAATATCGCGTTCCATTATACAATGTTTCCCTGAAAAATTTGTACGTTTTAATTTGAAATTACGTTTTGCGTAATTCGTACTGCGGGCGTGATACCCTGCCAGAGGAATTCTTTCCGTGAGGGCATTCTAAAGCTCGAAGCTTACATAAATAACCCTGCAATAAAACGAGCTTAAAGCTCTCTTCCCTTTTTACACACCGGATGTTCCCGGACATATCACACTCGGACCAATTCGGAATTCAAAGTAAAAGTCACAGCAATTAACCCAAGGCTACTCTTTGAACGCACTTTTGTGGTATGTGGGCGTTGGGTAAAAAGGCTTAGATCAGTCATCGAAAAGCTTTTTTGTAAATTTAGTACATGGATTAAATTTTTATTAGAATTTTTTTTCAATACCCTAATCTTCTTTTAAAGATCATTGACTTTATTTCGATGTTATTAGTCATTAAATAAACTCATAAAATTAAACATCAAAAATTTATACGCATCAATTCATTCAGAAAAATATCGGCAGGCGCGGGATTCGAACATAAATACAGAAATAAAAATAAAAGCAAAAGATAAAAAAATACTGTAAATCAATGGAAGGGAAAAAGTGGATGAAAAATAAAAAAAAAAAGATTCATATGTAGAGTAACCGATTGATTAGAGTAATTTTACGCGAAACAAGTTGAGTAGCGGGCTGTAGACATGAAGCAAAAGTTCGTGGTCCGAATTTCCATCGAAATTTTATTTTTCTCCGATTTATTGATGAGAGAAGTGTTATTTACTCGTACTTGAGTGTTTGTAATGTAAATGTAAAATTTGTATGTGCATCAGTTGTATAATACTGTTTCCCTTTTTCGATATATTGTAGATAACATTAAGCACTATTTATTATATTACCGAAAAAAATGCGGCTTTGATTTCAATGATAGTTTATTCAGTTCTTCTCACGAATGAACGTTTAAATAGTTAAAATATCAGGGACATGAAGAAACACCTGGGTGGAACGCATTTCGGTGATTAAGAAGAGTTGGAAGAAGCGGTTCTTAGGTATCTACGTGGCTTGACGGCCTTTTTTGACTCGGGAATTCAAAAGCTGGTATACCGCATCTAAAAATGCATTGACCTCAGTGGCGACTATGTAGAAAAATAGGTAAACGTTCAAACTTTCTAATAATGTACGCATTAATGGAATTAAACATGTGAAAAATAACTGGCAACCTTATTTTACGAATAACCCTCGAAGTTAAAAAAATGTATGAGGTGTCATGGAGAAAGTAAAGAGGGGTGGAGCTCATGAATGTTATCTCAATTATACGTTTATATTCTAAAAGATTCATACATCCTTTTGAAAAACGTTTTATGAAATAAATTGGAGATTATACGTAAAGAAATAATAGAAAAATATATAAATTATATAATTTAATTTTCCAAAAATATCTTTTGAAATTCGTTACGATCAAAATAAATTTGCAAGTTATAAGCCATCAAGGACAGGTTGACCTTTAGTAATTTTTTTGACAATGTTTAAAAAGTAAAAGGTTCAGCATTTCTGACTTAGATGATATCACGCACAGAACCCAGCGTTTGGCTGATCGAGTCTTCGCCTTTACGAGCCAATAATACTACGGCCGTTTGTTTTAGATTTAAATCGAGAAAGCAAGAATATTTTACGTAAATTAATTCTCAGATGTCGCTAGTGTTTACGTTTTCCAATCAAAAAATGAATCGATCAAACTATTTCAAGTTATTTTAAAATTTGATACAGTTTGGAAGAAATTGAATACAGTTGTTTATCTTTTTAAAATCATCTTACTGATAAGAAATCGATCTTGTTGATACTATGATGTAACTTCTTAAGTACAAACACTTTTATACAACTGATTAACCGGCTGATTAATATAATATATCGTGTTTCTATAAAAGTCTTTATTTCAAGTACAAGATTTCAATTGATAACTGTTTTAAGAGAAATTCTACTTGAAAATTTATAAAAACCGTTATCAGTTTATGATATCATCAAAGAAGCATCTTTTGAAATGTGTAATTAATTGGTCAGTTTGATAGTATGGGGTCGATCAGCCCGCATGAAGAATCGTCACAGGCTGCCTCTAACCAACACCCATTTCAAAACTAAGCCCCTTGGCTGGTATCGCACCACCAAACATAAGACGCAAAATCATATGCGCCGAAGAAATGCGTAAGGCAATCAACCAACCGTCCCACTGCTTGTATAATCAGATACCCCCAAACACCCAGACTGAAATCGCGGAGCAATTTTCTGAGATCCACACAACCTCTCACATCCAGCCCTAAATATGTGACTCCAGCTCTGGCAACAAGTCACATCAGAGGATTTCATTACTCCAAAAGAAAGCCTCCCAACTGGCAAGAACCTTGACTGGTGGACCTGAAAATCCCTGAACATATTAAGAACCGGAGTTGGTAGAACAAAGGACAACCTTGGGTGGTGGGGAATGCTCCGGTAGGGAGAGTCACTATTGTGCGACTGTAGAGACCTGCAGATGGCCTCACACCAAAGATGCTGCTCCATGTGCCTAACAAGCTGCACATCTCAAGACCTAATGCTGGGCACGGTCTATCAATGTTTCCAGATACTGGGAAAAAATAATTTGACGTCGCTGACACGAAGAAGAAGATCATCAAATAAGCATCTCTTGTCATGTGTAATAATCTCTTATTTTACTTCTTCTTATTATTATTCTTCTTCTCCTTCGCGTCAGCCACGTCAAATCGTTTCCGCCCAATATTTGACAACACTGTTAAATGTAATAAATAAAATAATGTAATATTTTGAACACTTAAAAAGAAATGACGTTTAAATTTAAAATTAATTTAGTGTTTAACCTCTCTTGTCCAAGTAATATCAAATATACTCATACATTAAATTGTTCGAATGAAACAATTATTAATGAATATTTTGACCTTGCTAACAAAACTTTGTCTCAGTCGTTGAAACATAATGAAACTATTGTATTTACAGTTTCAGTGACGCACTTAGACATTATACAAATTAATTATTTGAGGCAATGGATACTAGATCACTTAAATATATGATCATCATTTTCACAATTTCATATTGACATCAGCGTGATAGAGATAGCCCATAGTAGTGTATGCAGGAATTTGCTTTCAAAGCCCATTACTCATACATACTGAAGTCAGTCAAGAGGTGACGGTGGAACTGGTTTGGATTTTCTTTTTATGTAATCGTATGCAGGAGAGCTCATCCGGTCAAAACATGTGCACTTTATGACGCTCAGTCAGGGAGGCTGAACGCTGCATGCGGGATACTTGTGTTGTGTTCGTGTTCTTGTGTAGGTTGGGGAGATTGCAAGTGTATATTTAGACATACATATAATGTATTCAGCGGAGCTTCCGTAGGTAGAGCTGATATGAAATGACCCACATTATGGTGGCTGGCAATGTAAGGTGACAGCCATATTCTCCAGTTAGGAGAACGCACAAGGTATTGATTATTTTATAACTCTTTGAAAAAAATTATGCTCTAGATTTGCCTCTGTTTAATAGTGATTTATATTTTATGGGCCAAAATTTATTTAAGTTCATTAATTAAAGCTTTTTACAGGGAAAACTATTTTTATGTAACTGACAGACTCAGGCATACTTAGAGGTCATAAAGGTCTTCATAACAATTAATACATTATGTATAATTGCCAGCGGGTATAGTTCAATGGTCAAAACGGTATTATTAACACATAACCCTTGATTTTATAATGTTTTTTTTCAATGGTTTTACCCGCATACATATACAATCTGTTAATATGTGTACACTTACGTAGATAATAATACTTATACATACCTATATAATCCACTGCCAGTTTTTAATTTAATCATTATTAAAGATGGTCTCCAGGGAGGCCGATACATGTAATCGCTTAAAATAAATGTGAATCAAAACTACCTATTTTCTATTTGTTAATTTTTTAATTACAATTAATTAAAAATTGAAAAATTACCCTAATGCTGGGCAACGCACGAGCTATCGATGTTGCCAGATATTAGGAAAAAATAATTTGACGTCGCTGACACGAAGAAGAAGAAGAAGAATTAAAAATTATAAATATTCAGTATTATTTTATGAATCTAATGTTAGTACAAGGAGATATCACCTAATAAAACAATATGAATATAATGTTACCGTTACTGAATGAATATAGTGTTACTGGCATATCTATAATATCGTTGTTATTTTGCTGCATACGCTAACAACCGTAAACAGGGATGCTTGAGTCCACAATTGAATAGAGATGTAACGGATTATTCCACATCATGGAACTGGTAAATTTATGACTAGTCAC
The DNA here is from genome assembly GCA_022606575.1 of Glossosoma conforme. Classification (NCBI taxonomy): domain Eukaryota; kingdom Metazoa; phylum Arthropoda; class Insecta; order Trichoptera; family Glossosomatidae; genus Glossosoma; species Glossosoma conforme. The sequence continues at coordinate 979,861 of JAGTXR010000027.1, forward strand.
GTATGTTTAAGGCTAATTTCCTCATATTTGTGCTCTTTGAGGAACAATAATGCGAATGTGGAAATTCAATATGTCAAACACGTTATGAGAACACTACATAAATGGATATCAACATTAACGATACCATAATTGTTTTATGATAACTGGCAGGTATAGCTCAACGGTCAAAGTGTTTGCTTTGAAAGCCAAAAGTCGTGGATTCGATCTGCGACAGAGAATTAAAAAAAGGGATTATGATAGAACTAAGGTGCAAAAATTGTGGGTTGAATTCCAGCGTCCGCCGTTAATTTTTTTCCGATTTTGATGAGAGAAATGGCATAAAAATTTATATTTAATGGTGATATGTATGTTTTTTATCAATTAATTTTGGAAAAAATCACCAAGTCTGCCGGCGGGTATAGTTCAATGGCCAAAGCGTTTGCTTTGAAAACCAAAGGTTGTGGGTTCGATCCCCGACGGAGATTAAAAAAAGGGTTTTTTAATCGATTTCTGAGCTCTTAAAATACCCCCGATTGTAGTGGATTTGATCCATCACTCGTGAAATGCCAGTTTAAGCCTATTTATCGAAATCGTTGGTAGACGAAAGTCGTCCCGTAGACCACCCATTCATAGTAAATTCCTGCAATAATAAAGGATGATGCGTGAATCTCGGGTTCTATGTCTATGACGTTGGCGGATCAACACTTCACATGTAGCGCTTAGTCATATGCACCATGGTAAGCGTCATAGAAATCCACAGATGAGACTTGAGAATTATTTTTACCATCTGTCGGTATTCTCCTGTAAGTGCTTACATAAAAAATAGTATATTTGGATGTTTATTAAGCATTTATTTTCACCAGAATATTTATTTGCATTTTTACAAATCCCCTTTCAGACTTAAGTGGCTAAGCACTATTTATTTCGATGTTATACCTCATCGGAACCAAACGTTCTAGACTATACTGTAAGTCAATACTATGGGTATGGCGTAGAGGTTCATTTGCTTACCATGTCAAAACTGTAGGTTTGAGGTCTGACCCCAAACAATGATTAAAAATAAAAAAGTATTTTTAATATCAATTACAAGTATGCTAATAATCTCGCTCTGTATAAATTGAATCCCTTACCCATAAAATGACAGTTATATATTTTTAAATTAAACGAGCAGTAGACAAAAAATATTGTGAATACCACTCATTTAAAGTGAATCCCTGTAAGAACTGATGATGCGTGAATAGCAAACTGTTACAAAATTATATAATGTTGAAGAAGCGACACTCAACATGCAGAGCTTGCCATACCCACAAATGTGAATGTGTTAAAGAATGCATAGAAAATTATTTATAATCGTATGTCGGTATTCTTTTGACTGTGTTAAAATAATAACGTGAGGAAAATGGTTAAGGTGAAGTTGGTAATACGCTCATTAAACTTTTAGTGTTAGTGATACTTAGGTGCTGCATGTGCAGTGATGACATTTTAATGCAATTGCATTCAGAGGAGAATAATCGGTATTTACCAATGCACTCTATAACGCTCAGCCAGTGTGGCTAGACGTTCCATTTAAATGTGTGCCGTGTTTGCGAATTTAAAATGTATACTTACCTGTTTTTTGGAGAGATTTCTTAGTATGAGCATTCTAAGACTTACCGGTGGCTTCCAGTTCTTGGTCGACACACATTAACCTTATTTTGATGTTTGGAAAGTGAAGAAAAAACAAGCAATTTTAAAAACATACAATATTATTAATTGGCAAGCATCAAGTAATCTATTTGGAAAACTACAGTACATTTCAAAAGATAATATTGCGCAATGTCTTAAAACTAAGGCGTTTAACCAATGCATCCTCCCTGTATTAACTTATGGCGCAGAGACGTAGAATCTGACAACAAGTCTTAGGCATAAAATAAAGGTCACCCAGAGTGCTATGGAGAGATCCACGCTCGGAGTGTCGCTAAAATATAGAATCCGAAACGAGGAAATACGCAGAAGAACTCAAGTAGTGGGAGCTACCCAACGAATAGGCACACTCAAGTGACAATGGGCAGGACATATCTGTCGAAGAGACGACGATCGATGGGGAAGAAAAGTATTGGAATGGCGCCCAAAAACTGGCAAAAAAAGCATTGGCTGACCCCCTGCAAGATGGACTGACGACATAAGAAGAATAGTGGGAGTGACCTGGATGCAGAAGGCGGAGGATTGAAGAGGATGGAGACATGCCGGAGGCTTACGTTCAACAGTGGACGGATACAGGCTAATAATGAAGTAATGCATAATAAAAAATATTTTTCACCGTATATCAGTATTCTCCTGTATATGTTGGCATAAAAAAAATTCAGAAAATCTTTTTAAAATAAACTGATTGACAAACGCACAAAAAGGCTTCAAAAATTGAAATTTCCAGTATGTTACGTTATGACTCTGATATGAAGCGGATAAAAAAATCTACTAGATTTCATGTAAGAAAAAACATGTTTCTGGAGCACTAGAACCGTATAAAATATCGTCTATGGGGCGGTACCATAAACACCGTAGCTCCACCGTAACTACCTCACAGCCTAATTGTCTGTATGATTTAAACGTGAATAATTGCAGGACATCCAACCAAAGGGTTCCAGTAGGGTAGTCCTCGCACGTAGAACGTTAACGTTAGCGCAGGGCAGTCTACGCCACGCAAAAGGTGCGAGTTTGATTAATACCACGCCATTTATTTAACTGTATATTTGTCCAACTGAATTTGCCCGTATTATTTCAAGTGGAGTGAGCGCTACGGCGATGGGGGTAATATAACTTATTTAAGTACTTGTGATATATATTATATTGTACCTTTATGTATTTCGGAATTTCGAGCTAATCACATGATACATTTATTTAGATGCATTGCATTTCAAGGCCTCATTGGCTTGAATGTCATTTTTACTGTACCACCTACATATTTTTTTATACTTACAAATACATGGAGAAGAAAACCGATAGATGGTTATAGTGATGCAGAAATCTTTTCTGTGCCGTCTCATCTATAACGCTTACCATATTACATAAGGTTAAACGCTATATTTCATAGACTTACATTCACACATAATTTTCCAGCGGGTATAGCTCAGTGGTAAAGGCGTTTGCTTTGCAAAACAAAGATCGTGGATTCGATCCCCAGCGGAGATTAAATAAAAAGGAATTTTAATCGATTTCTGAGCTCTGAAATACCCCGGGTTGTAGTGAATTTGATCCGTAAAATGACAGTTATAGCCTATTAATAAAAATTGGTGGTATACGATAGTCGTCCCGTGAAGACCACCCCTTCACAGTAAATTCCTGTAATAATAAGGATGATGCGTGAATGTTGGGCTGTAGTCTATGACGTTGGCGGATCAACACTCTACATGTAGCGTTTAGTCATATGCACCATGAAAACCTCATAGAATTCCACAGAGGAGACTTCAGAATCACTATTACTATCTGTCACCATTCTCCTGTATGTGTTTACATAAAAAAAACTATTTATTACAGGAGTTCATATTGTGAATGGTTAATGTTCACAGGACGACTTTTATCTACCATCAACTTAAATTTTGTGTTAAACAAGTCTATTTGGGTATTTTTTGTCTCAACGAGTACATAAAATCTTAATCTCTTTACAAAACAAGTAGAAGGCACACCATATCTTATATATCGACCAAATATAGTCCGCGGTCTACACTGATAATCTCTTTCTAATTAGCCAGTGTTCGTCTTTGTGAATATGAGCCTTCCGTATAAGTTTCCATCGTTATTGATCGATGGCTTTCAAATTTACCATTTTCTGTTATATTTCTGAAATCGTCATTGTGCAAGGCGTCACTCCGTTTGCCAGTTTTTAGATGTTTTTCCAACACTTTTTATTTCTATCGTCGACGTCTATCTGAAGAACATATCCTGTCCATTGCCACGTGAGTGTGCTTATTCTTTTCGTAGCATCCACTAATTAAGTTATTCAGATATCTTATTTTTAATATCTTTTTATAAAACAGATGTTCCAAATTTATGGATGACAGTTCAAATATTAAAACGTTATACAAATGTTATACGTTATATTATCGCGGAGGCTTTAATGTCTAAAATTGTCCAGTCTAGTTCACATTAAATGTAATAATTAGCAAAATGATTGGATACTCTCCGCTGGAATATCCCGTATCTTTGACAATAATCAATTTCCCTCCTGCTGTCTTGTATCAATTTGTCACCTGGCCGGTCAATTTCTGTTTTGCATAACAAATCCGCACAGCGGTCAACTCCGTCGAGCGTAAAGCATAGTCTCGAAGCTACGTCGACCCTCAGTAGCTGCCGTAGACTCAAAGTAGCCGGCGTAGACCCTTAGCCGCTGTGACCGGAAAAGCTTTTCGCTTTGCTTGACAGAACAACCCAAAATGTCTTAAAGTAAACAAGAAATGGTTGATTCATTGGCGTATCTGATTAAAAATCTTATTATTACAATAAAGTTGTAATTGATTACAAAAGAACAATGTTATCGCGGCATTTGTTCGATAACTTAAGTTAAGCAATATTAAGTGCGGATCAAAAACTGGATATGTTGCTTACCGCACTAACATGTTTGGTAGAGTCGAAGAAGGTAGAACCGACACGGAATAAGGCAAAGGCTATGGCGGCTGATAAAGTTTTGCGGTGATAGTTCGTGACAGTCATATTCTCCAGTAAGGGAAGCGGACATGCTGATGAAGATGTTTTTGCTTACTGTTTGTCGTTAATAAAGCTTGACTCAATTTAGATCAAATGTTCGAGGCTGAACAATCAACCAAACCAGTTCTTGGTCAACACACAATAACCGTGTATGATTGTTTGGCAAGTGTAAGACGAATTTTTGAGTTGTGTGTGCGTGCAATTTGAAATAATTACTTAAGTTCAGATCAACGACCGTGGTAATAATGGTAGAAAGGAATAAGTAAACTAGTATAATGCACGAGTTATATTATTTGCAGGTTAGACGTCAGAGTGTCATTATTTTTTTATCTGACGAATTGCTCTTTTTTGACCCGAGTCAATTAAATCAAGGTGGTACTTTGGGACACCAACCTAAAGGCGACTTCTGTATTCAAGGATAACGCCGATTTGTTCCTTCTTTAGAAAAAAAGTCATTTGTTGTTTAAATACCAACTTATATAAATCTATATAATACCATTTTTTGATGCGAGACTAGCGTGATACTTAATCAACTGATAATTTAAATTTATTTACTTTTTTCACTTACAGAAACATTAAAAATTTATAAAAACTCATATTATTACTGAAGTTAAATCAAGATTGATATACAAATAAAGGTAATACTAAGAAAAAAGCAATAAAGACAAGCAACAGAAGGTCCCAATGCTTATCAAACAGACAACGCCAAAAAATCATTCCTCTAAAGAAACTCGTAGAGTTCATGCCTGAATTGAGCCTCCCTTACGTGAAATATATTAACATCCGAAGCGATTTGTTTGAACAGTCTGTACATATAACATAATATTTGAGTTTATCCGAGATTGATACACCAAGGATGTTTATGGAGCTTGTTTTTGGAATAGAACAACCATTGAAAGATACAGGATCCGTTGCAGTCATCTTGGATACAATACACCATTAAAACATCAAAGATAGGCGTGATTTGTCCCTTATATAGAAAAAGAAGTTATTTATGGGGGAAATACAGACAAACAATACCGTTTGAAATGGAAGAACATATATAATTATTTCGATGGTAGTAAATCTTACACTGCAACTCGTCGCAAGTGCAAGTCTTGCTCTCTACATTTTTTTTTATATTATTATTGTACTCGTGTAATAGAAATGGTTCAAGTAGCTTTCCGTCCCTTCGTGAACTTACAACTGTGTTATATTTTGCAGGTTCCGACCAAGGGCCACTGAAGTCGTCGGTTAAATGCAATTTAACCCGACGCCATTTAAGGTAACGATCGAATCCTCACCCGTAACTAGATAACAGCTATGAAATTGGCTGTCTCGAGAAGCCGCGCAGTAAAAATTAAATGTTATTAGAGTAAAAAGAGACCTTAAAGCACTGCTATATATTTTGAGCACAAATATTTTATTAATTAAATAATACCTTTTTGTGATGATTTTTTTTTAATTAAATAATGCCTTTAAGACTAAAATTTCGAGGATTTGGAAGCGGCACGCTAATCATCCAATCTTAATAATATCCGATTGATTATTCTCCCATAAATATCCATTGCATATGACATCCCTCGTCTTTGAAAAGACGACAAGTCGTATGTTCGTCACGTGGCCGCGTGAAAGAAGGATGCAGGAGCAGATTAACAAAACAAAGAACTTGTTTTTGAAGCACAATTTGCATTTATTTTAATTATAGACTTGATTTTTGTCTGACCGGTATGGCGTTTCGCCAGCCGGACGAAAAGTTAACTGACAACTGCCGGAACACTGTGGCATCCTGCGTCGCTAAGTTAATCATGGCAAAAAAGCAAATTAAAGATGACAGTTGCACCAACATGAAATAGAGCAACTTTCATATCATATGAAATGGCGTATTTAAACGTCGTGTCTTTTTTTTCCGTAGTATCAATCCGGTGGATTGGTTTGCAGCAACAGAATCTTGCATCTCGATCTCCATTCCTCTCGGTCCTCCGCAACCCTTTTCAGCTCAGCATAAGCGCTACAATTCATGTCCTCGAATATTTGCTGCAAATACTCCCGTCTAGGGCGCCCTCTACAGTTTCTACCCTCAACCATCCCCTCCACAATATCGTGAAGAAGACCATCGTGGCGCATGATGTGACCGATCCATCGGGCTCGCCTTTCTGAGATGGTTCTTATAAGGTGCCTATCTTCCTTGATTATCCTGAGAACCTCATTATTCGTGAGGTGGTCTCTCCAGAAAATTCCAAGAATTCTTCTGTACGACCACATCTCAAAGGCCTCTAGTCTTTTTTCATCACTTTCAGATAAGCACCATGTCTTACAGCAGTACATTAAGATGCTCCAAACAAGTGTTTTGGCAAGTTGCTTGCGGAGCCCTAAAGAAATATTCTTTGATTCAAGAATTATGGCTTTTTTATTGAAAGCTAGCCTTGCTTGATGTATTCGACTGTTGACTTCTCTTTTTGTTCTGCCATCCCAGGTGATTGTACTTCCAAGGTATGCAAATTCTTTTGTATCTTTAAGGGGTACTCCTAGCATTGATATGTTAATTTTCTGCTGCTCATTGCGGCTTACTCTCATGACTTTGGTTTTTGTGCTGTTTATCTTCATATTGTAGTTGGAATTAAATATGTTTTCCATGGATGTCAGCGCTTCCGTGAGTTCATCTTCAGTTTCAGCAATCAGAGCAATGTCGTCAGCAAATCTTATCATATCAATCTTTTGGCAATGTATTTTAACCCCCTCTCTATGGCCCATTTTTTCCCTGATGTTATTAGTTGCATTTTGTATGTATTCGTTGAAGAGTACAGGTGACAGAGAGCATCCTTGTCTCACCCCTTGGCGTATTTTTGCTTCCTTTTGGACATTTCCAAGTGATATTATGGCAGCTTCTTCTTTGTAAAGTGAAAATATGAGTCTTCGTTCCTTTCTTTTTTTTTTTTTTTTTTTTTTTATAATATCGAAGATATAATATTTTTTAATTTCTTTCATAATATCGAAGAGCCTCTCCCAATCTACTTTATCAAATGCTTTTTCAATGTCCACGAAGGCAATATATGTATCTTGGTCCACTTTTATCCTCTTCTCCAAGATCATACGCAGGGATAAGATTGCTTCTCTGGTTCCCATTCTTTTTCTGAATCTAAATTGATCGCTAGTGAGAGTCTTTTCTATTTTTGGTTCAATTCTATGTATGATTATGTTGGTCAGTATTTTGGATGCATGGGATAGAATACCGAGTGTTCGGTGTTGTTCACATTTTGTTGTTCCGGGCTTCTTCGGCAGAGTTACAATTAGACACTTTTTGAAGTCTTCTGGCGTTATTCCTGTATTGTAGATAATCTGAGTCATTGTGAACAGAGCATCTAGAGTTCCTGTTCCTGCCGACTTTATTAGTTTAGCTGGTAGGTCATCAATCCCTGGTGTTTTTCCATCTTTGAGCTTTTTTAATGCGAAATCAAATTCTTTTCGGATAATTGGGTCTCCCAAATCATCGGCGTCTACATCAGTTTCGTTTTCTATCACACTCTCAAAGCTGGTATCATTACTTCCGTTGAATAGTGTTTCCAGGTACTGTTTCCATCTCTCCTCTATTTGTGTATCTTCAAACAGTATTTTCCCGTTCTCTGCTTCTATCGCTTTGCCTTTTCCAATTTTCATGCCAAAGAAATCTTTTACTGACGCATATGCAGTTTCAATATTTCCTTTTTTCATGTTGTCATTGATTTCTTTGCATTTTCTCTGTAAGAATGCTTCCTTAGCTATTCGTGACTCTCTGCTCATTCTGTTTCTCAGTGCTCTATATTCACTTTGGGCCTTGTTATTGGGGCTATTTTTGAGTAGTCTCCTTTTTTCTATCATATTAACGATTTCCTCTGTTATCCATTCTTTCCTTGCCTTGGGCCTATCTTTGCCAATGATTTCTTCTGCTACATTTTTAATTTTTGTTTTTATTTCCTCCCAGATTTCATTTACATTTTTCAAATTATATGTGGCGCAATCTTGTGTTTTTTTCGTGTATTTCTCTTTGACCTCTTTGTTTTTCAAGGCTTTAGTGTTCCATTTAAAGTAAGTTTTATATTTTATTTTTTTTAGTTTCAGAGAACTTTTAGCAATAACTATATTGTGGTCACTGTCGATATCTGGGCTGGAGTAGCTTCTGCAATCTTTAATTTGATTCTTAAATCGCTCTCTTATATAGTCGATTTTGAGTCTGAGTCGGTCTCCTGGAGCCTTCCATATGTATCTTTGCCTTGGATGGTGTTCAAAGCAGGTGTTTGCGATTATAAGCTTATGTTTGGCACAGAATTCTGTCAGTCGGTCTCCTCTCATATTTCTTGTACCCAGTCCAAAAGGTCCAACACTTGCTCGCTCCCGTCCTTCTCCCACTACAGCGTTCCAATCTCCTAATATAATCAAAATTTCTCCAGCCTTTACATCTAGAAGTAGTTTGTCTAGAATCGTGTACACGTTTTCCACTTCCTGGTCATCGTGGCTTGAGGTGGGCATGTATACTTGGATTAGCACAGTATCAACAGGTTTTGTTTCAAATTTGACTAGAATAATTCTTCCATTATATTGCACATATCCCTTCACACGCTGTCCCCATTCCTTGCACAGTGCAATACCTACTCCGCCTTGGCCAGGTTTATTTTCAATACATCCTGTGTGTATTATTCTATATTCTCCACTCCAAATGTCTCCGCAATTTGGCCATCTCATTTCTGCTATCCCTAGAATGTTCAGTTTCATTTTCTGCATTTCTAATTTCAGATTGTCTAGTTTGCTGTTCTGCAGCAATGTTCGAACATTCTAGGTGGCATATCTTGTTGGCTGAAGGTTTTTCTGTTTTGTCTTGGTTGTTTTGTCTCGAGCAGTCCCCATCCGGAGATCCGATTGGGGGACTATTTTATCTCCGGAAAATTTTACTTGAGATGCAATCATTTTTTTGCTGATACATGGGATGTCTTTAAGACCTTTAATGTGGTATTTTCCCCTTTATTTCCAAATCCTAATGCCGTTGACCATAAAGGTTCATCCGCCTTAGGAGGGCATTTACTACCTCCAGGACAATAGAGTGCCCTAACGAGCTTGACCTGATGAGAATAGCTGGGTGTTAGCTTATTCCGGCCAACATTCGGGGTCCCTGTCTATATTGGCCGACTGATTTCGCTCACCCCCCACCACGAGAAGAAGATAGATCAGGATTTTCCTTTCATCGAACCTGTGACCTTAAGGCATTTCGCAGAGTCCTCCAGTACTTTTAGGGGGCCACGTCGTGTAATATTATATAATTAAGACTAACATTAATGGTGTGCATGTCAGGCGAGCGAACAAAAATAAGAAACAAAACATCGTCTTTCGAGGCTTTACGGCATCAAGCTGATATCACATACAACAAGCACCTTTTTTTCATGTACTCGGGCTGTCTTGGAACGAGGTGTGAATAATGGAATCTAAAAGAATTGAGAGGCGATAATTCGCGGTAACCATATTTTGATCATTATATTATATCGTGGGAGTCGCTTATGAATAGGTAGTTATAATCATCACTACCATGTCCGCTCCTCTTACTGGAGCATATGGACACCACAAACTGCCGTCACAAAGCTATATAAGCCGCCTTATCCACTGTAAGGTCTGCCTCTCGTAGCTCCTCCGCATACACACTATGTATAGTTTCCGATGGGGTGCAGGGGTAGTTGTTGTTAATGGTCTTCTACAGCATCCATAATATATATCCTAACCATGTCCACTTTTGCCTCATGACAGACTGTATTATGGAAAGCTGCTTTATCCGCTCTCTCATCTAGTCTATATTTACAAAGTCAAACCATCACTGCTTTACATATCCCCTCCAGACTCTTCCATCCTCAACCTCGCTTGCTACAAAAACTTCTTCCAAGCAACACATCCATTTTTGAAAAAAAAAAACTACCAATATAACAGTGGTGAGTTGCCCCTAAGAATTTAATGGTCCTAGAGAGCCTTAGGTTAATCACTGAATGTCCTTAAATATTTTTTTTCCAATATCCGTTCCATATATGAAACATACGGTCAGCTCCCACTGTCCATTTCTCGTTTTCCGTTCACTTGAGAACTTCTAAACCAGCTAATGAGACCAAGAACTTGAAGAATATATAGCTTTAGTATCCGACGCATATTTTTGGGTGATTTGTGATCAGTTTTTAAGGAAATATGATTATGAGCCCGTTGTTCCCTTTGGCTCAATGCAAACTCATATTGCCGTACTCCCGTAATTTATGAACAATTTATACTTAATATTCAAACACGTCTTACTAAAGAAATAGCTAGTATACTAACTTCGAGTTGTATACGAACGTAAGCAATTAAAGTAGTATACTAACTTCGCAGTCTTAGACTGAGGTCTATTTGACATCTAACTGATGCACCTAGAATCACGGGAAGGCCTTTAGCCACTCTCCAACAAGTAGCTTTTTGCGTGCATCCAGTAACGGGTCCTCATCTGTTCTCCAAAACCAAGACGGGACAGGGAGGGTTTTCACCAAGCTTTACTTAAGAAATTATGGTATGATAAGGTGTTGTTTTTTTTTCAAACTCTCAACGAATCAAAAAGTCTTCACACGAATCATTCTAAATTGAAAACACAGCGATTAGACTTGCAAATTTAAACAATTCGAGTTTAATCACCAGAGCACTAGTTGGTTCAGCCAGTTATCTAATTCTGTTGGACCGTCGAGTGCGGCATATGAACTGGAAGTGCAGGGGACTTTGAGTTTAATTGTGTTGATAGCACCAGTCGTATAAATCAGTCGAAGTAACATATGCGGGTGACCTGACTACGCTAACACACGGAGGCCAATAGTCGTATAATATAAACATGATAACATGTGTGATATTAATACCAAGCTATCAGCCTGTATCCGTCCACTGTTGAATGTAAGCCTCCCGCATGAGTCTGCATCCTCTTCGATCCTCCGCCTTCCGCCATCCAGGTCACTCCCGCTATTCTTCTTATGTCGTCAGCCCATCTTGCAGGGGGTCAGCCAATGCTTCGTTTACCAGTTCTTGGGCGCCATTCCAATACTTTTCTTCCCCATCGACCGTCGTCTCTTCGATAGATATCTCCTGCCCATTGCCACTAGAGTGTGCCTATTTGTTGGGTGGCATCCACTACTGGAGTTCTTTTGCGTATTTCCTCGTTTCGGATTCTATCTTTTAGCGACATTCAGAGCATGAATATCTCCATCGCATGCTGGGTGACCTTTATTTTATGGGTAAGACTTGTTGTAAGATTGCACGTCTCTGCGCCACAAGTTAATAAAGGGAGGATGCATTGGTTAAACGCCTTAGTTTTAAGACATTGCGGAATTTTAGCTATCCAAGTGCTGCCCATCCCAGTTGTATACGCCTGTCGATGTATTTTAACAAGTTACTTCATCTTATCGTATTACTTGTCCCAGATAAGTATAGTCGTTTACAACCTCCATTTGTGTTCCTCCAATGGAAATAGGGTCAAAAGTCTGGGAAATATGACTATTTATCATGGCTCTAGTATAATCCATGTTCATTTTCAGACCAATTTTTTTCGAAGCTTCATTGAAGTCGCATATTGCTTCTAATATAATATAAAACATGCTATCATGAGTTAGACAGATGGGCGCTAGGTTAATTTTGACGCAGTGACTGTCACTACCGACGGTGATCTTAGTCGGAATCTGTCCGGGACACGACATTGTCTGTCCTGGACAGACAACTGAATTTTGTCAGATCTTTTATTTAAAATAAATTTTAATGTGCTCCTTGTCGAGTTCCTTGCTTTGGTGACCTGCTCTTCATCCATTCGCCATGCGTCCTTGTAACGATCTAAGCAAAGCGGAGTCACTTTATTTCGACAGGGGACGTCAAACATTATGATCGTAATTTCTATATTCACTTCTTTAACTGAGGCATGAAGTTGTCATGAAATGCTGCTATAAAAATCTTTAAGCCGATTTTGTTCTCAATTTATCGCATAACAGCTCTGTATCCCGGAGTTGCTCCACATAGGCTTTCCGGGATGGCAAAATTCCAGGTCTCATCAAAGGCATCATCATCATCATAATAATAACCAGATCCATGATGTACGGCTGCCAATCCAAAACTGAGCTCTGCAAGCAGCTCGTTAGGGTATGAATTTGGAGTGGGGGAACCAAGAAACACTACAGAGTCGCAGGATCCACCATAACAACGTTTTGCAGGACTGTAGCGCCATGGGAATCTTATTTTACAGATAACGCTCGTAGAAACGTTATAAATAAATTGATTATGTAAATATGCCAGTACTTATAAATTCCTTCAACAAGTTATTCAATATAGATCATAGTTTTATAAGTAGTCCAAATAGCCAACCTGTTAAATGTTGATGAAATCTCACTAAGCTTTTTCAGTACTTGCCGAACAAGTAATGCCTGAAATGCAGCACCCAGTGTAAAAGAACTAATTTCGCTCTTTAAAAGAGAATACAATTGAATTATTCTCCATTTTGGCTCTAGTCCAACGTCATGACTGGAAACAATGTATTTAAATGCTCTGCCATCGCATAATGGAAGTTTTAAGATTCCTTCTCTCCGAGAAGATAGTTAATAAAAGATATAAACTTTTTACTTTTTAGGCTACATTACGGAGTTTGCTTGCGAGAGTTTTGGTAATAAAAGACTTTGATATTATTTTAACAAAAACGAATTTAATGAATTGCAAAAATTATACAGTTTTACTCAAAAATATTGATTCTTAGAACATCTTTAAGGTTATTAAATGAAAATCCTTAGTCTTGTTAAGAGGTTTAACTTGTACAATTAAACAACTGATATACTTACAAAGTCAAAGCGAAATTCATCTTATTTGAAATTTTCTTATCAACAAATCAGAGAATAAAATTGTTTAAAACGTTACTTTGAACATAACTGTTTTGTATTAAACATCGAAAAGTCTTTAATCATTATAATCAAACTCTGTATATTAGTGTAAGATCACACAGGGCACTTTGTCACTCTATGTAAATTAAGGGAATCAAGGTTCGAAATAACAGGTATCGAGGAATTTGCGGTGTATAAAATTCAATGTATTAATATTAATAAAGAATGCTTACGCATCGATACGGAGCATTGACCATCCCAATAATCTGTCACTCCATGTAAATTGGAGGGATCAGGGTCCAAAACGGTATCTAGGAATTTGCGGTGTATGAGATTCAATGTATTAATATTACTTTTATTAATGCTTACTCATGTTGTAAAATAAGGGAAACAAAGAGGTTTCGTACCAAATAAAAAAGTACCAACTCAACTCCGGTCTTTAGTCTTATCCTCAGTGACGGAACCTTGGTATTCCAGCATCACCATTTAGCTGATTCTGTAATTTCAGACCCGCGACCTTGGTTACGGAATAATTAAATATAGCATATACGATGATATGTGATACGAATTTGAATAATTATCAATTGTTGCACTATTAAATCATCATAAAATTACAAAAATGCACGTCAATAGTGTTTTGAACGTTCTAGTTTTGAAAATACTATTTATTTTATGCATACAAATTTAAAAAAATTAACACCATTCAACAATAACAGTAAAACGCAAGTATCATAATACGTTAAAATAATATTGAATGCGGATCATAACGTGGACGGGCTACTGCGAGTTGCTTACACTGCGTCGTTGATTGGGTTGAGCCACCTCTTAGGACCAATAAGTCGCGGAAAAGATCGTGAAAATCAATCGATATTTAAAAAAAACGCTGATGGTCCCCCAAAATATGCCTCGGATAAAACAGACTGTTTCTACAAGACCCCAAATTCCTGGTTTAAGGGCTGTTAGAAATCGTATATGTTTCCTAGTGAAACTCTGGGTTTAAAAATGGCGAATGGTAAGGCATGAACAATTGCAATTGGCAGAAATGAGAGGCGGAAATTTTTAGTCACCATATGCTTCAGATACGAAAGGAATGTGGGAGTAAATATAAAAAGTAAGTATTACATTCTAATATCAGCTTGATATAGCTCTTTTAGGCTGATGCTTGCCTCGAAAAACGATCTTTTGTCTCTTATTTTTGTTGACTCACCTGACATGCACATCTAAAAATGATAGTTTTTATTTTATTAAATTACACTGCATTTGCATACACCATTTTATTTGTTATTAAAGGTGCTCTATTTCATGTTGGTGCAACTTTCATATTTAATTTGCTCTTTTGCCGTGATTGTCTTGGTAGCGCTTCATGTCGCAGTGTTCCGGGCAGTCGTCAGTCAAGCCCCGTTTGATCGAGACGGAACAAACGTCATGTAACGATCAAACGGGGAAGTCAAGTCTTTATTAAAAATAAATGCGAACTGTGCTTCAAAACCAAGTTCTTTTGCTTGGTAATCTGCTCCTGCATCCTGCCAGCATGCGATTGAATGTCGTCTTTTTAATGACGGGGGGATGTCAGCACGTAGATACACATGAAGAATAACTATTTTTTATTTATTTAATATATGTTTAGAAAGGACGTCAAAGGAGATGACTATTTTGCTATAGAAGTTTTTTTTATTATTTCCCTGTAACTATTTAGAAGTAATAACGTAAGTAGTAGTGATTCTTAGGTTTTCAGAGGCTTAAGTTTTCAGTAGACAGGATGTCTCAAAGTTCATCGCCGGTCGTTTTGACATCCGATGAAGGCTCTTGCGCAGGTGTTTTACGGCCGGTAGAGGCTTCGATCCGCCACCGGAAGGAGTTTTCGGATAATTGAAATCGTGCAAGCACGTCTTCCGTATGAGCGCCAGAAGTATATGCGGCAAGTTTTATCAGCTATCACACGAACGAGTGCATTTCATTTTCACCTTTTTATATCTGTTACAGAGTTGCATGGACCATTTATCACAATATTTATATCAATTATCATCTTCTTTCTTCTTTAGCTTCGCCATTTGCCATCATCTGCGGTCGGCTTTCCTTGTGCACATTCACCATGTATGTCTATCCTGCGTTGCGGTCTCGGTTAAGCCCAGAGTTTTCAGATCCTTGTCTACAGTTGCAGTCCATGTTGCCTGTGGTCTTCCAGGTCTTCTCGTGCAACATGTTTTTTTTGGCGGTGTTTTTACTGCCGGTTTCTACCTGACGCAAAGCTTTAGTAGCTTTCTTGGAAAGCTAGAAAGCTGCCGTTGACCGCCAATTCGGTTCATCTACTACCATCTCAGCTATGAAGTCTTGCCCAGCACAAAGATCCATAATAGCCTCGCCTCCGTATACATCGGAGAAGCCTATGGATGGTCTTCCACTGAGAGCCTCTACTTAAAAATGTGTTAACTTCTAAAGAAGCCTTCCAGTGTGGGTTTTTGTATCGAAATTTTCGTTCTTCGGCCTGTTTGTCCGCGGGAAATATTTTATTTCCATCCTACCATACATATCTGGAAGGCTTTCCTCTAATAAAAATTATTCCACATTTTATTTATTATAAGACGAAATGGTTTGGCTACTTTAAGTAACCATTTACCCGAAAAATGACGTTCTTTTAATTAATATGTGGAATAATTTCTAAGTAATCTTTAATTCATATTTCATACGGAATTCCTCCAAAAATTATCTATCGAAAAAATGGCACAATAATGCCCATTCATTTGTTAATTATCTTTATTATATACTAGCTGACCCGGCAGACTTCGTACTGCCTCAATCGATAAATAAAAGGCCTAAGCATTTGTATTAAATAGTCTTAAAACAAACAAAACGAATCCGTATATAATAAAAAAGGATTTTTTGAATGAAGCATGAAGTTTTATTATTATTTTTGACATATCATGTTGCTTACTTACAAAACAGAGTTTTCCTGAAATACTGGCTATTTATAAGGCTTAAATTTGATATTGACAGACACACACTGTTATGATACAGTCTGTTAATCAATTTAAAGCTTTCTTAGAAACTTTATTTTTTGTTTTGTTTTGTGGTGCGTAAATAAACAAAGAAGACGGTATAATTGTCCATGCGCGATACAGGGAAACTCCAAGTTGATTCTGCAAACTTCCAACGACTGTCCTTGCGATTTATTTATGGTCATCGCAAAGGCCATACGTCCTGGAAATTGTTAGCGTTTAAATTGAATGATAAATCCGTTGGAATCATCGGTATCCGCGGGATCAAGACATCCTCTCCTTTGTATTTTCCTTTTATGATTGTTGCCTCAATGACGTTATTCATTAGCTTTTTCACAGCCAGTCTTGTTTCATTGCACAGTCGAGTTTAATTAATGTTACGCAGCATGATGACAACTGATCCTACTTTTAACTGCAAATTGTGAGGTGATAATCCAGACAATTCCAGTGAATTTAAAAACTCCGTGGGATAGTTGACTACGTCATCCTGGTTCATAACGGTGTCGACTGATTTAAAGGAAACCAACTGTCCTGGAAGAAAATTCTGAATGGTCGCATTGAGATCCTCGACATCTTTATTTTTCGCCGCCAATATTGCTCGTTCACCCAGCCAATTATGGTTATTAAACTTTTGCGCTATATCTGGGAAAACACGCCGAATAAGCTCCTCTTTTGAGTTTGTGATGTGACAGAAATCTGTGGGTAATGTGATGAATCCGGTCGAGGTGTCCACTACAACTTTATTATTTTCAATGTCTAACAATTGCTTCTCAAACACATTTGCAGTTTCATCTTGTTGCAAAAATACTCGCATGTTAGT
Source organism: Glossosoma conforme (assembly GCA_022606575.1). Taxonomy (NCBI): domain Eukaryota; kingdom Metazoa; phylum Arthropoda; class Insecta; order Trichoptera; family Glossosomatidae; genus Glossosoma; species Glossosoma conforme. The sequence continues at coordinate 997,191 of JAGTXR010000027.1, forward strand.
TGTTAATTGGAGTGTCTTTACATACTGCCACAAGTTCGATGATTTTAGGCATGCATTGTGAAGAATTTTCGGGATATAACATCTCCTTGTCTAACACCTTTGTTTATAGAAATATTGTTAGTGCTATCATGGAGCTGGACCATCATTGTTGCTGATTTGTAAAGAGATTTTATTATCTCTATATACCGATAGTCTATTTTGCAGCGTTGTAGTGAATCTAGCACTGCCCAAGTCTCGATTGAGTCAAATGCCTTTTCATAGTCTACAAAGGCGAGGCAGAGTGGCTGATTATATTCTTCGGTTTTCTGAATGATTTGTCTTAGCGTGTGGATATGATCAATTGTACTAAAGCCTTTCCTAAACCCAGCTTGCTCTCGAGGTTGAAATTCATCAAATCGACCCGTCAGCCTGTTTGTTAAAATTCTGGAGAATACTTTATACACATGGGAAAGAAGGGAAATGGGTCGGTAGTTTTTGAGCAGTGATTTATCCCCTTTTTTGTGGAACAATATCACAATACTCGTACTCCATGTCGCCGGGGTTTCTCCATGTTCTATTACCTTGTTGAATAGTTTTGTAAGCTCTTTCAACAGAGGGGTTCCTCCTACTTTCAGAAGCTCAGATGTAATTCCGTCTTCTCCAGGGGCTTTGTTGTTCTTAAGTTGTTTTGAAAACTCTTCACAAACGCCCGAGAAGATATTTTTAAACTGCTATCCTGGACAAAATGTGGAATAAATATTAACGGAGAGTACATTTCTCACCTCCGATTTGCAGATGACATAGTGCTAATAGCCGAATCACCTAACAAGCTCCAAGACATGCTCTACGACCTCAATGAAGCGTCGAACAAAATTGGTCTGAAAATGAACATGGATAAAACAAAAGCCATGATTAATAGTCATATTTCACAGACCTTTGATCCTATTTCCATTGGAGGAACAGAAATAGAGGTTGTAAACGACTATACCTATCTGGGACAAGTAATACAACTAGGGCGAAATAACTTCTCAAAAGAAATCGACAGGCGCATACAACTGGGATGGGCAGCATTTGGAAAACTAAAGTACATTTTTAAAGCGAAAATTCCGCAATGCCTTAAAACTAAGGCGTTTAACCAATGCGTCCTCCCTGTATTAACTTATGGCGCAGAGACGTGGAATCTGACAGCAAGTCTTACCAATAAAATAAAAGTCACCCAGCGTGCTATGGAGAGATCTATGCTCGGAGTGTCGCTAAAAGATAGAATCCGAAACGAGGAAATACGCAGAAGAACTCAAGTAGTGGATGCTACCCAACGAATAGGCACACTCAAGTGGCAATGGGCAGGTCATATCTGTCGAAGAGACGACGGTCGATGGGGAAGAAAAGTATTGGAATGGCGCCCAAGAACTGGCAAACGAAGCATTGGCCGACCCCCTACAAGATGGACTGACGATATAAGAAGAATAGCGGGAGTGACCTGGATGCGGAAGGCGGAGGATCGAAGAGGATGGAGACTCATGCGGGAGGCCTACGTTCAACAGTGGACGGACACAGGCTGATGATGATGATGAGGCATGCATTTAGTTCATCAGCAACATTTGATCGGGGAATAACTGGAAGAGTCTGACGAAAATCATCTGACAACAGAATCATGGCCCCACCAAAAATATTTTAGTTGTCACGAAGATCTTTCAACGTTCTGTCCAGTGCCTCCAGTGACCTCTTATTGTGCATTCATCCCAAGCAATCAATTTGCATACCTGTAGGATCTTGGCCATTGCGCTATTTTTGGCGATGTTGCAAATTGGTGTTTCGGTGATTTTCATGTTTAATGATAATTTCAAGGCAGAATGTGCAGTTCGCCCGCCTTCTAGCAGAGTCGCAGCTATTCCAGATGAAGCCAACGCTAGAGCAACATCATTTCGCGATCTAATCCTCGCCAAAAACAATGAAATTAAGAACGTTTTTCCGGTTCCTCCGGGAGCATCAACGAAATAAATTCCATCAGATCCACTGTTCACAGCTTCTATAAAAGTGCTGTACGCAATTCTTTGTTGTTGATTTAATTGGTGGAATTTAGTGGAACGTTTGTACGAACTGTTTCGGCCAATGCTTCAATGTCGTACTGTTGTTCTCTTTGCAACTCGTGGTTTAATGCATCGTGCATATGACCATTTGGTGCTGTCATTCCCAAACACGACAATACTTTATTTTCCATCAATAAACACATATCTTCTATCATGATCAATATCTCATTGTAAATTTCTGCAGTCATTTGTAGTGTAGGATTCAAAGTTTGACGGCACACACGATGCAAGACATCCTCAGACATGTCATCTCTATACTTAACCCACAAATCTCTTGGATTCGAGGGGAAACATTTCGATGTGATAATCGCAAATAGTGTACGAATTTGATACGGCGATGAAGATATTACGGAATCCTTGAGCGTATCATCCCAGTGCGAAACGTTCTCAAGTAAATGTAATAGTTGACATGCCTCACGGTTAGTCACACACAGGTGTCCATTAACTGTTCTCAGTTGCTTAAACGATGTCGGACCACGAACATTCACCAACAACAACCGCAAATAATAACATTAATCGTTATTTGGATGTACTGTGTTGATGCGACCCAGAGCGTCTGAAGCAAATACATTTGGATGTCCTTCAACTGATGTTCCTTGTTTTCGACGCTGCACGATTTTGATGATGCATTCCATGGCGTAGCATGTCAACATTCAGCAAAGTGCGAGCAAAATCATCAGTTTGACAGACTGTGAAGAAACTTGTTAATGTTGTCGACGGTGGACGTGCCGCTCTGTCTGCCGCGTTCGATTCATTAAAATAAACTCGTTGATCATTTTCTAAATGGACTGCCAAATGGACTACTGTAGGGTGTCTTTCATGGATCGCAAATGAAAAGATACGCCAAATTGCTTTGTTGCTACTTACATTGCGACGCATCTGGTACTGTGATATTTCATCATTTGCATTGGTTACAGCTAAGACAGCCATATCGCTACCTTTGTTAACATATTTACATATGTACTTTATCGACTATTTTCTTGATCTGTCTCTCTCTGGTCATCAGTGAGGTTAGCACGTGAGGTAGCTCTTTGCACATTTGATTGACTGCGACGACCTAAGTCAGGTCGTCTTCTCCTCGCCATCGTAATTAATCAAAGTGAGAAAAATTCTCGCTCACTTAGCAGTAAAGTGTCACTATCACAAAATATCAACAACAACAAAAAGAACCGCGTCACTGTTGACAGTTCACTCGTTCGCTTTGCGGTTCCATTTCGCAGAGGTACCAACCGATGATGTTGCCATATACTACAGATCACCAAAGTAAAGAAAATTCTCGCGCACTCATAGATATCGTAACACAATATCGTAATACTTTTTTCCGTGTGCGACAGGATGGATTGACATATTAGTTGGTTGTCAAATCTAATGTCAACTATTATTGTTGCGTTCAGAAATTTAATTTGTGACAAAAGTTAATATTTATAAAACAAAATAATCTGATAGATTAACAACTGAAGTTAGCTAAAATTAAGTTTCGCGAAGCCGACCAAATTGAAAATCAGTACTTCTGATGATCTATTACATTTTGTGAATATACCATTTGGTCGCATTCGCGATATTATCACTTTTTTGAGTTTCGGAACACGACAATAGATCCTCCAACGCGCACGCGAAGACTATTTTGATAGATATGATTTTATTTGAACTTTGTACAGCGGTAATAAATTGCAAATTGACTCTTCGAAGTTAGGAACACATCTACATTTCTTAGACAACAGTGAGTGATTATAATTTAATATGAACTATATTGAATAGAAATAATATTGATATATAGATATAGATAAATATATAGATAATACGTACCGATAAGCTGTGTCAAGTGCGCGGTAAACACTATGCGCACGCAACGTTATTCGTTCACAAAGCGCGTCACGTCAACCGCGCGGTAAATATTATACACACTTCGCGTTCTCATAATAACACGCGGTGCGTGAAATGAATAAAGCATATGAAATATGATATTGTGTATAGATCTTTTAATATGTTAACACGGTCATGTCAACTGCGCGGTTTTCTTCTTCGTGTCAGCGACGTCAAATTATTTTTTCCCAATATCTGGCAACATCGATAGCTCGTGTGTTGCCCAGCATTAGGTCCTGAGATGTGCAACTTGTTGGGCACATGGAGCAGCATCGTAGGTGTGAGGCGGTCTGCAGGTCTCCACAGTCGCACAATAGTGTCTCTCCCTGCCGAAGCATTCCCCACCGCTCGAGGTTGTCCTTTGTTCTACCAACTCCGGTTCTTAATCTGTTTAGGGATTTCCAGGTCGGCCAGTCAAGGCTCTTGCCAGTTGGGAGGCCTTCCTTTGGAGTAATGAAATCCTCTGGTGCGATTTGTTGCCAGAGTTGGAGTCTCTCATTTTCAGGGCCGGATGTGAGAGGTTGTGTGGATTTCAGAAAGCTGCTTCGAGACTTCAATCTTGGTGTTGGGGGTATCTGATTATACAAGCAGTGGGACGGTTGGTTGATTGCCTTACGCATTTCTTCGGCGCATATGACTTTGCGTCTTATGTTCGGTGGTGCGATACCAGCCAAGGGGTATAGTTTAGAAATGGGTGTTGGTTTGAGGCAGCCTGTGACGACTCTGCATGCATCATTCAGGGCAGTATCCACTTGATTACAGTGGACTGATCGACCCCACACTGGTGCCGCATATTCTCCGGCTGAGAAACAAAGTGCTAAAGCTGAGGTACGAAGAAGGGGTGGTTGGGCTCCCCAGTGAGTGTTGGTCAGTTTGCGGATGAGGTTGTTCCTTGTTGCAACTTTCTGTTTGGTGTTGCTGCAATGACGCCTGAAGGTGAGGGTGCGATCTAGAGTGACTCCGAGGTATTTTGGATGGTCGCTATGTTCCAGTACTCTACCTTCCCACGTGACACGAAGCTTTCTGTTAGCTTCCCTGTTTCTAAGGTGGAAACAGCAGACTTGTGTCTTTGATGGGTTAGGTTTGAGATGGTTGGTTTCGTAGTAATGGGACATCTCGTTGAGTCCCTGGCTTAGGATGTCCTCAACTTCTTCAAACGTTACTGCTTGTGCTGCGAAACCTAAGTCATCCGCATATATGAAAGAGTTTGTGTCCTTAGTGGTGGGTTGGTCGTTTGTATATATATTAAATAGTATAGGAGCAAGTACACTGCCTTGTGGTAAGCCGTTCTTTTGGTTACGCCATCGGCTGGTTTTCCCCTGAAAATCCACAGCGAATCTCCTGTTATGCAGCATAGCCGCGATCATCTGCACTAGCGAGAAGTCACCTGTCATTCTGTACAATTTACTGAGGAGTGTGCTGTGCGACACTGTATCGTATGCAGCGGTTAGGTCGACGAATACCACTCCGGTCACTTTCCTTAGTTCGAACCCGTTTTCGATTCGGGGGAGCATGAAAAGAACCTCCACGCGGTGCCCCCTGGAAACGGAATCTCGGACTTCCTCTTCCGGCCAATCTTTTCAACCCAGCGACAACAAAAACTGCGCGGTAAATATTATGTACACACTTCGCGTTCTCATAATAACACGCGGTGCGTGAAATGAATAAAGCATATGAAAGATGATATTGTGTATAGATCTTGTTTATATGGGACTTTTATATGGGAAAAGAAAAGGGCTGTTTTTAGGGTTTTCTCGGCAAAAATTATAATTTTTCTCACCTTTTAAACCTTTCTTAGACCTCCACGAACATTTCAAGACCAAGATAAGATAAATCCGTTCAGCCGTTCTCGAGTTTTAGCCAGACTAACGAACAGCAATTGATTTTTATAAATATAGATTCTTTATTTAATTTTCTGTATTTAATTATCTTTTACTTTTCTTTGTTGTCCATATATTTTTATCGTCCATGTATATAGAGAGGGAGCGGAGGGCGCTGTCGGTTTGATGCAATATGTTGATTCGTAGGTTTGCACGTTGTACTAAAAACGTTAAGCTGACGCTTTTTAAAGCCTTCTGTCAATCTTTCTACACGTGCGGCCTATGAACTGACTATATTCAGAAGGTCTACAGTGCACTCTGGGTCCAGTATAACAACGCCTTCCGAATGTTGTTGGGTCTGCCGCGATACTGCAGTGCCTCAAGCATATTGACGGAGCAGCGAGTGGTTGGCTTCCATGCAATAATAAGGAAGCGTTGCGGTTCTATGTAGGCGCGCGTTTGCGGCAGTCCCAACGCAATGGTTGCTGTGTGGGCGGATAAGTGCGACTCACGGTTAGAGGGGCACTGCATGCAACTTCAAGTGGCCATCCAGAGGGGATCTGGTGCTCCACTCACCGAGTAGTACAATAATAATAATGTGATTTATGTGCACATGCCGATTTATATTTTTATTTATACTTTATTTCTATTCTGCTTAATTTAAAAAAATATATATTTACTTGGAATTATTGAATGTAAAATTTTGACTATGGCACTAGTGACTAAATATATTAATTTTCTTATTATATTATTTATTTTATATATGTTTAATTCTTATCTGTATAAGTTATGTATATAACTAAGCTCTTGTAAAATGGAACAAGTTTCTCTATATAAACAAATAATAATTAATTTATATATTATTAGCACATAGGTATGTCACATATTTATAACATATTTCAACGTAGAAGTACATAGCTAAATGATACATCACATATGCCACCTAATTATTACATAGCCAATCTACCTGGCAGAGATATATAGCTGTGTGTACAACGTTCATGTTCGCCCGCAGTATTGGGGGATTATCAGTATTCAATATAATCATCACCCCAGAGGCACTAAATTTGCTTAATTAAATTAGTGGATTTCGGTATCCAGGGGACCCTCGAGTCATGAATCCGATGAACGGGTCCCGGTGCGCATTCCGCAACCCTCGAAACCGAAATCTGGCCAAAGTTCATAGAAATCCCGAGAAAAACGGTTTTAATATCCCAACTGATGAATTAGTTCGTATGAAATGTACTTATAATAGTATGTGATACCGATTGCGCATATATATTTTATGACATTGTTGTTGCAGAATGTTTCACAGTAAATTCTTTGGCTGCTTTATAAGAAATTGACTGTTTTAAAGCCATCTAAAAGTCCATCATTTAACATCATTGAAGATAAATTAGGTTAATATTAATATTGTCTACTTTAAGAAAACTTTGTCGTGTGCTTAAGTAATGTTGATAAAATGACTTTCGTCTTCTTACTTCTAATGATTTCATTAATATTTTTCAGTCAGTGATATTCATAATATATCTTCAAAGTTATAATTTTAAATTAATTTTTATTAAAAAAGTTATTAATTAAAAATATTTATTTTTGATTCACATTTATTGTATATATATACATGTTTCGGCCTCCCTGGAGACCATCTTGAACAATGATAAAATAAAAACATGCAATGGCTTATATAGGTATGGACAAGTTATTAGTTCCTACATTAAACTAATTAATTACTTGTCCATACCTATATAAAGCACTGTCTGTTTTTATTTTATCATTATTGAAGATGGTATCCAGGGAGCCCGAAACATGTAATCAGTTAAAATAAATGTGAATCAATACTAAATATTTTAAATTTTTAAATAAAAATTAATTAAAAAGTATAATTATGCAGTATTACCAAGTATGGTCAGTTGATAACTATAATATTATATCTTAAAAGCTTAATCGAAATTTTGCGTATTATCTGAGGGAAAAATTATTTCATACATGAAATTTCAGTACAAACGTACATATCGCAATCGCACATAAAAGTGATGTTCTTTGAAACTTTCCGGGAATAAAATAATCTGATCCCGGATATGGCCCGCGCGAGAGCCTTCTCTACCGTACAGCGGGCATAACTCACGGCACAGTGGATGCCTAGTCGAGTTACAATTAGTTTCATAATGGAGCGACTGAATAACTCGCTGAAATTTGAGACAAGCGCTGAAAACCTGAAGCCGGTACGTACGGCACTTTTGGGAGCACTTGCAATTCCAACCCTGCGAAAGCCTGAGTAATTTAAAAGTAATTTTTAACATTTTTCTTTATAATTTAAAAATATATGAATGTATGTTTGTTTGTCACTTACGAATACCCATACTGCTTATCAAATCACGATGAAATTCTGTTCATCTATTTATTGCACATGATGAGTTTCTGTATTATCAAAAATATTTATAGTTTGTGTTGTTAATAATAAATATTTAATTATTTACATTGTTTTTTTACAAGGATCACGTAAGATAAGTTCACTATTAGGAGACTGCAGTTTTGACTAACTCGTAGCCTTTCACAATCCTACTCTTGTTAAGAGATAACTGAGCTGCAGCTCATTTATCCATACCCATGTAAAAAACATGGTAAATAAATATATATAATTTATAATGGATCTCAAAGTAAATGCTGAAATATTAAAAAAAAAAAAATGTTTTTAACGGATACAAATGATGGCTTTATATTATAAGCCGAATAATAAGTTTGAAAACAAGTGTCTGAGATGAATATTGTGAATAAAACACTATGAGATTTTAAAAGTCAAAATGGGGTTAAGACTTGGCTTAAAAATTGTGGAACTAGGTGGAACATGCAGTTTTTTTTTAATTTAACCGATTTTCAATGGATATCGGTTTTTTTTTTCAAAGATTTCAAAGTTTTTTTCGTATTTATTTTTAGAAGCGCGGCATTTTCAAATGCTAGACCGCAATTTGACTACTCAAAATAGTGGAAGATGATCCATTTCCCAATCTTACCATTTCCTTATCCATTCTCACGTATTTAGTTGTTAGCAACGTGTTACCAAAGTAGGCAATTCGAGACTCGCTGAAGTATACTAACTTCACAACCTTAGACTGAGGTCTATTTGACGTCAAACTGATGCACTCAGAATCACGGAAAGGCCTTCAGCAACTCTCTAACGAGTAGCTTTTAGCGTTTGTCTAGTAACGGGTCCCCATCTGGGTCTCCAAAAACAGGACGGGAAAAGGAGGGTTTTTACCAAGCGAGTTGAACCCATCTACCGATATTTTTTCATCTCTTAAACTTCATCAGAAATCAAGCCTGTGACATTCGTTTGGTGAGTAAACGCTTTATTCACTTGGCTTTAACCTTAAGTGCATGAAAAAAAAATTGTTTTGAAGAAAATTGCTGTTTTTGGGTTACAAATTGTACCAGATAAAGCTCACGTGTAATAAGTCGTCAGGTTGTAAACGAAATTTGTTCTAGCACTGAAAACGTAAAGCTTCTGGGAACACCTCCTGAAACTGTAATGTACTTTTTAAGCATTCAAAAACCGTTGAATTTTTACATTTACCATTTACTTTTATTGAACAATAAATTATATTTTATTGCACATGATTTGAGATAGAAATAATCAACTTTTCTAAGCATTATAAAGAAATTTTCTTTATTCCATATTATGCTGTCACATTATGTTCATCATACAAGTGAGTGATAATGATTTATGTCTTTCAAAATCACCTTAAAATTGCTAATGACTTAAGTAAGTCATAATAGAAAATTGATAATCAATGATACGTAGTCATTGCAGAAAAATATACATTTTAAGCATAAACATATAATACGTATAAATATTTCTTACTGAAAAATCGAAGAAAATCATGGAATGACTTATAGATGTACATTTGCCACCGTAAATGGCTTATGAACAAAACGTTTTTGTACCATTCCGAATATCGTGCATTCAAACTCAGACGAAATTGAAAAAAAAAAAAACTATTAATAAATCTTCTTCGTTTTATCAATCCGGTCGATTGGTTTGCAGCAACAGAATCTTGCATCTTGATCTCCATTCCTCTCGGTCCTCCGCAGCCCTTTTCAGCTCAGCATAAGCGCTACAATTCATGTCCTCAAATACTTGCTGCAAATACTCCCGTCTAGGGCGCCCTCTACAGTTTCTACATTCAACCATCCCCTCCACAATATCGTGAAGAAGACCATCGTGGCTCACGATATGACCAATCCAACGGGCTCGCCTCTCTGAGATGGTTCTTATTAAGTGCCTATCTTCCTTGATTATCCTGAGAGCCTCATTGTTCGTGACGTGGTCTCTCCAGGAAATTCCGAGAATTCTTCTGTACGACCACATCTCAAAGACCTCTAGTATTTTTTTATCACTTTCAGATAAGCACCATGTCTCACAGCCGTACATTAGGATGCTCCAAGCAAGTGTTTTGGCAAGTTGGTTGCGGAGCCTTCAAGTAATATTCTTTGACTCAATAATTTTCGCTTTTTTATTGAAAGCTAGCCTTGCTTGATGTATGCGACTGTTGACTTCTCTTTTTGTTCTGCCATCCCAGGTGATCGTACTTCCAAGATACACATACTCTTTTGCATCTATAATAAATAATTGAGCTTAATTATGCCCTTGATTAATGTTAATTTTATTCAAATGCAAGCTTTGACTTGCAATTGCTAATAAAAGATTATTTATTGAAATAGGTGATAAACGAAAGTTGTCCCGTAAAAATCATACATTCACAGTGAGTTCCTAAAAAAAACTATGATGACGTTGGCAAATTACTACTGAACGGAACCATTTGTCAGACGCTTCCAAGGTGTAGATAATTAGGTCCTAAGAAACGATTCAATATAACAAACAATACACGATAAATGGCGGCTAGTTACCAGTCCAAGTTTCGATCGGCGTATATTAGTTATATTGTATGACTTAAAAATAACCACACTTAGCAATATACTATCATTGTAAGGATATTTAAATGATAGATTTTTAAAGATAAAGATGCGACGATTTGCCACTTACGACGATTTGGTCTCTCCTCTTGCGGGGATTTCTTTGAGCGGCGCGTTTAAAGAACAGTAAATCACCGGCACACCTATCGACCGTCTGCACCAACCGCCATATATCTACCCCTGTCCCAGGTCTCACCTACTTGCTGCTTTGTTCTCAGATACTACAAACCATCGGCGTACTGTTTTTTTCTAATTTCAATGTATCGTCCTTATTGGGTATGTATTTTTTGTGGCTACAATAAAACAGATCATTGTGTTAGTATAATCACACAAATTTTACTTATATTCACATATCTTTACAACCCGTGAATGCGATTCTAATCTCTTTCGCGGGTTCTATTTTTAGCACTTCTGTACAGTGGCCAGAATTGTTCAGAGGAGACTCCCACTGGACTTATCAGTTACTAACTGATCATAATCTGAATGAGTGTATCATCAAGAAAACTTAACTGTCTTCCGGTGTGATTCGAGTGTGAGCCGGGTAAAGTGTAGTACGACCTTACATTCTTATACCATTTTTCAAACATCTCAGCGTACAGGTCACTGAGAACTGCGATTTCCAAAAAAACCTTGCTTTAAAGTTCTGCTAGAAGGCAGTGACGCTATCACTGCCTTCTAGCAGAGCTTTGTGGCATAAAATCGTGACGATGTCTTGCATTAGGGAAGTGTTTATAGAAATTATGAATTTGGTTTTTTAACAAATTATTGCCTTAAAAAACATATAGTGAAACTCATTTCGCACTTTTTTTTTAATTTAACTCAATAAACATTTTACAAAATTATAATACTAAGGAACTATTACATATGTTAGTTGAATGCCTTTGAGGATATTTCAATGTCAAGGAGAGCGGTCCTGAAAAGAAACAACTCAATTCAGACTACTTTCAAGTGTGGTTGCTGAAATGCTGATTCACCTTCAAAGACACTGCCGCTTTTATAGGACAAAAATACTAGATGTTACATCTTCATCTCACACTATGATTTGTTCAAATTCTACGCCATAAGCGGCTTGTGCTTGCGAGCGATATACAGAAAATTTTCTCATCCCTTTCGTGAGCTGTTCATTGGCTCGCCGTTCGAGTTTCTTTATTATGTTTAGTATGAGGCTGGAGGCTGGCTCAAATGCAAATTCGATGAACTATTGTAAATATATGATTAGTCATATCATAAAAAAAAAAAAAAAATATTGCACCCTCTATGAAAAACGCCACTGAACATTATCGTACCGTTTTCCTCTAAGAGGCGCGGCCGGTCTTTCATTTATTATTAATCGAACAATGGTGTCAAAAGATTTATATTTATCTTCGGAATTAAAAGAATTTATCCCGTTGGTGTGAGGGCGGCTCAATTTCTTATGGCATCTACTCACTCATAGGATTACCAGGCATACTTATTAAATATTAATTAAGTCCCAACTATAACAGTCTCGGACACTAAGATTGTTTATAATAAGCTTTTCATATAAAGGATCACCACACGGCTCAAATCAAGAAGAAGTTTCATAGAGTTAACAACGGAACTGGTGATACCTGAAGCCACTCTACGGCTGAACATGTGGAGAAGCGCAACTGACTGGAATACTTGAATTGCGCTGAAAGAGGACCTATCCCCTGGACATGACCAGGGGAGGAATATATGAAGGTTCCTTAACAGAATTCGGACTGGAGTATGCAAGACGAGGACACAAATGAAATCCTGGCAGTTTTACAGCGGACCGACTGAATGTGACTGCGGGGTGGAGTAGACCTGTTGCACCTACTGGAGTGTGCGCTGTATCCGAGTAGCCGCACCTAGGAAGACCTGATGATGGCCGGGAGTAACGCCATCTACGTCACCCACTTCTGGGCAGACAGGATCTGACCCTGTTGTTTCCGATACGATTATATATACATATATATATACTATGCTTTTAAGACAAAGGTGGCTATATGCTCCGTCTAGGAATCAGTTTAAATAGTAGAATATACATTATAATTACATATCTATCCTATACACGGCACCGCCGCTTATAATATTTAAATAAATAATATATAAATAATATAATAAATAATAAAATAATATAATATATTAATAATATTATTTATACATATTATCACAGATGGCGTTTTTTTATTGGAAATAAAATTACATTAAATGATCATATAATATACCAATAATTCAATTGATACCAAAATTTATTTGTTCCATTCCACAAGTTGTAAATACAATATTTAGATAAGCAATACATTTTATATTAGATGGGTTAAGGGGATTTATTTATTAATTTTCTCTGACGCATCGCAAGCTTTTCGCTATCCTTCGGCTGAAACAAAGCGCAAATAAGAGCTGCTTATAACTTTTCTTATTTTACCCAAAGGGCTGAACGGACGTCCAGACACCGAGAGGAATCTTTGCACACATGAAATTTTTTTCAGGAAAAGCTCGGGACGCGCATGAAAAAATCTCACAGATGCAATAAATAATAAAGGGACGAAAATCTCTGAGCAAGACTTTCTCGCCATTTAAATAACTTCTAAGCAAACATGGTTCTCGGGTGCGTACGTAAATCAAACAAATATTAAATGTGTTATTTGGCTGCGATACAAATTTTGTATACGAATGTGTTTTTTATTTTATGGATATTTTGACAAAGAAGGGTTTGGTTGCTTTCTTTACCTTAATAGTCTGGACATGAAAATTATCATGGTGCTTTTTAATAAGCCAATGCGCTTCTAACTGGGTTACTAACACAGATCGACTTCTTTTCCGCTTCTGTACCTCTTAATAGGCAATGGAATTTAAAGAAGTTTAATTTTACACATAATTATGAATTTACGGGCTACAATCGTACGGCTGTATATCGGATCTCTGCAAAAAATACTGGGAGAACTATGGTTTGACTTTATGAAAAACGACAAGTTGAGGGAGTAGACTAAGCAGCCTTTTATACTAAAGTGGGTCAAGAGACGTGGGTGGACCTGACTGGGACATATTTTACGAATGCCCTATGACAACATTAAATATGGCTGTTTTTTCTTCAGGCAAAGGAACTATATACATAATGTACTCCGCGGAGCTTTCATGGGATGATACGATGACCAAGGCGGCTGATGGAAATTTATGGCGGCGTCTTGTGATGTTCATATGCTCCAGTTAAAGGAGTGAACATGGAGAAATATATATTTATATAAGATTTTTTATTTATTTTTATTTTTTATGTAAACGCATACAGGAGAATAACGACAGATGGCGATAGTAATTCTGAAGTCTCATCTGTGTAATTTTATGATGTTTACCATGGTATATATGGCTAAGTGCTGCATGTGGAGTGTTGATCCGCCAACGTCATAGACTACAGCCCGAGATTCACGCATCATCCTTTATTATTACAGGAATCTACTATGAATGGGTGGTCTTCACGGGACGACTTTCGTTTACCATCAATTTTAATTAATAGGCTATGACTGACATTTTAAGGGTGATGGATCAAATTCACACCAATCGGGGTATTTTAGAGCTGAGAAATCGATTAAAAATATATATATATTTTTTTTAATCTACGTCGGGGATTGTACCCACAACCTTTTGCTTGCAAAGCAAATGCTGTACCATCGAGCTATAACCGCTGGCGAAAGTGGAGTAAAACAAGTTTCTTTCGTACTAAAATATTTAAGGATTAATATCGATAGAAAACCGATGAATACGACAACGCCATTTTGCATAAAATGCTTTATCTTCTTCTTCGTAGTATCAATCCGGTGGATTGGTTTGCAGCAACAGAATCTTGCATCTCGATCTCCATTCCTCTCGGTCCTCCGCAACCGTTTTCAGCTCAGCATAAGCGCTACAATTCATGTCCCCGAATACTTGCTGCAAATACTCCCGTCTAGGGCGCCCTCTACAGTTTATACCCTCAACCATCCCCTCCACAATATCGTGAAGGAGACCATCGTGGCGCATGATGTGACCAATCCATCGGGCTCGCCTCTCGGAGATGGTTCTTATTAGTTACCTATCTTCCTAAATGCTTTATAAATTCATTAAAATAACTATTTTTTGATTGCTCGACTTACGCCACTTTGATAATTATTGGCTCAAATAATCTTATTGATAATTAAGCAAAAACATAATAAACTCGTTAGAATTATCTAAAAAAAATGTGTATTTGACTTGCATTTTCATGACTTTTACGCTAGTTATAAGTCACATTGATTAAGCTCTGTCAATTCAATCACTATGCATACTGAACGCTAAAAATGCCGTGGAAACTGCGAGGGAATTCGACCTTTTTGCCCTTTTGGTAGAGGGTCCGATTTTGACCGCTGACTCTAAAAAAAACGCGTCCCATGAATAATGGAAGTCCTGAATAATGCGACCAAAAATTGAACTGGATCCTAAATATATTATCCAGTGGACGAAACGTCCCGTTTTCAGGATAATTGAGTTTTTGCGGCGCGCGGAATTCGAATGCCACGAAAGAATGCAACCGCGATAAGTGGCACGTAATTTACTTTTGAATTAATTAATTATGTCTTATGTACTTTTAAATATAATAATTTAAAATAACGCATTATTCACAATATGCTTAGATTAAAAGAAAATTAAAAAATGAGATTATTTAAGAGTAAAAACATGTAAAGATAAACAACCTCATCTCTTTCAAAAAGTTGTTATTCAGTTGGTGGTAGGATTAGGAGCAGATTGATAACACAGACTTTTTCAGTAGCATATTAACATATATTTACGATAAAAAATTACAAATTTAGGGCTCGAACCAGCCGCAGCATTAGGCCGAGCCTTAATACAATATGATCTTGCCGTACACAAGTGGCTACGTGCACTCGTCGGCGCTGCGGCTCTCGCTCAGTGCTCGAGTGGCGATGTGTATAACTAACACACCCGTAAGCAGATTTGTCCGAAAAAACAATATGGCGACACATAAATTATGATAAGCGAACAGAAATATGAAACGAAAGATTGTGCATCGAGGCTTTCGGTACCAGTCAAAAAGGGCTACATCATGCTGATGTCATGATATATTCATAGATGGTGACAGTTATGCAAAAATTTCATAGATTATATAACACGTACTCGTACCATATTGTGGAAGGGATGATTGAGGAAAGACACTGCAAAAGTGGCCTTAGACGGAAGTATTTGCAGCAAATGTTCGACGACATGAGTTGTAGCTCTTATGCTGAGATAAAGAGGGTTGCAAAGAATCGAGAAAAGGGGAGATCGAGATGCAAGATTTTGTTGCCACAAACCAATCCAACGGATTGATACTACGAAGAAGAATTACAAACCGTGTAGCGCTGCATGTGGTGTGTTGATCCACCAACGTCTAAATTCACACCACCCGGGGGTATATTGATACATATTTTTAATTATTTTTGAACTCTGTGGGGGATAAAACCGATGATTTTTGGTTTTGTGAGCAAACGCTTTCACTGGTTTTATTTTTTTCATTTATTATACTGGTAATCTACAAATTCGGATAATAAGCCAAAACAATATATATGTATGTATTGTTTGTACATCATGTACATATTAAATGTTGTTTAAAGCAAAATATCAAGGCCCAGGCTGACTGGTACCGAAAATCTCGACATACAATCTTACGTCTCTTATTTCTGTTCGCTTGCCACACATTTATGTATCACCATATTGGCATTTTGGACAAGTCCACTCACGGGTGTGTTAGTAATATACATCGCCACTTGGGCGAGAGTCTCATGGCCGACGAGAACGCGGAGCCAATCGTGTCCCGACCTCCGCATATTGTATTGTGGCTCGGCCGAATGCTGTGACTAGGTCGGGCCACGAGTTTGTAAAGTTTATCGTAAATATATGTCATCGTGTTTCCGAAAAGTCTGAGTTATTTCCTTTTTGAAAGAGAGGAGAATATTACAGCATATACTCGTATTTAATACGATTTATCTATTAATTTTGATACAACAACAGTTATGGATGATAAAATATGGTTTCGATTTTCATAAGTTTCTACGAATATTTTTTTTTCATTTTACATTTTGCTATACTGCTAAGAAAGCCAGGTCAAAATAAAGTTTCCAATTTTCAAAAATGTATTTGTTAAGGAAATTTTAAGTTGTGTATATGTCAGCTGCATTAAAACTAATTTAAGGTGCAGAATAGTTTTTCAACCGAATGAGGGTAAAAATAAAAAAAATATATATAAAACAAATATGCTTTAAAATTTATTCAAGACAATTTCTTTTCTATTAAAATACTTTAGAATAAAGCTTTGAAGAGTGTTTCTACATTTGCTATTGTCAGAGCTTTTATCGGTCCGGTGCATCGCGCAGTATTCTCCCAAAGCCAACAAGCGCGTCCTGTGAAACGGAGTTATTCATGTCCCTAACAGGAAAAACTGCATTCGCCGGAAGCCGCTTCAAAGAACCTGCGCTCATTGTTATGCGCGTCTCGCTCTGACCCCTCTGAGCTTTTTTCAGAAAGCTCTGGTATCGAACCCTCCTGAAAATTGTGATGTTATCGTCAGTAGAGATCACTAGCCGTCTATTTACGAGTCCAAGTGAGTTTCGATAGCTTTGCATGTTCTCGTAGATAAAACAAAGTTCAGCGAGCAGTAAGATATTTTATTTACTTATAAAAATATTAATTTTATTCAGATTGGGAGGCTTGGGAATCCTCACAAAAAAGGGGTGTTAGTTGCTTGCACTCTACGTAGATATATTCCGCGTAAGTGAGGCAAATTGGCAACTTAGAGTATCAAGTATTGAAAAGGTGGGTTCAGAAGGTCATACTCAAAGTCAAAAAGCTACTATGAGTTGGGCATGCTTATCCATCTGGCCAAGGAGTAGTGCCCATAAAAATGTTGTAATGCCTGATCTCTCAAACTGTCTTGCGACCTACGGAGTATTATTAAAATTATACGTCCCTCAGTATTTTACTAATTAATTGTTTGTATCGGGTTAAGCCACTTCTTAGTGCCAAATGGTTTAAACATCGGGAGCGTAAGGCTTCTTATCCCACCTCCTTAAGAGTCAATCAAAATCACCTTAAATATGCCACGGATACTATAGAAGCCATCATTATTCCGCGTTTCTACTTAAGGGCTCATCGGAACTATAGAAATTCCCAGGTGGAATATCGGCTGTAGGTGTCTATGGATGAGGCATAGACAGCGATAACAGACAGAAAAGATTAGCCACAATATGTTGCGACTATATGTTCCAAATGTCGAACGGATATGGGGGAAAAAATAATTTGGATATATTTTTTATTTTAATGACCGTATAAATATTTTAACACCAATTCACACTAAGAAATGTACTACATTTACTAACGAGTATATTTGAAATTTATTTTTTAATGATTTTATATGTTTCGGACCTTATCAGGTCTGAAAATTTAACTTTTTTTTTCTTTGAAATGCAAATGTTAAAGAACTCGTGCAGGAAATATTCGTTCAACAGTCAGATGCATAATTAATCTATAGAGGAAACGAAAATAGGTTATGTTGAGAACTTAAACTAATATAAAAAAACTATATCATTTACATTTCAATGCGAGTTCAAGTTTTAAAATAAATACACCCTTTAAGTAATTATATATATTAATATAGATAAAAAAAATGTTTTTGAAGTTCGAGTATATCGTATTGAAATTCTCTTAAGTCTTTAATAAAATGGTTTGTTCACTTCAATTGCTTTGTCACATGAAGCCACCAAGCTTCATACGAGCATTCCTTTTGTTAATGATATTGCAAATCAGGAATTTTATTGAGACTATACGCGCTCGGAAGCTTACTTTTTGGTGTTCCTTGATGCGGTGCTGAAATTGAAACCTGAAAACACTTACTGCGCAGACTCTCGCCTTTAAAACGGCAAAGGTTGTCGCAGTGAATGGCACCTTAAAGGTCTTTCAGAAACAAACAACCTTTTAATTAAAAATATATAAGCGTTTCACAATGAATACATGCAAAAATGAATGCTGAGTCAAGGTCTTGTAATTGTATTTCATTTTAATATCCCCTTTACTTACAGAAGAAGAAACGACTTAACGTCACCGGGATAGTTAAAAGGACACTTTGAGGACGTATAGAGAGCAGATGAACCACTTACAGACTTTTTCAGAAGCACATTGACATATATTTAATTACAGGATAAAAATTCACAAGCTTTGGTTTTCGGTTCAGGCCACGGAAATCAACGATCTATCTCGGTTGAAGGCCGAGCCGAACTGACGGCGCGCTTTGAAACACCGCAGCGCCCTTCTATATATCACCTGTTGGCCTTTTGACGAATTTTCTTGTGTCAAAACTACCAAAATGGCAACAAATACATGTTTGACAAGCGAACAAAATAAGAGACGAAAGATTGTAAATCGAGGTTTTATGCACCAGTCTCCAAGAGCTATATCATACTGATGTCAACTTGTTATTTAACAAAAGTCTAATGAAGTTGCTGGATCGACGGTTCACATGAATCGCTTGACCACTTAGTAAAAATTTAGATTTTTTCGATCGATATTTTTTTGTGAAATTCCATAATATCAGATATAAAATAAACGATTTTTTAGAATTTATTCCACATATATGTGGAATAAATTCTAAAGAATCTTTTATTTTATACCTGACTTTATAAAAACCTTTATTCACTCGTTGATACAGCTTTAATTCCTTTTTACAGGTATAAATATTAAAACAAATACTTATACCATGGACAAACTCCCATCCGCACATTTTTAAAAATATAATTCTTTATTTAATTCGTAAGTATATGCGAAAAAAAGTATTGTCCATGTCTTTTTTCAACATTAAAAAATTAACAAATTTACAATTATTAAAAAAAATAACATTTCTATACGACACGTTTTGCCTATTCTATATATATATATATACATTCTCTAAGAAGACGCATTCAAGAATGTGAATATTATAATGATATTCTTGTTAATGTATTTTATTATTTATATCAAATACTATCAATCCATAATAACATCGATTTAAATACAACGTAAATACATATTATATATATTTATTAATCTCACATTATATACACACATTATCACTCACACCTTGCATTTTATAAAATCGTCCACTTTTCAACAAATTTGCTTGAAAATGATCTCAGACCAAGATCTATTAATCGAATAAACATATGGGAGATGAAAAGTCATGGTTCGTGAGCGTTTAAGGTAGGACGTTGCGTCTCAAAAGCTGGTTATGTTTCTTTTTAAATCGCTGCATCATTGTGTTTGCGCGCTTAATGAAAGTGGTGTTGCCACAATATATATGAAAAATACTTCAGCTTATAAAAAACATAAAAAATCTATAAAGAAATCCAATATTAAATATAAATTTATATTTTTCTTTTTGATAATTGGTTGGTAACCTCATCCTTCTACGGCGTAGACCAAGTGTCAACAGTTCTGCAGGCTGTCTGGGTATGAATTTTCTATGAAAACATTCTACTTCCTGACTGAAACCACTGAACGTTAACTAACTCGTTCCCGCGGCACGTTTCCAGAAACGTCATCATAAAGCATACCTTTCAGTCAAGTTTTGAAAACAGCTGTTGTGTAAAAAAAGTTCACGGAGCATTCTGTTGTACAAAACAACTAATGGGTCTTATTTAAAGTGAATAAAATTTTTGGTCGCAAAATAATATTATTCAACTGAAACTGAAATTTAATTTTAATTTCAAAGTTGAATATTGTGTTTTACTGAAATTATATATTTAACATTAAATGTGTTATTTTTTCATTTAATATGTACATTTATATGCATTGAAATAAAAGGTGGGATTTTTATAAATTTGCAATATGAACGTGACATTCTATTAATTACTAAAGAATATATATTTTTTTTTTTCTTAATTTGAAACATTCCTGTATAGTTAATTTAAAAATGGCATCAACGTTCAAAGACGTCTAATTCCATTTTACTTATTACATAGCTCTGCACTCCAAAACTCTTATTTTATTTTAAATCGATTTCTAAGCTCTACCCCCGGTTGCTATGAATTTGATCCTTCACCCAAAATGCTAGTCACAGCCTATTAATCAAAATTGGTAGTAGACAAAAGTCATCTCGTGAATACCAATCATTCATAGTAAATTCCTGTAATAATTAAGGATGCTGCGTGAATCTCGGGCTGTAGTCTATGAGGTTGGCGGATCAACACTCCACATACAGCGCTTAGTCATATGCACCCATGGTAAGCGTAATAGAATTCCACAGATAAAAATCTAGAACTACTATAACCATCTGTCGGTATTCTCCTGTATGTGTTATATAAAAAAAATCTTGCAAAGGGTGGATGCGGGCTTGAGAAAGAAAAAACAATTTTTTGATGTCGAGAAAATATTGTTACAAAATATAGACTGAAAGAATATCAGACTATATTAAAATGTCTAGAACACATCCGCTATTGAATCGGATGTATTGTAGCCCGTCTCAAGAGATTTATATTGCTTATTATAGTTCATTTTAAAATCTTAAGAACATTATTCTTTTATTTTTATTCTATTCTGAAATTATACTAAAAAAAAATTGACAACGGTGATTTTTAAGGGTGAATTATAAAATATTCTATACACATATTTTTACTCATTATACAACGTAATCAAATAATTTGAATCTTTATCTTGTTTTTGACAACCTTCTAGTTGAGAGTTAAAATACTTGAACGTATGGAATTTGTTGTATTTAAAGCATTCGGATGCCAATCAGATTTTTAAAGCACATCTTATGTTTTGCTTAACGCTTATACATACAAATAAGAAATCTATGACGCTTGCAATGTTACATAAGGCTGCATAAGAAGATCGATCTACCAACGTCAAGTACAATAGCCCGAAATTCACTCACGATCCATCTATTAAAGGAATTCACTATGAAGGAGAGGTGTTCACGAGACGACTTTTATTTCCCACCATTTTTAATTAATATGTTATCACTGAAATTTAACAGGTGAGGGATCGCATTTACACAAAAAAAGAATAATCATTGTGCTTAGAAATTTATGATGAAATTTTTTTTTTGTCCTCGTTTAGGAACAAACTTCGGTTGCGTATGTAAACACAGTTAGTCATGCCCGTTGGATCAGCTTTACTTAACCAAAGATACGTCATAATTAACAAGCTTTAACTCATACATGTTTTGAACTTGCTTCATTTTGATAGTCTATCGAGAACCAAGATTCCAATATGCATAAATAATTGTATGGTTATGCTTACCTTTTGCTTAATTTTTCCTTTTTTTTCAGGTGTGCATTTCAGTCGCCCCTGAAAATAAGGCCACCCTAACACTTTGCAGTTTGCAATCATCGTTTATCATCGCATTCGGTGGGCGAAGAAAAAAATAAATCATACCAAGCCCCGGCGATAAATTCGGAAACAAAAAAAAACGCCCGGAGCCACTTGTCATTGATGTATTTGAATAAGATTTTCGCTGAAAGCTCATAGCGTATTCCCGGCACATGCATCTGCAACATAGTCGTAACCAATACTGAGTATAAACAGCTTAAAGAGACCAGGGTTAAGTGTTTTTAGTGTATGACATGCAAAAAAGCGCAACTGCTTAATAATTCTAGGCATTATTAGCAGTTGAAACTTTTTCTTACCTATGTTACACCAAAGGCCATCCATGAACTAATCCTCAATCGGTTGCATTATTTTGGCGCTTTTAGTCGGTCGCAACGAGCCTCTTTTATGTAAGCACATACTAGAGAGTACCAACAGATGATGTAGGTAATTCTGAAGTCTTATATGTGGAATTCTATGACGCTTACCATGGTGCATATGGCTAAGCCCTATATATGGAGTGTTGATCCGCCAATGTCATAGAATACAGCCCGAGATTCACACATCATCCTTTATCATTACAGGAATTTACTATGAATGGGTGGTCTTCACGGGACGACTATCTTCTACCATCAATTTGAATTAAGAAGCTATGACTGGCATTTTACGGGTGAGGGATCAAATTCACACCACCTGGGGGTATTTTAGAGCTCAGAAGCCGATTAAGAATCCTTTTTTTTAAATGTCTATCGGGGATTGAACCCACGACCTTACGCTTGTAAAGCGAATGCTTTGACCATTGAGCTATACCAGCCGGCAGACATACAACTTAAAATTACTATAATTAACTTCATAGTTATTACTTAAATATACATATACTATACATAAAATTCTTTTTTCAACGCGTCAATCCAAGCACAAAAATAACGGCAGAAGCGGGATGCGAACCGCGGACCTTGGAAACCAACATATGCCCAGGTGTTCATACCGCTCGGCGAATCACGCCATTACTGTGCCCAGACTGACTGCGGTGAAACTAGTATTTATAGCATTGTTAGCATCGTACGACAGATGTCGCCATAGTATATATTCAAAGTATGTATATTTTTATTATTATTCTATCAGTCTTCATTTATTCACAAGCTTAATATTATTACTTTCCGGCAGTCTAACTTCATAGTTCTTTTGCACATCCACTTGTCATTACCAAAGACAAGAGCTACCGAATAGGTGGGATCAGAATGATGCAATGAGACTAGAAGCTACAAAGAGCTTGGATGCGCTAATCCATCTGGCCAAGAAGTGTTGCTTATAATACATATCGTCTGATCTGTCAGATCGTATTCGACTTAAGGAAGGTTAAAGAGGCACACCAAAAGCCACAATAAACATTTTTTTATATTTATTTTTTATTTAACAAATTTAAAGATAACGACAAATACATATTTAATGAAAACATTTATCTGTTTTTCTTTATTTTTTAGATTCGCTTACCACGCCACTTTAAGATGAATCTTGTATGTGGCGAGGGCTTCATCTATGATATTACATATACAAGTTTACACAAATTTACACAATACAGTTTGGTTTATATCGTAACAATAATTTTAAAACGTCGACCAATCTCAATTTGACTATTAGTAAGATACATTATATTTAATATTACATTTATTATACATATGTGCATATACATTACCTCCATATTAAAATAAGAGAAAAAAAAAGATAAAGATATTTGGCGAATCTGTATTACAGTATCCACTTATAACAACATAACACAAATACAGATAAAGATATATAGAATATTTCTGGAACACTCATACTTCGATAATATTATAAACTTGTTCATTTTTCATTTCTTGTGAAACGTTTACAAATCATAACAAAATTTTGGTAGTCGCTGCCAGGGATATAACACTCTTTTTACTTCTAGACCTCCGGGTGGCGACTGGGACTATGGAAGTGAGTCACTGCGACAAACACTTATAGTGGCCACTTAGCGAACTATGGCACTCCACACGACAGGACTTGATAAAACTAACGAAATGGCGCCTGTATGCGCCATGTCTTGTATTACTTAAATCTACAACTTAGACTATCATTTTTATATATGCGTGTCCGCGAGAAAAATAAGAGACGAAATTTTGTGTTGTATATCGAGGGTTTTTGGCACCAACCTGCAAGGAGTATAAAGAGTTGATATCGATTACTTGAAATCATATTGCAGCAACGCTTATGTCTTACTTTAAGCATCGAACCATCTTACATTCCACATAGCTCGTTTAAGTATTCCTTGAGAAGAGAATTTTATATTGCTACGCCTCTTTTCAGAATGTAACGGATATGGATCTCTCCCCCCTTCTCGTGTAGTGTCGATTTTTCCGGCCCCGCCAAAGGAAAATGAAAACAAATTGATTCCAACTACCGCTAACGCGCCAAAGCTCCGAGCGAGAAATTCGAATTTGGATTCCGAAAGCTCGCAGAACTTTTTTAATAACGATTTTTCACAATTGATTTATTAATATTAATTCGTATGGATTTTTTCAGACAGCCTGCGTGGAATCTTAAAGTCCCGCTCAAGACACTACAGAAAAACTATTTTTTTAATAATAGTATACTTGTTAAAATACATTTATAATATTTTAACAAGTTTAATGATAAACTAAAACTTTTTATTAACACCAACAATACCTATGCTGGCAGGTTTGAAGTGAATAAAACGACGTGGAGATATACCTGCGGTGTATATATTTAAGTAAATGATTTATATGGAAACAGTTTTGGTAGAGATAATTCCAGAATTTGTTAAACTAACCATTTATGAGATTAACACAATGCATCAGAGATTTTAACCTTTTGGTTTTACGTAGCAAATTCAACCAATGACTCGCAGCGATCAACAGTCGTTGATCCATCTATGTTTTGGACTAAGACCAATCATGATGTGTAAAGTTAAATCGGTGAATATTCGGTTTCGAAACACGAATTCTATTTATATAATTTTATTCAATAAACAACCTTCAGAACAGTCTGCGACCTTAAATATCAACTCGGTGTCGAGAAACAATATCTAAGGAGTAATAAATTATTTAAATCGCTTTCCATTTGTATGTTTCTTTATATATATATATATATAAATGTTTCTCTGAAAGCTCAGACACATAAAAACGACCTTTGTTATTGAAAACATAAAAAATCTTTGTTTTAAATATATCATTCAACAATGAAAGATAATATGTTATGTCAAATGCGAATAAAAAAACTTTTTTTTAAACAAATATTATAAAATATATATTTATAACTTCTTATATAGCCTTTTAGGTTTTCACGGCCAGATTTGATATTGTGGCTTTTGGGCTTAGTCGTGTGTGGCGAATTTCTTTTTAACAATATTTCGACCTTTATTGGAGGGGTCTTCTTCAGGATTGATGATTTAGTTGTGAGTTGGTGTCTGAATATCTTATATAACGAGCGTCACCGTTATCTCCATGGCAACTACATATTCAATTTTCGAGAATCGTATACGGTAGGTATGTTCTAAGAATTGTACCTCCACGAATGTCATGTCGGACTATGGTCGTCCTTGCTTAGTAAGTGTAATAATATATATTTTGTTATACTTATTACTGTTGAATTGTTTTTGGTGGATTTTAAAAATGTATTCAAATATTTATATATCATTTAATATCTGTACCAATATTGAATATTATATTTATAATATGGAACATGTAAATATCTCGACTAAGTGTGCAAAGAAAATGGGCTCAGGTCAGCGCTGAATAATGAAACGGATAATGGTGCAAAAGTTCGCAGTTCGAATCTCAGCATCAGCCGTTTATTTTTCTCTGATTTATTGTTGTATATAATTAAAATATGTAATGTTTGTATAATAAACACAGATGCAAAAGTACTTCATTATAGACATGCTCTCTGAATAAATCGAAAAAAAAAACATAAAATGTATACATATAAAATAACCGTCGTAGATCTTGCAGGCAGTTTTTATATGGGATAAAGCGAGGAAAATTCGATGATATTACTTTGTTGAGGTAATTTGTGATGACCAAATGCTTCAAATAAGGAGCAGATTACAAAATAATAACATCTATTTTTTTTTATACATGCAGTGTTAATTTAACTCTGTGTTCCGGAACCGAGATCGCGGTCCCGAAATTGCAGCGTCAGCTTAATGGTGACGCCGGAATACCAAGGTTCCGGCACTGAGGATAAGTTCAAAGACCGGAGTTGAATTGGCACTGATTTATTTTATAACATATCCCTTTTTATATCTTAGTGTACAACATTAGTGGGCATTCTGTATTTTATAAAATTAATGTTAATAAATTGATTTCATGCACCGCAAATTCCTAGTTACCTATTGTTTTGGACCTTGATCCCTTCAACTTACATAGAGTGGCAGAATATTGTGATGGTGAATGTACTGTTTTGTACCCGACTGTATGAATTTACAAATTCAAGCTCAGATAGAGAATTTGATTATTATTTGTTAATTAATATTTCAAAGACTTTTGGATATTTTATACAAAATAATTATAATATGTTCAAATAACGTTTTGAACACTCTTAAACACTTTTATTTCACGTTTAAAGAAGACACAATCTTCAAGTACTATCGCATGTATTGGTTAAACTTACTTTGAGACAATAAAAAAATATATACTCGTATACAATGTAATCAAGGACTAAGAGACGTACAAAAAACTGTGACATTGAATCATGCTTTCAAGGATATTTAGATTTCTGAAAAAACCTTTCGTTGTATAGCCTACAGGCTATTTTCTAAAATTTTTAGATTTTTTCTCGAGGATAAGCTTATGTGTGCAAGGTCAATGAAAAAACCTGTAATAAAGTGAAATGGTAAGACCTTGTAGGAGAGATGTTTTTTAAAACAAAGCCTCCGAATAATGATGTGATATTCTATCAAATTAACACAAACCTTATTTATTTCACTTTATTAACGAGTGTAACGTAATAGTATGTTTTTTAAAAATCTTTTGATACATTTTTATTATTTATTTAATGCATTTTTTTTAACAAAATGCTTACAATCTGAAATTTAAAAATAGTAATATTATATTATTTCTTTTCCATACCCTCTTTCTTAAATTGACTCCTTTGTGTCCATTCACAATTGTCAAATATATCTCACACTTGCTTAGCATCTTTTCACGGTTAATGAAATGTTCCGGAACTGAGATGGCGGTCCCGAAATTACAGCATCAGCTTATATGGTGATGCCAGAATACCAAGTATCCAGTACTGAGAATAAGACCAAAGATTGGAGATGAGATGATACTAATTTATTTGATACTAGTCCCCTTTTTATTCCCTAATTTACAACATGAGTAAGCTGTTATAAATGTAATATTAATACATTGAATGTTATATACTGCACATTCCTCGATATAGCTTTTTGACCTTGATCCTTTCAACCCATATAGAGTGGCAGATTATTGAGATGGTCCATGCTCCGATCGATGCGTAAGCATTCCTTATTAATATTAATATTACAAATACATAGAATTTTGTATTCCGCAAATTTCTCGATACTTGTTTTTTTGACCTTGATCTCTGACTGTATGAATTGACAGATTCCATCTAAGATGAGAGTTGATTACAACAATTACTTTGGAGGTTGGATACAAATGGTTTTGCTTAAAATAACGTTTTGAACGAGTGTTGACCGGGAACTGGCATATTTTAAAACTTCTTAAGCATAGAAAGCTTAAATAAAAGGCAGCTTTAGTATTTAATCATCGCAACTATCTCACTTGGAACGCGGCTCTGGTTCGATTAGAGAAATTATAGCAGCATTGATAAAGTCAGAAGCTTCGCTGATTGTGAACCAAATGTTATTGATAAGGTTTGCAAGCCCCAATGGTCAAATGGCGAAATGGTCAAGACCTCAGAAGAGCGTCAGGTTATTTATCCCGAAAAATATCTTCGAAAAATTTGACTGAAAATCACTGAAAATACTCTGATACTACAACGTACCGTCTTATCAAGTTTTCGGACTCCTTACCTGAAAATTCTCGGGAACCATATATGTTCCCAGGTGAACATTCGAGTTCGAAGATGTCTTGGGATAAGGCATCGATAACGACAACTGACAAAACTGATTGGCAATATTTTTTGGTGACCTTAACGGTTTTTATAGTTGGAATATAATAAGAGTATCGATATTGATGTGTATTTTTTTTATTTCACATATTTAAATATCAATTTTCTTCGTTGTATCAATCCGATGGATTGGCTTGCAGCAACCAAATCTTGCATCTCGATCTCAATTGATCGATTTTCTGCGATCCTTTTTTTTTTTTTTGGGGCTTTAGGCCCCCGGGCCGGTCGCCTTGTACTTGCGCTCCTCGGGAGCTCTTACCAAGGCATTATTTTCAGAGTACATTCTCGTTAAACAAGCAACGGGTTTTGGTGAGCAACACCACACATGGGTGTAAAAGTTAGTAGTTCAGACGTTAAAATTTGGTCTTTTAGACTTCTTCGCCGATTTCTGCGATCCTCTTTAACTCAGCATAAGAGCTAGAGCTCATGTCCTCGAAGACTTGCTACAAATACTAGGGCGCCCTCTGCAGTTTCTACCCTCAACCATCCCTTCCAAAATGTCGTGAAGAAGACCATCGTGGTTCATGATGTGACAAGTCTCAGAGAGGCAAGCCCGACCCATCGGGCTTGCCTCTCTGAGATGGTTTTTACTAGGTACCTATCTTCCTTGATTATACTGAGAACCTCATTATTCGTGACGTGGTCTCTCCAGAAAATTTCGATAATTCTTCTGAACAGAAGAAATATCAATAAAATGTATTATACTTCAAACGTGTATTATATTTTTTTACATAAATGTGTATTATTTTCAGATTTTCATGTTATTTTTTAGGATTTCAGTGATGCGTTTGATTTGAAAACGTTATTCAGAGTGCGAGACTCAAAGCCTTTTCAGGATTCAGGAATGCTTAATGGAAAAGGCTCACCGCTGAATTATAATAAATAAAATAAATTGCGTTACGAAAAAGGATAGAAATAAATGTCATTTTCCAACCGTTTTTCATTTTTTTTTCATAACACAAAACGTTTCAAGCTCGTTAGATAGAAAAAATGTGAATTTGAAAACATGAATTTTATATATATTTATCCTTCTAAAACATATTTTTAAGTACATGTTATATTTTTTGGGGACTAGTTTTTAAGTTTCAGATTTTATAAATAAATACATTTTTCAATAAATTATACAACTCATAATAATTTAAAATACTTAATATTGATATCAGCATGATATAAGCCCTTGCTGACTGGTACGGAAAACCTCGATATACAATCTTTTGTCACTTATTTCTGTTCGCTTATCGTACATGTTTGTGTCGCCATATTGGCATTTTAGTATATATATATATATATATATATATATATATATATATATATATACATATATAATATATACATGCATGGTAAGCGTAATAGAATTCTACAGATGAGACTTCAAGAATTACTATCACCATCTCTTGGTATTCTCCTGTATGTGCTTACAAAATAAAAAATAAAAAACAAAAATTATATACAACCAAGATACGAGCACACAAAACACACACACACACACACACACACACACACACTCACACACAAACACTCACACACACGTACATGCAAGTATGAAATTTAAATTGGTATCGCGTATTGCGCGGGTGTATTAGTTTCTTAATTTGCTAATATTCCCCGACACTCCATGGTTCCAAAATTTGCACAACTTTGCATATTGGCGTGCACATTGCGAAATGGCTGCGCAGTTCTCGCCGCGGTTTGTGATTGCAAGGATCGAGAATATGCTTTCTGCTTCGGACGCGTTAACTCCAACAAGCTTTGAAATCTAAATAGGTACTATCCAGATACAATGTTCAAGCAAAAGTTATCCCAAACGGAGCTTTATTTAAAATATATGAATTAATGCCTTTAACTTATGTTTTACTTTTTTTGTTGTAAAAAATAAAATAAATTAATATTTTCAATGTTTTGAGCATTCACTTTGAGATCCATAATAAATTATAAATATTTATTGAATGAGATAAAGCCAGCGTTTTATACAGATAATAAACTAGGATACCACCTCATAAATAACAAAGATACTAATGATAAACGCAATAATTCTGGAATATATAAATTAAATTGCGAAGATTGTGAATCTTCTTATATTGGTAGAACGTCAAGAAATTTTAATATTAGAATTAAAGAACATTTAAGGTGCCTAAAAAGCACTAATTTTTCTGAATTCGCAAACCACCTTATAGAAAATAATCATTCGGTCAACTTAGAAAAAGGATTAAACATATTACACGTAGAAAATAAAACCGTTAAATTAAATAATTTAGAATATTTAGAAATTTATAATGCCATTAATAAGAAAGAAGATATAATTAATAACCAACTAAATACTTTAATTAATTCACCAATTTTAAAATTGTTTCCGTTAAATAAATAAGTAAGTATAAAAATTATATATACTACATATAATAATAATATTAATATTAATAAAAAAATAAATAAATAAAAATAAAAATTAAAAATAAATAAAAATAAATTTATACCTAAGCCACTTTTATGTATTTATCTCTTCCTTCATCCTTGCAACACTACCTATCTCCCTCTCCTTTCCTGATAGACACAACCCCACCCCCTCCCCTACAAAAATAGGTTACACCACTTATAAGTACAACGCAGCTCAGTTATCTCTTAACTAGAGAAGGATTGAGAAAGACTACGAGTTAGTCGAAACTGCAGTCTCCTAATAGAGAACTTTTGTGACGTGATCCACGTGAAAACAAGGTAAATAAATAAATATTTATAAAATAAATTAAGTTCATGTCTATTAGGTTGAGTCGTTTTGAACGAAATGTTTTCAAATAATTACAATATGCTTTTGTGACTTTTTTTATGTAATCGCATGTAGGATGGCACAGTCGGTGCACTCTATGACGCTCAGCCAGGGAGGCTGGACGCTGCAATCGGGAAACGTGTGTTATGTTCGTGTTTGTGTGTGGGTTGAGGAGATTTCATTTGTAAATTTATCTGTTTCTTGAAGAGATCCAGATTGCAGAAAGAAGGAAACACAGACGCTGGTAGAGCATTCCAAAGCTTACCGGTGGCATTAAGAAAGGAAACTGCCAGTTCTTGGCCGACATACATTAATCATGTATGGATGTTCGGCAAGTGTAAGACGAGTTTGTCGGTTGTGGGTGGGTGCAGGAGTAATTAGTTCTTTAAGTTCCGAAAAGAAGACTTTTGGATTTAGCAGTATGTGTCGTTTTTTTTATTTGTATATTCTTGTACAAATTGACATCAGTATTATATAGTCCTTGCTGACTGGTGCCGGAAACCTCGACATACAATCTTTCGTCTCTTATTTCTGTAAGACATGCATGTGTCGCCATATTGGCATTTTGGTCTAGTCACGGAGATAGTCACTTGTCGCGCTGTGCGACATCCCATCACGGGCGCGCGAGTCGTGTGCCGACCGTCGGCGAGATCGCATTGTTAAGTCCCAATCGATCGAGGCGAAAGAAACGTCGTGTTACGATCGATGAGGGAAACCAAGTTTATCGTAAATATAACTCCAGCGTCTGCCGATATTTTTGCTGAATGAATTGATGCTGATATCCTCCTCTTCCATTTAGGACATCGGTTTACTGGATGAAGGATGCAGGATCAGGTTCACATTATAAACAACTTGTTTCTGTTTCACAATACATGTTTATTGTCACAAACGTCGCCCGCCACAGCGAACGCACAGGACGCGCGCACTGTGACGGGCGCGAGTCAAACTTCAACTGCCAGCCCACGGCGCGATCTCACATCTCCACGGTACCAACTGCCAATATGACAGTCCTACCAACCGGCAATAGGCCAACTGTCATAACAATTATTTTGGCGTATGCAAACACCGCTTAACATTCGATGTAGGTGTCACGCAAGCGAACCAAAATAATAGACAAAAGATCGCTTATTGAGGCTTTACGGCATCGGCCTTAAGGAGCTATATCAGGCTGATATCAATGCATATAAAATTTTATGTTCAATTGTAGGTGTGTATTTCATTACTGTTATATGTATAGTTCCCGACGGCTTTGCAAGACTTCGTAAGCCTAGAGGCTTAAAAAAGACAGTTTTATCTTATGCTCTCCTGCGGCATCTATCTTCTCATATGCTTTTAACGCCGACAGAAGTTTTGAATACTGCTTTGTCTGCTCTCTCATATCGTAAGGTCCTCAGAAAGTCTCTTTAATGAACCATAAATGTTCCCAGGTAAAACTTTGTATAATGCATAGACTAACAGAACTGAGTGTCGACAATTTGTTGTGATGATATATTTTAGATATGGCACTGAAATGGCTTGAAAACTATATTTTTATTAAGCGTCTCTGTCTAGACTCTTAACATCCGTCGCGTAAGGGGATGATGAGGAGCAGGTTAGCTAAACAAAGACTATTTAAGAAGCACATTGACATATATTTACGATAAAACTTTACAAATTTATGACTCGACCAAGTCACAGCATTAGGCCGAGCCACAATACAATATGCTTTCCTCGACGGGCGGAACACGAGCTGTCGCACCGGCGCCATAAGCGGTGGTCTATATAATTAGTCCCAATATGGCAGACACATAAATGTACGACAAGCGAACAGAAAGAAGAGACACAAGATTGTATATCGAGGCTCTCAGTACCAGTCAGAACGGGCTACATCATGCTGATGTCACTCTTTATGAGTGAAGAGTGATACTATTTTCATAACATTACGTGGCTCAAAAGTCACAAATGTACACATTAGTTAGTATGATACCTCATAGTATACTCCCAGGTTCAAAATCCATCTGACTTTGCATAGTTTAGGTTAGGTTCCCAGCCCAGCTGCCTATAGTGAGAATTGACAATACTGCTTCAGTCGCATTAATTCAGGCTTCCTCTCTAAGCTAAGGATTACGAAGCCAAGGAGGTTTCAATGTTATTTCACAAGCTTCGTAGCACCACAATAACAATACAAGCTCAAGTAAGTGAATGAATTTATTTTTCTTTTTATATTAGGTCGATAGAAGGTAAGCCTTACGTTATAGTATACTATAGAATTATTATAGTCTAAGCACTGCATGTGGAGTGTTAATCTGACAACGTGATAGACTACAGCCCGACAATTACGCAGCATGCTTACCATTACGGGAATTTAATATAAATGGGTGCTCGTCACGGGACGACTTTCGTCTACCACCAATTTCAATTGATAGGCTATGACTGGCATTTTACGGTGAAAGGTCAAATTTACAGAAATCAGGGGTTTTTTAGAGGTCAAAAATCGATTTTAGTAAAAAATAAATATCTATAAAATAATAATCTCCATCAGGGATCGAACCTACGACCTTCGGCTTGCAAATCAAACGCTTTGACTATCAAGCCATACCCGCCGCCTGAATGCAAATGATAAGTATATATACAACATTAAAAATGATCATACAAAATCACTTTTTAAACATTTATTTCAACAAAGAAAAGCTCGTTAAAATTAAAATGTGTTTTTGTACTAAGTAAAATGCGTAAAATCTACGCTTTACTTTTTCCGAGCTTTCGAAAATGCATTTCCATTCGTCTGAAAGCTCCGCTCGAGAGCTCCGAAGCGTCGCAGCCTTCTGCCTCAGCGTTTTAATTAAATTTGCATACAAAGTGCAACTGAGAAATGCATATTATGTTGCCTAATATAAAACGTGGGACCAGCTAAGTAATACTGGCTGGGAACGCTCTTATAGTTATCCGATCCGCACTTGTGGCATTAAACGAGGTGGTGAGAAAATCACACTTTTACAGTGGCCAAAGAAAAACCATTCTCAACACAATGCTGGTGTTATTGAAAAAAATATATAACAACCACTAACAAAGCAAATACAATTATGGCTATACGTTTTGATTATAGTATGTTTGTATTGTTATAAGTCTAATAATTATCATTTGGATTATTTTCTATTTTTATCATTTTTATTTGGATACAATAATAATACAAATAATAATATCATTTGAGACATTATCAAAAATTAAATAGGTTTATCAGTAACACAGGTAAATGACTGGTTGTTTAATGTCCGTGTACGATTAACAAGAAGTTGTGTTCACCCATTCAGTCTATGGTTCGGATCGAGACCCGAGTGGTACTTACTAAATAAATAGACTGTCGGTAGCTAATAATAATAATAATAATAAAGTTTGTATTCCAGCAGGATTGGGTGGGTTGTGCAATACCCAATCTGCCATATTTTTAAATACATAGCATTGAACAAAGTTTTAATTAATGAAGATAAAATAAAAATTAAAATAAAATAAAATAAAATAATAATAAAGCTTGTGAATAACTGTTGACTGATTGAATCTTAATAAAATAATTATATACATACTCCGAATATATACTACAGAGACATCTATCGTTATATGATGTTAACAATGGTATAAATACAAGATTCGCGGATCTGTCTAGGCAGAGAATGATCGTGTGGACAACACGGTGTATAAAAAGGAGCCAAGGTGCAATGATCGAGGTTCGAATCCCGCGTCTGCCGATATTTTTTCTAAATGAATTGATGCGTAGAATTTGATGTAGAATTGTATGTTTGTATTTATTTTCACCCCCTTAACTGGAACATATGGAATTTATAAACTGCTGACATAAAGCTCTCTCAGTCGCCATTAGCTTCGCATCATCCCACGTAAGGTTTTCTTCCCTCCACTCTAGTTATAGTTTCCAAACAACTTCTAGGGCTTAGAAAAATAAGCTTTTGCTTATACTTTCAAGTGGTATCTTTTTATATTCTCATGTCCAAGCCAGGTCCATCGAGTACATTCAATTTATAGTTTAAAACGGCTTCCAAAATAGCCAGGGGCTTGAAGAAAAAGCAGCTGTAGTTTATTCTCTCCTTAGACATTCTCAGTACATATCGCAATCAGGTCTACTGCTTAAGGCTGCCTTGTCTGCTGGTTCACCTCGTCATTTCTCACAAAGTAAAACCATCGTTCTTCTAGTATTCTACTCAGGCATCTATTCTTAAGCCCTATTACATAACAAACGGCTGCATTGTTTCTTGGTGAGATGCTTTAGGCGCTGTATTTTATTTTACACATACAGATGAATACCAACAGATGGTGATAGTAATTCTGAAGTCTCATCTGTGGAATTCTATGATGCTTACCATGGTGCATATGGCTAAGCGCTGCATGTGGTTGTTGATCCGCCAACGTCATAGAATACAGCCCGAGATTCACGCATCATCCTTATTATAGCAGGCATTTACTATGAATGGGTGGTCTTCACGGGACGACTTTCGTCTACACCATTTTTTTAAATTGATAGGCTATGACTGTCATTTTACGGGTGAGGTATCAAGTTCACACCAACCAAGGGTATTATATAGCTCAGAAATTTATTAAAATCCTTCTTTTTTTAAATCTCTGTCGGGGATCAAACCCAAAACCTTTGGCTTGCAAAGCAAACGCTTTGACCATTGAGCTTTAACCGCCGGCCATTTAGCCGGCACTATGAGTGTGTGTCATACTACAGTCAGTTGATAGACAAAAGTTTGACTGGCTTTAAAATTTACTTCAAATGCCGCAGATAAGCATGAACGACAGCTGTCATTTCTTTAATAAAAATTTGCGCTCCTAGGCCGGCGGAAACTGTACATAAAAGCTTTCATAAGAAAAAGCGAAGACAGTGGGCTGTAAAAGAGTTTTGTGACGGCAATTTGTGATGTCTAGCTGCTTCATTAAGGTAACGGATAAAGAATGATAGCTCATGATGTACTCTTATCGATATTATGTTTGAACAAATATATAATAAAGCTCATTAACCTTTAAACGCCCAGTGGTCCCATACGAGACCGCAAATTTACATCGTTCAATACTAGGTCAATGTTTGTAATGTTTCGTCGCACAATAGATTCTTCCATGAACTTACTTTAATACTATTATTACAAATTAATGTAATCCGATTGTGAAATGAACCATAAGCACTCCTGTATGGGACCGTAGGGCATTGAACAACGCAAATTTGCGGTCCCGTAAGGAAACCACTGGGTGTTTAAATGAAGATATTAAAAAAAAGACATATCAACGCTATTCGTTATTTGATATGATCATGAAGATACTACATGATTTTTTCTTTGGCGTAAGTTAAAAGCTACATGTATAGAAACGTTGCTTAATATTTCTCAGAAATTGTATGAGCTTTTGAACATTTTCGTTAACAATTATCTCGCAAATACACGAAATAATCTCCGGCGAGCATCCAAGTATTCCACAAACAATGATCAGCCAAAGAGGTAGCCAGATCTTGCGAGCATTATACAATAATTTACATGCTAAATGCCACGAGTGTGTGAGGAGCAAGTGAGAAACATTAAGAAGCTAGAGCAAAACTGTTTGATTGTTGGAATAATATTTTATTTTTAGAGAAAAAAAAATGTTCTGAACCTAAGCGCTTATGGTCATTGACATCAGCATGATGTAGTCTTTGCTTACTGTTACCCAAAACCTCGACAAACAATCTTTCGTCTTATATTTTTGTAGTTCGCCACACCTTTTTGTAGATGGCGACATTGGCACTATATATAGTACATAGTTTTGCCACCAGGCGGCGCTGCTTGCAGCACGCATGCCGCGGGAAGTGTGAAGACGGTAGTCAGTGAGTTCCGAGCCATAAGCGTGACAACGTTAGCGTTGTGGCCAGCGGTATGTTTCCGCTTGGCCCAAAGCTTGTAATGTTTTTAAGTGAATAGAATCAGTGTGCTTCTACAAGAAAGTCTTTGTCTACTGCCCTGATTCTCATCCTGCCCCTCGCAACGTAATAACGCCACTCTCTTGTTTTGAGAGAGGAATTTGATAAATTTATGCTTTTAGTGATGTATCTTCTTCATTATGTTTTCATAAAATTCAACTGGTCTTCTTAAATGTATTGCATTTTGTTTGCAATTTTGGCACTGGCGTTATGCAAATACATACGCTGAAATATGATCGCAATATGCTGATAAAGTTCTGCTATTTATATTCGTTAAATCAATGTTTTTTTTTTTAAGTAACTTTGTTTTAAAATTATTTCGATCGATATTTCTTGGTGAAATTCCATAATATCAGATATAAATAAAAGATTTTTAGAATTTACCCCACAATGTATCTTTTTAACGACATGTTTCAGCCAGGTCGAGCGGCCATTTTCAAGTCAGTTAGTAAAGTGAGTGTAGGCTGTATAACTAAACTATATAAAGTAAAGACTGAGTGAAAGGGTGAACATGAATTATGTGATGGGTATATGTGTTACGGAAATCATTAATGTATAAGGTAATTCGTTGATGTCACAACAAAATATGTACAATTACAAAGGCCATTAAAAAACAGTAAGCATTTACATCAAAATGCACCTAAGTGAGAATTAAGGTAATTCAATAATCAGCGCCACAAGTGACGATCATCGTAACTAGTCCAAAATAATATAAAATAAGGAAAGATTAAGTAATTTAAGTTTATTTACGACCAGATATATTCATATATGACTATGTAAAATTTATGGTTACAATTTTTTTCATAATTAAAATAAGTAGTTTTGAAACTTTTAGAGTGCCCACAGTACAAATATTGACGCCAATATTGCTAGGAGTACACGAGCCACTTTAGATGCCAACCACATACATATAGTCCATATTAACTGTGCATCTAAAGTCGGTCTTCAGATAGTATTGTTCTCTACAACTATTGCATATCGCTATTATAGCCCTGCAGTGACCATATTACTGCCATATGTAAATTGTCTAAGCGAACTGGGTGTTTCGAAAAATATATAAAATCATATCATATTCAAACATATTTTACTGTCACTCCGTTAAAAAAAAAAAAAAACCTTATCACCTTATTGTCCCGATACTGGCTTGTGTGACAATTTTTTGTTTTCCTAACTGAAGAGAACTGACAAGAAAGCCCTGAAAGTCCATGTAAAACATCCTAAAGTATGTTACAACGTTCCTTTGAGACATTCTCATCGAATAATATTTTAAAGTGCCTTCCATTAGTGGCAGAAAAGTCTGGAAGGCACTCTAAAACATGCAACTATAACAATTTTATTTTGTAATGGGCGTATGCATGTGTGTGTACTCTGTATGTTTCAGATATGGAACATATTTTAATATAAACGCATCTTAGATAATATCAAAAGATGGTAATAGTAATAAAGAAATCTAATTTGTGGATTCAGATAACGTTGACCATGCAAAATACGTTTTTTTTTTTAAATCGATAAAAAAATATAAAGATTCGGGTTGTACCCTACAAGTTTCATACAAGGTCAGATTATACGTCTGACAAATAGTTGAAAAACGTAGGAGCCTATTCCATGTCAGCCTCGTTAACCGCGCGTGTAGCCCCGACGATTTCCTTGATAAATGTAAAATAAAAAGCTAAATACGGCTTAGCGCTGCATGTAGAGTGTTGATCTATCAACGTCATAGATTACAGCTTAATTCAAAGATTATCCATTTTTCACAGGACCTTACTATGAATGGATGGTGTAAATGAAACGGGGAAAACATTTTTACCTCTACGTCATGTCCACAGGCTATGAGAAATAAGTTTTTTTGACATATTTAATTTTTTTTATTTTTAACGACATATTTAACAAAATTCGCAAGGGAGTTAATATAAAAATACTCGTATAAATATAGTTATATACTGAACAAGCAACAAAATAGAAAAGTATGTATGTTGATGCTTAGAGAATATATAAAATATTTACTTTTGTTAGTCTTTTTCATTGTCACAAACTATTTGTGTAAAATGTATAAAATACCCGCACGTTACGTTTCATTACTTATCTTTCAGCGTTTTTCAGCGTCGATGATTTCATCGTCCTGAAACACATCGTGCGCTTCCCGAACAGGGTGTTTTCCATCGAAAGAAGCAGACTGCTTGGTTTATTTGCAGATATAGACGGGAATTGGAAACATTTGCTTGCGACATTGCTCCCTATCGCAGCAAGTGTCGCCTTATCTGCTATGGCGACCAAGGGTTCTGAAACAGTTGTTTTCACTTTCAGTTTAAAATAATAAAAAATAAAAAAATACTTATGAGTGAAAGAAATTGCTTGAATGTTAAAATTATTCATACAATTTACAACAAGAGCCATCTGGAATTTACCCGCCCACTCTCGTATCATACTGGAGGACAATTAGGTATTCTTGATGTTGTGTTTATACAGTCCATTGGGTGTCCCCTCAGAACATTTTTTCTGTTGCACCTAAGTGCTCCATAGAGAAACCCCATTAATGGGTTAAAAATATGAAGACTAAAGATTAATTCTCTCATATTAAATAATTTTATTTATTACCCACAAAGTCTCCATGCCGTAAAGCCGAGGGATTTTCCTTGTATTGCATCGAAAAGACCCTTAATAAAGAAAGAAGAACAGATAGTCTCAGAGAAAGTGTTCTGAGGTCAGGAAAGACACACCACAGGAGCAAATAGGATTGGAGACCAAATTAAATTAGCTTATTCTGTCATTTTAAATACTATGCCCAATCATAAAGCAAGCGCCATCTATAAAATAATTCTAATGATGCAATATAATTCTCTTTTAAAAGCAAGCTCCATCAACATCCTTGGAGTATCAATCTGGAATAATTTCAATACAAAGCCGGTCTCGCTTCCAAAAAACTAGGTGTATTATATAGATCACGTCGGTATTTCAACGATATACAACTTCTTCTTCTATATAAAGAAAAAAAATCCAACCTATCCTTGAATACGGCAGTCGCCTTTGGATTGGAGCCCATTAATACCTTCTAAACTTAATTGACTCAGTTCGAAGAAGAGCAATTCGCTTGATAAACAATGACACTCTTGCGTCTAACCTGCAATCAATCAATGGAACACAGGCGTAAGATTGGTTCACTTAGTCTTTCCACCGTTATTACCACGGTCGCAGCTCTTTGGAAATTAAAGAACTAATTCCCCCTACACCCACCCACAACAGACAAACTCATCTTACACTTACCGAACATCTATACAGGTTAATGTCCCGCATGCGATTACATAAAAAAAAAAAGTTTTTTTTTTTCAGTAAGTGGAGCAAGTAGCATCGAGCCTTCGCTGAGTAATGCACATTGCCTTGATAAATGTTCTTGCTATTTTTATTTAATTTAATAATGAGATAAAATTCAAATATATGATGACATTTTCTGTGACATTGTGTGCGTGTATCAATTGCTTAATAAAAGTATTTTACAACTGTTGTGATGGTTACATTTTTTAAAAATCAATACACATAAAAACACCTAACAAACACCAAGGTCATTGGTGGATTCTATGACTTTGGACCAGATCAATTGAAGAGTTACAGTACAGATTTATTTAATAATTGGTTTGGTTGTTTGAGAGACCTATTGTACGGTCCGCCAAGGGAGCCTAGCACCGCAACCATTGGGCGATATCTTCATCTCGAGTGCCATATACCATTTGTCTCGAAGAACAAACATTGGCGAGGGAGGGAGTATCATGCCATCGAGGATTGTCTTCAGTACCAACACCACAGCAACAGCACAGGACCGCTGAAAAACTATTTAAAGTAAAATGAGTATTATTAATTTTTCTTTACCATATCCGCTCCACCTAGAGACCGCAAATTTCGTTTTGCAGTTCTGCAAGCTCATATTGTTTATGTCTTGCCCCGAAAAACCTGTATCCTGGAAGTCCACAAGGAAACATAAATGGTTCCCGGAAGCCTCCAAGGCAAGAGCCCACGAACTTGCATTATCTGCGGCTATAGTACCTAAGAAATATTGTTAAATTATTATTTTTCGAAGATAACGGATGATAAGCATGACTTTGTAAATTTTTCAGTACAAAGGTTATTGCCATTTCGTACACTCATACAAATCTACAATATGCATCATCTTTGCATGACACTTCTCTCATTAATATCGGAGAAAAAGAAAATGCGGAGGCTGGAACAGAATCATTGATAATAACATGGTATATATTTTCAATTGAGGGAAGAGAAGAAATTCGCCACACATGGTTATGTGTGGCGAATTTCTGATATTTCGACCATCGATGCAGGTGTCAGAATTGTTAATTTGTGGTCATAAATCCACAAGGTCACAAATCAGATTCTTCAAAATCACATTTCGAGAAACGCATTCAATGAGTGTGAAACTGTAATTAGTACAATTGTTCTTCAATACAAAATACGTTTTTGCAAGCTGACAAAGCACTCATTTAGTGTATTTTTTAACTTACCTTTACTTAAATTAGCTTAAAAAAAAATCTTCTTCGTAGTATTAATCCGGTGGATTGGTTTGCAGCAACAGAATCTTGCATCTCGATCTCCATTCCTCTCGGTCCTCCGAAACCCTTTTCAGATCAGCATAAGCGCTACAATTAATGTCCTCGAATACTTGCTGCAAATACTCCCGTCTAGGGCGCCCTCTACAGTTTCTACCCTCAACCATCCCCTCCACAATATCGTGAAGGAAACCATCGTGGCGCATGATGTGACCAATCCATCGGGCTCGCCTCTCTGAGATGGTTCTTATTAGTTGCCTATCTTCCTTGATTATTCTGAGAACCTCATTGTTCGTGACGTGGTCTCTCCAGGAAATTCCAAGAATTCTTCTGTACGACCACATCTCAAAGGCCTCTAGTGTTTTTTTATCACTTTCAGATAAGCACCATGTCTCACAGCCTTACATTAAGATGCTCCAAACAAGTGTTTTGGCAAGTTGCTTGCGGAGCCCTAATGTAATATTCTTTGACTCAAGAATTTTGGTTTTTTATTGAAATCTAGCCTTGCTTGATGTATTCGACTGTTGACTTCTCTTTTTGTTCTGCCATCCCAGGTGATTGTACTTCCAAGGTATACAAATTCTTTTGCATCTTTTAGGGGTACTCCTAGCATTGATATGTTAATTTTCTGCTGCTCATTGAGGCTTACTCTCATGACTTTGGTTTTTGTGCTGTTTATCTTCATATTGTAGTTGTAATTAAATATGTTTTCCAAAAAAAAATATCGAGTTAATAAATAATTGATAATTGTGTTTATGTGACTCGAAAGTTAATTGCAAAATTATTTTGAATGCGGCCCTGAAAACTTCAATATAAAACCAGATCCTTCCCAATATGCACACATTCAAACACTATAAACTATAAAACAAACATTCACACACATGGACACAGTGGCATTCATTTAGACAATCTTATATATATATAAACGTTTGTAAATGTTATATAAGTAACGACATTTATTGGCGATGTATACAATATAAATCTGCATAAATAACTTTTTAGGTTTTCACGGCCAGATTTGATATTGTGGCTTTTGGGTTGAGCCTGTGTGGCGAATTTCTTCTCTCCGATATTTAGCCCGCCATTGCAGGGGTCTTCTTCAGGGTTGATGACTTTGTTGTTAGTTGATGTCAGGAGGTAAATTAGCCGTCAGCCTAACGTACCTCCCCGAGCGTCATGTCGGGTAATCGTGTACTGTGGATATGTTCTAAGAAGAGTACCTCTACGAACGTCATGTCGTACTGTGGTTGTCTTTTCTTGTATGTCTATGCTTTTGAGTATGTGCTAGAGGCGGAAGTCATGCTGTTTTGAGAATCAAGCCGTCATCCCTGTTGATGTTGATGGGATGTCTTTTGATTTCAATGGCTTCCCTTACTAGGCGTGCATGTTTTCCTTGCGTTCGAGCCACGATTTCGGGTTCGAATGAAAACTTATGTCCCGTGTCAGCCAGATGCTCTGCCAGTGCTGACGCCATTGGGTGGCCTAGTCTGCATGATCTCTCATGTTCACTTACTCTTTTCGCAATGGTTGTGATGTTTGTCCGATGTATACCGTGGGGCAAGCTTTACACTGTAATTTGTAAATTCTATCGCTCTCTCAAAGAAACTTGTCCTTGACCGGTCTGAGACAGTCCCGGATCTTTGACGACGCATTGTGTATAGTCTTTATTCCAAAGCATTGTAAGACCCTGGCGACTTTCTCAGTTGTACCTTGCGTGTATGGCAGAAAGGCTTTGGGTTTCCCCGTCTCTCTACCTCCCGACACCATTTCACAACAAAGTCATCAACCCTGAAGAAGACCCCTGCAATGGCGGTCGAAATATTGGAAAGAAGAAATTCGCCACACACGGCTAAACCCAAAAGCCACAATATCAAATCTGCATAATTGTACGTCTTCATCAGCATATTTGTCGATGAAACATTTTATGTTAGCGTGGACTCAGTACTGTGGTATGTTGGAAGCAGACAGAAGCCAATAAAGCATAAGAATCTTCAAAACCTTGGAAAATGTCATAAAAAAGTTTAAATAGTGGATAAATATCATCATTATTCTACGTTCATTTCCCTAACTGGACCTATATTACGCTAGAGAGCCTTTCCTTACATAAAAGTTATATTGGGCAATGCCACAGAACGTGTTCAGCGTCCTGCAAGGAGCTACCACATGGGCACTCTGGACTATCAACGTAGCTACACTTTAAGAGTTTAGCCTTAAAATTGCCGTGACCAGTCGTATAGTCGTCATAAGTTGTCAGCACTGAGGTCCGTCAGCCAGCACAGTCTTCACATCGATCCCATGTCAGCTCTGCCTCCCGTAGCTTCACCGAGTTTATTTTATGCATAGTTATATATATGCGAGCGTTCGCGGCAGTCCCAACGCAATAGTAGCTGTGCGGGTGAATATGTGGGACTCACGGTCGGAGAAGCACTGGATGCGCCTTCACGTGGCCATCCAGAGGGGATCCGGTGCTCCACTCACTGAGAAGTACAATAACAATAATGCGGTGTATGTGAACATGCCGTTTATATTTGAATTTAAAAGTATATAATCTTTCTATTCTGTCTAACTTTTTTTTTCTGTTTTTGCTTGGATTTATTGTATGTAAAATTTAGATTATTGCAATAGTGGCTAAATAAATAAATCTTATTATTATTATAATTCCTTTTAGGCAAGCCCGACGGCTTAAAGAAAAAGCAGCCTTAGTTAATGTTTTCCTTCCGTAGTGCATGTCCTTACTAGGTCTACCTCAAATTTCTTTTTATATATTCATAAGCTACATTTTGTTTTTAATTTACTTACAATGGATCTATTTGCTACTTTTCTGGTACTTCTTGTCCTTGTGAAGCAGAAATACGTTTTTTATAATATTCTTCCATTCATATCTGTGACATTTTTAGAGAAAATGATCACCATAGCCGGCAGGTCTAGCTCAATATGTCAAGGCGTTTGCTTTGAAAGCCAAAGTCCGTGGGTTCAATCCCCGACGGAGATGGCTTTTGTTGAGATTATACAGTTATGAATTCAGTTTGAGTCACGCTTCTTGTTATGCCTAAAAGCAATATTTGCGAAGAATGCACACCTATCTCTGTGTGTGTGTGTGTTTGTACAGGTGCATAATAAAAACATGCACCTACATTTATTATGCACAAAGCGCAGCAGCGGAAGTTGCGGCCCCGCCCCCACCCATTTCCGGATCCGCGTTTGGCGCCAAAGAACAGCGCGAAAAATTTGGCGCGAAAAAATTGGCGCAAAAAAAACGGCGTGAAAATTCTTGTTTATTTCATTGCGGTCTTACTGTACGTACGTTTAAGCTCGTGGGTAATTATTTATTTGCGTCTTGAGCTGGAATTTT
Organism: Glossosoma conforme; assembly: GCA_022606575.1. Taxonomy (NCBI): domain Eukaryota; kingdom Metazoa; phylum Arthropoda; class Insecta; order Trichoptera; family Glossosomatidae; genus Glossosoma; species Glossosoma conforme. Next base: position 1,041,975 of record JAGTXR010000027.1, read on the forward strand.
TCAACAAAAAGGAATGTTAATTTAGATCTCACTGTTCTATGAATTCAGTAGTTGTAGAAGAGCTTTTGCTTGAAGTATATTATACTTATATTAACATGGTAAATAGCTCTTAGACTATTTGTTTTGAAAATATCTGAACCTATTTTATCATTTTTATAGTTCAGAGGATACTTATTGGAAAACTAGAATAAACCTTTTTGTTACTATTTGTTTTGGTGAACACCCATGCATAGCAGAATATCAAGTTTACATTATAGCCAGCGGGAATAGCCCAACGATCAAAGCGTTTGCTTTGTAACCCAAAAGTCATGGGTTCGATCCCAGACGGAGATTATAAAAAAGATTTTTTTTCGGTTGGTTTGAATTAGATCCCTCACCCGTAAAATGCCTCTCATATTATACGGCTTTATAACTTTTTGGTGTGATGTTAAGATTCACAGACGTAAATACTAACATCCTCCTATCTTTAAAAGGTTGTTTATCAGTCGCGCGGCGGCAGGACGGGGAACAGATTAATAACACATAGTCATTTTTCAGAAGCACAGCGACATATATTCTCAATAAAGACTTGGTTTCCTGATCGATCGAAACATGGCGTTACTTCCGCCTCGACTAACTACGTGCGGCGCCGTGGTCGGTCACACAGCGCCATATTAGCAATCTATGTAACTAGTCCATAATGCTAATATAAAGACGAAACATTATATATCGAGGTTTTCGGTACCAGTCAGTAAGAGCTATATCAAACTGATGTCAATACAATGCAGGTGCTGTATAGATGGCACTTTTTTATTTCACAAACAATGAAAAAAGGCTTAAAAACCAAAAAAGTCTCCAACCATATGATATATATATATAAATATTAAGTCTTTATACAAACTTGTCACAAAAACAGACGTGTTATATTTTAAAGTAATATATAGACTGCCATCACTTACCATGGCTTCAAAAGCTCCATTTTCTCGCAAAGTAAGAGAGTTGAGAAAAAGCTGACACAACTGTCGCTGCATCTTTTCACTGAAGCCAGCTAGAACATTCTAGAAAAGCTTGGAATTTGCATCAAATGAGTTTGAAATAGTCCTTGGCTGTCTTGGACACGCTCTTGTCAGCGAGGCGAGTTTCATCCTTCACGATAAAACAACTCCATGCCCGCATGCGAAATTTGTTTGCCAATGTCTGACACACACTAGAGCTTTGCGTATTACGGAATATTATTACGGTCCAAGAAAACTCGAGTCTCGCGGCTTTATTAACCCTCACCTTACTGTACTACAATAAACCGAGAGCTCTGATGATATTTATTTTTTGAAAAAATTAGAATATGTCATTTAACAACTTTAAAAAATTTAATATTAATAAATATTGCTTTAATTGACTATGACTTAAGTTGAAATGAATATTTTTTTTTGTAATGTATATGAAAGAGAAAAAAAAAACCAGCCGCTATGGTGTAGCAAACAAATTCAGCGCAAAAATTGACCCGTGCGCAGCCGAGTTCATACTGACGAATCAAATCGCGCTGCATTACACGGGCACGTGATTCTATCCCCAGCTATTTAATAAATTATTTATTTTCATCACTAAATGGATAATATACATTTTTATAATTTTATTTTATTTGATTCTTAATAATATGACTGAGATGCTGAGGTGGGCAGGCGGTGTGACCAGAGTGTGCAGAGTTCGAAATGAGCATATTCGGGATTCATTTCGGGTTACCCCTCATTACCTGAAAAGGTAAGGGAAAACCGCCCAAGATGGTATAGGCATGTGACACGGAGAGATGAACACCACATGGTGAAGAAAGCCCTCAGCATACACACGCTGAGGAGAAGACTTGGAAGACCAGGGGCAACCTGGACTGCAACTGTAGACAAGGATCTCAAAACTCAGAGTTTGACCGAGAACGTAGCACAAGACAGGCTGACATGGCGAATGTGTACAAGGAGAGTCATCCAACGATGATGCGAAATGGCGAGGTTAAAAAGCAAGAAAAAGAGGGACTTTATAATAGTATGGAGAAATATAAAAATTGTGAGCTCAGTATAAATTATATTTTACGTGGAAATTTTCATTATTAGAGTCGAGTTTTTGTAAATTCTGATATCAGCTTGATATATCTCTTTTAAAGTAACGATCTTTGGTCTCTTATTTTCGTTCGCTCGCCAGACATGCACATTGCACATCTTATAATTTTAGTTTTAATTATGTATAAAATTACACGGCGTTTGCATACGCCATTTTATTTTTTATGACAGTTGCTCGATTTCATATTTGTTCAACTGTCATAATTAATTTGTGTTTTAGCCGCGGTTATCTTTTCAGCGCTACATGTTATAATGTCGCGGCTGTCGTCAGTTGAGTTTCGTTTGACCGAGGCGGATGTAACGTCATGTTACGGTCGGACGGGGAAACCAAGTATTTATCGAAAATAAATGCGAATTGTGCTTCGAAAACAACTTCTTTGCTTCGCGACCTGCTCCTAAATTCTTCCTCCACGTAGCCACGTGATAAGCCCGTGACTTGTAGCCTTTTTTTAAAGAAGGGGGATAGCAATATATATCATCGGAAAGCAAGGGTTAAGCTCATCAGAAGATTTTTACTGTATTGTCATATTCTGCGTCACTTGCAGAGCAAGAGACGTATGAATACTTTATCAGAAGCTTGATTTACGACAAGCTTTTGATGTCTGCGGGTGAATTGTTTAATCAAGTTTTTGATAAGAGATTTTTCTTTTGAAATTGCATTTTTTATTGCCGTCGAGATTGAGAGTCTTGCGAGAGTTGATGCAAAAATATGCAAGAAAATTCAAATCACAATCTTGATGAAATATTTATGATTTTGACACGTTAACACTTGACGCTGTAAAATATTTCATCATGTATATTTTAAACAAAAATATTAATTTTTATCGCTTAATTTATGTGAAAAATGTAATTTACTTACCTAACCTATTGATACTTATCGTCACCATCGATCGTTTATCGAAAACCCTCCCTGTCCCGTCTTGTTTTCGGAGACCCAGATGAGGACCCGTTACCGGACGTACACAAAAAGCTACTTGTTAGATTGGCTAAGGCCTTCCTATGATTCTAGGTGAATCAGTAAGATGTCAAACAGACCTCAGTATAAGGCTGCAAAATAAGAATACTACAGCGAGTCTCGAATTGCCTTCTTTGGTAACACGTTGCTAACTACCAAATACCTGGGAATGGATAAGGAAATGGTAAGGTTAGGAAATCCCGCAGTTAGGAGTCATTACTTGTGAAACGATCGGTATCGTACCTGCTAACCAATTACCAATAAAAGAACCGGTTGGTTTTGGGTGTGGCCACGGGTGACAGGACAGTTTACGTAGCGCCAATCAAGGATGAGTGAGATATCATTCTCCAAATGGCACCGCCTACTCTCTACTACGTTTGTGAGAGGGTCGTGGCAAAGACTCTATGCATCAGCATTAACGGGAGCTATTGTTTTAAATTCAATTCTTACATTTTGTGTTTAAGTTTTAAGTAAATAAATAATAACACTCCACGTAGCCTTAATCAATTACCCATTGGTATCACTATATTATAAGATATATCATATTTTATTGATTATTTTCTGTTTAAAAATACATAAACAAATAAAAAGCATTAACAGGTGTTCTGCACTGCAAAATTGAAACTCAAAAAAAAGTGAACATAGTCTTGCCTAAAATTAACGTTGGCGTAGTTGTTGACTTCGAAAATACGTTACATTCTTTCACGGCGTGGATTTTAAGCTTAAGCTTACTTTGCATTAAGCAAACCCCAACTGCTGCACTCGACCACCTAAGCCTTAAAAAAGTTTCACGAAAATTCATTCGGAGCTTTTTTTGTTGCCCGGCTAATAGGGTTGTTGCGGCTTGCGAAATAATTTCAGTGCAACTCTATTCAGAGCGATTTTTCGCATTTTTTTCGTGCACAAAACGAGCTTCGCAGTTTATGTTTTTCTCGTTATGGGAAGCCTAAGCTTATTGTATAGAGATTATCCAGTATGTGGATACAGCCAGCCGTTAAACTTAAATTCTCTTTATTAAAGATTATTCTACATGTGAATGTAAGTTTTCAAATTTTTCCATTGTTCCTTTCCATTATTCAGCGTTGACTCCTGGCTTTTTTCTCTGCACATTAAGTCGAGATATAAACACGTACCATATTATTAATATATTATTCAATATTGTTACATATATCAAATGATTTTTAAATATATGAATACATTTTTAAAATCCACCAAAAACCATTCAACAGTAATAAGTAATATAATATTTATTTATTTATTTACAGAATCGAAATTACATTTTTTTTACAAATATTTAGAAAAATAAGTATACATAACTTTACAATAAATAGACAAGATAATAAAAAATAAAAATAACACAAAAGAATAAGAAGATGACACGCGTCAAAGATCACAGAGATCAAGGAGAACAATACCATCGACAAAACAGGAAAAGGATGTATAATAAAACTTTTTAACATTAAGGTTATCAACTGAAAATTAAAAATATTTTTGTACAAATTAAAAAAATATATTAGTTTTAATTCACATTTACTTTAAACGATTTCGTGTTTTGGCCTCCCTGGAGACCATATTCAATAATGATTAAATTGAAAACTGGCAGTGGGTTATAAAGGTATGTATAAGTATTAGTTTTTACGTAAGTGCAAACAAATTTACAGATTGTATAGGTGTTTTTACCAGCACACGTGTAAAATGACCACGCCAAGTGACCAACCGACAAGGCACACGTGGGTGGAATTCCTCATATCCTTCAGAGCTTATTACAATTTCTAAGAGTCAGTTATAAATTTAAAAAATCTGTAATAAAAATTTATCAGATTGTTAGACTCTCTCTTATTTGATGTTTGCGCCGTTTACACTTAAATGTTTTATGGTATTAACTGGAAGTAATAAATATAATTTAAGGACTGAATTTTTCTGCACATTACAGTACCATGGAAAAAGTCGTCAAAAATAAAAATGTGAAATCTTAACTTACTAGTTGCGAGTACAAGTTGCGAATTAAATAGGCTTATTAGCCTATTTAATTTGAAAATTGTATACATTACACATTATAAAAAATATTTCAAACATCCAGACACGTAATAAATTAATTCTACAAATGTGCGACATATCCGATGTACATTTTTTAGACGTCGCGCCGTAATCTCGCGTTAAAAAACAACATATCTGATGGAAACTTTCAAAGTTTATTGTTTTTTTTTAATTTATGACCGGCACGCTCCGCGCAACAACTTTTAAAGCTCGTTCCCGGCATAAAGCTTTTGATTCAAATACTGAATACAAAATTTCTCGGCCGAAAAATGCCGACGCCATTGTTGAAAGTTGGCCGAGCTTTTTATGTTCGCACGTGCGGCGGGAAGCGACACGTGTTTTGAGCGTGATGTATCACTGTGACGAGACAGACATGATTGTCACAGGATAATATGACCTCCCGCAGACTTTTCGCTAATGTTTAAAAGCTCTAGGAGAGCTTTTCATGAGGCGTCATATGCGGCATTACAAAATCAAACAATTACTGTTCCTATTAATTAAATTTACATATACTATACACAAAATTCTTTTTTCAACGCGTCAATCCAAGCACAAAAATAACGGCAGAAGCGGGATGCGAACCGCGGACCATGGAAACCAACCATGCACAGGTATTCATACCGCTCGGCGAACTGCGCCATTGCTATGCCTAGACTGACTTGCGTTGAAACTAGTATTTATATCATTGTTATCATCGTACGATAGATGTCGCTATAGTATATATTCAAAGTATGTATATTTTTATTATTATTCTATCAGTCTTCATTTATTCACAAGCTTAATATATACCTGGGCATAGTTGGTTTCCAAGGTCCGCGGTTCGCATCTAGCTTCTGCCGTTGTTTTTGTGCTTGGATTGACACGTTGGAAAAAGAACTTTATGTATAGTATATGTATATTTAAGTAATATAACTATTGTATTTGACCGTACTTTGTAATAAACAATCCTTTGACAATTTAAAAGCATTTTTGTGCGTATGTTTATGTACACGAGCCCGAATTCGGGAACAAATAGTAAGAAATTTTCCCAACGCACCGTATGTCTCTTGATGGTCATTCCATTACGCAAGCGTCCCCTTTTACGTTGCGTAAACTTTGCCTGGCTTAAGCCAGTTTGCGTTGGATAGGTTAGGCAGAGCTTAGAGTAAAATATTGCCAAGGCGTTTGCAAATAAGGACTCAGCAACTCTAACAAATACGGAATAATGTCGCAGAAGGACGTGAACGTTCGCTGTTAGCCGGTTAGTCTTGTTGAGGTGAAGATACTAGGCATTGTGTACCCAGCCTTGGATTATCTACGGTAGAATAAATTGAGCAAATCATAGTAGATCATTTAACTCACACGAACCCGAAAATATAAATTTTGGACTTTTTTCTTTATTCCAGACCGTCAATAAGTTGATACTAGCTTACAGCCGTATGCAGATAAGGTGAATTAAAAGTGGGTATAGATTAGTAATTAAAGCGTTTGCTTTACAACCCGACGATCGTGTCTTCGATCCATGACGAAGATAAAAAAATGTGCTTAATCGATTCATAAGCTCTAATATTACACCCGGCTGGTGTGAATTCGATACCCGTAAAATGCAAGAGAAAACCTATTTATTAAAGTATCTGTTGAATGGAAGTCGTCCCGTGGTGAATCAATACTCCATATGCCAGTGCTTAGCCATGGTAAGCGTCATAGATGAGATTTCAACATTACCATCACATATCTGTTAGTTTTCTCCTGTGTGTGTTTACATAAAAAAATAACACAACACCAGTATGCAAGAATATTCCTTCAGGTAAGAAACTTAATACACGTATGCATAGATATTTCATAAGGTCACCAATTTAATACCCGTATACATAGACATCCCTTCAATCAATAAACCTACATTAACTTCTCTGCTTTAGATTGATTAAAGTGATGAAACCTCAGGCATCTACTCACCTCAAATCTTAAGAAACGTTTCCGCTTACAGGTGTAAGCAGTTTGCCTTAATCAGCTCGTCTGCCATACTGGATAGAATTCGTGAGATTGATGAAGCGTTTATAACTAAAAAGATTGTTAATTTTCAATGAAACTGTTCAAATACGCACAGTTTGTATGAAACTAATCCTTTGTTCGTAGAATACCTGTTGACATCCTCCTATCTAAGTAAGTTATGGAATTGCTTGGTGGCAGGATGAGGAGCAGATGAACAACACACAGACTTTTACAGAAGCACATATATTTTCACGATAAACTTTACTTACTTCCGGCCCTAGCGGAATAGCATGCTGGGCTGGCCATAATACGACCTAGTCGCGGTTGCCACACAACTAACGCCGCGGTCGGTTACACCCAGCGCTGCAAGTGGCAATCTATATAACTAGTCCTCCTAACGGCATTACAAAATGACAAAACATGTGTGTCCGATGAGCAAACGAAAATTAGACACGAAAAATTGAGTATTGAAGTTTTCGGTACCAGCCAGCAAGGGCTATATCATGCTGATGTCACTGTTATTTAGCTGAAATTAAAATAAGGCTACAAAAGTTATTCCTTGAACATTAATAATTCATTTAGAGTCTCGTTAAAATGAACTCCTTGTGAATACTGTGTTATAAATTAGAATTATTTAATGTCCTTATTCATGCAGACTTTGAGGCTACCAAAAAATACACGAATTTAAGAATTTACTCGCATTTTTCATGAGAGATAATTATTAATAAGAGTGTCCCGCTAGATCAGCGGTCGGGGAACTTTTTTAACCATTACCCCAAAATATTTTTGCGTAAGTCGATATTACCCCTTCCATTTTGAAAAGAAGACAATCAATGTATATTTAAATAAACATTATTTATTGAATTAATTTACACGGAAAATAACAAAAAAGTTACATGAAAATAGTAGGTTTTATGAAATAGCCAACTAGAAAAATTTCCTTATTACCCCAAAAACATATTTTTACCTCATTTGGGGTCATTTACCCCGGTTCCCCGACCGCTGCACTAGATTAATACATTGTAAGCTGTTCATAATCTTAGTGAAAGCATCACCAAGGAGATTTAATTGTCTTCCGGCGCGATGCGAGTAATGTCTACTCGATATAACAGAACCTAACGTTTCATATATTTAAAAATAAAATCATTGAAAATACCTATAAATTAAAATAGGTCTGGGGCTAGAATGTGTTAAAGTAATCTCGATGAATTATATTTAGGGCTATTGTTCGCGTGACAACTGTTCTGTGAGCAAAACTCCATCTGACTTATTAGGAACGTCCATCAGTTTCAAGACTACAAACACTATTACATACACCTTGTAATTAAAATAGAAATCTAGTATAATCGTCAAACAGCAAGTATGTAATTTTTATACTACGTGGTGTATTTCTCAACTATTTTTTTTTTTTTTTATGTTAGCACATTCAAGTGAATACCAACAGATGGTGATAGTAATTCTGGAGTCTCTTTGAACTGATGATGACATGTTCAATATTTAGTACACACATACGACTACAAAACTCTTACTCATCATCTTTTATGACATCTCATCAATGTCAAAGAAAAATGAACACTAAATGCTAGAAATTCAACCACGAACCCTTGCAACAATGTAGATTTTTCCGGTGTTCGTGATTCGAATCCCAGCCTCTTCCGTCTATGCTTGAATATTGGTATATAATTCAAAACGAGGATATTCGAAGAAGTATAGACAACATTATTACAGGAACTTACTATGAATGGTAAGTCATTACGGGACGACTTTCGTCTACCACCAATTTTAATTAATAGGCTATTACTAGCATTTTACGGGTGCGGGGTCAAATTCACAGCAACCAAAGGTATTTTAAAGCTCATAAACTGATTATTATTTTATTTTATTAACCTCCGTCGGGGATTGAAACAACGATCTTTGGCTTGCGAAACAAACGTTTTGACCATTGAGCTTTACAGTAGTTATACTATTAACATTGTCATCGGGGTCTTCATTAAGTCACCAAATTTAAACTTATTTACACGCAGACAAAGCTTGGAAAGGTGACTGCTTACTGCGTGTAGTTTGAAAGGTTGATCTACCTCTCAAAATGAAATAGTTCAAACATCAATAGCAAAGCTAATCGACAATCACATTAAAAATTTAACTTTATATATCTCAGATTATTACACCTGCTGTCACTTTGCATCCCCAGTTTCCCAGCTTGGAGGTCGTCAGGAACCATATAACGGGCACTATCAGGACCACAAACATTGTTTAAATTTCAGCCGCCTAGATTTCTTTTGCGCATTTTTCAAAGAAAAATGGTAAAGTATGTCGTATTTTATCGTTGCTAGTGTTCATCTTTGACGCGCGCTCAAACAGAACTGAGTCAACCAATCACAAAAGTGTTGAATTTTTTTTATTTAATATAAAATTTCGTCTTTCTTACGTCATCAAGTAAAACCCGTTTAGATTTTTAGGAGATTTTGTAAACGAAAAGAGGTAGGAGGAAATTAAGAGGCTTAGGAAAAACTATGTTTAATAGTACCTTACAGAACAGGTGACTATACGTTCCAGATAAAAAGCGTTCATTCTGACAACCTTTTTATTTTTTTCGGTTTACACAGCTCCAAATTAAAGCCAGTATCCGGAAGGTCAAAATGTTGTAAGATGGATGAGTAATTACAAAAACTCACCGAGGTACAGACCACGTGTTAGGGAGTGGGGCGACGAACGTCTTAGGATAGATCCAGGTAGCGAGAGCATGTCTCCATCTAGCACCAAGAACAAAAATGGACACGTCGAATCTCGTGTCTGGTCATTATATGTATATCTGAAAGGGAGTCTTCTTTCAGTATCTCACTTCTATCTTCCGTTCTCTCTGTTGCTTGCTAGCAAAAATAACATCTCTACTCACCCACGTACGTATCTGATCTATTGAAGTGAAGAAATGTAGAACATTTATCGGGTTCTTTTGGTGGCCTGAAGGAACTATTTCAAGTCAATATCACGATGAACTTAAGAGTAGTTATATGCCGGTTTTTTTATTTTTTACTTTATTGTGGATTGACCCCTTGTCCAGCAAAAGAGTGATGTCGAAATATCACTTTCACACATTCAAAGTGTCACAAATTTTATAATTAATACGAAAACAATAGACAAGAAATTAAAATGTATGACCTTGAACTAAAATTTCACCTGTGGCGTATTTTTGCGTTATTTGCACTTTATTTAAATATCCTGTAATTTGTTAAATTTTAATGATGAATTAATGGATTTTTGATGCGCCTCACAACCAATTTCAATTATCAAATTTTGTGTGAGCTTACCTTTTAAAAGCAAACCATATTATGTACAGGTGTATTACAAAATATAGGCAGGTAAATTGAGATGGATTTTATGGTTATTTTGGGCCCCCCACTAAGGGGTCGCGCTTAATTGCTTCCGTAATTATTATTTACCTCAAACCAATATTTTGCAATTTATATCGAAATGGTATTTACAAAATATTTACTTATTTTTTTGATATTCCACGTTTTCAACTAAAGCTCACATCTCAACTCGCAAATTTATACATAAAAATTAAAACGTGGTATTTAAAAAATATTTGTATTTAAAATAAATAAATCAAACCTGTTTCGATGAGGAGCAGGTCGCTAAAGTAAAGAACTTCTCGGGAAGAATTTTTACATTTATTTTAGGTATATATACAAGAATACTGAAAAACTTCGTCTGCGGAGGACATAAGCTATGAAGTGTACCTGACAGTAGCCATGCACAAAGTGACTCAGATGGCCCAGAAACAGTCAAAACACATATCGGTAATTTGACAAACTATCCGCTGTCACATGACAGGTAGTTGCTGTCAAAATTAAATAAACGCATTAGCGCCGGCAAACGTAGTGTCTTTTAGTTACGTATATCTTAAATTTATACAAAGATTGTTATACATGCGTATCAGACGAGTGAACAAAAATAATGAGCAACAAATCGTATATCGAGGCTTTTCAGCACCAGCCAGCAATGCCTTTATCGATTTGATATTAAAGCATTTGCTTTAACATCCTCCTCTATTTCAAAAATCTCGTGGTGGCGCGATAAGGAGCAGATTAATAACACAAAAACCTTGTTCTGAGTACATTGACATATATTACGATAAACTTTACAAACTTATGACCTGGACCTAGTCACAGCATTCGGCCAGGTCAAAATACAATATTCTCTCGCCGACGGTCGGGACACGACTGATCGCGCTCTGAGGCTGTCGCCCAGCACCCCAAGTGGCAATCTATGTAACTAGTCCAAAATGCCAATATGGCAACAAATACATGTACGACAAGCGAACAGAAATAAGAGACGAAAGATTGTATATCGAGTATTGTATTTTCGGTACCAGTCAGCAACTGTTATATCATGCTGATGTCAGCTTATAATGAATTTATGGCATTAAGATATTGTAGTGTCAAACCTCGCACGAACGACTCTATTTCCGTGTAGAAATTATTAAGCAGCAAATATATATGCGACAATTTCATTAATTATGCAGGAAGGAGGTTGATTGAGACTTCGTAGACTGCAGTATTGTATCGCAGTTTGCTCAGAAACTCATTGTTCTACAGTTATTAAGCTCAGCCAGTATGGGTTGTTCAATATGCATAGTATTCATGGGTGAACTGTGAACACAGTTCCCGAACTCTACCTTCACTAGAACTAAAGCTTTCGATATGCATCAAATGTCTAATAAATATATATATAATAAATATATTAACACCTTCATCTTCGTAATGAATTCACGTTGTTCATACTGAAAGTAGTATTTTACGCATTTTCATACAAATGAGCACAAACACGTTTCAGCTATTCAATGAACTCACATCATCATTAACTTATGTTTTTCTACTGCTAAGCGTTAACCTCTTACACGAGTCTCCGTCTTATTTTGATTCTCCGCCCTCCACATCCAGGCTATTCCTGATTTTTATCCGTTTGCCAGTTCTTGGACGGCACTCCAATACTCACTGTCTCTTTGACATATATGTCCTGCCCATTGCCATTTGAGTGAACTTATTTTTTGAGCAGCTTTTACTACTTGAAATCTTTTTAAGATATCCTTGTTTTGGATTTAATGTTTTAGAAGCAATCCTATAAGTTCGTTTCAGTCTTTTTTTAGGTAAGACTCTTGTGTTACTTTCCACGTCTCTGCGTCATAAGTAAATACTGGAACTTAGTTGAACGACTTAGTTTTAAGACATTGAGGATTTTTGCTTTAAAAATGTACTTAAGATCCACAATGCACATAAAATGAGTGATATTATTTTTTAATAAGGCGCTTGCAAGAGAGCATAACCATTATTAAAAGTAGGATCTAAGACATTAAGCCAGGAAGGATTGACGCTCTATTCTAGTAGTAGATAGTATAATGGAAATCGCGAGTTTATATTAATTTTCGTATGTTAACTGAAGAAACCCAATATGTTTTTAGAAGAAGACAATTAATAAGAAAAGCATTTCTGAGCTTGTCGGTGGCATTAAGGAAGAAACTTTGTGTGTTCTGTCTGTTCTTAGTCGTTAATAATATTTTTTTATGTTTATCCAGTAAATGTGAGATGATTTCGGTTGTGCTTGAGTGAACGATTTAATAGAGTTTTTAAGTTCAGATGATTTTAAGTGAACTCACGTTAAATATTTGTTCCAAGAGTTGGGTAAACAACGAAAGTTTTTTCTCTTTAAGCTATTTATATAATTATTATTATTATATAAGTATTTGTATAGCGCTCTTTTATGACCGAATGATCATTCCAAAAGCGCTTCTTTGCTTCTCTGAGCAAAAAGGTGGGTCTTGAGTCTGTTTCTGAAGGATACCTCCGCTTTAAGCTCTCTTATGCTTTCCGGTAGCGAGTTCCAGGCCATTGGTGCCGCGTAGCTGGAAGTTAGATTGCCAAAGACCGTGCTAAAACTACCTCCTGTCAGCTGCAGGGTGCTTCTATTTGCTCTAGCCAATCTGAGTGTCTCTCCACGCGCGCTTATTTCTGAAGGCTTGATAAGTTCTGCCAAATAGCCCGGTGCAGTTCCGTTAAGTGCCTTGTAAGCTAAGAGGCATAATTTGTCCTGGATTCTAGCCGAAACTCTCAACCAATGCAGTCGGTGTAGTATTGGAGTAATGTGACAGAATTTGGGCGCGTTGTAGACTAGTCGTGCCGCTGCGTTTTGTAATGACTGTAATCGCTTTAGTTGTTTGGCTGGCTGGCCTGCGTGCAGTGCATGGCAGTAGTCCATTTTAGAGACTATAAACGCATTTACCAAGTTCTTTGTAGCGTCTCTGGGTAAGCATCTTTTTACTGACCGTATCTGCCGCAGATTAAAGAATCCAGATTTTATCGTTTTTGTGATATTACCGCTAAGGTTTAGGAACTGGTCGATTTTCTACTCCTAGCAGCTTGACGCTTGTAGAAGGGATGACATCATTACCACATATAGCCAAGGGTTGTAAGTCCAATAGATGTTGTCTTCGAGCTGTGGCCATAAAGAGTAATTCTGTCTTTTCCGGATTAAGAGCGAGCTTATTTGCTAACATCTACTGTCCAATCTCCTCTTTACAGCCGACCATCCTTTTTTTCATGTCGCCAATGTCCTCAGGCCCACAGAAGGAATAGAGCTGGCAGTCATCTGCGTAGCAGTGTACTTTTACTTCCGATCTCTCAGCAATCTCCTCAATTTCCTTGGTGTACAGAATGAAGAATAATGGACCGAGAACTGAGCCTTGTGGGACACCACATGATAGAGTAGATGGTCTCGACATTTTATTCTGTAGACAGATGGTTTGCTTACGGTTTTCCAGGTATGAAAACATGTATTCTTAGTTTCCTTAGTAGGATAGCATGGTCTACAGTGTCGAACGCTGCACTCATATATAGAAGAGTCATCATTGCGATATTTCCCTTTTCTATGGTTGTTATCAGGTCTGAAAGAAGTTGCACTAGGCCCGTTTCTGTGGAGTGCTATTTTCTGTATGCCGATTGCTTCCTAGCAAAGAGATTGTTGCATTCCAAGTATTTTGTGAGTCTTAGAGCCACAATTTTTCTTAGTACTTTGAAAACGAACGGCAAATTGGAGATTGGTCGGAAATTTGACAGATCCTTTGAGTCCAGTTGCGGTTTTTTCAGAACTGGTGTCACTAAGGCCTCCTTTAATAAAGAGGGGACTTTTCCGCTGGTGAGTGATTTGATTTGGTGACAATATATACTTCTCACTCCTCTGTAAATTCTACCTATTCTGTTAAATATTGTGGTACTTCATTTTAAGTACAGATAATATCAGTGAAAAAGCTACAAAATTACAGGTTTTGTTATCTATAATATTCGTCTTAATAATTTGTTGAAAAATATATTTTAAAGTTTCTTGTGAGCTTAAAAGCTGTCTTCTTCTGAAAATTGATTATTATTTTTCGAAATGCTTGCTGATCTCGATAGCTTAAGCATGCACCCATGGCCCATAAAAAATAATGGAAAGCTCTGATTACGCGCAGGCTGTTTAACACTCGAGCTTTCGCAGTACGTTTTCACGATATAGATAAAACATGCGCGATATCTGTTCTATCTACAATCGGCTTTAGCTTGGAATAAAGCTCCGTGGAGCTTAAAGCGGTGTTTACAAGAACAGTGTTGCTTAGTGATTTAAATGATAAAAATGTTTGGTTTGTCGTCTTTTTTGGAATATGAAAGTTTGACTTGTGAGGAAAGCAGATTTTTATTTAAAAGTTGTTCGAAAAGTAACTGAAATATTCCTTAATTTTGTAGTGAAACATAAATTACCGCTCCTTTTTCCACTTTTAAATATCACTTCATTTCTCTTATTATGGTTCCATATGTATTCTTCATTGTATGTATAACATAAATATTACATTGTCAGTTAATAAGCCTAAAATTATGAATAGTAAAATGCGTTTAAATTGGCGTAAAACATTAACAACAAACGCTGGAATTCAAATCACGAACCTTTGCAAACATTTAAGAAAAGTGAAATAAGATTTTGTTTGCTTTGTTTTTGCTTATGTTTTTTTAATGTAAACATATAAATTTAAATACCGACAGATAGTTAGAGTAATTATGAAGTCTCGTCTGTGAAATTCTATGACTCTTACCGTAGAGCATATGACTAAGTGCTGCATGTAGAGTTTTGATCCACCAACGTCATAGACTACAGCCCGACATTCACGCATCATTCAATTATTACAGAAATCCACTATAAATGTGTGGTCTTCACGGGACAACTTTCGTCTACCACCATTTTAATAAATAGTCTATGACTGGCATTTTACGGGTGAAGCATCGAATTCACACCAACCGGGGGTATTTAAGAGCTCAGAAATGGATTAAAAATCTTTTTTTCCGTCGGGGATCGAACCCACGACATTTGGTTTGCAAAGCAAAAGCTCTAACCATTGTTTATCAAGTCATTAATATTCAGTGAGTGTTCAGAGGCTTATACAAATTAAAATATTGAAAAGAATTATAATAACCACTTAAAACAATTAAATCAGTGTAACTGTAAAAAATTAAGTTAAATGATATTAGACCTATATTAATTTTTTTAAATTTTTATTACAATATTATTTTATTATTTCAATATTCTAATCTACTTTTATAGATCATTGACTATATTACAATATTATTATTACTTAAATATACATATACTATACATAAAATTCTTTTTTCAACGCGTCAATCCAAGCACAAAAATAACGGCAGAAGCGGGATGCGAACCGCGGACCTTGGAAACCAACTATGCCCAGGTATTCATACCGCTCGGCAAACTGCGCCATTGCTATGCCCAGACTGACTTGCGGTGAAACTAGTATTTATATCATTGTTATCATCGTACGATAGATGTCGCTATAGTATACGATGTAACAATACGTACGATGATAACAATGATATAAATACTAGTTTCACCGCAAGTCAGTCTGGGCATAGCAATGGCGCAGTTCGCCGAGCGGTATGAATACCTGGGCATAGTTGGTTTCCAAGGTCCGCGGTTCACATCCCGCTTCTGCCGTTATTTTTTGTGCTTGGATTGACGCGTTGAAAAAAGAATTTTATGTATAGTATATGTATATTTAAGTAATAATGATATTAGATCTGTCAAAAAACGCTGCCTGAGTAATAGAAGCCTTATCTGAAACAAATTATCAACTGACATGTTTAATGTTCACAACTTCAGAGCACCGGAGTGCTTATGAATTCATCGTCAGTGCGAAATCGTTCCCGGGACGATCGTTTTTCTTCAGCGCGTTTACACGCAAAAACTGACGATATTTTAACGGGTCTAATTTAAAATGCATCGAAATACTCAACCGGCAATAAGGAAAATTAGTCGTTAAAAATTAGCACCGTTAAAAAGTTGATTAAATTGAAAACGAGTGTAATAAACATTTTTATAAACTTTATGAGAATATAAACAATATTTCAAAGTACGCACTTGAATTTTTACAAATTCTTAATTTATTCTTTATCTTTTGATAATTTAATTTTACAACTCGAAAGCTTTTGCTTAAGATATTTTTTTATATTTTTTTTATGATCTCAAACATAATCATAAACAATGTATTTATTTTTTAAATTAATATTTGAAATATGGATTTTTAAATATTTATTAGAAAATTATTTTATTATTTGAATATTCTAATCTACTTTTATCATAAACTGCTATCCTGGACAAAATGTGGAATAAATATTAACGGAGAGTACATTTCTCACCTCCGATTTGCAGATGACATAGTGCTAATAGCCGAATCACCTAACAAGCTCCAAGACATGCTCTACGACCTCAATGAAGTGTCGAACAAAATTGGTCTGAAAATGAACATGGATAAAACAAAAGCCTTGATTAATAGTCATATTTCACAGACCTTTGATCCTATTTCCATTGGAGGAACAGAAATAGAGGTTGTAAACGACTATACCTATCTGGGACAAGTAATACAACTAGGGCGAAATAACTTCTCAAAAGAAATCGACAGGCGCATACAACTGGGATGGGCAGCATTTGGAAAACTAAAGTACATTTTTAAAGCGAAAATTCCGCAATGCCTTAAAACTAAGGCGTTTAACCAATGCGTCCTCCCTGTATTAACTTATCGCGCAGAGACGTGGAATCTGACAGCAAGTCTTACCCATAAAATAAAAGTCATCCAGCGTGCTATGGAGAGATCCATGCTCGGAGTGTCGCTAAAAGATAGAATCCGAAACGAGGAAATACGCAGAAGAACTCAAGTAGTGGATGCTACCCAACGAATAGGCACACTCAAGTGGCAATGGGCAGGACATATCTGTCGAAGAGACGACGGTCGATGGGGAAGAAAAGTATTGAAATGGCGCCCAAGAACTGGCAAACGAAGCATTGGCCGACCCCCTGCAAGATGGACTGACGACATAAAAATAATAGCGGGAGTGACCTGGATGCGGAAGGCGGAGGATCGAAGAGGATGGAGACTCATGCGGGAGGCCTACGTTCAACAGTGGACGGACACAGGCTGATGATGAATCTACTTTTATAGATCATTGACTATATTACAATATTATTAGAAATGAAATATACTTATACTAAACATAAAATACTTTTTTAAACGCGTCAATTCGAGCAGAAAAATAACGGCAGAAGCAAGATGCGAGCCGCAGACCTTGGAAACCAATTATGCCCAGGTATTCATACCGCTCAGCCACCTTGGCTATTGCTATGGCTGAGCTGACTCACCTTGGAACTAGTATTTATGTCATTGTTATCATCGTATGATAGATGTCGCTATAGTATTTATTCAAAGTGTGAACATTTTTATTTTTATTATTCAATCAGTCTTCGTTTATTCACAAGCTTAATATTATAACTTTCCGACAGTCTATTTATTGAATTTGTATGAATACCTGGGCATAGTTGGTTTCCAAAGTCCGTGGTTTGCATCCCGCTTCTACCGTTATTTTTCTGCTTGAATTGGCGCGTCTAAAAAAGAATTTTATTTATAGTATATGTATATTTAATTACTAATAATATTTAAAATTTCAGTGGCTATGAATACCGTTTATCATTTTATATTCCATATCTATTTGCAGGTAATGGTCGTAACATAACTGTTGTACATATCAATATTACGAAAAAAAAAAAAAAACTTGTTTTTTATCAATTTTATCTTTTTTTTATATAAAAAGTTACAGATTTTCATGCTTAAAAATAGCACGTACTGTAAGCCACGTCGGTATATCAACGATAAACAACATCTTCTTCTATATAAAGGACAAATCCGACCTATCTGGAATACGGAACCTTTGAATTGGAATATATACGGATACTACAGTGCCTTCTTTTTATGATGTCGCGCTTTTTCCTTTCAGGTCTCGGAAACAATACATGTTCTCAGGTGGACCTTCAGGTGCAGAATTATTTTGGAATGAAGTGCAAAAATATCTGTCAGATTGAAGTGGTGACCATATGTTCCAGATATGAAATGGAAATGAAAGGAAAAAGGAATTAATTTTTTGAAAAATATTGTGGCTTTTTGATTAGCTGCGTGCCAAAAGCCGCAATACCCATTGTGGCCGTGACAACTTAGTAGTTAAAGATTTCCTTAACGAAGGTCGTGGGATCGATCCCCGATGGGATTAAAAAAAAACATTGCTAAGCTCTAAAATACCCCCAGTTGGTGTGAATTTAATCCGTCTCCCGTAAAATGCCAGTCATAGTCTTTTAATCAAAATAGATAATAAATATAAACACCACCCACTCATAGTGAATTCCTTTAGTAATTGTATATGCTTGAATGTCAGGCTGTAGTCTATGACGTTGGCAAACCAACGCTTCACACGCAGCGCTTAGGCATATGAAGCATGGTAAGCTTCATAGAATCCACAGATGAGACTTTACTATCACTATCACAATCTTCCAGTATTCTCTTGTATGTGCTTACATAAAAAAAACAACATAGCGGCCAACAACGAAGCCCTCAAATTATAATGTTGTATCGGATAATATTGATACAGTACTGTGTCCACCCGATTTACGTGCTCGCCGGCTGATTTGTCTGTGCACGGTTTTGCGGCCGAGGCGCTTATGTCGGGGCCGGCGTTTATCGACGCGCTCCATCAGGCTTACGGACAAAACAGTTCACTCAGTCAAGATTAGCGCAATAATTTAGGCGGCCAAAAAACGCACGCGGTCCGGGCAAATAACCTGCGCGGCTGCGATAACGATATGACAAATGTTTAATTGGGTGGCTACGCTACACCAGGGCTGTCTAACCTTACTATTACTTAACATATGTACAAACAAATAATATCTATAAGAATTTCAAATTGCATTTATTTCATAGTGTCAAAGATATCGGCCAGTAGAACACATCATCTTTTCCTCGCATCTCCATTTCTGTTCTATATCTGTAACATTTTTTGCTGTCTTTGGGTTTTTGGGATCCACACAACCTCACACTTACGCCTTGAAAATGAGAGATTCCAGCTCCGGCAACAAACCGCATCGGAAAATTTCATCACCCAAAAAAAAAGCTTGAAAGGCTTTATTTTTCAAAGTTCTTGCCAGTTGGGAACTGGCAAGAACTTTAACTGGCGGACGCAGAAATTCTTGAACAGATTAAAAACTAGAGTTTAAAGAACAAAGGACAACCTCAAACGGTGGGGAATTTTTTGGCAGGAAGAATCACTGTTGTGTGACTGTAGAGACCTGCACACCGTCTGACACCTAAGATCCTGCTCCGTGTGCCTAACTAGCTGCATATCCTAAGATCTAATGCTGGGCAACACACGGGCCTCTGATGTTGCTCGATGTTGCCTGAAACAATTTGACGTCACTGTCACGAAGAAGAAAAATAATATCTGTAACATATGGTCACCTCAAATCTCTATCATTTATTTCTTTCAGCTGACACTGTCCATTTCTCGTTCTCAAAGATATTTGTAACTGAAAGTCTACTCAGCAACATAGTGTACTAAATGATTGAGGTCACGCATCGAAAAAGTTAGATGTGATATATGGATGATTACAGTATTCATTTCTTCTCATATTCGTTTCGTATCTGTAACATATGACCACTAAATTTGGAGCCAATTAGTTCTGTCAACTGCCACCGTTCATTTCTCGTTCAAGAACATATTTTCATCTACATGTCTACTTAAGAACATATGTTATATCTGACAACTTCTAGGGTTGAGTCTGAGTACTTGAAGAGGAGGTATCTTTAGTATCCGAGGCATATTTTTGGATGACTTTACTTTGACTTGCATTAAACGGGTGATGTCTCTAATTCACAGCAACTAGGGGTGCTTATAAAGCTTGTTAATTCAGTTTACAATTTTTATATTTTATGTCATTCGAAAAGTAAACGGGTGCATTAGGTTTTAATTGGATGCTTGATTTAATTTTCGACAGTAAGGATTAATGTTCTTTTATAAGACACAACCTGTTTAACAAAAAATTTTGTTAGTAGGTGTTGTGGTAAAATCTCATCCGTGGATTCTACGATGTTTGATGTTAACGTTATACGTGCTTTTAGCAAGTAACCACGTACTAACGTAATTTAAATATATTTTACGTAAAAAAAAATATAAAGCTTTCTTAGTTCATATTTCGTTCGCGGGCCGTTGATTGATACTATTTTCTATACAAGCTTGTTAGGTGGTCAGAAAGAGATCGCACTAGTTTATAGGGTGGATATGGAAAGGAAACAATAACACTACAAATAAATAGTATGGTGAAGCCATAAAAGACCAATAAAATAAAATAGTTAACAATGTTTTTTTTTTGGATTCATCTTAGTAACAAAAACTTTGTACGCTTAATGCTAATGAATAAATATCCATGTTTGTCGACCAAGAGCTGGCGATTTCTACAATTTATTCTTAAATTCATTCGGTTAGCCTTAAAATTGTCCTTATTCAAACAATCTTGATCTTTTTAATTCACAAACCAACTTACGAGTACTTGCATTCTCGCCAACCCACACACAAACACAATACATGTTTTCCACATGCAGCGTCCAGTTGTCCTGTCTAAGCATTATGGTGGTATCACAATTTTACTCGGATCTTTGGTTCTGTAAATGAATAAAAAACTTTTACTATGATATAAATTTTAATATTAAAGAAATAATTTGAACTTTGGACATGTTTGAACATGAATCACACTGAGTACTATTTCACTTGATGAAAGACAGCAGTTTCGCAATCTATAAAAGCTTCATCATTTCTAACGCCTCAAGTTTCATCAACGTCCAACAAGCTTTATCGGTACATTTGTGCACGTTTGAACTGATGAAGCTTTCATAGATCGCAAAACTGCAGTCTTCCATTAAGCGAAACAGTGCTCAGTGTTATCCATCTTAAGACAAAGTATTAAATTCTCATGTATTAAATAATAAGATAAATTACTAAGTATTACACTTTTTTTTATTCAATTTGACATCAATTCAAAGTACAACGTAATCGTTCTTTTCATTAAGTCACCCAAGTTAAGCAACATTTCACGAGTACCGAATTTAGAATGGTTTAGCGCCTGCCGCTTACCGTGGTTGAGTTGAGGCGCCTAATGGTTCTTGTTGGAAACATCAGGCTTTTAAAAAAAAATTAAAAAAAATAGGATTTCCTTTAAAATTATAATTCACAAATAGTCCAAATTGGTGAGAAAAAATATAAGTGAAAAAAAAGACAAATAATAAATTATTTACATTTGATTCATTTCTCCTGCACGTCTATTTCTCTATGTATTTTGCACAAAGGTGTTCTTGATATATGAACACACACGTAGTACGATGGCTTGCTTTTTTGCATAAAGCAAAAATGACAAAATGAAGTACTTTTGACTCGAGTACAAGCGAAAAAGAACTCTGACCGTAAAAAGACCCCTGAGCTTGTTATTCCATAGGAAATAATTACACAAGAACATTGGTGCGCTCAAATTACACAAGAAAATTAAGTTATTTTACTATAAAATGATAATTCATTTTATTAATTAAATATACGAATTCTATACATAAAATTCTTTTTTCAACGCGTCAATTCAAGCACAAAAATAACGGCAGAAGCGGGATGCGAACCGCGGATCTTGGAAACCAACTATGCCCAGGTATTCATACCGCTCAGCCGACTTGGCTATTGCTATGCCTAGACCGACTGACGTTGAAACTAGTATTTATGTCACTGTTATCATCGTATGATAGATGTCGCTATAGTATATATTCAAAGTATGTATATTTTTATTTTTTATTATTCAATCAGTCATCATTTATTCACAAGCTTAATATTATTACTTTCACTTTACGGCTTCTGCCGTTATTTTTGTGCTTGAATTGACGCGTTGAAAAAAGAATTTTCTGTATAGTATATGTATATTTAATTAATAATAATATTGTAATATAGTCAATGATCTATAAAAGTAGATTAGAATATTGAAATAATAAAATAATATTCTAAAAAAATTTAAAAAAATCCATATAATAATTTATTTTGTTCATCTCATATAAGTTTAATATTTTGAAGGTATGCTCACCACAAATTGAAGACACTCATGTCTATTATGATACTGTCAACGCCTTGTCCTAGGACATATTTTCATTCTTGACCTGGGAACATATATGATTTTCGATACCTTCCTGGGCAAGATTCTTGATGAGACAGAAGATGTTGGTTGTATTAGAGGCATATTTTATCGATCAAGTTTCGCTGTATATTATTTCAATCTTATTTCTTAGTAATCATATGAACCACCATTTTTTTGTCATTTCAATGTGTGTTTTTAATATTTTTTTATTAATTACTAGCTGGTCTGGCAAATTTCTTACCCTCTCAGAATCAATTGATACTGTGATCACTTAGTATAAGCTGAATAAATTTAGGTTTTATTTAGTTATAATAAATTGAACACAGATGGCGTTGTATGCAAAATTATAATGAATATAACGTCATCTAGTGGAACCAAGACGAATCTCAAAAACCTTTCCGTACAATATGTACAAAAAAAATATTTCTACGTAAATTTTCCTGTATTTTTTTTTCAACCAAACGAATAAAATAATTTATAATTCATGAAAATAGGCTCATCCGATCTAAGTTATAAATGGTGTAACAAAAAATACATTTATTTATAAATTAATAAGTATTTTTTTAAATGTCATAAAAGTGAACTATTGAAAGTACTCGTAATGAAGAACAAAGGCTAAAATTTTCTTTAGACAATTTGAACCCAGCTGTGAAATTTTTCACGCAAATGGTTTAATGTGAACATTGTATTATTTACAGCTTTTATGATTCTGAATACTGTACAACGTTACACCATATGCAGTTCCTTTTGTTTTACTTTATTCTCCTTGGAGAAAAGAAAAATGTTCATTTGTTGTACTTTCAGGTGGTGAAAACATTAATTTCAGTTTAAGTGAAAAGAATACACAAAGAAATGAATGTGTTATACAAAAAGTTTTGAAATAATTTCTTGAGCTGAAATTTTAACAGTGTTTTTTGTCTTTATTGATATCTACTACATCTTTAGTGTTTAAATTTATATATGATCCAAAACATGCTCTTTGTGGATATATTATCGATATCACGTAATGTCATCAAAAAGCAATAATAAAAACATATCAAATGCAATGAATGTAAATTATTTATGTTTTCTCATACATTTCTAAAAGCACAAAGACTTGCTTTTTAGATTTAAGCATTTTTTGCCACAAGATTTATTTTATGATTGGTTGTCAAATAATATTCAATAGTCATGTTATCTTTTCTAAAACCATCTGTGTTATCTTTTTTTTTCAATTATAATAGCAAAGTCACAATTATTTTAATAATGTTTTCGTTTAAATATCTTTAGTATATCTTTGCAATGTAGTATAATACTCCAAGTCTAATAAAATGTACGTCTTTTGTGTTTGTTTAACCCTTCCCTTCTTGTGCTAAAACCATCCGAGAGCTCTGATGATATGTATTTTTTACAGCATATGAAAATTCCATTCAAGAACTGGAAAAATGTGAATATTCCTAAATATTGGCAATTCATTGACGTAAGTATCTTAAAGGAGAAAATAAACATCTCTATTAGCCGCTATAGCTGACACAGCTATATAATTCAGCGCGCATACTGACCCATAGGCAGTCGAATTTGTACTGACGGAATGATCACGAAGCCGCACATGAGCCCGGTTCAACAAGTTTTTCACATCTGCGCCGATGCTCGTGTAGATGCAGGATACGGGCGCGTGATCCTTTCTTCGATTACTGAAATGTATTTACATTTCTACAAATGAATAACTACATATTATTATAATTATATTTAATTCTTATAAATAATACGGAATGATACAAAAATTCTGAAATCAGTATCAATTATACTGTTTATACACTTGCTGAACATCCATACACGGCTAATGTGTATTAACCAAGAACTGGCAGTTTCTAAAGTTCCTTCCTTATTGCCACCAGTAAGTCCTGGAATGCTCTTCCAGCGTATATGTTTCTTCCTTCCTAAAATCAATTTTTTTTTTCAAGAAACACATAAATATTTACTTGCAATCTCCCTAACCTATACAAAAAAACGAACACAACATACGTTCCCCGCATGCAGCGTTCAGCCTCCCTGGCTGAGCGTCATAGAGTACACTGTTCTAGACTAGCTGTGCTCTAAATGTGATCACATAAAAATAGATATGCTCACTATTAAAGTCGAATTATAGTAAATACATATCATTGGTAAGCAAGGGTTAAAAAAGATACAAACAAGGTTGCACTGTTTTCAGTGCCTAATGGTGAAAGCTTGGTAATGGAGTAGTAGCGACTGTAACGACTAAAGCTCTAGCTGACGTGTTGGGTGGTTGGCCTACAGCCAGGCGTTACGCAGTGCGTTTAGCCGAGCTTTCCGCACTCCCGGTGCGCGCATTTCCGGTGTAAATAAAAAAAGGGGTACGCAATCATTTCATGCCCAATTTTCTTTTGGGTATTCTCATAATAATGATTGCACACTGAACACACTTCCACGCATAGCACCTTGTGCTGGTTTACCCTGGGCAACGGTAGCGGCTAAGATGTTCAGTAGTGGTAGACGATTTATGGAGTCGTCGTCCCCGGAAGACACCACCGCTCGCACTTAGGTCGTGTGTAGGAGTCTCGGCTTCGGCTGATCTTCTCTGAGCGTATCGTGTGCGGGCGCGGGGTTATAGGGGAAAGGTTGGTGACGGTCGGATCAGCGCTGATGCCTCGCCGCTCCGGGGCTGGTCGCAGTGGAGGGAACAGAGAGAGGGAGAGCCAGTAAAGCGGTTAGATGCTGGCCGCGCCGCTGGATAGTACAGGGTCCCGACCTGCGGCTAACTACCGTAGGTTGGCTGACCCACCAGCCGGTGTATAATCTCGCCACATCCAGTGTGCCGGATAGTGAACGGATTGGGTCCCACTGTTTGCGTGCTGGGAGCACTGGGGGTCTTCCACCTCGCTGCCCTCCACTGCACTAGGCCTGACCCGGAGCCGCGAGGACTGTGTGCTTATCTCGCCGACTCCTACCCTCTTTCCCTATCCAATTCCATAAACACACAAAAAAAACCATGACAATGAACACAAATAGAAATGAGTCCATACAGCATAACACAAACCCCACGTGCCGGTCCTCTGTCAACTACTGCAACATCAGAGGGCTGCACGCTAACATCAACGCAGTACACCACCACCTACAAAATTCCCGCCCTCACCTCCTTTTCCTCACAGAAACACAGATAGCCACACCTGCTGACCATAGTTACCTCATCTGTCCGCAATATACTTTGGAAGGTGCTTTTCATTACAAAGCCGGTCCTTGCCTCTTTATCAGGTCTGACATCAACTACAACCGAATCCGGTCTGTAGAACGAGCTGAGTTTCAAGTGTTGTGGGTCAGGGTCAACGACCCCGAGAGAATTAGGATTTGTGCAGGACTCTACAGATCCCCTAACATGTCCAAAGCAGAAACATCTAAACTCTTCGACTATCTGGGTGAGACAGTTGATGGTCTCTTGCTTTCTTACTCACAAGCGGAATTTGTTGTTCTCGGCGACTTCAACGTGCACCACACTGCATGGTTGGGGTCGGGAGAGACAAGCTCCGCTGGCAATTTTGCTGAATTATTTGAGTCGTGCTATGGCCTTGCACAGCTCGTACAGAACCCCACCCGTAAACCTGACATCGCATCACATCTTCCAGCTCTACTCGACCTATTTCTTACTTCTCAGCCAAATGATCACTTGGTGGAGGTCGAAGCGGCACTAGGCAACTCCGACCACTGCCTTGTAAAAACAACTACAATCAGTGCTCCATTGCCACTAAAAGAACAAAACAAACGACGTGTGTGGCACTATAGGTCGGCTGACTGGAACGGATTATGTGGAGTTTACGGAGGATACCCGTGGGGTGATATTTGCTTCAAAAATAAGGACCCTTCAATATGTGCCAATCTGGTGGAGGATGTAATCATCCAAGGAATGGAATGTTTTATTCCTCACTCCACGAAAACTATGGGCACCACCTTAAAAAGCTGGTTTAACCGTGACTGTGCCGAGGCCGTGAAACGCAGGAATACCGCATAGAACAAACTACGAAAAAATAACGACCCCATAAGTCGTGCAGCATACAATTAAGCCTCCAAAAAATGCAAGAAAACCATTAATGACTCCAAAAACAAGTTCAATGTACAAATTTGCAACAAGTTGTCCGCTTGCCCTGCCGGTAGTAGAGCATTCTGGTCTCTCGCTAACTCTATTGGCAGCAACTTTTGCATTTCTTCTTTTCCACCGCTGACTAATGCCGATGGCTCACTGGCTCTAGCCTCCAAAAAGAAGGCTGAACTTCTTGGTTCGCTGTTTGCTTCCAATTCCACACTCGACGATGGTGGGGCCAACCCTCCATCCATTCCTCACTGTGGCAAGCAGAGAGGGGCTGTAAAATTCAGCCTCAAAGCCGTACGTCGAGAACTTCTCCAATGAGCAACCAACAAAGCCAGTGGCCCAGACGGCATACCAGTGGTGGTATTAAAAACTTGCGCTCCTGAACTGAGTCCTGTGCTCACCAAACTTTTCAGATTGTCCTTTAGATGTGGTATTGTTCCCCAGGGATGGAAAAAAGCCCTGTTCAACCAGTTCCAAAAAAAGGAGACCAAAGTGAGCCCACAAACTATCGCCCAATAGCCATCACATCACTACTTTCCAAAGTGATGGAACGTTTATTTAACAGCCAACTTCTAAACTACTTAGAGAAGAATGATCTTCTGTGCGATCGGCAATATGGCTTCCGCCATAGTCGATCGTGCGGCGATCTCTTGGCATATGTCACACATGTTTGGGGGAAATCCATCAAATGCTTTGGAGAAACGCAAGCAGTTGCCCTGGATATCTCCAAGGCGTTCGATAGAGTCTGGCATCGCGGTCTGGTGAATAAATTACCGTCTTATGGACAAACTCCCTCCCTGTGCTCCTGGATTGAAAATTTCTTGAGTGATCGAAGCATCATCACTGTCGTAGATGGCTTTTCTTCTTCCTGCCATAAAATAAACTCAGGAGTTCCACAGGGTACTGTGCTGTCACCCACTTTTTTCCTTCTGCATGTGAATGATTTGCTTCAATGCGAAAACATTCACTGTTATGCCGACGACAGCACTGTCCATGAGAGTATAATCTTCCATAAGCCTCCGAAACATTCAGAACTATCTGCTGCTAGGGAATCTCTGGTGGAGAAGATGAACATGTCTCTTGAAAGGGTTTCACGATGGGGCGACCTCAACCTCGTCAGTTTCAACATTTCAAATACCCAATCATGTACTTTCTCCACCAAGAAGACTGCTATGGATCCTGTATCTTTCAAAGGTTGTTCTCTTCCGAAAGCAAGCTCCATCAACATGCTTGGATTATCAATATCGAATAATGTCAAATATTACGAGTCAATTAAGTGTAAAGCCGGTCTTGCTTCCAAAAAACTAGGTGTATTATATAGATCACGTCGGTATTTCAACGAAAAACAACTTCTTCTTCTATATAAAGGACAAATCCGACCTATCCTTGAATACGGCAGTCACCTTTGGATTGGAGCCCCAAAATACCTTCTAAACTTAATTGACTCAGTTCAAAGAAGAGCAATTCGTTTGATAAGCAATGACACCCTTACGTCTAATCTAAAATCAATGGAACACAGACGTAAGGTTTGTTCTCTTAGTCTTTTCTACCGTTATTACCACGGTCGCTGCTCTTCGGAACTTAAAGAACTAATTCCTCCTGCACCCACCCACAGCCGACAAACTCGTCTTACACTTGCCGAACATCCATACACGGTTAATATATGTCGACCATGAACTGGTAGCTTCCAAAGTTCCTTCCTTAATGCCACCGGTAAGCTATGGAATGCTCTTCCAGCGTCTGTGTTTCCTCCTTCCTACAATCTGGATCACTTCAAGAAACAGATAAATATACACTTGCAATCTCCCCAACCCACACACCAACACGAACACAACACACGTTTCCCGCATGCAGCGTCCAGCCTCCCTGGCTGAGCGTCATAGAGTGCACTGGTCTTGACCGGATGTGCTCTCCTGCATGCGCTTACATAAAAAAATAGTTTATTTTCTTTTCGAATGTTATCGTTATTTTCTGTATACTTACTTTTATGGGATTCACAACAATAATTCCCACATGTTAATGATTACGTTATACGATATTGGCAAACGCTTACGTAAAATCAATTCAAACATCATGTACATTTTATAGTTTCAAATTTCAAGATTTTCTTTAGGTGCCACGTTTTGATTTCGTCAAAAAGATATTGCTTTTTAAGATCTTTTTAGTTACTCATTTGTTATGATGTACGTAAAATTATCAATCAATAATATCGAAGAAATAAGTAATTATAGGATTATTAAAAATATAAATTTTCATTATCTTACAATTTAATAATTTAATATTATTTAGTTGTTCGTTTATAAAATATTTTCTTGAATTGATTATAGAAATATTCCTCTACGTCAATTTTGTAAGGAACGGTAAATTTTATGTTGATGTGATAGTTGTTTATCATTAAATTGTTCAATGATATTACTTATTGCCATGTATTTTTTATAAACATTATAATACCATTTAACTGATTCAATAATTTCATGAATTTTCAGGTAAAAACAAAACGTTTCTTAAGTTCAATGAAAACGAAAGACATTTAAACGTGTTTTTGTTTAATACTTTTCTTAAAGTGTGCTTAATAGAATTCTAACAATGAAGCTAAAATGCAAAATATTCATAATTAAACAACCTTTTTTTTAAGGAAGCATTTAGCATTATCATGAAGCATATTTTTATCAATCAAATTGCGTTCTCTGCTAGTAAATAATGAAAAATTAATATCTCACCCTGAAAGAGTTTGTCATTCTTTTCAATAGGGAAACTAAATAAATGTTTAAAATTAAAAATAAACATTTGGTCATCTTCTTCGTAGTATCAATCAAGTGGATTTGCTTGCAGCAACAAAATCTTGCATCTCGATCTCCACTCTTCTCCATCCTCAGCAACCCTCTTTAGCTCAGCATAAGAGGTACAAAGCTCATGTCTTCAAACACTTGCTGCAAATACTCCCGTCTAGAGCACCTTCCACAGTTTCTACCGTCAACCATCTCTTCCACAATGTCGTGAAGAAGACCATCGTGGCGCATGATGTGACCGATCCATAGGTCATATACAAATATAATATTTTTATTACAGACAGAATTATTGAAGTAAGCTTAGGTAAGGTTAGGTTGGATGGTGTTTGATAAGTATGACTATGATTATTTTTTTATATTCTGAACGAAAAAATATATGCCATTCGTCGTAATTGGACAATTTTTATTCCATATTCCAAACATATACTTAAAAGTTTTATGTCTAGATTATAAACTTGTTATTCATAAAGTATATACAAGAAGGCACGTATTCTTCCTTCCGTAGCGCATCGCTTTACCAGGCACCGTAGCGTGCAGTGAGCAAATGTGTTGGAATGTTTTGTTATTAATAACGCCATGTTAGCCTGTGTAGTTGGCAAGTCTTGCTTCTGCTAAACGATTCTCGGCCACCCTGAGATTCCAGCTGGAGCTTTTACGAGAAATATTTTCAGAAGCTACTACAGTACGCGAAATATATGTACGTACATTTATGTAAGCATGCTTTGAATTGTTGATAAACATATAAAAGCCTTGCTATGTTTGATTTCAAGTAAAAGCATGTAAATTGATACAATAATATACAATTTAAGATATTTGTTAAATACAATTTAAGTATGAAAGTTTTTGACAAAAAAAGGTTATTATCACCATATTTAGAGCATATGGATAGCACGAATCGCTTATTTAGATTACGTAGCCTTTGAATTTCTTTGCTTTATTCTGCACCTGATATTGTGGCTTTTGGGTGTACAACTTCAACAAAGTCATAAACCCTGATGAAGACCCTTGCAATGGCGATCGAAATATCGGATAGAAGTAATCCGTCACACACTGCTAAACCCAAAAGCTACAATTTCAAATCTGTCGGTGAAAGCCTAAGAAGTTATCTAGTGCACATGTTTACATAGGAACATAAATTCTCTCGAGCTTCCAGCGCAAGACCCTGCAAACTTGCATAGCCTGCCGCTGTAGTATCGGAACGATATTTGGGTGTTCAATAATCATATTTTTTTAATATCAGATGATAATAAGCCTGACGCCCTTAAACTTCCTTGGGGCATGTATAGAGATTAAATTTGACAAAATCATTTTTTTAAGTCGAGCTTAGTCGGGTTTCGAACCCACGGCGCCTGACTATAAAAAAACATCCACTGGACTTTGCTGCCTTGTATATTTCGATACTCTTTTATAAATATTACACCATGAAATATTTAAAAAACTTATCAAAAATAACTTTGAACTAGTTTAACTAAAAACAATATCGTTTACATTCCAAAAATACGTAAAAAAACAGCAATTTATGAATGTTATTAAATGTCAAAGCTCTTTAAAAGCTCAATGTTAGGAAAGCCTTCTTTTCGGCTTGGACCGAGGGCGCTGGTGAAAAATCCCATTTCCCATACTCTCGGTAGTCACAGCGGGGCGATTTCTTTGGCACAGCACTAACAACCTCAGGCGTAAAAAAAGCTTACAAGGCATTATAACAACTAACAACTCAGTACGTCATAATAATCTCGTGAGGGCTGCAACTCTGGGCAACTCAAACAGTTCTATAGCAGCCTGGAACAAGTATTCTCAAACGGTGATGTATATATTTTAATTTCAATTGTAGTTTTTTGATAGATCGTCATTATTTTCCTATACGCTCCCATAACTGAAGCATAACAACATTAGATGCCGCCGTCATAAGGCTCTGTCAGCCGTTAAGGTTCCCATTTCATCCCATGTTAGCTATTCTATATAGCCTTCCGCAGCTGTACCATTATATGTACAAGTAAATTATATTTTAAATTATCGACAACTTTCTAGGACAGCGTGAACTCGGGGTCTTTATAATAAACCTGCTGTATTGAATACTCTTCTACTGCAAACTTAACACATGTTATAATCAGGGAACCTGACTACAACAAGTAGATTTTTCATAAATATACAAAGTCATGATTTCAAGAAGGGACGTGGTCTCATACAGGTATTATTATTATTAGACCAGTATTTGTATAGCACTTTTTTACGACCGAATGGTCATTCCAAAAGCGCTTTTTTGCCTCTCTGAGTAAAAAGGTGCGTCTTGAGTCTGCTTCTGAAGAATGTCTCCTCTTCTACTTCTTATGCTTTCTGGCAGCGAGTCCTAGGCCGTTGGTGCCGCGTAGTTGAAAGGACGATTGCCAAAGACCGTGCTAGGTAAGCAGGTAAGCAAGTTAATTAAATTTTTGTATCTTACAAACAAAATTACAAAAAAATACCTTTATCTAGTGATAGTGAAAAAATGGTTGAACGCGGTACCTTGCAACTTACACACAAGGTTAGACTATGCAAGTTACAAACAGTAAGGACATAGAAGTCTATTCCATGTTAGCCTCGTTAATCGTGCGCGTGATTTCAATGATATCCTTGATGTAGTTTAACAACTAAGCTGCAGTTCAGGAAGCTCCTCTCAAGAAATGGCGACAATACATAACGCAACTCTTTTCTAATGGATGATGCACTCCAGAGGATAATGTTTAACTGTTTGTTATATGTTAGAATCACATGGCCAAGCGTCGCAAGAAGATAGGCTAAACTTTTTTAAGAACTCATGCGTGAGATAAAAATCTCCAATATTCTTCCAGTGAATGTTAAAATTGAGTGCTCTTCATTTTATTTACATAATTCAGTATTTAAATAGTGTTGAAATACTTTCTGTTTCCCTCTCTTATTATTTTCTAATAGACGCATTCTCCCACCCCCTCACCTACATAAATCTGATCGACCACTTACGAGATGTAGACGCATCTCAGTTGTCTTTTGATAGTGACGGATTGAGGAATGCTACGAGTTGGTCGAAACTGTCCCCTAAATAGATGCGATACTTATAAGGAATAGTATTTATGTGTAATGGATCTTAGTAAATGGAGAAAACTTTGAAAAATCATTTTTTTTTTAAATCGAATTTATTTTTAAAATTGAGAATCTTCTAGATAGTAATCTCCTCCATACAACTAATGGGCCACTTAATTTCTTTTGACATTATAAATATTGTAATGTCGGCCCTCGAAAGTCTTCGCCCGCCTCGCGACGCCATCTAACGAAAGTGATAAAACTGCCTTTGATGTCGCAACGTAATTGGACTCCCATAGCCGTGCGCACTTTTTACAGTTCCCGCGCTGCTACAACGCTGTATGATTTTTCTGTAAGCAAAATTTATTTTTTTAAAACAAAGTAGTGGAGTAGTATTTAAAACACTTGAATATTTTGATGTGTCATTTGGCACATATGCCAGTGACAGAAGTGCCTACATAAAAATTTAAAAAGATCAATTCGAATCGCTTCACCCGCGAAATTTAAATGAACATTTTCCGGTATTTTTTGCCCACAGTATAAACTGAAAAATACTATTTCTTCAACATTATTGTTACAAATGGCCTTCAAAAAGCTTGAAGATATAAAAAACGACAGTTTTATTATCTGAGGCATTGTGAGATTTGCTTACCTTAACATTTTAGGAATTTTGTTCATTAAATCGACGTTCTCGAAGCTTTTACTCAAATTATATGCGGTACACATCTAAGTATGTCGATCAGTATGGTTTGGTTGTATAATCGTTTTTTTATCAAACCGATGGTTGTGGTTTCGAGCCCCGATGGATATAATCAAATATATCTTTAATCGATTTCTATGCTCTTTAAATATCCCCAGTGTATACTAAATTGATCCATTACCTATAAAATGCCAGTAAAAGCCTATTAATATAATAAATAAGTATACAAAAGTCATCCCGTTAAAACCACTTATTAAAAGTGAATTCCTTATAACGAATAATGATGAATGTTAATAAATGATAATACTTGAAGATGATAATGCGTTAATATCAGTCGTTTTCTATGATCTTGATATATCGAACACTTGACATGCAGCGCTTCGCCATATGTTACGTAAGATAAGTTATTTTACCAAAAGCGCCATAGCATCTACAGATGAGATAAATGTAATGTTATTACCATTTTTCTGTAGTTTTCTGCATGTATTGACATTAAAAATGTAAATAATTATAAATGTTTAAATCAACGGATTTAAAATATTTATTTATAAAAGTGTGCTTTAAAAATAATACAACCACTTTCAAGTATGCACTGCGTCTCTACGCCGTAGAGGCGCAGTGCTTGTAAGTAAATTTGCTAGCGAAATTTTTATATCTTGTTAGCGGCGTAGATAAAGAGCTTCCGGTAACGACTGCGCCAGGCTTTCGTAGGCCGTAGAGCCTCCATTGTGCTCGCCTCTTGATAAAATCGCACCCGGTATTAAATGAAAGCCTCCCAGCGTTGATGATGATGCAAAAAATGATTTATCATTTTTTCAGCTGACTTTAAGTAAGAGTTATTATTTTTATATACATATTTTTATTAAATAAAAATTTCAACGTGAATGCTTAAAATATAAATATTATTATACGTGCAAGGTCTGATAATAA
The DNA here is from genome assembly GCA_022606575.1 of Glossosoma conforme. Taxonomy (NCBI): domain Eukaryota; kingdom Metazoa; phylum Arthropoda; class Insecta; order Trichoptera; family Glossosomatidae; genus Glossosoma; species Glossosoma conforme. The sequence continues at coordinate 1,076,134 of JAGTXR010000027.1, forward strand.
TGATTATATCTAAATAAAAATATTTTTAACATATTGAAATTTATTTTGTTGCTTTTCACTTATTAACTGTTCGATTATCCACGTTTCAATATTGTGTTCTTTAACCTTTTAACTGCCGGCAGGTACATGTACGGCGGTACCCAGCACGTCGCGAATTTGACGACAAAAATAAAACCTTCTAAGCATATCGTTTTTGAAAGTGTAATAAAGTTTATTTATAAAACTTACCAAATAAATGAAGAGCGCGCCAGTCGTGCAGTCATTTATCCATAATCATAAAATTAATTGCTCATTGTGCATTGTTGATTGTTCATTTGAAACGGCGCGTCTTAAGACGTAATTTTTGTGTTAGCGGCGCTCCGTTCACAGAAAATTATGCGTCTTAAGACGCTTTTGGCAGTTAAAGGGTTAAAGAGCATTTTCAACAAACTTATATTTAACGTAAAATAGCAACATTTTTTAAAAATCATGTTGCAATGGTGGTTCACCAATTTAAAGGCTTATTTAAAATAAAAATTAAGTTATTAAAATAATTTCATATTGACATTAAATCTCCTTTAATTTTTTTCATAATGTATTGAATTCAGTGTGACTTAGACATAGCATTACGTGCTACCCAGAAGAAAGTTCGTATTTTTTAAATACATAACATAGCGATCAGCTTACTCGTTTAAGATACATGTCTCTCTTGCTGTTGCTTATAATGTACAGCCGGACACAATATTTCGTGTGAAAATAAACCAGTTTAATTTAATTTATGATAATTAATAAATATTTAATAAAACTACAGATCAAAGATTTTTTGTTGTCGTTGTAAATACAAACGTTCTTCTATGACTTGTGATTATAGATTTGTAGGTACTCACTGAAAGATTTTTAAAAATATATAATATATTATATTATATATTAACAACTAAAAGATAGCAGTTATTTCTAAAATGCTATTTATTTGATAGATCGCGGTAATAAAAAGTGATTTTATATGCGCACTTGAAAAGCAGTTAGTACTCCCGTGGAATGCTCTGCAATCAGTATTATTCCCGGTGCATCGAAGTGACACATCCACTCGAGTTCAGATGATTATAATGCATCTGATGTTGGTGCACCTCACACCAGAGAAAGGTAAACACGGCCACAGTCTGTGTGTGGGAAGCAATCTACGGTATTGGCTCGGAGCAGGCCTGAAAAATTACAGGATTCCTGAAAAACTATTTTTCATCAATTTTTTTTTGGTAAACACATAAAAAAGAATACTGACAGATGGTGATAATAATTCTGAATTCTCATCTGTGAAATTCTATGACGCATATGCATATGACTAAGCGCTGCATGTGGAGTTTTGATCCGCTGACGTCAAAAGCTACAGCCCGACATTCACGCATCCACGTTTATTATTACAGAATTTTTTTTATGAATGGGTGGTCTTCATGGGACAAATTTCATCTACCAACAATTTGAATTAATAGGCTATGACTGTGATTGTACAGGTGAGGGATCAAATTCACGCTGACCGGGGGTATTTTAGAGTTCAGAAATCGATTAAAAATCTTTTTTTTTTAAATCTCCGTTGGGGATAGCAAAGCGAACGCTTTGACCATTAAGCTATTCCCGCCGCCAGATAACTTATATCATCAAAATTTAATTTATAAATTGATACCAGGGGTAAATTGAAAGGCACTTGAGCTGACTTTCATTTACTATTAAATTATAACGAAAAAAAAAATCAACTATTTATACTACAACTTAGTACTGCTACTAAGAACGGTTCTAGGCGTGACCAACTCAAACCTTGCCAATTTTTAAAGCGAGTGAAAGTTAGAGTATCAAAGCCGTTAGTGTCATTTCTTTAGCAATGTTGTGCTGTTGATTGTTGCAATAGGGAAGCGTAGTGTTTGATCTAAGCTGTGACGCTGTTGGTTGAACTTTTTTGGATTAAAAGAAACTATGCCGTTTAAACCACATGTAATTGCCAATATTAGAATCTCTATCGCTTCGTCATTCCTCACAAAGACAAATTATTGTACCCCTAGTGTTCTACGCAGGCATCGGTTCTTTAAATATATTAACCGGTAGCATTTTTTCTTGCTTGGTTACTAAGATTCATAGCAATAAAAAAAAGGGACGATACAGGGGCTGAATAGACGGCACTTTTTTTTCATCCAATAAAGCAGCGATTCCCATACTTTTCCCATTTTTCTCTATTTATACAACAAGTAAAAGTAAATAAGACTTTTTGTTTTTTTAAATTCGAACATTTTTAGATGCTCTAATCTTATTTTATAGATCATTGACTATATTTCAATATTATTAGTAATAAAATTTGACGTCGCTGACACGAAGAAGAAGAAGAAGAGGAAGAAGAAGTAATAAAATACATTTCTATATTTAATTTTTATGCATCAATTCATTCAGAACTATATATCGGCAGATGCGGGATTCGAACCACGACCCTTGCACATTTGCTCTATTCTACACATAACTAATAATATAAAAAAAAAAGCTTGTGAATAAATGTTGACTGATCGAATAATTGAAATAATAATATACATACTCTGAATAAATACAACAGAAACATTTATCGTTATGCGATGTTACCAATGGGATAAATACATCGAGTTTCGCGTATGTGCCCAGGCAGAGAATGGTCGTGTGGACTGCGCAGTGTGTAGAATATAGCAAAGGTTCAAGGCTCGTGGCTTGAATCCCGCGTCTGCCTATATTTTTCTGAATGAATTGATGCGTAAAAAATTGCTATAGAATTGTATGTGTGTATTTGATTACAAAATAAGAAATCGTTTATCAAGCGTCATTTTTGTGGAATATTTTTACTTAGTATTGAATACACAAGTAATCGTCTTCAGCCAATTATTGTGTTGAAAGCAATAATTGTGCACGCGTTGCATTGTATGGTGAGATACATTTCTTCTGAGAAGTATTCCTAGGCGTTGGTAGTCCCTGTCTCGGTTGTTTTGCGGAATGCCTCCCACACCCGGTAGTGTGGCAATGGCACACGGTGCTTATCTTTTATTGAATATTGAAACGACGGGAGAGAACAGAGAATCTAGCCAGTAATCAAACACACCGAGGAAGTATCTAAGCTTGCGATGCACATTTATAAATATTTTTGCATCCAAACATCAGAAAGTTTAAGATATTTTGGCGTAATGGTCAGTGAGAAAGATGATTTGCATAAGGAACTAGTGGCTTTCCTTGAAAATACATCAGTGTCTTTTAAATCCTAGCGCATTATTTATTCAATTTATTTATTTAAAAAAAAACCTTACAGATACATTACAAATTTAAAAAACTCAATTCGTATCTGAAGTACAATAAGAATTAATCATAAAATTAAAAAATACAATATGCACAAATAAAGGTATTTATGATTAAGGACAAAGAACAAAGCAATAAAGACAAGCAACAGGAGGTCCCAATGCTCATCAAACAGATGACTCCAACAAATTATTCCTCCAAAGAAACTCGTGGAGTTAATGTCTGAATTAGTCATTGGGATTGGAAATTATTGGAATTATATGGAACAGGTAGTTATACATTTTCAAAATAAATTGCGGTCTTTACAGTGCCTGTATTATCCATATTTTTCTATTAAGCTGCAAAACTTGGCATCTTAACAAAAGGCAATGCAGCCATATATAGTTTAATATCATTTGAGTGATTCATCATTTTTAACAGACGGCTGTGAGACATGGTGCTTATCTAAAAGTGATAAAAAAGACTAGAGGCCTTTGAGATGTGGTCGTACAGAAGAATTCTCGGAATTTCCTGGAGAAACCACGTCACGAACAATGAGGTTCTCAGGATAATCAAGGAAGATAGGCACCTAATAAGAACCATCTCAGAGAGGCGAGCCCGATGGATTGGTCACATCATTCGCTACGGTGGTTTTCTTCACGATATTGTGGAGGAGATGGTTGAGAGTAGAAACTGTAGAGGGTGCCTTAGACGGGAGTATTTGCAGCAAGTATTTGAGGACATGATATGTAGCGCTTATGCTGAGCTGAAAAGGGTTGCGGAGGACCGAGAGGAAAAAAAGAGATCGAGATGCAAGATTCTGTTGCTGCAAACCAATCCACCGGATTGATACTACGAATAAGAACACAAAAAAATGCGTGTGTTACTCTAAATTACTCGTACATAAAAAATGAACCAAACAAAGAGGTCTTTGGGGACAGAAGCCTGCATTTGATGGTTTAAATTGTAAGAAATGACGAGGTCATCAGATAAAAGTGGATCTGTCTGGGACATTTATTTTGGTTGACACTGAGAACTATAAACTAGAGTTTTACTTTTTGCTGACCCCCGAGTTACCGCGCTCAAGACAAGACCTGAAGTTTGACGATAATTTCGATTTGGTTAATGATTCCTGCGCCAATTAAAAATGTAATGAAAATAAGTCTTTTTGTAATGATGAAAGCAAATACCTGCATTGTTGTTTCAAAAATAAGTTCAAATTCGTTCATAGAGTTGGTGAAGCGTCACAACCCAATAGAATGCAAAGAAATAAGTATTTTTGCTCACAAAAAAAGCTAAAGAAAAAAATGTAAGTCCTTACTAAAGTATTCGGCGTTTTCGGTCATGTATCTTCGTATATTATGGTAAAATCATGGTATGCTCATTACAAGCATTCAAAAGTGTTGGGTGTATAACCGACCAGACTTTTATTTGAATTTTCGCTCCGCAATATTTGCTCGGTGATTGGATGCATCGGGAAAATAACTATTCCACGAAATGGATAGCGGAAATATGTAGAATTTTTTAGTGACGTTTGAAATTGCACGAGATTTGTTGGCTGCAGGGGAACTTCTTCGAACAACGTAACTGTAATTGAATGCGTTTTACGAGTATGTTTCAAAGACCACATGAAAAATTCGGACATAAAAGGAATGTTTTTATTGTAAGTGATATCAGCTTAATATAGCTCCTTTAGGCTGAGGCCATAAAGCCTCGAAAAACGATTTTAGATCGATTAGAAAAAGCAAGTATCTTAAAATATTAACGCGAGTTGTGAACTAAAAACAAGGTCTTTGCATTGTTAATCTACTCCTGCAACCTATCAGAGAGTAATTCGATATCCAATTCAGAGAGAAGGATATTATTAAATATAAAATTATTTGAGTTTGATTTTTAGTTCAATAGCTGTTTTACTATTTCAAACAACAACAAAAAACTGTCTAAATGTTCATATTTTACCCACAACCAATAAAATTGAGCATGATCTTTGACTTTCAAACTAATTAACTATATGACAAGGAATACGAGAACCTAAGGCAAACAATTGTTCAAAATAATAATTTTCTGTAATTAGATGTAAAAGAAGTGAGTTGACTATTTCTTGTCTTTTTTTTTCAATTTAATTTATTTTTATTTCTTTCAGAAACATAACAAATTTTAATAAATCCGATCCTGTGATAATATATAACGCAAACAAATATATATATACAGGTTTTATTTATTTTTATTAACAACAACTAATAAAAAGTCCCAAAAGTTCGCAAAAGAGAAGATTCCACGAAATTACTTCGATAAATAAATTCGTGGAGCTCATGTCGAATCTGGGCTTCTCTCGAGTGGAATATTTAAGCCAATACGGTTGAACACTCTGATCACTCTCCAAGGAGTCTCTGGCAGGTTAGTATTACTTCTAGGATGAACAAACGATCTGTTCCTCCTTATCCTTAAATAATTGTCAGAGACAAACAGGATTTCTGAACACGCCGCGCACAGCCAAAAGAAATACATACTCAAGTCCACATGTCTTCTAGTTCCCAACTCATTGTATCCCAACATACCCCGTATAAAGTTAGATGGGTACAACCACGGATAATACCATACATTCTCGTGTCTTGAAGACTTCAATATTAAAGTCATTCTTAAATTCTATATTACTATAAGAGTTGACAACTCGAAACTCCCACATAGTGAGAAAATGTGTAATTCACTGCAAAATTCGATAAATTATTATACTTTTCAGTTTCCATTTCACGATTAGACAGCTCCGCGTTCACGTTGATACTGAAATATCCTGAAAATTCATGAGTATTCATTTTCTTCCTCGGTTCGTGTCATACGAGCATTGTCTCTGAAAAGCTTCTAATGTCAGCGAGCTTTTTCTGCCTTAAAAGCTCTGTCAGTCGCCACGCCAATAAAGTTCGCGGAAGAACCTTTAGCACGTAGAACCGCTTTCTTATACAAACACACGAGCGCGTGACAATGCCAACTCTTTATTAGGTAAACGTTGAGAGTTATAAACATTCATATTGTTTTGACGCATGAACTGTGAGATTTTTTATTATATTGTATGATTTCTGCATGGCGTACTTCAGCTTTTTATTTATGTTCACAGATAATAATAGTTATTTAAAAAAGAAAAGCACCCGTGTTTTTTCACTTTGCTCCTCTTTTCATATTCATAACAATTTCCAGCATTGATCACCACAAATAATTACCATATTGTTTTACCAGTTGCCACTGTCCATGTATTATACTTCGACATCTCTGCAAGGTTCACTTGAGAATATATATGGTTTACAGGATAGAAGTTCAAAGACTTACAAAGGACAGAGCTGCATTCTAAGATTATTTGTTGTGTAATTTTTCAATCGGATTTTCTAAGAAGATCAGATTATTAAACCGACGCTCTCGAGGCTTGGACCATTTAATCTCAAGAATCGACTTTACCCGACCCACAATGAGCAGTTATTAACATGCAATATTTGAATTTTTTTATTTTTCCAAATTATTTAAAACTATATTAAAACTTGTGTTTTTCAACATCTTCTATACATATTTGTTCCATATTTGAATTATAGAATCACTGTAAGCAAAGGCAGCTATCTATTGCTTATGATACGTCTCTAGAGGTTTATACACTCAGAGATGCATTTCGGAACATCTGTAGTTCCCAAATGCTTCCCCAGGCAAAAGCCTAAAGAAATGAGGATACGGCAGCTGCTGTATTCGATGAACATTCTAATGTTGATTAATCAGCGCTTCTGTGGATATTGGATGATTAGTTCCACGTTTCTGGTGTAAGCTATAAGAACACTGATACTTTAAATTTTCGATATTATGAATGTGTAGTGACTGTCAATGTTACACAACATTGTTTCAAAAGGTAAATATCTTCTTCTTCGTGTCAGTGACGTCAAATTATTTCTGCCCAGTATCTGGGTCTCTCTTATGTTTGCTGGTGCGATACCAGCCAAGAGGTATAGTCTTAAAATGGGTGTTGGCTTGGGGCAGCCTGTAATGATTATGCATGCATCATTCAGGGCAGTATATACTTGATTACAATGGGCTGATCGACACCACACTGGTGCCGCATATTCTCCGGCTGAAAAACAAAGTGCTAAATCTGAGGTACCAATTAAGGGTGGTTGGGCTCCCTAGTGAGTATTGGTCAGTTTGCGGATGAGGTTGTTTTTTGTTGCAACTTTATGTTTGGTGTTGCTGCAATGACGCCTGAAGGTGAGGGTGCGATCTAGAGTGACTCCGAGGTATTGTGAATGGTAGCTATGTTCCAGGACTCTACCTTCCCATGTGACACGAAGCTTGAAAAGAGGAAGAGTACAGCAAAAACCTCCAAGTGGTGCCCCCTGAAACGGAATCTTATGTAATCGCATTATAAACTTCATATTCTAAGCAGCCATTTAAAATACATCTTTAATTCCTGGAAGAACAGATAATCATTTTATTAAACATAAGTCACATTCTTTTTCAATAAATTCATGCCATCAAAAGATGCCCTTCTGTTAAAAAAATACGTGAATCACAGAAATGTATGTGAAACGTCCACTTTGTAAGGGAAGCAAGGGTGTCACATTCAAAGTTGCGGACTAGTCCAACACGGGGGAAACTAGTCCGCGCTGATTGGAACGTAGTAAGGGCGGAGTGTTCCTACCCTGTGTCATACAGAGATAATCAAATCTCTAGTGTAAATTAAACTATACGATTGAACTATTTTCTGTTATTAGTTTTTTTTTTCATTTGCGTTAGTATTATATTCTTTATTCTTCGTGTGATTTCACAATATGCAATAATTTAAATAGCTTTATAAAAAGCTAACGCAAAAATCTGTACAACATTTTACTTTATTCGGTTTTATTTTTTGTGTGTATATTTGGCGCGTATGTTCATTCAACGATTGATACGTTCATACAAATTCACAGCAAAAATCGTCGAATGAGAAATTAAAATTATTGTTAAATATTGGAATGGATGAAGAAAAGAACAGTTAATGATAAAGTTTCGTAATTTCTTTAAAAATATATTTATTTTATTTATACAAATATGTTTTTTGTCAACGACGGTTCTCCGTCATATTACCGCATTTAAATAAAATTTGATAATTAAATAACCCAAATTTGGGTGGCTTAATACTTGTAGCCTACCGCGTGTTGTTGGTAAGGTTAAGCCACGTCTTTAGATTAATTATCCAGACCTCAAAAGAGTTGGTCTTATATGATCGATCGTGATAACAAAATCAATTAAAAAACACATGTTCCTCGGATCCTATAGTTGCTGTCTCCTCAAGTATTTGAGCTTCTGGCATGAAGGCCGTCGGATACCATATACATATGTTTCCAGATGGATTTTTGAGTGTAAAATGTGAAAGCAGGATTTTGTACCTTTTTTTCTAGGTATAGATGGTTAACAGCTATCCTCTTTTTAAGTTTAAGATGAACACTACAATATACTCTACACTATGTTTCCATCCGACTCATTTAAAAATCATACATAAATAGTCTACTATAGGCACAAAATCTTTGTGGCAGAGCGCGCTAATGCAGCGCTGCCAAAGGGTAGGCCTCAAGACGCGACGTCCTATACAAAACGCTCACAAACCACGACGATAAATCTCCTCCGTGAGATGGTAAGACTTACACCCTCTGCTTGGAATTGCTTATTTTTTGTGTTTATTTAAAAATGAAATTATAAATATCATCTGCGGCCCACGGTTCGGTGACACATGTTCCCGCGAGCAGTGGGCGGGAGACCATCAATCTTTCATTGTGCCTGCGCCCCCTGCCGGCTTCAGGACTGCTTCGCGGCTTGAGAATAATTATTGACAATAATTTGTAAAGTGCTTACATCGACGATCCATCAAGACGTAAAATTACATAGACATAGAACAATTAAATACATTTCTAGAATTAATTAAACTAAAGAGATTTTCAAATAATGTAGATGAATATTTTATATTATACATAAAAATTATTAATCTTAGCATTATATATGATATCCTTATGTTTACAAAGTTGACCCACTAAGAAATAAATTTACTTAGACATACAAATAAATTAAGAACACTTACATAATAAATGGATTTTTTTATTAGAATAGTTTTCAATACTCTAATCTTATTTTATAGATCATTGACTATATTTCAATATTATTAGTAATTAAATACTCACACACAATTGTAGATCAAATTTTATACGCATCAATTCATTCAAAAAAATATCGGCAGACGCGGGATTCAAGCCACGAGCCTTGCACTTGGCTTATTCTACACACCGCGCAGTCCACACAACCATTCTCTGCCTGAGCAGATACGCGAAAGTTGATGAGCTTATACCATTGTTGACATCGTATAACGATAGATGTCTCTGTAGTATTTATTCAGAATATATACTACTCTGAATATTTACTACAGACTAGGCAAGGCAGCTTTTAACAGTGAGTCAAGAGTTGAAGATGGACCTGCTCGGGACGTTAACTAAAGATGTTGCAAAATATCATGAACTACAGCTGCCTTTTCTTCAAGAAGTCGAGCTAACGTTGTCCTGGAAAGCCATTGGCAATTTACATTTAATGTACAGGCGAATATATGTAGTACATACCGAGCTCCAAGGCAGAAGCCTGAGGAATTGAAGAGACGGTACTCTAGTATCCGCGATATATTTTTGAGTGGTTTGTTAATCGCTTTTTATTAAGAAGTCATCAAATGATTAGTCTGTCGTTCCGATTTGGTGTAAAAGAACTGGTCAACCTGACCATTAACTCTCGCTTAGCAGTAAGCGGTGACTTATCCACGTTTTGGTCCTCGCCTATTGTTCCTAACATTGATTATATAACAACAGCCGCGCTAACGGTGTGCTACAAAATTTCACAAACTCCATATTGTCACTATTTTTAAATACATTTACTTACGGTGCGATGCTTTGGCGTATTTTAATAAACAAAAACAATTTACTTGCGTCATAAATAAGTTGGTACATGTGACGCGGATAAAGTTTTAACAGTAATTTGTTTGAGGAGCGTCCCGGCACCTGGCCCTACCGTCGCTGTCGCCGCTTGCTATGGAGCACCGCACCGCCGGCAACTTGCTGTAACAACGTTTATTTTTAAGTCAAAGATTAGTACGTGCAGTGCAAGGTAGGAGCTAGTTAGTCGACTTGTTTCACCTTTAACTTTATGTCTCCGATAGTTTAAAGTAATTAATATATTTTCTTAGACTCATTTAAAGAGTGTTAGTAAAATAATGTTATTACATTAAATTGATAAATATTGCGTACCTTAATAAATTTATATAAACATACAAATATACAGCAAATATCATCTTTTAGATATTATTCTCACCAATATCAGAGAGTAAAACCTGTAACTTAAGCTCACATAAAGGTAAAGTTTATTTATTTATAAATGGAAAAAGTGCATAATTCATTTTTTAAGTGAATATATAAGCTTCGGACCAGTCTAGGTATTTTAAAAAAAATGTAATTTTTTAAATTGATTAGACTGGTCATGTTTCAATGTACAAACATACGATACATTAAATAATCGTTAATATTTTCAATCTGATTTTTATAAAAATTAGAAATTATATAAAATAAATAAATATTTCACTCACAATACGGAAAAATACTTATAAATAGGTAAAAGTATAAGAACTGCGTAGAACCGATCAAACTTCTACAAAAGCAATCCTTGTGTTACGGAACCAAAGTCGCGGTCCCGAAATTACAGTATCCGCTAAGTGGTGATGCCGGAATATCAAGTTTTGGCACTGAGGATAAGACCAAAGACCGGAGTTGAGTTAATACTTATTTATTTGATACGAGACCTCTTTTTATACCCTATTTTACAACATGAGTAAACATTTTTAATATTAATTAATTGAATGTCATACGCCGTACATTCCTTGATACCATTTTTGGATCTTGATCCCTTCAATCCACATAGAGTAGCAAATTATTGGGATGGTCAATGCACCATATCGATGCGTAAGTATTCTTTATTAATATTAATAATACATAGAATTTCGTACAACACGAATTCCTCGATACTTGTAGTTTTGGACCTTGATCGTCTCAATTTAAATAGAGTGGAAAAATGCCCTGTGTTGTATCTGACTCTTAGATAAAGAGTTTGATTATAACAATTACTTTAAAGACTTTTGGATACTTAGTACAACACTGTTGTATGTACAAAATAACATTTTAAACACCTTGCATTATAAGCTGTCTATTACACTATGACTGCAACTTAAGAGTAAAGTAGATTATGTAAATATATGATTAGGTTCTCTGTTGGAAAATACAACATTGCTTTCTTGGTACTCTAAAAAGTGTCAAGAGCTGTATTTGTAGTTGAATGAAGAAACTGCAGATCGTGAATGAATTCGGTATCTGGAAAGACTTATTTAATAATAAAACTAAATTGATCACAATTATTTTTCACTTAAATTTTTTATATGTGATAAAAAAACGGGAAAATCATCGATGTTGCAATTTCATTGCAAACTGAGTGTTTTCGATTACATTCACCGGCGCGCATAGAAAATTTACTCCCTTAGTAGCGGCAACTTGCAGCCGTGGGCCGTCTGCAGAGTTAAGGGCGGCGGGGGCCCGGTTGGGGCTCCAAGCAATTTGAGCTCATTAAATCTTGATCGGGGTGGGCCCCCTCGGGCACTAAGAACACATGCTCTACGTCTGTGAGTGAAACTTCGAAAGTTCACCAAGAAAGCTCACACTGTTCAGATAATATTTAAATTTATAAATTTTTCGTTGCTTACTTACGATTCTCAATGAAAATTCATTATGATTATAAGAATTTCTGTCTTAAGTAAATGATTATCTTATTTTATTTATCCTTAGATTTATCCTCATCACATTTACAGTCACCTTTATATTGGAGCCTAAAAAACATTCTTTATTTAATTGACTTACTTCAAAAAGTAAAAATTCGTTTGAAAATCAATGGTTTTGATCTCTGGAACATAAACACATGTTTGGTTCACGTATGCATTCTGTTTACTTTACTAGTGCATAAATACGTCATATATAGACGCCACAAAGCTCTCAGCATCATGGGACAGCTGACATGACTTACTTCTCTGCATTTCGAAACTCTGACGAATACATTTTTTACATAATTACGAAAACTCAGTGCCATAAATAAAAATCATCTGTTTATGCTCTTCTGTGGTATATTTATTATATGTCTTAGTCAATTCTACTTTAGTATGTCAACCTACTTTGAGATGAAATGCTGCCTCTCCACCACGTCGTTCCTCACAAATTTATCCCATCATACTGCTGCAATACTACAAGTCTTCATAACTCATTATACAGCTCTAACTAATTTTGGTTAAATATCAAAATTCCCATTTGTTAGCAAGAATGGATCTTGAATCGATTCGACAAAGCAATGAGAGTTGACGACTGGTTGAAGCATTACTCAAAAAAAAAAAAAAAAAAATGAACAAAAGTGTACGATGTTTTTATTCAAATTACCGCGTCTAACGTTTTTTTTTTTTCAGAAAAATTGATTATAAATGTTATGGTGTTAGCTTTGAATTTGTATGTTCAGTCAGTTGTCAAAGCAACGTTTCATTTATTTGATATTTTATTTTGTTTCAAGCAGTGTTTTCTATTGAAGCCGCAAGTTATGCTATGCGCATGCGTTCACGTGGCAAGATATTAGCACACGTGTCTCTCACGGTGTCTCGCAGAAATGATGAATAGATTAACATGACAAATTATTATTAGTCCTGGTGCCTGTGTAACTGTATTGAAATGTTTATTTATATCCGTGTTTACGCGAACCTCCCCAACCAGGAATCTCTGCTTGGGGAAATTAAATTTTGGGGAATATTTTGAGGCAAAATACCACATGAAATTGATGATAGTTTCAGTTTTTGGTGAATAATTTATTAATGTGGTCATACAGAAGAATTCTTGGAATTTCCTGGAGAGACCACTTCACAAACAATGAAGTTCTCAGCATAAACAAGGAAGATAGGCACCTAGTAAGAACCATCTCAGAGATGCGATCGGTCACATCATGCGCCACGATGGTATTCTTCACGACATTGTGGAAGGGATGGTTGAGGGTAGAAACTGTAGAGGGCGCCCTAGAAGGGAGTATTTGCAGCAAGTGTTCGAAGAAATGAGTTGTAGCTCTTATGCTGTCTTGAAAAGGACTGCAGAGGTTCGAGAGGAGTGGAGATCAAGATGCAAGATTTTATTGCTGCAAACCAATCTACCAGATTGATACTACGAAGAAGAATAATTAATTTATTTATTTATTAATGTAATCTAGCTCTAAATTATACTAACAGAGGTTGAATTTTTTTCGGAAGCATATACAGAAGAATAGCGAAAGAGGTTGATAGTAATGCTGAAGTCTCATCTGAAAATTCTATAACGCTGTACGCAGTGAAGTGTTTATCCGTCAAAGTTATAGAATATTGGTCGACATTCTCGCATTATCCATTTATTAAAAGAATTAACTATAAATGATTCATCATGTGATGAAAAGATCTTATCTGAGGATTCTATGACGCCTATCATATTAAATATGGCTAAGCGCTGATCAGCCATCGTCGTTGAGTACAAACCAACTATCATGCATCATTTATTGATTACAGGGTTTCACTTTAAGTGGGTGGTATTCAAGGGATGACTTTTTTTAGCAATAATTTTGATAAATATGCTTTGACTGTTATTTTACGGGTGAAGATTCTAATAGATTTCTTTCTACTAATATCTGTCGGATTATTTAAAATTCGGATCAACAGTCCACATGCAACGCTTAGCCAAATGTAACATGATAAGTACTAACATCTTTATTAACACTTTTATTTAAGGAAGATCTATAATATTTCACGTAGCCAAAAAAATTATCGGGTCGCGTGGAGACGGATTGAGGAGCAAATTAACAATACAAATACTTTTTCAGAAGCACATTGACATATATTTCGATAACTTGACAACCTTTTGTTTTGGGGCCGAGCGTTGCTTTCAGACCCCTAGCCGATCCACACACGCTACCGTCCGCGCACTACTGACTGGGTAACTGGTGCCGTGGTCGATGACACTCAGCGCTGCAAGTGGTGATCTATATAACAAGTCCTACTAACGGCATTACAAAATAATAACACATGCGTGTCCGGTGAGCGGACGAAAATAAGAGAAAAAAAGATCGCATATAGAGGCTTTCGCCAACAGCCTGCAAGGGCTATATCATGCTGATATCAGCAAATAGAATCCACAGATGATATATCTGCATTATTATTGCTATTTTTTGGAATTTTTCTGTATATATTTGCGTAAAACAAGTGGTTTAATTCATTGAATAAAGAATATATAAATAAGAAACAAGAAACAAATTCTAGTTTGCCTATTACATTTTTGTATGTTGACAACTTCTTTTCTTGAGGTTTTGTATAATAAATAATACATATTATTATACATGAATCTCTCTCGTAGCATTCAAAGTCTTGCAGCAGCGTCTATTTCACAACAGTAGTCGACAAGTAGTGACTGAAAATCTCTGTCCTACAAAATCACCCAGGCGGAGCTTTGCATACTTGGGAGCTTTCGCGACGAGTCTCGAGGAAGCCGGCCGAGAACTTTAAGCTCTTGGGCTAAACTCTGCGGCCTTTGCGTAAACTCGCGCTTAAACGGAGCACAATAATGGATATTGTCAAGATATCTTTGTATATTATGATAAAATAGCCGCACTACAAACGTAACTCTTATTTCTTTAAAACTTATGTATCGCACTCGGCGTTGCTCAGGACAGGAAATAAAAAATTTGATTTTTATAACAATTACTTATCGTAAATAAAATAATTATAAATGCTGATATCCGATCGATATAGCCATTGCAAGTTGGTGCTGAAAATCTCCATATGCAACCTTTCGTCTCTTATTCTTGTTCGCTCGATGGCCATGTATGTTTCGCCATATTGGCATTTTGACAAGTCCGGTAATGGATGTGACGTTAGTTATATACATGGCTGCTGTGATTGGTGCACCATTTATTCTGTAGATCGCCATTTGCAGCGCTGGGGTTTCGCCCACTACGAGCGCTTTCTCGCCGGTAGTTGTCCCCCGACCGCGACAAGTGTCGTATTCTGGCCGCCCGGCGCCTGAAAGCTGCGACTAGGTCCGGGCCGGAAGTTTGTAAAGTTTATCGTAAAAATATATGCGCTTCTTAAACAGTCTGTGCGTTGTTCATTTGATCAATCCATCTCCACGTGACCCGATAATTATCCTGGCGACGTGAAGTCGTTCTTCTTTTAAGAGAGGAGGATGATAATACTTACAATTACACTAAAAACATACATCATGTATGATTATTTGATTTGATTGCGTAACCGAGGTGACTTAAAATGACAGATTTTTGATCGTTAGTACTGCAATTCTTTCGTCTTAAAAATAAAGTTTTATTGAATTGTTAAATGCATTAAATGATACATAAATCTTTTCTGATGCATTATTTATGTCTAAATAAAATACAAATAAACATACATACAAACATATTTTTTGTTCGAAGAGTACAATGATTAGAGTGATTACATGAATTAATTTTCAATATCGCGACATAGGTAAGTGAAAAGTCCTTCAGAATATTCCACGATATTTGAGATAGTCCTTTTTTTATAAATGGGTGACCAAATTTTGCTTTGATGATCACGAAACGAATAACGTGGATGGGCAAATATGTTTTGATATATTTTAACATCACATCAAATTTTGCCAGCTGATTTTCAATTTCAATTTTCAATTTTATTATTTTTTTCCTTGCAGAAACATTACAAATTTTATCAATTCAATGCATTTCTGAAGTACAATAATATAAATACAATTATATAATATATAATATAAATACAATAGGTAACATAAATGTGGTGATGTAAATTTATTGACACATTTAGTATCACTGACCTCACACTCAGAACTAGCGTCAGGAGACTCAAGATAAACAGTTTGACTTGTAACAACAAAAACCCTGTCATAAGTATATCATGATTGACTCACAAATAACAAGGCATTATTGTCACAAAATAAAACGTGTAACATTTCGCCTCCATAAACACCAGTACTGAATTTAAAGCAATATAACACTAAATATCTCAATATCTGTAACACTAAATATCTGATATCGCTCAATGGTCAAAGCATTTGCTTTCCAAGCCAAGAGTTCAATCCCCGACGGAGATTTATAAAAAACAAAAAAAAACATTTCTGAGCTCTAAAATGTGAATTTGATCCTTCACGCGTAAAAAGCCAGTCATAGCGTATTAATAGGTGGTAGACGAAAGTCGTCCCGTAAAAACCACCCATTCATAGTAAATTCCTGTAATAATAAAGGATGATGCGTGAATCTCGGGCTGTAATCTATGACGTTGGCCGATTAACACTACACATGATGCAGCGCTTAGTCATATGCAGCGTCATAGAATTCCACAGATGAGACTTCATAATTACTATCACCATCTGTCGGTATTCTCCTGTATGTGTTTAAATAAAATAAGTTAAAAAAACCACGCGGCACAATTAGCGCCACAGCAGTCTAGAACAAATAACCTTTTCATCTTCTTGTGCTATTACTTATAATGTAATGTTATTACTTAGAGTCCATTTTTACGACATGGATAAAAAGATACATATGAAACAGATAAAAAACCTAAAAGGCGCTGTTCAGAGGATAAAATCAAGGTAATGATTGTTAGGCTTTCTTAAAAAGAAGCATAGTCGTGCTATGCTTCTTTTTAAGCGTTACTATTTTCACGATATTTAAAACTTAATATATTGACTAAAAATCATTACAATAAACCATCAGGATAATTTGATAAAATTATGTTGTTGTACCACCTTTCAAGGGTACGTGTATAGGGCTGTTACCACAAAGGGGCTGAGTGTACTAAGGGTTTGGGTAGAAGGGAACAACACTTGAAAGTCGATCGCAGATCTTCAAAGTGCTATTAAAACTTTGCGGCTTACTGTCACGCGGTAATAATAACGCCCCTTAACTAGAGTTACTCCACGGAATGGTTTACTACCCTCGCAGGTGATTCTGTAGCAAGAAACTTTCACGAAGCTTTGTTTTAATCTATGCCTCGTTTCGTGGACAGTTTCAGAACCAATGGTCCATGCGTGACGTCTGTAATTCAAATATTATATAAATATATGTATTCTACGTTTTTTATTTATAAAGTATTTGAATTTTGAAATATACTTTTAAAAAATCTAAGACAATCAAGTAAATCGTACATCAGTAACACAATTCAATGGCTTGCTGGTTAATGTCTGCGTAAGATTAAAAAAAAAAAAATCTTTCAGTTTATAGCTTAGACGAGACCCCGAGAGTAGACAAAATAAATAGATTGTCATCATCATACTATGTACGCTCCTCTAACTGGAGCATATGACATTCACAAACTGGCCACAAAACTCTGTCAGCCGCTATAGTCTTCGCCTCATCCCAAGTCAACTCCGACTGCCGCAGCTCCGCCGACTACATTTTATGTATAGTTTCCGACGGTCTTAAAGGATGGCGCGAGCCCAGAGGCTTTAAGAAAAAGCAGCTTTAAGTTATGCTCTACCGCAGCATCCTTAACATATGTCCCAGCCAGGCCTACCTTCGCTTCTTGACTAGTTATATAATAAGATGCTGCCTTGTCTTTTCCGCAAAATAGATTGTCAGTAATAGATAATACAAAAAAAAAAAAAAATTATTCCATTTTTGTATTTATTATAGCATTTTTATGTTAAAGGATGACAAATTTTGGCTACGTTGGGTTACCATTGAGTCGAGTCAATTAGGTTAGAAAGTGAACGCTTTTATATTACGCAAGGTGTGAGTAAGTAACGATATCAGCATGATATAGCCCTTGCTGACTGGTACCGAAAGCCTCGATATACAATCTTTCGTCTCTTATTTCTGTTCACTTGTCGTACATGTATGTGTCGTCATTTTGAATTACCGCTAGGAGTACTAGTAACATAGATCGTCACTTGCGGCGCTGGGAGACAGCCCACCACGAGCGCGCTTAGTCGTGAGTTAAGTCCCAATCGATCGAGGCGAAAGTAACGCCATGTTACGGTCGATCGAGTAAAACAAGTGTTTATCGAAAATACATGTCAATGTGCTTCGGAAAAAGTCTGTGTGTTGTTAATCTGCTTCTCATACTTCCACGACGCAATCCGATAATCATCCCGGTGACGTGAAGTCGTTTTCTATCGTAGAGAGCAGGTTTTTAGTAAATATTTGTAGGTTGTGAGATAGGTTTATGTTTTAATTCTAGTAGTGTAAAGGAAAGTATTATGGATTAGGAAATTTAGTGAACATGGTATAATTATATTTGTAAGAACAGAGGATATTAAAGAGCAATGAACAGTAACAATAATAGATAATTTAATCAGAATGATGTTAAATTTCAAGAATATTTTATTGCTCGGGAACCGATTTGGTAGTACAATATTTAAGAGGGTTTTACGATTTTTCTACGTTAATACTTATTGTACCTTATTGTATGTTTATTTGGTAAGTATTATTGTACTGAAGTTTGTAAAGGTGCGGTACTATCGAAATATAAGCATTCGTCACGAAGAGCTGCGGTCGGGAGCATTGCCGTTCCAATATTGATCGTATTCGTCAGCGGATCTGAGAAAGGGGCTTAAGGAACGTTTGCCATATTGCAGGTGCTCTTAACCTAGGACACGACCCAAACATTTATTTTATTTTATTTATTTATTTATTACAGAACAGAAGTTCCAAGAAAAAGGTTAACAAAATAATAAGAAAAAGAGCATAGAATAAACAATACATACAATAGATAATAAAAGTTAAAAATAACATAAAAGAAGAAGAAGATGACACGTGTTAAATATCTAAATATCAAGGAGAACAATACCATCGACATAAGAGAAAATGAATGTTAGAAGAGGATCGAGGTGTGCTGGTAGGCCTTTTAGGAGCGCCATTGCCGTTGTACCAATTTGAGTGCTTGAAGCTCCACATGCATCAACCGGGATAAAAAACAATGGATGGTTACGAATACGGGTGTACTTATCTGGAACATAGAAGTTAAAACATTGAAGAAACCCAGGGTTGTTAATTGAACCGCGAAGAAGAAGTAATGAATGTTTGAGAGCAGCCAACATGGACCGAACGTGAAGCAAAATACTAGACAAGAATGTGTAAAACGAATTGTTTTCTTGTTCAAATTTTAAAATTTAAAGAAGATTTATTGACCGAACGCCAGTGTCAATATTTTTTCGCAAGATTTTAATTTCGAGAATTGTGATATGCGTATAGATAGGCGAGTACAATGGCTACTGATAGAGTTTTATGGGAGTGGTTCGTGATTTCTATATTCTCCAATTAGGGAAGTGGACATTTTTTTATGTAATCACATGCAAGAGAGCACAGCCGGTCAAGACTAGTACACTCTATGACGCTGAGCCAGGGAGGCTGGATGCGGAAAACGTGTGTTGTTTTCATGTTTATGTGTGGGTTGGGGAGATTGCAAGTGTATATTTATGTGTTTCTTGAGGAGATCTAGATTGAAGGAAGGAGGAAACACAGACGCTGGATGAGCATTCCAAAGCTTACCGGTGGCATTAAGCAATGAACTTTGGAAACTGACAGTTCTTGGTCGACACACATTAACCGTGTATGGATATTCGGCAAGTGTAAGACTAGTTTGTCGGTTGTGGGTGGGTGCAGGAGATATTAGTTATATAAGTTCCGAAAAGCAGCGACCGTGGTAATAACGGGAGAAAATACTAAGTGAACCAATCTTACGCCTGTGTTCTATTGATTGCAGGTTAGACGCAAGAGTGTCATTGTTTATCAAACGAATTGCTCTTCTTTGAACGATGATACAAATAAATTATAATGACATATTCAATATTTGATACAAACATACGTGTAATAAGTTCTCACATATCATCTTTTATGACATCTCATCAATGTATATGAAAAATTAACGTCAGATGCTAGAATTACAACCACGAACCTTTGCAACCATGCTAATTTTTCCGGAGCTCCTGATTCAAATCCCAGCGTCTATCGTTTATGCTCGAATATTTGTATAGAATCAAAAACGAGGATATTCGAAGAAAATGACATTCACGCATCTTCCTTATTTTTACAGGAATTCAATATGAATGAGTGGTCTTCACTGGAAGACTTTCGCCTACCATCAATTTTGATTAACAGGCTTGCGTCTTACGGGTTAGGGATCAAATTCATAACAAGCAGGGGTGTTTTAGAGCTCAGAAATCGATTAAAAATATATATTTTTATCTCCGTCGGGGATTATACCTACCACCTTCACCATTAAGCCATACCTGCCGGCTATATGTATGAGCCCTCGAATTGCCACAGTTATCCAAGTAACTGTGTACGATCTAAGGAACCAAAACTGATATTGATATTGAGCCATTCGCTGTTTCACGATAGTACGGCTTCTACAGAGATTTGCATGGCTTAGTCTTTGAGATAAGCATATGTAGCGCTACATGTCGGCTATATGTAGTAATATTGAAATGTTTTCTAAAAATCCATTTAAAATAATTAAAAGTGATTTAAAGGTAATTTATGATATTATTGGTTTGAAACCACTTCTTTGGCCTCCGTCTTATTCCATTCCAGCCACAGATTTCACTTCCAAGAGGCGCTAAAACGTTCCTATAACTAATTCAATATATCGATTCGCTTATAACTCCATAAGCTTGTTTTAACCCGAAATAATGTACTAATTTCTAATACACATCTAAGAGGGTGCGGCCTCATTCAGGACAGAGAATTCTTGTGCCGTGTTTAGGGGAAATGCTGAACAAACACAACTATTAAGGTAGATGGATCGTCATCCTATTGTTTGCTGTGATAATATTACAGGAAGTAACAGAATATCATGACAAACAAATCAACAACATTTATATAATATAATGAAATATATGATGTAATTTTACCTCGTTTTGAGCAATTATGACACATTACATAGATAATTTTTTCATACTTTGTTTTAATGTGCATCAAACTTAATACTGTTTCACTTGCTAGAATACTGCATTTTCGCGTAGAATGAAAGCTTTATTAGTTCCAATGTGTACAAACATTCTGACGTGGAAATGTATAATTACGAACAATAATATAGTTTCATCAGATAGTAGACAGGAGTTGAGTGGAGTGTAGGAGTAGGAGTAAAGGGAGGCCAATAATTTTGTAAAAAAATAGTTTTTTTTTATACTATAATGTAATCATACATTTTTGTAAATTATTCTTAATAACAAGATTTGAGGAACACTTGCGATTATGAAAAGTAGTATTTTTTCTTAATTCGCTTTTTTTATATTTAATTCATATTGATCATTATGTTGATAATGTTAAGAAGCATGGAAGTTTTACACGACGCAAATATAACTTAAAAGTGAATAATCTTTTGAAATACTTTAAAATATGTACGGCAAATAACAATAAATTACATATTATAAATACCAATCTGGACCTGAAAACGAGAGACTCCAACTCATACCAGAGGATTTCATTACTCCAAAGGAAGGCCTCCCAACTGTCAAGAGCCTTGACTGGCGGACCTGGAAATCACTGAACAGATTAAGAACCGGAGTTGGTAGAACAAAGGACAACCTCGAGCGGTGGGGAATGCTTCGGTAGGGAGACACACTATTGTGCGACTGTGGAGACCCACAGACCGCCTCACACCTAAGATGTTGCTCCATGTGCCCAACAAGTTGCTCATCCCAGGACCTAATGCTGGGCAACACTCGAGCTATCGATGTTGCCAAATATTGGGAAAAATAATTTGACGTCGCTGACACGAAGAAGAAGAAGAAGAAGAAGGAGAAGAAGAAGGAGGAGAAGAAGAAGAAGAAGATAAATACCAAAAATATTCAAGTGTAATCCATGTAAAAGCATCGTACTCCTCAATCATTTTCTCGGTTGAATTGATTTTTAAGTGTTGTTCTATTTCAATCTGATATTGTGGCTTTTAGGTTAAGCCGTATGTGGCGAATTACTCCTTTCCAATATTTCAACCACCATTGTAGGGGTATTCTTCAGGGTTAATGACTTAGTGGACCAGAAGAAGACCCCTGCAATGGCGGTCGAAATATTGGAAAGGAGTGATTCGCCACACACGGCTTAACACAAAAACTGCAATATCAAATCTGGCGGTGAAAACGTAAGAATTTACTATATCAATATATTTTCCGTCATTTTCTTTGTTTTTCTGTCTATTAAATAAATTTTTGCTGTATTGTATATAACTTTATTTTAAGCCACTTTTAATTAGTTGTACAGTTTTTTATTGGAATTTTAAGTTTTTTGGAAAAATAGGCTAAAGCATGTCACCAGTCTACCCTTCTTATTATTAGGCATGACGGAATTAACGACATTAAACTAGTTTAATTTAGTTTCTAAACTCTAGCTTCATCCGTGGCAAACCTTTTTAGGCCTCAAAGCTCATTCTAAGAGACTATCTTACACACTTTAAGTGTCTTGAACTTTTTTTTTTTTTATGAAAACACATACGGGAGAATACCGACAGATGATGACAGTAATTCTGAAGTCTCATCTATGGAATTTTATGACGCTCACCATGGTGTATATGGCTAAGCGCTGAATGTGGAGTGTTGATCCGCCAACGTCACAGACTACAGCCTGTGATTCACGCATCATCTTTTATTATTACGGGAATCTTCAATGAATGAGTGGTCATCACGGGACGACTTTAGTCTACCGCCAATTTAAATTAGTAGGCTATGACTGAAATTTTACGTGTGAGGGATCAAATTCTCACCAACCAGGGTATTTTAGAACTCAGAAATCGATTATTTTTTTTTTCTTTATCTGCATCGGTGATTGAACCCACGACCTTTGTCTTGCAAAGCAAACGCTTTGACCATTGAGCTAAGACCGCCGGTAGATTATCAAGCATCCAGAATTTGTGGCAACGAAAAAAAAACATAACATTTATAATTTTACCACTAATTTTAATGAAAAAGTTCAAAATGCATCTTCACCTTTTTCCCGTATTACCCGAAGACATATTGAATATTTTCACTTTTTTCTTCTTCTTATTGTAAGAAATGATATTCACGTGTGTAGTCATGCTCAACGCAATTTAAGTTAGAGCAAGGTTCTAACTCAAAATATTTATTTAATATCCTGATTTAGTTTCCGCAAGTAAAAGCAAATAGCACAGTTTCTCAGTGTGAAATAATAACAGGGTTATCACATCCATAATAATCCCGCTTGATTAAATATTCACCGTCAATTTATGACGAGCCACGCCCCGGCAGGGGTCGACCCACATCACCAGCTGAAACAAGATTGAGGCCAAGTTTTTGTCACGTGCTCTGGTGCATTTTAACTTATGCGGGACGTCCCGTTAACGGCAATCCAGGGACTCTTTACCGGCAAAATATGGATTAACTGGTTAACATATACATTTACCGATAAATATTTATTCGTTGTTAAATAAATATTACTATTCGGGTAAAAAAAGTATTTTTCGAAAATGAAAAAAAATGTGTTAATCAAAATAAATTTTGCTATTTATGAACGCATTGTTTTTTTTGTTTATTTTATGTAATCGCATGCCGGAGAGCACAGCCAGTGCAGTCTAAGGCACTCAGCCAGGGAGGTTGGACGCTGTATGTGGGAAACGTGTGTTGTGTTCGTGTTTGTGTATGAGTTGGGGAAATTGCAAGTGTGTATTTATATGTTTCTTGAAGAGATTCAGATTGTAGGAAGGAGCATACACAGTTGCTGAAAGGGCATTCCAAAGCTTACCAGTGGCATTAAAAAAGGAACTTTGGAAACTGCCAGTTCTTGGTCGACACACATTAACCGTGTTTGGATGTTTGGCAGGTGTATGACGAGTTTGTCGGATGTGGGTGGGTGCATGAGGAATAAGTTCTGAAGAGCAGCAACCGTGGTAATAACGGTATAAAAGACTAAGTGAACCAATCTTACGCCTGTATTCCATCGATTTCAGGTCCGACGTAAGTGTCGTTGTTTATTAAACGTGTTACGGACGTCCGACTATGTAGAAATAAGTAGAATTAAGATTGATTATTTAATTATTTAGCTTCTAGGCGCCCGGTACTGTTAGGCGGTCTGTCGAGCCTGAATAAAGAAAAATTCATGGTTAAGGCTCGACGACCGCCGTACCGCGCAGGCACCGAAATAGGATATAGGTAAACTTGATAAATTGGGTATATGTACACAATACAAATTGCGCTCTCGAAGTTGCGAGACGTGCGTGTGAGAGCTCCCGAGCCTCGACGCGTAGACCCAGGCAAAAGGCGGCCGGCGAGGCGCCAAATGGGAGTGCGCTGATTGGTCCGCGTTCCTAACCGGGGCGAGCCTCCCCGTGTGGGTTATGGTATAAATATAAGTATAGAAAACCAAAATAAACAGAGCTGAAAATACTTTCGAGTTTTACTCTCTCCTTCCCTGGACCTCTGGACTTCTCGACGCTTCCGGCTCTCAGCACTGGACGGATAACCTGCTTTGAGGTAGCAGACTTCGTGCCGGCCAGCAGAGCGGAACAACAGCTGCCTTACAACCAGCTGTCCGGGACCTGAGCCGAGAAGACAAGGACCCGCACCCACCGCCCGTAGAGCGGTTCGAACAGTCGAGGCTGACTGGTCGTCTACAAAACGAATTGCCCTTTTTTGAACTGAGTCAATTAAGTTAAGAAGGTATTTTGGGGCTCAATCCAAAGGTGACTGCCGTATTCAATGATAGGTCGGATTTGTCCTTTATATAGAAGAAGAAGTAGTTTATCGTTGAGATACTGATAATACACCTAGTTTTTTGGAAAGATTATACTTTTTTACCTTATCCACTTTTTATTTGGGGCATATGAACATGGCTTATTGCCGTTTCATAGTTCTATAAGTTCTATTAGATTTAATAAATTTTTATGTACGAGTATATTAATCAAATATTTTCTGTTCTTCTTATGTTATGTATTATTAAATGTTCTTCCAATATTCATTTTATATCATTTACCGCGAATTCAATCCACTCAGTTATGTAAGCTATCTCTGCCCATTCTTCGCCCGAAACATCTCTTTGTCTCAAGATCCAATTAGGAACATAACATTCCCAACATTCTTCTGGGCAGAATCTCCATAACTTGAAAAATCAGCTGCTGTTAGATATGAGGAATATTTTTGACCGATTTGCTATTCGTATATTTTTTGAAATCGGATGTTTTGGTCAACAATCCATTTTTAGCAAGGTGTTAGCCATTTGTTGAGAAAAATGGCTCAACTCGACCAGCAAAACACGGTTAGCAACAGGCGATGACCCATTTAAGTTACAGTCCTCGCCCAATGTTGCTTTATTTCGATTAACTAACTAGAACTGTGCTTACAATGAGATTTTATGTCTAGACATGTATAGACTCACCCATGAACGAAATATGTAATTTATATGATGAATTTAATGAACCTGTTCGCACCGGTACCCGATATATGCCATGTAAGATTCCTCTACCGTTGACATATCGCTGTGCTACTTTCTTAGAATACTTTTTATGCATCATCTGATAGCTAAATGATACAAAAACTAATGTGATTTATGAAAATAGACCAGATAATTACATTTATGCTTCAAATACTAGTTTAACAATTGACAGTTTAATTTGTATAAAACTGAGCCGTAATGAAAGGGTTTAATTACTTATATAAAAATCAACGATTGTATGGTATTGTTTTCCATTAAAAGCTTCCAGCAATAACGATGGCTTTCTAATCTTCCGCAAACTTTTAAGCTTCACGTTATTTTGATTGCATCTAAAAATGATCACCGCCCTCTGAATAAATTAAATACGCTAAAACCCACCCTTCTGAAAGCCCCTGAAAGTATTTCGCCCCATTACAAACAGATATAAAATTCATCCCTCATTATTTTTGGATCGGGCGTCCCCTCTTGCGACATCCATTACCGCAATTTGGCGAAAGTTTCCATACTGGTAAGTCACCAGTTTCGTGCTCCGAAAGGGTGAAATTTCAACTAGACTATCATTTCTAGAATCTTCGTTTTCTTGCCTTCATACTGGCGCATTAGGCGCCGAGTATTTTTAGTGCATCGTAACAAAAAAGTTTAAATGGCCGCACAAATCAGGCGGCAAGAAGAAATCTACAATTCCAAAGGCGTAACGCTAACTCACGTAGGAGTAAACAAAAAACATTTATAAAGCCTTGTCTTTTTTTTTATGTAAACACATACAGGAGTATACTGACAGATGGTGACAGTAATTCTGATGTCTCATATGAGGAATTCTATGACGCTTACGATGCTTCATATGGTTAAGCGCTGCATGTGGAGTGTTGATCCGCCAATGTCATAGACTACAGCCTTAGATTCGCGCATCATTCTTATTATTACAGGAATTTACTATGAATGGGTGGTCTTCACGGGACGACTTTCGTCCACCACCAATTTTAATTAATAACTAGCATTTAACGTGTAAGGGATCAAATTTACACCAACCGGGGTATTTAAGAGCTCAGAAATCGATAAATAATCATTTTTTTTTTAATCTCCGTCGGGGATCGAACCCACAACCTTTGACTTGCAAAGCAAACGCTTTGACCATTGAGCTATACCCGCCGGCAAATTGTCAAAATGCTTGAGTATTTATGGAAGTGTTGTGATCTGTCGATTGCTGAGAAGGAATTGTGCTGCGTGTTAGGATGGATGAGATATGACACGAACATTCCGAACATAAAAAAAGATAATTGAAAAAAAAATTTGTAATGTCTCGGGGAATTAAATCCCAGGTATGAAAGTTAAATTAATAAATAAACAGTAATAAAGGTTGAATGATTAAGGAATATTTACAATAGATTTGAGTGGAATTGATTAACGAGTGATTTTATTTATTGGAAAGATCTAGAAGTGCTTTAATTATAATGAAAGGTTACTAGTAGGTTGTTGTAGTTTGGTCGATCGTAAATCACGTTACACAGTGGCGTCTCCAGCGGGCGGCTGACTGGTTGATAAATTCTGTCCGTCAATAAATAAATTATAAAAAAAAAAATGGTAACTTTATTGTATTTTTCAGCTACGCCAGGTGTTGAAAAACGGTGAAAAATATCTTGGACCGGATCAGTGAAAAGTATCGCCCGAGGTGCGGGTGTGTTTGG
Organism: Glossosoma conforme; assembly: GCA_022606575.1. Taxonomy (NCBI): domain Eukaryota; kingdom Metazoa; phylum Arthropoda; class Insecta; order Trichoptera; family Glossosomatidae; genus Glossosoma; species Glossosoma conforme. The sequence goes on from JAGTXR010000027.1 coordinate 1,103,583, forward strand.
CCATCTGTGCTTTATACGGCGAGAGGAGCTCCTAGCCCGGCCCTGGCCTCGGGACATATTTTAGATAGGGTTATTAACCGGTGAGCGTGTACCCCAGAGCGGCAAAACGATTTTATCATCTTAGCCAGTACCTTTAGGGTTGATGACATACAGGTAAAAATAATTTATGATTTACTGAGATTAATTGTTTAAATATTTATTATGAAAACGCATACAGGAGAGCATAACCAGTTCAAGTAGGCTATATAACGCTTAGTCAGAACGATCTAATGTTCATGTTTGCTTTTTGAAGAGATCAATATTGCATGAAGAAGGAAACTCAGATAATTGAAGAACGAAAAGAAAAATTTAGGAATGAATTTTTAAAACAACGTGATATTGATCGATTAAGTAAATGGATGTGTAACAAGAGTCTGTTGGCCATCAATGGATGCAGAAGCATTAATTTTTCGAGTTAAAATCAGCAGTTACCTTAATAATAATGGTAGAAAAAACTAATTGAAGGAATATTATATCTGTGTTCCAAGGATACGTGTGTGTGCCATTTTATTTTCGAAAGTGTTTATTAGAAACGAAGAATACATACCTCTTGCACTCACCAAAAACTGACTTACTTATCTTACACTTGATGAACATCCATGCACGATTAATGAATGTCAACCAAGAACTATCAGTTTCCAAAAAATAATCTTACTATAATAATAAAAATGCCACTGGTAAGATCTGGAATGCTCATCTTTAATCTTCGTTTCCGTCTTCATAAAATATTTATTTCTCCGAAAATTAAAATCAGTTTGCGCTTGTGGTTATTGAGAAAATATTGTGAAACCGTGGAAAACATCCAAAAGCATGTTACAACATTCCTGAAAGTTGAGTCACCCTGAGTTTCAGGGTGCTTTCCAGGCATTGCATATACGTTTTCTCAAGTATGTGCAGAAGGAGAGTATTTTGAAGAATTCTAAGCAATTGTAGAGTTTCTTGTAAATTTTTTTTTTTTCAGATAACGTTCATAACATTTTTAATGGACAATGCGTATAAAATATTTATAATTCATTTAGTTCAAATGGTAGCATTCAGTAAGCATTGATATTGCCGGTGTCAAACTCCACCCCTATTTCTTTCAGGACAGGTACCGAAAGACTTTCAGCAAGAAAGTTGCATCATTTAAATTGAAGTTTTTCAGGACAACCCCTACAAACCTGAAATGTTATTAATTTCGCAAGAGTCGCTGAACTGTTCAATCCGACGACGGAGCAAAGTTTTCTTTTGATTTCTCTCAAATTGTAAACGCACTGAAAAATCTTTTGATAAACAAACTGTGGTTAATTTACAAAACATGTTTTGCTTACTTAAATAATAAACTCGTATTTATTTAAGCATCAGAGGCAATTTTTTTATTTTCAAAAATATTTGTTCAAATATCTTACGAAAAAACATAACTCATTTTCTTAAATAGATCAATATTTCTGACTTTTAATATAAATATCACTTTGAGCACCATTTAATCACTTGTGAGAAGTCTGTATTTTACCTTCAATGAAGGGCTCTATCTGTTTTCAAGGTATATATACGCACTATGGTTATAAGCGTTGCTGATGAAACAATTATTAAAAGTGCAACAGCATTATTCTATCAAATTTTTTTATTTTATTTTTTTATTTAATTAACAAAACCGCAGTTCCAAGGTGCATAGAAAAAAATAATAAGAATAATAGAGTCAACATTAATATACAATACATAAAAAAGAGAGAAAAAACATAAAAAAAGGACGATGACACGAGTCAAAGATTACAGAGACCTAGGAAAATAATACCATCCACAAAAGAGGAAAATGACCTAAGAAAAGGATCGAGAAGTACTAGTAGACCATTTAGGAGCGGCATTGCTGTTGTACAAGATTGACTGCTCTAAGCTCCACAAGTATCAACTGGGATCAAAAACAATGGATGACTACAAGTACGGGTGTACTTATCTGGAACGTAGAAGTTAAAACATTCAAAAATCCCAGGGATGTGAATTGCTCTGCGAAGAAAAAGGAATGAATGTTTGAGAGCAGCAATTTTCCTCCGGGACTCTAACGAATGGAAAGAAAGCATCCCTAAAAGAAAAAGAGTACGGTAAAGTCATCAAGCCGTTTGTAGTGTAAGTTATATAAAAAAAGGTACAAAATATTTATCTGCTCAATATTGAAATGGATCTTAAAATGAATACTTAAACTTTAAATAAAATACAGTTTATTTTGAATAATAATTTACTTCTCTTTACGTAAATATCTTCTTAAAAAATCAAATCTTTTTATTTTATTCATCTTCTTCGTGTCAGCGACGTCAAATTTTATTCATTCATTTTTTTTCGATGAGTTTAATTACTTACTTTTTTGTTAGTATATCTTTTTTGTTTTTTAAGCTCTCACGACAAAACGTTCAGCAATCAATCTATCAATTGACGTTTTTCCTCGAGTATATTTCATATCCCAAACGGATGATCACCGAAAATAGCCGCCGACATTTTCATAGTACTGTGGAGTGTTTTTTTTTTATAGTTTTTGTCAAAGGGTTTTCTCAACAAATAACACCCGAGAATATATTTGAATTTGTATGTTCTCAAGAGCAAATCCTAGGAACCTGAAGACCTGATGGACCTCTTGTTGTCAAGGATTTTTTTGTCATTTTTTAAAGTGATTTTATGAATAATTCAACGCTCCCAATTCTAAGCTATTAGTTTATCAAATAAGATTTAACTTAAACTAAATTAAAAATATATATTGTGATATCCTCCTCTTCCATTTACGACATCGATTAACTGGATGAAGGATGCAGGATCAGGTATACAATATAAACACTTGTTTCACATATTATTTGTTTATTGTCACAAACGTCGCCCGCCACAGCGAACGCACAGGACGCGTGCACCGTGACGGGCGCGAGTCAAACTTCAACTGCCAGCCCACAGCGCGATTTCACATCTCCGCGGTACCAACTGCCAATATGACAGTCCTACCTATCGGCAATAGGCCAACTGTCATAACAAACAATATGGCGTATGCAAGCGCCGTGCAACATTATATAATTAAAATAAACAGTCGATGTAGATGTCAGGCAAGCGGACAAAAATAATAGACAAAAGATCGCTTGTCGAGGCTTTACGGCATCGGCCTTAAGGAGCAAGCTGATATCAATTGATAAAATTATAACAAATTATATTTTCAATTTTTAAGGGTAATTACTTTCAGGTATTTATTGTAAGACGTGTTACAAACACTGATGGGTGAAGTGAAGTATAAAATACACAAATAATGTAGAAAACTAACGAAAAGGTGGAGGGCTTGAAGGGTTTAAAGATGGGATGTAGGAACCTTCCTTTTATTTTTATTTAATGTAAGCACATATAGGAGAATACCGACAGATGGTGACACTAATTCTGAAGTCTCATTTGTGGAATTCTATGACGCATACCACGGTGTATATGGCTAAACGCTGCATCTTGAGTGTTGATCCGCTAACGTCATAGACTACACCCCGAGATTCACGCATTATCTTTTATTATTACAGAAATTTATTATGAATGGGTGGTCTTCACGGGACGATTTTCGTCTACCGCCAATTTTAATTAATAGGCTATGACTGGCATTTTACGGGTGATGGATCAAACTCACACCAACTTGGGGTATTTTTGAGCTCATTGTGTGATCTTTGATATAATAAAGTAAAAGTATTTATCTATTTTATATTTGAAATAAATCTCAACGTGAATGATAAATGTATAAAAATAAGAAAAACCATGAAAACAAAATGAACGTTTCGTTATTCAGAATCGAATTTTTCAAAATGTACAGTGTATAATGTTGTCGTGCAATTCGTTCGAGATTACAAAACGACAAGCTTTCCAGTGTCTGCATTCGTGCCCATTTATGCAAATGCGTCCATCTTTTTGAAGACCCTCCCGCAGTGAGTCTGTGCTACGACTACCAAGATGGCAGGTTGCTTTTACTCCTTAGGTTAACCCTAGTAGAAACAGAGATCCAATAAAAACCAAGAAAAATGTATGTTTTTCTTTATGTGAAACAAATGCTCTTACAAATTGCAGTAAACATAGTTCTATGAGTTATCATTGCTTTTGACTTATTTCAAGATATCTCTGCATCGAAATATTCAGACGCAACATATGCGGATACAGCTGCAAATACAAGCCAGTATCCGGAAGGTAAAATGGTGAATTATAAGAAAGAGAATATAAAATGTTTATCTCAATAATTACAAAAGCTCGCCGATGTCCAGACGACGTGTTTGGGTGCGGGACAACGAACGTCTCACGATCGATCCAGGTAGCAATAGAACTAACTACGGCTAGCAGCGTGCACCTAGTTAAAGAGTCCCCTGATGATTTCTATTCACCATTTTGTGAGTAAGAGACGAGGATGCTGTGTATCAATATTTCTTCTTCTATCTTGTGGTCTATTTTCTGTTGCCAGTTGGGAAAAACGACATCTCTTCTCGCTCAGGTAGGTAGCTGATCTAATGAAGCGAAGATTGCACATAATTTATCGTGTTCTTTTTGAAGCCTGAAGGAACCATATCGAGTGGATATCAATGCGTATATCCCAACTGGAGCTTATGACTAGCACGATTTGCTGCTTTAAAGCTCTTTCAGTCGGCATAGTCCTCGCCAGATCATATATCAGTTTGCCTCCCAGAGAATCGCCGATTAAATTATTGCAACTAGTATACTGTTACCGTGAACTTGAAGATAATTTAGTTGTAGTTGATTTTCTGCTGTGAAAAGCAAATAACTATGTTTCAGCGATTACTTTTTAATAAAAATAATTCAAGCATTATTTTTGGTAATATCGATGGTTCCAAATAATTGCGAGAAGTTTACGTTTCGTTAAAGCTGTTTAGCTGAAATACACAGGCTTACATGATTACAAGCAGTGTTCAAAACGTTATTTGAACTTAATTATATTGTATGAAACATCCACAAGTCTTTAAAGTATTAATTGTCAAATTATAATCAAGTTCTCTATTTAAGCTCGAATTTTTCAAATCATACATTCGGGTACGACACTGGGCATTGACCATCACAATCTTCTGCCACTCTATGTAAATTGAAGAGATCAAAGTCCAAAACAACGGGTATCTAGGAATTTGCGGTGTATAAAATTTAATTTATTGATGTAAATTTTATAAAATACAGAATGCTTACTCATGTTGTACACTAATATATAAAAGGGGATATGTTATCAAATAAATCAGTACCAATTCAACACTGGTCTGTGGACTTATCCTCAGTGCAGGAACCTTGGTATTCCGGCGTCATCATTTATATGACGACGTGATTTCGGGACCGTGATCTCGGTTCCGGAACAAGCTGTATATTGTAAAGCAAAATTTTCTTACAAAAAACTGTTAAGTACTCGAATACGACTATGTTTTTGAACTTAATATCAGTTGTATCTGATCTTTAATATATATTTTTATTAAATTTAAGTAATACTTCTATTGCGAGATAATTTCGCAAAGCCATTGTAGGGTTAACAGGGGAAGAGAACGTCTTCTTGACGACATCGCTCCTCGTCAAATAGGACGTGATGCAATTCGGATGCGGATCCGTGCGCTTGCATCAAAAGAAAACTCGGATGCATCCCGTATTCCTTATGTCCCGCGTATTCCTTATGTCTTCCGTGTTCCCTATGTCCCCCGTGTTCCTTATGTCTTGCCAGTTTCACTCTGTTTATTGTTTATTTTCTTATTTCACTCCTTAAAAGACGCTGGCTTCCAGATTCTTATTTCTGAACCACTACAATGACGCTGCAATACAATTTATATCAATTTATGCATTTTTGTTTTGTATTATTTAAATTATTTCCTTATTTTTCGATGAAACCGAAGAAATAAATATATTCATATTATACTTAGCTGTGAGGGAGCACTTTTTATATTTAGAGTGATTATTAATTTTAAGATTTTTTATTAGCTCGACGTTTACAAGGTTTGGACCATTTTGTCTTATCATCATAGTTTGACAAAGCAGAGACAAAAAAAAAATAAGAAGCTATTCCATGTCAACCTCGTTAATTCTTGTCGTTCTTGTTTTAGTTCAACAGCTAAGGACCGTCACAAATGAGCGGCAGTTCAGGAAGATCCTCCCAAGAAATAGCAGTTATTCCAAGAAGACAATACAAAACTCGTCTCATATTCTCATGGATGATGCACTCTATCAGATAAAGTTTAACGGTATGTTTTATGCTCAGATCACATAGAAAAGTGGCACTTGAGCTGCTTGGCTAAAATTTTAAGGAATTCTTTAAATATACCGTCCGAAGCTACCTATTGTGTTTGCCTTGCAAGCCAAAGGTCGTAGGTTCGATCCCCGACGGTGATTAAAAAAATGATTTTCAATCAATTTCTGAGCTCTAAATTACATCAAATTAACACACCCGGTTTGGTGTGAATTTGATTCCTCACCCGTAACATGCCAATCATATCCTATTTAATTGACAATTGGTGTTTGACTATAGCCGTCCCGTGAAGACCACCCATTCATAGTAGTTTCCTGGAATAATAAGGATGATGCGTGAATCTCAGGATGTAGTCTATGACGTGGGCAGATCAGCACTCCATATGCAGCGCTTAACCATATGTAACATGGTAGGCGTCATAAAATTCCAAAGATGAGACTTTAGAATCGCTATCCCCATCTGTTGGTATTCTCCTGTATGTGTACATAAAAAAAAAACTTCACAAGCTTCCGGTCTGCACCGAGTCAAATGTTTTGAGGCACTGGGCCGGCCACAAACCGACAGTCGTCGCAATCGGCACACAACTACTGGTCATTAAGCGCTCGTAGTGGGCGAAAGCCCAATGCCGCAAATGGCAATCTACTACCATTAAGGCGACACATGCATGTTCGACGACCGAACAATAATAAGATACGAAAGACTGTACATCAAGATTTTCGGCACCAGTCTAAAAGGGCTATAACATGCTGATGTCACTATCTATGCTTCTTGTATCACGCGTCGAGTAATCAGCGATGAGAGTGCTCCATCTGGCAACATCGATGTTAACGTTACCGCTACAAGCCGCTGCATCCGATCTCAGACTGCAGCTACAATAGTGCGGTTAGGATGCAACGAGATGTTGCAACAAAGCCTGTTAATTATTCACCGAGTTAAACATTAATGTTCAACCCCCCCCCCCTTTACTATGCTCAAAACATCCGTAACCTCCGACTATATGTATTTTCTGCACCATATGAAAATGACACTTAATCACTTGACTTCATTCTTAGTATATTTTTTAATAGATTTTCAGGATGATTATATAGACTGTAATATACAGTATCTAATAAACAAGTAAAAGATATATGACTTCTTTGGTTTTCACGGCCATATTTGATATTATGGCTTTTGGGCTTAGCCGTGTGTGGCGAACTTCCTTCAACCAATATTTCGACTGCCATTGCAGAGGTCTTCTTCAGGATTGATGATTTATTTAGATGTGAGTTGGTTTATTAAAAAGATAATCTGAATAAACCAACTCACATCTAAATAAATCATCAATCCTGAAGAAGACCCCTGCAATGGCGGTCGAAATATTGGTTGAAGGAAGTTCGCCACACACGGCTAAACCCAAAAGCCACAATATCAAGTAAAATATAGATTGATTATAGTTTTTTACTAAAATTCACTTTGAGTGAATTTTGAATGTTACAACAGTAGAATTAAGCTGTAATATGAGGTTATAAATTTCATGTAAAGCTCATGACAGCTGTAGACGTCATACGCAATTAATGGGTTACAAACAATAAAAATTTGAATATTTTTAAATATTGCTTTGATTGACTATAGTTGACGTTGAAATGCTAGAATTTTTGTAATAAAGGGTGATGTTTAAACTATTTTCTTTTTAGCAACACTGATTTCGACAGCTCACGTACGTTTCGTGTTTTGTGTCACTATCAAACATCTTCAGTTTGGTCTATAATTTAACCATGAATCGTCTTACAAACGAACAACGCTTGCAAATCATTGAATTTTATTGATCCATATTTTTATCGAAAAAATGTGTTCAGCGACGAAGCTCATTTTTGGCTGAATGGATTCGTAAATAAGCAGAATTGTCGGTTTTGGAGTGAAGATCAGCCAGAAGCATTGCAAGAGCTACCAATGCATCCAGAAAGAGTTACTGTTTGGTGCGGATTATGGGCTGCTGGCATCATTGGACCGTACTTCTTCAAAGATGATGCGAATCGCAACGTAACTGTGAATGGTGAGCGCTACTGTGAGACGATTTCCAACTTTTTTTTGCCCAAAATGGAAGAGCTTGACTTGCGTGACATGTGGTTTCAACAAGACGGTGCCACATGCCACACAGCACGCGAAACAATTAACCAATTGAGTGGCAAGTTCGGTGAACACTTTATTTCACGTTTGGGACCGGTAAATTGGCCGCCTAGATCGTGTGATTAAACGCCTTTACATTATTTTTTATGAGGCTATATTAAGGCTTATATCTATAATGACAAGTCCGCTTCGATTGACGTATTGGAAGACAGCATTGAAGCATTTATTCGTCATATATCGGCCTAAATGTTGGAAATTGTATGCCAAAATTGGACTACGCGGATGGACCATTTGAGGGGCTGCCGCGGTCATTATTTGAATGAAATAATCTTCAAAAATTTAATTATATGGACTGTACTATCGATTCAAATAAAGATTTCATGCATTTTTCTTAATTTTATGTGTCTTTTTTTGGAAAAATTTCCTATAGCTATTAAAAAATCAGCCATTATAAGTATCGGAAACATTGCTATTAGCTGCTATACCTGACACAGACTTCAAATTCAGCACGCATATTTACCCGTGCGCATTCGAATTCATATTAAAAGATTGTTGCGTGTGCCCGGCTCTAATAAATCTTTCAGTCTGTGCCACCGCTCGAACAGATGCATGACACGGGCGCGTGATTTTTTCCCCGATTATTAAGCAAATTATTTATTTCCTTCGCTTAAAACTAATAATTATAATTTTATATAATACCTTATAATAAAACAGAGGAATCAAAAATTTCTAAGCTCAGTATCTTGTATATAGTTCGAGCTATAGTAAATACATCATAAATGAACGTATAAACATTAATATTTAAGTAAGACGATGATACTGTTCAATGAACTGTGTTATTTCCTATTTATATTTTTGTCATTCATTTTAAAATCTTTTTTAATATTAAATTCATTAGAATTTCATGCCTTATTTTAACATGGATCACATAGAGTACTGTTTCACTTGATAGAATACTGCAGTTGGCGGTCTATAAAAGCTTCTTTTGATTCAAAGTGCCCAACCCTACCGACTTGTAAATGAATATTTACTTATTTAGAAAGCGTTTCACAAGAGAGTAGGTAGATAAGTTGCATGGAGTTTAAGAGTGGGGCTAATGGGTGAAGACTATTTGTTTATATGAATACAAAAGCATGCAGTCATATTTTATTTCGTTGTTTACAAGTTTGCTCAAACAATGCTGTATTTCTGCACTTTGTTTTTCTGGCAAAGCAGCTTTTACTGGGCGCTGTACTGAAAATCGTTCCTTTTGTCACGCAGTTAACAATTCAGGTGAGCTTTGGAGTGATTCGTGGAAACGTATAACATTTCTTGGATGCACATGTTTCAAAGGGAAATAATTTACTATGCAAGTAATGTATGGCGTGCTATTAAAGGTTTTATCATCATCATCATTATCATTACCATGCGCGCTCCCCTTACTGAAGCATATAGCTGTCACGAATTGTCATCACAAAGCTTTGTAAGCTGCAATTGTACACGCCTCATTAGCTCCTCATTAGCTCTTTCTCCCGCAGCTTCGCAGCATACATTTAATGTATAATTCCCGACAACCTTCCAAGACGATTAAACCTATGGCTTAAAGAAAAGGCACTGTAGCTCAAACCTAATATTTGCTTAAGCTAGGCTAACACACACCCGAATAAGCAAAAGTGGAAAGCTGCCTTAACCGTTCTCTCAACTTTTCATTGCTCACAAATTCTATCCGTCGTACTATCAGTATTCTATATAGAAAAGTATTTCAAAAACCATTTCACAGGAATATACATTATAAAAAAAGGAGAATTGGAACGATATAGGCACTGTGAAGTCAAACCATCGTATTTTCATCGTATTCTACGCTACAATAAAACTTTATACTAGTGTTTTCGAAAGTGAGAACCGCGGCTCTCCTATGTCATCATGAATGTACCACATAAGTAACAAAATAAATTGTCATTTCGCAATTCATGTTTCGTTTACTAGACTAGCTGCTGCAACCATGACCAAGACTGTTGTTTAGTCTGAAAATTGATATTATCGAAACAGAATAAATAAGATATTCTAACTTAACTATTTCTGTAACGTAAAACTGCATAACAGAAATTTTGCATATTCTTTTTTATACTTGTTAGCTCTACTTTAAAAAGCTCTTCGCCTACCTTGAAAAATTGCAGTAATCATCTTCGATTGCCGGTCGGCGGAGACGCCTACCCTTTGGTCAACTTCCGGTCCCGCCCTCAGCCGCCTACTGTAGGTAGGCGGGCTGATCGATGAACTTGATGAATGACCAGTTGTAGAAAGAATGAGAAGCAAAAGTTTTGTCGGAGAATCTCATGCATCAAGTAATCATGTAATGAGAGTAATGTTTTTTAACTGCTTTAAAATAAGCTTTTTTCATTTTTTTCGATACATTATTCTTAGTAGAATTCGAACGACATGTTTTGATTACGTCGGGAAGCCATTGACGAGTCAATTAGGCATAGAAGTGTGCGCGTTTGTATAAGGCAAGGTGTGAGTGAGTAGGTGGGTGAAGGTTGTGAGATGGGTATATGTTAAGTCGTGTGGTTCAATTAAATGTTTGTAACTTTGCAGCAATGCAGACCTTCCTTTTCTCATGCCCTTAGCCTTGTTTATGTAATCACATGCAGGAAACCACAGCCGGTCAAGACCAGTGCACTCTATGACGCTCTGCCAGAGAGGCTGGACGCTGAATGCGGAAACCGTGTTTTGCGTTCGTGTTCGTGTTCGTGTTTGTGTGTGGGTTGGCGAGATTGCAAGTGTATATTTATCTGCTTCTTGAAGAGATCCAGATTGTAGGAAGGGGGAAACACAGACGCTGGAAGAGCATTCCAAAGCTTATCGGTGGCATTAAGGAAGGAACTTTAGAAACAGCCAGTTCTTGGTCAGCACACATTAACCGTATGTATGGACGATCGGTAAGTGTAAGACGAGTTTGTCGGTTGTGGGCGGGTGCAGGAGGAATTAGTTCTCTAAGTTCCGAAGATTAGCGATAGTGGTAATAACGGTAGGAAAGACTAAGTGAACCAATCTTACACATGTGTTCCATTGATTGCAGGTTAGACGTAAGAGTGTCATTGTTTATCGAACGAATTGCTCTTCTTTGAACTGAGTCAATTAAGTATAATAATAGGTATTGCTCTAACCCACTAAGGCCATCAGGAACTATACACATATCGTACTTGGTGGAGCTGCGGGAGGCAGAGCTAATATAGGATTAGTATAAGACTATGGTGGCTGATAGAACTTTGCGGTAGTAGTTCGTAAATGCGAGAGTGGACATGGTCTGATGATAATGATGATTGTACTAATCCACTTAATACTGCTTCCATAAATATTATTTGTATATAAATCTACAGACGATATTATACCTCCATTTGCCAGTAATATATTGAAATTGTACGTAAAAACTCAACTTAAACCAGAATTCAGAAGATAAAAATCTGGATTCACTACGTAACGTGAATCTAATGACATTCAAATTAAAGCAAGTTTATTCTCGATTAAAGCTAAGAGAATTTTCAGCGAATGCAACGAAATCCCATCTCCTTACCTTCAGCCAATAATGGTATTTTTTTTGACTTTCCTTCGAAGTTAAGAGAGTATATGTACGTTTTATAAATTCTTTTTTCGCATTTTCTTGTATCAAATGTAAATGAAAAAAAAAACTTATAGAATAATTCATTTTATTGAATTTAAGCTTGTTTTTTTTTTAATTTTATTAATTATAATCGCTAAAAGAACATATACCTGTACATTACTATATATAATATAAGCATATTACATTGAATTATTATTTTGTATGTACTATATAAATGTATATGTATCTAAAAATATAGATTTGGTATTGTACAACCCACCCAATCATTCTGGAATAAAAGCTTATTATTATTATTATGTTATTGTTCCAGGCAGGCTATAAGGGAAATTTTTAATGAGATCGGCTCACCCTCTATTTTTATGCCATTTGGTCCTCATAACTCGTATAATAAATAAAATTGCTATCGGATAATGATTTCTGATAGCGACTTGATGTTGAAGTTTTAATATATATTTTTTTTTATGAAAACCAAAAATAGTTTTTGAAAACTTGATATTTATTCAGTAAATATAACACTGTTTTAACTTTATCTTACACTGATAAAGTATAAATAAACAAACCAACATTTACAAGCATATGGTTCGTTAGTTTTCGCGCGTCATATATTGTAGTATTGACATATTCCGATGCAAGTCGCTCTTCTATTTTATCTTTTTAAATTAGATATATGGTTTAATTAATTTGGGGCAAGAATGTGAAACATTACAAATCATTGTAAATATCAATTATTAAATAACCCTATGGACAAAATGGTCCATGCTTGACAAAATGGTGTATCGGGATAATTATCTTTTCAAAAAACATTCGATTAACAAATCGTATACAAAATATACCTCTAATACTACAGTAGCCCCCTCTTCGAGGACTCTGATTTTTGTTCTGGTTGTCCGTGACCATATATGTTCCCAAAGGACCTTCACGCACAGATATGTTCTAGAACGAAGAATTAATTATGTGAAGGCAATTTATGTTGACCATAAGTTTCAGCTATGAAATGGATATGGGAAAAAGAACAAGTGTCACTTTGACAGCTTGAAGATATTCAAACGTGTTCACAAAAAAGCAAGAAATACGCTTTCTCTTACTTGTAGATTTTTTTTTCTAAGCTCAACAATGATATCATATATTCATAACTTTAACATAAATAAAAATAGATAAAACATCACAAAGTAATTGTGACAGTTATGTAATACACCTTTGGTTCCGGGGTTTTTCAGGTCTAAGGAAATCCATTTTGGGCGCCTTATCGCCGGCGATCAAACTCTTTTAAGGCTTCGAAGGAGAGATCTACGGCGCCAATTTAGCGTTTCAGACCGCAGCAGAGTACCTTGTTCCAAAAAGGCGTCCCAACGCCGCCAGTGCCTTCCGTTAGCAGGGTTAGTACTAGCAGTAAATTACTCCACCATACTAGTATACGGGCCAAACCAAGTGTGTTCACTTCACATGGGATTATTTATTTTTATTATTTAGGATTTTTGTCGTTTTTTACGACTACAAATAAAAGTATTAATATATTTTTTTCATAAATTTTGCGAGCTATTTATTTAGGCATTCTCTAGAATTGCGTTTTATTACTGAGGCCTGTTTTTCAGTGTTTCGTATTTCTGAAATAAACAATTTGATAATTGTTAATATCAAATATCGAATATACAGTTTTTAATATAAATAATATTTTTTCAAAATATGCAAAATGTTTACAAATATGAATCAAAATTTTTTTTTTTTTTTTGAACACATATTTATTTCCAAGGCATTGTTTTGATGAAAACATTCTCGTTACTGATAACTGGTTTTGGTGAGCAACATAATAATATTAAATGTAAAATTTAATAGTTCAGACGTAAAAATTTTGACTTTTAATGTTGATGACTGACAATTTTAATGTTGATGAATGACAATTTAATGTTAGTTTATAAAACATTTTATATCTTCTGAGAGTCGGATACTCGATGGTTTGAGTATCTCATCAGCTATTATACAATTGTTATATGGAAAGTATTCTTTCCAGGTCATATTTCTGGTCTTCTTGATCTTCTACAGTACATAAGTTTATTGTTTTGTCAGCGTTCATTAATTTACATTATTCAAAGTTATTTTTCTTCTCATTTAATTGATGAGATTTCATAATTTAAAAATTCTTTAATAAAAAATGTTGTCCTTGCTGAAACATTGCATGCAGCGATTAGCCATACTCAAAATGAAACAAGCGTTATAGAATCAACGTTGTTAAATCCACACATCCACGTCCTGTATATAGGTTTTAGATTGAGACACATCACTGAACGTAACTTTAAGCGTCTTTTTTACAAAGTGGCTGCTGGCCTTTCTGGTACTCTTCAACGCAGAATATCGTACGACAACAGACTTCAGTCTAGTACAGATGAAGTAAGTATACTACGTGCATGCATCAAGTTGCCATCATTCATGATTTGTTACTTTTTCGCGATGTGCTATTCTAACATAAAATAACTCCATATCGGTCAGTATTCTTTAGTTATGTATTTAAATAAAAAAAAACTATCACCACCAAGATATCTTAAGTATCTGTTTTAAATAGTTTTCAGTGAGTATTGACATTTTTATGAAAATCCAATAGCTAAATACTGTGTCATTTCAAAAAGATACTGTTTTTAAAAACGCTTTTGTTTTGCGGAATAAACGCAGAACTTTTCAGCTTTCTGTATATTGTGGAACAGTCTCGTGGACGAACTACCTTTAGTGGAATATCGCCACTTTGTTTCCAGCGAGATGCGGCGCTAAAATGGCCAATTTCAAGAGATGTAACAACTCAATAGCGCAACAAAAGATGACCACATTCTACTACAAGTATAATACATTGAACACCATAAAATTTAGCAGAACAGTAGTTAGTTAAAAAAAATGCTGCAATATTTGCATGCATTTTTTTACACATATCGCTAATTGCATAATATTTTATTTGACTATTTTACTCTCGTACCATTAAATAGAAAATAATATCATACTTGGTTTTAACCTGCATCAAACTAAGCTTTTTATTTATTTCCTTCACACTTATCTATTTGATATTTAAATGGATCACGATTTAAATTAAACAAATATGTTTACAAAATTATAGCACATTTCAGCTTTTCAGTGATTTCATATTTTAAATGAATATATTGATATCCCCCGTCTTTAAAAAGACAACAAGTCACGGATTCTTCACGTGGCCGTATGGAAAAAGGATGCAGGAGCAGGTCACAAAGCATAGAACTTGTTTTTGAAGCATAATACGTATTTATTTTTATAAAGATATTTCCCGGTCCGACCTTTTTATGACGTTTTCGCCGGCAGGACAGGGACTTAAATGATGACTCAGCGTAATCGAAATGAACTTTTTTTTTTTGGGGGCCTTAGGCCTACTGTTTGTACCTGCGCTCCTTGGGAGAAGTTACCAAGGCATTGTTTTCAGAGTACATTCTCGTTATACAAGTAACTGGTTTTGGTGAGCAACACCACACATGGGTGTAAAAGTTAGTATTTCAGACGTTAAAATTTGGACTTTTAGACTTCTTCGCCGAAGGTCGCCGCGAATACAGAAAATGCATGGTAGTTGGGCTCCGTATCGAAATGAACTGTCGCCCAGCGCCGCAAGTGGTGATCTACAGAATCAATAGCGCACCAATTACAGCAGCCGTTTATGTAACTAACGTCACTCAAACCGGACTTGTCATGATCTTAATATGGCGACACATACATGTACGAGAAGCGAGCAGAAATAAGAGACAAAATATTATAAATATTTATTTACCTTGTTTTCACATGGATCACGTAACAAAAGTTCTCCCATTCTCAATCCTTCTCTAGTTAAGAGATAACTACAGATAAATAAATAAGTATAAAAATTATATATACGACATATAAGAATAATATTAAAAATAAAAATAAATTTATACCTAAACCACTTTAATGTATTTGTCTCTTTCTTCATCATTGCAACACTACCTATCTCCCTCTCCTTTCCTGATAGACACATCCCCACCCCCTCCCCTACAAAAATGTGTTACAACACTTATAAGTACAACGCGGCTCAGTTATCTCTTAACTAGAGAAGGATTGAGAAAGACTACGAGTTAGTCGAAACTGCAGTCTCCTAATAGAGAACTTTTGTTACGTGATCCATGTGAAAACAAGGTAAATAAATAAATAAATATTTATAATTTATTATGGATCTCAAAGTGAATGCTCAAAACATTGAAAATAGACAAAATATTGTTTGTATTGCTTATAAATATTGTATTATCGAGGTTTTCTGGCTATATCATGCTGATGCCAATACATTACCATCAAAAAAATACTTGTTATTATATTTTCACAATAAACCAATTCTGATTTTCAGCTTATCCTAAATAAATAAAATTTAACATTTTCTACTAATACTCAAATAGTCAAATAAAAGTTTTTATTTCAAGCAATATCTCTTGAATTACATTATTCTCATGATGTGTTTGGATGGATATTATAAATGTTTTTTTTTTTTTTACCTTTCAATTACTATATTTGTATAGTTTAAATAATATGATATGCATTTTTCAGGTTTGAAAATTGTTCTAGCAACCAAATACTTAGATTGAATGGTGAAAGCTCTTATTTAAAACACCCGCCATATTACAAAATAAACATATTAACATGATCTAAAATAGAGTAACAACATAACTACAAAAAAACAACAGAAAATAGATATATTTTCTCATTTTATCTACAACATATGTGTAATAATCAAATTACTAATTTGCTACACTGCATATCTCGGTAATCGCTTGTAGGGCACCAAGGCACTTTAAAAATTGCAACAAAATTGCATCTGCCTGATACTGTTAACAGTACTTGCGACGAACTAGGAATATTAAGCGAATCGTATGCTGATGTGCCATTAAGTGCGCCGTAAAAACCGTCAAATGACATCCACAAATCCTGCAGCAATGTGGGCCAATCTGGATTTTATCACGCATACAAATTTTCCTGAAATTCAGGTTTTTTATCGTTTTTTGCGCTGCATTGTGGATCATTTCGATGCTAGTTGTATCATATAAAAACGTAGACACGAATAGTCTTAGAGCACAAATATGTGTTGTCCTGTGTTGTGTGTTTTGGGATAATATTTTGAATTTTATTTTAAAAACATAGTTTATATTATACGAGTATAAACCCTTAAAATTTAAAAATCGTTTTTATTTGTATTTTTACAAATGTACTCGTAAAATTAACTGTCATGAAAACATCTTTGTTCCATATAAGTACACCCGTGCTCGTAACCATCCATTGCTTTTATCCCTTTTGATACTTGTGCAGCTTCAAGCACTCAATTTAGATCAACGAAAATGGCGATCCTAAATGGCCTACCAGCACACTTCGATTCTTTTCATAGATCCTTTTCCTCTTTTGTCGATGGTATTGTTCTCCTAGATCTCTGTGGCCTTTGACACATTCTTGTCATCTTCTTCTTCTTTTATGTTATTTTTATTATCTTTCGTATGTATTGTATATTTATATATACTTTGTTTCTTATTATTTGTAAATTGGAACTTCGGTTTTGTGAAATAAAAATATTTTTGAATGTTTTGTTTATTTTATATCAAGGACGTTAGTCGGTCGCGAGGTAGATCTGAATAGCATATACATTTCGGATGCCATAAGAGAGCATTAACTAAAACTCCCTTTTTTTCAAGCTCAAGGCCTCGCGCTGCCTGGAAAGCCGTCAGAGACTATATATAAACTATACATAATATACTAGGCAGACCTGTGGGAGGCAGAGCTGATATGGGAAGGGCGAGGACCAAGGCAGCTGACAGAGCTTTGAAGTGGCATATCGTGTTGACCATAGATTTCAGTTAGGGAAACGGGCATGGTAATGATGATGATAGTTTTAGGGTTTCAAATAGACGATTGTTTTACGAATAAGCAGTTATACAATTAAAATAACGTATAGGAAACTTTACGTACGTAATCTTTAAAAAGAAAAAAAAATCAATCCTGAAATTTATTTTTAATATTTATTTTAAAAATCTACAATTTATTATATTTAATGAAAAATATGGATATAATGGATTTAATATAAAAAAGAAATGATCGGTTTCCTTATATATAATCGGTATAATGTTTTTTAAAATATTACCGTCAATTGTTGGAAGTTTTAAGTAGGATTAAATAATTATGATAAAAAGTGGTGTTTGTGGGATAACAGTGTCCAATAATAATACTAGATATCACGTGTGTGAAGTTGGCATCAAAACATTCACCTTACAAGAACGAAAAGCCCTGAATAAAACACATCGTAATATAAGGATTCAAATTTGGAATAAAGTGTAAATTTTGGTTTTTCGAACATTTTTTGTTTTTTTTTTTTCAGTTGTGTTCAGTTGTTTTCAAATTTTTGTGAAGTCTTTAATTTAATAGAGATTGTCTTGTTTTTACAAGTTTTTTCTATTTTAGTCCCTTCAATAAATAAGTGTTAACTGAGTTTTATTGTATTCTTAATTCTGCTATATTGGTATCATTGTGTTTTTAGTAACGGTAAAGTATTTTATTATATAATAACGAGCTAATTATAGGCGTCTCATAAATTGTATCTTAGACGTAAGCAAGCAATTGCTTCACCAACGTTTTTTTATGTAATCGCATGCAGGAGAGCACACCCGGTTAAGACCAGTGCACTCTATGATGCTCAGCCAGGAAGGCTGGACGCTGCATGCAGGAAACGTGTGTTCGTGTGGGTTGGGGAGATTGCAAGTGTATATTTAATTGTTTCTTGAAGAGATCTAGATTGTAGGAAGGAGGAAACACAGACGCTGGAAAGAGCATTCTAAAGCTTACCAGTGGCATTAAGGGAGGAACTGTGAAAACTACCAGTTCTTGGTCTACACACATTAACCATGTATGGATGTTCAGCAAGTGAAGGGCGAGTTTGTTGGTTGTGGGTGGGTGCAGGAGGAATTATTTATATATTAATTATTTAATTGTCTTTATCCTACAGATATTCTAGAGACTTCAGAAGATGCTTGTACATAGTCAACGTAACAGTTCTAGCTTTGCAACTGATACGGAAAGATAACTGAACGTGTTACCGGCTAACGTTAACGGTAACTTCCGATTAAAATGTGCCACGTATGCCTGTTTATAGCTCTATCAACCGTGCAATAATAGGCGTAATTTGAACATTGCAAGTAACCGCTTAATCGCTCCGCACGCCACGATCATATGCCCGGTTAAACGTCTTCCCGGCACGCAAACGGTTAAAAGCGGTGCATCGAGAACGCAATTACTAGTTGAAATTAGATTATTTGTACGTTCACTTACCACAGGATATCCTTAATCCATACACTAGGATTTGTAGAATACCATTAGGAATCGATAATCTATATTTATTTATTACTTATTCATTATTTGGATCTTATTATTTACTATCAATGTATGTAAAATAAAAACATTAGATTTTATGTTAACACATCTACTAGAATACCGACAGATGCAGAAAGTAATTTTTCAGTCTTATCAGTGAAATTCTATGACGCTTACCATGGTGCACTTGGCTAAGCGCTGCATGTGGAGTGTTGATCCGCCAAAGTCATAGACTACAACCCGATATTCACGCATTATCTTTTATAATTACAAGAATTTACTATGAATGATTTGTCTTCACGGTACGACTTTCATCTACCACCAATTTTAATGAATAGGCTACGACTGGAATTTTACGGATGAGGGATGAAATTCACACCAACCGGGGGTATTTTAGAGCTCAGAAATCGATTTAAAATCCTTTTTTTCTTTTTTAATCTCCGTCGGGGATCGAACCCACGTCCTTTTGGCTTGCAAACTAAACGCTTTGACCATTGAGTTATATCTGCCGGCAATTGCAATATAAAAAAATATTTAATTTAAATTAAGATAATAGGTTTGAATTTTTTGAGCGGAATTATAATTTAGTTTCTTTTAAAATTTTCAGTACCTTAAGTCAGAATTTATGTGACATTAATCAGAATTTAAGTCAATTGTCAGAATGTATCGGTCATAATTACAAGGGGAGTCATAAATAAGTTAACGTTTTATTTAAGTTCAACGGTCATTATTTATATTATAATAGTCATATTTTGTATCATTCGTTAAACCAAACCATACCCTACTTATTAAATTTTAATATGAAATAAAACCTTACTCAGTTAAACATAACCTAATTTAACATACAATTTCCTGATTTCTTGAGGAATATATTTCATTATTAGAAAAAGATATCAAATACGTCTCTTTCGAGGCTTCAATAACTTAGTCCTTAGGAGCAGCTCAATATATACGTGAACACATTAATATAATCTAAACTCGATGCTCTAAAAAAAAACACAAAAAACTAATCCACCTCCACAATGCATATACTGAAAATATCATAAAAATTGAACGAAAAGAACTGTTGCATTATACAACTGCAAACAATAAAGTGTATGTAATTCTTCAAATAATTACAGAAACTCAATTCCGCAAAGAATCAGAAAGTTTACTCTTAGTATCAGTATAATTGCCAGTTAAAATTTAACTAGATTCCTACAGCGTACCGCTTCATTTGAGCAGTAATCTTGTGAATGTAACTGGCTTTGATGCGGTGGACATAGAGCCACTAGTTGGCTGAAACTGTGGAACGCTGAAAGGCCAAAAGCCCTGAAAAGCTGAAAGCTGGGGCATAGCTTCTACGAACCTATTTCAATCGGAAAGGATGATAAAACATAAGCAAATTAATGCATATATAAACAGTGTAACTTTTTACTAATAAAAAAATATTTAATTTTCAGTATTGAATGCTTGTTTTACAAAAAAAACCTGCGGGTAAAGCTTAGATTGCATACATAAAAAAAACTGGCAGATATAGCGGATTCTTTAAAGTGTTTGCTTACCAAACTGAAGGTTTTGGGATTGATCCTGACTGAGATTGAAAAATAAATATCAATCGATTTATAAGCTCTTTAAATATCGCTCACCTGTAAAAAACCAGACATAGCTTATTGTTGTAAAATGATTTTTTATTTATTTTTGTAAGGCTTATTTTTTTCGATCATCAAGTTGGAAAAAAAACTGCATAGTGTACGGGTCTGTGGTTTGAATCCCCTCGTCCACCGTTTCCTTTTCTCCGATCAATTGATGACATAAAAATGACGGTGTTAACTATGAATTTTAATTTGCTCGTTCCATTTTTTTTTGGGACCTTAAGTCCCCGGCCCGGTTGCCTTATATTTACCTGCGTTCCTTGGAAGCACTTACGAAGGCATTGTTTTCAGAGTACTTTCTCGTTATAGAAGTAACGGGCTTTGGTGAGCAGCACCAAACGTGGGTGTAAGAGTAAGTAGTTCAGACGTTGAAAGTTGGACTTCTTGACTTGCTAGTTGCATAGGTGATATCTTAAATTAATGTGTCATAAAAAGTTACCTAAATTCATTGAAGAAATCGTTTCAAAAGTTTAAATAATCAATATTATCTAATTTACGAGCATAATTAAATAAGTATTCACTTTTTCAACGATAGTTCATTGCATGCCGGGGTATTTACTAGCTTTAACGATGAAATTACAGTTATTACCGCCAGGTTAATAGAGTTATAAAAACTCTTATTCTGCAGTATGGGAAACTCGCTTGAGGTATTTGCGATGGAAAAAATGTACTAACATGAAAATGTACATGTGAAGTGATAATAAATCAGCACAAAAGCCCGTTTCAGGGGCATTTTTATTTGGCGAGTGTATTTCCATTTAACACGTTCCCGATAATTTACAAGCCATAAAATATAAAAAATATATATACGTATTTGTTTTTTATTCAGTCACCTTAAAACCTGATTTAGCAATGTGTATTAAACATTGAGGTTTTTTTAAAACCTGATTTAGCAATGTGTATACATTTCTTGCATAGCACATATGTAAGATTCCTATTTACATCTGTGAATCTAACATAAGTATTGCAAGTGCTCCATGCGGATTGGAGCAATGACCATGGACTGGATTTTAATGGAATATTATCCCGGTTAACCGTTTTTTTTTTGCTTAATTTTCATAACAAATTCGTAAATATTATAAAATGGAAATACGTAACATAACGATGAAGTCATGATATGTTGCTAGTCAGTCACGCCAGCGTATTTGATATAAACATGATACCCACGTATTTGACCATTATTTTCAATCGTTGGGGGATCCTCGTATGACGTCAACGTCTATTGTGTGTATTATGCGAATGTGATGCGGCTTTTCTTAAATTTAAGTACCAAAATCCATTGAAGAAACTAACCATTACGCACTTTGTTAATAATATTTTGAAATACGAATATATGTGCGATTTATAATACACTTGTACAGATAAATGTTTTTTAAAGATTTTTTTATTATTACGAGTAACATACTCCTATTACAAGTGTTTGAAGGGATAAAGCTTCTTTTTTATCCTGCACTTATCGTTTTTTTAAGGTCCTTTAAAAACGTTATAACGATGTTTCACTGTACTTATTTCTTCTACCGATGATGATTTAATTTTAAAACAAATATTTTGATCTCCCTTTTGTTACGGCTCGCTGTAATACAAATTATACTGTCATTATGACGTGAATTTTTCAAACTATTTTTTTTTGCATAAAACTAGTATTTGAAGCATAAATGTACTTATCTGACCTAATTTCATATATCACATTGATTCTTCTATCCTTTAGCTATCAGATGATGCATAAAAAACTATTATATTTATCAAAAGTACATTATTTAACTTCATACATGTGGTGGCATTGACACATGTGGTGTACAGAAAAATCGCTCCTGTGACGAAATCTAACGATATTTATTAACATGCTAAACAGATTCCTGTAAAAAATACATGTAGGTTAATAAAAGAAATGACTGCACTGCCAATTTCCTACCGTAGATTTCACGATGGGTACTGAAAGTAGCAAAACCATATATCACGTCAATCAATGTCAACGGTCGCGGAATCTTTGACATGTATCGTAAACTGATGCGAACGGGTTAAAGAGGTAAATAATAAATACATTGTTTTCACAAAGATTCATATCCTTCTGGATGGTAAGTTCCCGATCCACATTACAACAAGCGTTATTTTATATGTTTCACGGATTTATATTATTATTAGAATATATATTTTTTATCATCTTAAATACAAGATTGACTATATTTCGTTATTATTAGGATCTAAATAAACATATACAATTATACATCAAATTTTTATACTCATCAATTTATTCAGAAAAATATCGGCAGACGCGGGATTCGAACCACGAGCCTTGGAACCAATCTTTGCTCCTGTTCTTTTTTAAACCGTCCAGTCCACTTGATTATTCCTCCGCCTGTTAAAGAAATATTTTTTCTCTTAAGTTCAATATCGCACAGAAGTAAAGTGCACAGCACACATATCGGTAAAGTATGTTCAGTAAGAACAGTACCTCGGTGACCCGCAGTACGAGAGTCTTGCTCCAGTAGCGGAAGGATAATTTATTTGTAAACTAGCGACTTAGAGAGCACTCTAGTTAATTTCCTAGGGGAAAGCGTCGCTCACGGGCGCCTCTGAAAAATCTCACTAGAGACCGAAACTAGCAGGAAGCAGTGAAAGGCACACACGTGGTCGTATTGGGAAAGGTTCAGAGTAATGTTTGTACAAACATGCGAGGACTTTAGCTACTTTTATATTGATACAGCAGCTTCATTGATATTTGACGTTGAACTAAATAAAATATATAAATATAAAAAAAATACTTTATAGTATTATTTTTTTCTAATAAGAAATTTGGTTCTGATTTTTTTATAACCATACAAGTTAACTTCCTCCTCTCTTTCATAGGGTGTTATTCCATCGCATGATAGCAGGATTAGGAGCAGACATATATTTACTATAAACTTTACAAACGTATGGCTCGACCTAGTCACAGCATTAGGCCACAATACAATATGCTCTCGCCAAAAGGTGGCACACGACTCATGCGCTCGTGATGGCTCTCACCCAGTGCCACAAGCGGTGATCTATACAACAAGTCCCAAATACCAATATGGCGGACACATTCATGTACGACAAGCAAACAGAAATAAGAGACGAAAGATTGAATATCGAGGTTTTCGGTAGCAGTCATGGTGATCTCAATGTGAACACCGACTATTTTATCAAATTGAAGAAAGCTGTCTAATCTTTACGGCTGCTTACATTAGCATATCTCCAAAAGCCTAAACATCTTTATAAGGGATTCTTAATTTTTTTTTTATTCTTCTCATATCCATTCAATATCTGAAACATAATCGTATGGTTACTACATACTGTTGCCACTTAGTTATGTCAGCTGCCGCTTTCTTATTCTAAGATATATCTACGCTTGAATGTCCACTTGGGAACATATAAAGTTCCCAACAACCTTCAGAGCAGAAATCCGATTTCTTGAAGAAGGTTTAGCTGAAGTATCCGAGGCATATTTTTGGACGATATAGTAACTAGACATTTTAAGGAAACCGGATGACAATTCCGACGCTCCGGAGGCCTGGACAATTTTTTTATGAGTGATTTAACTCGAAACATATGCAAATACTCAAGGTAAGATGATTTGTATTTAATAAGTGATAAAAGAGCGGACAAGGCAGTCTGTCAAGAAACGAAGGTAGACCTGGGACATGCCCTTTGGATGGCATAGGAGAGCATAAGCTAAAGTTGCTATTTGTTTAGTGGGAATGTTTATAAAGAACGAATCTGACGGAGCTATGAGGTGAAAATTGTGGTGGCTAGCATGGCTTTGTTGTTGCAGTTTCAACATTCATCTATTAACCATCAAACCATTACTCCTTGAATAGTCTTCGAGGGCATCTCTTATAAAAACCTATTATATGACTTCATTGGCCTTTGCAGAAACTATTGTCCTTCCTTATTAAATTTAACGCCACACTACGTACCATACCTCTGAGATGAAAAAATGCTCCGAAAAATACTCTTAAGTCATCTCCTAAGCAAAACAAGATATTTTTCGGTATCTTACTTTGGTACTATAACTTTGAGTAACATTAAGACTGATTACAAGTTTTCCAACGATCGCGGTGTAGGACAGTAAAATTTACTGTGGCATAACGCCGCCCCGACAGCCGATAAGCGGCCGCGGGGTGTTAGAGAGACCGACCCTCTGCAGATTGTAAGGGCGGAACGATCGGAATGCCATTTTCCGTTCTTGGGGTACTAACTACCCCATTATGGCCTTTACTGCTCGCCCGCGCACAGGTCAAAGGGCTATTCTCATGCGTTACGCGCTTCATACACCGCCATTGAGGCAGTTGTATGATGTACGCTTACCATATGAAAGATCGGGTAATCTAACACTGCAATGACCTTTTCAGTTTATCTTTTTTTCAGCGGCAATAGTACATCGTTAGCGCGGTTCTCGTTATATCATCGAAGTCAAACAACGTTGGGCGTGGAGCAGATCTTGGATAGGTCATTGCTTGTTGATAACCGAGTGTTGCTGCTTTGGTTGAGCCGAGCTTTAAGACCTAATGCTCTAGGATTTAGTAACGTTGTGATATCACATGATGTCCTTCAATCTGATTAACAAATCACCCAATGTGACTTATCTGCCCTAGAGATTGTTGGAAACTATATTTTATCAGGTGATTCTTTGAGAGCTATATTGTCTTTGGATGAGCCATGCACAACTGACAGAACTGAGTTGCAACAATGTATGCAAAATGAATAAACGTGGCATTTATATTGCATACTAAAAAAAATTAGTTTGACTCCTGAGTATTTATTTAAATGATAATCATCATCACTATTTCCACTCCACCAAAAGGAGCGTATGGTTGTCACCATCTGTTCTACTTATTTCAATAATTGTTTTTATCAATTACCCGTTCATTTTTATGGTATATTGTATCATCATAACCAACCTGTGACCGTGCACTGCCGTGCATGTGTCTTTTCTTATGGTCTCGTAAGTCCATCTGGGGGTTGATCAACACTCCGTTTTCTAGATCTTGGACGTCACTCCAACACTTCTTCCCTATAGATCATCGCTTTTCTGACAGATATTTTCTACCCATTGCAACTTGAGTATGGCTATTCCTTGGGTAGCATCTACAACTTGAGTTTATCATTGAATACGTACTATTTTTGATAGACACTCCAAGCATGGATTTCTGCATGGCAAGTTGAGTTTTATTTTATGAGTAAGATCTACTATTAGATTTCATGTCTCAACGCCATAAGTTAATACTGGAAGAATGAATTGACAATGCGCTTTAGTTTTAAGACATTACATTTTTTTTGCTTTAAGAATGTACTCAAGTGCTGCCAATCCCAGTTGTATATACCTTTTCGATTTCTTTCAAGAAGCCGTTTTGTACTAGTTCAATGTTGTTATGTGCAATTAAAATATAAACGATTATATAGGTCTGAGAAATTACACGTAGCATCTAAGTTGAATTCCAAGGCACATAAAATTATATGCTGTTTGTGTATGATAATCAGGTAAATACCGGGCGTATTACTACGTCACGTACACGTACACGTACCGTATACGTCCCGCACTCGTACAATACACGTCCCGTATATGCATACGTTATAAACACGTCAGTGGCGTTATCTACGTGGTGGAGATAACGAGACGCACATTCTACGTGTTCAAAGTCGCCCGTATGACGTCACCGACACGACGTGAGATTCCGTACTTCGATACGACGGACCCGTCACGTAGCAACGCGACTGATAAATTAAATGATTACAGATTTCTTTATTAAAATGAAAATTGGATTAAATTCGACTACATGTATATTTCAATCAAGTAAGATTAATTGCGCTATATATGTAATAATACATTGTTCTACTAACCACTGAGATTTCCAAATAGTATTTCATGGATTTTTGGAATATATTTAAAAACTAATATTTAAAGCTAAATGAAGATCTTAACTTATATTTAACAATCGAACCTTTCATAGAAACTTACATTTAGTAGTGATATGTATTCCCATTTTTCTTCTAATAATTATTGAGATGAATTTCATATGAGACAATGTTTTTTAAAAATGTATTAAGCAATAGTTAAACATTTGTATAAATACTAAGCGGTTTATAATGTACGAGTTTAAAGAACATTAAAACAAATATTTTTACTCCCATTTTTTACCATATCTGATACATATTTAGATCATATATACACCGCAAATCACTTTTTCACAATTGTGTAAGCTCAGATTGTCTATGTCTTGTCCCAGAATAAAAGACCTGTATGCGCGGCGGTCCATATGGGAGCATACATTTCAACACTCGAATCTTCTTCGTAGTATCAATCCGGTGGATTGGTTTGCAGCAACAGAATCTTGCATCTCGATCTCCATTCCTTTCGGTCCTCCGCAACTCTTTTCAGCTCAGCATAAGCGCTACAATTCATGTTCTCGAATACTTGCTGCAAATACTCCCGTCTAGGGCGCCCTCTACAGTTTATACCCTCAACCATAAAAGCCACTTAAAACATCATATATTGGTTTGATTTGTTTGAAAATATTATTCGAATACAGATTTCTTTATTACTTAAATATACATATACTATACATAAAATTCTTTTTTCAACGCGTCAATCCAAGCACAAAAATAACGGCAGAAGCGGGATGCGAACCGCGGACCTTGGAAACCAACTATGCCCAGGTATTCATACCGCTCGGCGAATCGCGCCATTGCATGAACACAGATTTCTTTATTTTCATTCTTTCCTCGCTTAAAATTAATGAAGTGATATTATGAATTAAATAAACTAAGATCAGCATGATATCACCCTTGCTGACTGGTATCGAAAACCTCAATAAACAATATTTCGTCTCTTAATTTAGTTCGCTTGTCGTACATGTATGTGTCGCCATATTGGCGATTTGGACAAGTCCGGTCACGGGTGTGATGTTAGATATGTACATTTCTGCTGTCATTGGTGCGCCATCAATTCTGTAGATAGTAGCTTGCAGCGCTGGGCGACAGCCCACTACGAGCGCGTTTAGTGGCTAGTAGTTGTGTGCCGACCGCGACGTGGTCGGTTTATGGCCAGCCCGGCATGTTATTCCGCCCGGGCGGGGAGTTTGTTAGGTTTATCGTACAAATATATGTGCTTGTGAAAAAGTCTGTGTGTTGTTCATCTGCTCCTCATCTTGCTACCACGAAATTCCATAACTAACTGAGAGAGGAGGGTGTTAGAACCAATGCTTAAAATTTACATGCGTTTCATAAAATTTTATTGCGTTCTAAACAAATAATTTAAACTTAAATGAGCTTTCATAGCTGTTACTTGCCGAAGAAATGCTTTCTTAACAATAGGTGAATCCCCAGTCGACAATACTCCTGAACAATGAGATTCCAAGGCATCCACGAGTATGAGCTTCCCTATGAAGCAGAACTATGGATCAATGTTCATATATGAGTATGACTATAGCTTCATATCTTCCGTATGAAATTTATAAATTTTTAATCTCAAAAGGAATGTCTTAATATCGTTTGGAAGATAACTTTAATTGTGATAATAACTGACATCTCCCGTCTTTAGAAAAGAAGACAGTCGTGGGTTAATTACGTGACAGCGTGAAGAAAAGATGAAGGAGCAGATTAACAACACAAAAAACTGCTTCTTGAAGCACAATTCACATTAATTTTTAATACAAACTTAATTTCCTCGTCCGAACGGTACATGAGATTTCGCCGGCTGGACGAGAGGTTAACTGACGACCGACGGAATACTGTGACATCAAGCGCCGCCAAGATAATCGTGGCAAAAATACAAGTTAAATATTATAGTTGCACCAACATGAAATAGAACAACTGCTTTAACAAATAAAATGACGTACGCAAACGCTATGTAATTTTATATAATTAATACTAACATTATTAGATGTAAGTATGTACGAGTACAATTATTGAAGAGAAGCATATTATTTTTTGTATCTCGAAAAATCAAACCTAATTAATTAGCTTCATTATGCACCATGAGGTTATATGACATGATATAACAATTCAAATAGTTTGAGAAACTCATTTTTTTATTTATACACCTTTTAAAACCACAATATGCTGACTTACAGATTTTTTTTTTTTTCTTCTATCGCTAAAGATTTTATAATATGTCAACAATATTACAATATATAAACAATAACGTTAAAAAATATTATTTTTAATTAATTTTAATTAAAAAAAAAAAAATTAAGTGATTACATGTGTTGGACTCCCTTGAATTTAAAATGTGCTCCAGGGAGTCCGAAACATGTGATCATTTAAAAATAAATATGAAATCACAACATTATAGTTTGAATTTTTAGTTTATTGACAAAAATGAATGTAAAATTATTTTAAAAATAAAGTTCCTGTCAGTAACATTAAATATAACACTGTTACAAAATAAAAGTATTGTTGCAAAGTTTGCTTTGAAATGAAAGTGTTTTTTTGCTGACAGCATCTTGTGGCAGAATTTTAGACAACCAAATGTTCCAGCTACATTGATTGTAATAACCTATAGCATAAAAAAATAAAGCCGAAAAAACCTCATACAATTTGTGTTGGGGCTTATATTAATAATAAATTATTTGTTATTAAATTATTAGTATTGTGTATAAAAATGTGAATAATTTTACTTTTTGGTGTGAGCATTTATGAATCAATCGATTCCGAAAAAAAATTAATAGACTCTATTCAGAATTGAATAAAATAATGAAAATGATTAATATATTTCGTGTCAAAAGATTTTCATATGATTTTTTTCACATATATTTTGCACACGCACAGTTCCTTTTATAAATTTCTTATCGCAATATCTTATTCCCTTATAGCACCTTGGATATTGCTTGCCGTAGAGGTTTCGAAAAGAGATCTTGCCATTTCGCCGTATATAGCCTTGAGGTTTTGTGGCCCCATCAACAAAGAAGATATATAGAGCCTTTAAATTTTATTGTCCAGGAAGGCGCTCGTAGACGCCCGCAGGTTGTACTCGGCCTCTACGACGAGTCATAGACCTTCGTAGAAAGGGAGGAAACGTAGTGATAACAGGATGCGTCAATTAACGCAGCCTTCCGACGTGACCTTTGGAGCCTTTTCAGGCACATTCGAGAGCCTTAATTGCATGAGAGCAATGAGGACATGTAATTCTTCTTTGCCTCGTAGATTTTCATTGCTGTTACTTAATTATTAAGTATGTACAACTAATAAAGCATACTTTAATAATAAATATATATTTATCTTGCTTTTACATGGATCACGTTTTATACTTATTATTATTTTTCTACTGCCGATTGAATTTTTTTTAATGAAAAATGATGAATTTGTACTTAACTTTTAAGGTTTTTCTTACTGATTGTTTGCTTAATAATAACTCTTTATTAATTGACATAAATACTGAAATAATCATTAATTACCATTTGTTTGGAATACTTATTTGACCCGAATTACAGTTATATAAACCAAAATAGTTAAAATGGTAACATTATTTTTCTTTCATTAGTCACTATCTATGAGCAATATTTTAAAATTATTTGCATAATATTGTTTTATTTTTAATGTTATGGTGGTACTGAGAAGCATAATATAATATAAAAGTAATTATCTTTAACATACTGTTAGAAAGCATTAACTTTGTTATTTGTCATATTGAAAGAAAAAAGCGAATAAAATTTTGTTTTAAACTACTGAGTCTTAATTTATTAATCACTCTACCTTTTTGGTGACATTTCACCATCGGTAGGAGTACTTAAAACTATTTTTAAGGTAGCATCAGACGATGGTCCAGTACAGGTCGAATGATATAAATATATTAAAACTCACTGGTTTCATAGTTTCAAAGTTCAAGTCTTACTTATTTTATTTCTTAATTATGTTTTACTTATATGAATACAACACATATTTCTTTAGTCTAGCCACCCTAGCGGCAATTATGAAATTAATTTTAAAAATCGTTTCTTTCTATTAGCTTATGGCGGGCTTTTGTTTTATTAACTGTACTGATTTCTGTATCTATATCCATCAATGTTTGCCTTTTATGTCCCATATATTTATGTCGTTAGAATCGGTGTCACCAGAGTTCATTTCAATTACTATCGCATCAATGTGTGAGGTAAGCAGGCCATATATAAGAAAACGATTATATGAAACAAACCCTTTTTTCTCTTGGCTGCCGCTTCCGCTGTCCGCAGTCTCCGTCAGACCAAACTTTCTGACAAACTGCCTACAAGTAAGTTTTCAGTTTTTTATGAAATCCCACCTAGAACACGCCAGTAATCAAAACGAATTGAGCCACTTAAATCTAATTGTAAATAATTCCGTTTATCATGTAATATTGAATACTGTATAAATATTTATTAAACTTACTAATCTCTTCTAATAAAATTCTCCGTCACATTATACCATGTTCTTATTTTTTCTCTTATTATGTACGGAATGTTCGTGTTCCATCTGATCACATCCTTACTTGCATAACAATACTCTTCTCACATATCCGACACCAACACTCTACATACACACGCAGCATCCCGTCAAGTTCTATAAATAAAAAATATTGTATTATTTAGTAATCTTGTAAAATCAGCATTAAAGCTGTATTCTTATTTAGAATTATCACATTTTATTCGAATTTTATATATAGTTTATATACAAGTGAAATTAACTATTGATTAATTAAAATAAACATCAATGGAATAATACAGTGCAATTGTTTGATGTGTCTTTATGATGTAAAGGTTCGTGTGGTGCTGTATAATTACCGAATCAATTACCTGATTCACTTATTGTTGGTTAAATCATTACATAATATGCATAATAAACACATTTCCAATTAGCCGATTTATCAAACATTTGTGATTATCCTCCACAGGTTATCATTACCTCTCATTACCGTACATTTTGTACTCCCGTTAATTCATATAAATAAATAATGCGCTCTCTCTTTTTTTGCTATTTCAAGTTTATTAATTTAAGAGTAGAAAATAAAAATTGGCATATGAAGAAAAACACTTAAAAATCTATACTTTCAGCCTTAAGGAATCGAGTTATTTAATAACATTGTCTTTTTTAACCGGCGGGCTTGGCTTTGTGGTAAAGCTTTTGCATACCAAACCGAAGGTCGTAGGTCCGATCTCCGACGAATAATAAAAAAAAGATTTTCATAACTATTTTTAAGCTCTATATTAATTTTTATGTAAACACATACATAAGAATATCGATGGATGGTGATAGTGATTCTGAAAATTCTTCTGTGGATTCAATAACGCTCAACATTTGTACATATCGTTTTGATCCGCCAACGTCATAGACTACTACTCGTCATTCACGCACCATCCAATTATTACAGGAGTTTGCTATGAATAGGTGATTTTCATTAATTTTGATAAATATTTTATAACTGGCATTTTACGGGTGAAGGATCTAATTCATACCGACCGGGGGTATTTTAGAGCTTAAAAATAAAAAAAATAAAAATAAAATCAAACTCTTTGACCGCTAAGCTATGCCTGCCAGAATTTGATAACTCACCCGGAAAATAAGTTTTATCACTTAAATGAAAATTAGCAGTAGACGAATCTCATCTCGTCAACATTCATTCAGAGTGAATTTATGTAATAAATGGATGATGCGTGAATGTCTAGGATAAGGTTCGCAGACCAATACTATACATGCAACGTTGAGCAATATGTAACATACGAGTGGTAAGCATCATTCAATCTACTGAGAAGATTTTGTATCACTATCACTATCTGTTTGTTTTCTCTTGTATGAAATATATAAAATTTTAGTATTTAATATATAAGTATTTGAGGAAGGACAGAGGATGTTAAAATTACTTTAACATCCTCTTCTCTTTAAAAAGGGGGCAGGATGAGGAGCAGATAAATAAAACACAGATTTTTTCAGAAGCTCATTAACATATAATTACATAAAAATAAATTCTCGCCGACGTTCCGCACACAACTGGCGCGCACATTATGGGCTGTCGCACAGCGACACCGGTGACGATATATGTTACTAGTCCAAAATGCCAATATGGCGGTCACAATCATGTACCACATGTTAACATAAAAAAGAGACGAATGATTCTATATTGAGGTTTTCAGTACCAGTCAGCGAGGGCTATATCATGCTGATGTCAAATTTTATTTTAAAACAGTTTAAGAATAAGACATTTATAGCTAACTTATTTCATAATGTTGTACAAAGTCAATCTTTCTTCAGAGTTTTCAAAGAACTTCAGTGTAATATCTGCTTCTCGGTAAACTATAATGGATCTGATTCCGTAATAAAAGTATCAGAAACTGGAGCGATCTTATTAAAATTCAGAAGATAATGCTACTACTGCGAGTCCTATAAGATTACCCAACTTTTGATCTATCATTAGTATAATGGGCCGGAGTAAGGAGAAGTTTGTCTTGTATAGTTTCTGAAACTTTTCTTCAGATTCACAGCGATGACACTTCTAAAGACTATTCAGCATTTCTTCCCTACTCACTCACCAGGAGAATAATAGATTGAAGAACTTTCAGATGGCGAAATTGTAAAGATTAGATTGTTTATCAAGCTTTTAAGCTTTTGATAATATGATGGCAAATTTAAAATAAGAACATATTATTAAACAGATAAATATCTGTTTTTTTTTTAATTCTATTAGAATATTTTTCAATTTCTTATTTCATTTTGTAGATAATTGATCTATATTTCAATATTTATAAATGTTGACTGATTAAATCTTAATAAAATAATAATATACATACTCTGAATATATACTACAGAAACATCTATCGTTATATGATGAAGTTTCGCGTATCTGTCCAGGCAGAGAATGGTCGTGTGGACAACGCAGCGTATAGGACGGAGCAAAGATGCAACGCTCGAGGTTCAAATTCCACGTCTGCCGATATTTTTTCTGAATGAATTGATGCGTACAATTTTATGTCGAATTGTGTGTGTGTATTTAATTATTGAGATAAATATTTGATTTTGTTAACACGATTCACAATGAGAACTCTGTAATCACTTGTTGGAAGATTTTTTCACTATCAATAAAGACTTCATCAGTTACAAAAAGTGTTATGTTGTGTAAATATAGTATTCTCTAAGAGGAATAGGTTTTTTATGTAATCGCATGCTGGAGAGCACAACCGGTCAAGACTAGTGCACTTTATGACGCTCAGCTAAGGATACTAGATGCAACATGCGGGAAACGTGTGTTGTGTTCGTGTTTGTGTGTGGGTTGGGGAAATCGTGAGTGCATATTACGAAGTAAGGAGGAAACACAGACGCTGAAAAAGCATTCCAAAGCTTACCGGTGGCATTAAGGAAGGAACTTTGGAAACTGCCAGTTCTTCGTCGACACATATTAACCGTGTATGGATTCTCGGCAAATGTAAGACAGGCTTTTGTTTGTGGATGGATGTAGGAGGAGTTGGTTCTTTAAGTTACGAAGAGCAGCGAACGTGGTAATAACGGTAGATAAGACTAAGTGAACCAATCTTACGCATGTGTTCCATTGATTGCAGGTTAGACGTGAGAGTATCATTGTTTATCAAACAAATCGCTCTTCTTCGAACTAAGTGATTCAAATTAAGAAGGTATTTTGGGGATCGAATCCAAAGGTGACTGCCGTTGAGCATGATCTCTGTCTAGTAGACTGCAATTTAGACTAACTCGTAGTCTTCCTAAGTCCGTCACTGTCAAGAGACAACAACAATACTTATTTGCTTACATACCCGTGGGTCTAAGATTCTCTCTTAACTCCACTAAGCTCCACCCCGTCTCGCTTCCAAAAAACTAGGTGTATTATATATATCACGTCGGTATTTCAACGATAAACAACTTTTTCTTCTATATAAAGGACAAATCCGACCTATCCTTGAATATAAATATACACTTGCAATCTCCCCAACCCACTCACAATTACGAACACTTTTCCCACTTACAGTGTCCAGCCTTCGTGACTGAGCGTAATAGAGTGCAGTGGTTTTGACGGGCTGTGTTCTCCTGCATGCGATTACATAAATAAAAAACTGACAAACAATGATTTGTAAGTCACTTAAGAATATTAATTTATTTCATTGTACACTTACAATAATGTGTCAAACATTCTAATAAATTTGCATTTAAACATTGATTAAGAACGTCAAGACACAAATAAAGATCGAGACGAGGGTAAAGCGCGATTCGCTGAAAAGCTCGCTGAAAAAAAAACATAATGCCCCTTTGGGAAGAAAGCAATAACAGTCAAGGGGAAGAACGACGACCGCTGGTATCTTTTATGTTTTCCCTTATTAAGGCTTCACCGGCAATTTAATTATGAGGCACATCTCCCCTCTATCTCCGTTTCATCTCGTTCTTTACCTCCGCACTCCACCTTTATGGCACTCACTTACAGGAAAACGATACAAAATTTTGCACAACAATTTAGACGAATCAGTAAAAGGTAAAGAGATTCCTTTGTGTTTTCAGCGGCGCGTTTTTCGGACATGCGACTGTGTAGAAAGTTCAAAGGCTTTGGATGCTGCGTTACATGTTTACATAACATTTCGAATTCATTATGAATTAACAAAAAGTTAAAAATATTCATAATTATGTTATATTTTTTTATACAACAAAATATGCAGTGAAACCTCGATTAATTACTTGTCAAGGGATCCAATAAAACAATAAATACGAGAATGCGTATTAAGCAAATAAGATTAAAATAAGTTAAGCCGCATATCAAAAATTAACTTCCGGAGGAAAAACCAAGTATTTTTTTCCATGCATCAAACACTTATGAACGTACAAAGAGATGAACTCGGTGGACTTTCATCTCATGCAAGCATTTACCGAAACAGAATTTTCAGATAATGCATAAAAATATTTGGTCTCTCGTCTTGCAAAGCATACCCATATGATACAGGTATACAACAGACATTGAGACACTCTCTCATGGAGTGCATCATCCATGAGAATAATAGATGCATTCTGTGTTGTTATCTTGGAGTCTGTACCATTTCTTGGGAGGATTTTTTTAGAACTGTTGCTTAGTTCTGACGGTCCCTTGCTGTTAAAATTTATCAAGGAAATCGTTGAAGCTACATGCGCAGTTAACAAAGCAAACATTAAATTGGCTCCTACGTTCTTCAATTATTTATCAGACGTCAAATCTAACTTTGTGTGTAACTGACAGGACACAACAAGCATATATTTTTTTCTACATTTTCTTATATTTAAAAAAAAACCTTACAATAAAAATAAAACGGAAAATATGGGAAAACATACTACACAAGAACGCTTAATCAGGATTTCGTTCAAATCAAAAATTCTTTAAATTGCTTTAAGAATTCATGTAAATACATACTCAAAGTACAATGCTTCAGTATGTAATAAAGAAAAAAGCAAATATCATAGATATACAAAATGGTAAAAAAATGATCTGACTATGCAATTACAGGAAATATTATTGCTGAAAAAGTATTTCAAAGCCGATTTATGATTCAGTTACAAGAACTGTTAGGCTCATATCAGCATATATCAGTGGTGTAGAAATATATGCAAGAGTATTCAAATTATCATAACAATACGCCACTGAATCTTTTATGGAATGGCAGGTACTTGAAGGGGTAAATGAATGTGGTGGATTGAAGCTTTCCTGAAAAGTTGCGGTTAGGGGTCAATGGCATCTTTCGGCTCGCTGCTGAAACGTGCCGCTGGAATAGCATCCTATCACTGAAAACTTTCTTCAGGCCGCAAGTCAAATGTAAAAACACGGATTATTTGATTTAGAAGGGCGCTTAAATTTTATGCGGTGATATTAAAAGTTTCCTGCAGTCTGCGGAGATTTCAAACGACAATGATACTATGACCTTTTTTATTTTATATGAATTAAATAAAATTAAGAATAATACTTTTATAATTACTGTTTACAACCGTGAAGAAGGAAGACGGCAGATCAAAGAAGATTGAAATTCATGCAGGAAACCTTCGTTCAAGAATAGACGGAAACAGGCTAATGATGATGCACTTATAAGAAGGTTGCATCGGCTTTTGGTGAAATACTTTGTTCACAATATAATAATCTAGTCACGAATTATAAAACTAAGTTACCATGAATTGTCATATTTTGAAAATGTGTCATATTTTGTAGAGTATTATATATACATACAAGATGTTATGTCATGCATGTTATGGAACTTCAATATTAATTTCCTCTTTGAATTTTTTGAGATTTTTTTTTTAAATTCCGTTTCTAAGATATCAATTTTAATGTACATAGACTTGCTTGGCGCGTATGGTTTTCTATGAAAGCTTTTGCTTGGAAAATCGAAGGTCATGGGTTCGATCCTCGACGGGAATTAAAAACAAACTAACGATAATTGATTTCTAACCTCAATAAATACCCCCGATCGGTGTGAATTCGATTCTTGACCAGTTAATTGTCAGTCATAGACTATTATTAGAAATTGTCGGTTGGCGAAAGTCACCCCGTGAATACCACCCATTCATGGTGAATTCCTGGAATAAATGGATGATGCGTGAATGTCAGGCAGTAGTCTTTGGCGTTGAAGCATCTACGCTCCATTTGCAGTTCTAAGCCATGTCCAACATGGTAAGTGTCATAATATGCACATATAAGATCTCTGCATCACTATCAACATTTATTTGGTATTCTCGTGTATATATAAAACTAGTCTGAGTCACTTTGTCAAGACTTTTAGCCCCATTACAAATGTTTGATTTTTGTGAGCTTTCTTCCATAAATCAATTCGGGACGGAAAAGCGGAAAACAAAGCGTGTATATGCTTATAATAAAAAACAATAGAAAACTCTTATAAAGATCTTAAACGCACTTCACATCAGCAAACACCACACAATATCGCCTCGCCAAAAAGTGATCTGCCAATAAAATATGCAAAAACATAAAATCGCACAGCGCGAGGGCCGGCCCACTTTCACGGCCGGATTACGTGAATTTCACACTACGTGTACGGCGTGCGGGATCCACGCCCCTCCACATAAACAAACACGTATATTTTTATTTTCAAAACAGGTTTACGGACTCGTACGGCGCGGAAAAGTAAGTACGGGCGTCAGCACATAGGATCTCTCGATGGACGGACAAATGGAGAGCTTGACCCGGAACGAGCCTCTATGCCGTAGAGCCATGTAGAAAATCATTTCGTTCTGTGTCTCTGTTGGATGTTCACTTTATTTGAAGTGACAAGTTGAAAGCGTGCCTTAAGTAGGCTTTTAGTAAAGTATTTTTATGTGACTTTTTATGCACTAAAAATAGGATTTCTTATTCGAACCATTTGAGAAAGAAAGTAATACAAATATCTGTATTATTTATGAAAGCTGAATCACATTGAAAATATAGTTTTTTGAATTAAACCAATGATGAGCCATGTAAAAACTTTTAATTTCTAATTTTTTTTTGGGTGCCGGTTTTTGTGACATTTCACCTTCTGGATAATATTTCAACTTTTTTTATGTATCTATTTCATGGTTTAAATATGATAAACCAGAAATTTGTTGTTTTCCATACACAAATTTGTATT
The DNA here is from genome assembly GCA_022606575.1 of Glossosoma conforme. Classification (NCBI taxonomy): domain Eukaryota; kingdom Metazoa; phylum Arthropoda; class Insecta; order Trichoptera; family Glossosomatidae; genus Glossosoma; species Glossosoma conforme. The sequence goes on from JAGTXR010000027.1 coordinate 1,142,064, forward strand.
TTCATAAATTAAACACCTTTTTTGAAGCCGTTTAAACCGTTTTTATTTGCAAAAGCAAATTGTGTTTCTTTATACAGTAATTTATTTGTACGTAAGCCGCAAAATTGTTAAAAAAAATATTTAAGCAGCAGTTAAAAAGCTTACAGCTTATTAATGAAAATGTTTGATAAATTGTACCGTCAGTATATGGATGGTAGAGTTTCAACTATCATAGTCATAGGAAGCATGCTTGGCATATTTTACTGTATGCAAATAGGTACAAATCCTGATTTTTGATAAACTTTGAATGGCCTCATTTCGTCTTTATCAACAAAAAAAAACACAAGATATAGAATTGAAACATATATTAATTGATAGCAGTACAAACTTTATTTAACCATACACCTGTTTATGATGGAACAGTTCATGTAAATCTGAATCCAGATAAAATAAAGTATGCAGTGCTTAACCCCAAGAGACTTATATAGTTAATATATTTCTCAAATTCTAAGTAAAATGAGATGTGCGTATACTATATAAATAGACACAACAAAATCATATTGCAAAAATATTTCTTGTTTTGCCAAAATAACCCAAATTTGTCTAGTAATAAATAATACGCTATGAGCCATCGAGTCGAGCAAATCGCTTGACCCACATGGTGACGTCACTTATTCAGGCTCGTTACGTATCAAAACATCACTTCCTGAAACTATTTTTAGGGAAAGCTTTCAGTTGCACCCGACCGCGAGCTTTAAGCTCCTTCAGCGCTCTGTTCGTTCCAATACCGAGATTCCGTACTGTGCCGAGATCTCGAAAGCCCGATCCCGAGCGTTTCCGTAGACGACCGAACTCTTCCGACAGCCTCCGACGGGAGTCAAACGCAAGGCCCGAATATGACACGGGCTGGAGGCGGAGGTAGCGATCGCCAACATTTTCGGGCGCGTTGCGGTTGACCTAGATTCGATCTATTCGCTTCTGTGGAGTAAACATGAACGAATGAATAATGAATCGAGCACTCTGCGTACCTGGATGTATAAAGTTACCAAAATTGATTGTAAAAAATACTTTTTTATAATAATATATATACTTATAAAACTTTGAATAAACATTTATTTTGTGTTATATCATCAAACACAATTAAAGTATGATCAAAGCGTATAGTTTGTCAAAAAAATATGAAGAGGCAATTGTTTTATACAGACGTAATACTTGTTTACTTTCACTTTTGCAATATTAAAAATATTGTTTTTACTACACTGATCTGTAAGAATTAATTCATTTTGAACCTAATTAAAAACAAAAGATACCTGTCATACTAAGATGACACACAATGTTAATGTATGTTAACAATGAATAGGTTATTGCATAAAAATATTTGTTATATTAGTGGTTTATGTAAATGTTGCCTTTGAAAGCTTTGACATTAATTAATAAAGGCGATATTGCATAACGTTCTTAAATTCTTGTAAAAATTATGCATCAATTGTTTTAAAATTTAGTTTTAGTTAAAAAAAATACACATAAAAGCAATCGTGAGCTAATCGTATTATAATAATAAATTTCACAGTTCTACAAAAAACTTTAATGTCGTGTTATTGCATCTTTTTAATAATATAAATAAATGATAAATGTATGTTTTAGTAAAATATTTCATCGGGAATAAAATATGAGTCAATTATAAATTTTCTTAATGTTAAAAATTGAATGAATAAAATAACAATAAACTTGTATATTACGTATTAAAAAATCAAATTATATATATGCATACACGTTGCAATTGCTTAAAATATAAGATGGATAAAATATATATATAGTATATTTAAAAAAAGAGACGATGGTCAATTCCGAAAGAAAAATGTTAGGGAGATGCAAGAACTGGCAAACGGAGTGTTGGCAGACTCCTGCAAGATAATCTAATGACAACGAAAAAATGTTAGGTGACTTCTGGATGTAAAAGATAGAAAATCAAGAAAAACAGTCATGTAGGATTTCTACATAAGTTTTTGGGAGGCCTTAATTCAACAGTAAACGGACATAGATTCTGTTCATGATGATAGAATTGGACTTAACGCAATAAAAATGCCTTAATTTCAATTTGTGTATGAGATGAACTGCTTGCGTATGAAACGTTCGCCGCCAATGGTCAAGTGCCGAAAGACCTATCGTCAGAGGTCGGCTCGGCAAAAGCTCTGCTCGGAAAAGCTCCGCGAGGCGAGGGGCGGATGCGCCGCGAGCGCTGCGCAAAAGCTCGCAAAAGCTCCGTCGTCAGCCAGTCTGGCTACGCCTGCATCGCCGCCGGTATGTCCGAGCGCTTCGAATCACGACATCCGCGACCACGACCCTCGGCAATCGAGGCCGGTACACTATCCGCGAACCCTCCGCTTCGAAAGCAGCCGACCGCAACCGCAAAAGCTCTCCGGAGCGAAGTGACAAGTGCTTAAAAGCTCCGAGTGAAGGCGCGGAGAGTGACGGATGATTTTTGACGTGCGAAACGTGCGAGTGTTTTTTTTTTCGACTACGACCTTACTCGCAATAAAATCTGACCTTAATTTATTACCTTGTGAATAACAACAATATTCAATCAATCAATGTATAATAAGAAATTGTAAAGTTAAAAACGAATCTTAAGTGTTGCTCATAGTTTTTAAAGTGACCTTCATTTTTTATTTGACCTTTATTAATTGATCAGAATACAGTCTGCACTAAAAATAATTAATTGTAAATCCAATATAAACAAAATGCATATTGCTTAAAATGTTTTTAAGTGATTGTTTCGGAAATGACCTTTTGCCGCTTTTAAAACTGACCTTTATCAATCATAAATTTTCATCATAAATAAAGGTTAAATCATTTAAATAGCATGTGATTTAACATAATTGTCCCATTATTGACGATTGTTTTTATCTTCGTTTATGATGACCTTTGACCTTTTAGTTCTGACCTTTTCAATAACTATTGTTAACTAATCGTGTCGCATCTACGCTTATCAAAAGTCACAAATAATATTTTACAACACGGATGTGTATATTTCATAAGTGACCTTTTTATGGGTTAAGGTCTACCCTCAATACAAAACACTTGAACCTTATTACTAACACTTCATTTTAAAGATAATCACTTATACTACGTAATTGGTTTGCAAAAAATGTGTTCTTAGTTGTGAACCTTCAAGCCATTCTGACCTTAAGTGATAGAATATTAAGCTGTGACTTAATAAATTAAAAATTTAAATGACCTTTTTAAGAATTACCTTAGTGTTGTGATCTTTTAAATTTGCTCCGAATAATAAACATACAAATATAAGGGTTTCTTAAATTAAAAAAGGGAAATGTAATAACTTTCTGTGTTCTAAGTGCTAACGATGTATTAAAAAATTAAAAGAAAATGTGTTGTTTTCACTATGAAAAATTCTAGAATGGGTTAGTTGTGTTAGTAATGAAAAGTGTGACTTAAAGTGTGAAGTGACTATTTTGACTCAAGATTTATTTCATTCATGGGAATAGAAACTGCAGTCTTATTAAGATGTAAGTATTAACTGATACTCTGATAAAAAAATCTCTAACTTCAACTATGGTTAAGTAAAAATCAACTTATAATGATTTAATAATGCTTAAACAACGAAATACATATATAAACAATTATGGTGATTTGTTATACCTGTATATTGAAACGTTAAATAAATATAATTTTAATATTTATAGATAGAAACAAAATATATGCAAATACCTATATTCTTTAAAACGAATTCAATTTTTTTTTCATACTTTTGTGACGGATTGGTTAATTTCAATGTTACTTTTAATACATCGAAAAGGTTTTGTATGATTTATTTGCAATATCATTATTATAGAGAAGCACAAATGATTTTCTAATTACTTAGAAAACCATTTATATATTTTTTAATTTTTGAATTTCGGTTTTTTCTCACGGTTTCTCAATTTGTATTACCATGTTATCATTCTTCTTCGTAGTATCAATCCGGTGGATTGGTTTGCAGCAACAGAATCTTGCATCTCGATCTCCATTCTTCTGGGTCCTCCGCAACCCTTTTCAGCTCAGCATAAGCGCTACAATTCATGTCCTCAAATACATGCTGCAAATACTCCCGTCTAGGGCGCCCTCTACAGTTTCTACCATCAACCATCCCCTCCACAATATCGTGAAGGAGACCATCGTGGCGCATGATGTGACCAATCCATCGGGCTCGCCTCACTGTTATAATTATATACGTAAATATTATAGAAAACCTGCATGTACCATATTTTCATCAACTGGAAATTGATTGTGTTTCATTTTGAATATCATTGAGCAAAATAGAAAAATCCAAAAAGAAAACATTTTTATAAATGACCGGCCAGAAATAGTTTTAACAGAATATTCAGTTATAACCTCCTGATATTGAAACAACATGCATACACTCGTAAAGAAGGTCAAAAACATTTGAAATTTGATACACAAATTCCACAAAAATTCTCAAAGGATCTAAAATATTTTGTTCCTGCCGATTGTTATGAACTCAAAGCTATATCACAACAATTTATTCAACAGAGTAAAATAATCACGTTTAAATGTAATCACTGTTATATTTTTTTGGATGTTCTTTAGTCAGATAATAAAGATAACAACGGTTTCATTTGACTTATATTATCAATTTATGTTCGTTCCGGAGAAAAAAATGTGAAAAAAATCTACTCAGTCAGACACTATAGCTGAATTTTAAGTAAAAATGTGTGGGCGTGGGTAGGAGAGTTGGCTGACTGTAACGGAATAGTGGGCGAGGATTTGACAGAACAGTGGGTGTAAATTATAGAATTCAAATGCATTTACTTTATTTTCCGACTCTTATTCTGGAGTCAGTATAAAAATATTAGTATGAAAATAATACACAAATCAGATAATGGCTGTCGAAGTACTGCGATTGCATTGATATATATAATACTAGCTGACCCGGTAAACTTTGTTTCACCCGAAAGGCAATAAATGAGCAGATTTTGGATTTTATTAAGTTGAATTTTTCGGTACATATGATATCATATATTTTGTCCATTCCAATTTTTTTACAAATATTTAGAAACATATATTTACAATAGTAGACATAAATATACAATAAATAGAGAAAATAATAAAAAATAAAAATAACACAATAGAATAAGAAGATGCCTTTCCATTTGCTTTTTGTTATAACATTTTTAACAAATAAAAGATTAAACTGATATTTTCACTAATATTTATTTTGTTTTTGTATTTTTTTTCCTGCCTTTTGTTTTCTTTTTTGTTTCAAAATATTCCGTACCTTACGTAGGTACCTACTTACAATACCTACTATTGCGTCATTTTTATTTATGTTGCTGACTATGGCAACACCGTCTTATCTGACAGCTGTCAAGTTACAATAGTCTTGTATGAAAACATGTTTACGTAAATGTTCAATATTTTTTCTTAATCAAATCAATTTTGAGTATACCATGGATGTTTTTGGGTTCTAAGCTACCTTTCCACAAATTTTCAGCCAAGTCGGTTTGGCCGTTCTTGAGTTATAAAAACAAATATAACCCGACTTTCTTTTTTATACATAGATATATATAATTTAAATAATTAAATAATAAACTCAGTTTTATTGATATAATTACATAAGGTGGTTTTATTTACATATTCGTTTTATATCGAGAACATTAGCAACCACAAATGACCTTTACTCAGAATTCTCAATTGCCATTGAACAAGTACATGCCTTGTAAGCAAACGCTTTACACACTAATCTATATCTGCCAGGAAGAGCATATACTCGGTTAAAATTTCCATTCAGCTGCCACGTTTTTTGTATTGTCTTTTAATATTATTTTAACCCACAGCTCCGCCACGTATATCCAATGAAAGCGAAGGAGTATAAAGTGAAAACAACATTAGAATCCAAAACATAATTAAGGCGATTATTTATCACACTTTGTAAGAAACTTCTTTAAAAGAAGATATGTCTAGCACTATCGAGATGTTAAAAATGTGGTACTTGAAAGTGTACCAACAAATCAATGAACCATAATACCATTCCCAAGCGGTCACCTATTAAACTGCTGTCCAATGTTAATGTTGCTTTACTTTGGTAGATGTACTAGAAGCGGTGCTTTCTATTTTACACACTTGTAGTTTTATCGTTAACCAATAATTTATACGTTGATTGTAAAGGAAATTCAATTAATTAATTTGAGATCTGTAAATTCTTCTTTTATCTGTAATATGATAAATTTAACAAAGTGGAACAGTGAACCAAAATTTCTTCGTAACAGTTTCATATATGTATGTCAAATCCCTCTGAAATTCCAGAAAACCACCTTTTTGTCCCTCACGGTTATAAAAGGCAATACAAAAAAGATACAATTTTGAATGAATTAAATTTTCAAATTTTCTTTTTGTGGCATACACGTGTCGGATTTGAATGACACCTGACGTCATCACTCGTCACGATAACATTTCAGAACATCGCAAATAAAAAAATCTCAGCCTCTGAAGCCTTTAAATATATCATGTGACACTGATATGGATTTCAATAAAACATGATAATAATTTTAGAATTAATTTTAATTAAGAAATTTATAAATTAAAAATATTCAGTTTTGATTCGCAATTTATTTTAACGATTACATGTTTCGGCCTTCCTGAAGACCATCTTCAATAATGAAAAAATAAAAACAGGCATTGACTTATATAGGCATGGACAGTTAATTAGTTCCTACACACATATTTACAGGTTGTATATGTGTGCGGGTGATACAATTGAAAAAACATGTAATCGTTAAAATAAATTGTGAATCAAAATTAAATATTTTAAATTTATTAATTTTTTAATTAAAATTAATTCTAAAATTATAATATGCAGTTTCACCAAGTATTGTCAGTTGATAACCTTTGTGTTATTAAAACATGATAAACTTTACGAGAAAAAATGCAATCTTTAATTTTTCAATTGATACTTGATCCTTGATTAATAAAGTTATTTATTGCTGTTTTTTCTGTTTTCATAACTGATGCAACTTTCTCACTGTCTGAGATGACAAATATTTTTAAGAATTTGATACAATTAATAATTTAGTTGACGAACGTTGGTGAAAAAATTGGCATTTCAAAGAAGACGACTTTCAAAAGACTTTTCATTTATGAAGACGTTTCACGTCAAAAAAAATGCTGAAAAAAGTGAGCTTCTAATGTTTTTTGTTTCACTAATCAGTCTGCTGAAAAGCAACAACGTGTGGTTTCATTCATAACTTGATGATAATTTCCAATCTAAATTCAGCGGCCGCGAAACTGCTCCCTCCCTGGCCCCTTCCTTCCTGCGAAGGTAATCTTGTACAAAAACGTGATTAAATTATGTGATAAAAAAATTATGATTTTCAATTAAGCTCTGCCTGTAAGCTCGACACGACAAGTGAAGTTCGAATGTAAATGTTATAATGTAAATACATCAAATTTTCTTACCTAGTATGGTGGAAAAATTTGTCCCCGTCAACCGCGCTGTGCATAAAATAGAAATGAGGTGTATAGTTCGTGGTTCAAATCCTAGCATCTGTCGTTTATTTTTCTCCGAAAATTAATGAGACCCACTTGATGTAGAATTGCATGTACGAGTATGTATCAATTTATTATGTTAACGTCATTGTCTGTAATAAATTATTGTAGAACAATTTATTCTTACAAAAATGTTTACTCAAATGTTCAGTGAATATGGCGTAGTGGTATAGTGTTTGCCTATCGTAAAAAGTTCCTGGGCTTGATGCAAAACGTAAGCTTAAATGAATAATTTTAAAAATATTTTTTATTAAATAACTTCATAGGTTTTCACGGCCAGATTTGATATTGTGGTCGAAATATTGGTCAAAGAAATTTGCCACACACGGCTAAACCCAAAAGCCACAATGTCAAATTTAAGTAGTTTCCAAATTGTGGTCATTGTCCAATGTGTTGCCTCACTTGGTGATAATAACCACGTATACAATTATCTTTGTTTGGAATATGCATACATATACCAGTATGTAGGGTATGGCTAAGTTATGTAAACGTTTTCTTGCTTATCCAAAGGAGAAATTACCAACGGAGTTAAAAATATATTTTTAATCAATTTCTAAGCTCTTCAAATACCCCGTTGGTGTTAATTTGCGCTTTCAACTGTAAAATTTCAGTCATAGTCAATTAATTTTAATTGTTGGTGGAACAAAATCGTCCCATTTGTGATAAATTGCTGTTAAAAATAGATGAAGATTGAATGATGATTGCTTAAATAAATCTAGATTTCGAGAAAGTCATGCTAATTATTTCATCTCCCTAAAGAATCCAATAAATAAACAACTAATTTGCCTCGAATACTACAGCTGATTTCTCTTTTAATCTCCTACCTCGATGGTTGTTAAGAATCATAATTTCAATGTGTTATGATATGGCATGGAATATATGTAAGATATAACCTAACTGTGTGTTGAAATTTTTTATCACTGTATGTTTCAGTTTTGGAACGGATATAATATAAAATATTAAATTAAAAAATATTTATATAAGACCATTGCAATTTTTGATACAATAGTCCATCGTTTACAAGTTTTTTCCATTTTATTATAAATAAATTGTTCCCTATTTAAGTACCGACCGTCCCGCTGATTAAGCTGCCAGTCTCGTGTACTTAAAACACTCTCAACGGTACATTTTCTATGACTTTTAATTTATCGAACAAAGCGATCTTTCAATTAAAAATAAAATTCCCTTTCAGCATCCACTGTAATTAGAGAAGAAACTTATTACACTATGTAATTAAACGTCTCTTTTTGTACTAAGCTCTTGAAAAAAGACCTAAAATCTTTTTGTATGAAATGTAACTTTTAAGTAGAAAAATAGTATCAAGAAAACTTTTCATTAGTTCTTTGATATTTGATTTTGTGATAATCAAATTATGTTGAAATTATGAATTATAAATTTAAAGAAAAACTCTTTGTTGTACAATTAAGCTCACTAGGCTATAAATGACCGTTAACTTCCTTCCAAATATGAACTGATGAGTAAAATATTATAAATACGACGGGAGACAAATATAACAAGTCAATTCAGTATAAAGCCGGTTTCGCTTCCAAATAACTAGGCGTCTTATCGTGTCGGTATTTCATCGACAAAAAACTTATTCTTCTTTATAAAGGACAAATCCACCATATCTTAGAATACGGCAGCCACTTTTGGATTGGAGCTCCAATATAACTTCTAAATTTGATTGACTAAGTTCAAGGAAGAGCAATTCGTTTGCCAAACAATATCACTTTTACGTCTTAACAGCAATCAATGGAATACAGACGTATGATTTGTTCACTTAATTTTTTTACCGTTACTTTCACGGTTGCTGCTCTTTGAAACTTAAGGAAATAATTCCTTCTGCACCCACCCACAACCGTTTAAATAAAAAAAGGCTTGCATATGAATGATTATTAGTTGTTATTTAATAAAATTACGTTTACGTATCACATATCGGGTGGCCCCCATACCTGAAAAGATAAGGGAAAACCGCCCAAGATGGTATGGGCATGTAACACGGAGAGATGAGGAGCACATGGTGAAGAGAGCCCTCAACATACCCACGCTGAGAAGAAGACCTGGAAGACCGCAGGCAACCTGGACTGCAACTGTAAACAAGGATCTGAAAACCCTGGGTTTGACAGAGAATGCAACGCAGGACAGACAGACATGGCGAACGTGCACAAGGAGAGCCGACCCCAGATGATGGAAAATGGCTAGGATAAAGAAGAAGAAGAAGTTTACGTATCACTTTTGTTCTTGATATCAATATTGCGTGATACATTTTAGTAAATAAAGATTCGAGAAATCGTCAAGAATGAAGATATATCTTGAAGTTTTCTCTGTATATGTAGAATTTAAATTTAGAAATAAATAATATCAAATTAAACTGCATTTCACCTTAATGAAAGTACAAAAAATAGAAAAAGCCAAATAAGCGATTATATACGAACCTGAATCTTCAATGATTACTATTTAAAATATGTCAATAATATAACATTTTTTTGGCAATATTTTATCAAATGAATAGGCATTAATTATAAAAAAAACAGTCAGTAATAAATAATTAAGAAGATAACTTAAAAATAATCATCGGCAGAAGAAAAAAAAATAGCAGGAAATATAAGCAGATATAGCGGTCGAAATATTGGAAGAGAGTAATTTGCCGCGCACGGCTAAACCCAAAAGCCATTATGCCGAATCTGAAGAAGTTATTTGGCAGGAAATAGTTGATGAGTGGTAATTAGTAATATGTTAGGTAAGATAAGGTTCGGTTTCCATTTTATGGGTAAATTATTAATTAATTTTACATATATTTTTACCAATATGTAATATAATACTGCCATTTTAATTATATAACTTACCACATTCATATTGACACTGTAGATACTGCCAGTTTATTTAGTTTATTGCCAATTTATTTTATTATCTGCCAACTGATTTAACTTATTGCCCGAAACCTTGAATTAGTTTCTGAACTTCAGGTCATTAATATTGGTAATATGATGTAATGTACGAGTATTTTTTTTACAAAATTCGTCTAAAGAAGGTGAAAATATGATTATTTACCGCAAATAAAACCTTTTACTAAATATGCTAATGACTTTAAGTTAATTATAAATTGTTTATCATTAAATGAAAACATGTTCAAAACTGAAATATTTGTATTTTAACTCACGTTTTACGTAAAATTCAAAGTCAAATGGTTAAATGTCAAATAACTTTACGCGTACATGGATGAATTAAATCAAATTTAACTAAAAATACATTAGTTCTACCGTTAAATTGATGTAGCCTACTGAAATTCCATTCAGGTGAAGCAATACTTGCAAATTTGTATTCGTGGTGAATAGTAGACAATATCATTGAATTGCCTTAAGCTCATTATTCGAAAACGTTTTATTACCCACAGCGTAATGAATTACCGAATCGTATTAATTTGATACAAGTTGCTTGTAGATTTATGAAATTATTATAGATTATTCACTATAATAATGACGAAGCAAATAGCTGAACAGGCAAATAGTATTGAGTAAATTATTTGAAATTTACTAAGCTTTCTTTGCCAATGCCAAAAAACTTTTGTGCGGTAGCATAATACTTTGATAGAACGGAATTAAAAAACTAACTAACAAAAGGACAATTCCTCAATAGAGCATTGTCAAAGCTATTTCATTGCTTGACAAAGTCATTATTGTAAAATCTTAATACAAAATACGAGATATTTATTTTAAAAATACATCGATTAGTTACCTTATTGTTTTGATATCAAAACTGTTTAAATCCATATAATGTTCTTTTTTTTATATGGCCTACAGAAAGAACACGTTTTGCACTTTAGTTACCCTAGAGAGTTTTTTTTAATTCCATGCGCAATATCTGTAATTTGCAGTTTTACTCGATTAAAGTATCTAACCGTCATCACTGAGTGTCATTAAGTCAGCTTGTTCAAAACGTTATTTTGATGTATGAAGTATTTTATATTAAAGATCCAAAAGTGTGTAAAGTAACTGTTTGTACGAAATTCTATGAATCAATATTAGTTTTATAAAATAAAGAATGCTTACGCATCGATACGGAGCATTGACCATCTGAATAATCTGCCACTCTTTGTAAATTGAAGGGATCAAGGTCCATAGTGGTATCGAGGAAAGTGCGGTGTACGAAATTCAATGTATTAATATTACTTTTATAAATGGTTACTCATGTTGTAAACTAAGATATAAAAAGTAGTAACGTATCAAATAAATCAGTACCAACTCAACATCGGTCCTTGGACTTATTCTCAGTGCCGGAAACTTGGTATTCCGACATCACCATTTAAGCTGATGCCGTCAGTTCGGGACTGCGACCTTGGTTACGGAGCAACTCTTATTTCCATCAAAAATATACAAATAGTAACATTACAAAAAATCCAATCAACATTTTACTATTTTGAGTGAGATGTGAATTTTTCTTGTGATTGTGTTGTGATTTCATATGTAAGCTCGTAATTCATTGATAAGAAAAATGGCACAGCGACTGCTGGAACTTGTTTTCGCATTTTCGCGAGCTTTGCTCTTGTTGCTAAAAGTTGTTTTGATTTTATGCCAGAAGCCTGGGCGAGACGAGCCAAATGTTTCATTAGTCATAAATCATACGAGGCCTGAAGGTTTATTCGCCAGAATCCGTAGATCCCTGTATACACGTAGACCACCAGCGAGAATTTTCAGTCTGAAAAAAATTGAGTTTGTGTAAACCTGAAAAAATCTAATAATTTTTGAAGGTTACACATTCTTACTACATATCAGGAATAAACTTTGGTAGGAATAAACAAATCGTTCTTTTCATCTATCAATAACACATTGACATAGAAAAAGAAGAACTCCATGAATTTTCAACTGACACAGGCGCTTACTGGAAACGGAATATAAAGAGTTCCTAAAAAGGTTTCGCCGCTCTTCTTGTTACGTTTGTCCATAAATAGTAATCGTAGCAACCTATAACATTAGACTCATCAATTTTTTGGGAAGACGTCCCTGAACTGGTGTTAGATTCTGACGGTCCCTTGCTGTTAAACAACATCATGAATATCATAGAAATATCACGGTTTACAAAGCCGCCATGGAATAAAAATTATTTTTTAATTTGTATTACTCTATATTATCTAATCTTGTATTTAATTTGTACGTATTTATTTTATGAAACAAATTTTAAAGTAAAAAAAGAAGAAAGAAAAAAGAAAAGTAAAGTGATGCGATACACTATAACGATATTCCCATGTGGACCTCCGGGTATGCAAGGGCTGCCACTTCAAACTACTTTAATCTAAAACGTAGACTTACATTTTATCTTTGCGGGTTAGACGAGCAAAGGAAATAAAAAACGGAAGATCGCATATCGAGGCTCTTCGGCACCAGCCTACAAGGGCTTTGTTGAGATGGTATCATTGTATAAATAGTAACATTCTGGACTAAAAATAGAAAACACGCCATAATTCACTGCGAATTTGTGAATCAAAAACTTTCCCATAATAGCGATTTACAAAATAATAATGTGTATCGGTTCTATTGAAAATGGACTCAATCATTGAATTTATGTTTCCCTCACATACTGAACGTCGATAAAGAAGACATATTTATTTGTTCCTTTTTCCCTCTGTCCGTATGTAATTTTTGTATGGCTTTTCAATATACAACAAAGTTTTCGCCAGTCGTCCAAGTTTACGGTACTTGTACAAAAGAGCCTTGTACATATATCCTAAGAGCAGCCTTTCAATTTGGATCTGAGAGAAGTTACGAAGGGGTAAGGTCTAATTTGGACCCAGTTAGCGGCCTATTACTTTTTTCTTTTATTTTATTTCAGTCTCATTTCAATGTAAATTATAATATTTTATATATTTTTATTTAATATCGTTAAAGTGACTAAAAAATATTAGTGTGTTGCTTGACGAAATCTCTAAATCCTACATAGGTGACGTACAATATCAGAAGACTTTTTATTTAAAGTGCGTACAGATTTGATTTCTCATAATATGGTTAAAATACGAGTGAAACTAATAACAGATGTTGATATATACTCGCATTATTAAAAAATACGTAAAACTTATTATTATACAAAGGATTTTTACCCTATCGAATGAAATTTTCAATTACTTGAACACAAAATTTAAACTTGAAATATTACTCGCCTTATATTTTTGCATTTTGATGCTTTATAATAAATTGTTCAGAAAGTCTTCTTGTTTTTATTGAAAACGTATTAACATTCAATATCTTACGTTAAGTACTAAGCATTTTAATTGATCGCAAACAGCCTGATTTCACAATTTTAACTTTTAAGCAATCTCACGAGTTGTTGTTAATAGTGTTCATCACCTTAAACTGGACTTCCAGAATGTCGTTCATATTCATCACGACAATTGCTGGATAGATATTTTGAAAACTACTATTTTCACTGAAATTTTGACAATACGATGCGTCTGTAACCATAAAAAAATATTTATTGTACAATCGTATTATATTAGGAGAACGTAGCAAAAATTTTTCGATTTTTAAATTAGAAAGTGTACTAAGAACAGTCTGTTACGTAGAACCAATAAAAAAATTAACAAGCAAGCTTTGCCAGATGAGCTTTCTTTCAAAATGATACAACAGTTAAGTAGACTTTAATTTGAAGTGTCCTATAGATAATATAAATTTAAGCACACTAATATAAAATACATTTCTAAAAACCCTACCTTATCAAGTATTCGATTGTCGAGAATTTTATTTTTTATTTCAATTTTATTTCCTTCCAGAAACATTACAAATATAAATATTGAATTCGATTCTGAAACAGGATATAATACAATAATTCTAAACAAGAATGTGAAAGTCAGTAATCACATATAACACTTGTGTAAAGCATTATAAATGTCAATTTTCAGATAAGCTCGTGCAATATTCTGTCTGAAGGAGAAGTTTTTTTATCGTCTCCATGATGTACTTCAGAGATTCAGAAGTTTTTTAATGCAAAACAATTTTCCTGCGCCGCCTTCAGTGGATCCTTTCAGGACCATGGACCGTGAAATATTCTCGTATTTCATTAAAAGAGAGCCTTATTATATTATATTTTATATATCGCGGTATTGACGGTTTTTTGCTTTTTTTTTTCGTTCTTTGATGTCCGCCTACGGCCATTTCCCTCTCGATTATCTGAAGCCGTGGATTAGTAGGAGGTAGGGCGTAGAATCGTTTGAAGCTCCGTATTTTTACACAGAATTAGAATGAAAATTGTCGTTTCTATACTTCACGTATATAATAAAGTGTTGATAATAAAGCATTATAAACAAAAAAATCTAAATATTTTATGAAGAAATCTTTACTATTTTCATAAGTTAACATGGTTTTTTTCACTTCTGTCAGTGACATTGATTTACTTAAGATATTTGATCCTTGATGTGTGGAATTTTTTTATTTTGTTGCTATTCTTAGTTTGTACTTGTATTTTTTTTTACATATTTTTGATTTTATATCAAACGATAAGTCTGTAAAATTGTTTTAATTTAAATATTATTTAATTGAATCAACTGTTTCCGTGAATAAATACAAAGAAAGATGTGATACATTTTGTAAGATCACTGAATTTTTATTTTTTATTAGTCTACTTGATTTGGAGATAACGAATTTAAATTATTAACATTCAAGTAATTAATGGTTATACTCATTCTTTAAGCATTCACTTTGAGATGGATTTTAATATTAAATCTATATTGTATGGTATTGCAAGGTGTGATGTTAATAGATTTACGAATTAAAAATTGTTCATATCTATAAGTTACCCAGATGTTTAAAATGTACTAAAATGAAAATATATTCATTTCTTTGCTTTAAAATACCCTTGGCTGAGGTGATTTTGATTTTTACGCAAGTCATATCATAATACTCAAAATTGGTGGTAGACGAAATCCGTCCCGTAAAAACCACCCATTCATAGTAAAGTCCTGTAATAATAAGGATGATGCGTGAATCTCAGGCTGTTGTCTATGACGTTGGCGGGTCAACACCCCGAATGCAGCGCTTAGCCATATGCATCATGGTTAATGTCATAGAATTCCACAGATGAAACTTCAGATTCACTGTCACCAACAATCGGTATTATTCTGTATGCATTTACATAAAAAAATATTATTTTAATTTAATTTATCATAATTTTTCATACAATTAAGTTATTGTTTCATTTTCTTAAATATTGTATTCCATTCATTTAAACGTGTAAAAATAATTAATAGTTCTACTTTTAAATTTCAACTACGTATTTTTTCACGTGTAAGATAGTTGAAATTTTGTCAATAAATACTTCATATTTAACAATTTACTAGACAATATTTATTTTCTGTACGTGTATAAAGACTAATCATAATTAAATGGTTCATTTGAATTAGCATTAACTACTTTTAATATTGCAATACCTTAGTATTTGTTTCCAAAATAAGTCATTTTTTATTGCAAGAATAGAAATTTACAAACATTTATTTACTTTCATAAAAATACTTTTATAATTAACTCAGCATTATCTTTTGACAGGATGATTCTGGAGGATCTCATTATCCATTCCGAGGAGTCTTCATCCATTTAAGGCCTGGCGCCTTAACCTCTCTGTAAAAGAAATATCTTTCATCGGTCTCTGTTAATGCTCTGTAGACCGGCCCTTTGTCTCTTCCTTATTTCGTTTTCGATTCGGATCCGGACATCCTTAATTAAATATGCAAAAAAAAGTTGTTGAATGAAACAGATGCATACTTTTTAATTCGCTTAAAATATTGATCAGCACATATTTACAAAATGTGATTTCAATTCTAATGAAAACTGGTTATGTTTATCACGTGTAAATAGTGAACGTAATCGACAGATGGTGATGATAGTGATGCAGAAATATCAAATGCGCCCGTCAGAGTGTATTCTTATGGCGGGCGACGTTTGCGACAATAAACAAATAATATGTGAAACAAGTGTTTATATTGTAAACCTGATCCTGCATCCTTCATCCAGTAAATCGATGTCCTTAAATGGAAGAGGAGGATATCAATATTTTAATTGGTTTTGGCCACTTTTTAGGAAAAAATGGTGCAGGCCTTGCATGCGTCGAGCTTATCATAAGATTTCTTAAAAAACGATTATTAAATTGCTCAAAAATACTCATCTGATACAATTACAACCCCATTTTCAATCACTCGGACTTCTGTTCTATATGTTGTCGAGAACCATATTTGTTATTAAGTGGATCTTCAAGTATTGCCGGTTGGTATAGCTCAATGGTCAAAGCGTTTTGCTCTGCAAGTCAAACGTCTTGGATTCGATACCCGACGGAGATTAAAAAAAATTAAAAAATTTAATCGATTTCTGAACTCTGAAGTACGCTCGTTGGTGTGAATTTGATCCCTTACCCGTAAAATCACAGTCATAGCCTGTTATATAAAATTAGTGGTAGACGAAAGTCATCCTGTAAAGACTACCCATTCATAGTAAATTCCTGTAATAATAAGGGATGCGTGAATTTCGGGATGTAATAATAAAAAGAACGTTTTTTCAAAGGTTGAATTAAGAACTGATGGCATGACAGTGTAGCGCATTTACCATTTTTACATCTCTTTTCCGTTTCGATTTCTCTGGTCCTTCTTTCGTTAAGTATGTCTTCTACCCAGCCTCCCCACTTCCCTTTTTATTTTCAAGTCTATCTCTCTCTTCATTTTGTCTCCATGGTGACGTTTTTTGTAAGCACGATTGCACCAGATGCCATCAACATTTGCTTTGTGTTTTATACCGCTACATTGCTCTGTAAAGAAAGAAATAAATTATATGAAACCTTCATTTCAAATTATACCATAACTAACTGCAGCTAAAAGTATAATTGTACAAATTCGACTAGAATTTACTTGAAGTCTGCAAGTGAAAATTCAAGGAGCGCTTAGTAAGTTTCTCCTTATATTAGAATATATTACACTCTATTTTAGGTTATATTTTCTTCCGCGACGCAACTAAGAGCTCTTAAATCGTCACACCTCTATCGTCAATCGTTTCACACCACTGCCCCGCAGATTTATGCATCCCTCTCCGTCCACTGTACATCATTTGTTCCCGATACGTGAGCTGCACACCTGAAACCTCCCCACAAAACCTCCTTAAAAGACTCCAGCGTCTCGACTTCGGGTTTCTCCCTCAGGGGTGGCCCATAATTCGGAACGTCACTCAGTAGCTTGATTGGGAAATGCTCAACTTGCATGCGATCGAACATGAGCTCGAAACTCATATCATCAGAAAAATATTAATAATCATTTCTCTACCCGCTGCCTAGTTAAAGGTCGTCAGGAAATGCCATACACCATAAAGCTCTGACAGCCGCCATTGCGCTCACTTGATCTCATCTAGCCTCATACTGCATCAGGTATATTATATATATATATATATATATTCTTGTAAAATGCAAAAGTCTTCAAAGAAATTTTTAAAATCAAACTTTCTATCATTTATTCATACAGTCGAGTGCGACACAGGGTATTTTATGACTCAATGTTAAATTAGGGGATCAAGGTCCAAAACAACAAGTATCGAGGAATTTGCGGTGTATGAAATTCAATGTATTAATATTACTTTTATAAATGCTTACTCGTTATAAATCTGATATATAAAAAGGAGTATCTTATCAAAAATCAGTATCAACTCAACTCCGGTCTTTGGACTTATCCTCAATGCCGGAACCTTGGTATTCTGGCATCACTATTTTAGCTGATGCCGTCATTACGGGACCGCAACCGTTAATAAATAACTAAAACTAATAACATTTCGTCATTCCTCACAAAGAAAAACTGTTGTACCCCAAGTATTTTACACATTTTATACGGCTATATTGCTTTAAACACCACTATCCGACTATACTGTGCATGTATTATCCCCATTCGTCATTACGGCTACCAATATTGCATACTAAAAGTAGTTTTAATCCTCAATTAATGTCAATAATATTTTTATATATATGTATTGAAGATTAAAATTTCGTATCCATCTTATTCAGCAAAATTCGTAAGCTTTTTCTAGATGAAAAAAATCTCACCTTAAATTGCTCCCCGAACCCCATCGTCTCTGCTTCCGGTTTCTCCGCAAAGGGTGGGCTATAATTTGCAACGTCACTCAGGCACCGGAAAAGCTCGTTCCCGGTTGACTTTTTCGTTTCGATATCCCTGCCGAAGCGGGCAACCAGAACCGCACTATGGGTTGAACAGACTTATTTCAAGATTAAAACAAGAAAAACTTTGTATGAAACCACAGAAATTTAATTAATAATCATTCTAGTAATTGGTAGAAGCTACTTACAACTTATTCCACTTTGAAATTTGAAAGACTTAAAAAAAGTATAAAGTCCGATTTAAATTAACTAAATAAGTTGCTAATTAAACATTGCTTCATAATTTATATACGTAAGTTAATCTTAAAATATTGTTACTTATTCGATTGAAGAAAGTTATTTACATATTCCAGATACTAATAAGACTCATCGCACTTGATTTTAAAAAATAATTTATATACACTTAGCTTAACAATAACAAATTTCAATGCTAAATAACTGACGACGTTTAGTAATGAAAAACCTTTACAAGTTAGATTTTACAGTCGGGAAGAGTCGTTATAAAAAAATGTTTCAATTCCGATCATTTCCGTAAAAAAACATTGCATTATGTTTGTTATACTTCATGGCCAGCGCACCTAAATATAGTCAATTGAAAATAGTAAAAATAGCATCATATATATAACTGCTACTTGAATTATTTGTCTGGCTAAAATAAATAATGTATTTTTTCAAATGCATTTCACAGTATTTTTTAAGTAATGACATATTTTGGCTTCGTAAAGTTGTGCTTATGTTTTTTTTTTAAATTTATATTTAATGCAATGCCTCCACAACCCTCTTCACCTCAGCATAAGAGCTACAACTCATGTCCTTGAAGACTTTCTGCAAATACTCCCGTTTAGGGTGCCCTCTACAGTTTATACCCTCAACCATGCCCTCCAAAATGTCGTGAAGAAGACCATCGTGACGCATGATATAACCGATCCATCGGGCTTGTCTCTCTGAGACGGTTATTATTAGGTGCTTATCTTCCTTGATTATCCTGTGAATCTCATTTATCGTGGCGTGGTCTCTCCAGAAAATTCCGAAAATTATTCTGTATGACCACATCTCAAAGACCTCTAGTCTTTTTTGATCAATTTCAGATAAGCACCATATCTCACAGCCAAACAAATGTTTTGGCAAGTTGCTTGCGGATCTTTAAATTAATATTCTGTGACTCAAGGTTTTTTGCTTTTTTATTGAAAGTTAGCCTTGCTTGATGTATGCGACTGTTGACTTAACTTGAGATGTATTTTTTTTTTGCTGATACCAAGAATATAGATCGAAAAAATTATATAAAAAAAATGCAAATTTTGCACGTGAAAGCAAGCAAGCATGCTGTTCTCCGCTTCCTTTTCGAGCTTTGCGTTTTCATTGGGTGATTTTTCTCATGATAATACGCTTTTTTTAAGCGTTTCATAAGTTAAATACGTAAAAAAACACTCAAATTTAACATCAATGACATGAAATCTTAATTTACTTATTTTAAAAATATTCAGTTATGTTCCCGTAAGAAAATTTATTCGTTTGCCCCAAAGTGCGCCGGTGAAGCCTTCGGCCTACTTCCGGGATATTGGCAGTCGAGTCCAACTGCTGATGTCTTAATGCCACTTAACTTTATCTGCCTTTAGAATGCCAATTATTATTGTTGTCATTCTCCTTTCTGCGTATTCTTCAGTTCACTGAAAGGTAGAATTTTCGTGCTGCGTACTTGATACAATTTAAATATAGAACTTAAAGCGTCAAGTAATATATTTTATAATTATTTTTTTCAGCATTTACTGTACGGAGAACTTGAATTTTTTTATTCTTTCTTCATCGTGTCAACGACGTTAAATTATTTCCTCCCAGTATTTGGCAACATCGATAGCTCGTGTGTTGCCCAACATTTTTTATTATAAGTAATCATCAAGGAATCAATAATTTAAAAATATTCATTTTAATGAATTTTTTTCTTAGAAGATTCATACTTTGTAGCTTGCTTGTATTTAAGATAAGATTGATAACTGTTTATTCACATATTCAAGAACTTCATTCATTACCAGCGGGTATAGCTCAATGGTCAAACCATTTGCTTGAACAACTTAATATGGACAAGTGAGTTGATTGCTTGGTGGATCATACGCACTTGTCATTTGAACTAATCATAACGTGAAACGCAGAATTGAGAGTAATTGAGTTCGCCAAAGGTCATGGGTTCGATCCCCGACGGAGGTTAAAAAAAATACTTTTATTCGATTTATGAGCTCTAAAATACCCTCGGATGGTGTGAATTTGATCCCTCACCCGTAAAATGCCAGTCGCAGCCTATTAATCATAATTGACGATAGACAGAGGTTGTCCCGTAGAGACCACCCATTCAAAGTAAATTCCTGTAATAATTAAGGATGATGCATGAATCACGAGATGTAGTCTATGACGTTAGCGTTACAACACTCCACATGCAGCGCTTAGCCATATACAGCATGATAAGCTTCATAGAATTCCACAGATGAGACTCCATAATTACTATCACCATCTGTTGGTATTCTCCTTTATGTGCTTACGTAAAAAAAACTATCATTTTACCGTGATTGATTGCTTATAATTATTAATATTTTTATGAATCACTTAGCCAAATACTTGAAATTTCTATTTTATGTTTAAGCGTTCATAACGTACACGTACATAGTGATGTAGGAGTACTCGTTTTTGGTTTAGAATGCACGAGAGCGGATGTTGGGAGAGCTGTGATAATTTCACAGATTAATTCCAGTCAGAATTTTGAATTATTAGAGTTTTCAGCGCGGGGAGTATCAGGCTAGCAGGGGTTTCAGGGCAAAACTGGTAGATAAGGACTTGAAAGATAGCAACTGCCGTTTGGGGGTATGAGGCCAAAAAACAGGCAAAGTTAGTTCTCTGGCCCCGAGACGAGTGGAGTGTTACGCTTTGGGGTGTGGTTCAAAGTTTAAGTTTTTAATCTCACCTCTGCATCGCCATCACGGAGGGTAAAATTAAAATTTACTAACCTTTTTCCATCTTCGGACTGTATCTGCTAGTGGCTTTTAAATGTTATGCGCAAAGTTGAGGGGGAAATAATATTATGTTTCAGTTACTTTTCAGTGCCTGAAATTTTGAGCTTTTTGATGTATGAGTTATTGCTCTTTGGACGAGTTGGGTATTTGAAATTTTACGACGGAAACTGAGTGTTTTCTACCTTACCGTAATTTGTTTTTAGGTAGTGCAACGTAGTGTTTTTTTATTTTTTTTTTATTTTTTATTGATACTTAATTAGTGATCTTATTATTTTACTTTAATTTTGTTAATTTTAATTAAAAAATAAACAAATAAGAAATATTTAATTTTGATTCACATTTATTTTTAATCATTACATGTTTTGGAATGCCTTGCTCCCCAAAAACTTTTGGATGTTTTTAAAGAAAAAATTATGTTCAAAGAACGTTTTGAACAGTGAGTCATCACTTACATCATATATACTCACAGCATAGCTGAAACATTTGTGACAGACCAACAAAATGTCTCATATATTTAACGCTTTTACTGTTGCTGTATGATTTTCC
Organism: Glossosoma conforme; assembly: GCA_022606575.1. NCBI lineage: Eukaryota > Metazoa > Arthropoda > Insecta > Trichoptera > Glossosomatidae > Glossosoma > Glossosoma conforme. Next base: position 1,164,275 of record JAGTXR010000027.1, read on the forward strand.
GATGCATGCTTTTAAAAGGGAAAAAATCGAACGTCCATTATATAAGGGTGGGATAAATGGGCTACTCGTAACTTTAGGGTTTTTAAGTCTGAAGAACTAATAGGCGCCCTACACCTTTTTAGGGTACTAAGTGGCCTTTCATACTCCATTCCGGGGCACACTTCAACACTTTTCTCTTCCCACCTACTTTTGAGTACATACTTTTGTATACTCTTGGCAACTTCTATTGTGTTAGCGATACCACTCAACATAAAACGAGAGTTGATCATTATGTCAGTGGCATTTAAAATTTTCAACGCTTTTAAGAATAGGAACTGTAGAGAACAATATATACTAACATCCTCCTCTTTTCCAAAGGTTTGTAATTGAGTCACGTGTGGGCACGATTAGGAGTAAATTATTAACACAGACTTTTTCTGAAGCACTTTGACAAATATTAACGATAAACTTTACAAACTTATGGGCTGACCTAGTCACAACATTCAGGCCGAGCCACAATAAAATACGCTCTTGTCGACTGGCGGCACACGACTGGCTCTGCGCGATTGTCGGGGCCTGTCGCCTAGCGCCCAGTGGCGTTCTATAAAACCAGTCTCAAAATGCCAATCTGGTGACACATGCATGTCGACAAGCGAACAGAAATAAGAGATGAAAGATTGTATATCGGCGTTTACAGTACCAGTCAGCGAGTATTTCACGCTGATGTCAATACATAATGTACTTTGCGGAACTGCGGGAGGCATAGATAACGTGGAATCAGGTGACGACTATGAAAACTGACAGAATTTCATCGCAGCAGTTCATAAATATCATACGCTTCAGTAAGATAAGCGAATGTGGTAATGATGTTGATGATGATGATGTTTACAAAATATCACACTATTAAGTCAGAACTCAAATCTTTAAAAAAAAAGACGTTTACTTGATTCATTTTGAATAATAAGCCGTCACTATCAAAGACACTACTTAACCTTTTCGTTACGGCTCGGTGAAATACAAATTATACTATCAATACGGCGTGAATTTTTCAAACATTTTTTTTTTAAACTAGTATTTGAAGCATAAATGTACTTATCTGATCTATTTTCGTATTTGACATTTGTTCTTTTATCCTTTAGCTATCAGTTTATGCATAAAAAACTATTATATTTAACAAACGTTCATTATGTAACTCCCTACATGTGGTGGCATTGACACATGTGGTTTACAAAAAATTCACTTCTGTAACGAAATCTAACGATATTTATTTACATGCCTTACATATTCCTGTAAATAATACATGTAGGTTGATAAAGTGAATGACTGCAGTTCCAATTTCTTACAATAGATTTCACAATGAGTACTGAAAGTAGCAAAACGATAAATCAATTTGACTTATATTCTTATATAATTTATCATTATCTAAAATCTACGAGTGGGTAGAGCACGCACCGGTGAGTAGTTCAGCTCATACAGCGGTAACCTTTGCTTCCCTGTTATGTGTATAAACATCCTCCTTTCTTTAAAAGGGGAGACTTGGATTCCCCGATCGATCGTAGCATGGCGTTACTTTTACCTCGATCGACCGGGACTTTTAATAATGCGATCTCGCCAATGTCGGTCCACGACTCACTGCCGTGCGGTGCCGTGTTCTGTCACACAGCACCTCAGTGGCGAACTACGTAACTAGTCCAAAATGCCAACATGGCGACACATACATGTACAACAAGCGAACAGAAATAAGAGACGAAAGATCGTATATCAAGGTTTTCGGTACCGGTCAGCAAGGGCTATATCATGCTGATGTCAATATCTTCTACAGATAGCTTCTAATGACCATCAATACCTCTATGAATATAATAAGTACAAGACAAAAATGTAAGTATTCCTCCATAATATATTTACGCATTGATTAAAAAAATAATTGTAAACGGATTTTGAAATCAGAATTTATCGGGTACATCGGAGGTATTTTGTGAAATTCGGAAACAAATTCGTTTTGTGAGTGCCTCGACCTTAGGTCTTGACGATGTGCGGGAAGTACGACACTATATTCGCATCTCACTCTTTCATACTTCACTGTGAATGAAGAGGGAAGACAGTGGGAATGAGCCACACCGGCCAATTCCACGACTAGCGGCAGTAGCTATTGAGCTTGAAACCAGAGTAGACCTATACCCGCCTGAGAGTTACCAAAATTGTTTTTTTTAATGTTTTCAACCAATAAATTTCTATTATTTTAATTTTGACTTCAATTATAATTAATTACGGGGGTTAGCTACGAATGTTCTTTTTTAACCGATTTAACATTGCTGATTTTTGATTGTGTACTGAATACCCAATACCGGAACGTGCGTTTTTATTTGAGCACCGTAAAGAAAAAGGTTAGTGGTAGCTAAATGATTAAAAAATAATTTATGTGATAAGCCCACAATACAGCAACTAGGTATTTAACGGATTTTAAAGAAAATAAAAAACCTGATTTCGCTCCACAACAAACAATGATTGTTTTTGATAATATATTTGATTTTGTGTTGGTCAGTAATTTTTAAAGCAAACTGTTTATTGCCTCCTGAAACCACAGAGTAAATGAACGGTATAATAATTATTTCTTTCATTACGAATACACATTGCATTTTCTGCTACAGTTAATCGGTTAGTTTAATTCCAGTAATTTTTATTTTTCCTTTGCCTCGTGTTAATAATTGACTGTGCATAATTTTATGAAATATTAAAATTAATATATACATATATTATTTTTATGTAAACACATACAGGAGAATACCGACAGATGGTGATAGTATTTCTGAAGTCTCATTTGTGGAATTCTATGCCGCTTACCATGGTGCATATGGCTAAGCGCTGCATGTGGAGTGTTGATTTGCCAACGTTATAGACTGCAGCCTGAGATTCACACATTATCTTTATGATTATTGAATTTACTATGAATGGGTGGTCTTCACGAAACTTTCGTCTACCACCAATTAAAATTAAAAGGCTTTGACTGGGACTTTACGGGTGAGGGACCAAAGTCACACCGACCGAGGGTATTTTAGATCAAAATTCTTTTTTTTTTATCTCTGTTGGGGATTGAACCCACGACCATTGGCTTGCAAAGCAAACGCTTTGACCACTGAGCTATACCCACCGGCAAATATATGTTTATAAATACGTATAAATATACATATAAATATACGACAAAATAAATGTTTATTAATATAGCACAGAATAGCTGTATGTAGTATCAAAATATTCCTCCAAGTTAATTAATTTAATATCTTCCCGATTCCTCGATGTATAAATTTGTGTAATAAGCTGAAATGGTATACTCTTACCTGTAGTCATTAATCATTAAGCTCCCTCAGGTAGGAGCAAAAACGCGCGACAAACTTAATAATCATCGTTAGCCGCGTTCTGATGGAAAGTAATTACAAAATAAATTACATTATTAATTTCCTACATTATCTGATCTTAGTATTCACTAATTATACAAATAAAATATTATAAATTATTTATAAATACTCAATTTCAATCAATTCTATATATTCAGTAATTGTTCGTTTATTTGGATTTTCAACCAAGTAATAAAGATTCTTCTAATAAGGACTTTTGAAATTTGACAGTTGATACCGGCCACATTGTTAATGTGACATCTTTCAAATCGGTTGTTATTTATACAATGTTTTATCGGAAAATGGTCTCCAGGGAGACCGAAACAGGTAATCGTTTAAAATAAATGTGAATCAAAAGTAAATATTTTTAGTTTATTATTTTGAATTAAAATTATTTAAAAATTTAAATAATGCAGTTTCTCTACGTATTGTCAGTTGATTACCTTAATGTAAGTGTAAATGAATATTTAATTATTTACAGGTCGGTACGTTTGTGCACATTGAAAGTGATTAAGCATTTATGTATCGCAAAACTGCAGTCTTGCATCAAGTCAAGCCGTGCTCAATGTGATCTTTGTTAAAACAAGGTATCAAATTCCTTTACATTTATCGTTAAAATGGATTTCATATATAATACAATATTACATGAAAATGACATTAAATATCGTATTGTGAAATAAACTTAAAATTCGCCTTTGATTTTCTTACCCAACAAAATATGTCACATTTTAACTACATTACATCATGTCTAAATAAGAAATAAGGTTAACGGATTTTGCAGCAATATTACCACTGACAAAATAAATTTTATGCATTATGATATATATTATGTTAATTTTTCACGTTATTGCGGAACGTTTCTGATTTAAATATCTTACCTGCAGAGAACGTTTACCTGCAATCTATAAATTAGAACGTGAACTGCCGTGACAGACAGTCGTTTCAGGAGTTCTCAGCCGTTTCAGTCAAAAATGTTAACTTTTCGTATAGCTGAACCCATATTTGCTATAGCACAATGTCATTTTGTTGCGATTAGACTATTATATTGTTATATTTATTTTACAAAACGTCATAATAAAAATCAAAGAAAAAATATCTGTGACAATATATATTATAATGAAAAGATACGCGGGAAATCACTTGTAAATTTTGTATTTTATTGATATTTCACGATTACCAAAGTTCATCAAGGTTTTTTCATGTGTTTAGGAAATTTGTATGTTTTGGGTATTGATAATTTAATTATAAAAAAGTTATTCAAGATGTATTGAATCCGGAAAAGACGGAAATACTCTTTATGGCCACAGCTCGAAGCCAACATCTATTGGACTTACAACCCTTGGCCATTTGTGGTAATGATGTCATCCTTTCTACAATCGTCAAGCTGCTAGGAGTAGAAATTGACCAGTTCCTCAATCTTAGCGGTAATATCACAAAAACGGTGAAATCTGTATTTTTTAACCTGCGGCAGATACGGTCGGTAAAAAGATGCTTACCCAGAGACGCTACAAAGAGTTTGGTAAATGCGTTTATAGTCTCCAAAATGGACTACTGCAACGCACTGCACGCAAGCCAGCCAGCCAAACAATTAAATCGATTGCAGTCGTTACAAAACGCAGCGGCACGACTAGTCTACAACGCGCCCAAATTCTGTCACATTACTCCAATACTACACCGACTGCACTGGTTGAGAGTTTCGGCTAGAATCCAGTATAAATTATGCCTCTTAGCTTACAAGGCACTCAACGGAACTGCACCGGGCTATCTGACAGAACTTATCAAGCCTTCAGAAATAAGCACGCGTGGAGAGACACTCAGATCGGCTATAGCAAATAGAAGCACCCTGCAGCTGACGGGAGGTAGTCCTAGCACGGTCTTTGGCAATCGGGCTTTCAGCTACGCTGCACCAATGGCCTGGAACTCACTACCGGAAAGCATAAGAGAGCTTAAAGTGGAGGCATCCTTCAGAAGCAGACTCAAGACCCACCTTTTTACTCAGAGAGGCAAATAAGCGCTTTTGGAATGATCTTTCGGTCATAAAAGAGCGCTATACAAATACTACTATAATAATAATAATATTGAAATGGTCATCGAACGTTACTTGAAGAGATCCATGCTCCGAGGATCTCTAAAAGATAAAATATCTAAAACTAGTATATCCGAAGAAGAACCCAAGTAGTAGAGGCAACTCTAAGAATTAATACTTTAAAGTGGCAATGGGAAAGACAGTGTTGAAGAAACGACGTTCAATGGGAAAGAAAAGTGTTGGAGTAGCGTCCAAAAACTTACAAACAGAGCAAGGCCGACTCTAAAATATAGACTGACGTCATCAAAAGAATAGCAGGTATTCATTAAGTAACGAAATAACTAAAGCAACCCTATATGATTTCATCGCAAGATTAACACAAAGTTCATGCTAATTTTCCCTCTTAATGTAAGTCGTATCTCAAAAGCGGTCCAGCATTATTAAAAAATAAATAAAAATATGCTAATGCAGCCGCATTATTTTGTGCCTCTCGGCGCTACTAACGGTCACTAAGATTTATCATAAATTTACATGGGCACTCACATCTCTGATGTTTTGTACAAAGAAGGAGGCTTCGTCAAACAAAAACACAAAGAGAGAGAGAAATGATGAAAGAATCTCGTCATCATGAAACCCCTTGGGGGACCTTCAATGAGAAAAAAGGGAAAAAAAACGCCTTTACACATTAGGCACCGTTTTTTCTACATAATATATTTGATTTAAGTGAGTATCATCCCTTGTATTCTTTTCTCCTAATGACCGTTCCACATTTGGAACACAATCCGTAACTTAGTTCTGTCATTTGCCAATATCCTTACGTCTACATATCCGTTCTTCTAATAACTGAATTATTGAAAATGGATTGCAGAGAGTCAAAAACATGTTAACACTTAATAAATGTAAAATAAAAAATGATAATTTTTTATCTACAATGATTATAAAATTATACTTACCATGTTACATATTCAGTGCTGCATTTGTAGTGGTGATCCGCCAACATCATACAAGAATCATCCATTTATTGCAGGAGTTCACTATGAATGGGTGATTTATTTTTATTTATCTATGAAGTTCCAAGGTACCAAATAATAAGAAACGGAGTATACATAAATACACAAAACATACGAAAATAATAAAAATAAAAATAACATAAAAGTAAAAGAAAAAGAACATGACACGTATCAAAGATCAAAGATCTCTAGGAGAACAATACCATAGATAAAAGAGGAAAAGTATCGAGGTGTGCTGATAGGCCATTTACGAGCGCCGTTGCCGTTGTACTAAATTGAGTGCTCGAAGCTCCACAAGTATCAACTGGGATCAAAAACAATGGATGGCTACGAGCAGGGATGATGCTTACTGGATGAATTTCATCTACCATCAATTTCAATCAATAGGTATGACCATTTTACGAGTGAGGGATCCCATTCACACCAAACTAGAGTATTATATTGCATGCATGTTGCCAGAGTCATGACGTCAACGCGCATGTCACAAAGAAACTTTTATTTTGGTTTGCAAAGTGTTAACATCGCCGCAAGGAAGGTCCACGTAGACCCCTTTAGTTGCTCTAAATGGCTTCAGGAGTGCACTTACTGAAATCGAAAAAGTTTCTCCTGAAAACTTCAATGGCATCCGAGCTTTTTGGACGCTGCCCTCCGGACACAGTTTTTTGTGGAGCTTTTTTTGGACAAAACGAATGAGAGCATCACGACTAATTCAATAACTTTATGCCTTTTGACCAGACGTATGAGATTTTGCTATTTATTCCGTTGACTTTTTTTTTACGACAAAAAAAGTGAAAGCTTGTTTGTACATTTACTTAAGATTTTCATCACTTATTATTTCTTGTTTACTAACGCTTTTTAAAAAGAAAAATAGTACTGACCAAATTTTGAATTGAAAACACAAGAAATACTAAAAAAAATATTTAAAATTTATGAAGTTATATTGCTATATAAAATCAAACAAAAGATTTCATGATCTTTCTGTACTTTTTTCACTTACATAATCTCTCCTCTTTTAACATATTTATAAATTTTAGCAATCATCTCCACACTTAAAGCCTCACATTATTTTTTATATCTATAATATTCCGTAATCCGTTCAAAATATTGTTATAGTATTACGTGTAATAAGTATATTTTACGTATTCTTTAGTCTGCTGTAGAAATAAAAAGGAAGTTAAGTTTTCAGGAAGCTGGAGTAATAAAGAAAAAGTATTTCCAATAAATGAAAGTGTAAAAGTAAAACATATTTTCTTATTTATAAAACTGTTCATGATTTTATAAGCGAGTCTTCTTTTTCGTAGTATCAATCCGGTGGATTTGTTTGCAGCAATAAAATCTTACATCTCGATCTCCACTCTTCTTGATCCTCTGCAATCCTCTTTAAATGAGCATAAGAGCTACAAATCATGTCCTCGAACACTTGATGCAAATGTTCCCGTCCAGGGCGCCCTCAGCAGTTTCTACCCCCAACCATCTCTTCCACATTATCGTGAAGAAGACCATCGTGCCGCATGATGTGTCCGGTCCATCGGGCTCGCATCTCTGAGATGGTTCTTACTAGGTGCATATCTCCATTGATTAAACTGAGAACCTCATTGTTCGTGACGTGGTCTCTCATGGATTTTCGTTACTCTATTTTTTAAGAAAATTGGATAAGTCCAACCCGAGGCCATAACAATTTGTTTTAATTGGCGGCTCAGCCCCAATCAACGAATCAACCAAAAATATGCCTCAAATACTACAGCTGGCCTATCTTCAAGTACTTGGACTCATGCTGTGAAAAGTATTGGGAACAATATATGATGCCAAGTGAATCATAAGATTCTGATATTTCCTAGAACGAGGAGCTGAAAAAATTAAGCGGCGGCTGCTTGCGGTAACTACATGTTCTAGATATGTAACGGATATGGGAAGTATAAGTACTCTTTGACCAAATTTTAAACCTATAACTAACACATTAATATACACCTTGAAGATGAACTTATGATATCAGCAGGAAGAGCAAGCTGATTATCAAAAAAAATGGATGCATAAAGAAGAATCCTTATGCCGGAAATCTATGACTATTAAAATCGAACACTTATTATATTAAAATCATATATAATATCTATAGGTTTATTCTTATGCTAATCTTATTATAATTTTTTTTTTCATAAGAATTTTTATGAAGTAATAATTTTTCTTAAAAATGTGGAAAGCCTTTTTTTCAGCACTTAATATAATATCAACAACAAGTACAGTTTCCAATTTTCCAATTTTTCCTGATCCATTGAGCAAGTATTTTGTATTGATTTTCGTTTGCGGCTCTAGCATTTCGCCGCACCCCTATATAGTAGAAGCCGGCTCGAAAAAGCTACCCACAATATATTATGTATTATATTACATATCAATATTGTAATGTGACACTTGATACAGGATGGTTCATATTTTATGTCGAGAATTTGAGCAAGACTTTCTACATTCCGAAATTGATTTGGTTTCTAAACGAAATAAATTTTACTTTAGCGATACGAATTGGATAAATTTTAATCTCTTAATAATTTCCAAATAAGTTTGACACAATTACTTAGCTTATTTTGGCTTAATCAAATTTTACTGGCCTTCCAGAACGTGCATCTTCAACATTGAAATTTGCGGAAGGAAATTTTGCAAACGTGTTTTGGCACTCGTGTTCTGTCAAAATATCTCCTTCAAACACATCAGATAATTTGAATATTTTTTTATCCATATATCAAAGAGCTCCAGTCTAAAAATGCTTCATAGAATGTATTGTTTTTAAGTAAAATAAATAAATATTGAAAGTAAGGCACAATCATTGAAATAATAACTATTTAATAATTATTTTAAAATAAACGTATTCTTAAAAATTAATTACTTTTGAGTTTTTTAATAAACGAATGCTTAAATAAACATTATAAAATAATAAAACTCAATTTCCACACAGTGCAAGCTCTGGCAACGTGAATTTTATGTTTTTTTCTTGCGTTGTGCCGTCTGATTAGAACCATTGCTATAGCAAGCCTTTAAACCACTCACAATGCCTTTCGCATCGGTTGTCGGCATACGCCGCCATAAGATTCCCCGACCATTGACATCGGTTGAAGTGATATATCGTTTTGGTACTTTCTTAGAGTAGTTCTTGTGTATCATTTGATAGCTAAAGGATACAAGAACCAATGTGATGTATGAAAAGAGACCAGATAAGTACATTTATGCTTCAATTACTAGTTTTATACTTGAAAGCATAATTTGAATTCAAACCGAGCCGTAGGGAAAGGGTATAAATAAAAACAGTTAAAGAAAATATTTTATCAATACGAATTGTTTTATTTTTAATTTTCTACAAAATATCATCAAGATGAGCTTGTATCCGAACACTGTTGAACGTAAGCCTCCCGTATGAGTCTCTATCCTCTTTGATCTTCCCCTTTCCGCATCCACGTCACTCTCGCTACTCTTTTTATGTCGTCAGTCCATCTTGCAGGGGGTCGGCCAATGATTCTTTTGCTAGTTCTTGGGCGCCATTTCAATACTTTTCTTCCCCATCAAACGTTGTCTCTTCGCAAACATGTCCTGCCCATTGCCACTTGAGTGTGCCTATTCGTTGGGTAGCATCCACTACTAGAGTTCTGCTGCGTATTTCTTCGTTTCGGATTCTATCTTTAAGCGACACTCTGAGCATGGATCTCTCCATACCACGCTGGGTGACCTTTATTTTATGGGTAATACTTGCTGTTAGATTTCACATCTCTGCGCCATAAGTTTATACAGGGAGGATGCATTGGATCTTTTGAGAAGTTACTTAGACCGAGTTGTATTACTTGTCCCATAGACGTATAGTCGTTTACAACTTCTATTTGTGTTCCTCCAATGGAAATAAGTTCAAAAGTCTGGGAAATATGACTATTTATTGTGGCTTTTGTTTTATCTTTGTTCATTTTCAGACCAATCTTATCGATTATTTTATTTACATTTTAAATTATTTTTATAGACATATTTAAATGATTATTTTACAAAATAAATTAATAATTAAGTGCTTATTCTTCGCCACCCGTAATTAGATGCGCGCACTAACATCTCGGAATGAGGCGCCAATCCAATACTTCAAAATATATAAAGTCCTGAAATCTATCTGAGAGCTCTTCTTGTGTTTGATTAAAAAATATAAATTATTTTCAATAATTCGTTTTATCAAGTACCAGTTTCCATTTGTATACAGCTGGGACAAAAATGACGATGACATATTGAGGCAAAAAAGAATATTGCAATAAGTGAGGCACTTGTGTTATAAAGTGAGCATTCGTATAGAAACGGGGACATTTTCTCCGTGTCTTTCCCTAAGTGATTTTTTCCTTTGAATTTCTCACGCACCATTTGTTCGATCCACGTCAATAGATTATACGTTTTCTCAATATACATTATGCCCTTTTGAAATGTTATATTTTCTCATACACGACGTGGAAAATGAGAATCTTTTTTACAGGTGTAATTAATATACGCCGTTACTTGTAATTCCATTTTTAATTTAATATCGTTTAAAATCAGTAAAATTAGTCAATTTGCGATATTGCATAATAATTTTCTTATTTTTCACTCTATATATAATGCTTAATTGAAAAATATGTCAATCCGCTTTAAAAAATATGTTTTTCCACGTTTTAAAATAATCCAGCATTCTCTACATAGGAAGGCAGTTTTCTTGCTTTTGAGTAATATTTACACCAATATAACACCAGTATACAGAGACACCCCTCGAATCAAGTTTACCAGTGAAACACTCTTTTGCAGAATAATTGATAAGATTTGAGGTGAGTCTAAGAGCTGAGGTAACCTCGCTTCAATGATTCTAATGGAAATAAGTCCATTTAAGTTGGTAACGTTAAAAAATATCTCTGTATCTGGATTAAATGATTAATCTCAAACCAGAGGATGATTGCATACGAGCGTAAAAGTGGCTTATGAAATGGAAAGTATGTAGTGTTTCTTCATCGTCACTTGCACTTTTTCCCCCTCTCAAGTATATTTTAAAATAAAAATAGATGATAGTCACGAGGGGCGATATTTAGACCATAAAATGGGTGATTAATCACCTTCCGTATATTTGGCCTGCACTTTTTGTCGAGAATTTGTAGGTGGCTAGCACAAAATTTTCGTCAACATTTTCGATCATGTTTCACATTGATGCACTTTGAAGTAAGCATTTCTTCCAATTGGCGTTATACTCAGAGCAATCTATTTGCATTACAAAATCTGTCACTTTGCACTTGACAATACAAATATTTGAGTCATTCATCGCAAACGGCTGCTGCACTGACACTGAGCTTGGGTAGCGAGGTACTGTTTGTGTGGCGGTGTAAAAAAAGTACCGATAAACACGATAGTGTTGCAATTTTCGCGTAGCGCTGCGTGCGGTGACGCTTGGGACTTTGGGACCGTACTTTTTATATGCTTTTTGTATATTGCCTGCAATTTTAATAAACCTGTATTAATATAATAAACAGTGATGTTTTTCTATTGCGTATTTTAAATAAACAAGTATTTAAGTATGAATTTTTTAATTTTTATTAGAATATTATTTTATTATTTCAATATTCTAATCTACTTTTATAGATCATTGACTATATTACAATATTATTATTACTTAAATATACATATACTATACATAAAATTCTTTTTTTAACGCGTCAATCTAAGCACAAAAATAACGGCAGAAGCGGGATTATTAAGCTTGTGAATAAATGAAGACTGATTGAATAATAATAAAAATATACATACTTTGAATATATACTAGCGACATCTATCGTACGATGATAACAATGATATAAATACTAGTTTCAACGCGAGTCGGTCTGGGCATAGCAATGGCGCAGTTCGCCGAGCGGTATGAATACCTGGACACATTGGTTTCCAAGGTCCGCGGTTCGCATCCCGCTTCTGCCGTTATTTTTGTGCTTAGATTGACGCGTTGAAAAAAGAATTTTATGTATAATATATGTATATTTAAGTAATAAGTATTTAAGTCTTATTTTTATTGTACATCTACTTTTAAGCAAACACAATATGACGTATGAATATTAGTTTTAGCTTCAGTAACAATATCCGGAATGTTTTCTTTCTCCGTAAATATTTAAACAAAAATAAATTATATAATGACGCTTCGATGAACCTAACGCTGTACGTCTTGAAGAAATGAAAATATACTCGAATTCAAATTGCCATATTAAATTATAAAACCAAATATGCTGCTTATAAATTCCGTATATTTACATCATGGAAGTGTATTTCTTTCATTGTTTACGCATATCTTGGCTTTCTGTATATTTATGCTTGAATTTTGTTTTTCATGATACTCGTGAAATAATACAAATATAAAAGTATCTAGGGATGGAATTACCGGTTAAATGTTTTTACCGGATGAATAAGAAAACATTAAACTAACTACAATATATCTAAATAAACAGTTCATGTAAGTATTGGTAAACGCTTTGTCGCTCGCAATGCTTTGACGCCTTGAGCCTGACAAATACACTAATTTCAATAACCATAGCTTCCACGCAACTTAAGACTGGCGGACTTTTTTTCGACCTGGTTTTTAAAAGGAATTAACAAATCGGAAATGCATAATATAATAACATAATACTTTTATTGATGCAAAGTATCGAAATTCAAAATCACGTTTTTTCATCCGTCTATTTAGTGCTAAAATTTATGAAAAAAATAAAAAAGGTTAAAACGAAGTTTTATAAGCAATTTGATAATTTATATATTAATATAAGTAAGCAAACAGATAAATTTTATTCAATTTCATTTTTTTTTCACTTACAGAAACAATACAAATGTACAAAAATTCAAATCGTTACTGAAGTGCAATCAAGAATAATAAACAAATATAGGTACTTATGATTAAGTTCTAAGAAAAATACAATAAAGACAAGCAACAGAAGGTCCCAATGCTCATCATACAGACGACGCCAACAAATCATTCCGCAAAAGAAACTCGTGGAGTTCGTGCCTGAATCGGGCCTCCGTAACGTGAAATATATCAATATCCGAGGCGATTTGGTATAACAGTCTGATCCCTATCCCGAGAGGCATAGTCTCTGGCAGGTTAGTGTTACTCTTTGGGAGAGCGAACAATCTGTGCCTTCTTATTCTCAGATATTTATCGGAAACATAAACACCGATTTTCAACAAAATTTCAGCGTTGATTTCAAATTGGGAGGCATAGGAATTCTCAAAATATATTTGTGGAGCAAGTTGTTGGTCTTTCCGCAAAAAGAGACACAAGTTCGCCACTACTAAGGACTTTGTAGGTGGGCTTAAAAGGCTACATTTAGTCAAAAAGCTACTATGAGTTTCGGCTTAATAATCTGTCTTGTCAAGGAATGTTGCTTATAAAACCGTCGCCTGATCTTTCAAATTGCATTGCGACCGACTGACTGTTAAAAAAATGCGATCGATGAATGGGTATTCTATGTGATATCGCCTCGAATATTGATATTGATATATTCCACTTGAGAGAAGCCCAGTTTCGACATGAGCTCCACGAATTTATTTATAAAACTAATTTCGTGGAGTCTTCTGTATAGCAGGCTCCGGGACTTTTTAAATGATCCTTTTATTATTGTTTTATTAATAAATTGTTATTTATCTTGTATCCTGTTTTAGAAATGAATTAAATATTGTTATTTGTAATGTTTCTAAAAGAAAAAAATAATTGAAATTGAAATGTGAATGTAAAAAAATACTTATTTTAAATTCAATTCTTATATCCATGTGTTCTGGTACATATCAGGAATGTTATTTAAATTTATAAGCGGTACGTTTAAGGCATATTTATGTGTCAAAAACACGTGAAAAAAACCACTGATAGCATATAATATATATTTTAATTCAGCCAAGTATTATCTTGTCGCTGCGTAGAGATATTTTGGCGCCCTTTGAACTCTGCTCAGCGATAAATCTCTGGGAACAGGCATTTCGGTCTCGCATTACAGGACCCCAGTATTAATTATTTCAGAAGCGGGAAAAGCTTCAGGCGCGCGAGCTTCCTGAAACCTTCGTTAAATCTCGGCGTTTGATATACCGTTTAAAAGTGAATCGTATACTTGCGGAAAAAACATAGAAAAATTAGACGTATCACAAAAAACACAATTTGCGCTAAGATTTTGTAAATAATGTTCAGGTATAGATTTTTTTGATCAATTTTGATTGTTAGAATTCCATATTTTCAATGTTTAATATAAGTATTTTTCCTTTATTAGTTTTATTTTTATTATTGATTTGTTTGACGTGAAAATTACTTGAATGATTAACATTTTGGTTCAATGTTCTAAATATTTTTCGTATTCATTTTGATATCCTTTAAAATATTAGATATTTATGAATTCCGATAGAATAAAATAATTCCTTATCGGACACAAAGTTCAAATTTTAACGTATGAACTTATACCTTTTACACCCACGCTTGGTGTTGCTCACCAAAGCCCGTTACTTGTAAAACAAAAAAGTACTCTGAAAACAATGCCTTGGTAAGTGCTCTCAAGGAGCGCAGGTACAGGGCAACCAACGCGGGAGCGTTAGGCCCAAAAAATAAATAATCTTACACATATTTTAAATTTAATGATTTTTCCTCATAATTAAAATGAACTTTAATAAAAAATATTTACTACTTGCAATCGAATTCCGAAAATTAAGCGAATTTTTATAAATAAAAGTCACCCAGCGTGCTATGGAGAAATCCATTCTCGGAGTGTGGCTAAAAGATAGAACCCGAAACGAGGAAATACGCAGAAGAACTCAAGAAGTGGATGCTTCCCAACAAATAGGCACACTCAAGTGGCAATGGGCAGGACTATCTGTCGAAGAGACTACGGTCGGTGGGGGAGAAAAGTATTGGAATGGCATCTAAGAACTGGCAAACGAAGCATTGTCCGACCCTCTACAAGATGGACTGACGATATAAGAAGAATAGCGGGAGTTTTTTTTACATATAAACACATACAGGTGACTTCAGAATTACTATCACCAACAGATGGTGATAGTAATTCTGAAGTCTCATCTGTGGAATTCTATGACGCTTACCATAGTGTATATGGGTAATTGGAGGTGGGACGACTTTCGTCTACCACCAATTTTAATAAATAGGCTATGACTAACATTTTACGGGTGATGGATCAAATTCACACCACCCAGGGGTCTCTAGAGCTCGGAAATCGATTAAAAATCCTATTTTTTAAATCTCCGTCGGGGATCGAACCCACGACCTTTGGCTTGCAAAGCAAACGCTTTGACCATTGAGCTTTGACCGCCGGGAGTGACCTGTATGCCGAAAGTTGAGAATCGAAGAGGATGGAGACTCATGTGGGAGGCCTACGTTAAACAGTAGACGGACACAGGCTGATGATGAAGCGAATTTTTCAAGTGAGACCTTAATTGAAACCTAATTAGTTATTAACTCATTATACTCGTTACTAAATTCTCAAATCAAAATATTTTAAAAAGATTAAACAATTTTTTTGTTTTCATGTCTCCTATACGTTTTTCGAGCGGAGAGAATAAATTCCTGAAAAATCCTGAAAATTCTGTACAAGTCACTGAAAAATGTGTTCTCTCCCATTCTCTCGTACTGGTTAACAGGCCGCTCTGTCACGATTGTTCGGCCCGAAGGAAAAGGTCACACTTTCATTATTCATCGTCATACGTTAAAAATTGTTTTTTTTTCAGCGTTTGCTTTACACTGTGTCAGAGGCGTTGCCTGAAAATTGTAATAAACACTTTCCTGACACATTTAATACAAACAAAATTTGATTTTCACTTTCATTGTATAATAGTACAAAAAAACGGTACAAAAAAGTGGGATTTCAATTTTATTTCTTAGTTGCTTATATAGTACGTATGTTAAAGCATCATATTTTAAGAATCGTTTATTTTGGTCTTAACCACATTGAGTAATTGAGTTTGTTAATAGGTGTTTTATAAAAACATATCATAATTAATGCTTTTCATTTATGCATCATAAAAATGGTACCGAATAAAAATTATATTAATTATAATTCCTAAGTGGAATTAATAAATTTATTCATTTTTTTCCTTAAAGAAAGATACAATTTTGAACAACCCAATTCGTTTCTGAAGAACAATTAGAAATAATCATAAAATAAAAAAAATAAAAAAATACAAATAAAGGTATTTATGATTAAGTACTAAGAACAAAGCAATAAAGACAAGCAACAGAAGGTCCCGATGCTCATTAAACAGACGACGCCAACAAATTATTCCTCCAAAGAAAGAAACTCGTGGAGTTCATGTCTGAATTGGGCTTCTCTTATATCCACAACACTTGTAAATGTTCCTGTTTATTGAAAATTAGATAATTGTTTGACATTTTTTATATAAATGAACATATTTTATAATCTCAAGAATTTTTAAAATTATTTTATGATTATAATAATATTTTAAATATGATTATATCGTTTTATACATTTTAGTGATTTTGGAAAACTTTAAAAAAAATGCATAAATGTTTTTTGACTGTCATATTTTTTATTTCTCTTGTGTTTTGATTTCGAAGTCTTTAAATGATTACTGTAGCTGTTCCCCTTGGCATGTAACTTTTACTCTTAACAAATATGTAGTTTGTAAACTACTTTTTTTTAAATAACGAATATTAAAATGTATGTGAAATATATCATTTATGTCTTATCATTTATGTAATATATCATTTTGTGTTGTTGACTGATAAAAAGTGTGTAGAAATCCATTGTTAGGAAAAATAAAAAATCTTTCCAAGTGACTTTGTTAATAGTTAGTGCTGGTGAACTCTATTTCACATAGACCAGCTCTCTCACTATTTCATGCCTGACAAATTCAAACCACGTACATCAAACCAAGCCATCCCCGCAATCATCATTTTTCAAAACTTATTGCTACACAAGCTTTTGGTATATATATATAATCGTGTCGGAAACAACAGGGTCAGATCCTGTCTGCCCAGAAGTAGGCAAGGTCGATGGCATTACTTTCGACCATCATCAGGTCTTCCTGTGTATGGCTACTCGGACACAGCGCACACTCCAGAAGCTGTGTGACAGGGTTTGCTCCGCGCCGCAAACACATTCAGCTGGTCCGCTGTAAAACTGCTAGGATTTCATTTGTGTCCTCGTTTTGCATTCTCCGGTCCGAAGTCTGTAGAGGGACCTCCATATATTCCACCCCCAGTCGTGTCTAGGGGCTAGGTCTACTTTCGGGGCAATCCAAGCTTTTGGTGAGATGCTAAGATTCACAGCTACACAGAAAAATGGGGGAAATGCCGGCCTTAAATTAAGACGAAACTTTTTTTGGTCCAGTAAAGTTGTGAGATCCAGATACTACGCATGACGTTAAAAGACGACTCCCTTCTATATATTCCTTTTCAATGACCTGTATGCTCAGATACCTTTAATTTTTCAACCCTCTCAACTGTCTGACCCGCCATGGTATGTGCATGATCTGCATCTTTAAAGGTGTTGTAAAAATATAATTCGATTATTTTGTCTTAAATCGAAAAATGAATAAAACATTTTTATTTTAATCTTTACTTTGTCATTTTATGAATTATGTCGTTGGCGGTGTAATTTAAAAAAAAATCTAGACAATTTGAAAAAGTCACAAACAATTTTATACTGCAACACACAAAATAATAAAATATTCATTAATCTGAATTCATATTTACATAAAAATTAAGGTCCTTTAAATTCATCCGTGCGAAACAATATTAATAAAATGCGTATAATGTTGTAAATATTCAAAAGCAATGAAAGCCACACACATCAAATTCGGGCCACGAAATTGTTTAATGTTATTTAAATTTTACGAACGAAAAATAACAAAATAAGCCGACACGTTTTAATTTACGGCGCTCGAATTTTTTCCTTCGTATTCAATTACTGAAAAAAAAACTTCATGCCAATCACCGTAAACGCGAATAAATTAGGTTGTTTTTTATTCACGTGATTTTCGGCGAGAATTAATTAAGGCGCGTCAAACAATGTACACTCTGAAAATGTCGACGTAAAGGATGTTGGTCGGGAAAAAATAATGCCACGTTTTGTCGTACACGTAGACGTTAATTTTAGACGCCTAACCCCCAACCATTCACATTTTAAATTAAAAATACCTTTGCTTTTAGCAGACTTGCAAAATCCCTAGTAAATTTCATATCGAAAGCTGTCTTCACAAAAATATCTAATACATTTTCGCTATTCTTTGATTGTTTTTTTTTTTTTATTATATTGAATCAACTGAAACTGTTTTTAGTAATAGTACTTTTAAAATCTTTTCGAATTACCAGTGATCATGATATACCTATGCCATGAATGTTTTAAGAGGAGAATCTTGTTGGCAAAAAAATTCACAAATGTTTTTGCTAAGTTTATTGCATTACAATTGATACATACAGACACATTCACAGCAAAGATCATATAATATGTTATTTTTACATCACTTTATTTGAGAAAAATAAACATCGGATGCTGGGATTCGAATGACGAAACTTTTCAATCAATGTTCTGTACTCAGCGTAGGCCTACGGCTAATTTCTCTTCTCACTGAGTCGAGCAATCATTACAATTTTTTGCCACAAATATACGGGTGTATAAAAAATAATATTTTTTGCCACTTAAGGTCTCTGTTACGTTTTTCGAGTAACGAAAATACTAGATTGCAAACATTATTCTCGTTTTATTACTGAAATAAAAAACATCAAAAACATGGTCGCGCACCAAAATATAGATGGATAACTGCCAGTTGATTACAACGTGTTGTTAGAACGAACCACCTCGTAAAAAAAATGTTCTTGATGTTTCAGAGACCTGGACTATCCGAGGCTAAGATCCGATTAAAAAATCCAAATAAAAATCCTCCAAAAATATACTTCGAATACTAATAAATAGCTGCTGTCTCATATAATAATCATATGTTGCAAAAATAAAACATATTCGGGATAAAAAAAATAATAATGAAGCCTTAAAAATATATGTATGTAAAGGTTTTCGTTCTCATATTATGAAATGAGCACTGGAAACGACTGAAAGAAAGGTGAAACTCCTAGTACATAATAGAATTACCTGTTTCCATGTACGAGTACAAACATGCTAATTTTACATGCTCGTATCGTACAGTGAAACCTGAAGCGCAGTAAATGTTGTATACTTTTTATAAGTCTAGCGTTTTTTTTCAGCTCAGTATTTCGCTAAACGTGTTCAAGCCTTATCAAGATTTTCAAGAACATAATTCTACGACCCCGGAAAATATTAAATATTTTACTCGAGTTGTGTTTTAATTCCTCACGTCCGCAAAGCGAATTTTCTGTAAGTGATTTCTGCTATTAAAAATGTGTTATTTACATAAACTATTATGTTTTGATAAATGTATTTTACTTGGAGTCTTACGAATGAATTTCTTAACTCTTAATAAACGGATATTCGTTATTTTTTTCTTCTTAAAAAAAACATAATTGAATTGCATTTTTTCTCAGCCAGCTTACTTGAAAGCTGAAAAAAAATTTTCGTTAAAGATTTCGATTGTTTCCTAGCGTAAGTTTTTACTTTTCGGAATTTAATATTTGAATAATAAAAAGCACCGTTTTCGGCATATAATATAAGAGTACGATTAAGTTAAAAAATATATATCTTATGTGTATAGCGAGGGTATATTATCAGAATATCAGTTATATAATTGGCTCACCAAAATTTAATCAGCAATTTTGATTGCTAATTATCATATTTTATTCCTTAAAAGCCTTTCTGGATGGTAAGAGCTGAGGATTGTGAAAAAATTTAATAGGCTTCAAAATAAAATGTCTACGTAAAAAACTGGAGGCGCGATTGCTTGAACTTGTAAGGAATGACGACGTTAGAGAACGGGCTAAGTAGCTTATCAAAATTCTGTAAGACAAGTATCAAAGGTGAATCTTGTTGCGAAATAAACTTCAAATGCTGCAAGAGAGCATTAACTGCAGCTCCTTTTTTTTCAAGCCACCGCGCTTGCGCAGTATTGGAAGGTCGTTGGGATCTTTATATATAATTGGATGAGCTACGAAAGATGAATCTGACATGGAATGAAGCGAAGACCATGGCAGTTGACAGAGATTTGTAGCAGCAATGATAACAATATACTCTAGTTAAGAAAGCATACAAGTCAACTTAAATTTTTTGATCTTCAGAAGGGTTATGTGTTCATGGATATAAAAATCACTCTTCAATATGTTTCTGAGTGTATTTCTCTATAAAAAATCTCTTTTTTTCTTAGACGCGTACATATGTAACCCGATTGAACAAAAACCACTCCTATCTGTAAGAAACTTCCATTTGTCGGACTCCTGCGGGAAACTCGACGTAGTTTCCATCGTTTTCAAGTCTCTAATCCAATTTGGCGTTATCAGAAAACTCTTACGGTAACCTCTGATGTTCCAGAAAGAGGTTTATAGACGACCTAAGCCTGTATCCTCTGCCTAAGCCTCGACCCATTATTTCTACTCAGGGTCCGTTATCCTTATAGTCCAGACTAAATTAATACGATAGCATGGTTTACGCCGACTCATTTTATGCACTTATACGTCATAATATCGACTTGACTTTGTCTTAAAAAATTAAATTAAAGTCTTACCTACATTTTATTTTCATGTAAATAAAATAATATGAATTTTTCAACTATTAAAGGAAATAATCTAACGGTTATTTATTTAACCTTATGACCGTGGCGCTTTTTTTGTAATTACATCGAATATTATTTGATAATAAAGGTTTTTCGTTTAGGAAGCCTTTAAAAAAATATATAAATAATTCGTGCTAACTCTTGCTTTACTTTTTATACTTCTTTACGGTTGTGGATCACGGGAATCTAATTAAGAGCCAACGCAACCGTTTATAAGGTTTTGAGAGCAGATATCTGTTCATGATCTGGGGGTAAAATGTTTTTGACTATTGCAATGACGAGGTGCGAGAGCGGACAAGGCAGATTTTCATACTAGAGTCGATCAATAGGCAATGGTGGACATGCTTGGAATATGTTTTAAGAATTCCGCAGGGGTTAATAAATTACAAGTGCCTTATCTTCAAGCACCCGTAGTGTCGCCGTCTTAGAAGGCCGTCAGGAAATATACATAGAATGTACTTGGCTGTGCTGCGAAATGCAGAGCTGACTTAGAATGAGGCGAAGACTGTGACTGCTGATAGAGATGTGTGGTGGCAGTTCATGAATACCATATGCTCCAATAAGAGGATTTTTAATGGTAATGATGATGTTGATATTGAATTCTTAAGTTAGAAAGTTGATATCGAAGAAAAACATGATTTTATTTCTCTTGTAGAGAGAAAAGTACTGAGACTGAAGTGTTTTTATTTTTATTTTTATGAGTGTAATGTTGTTATTTTTTATTTCTATACATAATAAATGAGCAGGTCAATACGTGAAATATGTCTTGTCAATTTCGGAAAGCCTTTGGCTCCATTCACAGTCGGCGGTTATTTATGACATAGCGTGGGGGCGAAATCAATTTATCCAAGTTCAAAAATATGATCCTGAATTATACAACATCAACTATAGCAGCGCTCCCCAATGAAATTCAGTCACAATACTTTATAAAAATTAATGTATTATTTTAATATTAGGAATTAAACAGTTATTTTTATTTATAAGTTGATATCAGCAACACGTAATCAGCATATATTAAATAAGTCGTCTCAATTCTGTCACTATTCATTGTCGGACATGTCCCAAGATATTTCCGCGCCCGAATGTCCTACAGGAAATTTTGAACCCTAGAACTTAAAGATATTGTAGTAACTCACGCTGTTTTTGGGTAAAATTTCTACCGGTCTTTATTAAAGAGATTTGTATATCCCTGACGCTTTCATGAGCATTTGATTCAAAGGAGCAGCTTTGTCAAGATAGTAATAAAATGTATAATTTTATTAAACCCTTTCGCATTAGTTGTGGGCATATGCCGTCATAAGATTCCCCGACCGTTGACATCGGTTGACGTGATCTATTGTTACGCTACTTTCTTAGAATATATTTTATGCATCATATGATAGTTAGAGGAAACAAGAACCAATGTGATATATGAAAATAGACTAGATAAGTACATTTATGCTTCAAATACTAGTTTTATAACTGACACTATAATTTATATTCAAACCGAGCCGTAATGAAAGGGTTAAAACTTTATATTTTTTAAGATGTTATATTTAAAGTTTATAATTTTTGCTTATTTAACTAGAGTATTTGTAATTGTATATTATAATATTGATTTCCACATATAATAAAGATTAAAAATTTAGAGAATTCTACATACAATTTGAAACGTGTAATCTATGATTTTTTACAGATTGTATATCAAATAATAATATTTATACAATGTTGAATGACAAAAACGAGAGAAACAAGCTTATCATTCAATCTTCTTAAAATATTTGATGAAAAAATTCCATCAAGAGGGTTTTTAAGTAGGTCTTTAGGATTAAGCGTGAACCTTAAGAAATATGTGACGGATATTTGTGTTGACATGTGTTGACAATGTTTTACAAACTTACAACCGAAATGAGAATAAAAACAATGAAATTAGTATTCAATTGTGCATTTATGAGAAATAAAAGTTCTTAATAGTAAACATATTTTTAAAACAAAATTTCTCTAAAAAAAAATAGTTACTGAAAATATTCTAGTTACATTTATCTGATATGAAAGTATTTTTGGTTCAGTTTGAAATCATAACCTGTAATAAATATTTTAATAAGTTGTTATATTTATCGTATATTATATAATCAATATTTCATACTTTATATTTCAAATATAAAAAAAAT
The DNA here is from genome assembly GCA_022606575.1 of Glossosoma conforme. NCBI lineage: Eukaryota > Metazoa > Arthropoda > Insecta > Trichoptera > Glossosomatidae > Glossosoma > Glossosoma conforme. The sequence continues at coordinate 1,187,526 of JAGTXR010000027.1, forward strand.
ACGAAGAAAAGTTAATTGTAAAAAAAATATTGCGTACAAAATATTTCAGAACTTTCAGTTTCAGCAAAGCTCGTTTTGGGAATCTTTGAGCTAGAGTGAAAGCACTCCAAAATGAAAAGTTAGGAACTCGAAGGAATATTATTTTTTATGGCGAGCAGCTCCATGAATGAAAGCTTTTATGGTGAAATAAATCGATGACTGTTCATACATTAATAAAAGCCACTACCCTTTGTTCGCTGCAAAATTTATTCAGGGATTTCTGTGAGATATTTGAATGTTTTTTTTTTATTTATCGATACGGATTGACACGACGTCGTGAAGATTTGTTGGTGGAATCTTCATTTATTATAGATATGCTAGAAAACCGTTTTTTTTTAATATATTGACGATAAAATCGTATCAAATATTTATTAGAAGGCTAAAACATTTTACCTTTTAATTTGAAAAATATGTATTTTTGATTTTATTTCTATAATTTACAAATAAATAACTTAATTGTTTGTTTTCATAATAAATTTCACACTTATACCGCATTACTATTTTATTTGTTGACAGCAATGTTGATAGCTGATAAAGCAATGTTACTCCTTTTAAATATATTGATTAATACTAAGCATACTTGTACAGTAGGCTTGTCAATATCATTATATATCATAGAAAACCGCCTAAGATAGTGTAGGCATGTGAAACAAAGATATGAGGACCACATGGTGAAGAAAGCCCTCAACATACCTAGGCTGAGAAGAAGATCTGGAAAACCACTGGCAACTGGGAAAGCAACTGTAGAGAAGGATCTGTAAACTCTGGGCTTGAACGAAAATGCACCGCTAGACATTTTTATTCGATAATTTTGCTGTTCAAGATACACATCGTTCTGGAAGGCCACTTAGGGCTGATAGAACCACAAAAAAAGTTTTTTGTATCGTTTATTGATTTTAATTTTGAAGAAACTTCCTTTTATTATATTCGTTTTATTCGCTTTGAGATACGTTTCATATATTTATCTTTCTAAAATATTGAACATTGAATTTTTATTATTTTAAGCTTACTAAAATAGAATTAAGCGCAGAGATATTTATGTGAAAAATTTTTTTTTTTTTGTATGTAACTTGTAGCTTTTTAATGTTTAAGCATTTAAAATAATCTCGTATCAAACTTATGAGGATGAAGTGTTTTGTACTTGGAACTAAGTGGCTCAGTGAAAGATCAAAGCTCAGCGTCTTAACCTCGCGCTAGAGCTTAATGCGTGTAAGTCAAAGTACAAATTACACTGATATGTTGTAATATCAGCATCCCGGGGTACTCGACTAGTAATCAGCGTGTCTGAGTCACTACAGTGTCCCATAGAGCCTCTTATGGGAAATACAGCTTTTGGCAACCAATGAAATACGACTCGATTGTGTATATTGTAAGTGAAAACGAAGAGTCTGACCCGAAACGATGACGTCTGCTAAATAGTGACGTTGAAGTACCACAAATTCCAGCCCTAATTTCCAATATATAATCGTGTCGAAAACAACAGTCTGTCCAGAAGTGAGTGACGTCAATGGCGTTACTCCCGGCCACCATCAGGTCTTCCAAGGTGCAGCCACTCGGATATAGCGCACACTCCCTGTCACAGGGTCTGTTCCACGCCGCAATCACATTCAGTCGGTCCGTTGTAAAGCTGCAAGGCTTTCATTTGTGTTCTCGTCTTGCATACTCCGGTTCAATTACTGCAGAAGAATTAATAATTTATTTTCTTCTTCTACGTCTTCGCTATCCAGTTTGAAAGACCAATGTGTATGAACCAATGACTCAGTATCAAATTGTCGACGTCAGCTGAATGGTGACGTCGAAGAACCATGAATTACAGCACATGCTTTGTCCACTTCTTTTCCGTTCTGTATGTATACGAGTAGTTGACGATCAATTTAAAACTTGTTTATTTTGAGTATAAGATGACAACATCTGTTTTTTATCTCTTAAATAAATTATTTGTTCCATATTTTAGAACGTATATGCAACACCTTTTATAATTTAATGCAATTTTTAAAATACAAGCTTTATTTCTTACTTTTTGTTAAAATTAAAAAATGTTTTGAGTTGCTGGCTTAGATCACACTGTGCGTTCTGCCACCTTTTCTGGCGCTTAATTTTCGTAAATATATAAAACGAAGATGTTTCAGGAAAAGCTCGCCTTAAAATTTCGCAGTGAAAGTTCCTGCGTCGGGAGACAACTGTATCAAAAGAGTTACAGCCGAAAGATAAAGTGAGCAGTTTAATTCTGCAGTGTGATAATTCATTGTTGTGTTTGGAAGTACTGTGATAATTTAATGATGTCGTAAAACTTGTACAATTGTTGTTATTTATTCACAGTGCTAACAAGGGAGCAGCGTGCTAGTAAAAATGAAAGGTCGAACAAAATACGCTTTTAAGATTCTTCGTAAATAAATATACTACAAACCTGTATTTCAAAGTTTTCAATATTATTATTATTACAAATACAAAATCTATAATCGTTTACTAAACAATAATAAAAAAAAATCGATCGATAAATTCTCGGTAAACTTTCTTTACTTCGGTTTTATATAGTTAACATATTTATAAGAAAAAATTGAATAGTTTAATATGACAAATATATATTATTCAATTTAAATTAGAAATTGTCTTATTTTTAAGCTTTGGTACAAAAGCCGGTTATAAAGAAAATAAATGAGGTCAATATTTCTCAAAATACAAAAACAAAATAAATGGTGGAATTTTTACTCAAAGTTATTGTATAAATAGATAAACATAATGTTTTGATGTGACATAGTGCTTATCTGAAAGTGATAAAAAAAGACTAGAGGCCTTTGAGATGTGGTCGTACAGAAGAATTCTCGGAATTTCCTGAAGAGACCACGTCACGAACAATGAGGTTCTCAGAATAATCAAGGAAGATAGGCAACTAATAAGAACCATCTCAGAGAGGCGAGCCCGATGGATTGTTCTCATCATGTGCCACGATGGTCTTCTTCACGATATTGTGGAGGGGATGGTTGAGGGTAGAAACTGTAGAGGGCGCCCTAAGCGGGAGTATTTGCAGCAAGTATTCGAGGACATGAAATGTAGTGCTTATGCTGAGCTGAAAAGGATTGCGGAGGACCGAGAGGAATGGAGATCGAGATGCAAGATTCTGTTGCTGCAAACCAATCCACCGGACTACGAAGAAATAATGTTTTTGTTATTCAATAAAGATTTTTTTTTCTCAATTGCCATCCATATAATTTCACTTAATATAAGCATTGCTTTGCGTAACCTTAAACTTTTAGTATCTTTTAGTTTTATGCGCCAAAGAAATGCGTATGGCAATCAACCAACCATCCCACTGCTTGTATAATCAGATACCCCCAACACCCAGACTTATGTCGTGAAGCTGCTTTCTGAGATCTACATAGCCTCTCACATGCAGCCCTAAAAATGAAAGACTCCAGCTCTGGTAAGAAGTCGCATCAGAGGATTTCATTACTCCAAAGAAAGGCCTCCTGACTGGCAAGAACGTTGACTGGCGGACTTTTTAATCTCTAACAGATTAAAAACTGGATTTGGTAGAACAAAAGACAACCTCAAGCGGTGGGGAATGCTTCGGCAGGGAGAGTCACTATTGTGCGAATGTGGAGACCTGCAGACCACCTCACACCTTAGATCCTGCTCCATGTACCCAACGAGCTGCACATCTCAACACTGAGTGCTGGGTAACACAGATAACCAGATACTAGGCCAAAATAGTTTGACGTCGCTGACACGAAAAAGAAGACTTTTAGTAAAACCCTTATTTTTGTTTGTAGATCCACCAATTATTTTGTTGTTTATCAAATGAATGCCTTCTAAAAAATTTACTTTTTAAATTGATAGACTATAGTTTAGATATTTATGAACATATTTTCAGAAATAAATATAAGCAAACTGTAGTACAATGAAATGAGACTTGATTTTAATCAGTTGGATTGTCAATGTAAGTTAATAATCATTCCATACTTGCATATTCTCATTCTGTATCGGCCTCCACGAAACGCTGTACCGTTCCCGTTAAAATAATACTGAATGCTGAAATTTCATTAAAATAATAATGCTCGCGCTTTCAGGGCGTAATTTAATAAAAAATAGGCTTCACTTTTCGGCGCTCTCTCTGTTTTCAGCAGCCTGAAGGAAAGCTCTCGGAAGCCAGTTCTAATTACCAGTTGGGGAGATATCCTTTGACTCTACGCCTCCTCCAAGTCTGTATATATCTTTGTGAGAGCTTCTCCCCCATGTTCTCTCACCCTTCTTCTCGCATACATGCTACACTGAGCTACACGTGATGCTGATTAGAATCTTTTGGGGAGAATTCTTGCTGAATAGTAGGACGAGTACGTTTTTTTGTTTTTGTAAGAGTATATTTTTGTAATTTATATTTTCTTTTACTTTGAGATCTTTTTTAAAATTACAAAGATGAAAATTTCATCCCTTGTTTTATTATAGATAAAACTGAGCACTAAGTAATTTCTTAGATTTCCACGGCCAGATTTGATATTGTCGTTTTTGAGTGTAGCCGTGTGTGGTGAATTATTTTTGTACAATATTTCGACTACCATTGCAGGGGTCTTCTTCAGGGTTGCTGACTTAGTGATGAGTTGATGTCTGGAGGTAATTTAGCCGTCAGTCTAAGAGCGTCATGTCGGAGAATCGTCTATGGTGGGTATGTGGTATGGAGCGTACCTCCACGAATGTCATGTCGGACTGTGGTTGTCCTTGCTTGTCTGTACAGGTTTTTGAGTATGTGCTAGAGGTGGAAGCCATGCAGTTTTGAGAATCATACCGTCATCCCTGTTGATGTTGATGGCATATCTTTTGATTTTAATGGCTTCCTGAGCACTGTTTAACTTGATGAAATATTGTAATTTTTTGATATATGAAAGCTTCATTAGTTCTTAGTTCATTTGTGCACGTTGAGAGAGATACTAAATTTTTGCTTTGCCACAATTTTACCAATATTTGTAAAATTAAAGTTGTAAAATAAGCTATGCGCGCAATAAGCCAACACTGAATGAAATATTTCAGTGAATACATAAATAAATATATTTAATAAGTACTGATATCCTCCTCTCTAAGAGTATCAAACTACTATATGACAGGATGCAGGAGCAGATTGACAATACAAAGAACTTGTTTTCGTTTCACAATTCGCGTTTATTAAGAAATAAACGCGAATTTCGTGGACCCATTTTCGCGAACGACATTATGAAAAAATTTAATAAAATATAACAGTGGCACCATCATGAAATCGACCAACTGTCATAACAAATAAAATGGTGCACGCACCGTGTATTATTATAAAACTGAAACTATCATTATTAGATATGCATGTCATTCGAGTGAACATAAATAAGAGACAAAATATCGTTTTTCGAGGCCTTACGGCATCAGCCTAAAGGAGCTATATCAAGCTGATATCAGAACAATGGTGGTATAAGTGATAGATTCAACCATTAACACATCAAATTAAAAAAAAAACAAGTTTGTACGTACGAGTACTTTTTGTACTGGCATACCGTCTTCTCTATTGCGACTAAACTGTGTCAACCTATATATTGCACTTGCACAAAAAAGGCAAAGCGAAATCAACTTAAATTATGGTTTACATGTTTTAACTCATAAATGTTTGAATTCAAAATCATCGTGAACTGGCCAGTGCTAGTTATCTTTACATGAACGAGTACGAGAGGATTTTTTAAGCCTTCATGATTTTTCGCTTTTTTTTTTTAAATTCAAATTGAAACAATTGTCACCCGTTTCAGGAGTATGGGTAGAAGAGCGAAGTTCTTCGCATAGGAGATGTCAAAGGATCACTTCACATGGTTAAACAGTCCAGGGCAGAGGTTATAAATTACCGCGAGCGCCGTTTCAGCCACGTTTATTGTTACAGCAGAGATATTGTGATCCAAACCCCTGTACAGAAGAAAATAATATATTCTCAGCATTTTGCAACAACACGACAAGTCAAAATTTCACAAAAACTTAGTATCTAAAAAACATCCCGTAATTATTGTAGAGATATAGATCTAAATAATTGATACGTAAAAAAAACATGCGCCAAATATCATTTTATATGAAATTTTTCTTATCAATAAATCGAAGAACGGTAAACGGTTGACGCTGGAATTTTAACCATGAACCTTTGTTATCTATGTTTACTAAGTTGAGAAATTCACTCGTAAAATAGTTTTAATAAGCGACCAAAACACCTACAACATCTTCTACATGTTTACCTTTTACAGTATACTACATCGATTCCAAATTTGAAAGAATGGATAATTTTTGATATTTATAGATTATTTTTAGTAGTCTTTAAGAGGGTTCGATTTGAAAGAATTTTGAAACTTTTTTTTTTTTTTATGTAAACGCATGCAGGAGAGCACAACCGGTCAAGACCAGTGCACTCTATGACGCTCAGCCAGGGAGGCTGGACGCTGCATGCGGGAAACGTGTGTTGTGTTCGTGTTTGTGTGTGGGTTGGGGAGATTGCAAGTGTATATTTATCTGTTTCTTGAAGAGATCCAGATTGTAGGAAGGAGGAAACACAGACGCTGGAAGAGCATTCCATAGCTTACCGGTGGCATTAAGGAAGGAACTTTGGAAGCTGCCAGTTCTTGGTCGACATATATTAACCGTGTATGGATGTTCGGCAAGTGTAAGACGAGTTTGTCGGCTGTGAGTGGGTGCAGGAGGAATTAGTTCTTTAAGTTCCCAACAGCAGCGACCGTGGTAATAACGGTAGAAAAGACTAAGAGAACCAACCTTACGTCTGTGTTCCATTGATTGTAGATTAGACGTAAGGGTGTCATTGTTTATCAAACGAATTGCTCTTCTTTGAACTGAGTCAATTAAGTTTAGAAGGTATTTTGGGGCTCCAATCCAAAGGTGACTGCCGTATTCAAGGATAGATCGGATTTGTCCTTTATATAGAAGAAGAAGTTGTTTATCGTTGAAATACCGACGTGATCTATATAATACACCTAGTTTTTTGGAAGCGAGACCGGCTTTACACTTAATTGACTCGTAATATTTGACATTATTCGATATTGATAATCCAAGCATGTTGATGGAGCTTGCTTTCGGAAGAGAACAACCGTTGAAAGATACAGGATCCATAGCAGTCTTCTTGGTGGAGAAAGTACATGATTGGGTTTTTGAAATGTTGAAACTGACGAGGTTGAGGTCGCCCCATCGTGAAACCCTTTCAAGAGATATGTTCATCTTCTTCACCAGAGATTCCCTAGCAGCAGATAGTTCCGAATGTTTCGGAGGTTTTTGGAAGATTATACTCTCATGGACAGTGCTGTCGTCGGCATAACAGTGAATGTTTGCGCATTGAAGCAGATCATTCACATGCAGAAAGAAAAGAGTGGGCGACAGCACAGAACCCTGTGGAACTCCTGAGTTGGTTTTATGGCAGGAAGTCATTATCAGGACTGCCCAGATAATGTCATTATAAACTTCTCCCGGGATACGTATTAGCGTGATATTGCTGAATTAATTACAAGTTCAATGTATATTTTAAATAATGCAAGCCTTTTATCATCGCTTTATCTCGATGCTAAAAATACTTTTGTGGTTTTATAGCAATTTCAACGGGAGAAAAAATCAAATGTGAACTGAAAACAGGGTTAATTTAAATCCTAAAATACGTGTTCAATATTTATTATCACTAAAAAGTAATTTTATTTTAAAATTGTAACAACACAATTCTTTTTTGCGTTATACCGACTATATATTGTAATAATACACAGCTCAGTATGGGGTGACTTCACAATTTACATTGTTTTACTTTAGTACCGTGCGGGTTATATTTTACGAGTGGCCGCATGGTTAAGCATGGAAAATAGAGAGATCCCTTAATAAATGAAAAGCTAAATAAAGACGAGGAAAATACATGGATTTTATGTACATCATGTTGTCATGTTCATAAGGTTGTTGTTTTCAATACAATTTGTAACACACAACATATAAATTTATACAGTCAATTATGTGTAAAGAACGAAGCACGTTGCTTTAATACAAAGGAATCAAAATACTTTTTCACCTGCTTCATATAAAACTTTTTGTCTGTTCCTTTATTTATTATTTAATTCTTGTATACAAGACTTTGTTAATGTTGCTGTGAGGCACAGACCCCGCAATGGTGGTCGAAATATTCGAAGGAAATTATTCGCCACACACGGCCAAACCCTAAAGCCACAATATCAAATCTGGCCGTGAAAACCTAAGAAGTTATTGAAGCATATGATTATTAAAATCCAAATCATATACACAAGATCAGTAAATGGCTTATGCTATCTCATCATCAGCCTGTGTCCGTCCACTTTTGAACGTTGGCCTCTCATATGAGTCTCCATGCTCTTCAATCCTCCTCCTGCATTCAGGCTACTCCCGCTATTCTTATGATGTGGACAGTCCATCTTGAAGTGGGTTGACCAACGCTCTGTTTGTCAGTTCTTGGACACCACGTAAACAGTTTTCTTCCCCATTTACTATCATATATTCGATAGATATATTCTGACCATTGCTACTTAAGTGTGCCTAATCATTGGGTAGCCTCCTCTACTTGAGAAGACACTCCGAGCATGGATCACTCCATGACACGTTAGGTGACCTTTATTTAAGTTAAAGAGACAAACTTTCTATGCCATAAAATATTTGGAATTATCGTTTCATCTCCTTAAAAGTACTGATTATAAACACACTTAGACAGCAGTGTACAGTTTTTAGGTAGGTTCAGAATACCACACTAAGTCAAGAATCTACTAAGAGTTTGGATGCAATAATCCGTCTATCCATGGAGTAGTATCCATAAAACTTTCTCTTGATCTGTTAGATTGTATTGTGACAGACGCAGTGTTAAGACTTGTACACTTTATATCTTTATTCTAAATAATTCAAGTATGGTGAAAGGGTGATTAAGATAGGGTATGGATAATTAGAGGTAGAAAATATATTGCTTCAACGTGTGGCAACTATATGCATAAGATGTGCTAAAGATATTTAAGAGTCAAAGAATTTTTGCAATGTACAACAATGTATAACAACAAATCTTTATATCCATTAATGTATATTTTATTCATTTACAGATGTTCCTGCAACAATGTGAATGAACAATTAACGATTAAATTAATTCATTAAAATATTATAAATAATTTTAAAAGTATTAAATTCATTTCAAGTTAAATTATAATCGCGAATTGATAATTAAATTTGTGTGTTTCATTAAGTGAAGTTCCAGTGTTAAGTGTGCGATTAATAATGCCAATCTCTGTTGCGATAAGCAAATTTAAATACTGTTTTTAAATGGGTGGAAAAAATATTCGCTCGTCCAAATGCATAAACATTTCTTCCATCATGATGATCCTCTATCACCTCTTGTTTATATTAACACTACCGCCTTTTACGTCAAAGTATTTTATCGTAAAAGGCGAAGCTGCTTCCGGTGGAGAGCAGCGCGCCGGAAACGGCCAGGAGAGAGTTTCCGGGAGTGGGACTCTGAGCTCTAGAGTAGTCAGGACTAAGTACGGTGATTTGAGAGGTGTTATAGTGACGCTCGAGTCGAGATATCTTGAGCCTGTTGAGGTGTTTAGAGGAATTCCTTATGCATCTCCTCCACTTGGATCTTTGAGATTCATGCCTCCGGTTTCGGGAGCGCTTTGGTCTGGCATCAAAGTCGCTGATAGGTTCAGTCCGGTTTGTCCGCAAGTGTTACCTGACATCAGGAACGAGACTGCTGTTTTGAAGAGAGTGTCTAAAGGAAGACTGGAATACCTGAAGAGAATCCTGCCTTTTCTGGTGAACCAGTCTGAAGATTGCCTGTATCTGAACATCTACGCACCAGCGCAAGGTAAGAATTCTTCTTTTCTAAAAAAACTTTGCTAATTTAAAGTATTCGTATATTATTGTATGTTAGAGTACTGCGATACACCTAAATACCTAGGGGTCAAACTGGATAGGACCCTCACTTATCAGAAACACTGTCAGTCTGTTAAGCAAAAGGTGTCCACCAGAAACAACCAACTCCGAAAAGTGGCAGGTACGAAGTGGGGAGCCCAATGAAACCTGATCCGCACAAGTGCTCTAGCTCTCTGTTTCTCTGCTGGCGAGTATGCTGCGCCAGTATGGGCGAGGTCTACCCATACCAAGAAAGTGGATATTGCTCTGAATGAAACGTGCCGGGTGGTTACGGGGTGCCTAAAACCTACCCCAATATCAAAGCTATATCAACTCTCGGGCATTGCCCCACCAAACATACGGCGAGAAGTTACTACCAAGAAGGAGCTCACCAAAGCAACACACGATGCATTCCACCCTATGTTTGGGTATAATAATATATAAGATAACCACACGGCTCAAATTAAGTAGAAGTTTCCTACAGTCAACAACGGAACTGGTGATACCTAAGGCCACCCTGAGGCTGAATATGTGGAGAAGCGCAACTGAGGGGAATACTTGGATTGCCCCGAAAGAGGACCTAGCCCACCAAGGGTGGAATATATGGAGGTCCCTTAACAGACTTCGGACAGGAGTATGCAAGACGAGGACATAAATGAAAGCCTGGCAGTTTTATAGCGGACCGACTGAATGTGACTGCGGCGTGGAGCAGACCCTGTCACACCTTCTGGAGTGTGGGCTGTGCCCGAATAGCTAAACCCAGGAAGACCTGATGATGGCCAGAAGTAACGCCATTGACGTCGCCCACTTCTGGGCAGACAGGATCTGACCCTGTTGTTTCCGACACGATTTTATTATATTATATATTGTATATTTCGGGTAAATTTATTCAATGCTGAAATTGAATACAAAATGAAAACATTTACAATGTCCCCAATTTTGAGTTTTGGTGAATAAAGAATATCAATGTTTTTAATGAGGAGTTAGTTAAGCATTATTTTTTTGAAGAGATAAACTCCATTTTAATGCTGAAAAGCATAAAAAGTGCTTAATTTATTAAAACGACTGCCCCGTTTTTATAAAAGGAACTCAATTTTATATCATTTTTTTTCAATACTAAACATATGAATATTGTATGCCTTCTTTTAACATGAACTACACTGTTTTATCACTTGATGGTATCATCAATCTTCCAGCAAGAGATGAAACAGTGCTTTGTATGATTCATGTTAACAATGTACGAAATATGAATCTATTTAATGTGCTTATTTGTTTTCTTCATTAAAATTTAACTCTAGCAACTATACAAATAATAATAATATGAATCATTAGGTTAATGATTGAATTGGTTTCCTTATCTCATATTTATATTTTTCTAACGACGGTATATCCATTATTTTCGTATTAATATTGTTAGCAAAATATATTATTCGAAACTTTGGTAAGAGGAATTGGCTAATCAATAAAATGTATTTCTCATTATTTAAGCAGTCCTGAAACATAAGTGACCATCCTCTTCAAATGTCGAGAACAATACCATCGTGGCGTGACTGATGTGACCGATCTATCGGGCTCACCTCTCTGTAAAACAAACAGTCAAAACCTTGGAATTATTTTTTTGTATATTGATTATAATTATAATATAAAATGATATCTTTAATTATTATTGAAAGACTTAGTATTAAGTTTGTATTCCAGCCTTTATATCCGACCACTTAATCTAATAGTTAATGAACAAGCAGCTTACAATTCAGAGGAAAAATTAATCTTAGATTTGGGCTTATTTACTTTATCAATATAAGGTCTAGAATACTCTAGGTAAGTCAATAAATCGGACTGAAATTCGTACAATAACGCCCATTCTTCCCACAGTATTGATTGGCCTTCCTTTGTAAGGTTTGCCTCTCAAAGTATCTGCGCCCAATGTAATGTATGTAAATACCATTACGTTTGTCTAACTTACGCATAATATCCGTCGATGTTAAAGTAAATTGTATTGGAAAATAAATGAATTGAATATCAAGTTTGAATATATACATGAAAGAGTATATTTTCTATACGAAAATGTAATAAAATGAACAATTTAAGCAATAATTTCTTTAGCGAAATTTGGAATCATTGTTTTTGGGTTGAGTTGTGTGTTAATGTACATCATGATGGTAGCCTCAGAAATTTACTTCTTCTAAACGTCATGTAACATTTCTGAGGTCTCTCTACATGAGGGTGTATGGATACTATCCGTAGCTGTATTTAACTAACTTCATACAGGATATGTTGAGGTATATTGAATTGAAGACATGAAGGGATGTATAAGCTATGCATATTTTCCAGCTGTTGCGTGGCGTGTTCGGAAATCCTGAAATTTTGTTGAAAATCGGTTTATATGTACCTGATAAATATCTGAGCATAAGCTGGCACAGATTGTTCAATCTCCCAAAGAGTACCACTAACCTGTCAGAGACTATGCCTCTTGGAAGAGGAATCAGACTGACAACCAAATCGCCTTGGATGTTAATATATATCACGTAAGGGAGGCCCAATTCAGGCATGAGCTCCACGAGTTTCTTTGTAGGAATGATTTTTTGGAGTCGTCTGTTTGATGAGCATTGGGACCTTCTTTTGCTTGTCTTTATTGCTTTGTTCTTTGTACTTAATCATTAGTGCGTATATTTATGTATATATATTTTTTTTTAATTTATTATAAATTCTGATTGTACTTAAAGTAACAAATTGAATTTAAAAAAAATGTAATGTTATTGTAGGAAAACGATAATTGAAAATTGAATTGAAATATAAAGATGTTTATGTCTTCAGGTAGCTTGTCTCTTAACTAAAATAGTATCACAAACGTAATTTTAGAATGAAAATAATAATTATTATTGTTCTGCCGAATTAGCTTTTGGAATTTGCTAGATTGCCACTCTGATATGGTATTTTGTCTTTGCTTATTAACCATGTATGACGACTAAAGCGGTCACAAACCTTAAATTTATGTTACAACCTTATATCACCAGTAGGTATGACTTAATATTAAAGCGTTTGCTTATCAAATCAAAGATCGTGAGTTCGATACTATATGAAAACATAAAAAAACTATTTTTATGCTCCATAAATAACTTTGGTTTGTGTAAATTTGATCCCCATAACCTTAAATGCCAGTCACAGTTAGTTACTCAAAATTTGTGGTAGGCGAAAATTGTCCCGTGAAGATCAGCCAGTCATAGTGACTTCCTATAATAAATGGGTGATGCATTGGATATTAGGCTGAAATTTTATAAAGTTTGCGGATCAATACTTCATACGCGGCGCTCCAAATAAAATGGTAAGCGTCATAAAATCCACATATATGATTATGATATCCCCATATGCTGGTATTGTCCATATTTATTTGAAAAAATAATCTTTCAGTCTACCGTTTAAATGCTCAAAGAAAAACAAAATTAATTACTTTATTTCAAATTTGTTGTGTTCTACTTGAAAATACTGATAATTTTCTACACCGGAAATTTAACTTCATTCTACATTAATTGTTTATACATCGATTTATAAAACCACCGAAAAATCTCCATAATAAAAAGAAAGCTTGGTGTATTAATCGTACACATTGTTTCCAAAAATATTTTTTAGCTGAGGAACCTAGAAGAAATGAATCTTATGTTATTTTACTTTTCATATCACTATACATTTCTAATAAACTTTTTTAAAAAACAAAACTCAAAAGTCTGTCATACTTTTATAGTCTTGATCGAATTAAAAATATCCTCAAAATGTTACGTAACGAACAACAGTCTCTCAAGACAATTGTATTCGTGTTTTACTTGATCTTTCAGTAATTTCCGAGAGCTATAATCGTTCTAATCGCTTAGATAAAGTGTCCCAAAGAGCAAATAAATTTCCCCATCCTTTAAGTCACTACAAATAATGCTAGAATATCTAATTGTGTTTATCGTGCAAGATCGCGTGAAAGCCTGCGGTGTTAACTGGAAGAACGTGCGGAAAATGTGGTGGCAAGGTATGCAGACACTATGGGCGGAGGCTACTAATTTATTTGTTCGAATATTTTTAAATGTCTAAGACCGCAAAGTAGCAATTAGTGTTGACTGATTGAATATATCCTTAAATAAATAATTAATCGTTTTCAGACATATTAAATGGTTTTAAGATAGTATCTTACGAAATTTATTATATATAATCGTGTCGGAAACAACAGGGTCAGATCCTGTCTGCCCAGAAGTGGGCGACGTCGATGGCGTTACTTCTAGCCATCATCAGGTCTTCCTGGGTGCAGCCACTCGGGCACAGCGCACACTCCAGAAGGTGTGACAGGGTCTGCTCAAAATTTATTAAAGATAATACTATTAGACTACAGGTATATAGAAAGTTATTTAGTTTAATTCCAATTGCATTTTTTAAATAGTTAATTAAAGCTTCATTCACCTAATTCCTATTTATTCAGATTGCCCATATGACAAGACTTGATTGTGATAATTCTTGACTTATTCTACGATGAATTTTTCGCTGGCACCCATTCAAATATGAAAAATAAAAAGCAACTCTTTCGTAAAATTAGTCTTTTTTAATATTAAAAAATGTAAAAAAAAGGGTTCACGCAAAAAATAAATATTTTCATATGCAGTTCGAAATGTTTTTTTTTTCATAAGTTTATAAGTTTTACATAAATAGCTTTTTTAAGTAACCATAAAAAGTCAGTTTAAATAAATTTATCAATTCGCATTTATATTTTCAAGCCTCTTATTATGTCTCCATCAGGTACAAATTGCCTTCCAGAACGCGGTACATATTGAACATCAAATTTTTTCAATAATTTTTTTGGTAAACCAGTTTTTGACTGACGTTATTATTCTATGTATAATTTCCGACGGCCGTCCAGAATGACGTGAACTCGTGTGCTTGAGAAAATTATGCTTTAGTTACATGACGTTCGTGGAGGTATGCTCCATAGAACATTCTCATTATGACACTCGTGGAGGGACGCTTCTTAGAACATACCCACCGTACACGATTTTCCAACATGACGCTCGTGGACGTTAGGCTGACGGCTAAGCTACTTCCAGAAACCAACTCATCACTAAGTCATCAACCCTGAAGAAGACCCTTGCAATTGCGGTCGAAATATTAGAAAGGAGTAATTCGACACACACGGCTAAGACCAAAAGCCACAATATCATGCATTAGTTTATTTTCTCTTACGTTATCTTATGTATACGCTTCAATCAGATCAACCTTTACTTCTTAACCGACTATAGTATGAAAGACTGCTTTGTACGGTATCCAACCCCGTTATTTCTCATAAAGTCAAGCCACTGCACACCCAGTATTTATCTGTTTTTAAAACCAATTATGCGACTGCATTGACTTTTGATGAGATATCAATATTCAAATCAGAGTAAGGGAAATATACAGAATCTTCATTTAAATTATACCACAACAAAATGTGAAGAAACAGTACAGTTATCATAAAAACAACCTTCACAGTTTAAATGACAATACAAAAGTAATGTAAATAGTTTAATCGGAATGTCTCTTACTGATCCCCGGTTACTGAGTTGAATCCCATTAGGTTTTACGCGGGGTCTATGGCCGGATCAATCGATTAGATCAATGGTGGGGCAGACCCTAACCAACGCATCAATGGCTAGGCCATTAACTGAAATAATGGCTTTCAGGACTCACTGAAGCAGGCGACTGAAGCTTTCAGCCAAAATAGCGGGACAGTCATCAGTACAATGCTTTAACCAAATAACATTATCTTGATGTGAAAAAAGTGAGCTTTTGAGAACTAAGCATATTTAAATTAACTCATACACGACATATACATAAGAGTTGATTAAATCACAACTTATATTAATTATTAATCTTTTGAAATGATTGATTCGTTTTATTTTTAGTAAATTAGTACACACATAAAAATCTACATCGAATATCATCTTCTATAACATTTCTCTATATTTTAATATACACAGTGCAGTCTACCAAGACCAATTCTTCCACCTACTAAATTGAGATGTGTTGACGTTTTTTTATTCTAATTGAAAAAATTGTTATAGTTTTCAAATAATAACAAATAATTATTTTTAAAAAACTTACAGAAAATCATTCTTAGAAAAATCATTACAATTTTTCCCCTTCCCATATTTCTATTTATCACTCGATACATTATTTTTACAGCTTATAACATGACTATCTGCTTGGAAGTGAAGAACTGCGGAAGCAGCATTGAAACCGAAATCGCTGTCTACATTTTAGTGGTTATACTCGTTCCTTGTACAACTTATTTTTCTACATAGCTTATATTTACTAAATTTCGTCCTAATATATGTTCGTAAGTTCAAATAATTATTTACTCGAATTTGGTATAAGCTGTAAGTTATTTAGAGCAAACATTTAAACCATATTAAGATATTAGACCTTTCATTACGGCTCGCTTTGAATACAAATTATACTGTCAATTTTAAAACTAGTATTTAAAGCATAAATGTACTTATCTGGACTATTTTCATATATCACATTGATTGTTGTATCCTCTAGCTATCAGATGATGCATAAAAAACTATTCTAAAAAAGTTGCAAAACAATATATCACGTCAACCAATGTCAACGGCCGGGGAATCTTATGACGGCATATGCCGACAACCGTTGCGAAAGGGTTAACATTAAAATATTCAGACATCGTGAAATATTTTATTCAGTATAATAATGATCAATGCAATCCATTTTAAAACTATGCTTAGGATAAATATCTGGTTCACAGTTATTATACAATTGCCATATAATTTTTTTATCGTTTGTGTTGAGCCCTCCATTAGGAAAATATGGTGCAGGACTCGATAGCGTCGAGCTAATCATCTGATTAAAAAAAAAAAGTTTTAAAAATCACACAAAAATATGCCTCGGATACTGCAGCTACCTCTACAATAACTCAGACAACTGCTCTGGAAGTGGTCAGGAACTATATATGCTTCCAAGTGTACCTTCAGTTGCAGATATGTCCTTGAACAAGGAAAAGATATGGAGCAGATATATGAAAAATCACATAATGCTAATTGATGTGATTTTTTCTATGGTTTCGAAAAGTAAACGTGTGGTCACTGTAGTTCAAACATGATACACGCATTTTAAGGTTAACGACGCTGTCAAAACTAGCCAATGTTCTGTTCCCTACTTAACTGTAACATACTTAAAAGCTTCTCTAGAACGCTTGCCTTGCTTTTGAAAATTCAAACGTGACTTACGAAAAGAGGACATGGTAAGCGAGGATTAATCACTAGTTAAGCAACATTGAGAGCGTACCATAAATCGGATCGGTAATCGCACGATCCTTACCATATATCATTGGTTGGGATGAGCCACCTCTCATAACCTAATGGTCCAGGTCATGAACGTCGGGCATTGAATATCCGATCCAGGTTTAATAATTCACAAAAACTATCCATGTTATTAAATCAGATTAAACCGCCCGTTAGAAATAAAGTGATCTAGACTTCGGGAATGTCTGGATAATCATGCGATCTCGTTTCAAAAATCACAAAAAAATATAACTAGAACAATAAAACAACCCATTCTTAATTTATTAGAACTTCTGCTGTAGAGGTTGTTAGGAACCATTTATGCTCCCAAGTAAACCTATGTTGATATGGCCTAGATCGATTTATATACAATTGATTTATTTTATTAAAAATTTTTTTTTGTTTGTTACTTTATGTTAATGGTTATTTTATATAAAATATATTGAAAGCTTAAAAATTGTTTTTCCGGTAAATAATTTATATTTAATAAAATTTACGTTCCACTTAACTGAAACCAATAATACTCTTAACAGTCTTACTTGTTTCTTCGCAAATAAGCAAAAATCCTCTAAACGAATCATATATTATGCTATTAAACACTTATAGTATTATTAGCAACATAAAGTACGAGATGTTTTAGGGCTTGAAGCAAAATAAAACAGCACAAGTGTCCACAGTTAATGCCTTATCTTCAGCGACCATAAACAGCCCTTGTATTAATAACCCTTAAGAGCCCAACGCGATTAAAAAATAATGACTGAAAAACTCAAGTGAAATTGGCCAAACAAGTACATCATAATAAACATGTGTTCCTATAATTTTTTGTACGTATGCCTCCCGCATGATTTCCCATGATTCTCGATCCTCTGCCCTCCAGTTCCATTTTTATTATTATTATATCAGAATTTGTATAGCGCTTTTTAATAACCGAATGGTCATTCCAAAAGCGCTTCTTTGCCTCTCTGAGTAGAAAGGTGGGTCTCGAGTCTGCTTCTGAAGGATGACTCCGCTTTAAGTTATCTTATGCTTTCTAGCAGCGAGTTCTAGGCCATTGGTGCCGCGTCATGTTTACTCAGTCATCACATCTATTGCTGCCAGCCTTGGTGGTTGCACATCACAAATGCAATAATAAAAGTATTTATATTCACTCGAGAGGCGACCGTCGCCGTTGGGCGCCAGGTCGGTACTCTCGTTGTGAGTATTGTTACGTATTCTTTATATATGGCGGACGGTGTCGAACGTCAGTCTTTGTTGAAGACAATACACAGAGGTTAAGAACTGCTGAGTAAGATAGCAGATAAAATTCACGAGTCCTTCTGGTAACTAAGTACAGTTAAAAACACAGGTGCTGTCCGCAGCTTTCCTTCCCAAGTGTCACATTCAAATGATTCCACAACATCGGCGGACACTGACAGAAAACACATTGTCACACTACACATTACGTAGAGCAATGCACAGAGATTGAGAGTACTATAAGTTGAGATCACTCGCTGCGCATCTTATCTGGATAAACTCCTTCACTTTTGAATTTAGAGAATGAAGAATTAATGACAACAAACCCGGAGTTCACTCGAGAAGCGACCGTCGCCGTTGGGCGCCAGGTCGGTTCCAGGCTATTTCCATTATATTTTGATGTCTTCTTGTCGATCTTAGGGATCAGAAAACGATCTGTTTGCCAGTTTTAGGACGTCACTCCGACACTTTTCATCCTCATCGATCGTCATCTCTTCAACAGATTATTTCTGCCCATTACCACTTAAGTGTGCTCATTCTTTGTGTCGTGTGTCTTATAACTACGGTTTGTAACCAATGCATCTTTGCAGTATTATCAACGTTTGGCACAGAGACGTTCAATCAAATGGCAGGTCTTATCAATAAAATATAAGTAACCCAACGCGCCATAGAGAGATCAATGCTCAAAGTAGCTCTACGCGGTTGAAAAGTATTCAAATTGAAATTAGTATTCAAATTTATAGTCATAATGACGAAACAATTTATTTAATATAAATTGTGTAAAACATTCAGATTTCTTTATTTACTTGACTTTTGTATAAAACAACGAACAGTTATTTGATTTTACAGTTTCAGACTCTGGTTATTGAACGTTTTCTTTGTGCGGGAATCAGTTGTGCTCCGACGTCACCATTCAGCTGACGTCGTCATTTCGAGACCGAGTCTTTGGCTCCAAAGCAGAGTTTTTACTCCTTCACTCAGCGCATCTGGCGCACCACCATCTTAGTTATTTTGGAATTGGCTCCGGAACAATATGTTTTTCTTCCAGTATCGATAATTGCTCTTTTATACAATCTGGATATTTTCAATAAACACATCGAAAAACACTGGCAATCTCTCTAACCTGCCTAAAAAAAGAAAATTTAATTTATGCATAAAAAGTAAATTTTCCTTAACTGAACATATTGATTTCTAAAAAAATGGTGCTATTTTGCATGCAATTACTTGTTAAAAAATAGATGAGTTAATTTTGGGTTAAGCTCAGTGCGTGAAAGCTCTCGAGGAGGATGAGAAAAAGCTCCCTTTTAACAGCAAATTATCCGCATTTTTGTTTGCTGTCCGCTTCTTCTCTAGTACCAGCCCACCTAGCCCTCTAATAAGGCGTAGCACATCTTGATTGTCTTTAGTTGCTCGTCTCAATGAAGCTGATTATTACTTTCAATAAAGCCGTGATTTTCATCAGATACTCAATGGACAATTAATTCTGCTAAATAACCAGTTCATTAGGAGCACTCAGGTGTATATAATATGAAACAGGTTAAACAATACTTGTATTACTAACAATAGTGTGTATTTTGAGTAGCAGAGACCTGAAATGTACAGTATTTATCATAAAAAAGGTCATTTGACGAGCATACTCTGATGGAGTACATTTTTCATGACAACATTTTTTTGCTGTCGCCTGTAAGTCTCTGCCATTTCTTCGAAGGAACTTTCTGAACTGCTGCGGGGTTTTGACGTTATTTTTCTGTTACATTACATCACGAATGTCTCAAAAATTCATGGAACATGCGTTTAACGTGCCAACATGAACTCTATATATTATTTTTGGTTTTTTTCGATATAATTCTTGGTGAGTTCCATAATATCAAAATAAAAATTAAAGATTATTAAGAAACTATTTCACATTTTTTTATTATAGGATGACATGTTTCGGTTTTATCGGGTAACCATTTTCGATAGTCTAATTGACTTGAAAATGGCCAATCGACGTCGCCATGACATGTTGTCTTATAACAAAAAAATGTTTAATCTTTTTTAAATTATGTTTTATTTTGGACACTTAATGTAAATACGTAAGAATTTCCCTTGTGTGTATTAGAACAGTACGTGCTGTTGATATATCCAATACTGGAGTGTTTCTTCCAGATTAAATTTTAAATTAAAATTACTTAAAAATAAATTGATAGGCACTAGCAAAAAAAAGTTTGGAATCTAACAGCAAACGTTACAATTCATAATCTGAAACAAAAATGTTCTAAGATGAATTTGAGTAGTGGACACTACCAAAAATATAAACACACTCAAGTGGCAATGAGCATACATCTCAGAGTATTTACCAAGCTTCTGCAAGTTTGATTGATAACATCAGAAAAATAGCAATAATTTGTTTGATACAAAGAGTAAAGAATCTATAAAGATTTCAGCTTACATGAATTCAACGTTCAATAGTAGGCAATAATATTATACTTTGCTTAAAAAAAGTATTTTTTACATTTTTAAGTGCGAAAAAAAAATAGCTTACTTTAAAACTCGTTTGAAATCGTGTTAGAAAAAATGATATTTATTTCTCTCAGTGGTGAAAAAAAGAGTATTGTTATTTTAAGAAAAGTACCTTAAAATTTGGAAGTAGAAAAATATTGTGTTTCAAAAATAGAACGACCATTACCGGGGTTTTATTCTCTAAAAGCTTGTTAATATTTCTTTGAAGGAATTAATGGTTTTATTGGAAGTAGGTTTGTTCAATTAATGTTTCCGGATATTATTTTGACAAATTATTTTTTGTCCTTCGATTTCCGAGTTGTTGAAATTATACATCAATTTTGAAAATAAATTTTATATTTATACGACACGTGTCGGACTGATGAAATTTCTCCTTGTTTTCTAAAAAAAAAAGTTTTTTTGATTACGTATTTTCAATAACAGTCCTTAAGACTGCTTTTGATTTTTATGATTTATTTTTTTTATTTATTATTGAGATAAATGTCATGTAACATGATGTAAAAAAACGTTTTACACTTACGTTATAATACTTGTGTAAAAATTCTCCATTGGATCGTTATAAATAAACATACAGCTTAAAACAAGTATCATACATAATAAAAAAATATATTTAATAAAATGGGTATTTATTTTTTAACTCAGTTAGTGTAGCAAATTGCTTTGCCAACGCTGAGTAATATAAGGAACGTGGTTTCAATAATTTATGGTTGAATCCCAGCGTCAGCCGTTTATTTTTTTCGATTTATTTATGAAAAGAAATGTCAGTAAAATTGTGTTTGATGTTATTTTTTTGTGTTTTCAGTTGTTGAAGGTAAATTATATTTTTCTCTTAAATATTCATGCTGAAAGGCTTGACCTCTCTTCTTGCAACGTTTATCCAAGTGATCGAAGTATATAGTACATCATACATTCTCTGATGGAGTGAATCATTCATGAAATCAGTATACGTGTTCTGTGTTGTCGCCTGGAAGTCTCTGACATTTTTAGGTAGTATCTTCCTTAACTGCTGTTAAACTACACCGATATCGTGGGAAAAACTCACGCGGCTTACCATGCCGATATGGTACAGATTTCAATGATATTATTATTATTTTTATTTCATACGTCTTCGTCTGATTGAAACATCTTTTTGATAAATTCAAATAAGACTTAACATGTATGAATTTCAATTTTCTTTATTGTTCTTCAAATTTTGTGATATTTTTTAAAACTGGTATAACAGAAAAAAGCAAAGAAATAGAGAATTAATGCTGATCATTGCATTGAAACTTTTTTTTTCATAAGTTTACTTTTTCAGTCTGAAATTTTCAGGCACTGAGGTAACACGGCATGGGGCTTACTGAGATTTGCGACACTCCATCTGTTGTTGGGAAAGTTTTTTAACCTCTATTACGCCTCGTATTCCATTCGTCGAGAGCTTAAAAGTTTTACCCCGTAGACGAAGGTAATCTCTCAAAAAACTTACAAGCTATAGCTAGAGGGCGTTCCCTTCACTTCAAGTTCGTCATATATAAGTGTCAAAGTGGAAATAAATCAATTATATATGATTATTCTTAAACACTGTGATACTCGTACTTGTCAATAACAGCCAAAAACATGTTATGCCGTAAAATTTTTGTTAAAAAGGCCTTGAGAGAGGTACCTACTCCTGCGAAGATATAGAGAGGCGACTTAATTTATCTACATTGAAGAGCCGTAGAACAGTGACTGATGACTTTCTTGTCAAGAGTTGCACGACTGATCCGGCTGGAGAGAGGTAGCTACTCCTATGAAGATATAGAGAGTTACTTAATTTACCTTTTTGAAGAGCCGTAGAACAGTGAATGACGTGCTGTTTATTTTTAAAATTATGAACTCCATAATCGATGACTCAATATTAATACAGGAAATTACGTTCAATGTTCCCTCCCGGTTCACTAGAGGCAGTAACCTGTTACATGTAAGAACATCCAAAACCAACTACGGTTTCTATTCTCCTGTGCTTAGAATATGTAGGCTAGTCAACTCCTCTAGTGACTTGGACTTTTTCAGGCAGGACCTTCCGGCATTTCGCAGATCCTCTATTGATGTGCGTGATGTCTGTTATATTTACTAATATTTATGTTTCGTCGAAATGTATTGTCTTAGCTTATATATTAATTCTGTATTACCATCTTCTTTAATTGTATTTCTAATCTAAAACCGTATGTTTTGGCCTAGGCCGTTAATAAAATAAAATAAAATAATAAAATAAATGTAAAACAACGTGCACAAATGCGAGTAAGTTTGTGCACGTTTAAACTGATGAAACTGTGGCGGAATAATCAACTGCACAAATTTTTGTAAAATAATATTTTCCTTGTATGTCCCATAGATATCAATAGAATCGCTGTCACAAATGTCGCTAGAATCGCTGTTATTAAGGGCCGCATAAATTACTGTCGCATCTATCAATGTGTACGTGAGCAGACCCTATATAAGGAGACGACCATATGGACCAAGTCCTTCTTCTCTTTGCCGCAAACGTCATCGCAACTTTAATCACCACGTTTGCCGGATCTATCAAGCTGTGTTACGCTGCCCGATCTCTGTCTGACCACACTTCAACTAGATACGTATAAATTTTGAATTATTATAAAATCAATTTGAGAAACTTCCAAGGAACCAAATTAAAATCATCCATAAAAAAAACTCGACTGCTAAATCTGAAAATAAATAATTCCGCAAAATATACTAAGTTCAACATTGTGTGAATATGAATTCTACTTGCTATCATGTTATTAAATTCTCCGTGACATTATACAGTGCATTATTTCTTTTCTCTTTATGTTCGAAATCACATTCTAACACGTACAACAATTTCTTTCTCACAAATCCGATCACAATATACGTACATTCACATTCCGACAAAGCTTTCATAGATCGCAAAACTGCAGTCTTCCATAAAGTAAAACACAGCTGTGAGCCAAATACCGAAGTGTTCAATCTTTATCTTAAATGTATGTTAATATGCTTCTGAAAAAATTCTTTGTGTTGCTCATCTTCTCATCATCCCTCCACCACGCGTTTTGATAACGATCCCAGAATCGTAAAGTAATATTTTTCTTTTTGTTAAGGGGATGTTAATAAATAAGCGAAAAAAAATATCCAATACATTCATACTCGTTGAATATCTTAACATACATATTCGCAAAAACTTTCATACGAAACTGATTGTATTCAGACAGTCTGCTTGAGAAACTATATGAAATTCGATCTATCCTTTTCCAATGCAATACGTTTCCTGGAACCGTTTTTATTCTTTCATGCCTGAAACTTCTGAAATTCGTCGAACGATTCGCTGAAATCGCATTTCTGGTTTCAAAACCCTCGCCCGCATTATTCGTGAGTATAATAAAACCACTTTATGGAAAAAACTGCTTTTTGTTTTTGTTTCGTTCATTTAACTATAACAGCGGTGTTAAACTAATCAAATGAGAATATTGATACAATTTTTTTTATTGTAATTACACACAGAAGAATACCGACAGATGGTGAAAGTAATTCTGAAGTCTCATCTGTGGAATTCTATGACGCTAACCATGGTGCATATGGCTAAGCGCTGCATGTAGTGTTGATCCGCAGACGTCATAGACTACAGTCCGAGATTCAGGCATCATCCTTATTATTATAGGAATTTACTGAATGGGTGGACTTCACGAGATGACTTTCTTCTACTTAATTTTTTAATTAATATGCTTTGACTGGTATTTAACCGGTGAAGGATAAAAAATTCGCACCAACCGGAGATATTTTAGAGTTCAGAAATCGATTAAATTCTTATTTTTTAATCTCCACCGGGGATTGAACCCACGACTTTCTTACTTAGCAAACGCTTTAACCAATAAGCTATACTCGCCAGCCTTAGCTATTGAGATGATCTGAAACCATACATATATTTTTCCACGTAGACCGTTCGGTGCTGAAATGTCTTGAAATATAAAACGGATTTTTATATGTACACTATTATAAAAAGATTAGAAAATACACAAATAATTAGTTTATGTATATATCTCATATGAAAGGGTAAAAAGCATTTCAAAGCTGCGATGCAAAAAAAAAGATATATTCATATAAAATAACGTCTTGATCTGTTAGTTTGTATCCCCTGGTATTACAATATTACGTACATTTTCCTCATATATCTGTCAGGAATAAACATGCCCTGGCATTGGAATTCTCGCTCAATGCATTTAAATGTGTTATTTATTTCTAGGAACGTTCACTTACGTTTTGAGATGCGTTCGAAATATCTTATTTCTGAGACTTTTTGCAATTTATGTAACACGTAAACGAATGATAAATACATTTTTGTGTGTATTTAGTTTATCTTTCAGTATACGTTCCGTATCTGGCATATGTGAACACTATAATTTGCCACCCCTAAATTCTGTTAACTAACATTTAATTATCTTCTTCAATGACATATACACGCAAAGTTCTAATTCTAAACATAAAGTGTTATAAGATAACTATTTTCATGCTCCTGAGACCTGAAAAATTAAGTCCTACGGCGGATTGACGAACCAACGATACACATAATCAATATGCGGTAACCCATCCAAATTTTGTTCCACATCCAAAAAACGAAAACTCGTGCAAGACCAATGGTGCTCCAATCTGCAGTCGTAATCTGACCCTCTTTAAATATACGAATACAACAAGTTTTGTAAGATATACATTCCTTGTTTCGGTCGTTTTTTTTTCACGAGTTATCCTGAATAATCTTAGAGCTTTCGATATTTTTTGTTATATTCATATCTGTGAGTTCAATTCAATATTCATAATATTTTCAGATTAACAATACACATGTTTTCAATACATTTGTAGATATCCGGTTACATATGAATACGTTTTTGCTATTTGTTTTGTTATTTTATTGGATATTTATTATATTTTCGCAGATGATAAGAAATCTAAAAATGTTTTTCTTAAATATCCCTTTTCAAATATTTTTATTTTATCACAAATATACTGGAGATAATTTTGAATATACAGCAAATTTATTAAAAGAAGGTTTAACTATTTTTCTCTCCGAAGAAAACTTTTGCTACGTTTAGACAAGATTTTAGTCATAATACAACTAGTTATCAATTTTATTATTGTATAGGGAGCGGCCAAATAAGCTGACGATTTTCGACGTTGTTTTGATTACAAACATGTATATATTCGTATATTTTGGAAGAAATACTCGTAACGTATTCAAAACGACTAGTAGCATCGATTTAAAATGTTTCATTGTTGTGGTGGCAGAATTAGGAGCAGATTAACAACACAGACTTTTCAGAAGCGCTTTGACGTATATTAACGATAAACATTACAATCTTGTGACCCGACCTAGTCACAGAAATTGGCCTAGCCACAACACAATGTGCTCTCGCCGAAGGGCGGGACACGACTTGCTCCGCGCGCTCTTCGGCGCTGAGACTCTCGCCCAGCGCCCGAGTGGCGATGTACATAACTAACACATACGTGAGCGGACTTGCTCAAATTGTCAATCTGGCGGCACATAAATGTATGACAAACGAACAAAAATAAGAGACGAAAGATTGTATATCGAGGTTTTCGGTACCAGTCAGCAAGAGCTCCATCACTGATGTCACAACGTTCTTTTACTCATGTGAAAATCTGATAGAGGTCTTATATTTTCTTTTTTTTTTCTTTTCTCTTTCTTCTCATTTAATGTTACAGCTAAAAACACAATTAAGAGAAGAAAAATACTAAACGTAAGTATATATATTTTAAGAAAACAACACTTTTACTATCTGAAATTAAATCTCACGTGTGGTAATTTGCTACGACCATAAAGGTGACCATTAATATTTTACGCACGATTCGTTTGAAGAAAAAAACACTATTGTGCCTTATTTGCAAAAAAAAACACATCTTTATTGGCGATTTACTTTTAATTGCCTAGATAAAGTTATTTTATTTTTCTAGTTTTTCGACGAGTGCTTAAAGAGTTTTTAGTATTACCGACATAAATTATTCGTGTCTTATTTGTATTTTTTTTATATCCGTTCCGAATTTTTTGTACAATTTCACCCTTTTCTTGAATACGGCAGCCACCTTTGGTGCACCACCCTAACGAGTTAACGACCAAGGGGGTACACTAAAAAAAAAGATAGTCGGTAAAAAATAATATTAATTGTAAATAAAATTAATTGATGAAATTTTTTATAAAATAAACATATAACTACTTTACAATATGCGCCATTTTTAAATTATGCGTATCAATAATACAATACTCGTATATGCTTATTTCTTAATTCAGCGAATGGAATAAGTGGCTCCAGGCTTACACTAAGTACTGACATCAGCATGATATAGCCCTTGCTGACTGGTACCGAAAACCTCGATATACAATCTTTCGTCTCTTATTTCTGTTCGCTTAACGTAAATGTATGTGTCGCCATATTGTCATTTTGGACAAGTCCGGTCAAGGGTGTGACGTTCGTTATGTACATGGCTGCTGTAATTGATTGTATAGATATTGTATTGATTACATAGATCGCCACTTGCGACGTTGGATGACAGCCTATTACGAGCGCGCTTAGTCGTCAGTCAAGTCCCGTTCTGCCCAAGCGAAAGCAACGTCATGTTACGATCGAGCGGGGAAACCAAGTTTTTATCGAAAATATATGTCAATGTGCTTCGGAAAAAGTATGTGTGTCGTTAATCTACTTCTTATACTTCCACCACGCGATCCGATAATTATCCCGGTGACGTGAAGTCGTTTTCTCCCGTAAAGTTGAGGATGTCAATACAAACTGAATATTGGGAATACAAGCAGTTCGTGGTTCAAATCCCAGAGTCCTCGTGGGTGAAATGTAATATTACATGATGATTAATGTAAATTTATATGTATGTTTCTATGGTTCTTTTTAAACTCGGTTCAAAGAGAACAGTTCGCTTAGTAAAAATGTTTCACCCCAATGTTGCTTAACTTCTCACTTGTAAAGTGCTATTGTCGCTGCATAGTTCACTATATGAATATTATATTGACATCAGCATGATAAAGCCCTTGCTGACTGGTACCGAAAACCCCGATATACAATCTTTCGTCTCTTGTTTCTTTTCGCTTGTCATAAATTTATGTGTCCGCCATATTGGGACTAGTTATATAGACCGCCGCTTGTAGCACCGCTGCGACAGCCCATCACGCCAGTTGTGTCCCGCCCGTTGGCGAGAGTATATTGTTTTGTGACTTGGCCTAATGCTGTGACTACATCGACCCCTACATTTGTAAAGTTTTATCGCAAAAATATGTCGATGTGCTTCTGAAAAAGTCTGTGTTATTAATCTGCTCCTAATCCTGCTATCACGCGACGGAGTAATACCTTTTTTTGAAAGAGAGGGGGATGTTAATATGAATAAATAAAATATTTAAGCTTTTACAAAATCTTAGCAATTTAAATGCGGTAGCTTTTTGCTTTAAGTCGGCAATTGATATGGTAAGAAAAAGGATTTTAATTGTAATATTTGAATATATTTCAGACTTTCTACAATGTGGCAAAGAGGTAAACATGCCTTCAGATATTCGTTTATAAATTTTCACATAAGTGTACGCCAAGTATATAATAGTATGTTACCTGAAAAGCGTAATATACAGTCAGATTTGTGGAAGCGAGCTGGACATATAGGTCCCGTCATCCAAAAAAAAACCTATTTATCTAAATAACAAAACTATGAAGTTCGCGCAACCAGCTAAGCACGGCGCTTTTGTCGACAGATTAAGCTCATTTAATTTAGTTAGTAACAATGGTATAAATACAAGTTATTCGGCGCAAAATTTCGGGCAGAAGATGGTCGAGCGGTCTAGGGTAATGAACTTGAGCAATGGTTGGTTCCAAGGCTCGCTGGTTCGCTTCCCGCTTCTGCCGATATTTTTTCTCAACGAACTGATGCGTATAAAGAATTTGTTTTATAGTATGTGTATATTTAATTACTTAGTAATACAACTGTTAAATGATCGGTTCGAAGCGGCCGAGACTCTGCGAGTTCGCAGAGTCTCGGCAGGTATTGAGGCATCCTGGAGGGCAATTTCGACAGGTATAATTTATAGTGTTGAAGATAGACATGTCAAATATGGGTGCACACGTGAAAGGAATGTCGCGCGCGGGTATGAATATTTTATCAGGCAAAAAACCGAGTGTACTCTAGCGAGAAAGGTTGACTTTTTATGTCGACTGCAAATAGGGATGTGGCACGTCAACGGGTTATTTTTTGCATTCGTTATTTTGTATATGTTTTTTCGATATCGTTTTTTTAATTTGACGTCTGGTTGTTGAACCACCCAACGATGAATAACTATACATATACACTCTAAATATAAAACTGTATGATGGTACAATGGTATAAATATAACATATTCCGCGCATCAGTTCGGGCAGGAGATGGTCGGGTGGTCTAGGGTAATGAACAAGAGCAACGGTTGGTTCCAAGGCTCGCGGTTCGCATTCCGCTTCTGCCGATGTTTTTTCTGAATTAATTGATGCGTATAAAAAATTTGATGTATAGTAAGTGTATATTTCATTACTGATGAAAGACTGCCTTTTTATCGTTTCAATGGGAACAACAATTTTTTCAACAGGTGAATTATTTCATATAAAGTGAATATTTTATTGTTGTTTTCAAACACTTCGTGAATTGTATGACAAGTACGCACACGTACATTAACAGTGACATTCTCCGTGTAATCAAAGTGACTCTAAATTGCCGAGAACGTCATCGGGATGCGTTGTGGATGGATGAAGAGCAGGTTGCCAATGCAAAGAACTCGCCGAGAAGCACATTTGACATTTATTTCACGTTAATAAATAAAATACTAATAATGTTCGGTCCTCCACCTGGGGCACTGGCTTGCTTAGTCCACAGCGCCCGGGTGAAAACTGACGGCGGTAGCAGTAAGAGTCACTGCGCCGAAATTAACATAGCGGCCATCCATGGAACTAGCCGCTTCCACGTGACATAAAGCGACTGTCAAAATCCAATAAACTTAAAGGCGCGTGTACACACAGCGTCTTATAACTAATAAAATCTTAAACTTAAGCAAACATTTTTATATGTGCGTGTCGGACGTTCGAATAAAAATAAAAAACAAAAGATGGATATCAAAGCTTTTCGGCACCAGCCTGAAAGGGCTATATTGAGTTGGTATCAATATTTATGTAAGCACTCGTATGCGATTTAATCATGACCTTGTTTTTTTCTACTACGATTCTCTTCACTATTGCGTTAAGTCTCTCATCTTAAAGGCTTTGAAGAAAGGCGTGGAAACCTTTATGAGTCACGAACATTGCTCCCCTGTATACAAACACGCCCCCTTACCATGTTTCATGTCTCCCGTGTCAAATGTATTTTCTCCGTGTTCAATCCACAATCCGGATATGCGAAAACTTGTATTATTCAAGGGGAAAGCTCTATTCCACCGGATACATCGGTTGGAAGATTAAATGGTCTAAACGTGTGGTTCTATATCACGCATTCAAATACTTTCAGGATACTTGTACTGAAAAATCCGAGCTTGATAATCCTGCTTTACACATGTTGCCAGTAATCGAATAGATACTCTTATGACTAGTCCCCACTGTTAAGATGTTACTTGTATTGTATCTGTTGGCAAACCTAATAAAAATCCATTTTGAAAACAACTATATACAGAATAATTAAATACTGTATACATTTTGATTTGATTTTTTGATCGTCAATTTATGGTGAATTCCATAATATGAAATATAATGAAATACTCTTAAGAATATATAACATTTTTTTTTTATGTTTTCAGCATTCACTTTGAGATCTATTATAAATAAAAAATATTTATTTATTTACCGTGTTTTTACATGGATTCACGTAAGATAAGTTCTCTATTAAGAGACTGCAGTTTCGACTAACTCATAGTCTTTTTCAATCCTTCTCTTGTTAAGATATAAATATCTCTTACTCTTAGTAAGATAAGTTCTACATTAGGAAACTGCAGTTTCGACTAACTTGTAGTCTTTCTCGATCCTTCTATTGTTAAGAGATAACTATCTTTTACTCTTAATAAGAGAAAGATTGAGAAAAGTTACGCCGAAACTGCAGTCTCTAATAGAGAACTTATCTTACGTGATCCATGTAAAAACAAGATTAATAAATAAATATTTTTACCAAAATATTTATATGATAATGACATGTTTTGGCTACATTTGGTAGCTTCTTTCAAGTTTTAAATACTTTGTTTTATTTTTGATTTGAAAATTGACTCAATATTGGGTAACCGACGTAGTCCAATAAATATTTTGGATTAAATTATATTTTTTATTATTTTAATTCGAGTTGATATTTTCCTTCATTATGGAAGAAACGACTTCACGTCGCCAGGATAATTATCGGGTCGCGTAGAGACGGATTGAGGAGCAAATAAATAACACACAGACTTTTTCAAAAGCACATATATTTTTACGATGACTTGACAAACTTCCGGCCCGGGCGGAATAACATGATTTCAGTCGCCGGGCCGGTCACAATTCGACACTCATCGTGGTCGGGGGCACAACTAAGAGCTTGTAGTGGGCAAAAGCCCAGCGCCGCAAGTGGCGATCTACTATACAATTAATGGCGCACCAATAAAAGACAGTCATGTACAACTAACGTCACACCCGTGACCAGCATTGTCAAAATACCAATATGTTGGCACATGCATGTCTGACTAGCGAACAAAAATAAGAGACGAAAGATTGTTCATCGAGGTCTTCGGCACCAGTCTGCAAGAGCTATATCATGCTGATGTCAGAGTATATGCCAAACATGATGCTTTTCTTTAAAGTGTATTATTTTTATACGTTTACATATGCAGGATAATACAGAATGTTTTTGCTAAAAAAAATCTTTGAATTAGGTGTGTTTTTGTCATTTTACAGACTAAAAATGTGCAATAGAAGATACCCCAAAAAAAACTAATTAAAGTTAATTTATTAAATATCATTATGATTACATATTATTGTATGTACAATAGCTTTGTGATTAATCAGATGCTTAATGCTTTGCACTAAGCAAAACGAAATTGACTAAAAATACAACTAGATTTTGATCAAATGACAACAAGGTTTACTTTCGTTTGAAACAATATGTCGCGTAATAGATTAATTCAAATGTGTATACTCGTATGGATACTGGTTTGATTTTCTTTACCCGCCACATTACTTGAGTCGACACACTTTGGCGACAGGAAAATTGTGTTTGTATTCCTGCTTGCGTTGTTCATATTATTACTACCCTTCAGTGAACTAGGGGCCTTGAACAAAATTTCATTAATTTACCTAAACATTGTTTCAATTATAGAACTTTATAGAAAATGTGAATTATTCAACCGTTAAAAGGTACATTTATATTTGCTTTTTACGTATATATATAAAAAATATTATATTATTTTTAATTTAATAAGAAAAATGACAAATAACACAGCCAAAATATTTTTAACTAATTTACAATTGTTCAAAACGTTATTTGAACATAATTATTTTGTATTAAACATGTCTTTAAAGTGATAACTGTCAAATTATAATCAAATTTTCTATCTTAGCTCGAATTTGTCGATTCATACAGTCAAGTACGACACAGGGCACCGACAATCACAATATTCTGCAACTCTATGTAAATTGAAGGGATCAAGGTCCAAAAACGACAGGTATCGAGGAATTTGCGGTGTATGAAAATCAAATTATTACTATTAATTTTATAAAACACAGAATCCTTACTCGTGTTGTACTCTAAGATATAAAAACGGATATGTTATCAAATAAATCGGTACCGGAACCTTGGTATTCCAACGTCACCATTTAGCTGACGCTGTCATTTCGGAACCAGTAAAACACCGAGTGGCACACAATTTTTTTAACAACTTATCATGCTGTGTATCTGTGACATCTTGGTGTTTTCAATACCATTAAGATTATCAACTGAAAATACTTTGGTGAAACTGCATAATTATAATTTAAAATTATTTTTAATTAAAAATTTAACAAATTAAAAATATTTAGTTTTGATTCACGTTTATTTGAAACAATTACATGTTTCGGCCTCCCTATTGAACATCTTCAATAATGCTGTAATGGCTTAATATATGAAGATACACATACCCCTTGATTTTATTATGTCTTTTTTCAATGGCTTAACCCGCACACATATACAATCTATAAATATGTGTGTACAAACATAAGAACTAATACTTATACATACCTATATAAGCCACTGCCAGTTTATATCTAACAATTATTGAAGATGATCTCCAGGGAGGCTGAAACATGTTATCGTTTAAAATAAATGCGAATCAAAACTAAATATTTTTAATTTGTTAATTTTTAAATAAAAATTATAAGTGGTTGAAGTCAGTTGATAACCTTAATGTTATTGAAAATACCAAGATGTAAAGATACACAGTATGATAGGTTGTTCAGAAAGCTGTGTGCCAGTCGGTATTTTACTATCGACCACTATAAGAATTCTTAAATCATCGACACAAAGAACGTAACTTTTTTGAGTTCAATTATAATGAAAGGCTGTATAATTATTAAACTTAAACTAACGCCTAAGTGGAAACTTTAAAGTATATTCCTGAAATTTATATTTTATCGAAATAATCAAATTATAAATTCACATAATATAAACTTAGTAATTTCAAGACTGGATCCTAATAAATATTGAAATAAGCCTATTAACAGATTAACCATTATAATTGTATTGAAAGTGTTATTTAATATTATCAAGAGCTAACCATAAGAGAAAATAATATTCAAAAATTATGCGTGACTATTTATATATTAATGAATAAATTAGTTCTTAATTCAAAGTGTGAGAAAATTCAAAAGTTTTAATGGCTTTTTAAATTAAGTTTATCGAGATCTCACAAGTAATCATAAAAACAAATAGAAGCTTATAATATATTCACAATAAAGTTTTATTAGAAATCAAAATTAAATTCACAGTTACAAATGATATTTAAAATAGTTTTTTTTTTTGGTAATTTTTTTTGGGTAATTTTTTTTTTTTGTAAACACATACAGGAGATTACCGAGAGATGGTAAAAGTAATTCTGAAGTCTCGTCTGTGGAATTAAATGACACTTACCACGGTGCATATGGCTAAGCGCTGCATGTGGAGTGTTGATCCGCCAACTTCATAGACTACAACCCGAGATTCTCGCATCATCCTTATTATTACAGTAATTTACTTTGAATGGGTCATCTTCACAGGACGACTTTCATCTACCACCAATTTTTAATGAATAGGCTATCACTGTCATTTTACGGATGAGGGATCAAACTCACACCAACCGGGGTTATTTTAGAGCTCGGGAATCGATTAAAATATTTTTTTGTAATCTCCGTCGGGGATCGAACCCTCGACCTTTACCTTGCAAAGTAAGCGCTTTGACCATTTAGCTATACCTATTTTTTACTAATATTAAATTTTAGTAAAAAATTATAAGACGCTAATTATTTTTTTGAAATAAAATATAGCACCTTGTAAATCATGCGAAACCGCGGCCAGGTGGCGAGATGCGATAAAAAAATAGTGAAAAGCAAGTGCAAAAGCCACGAGTGTTCTCGTGAAAAATGTATCTCATGCAATGCGGAGTTAAAAAAGCTCTGAATTTCAGGAGTGGAACACCCTTCAGGTGACTTGGCGTAGTCAAGAATTTATATCAGTTTTCACGGTCAGTTTACAAAAACTTTGCTTTCAAGGATAATCAAAATACAAAATGCACTCAGTAATTTTGTATTTTTTTTAATTCTATGTTTTCATTATTCACTTTGAGATCCATTATAAATTACAAATATTTATTTATTTACCTTGTTTTCACATGAATCACTTCAATCACTCATTCAGATTATTTTTAGTGTCACGTATACTTTACACAAATTCAGACAATCATAGTACAAGTCATCTAGATACAGCAATTTATTCTTATTTCTCTAGCAAACTTAAATGGTTTCTTTTTCTTTTCAAATGAATGATTTTTCGACTATTATATAATACTTCTACTCTAATCTACTACTCATAATTATTAAAAAAATAGACCACAAATTTTTTAAATAAGACATTTAATATTTTTATAAAATTATTAAATAAGACATAAATGTTGATATCAGCTTGATATAGCTCCTTAAGGCCGATGCCGTAAAGCCTCAACAAGCGATCTTTTGTCTATTATTTTGGTTCGCTTGCGTGACATCTACATCGAATGTTAAGCGGTGTTTGCATACGCCAAAATAATTGTTATGACAGTTGGCCTATTGCCGGTTGGTAGGTATGTCATATTGGCAGTTGGTACCGTGGAGATGTGAGATCGCGCCGTGGGCTGGCAGTTGAAGTTTGACTCGCGCCCGTCACAGTGCGCGTCTTGTGCGTTCGCTGTGGCGGGCGACGTTTGTGACAATAAACATGTATCGTGAAACAGAAACAAGTTGTTTATAATGTGAACCTGATCCTGCATCCTTCATCCAGTAAATCGATGTCCTTAAATGGAAGAGGAGGATATCAATGTAATTTATGATACTAAAGTTTTTATTTATAATAAGCTTTGTTCTGGAACCGAGGTAGCGGTCCCAAAATTACAGCATCATCTAAATGGTAATGCCGGAATACCAAGGTTCCGGCATTGAGGATAAGTCTAAAGGCCGGAGTTGAATTGGTGCTAATTTATTCAATATCAAACCCCTTCTTATACCCTAATTTACACCATGAGTAAGCAGTTATAAAAGTAATATTAATACATTGAATATAGAACACTGAAAACTCTTTGACACTTGTCATTTTGGACCTTGATTCCCACAATTTGCATAGGGTGGCAAAATGCTCTGTGTCGTACCTGACTGAATGAATCTAAGATAAAGAGTTGATATTAACAATTATTTTAAACACTTTAGGATGTTTAATACAACACAGTTATGTCCAAACAACGTTTTTAACAAGCTTATTATATATTATTCAATATATGTTAACTTGTTAATGTAAATTAAGTTGGTAAATATACATTTTCGCCACACAGTTCTGTCAAATACCTTGGATTCCAGGCTAAGCCTAGTAGGCCTTGATTCTCTACAAGTCTCTATGACGCTCAATAGGTTAACTTGGAAATGAGGCAGATGTTTATAACTCTGCGTTTTACAGATGTGAGAATAAAATATTCCTGGAAAGCATTCTAAAACCATACTTTGCAAATAAATATGAAGGTGTAGAAGTAGCTAGTCTTAATAAAAAGGAACTGCAAGTTGTACATTGATTTATGAGTACAACACAGCAAACATCACACTAAATCAAAACTGAAAAAAAAAATGTCTTGAAGTATTTTTCTGCACGAGTTGACTTGTTAGGTCCAACTGAATGATATCTCGGTAAGTTTGCACCTTGTTACACACCTGGTCTGTCTCGAGGGATTCTCATGACGCACTCAGCGCTGTAATCCTTCAGTTTGTTTCAGGAGTCTTCAGCGAGCAGACAGAGATACGTGTTAGAGGGTCGCTCACCTGAAGACAGTGTTTATTTCTACAGTTCTTTATTTGGTTTGCTTTTAGGAATCTCTTACATTTATTTGTATTTTTTTAGCACTTTTGTACATTTATTTAATTGCTTACGCAATATTACTAAAACTGCACAAATTTAAGTTCTATGTAAAACTTAAAATTAAGAATAAATGTTTCACATAAGGAAATATTTATAAATGATCAATTTTACTATAAAATGTAGCCAAGAACGTACAATGAACGTATATATTCGTAGGATAAAAAGTCTTTGACGATAAAATTGTATTAACCTTTTTTTTTATATGCAAGATATAATATAATCAATAAATACTTTTTTTTATGTAAACGCATGCAGGAGAGCACAACCGGTCAAGACCAGTGCACTCTATGACGCTCAGCCAGGGAGGCTGGACGCTGCATGCGGGAAACGTGTGTTGTGTTCGTGTTTGTGTGTGGGTTGGGGAGATAGCAAGTGTATATTTATCTGTTTCTTGAAGAGATCCAGATTGTAGGAAGGAGGAAACACAGACGCTGGAAGAGCATTCCATAGCTTACCGGTGGCATTAAGGAAGGAACTTTGGAAGCTGCTAGTTCTTGGTCGACATATATTAATCGTGTATGGATGTTCGGCAAGTGTAAGACGAGTTTGTCGGCTGTGAGTGGGTGCAGGAGGAATTAGTTCTTTAAGTTCCGAAGAGCAGCGACCGTGGTAATAACGGTAGAAAAGACTAAGAGAACCAACCTTACGTCTGTGTTCCATTGATTGTAGATTAGACGTAAGGGTGTCATTGTTTATCAAACGAATTGCTCTTCTTTGAACTGAGTCAATTAAGTTTAGAAGGTATTTTGGGGCTCCAATCCAAAGGTGACTGCCGTATTCAAGGATAGGTCGGATTTGTCCTTTATATAGAAGAAGAAGTTGTTTATCGTTGAAATACCGACGTGATCTATATAATACACCTAGTTTTTTGGAAGCGAGACCGGCTCTACACTTAATTGACTCGTAATATTTGACATTATTCGATATTGATAATCCAAGCATGTTGATGGAGCTTGCTTTTGGAAGAGAACAACCGTTGAAAGATACAGGATCCAAAGCAGTCTTCTTGGTGGAGAAAATACATGATTGGGTTTTTGAAATGTTGAAACTGACGAGGTTGAGGTCGCCCCATCGTGAAACCCTTTCAAGAGACATGTTCATCTTCTCCACCAGAGATTCCCCAGCAGCAGATAGTTCCGAATGTTTCGGAGGTTTATGGAAGATTATACTCTCATGGACAGTGCTGTCGTCGGCATAACAGTGAATGTTTGCGCATTGAAGCAAATCATTCACATGCAGAAGGAAAAGAGTAACCAGTAATTGAGCGTGTATTATCCCCATATATAAGTTTACTAATCATAGCATTTCATTTTAAATATTATGTAAGATAATAAGCTTTGAAAACATATGCTTGCATTTAATATTAGATGTTTGGTGATTTTACTTAAATTTTGAAAGAAGGTGTCAGGGAGCGGCCAAGGTAGGCTCACATACAACATTTGAAACTAAAACGTTAATGGACTTGGCTAAAGCATTTACGTTGAATTCCGCAGAACAGCGCAGAATACATTTTTTTACTACAGATTTTCAGAACTTCGCTGTAACATAAGGTTTTCGTTAACTTTTATAGCGTACAAGCAGACCATCAGTAAGCAGATGTGAAATTTTATGAATTATGTTGAAAATCGGTTTGTATGTCCCCGATAAATATCTGAAAATAAGGAGGCACTGATTGTTCGCTCTCCCAAGCAGTAACACTTACCTGCCAGAGAACATGCCTCTTGGGAAAGGGATCAGACTGTTCAACCAAATTGCCTCGGAGGTTGATATATTTCACGTATGGGAGGCCCAATTCAGGCAATAACACCACGAGTTTCTTTTGAGGAATGATTTGTTGGCGTCGTCTGTTTGATGAGCATTGGGACCTTCTGTTGCTTGTCTTTATTGCTTTGTTCTTTGTACTTAATCATAAGTACCTATATTTGTATATATTGTACGTTTCATTGAAAAAATTATAAGGCTAATGATAGCTGCTGACAAATAACTATGGTGGCTTCTTGTGATAACCAAATGTTCCAGTTAAAGAACAAGTAATCATTATATATTCTTATTGAGTATAAATTATCAAATAATTTCAGAAAATGCATTTTTCGAAAAAAATATGATAGTTGTACAATGCTGACACGCGCTACGTCAGAAATAAACACGAGTATCGATTCTCAATAAGCTAATCGATCATACATGGCGACCTTTTTTTCTACCCTTCATAAAGCAAGTGTCCACTATTTCAGACGAGGTCCTGAAAAATTGCCTCGGGTGCGCGCCACGCCCTTCTGAAAAAGTTCCTTCAGGAAAAGCGAAAATGGCTCCACTCGTAGTAGCGGGGCTACATTTGTCAATATTGGTCGAACCCATTGGGATAAAAGATGAACTCAATAAAAAGAACAAACTCGCATTTTTCGCCGGCAAGATATTGGACTCATTTATTTTATAGTCCGCATATGATTTTTTACGATCAGCTTGTCCACTTTAAACGATAATGAATCTTTAACAAATTTGGCATTATTTTGTTTAAGTATTTTTAAAGTTTACGCTATTAATCTTTTGCGTACATTATTTCACCATTTCCATGCCTGCTCCATTAACTGGAGCATATGCACATCATGAGCTGACGTCATAAATCTCTGTATGCTAACTTGGTACTCTCTTCATATAATGTCTGTTCTGCCTCCCAAAGCTCAGCCGAGTCAATTAAAAGATTAGCGGTTCAAAGAAATGGCGAATGTAGTTGTTATCCTCCCCTCTAAGTTCGATATCGAATTACTGCGTGACAGGATGCATGAGCAGATTGACAATACAAATAAATTGTTTTCGTTTCACTATTCGCGTTTATTTCTCAAACACTTGCTTTATCGTCCACCCATTATAGCGAACGCCATTAGGCGTCCGCCATAACGGTCGCGAGCGAGCTCTACACTGACGGCGCGCTCTGACATCTAGCGCTGCCAACAGTCGCGGCAGAAAATGCGAATTAAAGATGACAGTGGCACCAACATGAAATGGGCCAACTGTCGTTACAAATAAAATTGCGTATGCAAACACGGTTTATTATTATAAAACTAAAACTAACATTATTAGATATGTATGTCAGGCGAGCAAACATAAATAAGATACAAAATATCGTTTTTCGAGGCCTTACGGCATCAGCCAAAAGGATCTGTATCAATCTGATATCATAGTTAACCTACTAGCCTACCTGCGGCATCCGTAGTATATGTCTTAGTGAGGTCCACCGTAGAACATGCTTTAAGGATGCCGTATGAGAGCGTCAACTAAAATTTGCTTTGTCTTTAATTCTCTGCGTTTACGCCTCCGTTAAAGATTATACATAAAATTTACTCAGCTGAGCTGCACAAGGCAGAACTGATGTGAGAAGAAGTGAAAACCATAGCTACTTACAGAGCTTTGTGGCGGTGGGTCGTGATGTCCTTATTCTCTTGTATTAGGAGCAGACATAGTAATAAGTCAATGAGTCGGTGGATAAAACAACTGGTTAAATCTATGAACTTAAACAGTTGTTCCACCGGAAAAAATATATTTTATAAAAATAATGTTAAACTACAATGAAAACATAGCCTTATTTGGAGCGCTTATTTAAAAATTAAAATTAAAAATAAAACGCCGTTTTAATTTATACCGATAAACTATCTGTCCATCAATATAATTTAACTCATATCCATTCCATATCTGAAGTATATGATAACCACAAATTGCCGCCACTTAGTTCTTACAATTGCTGTTTTTCGTTACTTATTCTAGCATATATTTGCACCTGAAGGTCCACCTTATAATATATATTGCTTCCGACAACCTCTTGAGCAGAAATCCGAATACTTGAAGAGTTAACTAGCTACGAGTATATTAACTAAGGCATATTTTTGGGTGATTTGAAATCCGATGATTAGTCCGACGCTTCTAAGGCCTGGACTTATTTGTCTAAAGGGAAGGCTCAACCCGAATCAATATAAGATATATGTATTTTTGATTTGTACCGGTGACGTCTCGCATGACAGTATCACTTTGAGCGTTCAGCTAGGTTTCCCTTGGTGAGTACTGAGGCCTTGATCTTCATAAGGATATTGACCTGAAGTAAAGTACCTCTGAAGGCAATTTACCCGGCTAATGAAAGCCTTGCCACGCACTTCAGAAAGAAAATGAACGATTCAGGGTGGCTGAAAAAACTTTGCTGAAAATACGCGCGGGCCGACATATCAATC
The DNA here is from genome assembly GCA_022606575.1 of Glossosoma conforme. Taxonomy (NCBI): domain Eukaryota; kingdom Metazoa; phylum Arthropoda; class Insecta; order Trichoptera; family Glossosomatidae; genus Glossosoma; species Glossosoma conforme. The sequence goes on from JAGTXR010000027.1 coordinate 1,228,348, forward strand.
GAAGGAGTTTCAGGAAAAATCTAATAACGCTCGGACCAGACCTCGTACCAGCGGCATACGTAATCGTATAACACAAACTCCTGAAAAACTTTCTAGAAGCCAAGTTTTCTTTTATTCAGGCTCGCTTTATTATTAAACCATTTCTTTTAAATTGTGAATAAGAGTATGGTAAAGAATTCCACAATTAATATACATAATGCATGGCTTAAATAATTTCTTTAGTTTTCACGGCCAGATATGATATTGTGGCTCTTGGGTCTAGCCGTGTGTGGCAAATTACTAATTTCCGATACTTCGACCTCCATTGTAGGGGTCTTATTCACTTAGTCATCAAACCTGAAGAAGACCCCTGTAGAAGCCACAATATGCATAGCTTATCTATCATAAATATGAACATGAAAACCAATGTGTTTTTCCCATAATAGCTTATAGTGCAGAGACACTAAAACAATAAAAATACAACACAAGACTGGTTACAGGCTGATTGATGATGATGATGAATTTTACAATACTATTTTAACTTCCGTAATAATAGTATTATAACTTGTCAAGTGGCAAAGTCCAACGTTAAAAGCGTTTGCTTGTAATTCAGACGTTGTCGGTTTAAATTCCGACCAAACTTTAGTTTCTATAATTTATTTAATCCAATCTAAGCTCTTTACATTGAATATATTTATAAGCGTCGGGTTGATCATCCAATCTTCATAAGAACGCTGATTATTTAATACCAAAATCAATATCCTCATACTACAGCTGCAGTCTTTGTCGTTCACGGGCTCTTATCCATTGAGGCACCCGACAACCATCTTTATTCCATCATTGATAATTTGTGGTGTCCATATGCTCCAAATGTGGAGCTGATATAGTGAAAATAGTTTTAAAAGTTTCATCGAGAAATGTTGTTTTAAAGAAAAGGACGTGAAATTATGTTGTTCTTTTTAACGATGGCGATTGCTGTGGAGGCGACGTCCCCGGAAAGTGGATTGTTCTGTCTGGACTAAAACATCTCTCGTGTGCTCTCTTTCAGTTTCACGACTTCAAAATTTATCGTTCAGTCTCTTAAGAAAGACTTCTGAAGAAGAATCAACATTGTACGACGTTACGTGATTAAAGCAGATTACAATTGAGTTTTTTTAATTCCTCATTAGCCAGGATGCGATCTGTCAATGTTCAAGTTTGCGGGCGAGCGTCTTCCCAATTGCGCTATGGCCGCCTCGTATCAACGCGAGAATAAATCGCGGTTTTATTGTTCCCAATTATTATTTTATTACTGATACTATTATGACTCGAAGACTGCTGTAGTATCCGATGCATACTTTATGGTATGTTAATATGTGTTCTTAAGGGGATCGGATAATTACCCGAAAGCTTCCGAATCCAAGACTTTTATTTTTAAGAATAGTTCTTTTTTAAGCATATGTCTATCACAAATAACTGCAATAAAGCTTCATCATTCGTCAAAGTCCTCGCCTCATTCATGTAGCACTGCCTCCCGAGCTACACCAATTACACCATGTGTCAACATCATCTTCTCTACGGGAGAAACGACTTGACGTCACCGGGATAATTATCGGATCGCGTGGTGAAAGTATGAGGAGCAGATTAAAAACACAGACTTTTTCCGAAGTACATTGACATATATTTTCGATAAAGATTTCCCCGATCGATCGTAACATCGGGACTTAAGTCGCCCGGCACCGCAAGTGGCGATCTACAGTCCTCTTATTCGTTATTTAAGTCCTTCTAACGGCATTACAAAATGACCTCACATACATGTACAGCAAACGAACAGAAATAAGAGAAAAAATATTGTATATCGAGGTTTTCGGTACCAGTCAGCAAGGGCTATATAATGCTGATATCAACGTATATAATATTAAAAACTACAACTGCCGATTGTTTAATTTCCTAGACTCTTGTCACCGTGGAAAGACATCGGGAATCATTAACAGTACAATATGTGTTACGTTAAGCGTACAAGATCCGCGGTAACAGAAATATCAATTTATCTTACTTTCTACAACTAAATGTTATACTAAACCTATTCTTTGATTTTTTTAAATCCTGTTAAATATACAGTCTACGGGCTAAATTTTTTTTATATTACTTGTACAGCTCCAGGACTGATGTATATTAGACAAGTTTCATACAAACAGTACGTAGCGGCGGTAGCATCTGGTCCGGGGCGAGCGTTCGTCAGGCGTCCCTGCCCTGCGATGCCTGACCAAAGCGTCGCGCCCGCTGCGCCTGTTTTTTGTATGGCAAAGACCGAGCGGGCGGCCGGCCAGGCGTTCGAGGCCTCTCACGCCTGACAAAAAGCGCCGTTTTTTCGCGCGGTCCGCGAACATTTTTGGACATTGTGATGGGGGACGCGTCGCGCGCGCTCGAGGGCTTGTTGCGAATTAAGTGAGATTAAATGAAACCGCTCGTAATGATGTATTTAGAGCGCGCGTCGTTCGTGTTCTAAATATGTTGTAATATCATTACGAAATGCGTAAATCTCTTACTTTTTAAATGTTTATAATGGATTCGATTAGCCCATACTGTGCCTGTAGCGTTCGTTATCTTCTTTATGGCCAATGCTGCCGGATAATTTGAATTCAAAGCAGATGCTTACATAGAGTAGTGGGGGTGTGACGGTTCGACTTTTTAAGGAATGACGAAATGAGAGAGCAAACAAGATAATCTTCTATACACAGTCTGTCAAAACGTGAAAGTCTACCTGTTAGGGACCTGTATTAAGGATTTCGCAGGAGAACATAAACTACAGCAGACTTTACTTCAAGCCCGCGGGTATCGTCTTAGAAGACCGTCGAGAATTTTACATGCAATGTACTCAACAGAGCTACGAGAGGCCGAGCTGACATTAGATGAGGCGAAGAATATAGCGGCTAACAGAACTTTGTGGCGGCAGTTCGCTAATGACATAAACTCCATTTGGGGTGTACAAAGTAATAATGATGACTCTAACACATGGGTTAATCCACAGTGAAAAAAATATGATTTCTAGAAATACTGTTAAATTATTACTAATTAAAAAATATGCTAATTAAAAAAAGCTACAATTATACATACCCTGTAAATTTATTTCAATGAACTTAACTATATTTAAGACGCGAACGCTTGGAAACGAACTCTAATTTTTTTTACGTAAGCATATACAGGAGAATACCGACAGATGGTGATAGTAATTCTGAAGTCTAATCTGTGGAATTATATGACACTTACATCACCATCTGTCGATGTTCTTCTGTATGTGTTTACAAATAGATACAAGCGTACAAAGTAACAACATAAATTATATTTATAGCTAATCAAATCAATTGCAATCGGCTCCTTGAAAAGCTGCGAACATAGTATTCAACTTACATCTGATATGGCAATATTCTAATTAAAATTATTATTATCGTGGTACGAGTAATGTTCATTACATTCGGTGTAACGTGCAGGTGTTCGCGCAGTACAAAGGGTACTTTTTATCTTCTCATTAATACTTAGCTACTTGTTTAATTAAATGTCAGACACCGTACCTGAATTTAATTATACAGTCACCGCCGTCACGTTAGGAAGCGCTATCATCACCCCCGGCTAATTATTTTCTCGAATATGAATAATTAGTATATTTAATAAACTATCTCCGTACGTAAGGTAATAACTGTCACGACGCATAAAGGTGACTAAAAGGTCGTTAATATTGTGGTTATATTTTTCTTGGTCTTATATTATATGCGCCACCTGGAACGATGTCATGACCTATCGTTCACTGACAATTCTTTCAGCGACTCATCGGTAATAACGTGGCGCACGTGAAAACTGGATGCCTCGTTAAGCTAACCTAGTCTTACCTAACCTAACCTAAGGATTTTTCCAGAGATCCACATGTCTCGTTAACGAAATAACTTAGGTTAGGCTTACAAGATATCCAGTGCGCCAAATGTCCCGTACACCAGACGTCCAACGCGCCCAACGTCTTTACCGAAGAGTCGCTGAACGAATTGTCTGTGAATGAAATGTGGCGGAGACACCAAAAACATGTAGTCTTTATAACGTCATTACATTTAGGTTTAAATGTCATATTAGGAGTAGAAGTGTTTTGAGTTTCTGCCTTTTCTTGGGGGGACCTTACTGAACTACTGTTTAATAACTTGCTGTTATACTACATCACGGATGTCGTTGGGATAACGCGCACGGTTAACGACACGTAATGGACTTATATATTATTATTTTTCTTTCATTGAATGGTATACTCGCTCGCTTGGTTAAAACCCTCCCTGACCCGTCCTCTTTTTTGAGACTCAGATATTGACCCGTTACTGGACGCACGCAAAAAAATATTTAATTTTTATTATTTTATTTAGTTTCCAAATAGCCTTGCATATCATTATTTAATTCGAAATATATTATTAGTTTTTTTTTTTATAGGACTATCATTTAATTTTGGAATATATTATTGAATTTTTTCACATGCAATTTAATACAAAGCTGCATAATATTTGTTGAATTTTAAATCTTAAATAACAAATCATCCTTGTAAAATAAATTTATTGATTCTCCGTAGTAATTTGAAGCTGGTGCCCAATGAAATATTGATAAAAACGATTATTAAATGTTATACGATAAACTGTATACAATCTTCTTAGTAGTATCAATCCGGTGGATTGGTTTGCAGCAACAAAATCTTGCTTCTCGATCTCCACTCCTCTCGATCTTCTGCTGTCCTCTTCAGCTCAGCATAAGAGCTACAACTCATGTCCTTGAACACTTGCTGCAAATACTCCCATCTAGGGCGCCCTCTACAGTTTCGTCCCTCAACCATCTCTTCCGCAATGTCGTGAAGAAGACCGTCGTGGCACATGATGTGACCAATCCATCGGGTTCGCCTCTCTGAAATGGTTCTTACTAGGTGCCTATCCTCCTTGATTATGCCGAGAACCTCATTGTTCGTGACGTGGTCTCTCAAGGAAATTCTGAAAATTCTTCCATATGACCACATCTCAAAGGACTCTAGTCTTTTTTTATAATTTTCAGATACGCACCATGCCTTACAATATACAGTATACAATACTCGTATGATAATTCTCCGAACGATTAATGGGAAGATCACTTACAAATTGCAAAGTTAGTTTTTGGCAGATGTGAAACAAAGAAGCCTAGAAAACTTATCAATCAATTAATTTCAACGAATCAAATCGCTAATTACATTCCATTTAATAAATCACTATTTGACAGGCCCTCTTCTCAGTGCTAGGGCATTCAATCTTGGATGTTTCTTTAATTCTAGAAGTTCTTTATGAAACAGAGATTCAAAATTTTTCATTAAAGGTACTAATTTTAATTAGTTCATTTGAACAACGATAGTTGTTTATCTATGCGCTTTACTTAACTTCAAACTAGCCACGATTCTGTTGCTAGCCATTGATGTCCGTCATAGTATCCAATACTTAAGAGTTAATTCGATTAAGCAGTATAACACTGTTATTTTTTAATATTAAATAGATAAGAATTTCATACCTTGTTCCAACAAGGAATATACGATTTCGGAATATTGCAGTTTCGCAATCTATAGAAATTTCGCCAGTTTCAATGTGCATAAATGTATTGACGTGTAAATGAATATTTACATTTAATAGCCCCAAATTCTGGAAGGACGTTAAGAACTTTATGCATAAAATAAAGTAGACAAAACTATGGAAGGCAGTGCTGACATGGCTTTACCCTTTCGCATCGGTTGTTGGCATAATCCGTTATAAGATTTCCCGACCGTTGACATTGGTTGACGTGATATACCGTTTTTTTACTTTCTTAGAATAGTTTTTTATACATCATCTTATAGCTATAGGATACAAGAAGAAATGTTATATATGAAAATAGACCAGATAAGTACATTTATGCTTCAAATACTAGTTTTATAATTGACAGTATAATTTGTATTCAAACCGAGCCGTAATGAAAGAATTAAGGTGAAGGCCGTGGAGGCTGAGAGAGTTTTATAATGGTGAATAGTTTTAAAACATATACCGGCCCTGAAAATGAGAGACATTGCTCCAAAGGAAGGCCTCTCAACTGGCAAGAACCTTGACTGGTGGACCTGGAAATCCCTGAGGAGAGTAAGAACTGGAGTTGGTAGAACAAAAGACAACCTCAAACGGTGGGGAATTCTTCGACAGGTAGAGCCACTATTGTGCGACTGCGGAGACCTGCAGACCGCCTCACACCTGAGATCCTGCTCCATGTGCCCAATAAGCTGCACACCTCAAGACCTAATACTATGCAACAGACAAGCTATGGATGTTGCCAGATACTGAGCAGAAATAATTTGACGTCGCTGACGCAAAGAAGAACCATATGCTCCAGTTAGGTGAGTAAACAAGGAAATATGAATATTTATTTTTGTTATTTACATTTTTTCACCCGTTTTTTTTTTTCATTATTTGTTATTGTAATCGCAATCTCATAATTACGGTATGATACAATTAGTCTGAATGCCAGGGTTGCAGCCCCTGTGACTATTCCCCTATTTACGCGCTTCTCTCGCCGGATCGATTAGCGCTAAGCGAAATCCTTTAAGTGGAGAACAAAAATCGAATTACGGAAAATTAGCACCGATTTCCCGAGACCGGTGTCATTAGGCTGAAGGGAAAACAAAGCAAAAGCCAACGCACACCGAACAGTCGAAACTGAAATTGTTATTTCACTGAAGCGGCTTTGGAGAGCACCCTTCTACAGAGGCGTCGCTGAGAATCACAAATCCTGATAGAATATAAAAAAAAATCATCTTTCGGGTGAACTACAAAATGCCGTTTTATAGCGCTTTTTTATGACCGAATGGTCATTCCAAAAGCGCTTCTTTGCATCTCTGAGTATAAAAATGAGTCTTGAGTCCGATTCTAAAGGATGCCTCTGCTTTTAGCTCTCTTATATTTTCCGGTAGTGAGTTCTAGGCCTTTTTTCCACGTAGTTGAAAGCACGATATCCAAAAACCATGCTAAGACTACTTTCCGTCAGCTGCAGGGTGCTTCTGCTTGCACTGGCTGATCTGAGTATCTCTCCACGTACGCTTATTTCTGAAGGCTTGATCAGTTCTATCAAATAGCCCGGTGAAGTCCTGCTGAGTGCCTAATAAGCTAAGAGGCATAATTTGTACTGGATTCTAACCGGAGCTCTCTACCAATGCAGTTGGTGTAGTATCGGAGTAATGTGACAGAATTTGGGCGCATTGTACTCGAGTCGTGCCGCTGCGTCTTGTAACGACTGCAATCACTTTAATTGTTTGGCAGGCCTTATCCCAAAATACCTGTATACACGGAAATGGGAATATACACAGTTCCTGTAAGCCTTCAGGGTAATCGCAAACTTGGATAAATTGTTAAAAAGTGCCTCAACCCGGACATTAACACGTAGTTAGCAGCAATCGGTAGATCATCCGAGATTTAGTTTAATTGTATTATTGCCTTACTTTAGTGATCTATCGAGAGCCGTACTTACACTTAGCTTTTGTAGTTATCTGAGCAGTCACTGTATATTCCTCGTTCTAGGACTAATTTGCACCAAAAGGTCTCCATGTAAATATATACGGTTCTAAACAACCTACAATGCAAAGTCCAAATGCTTCAAAAGGAGATAGATGTTGTATCCTTTGTATATTTATGAGTGATTTGTAAATCTGAATTTCATAAGGAAATCAGATGATAAGCCTCACGCAAAATACAATAGCACATATTCTGAAAAATAACGCGACTCAAAAATTCTGATAGTAAACGCGATGTACAAATTTTGATAATTTACGCAGTGAAAAATTGAAAAAATCACGAGAAAATAAACAAAACCAAAATTCTTGAAATATATGAACAGCGCCAACTTTAAAAATAAACGATATTTACAATTGAAAATATTGTTCATTTACATTACACAATTATCGTGAAAATAAACATCATTCCCAAATCACGTAATTCTGGGAACAATTACATAACATAAAAAATACTTGAAGAATTCTCGGAATTTCCTGGAGAGACCACGTCACGAACAATGAGGTTCTCAGCATAATCAAGGAAGATAGGCACCAAGTATAAACCATCTCAGAGAGGCGAGCCCGATGAATCGATCACATCATGCGCCACGATGGTCTTCTTCACGACATTGTGGAAGGGATGGTTGAAGGTATAAACTACAGAGGGCGCCCTTTACGAGAAGATTTGCAGCAAGTGTTCGAGGACATGAGTTGTAGCTCTTATGCTTAACTAAATAGGATTGCAGTGGACCAAGAAGATGGTGGAGATCAAGATGCAAGATTTTGTAGCTGCAAACCAATCCACCGGATTGATACTACAAAGAAGTTAACAAATACTAGACTCAGTAAAAATTGATAATACAAATATCGGTGATTATTAAAAAAAAAACATTAAACACAAATCAGTTAATCATGTAGGAGTAATAAGATAATTTCTCAATTAACAATGACCAGATGCAATTAGTAGAAAAACCATTCAATGAAATTACGTGATATTTATATCATTAGATTCATTTCATTATTAAATAGATAAATATGTCTTACCTCGTTTAAACACTAAGAGCACTAAGCATTGCTTAATCACTGTTGGTTAAACAATGCTGAAAGACCGCAGTTTTGTTTTCAATTAAGGATTTTTCAGTTTTCAGTGATGATCAAATACTTTGACATAGGAAGCGTGAAACATAAAAGATATAATGATGATGAAATAACATGACAATATCTCATTTTTATTGTATTGTGAGGATTATATGGCTAACATTTAAATATAATTTATTCTGTTAAGTGCATAGTTTTTCAGGTACGCTATTGTTTTCAAATAAACTCTTTCGGGCCTTCAGTATGAGCGTATTTTCAGGAATGAAACTAGGTCGGTGTCTGTTTCCCGATGCTGAAAATGCCATGGTTTTTTATTGTTGGCTGATAACGACCATTTATAAAGCGTTCAGTTAATTACTCAGCCTCTTTACATTTACGAATAGTGTTAGATCGTTGAATTTATTAAATGTTTATATTTCTAAATGTTAAGGTCAATCCTCATTAAAGGTTTGGTTTTATCTTCAATAGTGCTATTGTCGTTATATGTTTATACTACTTAATAACTTGTCAAAAACTGTATATTTTATAAAAATGTAATTCAATATATATAGTCATAATTTAAAAAAATAAGTACCAGTACGATTTTTGTCCTTTCAACCCTTTCCAGTACTTATTTTAAGTATCTCATACTCATAGTTTGTTTTTAAATGTAATAACTCACTCAAGGACCGTCCTGGGCTGTAATAATATTTCTATCAACCCTTTGCGAGAGCTGAAAAAAATACTGAAACTACCCGTTGGCTGAAATCTTCGTTAAGTTTTATTACGCAAGGGGAGTTTTTTTTTTTCAGGAGGAAAAATGAAAAGCTCGGAAAACTGGCCCTCGGCACTTATGAGGAAAGTTTTTCAGAGCCACGGAATTTCGTTATTAAATATTTCTTTTTTAACCCCGAATACCATCCGTTTCTCTTTCTTAATGATCTCAGTTAATGGAAAATAGCTTTAAAAAATGTACATTATATCAATGCGGTTAAGTGTTTTCTTTTCATTTCATTTAGGCTATCTACATAACTTTGTTTTAAACAAAAATCTATTTTTATTTATAGAAAATGTAATATTGTTGTAGAATCCAAAGTACGAGTTTATACCCCATCCAGGTCTCCGAGAATCTGCCTTATTGGCTCTCTCTCCATCTTATTTTTTCCTCGCAGTATCAAACCATCGTGTCTCTAGTATTGTACATAACCATCTGCTTTTGCAACCAAGTATATGGCTGCATTGGCAGATATATAATTTTTTATAATACAGTTACTAAACAGGCTGCAATGTAACTTGTTTGGAAGCGTAAATGAACGACAACCTTTAGGCCTCAAGGCAACCTGGTAGTCGGGAACTTTTATTTTTACACCCGTGGTTGGTGTTACTAACCGAATGTGGACCTCCGGATAAACAGATGAACTGGGACAAAACAATACACAATCTGAACTAACAAAACTCTAAATAGGAAATTTGCATTGTCTATATGCTCCAAATATGGAGCGGATATGGTAAAAAAATAAATGGTGGTGTATTTACTTACATAAATTTGTCTAGTTATTTTAAATATATTTTATTTTTATGTAAACACATATAGAAGACTACCGACAGGTGGTGATAGTTATTCTGAAATCTCATCTGTGGAATTATATGACGTTTACCATGATGGATATGGCTAAGCGCTGCATGTGCAGTGTTGAACCGCCAACTTCATAGTCTACAGCCTGAGATTCACGCTTCATCTTTATTATTACAGGAATTTACTATGAATGGGTGGTCCTTCACGGGACCACTTTTGTCTACCACAATTTTTTAATTAATATGCTATGACTGTCATTTGTACGGGTGAAGGATCAAATTCACACCAACTGCAGGTATTTTAGAGCTCAGAAATCGATTAAGAATCGTTCTTTTTTTATATCTCCGTCGGGGATCGAACCCACGACCTTTGGCTTGCAAAGCAAACGCTTAGACTATTGAGCTGTACCCGCCGGCTAGGCATCAATATGTTTCAAAACTTTTGTCATGGAGTGCACGTACCTGATACAATGAATAAAGCATAGCGTCATAACGTGTCGACTTGCGACCGTAACAGGTAGCCACTACGTCAAAGGCGTAAAAATTTGAAACGGTGCCGTCCGTGATATCTTATTCAGGGTTCTATTATCATGCCAAAGGAAGAGTTTTGAGCGATTTTAATTATAAATGTCGCACTGGCTCGGGGTGAACTACACTCGGCGAGCCGAGCCACCTCTCGGCTATCATAGTATGAAATACTGAGAAACGACAACGCGAGCATCCATAGTTTTAACGTGCCAATTTTGTTCGATGTTGCTATATTTTCGGTGAATAAAACTATATTTCGTCTTTTTGGCACCAGACTTAAAGGACTTTATCGAGCTGGATCACAGTTCAGTATGTGTATGCGGAGTTTTAAAATTTATTTAATACCGAAACAAATACTTAAGAAAATATTGTAATTTTATAATATATTGACATCCCCCGTCTTTAAAAAGACAACGAGTCGCGGGAGTTCGTCACGTGGCCGCGTAGAAGAAGGATGAAGGCGCAGATTAACAAAACAAAGAACTTGTTTTTAAAACACAATTCACATTTTTTTACATAAAGACTTGATTTCCCCGTTTGACCGCAACATGTCGTTACTTCCATCTCGGCAAAAAACTAATTTAAGATGACAGTTGAAACAACATGAAATTGAGCAACTGTCATAACAAATAAAATGACGTATACAAACGCCGTGCAATTTTGTATACAATTAAAACTAAAATTATAAGATGTGCATGTCAGGCGAGTCAACAAAAATAAGAGATAAAAGATCTTTTTTCGAGGCTTTTCGGCATCAGCCTTAAAGAGCTTTATCAAGATGATATGAATATATATACAAATATTTTACCTGTATAGATTAAATATTTTATAAATATTTTTGTTATTTATTAGATGGCCACGTAATATTTCAAAATATAGTAATTTATTTGAATTTAAAAAAGCAAAATCTGAAACCATATAAAACACTATACTGTAGTTTTATCTTCTTTCATAATTCTTATACACAGACTGAAAATAATTGCTTTAATCCGCAACGTTTTGCCCATTTCGAGCAGCCACCGTGGGGAGAGCATGAATAATCCTGCGATGCGGCTGTGATCGCCCTCGTCCGGTGCAATACCTGTCGGGAGAAATGTGCAGGTAACGGCGTTATGCAAGGTGTAATCTAATCCGGCCGGCAAAACAAAACTTTGTTATGGCACGAAATGAGATTAGCGCAAAACCGACCGACAACAGGTTAGTTACTCTAAGCTCATTACAGTCATCATCATCATTATCATCTTTCCCTTGAACACCATTTTTCAGTATAAATATGCACATCTAATGTTTGTTTTAATTGTATTATGTTGCACGGCGTTTGCATGCGCCATCTTGTTTGTTATGACAGTTGGTCCATTTCATGTTGGCCACTGTCATATTTACTTCGCTTGTCTGCCGCGACGATTGACGGCGCCAGATGTCAGAGCGAGCAGTCAGTTGGACAACGCTCGGGACCGTTATATGGCGTGTGCCGAATGCGAAGTGTTTGACAAATAAACGTGTTTAGTGAAACAAAACAAGTTCTTTATATTTTGAACCTGATCCTGCATTCTTCAACCAGTAAATTGATGTCTAACTATGAGAGGAGGATATCATCAGTACATACAGTTAATTCTCGTATATAGTGATAATTTTAAGAGTAATACATTTTTTTTCTTCAATATCCTTGCCTATTAAAAAAGATTTTCTCTTGTATATTTTATGCAATTATGATTTTACCTTTGTCAGATAATCAGAGGAAAAAATAAACGATGGATGTGAGGATTCGAGCTATGAACCCTGTTGAGTATCATTACTTTAGAATATGTTTCCATATTGTTGTAATTTATAGAAGGACTGACGGCTTATATCAATATTCACAGCTGACACACATACAAATTCATAGCAAAAATTAATTCATATGATATTTCTCTTTATCAACAAATCGGAGAAAAATAAACGGTGGACGTGAGGATTCGAGCCACATACCTTATTCACCGTATTCATTTTTTTGCTTAAGGTCCATAGTGACTGATATAACTTCATGGCGACAGTCTAGACAAAACATTGTTACAGACAATTTTGAAGACCATTTGCACCAACTGTAAATCTTTTATGAAACTAAGCTGATAATGATAAATAATTACATTAAAAGTTTGGAAAGATTTAAGAAATTGAGAAAGTAATTTGTATAATTATAAGAGTTTTTCAAAAAAAATATCACCCATATTTGTAACGAATCTGGAAATCATAAAGTCACCGAAAATTGTCGCCACTTATTTTTCATTATCCATGCCTTATCCACCAATGAGGATAGGGGCGAGCACTTACTCCGATTTAGGTCGATTTTCACCTCTGAGTTTTTGCTGCTTTTATCGTTATTTTTTTGAAAGCATGTAGCATATGTAGTATAAAAAATTAACGTCTTTACCTTTAAATATTCAAAAAGTATAAGGTTTAAGTTCCTCTTGCCTAGTTTATATCCTTTTAAATATATTTTTCTTCCATTCCTTATTACGTTTTCTGCTACTCGTATGCTTCTTCATGTTTATCTGATTTGCATTACTTACTGTTAGTTGACTTTATATTTTAAGACTTTGAAAGAAGATATTTACACCGCATCTTTTATAACGCGATGCATTAGTTCCAGAATGTGGTGGGTAAAACAACTTAACTTTAATATGATGCAATGAATCAGTTCCAACAATCAAAATATCGCTTTCAAAATCTCACCAACGAATCCACCTATGAGCATTGGATTTGAAGAGGCAGCAGCTCTAGTATCCGAGGCATATTTTAGATTTTTTGTCGAACGGATTTTTGAGAAGATTGAACGATAAATCCGATGTTGTGGCTTTTGGGTTGAGCCGTGTGTGGTGAACTTTTTTAACCAATATTTCGACCGCCAACGCATTATTAATCCTGAAGAAGACCCCTGCAATGGCGGTCGAAATATTGGTTGAAAAAAGTTGACCACACATGGCTCAACCCAAAAGCCAAAACATCAAATCTGGCCGTGAAAACCTAAGAAGTTAGATAAATCCAATGTTTCCGAGGCATCTACCCAACTTACGACACGTGGAAAACAACTGTCGATAACCTATCCAAGTTTAATCCGTGTCCTGTGTTGCTCAACTTAAATGATCCAAAGAGAATAACATTCTTTTTCTTCTTCGTGTCAGCGACGTCAAATTATTTTTGCTCAGTATCTAACAACATCGATAGCCCGTGTGTTGCCCAGCATTAGGTCTTGATATGTGCAGCTTGTTGGGTATATGGAGCAGGATCTTAAGTGTGAGGTGGTCTGCAGGTCTCCACAGTCGCACAATAGTGACTTTCCCTGCCGAAGCATCTCCCACCGCTCGAGGTTGTCTTTTGTTCTACCAAGTCCGGTTGTTAATCTGTTCAGGGATTTCCAGGTCCGCCAATCAAGGTTCTTGCCAGTTGGGAGGCCTTCTTTTGGAGTAATGAAATCCTCTGATGCGACTTATTGCCAAAGCTGGAGTCTCTCATTTTCAGGGCCGGATGTGAGATGTGAGAGGTTGTGTGGATCTCAGAGAGCTGCTTCTCGACTTCAGTCTGGGTGCTGGGGGTATCTGATTATACAAGCAGTGGGACGGTTGGTTGATTGCCTTTGCGTCTTATGTTTGGCGGTGCGATACCAGCCAAGGGGTATACTTTTTAAATGGGTGTTGGTGTTAGGCAGCCTGTGACGACTATGCATGCATCATTCAGGGCAGTATGCACTTGATAACAATGGGCTGATCGACCCCATACTGGTGCCGCATATTCTCCGGCTGAGAAACAAAGTGCTAAAGCTGAGGTACGAAGAGAGTAACATTTTTAATAAGCTATTGTCATTGGTATGAATTGGGTCAAAAAATTCATTTTAATTCACAAATTAAAAGCGTTTCAACAGTTTTTAACATTAAAAATACACCGAAACAGTTATTTTTTAATTTGAGTTTTTTTAACAGTCATCTTTTATGTGAGCTCTTTCACGTAAAAAAAATCTGTTTATCCAAGCGTAAACAAATTTCAACCGAATGGACACCTGTAAAGGTGATATTATGACGCTTTTCATAATGTCGTTAAATATAACGGTCCGGATTTTTGTTCAAAAACATTTAAAACCGTTCATTTTATTACTCATAATATTTAACTATTATTATAAAGTTATTTGCTTTTAATTTTTAAACATCTATTCTCCATGAAAAAAAAAACGTTTTTACCGAATTTAAAAAATATTTTCGAATTGGATTTCCATTAAGTAATTGATATAAATTCGTTTCAAATATGCCTTACTCATAAATTTCCGAAAACTATCTGCCATATCATTTCTAAAAGGTATATATTATTGGTAAAGCGTTTTTTACAGTCTATAAATACCATCAGTTGGTTTGAATTTGATCCTTTTTTCGTAAAACTCTTTCTTCCGTAGAACACCACCCGTTCATTGTGATTCCTGTAATAAATGGATGATGCGTGAATATCGGGCTGTTGTCTAATAAGGATTCGATAGGACGAAATCGACCAATGTTGAACAGATCATCCAATTTTCTTTAAAAATCGGAATCAAAAATCACCCAAAAATATGCATCAAATATTACAACTACCCACTTCAACCACCTGGGCATTTTTTCTGATGGTTGTCGGGAACCAAATATGTTTTCAAGTTAATTTTCAGGTGCGAATGTATCCTAGAACGAGGAATGCAGTGACATCTAGCAGAATTGACTAGCAGCAATTTGTGGTGACCATACGGATGCGCGAATAAGGCAGTCGATACTCTGCTGTATCTCATAGTACAATTTGTATTCAATTTGTACTATAAACAAAAAAAAATATCTCTATCAAAAATGAGTAAGTAAAATAAAATAAAATAATGATATGACATTCCCCGTCTTTAAAAAAGGCAACAAGTCGCGGGTTCGTCACGTGGCCCCATGGAGGAAAAGGATGCAGGAGCAGATCACAAAGCAAAGAACTTGTTTTTAAAGCTCAATTCGTTTTATTAAATTATTTTTATTAAAGATTTGATTTTCCCGGCCGACCTTTACATGAAGTTTTCGCCGGCCAGTCGAACGGGACTGCCGCGCGACACGAGTCGCTCGCAGACCGCACTGTGACATGTGGCGCTACAAAGATCATCTCGGCAAATTCACAAATTAAAGATGACAGTTGAACCAACAAGAAATGGAGTAACTGTCATAACAAATAAAATAGCGTATGCAAACGCCATGTAATTTTATATAAATTTAATACTAACATTGTTGGATGTGCATGTCAGACGAGCGAACAAAAATAAGAGACATAATATCGTTTTTAGAGGATTTTCGGCATCAGCCTAAAAGAGCTATATCAAGCTTTTATTAGTTAATATGAAAACAATGCTAAAAGAATATTTGACAGGCTTTTTGTATATGGTGATTAGTAATTAAATATACACATACAATAATACATCAAATTTTTATACACATCAATTCATTCAGAAAAAATATCGGCAGACGCGGGATTCAAACCATGAGCCTTGCAACTTTGCTCTATTATTTTACACCGCGCAGTCCACACGACTATTTCCCGCCTGAGTAGATTCGCGAAAGTTGATGTATTTATACCATTGTTACCATTGTATAACGATAGATGTCTCTAAAGTATATATTCAGAGTATGTATATTATTATTTTTATTATTCAATCAGTCAACATTTATTCACATTGTTAGTTTGTATATAATGTACATTATTAATGTATTCAATTATTTGTTATATATATGCATAGTTTTACACACACTGAAATGCTCCAATTAATTTAAATTCCATACACAATTGCCCATAGTTAAGCCGAACTGTTAACAGTGGTGTAGTACAGGATGTTTAATAATTCATAATGGCGGCGCATAAAGTTGTTACGACCGGTCTGAAAATCTCCAGGGAAAATATTCGCCGCCTACGTAATTACGCGCGGAGCTCTTGAAAAAGCCTGAAATTATCGTGCACCACCCTGTAGTCGTAGACCTGCTATTGCGAAAGCCAGATTTAATTTCATTTCATAAAAAAATGTAATTGTACACGTTTTTTGTTAATATTTTTATGCTAATTTATAAATGAAAAAAAAAATTATACACCTTTAAACTTTTAAACCACAGCATACACTGTTCAAACCAATATTTTGATGTCCGAACTGCTGTACGGAATAAGTTGCATTTATACCATTGCTTATCATTTAACGATAGATGTCTTTCAGAGTGTCTATATATAATATAAAATATTAATATGCAGCGTTAAACATATACACCATGGTAAGCGTCATAGAATTACACAGATGAGACTTCAGAATTACTATCACCATCTGTCGGTATTCTCCTGTATGTGTTTACATGAAAAAAAAACTGTCGAAGAGACGACGGTCGATGGGGAAGAAAAGTATTGGAATGTCGCCCATGAGCTGGCAAACGAAGAATTGGCCGATCCGAGACTCGAGCGAAAATTCCGCAATGTCTTAAGTAAGGCGTTAAACCAATGCATCCGTCCTGTATTAATATATGGCGCAGAGAGTCGGAATCTAACAGCGAGTCTCACCCATAAAATAAAGGTCACCCAGCGTGCTATGGAGAGATCCAAGCTCAGAGTGTAAAAAAATAGTAAGTGAAACAAAAAAAAATCTCCTCATTAAAGTGTAGTGCTGCCAAGGCTTTATATTGTACAAAAAATTAAAACACCAATAATAAACGTACTCAGGTGTTTATCACATAGCTTTTAATACAATCCGTCCAACGTTTTTATACGTTTTATCACATCGCGGCCACTTTTTGCGTGGGCTTAATTAAAAACAAACAAACGACTCTAAGGGGAATTGGCTTAATAAGATACCTGGAATAAATATTACCTTTGGTCAAGGTGGATTTAATTTTTAACGTTTATTTATTAGCTTTATCAAATTAAAACAATAATTTCTCAACCACCGCAGAAAAAATAAACGTAGAAAAATAACAAGGCTTGTATTTTTATTTTTTAATGTTAACCTGAGTTGTTCTTATGCTTATTGGGACAAAGATATTCATGCCTTGGCTGAGTAAGATCATCCAATATCCTTTATATTACAATAAGATCACATTGGATAAGGATACAATTGTTAAGGATAATATATATAAAACCTGAAGGTAAAGAACAAGAGTGGGTTCTTGTGCATAGACGAAGAATAAGGAATCGCTTCGAAGCGAAAATAGGCAAAGCAAGTATAGAACCAGGCAATAAATCCAAAGCGGCTGATGTAAAAATTCCCATTTTCATATGCAATATAGCGAAGGAAGTCATTATATGTGATATGCAGGCATACATAACAAATTAGTCAAAAATTGACGTCAATTTGGTAAAAATAAGAATGAAAAAAGAAAAATAGAAGAAATGTTTTTGAAAGATGAGTCTTGGTCTGCAGGTGTATCTTATTGTCGTTTTATTCACTTCAAACCTGCCAGCAAAGGTATTGTAGGTGTTTATAAAAAGTTTTAGTTATAATTATACTTTCGAAATGATTTGTACAACTAAAATAATTAGCTTCAACTGTAAAAATTTCAAAAGTTCCTTAGAATGTGTAAGAGGCCTGTTTCAAAAAGCCGACATAGCGGAACTGCAGGAGACGTGGCTTATCACGATTTATATTTTCTTTCTACTTTGTATATTTTAGTTTTTATTTTTTTCTGTATTTGCTTGGAATTATTGTATGTAAAATTTTGATAACGGCACTTGTGGCTGAATAAATATTTTTTATTATTTTATTATTATTGAAGCAACCGTGTTCATGGATGAACCTTTGGGTGAATAGATCTCTTGGGACACGACATGAACTGACATGAATGAGTGATGAATTTTTATGGTGATCATATGTTATACGAAATAACTGTGTAATGGCATTTTACAACCAACCAGACATAATTACGAGTAGCCTAGAAGTGTAAAAAAATTTTTTTTTTAATATTGTGATGATAATTTTATATGAGTTTAATTACTTTATTTTGTATGATAAGCTTTACGAATTTCCGGCCTAGCGGAATAACATACCGGGCCAACCACAATACGACCTCGCCGCCGTCGGCGCACAACTGACACCGGACGCCGTGATCGGTGACACCCTGCGCCGCAAGTCTACATAACTAGTCCTCCTAACGGCATGATAAAATGACGACACCTGCGTTTCCAATGAGCGAACGAAAATAAAAGGCGAAAGATTGTATATCGAGGTATTCAGTACCAGTCAGCAAGGGCTTTATCATGCCGATGTCAATATATATAAATTTACACGTCAGTACAATTATAGACTAATAAAACCTTCATTGTTGGTGTAATTGCAGTCTTCCAACAAGTGAAACAGTGCTCAGTACGATTCATGTTAAAACATTTGATGAAATATTTTTATTTTTTATAAAGATACTTAGATAACTTCTTAGGTTTTCACGGCCAGTTTCCTTGAAATCAAAAGACATCCCATCAACATCAACAGGGATGATGGCTCGATCCTCAAAACAGCATCGCTTCCACCTCTAGCACATACTCTAAAACCTGTAGACAAGCAAGGACGACCACAGTCCAACATGACGTTCGTGGATGTACAATTCTTAGAACATACCTACCGTATTCTTTGAACATACCTACCGTAGTATGAGAACATACCTACGATTCTCCAAAATGAAACTTCAGTTGGCATGGAGATATAAATCAATAACGCTCATAAAAAAATAATATAATCTGAATAAACCAACTCAAAACTAAATAAATCATCAATCCTGAAGAAGACCCCTGAAATGGCGGTCGAAATATTGGTTGAAGGAAGTTAGCCACATACGGCTAAACCCAACAGCCACAATATAAAGATTCTGTTTATATCATAATATATGTTATTATTTGTTCAGTGCTAGTCTGGTTTCAAAAACATAATCATATTTTAGATGACGTTTTGCGCGACGAATAGCCGTAAAACGCTAACGCCAGGCCTCCCAACGCCGGGACGCCTGACAAAGGCCCTCTGATTACGTCCCCTCACCGGCGACAGACTGAATGCCGCGCGACTGTTCTCGCTATCCTCGGCGGGCGAACTTCGTAGTTTGCATTAAAACTTGACGCGGCTCCTTGGCTCTCTGGCGGAGGAGGAAAACTTGATCGTATCGGACTGTGCGATGTTGCTTGCCTGTCAGTGGAGTAGCAAAATTCACCCAGAGCATTACACATAAAAGTATTTCATACCTTATAACATACCCCGTCGAATCAAAGGAAATTCCAATCGCTGGGGTCATCAACTCGTCGAGGAGAATACTGATGGTTATTTTAGGTAAAAGAAAACTGACAAAATTTGGTAGCTGCTTCCTCAGGACAGAACACTATGTTTATTTCACGTCACTGCGTCGAACACACATAGTGGCCACAAGGGAAACTCTGGCGCTCCACATTACAGGACGTGAAAATGGCGCCTGCAAGGGTGATGTCTTGTTTTACTTAAATTTAAGACTTAGACTAACATTTTTATGTATGCGTTTTAGACGAGCGAACCAAAATACTAGATAAAAGATCGCTTATTGAGGATTTTTAGGCACCAGAGGGCAAGGGCTATATCAAGTTGATATATCTTATTGTAACATGAATAATATTGATCACTGTTTCTGGAAAAGTGCAACATCGCGATATATTTAGGCTTCATCAATTTTAGCGTTTACAAACGTACTGTGTGAAAACGTGAAAATGAATATTTACTCACAAATAAAAAATATCAATAGAAAGTTGGTAATGAAATTTGTGACGTTTAGTAGTGAGGGTTGTAGGTGGAGCCTCTCTAATCAAAACAATGTTACTTTATTCAATAAATATATATATATATATATATATTTTAGCATCATCCTCTCTAAGTTAGTTATTGAATCGCGTGGTGGCAGAATGAGGAGCAGATTAACAACACACATAATTTTTCCGAAGCACATATATTTTCATGATAAACTTTACAAACTTAAGGCCCGACCTAGTCACTGCATTCAGGCCGAGCCACAATACAATATTCTCTCGCCGACGGGCGGCGCACGACTAACTTGGCGCGTCCGTTGGCGCTGAGGTGCCCAGTGGCGGTCTATACAACTAACGCCACACCCGTGACCGGATTTGTCTAAATGCCAATATGGTGACACACATGTCTGACAAGCGAACAGAAATAAGAGACGAAAGATTCTATATCGAGGAATTCGGTACCAGTCAGCAAGGGCTATATTATGCTGATGTCAATGTGCTTCTGAAAAAGTCTGTGTGTTATTAATCTGCTCCTAATCCTGCCATCACGTGACTGGATGAAAAAAAGATGCTAGTGAAAGTTTCTTAAAGAAAGTTACGCCCATGTATGGATCCTCCATGCAGTCATCCCAACTGCTGTTTTGAAATACTTGGGTGTAATGTTTTGTCGTGCTATCTCCGTAGATGTCACATTCGGAAGATGGCCCCGGGCGGGAATGAATTCGTGTTTACTGCGAGCACTAAAGAAAGGCAGATTGTGACAATAGAGACACAATTGTGTGAGAGAACGTGGAAAGAATTAGAGGACGACATCTATCTGATGAAGCGATAGTCTCTCTCTCTGTCTATAGATAAGAAGTTTTCTATTTATATGTGTTTTTGTCCGGCTTTAATCGCTGATCAAAAGCATCATTACATAAAAGTTATGCCATTAAAGCGTTTCGTACTAAACACGTTATATTAAGATGTATTACTTTTTGTTATCTTGTAATTATATGATAAAAGTAATTGTAAAAATGACAATTTTTACGTATATTCTTGGAATTTAAATAGCAACCATTTTAACCGTTACATAATTTTATAAATGATGAACTGATTAAGATTAAAGAACTTCTTTAGTTTTCACGGCCAGATTTGATATTGTGGCTTATGGGTTTAGCCGTGTGTGGCGAATTACTTCTTTCCAATATTTCGACCGCCATTACACTAAGTCATCAACCCTGAAGAAGATCCCTCCAACTCTGAAGAAGGCAGTAATTCTCCACACGCGGCTAAACCCAAAAGCCACAATATCTGATTAAGATTATTTCTGAGTGCAAAATCGTCTTCATTTATGTTTTAAAAAGTGCTAAATGTATATAATACAAGAAAAAGCGATGCAATAAACGGTTATTTATTATGCGGCAAAAAAATATTTTAATAAACGTCTAGAAATTTCACATAAATTATGGAAAGATGGGTTAATTTAAGTTTCCCAAGAACAAGCTTCCAGTAATAACAATACACATTTTTTTATTTTAGACTTAAAAGGAAAATAAAATAAGGAAGGCTTTTAAAACCTAAGAATGGCATTTCACGTGTGAGAGATCGAATTCACACCAACCTGAGATATTTCAGCAACTGATAAATTGATTGAAAATCTTTGTTATTTTAAAACTTCTATACCAAATATTACAGGTATACCTGTAACATTTTGTATAGAAAGCGAACGATTTGCCTTTAAGCCACACCCGCCAGAATAAAAAAATTCAACGTAAGAAGAAATTTGTCCTACAGAGATGAAGAGACTGATTTTTTTTCATACCATATATTAACGAATTGTTATTTATTTCTTTTATAACTGCTTCTATTAAATAATTCAAATCAACTCATGGTTCACTTTATATGATAAATATTCAATTTTTATCCACTACAAATTTGTTTATATGTATTTTTTATGTTCACACATACAGGAGAATACAGACAGATGGTGATAGTAATTCAGAAGTCTCATCTGTGGAATTCTATAACGCTTACCGTGGTGCATATGGCTAAGCGCTGCATGTGGAGTCCGCTGTTGATCCGCCAACGTCTTAGACTACAGCCCGAGATTAACGCATCATCCGTATTATTACAGGAATTTACTATGAATGGATAGTCTTTACGGGACGACTTTCTTCAACCAACGATTTTAATAAATAGGCTATGACTGGAATTTTACGGGTAAGGGATCGAACCTTTGGCTTGCAAAGCAAACGCTTTGACTATTGAGTTACATCCACCGGCAGATTTTTTTGTAGTTAATTTTGTTTTCCTACGTTGGTCCACACATATTTACAGATTGTATATGTATTTGAATATGATTTTACCCGTACACATATACAATCTGTAAATATGTGTATACTTACGTTGGAACTAAAGGATTAGTTCCTGTATAAGGATACATACCTATATAAGCCACTGCAAGTTTTTAATTTAATAATTATTAGAGATGGTCTCCAGGGAGGGCGAGACATGTAATCGTTTAAAATAAATGTGAATCCAAAGTAAATATTTTTAATTTGTTAATTTTTAATTAAAATTAATTTAAAATTATCACTACATGTTTGTTTATATGCGAGTACATTAGTGATTCTCGTACATTCACTTTAGTGTTCATAAACAATGAACAATGATGAAAATTAAACTTGACCACTAAATACTGAATACTTGTCCAGTTTTATGTCCACAACTGTTGTTCCATAAACGGCCCGACACAACATTAACGTTCTAAAATAATGTTCTAGTACATGGGTCAGAGCAAAGTTAACGTCCGCTAACTGCTGAATAAACGCAAACGTAACACTAGCGTGAAACCTAATACTGAAATATAAATTCAGGTTATTTCAATTGCAATACGCACTTAACTATTATGTAGCATGTGTCTGTCAGTATATTAAACTAATTACTGATCGTACAAAACATTACTGAATAAAATAATTAACGAAAATAATTGTAAGAATAAATTTGAAGTGAGTAAATATCGTTTTTCTTATGTAAGCACATACAGGAGAATACCGACAGATAGGGATAGTGATTCTGAAGTCTCATCTGTGGAATTCTATGACGCTTATCATGCTGCATATGGCTAAGCGCTGCATGTGTAGTGTTAATCCGCTAACGTCATTGACTACAGCCCGGAATGGACGCATCATCTTTATTATTATTACAGGAATTTACTATGAATGGGTGGTCTTCACGGGACGACTTTCGTCTACCACCATTTTTTATTAATAGGCTATGATTGGCATTTTTCGGGCGAGGGATCAAATTCACAACAACCGAGAGTATTTTAGAGCTCAGAAATAGTTTTTTTTTAAATCTTCTTCGGTGATCGAACCCACGACCCTTGGCTTGCAAAGCAAACGCTTTGACCATTGAGTTATACCCGCCGGCATGGCGGGTGTTTTAACGTAGTGTGGCCAGGGTACACTAATTGAACCGTACAAAAATAAATATAGTTACAGTTTTTAATAAGCACCATCTATAAAGTCATTTAATACGTGTTAAGATTCTCAACTCGATAAACGACTTAAGACAAGTGGACAAACGGTCAACGTAATGTGTAAGTCGACATGGTGCAAAAGTTCATGGTTCGAATCACTGTGTCCGTAAATTATTTTTCTCTGATTTATCGATGAAAAGAGTAACTGAACATGGTGTTTGCAGTACATTTATATGTGTATCAGTGGCAAGCTTAAAAATTAGTCAAATGTATTTTTACACCCAACAAATAATAATTAAACGGTAACATCAATGGTTTTTTTTTTAAATTTTTTTAGAAAAAAATATGTTTAATTATACTCGTATATAATATTCATTTGAAATTGAAAGCAAAATTATATATATCAGCATTTTGATTCAGCAAGAAAATCAATAGTATTGCAAAAAACACTGAAAATAGTTTGAAAACATGAAATATTATGCGAAAATTTGAAACGCGCATAATTTGAATCCATCAGTGGCCAGATATGCGTGCAATATCGAACACCGCTCGGTGCTGAGTAATTTTCGAAATTCAATATTAAAATTCTTTTATTTGAATTATTTTGGAATTCCAAATTCGTCAAATGATAATATCGCCAGACGCCCAGTGAAATTCCACTTTCCCGCTGGGAACTTTCACTATAATTGGATTTATATGACAACTTAAATTATTTAAAAACAAAACCTTTTTTATTTATTTTTATTTTTTTATTCTTCCAGTTCTTGGATGAAACTCAGTGATATCAACTAAATATAGCCCTTTCAGACTGATTTTAAAAAGTCTCGATTTGCGGATTTTTGTCTCTTATTTTTGATCGGACACGCACACATAAAAGATTCAGATTTTAATAGTTATAAGATGTGTCGTTTGCATGCGTATTTGACAGTCGCTACCTGTTATGTGGGAGCGGCTAGTTAGATAGCTATTAAGTAGTTTCGGCGCAGTGACTGTCACTGCCGCTGGGCGTCAGTCTCCGTCTGGGAGCGGTGAGGTGCACAACATTGTTCGCATCCCGGGCGGAAGACCGAATTTCGTAAGAAGTTTTTATTTACGTAATATATATGATCTCTGTACTCTCTGATACCTGGATCGATCAAATCCATTAGAAAGGTTAGGTTAGCGAGACAGCCAGTACAAAAGTTATCCAGTGTGCCAAATGTTCCGTGCATCAGACGTCCAATACACCCCACGTCGTTACACATGAGTCGTTGAACGAATTGTCTGGGGACGATAGGTTGTGGCACCGGTAATAACAGTAGACAAAGTGTTCTAATATTTCGCCTGTGTACCATTGATTGCAGGTTAGACGTTATATTGTCAATTCTCGGATTCATCACCCGCCAGGCTAGTCAATTTCATAACCTTCTAATTTTTCGTACTCTCTATTCTCCACTCGTTTTATCTGTCCTGGAACATGGGAGCTTAGTTTGGATTCCCAATTAATGCAAATACATTTTCATGCTCGAAAAATTCATAAAAAAATTCTCCGACCACTCTATTTTTATATTTACGGCAACTATCCATTCAACTCATTCAATTTCGAACATTACCCAATTCTTTTTCTTCTAGGGATAATTTCTTTCCATTCGCTAGAGTCCCGGAGGAAAATTGCTGCACTCAAACATTCATTCCTTCTTCTTCGCGGTTCAATTCACAACCCTGGGATTCTTGAATGTTTTAACTTTTATGTTCCAGATAGGTACACCCGTGCTCGTAGCCATCCATTGTTTTTGATCCCAGTCGAGGCTTGTGGAGCTTCAAGCAGTCAATTTGGTTCAACGGCAATGTCGCTCCTAAATGGCCTACCAGCATACCTCGATCCTTTTCTTACATCCTTTTCCTCTTTTGTCGATGGTATTGTTCTCCTTGATCTCTGTGATCTTTGACACGTGTCATCTTCTGATTCTTTTGTGTAATTTTTATTTTTATTTCATTCTCTTTTTTTTTGTAAAGTTATGTATACTTATTTTCCTGAATATTTGTAAAATTGGAATTTCGATTCTGTAAAATAAAATAAAATAAATATTTTTCAGAAAAATTACTCTTCTTTGAATCGAGTCAATTAAATTTGAAGACATTTTGGGGCTCAAACACAAACGCCAACAATGTACCATTATCGATGAGCTTTTATGCATTTATCTTTTTTGTTTTCATTGCATATTTTCAGTCGATAACGACTGTATTGCTTTCCCAAACAGACGTATTTGTTTTTTCATCATACACAATACACAGAGATTGATACAGTCTATGGCAAACATTGAGCCTCACCAAAAGTAGGCTTTTTCAATTGTCAAAGTGTTTCAGCTCTGGAAGTGGAGGGGGAATCGAGCATCACGTGGGACGTATTGTTCATGCATGGTGGAAACGGAAAAACAAACAAATATTTTTTTCAGCAACGCTCGTAGGCTCACTTTAAGGGTTTTCAATCATTCGTTTTCAGTATTAAAGTAAGTATGAAAAACAAAACGTGCATTTTTTTCAGTAAAATAAATAAATAACTAGCTGTTTAACGTAAAGTGTAAGATTAACAACAAGTAGTTGCAACTGTGTTGCTTAAAAGTAAATAAGAGAGTGTAAGCTACGAGTGATATGTAATGAAATCAGCATGATATAACCCTTTCTGACTACTACCGAAAACCTCGTTATACAATCTTTCGTCTCTTATTTCTTTTCGCATGTCAACATGCATGTGTCGCCATATTAGTATTTTAGACTAGTTACGGAGATAGTCACTTGTGACACTGTGCAACAGCCCATCAAGGGTGCCTCAGTCGTGTGCCGACCGTCAGCGAGAGCATATTGTATTTTGGTCCGGCCTGAATGCTGTGACTAGGTCCGGGCCATAAGTTTGTCGTAAATATATGTCAATGTGCTTCAGAAAAAGTCTTTGTGTTGTGAACATCCCTCTTATCCCGCCATCACGCGACTGAATAACAACCATTTTAAGAGAGGAAGATGTTATAATAAATAAATGTAATCTTTGAAACGAACACAATACACGTTTCCCGCATGAAGCGTCCAGCCTCCCTGGCTGAGCATCATAGAGTGCACTGGTCTTGACCAGTTGTGCTATCCTGCATGCGTTTACGTAAAAAAGTAAATAAAAATTGATAATATACTCGT
This sequence comes from Glossosoma conforme, assembly GCA_022606575.1. Taxonomy (NCBI): domain Eukaryota; kingdom Metazoa; phylum Arthropoda; class Insecta; order Trichoptera; family Glossosomatidae; genus Glossosoma; species Glossosoma conforme. The sequence continues at coordinate 1,255,407 of JAGTXR010000027.1, forward strand.
TTATATGATTCATGTGTCATAGTTTTTTTTAATATCATAGTTATTTTTCTAACTTGAACAGCGTTTTTACGTATTTCATGATAAAAATGTTAAATATGTCGGAAAAACTGCATTTCACTAAATATATTTGAAAGGGCGCCAACGAAAATATGCTGCTTTGAATCAATTGAATATTTTCACAAGTTAATTTAGCTATATAAACTGTCAAGAATTATAACGACTTTGCGCAAATAATGGGATAAAAGTTTGCTGGAGATTCTCAATCGATTAATGTCAAATAACTTTCTCAAATTACCTAAAGACTCTAACGTTTTGTACCCACCAATCAATCGGATTGTAATGATATTCCTCTTAGTAATATTCTGAACTTTTTCCATCTCACTTCTGCATCACTCCGGAAGACAAAAAAGCCTCCTTGATTACCAATTCCGAGATTTCAATTTCAATTTATTTTCTTTTAGAAACATTACAAATAACTTTATATTTAATTCATTTCTAAAACAGGATACAGGATAAATAATAATTTATAAATAACACAATAATAATACAATCATTTAAAAAGTCCCGGAGCCCGCTAAACAGAAAACTCCACGAAATTACTTTGATAAATAAATTCGTGGAGCTCATGTCGAAACTGGGCTTCTCTCAAGTGGAATATATCAATATTCGAGGCGATATCGTTGAACAGTCCGATCACTCTCCCAAGAGGCATAGTCCCTGGCAGGTTAGTATTACCTCTAGGAAGAACAAACAATCTGTGCCTCCTTATCCTTAAATAATTGTCAGGGACAAAGAAACCAATTTCAAACAAAATATCAGGATTTCTAAACACGCCGCGCACTAGGCGAAAGAAATGCATTCTCAAGCACACATCTCTTCTAGTTCTCAACTCATTGTATCCCAACATACCCCGTATAAAGTTAGATGGGTATAATATCCATACATTCTCATGTAAAGAAACCTCAAAATTTTCTTCTGAACTCTCTCTAACATGAGGCCATATTTATACTCGTGGGGAGCCCAAATAATAGATCCGCTCTCAAGTATGCTACGAACCAATGAATTGTACAGTACGACCAGTACGTTAGTGCTCGAGAAAGTCCTGGCACTACGCAGAACAAATCCTAACATCTTCAGTGCCCTTTCACACACAGCTTCAATGTGAGCATGAAACGTGATCTAGGGTTCAACTGCTATATATCCAATATATTTAATAAACTCATAAAATGTTGTGGCTTTTGGGTTGAGCCGTGTGTGGTGAACTTTTTTCAACCAATATTTCAACCGCCATTGCAGGGGTCTTCTTCAGGATTAATAATTTATTTAGTTTTGAGTTGGTTTATTCAGTTTATATATTTCTTTTAAAAGCGTTATTGATTAATATATCCATGGCAACTCAAGTTTCATTCCGAAGTATCGTAGGTATGTTTTTTAAGACTACAAAATATTGGTTGAAAAAAGTTCACCACACACGGCTCAACCCAAAAGCCACACCATCAAATCTGGCCGTGAAAACCTAAGAAGTTATTTAAACTCATAAAACTTCTCGATCCTCTGAAATCCTCTTTAGCTCATCATAAGAGCTACAACTCATGTCCTCGCACACTTGCTGCAAATACTCCCGTCTAGGGCACCCTCTACAGTCTCTACCCTCAACCATCCCTTCCACAATGTCGTGAAGAAGACCATCGTGGCGCATGATGTGACCGATCCATCAGGCTCGCCTTTCTACGATGGTTCTTACTGAGTGCCTATCTTCCTTGATTATGCTGATTACCTCATTGTTCGTGACGTGGTCTTTCCAGGAAATTGAAGTTCCGAGAATTCTTCTGTAAAACCAAATCTCATAGGCCTCTAGTCTTTTCTCACAGCCGTACATCAAGATACTCCAAACAAATGTTTTGGCAAGTTGCTTGCGAAGCTTTTGATACTTAGCTATCATTAAATTCATATTAATATTTATCATTGACCGTTATTGAGCATTCTCATACTTTTCACATCTTATTAATTTTCAAAATATGTTCACCTTTATTTGAGAAGCACTGCTTTTCTCATGAAAATACACAACATTCTGATATCTGAATTAATCTGTATACATACACTCCTCTTTGTATATTTTTAGCTTATACTGAATATTTCTGCACGAACTGCTTTATTTTTCATATTAAAAAAAATAAACATACTGTTTCCGATCAGTCATAATGCTTTAAATACGAATCAAGAGCAGCGAACATGCTTAAATTAATATTAGTTTTTCTATTTGATGATTGGTGCTCTTTCTTTTATACATACTGGTGTAGGATTATTAAGGTATACCCACCGGCGGGTAAAGCTCATTGGTCAAAACGTTTGCTTTCCAAGCCAAAAGTCGTGGGTTCGATCCCCTAGATATAAAAAAAGGCTTTTTAATTGATTTCTGAGCTCTAAAGTACTCCCGGTTGGTGTGAATTTCACCCGTAAAATGCCCGTCAAAGCCTATTTATTAAATTTGGTGGTAAATGAAAGTCGTCCCGTGAAGAACACCCATTCATAGTAAATTCCTGTAATAATTACGACGATGCGTGAATCTCGGGCTGAAGTGTATGACGTTGGCGGATCAACACTCCACATGCAACGCTTAGCCATATGCATCATTGTAAACGTCATAGAATTCCACAGATGATATTTCCGAATTACTATCACCATCCGTCGGTATTCTCATATACATAAAAAAACATTAAGCAATGTTTATTTACAAAATTAAAAAAAACGATGTTTCACTTTCCACGAGAGCTGCATCAGTTCTTGACCTACATGAAAATACTTTTCATAATATGTCTCTTACGTGTATATATTATTTATAAACATTATATAACCTATTTTTTTGGTTTCAGTTACAAAAAATACATATTTTAGGATTTTACAGTACAGTTGTCGTATTGTAAGTTGACCCTATAGCCTTTATTACATTAAAGCTGATGATATGTATATCGGTAGCCTTACTCGGCTTAACACCCCAGAAGACATGAATCAAATTCCTTTCCCGTTTATAGTTCAAAGTTCCCTCCGATTAAGGGATTATCCCATAGCTTTATACGTATCACTAATGTAATAAAAAAATCCTACTCATTTTATGCCATTTTTTATTATAAACCTTATTTTTTTATGCAAACTCATTCAAGAGAATACCGCCATACGATGTTTTAAAAAAAATCCGTTCACATATGACGCTTGCAATTTTAATAAGTGCTTAGCTATGCATCTACAGTGACCGACTAATGATTGGCAAATTTATTATATAAATTAATGTTTTACTTTGTAAAAACGATTATATCATTTAATCATTAGTCTTTCTTCGTATCATCAATCCGGTGGATTGGCTTGCAGCAATAAAATATTTGCATCTCGATATCCACTCCTCTCGATCCTTTGCAATCCTCTTAAGTTCAGCATAAGAGCTGCAACTCATGTCCTCGAACACTTGCTGCAAATACTCCCGTCTAGTGCGCTGTCTGTAGTTTCTACCCTTTACATTCCCTTCTACAATATCGTGAAGAAGAACATCGTGGCGCATGATATGATCGATCCATCGGGCTCGCCTCTCTGATATGGTTCTTACTAGGTGACTATCTTCCTTGATTATGCTGATAGCCTCATTGTTCGTGACGCGACTAATAAAATATCATCAGTGTTAATTTTTAAATTTATGATTATAAATTTACATTATTATTAATTATAATTAGAATTCATTAAATAAAGGTTATTTATATTTTAAACTCTAAATTTTATATGTCGTCATGTTTTGATTTCATCTTGAAAAACTATATGCACTCGAACAACCCAAAATACCGACTATACAGAGCTTTTCCTCAACCTTCTCTACACGTCTGCGAATCTTTGTATCTCACCAAAAGCCTTTGCTTCAAGAAAATGGTCATTGAAAACAGATACCTGCGAAGAAAAATGAGTGTACGATAGCTTAACATTGATAGGAATAACGAGGATAGAAAACGACAGTATTCCATACTACAATCGATACTTTATCGATTGTAGTATAAGATGAACTTGTCTGAGATATGTAATTTGGATGCTGCAGGAAAGAATATGCCGCTGCTTTTTTTTCAGGCCCCGATGAGGTAAAAACCAAGGAACAGACTTAACTATGTGTTGCTACAGTTATGGAAACCGATAAAAATATCATCAAGTAATGTCATTCACCTAATACATACATAAATTCTTGATTCTTACCCAGTTATACTACAAAGAGCTTGGTAAATGCGTTTATTGTCTCCAAAATGGACTACTACATTGCACTGCACGCAAGCCAGCCGCCAAACAATCAAAGCGATTGCAGTCATTACAAAACGCAGTGGCATGACTAGTGTACAACGCGCCCAAATCCTGTCAAATTACTCCAATACAACACCGACTACATTGGTTGAGAGTTCATATGCCTCTTAGCTTAAAAGGCACTCATCGGAACTGCACCAGGCTATTTGACAGAACTGATCAAGCCTCCGGAGATATGCGTGCGTGGAGAGACACTCAGATCAGTCATAGCAAATAGAGCACCCTGCAGCTGACGGGAGGTAGTCCTATCACGGTCTTTACGTGGCACCAATGGCCTGTAACTCGTTGCCGGAAAGCATAAGAGAACTTAAAGTAGAGGCATCCTTCAGAAACAGACTCAAGACCCACCTTTTTACTCAGAGAGGCAAAGAAGCGCTTTTGCAATGAGCATTAGGTTATAAAAAAAGCGCTGTACAAATTCTGATATAGTTGAAGAGATTTTTGATTTGTCAGGATTCGAACCTAGCTTGTTAGTTCATCAGTCATATATTTGACTACTTTGACTATATATTCGGTATACCGACTCATTTTATGTCATTTTTTATTATTCTCTACACAATCGTAAAAAGGGATTATATGTTATGTTTTTCAGTTCCTCCTCTCCCATACATCATGCACGGTTAAGTTACTACTCTTTGTATGCGGGAATAACTTATGCTTAAAGGAAGCTCACCAGATTTATTATTTTTTTATTAAATGACAGCGTTTTTACGCTTTTTCCACCCCACACCGGCCACCTTCATATAAATATTTATTTTAAATGAAAATGAAACAAAGTGATGGCTTTTTTTCATGCGGCTATTACTTTCGGAATTCACGCTTTAACGTCGCTGAAAATTTATTAGCCGGTCGGTTTCCAGGGAGCGAAATTTAGCTGTAATGCGACAATAAAGTCAAACGTCAGCAAAAAGCATCATGTTCAAAGTTATGGTCAAATAATAGACACAAAATGCCCATAATAACCGCAAAACCTCATATCGTGTATACGACTAAAAAGCTGTATTGTACAATATAAAAAGTATTTTTGATTTATTTGTTTGTGTTAAAGTAAATAATGATATCAGCATGATATAGCCCCTGCGGGCTGTTGCCAAAAAACTCGATATGCGATTTTTCGTCTTTTTTTTTCGTTCGCTCATCGGACACGTATGTGTTGTCATTTTGTTATTCCGTTTGGAGGACTAGTTATATAGATCGCCACTTGCGACGCTGGGTGGCACTGAGTATGGCACCCGGTGCATAGTCAGTTGTGTGCCAACAGCGGCGAGGTCGTATTGTGGTTGTCCCAACCTCAATGCCAGTGACTAGGTCCAGGCCAGAAGTTTGTAAATTTATTGAAATATATATGTCAATGTGCTTCAGAAAATATCTTTGTGTGGTTAATCAGCTCCTCATCCTGCGATCACACAATTCAATTACGAACTTAGATAGGAAGATGTTAATAGATAGAATGAAATAAAAACATATTGCAATTAGCTAAAACTTTTTAACATCATCATGATTATCACCACGATGTACGCTTCCCTAACTAAAGCATCAGGCAATCCGGAACTGCCACCACAAAGTTCTATCAGCCGCCATAGTTTTCGCCTCTACCCTAGTGAGCTCTGCCTTCCGCAACTCCACTGAGTAAATTATATGCATAGTTCACAAAAGTTTTTCAAAGGCTTGAAAAAAGGCACCTTTTGCTTATGTTATCTTGCAGAATCCTTCAATGATTGGCTCAACTTGATCAATTGTCGCCGGAAACGGTCTGTTAGGTCAGTAATCGTTTCGTTCGGTTTGAGCAGCTCATAACATATTAGTACGAGCTGGTTCCAACAGATACAGAGCTTGGAACCATGAATATTTGGTTTTAAGGATTAGTAGAAATGAACATCTTCTGATCAATTCCTCTCAATCTTCATCAATCTTTCGTAGAACAACAACTGAATAAGTTTTGTGAAAATATTATAATTGAATATCCTTATTGTTACGGACGGCTAATGACTAAAAAAACATTAATAAAATACTGATAAAGCACTGATAAAATATTTAGCTTCATTTGCCCTTATTTAGCTTCATTTGACTCTACTTAGCTTCATTTGACTCTGTTTAGCTTCATTTGACCTTATTTAGTTTCATTTGACTCTGTTAGCTTTATTTGACCTTATTTAGTTTCATATACATCTGTTACGTCAATATTGTTTATAATGTTATTTATTATTATATTCTCCGATGTAAATATTATGACGTTCCGCGAGGTGCATTGCGATTTCGTAGTTGGTGTTTCGGCTCTCTCCTTGGCAAAACAGTGAGAAAGCCGACACGCCCCCTTGGCGATAATTAGTATGAAATAAGTAGAGCTGTCCTGCTCTTGCGGACAGCCACGCTACTCATCTAAACTCCCGCGAAAAACAAGACAACAGCTGCGAGCTTTGCGCACGACCCCCTCTTGAACGAATTTGTATAAATACCGGTGTCCGACTCGGAATAAATAGTCACTTGAAAATACTTGCGAGTTTTACTCTCTCCCTCCCTGGGCCTCTGGACTTCACGGCGCCCCCGGCCTACTGCTCTACACGGACTACTACTTGGACGTAGAACTGGAAGCTGCCAAACATCACAGCCCAGGAAGCTGACCGGGACACAGCTGCCTTACAACCAGCTGAAGGAAGTTCAGGACTTCGAAGGCGAGGACCGCAGTCGTAAGTAGAGCGAGTTACCAGTCGAGGTCGACTGGTCGTCTACACTTATTGTCGTTGTATCTAGATGCAAATAAACATTCACATAATAAAGGTAGAAGATTAAATATATATACACACCTGAAATAAATGTTTAATACTTTTTGGAGGATAAACTTGATTTTTTAATTGGTTCATATCAAATTCGGAATGACGAATATTTGTAATTTTGAATGATTTTTTTGTCACCAAAAAAATAGATTTTTTGCTACAACACTCGACTTTTTCTGTGGGTGGATAATCCATCATTTCTGTATGAAACTAGAAACATCTTCAATTTTGTTTTTCGCAGTACAAAATCGAATGCAGGTCCCTGCGAAATTATGGCAAAGTACCAAGAAAGGGCTATTGTATGGGTTCTAAGAACGTCACAACAAATATAATGTTGTATGGAAGAATATGATTTATCTTTAATATTTTTTTTCAGCATAATCATATGCGTGAATTGGACCGTATCTAGCAAGTTATAAACAAGTCCTTCTGTGTATTTTTACATTATGATGTGAATGTTGGAAACTGATTTGAAAATAATAACTTTTTACTAGAAAAAATATGAACCTACTGTTTGTGTTTTTGTGCTTTGGAGAAAATTCTAGAGGTAAAACACTTATCTAACAAGATCGAAGTAATAGATTTTATTCAGTAAAGTAAAAATGATATCCAAAGAACATGTTCGAGCAAGGTATGTCTGTAACTCTTTAAACAGATTCTTGTATAGAAACTTGATGTACGGATGTGAGAGATGGTGCTTATCTGAAAGTGATAAAAAAATACTAGAGGCCTTTGAGTTGTGGACATACAGAAAAATTCTCGGAATTTCTTCGAGAGACTACATCACGAACAATGAGGTTCTCAGCATAATCAAGAAAGATAGGCACCTTGTAAGAACCATCTCAGAGAGATGAGTCTGATGGATCGGTCACATCATGCGCCACGATGGTCTTCTTCACGAAATTGTGGAAGGGATGGATGAGGGTAGAAATTGCAGAGGGTGCCCTCGGCGGGAATATTTGCAGCAAGTTTTCGAGGACATGAGTTGTAGCTCTTATGCTGAGCTAAAGAGGATTGGAAAAGATCGAGAAGAGTGGAGATCCAGATGCAAGATTTTGCGACAGTCTCCATCCGACCGCTGCCCACGAGACAACATGTTACGGTCGGGCGGGGAAACCGAAGTCTTAACTGTGAAATAAACGTGAATTGTACTTCTAAGCAAGTTCTTTGCTTTGCGACCTACTCTTGCACCCTTCTTTCACGCATCCCGATGACGAACCCACGACCTCTTGTTGCCTTTTTAAAGATGAGGGATATCAAAATTATGTAATTTATATGAAAAAACAGCTCTCATAGATTCAAGCCAATGTCAATGACAAAAGAACAAGTATGTGAAAAAATTCTAGTTTTTTGTAGCCCATTTAGAAACACCATCGCAGGTTAACTGAACCGAGTACTCATTCATTTGAAATCTTAATGAATAACGTATTTAACTACGTTATAAAAAAAAAGCAATGAAATTTGTATGCGCAAGGCATTTACTTTAACGTAATAAAATATTAAGCAAATTTATCTCTCACGTACAAAAAATTAGCATCTATACCGGCTTCTTGTTTGCATCGTGGTGAAATTTATTGCATTCTATCTCACGTAGAACGTAAACAACTCCGCTTTCATGCTATCCATTGTTTGCCGGGCGCCTAATGTAATCGGAACCTTTTCAGTTTCAGGTGAATAAATTCCTTCAGCGGCCGCAAAGAGATTTCTGAAAGGAAAAAGTGACTGACTTTCAGACATATTTTTAAGCCCAATTAATTTTTTTAATATGAAAAAAATCAAAATTATTATTCGCTTTCGTTCACTGTTAAATCTAGGCCTCCCGCATTCATATACTTCTCGATCTTTTGCCCTCTAAATACAGGATACTCTTGTTATTCTTCTCATATCGTTTGTCCGTCTTGCAGGGGGTAAGCCAACTCTCCGTTTGCCAGTTCTTGGATGCCACATCAATACTTTTCTTCCCCATCGACCGTCGTCTCTTCAACAGATATTTCACATTGCCACTTAAGTACCAAATCTATGAGTAGATTCAACTACTCGTACTTGAGTTCTTCAGATGTTCACGTTTTGGATATTTTAAAAACACACCTCTAATGGATATCTCCATAGTTGCGCTCCACGTCGGGTGACCTGCTGTTATATTAATAAGTCTCTGAAATTAATTGTAATTAAAATTATGTATGGTTCGTAAAAAAATAATAAATTAAATTTTACTAGAAATATATAAACATATTTTATTTTAATGTTTTCAGCATTCATTTTGAGATCCATTATATATAATAAATATTTATTTAATTAACTTTTCGAATTTCTTACATAATTATGTAAAAAAAAATCTACCAACGATTGGTCGGTTGTGTAACGCAGCGCGTATTTTCACGTCGACTTCCTAGCCGTGTCACGCCAACTAAGCAAACATTCTGGTGCTTAACTACTCGACTCGAACAGACTCAAATAAGGGGTGGCCGCCACTGAACTGGTCATTTGGCCACGAATATCGTGGCTATGGTTTCTGATATCGCTTAGAACGAAAAAAGATAAAGCAACCGTCGGACCACGCGATTGGGCATCACCAGAACATTCAGTGAAAGACTTACATATGTTCCCGTTTAAAACTCAAACAGTGTATCAGTTAACATCCTCCTGTCTTTCAAAAATGTTGTTATTCAGTCGCGTGAGGGCATGATGAGGAGCAGGTCAGTAAAACAAAGACTTTTTCAGAAGCACATATATTTACGATATGCTTTACAAACTTATGGCTCGACCTAGCCACATAATTCATGCCAAGCCACAATGCAATATGCTCTCGCCGACTGGCGGCACACGACTGGCTCCACGCGCTCGTCGGCGCTGAGGCTCTCACCCAGCGCCCGTGTGGCAATGTATATAACTAATACACCCGTCAGCGGACTTGTCCAAAATGCCAATATAGGGACACATAAAAGTATGACAAGCGAAAAAAAATAAGGGACGAAAGATTGTAAATCGAGGTTTTCTGTACTAGTCAGCAAGGGCTACATCATGCTGATGTCACAGTTAATTTCTGCTGACCGTCAATTGCATGTATGATTATGATTGGATGATTCATTTTTCTCCACCATTATTTTGCATACGTTCACGTAACAATAAATATCTGAGAATAAGGAAGCACGGATTGTTCGCTATCCCAAAGAGTAACAAAAACCTGCCAGAGACTATGCCTCTTGGGAGAGGGATTAGACTGTTTAACCAAATCGCCTCAGATGTTGATATATTTCACGTAAGAGAGGCCCAATTCAGACATGAACTCAAAGAGTTTCTTTGGAGGAATAATTGGTTGGCGTCGTCTGTTTGATGAGCATTGGGACCTTCTGTTGCTTGTTTTTACTGTATTGTTCTTAGTACTTACATATCATAAGTACCTATGTTTGTATGTATTGAATGTTTTAAATCATTTTTATTATACTTCAGAAATTAATTGAGTTGATAAATTTTGTAATGTTTCTGCAAGGAAAAATAAAAGAAATTGAAAATTGAAAACCTTAATAAATAAATTAAATAAAATACTCCTCTTAATGCAGGTTAATAAATTCCTTTCTGGCCCACAAATTGACCGCAGAAAAGGCCCAGACCTCTCACAGAGATTGTAAAAATCTCCTTGATTGGTAAGAATAGCTCATTTTGGGGAAGGTTTATTGGGAAAATGTGTTATTTATGACGTCGGCGTAAAACTAAGGAGTTGCCAACAGTTTCCATCGGTAATGGAATAAATTTGCAGTGTTTTACGGCTGTTGGCGAAAAATCCGCATGAAAAACGATATATTTTTATTGTTATGAAAATACACTTTTTTTACAGCCTTACGCATTGAGATCGTTTTATAAATATTTAGTTGTGACCGGAATAAGTTATACTTTTTAAAATTTTAAGCTTAAGCTTAAAAATAACAATAAATATAGTAGATTTTTTTTTCATTTTTATTTTAAGGATTGTTTTGACGTGCATGTTTCAAATGATCGCATTGGTCGAATTCTATAAATTAGGCATTCTAGAACGTAATGCATTTTCGATAAAAAAAAATGTTGGTTGGAAATATAGGAAGCCAATTTTGGCAAAGGCGCTTAGTTAATTGATTACTTTTTTACACAAAAAAACATTTTTCTACGACATTCATGAGAGAAATGCCGTATTAGATGATATTTGCTCTGAATTTGTATGTGTTGCTTTCAGGTCGGTGTCGAAAACTTCGATATAAAATCTTTCGTCTCTAATTTTTGTTCGCTCGTCGGACATGTATGTGTTGCCATTTTGGTTGTTTTGACAGCATATAATTCGTCAAAGGGCTGCTGACACGTGATAGAAAAGCGCTGTGGTGTTTTGAAGCGCTCCAGCAGTTCGGCTCGGCCTTCAACGGATGTAGATCGTAATCCGTGGCCTGAGCTGAACACCAAAGATTGACAATTTTTATCTTGTTATAAAATAAATGTTACAATTCTGTGTGTTGTTCATCTGCTCCTCATACTGCCACCATGCCATCCGATAACTATCCCGGCGACGAAAAGGTCTTCTTTCTTAAGTAATGGGGATATTAGAGTGTCTTAAAAAATTTACTATTTTTATGGATTTCCAATGACTTTTAAATATGAGAGTATTGAAATACTAATTAAATACTGTTATACGAGTATTTTTCAAATTCAATAAAAATACTTTAAGGTATTTATATTTATATATTTTATTTTATTAACGGCCTAGGCCAATACATACGATTTTAAAATAGAAAATACAATAAATGAAATGGTAAAACAGAACAATATAATAGCTAAGACAATACATTTAGACAAAACATGAACATGAGAAAAAAAACAGATCTAGTACATTAGTAGAGGGATCTGCGAAATGCTGGAAGGTCCACCCCGAAAAAGTCCAAGTCACTAGAGGAGTTAACCAGTCTACACATTCTTAACATAGGAGAAATGAATCCGTAGTTGGTTTTGGATGTCCTTACATGTAGCAGGTCACTGCCTCTAGTGAACCGGGAGGAAACATTGAACGTAATTTCCTGCAATAATGTCGAGTCATCGATTATGGAGTTCATAATTTTAAAAATAAACAGCAAGTCAGTCACTGTTCTACGTCTCTCCAATGTAGATACATTAAGTCGCTTCTCTATATCTTCATAAGAGTAGCTAACTCTCTCAAGGCCGATCAGTCGTGCAACTCTTGATAAGAAGCGATGTTGGACTGATTCAATCCGGTCGATATGAGTTCAATAGTAGGGAGACCATATAACGCTAGCATATTCTAGCTGCGGACGAATCAGAGAACAGTAAATATATGTTAAACAATCTGTATTTAAAACATTAAGTACTGTACCCATCAATATATTTATATGTTTTGATATAAGCCCACATCTATACTTCAGTGAAAGCTCGCCATTTTTGTATATGAAGGATCTCTAAATGTTATCTGCGACTCAAAGTTCACTTCGATTTTGAAACTTATTAGATATTTGGGTAAATATTGATGTTTCACGCAGCGAAAATATTTATCGCTCTAAATACACTTTCCGCCATTGAGCGTGACTGAAGTGGTTCCCAGGGGGCAGGTAAAGCCTCCCTTAATGAAACTCCTAAAGCCTTCATCCGGACGATTGCCATAGAAAATATCCACAATATCCACTGAGGTCCACTTGCGACGTCCTTTGTCGGACCCCGGGGCAGTCTGTTTGAAGTGCCAAAGGTTTTGTAATTATGGGCCAGTGATAACGAGGTTGACTGGAATGCTAGCATCAGGTTCCTGGAATGTATTTTATCTTATTAAATTAAAACCTTAGAGAATCATTTATTTTTATGTCTCAAAAAAAATACTTTATTATCAATAAAGACATGCCAATATTTAACAAATGATACTTATTCAAAAACTTGCACATTCTGTATATTTGTGTACCATGTAACTGATGAAGCTTTCATTGATTGTAAAACTGCAGTCTTCCAAGTGAAATAATGATCAATGTGATCCATGTTAAAACAAGGTTTCCAATATTATATATTTAATATTAAAATGTAATCATGCGCCACGATGGTCTTATTCACGATATTGTGGAGGGGATGGTTGAGGGTAGAAACTGTAGAGGGCGCCCTAGACGGGAGTATTTGCAGCAAGTATTCGAGGACATGAATTGTAGTGCTTATGCTGAGCTGAAAAGGGTTGCGGAGGACCGAGAGGAATGGAGATCGAGATGCAAGATTCTGTTGCTGCAAACCAATCCATCGGATTGATACTACGAAGAAGGAGAATATTAAAATGAACCTCAAATTGAATGATTAAGAAATTAAAATAACGATACACCTACAAATTCACACAACATTATCTTACATAAAATATATGAAAAAAATAAACGGTGGACGCGGGGATTCGAACCATGAACTTGAACTTTTAATTTGTACATTTTATCCATTTCGTCCCTTAGGCAATGAGTCCTCGGTTACTAACATTGTATTTTTTTGGGGCATCAAGTCTTATACTTGCACTCCTTGAAAGGAGTTATCAAGGCATTTTGAGTACGTTCTAGTTATATAGGAATGATTTTTTTGGGCTCATCACCCACCAATTGAGTAAATTTTGCTCTAATAATTTGTACACTCTATTCTTAATTTTTTCTAAGTGTTCTAGAATATGATAGCTTAGTTTGGAATTCCCGAAAATCAAAATACATATTTATGCTCGAAAGAATTTGATTTTTTTTTTCTACGTCTCTATTTTTATATTCATGTTGACTATCCAGTCAACTCCTTACAGTTTCCAACTCTTTTCATCTAGGGATGCTTTATTTCCTTTTGCTAGAGTTCCGTAGGAAATAGCTGCTCCCAAACATTTATTTCTTCTCCTTCACAGCACTATTCACAAACCTAGGATTCTTGAATGCTTTAACTTTTACGTTCCGGATAGGTATATTTGTACTCACAGCCATCGCAGCTATAAACATGACGAGTATTTCATTTATAAATTTGAGGTAAGAAACGTATTTTCCGTTTATATTTATTCCACACTTTGTTTAGGATAGCAGTTTAAAAACATATTTTAGAGCGTTTGTGAAGAGCTTGGGAGATATACCATAATCTACAAATGTAACCCCCACCATCATCATCAGCCTATATCTATTGATATCAGCATGATATCCCTTGCTGACATGTATCAAGAAACTCGATATATAATCTTTCATCTCTTATTTCTGTTCACTTGTCGTACATGTAGGTGTCATCATTTTGTAATGCCGTTAGAAGGACTAGACGTAGTTCGCCACTTGCAACACTGGGTGACAGCCCATCACGAGCACGCTCAGTTGTGTGCCGACCGTCAGAAGGACGTATTATGGCCAGCCCGACATGTTATTCCGCCTGGGCCGGAAGTTTGTAAAGTTATCGAAATATAAATATCAATGTGCTTCAGAAAAGTATTTGTGTTGTTAATCTGCTCATAATCTTGAAACCACGCAATCAAATAACAAATTTAAAGAAAGAACGATGTTACTATCGACTGTTGGACTTAGGCCTCCATGTTTGAGTCTCCATCCTCTTCAAACCTTTGCCCTTTGCATACAGGTTACTCCACCTATTCTTTTGATGTCGCCAGTCCATATTGTGGATTAACCAACGCTTTGTTTACTACATATGCCTGAGAAGCATATTTTTTTCTTTACTCCGTGATTAACCAAGCGATTTTTTAATGTAACATACGAGTATTTATAAAAATGTATGCACAGTATTCTCTTAGTTTCTATGTGACCTTATCCTCTGCCCACTTTTGGACCCCCGGCAGTTTATTTGAAGTGCAAGTGACCCTGGGCCCAGTGAAGGTCCACCGCCTTTTTGCCGACTTCGGACCTGTCTCTGTTTATTTATTGGGGTCCGTTTACTCCACGAGTAGAGAACATACACTAGAGAGCATTTTCTGTATTAATGTATCGCAGGGATTCTACATTTTTTTTTGGGTTACAACACTCAACAAATTAAATTACATTGAACATGTTGTTTTATATAATTTTTAACGACACTTTCACTTACTAGATATAAAGTGAAGCTTTGATTTTATGTTTTTCGAGGGATCCAAGAATGCATAATAATATACGAGTATAACAGGTTCGGAAGGGATTTTACTAAATGAACGGTAAACGAAGTAAAAAGTATTATACGATACGATATCGGGGTTCTACTATATCCAACTTAAGGACTGAGAACTTATGAGAACTATATTTATTTCAGCAGCTTTCACTATAAGTCTATAAGCGTGTATCCTCATGCTCTTCTACTGAAAAGTATCGGAAACCATGAATGCATGTCCTCAATTGGACCTTCAGATGCAGGAATATCTTGATAAAATGCAAAAACAATGAAAATTAAGAGATTATAGTGGTGCTTATTTTCTCCATGCGTAGAACGTATATGAGAAGAAGAAAGTAACTAAAGCCTACAAGCTAACCTAGCTTTTTAAAAAGTAACTAAGTTTAAAAATAAAATAAGTTTTATTTTTTATATTATAGTTAAACATTGATTACATAAGCAGTATTCAAATTTATTGCTTTGATTACTGCATATAAATCTATTTCAGGATCCCCTCCGTAAAACACCTGCGGAGCATTCTGCGGAACACTAGTATTGCGGGGAACATTTTTCGTAACACTAGTTTCGCGCGGAACATTTTGCGGAACACCAGTGTTTCGCGGCTCACCATTTGGGTATCCCTGATGTATTGTAATGAAATTTGCTGATCACCGCAATTTGTGAAGCAGATTTCGGGTCGAGCAAAAACTGTCCTGATAAACTCCATAGTGTACGGTTTATTTATTTTCAACCAGCTCGCTTGACTTTTGTTATATATTATTATGAAGAGTAAACAGCCACAATGGAAAATAAAATAATTTTGCTTTACACGTGATTCCTTGTTCAGAATAAAATACTTAAAAGTGAAGAGTAATATTGTGAGCCTATATAAATAAAAACAAATTGAATATAATTTCAGTGTTGTATAATATATTAACATCCTCTTCTCTCTCAAAAGGTTTTATTCCGTCGCGTGATGGCAGGATTACGAGCAGATTGATAACACATAATTTTTTAGAAGCCAATTGACATATATTTGCGATAAAACTTTACAAATTTAAGGCTCGACCTAGTCACAGTATTAGGCCATGCCACAATGCAATATGTTCTCGCCGAAGGGCGAGACACCACTGGCTCCGCGCTCGGGATGGGCTCTCGCCCAGCGCCCCAAGCGGCGGTCTACATAGCTATCCCGCACTTGTCCAAAATGCCAATATGGCGGACGCGTTCATGTCTGGCAAGCGAACAGAAATAAAAGACGTAAGATTGTACGTCGAGGTTTTCGGTAGCAATCAGCAAGGGCTATATCATGCTGATGTCAATATTAGTTTATTTTTTAGTTGTATAATATTAATTTTCAATGTAATACTTTACTTTATTATAATTAAATACATCATTATAATTTTACAACTGCACCTTACCTGAACACATATGCTCATCACAAACCACAGACATAGAGCTGTGTCAGTCGTCAGGATCCTTGCTTCATCCCATGTCTACTCTGCCTCATGAAGCCTAAAAAGAGTGTATTGTAGTTACGTTAAAACGATAATTGTGGGAAAAAAAATAAGCAAAAATAGTTTTAATTACATAATCAAATTGACATCCTTCTATGTTAGTTATTGATTTGCGTGGTGGCAGGATGAGGAGCAGGTCAACAACACAAAGACTTTTTCTGAAGAACATTGACATATATATTTCGACAACTTTACAAACTTTTGACCCGGACCACAGCATTCAGGCCGTGGCAATGACAATATGTCCTTGCCGCCGTTGGCACACAACTGACTGCCCTGGGCTCCGTGCTCGGTGACACCCAGCGCCGCAAATTGCGATCTATATAATAAATGTCACACCCGTGACCGAAGTTGTCTAAAATGCCAATATGGCGACATTTATTGTTAAAATGTCTCTTGTTTTCAATTTCTTTTATTACTACTTCAAGGTTCATAAATTATCATACCTACACAATACTTTTACTTTATTAGTTCATCGAAATGCTAACAATCAATAATAATGTTTTTTTTTCTTTGCAGGTAACATTTTCAAAAACTTCTGCTACGATTTCAAACACTTCAATTACCTGCAATAAATAGGGTAAGTTAATCAGTTTATACGCCGCTTATGACCAAGTAGAGCGATGATTAATCATTTTATCTCTGTAAATTAATGTAATCAGTAAATCACATAAAATATTCCTCGGATACTGCAGCAGCCCTTTCTCCTCTGCTCTGGAAAAAATCCATGACCTTATTTGTTCTAAGTAATGTCGCGGGAAAAATCATGGACAGTAGCGGCTGATAAAACTGAAACAAAGTGGCAGTAATACGCGTTGAACATATGTTCCAGATACGGAAAGAATAAACAAAAAAAGTATTGTAAGCTCGTATTTATTGACATTTACTCGATATGGTTCCTTCAGGCTCACACCAAAAGATCTGTTATCTGTGCTTCGCTCACTGGGACACATAAATAAAGAACTGTTATCTTAAGGTCTAGAAAGATAAATGTAAATAGATATAAGCCAAATATATACATATATATGTATATCTGTAAGCGGGGTTGCCATCCGTATGGAGTGAGCATACCTAACTGAGCGACCATAGATGTCATTTTTGAAGGCTGGCTACACAACCTCCCCCCCCCCATAATGTCAAGCATAATAGTAATTAAATAAACATATACTTTACATAAAATTCTTTGAAGGAGTCAATTCATTCAGAAAAAATATCAGCAGAAGCGGGATGCGAGCCGCGGAACCAACCATTTGCCCAGGTATTCATACCGCTTAGCCACCGTAGCTATTTCTTTGCATGAGCTGACTCGCGTTGGAACTTGTATTTATGTCATTGTTATCATCGTATGATAGATGTCTCTATAGTCTATAATATATATTTAAAGTATGTATATTTTTATTTTTCATTATTCAATCAGTCAACATTTATTCGCAGTATTTTTATATTATTACTTTCCGACAGTCTTTTTATTTTAGTAGGTACCACTCGGGTCTCGAACCAAACTATAGATTGAATAGATGAGAAACAACCTCTTGTAGGTCCAAAGCAAACTTTACAATCAGTGACTGAGCGGTATGATTACCCGGGCAAATGGTTGGTTCCAAGGTCCGCGGTTCGCATCCCGTTTCTGCCGATATTTTTTCTGAATGAATTGACTCGCTTAAAGAATTTTATGTATAGTATATGTATATTTAATTACTAATAATATGGTAATTTAGTCAATGATCTATAAAAGGAGATTAGAATATTGAAATGATAAAATAATATTCTTATAAAAATATTTAATCCATATATCAAGCATAGTACGTCAAAGGTGAGAATCGAGACGGTGGCCTCCATAGTAAAAACGTATTAACAATGCCTTTTACACTACTTTTGAATATACCGTCTAATTACATTCAAATAATGAAGTTTAATTAATAAATTACAATACTTTAAAAATACACATAAGCGTAAAATAATCTTAATATTCTTCATTTTAAGATGTTATGAAAATGAAAAATCTTTATCCAGCATTTCAAATTTTAAATTGCTTCTCTAAGCGAATGTGTGAGTCCGTCTGACCTTCAAGGGCCATTTTACAATGCGCTACGTGAGGGTCAAAACCTCATTTGTGGGACTTAAAGTGTGCATTTTCTGCAAGCAAAATAAGACTTTGAGAATCTTCCAGACACATTGTTAGTGAATGTTTTTTTATACAGACAAAAAAACACACAAAGCGAAATTGATATTTCGTTTAAGGATTGCTTAAAAATGAATTACGATGTTTTATTCTATCTTTATTTTTTGACTCGTTCTCTAGGATTTATTTTCTATAAAAAAGTACACACGTTGATACACACCATCATCAAGATTATTTCCATACGCATTGTCTAGCTGAAGCATTTACTTGTAACAAAATGCCAGAGTACTTATTTGACTCAGTGTGACGTTCAGCCAGGGTGGCTAGACGCCGCATGCGGGAAACGTATATTGTGTTTGACGTAAGTTGTGGATATTGCTTATGTGTATGTTACGTACGTCTCACGCTGAAAACGACAGCTGTTGATAGTTATGTGTTATTTGTAATGATAGAGGAATTCGATGGTTTATTATACTTTGCATCCCACGAGTATTATCGGGCGGACCTTCAATAAAGAAACAGTCCGTGAGCCCCGACCGATTGTTAGAAAGGGGGCCATAAATATTAAATAAGCCAAAAACGTCGCCCTTTGTTGGCCAGCGTGAGATGCGTCTATTCTCGGGAAGATGCCATAAATATTAAATATTCAGAAAGTGTTCCTTTGTTTAGTAAAGCGTGCGAACGGACCTGGGATACGTTTCAGTTTTAGCCATAAAAACATAAACCGATGTTTATGGCTGGGATTACCTATCTCCAGGAACGTTTCGTATAGTAATAAAACCCTAAGAAAGGAATACAGACCCGTGCGACCGAAACTATTCCCACGGCCGCAAAAGTAGGTACCAGAAAATTAATGTATAAAAGCACCGACTTGAACGTTAAATAAATCAGTTTAGACTTGAATCTCTTGCGTTTCATTTCTATCTCCCACCCTCCTGTAAAGCCGCGCCGGCTGCCTGAAATCTGGAGAAATGAGGCTGTCCGCCCACTTCAGATTGATGGCGTAACTAGTTACCTTACAAGTAACTGGGAGAAGATGGTCTAGTGAAGAGCGGAAAACCGATACACGCCCGTAGAGCGGATCGTCAGCGGAACTGGAAGCTGTCGTCTACATTTGGTCCTTCGAGCCGGATTCTGCCTTCGTGAAGAAGATCATCTCCTGACCTGATCATGCCTGCCAATCGATCACCGATTGCAACGCGATCAGGAAGCAACCGTGGAACTAACATGGAGGAGGACGACGCCCGATCAGAATCGGGGGAGTCAATGAGGTCCGTGGACTCCAGAGAGGCGCGCCGCAAGGCTGACCAGTCGCTGAACGCTCTCACCGACATGATGGCCCAGCTCGTCGCAGCCGTGACGACAAGCATCGCGCAAACCAACGCAGCCATGGCGCAAACCAACGCAGCCGTGACGACAAGCAGCGCGCAAACCAACGCAGCCATCGCAAGCTTGGCCGCCAGCCTACAAGTTCAGCGGACCACGGAGCTCCCGCCCGCACATGAAGCGGACCGCCGTGCGGCCCGCAGTACGGGCGAAGCAACTCACGCCCCGATGCAGCAGCCCGCCACGCCGAGGTCTGTGCAAGTCATACGGGAGCCTGAGGAGGACCACTACCGTGCAGCCTGCAGCGCCGGTGAGTCAGTCCCGCCCGCACATGAAGCGGACCGCCGTGCGGCCCGCAGTACGGGCGAAGCAACTCACACCCCGCTGCAGCAGCCCGCTTACGAGTGGGTGAGGCAGGAGCCAGCCGCGCAAGAACAGCTGAGCTCCATGACTGGTCGTGAAGAGCGCGCGGGGCATATGGCTGCCGCGGTTCGAGAGCGCCCAGCGCCGTGTCGGTCGGGCGCGGAAGCCGAGGCCGAGCAGCCCGCTTACGAGTGGGTGAGGCAGGAGCCAGCCGCGCAAGAACAGCTGAGCTCCATGACTGGTCGTGAAGAGCGCGCGGGGCATATGGCTGCCGCGGTTCGAGAGCGCCCAGCGCCGTGTCGGTCGGGCGCGGAAGCCGAGGCCGAGCAGCCCGCTTACGAGTGGGTGAGGCAGGAGCCAGCCGCGCAAGAACAGCTGAGCTCCATGACTGGTCGTGAAGAGCGCGCGGGGCATATGGCTGCCGCGGTTCGAGAGCGCCCAGCGCCGTGTCGGTCGGGCGCGGACGCCGAGGCCGAGCAGCCCGCTTACGAGTGGGTGAGGCAGGAGCCAGCCGCGCAAGAACAGCTGAGCTCCATGACTGGTAGTGAAGAGCGCGCGGGGCATATGGCTGCCGCGGTTCGAGAGCGCCCAGCGCCGTGTCGGTCGGGCGCGGAAGCCGAGGCCGAGCAGCCCGCTTACGAGTGGGTGAGGCAGGAGCCAGCCGCGCAAGAACAGCTGAGCTCCATGACTGGTCGTGAAGAGCGCGCGGGGCATATGGCTGCCGCGGTTCGAGAGCGCCCAGCGCCGTGTCGGTCGGGCGCGGACGCCGAGGCCGAGCAGCCCGCTTACGAGTGGGTGAGGCAGGAGCCAGCCGCGCAAGAACAGCTGAGCTCCATGACTGGTAGTGAAGAGCGCGCGGGGCATATGGCTGCCGCGGTTCGAGAGCGCCCAGCGCCGTGTCGGTCGGGCGCGGAAGCCGAGGCCGAGCAGCCCGCTTACGAGTGGGTGAGGCAGGAGCCAGCCGCGCAAGAACAGCTGAGCTCCATGACTGCTCGTGAAGAGCGCGCGGGGCATACGGTCGCCGCGGCTCGAGAGCGCCCAGCGCCGCCATGGAGGGCGGGCGCTGAGGCCGGTCATCCTACTCACCAGTGGGCGAGGCGGGAGCCAGCCACACGGCAGCAGCTGAACTGCGAGACTGCTCGTGAAGAGCGCGCGGGGCATACGGTCGCCGCGGCTCGAGAGCGCCCAGCGCCGCCATGGAGGGCGGACGCTGAGGCCGGTCATCCTACTCACCAGTGGGCGAGGCGGGAGCCAGCCGCACGGCAGCAGCTGAACTGCGAGACTGCTCGTGAAGAGCGCGCGGGGCATACGGTCGCCGCGGCTCGAGAGCGCCCAGCGCCGCCATGGAGGGCGGGCGCTGAGGCCGGTCATCCTACTCACCAGTGGGCGAGGCGGGAGCCAGCCGCACGGCAGCAGCTGAACTGCGAGACTGCTCGTGAAGAGCGCGCGGGGCATACGGTCGCCGCGGCTCGAGAGCGCCCAGCGCCGCCATGGAGGGCGGACGCTGAGGCCGGTCATCCTACTCACCAGTGGGTGAGGCGGGAGCCAGCCGCGCAACAGCAGCTGAGCTACGAGACTGCTCGTGAAGAGCGCGCGGGGCATACGGTCGCCGCGGCTCGAGAGCGCCCAGCGCCGTGGAAGGCGGACGCTGAGCCCGAACATCCTGCTCACCAGTGGGTGAGGCGGGAGCCGCCAGCACCAAGGATGCTGAACTACCGAGCCCACGAGTGGGACGCGGGCGTCTATCGAGATGAATTCGCGGCGTACGAGAACTCGGCATCGAGGGGAATGGCTGCCGACCTCGACCGTCATACTCACGAATGGTTGAGAGACATGCAGAAGCCTAGGACGCTGGATGATGCCGAAATACAGTCGATGATGGCAAGGCGGACAGGGGTCCAAAACCTACCACCCTTCTCGGGGGAACCGCTAGAGTGGCGCAATTTTGAAACACAATTCATCCAATCGACGAAATTGTGCAAGCTGAAAAATGTCGAAAATGGACTCCGGCTACAAAAGGCCTTGAGCGGACGAGCCTTTGACATGGTGAGCGAGATGCTGTCAGATCCGGAAAACGTTCCGGAAGTGATGCAGATCCTGGACAAAGAGTTCGGGAATCCTCGAGTCATCGTCAACATGCCGACTTATCGGGTGAGCAGGGTCCCGCAGCTCCCGGATAGAAGTGTGATTGCTGTTGTAGATTACACAACTCTAATCAGAAATACCGTGCCGTCACTCGAGAGTTACGGCGCGCAGCATCTCGTCTCGACGGCGCTGCTCGCGGAGATGGCGTCGAAGCTTCCCGGCTACCTCCAATGGAGGTGGATTGACTTAAAGGACAGTTTAAACGACAATTGTGTCACCAGTGTGAAAGTGAGGCCTGAAATTATCATAGGTCTAGACAGTGCCGAGCTAATAGTGCCGCGAAGGATTGCGCAATTCCGGCGTGATGGCGTAATTGTGAGTGATACGCCGCTGGGCCACGTTGCGTTCGGCACGTGCGCTCAACCGAAAGGCGGCGATGAAGCTGGACACTTCGTGGGGCACTGCAGCGTAACGGAGGGACCGCCGAGCGTGCCGCGGTTTTCATCGAGGACGAGACCGCCAAGGACAACCGCTCGGACTACGGGATTTGTCGATCGCTGCCAGAATCCCCAACGCCTGAAGCCCGAAGGAGAGTGTGAGCTCCGGGCAGAGAAGATCGTCGACGACGAGGCGATACGTGTGCGTTCTTCCCAGAGGCGCGCCTCCGGCGACGAGATGAAGGTTTTGCTACGGGGGGAGCCGCCACCGCCCGGCGGGCGCATGCGGGCATTCGCGCCGACATTCACGTGGGACATCCGGTGCGGTGCACAGCAGAGACTACACAGGATCAGCTGGTGGCATGACGACCCTGGTACAGTACGACACGGAGGAGGAGAAGATGTGTCTCAAGAAACAATGGCGGGCGTCACAACAGATGGCAGATGCTTTCTGGCGTCGGTGGGTACGGGAGTACTTACCAACGTTGGCGCGGCGCCCGAAGTGGAGGACCCCGACGGAGCCGATTCAGGAAGGAGACCTGGTACTCGTTGCGGATCCGAAGTTGCCGCGCAACACCTGGCCACGGGGACGAGTAACGCGAGCGACTCCAGCAGCCGACGGGCAGGTTCGCGTGGTTCAGATAAAGACCGCAACAGGGACTTATACGCGGCCAGCGGCGAAGCTGGCGGTTTTCAACACAGAACGAGTCGAGACGTCCGAGGCAGAGTACAGCAGAGACTGCACGGTGGGAGTGTTACGTACGTCTCACGCTGAAAACGACAGCTGTTGATAGTTATGTGTTATTTGTAATGATAGAGGAATTCGATGGTTTATTATACTTTGCATCCCACGAGTATTATCGGGCGGACCTTCAATAAAGAAACAGTCCGTGAGCCCCGACCGATTGTTAGAAAGGGGGCCATAAATATTAAATAAGCCAAAAACGTCGCCCTTTGTTGGCCAGCGTGAGATGCGTCTATTCTCGGGAAGATGCCATAAATATTAAATAAGCCAAAAAGTGTTCCTTTGTTGGCCAGCGTGAGATGCGTCTATTCTCAGGAAGATGTCATAAATATTAAATATTCAGAAAGTGTTCCTTTGTTTAGTAAAGCGTGCGAACGGACCTGGGATACGTTTCAGTTTTAGCCATAAAAACATAAACCGATGTTTATGGCTGGGATTACCTATCTCCAGGAACGTTTCGTATAGTAATAAAACCCTAAGAAAGGAATACAGACCCGTGCGACCGAAACTATTCCCACGGCCGCAAAAGTAGGTACCAGAAAATTAATGTATAAAAGCACCGACTTGAACGTTAAATAAATCAGTTTAGACTTGAATCTCTTGCGTTTCATTTCTATCTCCCACCCTCCTGTAAAGCCGCGCCGGCTGCCTGAAATCTGGAGAAATGAGGCTGTCCGCCCACTTCAGATTGATGGCGTAACTAGTTACCTTACAAGTAACTGGGAGAAGATGGTCTAGTGAAGAGCGGAAAACCGATACACGCCCGTAGAGCGGATCGTCAGCGGAACTGGGAGCTGTCGTCTACAGTGTATTTAACTGTTTCTTGAAAAGATCGAGATTGTATAAAAGAGGAAATACAGACACTGGAAGAGTATTCCAGAGTTTATCGGTGGAATTTAGGAATGAACTTTGGAAACTGAAGTTATTGGTCAACACACATCAACCGTGCATGGATGTTCAAAAATAAAGAGAAAGACGAGTTTGTTGAATGTGGATAGGTGCAGAAAGAATTAATTCTTATTAGTTCAGAAGAGCATTGATCGTGGTAATAACGGTAAAAGAGACTAAGTGAACAAATTTTACGTCTGTGCTCCATTTAATTCTGATTAGACGTAAGTTAGTAAGGTCTTAAAGACATCCCACGTATCAGCAAGAAAATGATTGCATCTCAAGTAAAATTTTCCGGAGATAAAATAGTCCCCCAATCGGATCTCCGGGTGGGGACTGCTCGAGACAAAACAACCAAGACAAATAAGAAAAACCTTCAGCCAACAAGATATGCCACCTGGAATGTTCGAACATTACTGCAGAACGGCGCCCTAGACGGGAGTATTTGCAGCAAGTATTCGAGGACATGAACTGTAGCGCTTATGCTGAGCTGAAAAGGGTTGCAGAGGACCGAGAGGAATGGAGATCGAGATGCAAGATTCTGTTGCTACAAACCAATCCACCGGATTTATACTACGAAGAAGAAGACGTAAGTGTGTCATTATTTATGAGACGAATTTTTTTTTAACCAATTTTATTTTATTTTTTCAGTGTGATCCAACTTAATATTTTTAATGTCCACAGAATGACTTCTTTCAGAATACTTGATCGTGATCTTGTAGAATATACTCCTTATTGGTTTGTGATAAAAATGAATATTTTACTCTTCATCGGAGATTGAACCTAATATTTCTGAATTTAGAAGGGTCTTACACGTACGTCATACCTGCTGACTAAACAAAAGGCATATGCGTTAAATGTGTATGGGGAGCATGAAAAGAATCTCCATGCGGTGCCAACTGAAAACGGAATTTCGGACTTCCTCCTCTGACCAATCTTTTCAACCCAGCGTCAAGTAAATTAAGTAAATGTACCAGTATGTAAAAAAACTTTTTTTTTTGTAAAACACTTTGAGAAGGTGATTAGAAAGTATCACATAATATAAGAATAAAGTTTGAGAAGTTCTTCTTGTGGGTCTTCGCTTCTTTGAGTCCATGTCGCCCTTGAGACTTGTCAAGAAGTGGTCCTTCAATTAGTGATTAATGACGTGAGTGGATTAGCATGTATTTCTATGATGTTCGGTACTACATGTATTGAATTTCAGAAGCAGTTACAGTTTCAGGAATTACGTCCATTAAAATATCAATTACGTCCTTCAACGTTTCACTCAATAACATTAAGCAGGTAAATTGAGATACAGGTAGACCAGGTTGGAAAGTGAACATTTGGTCTTATATTAAATAACTATCTGGATGTATTACACATTGACATCAGCATGTTATAGCCCTTGCTGACTGGTACCGAAAACCTCGATACACAATCTTTCGTCTCTTATTTCTGTTCGCTTGACGACATGCATATGTCGCCATATTGGCATTTGGGACTAGTTATATAGACCGCCGCTTATGGCGCTGGGCGAGAGCCCATCACGAGCGCGCCAGTCGTGTCCTGCCCTTCGGCGAGAGCATATTGTATTGTGGCTCGGTCGAATGCTGTGACTAGATCGAGCCACAAGGTTGTAAAGTTTATCGTAAATATATATCAATGTGCTTCAGAAAAAGTCTTGGTTTTGCTAACCTCCTCCTCATGATGACCTCACGCGACTGAATAACACACTTTTGAGATAGAGGACGATGTTTACTTTTATACGTGCACTGTGTATAAGCTAGCTTTAAAGAATATACAAGGAAAACAATACTAAGCACTATACAAAATTATTCTTATATATTTATGTCGCCAATTTTAAAAGCCAATTTCAGTAAAAAAAAAAAAAAATTTAAATTAAATATAAATATATTACTTTTTATATGTATGTTTTAGAAATAAAGCGCTTGCATACCAACATATTGGTCGTTATTTCAATCACCAAGCTTAAAATAAAGCTATATTAAAAATTTATACGCTTAAAATTAAGCAATTAAATAAACATATACTATACATAAAAATCCTTAAACGAGTCAATTCATTCAGAAAAAATATCGGCGGGAGCGGGATGCGAACCGCGGACCTTTGGAACCAACCATTTTTTGCCCAGGTAATTATACCGCTCGGCCACCGGGCCAATTTCTTCCACCTGAGATGACTCGTGTCTGATATTCTATATAAGTTATCATCGTATGATAGATGTCGCTCTAGTATATACCCAAAGTATGTATATTTTTATCTTTTATTATTCAATCAGAATGCATTTATTCACAAGCTTAATATTATTATTTCTGACAGTCTATTTATTTTAGTAAATACCACTTGGGTCTCGAACCGAAACTATAGATCGAATGGATGAGAATGACTTCTTGTAAGTACGTCGCGCACATTGCAATTAGTTATTTACCTGTGTTACTCATGAATAATTTTACCTTCTTAATATTGTCTTAAGGTGACATTATCTTAGTGTAGGTGACAGTAACTTAGTGAAACTGCATGATTATAATTTTAAATTGATTTTTAAAAATGAGCAAATTAAAAAAGTAGTATTTTTCACATTTTATTTTTAATGATACCATGTTTCGGACTCCCTGGAGACCATCTTCAATAAATAACTTCTTGGATTTTCACGGCAAGATTTGATATTGTGCCTTTTTGGTTAAGCCGTGCGTGGCGAATTTCTTTTAACCAATATTTCGACCACCATTGCAGGGGTCTTCTTCAGGATTGATGATTTAGTTGTGATTAAGTTGTGAATTTGTATCAGATAGATCCTGAAGAAGACTCCTACAATGGCGGTCGAAATATTGGTTAAATAAAATTCACCACACACGGCTAAGCCCAAAAGCCATAATATCATCTTCAATAAACTAACATATCATTACGTACAATTGAACATTATTGAAGAAGGGAGTCCGAAACGTGTTATCATTAAAAATAAAATGTTAAGCAAAACTAAATAATTTTAAATTAAAATTATTTCAAATTATATTTAAACGCTTCTGTAACACTTTTGTTTGATTTGACCATTAATAATTAATTAAAGTTTATTGTTTGTTAACTATTTAATTATGCTTAGACATTTAAAGGTTGAATCGTGAAAAAATTATCTTGTTTAAAATCAAACTAACTATTTTCAATTACGCGCAATATCAAATTTCAGGCATTTAATTTATTTGATCCACAACAATGAAAGATTTATATATTTCTTAAAATAAAATTAATTTCAAATTAACAGGTACTTAAATAATCAAATTTAATCAAAATATTTATAAGAGAGTTTTTTAAAGACACTAGGACTATTTATTATTATTCATATGGTCATTTTATAAAGAAATTGTGACAAATTATTAAGTTTTATGCATTAAAATTGTCGTATTAAACATGCATTTTCTGTTTTTTTAAATTTTTTTTTGTTCTTCTTCTTGTCAGCGACGTCAAATTATTTTTAACATCGATACCCCGTGTATTGCCCGGCATTAGGTCTTGAGATGTGCAGCTTGTTGGGCACATGTAGCAGGATATTAGGTGTGAGGGGGTCTGCATGTCTCCACAGTTACACAATAATAATAACTCTTCCTGACGAAGTATTCCCCACCGCTTGAGGTTGTCTTTTGTTCTAGCAACTCCGGTTCCTAATCTGTTGAGGTTTTTCAAGGTCCGTTAGTCATGGTAATTGGCAGTCGGGAGGCCTTCTTTTGGAGTAATGAATTCCTCTGATGCGATTTCTTGCCAGAGCTGGAGTTTCTCATTTTCGGGCCGGATGTGAGACGCTGTGTGAATCTCAGAAAGCTGCTTCGCAACTTCAGTCTGGATGTTAGAGGTATCTAATTACACAAGCAGTGAGACGGTTGGTTGATTGCCTTACGCATTTCTTCGGCGCATATGCGACATTTGAAATAATGTTTTTTCAATATAATAGGTATTAATTTATTGACAATGAGTACATAATGAACATTGATAATATTCATACTAAGAACCTAGAAAGACGAGCCAGATTTATCGGTTACATCATGCGCCACGATGGTCATCTTCACAACATTGTCGAAGCGATGGTTGAGGGAAGAAACTGCAGAGGAAGCCCTAGACGGAAATATTTGCAGCAAGTAATCGAGGACATGAGATGCAGCTCTTACGCTGAACTATAGTGGGTTGCAGAAGATCAAGAAGAGTGAAGATGGAGATGCAATTTTTTTTTCAGCAGACCAATCCACCGGATTGATTCTGAAGATGAAGAAGATCCCAGAATATGCCTTTTTTCTACGATCTTTGAATTGCTAAGAAGGAATTTTTATGCAAGTTAGGAAGTGATCAATGGAAATACACGGACATTCCAAACATAGAAAAAAAAATAAGAACACGGTATGTTTACGGGGAATTTACTGTCAGTAAGTAAGCTTAATATTTAAACAGTATTAAGGGTTTAAAAGTTAACATACATTGTTTTGCGGGTCCAAATATCAGCGTTTATTTTTCTGCGATTAAATGATTAGAGAAATATGACATAAGATGATTCTTACTGAGAATTTTACGTACGCATTTTAACTGTGAATACAATACTGAGAAAATTTAATGTTGAGTTGCAAGAACTTGAAAAAACTGCACATAACTGAAAATCAGTCCAAGAAAGCTCCTGAAATTGTTGGCGCTGAATTACACCACTGAAACAAAATGGCTGAGTCTTTTTCAGGCAGCCATTTCTCAAATCAAACGGCAGCGTGGCAGGATGACAAATGACACGCCGAGGAAAAACACATCCTGCTCGCTGAAAAATGCTGAAAAATCCCAAGGTGGAAAATTAGAAACTGTCTTCAAGAAGGATGAGACGGAGACTAAAATTCAAGGATGCTGAAATTTTTTCTGGATGATCTTTAATAGAATTTTATCCAAGAGTTATATTTGTAAGGTAATCTATTTATGATTGATTTAATATCATTGTTTATTGAAAAAGGATTAAATTATATTTTTTGATAATGAGAATTATCTGGGACAAGTAATCGAAATATAGTGAAAAAAAAATTTAAGCGAAATCACAAAAGAAAGAAAGGCAGCGTTTGGAAAAGTTAAGTAAACTTTTCAAGCAAAAATTCTAAACTGTCTTTTTCAATTTTGATTAATAGGCTATGAGTGGCATTTTACGGGGAGGGATCAAATTCACACAAACCGGCGGTATTTAAGAGCTCAGAAATCGATTAAAATATATTTTTTAATCTCCGTCTGGAATCGAACCCACGATTTTTCTCTTTCAAAGCAAACGCTTTGATCATTGAGCTATATCCGCCGGCGTATTGATGATTATAACTAGAGATTGAAACGCAGATGCTTAAAATGGTGGCACAAAAACTACTCCTTCGTAGATGACTAAAAAACGGAAAGACTTGAAATATTAAAAAAACTGTGATTTCAGTTATTTGAAAGGGTCCACCCCTCGTCTGGTTTCAGAAATAAGTATGCTATGCTGAAACCATCCGAAGCTTTTTGTTCCTTCTTAGAGCTTTATTTCCTCCCATGCACCAGACATTATATACTCTCTTCCAGACACTGCAATAGGGGGTACACTGACAGGTTTCATTTGCGGTTTTCACGCAATATTTATTAAAAACGAAAAATATCCAGCGTGCAGAATAACTCAGATAATGTTCAGATCCTGAAATACAAACTTACGAATTCACGTGTCGTGTTTTCTCACATTTTTTCTTCAAATTTTGGCTTAAATCCTGATAAAAAGAAATTTATTCGTTGGTTGTCTTTTATAAATACAAAATATATCAATAAATCCTTTATTTTTCTTAATTTTAACACATTATATCGTATAGAAATATTAATTATAAAACTAATAACACTTATTTTGTTGGAACGTGGGTATCTCGTGGAAGTGTTGTAATCAGTGGATTGCTCCGAAGGAATTGTTGTGCGTGTTGGAAAAGGATTACTGGAAATACTCCCTATATTCCGAACAAGAAAGAAAAATAATAAAAACCCGGTATAATGGCATGTAATGTAAGTAAAAAAGTTTAATATTTTTTTAATTTTAATGTTGGAAAATAAAGAGGATTCTTAATAGATCTAATTGAACGATTAACGAGATTCTGTTTTACTGACAAGTTTTAGAAATGATTTTTGGAAAATATGAAATGTTACTAGCAGATGGGTTGTTACTTGAAGTTCGTAGATCGACACGTTAATTTCTCTGACGGGCGGTTTGACGTGTTCTCAGGCTTTGGATACGTTGAAGTGGAGAGAGAAGAGTAGAGATCTGAGAGTCTGCTTATATAAAGCCGGCATGACTCCACGACCAGACTCCCACCTTGATCGGTGCAAAAGTACTTGAATCTACTTCTTATGACGGTGATTCTATCGACATTTTTGGAATATATAAAGCAAAATTAAAAGACAAGCATAGATAGCAAAATTGGTACAAGTGATAAAACAGAAGACCACCACAATTCAAAAGTAAAGAAAAAGTCTTAATAGAATCAAAACAATTAAATAAATTGAAAACATTAAGTTGAAATGATTTAATATCAAATTTTATCAAACTTAAATTCCATTTAAGCACATTTTATTTAATCATTGGTGCCATTTCACTGAAAGAAATGATTTATAAAAAATAATCAATTGTTTTAAATAATTAATGTATCTTAACCAAGTCTATTTTTATGATGGATGTAAAGTTAATGGTTCTAAATTAAAGATTTTTTAATAATTATTCTAAATTGAAAGCTTATTAGACAATATGAAAGTTGTTTATATTTATAAGTAAATTTCACAATTTATTTTATACAAATTCAAAAAATAATAAAAGGAAAGAAACTACAACAATTACGGACATAAAAAAATACGAAAAATTTAAAATAATTTTTACTTTACGTTTCAATCAAAACTTTGTATTTAACTGATTTATTGCGTACATATAGCGCTTATAAGAAAGGTATCAAAATTAGCATTTTATAAGATATATGCAGATATTTAAATTCGATTTCGAATAATTAATATGAAAAACGTGCCAGAAGGCGCTGAAAAAACCTGTCTGTTATCTCTTTAATAATGTCAAAGCTCAACATACCTCAGATGCTATTTTATTAAATTTATACGAGAAGACTTCGTTCCAAATTAAATGTCTTTGAAGTGACTTCTAGATGCAATCCTTCGGATCCAAATCGGGTTACGAGGAGTCAATATGTCAAAGTAAAGTTGTCTAAAAAGCTTCAGTGGCTCGTGAATCAGAGGGTAAAGAGACCTCTGGAGAGGCATCAGGGAGAGTTGACTATCAGCAATGTGTCGTCACTGAGTGCTGGTATTAAGTTCCAGAGCTTTTGCTTACATAGTGCGGTAAAATGAGAGCTTTTTAATTTTTCTGAGCACTTTAAAGCTTTTTCATTTCTTAAAATGAACATAATTATTACATAATGTTATATAAAAATGGTTGTTATTGTTACATATGTTAAAAAAATAATCATTTTATAACTGACACGTGTAAGAATTTAAAGTAAACACTATTTTTATGACAACATATCAGAGAAATATAAACGGCAGTTGTTAAAATTTTAATTAAAAATCTTGCAAATATCATGTTCAATTCTTTAATAAACGTTGATCGCTCAGCGATTTTCACCACCAATCAAGTCGAGAAATTATTAGAAATGACATATTTTAAATGTTTATTTGATTTAAGATAAAAGCAATTTGTTAACGATTTTCACGTAAACAACTCTGTGTTTGTCGTGCACTGATTTCATAGAGAGAGCTTTCTTGGGGGTAAGCTCTGACGCCTGAAACATGTGGAAAGTCATTCACAAAGGGATTCCGTTACCTTTTAGTGACATCTCTAATTACGCACACGATCATAATAATAATTACCGTCTTGTAGAGACATATTGCGGAAGTTAACGTATTTAATGTGATGAAATATTTCGTAAAACGTGTATTCAAAATGATGCAGCCACGTTGTGAGATAAATATATAAATTTATCATAAATTTATTTTATACATATTTGTGGTTTTATTCTATAATATTTATTAATAATAATCTTTATTGTATATAAAGCATTACATTTTCAACCGATACACAAACATGTTACGTCTCTTTATATATGATATTTATTTTGACATCCTCCTATCTAAGTTCATTATTGAATTGCGTGGTGGCGGGATGAAGAGCAGAAGAACAACACACATATTTTTTCAGAAGCAGATATATTTTCATGATAAACTTTACAAGCTTCCGGGCCTAGTGGAATAACACGCCGGCCGGCCATAGTACGACCTCCTTGTGGTCGGCACACAACCGGCTGGGCACTAGGTGCCGTGGTCGGTGACACAAAGCGTCGCAAGTGGCGATCTATATAACTAATCGTCCTTATGGCATTACAAAATGACAACACATGCGTGTCCGATGAGAAAACGAAAATAAGAGACGAAAGATTGTATATCGACGTTTTCAATACCAGTCAGCAAGGGCTGTATCATGCTGATGTCACTTTCATTATAAAATCGGAGAAAAATAAACGTATTAGTATTCAGTGGTACATATTTTTATATCAGCTCGACAAAACCCTTTGTTGTCTTTCATTTTTGTGTTCCTCTGACATACACATATAAAAATTTAAGTCTAATTTTTATATTTAAGTAGTTATAATACACGGCGTGCATGCGCCATTTTGTTTATTCTGTTTTGAAACCCAGCTCTGTTATGTAACGCGGTTAGTTCCATAGATGACTGCTATGGGTGCTTGGCTGCAATGAGTCTTAATGCTACCGCCCGTCAGTCTCTACGCTGGTGCCGTGAAATAAGCAGCATGTTCTATCCTGGACAGAAAACAAAACTTTGTCAGTCTTTTAACTTAAAATAAAATGACCTGGAAATCCTCGAACCGATAAAGAACTGGAGTTGGCAGAACAAAGGACAACCTCGAGCGGTGGGGAATGCTTCGACAGGGAGAGTCACTTTTGTGTGACCGCGGAGACCTCAAGACCGCATCACACCTAAGATCCTGCTCCATATGCCCAACAAGCTGCTTACCGCAAGAACTAATGCTAGGCAACACACGGGCTATCGATGTTGCCAGATACTGGGCAGAAATAATTTGACGTCATTGACACGTAAAAGAAGAAGAACATAAAATAAATGTCAATGTGATTCTCGAATAGTTATTTGCTTTGGCAACCTGCTTCTTATCCATCCTCCACACATTCCAGTGACGAGTTCGTCAATCTGGAGTCGCTTTATTAAGTTTTTTATTAAGTTTATTAAGGAGTTGCGCTAATTAGATGGGATATGTCAATAAGTTAAATTTAAGAAAATTAATTTGAATTAAATAACTTCTTAGGTTTTCACGGCCAGATTTGATGTTGCGGCTTTTGGGTTCATTGCAGGGATCCTGAAGAAGACCCCTGCAATGGTGGTCGAAATATTGGTTGAAAAAAGTTCACCACACACGGCTCAACCCAAAAGCCACAACATTAATTTGATTTAAGCTGCAATATAATAATTAGTTTATCAAATCAAATCATAAAATTTATATTGATGTCTTCACTTAATAATGACATATCGTTGAAGGTTAAGCGATACAAATTTATTATATTATTTTAGTTTATTTTCAGTAAGCGTTTGTTTATTCTAGTACCATAAAATGAACCCAAGTCACGTTTCGAGTTTCTGAATATCCGCAGCGATTGAATGGTCTATTAAATTAACGTAGTTTTCAGCTTCCAGTGAGCGTTTTCAGTTTTCAGTTTCAGTGCAGTTTCCGGGACACAGTTTTTGTGAATAATTTATTGTGTCTGAATTTACGAGCACAGCGGATACACAATTTTCTAAAGAAAATTTGTACCGTCTTGTTTCAGAATCTTAGTTTCAGGAAAAGTTTTCAAATCAAACGAATAAATTATGAGAAACTAAGAAAACAGAATTTATAAAAGTTAATAATTCAACTTAAATTTCACTGCTCAACGGTCATTGATAAATTTTAAACAATAATATTAGGTTGTGTAAAAAAATGGCTTGAGTTGCCCTTTAGGACAAAATGATCCAGACCTCGGTATTACCAATTATTTTGATATCTTTAGAAAGTCCGAATAAGTAAATTAACATCCTCCTCTCTCTCAAAAGAGTTGTTTTTCCGTCACGTGATGGAAGGATTAGGAACAGATTGATAACACAAACTTTTTTAGAAGCACATTGACATCTATTTACGATAAAATTATACAAATTTAGGGCTCGACCTAGTCACAGCATTAGGCCGAGCCGCAATACAATATGCTCTCGCCGACGGGCGTGACACAACTGGCGTGATGGGCTGTCGCACCGGCGCCCCAAACGTCGGTCTATATAACTAGTCCCAATATGGCGGACACATAAATGTATGACAAGCGAACAGAAAAAAGAGACGGAAGATTGTATATCAAGGTTTTCGGTACCAGCAAGTGCTACACCAGTGCCGCTGGTGGCCAAACTATGTAACTAGCCCCAATGTGGTACAATACATAAAGTTATGGCAAGCGACAAAAATACAAGACGAAAGATTGTTTATCGAGGTTTTCGGTACCAGTTAGCAAAGGCTATATCATGCTGATGTCAAAATCTTACAAAAAACTATACTCAAAGACACTATTTTCGTTGCGAAATGCCGACGTGGTGTTGATACTTGTCGCTCCGCTGTGGACACACACAGAGGGCACTTACTCATTCCGCCCGGGCGCCGTCCGTTTCGCCGAACGTGACTTTTATTGCCTCCAAATGCAGAACGCTCCACCACTCTTGTGCAGTGTCTACACCACTTGGGCTTCTCACGTTCGCTCGGCCGAAATGCATTTCCACAAAATGCACCCATCAACTCTCTAAATAACTGCCGCGTATGACAATAAAATGTATTTTTATTATTATTTTTGCGCCGCGAATTTATTATATTATTTATGACTTTTAGAATTTGATTTCCCGCCTTAGAGCGTCATTTTTAAAAAAATCTGTACTTCATGACGTTCAGCCAGAAAAGTGTTTTGTATGTGATTGTGTGTGGGTTGGGAGGATAGCAAGTGTATATTTTTTATTTTCTTAAAGAGATCCAGATCTTATGAAAAAGGAAACACAGACGCAGGAAATTTATTCTTTACAGGAATCTGCTAAGCATGTAAATAAATATAGTTAGGTTTGATGTTGTGGCTTTGGGGTTGAGCCATGTGTGGTGAACTTTTTTCAACCAATATTTCGACCGCCACTGCAGGGGTCATCTTCAGGATTAATAATTTATTTAGTTTTGAGTTGTTTTATTCAAATTATATATTTCTTTTATGAGCGTTTCACCACACACGGCTCAACCCAAAAGCCACAACATCAAATCTGGCCGCGAAAACCTAAGAAGTTATTTATCGTTAGGTTTCGTCACAGGAGCGATTTTTCTGAAAGCCACGTGTGTCAATGCCACCACACGTATGAAGTTACATAATTAACGTTTGTATGCATCATCTGATAGCTAAATGACACAAGAACCAACGTGATATATGAAAATAGGTCAGATAAGAACATTTATGCTTCAAATACTAGTTTTCAGCAAAAAAAATAAAAAAATCAAAGGCTTAGTGGGCGAAAAGTAGTGCAAATATTAACAAGTATCATAAAAATCTATTTTTAAAATATTATTTGTGGAATACCTTAGATTCTCAAAATTACTCTCATGGTTTTGTAAAACACGATAAAGCTCTAAAAGTGCATTCACTGAACCGTATAGAGAATGTTCAAAGCACCTGAATTTCGTTTCGGACTAAATGATTTCGCATGGCAATAATATTATTTGTTCACATTAATCCATTTCGGTCACTGGAATATGCATGTTTGTGTTTTTTTTTAATGTATTTATACGGAAAATTAAATCAAAACATATGTGCATTTTTTAATGAAACTCTCTTTTGGCAAAGTAATTTTTGATTTTAAAATATGTCGACAAAAATTGACTAATAACAATAGCATATAGTAAAGCACGGTTATCACCCAATTATAAAATAAAAACATTTTTTTTAAAGTTAAGCACCTTTATCGAGTGTCGTCGGTCGTGTTGAACTGCATTTTAGAACCAAATAGTACAGGTCTCGTGAGCATCACGCTTCTTCTTCTTAGTAACAATCCGGTGGGTTGGTTTGCAGCAACAGAATCTTACATCTCGATCTCCATTCCTCTCGGTCCTCCGCAACCCTTTTCAGCTCAGCATAAGCACTACAATTCATTTCCTCGAATACTTGCTGCAAATACTTCCGTCTAGGCCGCCCTCTACAGTTTCTACCCTCAACCATCCCCTCCACAATATCGTGAAAAAGACCATCGTGGCGCATGATGTGACCAATCCATCGGGCTCGCCTCTCTGAGATGGTTCTTATTAGTTGCCTATCTTCCTTGATTATTCTGAGAACCTCATTGTTCGTGACATTACGCTAATCAACCGATATCCTGAAATATTCTTACAACAGTATCACCACCATGTGCGTTCCTTAACTGGAGCATATGGTCGTAACGAATAGTTTCCACAATGCTCTGTTAGCCGCAATGGTTTTCGCCTCATCCGATGTCAACTCTGCCTCCCACAGTTCAACCGAATATATTATATGTAGAGTCAGGAGCTTAAAGAATTGGCAGTCATAGTTTATGTTCTCTTGCGGCATCCAAAGTTCATTTTTGTCATTTCATGTGTCAGTTTTCTGCATTCCCTTTTTTTATACAGTTTATTTTTTAATCAACTTTCTGTATTCATGTCTTTATTCTCTACTTTGTATTTTATAACTTGTTATTTTATCAGATATAAAATAAAAGATTGTTATTTTATCTTATTTTTTTATAATCTTTAAATTCTTTTGGATTACCTGTACTGTCAAATTCAAAGTAAAATGTTTTATTGTTAAAACAGTACTCCATAACTTTGTTAATTATTTAACAACCGATCTGTAAAATAAAAAGGAATATGCGTTTTTACCTGGTTCACCTTCCCCTATTGACCAAATATACTATGAAAAGCTCTCTGACCTCGTCATTCTTCCATAACATATGCTTTCGAAGTCCATTATACGTCTGCATTGGCTGTTGGCGAAACGCCAAGATTGACAACCATTAAAAGCCAATGGGGAGTTAATGCGTTAGTTAAATAAAATATCATATTTTACGTTGTTTTGTCACTTGTTAATTCTTACACTTTATCGTTCAGCTTACAAAGAAGGTCCACTTAAAAAATCATCACCAAAACACAATTGAAAGCCTCTCCATCAATGGGCGTAATTGGATCTCGAATCTTTCAAGGGTCACTACAAGGATCCTTGGTCGCGAAAACTTTTCTTTATGACCGGAAGCAACTTTAAAAGGGGGAGAGATAGCTACCGAGGGGACGAGAAGTGAGGGATTGCGAAAGCCTTAGATGTGAAGAGACAAAGAAAATGGTTATCCACAGACGTCAAAGATACCCCTTGATTTATTGGAAGGAAAGCGAGAGAACGGTACTCCATCTCTTGGCGCTAAGTCGAACCCGATTGTCTGATAGATATTCTCTACTAGAATGGGAATTTCATAAAGAATCGTGGTTATCTTTTCTATTCTATCTATTATCTATTCATAATCATCATCTTTTTCATTTTCATTCATAGAATTGAAAAAACCATAAGATATACTTATCATATTATAAGATATATTTTATCCATGTTTGGAGCATATGGACACCGCAAATTGCCGCGTCACAGTGTTGTAAGCATACATTGTCCCAGAACACCTGTATACCCGGAGATTTATTTATTTAATTAACAGAACAGTGGTTCCAATTAACATAGGAAACTGAAAATATAGTTATTAAAGTAACATAGAGTACACTAGTACAAAAACATACATAAATTTCCAAAAAAAAAAAAAAACATAAGAAGATACACGTGTGAAAGATCACAGAGATCTAGGAGAATAATAGCATCGAAAAAAGAGGAAAAGGATCGAGGTTTTATGGAAACATAGATGATTCCCGGGAGCTCCCAAGGCAAGATCCCGTGAACTTGCATGGACTACGACTATAGTACCAAAGGAATATTTGGATGTTCAATCGGATTATAATCTCGACACACCTGAGACGTGGACATTTTTTCCTTAAGGGTTGACTCAACCTTGCTGGGGGCATGCATAAAGGTTAAATTTGATCAAATAAATTTTACGAAGGCAAGCTTGTTCAGGGCTTGAACCGACGGCGTTTGACTGATAAAAAACTACTTGACTATGCCGCCCGGCTAAAAAATACTTATTACAGATCAACTATCTAATATATTCATATATTTTTGAAAACAAATAGTATATGAGCTAGTAG
Organism: Glossosoma conforme; assembly: GCA_022606575.1. NCBI lineage: Eukaryota > Metazoa > Arthropoda > Insecta > Trichoptera > Glossosomatidae > Glossosoma > Glossosoma conforme. Next base: position 1,294,411 of record JAGTXR010000027.1, read on the forward strand.
TGAGTAATGAATTCAATTTAGGGGTATTCTTGAAAAGTCTTGGATGACTTTGCTAAAGTTCTAATAATGAAAGAAAAGTTTAAAGGGAAGGTAAATTCACCCTACATATATTAGGTCTGTATGGGCGTATCCCGTTCTAAGCTTTCAGAGAGCGATCTAAAACATGTAACGTCTATCCGTTAAGATCTTAAAACTTTTTTGCTTATCAATCGGGTGCTTCTTATGCTTACGACAGCCAGGGGCTTGAAATTTGAAAATCGATGTTTAAAAATTAATAATTTGCGTTTATTTTGTAACCGCGCTGCATGTGGAGTGTTGATCCTCCAACGTCCTAGACTACAGCCCGAGATTCACGCATCATCCTTATTATTACAGGAATTTACTATCAATGGGTGGTCTTCACGAGACGACTTTCGTCTACCACCAATATTAATTAATATGCTATGACTGGCATTTTCCGAGCGAGGAATCAAATTCACACCAAGCTGAGGTATTTTAAAGCTCAGAAATCGATTAAAAATCTTTTTTTTAATTTTAATCTCCGTCGGGGATCGAAATGACGATCGGATGATCGCTCTACGCTCCCAAGGCCAGGACAATTTTTATTTCATCCTTCAAGTGTGCCTTGACCCTACCGGAGGCATGTATATACCTTAGATCTAATTAAATCGATTTAAAAATTCAAGCTTGGTCGGGATGCGAACCGACGGCTTCTGAGTGAGCAGCAAACGCTTTAACTACTGAACTATGCCACCCGGCTAATTGTAAGTAAATTATAATCAATAAATAGCGTTTTCAATAAAGTTTGAAGTAAGCACGGGTAATAACAGAGTATTGGAGATGAAAACAAGACAAAATTGACCATATGTAGTTGTCCTACCAATTTTTATATATTTCTAATACCACAAGATTATTGCAGTAGATCAAAAACAGACCATCATAGATCAGATAGAGATTTTTTGATGTTAACAGTTCACACATCAACGTATATAAAAGAGAGAATACAAAATTCACGTGAAAATCTTCAAAGAGCGATAACTTTCAATATCCATTAACGTGAAGGCATGCATTTAATATGATTAAGTTAAAGTGGTAGTAACGTACTTAGACATGCAAATGATTATAACTTTAGTAAATGTTTAATGTAACATTAAAACCTGTTTATTTAGTCTAGACTCTATATATAATTGAATCAACATATCATTTTATATTCACGTAATCGATTTATAAGATGCTTTGCCTTAAAAATCATGTCTTAAAACTTTACTCAATGATGTATATAAATCTAATTTAACGTTATTTAATAAGGTTCGAAGTATTTATCCATTTCATCGCTTAAACTAAGTTGAAATAATTCAAGTTTATTTACTTCGTCTTCAAATTTCTCTACAAAATCTACGAGTATATTGAAAAACAGAACAAAGCAACTTGCAACATGTGCAATATTTCCTACAAAACCTCACAAGATACTATTTCTTAACAATTACTTAGCGAACAATAGTTGACAGTTCCTGTCTTTTCCAATATTTCACCCGTCGATAGTTCTAGCGTCAGCACTCTTCGGTAGAAAAACTTATTCGGATTGTCATCAGAAAATAACTTTCCATTGAGAAAGTATTAATACGCGAAGGGCCATGAACGGAGAGAACCAATTACCCTATCAGACGGACCATTTTTTTCCCTAGATTCCTCCGCAGAAAACCATTTTTTATACAGTTTTACGAAACGACCCATATCGTTCGAACCCTCTTAGACTTCGAACTGAAAGTCGAGTATTTTTACACATGCAATTTTCGGAGTTTTTTTATTTTTATTATTATTGTTTTCATCTCTTGAAAGCCACTCAAAGAAAAACGTTATTTTTGTAGGAAAAAAAGTATAATTTATACTGAAATTCATATTATTATAGATGCACTTAAATTGCTCTCTATCAGTTAACACTGCTTATGGCCTATACTCTGTCCCAAAACATACCTGCAACCGAAGATCAACGTGAAAACAAATATGGCTCCCAACGACTTAAAACGAAGGACCCAATAGACTTGAAGAAACGGCAACTATAGTGTCCGAGACTTATTTTAGGTGAATAATTAATCAATTTAAATATATATTTTTTAACACATACAGGAGAATACCGACAGATAGAGATAGACATTCTGAAGTCCCATCTGTGGAATTCTATGACGCTTTTCATAGTGTATGCATATGGCTAAGCGCTGAATGTGGAGTGTTGATCCGCCAACGTCATATACTACAGCTCGAGATTCACGCATCATCCTTATTATTACAGGAATTTACTATGAATGAGTGATCTTCACGAGACGACTTTCGTCTACCACACACTTTGATTAATAGGCTATGACTGTCATTTTACGGCTGAGGTGTCAAATTCAGTCATCCGGGGTATTTTAGAGCTCAGAAATCGAGTATAAAACTTTTTTTATCTCCTTCGGAAATCGAACCCACGACCTTTGACTAGCAAAGCAAACGCTTTTACCATTGAGATATAATATAATGGGTTGAGCTGAACCTTTGTGTAAAATGTTTCAGAACTCAGAAACGTCGGACTATTCATCGGATTACCTTAAAAAATCCGCTTAAAAAATACCCAACAATATGCCTCAAATACTACAGCTAGGTTGTCAGAAACTGTATATATTCCCAAGTATACATTCAGTAGCAGCTGACAGAGCTAAGTAGCGGCAATTTGTGTTGACTATATTTTCCAGATATTGAACAGATATGGGTAAAGGAACTTTTTCATTCTTGTTTTTAAGAGGCAGTTGACCCAATTATTGACTACGTAAATTTAAATAATTTTACTTGAAATTCTAATTTAAGAAATTAAACCTTAAAAAAACATTTCTTATGTCACATTTGACATGCTCCACGTTTTGTGAAGCACGTCATAGATATTTTCAAAGAGTCTCATATATATATCAAAATATAAATCGTCTCATTCCTTCCTTGTCCTCCCTTTCTCAAGCATCCGTCAGTCAGCCGCAAAGCCAAAAATATTTCTCGTTAGAGGATCCGGTGGGGGAGGCGGGTCTTGAACTGCACCGCCCATAGCAAACACTCGAAAAGTCAATCAATCTTTTGGTTGACGACTTTTGATCGAGTGGCAGCCGAGTGTGACAGCCCTCCTCTCCTTTGAATAATGAAAAGAATGACTCCTACGAGTACTACGCAGTAGATAAGTCGAGCTTATTTGTAATGTTTGATATTTTTAATAACCATTTATTTTATCAATCTTGCTTTTGAAACTTATAAAATTTGTAACCAAATGCGGTTCTAAATAAAGGATGAAGAACGGATATAAAATACGATAAAAATTATTAATTAAAACTAAGTTCTATTAATTAACAAATTTTTTTTCTCCATTGGACAGGAATAAGTGTAACATAAAAACACTGAGTATTTTAAATTATGGTTCACAAAATAATTTTCATATATATGCACCAAAAGGTTCCAAAGATCATGAAATAGTAAATTTCAATAATAATAATAAAATAAAGTCTTATATTTATTGCATCACTTATAAAATTGAAATACAAAAATAACAAGAAAAAAGAAATAAACAAAATTAAATTGAAAGTGCTTAAATAGATTTTTAAGTGAGCTTAGTCTACCCAATAAGGTATAACCTGTTTCAGGTAAAACTATCTACGTTCAATAATTTTATTGATTAACTGTGATTAAAATTTAAAATAAACTTTAATTTAAAAAAAAAAGTTTTGATTCTCATTTATTTTGAATTATTACATGTTTCGGCCTCTCTGGAAACCATCTTCAATAATTAGCATAATGTCTCCAAGGAGGCCGAAATATACAATCATTTAAAATAAATGTTAATCAAAGCTAAATATATATATATATATATATATATTTTAATTGAAATAAATTTAAAATTATAATTATGCAGTTTCACCAAGTATTGTCATTTGATAACCTTAATGTTAGTAACTATGATTCTTAAAAAAAAAAATTTAAAAAATGATTCCAAAAAAATAAGAAACTTGTACCTGAACGCTTTTTATATAAAGTATAAAAACATGCATCAACGTAAGAAACAATAATTAAAATGAATACTTAAAACAAAAACAAAACAAAATGATAAATGATCTATGAAGAAAACACCCAAAATACGATTATGCTTCTTCAACGGCCGTCTCTTCGAATACCCTATCTTCTGTTAATACCTGTATATTGTAAGGTGGACTTCAAAAGGGTGCAGATATATCTAGGAATGAGGCATAGACAGTGGCAACCTGAATGTGTGTGATATTTTGTGGTGATAATAGGAGTTTCGATGCTTAAGAATAAAATGTTTCAGATATTCAGATTGATTTCCTGCTCTCTAAGTTGGGTATCAAATCACTGGGTGACAGGATGCTGGAGCAGACTGACAGTAAAAATAACACGTTTTTGGTTCATAACTTGAATTTATTTGATTAGATACTTGCTTTTTCGTCCACCCAGTATGGCGAACGCCACCAGGCGTTCGCCATACCAGTCGCGAGCGAGCCGCCAACTGCTGGAGCACTCCGACATCTAGCGCTACCAAGACCGTCGCGGCAAAAAAGCGAATTAAAATGACAGTTGCACCAACATGAAATGGAGTAACTGTCATAAAAAATAAAATGGCGTATGCAAACACCATGTATCATTATATAACTAAAACTAACATTATTAGATGTGCATGTCAGGCGAGCGAACAAAAATAAGAGACAAATGATCGTTTCTTGAGGCTTAACGGCATCAACCTAAAAGTGCTACAATATTGAGTTTATGAATTATATAAGTTTGTATATCAACTGACATTAATAATGATTTTTACTACGTACACCGCAGTACATCAATGAAGTACTTTAAATTTATATTTTCTATGGCCGCACAGTTTTCGAAGAAACTGTTCCCTTTTAAATGTCAGAATTTATTTCAATGGTCGTTTAATAAATTTAAGGAAAACAATAATTAATTTCATTGAACGAGTTAATTGACCAAAAAGACTCAATTGGAAAAGTTCTAATTTGACATTGATTAATGAATCATTTTTAGCACGAAACCGTTGCGATTCTACAAAACATATATTCAGAATGAAATTGTGATATAAAAGTATATTTACAACATCAATAAATTTTATATTTGTATTTTAATTTTATTGACAACAATAAATATAAATTATGATTTTTGTAAAATAAATCAATTGGATTGAGTCGTTCTATAAAAATGCTAACAAAACTGAGTTACAATAAATTGTATTGAACATATATTACAAATATGGAAGAGATAAATAAAGAAATAAAAAAAATTAAAAATTAAAATTATTTAGTCACCAAGATTTTTTAGTATGACCTCAACTCAATTAAATATAAAAACGATGAAACGAAATAAAGCTTTTAAAAGAAAGCGCCATAAAAATGATTCATACTGTAAAGTATTCTTTTAAGAGGGAGCGTAATAAAAAGAGAGCTTTCTTCCGTTACAAAAGCTCTTTATTAAATCGGACGGAACTTTAATTTGAAGTTCAGTATTTCAGCGGCGTGCAATAACCGGAGTGCATCGGAGGCTTTTGCGGTAATTCCGAACGAGGCCTGCGACACTCGGACTCTGGCATCCAATAGATCTCGGTATTTCTATTAAAGTCGAAGCACTCTGTGCGGAATTCGAAGTCACAGTGCTGTACATATCGGCGGTCGGAAAACTGTGGAGCATTTATTGAAAGCTTTTTATTTTGAAAATGATGAAGAAATAATCACAGTTTTCTTCATTTTAGTTTTATTAGCATTAAAAATAAATTAATTTTAAAAGTTATGCTTTCCTGCAAATAACTGAACGAAAGAGTTAATTATTTAATCATGTTCGAGTATTTGAATGTACTGAATATTAAATTAAACCAACTGCAATTACACATTGTAAGCGCGTTTCTCAGTTGATCACTGTATTTAAGTTGACATCCCCTATCTTTAAAAAGGTCAAGTCGCGAGTCCGTCATCGGGACGCATTGAGAAAGGATGTTGGAACAAGTCGCAAAGCAAAGAACTTATTAAGAAGCACAATTCACGTTTTTCTCCAATACAAGACTTCGGTTTCCCCACCCGACCCTTACATGTTGTAAGTAATTGTCAGCCCTAAGAATTATCGCGGCTTAGTAATAATGTAATGTTGATAATTGAACCAAGATGATTTTGAGCAACTGCAAAAATAAATAAAATGGCGTCTAATATATAAGATTTGTATTTAGGTGAATCATTGATGTGCATTTTTATAATTTACTCAATTAAAGCATTAAAAAGTAAGCGAATATAATATTATATGGATTTTTAAATATTTAATAGAATACTATTTTATTATTTCAATATTATAATCTACTTTTATAGATCATTGACTTTATTACAATATTAAAAGTAATTAAATATACACATAATATTGTTACCATCACCAATGGTATAAATACAAGTTATTTGGCGCAACAGTTCAGGCAGAAGATGGTCGAGTGGTCTAGGGTAATGAACATGGGCAATGTTTGGTTCCAAGGCTCGCTGGTTCGCATCCCGCTTCTGCCGATATTTTTTCTGAACGAACTGATTCGTATAAAGAATTTGATGTATAGTATGTGTTTATTTTATTACTTGGAATATGTTTTTTTAAATATATTAAATGTTTGAGAGTATCTGTGTCACGACAGAGATTCCTTTTCTTTTATTCATTTCGAATCGCCGAAGGATTTATTCCTGAACATACCTGAAACTGAATAAATTGCTTACGTGAGCACGTGGAGGTCTCGACCTCGCAACTAAACTGCTACATTCTGAAAACAAGTCTACTTTATTTAGCCAGCTTAAAATAATATCCTACTGCAGAAATTCAGTATTGTGCAATGTTACAAAAACAAGTATTTTCATCGCTCGTACCTATATTATTTTCAGTATTGAACAGAAATATTTAAGCCATATATAATCGTGTCGGAAACAACAGGTGTAGCTACTCAGACACAGCGCACACTCCAGAAGGTGTGGCAGGGTTTGTTCCACGCTGCAGTCACATTCAGTCGGTCCGCTGTAAAACTGCCAGGCTTTCATTTGTGTCCTCGTCTTGCAAACTCCGGTCCGAAGTCTGTTAAGGAACCTCCATATATTCCACCCCTGGTCGTGTCCATGGGCTAGGTCCTCTTTCGATTCAATTCAAGTATTCCCATCAGTTGCGCCTCTCCACATGTTTAGGCATAGGTAATATTATCTTCAAAAATCATTATTGAAGATGGTCTCCAGGAAGGCCTAAGCATGTAATCGCTTAAAATAAATGTGAATCAAAAGTAAATATTATAAATTTGTTATTTTTTAAATTAAAATTCATTTAAAACCATAGCTCAATGGCAATTGAGTAAAAATAAGTATTAATTTTTATGTTTTTTTGATAACATATGGAATATCTTGGACACGGAGCTCTTCGCAATAAAAAAAACTGTTTTTCTTTGTTGTGAATCTTGGCATCTCGCTAAAAGTCAATGCAGCTGTTAAATGTGTTTCGAAAACGAAGATGCCTGCGTTGAATATTAGGGAGACGGTGGTCTTACTTCTGGAGGAATCACGAGGTAAGAGAACGTTTAAGGCAGCTTTTCATAATAAAGTTGGTCAAGAGGCGAAAATGGACATGGTTGGGGCATGAACTAAGGATACTACAAGATAGCCTTTTATTCAATTCCCCAAGCTCTCGCCATGGTATAAAGCTGTCAGTCAAACTAAACATCGAATGTAGTAGGCGAAGCTGCTGTTGGAAAAACTGACTTCCATATTCATGGATTGAGTGTATTTGTTCTTTATATAGAAGAACATTTTGTTTTATTTAATATTTGATAAATATGCTTTCATTTTCTTCGACCTTTTGTTTACTCGTTTAATAACGTCGAGACATATTCAACAACAATCCTACCTAAAATATAAATTAACTTGTTCTACGAACTTGTATGAAACAAGTTATAAAATAATTATATAACGCGTAAAACTTTGCGGTGTATGCCCGGCGGTAGGTTCCAAAAACAAGCCGAAAATTTAATTACATACAAAACGAATTATTTCAAATATTTTCCTAAAATGAAATCATTATCATCAAATTTACAGCGCGCAAATTTAACAATATTATAATCATAATTAAATTCGCAGCCTATGTCTCAGTTGCAGAGGAAAATAAATAACTCGACAAACTAAAACATAACCGACCTCATTAGAGTAATATGAAGGGTGATTAAAGGTCATTCTTAGAAAGCTTTCTTCTTTCCCAACAGAAAGATTGATCAGAAAATTTAAAGGTACAACAGTGGACACATTATAAAAAAGTATTTATTTATTTACCTTGTTGCTACATGAATCACGTAAGTTAAGTTTTCTATTAGGAGACTGCAGTTTCGACTAACTCCCAGCCTTTCTCAATCCTTCTCTTGCTAAAAGATAGCTCTCTTAGTGAGGAAGCAGAGCTCTCTTACTAAGAGAAGAATTGAGAAAGGCTACGAGTTAGTCGAAACTGCAGTCTCCTAATAGAGAACTTAACTTACGTGATACATGTAAAAATGTAAAAACAAGGTACACAAATAAATACTTTTAATTTATAATAGATCTCAAAGTGAATGCTGGAAATATTGAAAAAAAACTCTTTTTGATTGCAGATAATATAAAAAAGTGTCAAAAAAAAAAACAATTGGCAGACCTGTTGCTTATCGAAGAACAGGTTTAACATTCTAGTGTACAAATCAATCACTAAACACGGTCAAAATGGTAACTTGTGTAACTATTTTATGAAGATAAATATGTTGCAACTGGAACTGAAAGCAATTTCTTAATTTAAATGATAGAAAACCAAAATAAAACTACTTTTACACTCTAAATATTGTTATTGCAGGCATTGTCATTATTATATTTTTACATCACGTTATTATAATGGACTTTATTTTTTGGGTTTCATTTTGACTAATTTTAATATGAACATTTTAACGTTATCTTGTATCTGTTATAACAACTTTTTGTCAGTTAATTAGATGACTAATGTTTTTATAAACTATGTTTATATATGACAAATTAAAGTCATGGTGTATTGTATATTATTTAATTGTTTTCGTTAATTGAATCTATGTATTATTTGCAATAGCATGGCATAAATTTATAATTTTATATTGCGAGTTAGTTACCCTTCGAGGCACACGAAAACCCTACCTATTTCCTCTTTACGGGTGCCTATTTGTTGAATAGCCTTCATAATTTGAGTTCTAATTCAAATTTCTTCGTTTTGTATTTATCTTATAGAGATTTTTTGAACATGAATCTCTTTCATGTTACGATAGGAGACCCTTTTTATGAGTAAAACTTCTAAGAATCAACGTATCTACGTAATCAAGTCAAAAGTTTATAGCAAAAGCAAATAAAAAAGTTAGTGAAGCGTAGAGTTAGGCACTGTGGTAAAAACATGATTTTTTGCATGAAAGAAGTACATTTCCGATTCATTTTAATTTTAAAATGATTTTCTTCGCCGCTCCATTAAATGATTTTCTTAAACTTGCCGCAACCGCTTGCGCTAAAAGCCTTTTAAATTTAAAAATGCACAAATTTAATATTCAGCACTTCGGAACCGAGCGCTTTAGTATCTTTCTGCTCATAGGAAGAGCGAGTGAATCGACTGAAAATTTCCTGAAATTTCCTCATCCATTTACATACAACGGCCTGTTAATAATATTTTTCAGATAACCGCGATGAAGGCTTTCAGGCGGGCAGCGTTTTCTTCGGTATTTTGAATACGTAATGCGTAAAAATTAGCTCCCCGAGGCGAAGGCTTTGGTCTTTGCGGCGAGAAGAAAAAATAACGCGCCAATTTTCGATCATTAAAATAACTCATTTATTTTATAAACCATATAATATTATTTTATAAAAAGTAATGCGGTATAACATTTATTAATAACATTTTTAGCTTAGAAAAGTATCGAGTTAAGTGAACGAATACTTAACCGTAATTTTGTTTTAAGTTTTAACTCTCTAAATAACTGATCTGACAATCAATAAATCGTACTTTCAATAATTTTCTAACTGTTTTTAAAAAAAGAACATGACATTTTCTTTAGTTTGTATTGCTTAGTGGAAAGCGTTTGCTTTCCATGATAAGGGTCGTGTGTTCGATTCACCAAGGAGATTAATTAAAAATGTTTTTATCGTATATCTTGATTGGTTGGTATGAATTTTATCCCTGTCTTTAAAAATGACAAATGTAGTCTATTAGTTTACATTGGTAGTATACAAAAGCCGTTTCGTAAGCACTAACTATTCACAGAAAATTTCTGTTATTAATGGTTGATGCGTGACTGTAAGGCTGCAGCTATGATTTTGGTGAATCAAAATTCCACATGCACAGTTTAGCAATATATATGAAATAGTTTTTTTTTATGTAAGCACATACAGGAGAATACCATCAGATGGTGATAGTATTTTTTTTTTTTTTGTCTCATCTGTGGAATTCTATGACGCTTACCACGGTGTATATGGCTAAACGCTGCATGTGGAGTGTTGATACGCCAACGTCATAGACAACAGCCCGAGATTCACGCATCATCCTTTATTATTACAGGAATCTACTATGAATGGGTGGTCTTCGCGGGACGACTTTTGTCTACCACCAATTTTAATTGATAGGCTATGACTGACATTTTACGGGTGATGGATCAAATTCACACCAACCGAGGTAAAAGAGCTCAGAAATCGATTAAAAATCCTTTTTTTTTTTTTTTTAATCTCCGTCGGGGATCGAACCCACGACCTTTGACTTGCAAAGCAAACACTTTACCATTGAGCTATGACCGCCGGCAAAGTAAGCGCTATAGACTGTACAGGTGAAAATCCTCAACTTCAATCTGTTGGTATTCTATAATAATGGTTTGTGTTTAGGTAAAAAATAACATCGGATTGGAAGATATATTTTTCAGGTCGGGCAAATAGTCTCAAAATATTTATTTCGCCTTAAAAAAGACTCTTTACTGACAGAATATCAAAATTATATAAAAATGAAAACTCTAACTGATAAGGAGTACTAAAACTAAAAAGTTAAAGATACCTTTAGATCCAAACACATCTAAGATTCAGCTCTTTGTACTAAATCAGCTGCTCCTTGAATTTGTTTAAAAAAATACACAATTCTTATATTTTATGAACTTAATATACATAACGTCACTGATAAGAATGCATTTACGATCATTTTATTTACATTCTTATTCGTAGTATCAATCCGGTGGATTAGTTTCCAGCAACAAAAACTTGCATTTCGATCTCCACTTTCTCGATCCTCTGCAATCCTCTTTAGCTCAGTATAAGACCGACAACTCATGTCCTCGAACACTTGCTGCAAATACTCCCGTCTAGGGCACCCTCTGCAGTTTCTACTCTCAACCATCCCTTCCACAATGTCGTGAAGAAAACCATCGATCGCCTCTCTAATATGGTTCTTACTAGGTGCATAACTTCCTTTATGATGCTGAGACCCTCATTGTTCGTGACGTGTTCTCTCCAGAAAATTCCGAGAATTCTTCTGTATGACCACATTTCAAAGGCCTCTAGTATTTTTGTATCACTTTCTGACTTACATTGTTCATGTATTTTTACACATGTATTTTCAAACTCAACGTTATTGCATCGAACTATTTGACAGAGCTTATCAAGCCCTATTATCTATTATAAGTGTACTTGGACAGTCACTTTGCTAGAGCAAATAGAAGTATACAATGTATTACGTATGTACTTCTTCGTTATCCTAGCCATTTCCCATCATCTGGGGTCGGCTCTCCTTGTGTTCGTCATGTCTGTCTGTCCTGCGTTGCGTTCTAGGTCAAGCCCAGGGTTTTCAGATCCTTGTTTACAGTTGCAGTCCAGGTTGCCTGCAGTCTTCCAGGTCTTCTTCTCAGCGTGGGTATGTTGAGGGCTCTCTTTACCATGTGGTCCTCATCTCTCCGTGCCACATGCCCATACCATCTTAGGCGGTTTTCCCTTATCTTTTCAGGTATGGGGGCCACCCGAAATGAACCCCGAATATGCTCATTTCGAACTCTGTCCACTCTAGTTATACCGCCCGTAATGTATTACGTATGTACGTTACTAAAAATATACCTTCACTACCAATGTTTTTTAAAGTACAAATTTAATTCGTTTCGAGTACTAAGTCGATTTGATAAATGACGTAGTCCATCATTGTGGGAACACAATCGTTAAATCGTAATTAATTGTAGAGAAAAAATAGACAATGTAATTACTCCTGTTTTTTTATTGCCGAATGTTAATTACTAGGTTTTCCGCGTGAGCGGTCATTCCATTAACTGGCGGATACGTTACGTTGGCTTAACTCCGACAGTTAAACGAAAACAATAATATTTAGAGAGCCTTAACTAGCCTTTAAGCACACGTAAAAAATGTAATTTATTTATTTTCAGATACCATCTTTATAGCACCTGTATCTTGCTTATTCTTATTTGCAGCTGAACTCTTGCATTAAATAACATTTGTCTGCGTAGAATATTAAAAGATAATAGTTTAATTTTATGAGGAATGATGACGAGCAAGAGCCGACAAAGGAAGCTTTTAATACTACAGCCGATCAAGAGGCTTGTTAAATGTTTAGTATGATATCAGCTTGATATAGCTCTTTTAGGCTGATACCAAAAAGCTTGGAAAACCATAATTTGTCTTTTATTTTTGTTCGCTCGCCTGACATGCACGTCTTTTAATGTAAGTCTTAATTTTTTATAAAATTACACGGCGTTTTCATACGCCATTTTATTTGTTTTGATAGTTGCTCCATTTCATGTTGGTTTAGCTATCAACATTAGTTTGTAACAATTTTTGGGGCGCTGCATGTTACTGTCTGGCAGCTCGAGTCCGCAGTTCCCGTCCGACCAAGGCCGACGATACAACATGTTTCGGTCGGACGGGGAAACCGAAGTCTTATATTGAAAATAAACACGAATCATGCTTCTGAAAAAAAAATTGCTTTGCGACCTACTCTTGCATCTTTCCTCTACATTGATCGAAAACGAACCCGCGACTGTTGTCGCCTGTTTTTTTTAACACGGGGTACGTCAAGTGTTTAATGACTGGCTTGGATGTTGGATGTAGGAAATATAAATGGTATTTTTTTAAGAATAATATCTGCCAAATTAATAAGATTATTGTCCGAAATTCACGCATTGTTCTTTAAATGGGTTGTATTCACGGAACGACTCTATTCTACAAAGTCAAAGTCAAATGATAAACGTTTAAGCCGTTTTCTTCTCATAACAGTTTCATATCTGGAACATATGATAGAAACATATAATCACTTAACAGTTCTATGAATTGTCCATTCCTCGTATCAAGACATTGCTGCACCTAAATAACCACTTGGGAACATATATTTTTTTATATTTTTATTATTAATTATCTTGTATTTTTTTTTATATGTGTGACGGCATTAGCTCGTTTTGCCGGCGGGTATAGCTCAATGTTCAAAGTGATTGCTCATGGGTTCACACCCCGACGGAGAAAAAAAAAGAAATATATTTAATTGATTTCCAAGCTCTAAAATGGTGTAAATTTGATCCCTCATCCGTAAAATGCCAGTCATAACCTATTAATTAAAACTGGTGTTAGACAAAAGTCGTCCCGTGAAGACCACCCATTCATAGTAAATTCCTGTAATCAATCAGAATGATGCAAGAATATCGGGCTGTAGTCTATGACATTGGCGGATCAACACTCCACAACGCAGCCATATGCAGCATTGTACGCGTCATAGAATTCCACAGATGAGAGTTCAGAATCACTTTCACCATCTGTTAGTATTCTCCTGTATGCGTTTACAAAACAAAAATGAAATTCTAAGCCATAAGGCTCTGGTGGCTGAATAAATAAAATAATTATTATATATGGTTCTCGAAGGCCTGCAGAGACTGTGTCTGAAGAAACTGTCGCAGTAGTATGCGAAGAGTATTTAAAGGTGATTTGTTAATCACATTTTTTAACAAGATCGGATGATAAGACCTGACTCTGTCAAGATATAAACGCTTTGTTCCAAAAGAGCGGCTCAATTCAATGCATTTCATACGGCAAAGATTCCTACAGTCGACAACGGAACTGGTGATACCTGAGGCTATCCTGCGGCTGAACATGTGGAGAAACGCAACTAAAGGGAACACTTGGATTTCCCCGAAAGTGGACCTAGCCCTTGGACATGGCCAGGGGATGAATATATGGAGGTTCCTTAATAGAATTCAGATCAGAGTATGCAAGACGAGGGCAAAAATTAAAGCCTGGCAGTTTTACAGCGGACCGATAGGTGATTTTGTAATATTTTTTTTTGAGAAGATTGGATGAGCAGACCGGACCCTGTCAGTGTATGCACGCTTTGTTCCAAAAGTGCGGCTCAATTCAAGGCATTTCATACGGCGAATATATTCGAGAGTAGGTTGTATTTTTCTGGGATATTTTTTTTTGCGCGGGGTGCATTCATAATTTTGTAATCTCGCATCCAACTCTGACCCCGTTCCGCCATCTTTGACCTCATTATTTGCAAATTTGACTCCGCCACCGGCTCCAGCGCAAATTATTTATCTCTGACATAACTCAGCGACGAACTTTGTCATATCTTATGAATAACATTCGTTTCACACGCAGATTCGTCCATTTTGAAGCAAAGTATACGGTTTTAATATTAAATAAGCAACGCTACAGAACGTAGAAAAAGAAAATTTAAAGATTTTTTAATCTTATACAGAGAGTACAATTTTTTATACTCTTCTTCTTCGTGTTAGCGACGTCAAATAATTTTTGCCCAGTATCTGACAAAATCGATATCCCTTGTGTTGCCCAGCAATAGGTCCAGAGATATGCAGCTTGTTGGGCACATGGAGCAGGATCTCAGGTGTGAGGTGGTCTGCAGGTCTCCGCAGTCGCACAATAGTGGCTCTCCCTACCGAAGAATTCCCCACCGCTCGAGGTTGCCCTTTGTTCTACCAACTCCGGTTTTTAATCTGTTCAGATATTTTTAAATCCACCAGTCAAGGTCCTTGCCAGTTGGGAGGCCATCCTTTGAATTCTATGAATTTCTCTGATGTAACATGTTGCCAGAGCAAGAGTCTCTCATTTTCAGGGCCGGATGTGAGAGGTTGTGTGGATCTTAAAAAGCTGCTTCGCGACTTCGTTCGCGAAAAGGTGTTGGGGGTATCTGATTATACAAGCAGTAGGACGGTTGGTTGATTGCCTTACACATTTCTTCGGTGTATATGACTTTGCGTCTTACGTATGGTGGTGCGATACTAGCCAAGGGATATAATGAATAGGTGTTGTTGATGCATTGGTTCAACACCTAACTTTTAAGACATTGCGAAATTTTCGCTAAAAATTTACTTTATTTAAAAGTTTTTCAAATGCTGCCCATCTCAGTTGTATACGCCTTATGATTTCTTTTGAGAATTTATTTCGTTCTATTTTTATTACTTATTAAATATATATAAGGTTATAAATGTACGAGTATACAGAATAAATATTTTACATTTTTTTTCCAAAGAACAATGTATAGTAGATGATAAAAACTAGCAAAAAAATGTTGTCTGTCTATAAGTATTGTTTATTGCAAAACAAATGTGCACTAGACCTTTTGCTTCGTAAATAAAAGCATTATCTACTGAACATGTCACTTCGAGATGCTTCCGCTTTTCTATCATTTCGAACCAAAATATGTCGCCGTATTTATTTATATATTCGCTTTATTTATTCAAACACAAAACGAATATAAACTTATCAAATACCACATTCGTAAATTATATATAGAGAGTACTGAAAGCACATATTTCAGTTATTGCAGGCGGTTGCTTTTCCTCGCAGCAATTTCGCCCGAAAAACCTCAAACAAATAAATTACCAGGGCAAGAATACTTTGCCTTTCAGTAGAACCCGCGGGCACACACCCAGACCATTGTAACTCCTGAAAAGATAACAATATTTATGACGCTTTGGTTTGAATATTTTATGTCTTAACCCATTAACGCCCGCGCGCGTAACGGGCCATTTAAAATGTGCACAACATTGTTTTTCGCAACGCCTTTTTGGTGTAAAGGGATTTTACATTTTTAGTACGGGGATGCTTTTTGAAATAACAATGAGTCACTTTGTCGCGATCCGCTGCTTGTGTTTTTTTTGTGCGGTGTAAATTTCGACTTATGCTAAAAAGTTCGTTAAAATTTCAAATTTGCGCGATATCGCTTAAAAGCGGTCAACAGGTTAATGAAAATGTTTATGTTAGGCATTACAGTCACCAAAAACATAGTATTTTTTAAATTTCAAATGTTTATACGATCCATTTTCTTTTTGTATTTATGAATAACAATAATGACTTCAACCATTAAAGGGTTAACAAAAAAAAATCATATACGTTTTAACTATTATGTTTCTCGTCTTTGTTTTAAAAATCAAAGTTATTATTTTATATGTTTTTATTAAGAAACATATATTTTAATTTTCACATTCTGTCATATATTATGAATCTAAAAAAACCAAATCAATTTAGATATTCCCAAATATTATTTTTCAATCACACTTGATTTATAGTTGAAAATATGTTATTTTTTTGTTTCAGGTAATTGGTGAAAATAAGTTTTAAGGATCTAAGAGTATAAATGCATTGAAGAAAAAATAATCAATATATGGTATGTATTTTTTAAATTTAATTATAAATATATTTTACTACACGTGTTTTCATTTACTTATTAGCTAAAATTAGTTTCATTATATTTATAAAACTAATAAGCAACGTTTATAAACTGAAAATATGAGTAAATAGTTAAATAATTGTTTTTTTATTGTCCGGGTAGGATGAGCAAAAAGTAGTTTCCATTCAGTTTATAGTTTAGGCGAGACATGGTGGCTTTAGACTTCAGACCGTTGTATGCAAGACGAGGACACAAATTAAAGCCAGGCAGTTTTATAGTGCACTAACTGAATGTTACTGCGGCGTAGGGCAGACCCTGTCACATCTTCTGGAGTGTGCGCTGTTTCCGAGTAGCTGTACCCAAGAAGACCTGATGATAGCCAGGAGTAACGCCATCGACGTCGCCCACTTCTGGGCAGACAGCATCTGAACCTGTTGCTTCCGACACGATAAATAAATATAAAACGTAAATATGAATCAACGGACTACTAAGGCATTAGAATATTAAAAAATCCAAAACACTTATATTTATAAAAATACGAATATAAAAATTTGTTAACTGTTATGGAATCAAAGTAACTATAAACGATATTATAACATTATTTTGTCAATAAAGTACGAGTAATATTATACACATTACAACTGATGAAGCATTCATATATCGCAGAACTAAATTTGTTCAAAACGTTTTGTGGAACATATTTATTTTGTATTTAACGTCCTAAAGTCTTTAAAGTAATTAATATAATCAAACTCTCTATTTTAGATTCATATAGTCGGGTACGACACAGGGCATTTTGCCACTCTATGTGAATTGAGGGGATCAAGCTCCAAAACGGTATCGAGGAATGTGCGGGGTATGACATTCAATGTATTAATATTAATTTATTTAATGCTTCCTCATGTTGTAAACTAAGGAATAAAAAGGGGTATCTTATCAAAAATATCAACTCAACTCTAGTTTTTGGACTTATCCTCAGTGCTTGGAATCTTGGTATTCCGGCATCACTATTTAAGCTGATGCCGTCATTTCAAGACCGTGACCTTGGTTCCAGGACAACACTCTTCCAGCAAGTGGAACAGTGATCAGTGTGATCCATGTGAAAACAAGGTGTCAAATACTTAAGTATTTAATATTTAAATGGACCTCAAAATGAATGCTTTAAATTTAAAGCATTCTTTAATAAATATCAAAATATGTTGATATTAAATAATAAACTAAAATTTTGTCGAAATTTTATAACATTTAAGCAAAGTGGCAAAATATAAATTCAAAAGCGCTATCCATGTCTTCACAACACGAAAATTCAAATCGAATAACAATTTTCATAAAACTCCGAATTCCGTAGAATTTCATTCAAATTGCGCTGTATCCGTCGATACTAACGAGACAAAATTTCAATAGCGAAAAAAACATGTCTCGATTTTGAAAAAGTCTCGATATTTCAGGACTGATAATACTTTCAGGGGCCATTTTCATTCAAGGCTCGAAGGCAATCGTTTAAGTATAACGCACGCCTAAAGCCTTTTAGAGGCCCTTTCGGGTTACTTAGAACGAACGAATGTAGTAGTAAAGCGATATCATTACGGCACCTTGAGTAGGCTGTAAGGAAAATTAAAAGACAAAACTAAAAGGAAAATTCTTGTAATTTTATTTAATACTTGTTATAGCTCAATTTCTATTAAAATCAAAATCGAATATAAAGGGTATTTTTTACATTTCTTATATCCATATTCAATTAAATTATATTATTATAATTATAAGAAGAGCAATTCGTTTAATAAAAAATGACACTTTTATGTCTAACCTACAATCAATGGAACACAGGCGTAAAACTGGTTCACTTACTATTTTTTACCGTTATTACCACGGTCGCTGCTCTTCGGAACTTGAAGAACTAATTTCTTATGCACCCACCCACAACTGACAATCTCGTCTTACATTTGCCGAACATCCATACACGGTTAATGTTTGTCAACCAAAAACTGGCAATTTCCAAAGTTCCTTTTTTAATACCACTAGTAAGCTTTGGAATGATTTTCCAGCGTCTATGTTTCCTCCTTCCTTCAATCTGGATCTCTTGAAAGAAACAGACAAATATACACTTGTAATCTCCCCAACCCACACACAAACACGAACACAACACACGTTTTCCGCATGCAGCATCCAGGCTCCCTGACTGAGTAGCATAGAGTGCACTGTTCTTGACTGGTTGTGCTCTCCTGCATGCGTTTACATAAAATTAAAATAAACCGCGTAAAATGGATACCGCGCAATTCGGGTAAAAATTAAACCGCGCCAAACGGATAAAGCGCAATTCGGGGTACAGGTGTATTAAATTTTCGCGTCTCGACTATGAAATATCTCTCGAGCAGGGAGTAATTAATCAGAGGAAACATGAGCCGTAGGATCCATCAAAAATTCAGGCGCCCCGACGTACGGCAGCATTTTTAATACGGGGTGTCCTGAAACGTTCTCCCGCATACCTTTAGTAGAGGGATGTTTAACCGCAAAAGACTGAAATTGTATGAAAAATCTAGAATAGCTCGTATTAAACTAAAAGTAGAATTTTGATGAGATTTCTCCATCAGCATATATGAGTAATATACTTATGTATTGTAAGTAATTAAATATACACATACTATAATGCAACAAATTCTTTATATGCATCAGTTCGTTCAGAAAAAATATCGGCAGAGGCGGGATGCGAACCTTGGAACCAACCATTTATTCAAGTTCATTACCCTTGACTACTTGATCATCATCTGCTTATGTATTTGTTTGCACTAAAAATTTCTTCGATATTAGTTGTACTGATGTTGATTATGGTCTCCTGCGGCATCTGGACTTAGTAAGATAGAAAGCTGCCATTCAAAAAAAAATGTAATCACATACAATACCGACAGATGGTGATAGTAATTCTGAATTCTCATCTGTCGAATTCTATGACTCTTACCATGGTGCATATGGCTAAGCTCTTTATGTGGAGCGTTGATCCACCAACATCATAGACTACAGCCCGAGATTCTCGCATCATCCTTTATTATTACAGGAATTTACTATGAATGGGTGGTCTTCACGGGACGACTTTCATCTACCACCAATTTTGATTAATACGCTATGACTGTCATTTTACGGGTGAGGGATCAATTTCACGCAAACCGGGCTATTTTTGAGCTCAGAAATAGTTTTTTTTTTCAATCTCCATTGGGGATCGAACACACGACCTTTGGCTTGCCAAGCAAACGCTTTGATCATTGATCTATACCCGCCGGCATGTCTGCTCCCATAATATTAGACATGTGTTTTTATTACAATTCCCTTGTATATTGTGGCACTGATTTTCGACAAGCTTGACATACATACTAATATAATAATGAACACAAAGCAGGCGATTTATTATATATTGTAAATTGGTGGCACATAAAATCTAATGTAGGTAGTTTAGTTAAGTAGTAAAGCATTTGCTTATCATACTCAAAGTTAAGGGTTTATTCCTCGACGAAGAATATAATACAAATTTTTTTTTGTAGATTTCTGAGCGGTACTCGTATAATATGATGTTGGTTCTGCCGTGATACTGCAGTGCCTCTGGCATGTTGACAACGGAGGCGCGAGCTGATGGCTTCCATGTCATAATAAGGAAGCGTTGCGCTTTTCTGTGGGCGCGCGTTCGCGGCAGTCCCAACGCAATGGTCGCTGTGTGGGCGGATAATTGGGACTCATGGTTAGAGGGGCACTGGATGCGCCTTCACGTGGCTATCCAGAGGGGATCCGGTGCTCCACTCACTAAGTAGTACGATAGTAATATTGTGGTGTATGTGTACATGCTGATTTATATTTTCTTTCTATTCTGTTTTATTTAAATTTCGTTTTTTTCTGTATTTGCTTGGAATTATTGTAAAATTAGATTTTGGCACTAGTGGCTGAATAAATCAATTTTATTATTATAATTATTACTCCCGGTTTGTGTTAGTTTGATCCCACAACTGAAAAATGACAGTCATGTTATATCAATCTGAATTGGTGGTAGGCAAAGATCGCTCCGTGAACACCATAAATTCTTAGTGGATTCCTGTAAATATGGATAATGCGTACTACTAGACTGTAGTATTCTGGCGTTGGCAGATCAACACTCCGCATTTTTTTTTTATGTAAACACATACAGAAAACACATACACATACATATGATCATAGTAATTTTTGAAGTATCATTTCTCGAATTCTATGACGCTTATTATGGTGGGTATGGCTAAGCGCTGCAAGTGGAGTGTTGATCCGCCAATGTCATACTCTACAGCCCGAGATTCACGCATCATCCTTATTATTTCTAGATATTACTATAAATTGGTGGTTTTCACGGGACGACTTTCGTCTACCACCAATTTCGATCATCATTATAGGCTATGACTAGTATTTTACGGGTTTGGGATCAAATTCACACCAACCAAGTATTTTAGAGCTCAGAAATCGATTAAAAATCCTTATTTTCGTAATTTCCCTCGGGGATCTAACTCACGACCTTTGGCTTGCAAAGCAAACGCTTTGACCATTGAGCTATACCCGCCGGCAAATATAAATTCAGAGCTTATTCATATGTGAAGCGGAATCTATAGAAGCGGAAATATAAGCTTAATCCTCAGATGAAACTTCTCGCTATTTTCTTGTATGTGTTTTAAAAGCTTAGATAATTTTCTTCAAAATAATAATCAACATGATAATACAAATAAAAATAAAATCTCACGGCTATTTTTCGTAGATTTAATGATAAGAAAATGCTTCATCAGGTAATGTAATATTTTATATATTTTTCATAGATTCTGCACCACTGTCTTCACGTCTTTATAAATATATATGAACCAGATGAGGTTCCAGGGCAGGTCATCCTGTTATATCACCGGCCTGATGATTTAATTTAATTTATGAGCACTTTGTATCTCAGAGGGACAGAAATAATGAGGTAGAGGGTATCGCATTTTGATCATACTAAAATTAATCTGTTTAACATCAAGGGAGCCTTGGGGAGCTGCGGCGTGCGGAATATAAATCACGTGAGACCCTAATGAATTAAAAAATAAATATAGTGTGCTGTCATCAAAAATATATCTTCATCTTTATTTTAAGAGATTTGGATTAAAGTACTCAGTTTTTCCATTTTAAAGGATATCTAAGCGTACACTTCACTGAGAACGGTGGCATAAAAAATAGTTCAGACATAAAAGTGAACAACAAAGCTGCATTCTTTTTTCGTTTCTTTTTTCTCTCGTTATGGTCACCCTCCGCAAATCAATACTAGATCGATGAGTGGGTGTAAGCGACTCTTTTAATGTCCTCAACCTGAATACGATATGTATATATATAATCGTCTCGGAAACAACAGGGTCAGATCCTGTCTGTCCAGAAGTGGGCGACGTCACTGGCGTTACTCCGGGCCATCATCGGGTCTTCCTGGGTGCAGCTATTTGGACACAGCGCACACTCTAGAAGATGTAACATGGTCTGCTTTGCGCTGCAGTCACATTCAGTCGGTCCGCTGTAAAACTGCCAGGCTTTCATTTCTGCCTCGTCTTGCATACTCCGGTCCGAAGTCTGTTGAGGGACCACCATATATTCCACCCCTGGTTGTGTCCAGGAGTTAGGTCCTCTTTCGGGGCAATCTAAGCATTCCCCTCAGTTGCACCTCTCCACATGCTCAGCCGCAAGATGGCTTCAGGTATTACCAGTTTCGTTGTCGACTGTAGGAAACTTCTTCTTGATTTCTTCTGAGTACGATGATTTAGCTGTTATCATAGAACTCTCCATCGAAGAACAACAAAAGATAATAATTTTTTCTTGGTCACGCTTTCCGTTTTCGAGGAGCATCGCAAGGTTCATTTCATGCTTCCTAAGAACCAGAGTCGGGAAAACAAAGGACAACCTTGAGCAATGGGGAATACTCCGGTATGGAGAGTAACTTTCTTGTGTGGCTGTGGAGACCTGCAGACCGCCTCACACCTAAAATCCTGATCCCATATATCCGAATAGCTGCACATTTCAAGACGTAATTCTGGGCAGCACACTGGCCATCGATGTTGCCAAGAAGCAGAAAAATGCACTATCGACAGGTTGCTTACTAATTCTCTGCGAATGAACATGCGATTAAATGCAAAGAAGCGGCTGTCGGAATGCAGATGAAGCGAAATTTCATATAATATGATGTTTTCTGTGAATTTTTATGTGTGTTTTAAATATCTTTATAAATACTACAATATTCAAATATATTGTTAAAATCTACTAAAAAAGTATGTATTGTTTAATGAAAAGTAAATTTTCCATACTTTAGAAAATCTTTCAGTGAAAAGTCGCTCTCGCTAACGTTGTTGCCCCATCGTGGATTCCATCACTGCCTCACCTACGCGCCGAAATCATAAAATCAGAGTTGTTTCGCAGCCTAGGGGGGGTGTATAAAAAAAGTCAGGCATAAAATTTTACAACCCTAACGAAGCTTACAAATCAATTTCAGGCCCCGAAGGCTTCGCCGCATATTTTCCTAAGTCGTGGGAATCCGTAATCTCTTATCGATTTTCCATCAACGTGCCTATGGTGTCTAGCGTTTAGTACCACCATCAGAGGCGCAACTCGGTGGACCATTAAGAGTATTTTCTCATTTGTTTTACGCATAGTACAAGCTTAATCGATTCGCATTTATTTACAATTTAATTTTTTTTTATAAACTAGGAAAATACTTGTTTTTGGACTATATTAAAAATATGTTTTTATACATTATCGATCGACGAAGAGTCATACCAATTACTTATAATTAATACAAAATATATAAATATCTCAACTCAGTGTGTGGAGAAAATGGCCTCGGTCTTCGGCTGAGTAATGAAATGAACAATGTTATATTGGTTCGAATCTCAGCATACGCCCTTTATTTATTTATTTTTTCTTCAAATAATTGATGAAAAAAATTTCAGATCAATTTAAAGATGATTTTCGCTTTCAATTTATGTTTGTTTAACAATTTTTAAATATTTGTTTTTTTTACTTCGTTTTAAAATGTATCACGTTATCAGCATAGAGCTGTCGCTTGGTCTATATAATACTAAATTAGTACTAAATAGTTATTTAAAAATGTACACAAGTGTTATAAATATAATTACTATTTTTCATAAGAAAATATTTTTAATTTAATTGCCATAATAAGGAAGCATGCTTAATAAGATCGACGTACTTTAATACTTTTACATTTTCTTCAAACCTCCAGGCTCGTGTCGTTCTGAAATGCTGTCGGAAAGTATACGTAGAATGTATTCATTGGAGCTAAATGAAGCAGAGCTTACATGAGATAAGGTGAGAAGCATAAAAGGCTCACGTACATAACTACTATAAGCTCTTGTTAGGAGAGCAGCCATACTCGTTGTATGGTAATGATGAATTTATTAAGTTAATCTCTGGTCAATATAAATATCGAGGAAACCCAAGTTAGACGCTATCCATTAGTTTTTCTGTAACGATTTATTCAAGTGCATTACCATGTTCATTGTTGTGTTATTATAACACACCAATGATTCAGTGGTGTGTAATTTATTGATAGAATATAATAAAGGAGTCAAAGAAAATAAATATGTTCATGAAACACATTTGTATTTTGGGAGTTTAAAATGGTTTATTCCTTATATTTCTAAGTTATCTATTTTTTAGTTTATTGGCAACATGCAAGATTTCAAAGTTACTTTACATATGAAAAAATTGATTTTCTTACCACAGATGATTTTCAAAATATAATGTATCATTTTTATGTTTGAAGCATCTTACTTATTATTATTATATAAGTATTTCTGTAGAGCTTTTTTATGACCGAATGGTTATTCCAAAAGCGCTTCTTTGCCTCTCTGAGTAAAAAGGTGGGTATTGAGTCTGTTTCTGAAGGATGCCTCCGCTTTAAGCTCTCTTATGCTTTCCGGCAGCAATTTCCAGGCTATTGGTGCCGCGTAGCTGAAAGCACGATTGCCAAAGACCGTGCTAGGACTACCTCCCGTCAGCTGCAGGGTGTTTCTATTTGCTCTGGCTGATCTGAGTGTCCCTCCACTCGCGCTTATCTCCGAATACTTGATCAGTTCTGTCAAACAACCCGGTGCAGTTCCGTTGAGTGCCTTATAAGCTAAGATGCCTGGTCGTTTATGTGAATTTGCAAGACACGTCCGGTTTGCTCAACGTAGTCAGTTTGACAACCACCACATTTCAACATATGTACCATATTTACTTTATTTTTCCACGCTACTGTTCGCTATGAAACCTCCGAAGACCGATGTTTCGTTGTGCCGGTAATGGTCCATGGAAAAGACGCTGCACGCACACGGATTACGCTAACGACTGTATTCTATTCCGAAACGATTATCCCGTAATATATGCTGATCATGTAGCAGCATCTTCAGCATATTCAGCGTCTCATAAACAAATAAAGGTACTTTTTGTAATTTTTCACTCCATAAGACTTAGGTTGATTTACAAAGCGGCAAATCGTGTGTGTGTGGATTCGATAAATCATTGCGAAAGGAGAAAATATTATTTGAATAATTTAACGCGTTGATTTTTTTCAGCTTAGTGCTTTTGTTCCGGATATGATAACAAGAACGTATAGTAACTTCTTTGATTTTCACGACCAGATTTGATATTCAGCCTTTGGGTTTAGCCGTGTATGGCGAATTACTTCTTTCCAATATTTCGACCGCCATTGCAGGGGTCTTCTTCAGGGTTGATGACTTAGTTGTGAGTTGGTGTCAGGAGGTAGCTAAGCGTCATGTTGGAGAATCGTGTACGAAAATCGTGAAGAAGACCCCTGCAATGGTGGTCGAAATAATAGAAAGAGGTAATTCGCCACACACGGCTAAACCCAAAAGCAACAATATCAGGAACGTATGGTCATCATAAATTACCACCACACGTAACGATAATATACATTTCTGTGCTTTATTAATAGCAAGTGTTTTTAAATAACTTGTTAATGAAAATGTGTTGAATTTATTTACTTTCCATATACTTTTCATATCTGGAGCATATGAACACCACAAATTGGCGCTATTCAGTTCTGTCAGCTGCCTTATCCATTAATCGTACCAAGCACATAGCGATCCACTAAGTAACAAATATTTATTCTCGGCAACCTCTAGAGTCTAGGCCCTAGACTCTAGGGCAATAAACTTCAGTTGAAGGACTTGAACTATGAACGATTACTAAAATAAACCTAATGTTCCCGAAGTTTGGACAATTTAGTCTTAAGTAACGCCTCATTCCAAGCAGTGACACGTGGTAAGCAATAGATTGAGACTCATCCAAGTTTTGGCCCGAGCTCGATTTCGCTTAACTTTGGTGATGATACGAGAACCGCACAAACGATGTGCCATTGTCGCAGGACTTATGTTTAATCTTTGACACACAGACTTATTCTCCTTATGTTAGTACTTGCATTGCCAAGTTTACGCATATATTTAAATTTAAGAGTAAGTCAAAATTTAAGTATTCATAAAAAATGACGCTGGCAGGTGCCA
Organism: Glossosoma conforme; assembly: GCA_022606575.1. Taxonomy (NCBI): domain Eukaryota; kingdom Metazoa; phylum Arthropoda; class Insecta; order Trichoptera; family Glossosomatidae; genus Glossosoma; species Glossosoma conforme. Next base: position 1,320,651 of record JAGTXR010000027.1, read on the forward strand.
TTCTGTTTGTTTTGACCTATCACGTAACTGATACTTGTCATGTGACAGCAGATAGTTCGTCAAATGACCGACATGTGGGCTTCGGGCGCAGCGACTGTTACTGCTTGGTCAAGTCGCATTCTGCCCGGGAACCGTCAGGTACACATCATTCAATGTTTGTGGCCCGGGCAGAATATCAAAATCTTTCAGTCTTTTATTTCAAATAACCGTGCTTCTCGACGAGTTCTTTGCATTGTGACCTGCTCTTCATCCCTTCAATACGCGTCCCGATCACAATCCCAGTGACATGGAATCACCTTTATTGAGATGAGAGATTTCATAATATTTGTACTTTATTTACACTGTCATCTTAGAAAAGGTATTTTGTCAATAAATAAATAAATATATTATACCAAAAACGTCACAACAAAAATCACGACTCGAGTGGATAATTAATAGTTGCATAACAAAGGCATTATTGTGATCGACATTCCTATTAAAGCCGAGGTCTTGCCTCAGTGGCGTCCCTCCAGAGTGCGCCACCGTGAGTGTCATCAATCTCTCCCATCCGCATCAAAGAGGAAAAAGATGGCGGATCTTCTCCTACAACAAAAGTGGGTTACAAAAATCGCAGGCCGCATCTTTATCTCCATGTGATTTTATCATACGTTTTTGTTCATTTTTATTTTTGGTGTAAGTCTATAGGTTCTTACATCCTCCTATCTTTCAAAAAGATTGTTGTTCAGTCGCGTGTTGTCAGGATTAGGAGCAGATTAATAATACACAGACTTTTTCTGAAGCACATTGACATATATTTACGATATACTTTACAAACTTATGGTCCGATCTACTCACAGCATGCAGGCCGAGGCAGAATACAATATGCTCCCGCCGACGGTCGGCACACGACTGGCGCGCCCTTGATGTGCTGTCGAACAGCGCTACAAGTAACGATCGCCGTAACTAGTCTGAATTCAGCTTCATCAATGATTCACTTGTATATATTAGTCCCTATAATGCGTGGCGCTGATATTTAACTCCAATCCAACGCGAAAAAAAGGCCCAACAACGCCACGGACAGGATGAGAACTATGCTTTCCATTGGCTGCCAGCAGTGTGATGTCGATCTTGCTCTAGGCTGGTCGGGTAGAAGTGAATCCCTCTTAGATCCGCTCTTTCTCTTCAATATTCTTATAAGTAAGATTTATCTTTGTTGCTGTGATTTTTCGTAACATACACTTTTGTATCAGTTGATATCAGCTTGATATAGCACTTTAAGTCCGATGCCGCAAAGCCTCGAAAAACGATGTTTTGTCTCTTATTTTTGTTCGCTCGCCTGAAATGCACATCTAATAATGTTAGTTTTAATTATATTATACTACACGGTTTTTGCATACGCCATTTTATTTGTTATGACAGTTGCTTCATTTCATGTTGGTGCAAATGTCATCTTTAATTTTATTTTTTGCCGCGACTGTCTTGGACCGCTAGATGTCAGAGCGCACCGTCAGTTGGCAGTTCGCTCGCAATCGGTGCGGTTAAAAAACAAGTTATTTGTATTGTCAATCTGCCCTGAGTCCTACCGTTCAGTAATTCGATAACCAAATTAGACAGGAGGATATCACAATATTTATTAAAGTACATACATATTTCTTCAGCGCTATTCATGCCAAGTGAAAAAACTGCTCAAAGTGATCAACATTAAAACAAATAAAATATATATATATTTAATAACAAAAAGGTTCAGGTTGTTCATTCACATCGCTCATTCTATGGCAGCAATATTCTAAATAACGTAAAAAAACTTTAACAGATTACGTTTTTACCTACCGTGCTAAGAGATCACTCTGCAGCGTACGAAACCCACCCTTAAGAGCGTTAGCCCGACAGACGGCGGATAAAGCTCAATGGTCAAAGCGTTTGCTTTGCAATCTAAGGGTCGAGAGTTCGATTACCGATTTAGATTTAAAAAAAGGCTTTTTAATCAATTTCTGAGCTCTAAAATACCCTATGGTTTGTGTGAATTGGATCCCTCACCCGTAAAATGCCAGTCAAAGCCTATTTATCAAAGTTGGTGGTAGATGAAAGTCTTCCCGTAAAAAACCACCCATTCATAGTAAATTGCTGTAAAAATAAGGATGATGCGTGAATCTTGGGATGTAGTATGATGTTGGGGGATCAACACTCTAAATGCAGCATATAGCCATATGCATCATGGTAAGCGTGATATAATTCCACAGACAGACTTCAGAATTACTATCATTATGTGTCAGTATTCTCCTGTATGTGTTTACATAAAAAAAAGTCTCTTTCCCCTCGAAGTCGCTCCCGTCTGTTAGGTCATCCATCTTTGTTAAGGTTTTTTACTTTGCTCCCTCGGGACTCTCACGCGAATATGTACCACGTTCAGACGTATTACTCTTGATTTCAGGCACTTTTCAGGAGATTTCCGTACAAATCGAAATATTTGTTTGCACGTAACACTTTTGTAACACTTTTGTAACATGCAGCTGAGTGAAGAAATAAGAAATAAAATCATTGATATATAAAAATTTAAATAAACACTGTAATAAGAGGTAAGCTGCATTGAAAAGGACTCCTCTTTCTAACAAGAGGAACTAACAGTCCCAGTGAATGTGCTCTAAGGTCTGAAAGGGGGCGCCACAGGGGCAACTAAGGTCTGAAACTAAATTAAATGAGTATAATGTGTCATTAAAAGCGCCGTGCCCAGTCATTAGTTCTGTAGACCAGTGATCAGAGCTTATCCATTATAACCACGACTGTTGAGTCGAATCTTATTTATTTGAAATAAAACGAAAATATGAAACATGAACTTAAAACTGGACTGAACTTTACCCGCCTCACACCAGCATCACACTGGAGGACAATTAAGTATTTTTGATGATGCAGACATTCAGATAATGATCGGTTAGTTACTGATAAGTCCTCTGAACAATTTTTGGCACTGCCCGGAAGTGCTAAAAATTACGTTAATATCGTCTTATAAAACGTAATATCATCTTCTACATCCATTCCATATCTAGAACATATGGTGACCAAAACATGCCGCCACTTAGTTGCCAGCTGCTACTGTCCATTATTCTTTCTAGTAAAAATCTTCACCCGAAAGTCCACTTAGTAATATATATACTATAGTTCCCGACATCCTCCAGAGCAGGAGTGGAATTTTTTTTGATAGCCTCGTCTCTAAGTCGATTATCAAATTACTGGGTGACAGGATGCAGGAGCAGATTAATTACACAAATAACTTGTTTTCGAAGTGAAATTCGCGTTTATTTAAAAAAAAGCCTTGATTTCTACACCCGACCGCTATGCCAGTTTATTGACAACTGCGGGACACTGTGTCCAGCCGCGCCACCAATGATTGCGGCAAAAAAACAAATTTATTATGAAAGTTACACCAAAAGGAATGGAACAGCTGTCAAAACAAATAATAAAGCATTTGCAAACACCTGCGTAATATTAAATAATTAATACTAACATTATTTGATGTGCAGGTCAGGCGAGCGAACAAAAACAAGAGCTAAAATATCGTTTTTCTAGACTTTAAGGCATCAGCCTAAAAGAGCTGATATCACTTTGAAGACGGGATAGCTGTAGTACCCAAGATACGAGTAAATTTTTGGGTAATTTATTAGTCGGTTTTTGAAAAAAAAAAACGGATGATAAGCCCGACGCTTCCAAGGACCCATTCGTCCTAAAGATCGGCTCAATCTGAAAACAAAAAAAAAACAACTGTCACAAAAAAGAGTTTCAAGTGAAAATTACTTGCTTTTATTTTTTCGATCAAAGTTTTCAACATTTGTAAAGTTTTTGTTTCGCAGCATTAGCGCGAGTGTGTACCAAGCAGAAACGTATTACTCTTGATTTTCAGACACTTTCTGCTTTGTCGGACTCCTGAACAAATCGAGAGATTTGTTTGCATGTCTGGTCGGTTCGCTACACTTGCAGCTAAGTGGACTTCAAAGTACAAATCGCAGACATAAATACGAACGGATTAAACCAAAAGCAGTAGCTGCACTATGCAATATTAGCTTTTTAATTAAGTTTAAGCAATTAAATTTATCATCATAATACTCATTTTCATATCTACCTAACTGGAACGTATGGATATTAACGAGTCGCCACCACAAAGTCAGCCAACTTGGTTTTCGCCACATACCATGTCAGCTCTGTAATCCGAAACTCCACCGAGTACATTGTATATACGAGTATATCATTCCCAAAGCTTATTTAGGGCAGTGCGAGCCTGTAAGTTAAAAAAAAGGCTGATGTAGTTTATCTTCTCTTGCAGCATTTCAAGTATATGTCCTAACCAGCTCCATCTTCTTTTGACCGACTGTAGTATGAAAGTCTGTTTTCTCACATCATATTTCTTAAAAAGCCAAACCATCTAACCCCGCAGTGTTCTACGCAAGTACCTGCTCTCGGCTGCATTGACTCTTACTGATATACCAAGAGATTCCCAAGTATTGTGCATCGAATTACAAAACGCTTTATCGTTTCCAAGATAATAAACGAGCTTCTTCTGCTAACTAACGCACTCAGTACGCCAAGATGTGTGAAACAAAAGTCTAGGGACACGGCAAGTCGGAATTTTACAGAAGATTGGATGATTGGCTTGACGATCCTGAGAACTAAATTATTTGGTACTTAGAAGTGTCTTGATTTAGTGTAGCACTCACCAAGACATGTAGTAAGCAACAAACGGTAGTCCATCCAAACTATGTTCTGTATTCAATGTTGCTCAACATCGTCAATCGTACAGGAAACGCGCTTACATTATGGTATTGTCATTGTTCTTAACTCTTACGAAAACTTTATTGTCATTCTAAAACAATGTTTTGTGTATATTATATAAATATTCTCTTTCATTAATAATTTATTTAAAATAATTGAAAACAGACCTTCAATTAACCAACTAATGAACTTTAAATCCAGTTCTGTTTTCGTACAATATTTCCACGAGAAATACGCAATAGAAGTTGCTGAAGTAGTTTTCCGCAGATATTATTATTCACCATTAGTTCACATTGTTTTGTCTTTATTATTGTATTCTAATCCAATTAGAATCCAACTTGATTTGTAAACACATTTTGTTACGAATAAACATTGTCAAACTTCCAAGTGAAAACACGAATGAATGCTCGGCTCTAAAATAAATATGACAACCAAAACAAGCTGAAAATTTTGTTAAAATTTTAATCGATATATCTAAGAGTGCATTGTTTAAAAAATAAATTTAATTTATGACCAAAAAAATAACTTTTGTAACATTCACACATTTCAAATGATAACGAAAAATCAAATTTGTTGTTCATCAGCTTGCATCAATTGAAGCTTTAATTGTGTCTTAATCAGAATCAAGTGATCTTACAGGACGTGGTGCATCTTCAACATCAAAAGTCTCGGATCTAAATTGTGTTAAGCAGTTTTGGCAATTTAATTTTTTTAAGTACATCTTATCCATGCGTAACAATGTTTAATTTCTTAAATAATAATCAAGGAAGATGGGCATCTAGTAAGAACCATCTCAGATAGGCGAGCCCGATGGGTCAGTCACATCATGCGCCGCGATGGTCTTCTTCACGACATTGCGGAAGGGATGGTTGAGGGTAGAAACTGCAGAGGGTACCCTAGACGAGAGTATTTGCAGCATGTGTTAAAGGACATGAATTGTAGCTCTCATGCTAAGCTAAAAAGGATTGCAGAGGATCGACAAGAGTGGAGATTGAGATGCAAAAGTTTGTTGTTGCAAACCAATCCACCGGATTGATACTACGAAAAAGAAATAAAATTTATACTACGTAATATATTGTAATTTTTCCATTTAAATACACATAATATATTTTTAAAACTCATCAACATTTAAGGATCCATAAAACATTATAACTTTTCAAAAGCAGTGTTTCTCAAATGTGAACTTTGGTTTTTTTAAATTTCACGCAATTCCTAATAAAAAAACTCTTATACGAAATGTTACATTTACGAGAATACTAAAAATAAATTATTCTTCTAACATCTACATTTTATTTCTTTCTCACTCTCAGATGAAGCATATGTTCATCACAAATTACCATCATAGAGTTCTGTCATGGTTCTCTCCTTACTAAATTCAGCTAATTGAAATATATTTATATTTATTATAGTTCCCGAGGGTCAGGCAAGAAAATATGTAACTGTATTTTATGTTCTCCTACGACATTTAAAGTACATAGTCAAGGACAATTTTCATTTCTTGACGGACCATTGACTAAATGCCTGCCATATTGGCTGATTTACATTGTAATTCTCTACAAAGTCAAATCATCGTACCCTCAGTAGTCTACGCAGGCACTGCTACTCTAAAAACTCATTTTCACACGAATGAAAACAAATGAGTTGTGATATTGCTGACTGGTACCGTAAACATCGACTTACAATCTTTCGTCTATTCTTTTCGTTCGCTCATCGGACACGCATGTGTTATCATTTTGTAATGCCGTTAGGAGGACTAGTTATATAGATCGCTACTTGCAGCGCTGGGTGTCACCAACCACGGCGCCCAGTCAGTTGTGTACCGACGACGGTGAGGTCGTATTATGGCCGGCCCAGCATGTTATTCTGCTAGGGCTGGAAGTTCGGAAAGTTATCGAAATATATATATCAATGTGTTTCAGAAAAAGTCTTTGTGTTGTTAATCTGCTCCTCATCCTTCCTCCACGCGGCCACGTGACCAACCCGCGGCTTGTCGTCTTCTTAAAGACGGGGGATGTCATAAGTTATAAGTATTTAAACATACTCGTATTAAAAAGAAAAATAGTTCATGCCTTGTTTTTACATGGATCAAACTGAGCATAGCTTGATAACTTGCTGGAAGACCACAGTTTTGCCCTCAATGCAGATTTTTTTCATTAACATATGTCTTTAGGCATACTGATGTGTAAATAGATGCTTATTTTATTACAAGATATGAAATATTTATATTTTAAATATTGAAATTGATCTCAATGTGAAGGCTTATAATATAAAAAGCATATTTAATTTTCACCAGTTATGATATTTAAAGTTTTATTAAAGAAAAAAAAAATAGTACCTTAACGTAATTGAGAATCTTTGTTCCGAACAAAAACGTTCTACAAAATGAGCTTTTTTCTCACAGCCACGTGAAAATTCAGATTAGCAGTTGGTCCTCCTTATCCACTGGAGAGGCTGTTGGAGGCTTTCGGGGTTATAAATGGCCCGAAAGTTTGATGTTATGAACGGATTATTTGCTACGTGTTTTGATTGTAAACAATGAATCTCCTGAAGATATCGATCGTACTTTCTCGCAGTCGGAGCTTTTTCGTACCGAAGCTTTTTCAGACGTTTTGTTTTCGTCCGCTTGACTCAAATCACATCTGTCATCGCACAAAATACGCTCAGTTTTCTTTATGGAAATATTGTATGATGTATGAAAATCTTTTGTAGATTTCATAAATCTTACTATAAAGAGAAAAAAAATGATTCAACAATTGATGCTTACATACAAATACAGAATTTAATTATGAAGTGACTTAGAAGGTATTGTAAAATAAATTATTACCGGTAAAAAAAAATTATTTAAGGGAGGGCAAAATTAAACACCATATTGGTAAGCGTTTACGGTTATCGGTATTTTTTTTTAAAAAAGGCATCGTATGTCCATCATATTTAAGATTTGTGAACAATAGACAAGCTGTTTCGAAATCGATATCGCGGTCCCGAAATTACAGCTTCAGCTAAATGGTGACACCGGAATACCAAGTTTGAGGCACTGAGGATAAGTCCAAAGACAAGAGTTGAATTGATACTAATTTATTTGATAATAAACCTCTTTTTATATCTTAGTATACAACATTTGTAAGCATTTATAAAATCAATTTTAATACATTGAATTTCATACACCGCAAATTCCTCGATACCGTTTTGGACCTTGATCCCTTCAATTAACATAGAGTGGTAGATTATTAGGATGATCAATGCTCCGTGTCGATGATTAAGCATTATTTTTTTATAATATTAATAAATTGTTTTTCATACACCGCAAATTCCTAGATACCTATTGTTTTGGACCTTAATCCCCTTAATTACAATAGAGTGCCAAAATATTGAGACGGTCAATGCCCTGTGTCGTACGCGACTGTGTAAATCTACAGATTCCATCTAAGATAGAGAGCTTGATAATAATAATTGCTTTAAAGTCTTTTGGATGTTTAATACAAAGTAATTATGATAGAAATAACGCTTTTAACAAAATTAATGGAGCGTTTTACTCCGCATGAGCGTGAAATAATTCTGTGAAGTTTTTTTATTAATATTTGGTTGGTGGTATTAGGCCAACGTGAATATCGACGACGATATCCTAATCGTATCGCACCAACTGAGCAAGCATTCCGGCGCTAAGCTACTCGACTCAAACAGACTGGAATAACAGGAGACGCTGCAGGGCATGGTTGCCAACGGATGGTCGTTTAGCTGAGAACATCGCGGCTGTGGCTGCCGATGTCACTGAAAACGAAAGAATATCAAGCAAGCCACGGGTCATAAAATCAGGCATTACCAGATGAACTAAATAGCGAATTTTAGTTAAAGACTTACACATGTGCCCATACAAAGTACAAACAGTACATAAGTTAATGTATGCTGATCGTCAGTTACATGGGTCATATTGGTACTATTGGATGACAATTTTGCGCCACCTTTTACTTGTACATAAATTGAATATATACAATTATCTCTTCAGCTTTCCAAACACTTAATCTGAATGGTTTCACGTGTATTGTTCTTCTTTCCATGCAAAATTTTAGTTGCAGATATGTTTTGAAACAAGGCATGAACAAGCAACTCAAAGATCTGAGTGATGTCGGAACAAAAAAATATGTTCCAGGCGTGGAACTGACATGAGAAGAAAAAATATTTGAAAAAATAGTGTGAAATTTTGATTAAAGTAGCGGTATACACCGATGTTAAAGATGTTACATTTCAAGAATAAGAATAAAATTTAAAATTTGAACCTAATTGTATCACGAATAAAAAATCTAATGTTTTTCAAATATATATACGAGTACGTATTTCAGTCGATCCCACTTATTTTTTTCAGACTTAATGCGAAACTCATTAGCCCAAGAGGGAGAGCTTGTTTCCTGAAAAATTCAACGTTGCAGACACACGGCGCACACCTCCATACTTGTTGTTATTAAGAGCCTCATGAAAAAGCTCCTGAAAGACTGTTCTTTTCAGCACGCGATCCTCACATTAACACATTACTTGCCGATCAAGAGAAATTTCATTATCACATATCTTTTATTTTAATTATATACCATCAAACCACAAGTATAGTTTGCAACAGTTAAGTAACATTTTAATCCATTCGAAACAATCGCAAACATAATGCGTATAAATAATATAATACATGTTTATTTCTTAATTCTATGAGTTAAGCAAGGTACTGTTGAGCTGAGAATGAACTTAACATTGGTTTTCAAACGGTTCGAGTTTGAATCCTAGCATCCGCGGTTTTTTCTTTCCAAATTATTGATGAGAAAAATGACTTTGAACGTAATTTTAATTTGTTAAATACAAAATGGATTTATACTCGATAGCGGCACGGAAAATCTAAATAGGTTCCGTTGCACATTGCTCATGTTGCACTTTATACATACTTTGTCTTTTAACAATACCTTATTTGTATGTAAGACTGGTCAACTATCTAAAATTTTATCTCATTATATGGCTGCATTGATTCTTGTGCCAAAATTACTAGCTGATAAGAATAATGGGAACAATGTTGTCACTGTCTTGCCAGAATTTTATTTTTATTGTGTAAGCTGTGAATTCCAAAGATGCACATAGAAAGTTTTTTTTTGTCATTTAAATCAAGGCGATCTTCTAACAAAACAGCCTTGTTTTCATGCCTCTAGACTCACATCATCTGGCAGCCTTACTCGAAAATGATTTGAATAAGTTGTGATATCAACTTGATATAACCCTTGCGGGCTGGTGCCTTAAACCTAGATATGCGATTTTTCGTCTCTTTTTGTTGACGCGTCGGACATTTATGTGCCACCATATTGGTTTTTTGACAAGTCAGGTCACGGGTATGTCATAAGTATTGTAAATGGGGCTGTCTGTCATTGGAGTGCCATTAGTTTTCTATATCGCCACTTGCGGTGCTGGGTGTCACTGACCAAGGGCGCCCAGTGGCCAGTAATCAGTTGTGCGCCGATCGCAACAAGTAGCGAGTGTGATCGGTCTGGGGCCTGAAGCAAGGAAGTTCCGCCCCAGGCCGAAAGTTTGTCAAGTTTATCGATAATATATGTGCTTCTGGAAAAAAAATCTTTGTGCTGCTCATCTGCTCTTCATCAGTCCATCACGTGTCCTAATAACAATCCCGGCGACGTCAAGTCGTTTTTTTTAAGTAAAGAGGATGTTAGTTGGTTCTTTTCAGGAACTTTTTTTTTCTGACAGTTATATGACCTCGGTTACTTTTGTCGTTAGTATAATTAACTATTTCAATTCTGCTTAAATTGTAAATAATGATAAATTTTCCTTCATAATTGACAAGAACAGTAATTATTTGTAAGAATGTATTATTTAATTTATTATAATTTATTAAATATACACATACTATACATCAAATTCTTTATACGCATCAGATCGTTGAGAAAAAACATCGGCAGAAGCGGGATGCAAACCAGCGAGCCTTGGAACCAACCATTGCTCAAGTTCATTACCCTAGACCACTCGACCACCTTCTGCCTGAACTGTTGCGCGGAATAAGTTGTATTTATATCATTGTGACCATCATATAACGATAGGTGTCTCTATAGTATATATTCAGAGTGTGTATATGTAATTACTTTTTATTATTCAATCAGTCAACATTTATTCACAAGCTTAATATTATAACTTTCCGACAACATTTATTTTAGTAAGTACCACTCGAGTCTCGAACCGAACCGAAGATTGAATGGATGAGAAACAACTTCTTGTATGTCCGACACGGACTTTTATAACCAGTCATTTACTTGTGTTACTGATGAGGCTCGCTGGTTCGCATCCCGATTTTGCCGATATTTTTTCTGAACGAACTGATGCGTATATTGAATTTAATGTATAGTATGTGTATATTTAATTACTTATAATATTGTGATATATTCAATGATCTGTAAAAGTAGATTAGAATATTAAAAAATAAATATAAAAATATTCTAATAAATATTAAAAAATCTTTTAATTTAATGTGTGATATAAATACTATGTTACAAATGTGTTAAGGAGAGGCATTCGCTTGTCACTGTGAGGGCGATTGTCCACTTAACAACCGGACGGATTTGTGAAGAAAACAAAAGGAAAAGCTTCAAATGAATGTGGAGAATCACTTAGCTTAGCTTTATTTTCGTACTGTTTAATGATCCAACTACGACAAAAGGAATTATGAAGAGTGGAGTGTTTTGATTCATCTAAATTCAGTGAAGTTATTTTGTATGTGCATAAGTTTAACTCACTATTTTATTCATAATAAATTTAAGATGTAATTTTAAAATGTTAATGTTAATAAACATATACAGGAGAATACTGACTGATGGTGATAGTGATGCTGAAATCTCATCTGCGGAATTTTAGGACACTAACTACGGTGCACATGACTAAGCGCTGCTTGTGGAGTGTTGATCCGCCAACGACATAGACTACAGTCCCAGATTCACGCATCATCCTTTATTATTACAGGAATTTACTATGAATGGGTGGTCTTCACGGGATGACTTTCGGCTAGCACCAATTTTGATTAATAGACTGTGACTGGCATTTTACGTGTGAGGGATCAAATTCACACCAACCGGGGGTAATTTTAGAGCCTAAGATTGTTTTATTTAAATAATTGCAACATAAGTATCGACATCAATTTGACATTATGTGGATGTCCTCTCCCTCCCCCGAGCAATCTTTCCGGAGAAATTCAACGTTTTAAGTTGAGTCGCGCCTCTCCGCATGGGGAAAGGCAACAACATTCAGCACGTCTGATGATCCGTGGTTCTGCAGCTCCTTCAAAAAACGTTACTGGAGTGAAGATGGCGTATCTTCACGCCAAGGGCCTTCACCCAGATACATCGGCTGAGGACTTGCAGAGCTTCTTGGCAGCGACCGCTGCATTCAATCCTTCTTGGATGACCATCAGGAGGATTATCAGCAGGCGGACGCTGTTAACTTCTTTCAAAGTCGGGGTCATCGCGACTTCGCTGGAGTCTCTCATGGAGCCTCAAAGGTGGCCTGAAAGGACCATCGTTCAACCCTGGATACGCATAAGACGAAAGAATCGCAGTGAACAGTGGTTGAAACCAACTTGAGTGAAGATATTGACATATTAAGTGTTATATTGCTTTAAATTCAGTACTGGTGTTTATGGAGGCGAAATGTTACACGTTTTATTTTGTGACAATAATGCCTTGTTATTTGTGAGTCAATCATGATATACTTATGACAGGGTTTTTGTTGTTACAAGTCAAACTGTTTATCTTGAGTCTCCTGACGCTAGTTCTGAGTGTGAGGTCAGTGATACTAAATGTGTCTATAATTTTACATCACCACATTTATGGTACCTCTTGTATTTTTATTTTATAGTATATTATTGTATTTATATTATTGTACTTCAGAAATGCATTGAATTGATAAAATTTGTAATGTTTCTGCAAGGAAAAAAATAAATAAAATTGAATTGAAATTGAATTGAATAAAATTAACGGTAATATATTGGATAAAATGTATTTCAATCGAGCAATTTCGATTCAAAGAACGAGTCTTTAGAAATTTAAAGACTGAAATCGAGCCTATCTTTATATAATTTTTAATGAGAAAATGAATAAATAAGGTTACAGGAGTAAAATGATTTTGAATTCAATTTCAAGATTTTTTAATATAAAAACATCAAACCTCTTCGGATGTGATCTAGTTAAAGAGTAACTTAAAGAGATAACAGTCAATTATATACAATACGAACTAAATTTACGACTCTATTTTTTTGTTTACACAATATATAATATAGGTCAGGGGAGCGCGAGAGTAATTCGGCCGGGGCCATAAATAGCGACACACAAAAATAGACAAAAAGAAGAAGTGCGCAATGCGGGCGTCCCCGCATAGAGCGCGTACAACCATAAAGGCATCCTCCTCGGTGAGTTAAGGCCTATGGCGAACGAAATCCAGACTGGCAAATTGGCCATGAAAGGATATTGTGCTTTTATCTTCTTCCCTCAAAATTTGGTCCTCTCATCCTCCCTTTTTGATCCCTCTCCCTCTCCTCCCGGTTGACCTGACGGACCCTCCGAATCTGAGGCTCGCCGCGAGGCAAAGGGCCATCGCTTTTAATTAAATGATTGATTAAATTGCGCAATTGGGCGTTTGAGATTTTAATGGTTTCTTTATGCACGCAAAGTGCTTAGCGTTTGTATTGACAACTCTCGATTATTCTGTCTAATTGAAAGTGCATATTTTTATTTTTTTATGTAAACACATACATGAGAATACCGACAGATGGTGATAGTGATTTTGAAGTCTCATCTGTGAAATTCTATGACACTTACGATGATGCATATGGCTAAGCGCTGCAAGTGGAGTGTTGATCCGCCAACGTCGTAGACTACAGCCCGAGATTCACGCATCATCCTTATTATAACAGTAATTTACTATGAATGGGTGGTCTTCACGGGACGACTTTCGTCTACCACCAATTTTAATGAATGGGCAATGAGTGGAATTTTACGGGTGAGGGATCAAATTCACACCAACCAGGGGTATTTTGGAGCTCAGAAATTGTTTTTTTTTTTAAATCTCCGTCGGGGATCGAACCCACGACCTTTGGCTTGCAAAGCAAACGCTTTGACCTTTGAGCTTTACCCGCCGGCAGCTAATCATATATAACATATAATTAAATACATGTTATATTTCACTAAATTTCATTTCATTTGTCCACGTCTGCTCCCTCAACTGGAGCATATGGACATCACAAGCTGCCGCCATAAAGCTTTGTAAGCCACCTTGGTCTTCGTATCATCTCATGTCACCTCCACTTCCCACAGCTCCATCGAGAACATTATGTATATGGTTTCTGACGACGTTCCAGTACGGCTAAAGGCCTTGAAAAAAAGGCAGCTATAGTTATTTTTCTCCTGCGGCATTCGTAAGATTTACTCAAATTAAAATTTTAATATTTAATTTCATTAAAAATGTTCGTTTAACAGAATAAAATGTGTTTAGTATTTTTTTCGACCAAGAGTTTTAGATAGATTTTGCATAATATCACCAGTTATTTCACAATACAATGAAACCTCAATTTCACGTCTTTTCGGGGAGAAAAAAAAAGATTAATGCGGGAAAATAGTTATGCCATTTAAAAAAACATTAAATACGGAGCAAAATAAAACAATTTTGTTTAAGTTCATTGCTTGAATCCGAAAGTCCACCGTTTATTTTTCTATGATTTTGTGATCTGAAAAATGCTATTTGATGATGTTGGCTGTAAATTTGTATGTATGTGTTATTTATAAGTATTTTTTTTATTCAACTTTAATTTTTAAGAACTTATTTAACGATTCTGTAACAAGGCAACTGATTATGTGTCGTAGTTAAACTGGAAAAAAAATATTTAAAAATGGGATAGAAAAAAAAACTGAACAGCTGACTTATTCTATTTGGCGGGCCAACTAACGTTAGCGGTTGTGGAAAATTAATACGGCACTTTACGGTTCCGTAGTTCGGTCTACGTTGCGGCGGAGCCTTTGCAAGGTATCCTCAATATCCTCAAAGGGTAGAAGAAGGGTGGTCACCGGATACGAAGGGTTAGAATTTATCGAGCGAGCTGTGTATCCACGGAAAAGTTCTTTCTGTTTAAGCTTCCGGACAATATAGAACATAAAGCTTCACGACAAACATAAAAGCTCACTGCTAAACAAGCAGACAAGTTGAATTTTTCACTAGTAAGTTGTTGCTGATTTTTTTATATTTTGTACTACTTTATAAGCCACTGAATATTTGTACCAATATTCAACAACTGATACAAATTTCAAAATAATACTACCTTGCTACGGGTTATCTTGGGCATTATTATATGAACGAAACACAGTAAAATATTAGTAATTAAATACACACAAACAACTATATATCAAATTTTACACGCATAAATTCATTCAGAAAAAATATCGGCAGACGCGGGATTCGAACCACGAACCTTGCAACCTTTGCTCCATTCTACACACCGCGCTATCCATACGATCATTCTCCGCTTGAGTAGTTACGCGAAACCTGATGTATATATATATATATATATATATATATACCATTGTTAACATCATACAGGTATAACGACAGATGACTCTGTAGTATATATTCAAAGTTATATTTTATGATTCAATTAGTCAACATTTATTCTCAAGCTTTGACTATTATTATTAGTGAAATGGTAAATTTAATGCATTTAAAAGATCTTTTATTCAAATTCGTCAAATAACAACAAATACAAATATTTGTATTATTTTTTACTCTTCAACAAAATAATATTATTTATTTTAAACGAAATGAATTTAAATATATACATTTTAGAAAGTAAGGATAAAATAATGTTGATTTTAAATATTTATTATATATTACTTAAGCTTTGTTTAGACATTTTCTTTTTATTCGAGTTAACAATTTAAAAACACAAAGCTTACTACATTACTATATGAAATTCGTTAATTTATATTTTGATAAAATTTATATTATAATAAGTGTTCTTAAATATATGTTTTTATGTAATGTACAGGAGAATACCGACAGGTGTTAAAAGTAGATCTCAAGCCTCATCTGTGAAATTCTATGACGCTTACCATGCTGCATATGGCTAAGCGCTGCATGTTGAGCGTTGATCCGCCAACGTCATAGACTACATCCCGAGATTCACGCATCATCCTTCATTATTACAGGAATTAACTATGAATGGGTGGTCTTCACGAGACGACTTTCGTCTACCACTAATTTTTGATTAATAGGCTATGACTGGCATTTTACAGGTGAGGGATCAAATTAAGACAGTAATTTTGAAGCTCAGAAATCGATTAATTTTGTATTTATTTTTAATCTCCATCGGGTATCGTACCCATGACCTTTGGATTGCAAGGTAAACGCTTTGACTATTGAGCTTCACCCGCCGGCAAATGTAGTATAATATGCAGTGTATGATTTATTATCAATGCAAAAATAATAAGAAATAAATCGGACTGTATTAAGTCATAACAGTATGAGTCTCGAGTATACTATATGAAAATTTGAAAAATAGTCAATAATCTCGGTTCTTTAATTCTTCCGCCCTCTTATGACTTAAAATCATACTAAAATCGAGACTTTGATATAATTATGACTTTAATTGAGTTTAAAGCGTCATTAGTGATTGGAATCTTGTAACGAATGTAAATTTCGTGGTGCGGCAACCGGAATAATGGAATTAGGAGTGTGAAGGTTTGTGTGGTGAAGTAATTTTTATTGGAAATTTATGAAAATTGCAGAATTAAGGCCAATTAGTTTGGGAAGTATGGTGGAGGAATAATTTCCCGTTCGCGCCACTCAAATTGCTCAATTTCATATTCAGTGCATTGCTGGGGTTGAAACTGTTTTCTAAAATAAATTGATCAAAAAAATTAACAAATTTCGATATGTTTCGGATACGTGGGGTGCCATTTTTGAGTGATATTCGTTTTAGGAAATATTGAGAAAAAAAACTAAGTAGTAACATCAAAAAAAAAAAATTTTTTGATCCCACATCCAATCCATGACTATGGAATATTATTACGTCTATTTTCCACTATTTATTTCTGCATATTGAAATTGGCGATTTATTATTTTTTTAGTATTTAATTCAATTAATGGCCAGTTAAAATTTAAGAACTGGCCAGTTATAAATACATAAAAAGGTCAAAAAAAAATAGGCAATAGAAATATAAATTGCTAGTAAAAAAATTATAAATTGGCATTAATTTAAATATAAATATTAATTTATAATAGGTTAAGTAAGCTTAGGTTAGGTTTCCGTTTTTTTTTTATTAAAATTTATTCACCTTACAATAATTACTGGCTGTTTTATGTATATTACTGAAATTTTAATTAAATAACTAAACACATTCGTTCTGACACAGTGGATAGTACTTATTTATTTTATCTTCTCCCAGTTTACTTACTTTACTGCCAATTCATGTAATTTAATGCCAAAATCTTTAATTAGTTATTTAAAAAATAAAGACAGGCCATTTCAATTTTCTATGCCTTATATCAAAAAGTCTCTTTACACGAAGTAACACTAAATTATATGATTTTTGTCTACTTACAAGACAAGAGCCTGTAATTTTGATGAAATCCCATCTTAAGTATTCGTTGTTTATTTTCGATGATTTTTCAATCGAATTTACTTAAGGAATCATATGTTTTTCCTATAGTATCCGAAATTCGGTCAATCTTGTCCTAAAGGGGGTTTCAAACCAATTTTGTCGTGATGAATTTCCGCCACTTGGTTTTGTTAATTGTCACTGGACTTTACTTGCCTCACAGCCACATCACACCGGGGGACAGTTAAGTCTCCTTGATGACGTACTCTTTCAGATTACGATCAGTTACCAAGTGATTAGTCCAGTGGGATTCCCCTCTGTACAAGTGGGGCCACTGCACAGAAGTGCTTAAAGAAAGAACCCGTGAATGAGATTAGAATCGCATTCACGGGTTGCAAAAAGATGGAGATGGAAGATAGATTCTCTCACCGAAAATACTAGCAAAAATTGTTAATGGGTGGATTTTTTTTATTTGGCCACAAAGTCTGCATGCCCGAAAGGGCTGAGGCGATTCCCTCGAACTGCATCGAAAAGGACTCCTCTTTCTAACAAGAGCAACTGACAGTCCCTGTTTATTGTCACTGTCGAATCCTTGTCAAAATACATCTTTGCACTTGAAAGTCTATCTGGGTACATTTATGATTTCCGGTGGCATCCTGGGCAGAAGACCAGTGGTGACTTTAAGTCAGACAGCTGTTTTCAAGACCTAGTTCATTGGTCAAATAGTGACTCGATCAACCATATGCTGCATATCACAGCGGTGACTTTAAGTCACCACTGGTCTTCTTGTATCTTTAAGATACAGCAGCTGCAATATTCCATGCGTATTTGAAGTACCTAAATAATAATCACATTTTTCTTCATATTTGGTTCATACTTGAAGCATACAATCATTTTAAATTGCTACCACACAGTTATATCGGCTGCCATTGAGTCTAGACATCACTGTAACTAGAACCATCACTGTAACTATCACTGTAAAAGGGGTTCACCAGGAAACATTTTCCGTTCCCATCGATTTCTAGATTAGAAGTTCAAGAACTTGAGTTGACGGCAGTATCTGAGTCGTAATTGAGTATATTCATAAATTGCAATTTTTAAGGAAATCAGAGCATTAGACAGCTGTTTTCGAGACCTAGTTCATTGGTCAAATAGTGACTCGATCAACCATATGCTGCAAATCACAGCGGTAACTTATCTAAGATCCACATAAAATGACGCTTAATTATGGTGGTCTAATGAAAACTGCACTCTTAGAATGTAATATTATCATTGATCTAATATATAACTTTTAATTGTTGAATGGTGTCATTGTTTCGAGAGATTTTGTATCGCTAAATCATTTGAAAATTATCGACGAAAGCATGTTGCCTTTAAGTCAGTTTTATCAAGTTAGTCCACAATATCGAGTGGACTGCTGCAACTTAAAATTCAAAACAGGCCTCGGAGTTGATTAAAGGCTGAAATAAATTATTATTGCCATATTCCAGATTCCGTATTGTTCAGAAGCTTTGGGCAAACTTTCTAATGAAGTTAATAAAGCAACAATATAGCCTTTTTTTTTCAGTGAACCCGATTTGAATTGTTAATTTATGTTTATCCTCTTATTACAGCACGACTGGCAAATATTTTAATAAACTAAACAATTATCCAATAGCAATAAGCTACAAATATTTTTTTTTCAAAATCGTAGAATACACTTAGTAATGGCTTTTGGGTTAAGCGTTTACTTAGAACACCAAATATTTTCGTTTTTATCTTCGATAAAAAACGATTTTTTAAATGTATTTTTTTTGCTTTGTTAGTTTTACAAACTTATTGTTATCCCTTTCGCATTGGTTAGCGGCATACGCCGTCATAAGATTCCCCGACCGTCGACATTGGTTGACGTTATATATCGTTTTGCTGCTTTCTTAAAATAGTTTTTATGCATCATCCGATAAATAAAGGATACAAGAAGCAATGTGATATATGAAAATAGACTAGATAAGTACATTTATGCTTCAAATACTAGTTTTATAATTGACTATATAATTTGATTTTAAGCCGAACCGTAATGATAGGCAAGATTCTGTTGCTGCAAACCAATCCACCGGATTGATACTACGAAGAAGAATGATAGGCTTAATAGGGAAAATGTAGCATCGTGTTTTAAGAGCGGTTCACGGGGGACTTTGCGTCTTGAATTCTGGAGCGCAACTTTAGTATGTCAGCTGCGCTGCATTGGCAAAAGTCTTATTCAATAAAATTAAAATTAAAAGTTTTTTATTTAATGAAGTAACATGAGACACCACAAATTTACTTCTTCTTACGATTCTTTTACACCACAAAAATAATACTTCTGCATATATTTTATTATAAATATTTATTTATTTATTTACCTTGTTTTCACATGGATCACGTAACAAAAGTTCTCTATTAGGAGACTGCAGTTTCGACTAACTCGTAGTCTTTCTCAATCCTTCTCTAGTTAAGAGATAACTGAGCTGCGTTGTACTTGTAAGTGGTGTAACACATTTTTGTAGGAGAGGGGGTGGGGGTGTGTCTAACATGAAAGTCTAATAATATAATAATAAAATAAAAAATAATAAAAAGTTCTAATCATCCCAAATCTCATAAACACTCAGCTTTCCATGCAATGATACATAGATTAATTTCAATACCATTATCACAAACAAACTTTGATATAGAATTAAATACAATTAAAAATATCGCACAAAACAACGGCTATCATAGCCAATTAATAGACAGTATCTTGAATAATAAAAAACGTCAAAACATAACATATAAATACTTGTATCCTAAAGAAAATATTAAAGACGATAGAATGTGGAGACGAATTCTACACTTTAATAACTTTACCCCTAAAATAATTAAATTACTCCCAAATGAGATAAAGCCAGCGTTTTATACAGATAATAAACTAGGATACCACCTTATAAATAATAAAGATACTAATGATAAACGCAATAATTCTGGAATATATAAATTAAATTGCCAAGATTGTGAATCTTTTTATATTGGTAGAACGTCAAGAAATTTTAATATTAGAATTAAAGAACATTTAAGGTGCCTAAAAAGCACTAATTTTTCTGAATTCGCAAACCACCTTATAGAAAATAATCATTCGTACAACTTAGAAAAAGTATTAAACATATTACATGTAGAAAATAAAACCGTTAAATTAAACAATTTAGAATACTTAGAAATTTATAAAGCCATTAATAAGAAAGAAGATATAATTAATAACCAACTTAATACCTTAATTAATTCACCAATTTTAAAATTGTTTCCGTTAAATAAATAAATAAGTATAAAAATTATATATACGACATATAAGAATAATATTAAAAATAAAAAATAAAAATAAATTTATACCTAAACCACTTTTATGTATTTATCTCTTCCTTCATCCTTGCAACACTACCTACCTCCCTCTCCTTTCATGTTAGACACACCCCCACCCCCTCTCCTACAAAAATGTGTTACACCACTTACAAGTACAACGCAGCTCAGTTATCTCTTAACTAGAGAAGGATTGAGAAAGACTACGAGTTAGTCGAAACTGCAGTCTCCTAATAGAGAACTTTTGTTACGTGATCCATGTGAAAACAAGGTAAATAAATAAATAAATATTTATAATTTATTATGGATCTCAAAGTGAATGCTCAAAACATTGAAAATAATATTTTATTAATTATCATTAACAGCCGGCGGGTATAGCTCAATGTTCAAAGCGTTTGCTTTGCAAGTCAAAGGCCGTGGGTTCGATCCCCGACGGAGATAAAAAAAGGCTTCTTAATCGATTTCTGAACTCTAAATTACCCCGGTTAGCGTGAATTTGATCCCTCATCCGTAAAACGCCAGTCATAGCCTATTGATTAAACTAAGTGGTAGACGAAAGTCGTCACGTGAACACCACTCATCATTATCATCATCATCATCAGCCTGTGTCCGTCCACTGTTGAACGTAGGCCTCCCGCATGAGTCTCCATCCTCTTCGATCCTCCGCCTTCCGCATCCAGGTCACTCCCGCTATTCTTCTTATATCGTCAGTCCATCTTGTAGTGGATCGGCCAATGCTTCGTTTGCCAGTTCTTGGGCGCCATTCCAATACTTTTCTTCCCCATCGACCGTCATCTCTTCGACAGATATGACCTGCCCATTGCCACTTCAGTGTGCCTATTCGTTGGGTAGCATCCACTACTTGAGTTCTTCTGCGTATTTACTCGTTTCGGATTCTATCTTTTAGCGACACTCCGAGCATGGATCTCTCCATAGCACGCTGGGTGACTTTTGTTTTATGGGTAAGACTTGCTGTCAGATTCCACGTCTCTGCGCCATAAGTTAATACAGGGAGGACGCATTGGTTAAACGCCTTAGTTTTAAGGCATTGCGGAATTTTCGCTTTAAAAATGTACTTTAGTTTTCCAAATGCTGCCCATCCCAGTTGTATGCGCCTGTCGATTTCTTTTGAGAAGTTATTTCGCCCTAGTTGTATTACTTGTCCCAGATAGGTATAGTCGCTTACAACCTCTATTTCTGTTCCTCCAATGGAACACCACTCATTCATAGTAAATTCCTGTAATAATAAAGGATGATTCGTGAATCTCGAGCTGTTGTCTATGACGTTGACTGGATGAACACTCCACATTCAGCGCCTTAAGCCATATACGCTCATGGTAAGTATCATAGAATTCCACAGATGATAAATCAGAATTACCGTCACCCTCTTGATGATATTTTTCAGTATGTGTTTACAATAAAAAAAATTAAGAAAAATTAATAATCATTTTTTTTTAAGAAAATATAGTCTTAATGTGCGTTTTAAGTTCTATAAATTTGTATATACTCGTATTTTTCATTCATCATCATCATCATCATCAGCCTGTGTCCGTCCACTGTTGAACGTAGGCCTCCCGCATGAGTCTCCACCCTCTTCGATCCTCCGCCTTCCGCGTCATTATAAGACCCGAAATAAATTATAATTTTAAATATTAAATATGAAATTTAAAAATGAAGACACATCTCCGGAAAATAATCAGGGTCCGAGGGCAGCGAAATGAAAAATGGACTCCCTTTACATAAATTTGCACATAAAATTTTAATATTCTGATTTGGATAGAGAGAATTTCGTTCTCAGCTCCATGAAAACGAAGGGACCGAGTAATTAACCCAAACTAAATGACTGCCCCACGCCTTCGGGGTCCTTATTAAAACACTCGAAAAACCATTTAATTACAAACTTTTTAAGGCTTCGAAGGACAGCGCCGGATCCTTTGAAGAGGAAACGGAAGTGGACTGAGAGCTTAATAATTCCAAACAGCCATCGAACCTTTCACAACCCGGTCTGTGAGCTATCGGAGCTTTGCATACAAATAAGCAATATTTAATCCAAACGACTGAAAAGTGGCACTGTACCAAAAGCTTATGCATCAGTCATATAACATATTTTTGGAAAAATTGCTTGTTAAAGATATATATAGTTCGATACTTTGACTTTGTTATGAATGATGAGGAAAGGAATAAGAAAAGGCATTAATTTATCCTTCGATCAAAAAACAAAAGTGGTAATGATATATTTTTAGAATGCCACAAGAGAGCATAAAATATACTCGTATATGCGATTTCTACATACACATATATCGACATGCTTTACAAATGAGGTATTCTGCTGAATCTTTGCAAGGTGAAAATGACATAAAGGAGGCAAGACACTGCTGATAAAAGTTGTTATTTATATATTTTTAGCGAAACTATAGTCTTCCATTAAGTAAAATAGTGCTTAATGTGATCCATTTTAAAACGAGGCATAAAATTCTTATCTATTTAAGATAACAATGGTAGCAGCTGTTTGTGATGACCAAATTTTATAAGTTAATTAATGAAGTGATAGTGAACAGAATGTTTTTTTTTGTTTTCAGTGAGTTTTTTTAAGAATAAATATCAATCCTCATAAACTTTAAATGCCACTGAATATTTAAAGAAATATTCAATTATTAATGCACATACAATGTCACTGCAAACACCATCTTATATTCCTCGACTCATTGAACGGGTAATTGGCCATGTGACAGCGCTGAGTAATAAAATAAACACGGTTGAAAAAGTTCTTAGTTCAAATACAAGCGTCTGCCGATTTATTAATGAGAGAAATACCGTAAAATAAAGTTTTTTCTATGAATTTGTTAGCCTATCAGAATGCGCTTCACAAACAAAGTTTGAAATAATTACAGCGAAAAATAAATAATCTAAACACATTCGGGTTAAGTTTCTTAAAAAAGAAATGGTCCAGGCATTCAGAGCGTCGTCGTGTAATCTTGTGATCTGCTTGAAAATCTGGTTTAAAAATCACCCAAATATTTAAATGCCTCGTATACTAGAGCTGCAACCTCTTGGGCTTACATTCGTACCTTAGAAGGTTTCGGACATAAATTTATGTTCCCAGAAAAACATTAAGGTAAGGAGATGTCTTTTGACCCGATATGAGAAGAAAAAAAAAGGCTTCTCGTGTAGTTATCTCTTTTCAGTAGACGGTGTTTGTTTTCATTAATTGCAGGATTTGTCAATGTTACTCGATATATGTACTGCGCTACACAGCCAGGTGTTCAAGATACAAACCACCGTAAATAACGCGGTTTAATATCCGAAGGAGCTCCGACCGGTGACCGCGGGTTACTACGTCCCGCGGCGCAATAAATCAAAGATTATCTTAAATTTTAAAGTATGGAAAACACACAGTACACAGTATATTTTTCGGGCCATTTAGTCGTACTCTGCAGGAGCTGGGCGCCCGTACAGAGTAATCCATATAATCCTCGAAGCGCGCCCGAGATAAGCTCAGCGCTCCCAAGGGAGGAAAGCCTGGCTTTGGCCTCCACCCGGTAGCGAGGCAGTCGGTACTTTTATGTACAGGCTGTACCAATAAAAATTATGAAAAATATGAAATAGAAACTTAGAAAATTGCTGAAATTCAATTACAAACAATACAGATATACTTCAAAATCATCATTGTATACCTAGGTAGAAGTACCTTGCAGCTGACTAATGGTCGCCCTAACACGAGTTTTGCGGCACAAACGGTAACGAGTTGGTTACACTTGCCGCTGTACCACTGGACTATGACAGTCTAGTGGTATACCTCGTGTTTGTCATTTAGACGTCGTCAGTTCAAAACTCGACAATGCTTGAAATTTAAAATGTATTTAATCAAATTAAAACTGTATTCTCTCCCCCATGTAGAGTTGAGTAACCTCTTAATGATAAAAAACTCTTTGACCTTGAATACGTCG
The DNA here is from genome assembly GCA_022606575.1 of Glossosoma conforme. Taxonomy (NCBI): domain Eukaryota; kingdom Metazoa; phylum Arthropoda; class Insecta; order Trichoptera; family Glossosomatidae; genus Glossosoma; species Glossosoma conforme. Next base: position 1,345,291 of record JAGTXR010000027.1, read on the forward strand.
AGTTTATCATCCAACTGCCTTAATAAATGCTTATTATTAAAACACACACCTAAATATTTCTCTGTTACTACATCAAAAACAGATTGTTTGAATAATTATTTTGTTAGCTATCTATCTCTGATCAAATTACAGACAAAAATCTGCCCGGGACTGCACATTCTGCATTCTTCACAAGTCCTGGACAGACTCCAACTGATAGTGGCCTTAAAAATGACAGCACAGCGCTGAAATTAACACAGTGGCTTCTTGAAGAAAAATAGTTAATGACAGAACTTGTCAAAACAAACAAAATGGCGCATGTAACGCCGCGTCTCATAGTTACTAAGATCTATAGCCTAAAATCTTTATAAATGCGTGTCAGACGAGCAAACGAAAATAGGAGACAAAAGATCGGATATCGAAGCTTTTCGGCACCACTTTGAAAGGGCTATATCGTGAATAAAGCAGTGGTATAAGATATTATTATTAATGATTGTGGTTGATAAATAAATATTTTCAAGAACATTTTAACGGTGGGACTTCTTCTTAGTAGTATGAATCCGGTGGATTGGTTTGAAGCAACAAAATCTTGCATCTCGATCTCCACACGTTTCGTTCCTCTGCAATCATCTTTAGCTCAGCATAAGAGTTACAACTCATGTCCTCGAACGCTTGCTGCAAATATTCCTGTCTAGGGCGCCCTCTGCAGTTTCTACTCTCAACCATCCCTTCCACAATGTCGTGAAGAAGACCATCGTGGCGCATGATGTGACCGATCCATAGGGCTTGCCTTTCTGAGATGGTTCTTCGGTGGGACTAATTGTATTCAAATCCGCTGCTTTTATTGGGACACCCTACGCAATGGACTGAAAGAGAAATTTAAGGCTGACTAATCGATATGCCTTACAGAATCGAATAAATCGACTGGCGGTTTAGAATTGAGATTCGTCATGAATTTTTGTTTATGTAATGGGAAAACGTTTATAAGGGAAGAGAAATGGTTCCTTAAATAGCATTTCTTAAACTTTCTTTATCTTCCGTTCCAGGAAGCTGCAATATATTTTTTTTAGACGTAGCATGATTATATTATACAATTTTCACCATACATGAGAATATACGAGTATTAAAAATGAGCTATGTAGGTGCAGTTCATAATGATATCAGCTCGATAAAGCTCTTTTAGGCTGATGCCGTAAAGCCTCGAAAAACAATCTTTCGTCTCTTATTTTGGTTCGCTCGCCTGACATGCATATCTAATAATGTTAGTTTTAATTATATAATATAACACGGCGTTTGCATACTTTACATTTTATTTGTTATGACAGTTGCTCCATTTCATGTTGGTGCAACTGTCGTCTTCAATTTGCTTTTTTGCCAAGATCATTGGCGGCGCTACATGTCACAGTGATTCTGGCAGTTGATAGTTAACCTCTTGTCTGGCCGGCGAAATGCCATACCGGTCAGACGAGGAAATCAAGTCTTTAATAAAAATAAACGCGTTTTGAGCTTCAAAAACAAGTTATTTGTGTTGTTAATCTGCTCTTGCATCCTTCCTCTACGCGGCCACGTGACGAACCCGCGACTTGTCGTCTTTTTACAGACGGGGTATATCAATAAATTAAGCGTTTCTCAATATGAGTATGCTCAGGTCATAATAAACATGTATGTTGGTTGGAACATGAGATACTTATAGATGTGTCAATTTCTTGAAGATTACATTGGAGTCGAGATATGTTCTAAAAATATTAACTTAAGTTACTCATTCAGTGTTAAATATAAGTTCATGGTGAAAATCAAAACATATTTCACATTATATCAAATATTTACGAGAAAAAACAACTTTTGCCAAATTATCTTTGAATAAAATTATTTTATAAGTTTTTTATTTTTCATTTCGGTTTTTTTTTTTTTTTTAAATATGAGTACTCAAAGTGAAATGTTAAATCGCCAATAAAAATGTAAGGTTGCGTAACATACATACACTCCAACATAAAAAACCCTTTTTTCGACGTAGCAATTTGACTAATAGGTATTCATAAAATGTAATCGCATTACACCGTGAAAAAATCCCTCACAATGCGGACCCCTAAAACACTTCTTTGTAATGAAAAACTTTGTGTGAGGCTTTCTTTGTGCGGTTTTGCCGAGTGAACCGCCGGAACTTTTTGTAGTTTCCCCGGGCTCTTTGTTTCAGGAATCGCTTTCTCTTTTCAGCGCCTGAAACCGGTGCCCGTTCGGTTTTTATGCATCTTCAACAGGAAAAGAGCTTTCAGGCGGAGGCTTTCACGGTCAATGGAGTCTGTTTATACGTGGACGTTACTTCTCCGCTCGTGAATCGGGCGCCGAATCTAAACTCGTGAAATTTTACTACGGACGTAGAGGTTTTTTACGTTTTTACGAAACTAAGCAAACTGAAGTCTTGCGTTACATTTAACGTTTGATAAAAGAAACGATTTTTCAATTCAAAGCATTTTGAATGCCAACCATGATGCTTAAGATAAGGCATCATCATCATCATCATCATCATCACTATGTTTGCTCTCGTATTTGCATCATACAGACGACACAGGCCTCCTCCTTAACTCTTTGTCAGCCACCATGGTCTTCAACTCATCGCATGTCAGCTTTTCATCTCACTGCTTTGCCAAAACATTCGATGTTTAGTTCCTAATGACATTCTAAGTAAATGCTACATGTTAAATACAACATTTATAATTTTCATATAAAAGTATCAAAATTATAACATTATTTAATAATTATGACATGTAACTGTAACTTAAAATTAAATACTTAAAAAAATAAATAGAAAAGAAATGGATGGTTCTTCCAACAGCGGATTTGTTTGAATTTTTCAATGCTAGTCTTAAGTTTGTGCCACAAAATCATTATTTAATTTGACTGCTAAGTGTGCTTGTATAAAATTACGATTGATTGTACGTAGCATTTTTGCATTGCAAACGTTTCACATAAGGAGCCTAAAAACCATCGTTATCGGCACGTTTTATCTTTGTAATGCCAAAAATGTACAAGTACTTCAGAGATTTTATTATTTACTTATGTGTATTATTATGTACATAAAATGCTTAGTTTCTAACGGCATTCTTAATAAGTGCTTCATCTTTAATACAAAATTTATGAATTGCATATTTAAGTATGAAAATGACAATATAATTTAAAATTAACTTAAAATCTAATACTTGAAAGCTATTTTTTTGTTTTAATTTAATTTTTCACAGGATATTTCGAACTTCAGCCAAAAATCGTTATAAAGTTTGACAGCTAATATAGTAGGGCGTGAGAGTACGATTAATTTTACGTAGCATCTTTGGGTTGGTACACGGTTAACATAAGCACCATAAAAAGCATATTTATCAGTATTATTTATCTTTTTACTGCCAAAAATATATAAATACCTTAGAAACAAGAAATTTAATTGTATCCTTATGTGTATGGAACAGATGTATAGTTTTAGAAATTTAATTTCGACAATTATTACCGAAAAGACCACAGGCAACCTGGAACGCAACTGTAAACAAGGATCTTAAAACTCTGGGCTTGACCGAAAATTCGATGCAGAACAGACAGACATGGCAAATTTTCACAAAGAGGGCTGACCCAAGATGATGGGAAATGGCGAGGCTAAAGAAGAATTTCGACAATTATGAAGGTGAAGATGATTTTTTTTTAATTGTAACGACAGATAAAGAGCAAGATTCACTAATATACAAAAATAAATGTGTTGATAAAGGCGCTGTATATTCTGCTCATTGTTTTGTTCTAGTATAACTGTCAGTCACATATATTGCACAAGGAATTAAAAGACGCAAAAGAAGATTTAATTTTTTTCGCGGGTCCAAAAACATAAAGCATTACCCAGGGGCTTGAGGCGTGAGACGCTGAATATAAAACCAACCTCTCGAGGCTTAATTGATTTCCGTACATTTTATTTCTATCGACACCCGTAATCGATCACAATATTTTCATTAATTTCCGCAGACACAATCTGCTGCGAGGAGAAGGAACGTCTTGGGAAAAATCAATCTTTATTTCGCTGTCGATATTCCCGTATTTCTTGCTTTACACGCCAGGGGTGTACGTATCGTTGAACTGTACAAAATACACTTCATTTTGAATAATGAATCATCAAAAACGCGTTAATATTACAGTATATAGTTTTTTTTTTCTAATTATCTTTTAACTCCTTCCACTCCAATTTCAAGTGTCACTCAACGTGCGATGTTTCCACCAGCTCCAATGTCGGGTGACACTCGACATTGGGCATTTTTTGTATTTTTTTTTAAGATTTTTTTTTTATTACTTTTGTCGATGCACATTTGAAGTGGATATTATTTGACAAGCATTTTAGAAAGCTGGGACCCTTCGCGGCTACCTGATGTCAACAAAAGAATGGTGTATTTCGGCGAATGATAGCAGGCGGCAGAAAAAACAAAACAGCGCCAGGGTTTCGTAAGCATATGTTGTCCGTAAATGATACACATACAAATTCAAAGCCAACTCTAAGTTAAATTAATCTTTTCTTCGAAAAATCAATTTATCTGATAAAATTAAATGGCAATGTCTACTCGATAACTTACGTCGTTTTATCAAGTCGAAAAATTGACAAAAACTATTTTTAAATTAATATGTTTTAGTATTATAAGTATCTCTTGTTATAATTATATGCCAACATAGACTTATTATATTGTCATTGCCGTATCATAGTTCTGTAAGCTCAGATTGATATATTGTTTTTTTGCCATATTTAAGTCGGTCTTCTTCGTAGTATAAATCCGGTGGATTGGTTTGCAGCAACATAATCTTGCATCTCGATCTCCATTCCTGTCGGTCCTCCGCAACCCTTTTCAGCTCAGCATAAGCGCTACAGTTCATGTCCTCGAATACTTGCTGCAAATACTTCCGTCTAGGGCACCCTCTACAGTTTCTACCCTCAACCATCCCCACCACAATATCGTGAAGAAGACCATCGTGGCGCATGATGTGGCCGATCCATCGGGCTCGCCAGTTTGAGATGGTTCTTATTAGTTGCCTATCTTCCTTAATTATCCTAGAAACCTCATTGTTTGTGACGTGGTCTCTCCAGGAAATTCCGAGAAATCTTCTGTACGACCACATCTCAAAGGCCTCTAGTCTTTTTTTATCACTTTCAGATAAGCACCATGTCTCACAACCGTACATTAAGATGCTCCAAACAAGTCGGTAACTGTAATTAAATATCATTTGAGTACATTTCAAAACTCACAAATCATCAATTTGTATCGGACACACTAGGAATGGGTCGTATTAACGGGACCACTTATGTGTACCGCCAATTTTATTTAATATGCTACGAAATTTTATTTACGCGTAAACTCATAGGATATCGAACCCACGATCTTTTATAAGGTAAACAAACGTTGTACCCTTTAACCACACCCACCGGAGTAAATTGAAAGTGAGCGAATTTTACAGTAAGTTATCGTTTCTCTGGCACTGGATACCAATTCGCACCGTACAAGATCAGTGAAAATACGAAAAGGAAATATGTCTTCGGGGATTGTTTTTTTCGATATCTTCGATAGGATATTAATCACGCAAGGTGTAAACAATGCTTAAGGAAAGCACAAACACTCACGATTTGTAAAGCCAGCCGATATCGCTTTGTGGTAAAGCGTTTGTTTACTAAATCGAAGTTCGTAAGTTCGATCCCCGATGGATGTTCAAAAAAATCATCGATTTTAACCTTTATAAAAATCTTTAAGTTGGTACGTATTTGATTCCCTACTCGTAAATTATATTAATAACCTATTGATTGAAACAAGTGGTAGATGAAAGTTGAATAATATAGAGGCAAAACTATGACGCGAAGAGACGAAAACAATGGCAGCTGAGAGAACTTGTTGTTGCATCAGTTTTTGATTAATGGTTTTTGAGTTGAGCCGTGTGTGGAAACTTTTTTCAAACCAATTTTTCAACCGCCATTGCCGTTGGGATCAACTCTGATGATGGCTCAACCCAAAAGCCATTATTTCATGTCGTCTCTCCATTCGGTAGTGAAGGACCACAAGCTTTTAACTTTAGCTTAAAATCGATTAAACTGGGTACTGTTTATTCATTTGCCGGAATACCACAGTTTTTTTTTTCAATTAAGTAATATTAGTTCCTAACGTGTTTAAGTATAAGAAGAAGTAAGGAACTAATGAAGCTCATCTTTCAATGATCTTAGTGTGATCCATGTTAAAACAAGGAATGGATTACTTATCTATAATTTAAATTTAAAAAATAACAAATTAAAAATATTTAGTTGTGATTTACTTTTATTTTAAACGATTACATGTTTCGGCCTCCCTGCAGACCATCTTCTATAATGATTAAATTTAAAACTAGCAGTGTCTTATATAGGTATGTATAAGTATTAGTTCTTACGTTAGTATACACATATTTAAAGATCGTATATGTGTGCGAGTAATTGAAAGAAGACATTATAAAATCAGGGGGTATGTATTATCAATGTATTAAGCCACCATATAATATTACATTTTTGTGTTAAATTAAAAAAAATCCTTGCAAATCCATCTTCAATTTTCGGCATAGATGGTGTATGGGTTTTTTCCAGCTTGATACCTGGAAGAATATTTTGCAGTATCAACGATTTAAAATCGTTAGATTAAAACGTAGGAACCAATACTAATACAAACCTTTATAAGCCACTGCCAGTCTTCAATTTAATAATTATTGAAGATGGTCTCCAGGGCGGCCGAAACATGTAATCGTTTAAAATAAATGTGATTCAAAACTTAATAGTTGTAATTAGTTATTTTTGTAATTAAAATTAATTTTAAATTATGCAGCTTCACCAAGTATTGTCCATTTATGACCTTAAGATTATTTGAATATTAAATATTTAAAATGCGTATGAAAATGAGTATTTTAAATTTAAATATGATAAATATACAATGTTTACATAAAGAAATATTTTTTGTATTATTGCGTACAATGAATACAAAAAACGGTATAATCCCCTTCGCAAATCCGTCTCTTTTCCACCGTTTTTGCCGTTGCCTTGTTTATCTATTAATACCTGCGTCTTATGGGCGCAAGGTGAAAGGCCATCAAGTGGAAGAATAAAAGCCTTTTTGAAATACACATCTGCCTTTTCGGGGTTCCGCTCCCGTCTCAGGTCACGGGAATAAACAAATTTAACACCGCGAGAGCTTAGACTTAAAGGCCGAAAGCTCCGCACGAAAGAAATCCTTCGTATCCGCACGGTCACGGGAGCTTTTTTTATTTATTATTACGTTTTATTGTCTCGGCGAAATAAAATGCGAAAATTTTATTTGTGTTTTTTTTCATTTCGGCGATGAACGAAATACGCACTGTGCGCGATGAATTTTATATTCGATTTAAAAGTACACGTTAAAGTCGCAACGCAGGTGTAAATCTTCAATGTGTTTTACTGTCATGAAAAATATTAACATTTATGAAATATCTTCTTTTGCAAGCATTGATTTTTGCTATAGTTATACTTTATATCGTTTAGCCATGTTGGCTATACACTGCTTAATGTAATAAATAAATTCCATTCAATTCAATAAATTTCGAACATTACCCAAATCTTTTTCTTCTAGGGATGCTTTTTTTCCTTTCGTTAGAGTCCCGGAGGAAAATCAGTGCTCTCAAACATTCATGCCTTCTTCTTCGCAGTGCAATTCACAACCCTGGGATTCTTGAATGTTTTAACTTCTACGATCCAGATAAGAACACCAGTGTTCGTAGCCATCCATTGTTTTTTTATCCCAGTTTATACATGTGGAGATTCGAGCACTAAATTAATACAACAGCAATGGCGCTCCGAAATGGCCTACCAGCACACCTCGATCCTTTTTATACATCCTTTTCCTTTTTTGTCAATGGTATTGTTCTCCTAAATCTCTGTGATCTTTGACACATGCCATCTTCTTCTTCTTTTATTTTTTTATTTTTTATTATCTTTTGTATGTATTGTATATTTATGTATACTCTATATTTCTTATTATTTATTATTATATGTACCTTGGAACTGCGGTTCTGTTAAATAAATAAATAATGAGTATTTATGTTAAATTGTTTTTGAAGGTTTTAGAATATATTCAAATAATCTTAAATCTTATAAGCCACTGAATATTTATACCAATTTTCAACAACTGAAGCGCATACAAATTTACGAGAAGTAACATTAAAATTAAAAATTATACTTATAAATTTCAAATAATTATAATAAATGTAAACACACATACATATCTACAGCAAATATCATATTGTCACTTCTCTCATCAATTTCGTTGGCCTACTATGCCATTGCCCTTTCCTACTTAGTTGAGTATGCAATATGTACTTGTAATATTGCTCCGTATTATTTGAAATCCGAATTTATGATATCGCTATAATTTTACATTATTTTTTTAAAACAAATGCACGCATGAAAAATTCATGTCAATTTCTAATAATGTGATAACGATTCGACCCTATTCTAATTTATATTGATATTAACTCGATATAGCCTTCGCAGGCCATTGCCGAAAATTCTCGATCTACGATCTTTAGTCTTTTTATTTTGTTTTCTTGTCGAACAAGCATATAAAAGTTTTCGTTTAAATTTTTTAAATTTCAGAATGCTTGCAGGGGCAGAGAACTATGAGGCAGCCTGATCAGCGCCCCGCCAGTTATTGTAGTTAAACAAAGCACATGACCGCAATCCAATCTGACCTTTCCCGCACTGTCAATTTATAAGATGCTGACCGATTGACGCTTACCTGCCCAGTTTATTGAAGGAGATTACGCTTCCGAGACCTGAACCGTTTGGTCACAAAGAGCAGCTCAACCCGACCAATGACACGCGTTTAGTAACAGAGTTGCTTAAATTTGGATATCTAGCAAATTTCGAGATTTTATGATAAACCATTGTTGCTAGACTAAATGTGTTGGTGTAAAAAATGATTTTATATTTAAAATATGTTTTAAAAAAGTCTTGTGAATAAATGTCTACTGATTGAATAATAAAAAATAAAAATATATATACTCTGAATATAAACTATAGAATCTATCGTCATACGATGATAACAATGGTATAAATACAAGTTCTAACGCGTGTCAGCTCAGGCAGTCAAATAGCCGAGAGGGCTAGGTGGTAAATAAAGACCTGGGCAATGTTTGGTTCCATGGCCCGCGGTTCGCATCCCGCTTGTGCCGATATTTTTGTGATTGAATTGATGCGTATAAAGAATTTGATGTTGAGTATGTGTATATTTAATAACTTTAATATGTATAAGTCTTATGATATATTTGTGCATTAAAATTTTAAAAGTTCCTCGGTACATTTTTTCATACAATTTTTTCAACAAATTCTTCATAATTTTACGTACAACTTTATGTAAAAATATAAATTTTTTTTCGTGAATATTTTTAATTTTATTTATAGCAATATGTAAAGTACCTTAAAGGAACACCGTAAGATAAAAAAAATGGTACCCTTTTCTTTTATATAAATCCCCGTCTGAAAGTCCGTTCAAAAATTACAGCACCCCTAAAGTGACCCGTTATTTATCGTTGACCCTTCATCCGCTCTAATAAACCCTCTGCGGCCCTTTTTCGTGGGTGCGCCACACAGTTGGGGAACCAGTGGCGAACGCCTGCGACGATTAAGATTAAAAATAAACGCTAGGAAGAAAAGCGAAAAAAGCAACGGCTCTCAACTATTTTGCATATGTTGAGTATTGAACAAAAAAATATACATTTTCGCGATAAGCCAACTAATATTCTTCTTCGTGTCAGCGACGTCAAATTATTTTTGCCCAGTATCTGGCAACATCGATAACCCGTGTGTTGCCTAGCATTAGGTCTTGAGATGTGCAGCTTGTTATAGAGACTCCCCTGCCGAAGCATTCTCCACCGCTTTAAGTTGTCTTTTGTTCTACCAACTCCGGCTCTTAATATGTTCAGGGATTTCCAGATCCGCCAGTCAAACGTCTTGCTAGTTGGGAGGCCTTTCTTTGGAGTAATGAAATCCTCTGATGTGACTTGTTGCCACCTAATTATTTGATTGCTTATGTGAGTGGGTCTCGTTAGATCAGCAAAGTCTAGTCGACTAAAACTTGTATACGTAAAGGCATGTTGCTTTCCGCGTGTCCTTGGTTACGTTGAGCTGCCCCTCAAGATAAAAAGTTAAGATATCGGTTGCGTTAGATTAATCATTCAAATTTACAACAATAAATAACTCATACAATATTCCTCTGATACTACAGCCGTCGTCAATTCTTCTTTCTTGGAGGTGGTCAGAGACCATATATGTGTATTTTGTATGCTCTTGAGTAGAATTATAGAACAGAGTCAAAATCCATTAAACGGGTGCATTAGCTTTAAGTGAGATGCTAAGAATCACGTTAGTCATGAATAATGGGGACGATTTAAGCACAGCACTTTACTTATATCTAGTACAGCTGCGAGTCCCAGATATTGTGCATGAATATAAAAATTTCTCCATCGCTCCCAAAGCGGGAAACGAGCTATTTATTTTATGCATATGCTATATTAGTCTTGGAAAAATGCTTCAGCGACGCGAAAATAAATTATTAACCGGTTCTTTGCCACAAGCGTCCATACACGCTCTACAATCCCGTGCACGGGAGGCCACGCATACAAATATCGCGTCTAATGACGCTCCACTTTAACACTTAATATCTAACCAATTTTGACTATTTTTAATAATAAATATTTTGAGCGTACAGTGACATCTCTTGCTGCCGTGTTGAAATAATTAGCTCCTAAGTATTGTCATGAATTATCGATATTACATCGATTTTAAAAATAGATTTTGATTTTTAAAGAAAAATGACGGCCCTCGGGGTCTCCCCATACGAAAACCGCTTGGCAAAGAAAATGTTAAAACTGATTTATGCAACAGTGTTGGAAATAAATTAAATTCGTTTATGTATTATATACGGCTTGCACGTATTGTGTAATATCGCCCGAGAAAAGTTGCCATAAATCAGGCTGCAGCAAAGCGGCTTGTTTACGCGCGACTTAATTCCCGACCGACCTGGCAACATCCCAAAGAGGAGGGCATCCAATCTGACGGCCCGCGGGCCTTTCGCGGCCCGATAAGCTCTTTCGTTTGACGGTCCGCGAACTCACTTTCAAGACCCTTGAACATATTTTTGTGGTTCAAAGGGCCATTCCTTCGACATTCATCGATTCTCACGTACTTCGTGGTTAACAACGGGTTACGAAAGAAGACAATTCGAGACACGCTGTAGCATACTTACTTTGTAGTTTTGACTGAGGTCTATTTGACATCTTACTGATGCATCTAGAGTCACGGGAAGTTCTTTAGCCACGCTCTAACAAGTAGCTTATTGCGTGCGTCCAGTAACAGGTCCCCATCTAAGTCTCCAAAAACAGGACGGGACAGGGAGGGATTTCACCAAGCGGGTTCAAAGGGCCATTTCTTTCATATTCATCCATTCTCACGTATTTAAGGAAAAGCAATTCGAGACACGCCGTAGCACACAAACATTGCAGCCTTAAAGTGGGGTATATTTAAGATCTCACTGATGCACCTAGAATCACAAGAAGGCCTTCAGCTTCTCTCCCAGCTTCTCTCCACCAAGTAGCTTTTTGCGTGCGTCCAGTAACAGGTCCCGATCTGGGTCTCCAAAAACGGACGCGACATGGAGGGTTTTATATATGGTCTACTAGACTTTCCAAGGTGATCAAGTAAGCAGATTCCTTTTGCTGACCACCAATCTTAGTGATTTGTAATTTTTTTTCTGAAATCCACACAACCTCTCACATCCGGCCCTGAAAATGAGAGACTCCAACTCTGGCAACAAATCGCACCAGAGGATTTCATTACTCCAAAGGAAGGCCTCCCAACTGGCAAGAGCCTTGACTGGCCGACCTGGAAATCCCTAAACAGATTAAGAACCGGAGTTGGTAGAACAAAGGACAACCTCGATCGGTGGGGAATGCTTCGGCAGGGAGAGACACTATTGTGCGACTGTGGAGACCTGCAGACCGCCTCACACCTACGATGCTGCTCCATGTGCCCAACAAGTTGCACATCTCAGGACCTAATGCTGGGCAACACACGAGCTATCGATGTTGCCAGATATTGGGAAAAAATAATAATAATAAAAAAATAATGACGTCGCTGACACGAAGAAGAAGAAGAGTGATTTGTACCCCAGGATATGGGACAGGGAGGGTTTTTACCAAGGTTCAAAATGCTTCTTAACGATTATGTCCATCCATTGGTCAAGTTGCAGCCGCAATTGATCAATAAATTCAAAACAATGCAAATCGCGAGATAGCAACAAATCATCAAAGAAGACAATTTAATGCACGCACGTATGATACTAACTTCATCTCTACTAGTCTGTTGCCACACGGTATTCTGCGCTGTATAGTCACGGGAAGGCAATTAACCACTTGTTATAAAAGTAGATTTTAGTCCAGTGATGGGTCTTCATTTGAGACGCAAATACAGGACAAAAGAAGGTGGAGTGTCGGTTCGGAAGGGCATGCAAACTTTGTGGCTACGAATGATATTTTTTACGTGATTAATGTTTTTTGATTTCGGGTTGGGTGAGCAACGTCAGCGTTAATAATTTAGACTCATCAACCATCAAAATCTAATAAAATTTTCAACCCTGAAGATTTTCCCTACAAATTTGCTTTAAATATTGTAGTAGAGGAGAAAAAAATCTCTAGAAACGACTCAATTCAATATCATAGGTTGTACACTTAAGAAAACTAATGTCACGTTTTCATATTAGAGTATAAAAAAAAAATATTTAAGAAAAAAATCTTTAAATTCAATAATTTTGAACGAATCATTATTCTTGAAAACAAGTTTAACGAAACACAAATAACAAAACTCAATATAGATTAACAATCGAAAAGACACTAAAAAATGGTATTGTTCTACTTGATCTCTGTGATCTTTGACACGTGTCATCTTCTAATTCTTTTGTGTTAATTTTATTTTTTATTATTTTCTCTATTTATTGTATATTTATGTATACTCTATGTTTCTAAATATTTGTAAAAATTGGAATTTCGATTCTGTATATAAATAAATAAATAAATAAATAAATAAAATAAAATAAAAACAGAATGACATTTACAAACATCACAAATTGTCATCCTTATAATTTTCTATATCCTGTCTAACCAATATGTTCAGTCATTATTTAAAAATTTATGTAACCTTGAAGTTTGCTTTTTTATTTAAAAAAAACTATGTAAGTTAAGTAAATTAATATACATATACTAGAATGCAACAAATTCTTTATACTCATAAATTCGTTCAGAAAAAATGTCGGCAGATGCGTGATGCGAACCAGCGAACCTTGAAACCAACCATTTGTTTAAGTTAATTACCCTAGACCACTCAAACATCATCTGCCCGAACTGCGGAATAAGTTGCATTTATACCATTGTTTATCACATAACTATAGATGTCTCTATAGTATATATTCAGAGTGTGTATTTTGTTATTTTTTATTATTAACTCAGTCAACATTTATTCACAAGTTTAATATTATTACTTTCCGAACGTCCATTTATTTTAGTAAGTACCACTCGGGTCTCGAACCGAACTATAGATTGAATGGATGAGAAACAACTACTTATAGTTCCGACGCAGACTATGTAAATTGACACTTGGATGAACTGTGTTCTTATAAATATTTAAACAGTATTTGCTTAGGATTTTTTCTACATACTTCGAATGTTAACAATTCCAATATCCACCGACACATTTCTAAAGTTCTGAAAAAAATGCTGTTTTCATTTTACACATTTTGCTTTCGTTTATTATGTGTTTGAAACCCCTACTTTACAGCGGCTTCCGAACCACCTTTTTTTACCACTAGACCACGAGCTTTTCTGACCACGTTTTTTGCTCGCTGGAAATTGACTTTTTCATCCACTGCTGTGTCTCCCATCCGCTCTAAATTTCGCTTTTCTCATCGGATGAAATTAATCATGCTAATGAAGAGATATTATCGTCTGGAATCGAAAAAGCTTATGCCCAGCCTGGAATACTAATAGGTTGACCTTTTTTTGTTTGAGATAAACATGCTTTGCTTACCCTTTTTTAGAAGACCATTTGTCGACTCACAGTAAACAACTTGAAGGACTCACGATGAGCAGTCTCATTAAAATTAAGCCTCACATTATGTTCACAAGCTTAAGCATAATTTTTGCTTGTGATTGACATAAAAAAATAATTTCAGTGTATATAAAAACTAGCCAAATACATCATCGTCATCATCATTATCGTGTCCGCATGAACCGCCGCCACAAAAAACTGTAAGACACTATAGTTTTTGCCTTATCACGAGTCATTTCTGCCTCCCGCAACTCTACCGCACCTACATTCTATGTATAGCTTCCGATGACCTTCCAGGACGGCTGCATTGGTTAAGAGGAGATAAATCCACAGTTTGTCGGGCGGCATAGTCCAGTGGTAAAAGCGTTTAATTGTCATTCAGACGCTGTGGGTTCAAAAACCAACTTATGTTGATTTCTTGTATATATAATTAGTTAAATCATATCATTGCTGTATACATGCCCTTGGTAGGGTTGAACCACCCCTTAAAGACGAAAAAAAAGTCCTGGCCTCGAGACCGTCAGGCTCATCATCTGATTAGGTCCCCTGATTTCCTTAAATTGATTTCCTTGGAAATCGTCGAGAATTATGTACCAGAATCACCTTCTTGGGTGTTTTTTTGAGAGTAAAGATATCTTGGAAAAAGGTATGGCAACTGACAATACTGAATATCTGTATTTAAAAGTGACTAAATACACGAGTAAATGTTAAAGAAAAATGTATTTGTAGGAGGAGACCAATTTTCCATTAATTTTTTTGTATAGTGCAGTGCTACATCAAAGCTGTGTCTGTTTCTATTATTAGGCTTCTTTGGATTTCAGTTCCTTATCAAACAAAAAACGCATGGTATGGCGCAAATGTGTTTCTTCAATTTCAGGCTTCTGCATTTTTCTACAGCGGCAAAAAAATATCAAAATAGAAAAAGTACTAACAGAGCTTTAAAATTATACCATCCACGACGTGCTAACTTAACAGCGGCCGTTGACAGACTGACGTCAAAGTGACGCAAAAAAATGATCATTTCTTTCCGAAAAACCTAATATTTAGTAAAAAAATTAAAAACTCTTATTTTATTAGTTTGATAATTCATATATAGATTTGTTCCAGAAATAAACGAAAAAAAATACTGTCACCTCAAATCCTTAGGATTTTAAATGGCTTTTCCACGCATTCTGTTGTACCGTCTCAGATAAGGGCAGCAGCAAAACTAGGGGTGGAATTCCTCTTCTTGACCGATAAATTGTTCGCGATTGCTTTATTGAAGGGACGTACTCTTGCTCGCTGAAAGTGGGCTCGTGGACCAGTTTTTATACACAATTTTAGTGCCAACCACTAAATATAGAGTGACCAAAAGTTCAAAAGAAAAAAAATGTTAGAAGTTTTTAAATAATAACAAAAAACTCTTTTATTTGAAAGCATCGCATAGTACCCTGCGTTGCTCAGAGCTGAGTGTTACGTTGTCATTCAAAAGAAGAAAGTGTTTCATTTTTATATGGGAATATATATAGTTCCCGAGAGTCTCCAGGGTAAGATATCGCAAGCTTGCCTAGACTGCGGCTGTAGTACCAGAAAAAAATTACATTTTCAATAATCAGCTTTTTTTAAGGAAATCGGATGATGGGTCTCATTTTTTTCTGTAAAGAATATATTTGATTGAATCAATTAAAAAATAATCTGCGTCGGGTCTTGATTCGATGGCGTTTGAATGACAGTTAGCTTTTCCACTGGACTTTGCAGCCTCTTTAAATTGAAAATTAATACTAGAATTTATTTTAAAACTTATGTGACACGCTTTAAAGAAACGGTTCTTAAGCTAAGCCATGGCCAGGAAGAGCAATTCTAAGAGGGACAGGCTAGAAAACAACTAAAAAGTTTACAGAAAAAATTAACCATTGTCTAATAATTAAATTATAAAGTCATTGATACTGCTTAAAATTATTATTCTAGGTATGAATCAAGCTGGAAAAATAAAAAAAAAAACAAAACTCCCAGGGACTGGCCATCATCAACACCGAAGAATTACAAGGATTCTTTAATTTAAGCACATCAATTTATTATTATTTAATATCTTAATATATTAAAATAACTAATACTCAGTAATTTTATATGACTTTTTAAATTAAAAACAAAAATTTGGTATTATATAATAGCTTAATACATTAAAATGACAAAAAAAAGTAATTTTATAATTATATAATGCCTTTTTCAAATTAAAAACAAAAATGATTACATACATTAGGAAAACCACATACCTAGTAATTTTATAGTTTCTTTTTTCAATTGTTTTACCCGCACACATATATATAACCTGTAAATATGTGTGTAGGAACTAATTAACTGTTCGTGCCTATATAAGCTAATGCCTGTTTTTATTTTTTAATTATTGAAGATGGTCTTCAGGAAGGCCGAAACATGTAATCGTTAAAATAAATTGTGAATCAAAACTGAATATTTTTAATTTATTAATTTTTTAATTAAAATTAATTCTAAAATTATATTTACAGAAAAGGATTTGGACATCGTAATTGGTTCAAATATTCACGCCAACAGTTCTTTGTATCTAATTAATTGATGACTGAGTGAAATGTTATTTTATTTGCTGTGAATTAAGTTGCCCTTCCCTGTGAGCACGCGTTGGCGGCAGTGCCAACGCCATGGTCGCAGTGTAGGCAGATAGGTAGGACTCCCGGTTGGAGGGGCACTGGATGCGCCTTCACGTAGCCTTTCAGCGGTGATCGGGTGCTCCACTCAACGAGAGTCAGTATTTGCTTAATCTTTTTTTAAACGTTATTATCTTGTATTTTCATTCTTTTGTATGTCTTTGCATTTTTTTAATTATTGCCCCGGTGGCTGAAAATGGCTTAAAATAGTCTATATAATATAAGGTGGCTTAAAATAATAATTATAATTAAAAATAAAAATAACAGATGTAATATATTATAATTTTTTAAAATTAAATTGAAGTTTTTATTAATAAATGAAGCACGGTCAATACATCAAAAAGCCTGTATAGTTTGTAAGGCCTATTTCTCGTCTCTTCTTCTCTCCCATTTTTTTTCTCTTTGTCTCTCCGTTTGATTGTTTCGAAGAAATAAACACAGTGTTTATTCCGAGATGGTTTATTTGATATCCGCGCCTAATGTAAAAGAAACAGAGCTCTTCCTACGAAAAACACATTTCAAGCCCGTATGGAAAGCATATACTATTAATTTAGTGCGAGCATTTTTTTTATATCTCTATATCTTCACAGACGTAATACAGTTGGGGACTCACAACTGGAAGAATTCAATTTGCTTAGCTAGAAATAACCATATTCGTACGTATTTGTATGCCGTAACAAAATATTATACAACACTCGAAAATATGTGAAAAATTGTACACTACAGAAAATATACACTACAGAAAAAAATAATGTTCCCTATATATTTTTTGTTATTCTGAGATTCATTTAAAAAATTGTTACAATTTTTGGTAAAAAAAAAGAACGTGTTGAGCCAAAAAATATTATTAAATGCATATTGCAAATACTCTCAAAAAAGTGTTATTCCGTCGTAAATATAATCGTGTCGGAAGCAACAGGGTCAGGTCCTGTCTGCCCAGAAGTGGGCGACGTCGATGGCGTTTCTTCTGGCCATCATCAGGTCTTCCTGGGTGCAGCTATTCGGGCACAGCGCACACTCCAGAAGGTGTGATAGGGTCTGCTCCACGCCGCAGTCACATTCAGTCGGTCCGCTGTGTGAGGGCAGGATGCGGAGCAGGTCAGCAAAAAAAGACTTTCTTTTAGAAGCAGATTGATTATATTTACGTTTAAAATTTACAAGATTCCGGCCAAGCGAAATGACATGCCACTGGCTGTAATGCGACCTTCTCGATCGTCAACACATAACTGACGCGCTCGTGATCGGGCTTTCGCCCGCGCCCCTGGAGGTGTCTATCATTAACACACCCGTGAGCGGGCAAGCGAACAGAAAATAAGAGATGAAAGATTGTATATCGAGGTTTTCGGTTCCAGTCAGCAAGGGATACATCGTGCTGATGTCAACACATATAGGAGAAAACTGATAGAAGGTGATGGTAATGCTGAAATCTCATATGTGGATTCTATGACGTTATCATGTTACATTCGACTAATCACTGAATTAGGAATGTTGATCTGCCAACGTCATAGGCTATAACCTGACATTCACATATTATCTATGTATTACAGTAATTCACTACGAATGATTTTCACGGTACGAATGTCGTCTTCCAACAATTTTAATTTTACCTATTTTGGGTGATTTTTCAATGGGATTTTTTAAAGAATGAAGCTTCTGATGCCTCCGAAACCATTAGATTCTTAAGAGTCGCCTAACGCAATAAGCGACAGGTAGTTAGTAATATGCTGTATCGCACCCAAGTTGTTTTCCGCGCAGAATGTTGCTTAACTTCGGAGATCTAACGTGAACCGTGCTAACAATGTGGTTTTATTTAAAGTATTCACTAAAAGAATATAATACATCAGACTTTAACAAAAAAAAAATGAAATTTCATTACTTCCCAATAAATAATTCCTTTATATAATATTAATTATACATTTAGATCCAGAAAAAAACAATAAATACAAACATATAATTAAGGCAAATCGTTCGAAGTGAACTGTTCATTCGTCACGTCAGTATAATTACCGATATCACTCGAAAAGAAGCAAGTTTTTCTCACTGAATTTTTTTACATTTGCCTGAAAATGTGAAATTTTGAAACTGAAAAGCGTTCCGCTTTCGGAGCCGGAAGTCCGACCAATAAAGAGCTTTTACGTGATGGCTCCTCAGGAAATGGTATACAGGAAACTGGCCTCGATCAATTTGTCAGAGCTTTCCTGAAAATGTTATCATCATTCGGATTATGTTTACAGGGCGTTGGGTTAATCATCACCGTCATTATTAAATAAATTATCACATCATTATTGCAAAGCTATGGATATCTAAAGAACTCAAGTAGTGGACGCTCCCCAACAAATAGGCCTACTCAATTGATAGTGGGAAATACATATATCTCGAAGAGACGACGGTCGATGGGGAGGAAAAGTGTTAGAGTTGCGTCCAAGAACTGAAAAACTATCCGTTTCATATTTATATCTGCCATATTCAAACGATACAATGGATGATTTTTAAGTGAGATTTTTCAATTAAAGTTTTTAATCCAACATTCCAGTAGCCTTTGGTTTCAAGAGATGTTCAACCTAGCATGAACACTATAGAAGGGAACGATATATGAAAAACCAACTATGGAAAACATTATTTTTTGATACATTGATACTCTAATACTCTATCGACAATTGATATATAATAATATATTAATAAATTAATACACATATACAAGTCTACTTCAAATATCATATTTCATGACGTCTCTCTCGTCAATTTCAAAGAAAAATAAATGGCAGACGCTGGGAATCGAACCACAAACTATGCACCAGTTATATTCTATACACAGCACCACCTACCATGACAATTTCTTTCGCCTATAGACTCGAGAAATTTTGACGAATTTCGAATCCCATTGACAGCCATCAGTTTCTTTTTCTCTGAAATTGACGAGAAAAATGTCATAAAATATGATATTTGATGTAGATTTGTGTGTATGTATCAATTTATTAATATGAAGAATTATTCGCTCTATAATAGTTGACTATTTTATTTTATATTAAGCCAATTTAAATGTAAAGATATAACATCAAATACAATCACACTATCAGTGGGTATAGCTCAATGGTTAAATCTTTAGTTTTGCAAGCCAAAGGTCCTGGCCTCGATCCCCGACGGAGGTTAAAAAAAAAGTTTTGTAATCGACTTATGAGCACACGGTTGATGTTAATTTGGTTCCTCATCCGTTAAACGCCAGTCATAGCCTATTTATTAAAATTGTTGGAAAACAAAAGTCGTCCCGAGAATACCACCCATTCATAGTAAATTCCTGTATTAATAAGGATGATGCGTGAATCTCGAACTGTAGTCTAAGAAGTTGGCGGATCAAAACTCCACATGCAGCGCTTAGCCATATGCACCATGGTAAGCGACATAGAATTCAACAATGAGAATTCAAAATAACTATCACCATCTGTAAGTATTCTCGTGTATGTGTTAACATAAAAAAAATCAGTATAAATATAAAGCTATCACATCAAATACCATCATATAAAAATATTGGTATTTTATTTTAATATTCGATATTAATGAGTATTTGTTCTAGAACCGTAGATATTATTTTCATAATATTTTGCGGTCTTCATATCATCTAATTAGATGAGCGATATATTAAAAGTTCAGATTTAATATTGTCTTGAGTACAAAAATCACATGGGAAAATTTCATATTAAAAAATTGGCTCGCGTGGGTCACATTATTCACGAATGGGCTCATCCGAAAATCAGTAATTGTATTGAATTTTTAGTATTTTTTTTTCCTTGTCGTTATTAAAAGTTATTTATGTACCATTCTATATTGATGATATAATTTTTTATTTTGCAAAATATCGATGGCCGATATAAAGCTGGGTTCAGCCGTCTTTTATTACTAAATGATATATGCCTTGAAAATGTCCGGCTCATCATCTAAATATTAATTAATATGCCTGATACTACAGTTGTTATCTCTTCACGTCCCTGAGGATTCTGGCTTGTAGGCAGTTGGGAATCATATATGTTCCCATAAGAACCTTCGGAAGCAAGTTTTCTTCGAACCAGCCATCGACGGTGTCAAAAAGTGATCAAACAAACTAACAAATAACTTCTTAGATTCGATATTGTGGATTTTGGGTTGACGGCTAAGCTACCTGCTGAAACCAACTCATAACTTAGTCATCAACTATGAAGAAGACAGGATTAATTAATTCTTTAAGTTCAGAATAGCAATAGCCGAAGTAATAATGATAGAAACGACCAAGTTTACCAATCTTACGTATATGGTTTACTGATTGCAAATAGTTTGCCATAATATGCGAAGAAAACTACAATACCTGTAAAATAGATCTAAAAGCAAAATATATAAATAACGATACGACTTTATGATTCACTCCGAAGCGAAGATAACACTGAAAAAGCTATAAAATATCAGGACTCTGTCCACGTATATGTTTATGCTTCCCCTACGTCGCCACGTTTCTACTAGATTATTTAGACGCGAAGCAACTACGATCCGTAGCACTCTATACGTCGCACAGAGTTAAAGAATGGAAGTGCTACGCTTTCCGTAGAGGCAGCAATACCAGACATCATAATGCCCGGACGTACTTTACTACGCTCATATCTTTAGACGTTTGAATCTCGTATCATATTTCTATTAATATGATACTAAGCCACTAGAGCACCTTCTCATGATTTGTGAGACGTAAGTTTTATTAAAGAAAATTGTAACTTGACAAGTACTTTTACTCAGTTGTCTGCAACCTTTTTGTACTTGCGTACATTTATGTTTAGAATGGCACCGCTGCAAGGCTTAAAAACATCATTATTGACTAACACCACAACTTGAGATAACTCTCGTTTATTTAAAAAGTATAAATTATACTTAATACTATGGCACGCGTTAAAGCTAATGCCGAGGGAGTAGCTCTATGTCAGGAGAGACATCTAAAGCAAGAGAGTATAATGAAAAACGACGATACGCCACATGTGGTGGTAGGTACTCGACTGGCGGCGTAAGAGAAAAACCTCCTTTTGCCGCTGTCTATGTCGAGGGCGCCACCGCGGGACAATGATGATTTCGTCGACCACCAAAAAATAGTTGCGCTGTTGAGGCAAGATACCGGTCGTCGCAATAATATGACGACGACCGGTGTCAGTGTATAAAAATACTGATGGGTAAATTATTGACAAAGTATACAACAATAGGAAGGTATCAAAGAAATTAAGGAACGGGGGAAAATTGGAGCTAATGCTTAAATAATGTATTCGAGATAAATTATATGTAATGTATTGTTAAATATGATTTTTGATTTAAATAAACGTAATCAAACATTTAAACCTTGTTTGGAAACGCATTTCAAAAAGTTTGTATGCAA
The DNA here is from genome assembly GCA_022606575.1 of Glossosoma conforme. NCBI lineage: Eukaryota > Metazoa > Arthropoda > Insecta > Trichoptera > Glossosomatidae > Glossosoma > Glossosoma conforme. The sequence continues at coordinate 1,367,459 of JAGTXR010000027.1, forward strand.
AAGCTCTATTGCATGTAGTTCTATGGGCGTCAAAGCGCGGTGTAGATCGCACACAAGCGATATTAGTCTCATAATTTATGCAGAGCCTCACAATTACGCCACTCTGCCATACAAGTATACGAGTATAAGAAGACACTTCGTGTATCATAGAGCCTTTATGAGTATATAAGGAGAATGAGTAGACAGACAGTGCAATTTTGAGCAAAAGACACATGTTATTAGGTTAATTGGAAGGTAATTAATTAAATAACCTAGGCATTTCAAATAATCTCAAATGTCAATTTCAATATTTTTTTATACATTTAAATCTACAACATACTAGCTGACCTGGTGAATATTGTACTGCTTCGCAATTAATAAATGCTGTGTTCACTTATGTACGAAAAATGTAATTATTTTTTTCATTAAACAACGATGTTTTTTTTTTGCACATAAATTTGAGCGTAGTTTTGTTTGTAACAACTTTTCAAATCAATCCATGTTTGCTATAAATTATCATTAATACAAGGTAAAATATATGTTTATTATAATAAAATACCCTATGCAAGAATTATTGACTGACAAATTGACAATTCGAGTAACAAGTAGACTTTTTTGTTTTTAAATATATTTAATAGTGTACGAATATGTTAGTGACAAATATTTTGTAATTAAAAATGATATTTGTCTGAAAGAAAATATGAAAATTTGGTGGAGCGAAATGTACGAAAAATATTTATTATTTAATATTATAAGTAGTCATGTGTGATGTAATGACATCAGCATGATAAAGCCCTTGGTGACTGGTACCGAAAACCTCGACATACAATCTTTAACCTCTTATTTCTGTTCGTTTGTCGTACGTGTATGTGTTGCAATATTGGCATTTTGGACAAGTCTGATTACGGGTGTGACGTAAGTTATATAGATCGCCACTTCTGGCGCTGGGCAACAGCCTGTGACAAGCGCGCTCAGTCGTGAGCCGACGGCGGCAAGATCGCATTGTATTGTGGCCCAGCCTGAATGCTGTGGTCCCGGCAAGAAGTTTGTAAAGTTATCGAAACATATATGTCAATGTCCTTCAGAAAAAGTATCTGTGTTGTTAATCTGCTCCTCATCCTTCCACTACGTGACTGAATCTTCTTCGTAGTATCAATCCGGTGGATTGGTTTGCAGCAACAGAATCTTGCATCTCTATCTCCATTCCTCTCGGTCCACCGCAACCCTTTTCAGCTCGGCATAAGCACTATAATTCATGTCCTCGAATACTTGTTGCAAATACTTCTGTCTAGGGTGCCCTCTACAGTTTCTGCCCTCAACCATCCTCTCCACAATATCGTGAAGAAGACCATCTTGGCGCATGATGTGACCAATCCATCGGGCTCGCCTCTCTGCGACTGAATAACAATTGTAAATTAGAGAGGAGTATGTTTAATACTATACATAAAATTGTCAATATACGTGTTGTACACCTTTTTTTTTCTACATATGTTTTCCAGTTTATAAGTTAGTTTCTTGTGTGTGTTGAGTGGTAATTATAATAGTTTTATTATAATTTTGTTGCTTCAATTCTTGCCGGGTGATTTTCAATGAATAATAAATATCAATTTACATGCAAAAAACATTTAAAAAGAATAGTTTATTTTCGACAACTGAAAATAAATTGAGATTTCTCGGTAACGATTAAAAAAAAACTTGTTTATTCAAAAAAAAAATTGAATCGAAAATACGAACGACATCCATTCAAATTTCGAATATAAACTCTCGTTTCGAGGACACGAAATATATTTTACATTTCTATACAATTTGTAATATAATTTATTCTTACACATCCTGAGGATATAAATGTTAAAGTAAAAGTATAAAAGAGCAATTTTCGCCGATGAAGAGGTAGGGTATAAGAAAATTCTGAACATTTTAATAATAATATGCCTCGCTCGTATTCGCTCGAAATAGTACGCCGGAGTAACGTTCAATGAAAATAACATTTTCCTTCGTGATATTGAGATGTATTGGAATACAAACGATTTCAGATTACATACGTCGAAGTTTCTTTAACACTACTTCAACTCACTTTCAGTCAGGTGTTCATTCAAAATGCTACTGTAAATTTTGTTTCAGTTAAGCAAAATATTATTTTGAAAAAGAGATTTCTAGTTTGTTTTATAATAAAAACCGTTTATATTGCTTTAACCATTGACACAGTTGATATTAGAATTTTCTGTTTTAAGGAATGAATGATATTTAACAATCTAATACAATCTTCTTCTTCAGATATCCGACGGGTGTAGGTCAATAGTCAAATCGTTTGCTTTGCAAGCCAAAGGTCATGGATTTAATCCCCGACACAGATTGAAAGAAATAAAAACGATTTCTGAGCTCTAAAATACTCCCGGTTGGTGTGAATTCTAAATCTCATAAGTAAAATGCCTGTTAAAAATAGCTTATTAGTTATAATTGGTAGTAGACGAAAGTCGTCTCTTGAAGACCACCCATTCATAGTAAATTCCTCTAATAATAAGGATGATGCGTGAACTCGGGCTGTAGTTTATGTCGTTGGCGGAACAGCACTCCACATGCAGCGCTTAGCCATATTCAGCATGGTAAGCATCATAGAATTCCACAGATAAGACTTCAGAATTACTATAAACATATGTCGGTATTCTCCTGTATGTGTTTACATAAAAAAACTATTCCATATCTGGAACATACGGTCACCAAAATTGCCGCCGCTTAGTTCTATAAATTGTCGTAGTTGAAAGTATGCGTCTCGCATGAGTCGTCATCCCTGTTATTCCTCCACCCTCCGCATCTTCGCTAGTCCTACTAGGCTAGCTATTCTTAATATGTCATCAGTCTATCTTGGAGAAGACCAGCCAACTCTCCGTTTATCAGTTTTTAGACGCCACTCCACCACTTTTCTTCCCCATCATCCGTCGTCTCATCGACTGATATATACTACCAATTGTTACTTGTGTGTGCCTAATTGTTGGGCAGCTTACTATTTTTCGGATATCCTCGTTTTGGAATCAATCATTAAGAGACATTCCGAGTATGGATCTATCCATATAACGTTTATTTTATATGCAATACTTGCTGTGGGAATGCTCGTCTCTGTGCCATAAGTAAGTTGATATTGAAATTACATATCATGATTTCAACCAATAAAAAATATGAAGTAGCAATGAAATGCGGAATAGTTAGTTTATCACATTTTGCAGTATATTTAAGTTGTTTCAGTGTAAGCTTGCTCAAGCTTTCGCTGCTTACATGTATATACGAAGCTGGGCCGTTCTGTCGACCGGAAGTAATAACTAATGTCCCAACTTGCCCAACGGATGCTACGGTCCACTCCAGCTGCAATATCCGGAGAGATCTTATTCCTACCAGGCAATAAATAATAATATATCATAAGTGTTGTTTGGTAATAAAAACATGTTTGATATGTGCAAAACAAACTGTAGTATATCAAATAATACATGCAAGTTCAAAAATTAACACTGACATTTAAATTCACAGCAAAAATATTTTAATTGCTACATGAAATTTCTGTCATCGATAAATCTGAGAAAAAAAATAAACGGCGGACGCTGAAATTCAAACCATGAATGTTTTCTGAGCAAATATTTTCAGCGTGGGCCCGCTGCCGTTCGCTCCGCTCACTGAATCAAGAAATTAACAAGTATTGTATCATTCCTTCTTCTTCGCGATTCAATTCACAACCCTGGGATTCTTGAATGCTTAAATGTTCCAGATAGGTACACCAGTGCTCGTAGCCATTCATTGTTTTCGATCCCAGTCGATGCTTGTGGAGCTTCAAGCACTCATTTTGGTACAACAGAAATGTCGCTCCTAAATGGTCTACCAGCACACCTCGATCCTTTTCTTACATCCTTTTCCTCTTTTGTCGATGGTATTGTTCTCCGTGATCTTTGACACGTGTCATCTTCTTATTCTTTTGTGTTATTTTTCATTTTTATTATCTTCTTTGTGTATTTTATATTTATGTATACTCTATGTTTCTTAATATTTTTACATTGGAACTTCGGTTCTGTGAAATAAACAAATATTATTGACATGTATTATGTTGTAGATATCACTTGGCGTAAGCTGTATGCAAATTTATTAAGATTCAGTCAATTAACTGTAAATATAAGTGTATGGATTTAATTTTAAAAACTCTTTCATTTGGATGTAATAGTTATATGTTCATAATGTTCGTTTTATTTTGAAGCCTGTAGTGAACAGAAAAGTACTAAGAAAAACTTAGTAGCAATCATTATTCTCATAACCAAATCCACTTTCCTAACTGGAGCATATGACATACTATTACTGCCACCATAAAGCTCTGTTAACCTCCATAGTCTTCACCTCATTCCATGTCAGCTCTGACTTCCGCAGCTCTTGTGAGTACACTTTTAGTATAGTTCGTGTAAGTATGTTTAGTTATGGGTAACGATACTTATATTAAATATTTTAAAGTATTTTGTTGAAATAATATTTACTTACATTTCCCGTTGCTATAAGGCGACATCGGGATCGTCTTTGGGACGGATGTGAATGGATGAAAAGCAAGTCGCCAAATCCAAGTACTCGTAGACAAGAAAATCGACAAACTTCCGTCTTCTGCATGGGACACACAAAACGATGTGTACCTGACAGTGCCTGAACAAAAAGTGATGCAGTAGCAGACACAGGACTCGAAGACCACATATCAGCCATCTGGCGAATTTTCAACTCTCACATGACAGGTAGTGCCTTTCAAAATCAAATAAAAAATATCACTTGTAATGCCGCGTCGTAAAGCTAGTTAAATCTAAAGGTTAAACTATTTTTTCATATATGCGTGTCAGACGAGCAAACAAAAAAAAAGACAAAAGATCGTATATCAAGACTTTTCGGCACCAGCCAGCAAAGTTTATATCGAGTGCATATCAATACTTGTACATTTATTGTTTTCTGACACTTGACCACAGTATTGATGTTGAGATGCCCTCGAAGTTGGTGCAATTCCTGACCGCAGACTGCAAATTTCTGCACCATCGATACACCGCCGGTTTTCAAAGTAATTATTAACTACCGCCGGTTTGTCTGCACCAGAAGTGCATCCGACCGAAGCATGAATTATTGCGATCTTCCCTTTACTGCGATCGTATTGCGAAACTTAAAGCAAGATACAACATCCGCTGCAAATTCGAATCGCAAGCACAATATTTGTAAATACAAATACACCATCTGTAAGCGTGGTTGCATTCTATGTTATAGCTTATTTCACTTATTTTTTATAGTGTTGTATATTTTTCACAACTGACAGACATAATAATTTACAGCAAACACCACACTATGTGACATTTGGGTCATGAAAAAGTCGAAAAAAATAAACGGCGGTAAGGTAAATGTATTATTTACGATTAAATTCACAGCAATCATTTTTTTAGTTAAACACATACAGTAGAATTACCAACAGATGATGATAGTAATTCTGAAGTCTCATCTGTGGAATTCTATGACGCTTACCATGCTGTATATAACTAAGCGCTAAATGTGTAGTGTTGATCCGCCATCGTCATACAGCCCGAGATTCACGCATCATCCTTATTATTACAGAAATTTACTATGAATGGCTGGTCTTCACGGGACGACGACTTTCGTCTACCACCAAGTGTACAAGTATTTCACACATACAATTTCGTTATGATCAGATATTTTTTAATAGATTACGTTTGTACACGTTGGAACTGAAGAATTCTTATTGATCGCAAAACGGCAGTCTTCCAGCAGGTGAAACAGTGCTCAGTGTGATCCATGTTGAAACAAAATATGAAATATTTATTCATTTAATATTGAAACGGATCTCAAAGTCAATCCTAAAAAAAAAAAAATTGATTAAAGATTTAAAATAATCACCGTTTCATATCTAAATATTCTTACTTTCACATTTACTACATCTCACATCTACTTTCGTCTGGAGCGTAAGAGAGCTGGAAGCGTTATGGCGAGTGACGAGACGAAGGCTCTTCTGTAGGACACCGGCACTAGACGAGTAATGACCCAAAAGAGGGTGAAAATATCCCCCGCCGCGGGATTCTCGTCACGTCCCTGGGCCTTCTCCCCCATTATCTTTTGATAAACTCTCGGTCGGGTTCGCAAGGTGACAGTAGCGTAACCGTGTTATATAAAAAAAGATACATAATTTCCATATCCGCTCACATAACTGAAGCATATACTTGTTACGATTTGCCTTGTTTTGCACCTTGTGTCATTTCCTAAACCATTCTCACATGGTTTGCGATGAGCGACGCATAACCAAAAAATGCAATTCGAGACACGTTGCAGTATACTTAACTTGCAGCCTCAAACTGAGTTATTTTTGACATCTATCTGATGCACCTTGAATCATGGGAAGGCCTTCATCCGCTTCTAGTCTACAGTCTACAAAATCAGGACAGGACAGGGAGGGTTTTTTCTCCTTTCCAGAGATCTGCCGAGTACATAATATGTATACTTTCCAACAGCCTGCTACAAATATGCAAGCTCGGAGACCTTAAATAAAAAGCAGCTTTAAAAATGCTCTTCTGTAGCATCCTACCTACATATTCAAGACAGGCCCAAAATTGCTAATCGACTGTCATATAAATGGTTGCTTTGTCCGCTTTTTTTACCTAGTATTAATAAAGTTAAATCATGGCATCTTATTTCAAAAACCATTGTGCGGCTGCATTAGCTTTTGGTGAGATTTCGGAATTCGGAGGCGATACAGGCCCTGTGAAGTCAGCAATTTGTTTTGACCGAGTAAAGTTTTGCAAGTGCCAGATATTGCGTACGAAATAAAAATATGCTCTACTAGAGTTTCCGAGGTGATCAAGTAAGCAAAGTCCTTCTGCAGACCGCCACTCTGTGATCTCTACCTTAGCATACCTGGAACTTATGACTCTTCCAATATTCATCGTAATTATTCCCATATCCTTTTTCTTAATTAGGGCATATGAAATTTCCGAACTGCCGCCATAAATCTCGGTCAGCTGCCATTGTATTCACCAAATCCCATGTCAGTTCTACCTCCAGCAACTGCACCGAGTAATTCCTATGTAAAATTCTCCCAATAGTCTAATTAAAAATTCTTTAATCCTTGGTTGTTTTGTCTCGAGCAGTCCCCACCGGAGATCCGATTGGGGGACTATTTTATCTCCGGAAAATTTTACTTGAGATGCAATCATTTTTTTTTTGCTGATACATGGGATATCTTTAAGACCTTTAATGTGGTATTTTCCCCTTTATTTCCACATGCTAATGCCGTTTACCATAAAGGTTCATCCGCTTTAGGAGAACATTTACTTTGTCCAAGACAATAGAGTGTTTTAACCAGCTTGACCTGATGAGGTTAGCTGGGTGTTAGCTTATTCCGGCCAATATTCGGTGCCTGTCTATATTGGCTGACTAATGTCGCTCACCCCCCACCACGAGAAGGAGATAGATCAGGATTTTCATTACATCGAACCTGTAACCATAAGGCATTTCGCAGAGTCCTCCAGTACTTTTAGGGGGCGGTACTTTTAGGGGGCATTAATCCCAAATTCTGTTTAATAGAATACGCCACTGTGAGAACTCGTGGAAATTGTGGAAATAACAGGTTTTATTGATAGCGTAGCGCAGAGGTAAAGACAAGATATCTCGGATCTTGATAGCATTGTTATTTTCGACGGATCGGACCCTGAAAAGGAGGCAAAAGGGGGCTGAAGAAGAAACGGGGAGAGAGCACTTCCGGTGCCCCCACAAAGACCTATACAGGCCTGGGCAAACATCGGAGGTGGATGCTCATTTTTTTCATCCACATTTTCAGGACATTATTTTTCACAACGTGAGACGCCCACCTGGAAACCGGGGAGTGTGAGTATATTTTTTCGGCATTTATGTGAAGTGCAGAGTTATTTTTAGTGGAATCGATCGGAATTTTGTTTTTTTTTGTCAAGACACATATCACTTGAAAAGTTATTTTTTTTGGTTCTGTGACGTAAATTTTGCATGAAAAATTAAATAATGTTTAAAAATTTGTTCATTGTTGGAAATGCTCTGATAAGGATAAAACGCGTTCAATAATTTTAATAAGTAAGAAAACTATTTTTAATTGTTAATTTTACTTATAACAAGTTTAATGTATGGAAATGACAAATTATCTTTAGTGGCATCTCTTAGGCATCTAAATTAAAAAGAAAAAGAAAAATAAAAAATAAAAATAGAAGTAAGTAAAAAAGAAAAAAAGATAAAAATAAGTAACGTGATGTTGTCGTAAAACCATAATTATGTAAATGTATTAAAAGTTTTTTTTTTTTTAATTTGACATTTCATCCGCCATTACGGGGTCATCTTCATTGTTGACATAAAAAAGCCTCAAGACTGAGGATAATATCCCTCGTCAAAATATCTGCAGAAATTCGTCACACATGGCTCAAGCCTAATAATTATATAAATTATTTTCAAATAAAACTCCTCTGCATTTAATTTTGTTAAAGATAAATAATATCAGATTAAGATTACAGTAAAATTTAATAGGGAGTCAAGTTTTCCGGCGGGTATAGCTCAATGGTCAAAGCGTTTGCTTTGCAAGTCAAAGATCGTTTTTTTTTTAATATCGATTTTTGAGCTCTAAAGTACCCCGGCTGGTGTGTATTTGAACCCTCATACGTAAAACGCCAGTCATAGCCTTTTAATTAAAATTGGTGGTAGACGAAAGTCGTCCCGTGAAGACCACCCATTCATAGTAAATTCCTGTAATGATAAGGATGATGCTTGAATCTTGGGCAGTAGTCTATAACGTTGGCGGATCAACACTACACATGCAGCGCTTAGTTAAATGCAACATGGTAAGCGTCATAAAATTCCACAGATGAAACTTCAGAAATTCTATCACCATCTGTTGCTATTTTCCTGTTTGTGCTTAAATAAAAAAGTCAGAAAGTTCGATCACTTTCGAAAGATACCTCTACTATTACAGGCATGCCCGTAATGGCAATTAAGTATCAAGTTTTCTCATAATAAATCCATAAACTATTTGATCATTTCTCGGGATGATAAAGAAAGTAGAAATAGCAGAAATAGATACTCAAATGACATATCGACAAACATTACTACTAATAAGAACTTCTTTTACCTGCAATATAGAGGCTGTGGTAGTTATTTTTTTTGCGCTCCCTGTTCCCTATATAGACCGAGCAAACATTGGAAATGCTACTCAATATTTTCATGACATTATTTTTCATTGCCGCGATCGTATTCCCGGAATTGGAAGTACATTTTTACGCTATATTTAAAAAATGTTGAATTATTTTCAGTACTGTTGGCCTATATTGTTTCAAAACGAAGTGTATACATATGAATGAGTTAAATTTTGTAAATAATATAGTTTGAAATATGTGGAATCAATGATAATTCGAGTATTGATCATGAATAATTTATAAATATAAAATGAATTGTATGAATCTGCAAAAAACAATTAAAAATATATTCTTATATTTTCCCAACAGATGTTTATATTTTTTCACAGCTTACTTCACTAGTTATTGCAAGGTTTACTTATTAAGCAGGATCATTTGAGTTTATTTTAATTAGTAGTTTTTGGTTACTACTCTTTTATATATATCAATAAAAAAACAGAAGACAATGGTGGCAAATTATGACAACCTTATAAGGAACGGTAAAAAATTTGAATAACCAATTTCATTAATTGAAAAAATCTATTGTTTCAGGTAATCTTCGATTTCTTAATCATCTCAGAATGTCAAGCCTCTACAATAACAAGTCAGATAGTTTCGTAAGTAAGATAAAATAATTTGCTAATTTTATATAAAAATATATTTAAAAAAAAATATGTTTGTTTGAATATTATCCTTACGTTTTGAAAGCTAATATAATTTCCCAAATACACCTTACAGCTGCCGTGTTTTTAAGTCCCCGGACTTCTTTCCTTGAGGTCCTTTGAATCCATAAATATTTTCCAAGGCAAAGTCAAGACCAATTAACATAATAAAGTAGAGCCAATTTCTGGTGATCATATGTTTCAGATATATAAGTGATATGGAAAAAGATAATTACTTAAATAGTTCTCTACCATTTTATTCTCGTATGACAAAATAAGTCCTCTCCAGCAGTATTACATACTCGTACGAGAAAGATCATGCAGATGTGGCCCGTGGTTAACATATCGCGGAGGCACCCTGTCATCCGTCTTACTAGGGCGGAGGATGCTCGTGGCATCGTTCCATAAAGCTTCTTACACTTATGTTCTGAGCTGGGGTGACATCGCGGTGAATAATTAATACGGGATGGTTATACAATGTAATGTGCGTCAAAAAATATTACAAATTAATATCATAAAGACAGGAGCTACATAAAATACGTTTAATCAAAATAACATAACTATCAATGAATGAACAATATTCAAGTAACATAAAAAATACGTATGTTTCACTCAGATAAATTACTTGATTTGAGCCGCCCTAATATACCAAATCTTTAATGAGAGTGACAGGTTAATCATGGGAAATCTTTTATAATTATTTTTAATATATCACCTAAAAATTTGATTTCTCGTTAAACGAGTTTTATAAGGGTTGCAATATTAGTCGTGAACCAAAACATGGATGTGTTACAGGGTCTTTCCAACATCGTTCCCATTAGAACCACATGGTTCAAGCCTTGAAAATATCAGACTAACTATCCAATCTGTTAAAAAACTCTCTTCTCGTCTATACAGTCTCCTAGCTTCCACCTTTGACGTAATCAGAAATTAAACCTTGTAGACCTCCACAATATATCAGAACTGTGTGGAGGCTACATATTTTTTTTATTTATCTCATTACATATAGTTCTTAAGCAAAAACATACAGGAGAATACCGACAGATATTGGTAGTGATGCAGAATTCTCATCTGTGGATTCCATGCCGATTCTAAATGCATAAGCTTATGACAATTATTTGTGTTGATAATCGGATTTCGAAAGAAAAAATATGATCGCAACATACGGACTACTGAATTGTCGAAAATACAGAAATCTTAACGAGTACGAAAAAACTTCTTTTATATATGTGACAAGCAAAAGCTTCTGAACGTGATTCGCTTAAAAATATAAAATAATATAAAAATACAATTATTATGATGTCGTGCAGAGACGTAAAATCGCAATAAGCATCATTTGGCTGACATCATTCACACTTTATTACTATAAATCAGCATAAAATCATTAAGTCTCCATTAATCAGCGACATTATGCGCCGATAAACTTTTAAAAGCCCCGGCAAATCGCCTTCGAAGCCTCCCCCGTCGCCGAAACGACCCAATTAAACGGCTCGACTTCCGGTGCGCGCGCGGCCCGGAGCAACCTACATCCGGTCGGGAGACTCGGGGTTGTTTTTTGAACTCTGCCAGCAATTACTCCAATTAACCGTATGCAAATGACTACATCGAAGTCATCCGAGGGGCAGAGATCGCTTGGAGTAGTCTTACTCAACCAGTTGTCAAAAAGTTGATACCTTTTATTAGAATCTGCCTTTAAACAGGTAATATATTTGGTGTGCCACGGTCTATCGTTAACGTACACAACTCTCATATCTAAAGATCTTAAGATAATTATTTAAACCATTCATTGTACAACTCTCTCACTATACGTCTTGCTCACAATACAAACCGAAAAATTTACATCTCGCTCTTTGCAGATCTCATAAACTTTACATATCACCTACTTTACAACCGTTTACAGAGATTTCATTAACAGAATATAAGGTTCTCTGTATTTTGCGCTCACTATACAAATCACTAGCAAAAAATATTAAATATTGTATTTTTTCATGTTATTTTTTGATGATTGTCCCGGACGGATGACCGAGTTTTGTTTATCTGATTTGTTATTGTAAAATAAATGTCAAATATTCTTCTTAACGAGTTATTTACTTTGGCTCTCTACTTCCCATCCATCCACCACGCATTCTAATGAGATATGGAGTCCCCTTACTTGAACAGGGGATATGATTTTGTTTACGTAAAAAACGTTATGAGGGATTTCCGTCTGTCCGTAACAAATGTATTAAATATCTAGTAAGCATAAATTTGAGACGTTAAATTGATGTTGATGCTTCAAAAAGGTTGTTTACGACTGTATCCAGATGCTCTGCGGTCCTCTAGTACCCCTTGGCGGTGCTCCACTTGAACATTCCTCGGATATGAAAACTTGGATCCTTGCGGATTCAAGAGCAGAAGCCGGAACAGATAATAAGTTAACTTCTGCAGCTGATGCAGAGAAATGCATTCCGAGAACTGGTGATATTTCAGCACTTTGATCGTTGTTTTTGAACGTAGCAAAAATGTAATAAATTATAAATTAGTGTTGTTACAACGTTATTATTCAGATTTTGTTTTAGTATAAATGATTTGTAGTATTGACATAAGACTTTGAGTAGATATTGATTAAAACTAAATAGTTAGAACAAATGCTGCAAGCCATGGGAACGTCAGACTGATCAGTTAGTCCCTTAAAAAAAACATTGACGAGGCACCCAAAAAATACATCGGATAATACAGCTACCATCTTTTCCTCAAGCTAATGTTATGATATTTATTAGAAGCCATACAAGATTCCAAGTAAGCTCTCAGGTGAAAAATATATCTATGTAAAAAGCATGACAATTGGAACTTACATGTTATGTATATAAATGGAACATCGTCATTCCATATTATTGTAAAGTGTTGTTGAAACTAAAAAAAAAAATCACTGTAGTTTACGCTCTCCTGTGGCAACGAAAATACATGTCCCAGTTCTGGATTTCCTTCTTCTATTATGCGATTATACTTTTTAAGACTGCCTTGTTTGTCCGCTCACATCATAATTCCTCACCAAGTTTAACCATATATAAAGTCACATAAGAAAAAAGTTATAATTCGTTTCAACCATAAATTCACTGAAAACTTCATGACTTTCAAATACAGAAAAATATAAGAATCGGCATAACTCTTGACAAAAGCGTTCGAATACAGCTCTAAAAAAACAAATTAAAATATTCAAAAGTGAAAGCGAAAACTGAAACCCATTAAGGCGTAACAATGTAGGCGGATTAGAATAATATTGAATTTGAATTTCCCGCTCATTCCACTCGTCTTTTCAAAAATGACAATTCAAACAGACCGTAATAACTGGCGGGACCTCCGCGGACTTGTTAATCCCGGAATCAAGTTACTCCGTAAAGCTCAATATAAAGCTCGGCCTTATAAAGCTCGGCCTTATTATGGACCTCGATAAAGCACTTGGCTTTCTGCGTATCCGGTCCGCGGACTGCGGGGCTCGACTTATGCAAATCCACTGAGGGGTTGAAATAATTCACAGTCTATCGCCCCGTTTTGCCGGATATCCGGCTGTACCGGAGTCGGTAATCGTCTTCCTTTATTAGGAAAACACTTTTCAATTTTAATATTTTCTTAAGTTTTCACGGCCAGATATGATATTGTGGCTTTTGGGTCTAGCCGTGTGTGGCGAATTTATTTTGACCAATATTTCGACCGCCATTGCAGGGGTCTTCTTCAGGATTGATGATTTAGTTGTGATTATGTTATCCTGATCCTGAAGAAGATCCCTGAAATGGCGGTCGAAATATTGGTTAAAAGAAATTCGCCACACACGGCTAAACCCAAGAGCCACAATAACTGTACAGTTTTATTCATAATTGTGAAATAACCTGAATTGAGGGTAATGCATGTATATTTTAACGAGCGTATAAATCAAAATTGAATCAGAAAAAAATTATATTTAGTTATTTATTAAAATAGTTTTGAAGGCGTTTTTTTTCATATTATATTTTCTTCTCCTCCCACATCAGTTATATATCTTGAATAAATGGTCACCATAAATTACCGCCACGTAATAAGCTTCCACTGTACATTCCTCGTGCTAGGACATATCTGCACCTAAAGGTCTAATTGGGAACTTTTATGAACATATATGTTTCCCGACAACCTCCAGAGCAGAAGCCTGAGTGCTTGGAAGAGAAGTTGCTGTAGTGTCCGAGGCATAATTTTTGGTGATTTGCTAATCGCGTATTTTTAAGGAAAACTGGATGAGAAGCCAGATGGTTCCGAAGCTTAAATTTTTTGTCCTAAGTGCGTAACCCATATATTTGTACCTAGTGTTATATAATATATAAATTAGCAATCTCACGAGTTGCTGCTTGGTGGTTCGCTTTAACTGTGTATCTCTATGTTACTCGTATTGCACTGTCGCCCAGCGCCGCAAGTGGCGATCTACAGAATTAATGGCGCAGCAATTACAGACAGCTATGTACAATACTAAAGTTACAACCGTGACCGGATTTGTCAAAATACCAATATGGCGACACATGCATGTCCGAAGAGCGAAATAAAAAAAAGAGACGAAATATTGTATATTGAGGTTTTCGGCACCAGCCTGCAATGGCTATATTGAGCTTATATCAATTAAAAGATGTGTGCTATGTATTTATATAAAATCTATATATCTAAGACATGAAAAGCTTACAAGCATGATAGTATATATTATGACAATAATAATATGATTTTGAATATGTGGTTCACAGTGTGATATTAAATCAAAATTTAACTTGCAAAATTTTTGGCACAAAATTACGTACCGTTATGTACAGGTCGCATAGGTCACGTAGTAATCGTGTTCGCATCGTTCGTTGGCCGTGCGTGAACGCCACGCATAAACTAGACACTTAATTGAAATGCGGTGGGAAGTGAGAAAAGCGTTTAAAGCGAAAAGGTTAGATTAAGAGATTAATACAAAATTTATGCGCGCTTCGCTGTGCGGGAGATCGCGAGTATTAAAATATTCAATATTATTCCGCTCTTAGGTTCTGGCAGCTTTCCTTCGTCATTCTGTGCATATTATGAATATTTTAATATTTATGACACCATCGCCATAAATGGGAGAGTCTCTTATCTAAATGGGCGTATATTTTATGCGTGGCGGAACTTAATTTAAATTTCGGAGACACTTGCTTAAATGTACGCGATGTAAAAATTTAAACAAATTTACGTCATCATTTTCACAATGTCCACTCTTTTAACTAGAATGCTCTGATATCCTCCTCTTTAAGTTGAGTATCGAATTAATAGGTGACAGGATACAGTAGCAGATTAACAACACAAAGCACTTGTTTTAAGGAGCACAATTCGCGTTTATTTATAAATAAATACTTGATTTCTACGGCCGACATGTATGGCATTTCACCGGCTGGGCGCCAGTTAATTGAACTGCCGGACACTGTGACATGCCACACTGCCAATGATCGCGGCAAAAAAACTAATTAAAGATGAGAGTCGCACCAACATGAAATGGAGCAAATGTCATAACAAATAAAATGGCGTTTGCAAACGCCTGCGTAATTTTCTATAATTAAAACTAACATTATTAGGTGTCCATGTCAGACGAGCGAACAAAAATAAGAGACAAAATATCGTTTTTCGAGGCTTTACAACATCAGCCTAAAAGAGTTTTATCAAGATAATATCTGCTCGTTATAAACTGCACCCACAAATATATATCAGCCGCCATGGTCTTTGCTTTTCACGCAAAAACGCCTCTTAAGATAACGCCTCTCAACATTGCATGTTGATATCAGCTCGATTTAGCCCTTGGAGGCTGGTGCCGTAATCCTAGATATTTAATCTATCGTCTATTATTTTTCTAACGAGACAACGAGAGTCCAGGGGGCCTGATGGAAATGCAGCTGTTGTGTCTAAGGCATCCGTTGTACATGCCCCAGCAAGCTCAATCTTCGACACTTGACCGACTGTAGCATGTAAGACTGCCATGCTCGCTCTCTCATCTTGTCATTCCTCACAAACTCAAATCATTCACAGTATTTTACAAAGGCATCTGCTTACGAAATAATAATACGGCTGCATTAGTTTTTAGTGAGAAACCAAGATTATAGCAGTGTAGAGGATAATACATGTACTGTATAGTCGGCGCTTTGCTTAGATTGATCAAAAAATGAAAACACAAACATCCTTTCTTTAATCTCGAGGTAGGGACCGTACGTCATAGAGTACACTGGTCTTGTCCCATGTGACGGAAGCTCTCCGCAGGACGCACCTCACGTTCTGTGGAACTGTCCGCTGCACCACTCTGCTTGGATTGCGCTCTTTGAAGTGGTCCAGCCGGCATCAGGTCCAGAGGATAACAAAACTTTGTTGCTAACAAACGAAATTACGCTGCTTTTGAGCGCTTCTTTGCGTCCGTCTGCAAGAGTGCATACGCAAGTAATAACTCCTACCTGATGTCTGCTATCTACATAATCCATTTTCCAACCTTACCATTTCCTTATTTCGTGGTTAGCAACGTGTTACCAAAGAAGGCAATTCGAGACTCGCTGTAGTATACTATCTTCACAACCTTAGACTGAGGTCTATTAGACGTCTAACTGATGCACCTAGAATCACGAAAAGCCTTCAGCCACTCTCTAACAAGTAGATTTTTGTGCGCGCCCAGTAACGGATCCCCATCTGGGTCGCCAAAAACAGGACGGGAAAGGGAGGGTTTTCACCAAGCGATTCTGGTCTCGTCAGGTTGTGCTCTCCTGTATACGATTACATAAAAAATCAACACATACGTATTTTTACGCATTTTTTACACGAATTTTTCATGGTCACTACAAAAGAGCGAGATACGATCCAGGGGTCGAAATGGCGATTTAATATTATTATTTTTGATTGAACGTCTTGAGTTCAATCTCTCGAGCGTGAACCATAAACGCTACTTTAACTGCCGCCCTATGCCCTGGGCCTATAAAAACTTTCAATTCCTCGCTTTTTCCCGCTGTAATTTCGCATCACTTTGTATGTTGTTTTTTTTTGTTATAAACACATAAAGGCTGATTGCACAGGGCCGGAGTGGGACAGGGAAGGCTTACAAAAGCCGGAAGGGACCCCGGCCTGTCGATAATTCACGGCCTATTGAATAATGAATGTTTGATCGTAAATATCTCCGAATGGCCGTTCCGGGCCCTGGGCGTCGAACACGTCCAAATCGTACTGGATTTCGACACCATAACGCTGATTCTTTCACACCTTTAGAAATTAGTATAAATACATCTCTCTCTTACACAAAAATTATAAGTATCATTAAATTGCGTGATTACATAATTTTTCATAGTTTTTTATTTATTTTTTCTTTCCAAGTGCATTCTTGAAGTATGTATTACTCCGTTTATATATAAACAAATAAAACATTAAAGGTCTAAAAGACATCCCCTATATCAGCAAAAAATAATTGCATCTCAAGTAAACATTTGTTTAGAGCATCTTGATTTACAGCTGTGAGACATGGTGCTTATCTGAAAGTGATAAGAAAAGAATAGAGGCCTTTGAGATGTGGTCATATAGAACAATTCTCAGAAACTCTTGGAGAGACCACGTCACAAACAATGAGGTTCTCAGCTTAATCAAGGAAGATAGGCACCTTGTAAGAACCATCTCAGAGAATCGAGCCCAATAGATCGGCCACATCATGCGCCACGATGGACTTCTTCACGACATTGTGGAAGGGAAGGTTGAGGGTAAAAACTGCAAAGGGTGCCCTAGACGGGAGTATTTGCAGCAAGTGTTTGAGGACATGAGTTGTAGCTCTTACGCTGAGTTAAATAGGAATGCAGAGGATCGGGAGGAGTGGAAGCTAGATGCAAGATTTTGTTGCTGCAAACCAATCCACCGGATTGATACTACGAAGAAGATTACCCTGTATTCTCGCCTCCTTATTTTCATTCATCCAGTTATCAATAAATAAGTATAGTATTTACACCAAATTCGACCACATATGATAATTTGAAACCTACACGTCAAATGTATGCATATTTTTATTACTTTTAACAAACTTGTTTAATTTCCGAACAATAAAATAAAAAGAGTATTTTTTATTCAGTCATAATGGTTTTTAGGGGCTTTTTGGCATCAGCCTAAAAGAGGTATATCAAGCTGATATCAATACTTAAGGTTCAGTGAACTTAAGAGAGTTTTCACAAGATCGAATGATTAGCCGGGTGATCCCAAAACTTGTACCATTTAACTCTAAGGTTCAGTTCAATTGAAAATATGCATTGTAGAAGGGACCGTTATTTGAAAAATTTGCACAAAGGGTAAAACAGTAATATTTGTTTCAAATAAAAAAAAAACTTTCAAAAAGGTTGACTGTTTCTCAAATGAAATAATAAAAAAAAAAATTTAACAATTGTAAGCATTAATTTAATATTAAAATTTATCACATATTCTTACATATTTTTTTTGTAAAAAAGTTGACATTTCTTGATTACACATGCTAGACGTAATATTAATTTAATGAAATTCACATGCAATAGTACTAGTAACAAAAATATAAAAATAATATTTCCATCTTGCACTTGATATAATACAACTTTATATCCTTATGCAACTCTATCTTTAAACGGTATCCTGTCACGTCGAAGAAAATACTACGTTTCATTGTGCTAAACGTAAGATATCCGCGAAAAGAACGTATAAGTCCGATACGAATACTACCGATATCAGCGCGAGGGTCGCTCGCCGCTTCGCCAGGCGTACGATGCCTGCGGTGCCTGGCGAACCTCAGCTCGGAATTTCTCGGTCTACGGAACGGCTTACGTCTAGATCTCGATACAAAACGATGAAAAAAAATGCTGCGAAAAATGCCTCGCCGTGCATTTTCTTTCGTTTATTTTTATCCAAGACTGGTATACGTTATTCCTCGAGAACTCTCGAAGAGTTTTTTATTGTATTTGCTTCCTATATTATATTGGATATGGAAAAATTTAAAAAAAAAATTTAAGTGCTCTGTTTCAATTTAAAAAATGATTTTGATCGACGCTTTCATTAAATATCTATTAAGACTAGAGTGGCTCACAGTATTTTGCGTAACGCTTATCGTTAGATTGTCTGTGCCATCTTTCAAGATTAAATGATTGAGGCTTCAAAAGAGTTAGCTTAACCATCGAAAGTACAGTTTAATTATTTCCTAAACATGCCACGGATACTACAGTTGTCATACATAAGCCCTGGGTTACTGACCTGAAGATCGTCAGGAATCATGTGTCACACACAGGTTAATCTCTGCATGTGTATTTTTAACATAAAACATAGTAATAATAAATGGTTGTCCACGATTAACCTGCAAATTACAGACAAGGTTATATCATGAAAATGTATTACAAATTATGAAAAAAATATTATATTTCAGCCTCGTCAATCGAGCACGTTTTTCTTACAACATCTTTGATGTAGCTTAACAACAAGTTCCGGTATAATAAAGCAGTAATGTGGACCTCCACGTATACAGAGGTTCTTGAGACGAGTCCATGTGCAGCGGCAGCTGCAAAATTTCTGAGACGGCAATTTGCGATAACTAAAATATTTTGTTCCGTTTTAAATTTCCTGTTATTTTCTCATGTTTATATATTCTATTTTTTGTGTATGTTTATATATATATACTTTTTCAAAAGAAATCGACAGGCGTATACAACTGGGATGGGGATCATTTGTAAAACTAAAGTACATTTTTAAAGCGAAAATTCCACAATGTCTTAAAAGTAAGGCGTTTAACCAATGCATCCTCCCTGTATTAACTTAAGACGCAGAGACGTGGAATCTAACAACAAGTCTTACCCTTAAAGTTAAGGTCGACCAGCGTACTATGGAGGGATCCATTCTCTGAGTGTCGCTAAAAGATAGAATCCGAAACGAGGAAATACGCAGAAGAACTCAAGTAGTGGATGCTACCCAACGAATAGGCACACTCAAGTGGCAATGGACAGGACACATCTTTCGAAGAGACGACGGTCGATGGAGAAAAAAAGTATTTTATACACCGAAAATTGGTAAAGATTTTCGATGGCCAGTATATTCTAGTTATGGAACAAATATGGGAGGAAAAAAGGTTCAAAACGAGTTTGTTGATTGGTTACATTTCGCGACAAAAATTCTAAATAACGAACGTACAAGGTTTGGCAAAGCGCTCATGTGCGTCTGGATTATCCCGTTGCTCACATTTGGACGAATTAATTAATTTATCACATCTCCTGCGCGTTTGTCGGCGCTAATCTTGCTCGTGCGTCATGCGTACTGGAATGTGTACTGAAAGGATTAAAATTCCCTGAAAACGGAGACAAATTTTAGATAAATGGTTTGACGCTCGACTGACATTCGATCAATCGTTGGTTTAAGTCCTAGAAAATGTAATAAAAACAGCTATCTCTGCTACACAGGTATACGGAATCATTCAGCATAAATTTTGAGCTACAAGTTAAATTGGGATGATAGCGTAATGGCAGTTGATATAACCTTGTGGCACTGATTTGCAGCAAGACTCTTAACGTGAATTGACGTTCTTAGTTTTTGCTAAAGTTAGCTTTTTCACATGTAAAAATTGTAACAAAAAATATATTTATAATTCAATACCTTTGTAGATGTTGACGGCCAGATTTAGAGTTGTGGCTTTTAGGTTAAGCCGTGTAGGGCGAATTATTCCTGAAGAATACTTCCACCGCCATTGCAGGGGTAATATTCTTCCACAAAATTGTCAACCCTGAACTCCTGCAATGGCGATTGTAATATTGGTCTTAAAAATTTTGTTACTCACGGCTCAATACAAAAGTTACAACTTTATCGTACTTAAGTATTATGATATTTTTTTATTTGAATATGTATGCTACTTACTTAATGATTGTTAAACGTTAAGCGAAAACTATACTTTTACGTATTTACTTAACATATGCTTAGCAGGCTGTGGGACATTCTCTGATGAAGTGCATCATCCATGAGAACAAGAAACGTGTTCTGTATTGTCACCTGGGAGACTGCCATTTCTTCTAATAAACGTTTTTGAACTGCTGCTTGGTTTTGACGATCCTATGCTGATAAACTACATCAATCACATCATCGGAATATCGCGTGGGGTCAATTATACTAATATAGAAAAGACTTTTATGTTTTTTTATTGTCTTCTCTTTGTATGGTCTAACCTTTAGTGTAATTGGCAGGGTACCTCACGCAAAATTTATTATCAAAAAATATGTTTTAAATTCACTTACATACCACATTGCGTAAATAATAAAAGCGTTTATTCCAGCAGGATTCGGTGGGTTGTACAATGCCAATCAGCCATATTTTTAGATACATATATATTTATATAAAACATACAAAATAACAATCATATATAACCATAATAATTCATGGTGGTCGCTGCATCATTTCCATGCAGCGATGGCTCAGGCAGGAGTTGAGCCATTCAGAGTCAGCCAAGATGATGGTGTTGTTGGACTTCCTTATCCTGCTTCAGAAGCCGGCAACATGGTGACGCAACGGTGCTGGGAATAAATGAAGTCTGCCCTCCGCAAACATGTCAGATGCGCTACAAAATCTAGGGAGTTGCATAAGTTGTCGATATGAATTATTATACGCAACTTTGAGCTTCTCCCACTCTCGTTTAGGATAGCTAGACCATAGTTCTGAGGTATATGATGCCATTCAGTGTGCTGTGAAAAGCACTTTCCTGACAGCATTACTACAATGGTAGAACTTCCGAGAAAGCCTATTGGGTGTACATATGATGAATAAGTCATTCAATAACTTTAAACTCACACATATATTATTACGCCTTTTGGTGACATTCTGTTGTACGCATTGGCATACAAAAAAATCGTCTATCCTACGCGTTTGTCGGCGCTAATCTTGTTGGTATGTCGTGTGTACTGAAAGGTATTCCAAAAGGATTATAATTTCCTGTAAAAGCGTCACGGTTTTCAGCCATTTCAGGGCTTCAGGACCGGGACATAAATAATAACACGCATCATAAATTAATTAGCGATTTCGAACGTGGGACCTCCGCCATAATAAAAATAAATACTCGTTCGGAATAATTGCGACCTAAGCTGTTGCCCTTCACGAACGCTTTATTTATAATTTGTGAGCAATTAATTTATTTCCATCGCTCTTTTGCCGACTATTTTTCATTAAAAATGTGTGATTGAGGTGTCCTTGTATATTCATGAAATTTTTATTGAGATATTTAATTATTAAATACATACGAACATATGTAATTACGAGTACTTTTACATTATTTTTTTAAAACCTTATCCTCTCTATATTTGAAGCATATGGACACCGAAAGAAATAAACTTTACTGTGCTTCTCAACAAGTTATTTAATTTGATGACCTGCTCCTTATCCTCCATCAAGAGTTCCGATGATGATTCCGGTGACCTGAAGTCGACTTTATTCTGACAAGGGATATAAAAAAAACGACTTTCATTGTTTTTTCAAAGCATATATGTATCGTGAAAAGCTCTGTTTGCTTCATACAAATATTCACGTATTAAGGCTTCACATCGAGGCTTCTTTCACGGCTTATTTATCGCTCATCCCCCGACGCTGGTGTATCCGGAAACGGCCATGGATTAAAACCTCCAATTATTTATGACCTAGCGCCGATGACGTTCAAAATTACGAAAGAACAAAAAAAAGCTTTGCCGAAATGGCGATCGGCAAGGGGAGAGTCTAAAAATTTGTATTGTTTAATGTTTTTTCGTACCATTTTTTCGGCCGGACATCGTTGATATCCCATGCTGTAAATTGCTCATCGTAGGCTGAAAAAATACATAACGACGCTGAAAATATGGATCAGTTTCATCAGGGGTGGTAGCGATCAAATCGTCAGTAAAGTAATTTGTGGGATGTGTTGTTTGGATATTTTTATTTGTTGTTCTGCCACACTTTAGACATTGTGTGATAATTTGTTTCGATTCTTGGACATACGAATCTACAAGGACATAAAATTGTTTTTTTCGTGTTTTTTAAAGTGAAAAATTTCAATACATTTTTCGTGGTATTTTTTTTTTTATTTTGTATTTTTTGACATGTTACATTGGCAATTTATCAATCGTCAAAAAAATTCAACAAAAAATATGCCCTGTATAATTGAATGAATTTATAAAATCTGGTCGAATACATTGTAGTTGTGTGTACAAAACTGTTTTTTTAATTATTGAAAAAAATAACTATTATTTTTTTATTTTTCGCGCAATATATGGGACTCACAGCTTTAATCGATCAAAACAATGTGTCGAATATACAACGCACGTATCATTCGTCATCATTATCAGCCTGTGTCCATCCACTGTTGAACGTAGGCTTCCCGCATGAATCTTCATCCTTTTCGAAACACTGCCCTCTGCTTCCACGGCATAATAACCATTTTTCTTTTCTACTACGAATCATCGAATCTCAGTTAAAAAAAAAACAATACAGCCGTGTAAAGGGTTTTGACGACAGATGCTAACGTAGATTACTTAGAGTAGGAGGGTTTGAATTAAAAAAGACAGCTTTTCAGGCTACGGTCGGTCAAAAGACGAAGGTGACGTAGCTGGGACATGTACTACGGATGCCGTACGACAGGATAAGATTTAAGAACCTTGGGCTTGCATTTCTTACAAGGCCGTCCATATATAATGAAATAAACATAGAAATTACTTGGCGGTGGTCTGAAAGGCAGATCCGATATGTGGAAAGGCGTCTACCATGATGAATGAAAAAGTTTTAAGATGGCAGTTTGTGACGAATATATGCTCCAGTTAGAAGAGCAGACTTTCAAATCATAATAAAAAAAGTCTTGGTACACAAAAACCAAAAATATTTTTATTTCGTAAGATTGTATGCTACGCGGCATTCAACCGTGTTTATTGAAGATATGAAATCGACCTAACATAGCTTAAGTATACTCTTAATATGGCGAGCTTTTTACATCGAATTAATTCGGATCAGGTAGATCACTGTTTATCCACATACTTGAAGTCTGCAGTTTCACTTCTTCTCACTATAAAGTTGATCTCAAAACGAATGCTAAATATATGAAAAAGTATAAAAACTTGTCATCGAAGGCTTGGTACGAGTATGGTGCAAGAAAATGATTTACGTGGCGCGCATATTTTAGTGTGATGGCGACCGTATCGTAAACGGAAATGATTGTACTCTCACATTATTTTATCGCCGAATTATTCTACAGCCTTTAAGCGCCAATCGAGCGATAAATTATTTATATTTTATATGAAGTTTACGGCCCGAGACGCAACAACAATGGCAGTAAACAAGAGTGAAAGGGATCGGAGTAGCGCGTACCGGTAAAAATATCTAATAATTTAAAAATATACGAGTGGCGTTCATATGCTCCAGCAAGAGAGCTACTTTATGTAAAGAATAATCAGCAGACTTAATTACATAACTGCTGTAAGGTATGTGATACGTTTTATACAAGCTTTTGTAAAGCGTTGTCTCGTGTATCGTACGCTATTTATGAGTTCAAAAAATATCTATATGACGGAGTGATTGGGAGAAGAAGTTGTATGTGAAAGCTGAAAGTCCGGTAAAAATAAAAAGTTTAAGATGTATAGAAGAAGAAATGCGTGAATCCGTGGCCAGCGTGGCAAGCACCAGTGTGCTGCGTTGAAACCTACGCGTTATTACATCAGAATATTTTGATATGTGTATTTTTGCTCCAGCTAACTGCAATTTACGAGCAGGAGGCTTAAGCTCTAGCGCTAAATGTATGACTTGATTATCAAAATTTAAACCACAGCCAAGGATTTTTTTCACCATTCTTTATCTTAATAATTAAATATACATATACTATACATAAAATTCTTTTTTCAACGCGTCAATCCAAACACAAAAATAACGGCAGAAGCGGGATGCGAACCGCGGACCTTGGAAACCAACTATGCCCAGGTATTCATTCCGCTCAGCCGACTGGGCTATTACTGTTTCTGGACCGACTCACGTTGAAACTAGTATTCATGTCATTGTTATCATCGTATGATAGATGTCGCTATAGTATATATTCAAAAAATATATTAAGCTTGTGAATAAATGAAGACTGATTGAATAATAAAAAATCAAAATATACATACTTTGAATATATACTATAGCGACATCTATCATACGATGATAACAATGACATGAATACTAGTTTCAACGTGAGTTGGTCCAGGCACAGTAATAGCCCAGTCGGCTGAGCGGTATGAATACCTGGGCATAGTTGGTTTCCAAGGTCCGCGGTTCGCATCCCGCTTTTGCCGTTATTTTTGTGTTTGGATTGACGCGTTGAAAAGAATTTATGTATAGTATATGTATATTTAATTATTAATAATATTATAATATAGTAAAATGATCTATAAAAGTAGATTAGAATATTGAAATAATAAAATAATATTCTAATAAAAATTAAAAAAAAAAAACATATTCTTTATCTTATTATTTTAACAGAACATATGTTTCGATTCTTAAATATATTACTTATAATAAAAAATATGTACTAAATTTCACTTCTAGTATACTATTTACAGATATTATGTAAATATGTTACTAAACTACTAGAATTCTCGCTTGCATAAATGTTTTCATACTTAAAATCACACAAAAAAAAATGACTTCTTGGTACCAACATGTAAAATATTGTAATGTATCATATAAAAAAATCAATCATTTAGGCCGATACTCAAAGATTATTCTATATTATCTTGCGTAAATATATTTTTTATTATTAATTTACTTATAATATAATAATACTTATATTATAATAACTGTATTTAGATGTCGATGCCTGTCATATAAAAATGTTTGTTTTTTGTAATAATTAAATTATTGACGTATTTTTACCGGTATCCGATATATTCGGTAATATTAGCATCCCTGAAAAAATATCTCTAGCCCTTTCAAAAGCTTGGCAACCCTTTTTAGTGTTCCGTATTTTGTGTGATCGTGAAAATTCTTAATTTATTTTTATTAAAAACCCTCGGCCCTTTCGTATGCATGAAGGTTCCGAAACATTTTTATTACCTTTTGCAAGCATTCCATCCAACCTCAAAGGTCCAGTCGCTACCGGACATAACTTACTTGTTTACTCACGGCATTGCTTTTACAAAGTTCCAATTCTTTTAATATCACATTACTTGGTATAAAGGTTGCTTATAGTGGAGACTCTTATTGTCATGGTCCTTACTGTTAGATGAAACATCTTCTTCTTTTTCCTGTCCATATCCTATTTACTTGGGGTCGGCTCTCCTAATAACATTTTTCCAAGATGCTCGATCGAAGATAAGCTTGCTGTTGACTCCAAGACGTCCCATGTCCTTTTTGTCTTTCTTAAGCCATGTTGTAAGAGGCCGCCCGGTCCCAGCCTTTCCGCCTCCATCTGCAGGGCTGCTTTCAAAATGTGTGTGCTATCCCGCCTACACATTTCATGTCCATACCAGCGCAGACGGCTTCCTGTTGCTTTGTCCACAATGAAGGCTACCTTGAGGCTCTCTCTGATGTGCTCGTTTTTCACTTTGTCAAGCACAATCACCCCGGTGGCCCAACTCAACATTCTCATTTCTGCTACGTTCAGCTCTAAGATTAAACACGATTTAGTAAATTGTTTTTGATGAGTTTATGCATATTTCTCAATGGTTTTATCCCAAAATAAAATGAACTGTAATTTTTGATGATTCTCCTGCAGCATTGGAAGTATTTATGCAAGCCAGATCATCTTCATTTTTTACCTCACCATTCCCCAAAAAGTCAAGCCAATGTACCATTTGGCAAACGGCTCACCATGAATTTCAGCCTATCGTTTCTGTTAGATGCTATTGCCTCTTTCTTAAACTTATTTACACTCAAACGTTCACCAGGTATATACATATATAATCGTGTCGGAAACAACAGGGACATATCCGGCCTGCCAAAAAGTGGCAGACGTCGATGGCGTTACTCCCGGCCATCGTCAGGTCTTCCTGGGTGCAGCTACTCGGACACAACGCACATTTCAGAAGGTGTGACAGGGTCTGCTCCATGCCGCAGTCACATCAATTGGTCCGCTGTAAAACTGCCGGGCTATTATTTGTGTCCTCATCTTGTATACTTGATGGCGAAAGAATGCTAGGTCCTCTTTCGGGGCAATCCAAGTATTCCCCTCAGTTGCGCTTCTTCACTGCAGGTTCAGCTGCAGGGTGGCCTCAGGTATCACCAGTTCCGTTGTCGACTGTATAAAATTTTCGTCTTGATTTGAGCCGTGTGGTTATCTTTAATCCACCAGGTATAAACATGTTATACAATGACTTCCAAAGCAAAAGCTCGAAGACTTGAAAGTACGGCTATTGGTGATTTTTTAAGAGGAATTTAGTTTTTTTGTAGATCTGTTTTTAGATCTCCGCTTAATTAAAGTGACTCTAGATCACCAAGATTGTCATTGGGATGCGTGGTGGATAGATAAAAAGCAGGTCAGCAAAGCAAAGAACTCAACACTGACATTTATTTTACGCATATAAAAAATACTGACAAAATTCGGTCCACCCGAGACGCAAATAACGCTGCACCTCACAGGTCCCGGACAGAGACTGATGGCCGATAGCATTGGCAGTCACAGCAACCGAATACTTAATAGCCGCTATCTAGTAACTAACTGATCATAATCTGAATGAGCGCGTCATCAAGGATACTTAACTGTCCTCCGGTGTGATACGCGTGTGAGGCGGGTAGAGTCCAGCCGCTTTCTAGTGAACTGTCCACTCCTACATGGCATGGCTGGCTTTCAAAACAAAATAATCAAAATGAGCATGCAAACATTGCGTCTTGTAACAACTAAGATCTAAAAAATTTAACTGCTAATATTTTTATAAGTACGTTTTAAGCGAGCAAACAAAAATACGTGAAAAAATCTCAAATCGAGGCTTTTCAGAACCAGCCTGAAAAGGCTCTATCAAGTATACTACAGGTATCAGTTTCTTAGAAACAGATTAATCCAACGAACGCAATGCTTTAGCTAACAGGCAGCAACCCATCCATATTATTGCTGGCGTGAAATGTCGCTTCATATTGATGACCTAACGATTTTCTTGTATTGTTGCTAAATAATACAAATATATTAATTGTGTACAAATTTAAACGTTTATCAATCAGTACAAAACTAGCCTTGATTTCTGTAACTGAAAAAAATATTTATCACAAGGCTTTTAGCAATAATTTGCACTGCTATTTAATATAATTATTCCTCATTGAACAAGATCCCTTTCACTATTTTTTTGTAACGGCAACCCAAAAGGTTAATTTGTGCGGCGCGTATTTGTGTGACGCGTATTTGTGTGCGGCCTTTTGTAGTGGAAAGGGCCCTCGAAAGGGCCCTCTTCCGGGCGGCGGAGCGTGTTTAAAGCACCAAATATAGTAGCGGTCATTAAATATGGGCAAAAAAGACGCGGCTTCAAATTAAAAAACACACGTACACGTGAAAAGGCACGTGTATATACGTCGAAATAACAGCTTGTGTCGTTTCAACATAACATTACTTAGTCGCATTAAAAGAACACGATATTTTCATACTAAAAAGTTCATTATTTTACAAAGCAAAATATGTTTTTTTTTTTATGATTATAATAATATTTTATTCTTCTCATATCCATTCCATATCTGGAGCATATGGTCACCAAAAATAATCAACACGCAAGTCAGTCAGCTTCCGTTGTTCTATCTTAGCATCAGAAGATTCACTAGGGAATATATATGGTTTCCAATATCCTTCAGAGCATTAGTATCTAAGAAATATTTTAGCTCATTTATTTATCGCATGTTAAAAAGATTGAATAATAACCCTGGGATTCCGAAGCCTTGAGCATTTGGTGCTAAGAAACGGCTCAACCCAATAAATGACACGTTGAAGGCAACAGGCGATAACTTATCAATTTTTGTGTAAGCTTATACAGTACAATATCGATACAATATCGAACAGTAATAGTGATGCAGAAGTTTTATATCTAGATTTTATGACGCTTACATATTTGACTAGGAACTATTAATCTACCTATGCCATAAGTTACAGGATCACTTTCACGCAACATTTATTTATTACAGGAATTCACAATGAATGCGCATTGCTCACGGAACGACTTTTGTCTACCACCAGTTTGTTCTGATTTCAATGTTACTAATTTTCGGTAACATAACAATAGACTCGCTTACAATGTGTTATTATGTAGCGTATGCTTTCGAGGATCACAAAAAAAATATTAATCTCATTAAACAGTCCAATTTTTAGTTACATTGCTTATAGCTTTAATAAGATAAAATCCAAGATGTAATCAGCAGTATTGTAGTCTTCTTCGTGTCAGCGACGTAAAATAATTTCTACCCAGTATCTGGTTACATCGAAAGCCGTTTGTTATCCACCATAAGGTCTTGAGATGTGCAGCATGTTGCGCGTATGGAGCAGTATCCTAGGTGTGAGACGGTCTGCGGTCTTTATAGTCGCACAACAATGACTCTTCGTTCCGAAGCATTCCCCACCGCTCGAGGTTTTCTTTTGTTCTACCAACTCAGGTCTTTATCTACTCGAAGATTTACAGATCCGCCAGTAAAGGTTCTTGCCAGTTGGAAGGCCTTCTTTTGGAGTAATTAAATCTTCTGATGCGATTTGTTGCCAGAGCTCTCTCATTTTTTAGGGCCGGATGTGAAAGGTTGTGTGGAGTACCATAGCAAAATTAAATAAATGAAGCAAGTAAAATTATTTTGTATCATTTTCTTGTAAATTAATTACGCCGCAAAATTATTGCGTCATTATATTGATTGGGTGTGGTTCAGATAATTTCTGGTCGTATTAAATCCGAAAATAAAATACTGCGTACACAAACACACAGTGAGAGAGTGAGAGAACGATCGAAAGCTCTAAGCGTCAGATTAATTCCACGTCTTGGAAGCTGTAGGTTTGTTTATTTATAAAGCGGTCGGACGGAGAGCTTTCAGTGCGAAACGGTGGAGCTTATTTAAGCTCGCGGAAGTGTCCGGAGTGAAAGCTTTCACAGTGTAAAAGCTCTGCGTTGTTTGAAACACTCACCGCGGAGAACGGATATGATAAAAAGTCTAAAAGTGCAACGGATCGCGATGGGTAACACCGTTCATATTGTCATTCCATATGCACTCTCCTAAATAGATAGTCAAAAAGCTCTGTCAACCACTATGGACCTAGTTTCATACCATGTTACGTCGAGCTCTTGGAACTTCATCAATTACATTTTAAAAACATCAACACTATCAACTGACAATACTATAATTTTAGAATTAATTTTAATTAAAAAAAAAAATTAGTTTTGATTCACAATTTATTTTAATGATTACATTTTTCGGCCTTCCTGAAGATTTAAAGAATTTAAAATTAATTATTGAAGATGGTCTTCGGGAAGGCCGAAACATGTAATCATTAGAATAAATTGTGAATCAAAACTAAATATTTTTAATTTATTATTTTTTAATTAAAATTAATTCTAAAATTATACATTTTAAATATTCAAAGATACTCGTGTATGAGTTTTTAGAAACCTGCAAGAAAATGAATCTGTATTTTATATTCTTTTTTAATGTATTTTGTGACATCTGGAGTCCATGTTCTGAACAGTAATTTTATGCATAACATATAAATTGTATACATTAGTCTTATGGCTTCATAAATTTTATACATAACATATAAATTGTATACATTTAGTCTTATGGCTTCATAAATTTTATACATAACATATAAATTGTATACATTAGTCTTATGGCTACATAAATTTACGTCGTCCAATAATTAGTAGTTTCTGAAAATTTTCTGGCCTTAAAATGCCTTTGCAATATCTTTTTAATATAATCAGGAAATTTTTAAGAAACATCAATAAACACAAACAATCTCCTCAACCCGCGATAATTACAACACGTCTCAACCATTTATATTTTGTTAATTGTGACTTAGTAAAATTAAAATAAAATAAAATACAAATTGTACCAGAAAAACCATCGAGGTAAGCAATAGAATATTCTGTATTTTAGTTTTTTTGGTTTCTGGCGTCTTTAAATTTGAAGAGTAATATCTGGAACTTGTAGTTTTACTTGATCAATATAAAGTACCATATTTATGGTGCCTGCATCACCCCCATACTTCTTTGGGGCTGTGAATATTAAAATATCACCAAGATCCAATGTAGCCGTATACTGGGGTTGCGATGGTTTGACATTGTGAGTAATGATAAGCTAGAGAGTTGATAAAGCACTCTCCTTACTGCACTCTGTCAACAGGTAAATGTAGTAGATCTGATTGGCACATGTACTAAGGATGCTGCAGGAGAGCATAAAAACAGCTAGATTTTTCATTTTTCAATCCCTAGGGCTTGCACTATCTTATAGAGCCGTCAGAAACTATACATTGAATGTTCCCGGTAGAGTTACTGGAAGCAGAGCTGACATGGGATGACGCGAGGTTCAAAGTGGCAGAGTTTTATTACGACGGTTCCTATATATTCCTGTTAGGAAGCCGACACGGAAACGATGGTGACTTTTATATATATATATATATATATATATATATATATATATATATATATATATATATATCTATATATATATATATATATATATATATGTGTATATATATATATATATATATATACAGGTATATACAATATATAAATGTAGAATTCTAAAGCGCGCGAAAGGTGAACCCTGATTATAAAAAGCATTTTTTTTTTAATTTTCTGTAATAGATAATAATATTTACATAATATTTACTTAACATTTATAAAAAAGAGATACAACAGCGTTTTATTTGCTGAATAAACAATAAGTTTCAAAAGCTCCTTTTGACCTTCATACAAAAATTCTTATTAAAACTTCAACATCAAGTCGCTATCAGAAAACATTGTCCGATAGCAATAAAATTTATTATGTGAGTTACTAGGACCAAACCACATAAAAATAAAGGGTGAGCCGATTTCATTTCGAAAAAAATAATTTTCCCATTTACAGCCTGGGACACCCTAATATATATTTTATATATATGTCTATATATATGTCTATATATATATATATATTTATATAAATATGTATATATATATATAAATATATACATATATATGTATATGTATATATTATAAAGACGATTTCATGATTGCAGAACGCCGTTCCGGGTCAATATGACTACACACTTTTTTTGGAGAGAGAACACCACTTTTATTCGCACGAGTGAAAATAGCCCGTGGAAAGAAGCCTTTTCCGTGTCCGTGGCAGGCTCTAGCGCTGGCCTCGTCAGCGGATCCGCTCGACCGGAAATGGCCGGAGCGGTCAGGGAAAGAGTAGAAGGAAGAGAAACCTAAATAAACGAAGCCTCCGTTTTTTTTTAAATCGCACCGTAAAAACAAGCGGGATTAATTTGTCTCAAATTTACAGGCTGCTTTAAGTTCCTACGTGACCAATCTGTTTTAATTTTTCGTGTAACGAGATGAATTACTAGTTGCTTAAACGAAGAACAAAAAGAGAAGTCAACAGTTGCATACATCAAGCAATGCTAGTTTTCAATAAAAAAGCAAAAATTCTTGAGTCAAAGAATATTAATTTAAGGCTCCGCAAGCAACTTGCCAAAACATTTGCTTGGAGCATCTTGATGTACGGCTGTGAGACATGGTGCTTATCTGAAAGTGATAAAAAAGACTAGAGGCGTTTGATATGTGGACATACAGAAGAATTCTCGAAATTTCCTGGAGAGAGCACGTCACGAACAATGAGGTTCTCAGGATAATCAAGGAAGATGGGCACCTACTAAGAACCATCTCAGAGAGGCGAGCCCGATGGATCGGTCACATCATGCGCAACGATGGTCTTCTTCACGACATGGTGGAGGGGATGGTTGAGGGTAGAATCTGTAGAAGGCGCCCTAGATGGGAATATTTGCAGCAAGTGTTCAAGGACATGAGTTGTAGCTCTTATGCTGAGCTGAAAAGGGGTTGCTGAAGACCAAGATGAATGAAGATCGAGATGCAAGATTCTGTTGCTGCAAACCAACCCACTGGATTGAAACTACGAAGAAGAAACTAAGTTGGTGACCCTATGACTCAACTAGAATTGCTCTAAAAATATACATGACTTTTATGCGATGATTGCAAAAGGGGCATTTCAAGTTTACTTTAGTTGGCAGGTATTAATTAAAGGATATTTCACTTTGTGGTGCTAATATTTTTATTATTATAGCAGCAATTTTTAAATACATACGATGCTTTGACTGTTGTTGAACTCTTTGGTGTTGGACTTTCGGTAAAATATCAAACGAAATTATTCTTTTTTTTGCAAGCACATACAAGAGAATGCTGACAGATGGTGATAGTAATTTTGATGTGTCATCTACGAAATTCTATGACACTTAACCATGGTGTATATATGGCTAAGTGCTGCATGCGGAGTGTTGATCCGCCAACATCATTGACTTCAGTCTGAGATTCACGCATCATCTTTATTATTACAGGAATTTACTATGAACGGGTGGTCTTCACGGGACATCTTTCGTCCAACACCAATTTTAATTAATAGGCTATGACTGGCGTTTTACGAGTGAGGGATCAAATTCACACCAACCGAATATTTTAAATCTCAGAAATCTATTAAAAATCATTTTTTTTAATCTCCGTCGGGAATCGAACCCAGAACCTTTGGCTTGCAGAGCAAACACTTTGACCATTGAGCTAAGCCCACCGGAAAAATAATAAATTAAATTTGTTCATCATTTTTTACACTTAACAACATACATGTACGTTTTATCTATGCAATATGATGGAATATGAAACATTTGCTTACAAACGATAACATTTTGCTGCTTGCAATATTTATAAATTTCTTATTAAATTAAAATGATTTTAAATTAATTTTTCTGTTTCTTTTTGATATCTATAAGATTTATGAGAGAAAAACATGGATATTCTTATGAAAAACTGGTGGTATTTACGAGAGAAATAAAAAATAATTCAATTATTTTATTATATAAGTACCTTTTACCTTGTGTTATTGAGGATTGCATTCAGTATTCGTTAATTTTATTATTTATAAGTAGTAATAAAACATGTCATGTTCAGTTATAAAATTATGTATTATTTTTTGATTTAGACAAAAACATG
This sequence comes from Glossosoma conforme, assembly GCA_022606575.1. Taxonomy (NCBI): domain Eukaryota; kingdom Metazoa; phylum Arthropoda; class Insecta; order Trichoptera; family Glossosomatidae; genus Glossosoma; species Glossosoma conforme. The sequence continues at coordinate 1,401,434 of JAGTXR010000027.1, forward strand.
TTTTTGTGTTCAATTATTTTTTAAATTCCGACGAATAATTTTTTAACAAGTAAATGCTAGAAAACTTAACAACAATTCAAAATTTAATATCATCTGATTAATTAATTTCGTGAAAAAGTTATTCATTAATTCATGGTATTATATACGCCACACACAAGATCTTATCTTTAAGTGGTGTAGTAAGCGAATGTAAAAAAAAAAAAGAAAAAAAAAAAAAAAAGAAAAAGGATTGGAAAGTAAATTACTATGTAAAAAATGTATCTTATTATATTTGATTAAATAAAAAAAAAAAAAATATCTACATGAATACAAATACCATACATAAAACAAGATGTAAAATACTTATTTACAAAGAAGAATGCATCAAAAAAATATATTTCTGAAAAATAATAATAAATGTTAATCAATGTCTATTATTTGTTGATTTAAAATGAGTTATCTGATTCAAATGGTAGCGTTGAAAAGCAAATCATTTTAATTTTTGAACTTTCCATTTGTATTCACTTAAAAACGCTCAGATGGTTTTAGTTTAAAATACGTTATTATCAGTATAAATAAAACATAAATATAAATGTCAAGATATGCTTTGTGAGATACAGCATATCAGTTATCTTTAAACATCTTATCACATCATAAGAATTGGACTTACAACTCGAATCGTCTAAAATCGCGTTAACAGTTAAGACACTCACGTACATGTACTACATATTTATTACACGCGTATAATGTATTATATGTTTTGTTGAAAATCCGTAGTATTGTCTCAGATGTGTGGGAAACCTAAATCTTGGGAGAGCTTAAAGCTCTACTCTCACAATAGACCAAGAGGCGCGTGTTTCCTTGCCATAACAGTCCCTAATGAAACTCATTGACTCCTGGAGCTTTTGCTCGAAGGCACCGCTCTGCGAGAGCTGAGGCTTCGACGCGCGCCACAGGACGACGCAAAAGCTCTATCTTTGTGACTAATGAGCTTTCGGTGATGCAAAAACGTTGAAGTACATATTTGAGTAGCTGTCTTATTTTTGGATGCAAATTGATTGTGTTTTGATAATTCAGCTGCTTAAGTTCACCGAAATTATATACAAAACTTTCAAGTACTTTTATTTTCCTATATGTAACATCGTCACCATATAAGTTGTTTTAATTAAAGCATACATGTTTTGTCAGCCGATTTAGCTTTCGTCTTATCCTGTGCCAGCTCTGCTTCCTGTAGCTCTACCGAGTACCTTATATGTGGTTTGTAACGACCTTCCAAGTCCAACCTTGAAGAACACCCCTGCAATGGCGGTCGAAATATTGGAGAAGAGTAATTTACCACACACGGCTAAACCCAAAAGTCACAATACCAAATTTGGTCGTGAAAAGCTAAGAAGTTATTTAAAGGCAAATGAATTTTATGTTCTTCAGCGGCATTTTTAATACAAATCTAGACTAGATCCACCTTCGTCTGTTAACCAACTGTCATATAAGCGGTTGCTTTCTTTGTTCTCTCATTAAGTCATTCTTCACAACGTCATGTTTCGTAATTTAATCATTTTTTTGTATGCTAAGTGGCACATGTGCTTTATAATTACTTATATTACATGTAATACATACCTTTATGATTAAACGTATATAAAAGCAGAGAAATAAAGTTAACTACTTGAATTCAACTTTGAACTTTTTTTCTTCAAACTAGTATTTTTTTTTTCCAAAAACACTGTAACTACACAATGCAAATGATATTGACATCCTCGTTAATTGAAAGTGACTCCATGTCACTAAAATCGTCATCGGAACGCGTGGTGAATAAGTGGAGCAGGTCACGAAACAAAGACCTATTTGAGAAGCACATGGACGTTTATTTAAAATAAAATATTATCAAACTTCGGTATTTTGCCCGGACCCATGCAATGAATGATCTGTACCAAACAATGATCGGGCAAAAAGTGACTTGGACTGCGCTGTAACACTCGCAACGCCCGAAGATCACCAATAGGTGATATTTTAAACTAATGGCGTGACAGGTAGCGCCTTCGTGATAGGTAACGATCTCTCATAACAACAAAAAATGGCGATGCAAGCGCGATGTCTTATGTAACTATTATTTTTATATTTGCGTGTCTGACGAGCGAACAAAAATATTTGTAGAATGCTCGTTTATCGAGGCTTTTTGGCACTGCCTGCAAGAGCTAAATTGAGTCGATATTTGTATAATAAAATTATATTTTTTTTACGTTTCTTTCAAAACGTTTTTGTGTCACCTTGTAGTAGTTTCAGGCATCTCTGAACTACTACCCCTGTCTCCACATACATTATTACCGCTTCTTTGAAGCCTCTCGGCAAAAAGGAAGTTATCAAGGATGTTATTCCAGCACAAGACTGATCTATGCTCGCCTCTCTTCACTGTACACTATCCAACTTTAAAATTACTCACACGAAAAGTTGTTTCATCTCAAAAGAACCATCCATATATGACCGTTCATATAAGATTAAGATTTTTAATGCAATTCCACTAAAACATAAATTAGTAATTTGATTTTAAATGTGTTACTTTCTTAATAGTTTTACTTTACTGATTGACTTATAACCACTTAATATCAGCTTGATATAGCCTTTGCAGGCTGGTGAAAAAAAAACCTCAATGTACGATCTTTTGTCTCTTATTTTTATGTAAATTTTCTTTAAAAATGTTTTTAGAGATGGACGATATTGACAGCATTAAATATTCAACTGTTTCAGACAAAACGCGTACAGTCATAATAAATCATTCGAAATACTCGTAAAACAAAACATTTTTTGTTTTATGATTTTTTTTAATTTTTATTAGAATATTATTTTATTATTTCAATATTCTAATCTACTTTTATAGATCATTGACTATATTACAATATTATTATTACTTAAATTTACATATACTATACATAAAATTCTTTTTTTCAACGCGTCAATCCAAGCACAAAAATAACGACAGAAGCGGGATGCGAACCGCGGACCTTGGAAACCAACTATGCCCAGATATTCATACCGCTCGGCGAACTGCGCCATTACTATGCCTAGACCGACTCACGCTGAAACTAGTATTTATATCATTGTTATCATCGTACGATAGATGTCGCTATAGTATATATTCAAAGTATGTATATTTTTATTATTATTCAATCAGTCTTCATTTATTCACAAGCTTAATATTATTACTTTCCGACAGTCTATTTATTTTAGTAAGTACCACTCGGGTCTCGAACCAAACTATAGACTGAATGGATGAGAAACGACTACTTATAGTTCCGACTCGGACACCCGAGTGGTACTTACTAAAATAAATAGACTTAATATTAAGCTTGTGAATAAATGAAGACTGATTGAATAATAATAAAAATATACATACTTTGAATATATACTATAGCGACATCTATCGTACTATGATAACAATGATATAAATACTAGTTTCAGCGTGAGTCGGTCTAGGCGGGGCAATGGCGCAGTTCGCCGAGCGGTATGAATACCTGGGCATAGTTGGTTTCCAAGGTCCGCGGTTCGCATCCCACTTCTGCCGTTATTTTTGTGCTTGGATTGACGCGTTTAAAAAAAGAATTTTATGTATAGTATATGTATATTTAAGTCATAATTTTTTGTGTTTTTTTGTAATTTAAATACTTCTCTTATTACCGTTATTTGAGAACATTTTTTGTTTCTAAAATTTGAACTATTATTGATATATAATAAGTACTTTAAGGTTTCATTTTCTTTGTTTAATTAATGAAACTTGATTTCATATAAAAAAGCAAAAATACAAAACATATTATAAAATAAATAAACTATATTTACACTTTTATCATTCAATTTGAGATCCATTTCAATATTAAATAGATGAACATCTTATGCCTAGTTTTAACGTGAATTACAATGATCACTGTTCAATTACTAACTGAAAGACTGTGGTTTCACCCTCAATGATTATTTCATCAGTGAAACCTTCATTGAAAGCGAAACTGCAATCTTCATGAGTGCGATTTAACAATGTTTATTAAAATCCAAGCTTATACATGGTTTGAATAATTATCCGTAATAATAAATATATTATATTTGAATCTATCTTATTTAAAAGGTTTTTGAGAAATACAAAGTCAAGCTGAACTGTGTATGTATTTATTTTTATGGGCACACACACCTCTTGTAAATAAGTATGGGCTTCTTGAAAGGGTTTCGAAATTACAGAGAGGTTTCTCCTATCAATTTATGCGGGAACGACAAATATAATTACCATCCCCGTGTTTTTTCAGGTGAAACACCCTTAGTTGATTAACTGCCTGAAAAAAGAAAGGCCACTGAGTTTTCTTCAAACTAACTTGACCTTTTTACAGGTAGCCAAAAAACATGCGAGAATTAATTATGATACATAATGTGTATTACGCAACCCCAATTCGACCTATATTACGAGTATAATGAGAGGAGGTTTGTTTCAGCGTAAACACATACAAAGGAATCCTGAAAAAGGGTACGAGTTACTTTCAAGTAAATTCCTTTAAATATAGAACATTTGTATAGGGCATATGACACTTTGAGAGTTATGAAACGATGTTATAAAGTGATAAATTATGAAAAATATCGTCATAATCAATTTCTTTGAAATACTTTGACAGCTTTTTAAAACAAACGTGCAAAACAGTACCGCAAATTTATAATATATTAGTTCTTCTTCGTAGTATTAATCCGGTGGATTGGTTTGCAGCAACAAAATCTTGCATCTCGATCTCCACTCCTCTCGATCCTCTGCAGGTACTTGAGATGCAATCATTTTTTGCTGATACATGGGATGTCTTTTAGTCCTTTAATGTGGTATTTTCCCTTTTATTTCCGCATCCTGGTGCCGTTGACCCTAAAGGTTCGCATTAGGAGAGCATTTACAACCTCCAGGACAATATAGTGCCCTTACCAGCGTGACTTAATGGGATTAGCTGAGTGTTAGCTTATTCCGGCCAACATTCGGTCCCTGTCTATATTGGCCAACTGATGTCGCCATTATAGTAAAGAGATCTTTTTTGTAGTTTCCTTGACGCTTTCTATGTCATTTGAAATATATTTTTTTAACGTTGATCCGTAAGCATTATCATATAACAATACATTTTTTATGCGTTGTTTATATTCGAATGAGCTCTACGTGCTACGGTGGTGTTCACGTGAATACTTTTACATTTTTTTAAAGTGCACTGCTACAATATTGGGTAGACCAAGTATATAAAAACGGTCAAAGCCGTAAAAATACGAATCAAACGATATTCCGTACAAAAAGATGATTTTTAAACATATTTTGTTTTATGAATTTTTTAATTTTTATTAGAATATTATTTTATTATTTCAATATTCTAATCTACTTTTATAGATCATTGACTATATTACAATATTATTATTACTTAAATATACATATACTATACATAAAATTCTTTTTTCAACGAGTCAATCCAAGCACAAAAATAACGGCAGAAGCGGGATGCGAACCTCGGACCTTTGAAACCAACTATGCCCAAGTGCAATTATGCCGAAGTATGCAATAACGCAAGTCAGTCTAGGCATAGCAATGGACCCGAGTGGTACTTACTAAAATGAATAGACTGCCGGAAAGTAATAATATTAAGCTTGTGAATAAATGAAGACTGATAGAATAATAATAAAAATATACATACTTTGAATATATACTATGGCGACATCTGTCGTACGATGATAATAATGATATAAATACTAGTTTCACCGCAAGTCAGTCTGGGCATAGCAATAGCGCAGTTCGCTGAGCGGTATGAATACCTGGGCATAGTTGGTTTCCAAGGTCCGCGGTTCGCATCCCGCTTCTGCCGTTGTTTTTGTGCTTGGATTGACGCGTTGAAAAAAGAATTGTATGTATAGTATATGTATATTTAAGTAATAATAATATTGTAATATAGTCAATGATCTATAAAAGTAGATTAGAATATTGAAATAATAAAATAATATTCTAATAAAAATTAAAAAATTAATATAATTATGTCTCCTTGAGACAATATCAAGAAGGTAAAATTATCCATCAGTAACACAGGTAAATGATTGGTTATAAAGTCCGAGTCGGAACTATAAGTAGTCGTTTCTCATCCATTCAGTCTATAGTTTGGTTCGAGACCCGAGTGGTACTTACTAAAATAAATAGACTGCCGGAAAGTAATAATATTAAGCTTGTGAATAAATGAAGACTGATAGAATAATAAAAAAAATATACATACTTTGAATATATACTATGGCGACATCTGTCGTACGATGATAACAATGATATAAATACTAGTTTCACCGCAAGTCAGTCTGGGCATAGCAATAGCGCAGTTCGCTGAGCGGTATGAATACCTGGGCATAGTTGGTTTCCAAGGTCCGCGGTTCGCATCCCGCTTCTGCCGTTATTTTTGTGCTTGGTTTGACGCGTTGAAAAAAGAATTTTATGTATAGTATATGTATATTTCAGTAATATTTTGTTTTATTTCACTTATGTATTCATAATATTTTTTTAAGAAATATGTTAAAAAGGCTGTTTATTTTCGAGCATTAAATACGCTTAATTCATAAAATAATGAATTTAATTTATTTCAATTAAAAATCATAATTATCTATTTTTACATAGAATTGACAAATTAAAAATAACCTTAAAATAATAATCTCTTAAATTAACCTTAGATAATTCATCTGCCATCTCATCAAGTTCCCAGGCTCTCGCTTTGGAGGCTGTCAGAAACCAAAAAAGGTTTCCAAGTGAACTTTCGGTTGCAATGATTTAATAAAGCATAAACACATAAAATAACAGCTTATAAAATGAACGAAAAATTTAATTAATGTATAAACTAAATATTTTCCAGTGATTTATATTAACCTTATACTCGATCGTCTTATATATACTCATATATTAATAAATATTCAAGATTGCAATTAGATGTATTCATTTATTTTAAATAAACTTAATTTTGTATTTATTTTTTATTAATTTATCGTGTTTTATACCTAAAACTAACTTGCATTTAAAATAACCCTCGTACCTCTATGAAAACTGAAGTAATTTAATGAAACATAAAGAAAAAAAATATATAATAATCGTTTTCTTTGCCACATTTCTAAAGTTTACCTGCACTTGCACCAAAGATAAACATTTTCATCTAATTCGTAGGGTGAGATATTTAAATTAAAATTACCGTTTTAGATTAGATTTCCGGTGCCGCCAGGAGCGGACTCGGTAAGACCAAAAATAGACGCCGCGAATGAAGGCAATTTCATCCTGAAGGCTTTATTCAGTTTTCCACTGCTCTACTGAAAGCATACTGAAAATATATACAACAACTTACATAAGATGCTAAAAATTAACATTTAAAAGTTACAGGTTCTGAAACATTATTTTTTTGCCATCTTTATACAGCGCCTGAATCATTCCAATACCTGTTGACGGCTTTTAATATTAGCATCATGACTAAAGGTAATGCAAATAAGTTTCGAAAACAGTTGTCTGCGTAGAATACCAGATTACGATAGTTTGACTTCGTGAGGAGTGACGTGGTGAGAGAGCAGACAAGGCAGCCTTTCATGCTACAGTCGGATAATAGATGAAGGTAGACATGGTTGTTGCATGTATTTCGAATTCCGCAGGAAAGCATTAACTACAGCTGTCTTTTTTTCAAGCTGCCGGGCTCTTGCCGTCCTGGAAAGCTGTCAGGAATTGTATATATATACATTGTACTCGGCGGAGCTACGGCAGGCAAAGTTGACATGGAATGATGCTGACAGAGATTTATGGTGGTCAATCGTGATGTCCGTCAGCTCCAATTAAGGGAGAAATTATGAAGATTTTGTGTTTTTTTAATAAATAACGTGAGTAACTTTCAAATGGTATATCGTAATAAGTAGTTCAAAATCACATCGACCATGTTAATAATTAAGTATTTAAATTTATTCATATTTTTTTTAGTAATGTAGTCCTTCCCGACACAATATTAAATCGCATTTTTGTGCCCAATTGTACACCGAAGCCGAATATTCATTAAAAATTTTGACGACTTGATCTGTAGCAGGCTTACTTGAAAAAAAAATGTTTATTTAACCTGTTTACACGTTGGTAGACCCCTGAAAGATAGACTGATGACATCAAAATAATAGTGGTAGTAACTTGGATGTGGAAGGCAGAGTATCAAGGAGTGAGACTTATGCGGGAGGCCTACGCATAACAGTAAAAGTGGACAGCCTGATTAATAAATGTGTACGACAAATTTCACATTTTGCCCTTTCATTATTATTTCCATAGTGACTACTTCCTTGATATATAAAACAGTACAAACGTTATTTTAACCAGTCTTAAATACTTGTTTGTCATCGTCATCGTTTTATTACAATTTTTTTTTTCAGGAAAAGCATAAAGGCTCAACACATTTCACCTTTAAACCTACAAATAGTACAAAGTATCTTTCAGTAAAACATAAATGTTTTCAGTGTCCCTACCGATGGCATTTTGCGACTACAAAGCCGCTGGATTGACAACTGGTCCGCTAGTTTCATTTCAATTCACATGTTTTGTTTTCGAGTTCATCGAAAGGTAATAGTTTGTCATGGATATTGACAGGTCAAACAAACAACGATGCCTATGGAGCTGAAGCATTTTAAAAAAATATCATGAAAAAAATATTTGAAAAAGTGTTTTTTTTATTTCCTTTTTTTACAATGAAAACATCATTAAACTCCACTCAGTGAAGTCATCGAATTTTACAAATGATTTAATTTGAAGATTTTTAATGATTTGAAAGATAGTTTTGAAATTTGTATGTGAATTATTCAATAGACACGTACGTACAATTTCTTAGCAAATATCATCTTTTATGACATTTATTCAATAAATCGGAGAAAAATAACTGCAAGAGCTGGGATTTGAATCATTAAATATGTACAAACCCAATGTTAAGTCTGTACTCACACGGTCCACAGCCATTTGTTCCACTCACCTCCGAAACATTCGGAACTATCTGCTGCTAGGGAATCTCTGGTGGAGAAGATGAACATGTCTCTTGAAATGGTTTCACGATGGGGCGACCTCAACCTCGTCAGTTTCAACATTTCAAAAACCCAATCATGTAATTTCTCCACCAAGAGGACTGCTATGGATCCTGTATCTTTCAACGGTTGTTCTCTTCCGAAAGCAAGCTCCATCAACATGCTTGGATTATCAATATCGAATAATGTCAAATATTACGAATCAATTAAGTGTAAAGCTGGTCTCGCTTCCAAAAAACTAGGTGTATTGTTTAGATCACGTCGGTATTTCAACGATAAACTTCTTCTTCTTCTATATAAAGGACAAATCCGACCTATCCTTGAATACGGCAGTCACCTTTGGATTGGAGCCCCAAAATACCTTCTAAACTTAATTGACTCAGTTCAAAGAAGAGCAATTCGTTTGATAAGCAATGACACCCTTACGTCTAATCTACAATCAATGGAACACAGACGTAAGGTTGGTTCTCTTAGTCTTTTCTACCGTTATTACCACGGTCGCTGCTCTTCGGAACTTAAAGAACTAATTCCTCCTGCACCCACCCACAGCCGACAAACTCGTCTTACACTTGCCGAACATCGATACACGGTTAATATATGTCGACCAAGAACTAGCAGCTTCCAAAGTTCTTTCCTTAATGCCACCGGTAAACTATGGAATGCTCTTCCAGCGTCTGTGTTTCCTCCTTCCTACAATCTGGATCTCTTCAAGAAACAGATAAATATACACTTGCAATCTCCCCAACCCACACACAAACACGAACACAACACAAGTTTCCCGCATGCAGCGTCCAGCCTCCCTGGCTGAGCGTCATAGAGTGCACTGGTCTTGACCGGTTGTGCTCTCCTGCATGCGTTTACATAAAAAAAAAAATGGAGAAATTTTTCACGTTTTGTATTATTAATATGCATTTTTATAAAAACGAATAGTTCACTAGATCTGTAGAACGCCTTTTGCGGTGCTGGGTGTCATCTGCTTCTCATTTCTTCACCACGTGTCCTTATAACGATCGCAGTGATTTAAAGTCGATCTTTCAAAAAGCCACAATACCATATAACAATCTTGTCTTATGCTCAACACTGCTTGTCCAGAAATACTGAGAATATTGAACTGAATCGTTTTAGACATGGTTCAACATTAAAACCAGATTTATTTACTCTACAATAATATAAAACTATTTTTAGAGGCACTCCTGAAATTATTTCTTCAGTCGCGATTTTTGATTGGCTTTATGGGATACGGTAACACTTCCTGAGGAACGATATCACGGAACTCGCTGGTGCATTAAATTAGTAATTTCCCTTTAAGACTGTGGGAGGCTGAACAAGTTTCCGCCTTAAAAACAATCTTCGAAATCGGTTTTATGGGTTTTCAGGATTTCAGTGCATGTTATCAAAAAGCAAATTACGTCGTGAGCCGCGAAAAAAAATGCACTCAGTATTTATTTGGAAACACATAAAATAAAATCTCATCTTTTTTAGTATCTACGTAGAAAATAACCAATATCAAATAAAAAGTGGTACTTCTGCGAGAATTAACGAATTCTTTTTTGTTACTTTTTCCTTGGAAAGGATACTATATTGTTAGTATCTCATTTTAAAATAATTATATTATAATATGACTTTGTCAATGTATTTTATGTAAAATAATTTAAACAATTAGATTGAAACATTTTTTTTCATATTTAATACTTATGAAAGATATTTAATAAACTAAAATATAATGATAAATAATTGGCTGTGTAATATCTGTGTATAATTAACAAAAATGTGCATTCATTCAGATTATAGTTTTGAAGTGATTTAGAGAGTACATTGAATATTAAACTCTCTTTTAAAAAAAATATGACTAAATAAGAATCTTAATAACGAAAATACAAACAATTAACAAATAGCGCCATCTATAATAATAAGTGTCAATAATTTAATACGTGTTTACTTTTCAACTTAAGTACCCGTAAGCAATTGGTTATGGGCCAGTGAATTTGTATGTATGTATCATTTTTTCAAAGTAATTATTTGGCTTAACGTATTTTACTCCGTTTTGTCTTTATGATATTGCTCGAGATTACTCTTAGTTCAAATAATTTGTATTTATATATTAATTGGTTAACCAATTTAGTTATTAATAACTAGTTTCAGGATTCATTTGTACTTCCGGTAGGCAGTATATATGCCAATCACGTGACGCAAGTCAGGCGTAAGCTCCCCCTCCCCAACCGTTCCTCCCAGCCGGAAGCTGATAAGGCTGTTAATCCGTGAGCAATCACGTGGCGTGGCCACCAATTAACGGGCGATGCTCTGAAATCTTCAGGCCCATGAAACACAATACAGCCTTAAGATCATTCCGCGCCTAAGTACCGAGGCGATAAATTCTTCATTATCTTCATTTAATCTCGATTATCTTCTTTTAATCACCGCTGTATACACTTTCTTCTTATTATTCTTCTTTGTATTATTTTTCTTATGCCAAAAATTGCCTTTTTTAGCTTATTTGAGGTTTGAAGTAGGTTTTTTTCATCTTGTATAAAATTGACCTATAAATATCAAATATAATAAAAAAATAAATATCATCTCCAATGAAATCTCTCTCGTCAATATCGGAGAGAAATAAACGGCAAACACTAGGAATCAAAATGAGAACAGCGCAATTAAAACGTATTTATATTATCAATACGTCTTTGACTGACTCTATCTATACAGTGTACCATATTGTAACTAAAAAACAAACCATACATAAACAGGAGAGCATAAAAACAAATGAAAATTCTTAAAGCCTCAGGGCTTGTGTCGTGATGATTTTATTGATGAGTTACTTTTTACATCACTTACTGATTTTATATTTATGGTATCATTCGAGCTCATCATGATAATTTCATCATCAATGTATGTATTCACACTCGTATGTATTAACATCCTCCTCTCAAATTTGGTTTTATTTAATCGCATGATGGCAGGATGAGAAGCAGATTAACGACATAAATACTTTTTCTGAAGCACATTGACATATATATTTCGATAACTTTACAATCTTCTGGCTGGCCCGGACCACAGCATTCAGGCCAGGCCAACCACAATGCGCCTTCACCGCCGTCGGCACACAACTGACTGGCTGCGCGTCGTGGTCGGTCACATCCAGCGCCCCAAGTAGCGATCTATATAATTAACGTCACACCCGTGACCGGACTTGTCCAAAATGCTAATATGGCGACACATACATGTACGACAAGCGATAAGAGACGAAAGATTGTATATTGAGGTTTTCGGTACCAGTCAGCAAGGGCTATATCATGCTGATGTCAGTATATATTTCATAATTTTATACGCGTTCTCGTAACTGGATTAAATGGTTTATATAATTCTTTAGCAAACAGCAATACCATGTATGGTATGAAAATAAATCGATCTAGTCTATTTTTACAATATTCTATAACAATTATTATTTGAAAATTTTCATTTGTCTTAGTTAATAGTGTTGTCTCCTTTATACATGGTTTTTTACAGTTCTAAATGATTTTTAATTCATATTTTTGAATTGCTGAAGATTAAGTTTGAAACCTGAAAGGCATAAATCCATTCGATGAAAAATCTACTTTGCTGAAAAAAAACCTCACCGCGATATTGCGGTTACATGCAATTAAAAGACAGTCAATATCAATATTTCATTGCAATATCCGATTTGAATCTGAAAACTGAAAAAAGGATCGCCCACAGTAGTATCATACAGAATCCAATTGAATTACGTACGAGCTCTTTCAATTAATAAAATCGTGAAATAATGAACCGGTCTATTCGGTTTGAATTTCATGAAAACATTTTCAAACAAATTTCTGTTTAATTAATTTACACGTGAGGTATTGTTTTAGAGAATCACAGGTGAATCATTGAACAATGTAGGACGTGTTTTATTACTATTGTTGAGTTAATTAATCTTGAAGTTTAACAAAATATATAGTAATTTAATACTTCTTAATAAACGTTGCTGTTATTTTAAGTAACTGATTGTAAAAAAAATATTTGACATCGTTGTTCGTTAGTACGATACGAAGGAATTTTCGTCTCAAGCTTGACAATCGTTGGCAGTCCTGTGTAAGCATGACATAGAGCTTTGTCAGTATTATTAAGGCATAAACTGTGCTTCTTTATCACATTTCCGCTTTCAGTTTTGATGAATGTATATGAAAAATTCGATTCTTTCAAACAGATTTTCTTTACATGAATTTGCATGCCCAATTACTGAAGTTTTCTAACAACCTGTCAATAGTATCTTTCAGATCTCCAATGGAGTAAACAATAAGCCAGTGGGTATAGCTCAATGGTTAAAGCGTTTGCTTTGCAAGCCAAAGTCTTGGAATTGATCCCCACGGAGATTAATAAAAAATGGATAAAGAATGGACAATTGGTGTCTATTTGATCCATCACTCCGTAAAATGCTAGTCATAGCCTATTACTTAAAATTGGTGGTAGATGAAAGTCATCCCGTGAAAACCACCTATTCATAGTCGATTCCTGTAATAATTTAAGATAATGCGTGAATCTCGGACTGTAGTCTATGACGTTGGCGGATAACACTCCACATGCGCTTAGCCATATGCACCATGGTAAGCATCGTAGAACTCCACAGATGAGACTTCAGAAATATACTATCAGCATCTGTCAGTATTCTCCTGTATGTGTTTACATAAAAAATACAATATTGTGAAAACAGTGTCATCAGTATTTAGTATTCTACGGAAATTGCGATTTTGTTTTCGCTTGTACTTGACAAGTCAATCAAAGTTAGTCATCATTATTACGAAGATCGCATTCCTAAATGATACATATGGCATTTGAGAAATGTTACTACAATGCTCTATCAGACGACATAGTCTTGGCTTCATCTCATATCAGCTCTGTCTTTCATAGTTTGATGTAAATAAAAAAATTTCATTCGTTTCACCACAACTTAAAAAAAATGTTTTTTCAAGGCTCACCCTCTTTTTTTATGTCAATGATGTCCGAAATAATTGTAAAAAAAAATTCACGTACTTAAAATCACGGGAAAAGATAGCGACTTGCATCTAAAGATGTCAATACTAGAATACTATGGCGCGCGGAACTGACTTACCAATGGACTTGCCTTTGCTCGCGTGTTTTGTCAGCATTCGCTTTGTTATCATTCAGTCAACATTTCTGTAATGTGAATAAGTTTTAAAAAGTGAACTTCTTAAAGGGAATCTAAAACATCGAATTACTGGTTCAAATCCTCCCTCTAATATCAGCTCTGGCTCTAATAGTTTTATGTGAATATTCGTTTCACCACAACTTAAAATAAACTAGTGATGAGACGAGAGCTTAATTCTGTAAGACATAACTGTGATTAATTTAATTTGAATCTGGATATTTGAGCAAGGAGTATCAGTCGGGCGGATCAGATTATAAAGTTAAAACTTTTTGCCGAGCTTTAGAGGCGAGCTTTTAAAAAGCAAACTTGTTCAAATCACGCGAAAGCTCTCAGAACTGCCGTCTCATTAAGCGGCCGTAATAAATTAGGCGGAAGGAATTCGCGAAATAAATTCTCGGCAAAGTTGAACTTCCGGTAAGTTCCGGAAGCAAGAATTTCTCAACCTTACTCACAACCATGTGTGAGAGAGTATATTATTCGAATACCGGAAATACATTAAAAAAACTTGAAAGCGTCAATTTTCAAAAGTTAAAATATACGCTTTGTAATCATCGTCACAACTTTAATGCCTTGAAGAATATTTCGATTATCTTTGCAAAATACATATTATATCTGACTCCCATTGCTTTTTAAAATCAATTTTTACAATATTTGCTTCATATGTAGAGCATTTAGACACCGCAAATTGCCATTTCACAGTTCTGTAAGCTCAGTTTGTATATGCTTTGTCTCGGAACACCAGTTTAACCGGATGTCTACATAGTAACATAAATGGTTCCAGGGAGCCTTAAAGGCAAGAGCCCGTGGACTTGCAAAGACTGCGGTTGTTATATATACGAGAAAAATATTTGAGTTTTCAATAATGAGCGTTTATTTTTTAAAAAGATCGAATAATAAGCCTAAACGCTTCCGCAGATACGCCACATATATTATATGCATTGTTCCCGATGGCTTTTAGAGACCCTGACCTTAAAGATAAGACAACTATAGCTTATGCTACCCTGCTATTTACAAAGCAAATGCACAGGAATTTAATTGTAGTACTTTAATAAATGAACTTTTGCAACCGATAAGGTAATTTATGTATATAAAAATAATTGATTCTATACAAATTGATACATAACTCGTACATACCAACTCATTTACAATTCACTTAAGGAAATCAAATAAAATGCCTTTTTATATGACATTTATTTCGCTTTTCTTAAAAATATTGCTTTGTCTATCTTTATTTATACGTCTTGTACTCGTAGCTCACAAAATAACTATATGATAACTAAAATATTATTCAAAACAAGTGTATTTAGTAAGGACAATCCCATTTTATGATAAGCTCTATGAATAATTTACTACTTTAATTGTATTTCATTCGAAATATGAAAAAATCGTATCGTGACTCGCGAGTATTCGTGCGACACAGTATTCATAGGGTCGCTGAATAAAATTATCGAGACACAGTAGAAATTTAAATAAAAATAATATTAACGTGCGAAAAAAAAACATGTCAATCTTCCATACAAATATGTTGAATTTTAGTATGAAAATCTACCTGTGGACTTGCGTGGTGTGCATTATGTGACAGTTGACTATAAATCATTTGTAACCAAGTTTAAAAAATATTCCGAGAACGTAAGCAAAGGAATAACTTGAGTACAATACATCAAAACAATTTTTACGTTACAATGTTCAAAACGTTAATATTATTTTAAATTAAAAATTCATATTTCAATTTGAGTTTTATTTTGTCTGAGCTTTCATCATCATCATCATTATCTGTTCCTCTATCTGGTGCATATGGTCACGAACTACTACCATAAATATCTGTCAGCTGCCATACTTTCGCCGCATCCCATGTCTTTTTTGCATTACATAGCTCTGATAAGAACAATCTATTAACATCTCGAAGTCCTTATAAGACGGCGCAAGACAGACTTTAAGACAAATAAACTGTAGATTTTGCTCTCTTGCAGCGTTTTTATTACATATCTCAACTAGGTTCACCGCTTTTTATCCAACTGTAATATTAAAGGCCGCCTTGTCGGCTTTCTTACCTCGTCTTCCTCACAAAGTCCAACCATCCTACCACCAGTATTCTACGAAGGCATCTATCTGCTCTTGAAACTCATTATACGGCTGCATCGGCTCTTGGTAACATGCCTAGATTCACAACCGTAAATAAGAATGAAGACAATTCAAACTCTGTCCAGACGACAGTTTGTCTTTATCAAGTAAAGCTGCGAGTCCCAGATATAGCGCATGAAATCAAAAAATTATCCAACATTACCAATATATATTAGATATATTCAACGTTTTCAATTTTGCTTTGTATGTTTTTCAGACATGTTTATCATTATCATAGTTTTCATATCCTTTTCTTCAACCTAATGTGTTAAACTAATTTCTAGAATAACAAACTAAGTCACCAAAAATTGTTGATATATAGTGCTGTCTAATGCAACAATTCATGCCTTGTCCTAAGATACTAACACACGAAGTTCCATCTAAGAACAAACATGATTCCTTACGACGTCTAATGCAAGAGCTGGAAAATCAAAGAAACGTCACTGCAGTATTCTTCTTCGTAGTATCAATCCGGTGGATTCGTTTGCAGCAACAAAACCTTGCATCTCGATCTCCACTTCTCTCGGTCCTCCGCAACCCTCTTCAGCTTAACATAAGAGCTACATATAATAATGTCTCTTTGAGACAATATCAAGAAGGTAAAATTATTCATCAGTAACACAGGTAAATGATTGGTTATAAAGTCCGAGTCGAAACTATAAGTAGTCGTTTCTCATCCATTCAGTCTATAGTTTGGTTCGAAGACCCGAGTGGTACTTACTAAAATAAATAGACTGCCGGAAAGGAATAATATTAAGCTTTTGAATAAATGATGACTGATTGAATAATAAAAATAAAAATATACATACTTTGAATATAAACTATAGCGACATCTATCGTACGTACTATCGGCATAGCAATAGCCCAGTTGGCTGAGCGGTATGCATACCTGGGCATAGTTGGTTTCCAAGGTCCGCGGTTCACATCCCGCTTCTGCCGTTATTTTTGTGCTTGGATTGACGCGTTGAAAAAAGAATTATATATATAGTATATGTATATTTAATCAATAATAAGAGCTACAAATTATGTCCTCGAACACTTGCTGCAAATACTCCCGTCTAGGGTCACTGCAGTATCCGAGATATATTTTTTAAGTGAAATTTAAAGGGAAATGCATGATTACCCCGGCGCTCTCAAATCTTAGAACATTTGGTCCAGAGACTGCCTAATCCATCCAACGACACGCAGTAAATCACACATTATTTGAATCAATTTTGCTTGATTTCGGTGAACGTACAAGAGCTGCACTCTTACATTGTGCTATTCTACACAATGGCATGCTAATTTCATTCTTTGTTGAGCATTGAAACTTAGAAAAAACTGCTTTAAAGCTTACTTTAATTCATTCTGACATATCAAGGTGCGTGCTCAAGCAATATTAGTTATGTTTTGAGTTAATGTAGATTTTTTAAAACTCACCGACACCTGATAAGAAGGATTTCTTTTCATGTATATCGTGACTGAAATATATAACACTCTGATTACACCAAAATACTAAATAACAGTCATTCCTAATTATGTTTAAGGCTTTATAATTGTTATTTATTATAAAATTTCGTTTAAATTGTTTAAATTTTCAGCGATTATTTTAATTATTGTGTTTTGATGATTTATTCTCTCTTTGTTTCAGGTATAGTACATTATGACCACACCGAAAATTCTCTATTATTACGAATTTTTCAACGTGAATTTCGATATCCAAAACGTGAGTAAAATGATAACTATCTTTATAATAATAAAAGTGTTATTGGTTTAATTAAAATTCTATAACTATATTTTAAATATAGAATACGATATTTAATTTTTTTTTTTCACTTACACAAGTGATTTTTCTAACCCCATCAAGTCAATCTAGACTCTAGAGCAATGGTTTAACTTTAAACTGAAAGTCTATTATAAAGGCAAGGGATTTATAAGTATAAGTTATGACGTTAATATACATATGTCAGTTAAAGACCTTAACATTATGCCATAGCAGGTAGGAGTGCATATGTTTCAATGCATTACACTTTTATGTACTAGTACTTTCTTTCTTAGACAAAAATAGAGTTTTTTAAAAAATGGAAAACATATTATGAAAATTAGCTTAAATTAATATCCTCCTCTCTAGAAATATGTTATTCAATCGCGTTGTGGCAGCACGAGTATCAGATTAACAACAAAAAAACTCTTTCTGAAGGACATTGACATATATGTTTCGATAACTTTACAAACTTCTGGCCCGACAACTACTGACAAGGGCACCGCGCCGTGGTCGGTAACAAACACCAGCGCCGCAAGTGGCGATTTTTATAACTACCGTCACTCCCGTGACCGAACTTGTCCAAAATGCCAATATGGCGACACATACATGTACGACAAGTGAACAGAAATAAGAGGCGAAAGATTGTGCATCGGAGTTATCGGTACCAGTCAGGAAGGGCTATATCATGGTGATGTCAATACTTTTACTTGAATGAGCTTAACTAATCTTCCCTGATTCGTAAAATTTAATAAGCTGTTGATAATCGATCAAAACAAAGTGCCGATTATACAGCTCCTGTATCGTTCGTGTACTTTTTTATGGCTGTAAATCTTAGTGTCTCACCAAAAGTCAATGCAGCGGTTTGTTTCCTTATATATCGGTATTCTCTGCATAAAAAATTCTCTATTTTTAAAATGCTACTTTATATTTTTGTTCAAAAATTTGACTTCGTAACTTTTCCTGGAAATATCAACCCTTTCTCACAATTTGTTCTAATCGGCATTAACGTTATGGGACGAGGCTGTTCAAGTTGTATGGGAAAAGCCTATAATTTTCAAGCGTTGAGGTCCCAACGAGGCAACCCGCTTAAGCCTTAGTAAAACTAGACCCACCATCACCTATGTGGACGTAGGATATACCTACGTGAATAGGGGTTGAAAACATTTTGTGATTTAGTACAGTACATTCTATATATTACTTTCTTTGGCATTCTAGGACGTTGCGAAGAGCTTATAAAAACGGTTGTAGTTTGTGTTTTCCTGCGGCATCCAAAGTTAATGTCAGATAAACTTTCGCCTTTTGACCGACTCTAGTATGTCAAGCTGTCTTGCTTACTTTCTCACTTTGTTTTTCTTCAAAAAGTCAAATTATTATCATCACCATGTACGCAACTCCAACTAGAACACACGACTGTCACAAATTTCTGCCATAAAGTCCTATTAGCCGCCAGAGTCCTCGCTTCATCTTATATAAGCTCTGTCTTACGCAACTTCGCCAAGTACATTTTATGTTTAGTTTCATACAGCCTTCCAGGATGCCGCAAACAGTTTGAAAAAAATACGATTGAAGTTGTTGGTCTCCTGCGGCATCCAAAATTAACGTCTCAACCAGATACACTTTCGCCTTTTGACTAACTGTAGTATGGATTAATGCCTTGTCCGTTCCCTCATTTCATCAAGCCTCCAGTATCTTAAGCAGGCACCTGCATTAAAATCCCATTAAACGGCTGCATATGCTTTTGATGAGATTAGAACATTAAGCCTATAATAATAAAGACAATACGGGTGGAGTACAGTCACCATCAACGTATGAAAACGATGCAAAATATTCGTTTTCTCGTCTTGGAGGATCTAGTGATGGGTATCAGACGGAGACCCATCACTAGATCCTCCTTTAAGAACTTTTTTATCAAGAGGCTATTGGCCTCCCTTTGACTCTACAGCGCAGATTAGCGTGAGTCAACTAACATTAGTCTAGTTTTGATTAATTTAGGTATACTAATTTAGGTAAGCGTGCTTCGAATTGCTTTACTTTATGATTTGTTGCTAACTAATAAGTGAAATCAGCATGATATAGCCCTTGCTGACTGGTACCGAAAACCTCGATATAAAATCTTTCGTCTCTTATTTTTTCTCATCGGACACGCATGTGTTGTCATTTTGTAATACCGTTAGGAGTACTAGTTGTATCAATCGCCACTTTTGTAAAGTTACCGAAATATCTATGTCAATGTGCTTCAGAAAAAGTTTTTGTGTTGTTAATATACTCCTACATCCTTTTTCCACGTGGCCACGTGATGAACCCGCGACTTATCGTCTTTTTAAAGACGGGGGGTGTCATAAGCTATTTTACTTTTATTAATTGGAAAGTTAATTCATACAATTTTATATCTTACCGCTTCATTAATTATGTTTTCTGTATGCCTTAACAATTTGTTAACTTTCTAAAAATGCTTCATCTTAGAACCATTGGTGTTCCTCCCCTACTTTAGAACTTACGTGTCGTTATTAGTATGGGACACGTTATTATAAATGCTATGCAACGCGCATAAATTGCTAACTCTATTGTTGACACGTGTGATCAAACAATGTATAAGAGGTAATGTTGTTCTCGTTATGCATACATTTGCATAACCAAGCTCTGGACATCACAGTTTGAGGATAGTAATATATACTATAAAATTCATGTTTTACTCTATTGAATAATATAGAAATGAACTGTTTCCTTAAACTTAACTAAATTAATTCTGAACATCACTCTTTGAGCCTAAGCATATATATTTGTGTTTTTATTTTTAAATTCACTTTCTAAGTAAAAAAAACAATTCGTATTTTCAAAGATGACAAACTTACGTTAAGGTTTCAATCCTAGCAACACACCCGTTGCTTCGTTGACTAAAACTTTTTTACCATTGTAACTAAGGCCGCTCCTATTTAAAACCTTTGAAATATTTTTTTCTGCACTCACTCAAAACAGATAAATGTTTTATTGAAATTAAGCAACTTTAGACGCGAAGCTACGTTTGGATGGGTTACCGCATATAGTTTTCCGCGTGTTATTTGTTGGATTGAGCAACTTTATGGGACCAAATTTTAGTCTTTGAGTGCATTGCACGTATCACTATCGTTAGAAAATATATTATTATTTCACTTAAAATATGCATAGGATACTTCAAATATGAATTATAATTTTTCTATGTTCCTGCCTTGTAGGTTGTCAAGTAAGCCATTGAATGTTGAAATATATTATTAGAATGGCAGCTCACAGAACAGAGAAGTGGCAATGTAAAGTTATCACTTTCTCTGGTTGGGCCGGGTTGAGCCCACATCAGAACAAAATGGTCCAGGCTTCGAAAGCGGCTATACAAACTCTAATTATCCGATTTACAAATCATCCAAACATATTGATATCCTCCTCTTCCATTTATGACATCGATTAACTGGATGGTGGGTGAAGGATCAAGTTCACAACACTTGTTTCTGTTTCACATATTACGCGTTTATTTCTCACAAATGTCGCCCGCCATAGCGAACGCCCAAGGTGTGCGCACTATGACGGACGCGCGTTAAACTTCAATTAACAACTGCCCGCGCGTTCTCACTGACGGCCGCGCTCTCACATCTCGGCTTTGCCAACCGCAAAAATGACAGTCATACCAACAGAAAATGGGCCAACTGTCATTACAAATAATTTTGGCGTATGCAAACACCGCTTAACTTATATAATTAATACTTTATGTGCATGTCAGGCGACCAAACAAAATAAAAGATAAAATATCGTTTTTCGAGACTTAACGGCATCAGCCTAAAGGAGCTATATCAAGCTGATATCCATATGTATCTGATACAACAGCAACTCCTTGTTCAACCACTTAGACTTCTGCTCTAGAGGTTGTCGGAAATTAAATAATCAGAGATTTCTAAGTGGACCTTGAAACTAACAGTGGCAGCTGACAGAACTAATTGGTGGTTTACAAATCAGATGATTCGACTCTTATTATTGTATAACAACTGGATGCTTCAATTAGAGAAGATTAATGATGAAATAGTTTTTTATGTACTAAATTTTCAAGACTTAAACTAAAATTAATTCATTAACCGTTTCGAATTAAAGTTTTATGCACTTTTCATACATTATTTTGCAGTGCGAGGAGCTTTCTCCGATTTTGAGCTTTCGCGATTCACGTAATTCATTCGGCAGCAACTTTCTTAATTAAAATATTTCCTTTCGTCAGAGGCGAGCTTTTATATAGAGGGAGCTTTTTGAAAGTTCAGTGTATGAAAGATCGCAGATGAAGATGTAACCTTGTACAAAGTTTACCTTTGGTCCATACAAGGCACACACCGTAGCGAAAGTTGCCTCATGAAGAGAGAAAGATGTGGACATAGAAGAAGCTTAATGAATCTTTTAGGCTGTGTCATTTAGTTACTATCCAACAAAGCGAAGCTAAAAAGTCAAACTATTGACTAAAGAAACGTTCTTCAATTATTTTTAATTAAGCATCCTTGGACGATACATAGACACATAGTCTAGTAAATATATTTTTTTCTTAAAAATTGCCTGTTCGCGTACATTTATTTGCATTACTTCGCCATTCGTGCTTATTCAATGTCATTGCCATTTTTAAAAGCTCAACAAACTCATCTTTCATCTCACTGATAAGGTCGCGTGCTGTTCAGCAATTACAAAATTAGCTTTTCTGAAAAGCAGAAGCTTTTGTAGGCAGCTGCATGCAGACGACTTAAGACAGAGTGAAGGGGAACAATAAAGGCTTTTATCGATATTTACGAAAAGCTTAATTTCCACACGCATTTAAACTACAAATACCTTTAACTATATCATTTTGTTTTCAATTTTTTCAGCATTCACTTTGAGATCCATTATAAATTATAAATATTTATTTATTGACCTTGTTTTCACATGGATCACGTAAAAAAAGTTCTCTATTAGGAGATTGTAGTTTCGACTAACTCGCAGCCTTTCTCAAGCAAGAGAAGGATTGAGAAAAGCTACGAGTTTATTTAAACTGCAGTCTCCTAATAGAGGATTTTTGTTACGTGATCCATGTGAAAACAAGGTAAATAAATATTTATATATCATTTTGACTTATTTCTTTTAGGATTTCAATCAATTTCTTAGCTTTATACGAGTAAATACCCCTCGATTGGTGGGAATATGATCTTTTACCTCGGTAATGCTGACCATAGGATTTGATTATGTCAAATCAAATGCAATGGAAAAAACACTTGTTAGAAATATTTTGAGTTAATAAAAGCATTAGTTTAGTTTATCTAGATGTAAAAATTGTCCCAAGTTTGACAATCTTGTTTGTCGTCATTCATTCATAAATAGGTCTCATTACGGTAGAAGAGTTTTCGATGGAAACCGCGCGGAACGTTGCCCAAAAGGAACACCTATTTTGATAGAACAATTTTATTATTTGCTTGGGTTTTTGAACGCTTTATCCATCCATGGTACTCGTGTTTCGGCAAAAAGCATTAAATAATTAACAGCCAATTTGACAGATGTCTGTTCAATTTTGAATGTTCCTATTAGAGGACAATTTATATAAAATTATATATTATGTTTACCTTTAATTCATTTCAATTCACTTGTATGGATTTTGATAAAATTAAACAGTTTCATTACCATCATCAGCTTGTATCCGTCCACTGCTGAACGTAAGTCTCCTCCATAAGTCTCCATCCTCTTCGATCTTCCGCCTTCCGCATCCAGATCACTCCCAATATTCTTCTAATGTCATTAGTCCATTTTGCAGGGGGTCGCTCAATGCTTAGTTTGCCATTCCAGTACTTATCTTCCTCATCGACCGCCGTCTCTTCGATAGATATGTCCTGCCCATTGCTACTTGAGTGTGACTATTCAATGGTTAGCCTCCACTACTTGAGTTCTTCTGCGCATATCCTCGTTTCAGATTTATTTTTTTATACGCGGAGAAAACATTTCTCACCTCCAATTTGCAGATAACAAAGTGCTTTTAGCCGAAACACTGATAATCTTCAAAACATGCTCTACGACATCGATGAAGCGTCGAACAAAAATGGATGGAAATGAACATTGATAAAATTAAGCAGTTTATATTCATATCAAATAATAAAAATGATTTTACTAATAAGTTCGTCGGAGAAAAATAATCGGTAGACAGGTGTATTCGATCATGTTTATCCACTTGGGCCGGAAGTTTGTAAGCTTATCGGAATATAGATGTGCTTCTGAAAAAAACTTTGTGTTGTAATCTGCTCGTTACCCTGCCACCACGTGACTGAATAACTACCTTTTAAAGAGAGGAGGATGTTACTACGTTATGATTTTATTAATCTAGATTCTACATTCTAAGAAAAGATCGGTTGCTTTACATATTTTAAGTACATTTCATCTTACATTCTGCCTCATGTCACATACAAGTCAATAATGAGATTAATAATAGTATGTATTAAATCTACGAGAATAATTAATTTCTAAGAATCAAAATGATTTAATTATCAAATAATTTAACAGCCTTGAATCATACATTAAACCTGGCTACAAACGTGTCCCGATCGTGTTTAATTAAAGCGTTAAAGGGGAAATAAGGTAACGATTAAAAGCTCACCAGACCACTATCGGTAGCTTTTCGCTTTTCGGCAGAGACGCAATCGGCCCCGAAATTTAACTGACGTGATCCGATTAAAACCTATTTACGCTAACGAAGCGTTAAATTTAAACCGATTATTCCCCCTCGTGGACAGCGAAAAACGTGTTTCAGAGTGAGATACAACGTTCCGGTTCTGAAGAGATACAAATGTCTGAATTTCAGGATTTCAGTGATTGGCAAACTTTCAGTATTTTAAAAGTAAGTAAAACATATCAGTTCAACTGATAAATAAACATTTATAAAAATAAGCTTTTTGATTCTTGCTCTTTGCGTTGTCGATAACTAAACAAATTATTTCCAAAGGTTAAATTGACTAAAGCTACGATTTTGAGTGTACTCTTGTTGATTTTTAATTAGCATCCTCCTCTCTAGTTAGTTATTGAATTGCGTGGTTGCGGGAAGAGGAGCAGAAAAACAACATACGGAATTTTCCAGAAGCACATGTATTTTCATGATAAACTTTACAAACTTCCAGCCCTAGCGGAATAACATGCCGGGCAGACCAAAATACGACCTCGTCACGGTCGGCACACAACTAACTGGGCAACGGCCCCAGTGGTCGGTGACACCCAGCGCCGTAAATGGCAATTTATAAAACTAACGTCACACTCGTGACCGGACTTGTCCAAAATGCCAATTTGGCGACACACATGTAAGACAATCAAACAGAAATAAGAGACAAAAGATTGTATATTGAGGTTCTCAGTACCAGTCAGCATGAGCTATATCATGCTGATGTCAAAACTTTAAATATAAATACAAGAACTTGACTTAATAATATGGTAAGCGTTAATGCTGACATTCCCTGAAATCGACATTGGGATGCGTGGTAAATGGATGAGAAGCAGGTCACCAAAGTATCTAGAACTATGATAATAATCATTTATTGACTTGACATTCCAGGTGTTGACTTTCGACACCCTTACTTTGGGCGTTTGACTTTCCACTGCAGATCAATAATCTTCACCATCGCCATCAGTCATGGATTCCGACATAGACCGTTACTCCATCACGGGAAGGCTGGGCGAGGGAGCCCATGGTTTGGTCTTGAAAGGAGTTCACCTTCCTACGGGACGTAAGGTGGCCCTCAAGAGGTTGATGCTCAAAACCTTAGACGATTTACTCTATTTTCAGTGGTGCCAACTACAGGGAACCACACTGTTCTCTCGTTGGCTACTAATTATTAGTGGCGCTACCGGTTAGCTTTTGTTTGGATCATAATTTAAGATGAAAGGTGTCAATCAAGGCAAAATATTAATCAACGGTTATATTATACTTTTGGCAGAATTTCTGAATTGCAAAATACTGAAGTTTGTCGGTCTTTTATTTTAAATAAACGTCAATGTGTTTCTAGTCATGTTCTTTACTTTGTAACTTGCTCTTAATCCATCCATACATGCAACCCAATGACAATCCTGATGATATGGAGTTGCTTATATTTAGACGGGTGATGTCACCATTAATTCTGTATACTCCCATCAAACGTGTTTTATGTTATTATATTTTGAAGCATCCTGGCATAATAATACATTTTCTCGCATTTATCGTTTGTTTTTTCATAGGGTGCCTTATTATAAATACGTTCAATCGAAATTTAATTGCAAATGATTAAAAAAAAACAATACAATGGTTTATTATTTTGATTATCTTCTGGTATAAGCAAGCTAAAATAAATCACGATAGTTAATATAATTTTCTGCAACTTCACTTACACGTGATTCTAATCTAACCCTTGTTGAACATGTCGGTAATGCATGTTCGCATTTTTTTATCAGACGGGTTCGTTTGCGGCGATTCGTGCACAAAGTGTTATTTTTACCGAAACAGTATTTGCTCACGTACAGAGAACAATGCTTATTATAGGCCATTGGCACGTTTGACCCGAAAGGGTAAGACAATTTCCGATGTACTAGAAAAACATTTTACACATTTCAATATATATTGTTTTCAATAACAAACAAATCTTATACCCAAGTTTTATAAAATATCAAATCATACATTATTTTTTGTGATGCTCTAAGAAGCTGGTCGCAAAATGTTATAATTGATGACAGATTTAAGGAAATCAAGAGATTATTCCGATGCTCCCAAGGCTCAGGACATTAAATAAGATGAAGCTGTTAACTTCGAACACAGTAGTCAAATTTAGTTCTATCTTTCTCAAATTTCAAAGCTCGCAAAACCTTCAAAAGCCATTGAGAGCTATACAAAGAAAGCCCTCGACAGATCTGGCATTAGATACATTAATATATTATATACATAATAATATGAAGTGTCTGTTTGTGAATTCCATATGCTCTTGTTAGGAAAGCGGATATGCTTTTGATGAAGATGATGCTCTAATAAATTGGAGTGGGTTCGATCCCTAACGGAGATTAAATATATATATTTGTATTTAATAATCAATTTCTAAGTTCTAAAATACCACCGGTTGGTGTGAATTTGATCCCTCACCCGGAAAATGACAGTCATAGCCTATCAATTGAAATTGGTGAAAGACGAAAGTCGTCCCGTGAAGACCACCCATGCAGAGTAAATTCCTGTAGTAATGAGTATGATGCGTTAATCTCGGGCTGTAATATATGACATTGGCGGATCAACACTCCACATGTAGTGCTAAGCCATATGCACCATGGTAAGCGTCATAGAATTCCAAAGATGAGACTGCAGAATTACTATCTCCATCTGTCGGTATTCTCCTGTATGTGTTAACATTTAAAAAAACACATGGAAAATATTGATTGGCCGAACATTTCATGATCATATGAAACATTTTATTTTTGCTTAAACGAAATTACTTTCTTCGTAGTAGTATCAATCCAGTGGCTTGGTTTGCAGCAACAGAATTTTGCATCTCGATCTCCATTCTTCATGGTCTTCCTGCAACCCTCTTCAGTTCAACATAAAAGCTACAATTCATGTCCTCGAACACTTGCTGCAAATTTTCCCGTCTAGGGCGCCCTCTACAGTTTCTACCCTCAACCATCCCCTCCTATAATGTCGTGAAGAAGATCATCATGGCGCATGATGTGACCAATCCATCGGGCTCAACTCTCTGAGATGGTTCTTACTAGGTGCCTATCTTCCTTGATAAGGAAGAAAATAATATCTTAATAAATTAAATGATAAAACAAATATCGACCGTCAAACATGACACGCACAATTTAGTGAACGGTGGAAGCGGATTAAAATAATTTCGAAAGCTTTTCAATTCGGATGATAAATATTTTTTCGTGCAAAAATACTTAATGAAATTCCCCGTTAAAAGGGAGCAATATAATTAAAAAAATAGATGGGGTGGGGTTCGAAACTCGCAAAGATTTCGCGAAAGTCAATTTAAATCCGGGGCCGAAAGCAGGGGTCGGGAGGTAAGGGGGTGCGAAAGTTGAAACGGACTAAATATAAATATTAAATGAAAAAAAAACACGCAAAATGTTCTAATGGTCTTGCAAGATTATTTGAACGATTTCCCCTAATTATTTACTTGCTGATTTCATTGCAGTGCTAACATAATATAATAGACTTCCGAGTTTAAATTTCTTTTTTTTTTTCATTTTATTATCATTTTCGTATTTGAAACACATTGCCACAAATTATTGCCACCTAGTTTTTTTGTGACCATTGTTCTTGTCTTGACATAACTTAACATAAACTTTCGTACGTTCCGAAATTGAAGCCCCAAAATAAATTCTAAACTTAATTGACTCAGTTCAAAGTAGAGCGATTCGTTTGATAAACAATGACACCCCTACGTCTGCAATCAATGGAACACAGGCGTAAGATTGGTTCTCTTAGTCTTTTCTACCGTTATTACCACGGTCGCTGCTCTTCGGAACTTAAAGAACTAACTCCTCCTGCACCCACTCACAGCCGACAAACTCGTCTTGCACTTGCCGAACATCCATCCACAGTTAATTTATGTCAACCAAGAACTGGCAGCTTCCAAAGTTCCTTCCTTAATGCCACCGGTAAGCTATGGAATGTTCTTCCAGCGTATGTGTTTTCTCCTTCCTACAATATGGATCTCTTCAAGAAACAGACAAATATACACTTGCAATCTCCTCAACACACACACAAACACGAACACAACACATGTTTCCCGCATGCAGCGTCCAGCCTCTCTGGCTGAGCGTCATAGAGTGCACTGGTTTTTGACCGGGTGTGCTCTCCTGCATTGGATTACATAAAAAAAAATTGGTATAAATTTTTCACAAAAACACAGTTCTATAAGTTGCCATTATTTATTTATTTTCTAAAGATATCTGTGGACCTGTAAATATATATAATTCCGACGACCTTCAAGACAAAAACTAGTAGATTTGATTATTGTAGTATCTGTAGTATCCGAGACATATTTTGGTCAATTTATCATGATAATTATGTTGAGATAAATTGATTATTCCAATGCTCATATAAGCCGGACCCTTTATCTCTAAGAGGCGTCTCAACCA
Organism: Glossosoma conforme; assembly: GCA_022606575.1. Classification (NCBI taxonomy): domain Eukaryota; kingdom Metazoa; phylum Arthropoda; class Insecta; order Trichoptera; family Glossosomatidae; genus Glossosoma; species Glossosoma conforme. The sequence continues at coordinate 1,430,590 of JAGTXR010000027.1, forward strand.
AAGTCTACATTTTCTTACAATAAAACATGACATCTATTCCAACCCTTGATTTGCTAAAACAACTGAATTGATTTTTTCAGTGCTATGTTTTTTTTTACAAAATAAGGGCTCAGGAACTTGGATTTATCCCCCGGTTGCGTGAATGTCGACCATTGTAAATGGGGTGCTTAAGATTATTTTTATAGGCCTTTTCACCAGTTGTTTAACCATTAAGTTGGATGTAACCCTAACGGAAACAATACTGCCTCGAAAGCGAAAACGGAGCTTTCAGTGGGACTCTCTTCTTTGACTTTATTCGACTTTATTTGAGACAACTAACTCGTTCACCCTTTTACGTATTAAAATAAAGATTTTTCTTGGTTTTCTTACGTTTCAATGATTCTTGTTTTTCATATTCTATATTCTCTTCAACGCGTGAAATAACATTTGCCACAAATTGCCATCACACAGCTTTGTCAGCTGCCATCATTAACATCTGTATGATTTATTTTATACTCTGAGGTCCACTTTCGAACATACATGGATTCCAACGGCCTTCAGATTGAGAGTCTTGAAACTCTATTTAAATTCTTTGGTATCAAAGGCACATTTTTTTTATTAATCCACGAATACAAACTAAATTCAACTTTACCCACCTCACACCCGCATCATCCCGCAAAACAATTAAATCGCGTTTATATTGCGTTCATTCAGACTATGAACAGTTATTAACTGGTATGTCGATTGAGAGTATACGATGAACAATAGTGGCTACTGCACAGAAACGACAAACAATAATATACCGCAAAATTAGTAAATGCGCAGCACTTTTTTTATTGCCACAAAGTCTGCATGCCTGATAGAGCCAAGCCACTTTTCTCGAATTGCATCAAAAAGGTTCTTTATTTTTAACCAGAGGAACTGATAGTCCCAGAGAATATGCTATATATGAGGTCTTAAAAAAGGCGCCACAGGGGCATCTAGAATTCGAAACGATATTTAATTACTTCATAGTAAATATAGTTATTATTGTTTTAAGCTATTTTATTTTGAGATTTTAATATTGAATACGTAAATGTTTCGTACATTGTTTTATCATGGATCACACTGAGCATTGTTGTATCACTTTCTGGATGACTTATTGTTACGAGCTAATGTGTCGTTAAAACCGTCATGCATTTTTTTCTTTATAGTATTTACCTTATAGGTCATAGGACATTGACTGACTCTAAAATAATATTTGAAAACAATAACAATGTTGGTAACAAACACATACTGAAAATATTTCACAGCAATAACCACTAATTACAATAACAAAAAACAACCCATTCAACTGAAAATATAACACAACATTCGTTGTTCGCCAACGAAAAATTTCCGCAGTACTCATTGTGCTGCTTTCAACGTACAGTGGCGAAACCATAAAACTCCACCGGCCCATTGGCTCCAATCACGTAATTATAACCAGAGGAGAACTGCTTCTAAGCACGCTATACCGAGATTATGCTTATCTTAATCCCCGGCTAAATACCGGCGGAAGAGTGGAACCGGACTTGAGACCTTCAGTTTGAAATCATACGCTTGAAGTTTTACAGCAAAACTGAATTTCGCGTGCCGGCTGCACTAATAGATTTGCGTAATGGATTGCACCGTATAAGTTATAAGAAAATTTGACAACATTCATTAGAGTTGCCTTTTTAAAGCCTTGTTGAACTCTGTAAGGCTGCATATAAACTGCGTTTCTCTTCGCATTCGTTATAAACATCATTGTCATCACACTAAAAAGTGACTGTGAACGACTCTCTCGATCACCAAACTTTGCATATTAGATCTGTAGGATATTATCGACATGTTGAGTCCATGGAACAACCAAGCTATTTGACAGAACCTGTCAGGCGGTCGAAGATAAATGTGCGTGGAGAGACACACAGATCAGCCAGAAAAAGTAGAAGTATCCTGCAGCTGACGAAAGGTAGTCTATGCTTTTTGATTTCGCAGCACTAACAGCCTTAAACTCTCTGCTGAAAAGTACAAGAAAACGGAGGCATTTTTCAAAGGCAGATTCGAGACTTTTCTTATATCCAGGGACGCAAAGAAGTGTTTTTGATCTCTTAATTTTGATATTTAATATGAGTGCGATTTGATTAAAATATCGCTTATTTTAAGTTTAAGATATCCATTCACTTAAAGCGATATATTGCTTAAGAATATCACATCTCGCATTATTTTAAAGGTTCTTTCAACTCTATGCATTCATATGGATTTTTTAAGTTGTCAACTGTGAGATATCACCTTTAAATTATGTGTTTTTGTAGGATATTAAGGCTCAGGAGATTTAATTTTTGAATGTTATATTGAAGATCAGGTATGGTATTTTTAATTTGATTAAGAGACGAAGGTAGACTAAGTTTGTAAAAAGTTCCAGGAATAATAATTTATTATTCACGAATAGTTAATACGGTATGGGTAAGAACATTCTTGTGCGTTCACCAAAGTTAAGCAGTATTGGATTTTTTTTCTTTCGTCTCTTATTTCTGTTCGCTTGTCGTATATGTATGTGTCGCCATAGTGATATTTTGGACTTGTTATGTAGATCGCCACTGGGACACTGTGTGACAGACCACGGCGACACACGGCAGTGAGTGTGCACCGACGGCCGAGAAGATCGCATGATGGCCGGCATGTTATTCCGCCTGGGCCGAAAGTTTGTAAAGTTAATCGTGAATATAAATGCGCTGCAGAAAATGACTGTGTGTTAATTATCTGTTTCTCATCCTGCCACGTCGCGACTGAATAACTACATTTTTAAAGATAGAAGTATGTTATCACTTTGAAAGATATTAAAACCCATATAAGCTCCCAGATGGATTTCCAAATGTAAAAATTCTCGTAACTCGGCACAATACATGTTCATTGACAGCTGAGAAAACTATGCGTGCGAACACTTTTGTAGACTATTTGCTTCAGATATGGAGCGGTTCTTTTTTATATGACACATAGTTTTGCGGTCTTTTTTACATGTACTACTTTTTCACGCAGTAGAACTATTAATAAAAAATATATATCACTCATATCCTACATTTATATTTATCATGTACGAATTTCAGAAATCCAATTTGAATAAACAAGCATTTTTTACCCTCGAAAAAAAAACGTGAGAAAATTTCCCGGAGAGCCTTCAACCTTTACCGAAAAAGAAAAAAAACCTAAGAGGTTTCCTGCGTCCCTGGGGTAATAAACCTTCGCCCGCCTACCCCAGACCACTACTGCGACGAATCAAAAAAAAAATCCTCCCACGGTTAAAATAGGCGAGGGGTATTTTTTCACCCCGTTGCGACGATGACCGTTTACGTCAAAATTTCACCGTCCAGTTTTGTTTACGAGGTTAATAATTTTTTTTTGTAACAAGTAAAACGCACATTGAAATTAAAAGGGCATTATCATAAAAGCAAATTGGTCGGAGCTTTCTTTCCGTCCTCAGAGGTTTGAGCTTTAGGGTTATTTCTTTATAAGTCGAATTTACGGAAAAAGCAAAAGCTTATTACTGACCTATTAGCAACACTCGATCGTATCGCGCTTTCTTACATGAATTTTCATAAGTTTTATGACAATATAAAAGAGCTTCTCACGGCCGTTTCACAATATTGTTTTGTAATCTACATATAAATTTAAATTGTTTATTGGCGAAAGCTGACTTAAGTTACACTTCAGCATGATATTTTTACAATCTCATTGCTTTAATACCAAAATTAATCAGAAAAAAAATATTTATAAAAATATTAATAGTTAAACTACTTTTGGCGACATTGATGTTTTTTTTAGTACTAAAAAAGTAGTTGATATCAGCATGATTGAGCTCTTGCTGACTGGTACCGAAAACCTCGACGCACAATTTTTCATCTATTATTTCTGTTCGCTTGTCGTACATGAATGTGTCCGCCATATTGGCAGTTGGAACTAGTTATATTGACCGCTGATTGTGGCGCTGAGCGAGACTCATCACGAGCGAATCAGTTGTGACCCGCACGTCAGCGAGAGCATATTGTATTGTGGCTCGGCCTAATGCTGTGACTAGGTCGAGCCCTAAATTTTTTAAGTTTAGTTTTATCGTAAATTCTTCTGAAAAAGTCTTTGTTATCAATCGGCTTCTAATCCTGGCATCACGCGATGGAATAACAACCTTTTGAGAGAGATGAAGATGTTATAGTATTACATCTTTTTCTTCTTCTTCGTCTTCTTCTTCTTCTTTGTGTCAGCGACGTCAAATTGCTGCTTCATGTGCCCAACAAGCTGTACATCTCAGGATCTAATACTGGGCAACATAGTATTATATAATCCGACTTAATATTTAGCTTAAATATACATATACTATACATAAAATTCTTTTTTCAACGCGTCAATCCAAGCACAAAAATAACGGCAGAAGCGGGATGCGAACCGCGGACCTTGGAAACCAACTATGCCCAGGTATTCATACCGCTCGGCGAACTGCGCCATTGCTATGCCTAGACCGACTCGCGTTGAAACTAGTATTTATATCATTGTTATCATCGTACGATAGACGTCACTATAGTATATATTCAAAGTATGTATATTTTTATAATTATTCAATCAGTCTTCATTTATTCACAAGCTTAATATTACTACTTTCCGACAGTCTATTTATTTTAGTAAGTACCACTCGGGTCTCGAACCAAACTATAGACTGAATGGATGAGAAACGACCACTTATAGTTCCGACTCGGACTTTATAACATATATATGAGAAAAAAAAAGAATTTTATGTATAGTATATGTATATTTTAAGTAATATTATTTACTTGCCTGTACTCAGTGTACTAGTATAATACATTCAGTTTACATTTCCTGTGGTTGTACCCTGTATTTGCCTGCGGTGTTTTTTGTGTATTTCGCCAGTTGTGTAATCGTGTATTTGTCCACAGTGTATTTACGACCGTGTATTTACATTCGTAAGACTTTGATATGCAAACTCAAAACAGAACCCGCCAATATCCACGCTGACATTAATCATTTCAGTTTATATTGTTATTTATTATAAAGCAAACACTTAGTTGCTGCGCACATTTTCATCAATAATTGGGAAAAATAAATTAATATTTGAACTAATTAATGTACGTAGAGGTTAATGAAACGGTGGCCTGCAGAAAGCTCGGATTATTTTACCCACCGAAACACGTTTTCATGGTTAATTTTTTTAACATAAAAAATATGGAAAAATGGTTGCGATGGATAATTTTACCTTCTTGATATTGTCTCAGCGACATTATATATGAATTTTAATTTTTTATTAATATTATTTTATTATTTCAATATTCGAATCTACTTTTAACAATGACTATAAATATTATTACTTTTTATACATATACTATGAGTTTCAACGCAAGTCGGTCTAGGCATAGCAATGGCGCAGTTCGCCGAGCGGTATGAATACCTGGGCATAGTTGGTTTCAAGGTCCGCGGTTCGCATCCCGCTTCTGCCGTTATTTTTGTGCTTGGATTGACGCGTTGAAAAAATAATTTTATGTATAGTATATGTATATTTAAGTAATAATAATATTTAGATGTTTATCGATATATATTTAGAATGATTATATTAGGAGGATTAGTCCAAGGTTTCTTAGACCTAGATTTAAGTCTAGCTACACAGTAAGACGCATATATTACACACTATTCATGAAATTTTGAACAAAACATTTTGCAGTATCTTAATTTAACGTAAATGTATGAAAAGATCATTTTCAGAAGCATGCGTAGCCGAACGTCATTTTACACTCCAAGGGGGGTGAATTAAAATTTTATGATGATGCTTTACGACAAGCCATTATTTTAAAGTAATTAATGCGTGCTGTAAGGGCTCACTGCAATTTCAAGGGAAATAAAACTGAGTGAGCTCCAAGCCCTGGGGCACTGAAAACCCTCTGAAACGATGAATTTCACCGTTTAATATTACAGTACTAACGTACGTAATTTATACTTAAATTTTAACATGTGTTATCTCGTTTGAATATTATCGTCACGTTTATATTTTTAATAAACTTTTTTTTCTACCATTTTATGTGGTTCATAAAAATAATATCGATCATGTTATTTTTTTCGTTTTCACGTAATAAATAAATACAAGATTTTGTAGAAAGTAATTTTCATCTTTGAAAAACATCCTTTTTTTATTGTTCTTTGAACAGTTGGGAAGCATTTGACTTATGATCCGATATCATTTAAAAAAATCGCTGACGATTGAAAACCCAAATATTTCTATAGTACTACATCCGCAGTCTATGCAAGTTAGCGGTCTCTTGCACTGGAGGATTACGGCAACCATCTAGGTTTCCATGTAAGCCTGCGAGTATACAGGTGTACTAGGACATGGCAGATCTAAAGACCTAAAGACTCTAGATCGCACCCTCACCTTCAGGCGTCATTGCAGCAACACCAAACAGAAAGTTGCAACAAGAAACAACCTCATCCGCAAACTGACCAACACTCACTGGGGAGCCCAACCACCCCTTCTTCGTACCTCAGCTTTAGCACTTTGTTTCTCAGCCGAAGAATATGCGGCACCAGTGTGGGGTTGATCAGCCCACTGTAATCAAGTGAATACTACCCTGAATGATGCATGCAGAGTCGTCACAGGCTGCCTCAAACCATCACCCATTTCTAAACTATACCCCTTGGCTGGTATCGCACCACCGAACATAAGACGCAAAGTCATATGCGCCGAAGAAATGCGAAAGGCAATCAACCAACCGTCCCACTGCTTGTATAATCAGATACCCCCAACACCAAGATTGAAGTCTCGAAGCAGCTTTCTGAAATCCACACAACCTCTCACATCCGGCCCTGAAAATGAGAGACTCCAACTCTGGCAACAAATCGCACCAGAGGATTTCATTACTCCAAAGGAAGACCTCCCAACTGGCAAGAGCCTTGACTGGCCGACCTGGAAATCCCTAAACAGATTAAGAACCGGAGTTGGTAGAACAAAGGACAACCTCGAGTGGTGGGGAATGCTTCGGCAGGGAGAGACACTATTGTGCGACTGTGGAGACCTGCAGACCGCCTCACACCTACGATGCTGCTCCATGTGCCCAACAAGTTGCACATCTCAGGACCTAATGCTGGGCAGCACACGAGCTATCGATGTTGCCAGATATTGGGAAAAAATAATTTGACGTTGCTGACACGAAGAAGAAAAGAGGACAAGGCATACAATAAATTGATAACAAGACTGTAAGACGTCAATTAAACTTGTTCATATTGATATCAGCTGGCGTCGCGAAGTCGTTGTTTCTTTAGTAAAGAGGATGTTAATATATTTATGGTGTTCAAAACGTTATTTTAATAATAATTATTTAGTATAAAACATCCAAAAGTCTTTAAAGTGATTGTTATAATCAAACTATTTATCTTAGATTCATACAGTCAGGTACGACACAGGGCATTTTGCCACTCTATGAAAATTGAAGGAGTCAAGGTCCAAAACGGTATCTTATTATATCTTACTTTTATATATGCTGATATCCTCCTCTTCCATTTAGGACATCGGCTTACTGGACGAAGGATGCAGGATCGGGTTTACAATATAAGCACTTGTTTATGTTTCACATACACGTTTATTCGTCAATAACGTCACCCGTTAAAGGGCCGCCATTAGAGGCGGTCCTATCACGATGACGGGCGAGTTGCGACTGCCTGCCCGCTCTCACATTTCGGTGGTACCAACTGCTAAGATGACAGTTGTACCAACTGTCATAACAATTATTTTGGTGTATGCAAACACCGCTTAACATTCGATGTAGATGTCACGCAAGCGAACCAAAATAATAGACAAAAGATCGTTTGTTGAGGCTTTACGGCATCGGCCTTAAGGGGCTATATCAAGCTGATATCAGTGCTTACTCATGTAAAACTAGGGTATAAAATGGGGTCTCGTATTAAATAAATTAGTACCAACTCAACTCCGGTATTTGGACTTATTCTCAGTGCTGCAACCTTGTTATTCCAGCGTAACCATTCAAGCTGATGCCGTCATTACGGGACCGCGACCACTCGGTTCCGGAACAATGGTGTAAAAAAAATTATTTACGTTATAAAAAATACTCTTTCTTTTTGTGTTTTCCATACATATTAGTTACACTGAAAACTTTCACGACCAAAACTTGCCACAAAAAAATGAGATATCAGAATTTTTGCGCGCCCAACTAAATTTTTCATTTTCCACTTTTCTTTTCTTATCAAATTATCACCGGGTATGATTTATTAGGGAGGCTTATCTGTTCTTCCCCCAACTTATTGTCCGATCCCCTTGTTGTGATACATTCTCCTCCATTCTTTCCTCTTTTATCTCTTCATCCCTTTTCTTTGGAGTAATTCCGCGCCGCTGAAGCTGAATGTGGAAAACTTCCTGCGCAGAAATTGAAAACATTTTTTTTATTCAGCTGAAATTACAGGTGGAAATGAAAACTACTGTAATCTTCATAACTGAATTACGTTTTTTATGAGTGCTACTTATTTTTGGCGTTTTTTCATTACTTGCAGAGAAAATTATGGAATAAATTACACCAAATTTTCATCGAGTTATATGTTTTTTTTAACTTATCAAGTTGTATATTATTGAAATTATTTGATATATATTTGGAGGTGTACTAGAGTGGACAGCGTTTGAAATGAGCATATTCGTGGGTTCATTTCGAGTGGCCCCCATACCTGAAAAGATACGGGAAAACCGAGTAAGATGGTATGGGCATGTGACACAAAGATATAAGGACCACATGGTGAAGAAAATCCTCAACATACCCACTCTGAGAAGAAGACCTGGAAGACCACAGACAACCTGGACTACAATTGTAGACAATGATCTAAAAACTCTTTGGCTTGACCGAGAATTCAGCGCAGGACAGACAGACATGGCGAATGTTCACAAGGAGAGCCGACCCCAGATGATGGGAAATGGCGAGGCTAAAGTAAATATATATATATTTACATGTCATTCAATGTATGATTATCAATTGACAGTCATAAAACGATAAATTTCTATCATTCCATTTCTGGAACATATTGTTATTTAAAACTGCCGCCACTCAGTTCTATAAGTTGACATTGTTTCTTCGTCACAACACATCTCTGTACTCGTAAGTCGACCTGGGAACATACTTGATGAGTTCCAGTGTAAAACTTTAAGACTTGAAAAAGAACGCAGGTTTTGTATCAGATGCATATTTTACGGTTATTTGGTAATCGGGCATTTTTTTAAGGAGATCGCATGACTATCCCAAAATTTCGAGGTTTGGATCCTTTGGTCCTGAGGAGCGGCTCAACTCATCCGGCGACGGTGATCCATTCAATTCGTGGTACGCAGCTTAACTTTGAACCTTGATTGACGGGCCTTAAAATCCTTCAACAGACTAAAAATCAAGAAGTTCGTGCTTCGGCAGAGATAGTCACTGCTGTGTGACTGTAGAGACCTATGGACTATGTCGCACCTAAGAGCATGCCCCAAGTGCCCAAATATCTGCACCTCTCAAGACTAAGTATAATGCTGAACAGCTCACGGACCATTGATTTTGATATATATAGGAGACCAAAGCTATTTAAGTCTTTGACATGATTCAAAAGTGATTCAAAAGTTTAATTAAACCCTTTAACTTTTTTATGTAAGCACATACAGGAGAATACCGACAGTTGGTGATATTAACTCTGAAGTCTCGTCTGTGGAATTCTATGACGCTTAGCATAGTGCAAATGGCTAAGCGCTGCATGTGGAGTGTTGATCCGCCAACGTCATAGACTACAGCCCTAGATTCACGCATCACCCTTATTATTACAGGAATTTACTATGAATGTTTAGTCTTTACGGTACGACTTTCGTCTACCACCAATTTTAATTAATAGGCTATGACTGGCATTAAGCAAACGCTTTGACCCTTGAGCTATACCCCCCGGCTAGCTATATCCGCTGGCTAACAGTGAATAAGTTTTTTTGTTTTTTAAATACTATAAGTATCTAATTAGTACTTTCACTGATTTCGGTAACAGGAAATCAGAATACCGGTTGGATAGTTGGATAGATACCGGTCTGGGAGCAAATTACCCCATCTGGATTCGTTGTCCTTCCACGCAATTCCACCTCTTCTGCAAGTCTGCGATACTGATATATTTGAAGGACACGCAAGAAGGGATAAATAAATTATTAATCTTACTTCTTAATAATTTTAGCATTGACATTTTAGACGATAAGTGATAGCTAGATGTTTATTTTATGTTTTTTTTTTAATATTTATTCAAAATATTAAATAGTTGCAGTGATTTTGGTAACAGGAAATCAGAATAACGTTTCGATGTATGCCTTGGAGCAAACTGGCTCGTCCAGAATCGTTGCCCTTCCGCGCGATTAACTCTTCTTCTGGGCTGTGACCCTGATACCTGTGAAGGACGCGCTAGAATGGATACGGGGTATACATCTTACTTCTTAATCTTTCTAACATTGACACTCTTTGGCAATCAGCGGTAACCTACTTTTAAAATATATTCTTGATTTAAATAAGATATTTAATTTTTAAGTAATAATAAAAATTAAAAATCTATTTTAAAAAAAGAGAGTATACCGTCAAGCATTTATGTAGAAACCTCTTCTATAGATTTTATAACGCTTGTGATTTTAAGTACTGTTAAATGAGTGTTGATCTTATAACGTCCATTACAGTTCAGCATTTATGCATCATCATTTTTACATTAATTACACACTTAGGTGCTCATTACATTATTTTGATGAGTACAAATTTTAATAAACATAAATTTGTATTATACGGAAGTAAATCAATTTTAAATTAACCAAGGGTACATTAATAGAGCTTGGAAGTTGATTAAAAATAAATGTTTACAAAAATAACAGAAAAAAACGTTTTTCAAGGCATACAATACACATACAATTTCTAAGCAAACAATTTTTTATATGAAATTTATTTAATCAATAAATGAGTGAAAAAGAAACGGTGATTGCGGAGATTTGAACTGCGAACCTTGTAATACATCATGTTCATTTATTTACTCAACGCTAACTTGGCTATTACACATAGTGATATCAGACTGATATAGCTCTTTTAGGCTGATGCTGTAAAGCCTCGAAAAACGATCTTTTGTCTCTTATTTTTGTTCGCTCGCCTGACATGCACACCAATAATGTTAGTTTTAGCTATATAATATTACACGGTGTTTGCATAGGCCATTTTATTTGTTATGACAGTTCCTCCATTTCATGTTGGTGCAAGTTGTCGGTTAACATTTCGTCCGGCCGGCGAACGCCGTATGGGTCGGACGAAAAATCAAGTCATTAATAAAAATAAATGCGAATTGTGCTTTAAAAACAAGTTCTTTGTGTTGTAAATCTGCTCCTGCATCCTTCCTCCACGCGGCCACGTGACGAGCCCGTAACTTGTAGTGTTTTTAAAGACGGGGATGTCAATAGGAATGACATAAAAAATGGTGTGTGCTGTATTTTTTTAAGTACATTAATTATTGATTATTTGAATGAACATTCTGTTAATAATGTAGTGAGAATATTGAAAAAAAACATCCTCAAAATATTGAAAAAGCTTCTTTATTTTGATACACCGGAATATACAAAGAAACAAATAAAATGATTATTGTATGAACGTATACAACATAATTATGTTTTTTAAATTTACATACAAGTATTAATATATCACATTTTGTTTTATATTTGAAATAAAATCTTCAAAAATAAATTCAGTCTCTCTATAACAAGAGCTTTTTAAATAAATCATAAATGTTATACTCTAACTATTTTTTTTCTTATTTTGAATTTAAGAAAAAACTCATTTGTATTCCATTTTAAGATAACAATAATCGATTTTATTTGAATATCATGCACTTAATTGCTGAAATGAAATATTCTAATATTGTATTTTTAAAATCACGCACACTCTATCAAAGCATTATATTCTAGTTTGATATTCAGAAAGCATTTACGTAGCGTTCTAAAAAAACCTTAATATATATTTGACTATCTTCGACTGTTGGGCCATTTGCTCCATGTGGTAAGCGTCTAATACGCACTGTAAAAATACCCCAAACCTCGCATTATACCTCCCTTACTTCCATGCCTCCGTATTTACCAAAGAGTATCGCTGACAGGTTAAAACTGTTGACTTTTATCCTGATGAAAATTTACGTTTAGTTTCATTTTAAAGCGTGAAATAGTTATCATTTCGAAAAACAAATAGTACGGAAATATCTTTGCATAAATATGGTATACGAAAGTCATCTCACGCATCACTTATTCGAGTCTTTCAACGATATAAATAGACTTACTAGTCAGTGACTAATATTAAAAGCTTGTGAATAAATGTTGACTGATTGAATCTTAATAAAATAATAACATACATGCTCGAAATATATTCTACAGAAACATCTATCGTTATATTATGCTAAAAATGGTATAAATACATCAAGTTTCGCGTATCTGTCCAGGTGGATAATGGTCGTGTGGATAACGCGGTGTATAGGACAGAGCAAAGGTGCAACGCTCGAGGCTCGAATCCCGCATCTGCCGATATTTTTCTGAATGAATTGATGCGTAAAATTTGATGTACAATTGTATGTGTGTATTTAATAACATGGCTTCGGTGCTAAATGTAACATTGTTCATGATTATAAGGCTCTTTTACTAAAGCTTTACAATTTATGTTGGCCTTTTTTTAAGACGCTACAGAGTTGCAAAATATTATTTTGTTAAATATGATCTATCAGTGCTTACAAAAGCGATTAATCGGACACATTTTTGAGCAAAATTCTTTCGATTTTACTCAACAGATTTCTTCTGTACTAATTAAAACATCTTGATGTGGCTGTAAGGCTGTAAGTGGTGCTTATATGAAAGTTATAAGAAAATAGTTGAGACCTTTGAGATGTGGTCTTACGGAAAAATTCTCAAAATTCCTGGAGAAACACGTCACGAACAATGAAGTTCCCATCAAAATCAAAAAAGATTGACACCTAGTTAGAAGCATCTCAGAGAGGCTAGCCCGATGATTAGTCACATCAGTCGCCACAATGGTCTTCTTCAGGGCATTGTGGAAGGTAGGATTGAGGGTAGAAACTGTAGAGGGCGCCTTAGATGGGTGAATTTGCAGCAAGTGTTCAAGGACATGAGTTGCAGCCCTTATGGTGGCTTGCATAAGGGCTGCATAACATACATTTGCCCAAAATTACATGTTTTAATATTCCAGTAATCATAAATCATTGAAAATCAATCCAAATATTCAACAATTGTTACGTACATACAAATTGACACCAATTATCATCTCATATGACAATGACAAAATAAATGACAGACGCTGGAACTAGAAACGTGAACCTTTGCAACCATTGTTCATTTCATTGCCATTTTCTCCACACATTGAGTCGAGTAAATAAAACATTTTGTAATATTGATACGCTTTTTTTATAGATGGCGCTTGTTGTAAACTGTATGCGTTAAGATTCAATAAACTCATTTATTGAGAATAATTACTTCAATCATATAAGACATTGTTTGCTGTGAATGGGTTTGTGTGTTTCAGCTGTTGCATTTAACGTCAACTTTATATTTACTTTGACACCCACATTTAGTGTCGTTAATTTTTCATTTACTCAACCGAGATGGAGTGCTCCGTAAGCAACGCCTTAGTAGGTTTATATACAAAGATACAATATCACTAGGTAATGTTGGTTAGATGCCAAAAAACAATATACAAAGAGTCCTCTAGAAGACTAAACCCAATGATGGTACTCTCAGTGTGTATTTATATAAAAAAAGCCCATTCGCTCATTCCTTCTTATACCCGACTACCTCCCCTTCTTTGAGTGAAAAAACACGATTTAAGCATTACGAAGAATCCTTCCACGCGAACGAATCTTGGGCCGCTGCTGTTATCAGAATTATTTAAATCTTCTTCCACCCTTCCTGCTTCCACGTTTTCTTTCACACCCTCATGGTACGAGAAGAAGAAGGTTTCGCGGAACCGATAAATCGCTTTGCCGGTCATACGGTAAAAGATCACCTAACTATTAGAAGATTTTGCTTTATTTTGATCGACTGACTGTCATTTGGTTAAAGATAACCGGACTATAACATTTTAATTTATTCAATTCACGGTCATACTCAAGCTCTCACATAAAATAAGATCCTTTTAATTGGCATCTAATTTTATGAAGCATTACATTAATTTCCGTTCATATATTCAAACGTAACAATTAAATTTAACATAAATTGACATCCGGCCGTATGATAAAAGATCATCTTAGTTTAATACGATTTCATTATATATTAATCGTTTAAAGATCATTCAAAAAATGACATATACATTAAGGTTCTTTTAATTGGTACAGAATTGCTCGTAAATTCGATAACCAGTCATACGGTTTAAATATCATTTTAATGATAGACGATTTTTTATGTTAATTAATTGATATGTCCTACGAAAAATGTCACATACATCAAGGTGCTTGTAATCGTTACGCAATTATATGTATGTGAATTCCAGATCATATGGTACAAAATTACAATTTAATTTTACGTAAATTGTTTTCTGGTCATGCGGAAAAAGATTTTTCACTATTAGATGTTTATATTTTAAGTTTATTGATTGACAGTCTTAAAAAAACTACACTTATAGTAAGATTATTAAAATCCGTATTTAATTTCATGTAAATTAATCACCGGCCATGCGATAAGAATTTGTGAAATTTTAGATCATTTTAATCGGTATTTTATAACATAGACTGCCGGTCATACAGTAAAATATGAATCAACTATTAAACGGTTTATTTCATGTTTGATCGAATAAAACGCAGATTTCTTTGTTTGCCATATAGCCGTCTTTGAAGCGAACATTTCAACAGTTAATGCTTTAAAACTGTTTTTTTTTATAGTTAAATGCTAATGATACGATATGTCTTGTGCGTATTAAATTTCTAGAATCCCAAGAAACTTCGAGATAAATCGTAAAACAAATCTCTCCGAGAATGCTAACAGATGCTGAGAGTAGGCGTTGGAATATTAGTATAGTTAATATTGGCATATGGAAAATTATTTCTTAATGGAGCCTCAACAAATTCGGCGCCTATTTACTGATATCCATTGCCCCCGTAACTTTATTTCTAATAGCGGGATTCGGGAAGACTTTCCAAGACGCCTATTAGATTGGCTCAGCCCTCCCACACTCACAATGACTCGTTAAAGATGATAATAAATGGTTTCAGGATTATACAGGGTGTGCCACTTCTTAATACGAGTTGATATCAGCTTGATATAGCACCGTTTTGTTTGTTGTGATAAGTTCTGTCATGTGGAGCGCCATTGTTTGCCAAGTGGCCACTATGTGTGCTCGGCGCAGTGACTTCTTACCACGGTGGAATTGCAGCCCGGAGGTCAAGAAGTTAACAAAGTGTTATGTTACGGGCAGCTGCGTGAATTTTGTCAGTCTACTTTCACCTACTATAAATTACAATGTGATAAGCTGGACAAGTTTTTTGATTTTTGATCTGCTCCTCTTTCACCACGCGTTCCTATAACGTTCCCGGTGACATGGAGTAGCTTTTATATGCTGGGGAATTTCAAAACGTTCTTCTTCATGTCTAATGGACTTTTCAATATAAGTCGCATAATTTCAATGCTCTGAGAGCGATGACTAGCTATTTATTTAACAATATAATAAAGATTCACTTAAAACATTATTTCATATGATATTTCTTTCATCAATAAATAAATACATTTTTTATATAAATATACGTACAGTTTCCAACAAGCCCTATCTATAAATAATGCGTATCAATAATACAAATGGGTGTTAATCTTGAGACTCAGTTAACAAATCAAATGGCTGAGGGCCTACGCTCAGTACATAATGAATATTGAATTCAAAGGTTTTAATTTGATACATTTTATTTTATTGTATTAAAAAAAATTATTTAAGGCAATGTTTTTTCACATTTCAAAGGTTGTGAACCAAACAACAGCATACATCAATGAATATTCTTATATTCATTGATTATTGCAGCAATGTGAAAATGTCAATTGAAAAATCATCTTCATCATCATCAGCCTGTGTCCGTCCACTGTTGAACGTAGGCCTCCCGCATGAGTCTCCATACTCTTCGATCCTCCGCCTTCCGCATCCAGGTCACTCCCGCTAGTCTTCTTATATTGTCAGTCAGATCTTGTAGGGGGTCAGCCAATGCTTCGTTGGTCAGTTCTCGGGCGCCATTGCAATACTTTTCTTCCCCATCGACCGTCGTCTCTTCGACAGATATGTCCTGCCCATTGCCACTTGAGTGTGCCTATTCGTTGGGTGACATCCACTACTTGAGTTCTTCTGCGTATTTCCTCGTTTCGGATTCTATCTTTTAGCAACACTCCGATCATGGACCTCTCCATAATACGCTGGGTGACCTTTAAAAAATTAATAAACATTAAAACCTTTGTTGGAAAAAAATAATTAATTAACGAGCACCCGCTAGAAATTTCTTCAATACCGAAATCAATAATGATTGATCATAATTCCTCTGGTACTTTTATTTTTACAAAGACATTTAAAAGAAGCTTTCCCTTCACACAATGGCAAAATTCCGTTTCTTAAATTTGCATTTTTTTTGCACAATACTGCCGTCTGTTTTAAAATAATCCACGAAAGCAAAAAAAATATTATTTTTTCTTCTCGGCCAAAGAAAATTTTTCATTGTCATTTTTAATTACTTATGATAATTATACCTTATAAATGCGTAATCGGATTCAAAGAGCCCATAAAACCGAATATCTTCCTATTGTATATATATATTTTTTACTTTTAAATCATGTTTAAGAAATACTCCAAGGACGTCGTTTAAATATCTCAAAGACATTGATAATTATTTATTTAAATTTATTTTTAATTTAATTTCGAAATAATTAGTTATATTATTAAACGACACGTCACTGCAGTTTTCTTCTTCGTAGTATCAATCCGGTGGATTGGTTTGCAGCAACAGAATCTTGCATCTCGATCTCCATTTCTCTCGGTCCTCTGCAACCCTCTTCAGCTCAGCATACGAGCTACAACTCATGTCCTCGAACACTTGCTGCAAATACTCCCGTTTAGGGCGCTCTTTGGAGTTTCTACCCTCAACCATCCCCTCCACAATGTCGTGAAGAAGACCATCGTGGCGCATGATGTGACCGATCCATCGGGCTGGCCTCTCTAAGATGGTTCTTATTAGGTGCCTATCTTCATTAAATATAACGAAAACCTCATTGTTCGTGACGTGGTCTCTCCAGGAAATTCCAACAATTCTCCTGTATGACCACATCTCAAAGGCCACATTTCTTTTTTTATCATATAATTAGTTTTATTTTATAATAATTTCAATATGGGCTTTGATGTTTGACTTTTCTATTACTGATGATGAATGATGGAGCGGGCAAGACAGCTTTCCATACTAAAGTCAGTCAAGGCGTACCAAGGCTTACCTTGTTTGGACTTATAAAAAAGATGCCGCAGGAGAACATAAATTAGAGCTGCCTTTTTTCAAGCCTGCTGGGTTCATGCCGTCCTGAAAGGCCGTTGGGAAATAAACATAGATTGTACTCAACGAAGCTGTAGAAGGCATAACTGACATGAGATGACACGAAGACTATGTTGGCTAACAGTACTTTTCTGGCAGATGGTCTACGATACCCTTTTAATACCGGTCGAAATATTGGTATGTAAAATTCGTCACATATAGCTTAACCCAAAAGCCACAAAGCCAATTGGAAACAATTTTACCCCTTATAATTTTAAGCAGGAAATTGCTCTTAAAATCTATTATACGGCTGCATAGGCTCTTGGCGAGGTTTCAAGATGTACAGCCATAAAAAGAATACATACGATGTGTTTACGTAATAAATAAATAATGTTATAATACTATATACACAAAAATTTTATTAATTTCATTTCTTTGACTTAAATAGTGTAAAGTTTGACCTAATTACTATAACACTAAATATGAATGCATAGTGATGGGGTCGATAACCTCTACAATTATAAAAGGTCAAAGAACCTTAGAGGAGACGAAGAAGAGGGCTAAAAAAGTAATCACTAACTAGGGTAAAAGTAATCGGCTTAATTTAATTGCGGGTGATTCTTAAATAATAAATTCCTCCTGCACCCACTCACAGCCGACAAACTCGTCTTACACTTGCCGAACATCCATACACGGTTAATATATGTCGACCAAGAACTGGCAGCTTCCAAAGTTCCTTCCTTAATGCCACCGGTAAGCTATGGAATGCTCTTCCAGCGTCTGTGTTTCCTCCTTTCTACAATCTGGATCTCTTCAAGAAACAGATAAATATACACTTGCAATCTCCCCAACCCACACACAAACACGAACACAACACACGTTTCCCGCATGCAGCGTCCAGCCTCCCTGGCTGAGCGTCATAGATTGCATTGGTCTTGACCGGTTGTGCTCTCCTGCATGCGTTTACATAAAAAAAAAAAATACAGTTAATTAATGGTACTCAGTTTGACTAATCGCACACATTTATTATCATTAAATACAAATCCATCATTTTTCTTGCCTGAATCAACCACATTTTAAGCCTGCTACGGTAACCATTGTTAGTTAAATTATTATACTATTCATTTCTACTAGTTAAGTATTTATGGAATAAAGTGAAAGAATACCTGCAATTTAATTTTTTTATACAAGCTATACCGTAAAAAGTAATCATAATGTTTATTGAACAATTATCAGTTTTTTCGATAATGTAAATAATTACAGTGTAAGCGTTTAATTCGTTCAACCTTGCTCGTATCTGAAATTACTTGAATCTCAAAGAAAATTTTCCGATTTGAAATTCAAAAGTCACAAAACGCGAGCACAACTTATCAATGATGCTTTGACAGCGAGAGCACACTGATAACTGATTCTCTTACCGTGGCTGGGGGATTCACGCGGGAAAGCGTGACGTGCGGTTCGTGTGCAACCGGCCGACCCGCTAAGCCAATTGGTTGTATCTCAAATTTTGTAAAATAAATAATTTTGGGATTTTCTAGAAAATACTTCAATAACCTTATCTTGAAACGTTCATAGCAATATTTAACAAACGATACATACATACAAATTAAATATAAATATATTAACATCCTCCTCTCTTTAAAAAAATGTTATTTAGTTGCGTGGTGGCAGGATAAGAAACAGATTAATAGCATAGACTTTTTTTTCTGAAGCACATTGACATATACTTACGATAAACTTTACAAACTTATGGCCTGACCTAGTCTCAGCATTAAGGTGGGCCCAATACAATATGCTCTCGCCGGCGGTCGACACACGCCTCCCGCGCTCGTGATGGGCTGTCGCTCAGCGCCACAAGCGGCGGTCTATCTAACTAACGTCACACCCGTGACCAGAGTTGTCCAATATGGCGACACATCATGTTCGACAAGCGAACAGAAATGAGAGACGAAAGATTGCATATCGAGGTTTTCGGTACCAGTCAGCAAGGGCTAAATTATACTGATGTCAATATATTATTGAATACTTGTGATAAGTAACGACACTCTTACGTCTACCTGTAATTAATGAAACACAAACGTGAGATTGCTTAATCTTATCTTTTCTACTATTATTACTTATTACTATGGCCATTGCTGTGCTTAAATATATATTTTTTTCGATCTTTTCGATCACCATTATCGAGTCACGTAAATGTCCACTCGATGTAGAAAAACATGCCTTCCTGGTCAAGGCTCGACAATGGTTATTCGACGTATCCAAAACATGTCGTAATTTAATAAAAAAATGTGTAATATTATCTAAGAAATATTTTCTTTTTATTTTTAAATTAAAGAATTCATTCCTCATGTAAGCAATCACAACCGTCAAAGTTCTTACACTTACAGAACGGGGTTAAGTTGTAACAACTAGTAGTTGTAAAATGCCTTTTTAAATGCCACGTGTCTGGAAATCTCTTTCGCTGTGTTTCCTCTTCCATACCACTTTGATATCTAGAAGAAACATGTAAATATGCACTTGAAATATCTCTAATTAACACACAACACACGTGTTACGTTTGCAACATACAGCCACCCTGACTGACTGTCATAGAAAGCACTTAAACACTCTTCTTGTACCTGTGTTTTTTCTTTCATACAACTTGGATTTCTTCAACCCTTTCGTTACGGCTCGCTGAAATAGAAATTATACTGTCAAATACGGTATGAATTTTTTAAACCATTTTTTTGCTTAAAACTAGTATTTGAAGTATCAACGTACTTATCTGACCCATTTTTTATATTACATTGGTTTTTGTATCTTTTAGCTATCAGATAATAAATAAAAAACTATTATATTTAACAAACGTTAATTATATAACTCCATACACGTGGTGGCATTAACACATGTGGTTTACAGATTCCTGTAAAGAATACATGTAGGTTGATAGAGGGAATGACTGCAGTTCCAAGTTCTTACCGTAGATTTCGCAATGAGTACTGAAAGTAGCAAAACGATATATCACGGCTACCAATGTCAACGGTAGGGTAATCTTAGACGGTATATATTTGCTACCGATGCGAAAGGGATACAAAAACCGATATCTATGAACTTGCAATCTCTAAAACCCTCACATAAGCACAGACACACGTGTTCTGCATACTGTGTCCAGCCGTCCTAGCTTAAGGTCATAGTGAGCACTGAAATGCTCTTACAGTTTCTGTGTTTCCTCTTTCATACAATCCGGATCTCTTCAAGAATCAGATAAATTATACACTTGCAATTCCTCAATCCAACACAAAAACACAACGCATTTATCCCGCATGCAGCATCCAGTTGCCTTGTCTGAACGTCATAGAGTGCATTGGTCTTGACCGATTGTGCTCTTTTGCATGCGATCGCAAAGAAAAAACTGAAAAAAAAAACTGTCACCCCTACTATTAGACGTCGAAAAATCTCTCTGAAACTCTGCTCCGTGGACCGTTTCAGTCCAGACCGAGACGGATATATTGAAGTTCACAGTTCCACGTATGAGGCAGAAAGAGATGCGGATAGTTGTGTCGGCTCGGTTTTTAATGCTCGGGTCAAATCGATAAGTCTCCGAGGGCCTGTTTCAGCGAACAAGTTTCTCCTGAAGGCTTCAGCACAATCTGGTGTTGATTGCTAGTGAAATTTGTGGCGTCGAACGCTTACGTCAAGGATTCTAATGTGATTATAATAATGGGTCGTCTTGTATTGATATTAAAAGGCGGAGTGTGACGTCATTAGGATATATTGTAAGTGAAGGCTACCGGAAGTTGAAGATCGACAAGATGTGTAAGGAGTTTCTTTTTATATGAGAGCTTGGAGTATAACTCCAATAGTGGATATAGAAAAACATTATTACACATTTATTTGACAGCATGAAATATATTTTTATACCATTTTTTTTTTCAATTATTTGCTTAAATAAAAATGAGCATAAAGCCTCTACATGCTGCTTTATGATGATCACTGTATTAAAAAAAAAAATCTTCAGACCACAGTTAGTGTATTTCACTACATATTTCAGCCAGAGTGCGTAAAGAAAAAGAAATATTATTTTTTACAAACCGCACATTATTTGAGAGTCATCATCATCAGCCAGTGTTTCTCCATTATTGAACGTACGGCTTCCGCATGAGTCTTCATCCTTCCGGATCTTCCGCTCTTCGTATCCAGGGTACTCTTGCTTTTTTTCTGATATCGTCAGTCCATCATGCAGTCGCCAACCTTTTGTGCGCCACTTTTTAGGCGCTACTGCAACATTTTTACTCCCCATTGATCGTCGTCTCTTCGACAGATGTGTCACATTGCCATTTGAGTATGCCTATTATTTGGGAAGCATCCAATTGAATTATTCTTTGGATATCGTTTCAATTTATAGCTTAATAACTAAATAATCAGCACTTTGAAATTATTAACATCAAAATGTCATATCTATTGCTTTAAATACATCAACCAAAAACATTCAGGCCATGAAATTCAGTCAATGTGTCAGTTTACACTTAATAAAGTTCAATCAATACGAAGCTTTCAGTCTTTCTAGTCCCCTGAATAAGTGATTGACAACATTTAAGGAGTATATAAATAAAAAAAATAAAAATGCATTTTGAAGGCACGATAGTTCAAGGCATCTTTTGATAAATAAACGTGATCGAAAAATAAGCTTTACGGGCAAAAACTTATGTTTTATATTTTAAAGTCCCAAAGTTCAACTTGATTTTGGAAACTTTTTTTATCAATTAAGACTAAATGTTGCAGGTTTCAGTACCGTCGGCCTATTTATAAAATATTTTTTAAGCTTCTTAATAAGCGCATCACGTAAAGTATGCCTCGCATACGTTACTTTTTTTCAAGTCTACTGATGAACTGAATTATTGTCATATAATATGTACAATGGTTTATTCCAAGAGCTATTCTGCAAACTCGTACATTATCGGTGCAATTTTTTTTTATATTTTACAAATATTAGTTTGTAAATATTGCCACTACAAGATTTAAGCATCATTAATTTTATGCAGCATTTGGTCGTTTTTTTTTATCTGATTAAATATCCTTATATATTTTCCAGATCAGTTTTTCATCTACTGGTTGAGAATCACTGTTTGACCGTCTAAGGAGGCCTCGTGGGATAAAAGTCATATTCCAAGAGTGTGAGACTTCCATGAAACACACGCTGAAGGCTTTAGATTTATTTATCAGTTTCGGGAGATGAACTTTTGATGAACTTTCGACATTTTCTGAAATAATTTACCTAGATATTTAATTAAGCCAAAAAAGGCTTTAAAAATCTCTCCTAGATTTTTCGACGTCTAATAGTAAGGGTGACAGTTTTGTTTTTTTCAGTTTTTTTCTTGCGATCGCATGCAAAAGAGCACAATCGGTCAAGACCAATGCACTCTATGACGTTCAGACAAGGCAGCTGGATGCTGCATGCGGGATAAATGCGTTGGGTTTTTGTGTAGTATTTTGATGGAAGGAATACATCAAATAGATATTTAAATTTTTAGGTACTTTTTAAATATTATTTGACAGAACAGCGGTTTTTTTTCCAACAAGCAATAGATTTTTCGTCCGGCTATATTGTAAGTATTAAATAGCTAAATATTAACGAATGATCC
The DNA here is from genome assembly GCA_022606575.1 of Glossosoma conforme. Classification (NCBI taxonomy): domain Eukaryota; kingdom Metazoa; phylum Arthropoda; class Insecta; order Trichoptera; family Glossosomatidae; genus Glossosoma; species Glossosoma conforme. The sequence continues at coordinate 1,453,746 of JAGTXR010000027.1, forward strand.
GCCATTTATTTTGTGCAAACTATCATAAAACCATAAAATGTGTATATATTATTTTTTTCGTGTTTTTGTTACGTAATCCATGTGAAAACATGGTAAATAAATAAATATTTGTATATTATTGTATATATTGTATATATTATATTAATTGTAAAATTTTAACTTATTCAATTATTTTTAACTATATTAAAACTCAATAATTAAATACACACATACAGCATTTCATATACAACATACACCTCGAGCGTTGCACCTTAGCTACGTCCTATACACCACGCTGTCCACACGGCTATTCTCTGCCTTGACAGATACGCGAAACTTGGATGTATTTATACCATTTTTTAACATCATATAATGATAGATTTCTCTGTAGTATATATTCAGATTATGTATATTATTATTTTATTAAGATTTAATCAGTCAAAACTTATTCACAAGCTTTATTATTAGTTTTTTATTTTATTCCAACGCACGAGGTTCGAATCCCGCATCTGCCGATATTTTTTCTAAATGAAATGCGTAGAATTTGATGTAGAATTGTAGGTATGTATTTATATATTGATAATATTGAAATACATCAATTATCTTTAAATTAAAATTACAATATTGAAAATGATTCCAATAAAAATAATAAATAATCCCAATAGATTAAAACTTTTATGAAAGTTTTGAATTTATGTAGGATTTTGTAACTGGATTCACTATTCGAGAACAAATATTTCCATTGTCACTGTGTGTAACTAAAATCATTTTTAACTCTCCATTCTTACGTATCACCTCATCAAACCAATTATTTTAAAATGAAAAAATAATAAAAACATATGTTTTCATGCTAATGAAAAAAATCTATATTTAATATTTTTGTTTGGGAATTTATTTTTTTATTTTTCCGGACCATAGGTCAGAAAACACAAGCGTAGATTATTAAGTAACAGTTATCCTTAAAAGATTTGTCTAGATATGACTGTATTTTTACGATTATAAGTATTAATGATGCTGACAGATAATAATAGAAGATAATGAAGCAGGCATGTATAAAAAGCTTAAAAAATATATCAAACTCTACAAAACGAAATGTCGGTTTCGGGGTTCTCCTGAAAACACCTGAAAATTAATTATGAACCAATTTTCAGGATTAAAGGATGAAACGTAAGCCTCCCCTGTCATTATTGTCGGACAAAGAGCCCATCGGAGAGGCTTCCTTCATTGTGTAAAAGTAAATTATCGCAGAGGACCATCGCGAAAGTTTACGCTGCCGTGTTTTATGCCCGAGCCGTTAGTACCGAAACCGACGCGTTGAAACAACTCGAGCGGAAGACTCTTTATCATAATTATTATAAACACAAATTATGAACGTTTATGATATCGACACTTGTGGATCAAAAAAGGCAATTTTAAATTTAGGTTCGTCAGTTTCTATCATAAGCCAAAAGGTTATTAACACGACCAAGATTTTGTTTTTAAAATTGATTAACTCAAATTTAAACTGTATATATGCCCCAATATGGTTAAGCTACTATTTAAGAGCAAAAAATGTGCAGGCTTTGAGAGCATCGGGCTAGTCATCCATTCCAAAGAAAGTTCTGATTATTGAACGTACAAAAAATATTTATCTGGTTTTAGCTGCAAACTATGGTAGTTTGTAGGTCCTGGAGGTTGCCTGTGACCATCTTTGTTCCAATGTGCATATCGAAGACACAGATGTTCTGGGACAAGTCCAAAAAACATAATAGAATTGTGAAAAACCAAATTATGGTGGCCATATTCTCATAAATATGGAGAAGACAATAAAAAATGGTTATTCTTTCATGTGATATATGTTAAACCGCCTCTTAAGGACAAAAATTCTAGGCCTCAAGGACCGTCGGGATAATCATCAGAATTTCTTAAACATTGCGATTAAAAAAATCACACGAAAATATGCCTCAAATACTTCAGTTACTTCTTCTTCAAGCACTCTGATTTGTACTTTCTAGGATTCTGGAAACTATATATGTTCCCGAGTGGACTTTCAGAGGTTCAGGTAAAACAAGTAATGGAGAGTGGCAACTGACAAAGAAATGTAAATTTGTGGTAACCATATGGTCCAAATATGGAACAGATACGGAATTAAAATTATTCTTCTTGTTCTCTCATCTTTAATTTTATGCTTCGGATAATACTAATAAAAAACTATGAGTACTAGTAATTTAATACTTACATACAATTCTACATCAATTTTTTACGCATCAATTCATTCAGAAAAAATATCGGAAGACGCGGGATTTGAACCTTGAGCGTTGCACCTTTGCTCTATCCTACATACCGCGCTGTCCACACGACCATTCTCTGCCTGGACGGATACGCTAAACCCGATGTATATATACCATTGTTAACATAATATAATGATAGAACTCTCTGAAGTATTATATATATTCAGAGTATGTATATTATTTTTATGATTCAATCAGTCAACATTTATTCACAAGCTTTTTAAATTATTAGTTACCGACAGTCTATTTATTTAGTAAGCACCACTTGGGTCTCTAACCAAAGTATAGACTGAATGGATGAGAACAACTTCTTGTAAATCCTACGCGGAAATTACAACCAGTCATTTACCTGTGGTACTGATGAACCTTATTACCTTTTTGATATTGTCTCAAATGAAATTATTATTTAGTTTCGAATCCCGTGTCTGCCGAATTTTTTTTTGAATGATAAATGCGTTAAATTTTGATGTAGAATTGTGTGTGTGTATTTAATAACTAACAATATTGAAATATAGAGTCAATTATCTAAAAAAAGATTGGAATATTTAAAAATATTCTAATAAAAATTAAAATCCAAAAAACTATGAGTATTTTTAAATATTTTATTTACTTTACGCGTTGTTTAGCGCAGTTGTCAGCAACATTTTGTCGTCCGCGTAACTCATCGAATCGTTTTAAGAACCTTTTTCGGCCCATAGGAATGGGTCCCATCCCTTTCTTTGAGTACATTTTCCACTCCAGCGAGCTTATTTCCTTCTCGCGCTTATTTTGGGTAGTGATTGAAGCCTTTTTTGCTCGCAGATCCTCGAAGGGATATTGGTTCGATATAGCTTGAAAACTTTCGATTACCAGGCGATCCGAATCGTTCCCCTTTTCATATTATTTTTCCTTCCCTTGCATCGCAACCCTTTTTAGTACGATTTCATAATGTACTACACTTTTATACTAAGCCTCTTATCCTTTCGGCCGTTTCCTTTCGTTTCGCATACAAGACGATGACTATACAATTGCAAACGAGAGAATTGATGTTACTCATTTTGTTGACAGACATACCTTAGAGTAAGATTCTAAGAGCTTGTTTTCATGGAAAAGTTTCTGGTTCGAATTGAACCGCAGCTTATTTTTTATTTAAAAGCATTAACTTTGAAAACTATTCAAAATTAAAAACATCAAATAAATACCCTTGATAGGCATAATTGGTTTCCAAGGTCCGCGGTTCGCATCCCGCTTCTGCCGTTATTTTTGTGCTTGAATTGACGCGTCGAAAAAAGAATTTTGTGTATAGTATATGTATATTTAATTAATAATAATATTGTAATATAGTCAATATCATTTTTGAAATAATTAAATAATATTCTAATAAAAATTTACAAAATCCATATAATAATGTCTCCTTGAGACAATATCAAGAAGGTAAAAATTATTCATCAGTAACACAGGTAAATGATTGGTTGTAAAGTCCGAGTTGGAACTATAAGAAGTCGCTTCTCATCCATTCAGTCTATAGTTTGGTTCGAGACCCGAGTGGTACTTACTAAAATAAATAGACTGTCTGAAAGTAATAATATTAAGCTTGTGAATAAATGATGACTGATTGAATAATAAAAATAAAATATACATTCTTTGAATATACTATAGCGACATGTATCGTACGATGATAACAATGACATAAATACTAGTTTCAACGTGAGTCGGTCTAGGCATAGCAATGGCCCAGTTGGCTGAGCGGGATGAATACCAGGGCATAGTTGGTTTCCAAGGTCCGCGGTTCGCATCCCGCTTCTGCCGTTATTTTTGTGCTTGAATTGACGCGTTGAAAAAAGAATTTTGTGTATAGTATATGTATATTTAATTAATAAATACCCTTGAATATAATTGTATACTCATTTTTGCACTTATTTCGAGATTCGTTTCAATAACAAATAGATAAGTACAATAGATACACCCAATCATGAACTTTCTCCACCAAGAAGACTGCTATGGATCCAGTTTCTTTCAACGGTTGTTCTCTTCAAAAAGCAAGCTCCATCAACATCCTTGGAGTAACAATCTCGAATAATGTCAAATATTACGAGTCAATTAACTATAAAGCCTGTCTCGCTTCCAACAAACTAGGCGTATTATAAAGATCACGTCGGTATTTCAACGATAAATATATAAAATGTAGAGCTCTATGATTTTTATCAAGTGTTCAATGTGTCTTCAAATAGAAAATATTATTCATTCAAATTATGTATTCATTTCAAACAAAGAGTACATTGTATAACAGAATTTTATTTTTTAACTGAAACGCAACACCATCAGAATTTTAAATAAACGAATATTTTATTACAACGAATAAAAATATGACGAGAAACTGATTCAAACTGCGGACCGATTTCCGGTCGAAAAAATGTTAGAAATTCCAGTTTATTTGTTTAATATTTCGAACGCATTTCGAATGCTTTTATTGGAAATGCGGAAAAGTGAACACCGAATGTGGGCGAATGTGTCAATTTACATGAGTTCATCAATATTCTTTACTAGTTTTGCAAAATAATTCGCTTCGAACAAATTTGGTTTGTTAAAAAAATGTGCCAGAATAGGTGATCGAAAATGCATTATTAACTTAGATGGTGCATCAAAATGTTCATAATAATTCCAAATATTCTCTCCTGTAAGAGCGTATGGTCGTTATGAACTTTCACCACACAACTTTGTTGGCTACCGTGGTACTTGATATGATGCTAACCCTCAAGTGTATTCTTTGTATATTTTTTTTATGTAAGCACATACAGGAGAATACAGACTGATGGTGATATTAATTCTGAAGTCTCATCTGTGGAATTCTATGACGCTTAACCATAGTGTATATTTGGCTGTATCAACGCGTGTCACTGTGGCATGTTGTGCATATGAATATGCATGCATATGCATGATCATGTTTATGCAAAACATTGGGCCAAACTTCACTACGGGGAGCCAAATCATGTGCGAGTAGGTAAATGAGGAATTCGGAACTGTACGAGTATACGGTTGAGGTAACGGGATAACCATGTTAATCAAAGGAGCATCGTTTTAACTGTGTCATATTAAGAAAAACATTATCAATAAAGTAGCCGTGGTTTATGTTATCTTGCGACATCTTAAATACATGCCCCAGCCAGTCCTTTTTTTATGTAAACACATAGAGGAGAATATCGACAGATGGTGATAGTAATTTTGAAGTCTCATCTGTTGGAATTCTATGACGCTTAACCATGCTATATCTTTGGCTTAGAGCTGCATGTGGAGTGTTAGATATACCACAGCCCAAAATTCAAGCATCATTCTTATTACAACAGGAATTTACTACGAATGGATGGTCTTCACGGGACGACTTTCGTCTACCACCAATTTTAATTAAAAGGCTATGACTAGCATTTTACAAGTGAGGGATCAAATTCGCACCAACCGCGAGTAATTTAGAGTTCAGAAATTGATTAAAAATCCTTTTGTTTCAATCTCCGTCGGGGATTGTACCCACAAACTTTGGCTTGCAAAGCAAACGCTTTGACCATTGAGCTATACCCGGTATGTACTTCAATGACACACAACAAGTATTTCACTGTATATAAACAGACTCCAAATTCACACAGTTTTCAATTACAGCGTTTGGTTAATATTATATGCAATATATAATAATCATAATATCATTAGGAAACCGGGTTTTAAAATTGTACATTTCGAAAATAAATGTGATAAAATGAGTATTCTTGAATGTTTTGAAATACGTTAAGGAAGTATCTATAGATTACTATCATAAGTAAGCATATTGAATGCTTTATTCACCCATTTCTAAGTTATACCCGTCGTAGTTCTCGACAGCCTTCCAAGATCGTAAGAGACTGGGGTCTTAAAAAAGGGAAGCTGTGCTTTATGCCCTTCTGTGACATCGAAAGTTCAAATGCCAGCATAATATTTTTTATTTGTCTATATTTGAGCTATAGGGAGTGTTCAAGAGAGTTGGAAGGACAGTATGGAACTGATGAAGCTGTCATTGGTCTTCCATCAAATGATTAAACAGTGCTCAGTGAGCTTCCATATTAAAACGATGTACGAAAATTTATCTGTTGAACGTGTTTCATACATTTCAAACAGAAATTCAGTTTTTCTTGTATTATATATTGCAAATTGACTAGGCGTTGTTCGAGGAGGTGCGTTCGGAATACCATTTCATAAATTGGCTACATGCGGAGCATTTATTGTAGTTTTCCACCACTTATACTTTATTCCTCTTCTCCTTTACGACCGTGAGGCCGAAAAATTATTGGGACTTTTATGCCTTTATGATGGAACGCTGAAAAACTGAAGAACACTAAGCGTTTCTGAAAACTACTGATAAACGGTCGTACGAAAAGTTTTTTGTATCAATTATAAAATATTATTTAAAATACAAACAGGTGGTGACTATGCTGTATTACCTCTGCAACTCAATCAATTAATTATTCTCGCACCCACCCACAACCGACATACTACTCTTACGTTTGCTGAACGTACACATCACTTTCCAAAATGCATTCCTTAATGCAGTGCCGGTTTTAGGGGATGGCGAAGTGGGTTAGTGCCCAAGGGCATCAAATAACCTAGGGGCGCCGATGGCAACTAACGTGGTTCCGATTTTGTAAATATGAACAATATGGGGCGCCAGAAAAAAAATGCTCTAGGGTACCGTAGAGTCTATAGCCGGTACTGTCTTAATGTAACCAGTGTAATCCGAAATGCCCTTTAGAATGTATGTTTTATCTTTCAAACAATTTAGATATTTTCAATAAATAGATTAATATGCACCTTTGCTCAAAAATAGCAAAAACTTTTAAAATAACCGCCTCTTACCTGCGCTCCTTGGGAGCACTTACCAAGGCATTGTTTTCAGAGTACTTTCTCGCTATACAAGTAACGGGCTTTGGTGAGCAACCCCAAACGTAGGTGTAAAAGTTAGTAGTTCAGACGTTAAAATTTGGACTTTTTGTACATCTAGTAATATTAGATTTAATTATTTATAACATTACACGGCGTTTGCACACGACATTTTATTTGTTTTTTTCATGTAGGTTCATCTTTGATTTGATTTTTAGCCGCGATTACTTGGCGGCAGTCGTCAGTTATTCCCGTTCGACCGGCCAGCGAAAACGCCATGTACAGGTCGGACAGGGAAATCAAGTCCATTCGAAATAAATGCGAATTGTGCTTCGAAAACAAGTTATTTGTGTTGTTAATCTGTTCCTGCATCCTTCCTCAACGCAGCCACGTGACGAACTTGCGACGTGTCGTTCTTTTTAAAGACGGGGGATGTCATTACGTTAGTAGTTTAGTCGTTTGTACTTTTATTTAAACCAACAATACGCGGTGCTAAGAAATGGTCACCTATCTAAATACTGTCCACAAACAATGGTACTTTTGCTTCAATGATCTGACAGTAACAAACACGCATGTGTTTTCCATTTAAATAGATAAATAATTTAGAATGTACTTTTATCAATACAGACAGGATATTTAAAAAAAACGTTTCCACGTTTTTATGAGACTGAGATGGTTTTCTCCGACAGAACATTCATTTTAGAATACTTTCATACAGTATGTATTTTTTTACAGCCATACATTTTTTCTTGTTCCTCTACGACTTGATTGGACTCTAAATCGAGATGTCCCAGACGGTTTTATTATCATTCTGAACTTTGTGCCTTTGAACTTTCATTGTAAGTTCTTAACAATTTTGTACAGTACAATATACGGAAACCATTTAACCGTGTTTGTATATATTTTCAACTAAACCTATACAAAATGACAATGGGTTTATTTTATTAGTAAGGGCTTATATTAAGTCCGCTGCATTAAAAATCAATCAAGTTTGATGCACGAAATATAAAAATCTTAAACAAACTATTGAAAGCAAAAAATATAAATTTTCCATATTATCCTAACATTTTCTATCATTTATGACTTTTATTTTGCGTTTTTCATTTTTATATTTTTTTTTAAAAAACTTTTGAAGATTTCACTAGAATTAAAGCGCGTTACAGAAAGAATATTGAATATTTTATTGTATTATATATAACAATGATAAATATACTTTCGCAATTTATTTTTACTTTTAGTCGTAAGAAAACATGTTTACTTATCTTTTAAGTACAAGACGATCGGATTTTTTTTACGTATATTTATTATTTATTTTATAATTACTTTATTCACTACATTCACCATGTTGCTTTATCCCAATTACTCAAGCTGTTTGTGTCAACCAGTCAATGATAAACTGGATTAAATAACATGTTTTAAATGGAGATAAAAAGAAAAGGAAATGCACAAAATATGACAATAAGAAAAATACTGGTTAAAACTCAAATAACAAGGAATAAAATGTGTTGAAAATATAAAAGAATGGATATGTTGAAAAATAACAAGAATCGGGAAAAGAAAAATTGTAGAAAAATTATAAAACTTGAGGTATATGTTGTAAAATTGGAAATGTAAAAAAATTTTGTGGTCTGTAAGAATACACAAAAATATATTAAATGGATAAGAATTAATGTAAGCCTAGTAAGAGAAGCAATTGAAATCAGAAGACATCCCATCAACATCAACAGGGATGACGGTTTGATTCTCAAAACAGTATGGCTTCCATCTCTAGCACACACTCAAAAACCTGTACAGAAAATCAAGGACAACCACAGTCCGACATGACGTTCGTGGTGGTATATTCTTTAGAACGTATTCATTATGACACTCGTGGAGGTACGTTTCTTGGAACACACCCACCGTACATGATTCTCCGACATGACGCTCATCACTAAGTCATCAACCCTGAAGAAGACCCCTGCAATGGTGGTCGAAATATGGAAAATTATTAATTCGCCACAAACGGCTAAATCTAAAAGCCATAAAATCAAATCTTGCCGTGAAAACCTAAGTAGTTATTTGGATATAAATTAATTAGAAACTTTAATAAAATATTATATACCCTTCTTTATTTATTATTTAAAGTTATTTTTTAATGAAAAGTTCTTGAGAATACAAGAATGAAGCATTGAATATGTTCAATAATTTATGAAATTAATTAACCATTAATAGCTTTATTTATTTCGAAAAATTTGTACAACTGCAAATTTTGCAAGAACACAGCTCAGTATGATCCGTGTTAAAACAAATATCTGAAAATGAATGTTAAAAATGCAAGTAAAAAAATAGTTTGGACCTAAGATGAGAATATTGTAGCGAACGTTAAGAAATATGTCCCCAATATGTAGACAGTTGGAGCGGTGATAACAAAACAAGGAGAAATATTATTATATTCGAAGGCTGTTTGGTAGAATTGATCTAATTACTTAATGCCTTCGAGAAATGTTTTCCCGGGAGTTCTTCTCGCGCAGTTCTCTTTCTCACTTTTTCTCTCTTCCTCTTTTCGTGTTGCCGCCATTTTTCCCAATTTTCTTTTCAATTCTCCAAGCAAGTTGTCGCTGTGTGTTGTTTTCTTTTGTGACTAAGATGACCATGCTGTATCACATTTTTAGCGGAAATATTTTAAGCCTCTCCGTATTTGGAAAAAATGAGATTTTCTTGCATTATAATAAACTTATTGTGGCCTGCAGGATTAGGCCTAAATGGTGAAAACGTTTGTTTAACAAACCAAAGGTCGTGGGTTAAATCTTTGACGGAGATACATTTTTAATCGATTTCTATGGTTTATAAATACCATCGAATAGTGTGCCTGCAAAATTTAAAGCAAAAAAATGATCCTTATTTGATCACTCACCTGTAAAATGCCAGTCAGAAGCTTTTTTATTAAAATTAATTCATTTTTTGATTATGTTCTTCAGTGGTAACTCGAATTTTTTCAATCATTTTTTTTACGTAGAATACTGACAGATGTTGACGGTAGTGGTGCAGAAATCTCAAATGTGGATTCTAGGACACTTACCAGGTTGCATATTGTTAAGCGCGACATTCTTCTTCTTCGTGTCAGTGACAGTGTCAACATATTTCTGCCCAGTATCTGGCAACATCGATAGCCGATAGTGTGTTGCCTAGCATTAGGTCTTGAGGTATGCAGCATGTTGGGCACATGGAACAGGATCTTAGGTGTGAGGTGGTCTGCAGATCTCACACAATAACGACTCTTCCTGCCGAAGCATTCCCCATTGTCCTAATAACTAGGTATTCATGTAGTTTAGAAATCGATTTGAAATATTTTATTCCAAAGAACTTCGGTTTACTTACTTAGCAAACGATTTTACCACTAAGCTATGCACGCCAGTAAATTTTGCAGGCGATGGTTGTTTCTTTGTTATCGTATCAAAGTAAATACTCTCAGAGTTGCAAATTTGATAAAATCTGCAATGGTTGGGTCATTATCAATAATATTAATGAACAAAAAAAACGCTCATTATTTAAAAAGCACGAAAAATAAGCGGTGTTCCGTTTTCAGCTTTAGAAAATGGTCACATTCCTTATGACGCATTGAGGGCCGTGAAAAAAAGTTCCAGAAGAGGAAAAGTTAATATTCCTTTTTTGAATATTCGAATTGGTGTTTTGTGATTTGTTCCGATACAAACGAACTGAAGAGGTTCAATAAATGAAGTTAAAGTTATGAATAAAGTTGTATTGCTCTATAAAAGAGTATTGTGCCGCTCACACAGCGCCTGTTTTATCCCCATTCTTGGGTAGTTTTCTTAATTTAAGCATCAAAAAATTAGTTTATTTATTTCTTATTTACAACATATATTCTACCTATATCTGACAGTATTCTCATTTCTATAATATAATAATCTATTTAAAAAAAATGTTTTTAAAAAAAACTTACACGTGCGGTCTCTATTTTTTTCCATTTTATTTATCTTTACATATATGATTTAATTTCATTTTTTTTTATTACTACTTTTTAAGTGAAAGCTTTTACGAGTTTCGCTTCCTTCGGCATTATCAACAGTAAGTCTACAAACAATTAACATTTAACAACAATCGATAATGAAGGCTAGAAGCATACTCATCATCAGCCTGTATCCGTCCACTGTTGAACGTAATTCTCCCGCATGATTCTCCATCCTCTTCGATCCTCCGCCTTCCGCATCCAGGTTAATCCCGCTATTCTTCTTATGTCGTCAATCTATCTTGCAGGGGGTCAGCCAATGCTTCGTTTGCCAGTTCTTGGGTGCCATTCCAATACATTTCTTCCCCATTGACCTATGTCTCTTCGACATGTACTGCCTACTGCCACTTGGGTGTACCTATTCGTTGGGTAGCATCCACTACTTGAGTTCTTCTGCGTATTTCCTCGTTTCGGATTTTATGTTTTAGCGACACTCCGAGCATGAATCTCTCCATAGCACGCTGGGTGACTTTTATTTTATGGGTAAGACTTGCTGTTATATTCCACGTCTCTGCGCCATAAGTTAATACAGGGAGGATGCATTAGTTAAACGCCTTAGTTTTAAGACAATTTCTGCTTCAAAAATAAACTTAAGTTTTCCAAAAGCTGCTTATCCCAGTTGTATACGCTTGTCGATTTATTTTAAGAAGTTATTTTGTCCTAGTTGTATTACTTGCCCCGGGTAGGTATAGTCGTTTACAACTTTTATTTGTGTTCCTACAATGGAAATAGGGTCAAAAGTCTGAGAAATATGACAATTTATTAGGGCTTTTGTTTTATTCATGTTCATCAAAGTTGTTCGACGCTTCATTGAGGTCGTAGAGCATGTCTTAAAGCTTGTCAGGTGATTCAGCTATTAGCACTAAATCATCTGCAAATCAGAGGTGAGAAACGTGCTCTCCGTTTATATTTATTCCACATTTCGTACAGGATAACAGTTGAAATATGTCTTCTAACTTTCTCGTTTGTGAAGAGTTTGGGAGATATAACATCTCCTTGTCTAACACCTCTGTTTATAGTTATATTGTTAGTGCAATCAAGAAGCATAAAAGTATTGGTAATTATAATACATATTTTCTCATTTATTTAATCATTACTACATATGGGTGTATCAAAAACCCAGTTTTTTTAAACATAAATCATATAATATTTCCGAACGGAACGTTTTAGTGCAAATTAACATTTTGTGTTTTATCCTTGCCTTTTGTTACCCCTTGTATGGGGGAATATTAATTACAAGCATAGGTCTATGGATAATAATCCACGGTCTATTAGACAATATCATACTAGAGGGAAAGCCCCGCGAAATTTCCCACTTTCGTACGAAATAATAATTAAAATCAATATTGAGTTTAGAAACCGATTTTCATTAGTTACCATGCTCTTCATCGATAATTTTAAGTCTTTCAGTGATAATAACTTGAATTTCGAAAATGGAATTTAATTCAAATTTCATTATTTGATCACATAGCACTGTAGTATGGTTCATTCAATATGTATAAAATGTAATTTAATAAGATATATATCTTAAATCAGCACACAAAATAGTAACGCAGTAGATTAAATTTTTACGGACTTATTTTTTAATGCAATCGTATGCAGGAGAGCAAAATCAGTTGATAGCAGTGTACTCTATGAAGTTCAGCTAGAGTGACTGGACGCTGTATGCGGGATACGTGTGTTGTGTATGTGTATTTGTTATATATGTTACATGAAGAGATCTTGATTGAATGAAGTAAGTAACACAGATAGTAGAAGAGCATTTTAAAGCTTTATGGTAGCATAAATGAAGATAGCTTGGAAACTTTCAGTTCATGGTCGCTTATTCTAGACTGCACGATCATCACCATCACTTTATCAAGCTCTGTCAGGTGCCATATTCTTTTCCGTATCCCATGTCAGTTTTGCTTCCTGTAAGTTTGCCGAATACTTTCAACGGCTTTTTAAAACGACACGAGTTTAAGAGTTGAAGAAAAATCAACTGAGATTTATGCTGTTCTGCAGTATCATTAATACATGTCCCAATCAGATCCACTTACGTTTTTTGACTGAATGTGTTATAGTAGGCTGCCTTATACTTTCTCTCACCTCGCCATTCCTCACAAAATGAAACCAAAAATATAAAAAAATAATGCGTAGTAACGCAAATATCTGCTTTCGGAACCCAATATACGGCTGCATTGGCTTTTGATGCGATTCCATCTAAGCTGCGTGTGTATTTTTCTAAAGCTCAATCCCGTTACACAATATTTTTAACATATTTGAAATGGCTCTCAAATGAAAGGCAATAAGAAGAAAATAATAATATTGGTATTCTCCTCTCTAAGTTGGTTATCGAATTACTGTGTGAAAGGATGCAGGATCAGGTTGACAATATAAAAAACTAGTTTTCGTTTCACAATTCGCGTTTTTTTTCAAACACTTGCTTTTCAAACACGCCACCCGTTTTGGCGAACGCCTAATGGCGTTCGCCATAACGGTCGCGAGCGACCTGTCAACTGATGGCCAGCTCTCACATCTAGCGCTGCCAACAGTCGTGGCAGAAAAATTGAATTAAAGATGACACTGGTACCAACATGACATGGACAAACTAGCAAAACAAATAAAATTACGTATGCAAACACCGTGTATTATTATATAACTAAAACTAATATTATTAGATATGCATATCAGGCGATCGAACATTAAATAAGAGACACAAAAGATTGTTTTTCAAGGCTCTACGGCATCACCTTAAAGTACCTATATCAAGCTGATATCAATATAAACAAAATAACACTTATAAAGGGAGCGGCAAAAAAAGCTTACGGTTTTAAATAAAAAAACCACGACAAAAACAGTCATATCTTTTTGCCGCTCCCTGTACTTATAGCAACATAATGTTTTTCCAAGAAGAAATGTGTTCTCATTCAAATTGTCTTCAACACCACATTTCAAAAACATTATTTTGTCTTCGAATAGATTAGCATTTTAAAACAGCAGACTTTTCAAAAAGTAAACCGCATAAAGTGGATTCGAATCTAAAAATAGAGCACACTTACAACAGCAGTAGATGGCGAATACGTTTTCTTTTTGTCGCGGTTTCTCGAAACAAAACGACACTTGAGTTTTTACTTTCTTCTTTCTCCGTTTTGTTCGTTAGTAAAACGGGTCCTCTCAACCCCGTATAACATTACTGTAGGAGTTTATTTTAATTCAAGATTTAGTACATACGAGGACTCTTTTCCACGAACTAGAAACAGAAAAGTTGAGTTACACAACTGTTGTTTTACACAAGGTTGGGTGTACAATAAGTATTTATTAAAGAGATTAAATAAATAAACAGCCGGTCAAGACCAGTGCACACTATGACGCTCAGCCAGGGAGGCTGGCCGCTGCATGCGGGAAACGTGTGTTGTGTTCGTGTTTGTGTGTGGGTTGGGAAGATTGCAAGTGTATATTTATCTGTTTCTTGAAGAGATCCAGATTGTAGAAAGGAGGAAACACAGACGCTGGAAGAGCCTTCCAAAGCTTACCGGTAGTATTAAGGAAGGATTTTTGGAAACTGTCAGATCTTGGTCGATACACATTAACCGTGTATGGATGTTGGGCAAGTCTGAGACGAGTTTGTCGGTTGTGGGTGGGTGCAGGAGGAATTAGTTCTTTAACTTCCGAAGAGCTGGGACCGTGGTAAATACGGTAGAAAAGACTAAGTGAACCAATCATACGCCTGTGTTCCATTGATTGCAGGCTAGACGTAAGAATGTTATTATTCATCAATCGAATTGCTCTTCTTTGTACTGAGTCAATAAAGTTTAGAAAGTATTTTGGGGCTCCAATTCAAAGGTGACTGCCGTATTCAAGGATAAGTCGGATTTAACCTTTATATAGAAGAAGAAGTTGTTTATCGTTGAAATACCTCAGTGATCTATATTATACACCTAGTGAGACCGGATATATACTTATTTGACTCGTAATATTTGACATTATTCGAGATTGATACTCCAAGAATGTTGGTGGAGCTTGCTTTTGGAAGAGAACAACCGTTGAAAGAAACAGGATCCATAGCAGTCTTCTTGACGGAGAAAGTGCATTATATGGTTTATCGTTGAATTACCGACGTGATCTATATAAAACATCTAGTTTTTGGAAGCGAGACCGTCCGGGAACATACATTTCGGATGATGTAGGGGAGCTTAAGCTACTACTCCCGAGTATATTATATGTAAAGTTCTCGATAGCCTCTTAGGATGCTGTAATCCTGGGAATGATAAGAAAAAAAAACAGCTGTTGTTTATGCTATACTGCGGCATCCTTAGCTCATGTCCTAGCCACGTCACATTCGTTCATCGTTACCTCACCAATTTTATAAAAATATTTCGTTTTATCTGAAATATTACCCACTTTAATGGAAGAAATATTCCAATGCGCCCCTATATGGTAGTGTATTTTAATTCAAGATTTAGTATACGAGGCTTGCTTGGTAAGCAGGCGCGGCCCTCGCCCACCTCCGAACTCCAACCGAGCGGTCTCCATAAATCCTCCCTCGGCGACAGATCACCATTTGTTGAGACGCTGGGCGCCGAAAGCGGCTAAAAATGTATGCGTCCGAAATGAATGCTTTCTTATGGGAAATGGCTTGACAATGATAATACGAAAGCGCCCTACGAATATCATTATTATCTCATTTCAATGCAACCACTCATGCAAATATTTATTAAAAATAAAGTAATTTGGAATTTTGTTCATAACAAATGATTTTATGATAATTTTTTTTAGCGTCCACTTTAAGATCCATTTTTTTATGTCAACACATTCAGGAGAATACCAGCAGATGGTGTTAGAAATTCTGAACTCTCATTTGTGGAATTCTATGACGCTTGCCATGGCGCATATGGCTAAGCGCTGCATGTGATGATTCGTCGCTCGACACTCAAACCGAGTAGACGTCTTGTTATTCTACATACAGAATGGCGCGTAGTTGCGATTGTGATATCGCGCAAATACATCGTCGCTTAGACGATCACCGTTTGCTGCTGGAGCGGCTCTTAAAGGCTGTTGGATGCGGGAAGGAGTATACACCGATGTCCATTGGTGTGGACTCTCCACCCAACCCAACAAGTCTGCCGTCTTCCCACAGAAGGCACTTGCCTAGGAAGTGCAAGGAGATTCCGGCTACCTTCGCGGAAATTGTTACAAGCCCTCGCCAAGTTTCACCATCACTCAACTGTGACAGCAGAGACTCCGAACCTGCCGTCGGTGAAGCCGTTACTTCAAGTAAGGCTTCCGAAGAAGATGAATCCTTGGAGTGTGCTATGCAAGTTGCCCCTGCTGTTCTGAGTAGGGCTCCCAAGAAGGTCCTTCAGCTCGTGGTTCGAGGAACTGGAGGCCCGGAATGCTCTCTCCGTGGATGCTCTCTCTCTCCCACGAGCAGTCTTTCCGAGTAAGTTTACCACTCAGATATGAGTCGCGCCTCTTCTGATGGGGAAAGGCGTTCAGGACATCGGGTGATCCGCGGTTCTGCAGCTCCTTCGAAGAAGGTTACCGGAGTGAAGATGGCGTATCTTCACGCCAAGGGTCTTCACCCGGATACAACAGCTGATGACTTGCAGAGCTTCTTGGCAGTGACCGCTGCATTCAATCCCTCTTGGATGACCATCAGGAGGATTATCAGCAGACGGACGCTGTCAACTTCTTTCAAAGTCGGGGTCATCGCGACTTCGCTAGAGTCTCTTATGGAGCCTGAAGTGTGGCCTGAAAAGACTATCGTTCAACCCTGGATACGCGTAAGACGAAAGAATCGCAGTGAACAGTGGTTGAGACCAGCTTAAGTGAAGATATTGACATATTTGGTGTTATATTGCTTCGGATTCAGTGCTCGTGTTGACGAAGGCGAAATTTTGGAAGTTTGATGTTGTGACAATAATGCCATGTTATTTGTGGATGATCCATGATTTACTTATAACAGGGTTTTTGTTGTTACAAGTCAACTATTTGCATTGAGTCTCCTAACGCTTGTTCTGGGTGTGAGGTCATTGACACTAAATGTGTCAATAAATTTACGGGCCACACATTTATGTAAATACTTCAATAATGACTTAAGATGTTAAAATATTTTGTAATGTTATTGAAGGAAATAAATAAATAATTGTCTACAAATGTGGAGTGTTGATCTGCCAACGTCATAGACTACAGCCCGAAATTCACGCATCATTCTCATTAGTACAGGATTTTACTATGATGAATGGGCTGTCTTCACGGGAAGACTTTCGTCTACCAATTTTTTTAATTAATAGGCTATGACTGGCATTTTACGGGTGAGGAATCAAATTCACACCCACCGGTGTATTTTAATGCTCAGAAAGCGATTAAAAATCTTTTTTTTTAATTGGTGGATCAACACTCATGCAGCGCTTAGCCATATGCACTATATTAAGCGTCATAGAATTCCACAGATGAGACTTTAGACACACTATCACCATCTGTCGGTATTCTCATCTATGTGTTTACCAAAAAAAAAAATACATACAATATTAAAGAACATTGTTGTGCAATATAAATTTATTTCGGCCAAGTGTATAATATGCTGTTTTCGTTGGTCAATATAAACAATTTCGAAAAAATATTAAATTTTATACCATTTTCATAAAGCAACAAGGATGTTTATTTAATTATTATTTAACCAATAATTTTATTTATTAGGTAAATAATATTTCTTTATAAATGTCTTCACATATCTTGGACCAAGACAGGTAAAATATCAACGTGTATAACTCGAGTAGAGTCCTTCAATCAAATATTCAAAGACTTAGCGCTTCGTGGTATCAAAATTAATATTTTAACGATCCCAACCGTTTTCTCGTTCCAAACAAGGTACTCGTCTTGTTCAGTTATCAAAATACAATTCAACTTGACCTACATATTGTAGCAAACACGAATCTTTTCAAAATAAATTTAAAATTGTAAGTACGAGGGTTATCCGTAGATAAGGTTCCCATGGCGCTACAGTCCCGAAAAGTGCTGTTATGGTGGATCGCGTGATTTTGTAATGTACCTTTTTTCCCCCTTAACTAGTGAGCTGCCTGTGGAGCTCAGTCTTGGCTTGGCAGGCGAACTTGATGAATCGCCCCCTTGCTTCGCCCGCCAGGTGTGATCGAATGTGCACAAGAAGAGCTGACCTCAGGTGATGGGAAATGGCGAGGCTAAAGAGATCATATACTAAGACAACCTTCAGCTATAACACACGAAATAATTACAAAACATAAAATTATGTTAAAATTGTAATTACGTACTAGAAAACGTAATTAAAACCTGCGTATAGTGAACTACAAACGTTCAATCACTTTTTACGCGATAGTTGATTTCAAAAAGTCGCACGAAAAAAATATAAACTTTAAAAATATCACTTAAAAATACAAAGCAAATCGCGTAAAAAAGTTTATATTTTGTACTCTTTAAGAAAATCGCGAAAAATTGTCGCGTTCGAAATATTTTTTAAAATAAATTCCGATTTTCTCACAACGACATAAAATATTAACAAACCAAAAAGGATTGATATTTTTCGATAGTTTGGGAGATATTTAAGAGATGGTGTCAAGGGCTGGCATGTAAACATTTAGCGATGAAGTGTCTAATAAAACGCTATTAAGCAATTGAAAACCGCGGGCCGAGCTTTCCTTCAGTCAGCACAACTCATTTCAATCAATGAATTATATGCAACGCTGCTTTCTATACCATGCGGAATAATGCATCAAGTATCTTCAGAAACACAACGAAAATGAAATAACTTTCTTCTTGTTCTCCAAAATTACTAGTTAGCACTTCTCTTGATCTCCAGAATCCGTCTCTCTTTCTGTATTTTCAGCAGCAGATCGGGAAATCTCTGAAAACTCTCATTTTGAAATTTAACTTTCCCCTTTGATGTTTGTGTTTCAAAGTATTTCGCACGGAATTCGGCATAGTTGTTAATGGAGTGTGATCGTTTTAATGTTTCATGGATTGAAATATTCAGGAATAATGTTTACCGAAGTCGTAACCACCGGCCATTTAATATTCAGTTTTAATAATCCGTCAGAATATTTATCAGGTAAAGTGTTTGATTTCGAAATCAAAATTCTTTGATTCCTAATGCCTTTGGAGATAAATTTATCAAAAATATAAAATATAAAGTGGCTTTGTCAATAATGACCTCAATTTTTAATTGTCAATAAAATAGAAAGGCTTTATAATTACTTTTATTATTTTGTTTTAATTTGCCTCATTTTAAATACACGATAATGTTAAAAAACACAAAATTAAATAAAATAATAGCAAAATGTTAAATAAATAATTATTTTGGGCCTTGTTTTTACACGGATCACACTGAGCAAAGTACAATCACTTGCTGGAAGGCAGCAGTTTTGCTCTCAATGAATGCTTCGTCAGTTCCAAAATATATAAGCATACCTTAAGACGTTGTATGTGTATACTTATACAATTGGAACTAATGAACCTTTGAGAAAAAGGATTTCATGAGTGCCTTAAATGTAAAAACAATAACCAAACATTTTGTAAGTGCGGTTTCGTTAGTTCACCAAAGTTAAGCAATATTGAACGCAGACCAAAACATGGATAGGTTGTAGATTTGTTGTTTATCGAGTGTTATTGGCTGAGTTTGTTTGCCTATAAGAAGTGAACGCAGAACTGCCGGGATAATCACGTGTCAATCTTCATAAAAATTTCGATTAACAAATTAGACATTGGATAATTAATTTATAAAACCGACCTAGTTTTGAATACCTTAGGTTTATCAAAATAAATAAGTTCCTTTATATCATGGATAACCACAAAAAGTTCAAAAACCATCCTTTTATCGTTAATATGCGTGTAAGCAAACATTAAACCTGTAAGTTACTAGTATATTACGTATTCAAACTGAAGAGGCTTTCATGTATACCGAAATTGTAGTCTTCTATCAAGTGAAACGGTGGGCAATGTGATCTACGGGTATACTAAAACAAGGTATTAAATTCTTATCAATTTAAAATTAAAATGGATCTCAAAGTGAATGATAAAAAAAATAACAACATTAATAGCGATGACGGTTTGAAGATTTAAGCATAATAGTACAGGGAGCGGTTAAAAAAGCTGACGGTTTTCGTCGTTGTTTTGATTTAAAATTTACAGCTTTTTTTGGCGCTTCCTGTAAATATATTTTTCTTTCTATAATTTAATTGCAGATTATTTATGTTTGATTAAATATTTTCTAAAACTCTTAAGCATTAACCAATCTTCACTTACTTCTACTCGTATAAATAATATTGCAAATAATTATGGCATCAAATGCACTTATTCGAATTAGTTTCTGCACATGTGCCATCCAATTAAAACCCTTCACACGTCGTAAAATAAATATCATCGCTGCTAATTTGGCGTGAAGGGCGACGAAGGAGCTCCTTTGAAATTTGCGCAAGAGCTGCATGTTCACGAATGCACAAATTATGCACCCGGCTGCATGTATGATACCCACAGCGAACATATACGAGTACAAAGAACCATTTATATTGCTCATACTCTATATATGTCTCTACGTTCTATGTAGCCTACATGGAAAACTGTATGAACAAACAGTTTGAAGTCTTTTTTCCATATACTATTATGATATCCTCCTCTCTGAATTGGTTATCAAATTACTAGGTGACAAGATGCAGGAGCAGATTGACAATACAAAGAACTTGTTTACGAAGCACACTTCGCGGTTATTTTAAAGACTTGATTTCTACGCCCGACGGGTATGGCCGGGCGCCAGTTGATTGACGAATGCGGAACACTGACATCTAGCGCCCCAAGACAGTCGCGGAAAAAAAGTAAATTAAAGATGACAGTTTCACCAACATGAAATGGAGCAACTGTCATAACAAATAAAATGGCGTATGCAAACTCCGTGTACTTTTTATATATGATTAAAACTAATATTATTAGATGTGCAAGTCGGGTGAGCGATCAAAAATAAGAGACGAAAAATCGTTTTTCGAGGCTTTCCGGCATCAGCCTAAAACAGATATATCAGTTCTGACGACATCAGTAGAAAAGCCTAGAGAATGGAGTTTTAACAGTGAACGGATACAGTCTGATGATGATGACTCACTGTCATTATGAAATTCTACTTTTTTTAAATGTAAAAAACATACTGGAGACTACCGAGATGTTGATAGTAATTCTGAATTTTCATCTGTGGAAATCTATGACGCTTACCATGCTGCATATAGCTAAGCGCTGCAGGTGGAGTGTTGATCTGCCAACGTCATAAATACAGCCCGAGATTCACGCATCATCCTTAATTATTACAGGAATTACTATGAATAGGTGGTTTTCACGGGACGAATTTCGTCTACCACCAATTTTGATTAATAGGCTGAGCATTTTACGGGTGAGAGATTAAATTTACACCAACCGGGGGTATTTTAGAGTTCAGAAATCGATTAAAAATCCTTTTTGTTTATCTCTGTCGAGGATCGAACCCACGACCTTTGCCTTTCAAAGCAAATGTTTTGACCACTTAACATTTAATAGTAGTTTAGATTATAAAGTAGCAGAGGAAATAGATTTGCCAAACAAGCATTTACAAATAAACCACTTACAAAGATAGTAGTAATTTTGTATTACAGAAGCGCAGGTAGGCTGTTTTATTTAAACGATCAAGTACTGTATCCCCGTATTAATACGTCCCGGGCATTTCCGGGAATTAACATAATTAGGAGCTCTAGCTAAGTTCGTTTTACAAGTGTCGATGCAAGTGTCAGATAGGCGGGCCGCCCATCCCTGCTAATTGCTGCCGCCCATTAAGATAACATCCAGCCGGGTGGGCGGACGTCGTATCGAGCGTGTGTGAGGCCGGCTTAGGAAGCATGAACAGTGGGCGGAACATAGTGGGGTATACATTTTCCAAACAACAGTTTTTATTAAATACTACAGGCATTTAAAAAGGAAATTGTTGGTATGAGAAAATCGTTATGTGAATACAATTGATCTGTAAAAATGTGTGATGCGTGAACGAGCTGTCTATGATATATGACATGATATGGATTATGTCGATGAACTAAGCAGCTGTCAAAAATTTGTAGCGGTTAATATCAACTCGATATAGCACTAACAGGCTGGTGCCGAAAAGCCTCGATATACGATCTTCCGACTCTTGTAACGGGTCCGCCAAATAACTTTTTTTTTTGAAAATGGGGCGCAAAACATTGAGTGTAGCTTCGGCTGTGTTGCACGTAGCGCCGTCTTATTGAAACCAAATGTCGCCAATATCTTCTTCTTTAATTTTTTTTTTTGATTTTCTAAGTAATGTCGCAATATTTTTCAGCGTTGTTTAAGCGTATACACAACCATATTCGTTTAGCGGAAGAATATAACTAATTATCTGTCAAATCAGACATGAGCTAAGTGTTACCATTCATGAAATAAGCACTAGTTAAAAAAAAACGTTAGATGGCGGACCCTTTATTTGTTCGCTTGTATGACTCGTGTATATAAAAATGTTAGTTTATAGTTTAGATTTAAGTAACATAATACACGGCGCAATTTCGTTTGTTTTGACGAGCTACAAGTAACGCGGGTGCCATTAATAAATAATTCCATAAATAGTCACTAGGCTTCATCCCATGTCAGCTCTGACAAATACATTATTCGTCTCTTGACTGACTGTAATATGTAAGCTCTTGTCCGCTCTCTTACCTCGTCATTCCTCACAAAGGCAAACCATCATGAATCCAGTATTCTGCGTAGGCATCTGCTCTTGAATCTCATTATTCGACTGCATTGGATCTTGCTGAGATGCCAAGATTCACAGCTGTTAATAAGAAAAGAACGATATAGGCACTGCATAGCTGGCACTTTGTTTTGAACGACTACAACTGTGAGTCAGAGATATTTCACATATTCACGAGTTAAAAAACGCTACAGTTTTCCGAAGGCGGGAAGCGACCTATTTCTGCAGGCCACCATTCTCAGTGATCTGTTCGCCGTCATATCTGAAACTCCTGAAAATATTGTGTCTTTCGTAATAATTTCAATAATTATTTTCAATGTATTCCTCGGTGTACTGTCCCGCCACTGGTTCTCCAACATTGTTTGCGGAAGGATCACATGGTTTGATGGACATTTGAATGATAATTGGCCACCGGACTGCGGCTGGTCCCCTTTCACTGGACGCGGATGCAGTCGGATGCGGCCGGACATTAGTGGGCGCTCACGAGGGGTCTCCGGTGGACGTGCGGGCAGCAAAGATTGGGAACCGCTGCCATTCATCATCGTCATACAATCACCGGCCAGAGGGATTTGAATCACAATAAGCGGTTATTAGCAGTACACAGTTGATTTTGGGAAGCTCTGCTTTAATATATATAATCGTGTCGGAAACAACAGGGTCAGATCCTGTCTGCCCAGAAGTGGGCGACGTCGATGGCGTTACTTCTGGCCATCATCAGGTCTTCCTGGGTGCAGCTATTCGGGCACAGCGCACACTCCAGAAGGTGTGACAGGGTCTGCTCCACGCCGCAGTCACATTCAGTCGGTCCGCTGTAAATCTGCTTTAATGTGGATCATAGAAGTAGAGAGGATTCTCTTCTCTTTTTCTTCTTCTTCTATTTTATGTAATTCCTATTTTATGCTCTCTTCTCTCTTCTCTCTTCTCTCTTCTCTCTTCTCTCTTCTCTCTTCTCTCTTCTTTCTTCTCTCTTCTCTCTTCTCTCTTCTCTCTTCTCTCTTCTCTCTTCTCTCTTCTCTCTTCTCTCTTCTCTCTTCTCTCTTCTCTCTTCTCTCTTCACAAAGGTGACTGCCGTATTCAAGGATAGGTCGGATTTGTCCTTTATATAGAAGAAGAACTTTATCGTTGAAATACCAACGTGATGTATACAATACACCTAGTTTTTTGAAAGCAAAACCGGCTTTATATTTAATTGACTAATATTTAACATTATATATGGACATATGTACATTAAAATATGTACATATGTACTTTTCACTATATTTTGATAAATGACACATTGATATCAGCTCGATACATTCTTTACAGGCTGGTGCCAAAAATTCTAAATATATAATCTTTCGCCTCTTATTTTCGTTCCCTTGTTGGACACGCATATATAAAAAATGTTAGTTCCATAAGAAATGGCACTTGCGTCACCATTTTTTGTTGTTGTAACAAATCCCCCGGGGGTGCTACCTGTCACGCCATTAGCTCCGTAAGCAGGCGCTAGGTTATTTTCGGGCAGTAATTGTGACCGCTGCGGGCGCTCAGTCGGAGTCTGCCCGGGACCTGTGAGGAACGCAGAAATTTTCATCCCGGGCAGATGACTGAAGCTTGAAGTTATTTTGTCGTAAATATATAACAGTGTGCTTCTCGACAAGTTTTCGGCTTCCAAGCATCCCAATAATGATCCCGGTGACATGATTAACGGGGATGTCAGAGTAAAGACGAAAAACTACTGCGTTTATTTAATCGCACCTTTTCTCAAAGCGTTTGTTACGTAAACTTAAAAAAAACACGGACGGTTTATGTGCGAAATTTGCAGTCAAAAAACACAATCAAAGTCTCTTTTGAAAAAAAATCGTAATGACTTTCTAAGCACACTTACGAGTATATGAGTATTAGGTAGCCAACGTGAAAATAATGAACAATTAATACCCGAACAACCTCATACTGAATGATGATGAAAAGATGCGATGCCTGTCATGGTTTCTAGTTCTATTGTATGGGAACGGAATCTTCAGGAATTATGTTACGAGCTACATTTCAGGAATACAGGGTATGATACGTAAGCTCTTCCTTTCATGGATTAATATGCAACGTTGTAAAGACACAACAAATGATACCCTTCATGTTTCAAACCCATATATACAAGAAAATACTCGTGGAACTGAATATAAAATCATCGTGTATATAACAAAATGCTTGACTTATATAATATACGTATGCGTATTAAAGTTGTTTTATTTTATCGAAAAAACAATAAAGCCTTTTAAGAATTAAATTTTTCTCAATTTAAACTATTGTATTGACATCCTCCTCTCTAAGTTAGTTATTGAATTGCGCGGTGGCGGGATGAGGATCAGAAGAACAAGGCAGACTTTTTCAGGAGCACATATATTTTCATGATAAACTTTACAAACTTCCGGCCCTAGCGGAATAACATGCCGGCCCGGCCATAATACGACCTCGTTGCGGTCGGCACACAACTGACTAGGCACCAGGCGCCTGCAAAACTTTTGAACTAAAATTAGAGACAAAATATCGTTTTTCGAGGCTTTTCGGTATCAGCCTAAAAGTGCTATATCAAGCTGATATTAATATGGTATGAAAAAACTGAGTGTTTGCTAATATTCACAGTAAGTTATGTAATATCGTTAAGTCTCTGGTACGTTCATTAATTGCAAATACTTGCATATAATAACTTATTTATATATATAAAATATATATAAATATTATAAATATATAAATATATATATTTATAATATTTTGCCGTTAAATTATAATTATTTTTATGCAGGAAAGGCATTTTTCTTCAAGTCCTGAGGCATCTTACATAAGAAATGCCTTGCCCTCGACTCTTGGCCGGCTGTTTGCCTTCCATCGCCGGCCATGCAAACTTTTCAATGCATTGAAATACGAGGACTCCACACAAGAACATTTTCCACCACCGGGAGCTTTCTTCCGCCGAGCTTTCTCTTAAAGTAAAGAACCTCGAAGTATCATGATACTTGGCATCGGCGTACCTTGTTTATGATATAATATTTTTTTTTCAATACAACTTTTATGTACACATTTTGACCACACCCCTTACCTCCACTTTTTTATTTTTTTTTTATATAATCGCGTGCAGGAGAGGACAGCTGGTCAAGACCAGTGTACTGTATGACGCTCAGCCAGGAAAGCTGAACGCTGCATGCGGGAAACGTGTGTTATGTTCGTGTTTGTGTGTGGGTTGGGGAGATTGCAAGTCTATATTTATATGTCTCTTGAAGAGATCCAAATTGTAGGAAGAAAGAAACACAAACGCCGGAAGAGCATTCCAAAGCTTACCGGTGGCATTAAGGAAGAAACTTTGCCAGTTTTTGGTCGACACACATTAACCTTGTATGCATGTTCAGCAAATGTCAAACGAGTTTGTCGGTTCTGGGTGGGTTTATTTTTATTCTTATGTAAACGCGTGTAGGAGAGCACACCCGGTCCAAGACCAGTGCACTCTATGACGCTCAGCCAGAGAGGCTGGACGCTGCATGCGGGAAACATGTGTTGTGTTCGTGTTTGTGTGTGGGTTGGGGAGATTGCAAGTGTATATTTATCTGTTTCTTGAAGAAATCCATATTGTAGGAAGGAGAAAACACAGACGCTAGAAGGGCATTCCATAGCTTACCGGTGGCATTAAGGAAGGAACTTTGGAAGCTTCCAGTTCTTGGTCGACATATATTAACCGTGTATAGATGTTCGGCAAGTGTAAGACGAGTTTGTCGGTTGTGGATGGGTGCAGGAGGAATTAGATCTTTAAGTTTCGAAGAGCAGCGACCGTGGTAATAACGGTAAAAAATACTTATTTAACCAATCTTACGCCTGTGTTCCATTGATTGCAGACGTAAGAGTGTCATTGTTTATCAAACAAATTGCTCTGCTTTAACCTGAGACAATTAAATTTAGAAGGCGATCTTTATAATACATCTAGTTTTCTGGAACCGAGACCGGCTTTTTAGAGACTTATCAAATATATACATTGTTTCTAGTAAAACTGTTCCCTTATCTATAATTTACTTACATAGATCCTATCTGTGTATCTCCACTTCTGCACACCACCTAATTACCCTCTAGTGAAACATTTTCTTTATCAGTAAATATTCACTTTCACACTAGTACTTTTGTGCACGTTGGAACTGAAGAAGCTTTCATAGATATCTAAACTAAAAAAATATAAACTGCAATCTTCTATCAAGTTTGTGTGTCGGCCGGTATTGCTCAAAGGTCAAAGCTTTTGCTTTGCAAGCCAAATGTAGTCGATCCCCGGCGGAGATTTACAAAACAGGTTTTTTAATGGATGGTAGACGAAAGTCGTCCCTTGAAGACCGTATACTATCAACTTCTGTTGGTATTATCCTGTATGTATTTACATATAACAAAAGTTATACATTGCTTAGTGTGATCCATTTTAAAACAAGGCATGAAATTCTTATCTACGTAACATAAAAAATGGCGTTTGCAGGCGCAATTTAATTTGTTTCAACAAGTCCTGTTATGTAGAACGCTACAGCTTGCCAAATGGCCACTATGTGATGCCTTTGATGAAAGAGGAGTAGTAATTTGGATAGCACCATTTAATTTAAAAGGTTTGTTCAACCTGACCAATGATACGCTTTTGAAAACAGACGTGGGCTTATCCAAGTTTTGGTCAGAGCCCAACGTTGCAATATTTCAATGATCTAACCGCGATAAAGATGTGCTATTGCCGCTGGAATCATTTATGATACTTTTAATATAAAGTATGAATATTATAAATAATTTAATACGCTAGAGTTAGACTTTACACTACATTTTTAGCGCGAATGATGATGGTTTATGACTCGCTTCACAACTTTTAAAGTAAACGCGCTTGATGGGTGGGTAGTTTTATGAGTTACGCCAGTGGAGGGTGTTGTCTGCGGGAGCGGCGCAGAAAGTTGCGCCCCAGGAAGCGGTTTGAATGCGAAAAGTATGAAAAGCTGCCTTTGTGAGGTCGGAAATGAGTTTTTATGGGATGCACTTTGTATCCTGCCCTCCAGTGCGCCGCCGTCAATTATCCCGGGGAGCTTTAAGCTCTTTATGACTTCAGCTACTTCAGCTAGTTCAGCTATTTCAGATACTTCAGCTACCTCTGTCTGAAAACTAAAACATTGAGAGTCGAAGATAAGAGTTTATTCGCGAAAGATTCTACTAAATATTTGCAAAGAAGAGCTGTTCACCACACGATAAAACACTAGCAAAACAGAACAGTGTGGATTTATGGCTTTTACTAAGATAATATAAAAGTGTGCATCTTTTTAATATTAAATTAGATAAGCCGGAAAGGGATATCAGTTTTATGTCACGTCATTTTCAAACACGTAAGTTTGTAAATGGTTGCCGTTAAGTGAGCACATTGTGGTTAGTATCATTTTGAAGCTACATGTATATTCTTTGCATTTTGATAATGTATATATGATGTTAAGGTGATTGGATGATTAGTCTGACTTTTCCAAAGCTAAAGTCGTTTACTAGAATGTATTTTCTGTAGAAGCAGCAAAAGCCGAAGATGAAATAATAAAAATACTGCACCATAATCATATATCAAGCATTTTGCAATGTTTTGCTTTACTAAAGCATTTTACGTCGTCATATATGGTCCATATAATGGCAGCGGGAGATAAGGCCTCTTATAAGCGTCTTAATTATCTCCAAGATAAATATTTATGGGCAAATTATGGCAAGCAACTAAGACAGAAATAAACCTCAAATGTACGGAGCAGTGACAAAGTACCTGACTGTCATGTGAACAGTACAAGATGAAAATTTTATTGAATTTACGATTAAAAATATATTTTTTTACATTTTTTTTGACCATCTGCTACTTTCAAAACTTTATGATACTAAATCGCAGTGATTCTCAATTTTTCCAGATTCGTTTAGTGTATACGGTTTTTATTGTAACCTATCAAACCTATGTGGTTAACACCCCAATCGTAAGAAGTTAACAGAAAAAGTTTATAGAGCAATATAAGCATTTTATTTCACGTTTACGTTTACGCAATGAAGATTTAAAATAAAAGTAATTGCGGATACGCAAATAATTGTTTTGAAGACACTTTGTACGAAATGCATCTCGTTGTCATGAAAAATTTCAATGAGTCATTTAAACTGAACGAAAAGCGCTATAATCATATCCGTTCCGTATCTGGAGCAAGTGGTAAGCACAAAACTACCACACACTTCTATCAGTTGCCACTATTCGTGCCTTTTCCCAAGATATATCTGCACCTGAAGGACTACTATAATTTTTAACAACCTCCAGAACGGGACCCTTGATGTGACGACAGATGTAGTATCCGAAACATATTTAAAGGTGAATTTTTAATCTTTAGGCGTATACTTCTTTTATATTACTGAGGAACGACTTATAACAAGCACTCAAGACGAACACTCATCACAATTATACCATGTCCGCTCCCCAACTGGAGTTTATCGCATTCACAAACTTTGGCCAGAAAGCTGTCAGACGCCATTGTCTTAGCCTCATCCCACGTCAGCTCTGCCTCCCACAGCTCCATCGAGTAAATTATGTGTATAGTTACCAATGACCTTTCGGGACGACAAGCTCGGGGTCTCGAAGAAAAAGCAGCTATAGTTTACATTTTTCTGCGGCATTGTTTGATTATTTTATCCCAGCCGTGTCCACCATCGCATATGTGCTAAAAATATTTACTTTTATACTATTTCCTTCTCGATCTTATTCGTAGTTTCGTGTGACATATGAGGTCTGTGTTTTTTTTTATGTAAACACTTACAGGAGAATACCGACAGATGGTGATAGTAATTCTGAAGTGTCATCTGTGAAAATCTATGACGCTTACCATGCTGCATATGGCTGAGCGCTGCATGTGGAGTGCTATACCGCCAACGTCATAGACTACAGCCCAAGATTCACGCATCATCCTTAATTATTACACGAATTTACTTTAAATGGATGGTCATCACAGGACGACTTTCGTCTATCACAAATTTTGAATAATAGGCTATGTTTGGCCTTTTTACGGGAGAGGGATCAATTTCACACCAACCGGGAATATTATAGAGCTCAGAAATCGATTTAAAAAAAAAATGATCTCCTTCGGGGATTGAACCCACGGCCTTCGGCTTGCAAAACAAACGCTTTGACCATTTAGATATACCTGCCGGCAAAATCTGCGTTCAATGTTGCTTAACTTTGGTAATCTTACAAGTATCACGCATACAATGTACTTTTGCTGTTGATTACATACAACATTTAAGTTATATAATTAATACACAATGAATTATTAAATAACTTCTTAGGTTTTCACGGCCAGATTTGATGTTGTGGCTTTTGGGTTGAGCCGTGTGTGAAATCAAAAGACATCCCATCAACATCAACAGGGATGACGGCTTGATTCTCAAAACAGCATGGATTCCACCTCTAGCACATACTCTAAAACCTGTACAGACAAGCAAAGACGACCACAGTCCGACATGACGTTCGTCGATGTACAATTCGAGAAAATTCCTACCGTAGTCTTAAAAAACATACCTACGATACTTCGGAATGAAACTTGAGTTGCCATCGAGATATTAATCAATAACGCTCACAAAAGAAATATATAATCTGAATAAACCAACTCAAAACTAAATAAATTATTTATCCTGAAGAAGACCCCTGCAATATCGGTCGAAACATTGGTTGAAAAAAGTTCACCACACACGGCTCAACCAAAAGCCACAGCATCACAATGAATTATTGATAAAAATCTGATTAATTTAATGGTAGAAAAAATAAAATCTTCCTTACTTTCTGTTTGTTTTCTTCTGTTTGCGCTTACGTAAAAATGAATAAAATCCGTATACGCATTTACGTTTTTACGCTTGTACAATATACACGCTGGTAGAACGAAATACTTAATAGTGCCTATTTAAACCTTATCTTTATATATAATGTCGTCTTGGTTTCTAACCAAACATGTTGTTATTACACCTATAAAGAGAATAAGCGTACCATGAAATTGATAGAGTAGTATGAGAGCGTTCATAAAACTGGTTAAATGCATGCAATTATTATGGCAATTAAGTGTTGAACGAAATACGTTTACTTGTTTAGCTGAAAAAGCGTAAAAATCACCAATATGATTATGTAAATTAAATATCAAATATATATCGTCATCTTAGAACGTCATTTTTCGTGTGTTATTGGCAATGCCAGGCAAGGACATAAATGAAAGCCTGGCAGTTTTACAGCTGACCGACTGTGTGACTGCAGCTTGGAGTAGATCCTGTCACACTTTCTGGAGTTTGCGCTGTTTCCGAGTAGTTGCACCCAGTAAGACCTAATGATGGTCGGGAGTAACGCCATCGACGTCGCCCACTTCTGGGCAGACATGTTCCGATCCTGTTGTTTCAGACACGATTATATATATAGTACGTCATGATAAAAAAAAACTGTTGTTGAAGTTCATCGTATATATTGAGAAATAATGGTAGTTAATTTTGTAGAGATGAGGTGTACGTATCCAACTGGTCAAATCGCTGTGAATATATGGTGTTCAAGGATGCTCGTAAGCAAACGTAAATTTTTATACATAATATTATGACAGTTTATACAGGTTACAAATCATCAATCGTAATTTTGCTAGCACATACAGAAGAGTACTAATATATGTTGAAAGACAAACCTCATAATTAATAAATTGATCAAAAAAAAAATTTTTTTTGCTCTCCACCTGGGTTCGTACCGATGACTTTCAGTTTGTTAAGCAATCGCTCTATCACTCAGCTTTACCCGCTGGCAGTATGTCTTTTTATTACCAAATCCGTTTTATATCTGGAACGTATGGTCACACTATATTGCCGCCACTTTATTATGTCAGCTTCTACTATCCAATCATCGTTCTAGAACATATCCGCAAAGCTAAGTTAATGTGTACTAT
This sequence comes from Glossosoma conforme, assembly GCA_022606575.1. Classification (NCBI taxonomy): domain Eukaryota; kingdom Metazoa; phylum Arthropoda; class Insecta; order Trichoptera; family Glossosomatidae; genus Glossosoma; species Glossosoma conforme. Next base: position 1,485,549 of record JAGTXR010000027.1, read on the forward strand.
TTAATGTAAATTAATTTTAAAAATGTTGTCACTTCATTGGCGTAACAACAGCGTTTTTAATATTCTTGTTAATTTATTTTCTTGCCGAGGTGGTCGCGAAAGAAAGATAAAAGACACTATTCCCATTTCACCCCATTAATTCCTGTATCATTCCGCCGAGAATTATTGTTCTTCTTTTGAAAAAGGAATTTCTTTTAGTGCCTCATTACAACTTTCCAGAGCCGGGAGATTTTATTCACACTTCATAAAAGGAACAAAAAGACAATGTCGACAGAAACTAAAAAAAAAACTCCATTCCAAAAGAACGTGTAACGCATATGCCTCAAAGGAAAACAATACCGTGCATAAAATTTAATAGTTTTTATTTCAAAAACTCATACATTTGCTTGCGAGTAAGCTTAAGTGGTTAATCGTTTGCTTACCAAGTGAAAAGTCCTGGTTTAATCTCCGAAAGAGATTTAAAGCAAGGATTTTTAATCAACTGATAGCATTTTTTTTTCCTATGTAAGCACAAACAGGAGAAAACCGACAGATGGTGATAGTAATTCTGAAGTCTCATCTGCGGAATTCTATGACGCTTACCATGGTGTATATGGCTAAACGCTGCATGTGATGTATTGATCCGCCAACGTCAGAGACTACAGCCCTAGATTCACGCATCATCCTTTATTATTACAGGAATTTACTATGAATGGGTGGTCTTCACGGGACGACTTTCATCTACCACCAATTATGTTAAATAGACTAATACTGGCATTTTACGGGTGAGGGATCAAATTCACACCAACCGGGGGTATTTTATAGCTCAGAAATCGATTAAAAATACTTTTTTTTTAATCTCCGTCGGGGTTCAAACCCACGACCTTTGGCTTGCAAAGCAAACGATTTGACCATTGAGCTATGACCACCGGCAACGCTATGACCGCCAGCATGATAAAGTCCTTGCGGGCAGGTGCCGAACACCTTGATATGCGATCTTTCGTATATTATTTTTGTTCGCTTTCGGACACGCATGTGTTGTCATTTAGTAATTATTTGACAGGTCGTTATCAGGACAAGTTCTATAGATCGCCACTTGCGGCGTTGGCTGTCACCGGCTAAGAGCGCTCGGTCACCAGTTGTCAGTCTGTCTTTGCTCGAGGCGTTAACAACACGTCATTCCTTGAGCAGACCGAAAGTTTGTCAAGCTCTTAATTAAATATACCTGTATGTGCTTCTGAAAAGTTTTTATGTTGCTTATCTCCTCCTCATCGGTCCACCGCATGTCCTAATAACGATCCCGGTGACGTAAAGTCGTTCTTCTCTAAGTTAAAGGGGATGTTACATTGTTTTCATATACACTTGCAAATCTAAAGCAAATACAATCATAATGACCTTTCTCTGATCAATATTAGAGGAAAAAAAACACGAACGTCGGGATTCAAACTCGAGTCGTTTGCAAAAAAGGTATTCTGTCTGTCTTCAACGTGGGCCCACTGTCGCTTGCTCTACATATTGAATCGAAAAACCTACAAATATGATATAAAAAAAAACAATTTAATGGCGATTTTTAATCTCTTAACTCTAGTTGATATGTATTTGATCCCTCGCCCTCAAATGCCTGTCATAGCCTGTTAATTTAAATTGGTGGTAGATGAAAGTCATGCCATGAACGTAGTTCACGTAGTTCATTCCTGTTATAATTGGAATATGCCAGGGCTATATTCTACGAAATTGACGGAATAACATTTATTATGCATCACCTAGATGTATGTAAGATGGTAAGCATCATATAATCCACGGATGAGATATTTGTTTCACTATCACCATCTGTCGGTATTCTACTGATGCTTTGACGTTAAAAAAACAAAAATACAAAGTAAACAACGTTTATAACAGAATTTCTCTCACCAATTTATTAAAGTTAAATAAACTTCGAAAGCGGGGATTCGAACCACAAACCTTACACATTAGAGTTATTTTTGTATTTTATATTTTACTGAATCAAATCATTAGTATTCTCTGTTCATTACATTTCATAGACAACACAATTCTTAAATTAAAAGACAATAAAGCGTTTTAAAAAAAAAACATTCTTTTCATACAATAGAGACACGAAAACTTTTTTAAATAACTTTTAAATAATGTCAGATAATTTCGCGTCTCATAATCATACACCTTAATTAAAGCTCCTTAATTCTTCAGTACAAAGAAACTTAACCGCCATTTATTTCTAAGAATAAAAATATTTGAGAATCTCTTAAGTAATTTCGTACAAGACAAAAAAAGAATAAATTTAATTAACAAAAAAATGGATTGCCCCTTGTATCAAATGAGATACGGAATCTCTTTTGTACGGCACCAAGTTTTCACCCATATTCTTTTCATTCAAATGGAGCGATGAATAGATGGTGCTGAAGAAAAAACGGCTGTGAGGCTCTGGCTGAAATTTTCACCAACTTTTTACAATTTTCACGAACGTTTACAGGACAGCTATGACCCGTAAATTTTAACGAAATATCGCGAGATAAATTGCCAGTTTCAGACTTGGCCAATCTTTGGAGTATGAAACAAAAAGTTGTCTTAACAGCGTATTTACCTTTTACTATGTTTATTTAGTATTAAGATTCATTGATAGTTTGTTATATTTGATATTAAGTCTTAGAAATTGAGAAAAAAATAGTGAAAAACGCTTTAATATGCTTCAAATGCGGCTGTGATTATAATATATTTCTTCATGATATTTTTAAACATAACAATAATTATCATTTTCAATTTCAATTTTATGTCAATTATTTTTTTCCTTACATAAGCCTTCCTTCCTTACATAAAATTAAATATATACAAATATAGGTACTTATGATTAAGTCCTAAAAACAAAGCAATAAATGCAAGCAACATAATGTCCCAATGTTCATCAAACAGATGACGCCAACAAACTATTCCTCCAAAGAAACTCGTGGAGTTCACGTCTGAACAGTCTGATCCCTCTCCCAACAGGCATAGTCTCTCGCAGGTTAGTGTTACTCTTTGGGAGAGCGAAAAATCTGTGCCTTCTTATTCTCATATATTTATCGGGGACATCATCATACTCTCCATATTCGTACTCGTAACTCGAGCGCATGGTCGTCACAAACGGTTGCCATTAAAGACTGTCAGTCACTATTATTCTCACCTCACCCCATGTCAGCTTTGCTTCCAAAGACTCAATTTAAACCCAACTTAAAATAATCGAGTATTTTTTATTTTCATTTATTTCAGATATATTTAGAAATCTTAAATTATGTTTACTTATATGATTATATTCTTTAATAATTAAATATAACGGGAAAATTTAGAGAAATGTTACGAAAACATTTTTATCGAAGAATAATTCAAAATATAAAAATGTGATTTTTTCTTACAGGGACCATAAACCACTTTTAAATAAATCTCATAATGAAACTATTTTTTAAAATTTATTTTTAATACTATCAACAATCATTAATAAATAAGAGAAAAATATCAACTGATAAATCTTTTCAATAATGCTTTATACAAACTATCTCAATATTTTTTAAATTTTAAATGAAAAAAAATAGTAATCTGTAATCCGTAGCCGTTTTCAGACATCTGTGAGATTAATTTCAAAGTTTTACTCATTTGAAATACTCTTTTAAGGAAAAATTTAAATGAAAGTTATTTAATCCATCTATTTTAAAAAGTTCAAACAAGAGATTAGAATTAAATAAAAAATTCAAATTCATGAGTGTTAGAAATAATTATGGTACATTTACAAGAACGCTTGTTAAAAGTTGTGCCTTATCAGAGTTACCTAATGAATTTTAAAAATTATGAAATAAATATTATAAATCAGTACTTTCCATAAAATTTCAGGAAAGGTGCTTTAAACACATTTTTTATTTAATTTTTATCTTTAAGTTTAAGCAATTGGGAAAATTACATACATACAAAAAAAATCTAGTAGAACAGTTTCATGATATTTGTCCCTTTATTTAACCTAAAGTTCTTTTTGAAGCTTATTAGATTGACCTATTCTAAGAATCCGTGTAAATTAAGTAAATGTAATTAATAACGCAGTCACCATTGGATTGGAGCCTCGAAATACCTTCAAAACTTAATTGACTCAGTTCAAAGAAGAGGAATTCTTTTGATAAAAAATGACACTCTTTCATCTTACCTGCAATCAATGAAACACAGGCTCTTCTACCGTAATTACCACGGTCGCTGCTCTTCAGAACTTAAACAACTAATTCCTTCTGCACCCACCCACAACCGAAAATTCGTGTTACACTTGGCGAACATCCATACTCAATTAATGTGTGTCGACCAAGAACTGGCAGTTTCCAAAGTTCATTCATAAATGCCACCGGCAGCTTGGGAATGATCTCCAGCATCTGTGTTTGCTTTTAGCCTACAATCTGGATCTCTTCAAGAAACAGATAAATAAACACTTGCAATCTCCCCAATCCACACACCAACACGAACACAACACACGTTTTCCGAATGCAGCGTCCAGCCTCCCTGGCTGAGCGTCACAGAGTGCACGGGTCTTTTCCGGCTACGCCCTCCTGCATGCGTTTACATTTAAAAAAATACTAGTTCATTTGATACACTTCTTTGAAGAGACTCCAAGCATGGATGTTTCCATGCCACGTTAGGTGACATATATTTAATGACTATGATCTGCTAAAAGATTTGTATTATCACTTATAGGAGGATACGGAGGAATGAACTGTTCAATTTCTCTAGGAATTATACTTACCTGAGACTATGCTTCTTAGTACAATGATCAGACTGCTTAACTATATCGCCTTGAATTTTGATATATTCCACGCCAGAGAAACCCAGTTCAGACATGAACAAAAAGAATTTGTTTGTAAAAATAATTAAATGAAGTCTTCTACGAGTATACTATAAATTACTTTATATTTTCAATGTATTTTTCACATATCAATCTTAAAAGGGAAATTGATCATATTTATTTTGTTCTAAGGTCAGATTTCCATATTGACCTTTGAAATATTGCTGAATTTCAAACTGTTTGCCGCGACTCGATAGTTTCGCTGGAACGTTCCGCGGCGAGATTTTTCAGGGCGTATCGCCTGAAGTGGCTGAAACATATTTATGGACGCTCGTTCATTTATAATAAAAGTTCGTGCGATAAACAGTGAGGCGCGGTTTCAGCGCCTAGAGAAATAGTACGAAGGCTTTCATCACTCATAGCGGTCGCTGTTATGAATATATGTGAGACGAATAGAGTACGCTCAATCTTGTTTGTAAAAGAACTATGTATACTACAAAAAAAACTGTTCTTCATGTCATTATTCTTTCCATATGCTATACTTCAATTTAAAGAATAAAAGCTCCTTCTGTATTATTTTATTTTACGTTAGATACGAAATCAAATTTATAGCAAGAACTGATTATTTGCATTCTTCTACATTTTAATGCTCGAACATTACCAGTATAACAGTTAACAATATTAACAGTTTTTTATAAATAAACACATACCGCCCTAGACGGGAGTATTTGCAGCAAGTGTTGTATGACAGCTACAACTCATGTACACATGAGTTGTACCTCTTATGCTGTGCTAAAGAGGATTGTGGAGGATTGAGAAAAGATCGAGTTGATCGAAATGCAAGATTTTGTTACTGCAAACCAATCCACCGGATTGATACCATGAAGACACAGAAGGATACCATCAGATGGTGGTAGTATAATTCTTAAGTCTCATCTGTGGAATTCGCTGACGCTTACCATGCTGCATATGTCTAAGCGCTGCATGTGAAGTGTTGATCCGCCAACGTCATAGACTACAGCCCGAGATTCACGTATCATCCGTATTTTTACAGGAATTTAATATGAATTTTAACTACGACTTTCGTCTACCTACAATATTAATAAATAGGCAATGACTGGCATTTTACGGGTGAGGGATGAAATTCACACCAACTCGGGTACTTTAGAGCTCATAAATCGATTAAAAATCCTTTTTCTTTATTCTCCGTCGGGGATCAAACTCACGACATTTTGCTTGCAATGCAAACGCTTTCACCATTGAGCTATACCCACTGACATATAATTTTCACTGACATACAACAAGAAATATTTCACTTTTCATACAAAAATTCACAAAGTTGTCAATTACAGCGTTTGCTTGATATTATATGCAATAAATTATTATCATAATATCATTAGTGAAGCAAGTCTTAAAATTGTACATTTCGAAAATAAATGTGATAAAAGTATACAGATAAGAGTATTCTAGAATGTTTTGAAATACGTAAAAGAATTAAGTATGGATTCGATATCATAAATAACATAGCATATTAAATGCTTTTTTCACTTATTCTTAAAAAATATATATATTTAATAAATAACCTTTTAAAAATAAAAATAATAGTGTACGTAGTGATATTTTATAAAATCATTCAATATTTGTTTAAATAACTTTAATAACAACAGGGATGACGGTTTGATCCTAAAAACAGCATGGCTTCCACCTTTAGCACATGCAACATGACGCTCGTGGAGGGATACTCTTTAGAACTTATTCATCGTAGACCACTCTCTGACATGACCTCGTAGAGGTACGTTAGGCTGACGCCTGAACTACTTCACGACATCAACTCATCACAAAGTCGTCAACCCAAAATAAGACCCCTGCAATGGCAGTCGAAATAGTGGTACGACAGAATTTGCCACACACGGCTGAGCCCAAGAGCCACAAAACCACTCATTTCATACAAATTTTAACTTATATAACTTCTTAGGTTTTCACGGCCAGATTTGATATCGTGTGTGTTTTGGGTTAAGCCGTGTGTGACGAATTTATTTTGACCAATATTTCGACCGCCATTGCAGGGGTCTTCTTCAGGATTGATCTTCATATGTAGTTGCCATGGAGATATCAATAACGTTCGTAAATAAAAAAATATAAAAAAGATAATATGACACCAACTCACAACTAAATCATCAATCCTGAAGAAGACCCCTGCAATGGCGGTCGAAATATTGGTCAAAAGAAATTCGCGACACACGGCTTCACCCAATATCAAAGTTTAACTTAATTAATTATTTAATGTGCGATTGCTTGTTTGGATAAAATGCAGCCGAATAAATAATTCTCAAAAAAAGGCAAAAAATAAAAATTAAATCGCCTAAAGTAGATTGAAAAAAAATCTCAAATGGGCAGATGGTGTCTTCTGGTGACCATCTTAATAAATACGTCATCGGTTGTCCCATAAATATCTTTGTGCGCCATATACATCGCCCAACGACCCCATCTCGGCAATTTATTAGCAATAAAAGGGTCGTTTTCATTTTCGGCCCGACCCCGCGACCGAAACGATGGTCACCCCGCAATCTTCTCAGGGAACATAAAAATTGTCCCACCCTTAAAGTTGAACTAGGGTCACCTGGTCTTTGACAATTTATGACGTCAGATCGTTTTTTTTTTTCTTAATTTACCAACATTACATTGATGAAATAATTTGATATCTACTCTCACTTTACTCAGTTTCAATTAATTGTGAGGGTTTTTTTTTTACTAACACACATATTATCATTATATATCCATTCTCTAGTTGGAGCATTAAGCATAGATTGCTGCCATAAAGTGATCAGTCAATATTATCTCCCAATAACAAATTTTAGTTTGAAGCTCTTCCACGTACATTATACTCGTACAAGTGTATTCTAAGACGGTAAGAAGTCTTAAGAATAGGTACCTGTGTTTTTCTCTCTATTTCGTCATTTGTGGAAGATATTCTAGTATCTTAACCTACAGTTGACAGAACTGACGGCAAGATTTCAATTTATTTTATTTCAGTTTAATTTAAATTTATTTAAATTTATTTTTCGGGAATTTTACAGTACCTTACGGCAACATTACAATGCAATTCATTTCTCAAGTACAATAATAATTTATCATAAAATAAAAAAATACAATATACACAAATATTGGTACTTATGATTAAGTACTAAGAACAAAGCAGAAAATAAAGGCAACAGAAGCTCCCAATGCTCATCAAACAGACGACTCCAACAAATTATTCCTCCAAAGAAACTCGTGGAGTTCATGTCTGAATTGGGCCTCCCTCACGTGAAATATATCAACATTCGATTTTGTTGAACAGTCTGTTTCCTCTCCCAAGAGGCATAGTCTCTGGTAGGTTAGTGTTACTCTTTGGGAGAGCGAACAAACTGTGCCTCCTTATAGGAAAGGATAGTAGACTACCATATCTGCTACCTCACTACGTCAATTTTCACAATGTCAAACTATCGTACCATTACTATTCTACCTGGTGACTGTTCTAGTAATATGTGTTACTTTTGTATAGTAAAGCTAATAATTCGAAACATTTTTTTGGTATGAAAAAACTAGTACTATGTCCAGAGTAATATGCATTAAAATATTAAAAGTTCCAAGTAATTGTGAAATATAACATCATTCATAATTTATTTATTTAATGGAAAGATCTCAAGGATAGGTGAAATAAGCAATATAAATGTGTTTTCAACTTAATTATTGAGAACTTATAAGTTTTTTTAATTATAAATTCTTCTTTAAAAACCCTCAAATATACTTCAACTCGTTATTTTCTCATTATTTTGTCAGCTCTCCTTGTGCACATTCGCCATATCTGCCTGTCCTGCCATCCATTCTCGGTCAAGCCCAGAATTTTCAGATCCTTGTTTACAGTTGCAATCCAGGTTGCCTGTGGTCTGCGAAGTCTTCTCCTCAGCGTGAGTTTGTTGAAGGCTTTCTTCACCATATGGTCCTCATCTCACCGTGTTACATGCCCATACCGTCTTTGGCAGTTTTCCCTTATCTTTTCAGGTATGGGGGCCACCCGAAATTAACACCTAATATGCTTATATCGAACTCTGTCCACTCTAGTAAGTCACACCGCCCGTCCACCTTAGCATCTTCATCTCTGCCACATGAATCCTATCCAAGTCGCATTTCAGCGAAGTCCAACACTCCAATAGTTTTGTAGACCATTGTTCACCATTGGTCCTAACTGGAATCTTGCCATCACACAGAACCCGAGAGAGATACTTCCATTTCAGCCACCCTGTGCTTATTCTATGCTCTACGTCGGATTCAGTTTTGGCGTCTAAGGATATCACGGAGCCGGAGGATATTTAAAAGTATCGACCTCTTTTACGGGTGTATTCTGTAGAAGGAGTGGTTTGTTAACCGCGGTGCAACCAGAATTGAAATCGAAATACATCGACTCGGTTTGTAGTTATTTTTATTCGCAGTCCACTACTATCTAGAGCAAGCCTCCATTCCTCCAGCATTTCCTGAATATTTTGAGCATTCTCAAATATAATTCAACGACTGGTTATATTTTCAACAAAAGATTTTTATTAAAATTATTTGATGCATTTGAGTGGTGACTTTATGACGTTTAAGTGCTCCAATTAGCAAAAACAGTAACGAAAAAAAACATAAATATTATTTATAGTAATAAAATACGACGTCGAATAAAAAATCTTTAACATGGCGATGTTAAAGGTCGAAAAATAACTTTTCTGAAGGTACTTTAGCCTGTTTCCACTCGACAGGCTAACAAAACCTGAAGGCTCTTCACTTGGATGAACGAATTTTTCAGCAAAAAAAATACAAGTGGCAGATACGGAATGTCCGAGAGAAACTCGTGCATCTGCAAATTTAGACGTTGCAAAGAGGTCGGTCGTAAAATTCGTGTTTATGGTCCATGAGCGGGCGGATCTTAAATGATTTCTTCGTTTAAGTTGTAGTGTAACATTTTGGATGGAAATCGGACCAACGGAAATGACTTAAGTAACGAATAAAGGGATAAAACATACAATAGACTAAAAATATTTTATTTTTAATTCTCGAATACTGAAGATCATTACACTTAGATGACGGTTTATGATTTGGTTTTTATAATATTTGGTTTATAATTATTTGAGCAATATTTTATTTGTTATGAAAGAACAAAATGAAAATACCTCATCGGTATCTTAAAAATATTTGGTAGGTTATAAAGAACGTCGTTATATCATTTTTCTCAAATCTGCTTCATAACTGGGAACATATACCCGCCACAAATCACTGCCACACATTTTTCTTCATATGACGTGTTGCTTTGACACGTATTGATTTAATTATAGTAAAAACTCAAGGATTCGAATAAAATGCAGTAGTGGTATCAGAAGTATAAATGAGAATCTATTATTTTGTACAAGATAAAATGTTTATTCCGATGATGTTTAAACGGAACCATTTAATACTTAAGGATAAATCAACCCCAATTAATAACGTGTGGTTTGTTAATAACTATTTTTCAATCCATCTTCAATGTCACTTAACTTCGGTAATCTCAGGAATATTGCGTTTACCTATGTGCTATTTTCATTGATCTATAGTCTCATTTCGCTTATTACTATGTATTCATTATGCGAGCTTTATATGGCTTAATAATGCTTCGGTTATTGACGAGCTTTCAAGCTGACGATTAATGGCCTTATAAAAGCCTTGATGGATATTGGAAAATCGACTTTGGTTCGGCCTTTGTTGAGTCAGCAAGTGTCATTTTTCCATTTAGCCTGTTCGTAACAACTTAAAACGAAGGCAGGATATGAAATAATGAAAAAAATTAATTTTTGAAACTGTCTTGTTTCAGTATTTTTTAATGTAAACATAAGGAAGAGACGTCCAAAATTTAATATTTAAAAATGAAAAATTCTTTACTGAAAATTGGTGTTAGAATTTGAATATTTTCCACAGTAAACATTTTACGTTCTCATTGCAGGTACAAAATACGAGTAATATTACTTAAATAGAAAATGTTCTGATTTCAAACGAAGTAGACAAATAAGTATACATAGAATTGTTACCGAAATACCCTGAAAATTTCAAATCAACATTTCAAGTGCGGAGCATTATCAAAATAATCATGCGATTTCTCGTCAAACACAAAAAATTACAAAATTCTTCATGAAAAATCGGTGTTAAAATTGTAATTTATTTTTAGTAAGCAGTTTATGTTCTCATTGCAGGTTAAAAAATACCTACAAAGAAAATGTTCTGAACTCAATCGAAGTAAACAAATAAATACAGGTATATATAGAGTTGATATGCATTTTTAAATTATAATAATCATTGAAGTGAGTAAAATGGATTCAAAACTTAAGCTTTGTCGTTAGGTAGGAATTTGAATCTGAATATTTTGGAACGAATTCCAATTTACTAAAAAAATAAATTCGTTTCGAATAATATATTAAAATTATTGTTTACTTTTGTCGCAATGGAAATAAAAGTAGTATTTTTTTATAGCCATAAGATAAAGAATTTAGTATAATAAACGTAAAATAACAAAATATGTACAACCACCGAATCTTAATTATTTATTCATCTTTCGGCTTTGGTGACATCCCACCTTCTTCAGGACAAACTGAAAACTAATCATAAATACAGAAAATTAAATCAATGGTAGCAATGTAGGCATTACTTTAAAGTTACGTGTTACGAATGTCAGTGACAGTAGTGCCAACATATAAATAGAAAGATGAATTTGAATCTTATAACGTGTGACATTTAAATACAGGGAGCGGAAAAAAAAGGTGACAGTTTGATTACTGGTTTACTAATCGAAACTTCATTTTTTTACCGCTCCCTGTACAAATTTCTCGGGATTTTATGCTCACAGTGTTGTAAGTCCTAACGAAATCGAGTAGCAATACTATTATGTTATATTTGTACTTTTGCACTGCGGGTAAGATTTTAGCGTTTCGATTTGGGCACTCCGCACTGAATGGGTTGACTTAAAATTGTAAAATCTTAAACGAAACCCAAAGGTTTTCTTATTTTGTTTCCCACAGTGATTCGACCATAAAATTCCGAACAAACAGGTCCATTTACCTTTCGTACAATGTAAAAAATACCCCAGCAAACAATAAAATGCAGGGTTCAGATAAACACTTTTGGGTTTCGGATAAACACTTTGCGGTTTCAAGGACGCATTTAACCCCCTACGTGCGAAAACATTTTTAAAAATTTAATTCAATGTAATTTATTTATGCAAAGAAAATTATATTTGACTCTATTATAATTAAACAATACTTTTGACATGTTTTAAAATTATTTTAAAAAATGCGAGGGATAAATATTTTTTTTAGTGATTTTCGATCGATAATTTTTTCTCAGAATAAATAGTTTGATAGTTTTTAATTATACAATGCTATCAAAAGAAAATAATCATTAATATTTTCTATGAAGTCTTTCTCGTGTGGCTTTTTAACAAATCCAAAACATGTTGTCAAAAATGTTATTTTGGAATTTATACTGTAAGTCATTTATAATATTTATATAATCAATTTATCTAGGTGTCATGTTTCAATGATAAAAATTCATGAATTTATTTAGATGAGGTATTTAAAAAAATAAAATTCCAATGCAAGAACATTTTCTTTCATAAGGGTGAAAAACTTACAGTAATAAAAATATTCATCAATATATTGATCCTAGCTTATTTTCAAGTTCTCTATCCATCGACATTATTTTATTTGAATTTTCAGTTAATAGGATGTCCAAATATTTTTTTTTATGCATTCTTCATGAATATAATTATAAATCGATACAAAAAAGTCTTATTAATCACTGACAAAGCCTAACTCGATTTCATACGAAAACTCGTTGCTTCAGAGAATTCTGTAATTATATATAAAAAACGAGTATTTCCACTGAAAAATAATAAGATTGATTGAATAATTAATTGACAATAATGTGTTTATTTTTTTTGTTTCAGGTAAATTATCAATCTTCTATCTACCATTTAACTGTTTGCACTATGCTGTGAATCAAACAAGTGCTACATAAAAGAGAAGTATAAAAATCAATGATTTTATGATATTTGAGCTATTTTTCTGCAAAAAATATCCTTTAAACCTTTCCTTTACGGTACTAAAATAAAAACGTACGCCCCTGGTGTTGGGTAGTCAGTACACAATCAAAAATTAGTGATTTTAAATCGGAAAATATAAAAACTTTCATAGCTAATCCCCTTAATTAATTATAATTGAAGAAAAAATATTTAAGAATTGAGATTTATTGGCTGAAAACATTAAGAAACAATCTGGCAACGCTCACGGAACGGGTATAGGTCTACTCTAGTTTTGAATTCGATAGCTACTGCCGCTAGTCCTGGTAGTTTCCGGAATGGCCCACTTCCACTCTCCTTCTTTTTACTTCACAGTGATATTTTAACTATATGTATTTATGTAATCTTTATCTCATTAAAGGCATTTGATTTTTTTAGAAAAATCATTTCAGGATTGATTTTCATTTCGTCAGAAAATTTTGATCAATAATTCACAATCGTCAGTTTTGTATGCGATGGAATGTATAAATAAGCGATCTATTCATGATCCATAAATAGGCTCTGATACTTTAAAAACACTTCAAAAGTGACCTTAAGCCGCCCTGTAAAAGAAAACACGGACTCTTTCCATAAATACATATAAAAGAGTCGTATCCCCTAACGCAGAGCTTTCAAAACCACGGGTCCTTTCAGAAACACCCCAACTTAACTAACACTAAACACAAGTGTTACAATAATGTTCTATACATGTAAGTTAAAAGCTTACAAGAAGGATTTTTTTTTCTTTTTTCTTGCAACGATTTGAATATCGCTATACAGATATGCAGCACTTCATTTTTATTGTTAAAAGTACAGTTTGCACTTTTTTTGTATATGCAAAAGAAATTTGTTAAACAATAAATCAATGGATGAATATATTTTTGAAATTAGTGCTTCAAAATATCAGCAGTATTTTTTTAAATGTAAACTTCTTCTTCTTCGTGCCAGCGACGTCAAATTATTTTTTCCCAATATCTGGCAACATCGATAGCTCGTGTGTTGCCCAGCATTAGGTCCTGAGATGTGCAACTTGTTGGGCACATGGAGCAGCATCGTAGGTGTGAGGCGGTTTGCAGTTCTCCACAGTCGCACAATAGTGTCTCTCCCTGCCGAAGCATTCCCCACCGCTCGAGGTTGTCCTTTGTTCTACCAACTCCAGTTCTTAATCTGTTTAGGGATTTCCAGGTCGGCCAGTCAAGGCTCTTGCCAGTTGGGAGGCCTTCCTTTGGAGTAATGAAATCCTCTGGTGCGATTTGTTGCCAGAGTTGGAGTCTCTCATTTTCAGTGCCGGATGTGAGAGGTTGTGTGGATTTCAGAAAGCTGCTTCGAGACTTCAATCTTCGTGTTGGGGGTATCTGATTATACAAGCAGTGGGACGGTTGGTTGATTGCCTTATGCATTTCTTCGGCGCATATGACTTTGCGTCTTATGTTCGGTGGTGCGATTCATAGTTTAGAAATGGGTGTTGGTTTGAGGCAGCCTGTGACGACTCTGCATGCATCATTCAGGGCAGTATCCACTTGATTACAGTGGGCTGATCGACCCCACACTGGTGCCGCATATTCTCCGGCTGAGAAACAAAGTGCTAAAGCTGAGGTACGAAGAAGGGGTGGTTGGGCTCCCCAGTGAGTGTTGGTCAGTTTGCGGATGAGGTTGTTCCTTGTTGCAACTTTCTGTTTGGTGTTGCTGCAATGACGCCTGAAGGTGAGGGTGCGATCTAGAGTGACTCCGAGGTATTTTGGATGGTCGCTATGTTCCAGTACTCTACCTTCCCACGTGACACGAAGCTTTCTGCTAGCTTCCCTGTTTCTAAGGTGGAAACAGCAGACTTGTGTCTTTGATGGGTTAGGTTTGAGATGGTTGGTTTCGTAGTAATGGGACATCTCGTTGAGTCCCTGGCTTAGGATGTCCTCAACTTCTTCAAACGTTACTGCTTGTGCTGCCAAACCTAAGTCATCCGCATATATGAAAGATTTTTTGTCTTTAGTGTCTTAAATGTAAACACATACAGGAGAATAACGACAGATGGTGATAATAATTCTGAGGTCTCATCTGTGGAATTCTATAACACTTACCATGATGCTAAGCGCTGCACGTGGAGTGTTGATCTGCCTACGTCATAGACTACAGCCCGAGATTCACGCATCATCCTCAATTATTACAGGAATTTACTATGAATGGGTGGTCTTCACGTGACAACTTTCGTCCACCACCAATTTTGATTAATATGCTATGACTTGCGTTATACGGGTGAAGGATCAAATTCATTATTTTAGAGTTCAGAATTAGTTTTTTTCAATCTCCGTCGGGGATTGAACCCACGATCATTGGCTTTGACCATTGAGCAGCAAATCAGTATTTCAAAAAAAAAATTCACTTGATTTAACCAGTTTCGTTAATCACAGATACATACATTATTTTTACCATACCGTTTCTTATTTGGGACATATAGACACACAAATAACCGTTTCAAAGTTTTGTCATGTTATCCATTTATGGTCCCAGAATACCTTTAACAACAGCGTTTTTTAAGGAGATTACATAATGAACCTGATGCTCCAAAGGCTTGAGAAATTCATTTTTTGTCCATAAGGGGCGATAATGATTTAATCCTACCAGGGGCATGTGCATATACTTCAAAGCTTCTTCTTCGTAGTATCAATCCGGTGGATTGGTTTGCAGCAACAGAATCTTGCATCTCGATCTCCATTCCTCTCGGTCCTCCGCAACCCTTTTCAGCTCAGCATAAGCGCTACAGTTCATGTCCTCGAATACTTGCTGCAACTACTCCCGTCTAGGGCGCCGTTCTGCAGTAATGTTCAACGGTGGCATATCTTGTTGGCTGAAGGTTTTTCTTATTTGTCTTGGTTGTTTTGGTCCCCACCCGGAGATCCGATTGGGGGCTATTTTATCTCCGGAAAATTATACTTGAGATGCAATCATCTTTTTGCTGAGACGTGGGATGTCTTTAAGACCTTTAATGTGGTATTTTCCCCTTTATTTCCGCATCCTAATGCCGTTGACCATAAAGGTTCACTTTTAGGAGGGATTAACCAGCTTGACCTGATGAGGTTAGCTGGGTGTTAGCTTATTCCGGCCAACATTCGGTCCAAAAAATCTGATCTTTCAAATTGTCATCAACCAAAAAAAAAAAAGCTTAGCTGTGATTAAATTGGTTATAAATTTTTTAACTTGTTTAAGTTTTGGACCGACGGCGCCTGAATGAAAAACTAACGCTTTTACTACTGGACTATGCTGCTCGGCGATTGTCACATTATACCAAAACTTTTTATCATTGCCAAAAAAACTATTATAAATACATTTTCATGGCATCGTAGTCAAAAGATAAAGAATATATGTAGTAACCTCCTCTCTAATTTACGGTTGTTATTAAGTCGAGTGGTGGCCGGATGAAGAGCTAATTAACAACACAAATACTTTTTCCGAAGCACATTGACATATATATTTAAATAACCTAACAAAAACCTGGACCACAGCATTCAAGCCGAGCCACAATACAATGGCATGTCACCGCCATCGGCTAACGACTGAGCGCGCTCGTGACGGGCTGTCGCACAATGCCAAGTGGCGATCTATATAACTAACGTCACACCCGTTACCGGACTTGTCCAAAATGCCAATATACAAGTACGAAAAGCGAACAGAAATAAGAGATGAAAGATTGTATATCGAGGTTTTCGGTACCAGTCAGTAAGGGTGTATCATCATATCATGCTGATATCAGAAGTACAAAAACCAATGATATTTTTAACACAAATAAAAAAGTTTAAGAATCTCAGTTTCAAGATATTTCAGTGCAATATCGCAAGAGATTATATTTCATATTAAACTCACAGGGCACCAAAAAAGAAAAAGAGAGACAGGTGTAACTGTCAGCGAACCTTTTTGGTAATAATACGGGTGGGTGGGAAGGAGACGGCTACCTGTTGGGAGGCTCCTCACCCGAGCGGTAGATCAGAAGCCACTTTGCTTTGAGGAGCTTTTCAAAAGATGTCACTTTTGCCTGAAAGCTGAAAAGACTTTTGTCCGGCTGAAAATTTCAGCCATTTTAATGTGGAGCGTGTTTTTATTATTTGTATGAGATGTACAAATAATGAAATTATACAGAAATATTACATCGCCTTGAGCGGTGACTTTCAAATTATTTTAGGCATTATGAAATGAAAAAAATATTCAAAAATTGGTGTCGAAGAGATTTTATTTAAGCCAAACGGCAAAGTTCGGATTAACGCGTTTATTTGACATTCAGACGCCATACTGATGTTGATTTTTTAAAACTGATATAGACAAATCCTATTTCACTTGAGTGAAGATATTGACATATTAAGTAAAATATTGCTTCAGATTCAGTGCGGGTGCGGATGGAAATATTGGACGTTCGATTTTGTGACAATAATGCCGTGTTATTTGTGTGTCAACCATGATATACTTATGACATTGTTTTTGTTGTCACAAATCCTTACTATTTGCGCTGCGTATCCGACACTGAGTGTCATTGACACTAAATGTGTCAATACATATACATAATCACACTTACGTTAGTACTGCAATAACGAAATAAAATTGTATATTTTGTAATTTCATTGAAGAAATTTTTTTTTTTTTAAATGTATGTATTTTTGGTCAAGGCAAAGATAACCTGAGATTTCTACAGAACTGTGAAATGACAATTTGTTTTTGTGAACATATGCTCCGATTAAGGAGCGGATATTGACAAAAAAAAAACCAGTTATTAAACTTGTTAACACGACGATTAACAAAAACAGTCGGCAAAAATACTAGTATGTTAAAATACCAATTGTGAGGCTTAGCGTAACATGTTTTTTTTCGTCGCAGTTTTAAGTTCAGCCAAAAAGCTCTACTTAACGAAGATATAATGCGCCGCATGTGAAAAGCTCAAAAAGCTCAGGAAAACCTTGTTTGTTTTCGAGTTTTTTTCTCGTCCTCGAAGGCCGTAAAATACAACAAAAAAAACTCCATTATTAAGGTATATTTACTGATATTACAACACATATTTTTATGTGAAATATAATACTCTATACAGCCGCTTTTTTTTTATTTTTTTTCTTTGAAATTATTCTTTATTTGTACGGCTGTTTCGCTTACTTTTACAAAAGATTTATTTTCATTTATTTATAAAATTATTTTTATTTTGTTTTCGAGTAATGATGTTACGCGGTGTGTTTATTTTTACATTCGTTACAAATAATATGTTTGAATCTTACTATCGAAAATAAATTTAATTCATCAAATGAGATGTACAAATGTGCTTTCATGTACGAATAAACAAATATATATATATATATAATTGTGTCGGAAACAACAGGGTCAGACCCTGTCTGCCCAGAAGTGGGCGACGTCGATGGCGTTACTTCTGGCCATCATCAGGTCTTCCTGGGTGCAGCTTTTCGGGCACAGCGCACGCTCCAGAAGGTGTGACAAGGTTTGCTCCACGCCGCAGTCACATTCAGTCAGTCCGCTGTAAAACTGCCAGGCCCTCATTTGTGTCCTCGTTTTGCATACTCCGGTCCGAAGTCTGTTAAGGGACCTCAGGTATCACCAGTTCCGTTGTCGACTGTAGGAAACTTCTTCTTGATTTGAGCCGTGTGGTTTTCTTTTGGTACCCAAACATAGGGTGTAGTGCGTCGTGGGTTGCTTTGGTGAGCTCCTTCTTGGTAGTAACTTCTCGCCGTATGTTTGGTGGGTATCAACAAATGCTCATCGTTTATGTTTAGTTTTATTTAATGTTAGCACAAACAAGAGAATACCGATAGATGGTGCTTATAATTCTGATGTATTTTATCTGTGGATCCTATGACGCTTACCATTTTACATATGGATAAGCGCTTCATGTAGAGTGTTGATCTCCCAACGTCATAGACTGCAGTCGACACGCATCATCCTTATTATCACAGGAATTCACTAAAAATGGGTAGTCTTTACGGTACGACCGCATATAGATCGCACCCTCACCTTCAGGCGTCATTGCAGCAACACCAAACAGAAAGTTGCAACAAGGAACAACCTCATCTGCAAACTGACCAACACTCACTGGGGAGCCCAACCACCCCTTTTTCGTACCTCAGCTTTAGCACTTTGTTTCTCAGCCGGAGAATATACGGCACCAGTGTGGGGTCAATCAGCCCACTGTAATCTAGTGGATACTGCCCTGAATGATGCATGCAGAGTCGTCACAGGCTGCCTCAAACCAACACCCATTTCTAAACTATATCCTTTGGCTGGTATCGCACCACCGAACATAAGACGCAAAGTTATATGCGCCGAAGAAATGCGTAAGGCAATCAACCAACCGTCCCACTGCTTGTATAATCAGATACCCCCAACACCAAGATTGAAGTCTCGAAGCAGCTTTCTGAAATCCACACAACCTCTCACATCCGGCACTGAAAATGACAGACTCCAACTCTAGCAACAAATCGCACCAGAGGATTTGGAACAAAGGGCTCCCAACTGGCGAGATCCTCGACTGGCCGACCTGGAAATCCCTAAACAGATTAAGAACCGGAGTTGGTAGAACAAAGGACAACCTTGAGCGGTGGGGAATGCTTCGGCAGGGAGAGACACTATTGTGCGACCTGCAAACCACCTCAAACCTACGATGCTGCTCCATGTGCCCAACAAGTTGCAAGTCTCAGGACCTAATGCTGGGCAACACACGAGCTATCGATGTTGCCAGATGTTGGGAAAAAATAATTTGACTTCCTTCACAGTACGATTTTCATCTTTCACCAATTGTGGTTAATAGGCCATGACTGGCATTTTATGAGAGAGGGATCAAATTCATACCAACCGGGGGCAAAATATTTTTGAAACAATGAATAAGTTAAAATAGTTTTAATTTGCATGAAATTATAGAAACATTACAAAACACGATAAGCAGACATGTCGCGATGTCGATCTACAAAACACGTTGGTAAATCACGTTTTAAATGTTTGTTATCTCTGGTTTCGCTGGCTTCCGCTGCCAAAATTCATGGCAAATATTGTAACGCGCTGTAACGGATAGCCTTCAGCTTTTATGATTAATGATACAACTCTGCTTTCAATGCAGCGACGGTCAACCTTTTAAAAAGATTATATTCCTATACTCAAGAAAATTTAGCATGACACCTAACTGTTTATTTTATCTCGTAACTTATTTTAACTACAATTTGACTAAGCAGTGCTAATTTTGCGCCCTTTTTTCTTAACGGATGTGAATCTTGGCATCGCAAAAAATTACAATGCAACCGTATAATGAATTTCGAAAGCGAGTACCAACGACATGGAATACTGTTTTGAATTTATATTAAAAATGAAAAAAATTGTTGCTTTCCATTCTTTAATTGATCAAGACGAAAGTAGACATCACCGAGATATACTAGAGCAGTTCAAAAAATAAAGTAACTTTTAAATTTTTGCAAGCTACGCTAATTCGTTTTTTTTTGTAAATATATTGGTACTTATGTCCCTTGTTTATTTCGTATACTGCAATAGATCATAAACTACAGTTGCCTTTTCTTCAAGTCACTGGGTATGTGCTCGGCAGAGCTCTGGGAGGCAGAGCTGACATGGGATGAAGAGATGACCATGGCATTTGACAAAGTGTAGCAGATATGGTATATGATGATATGATGTGATGTGATGTTTTCAGTTACATGAATAATTGTCAGTTGACAGTCAAAATGTCATTTAGTTATATGACATGTTAAAAATATATATTATATCGCATATATGCTAAGTGATGCAGTTTAAAAAAAAAGATTTCTAAGCTCTATAAAATACGCCCGGTAGGTGTGAATTTTATCCCTGACCCGTGAAATTCCATTCATATCCTATTAATAAAAAATAGTAGTAAAACGAAATATTATCTATTAATAGTGAATTTCTACAGTAAATGGATTATGCGTGATTGTTCATGGCGTTGGTGGATCAACAACTCTACCTGCAGCGCTTAGTTAGCCATATGTAACATAAGTAAAGTGGTCCTTGAATCCAGTGATAATACTTTTGCTCACTATCACCATCTATTGGTATTCTCCTTTGTGTGTTTAGGTTTTTAAATGCAGTAGTTCTGTTTCACGTGAACGTTTCAATAACGTAGTAATTAGTTTACAAATCTGTCCGTTATACGGATTTACCTGCCGGCAAGCAAACGGTGACTGTTTCGGAGGCTCTTTCCGTTTCCGGTGTGCTCGCGGAAGTTGAAGGTTGGGTGGGGCGGAGGCCGGGTAGAGGGGAAGGCTTTTAGGTTCACAGCTATGGGGATAGTAAGTAAGAGATATAAAATGTTCAAGCAATGATAGCAGTGAAAACTTACGAAAAAGTTTAAAAAAATCGTAACAGCTTATCAATTAACACTATTACTGACATAATTATGTAAGAATTTCACCAAACTTCAAATGAAATCTCTCATTTTTTAAAGTCAGCACATATAAAGTAATGACACGTAAAAATTAAGAAATCTCATATTTTGATTTTATTACGCTAAAATGATAAATTATTTGACAAAACACTGTAAAAACACAACATTTTAGTTTTTCTCAACTTTTTTTTTATGTAAAGACATTCAGAAGAACACCGACAGATGGTGATAGTAATTCTGAAGTCTTATCTGTGAAATTCTATGTCGTTTAACATAGTGCTAAGCGCTGCATGAGGAGTGTTGATCCGCCATCGTCATAGATTACAGCCCGAGATTCAGGCATCATCCTTATTATTACAGGAATTTACTACAAATGGGTGGTCTTCACGGGATGACTTTCGTCTAACAGCATTTTTAATTAATAAGCTATGACTGGCATTTTACGGATGAGGGATAAAACTCAGAATCACTATCACCATCTGTTGGTATTCTCATGTATGTGTTTACATAAAAATGTATATTCCATATCTAAAACCTATGGTCACCATATATACCTATCAATCACTTGCAATAATAATCATAAGCACGAATTAAAATTGATATAAATATGTCACTGGCCGGAAGTCAGTGACACATAGAAGATAATAAACGAAGGCTTAGTAGGTTTGAAGGCTCGATGTTGCAGTAAGGATAACTAGGACTAGGGAGGAAGTAAACGATTAAATCGTACGTATCGCGATGTGAGTACGCCGCAGGGGGTTGCCGCTGTATTTGCTCACTGAACCGGCCACACAGCTTTCCAACCCCAAGTCTGATTAAAATTATGCTTCTACGTACATAGACGCAAGTACTCCAACTATTTAAACTTATGGTCGACATATATAAAACTTGAAATGCAAATTTAAACATGCTAACAAACATATAAAAAACTATCATTGATATTTCAGGGCGAGGAATGGTCTAGAACAGGTATAATAATTAATTCTAGTTAGAATTAGACAAATATCCAAAAAAAGTAATACGAACATGTGTATACAAAAAGGTTTTTATTTTTTTTAATATTGACACAACCGTCCCACTGCTTGTATAATCAAATACCCCCAACACCCACACTGAATTCGCGACCTGCAGACCATCTCACACCTAAGATACTGCCCCATGTGCCCAACAAGCTGCACATCCCATGACCTAATGCTGGACAGCACACGGACTATTGATGTTGCCATATATTGAACAGAACTAATTTGACGTCGCTTGACGTCAGCGACGTCAAATTTTTCGCAGTATCTGCAGTAACACACGGACTATTGATGTTGCCATATATTGAGAAGAACTAATTTGACGTCGCTTGACGTCAGCGACGTCAAATTTTTCGCAGTATCTGCAGTAACACACGGACTATTGATGTTGCCTATTATTGAGAAGAACTAATTTGACGTCGCTTGACGTCAGCGACGTCAAATTTTTCGCAGTATCTGGCAACATCGATAGTCCGTGTGTTGCCCAGCATTAGGTCTTGAGATGTGCAGCTTGTTGGGCACATGGAGCAGGAACTTAGGTGTGAGACGGTCTATAGGTCTCCACAGTGGCACAACAGGTGTGAGGTGGTCTACAGATTTCTACAGTCACACAATAGTGACTGTCCCTGCCGAAGCGTTCCCCAGCAGTCGAGGTTGTCCTTTGTTCTACCAACTCCGGTCCTTAATCTGTTCAGGGATTTCCAGGTCTGCCAGTCAAGGTTCTTGCCAATTGGGAGGTTCCTTTGTAGTAATGAAATCCTCTGATGCGACTTCTTGCCAAAGCTGGAGTCTCTCATTTTCAGGGCCGGATATGAGAGGTTGTGTGGATCTCAGAAAGCTGCTTCGCGACTTCAATCAGGGTATTGAGGGTATCTGATTATACAAGCAGTGAGATGGTTGTTTGATTGTCTTACGCATTTATTTTTATTATTAAAATGCGAATTAAATATTATCTATGATGAAGGATATTATTTAGAAGTATAAATTATTACATCGATACATGCTCGTTGTGAAACATTAAAGATATTTATTTTAAGGAAAATGCCAGAATAATTATGTTCTAGGGCAATGTAAGTCGATAGAAATACTTTCTTCTAGCCAATTAAATAAAACCCTTTTAGGTCGGGTACTTGCGAGTAGACTTTGTTGCTCATGTTAATTGATTCCGCGGTCAATGAAACTTAAAACCACACGAAAGTGTTAGGCCTGATGCATACAGTGAGAAAATTTATAACAATACATACAACGTTATCATTATATCTTGCTGTAAACTTCTTAATGAACAAACTAATTATATGGAGGTCCCTTTACATACTTCGGACCGGAGTATGCAAGACGAGGACACAAATGAGAGCCTGACAGTTTTACACTGGACTAACTGAATGTGACTGTGGCGCGGAGCAGACCCTATCACACCTTCTGGAGTGTGTGCTGTGTACGAGTAGCTGCACCCAGTAAGACCTGATGATGGCCGGGAGTAACGCCATCGACGTCATCCACTTCTGGGCAGACAGAATCTGACCCTGTTGTTTCCGACACGCTTATATATATAATGAATAAAAAATTACTTCCTCCGTTAATCAAAGAACAATCCGCACGGCGCCGTAAGAAATAGCACTCTAACATTTCTTATCTTATAAATGCGACTCCATGTCACCTTTATATCAACATCGGGATGTGTAGTGAATGGATGAGCAGCAGATCACAAAACAAAGAACTGGTCGAGAAACACAAAGATGTTTATTTTAGGTAAAAGATGGCTGAAAAAATTCGGTAGTCGCTGCCCGAGACAGAACTATGCTTACTCCAAGACATCCGGGTAGCAAGCACCATGGTAATCACTGCGCCGAAAACATGTAGTAGCCACTTGGGGAACTATTGCACACTTCACGACAGGACTGGAAAACAAACGAAATTGTATCTGCAAGCGCCTTGTCTGATGTTACTTAAATCTATTATTTAGACTAATAATTTTATATAATCGTGTCCGAGAAGCGAACAAAATAAAAAACGAAAGATCGTATCTTGAATCATTTTGGCACCAGCCTTCAAGGGTTATATCGAGTTGATATCACAATGTTTTAGAATACTTTTAGGTCTTCATATATTTTTTTAAATACACACATACAGGAGAGTATCGACATATGGTGACAGTAATGGTGAACTCTCATCTGTGAATTCTATGACGCTAAGCGCTGCATGTGGAGTGTTTATCCGCCAACGTCATAGACTACAGCCCAACATTCACGCATCATCATAATTACTTGAGGAATTCACTATGATTGGATGGTCTTCGCCGGACAACTTTCGTCTACTACCAATATTGATTAATAGGCTATGACTGGAATTTTATGGTGAGTAATACAATACTCTCTACCGAATCCAGTCGGTGCGCGTGCACTCCGAAGGACAAACCCTGTATATGCTTGAAGCGTATAGTATGAACACGGCTTAGAGTTGGGCTTAACATATAGGCCGTTGTTTTTAATGATGCTAGGCCTGAAGCAATTAATTTCTGAGTGTGTATGAAAGACTCCGACATTGTATCGAGCGGTAGACGTTCCGCTGAACAAATTTCCCGGCCCACAAGTATTCCGGGAAAATGTTTAATAACACTAAAGTATGCGAAAGTATAATAGTTGCCATGTGGCTAATTAATTGTTCGCGTTCTTAAATCAATAAGCGGTTGGTATTTGAAGCAAAATATTTAGATTTTATATTTTGAATTTCTTCAATATCGTAAATAAAAAGGTAAATATATTTGATCACGCATGAGAGTATGCAAAAAGATTCATCATCATGTGTGCGTCCACTGTTAAACATTTACTTAGCCGTATCTTTACCGGCGGGTATAGCTCAACGGTCAAAGCGTTTGCTTTGGAAGCCAAAGGGCGTGGGTTCGATCCTCGACGTATAAATCGATGAAAATTAAAAATTTTCATCGATTTCTGAGCTCTAAAATACCCCCGGTCGGTATGAATTTGATCTTTCACCCGTAAAATGACAGTCATATCCTATTTATCAAAATTGGTGGTAGACGTAGGTCGCCGCGTGAAGACTTCCCATTCATAGTAAATTCCTGTCATAATAAAGGATCATGCGTGAATCTCGCGTGATCAACACTCCACATGCCGCGCTTAGCCCATATGAACAATGGTAAGCGTCATAGAATTCCACAGATGAGACTTCAGAATTACTTCTGTATAATCATCTGTCGGTTTTCTCCTTTATGTGCTTACATAAAATTAAAATATTCGTTATGATACCGGTCGTCGCCATCTTGTTTATCAATCGGCATCGTACTTTGCCCCTGCAAACCGGTGGCCAACGAGAGAACCAGTTGGTTCCCGGTGTGGTCGCGGGTGACAGTACGGTTGTTGTAGCGCGAATCAAGAATGAACGAGGTACCCCTCTCCACATATCCACATAGCCCAGTCAGTCTGCCGTCTACCACGCTTTTGAACGGGTCAAGGTTGAGTCGTTTCCTGATTCTGGGTCGTTCTCCTGGCCGTAGCACAGACTCAAGGCATCAGTATTAACAAGTGCTATAGTCAAATGATGTTTTTAAAAAAAAAAAAAAAAAAAAACGACAGGCATCTTAAAGTCGTGGTTTTAGTCAATTTACCCACTTGTTATCAGTAAGCCTGCCGCATGACTCCCCATCTTTTTAAATCCTCCACTCTCCACATCCACGCTACTCCCGTTATTTTGCTAAAGTCGTCAAGTAGTCAAAATAGTAGGAAAGAAAAATGCGTACAGTTTAAGAGTGATAAAGAGAGGAGATACAAGTGAACTTAAATATCTTGGGTAAATTTACTTAAAAAAAAAAAATCATGAATCATGTTCCGGAACCGAGGTCGCGGTCCCGAAATTACAGCATCTTCTAATTTGTGATGCTGGAATATTAAGGTTCCGGCACGGAGTTGAGTTGATAATAATGTATTAAATGCAAGACCCATTTTTATACCCTAATTTACAACATGAGTAAGCAGTTATAAAAGTAATATTAATACATTGAATGTCATACACTGCACATTCCTCGTAACCGTTTTTGGACCTTGATCCGTTCAATTCACATAGAGTGGCAGATTATTGGGATGGTCCATGCTCCGTGTCGATGCGTAAGCATTCCTTATTAATATTAATATTACTAATATATAGAATTTCGTACACCGCAAATTCCTCGATACATGTAGTTTTGGACATTGATCTCCTCAATTTTTATAAAGTTTAAAAATGCCCTGTGTCCTACCTGACTGAATGAATCTAAGATACAAAGTTGATTATAAAAAATACTTTAGGATGCTTAATACAACACAGTTATGTTCATAATAACGTTACGAACAAATCATCATATTAGAACAAGGTCCAATATCCGAGTATTTATCTATTTAACATTGAAATGCATCTCAATGCTAAAAATTAAAAAAAAAAGTTGCGTTTTAATCAATTGACTTATGGAAGTCATATGTTGAAATAATGATGCATCAAATATTCTAAGAAATCGTACCTCCATCATCACAGAAGCTTCCATTAAAACGTCTAAAGTTAGCTTTAGCTTTGATAAGATATTTAAGAACTAACATAATCAGTAGAGGCCGTCATGTGGATGGAGATGACTTTACGAAATATCCACTGTACGAGGTCAAGGAAAGTCATTTTCAGGCATTTCAGGAATCGGAGGTAAATCTCCAGAAATTGCTGATAACTTACTTCCGTAGTATGGCTTACCCCTAACTACCTGACAGGGTTTACAATGTACATAGCTCATTGGTACAAAACTTATGGTGCACGTTATAATGATGTGAATTTTATGTTTAAAACTATGCTAATATCAACTCGATATAGCCCTTCCAGGCTTAAGCCAAAAAGCCTCGACTCGCAATCTTTCGTCTCTTGTTTTTTTTGCTCGTCTGATACGCACATATAATAATGTTAGTCCAAGTTGTAGATTTCAGTAGTTGTTAGACGTGACGTTTAAATGCGACATTTTATTTGATTTTACAAGACCTGTCATGTGGAGCGCCATAGCTTACCGAGTGGCCACTATGCGTGTTTAGCGCAGTGACTCCCTACCACCACCCAGACACTGCCCAGAGATCGTGACGAGCAGTCTGTCTCGACTACCAGCTCAGTTGGAGTCTATACGGGACCTTTGAGGAACGCAGAATTTTCCGTCTCGGGCAGTCGACCTAATATTGTCAGTCTTCTTGTACCTATAATAAATGTCAATCAGCTTCTCTAACAATTTTTGGCTTTAGCTTTAGTGACAATTACTGTGCTGAACAGTCATAGTGCCCATGCGCGCCACAAATATGGCACATGCGCGCCGCGTTTTATAACTTCTTACAAAAATAACAGACAAAAGATCGCATATCGAGGCTCTTCGGCACCAGCCTGAAAGGAATATATCGTGTGAGTAACGGAAGTGTCTTAATATTATTTCATCCACTAGGCATCTGGTCACCATAACATATTTGGAACTTGATTTTGTCAATAAATATTTATATAATATAATATAACATTTATATATAAGAGTCAGTTTTAGGAATAGTTATTTATTCATTAATTCGCTCTAAAGCATTTCGCATCACTGTCGTATCCCACACACTCTAGAACCAAAAGCTCTGGCAAAATTTAACTTCAGCACTTCGGGGCCTGAACCCGGCTGCAAGGTAGCGGTAGAGATAATTTTCAGGTTCCTGAAATTCGCCTCGTCAGACCCCCATCGATTGAGCCGGCTGAAACCCAGAAGCGGTGCCCTGAATTTCAGAAGGCTTTCACGGACCTAACAGGGGATAACGCCAATACATCATAATATTATTATACATGCGATGGGAAGGAGAAACGATCCGACCGTGCAATAAAACGAAAAGCTTTGAGTGTTTTTTTTTTCATTTTATTTTATTATAATGTAAAATGAATTTTGAATGTATTTCAGTACGTTTCTGTTCATAATCTCTAATTATACGGTAACACAAATAAAACCCATTTTATAAGTTAAAACGTTCTAACAGTATCTGTTTTTTCTCATTCGTTCAATCAACATATTTTCCCAGAATCAAAGCATTATATAATTTTAATCTCCTTTGAACTTGCAGTTGGAAAATATTTTTTGATAAATGCCACCGTTAAGCTTTGGAATGATCTTCTAGCATCTGTGTTTCCACCTTCATGTAATCAGGATGTCTTCATGAAAAAGATAAATACGAGTATACACTCGCATGCAGCGTCCAGCATTTTTGACTGAGCGTCACTGGTTTTAACCAGTTGTTCTCTCTTAGTAATGTTTTAATACAAAACTTAAATAATATGATACATTCTTTTGAAGCCTTTCAAATTTTTATTTTACTTTGAAAAATTAAGTAGAAAAACTGTTATTAAAAATATTATTCGAACTTCATGTAGGGCTGTGAGACATGGTGCTTATCTTAAAGTGATAAAAAAAGACTAGAGGCCTTTGAGATGTGGTCATACGGAAAAATTCTCGGAATTTCCTGGAGTGACACAAACAATGAGGTTTCCAGCATAATCAAGGAAGATAGGCACCTAGTAAGAACCGTCTCAGAGAGGCGAACCCGATGGATCAGCCACATCATGCGCCACGATGGACTTCTTCACGACATTGTGGAAGAAATGGTTGAGGGTAGAAACTGCAGAGGGTGCCCTGGATGGGAGTATTTGCAGCAAGTGTTCGAGGACATGAGTTGTAACTCTTATGCTGAGCTAAAGAGGATTGCAGAGGATCGAGAAGAGTGCCAATCGAGATGCAAGATTTTGTTGCTGCAAGTTAATCCACCGGATTGATACTACGAAGAAGAATTAAAACTTTTATAGATTGTAACTCTATCTATGGTCTAGGTTTTTTATTATCATTTTGGTATTATTTTCAAAGTAATTTCGTTCTCAAAATTTTTCTTCACGAATGTTTGTAACCTAGTGTTTTCAAATCACTATTATAAAATTAAATATTATAAATCACTAAATACACTCGACAATCTCATTAGTTAATAAATTTGTAGTTTTGCTTGAATTGATGCTTTCATTTTGTTGAAAACGTTATTTTGAACCTAATTATGTTGTATTAAACATCCAAAAGTCTATAAAGTAATTGTTATAATAAAATTCTTAGATTCATACAGTCAGGTACGATACAGGGCATTTTGCCACTTTATGCAAATTGAATGGATCAAGGTCCAAAATGGTATCTAGGAATGTGCGGTGTATGACATTCAATGAATTAATATTACTTTTATAAATGCTTACTCATGTTGTAAACTAGGGTATAAAAAGGGGTCTCGTATCAAATAAATTAGTACCAACTCAACTCCGGTCTTTGGACTTATACTCATTGCCGGAACCTTGGTATTCCGGCATCACCATTTAAGCTGATGCCGTCATTCCGGGACCGCGACCTCGGTTCCGGAACAGATTTTGTCTTCATCATCTCTTTAACTAGCTCTCTAGAACGTAGTGCATCATCAAAATAAAAAATAAATACTATCTGATTAATTGAGCATAAAAATTCGTACCATTTATACACTACAAAAGATTTTAATGAATGAAGAGCAAAATGTCTTAAAATTGCTTCAAAAATAATATAAATGTATCACGTATGTTCACCAAAATGTCTCGCGCACAACGCTTCAACATTCAAGCATTTAAACAAACAAATTATTTAAGTTGACCCTAAATAACTGAGTAAATTAAGTCACACAGACCTCTATACATTTAACTAGGTAGAGAATATAAGGGTGTAGTCACACTTGCAACTTGTTTGAAACTTTGTTACACGTCTTAGCAGGCAACGCTGCCTCATTTCCTAGTCATCCGAGTGGAGGATAGTCATTTAAGGTATTTCTTCATATACGTGTCCTCTTTCCACCAAATCTCCCTTTCCCTTATTTTAGAAGGGGTGATGTTATATCTACAAATAATATACATACCAAGTAACATCATAATTTCAAAGAAAATACCAAAAAATAGTTCATTACATTAGAGTTACATGTTTGTTTTTCAATCTACAAAAACGAAAATAAAAACAGGTTGATATTCAAATTCTTGTTCATTAGAAAGGTATTATTACGCTGTACTAAAAATTTTCTTCAAATCATTCCTCCAGTAGAGTGAGAGATTTTTTAAAGCTTTTATTTTAATCTATATTAAATCAGCATCTCTTATAGGTTTATAAAAGAAAATCAATGCTTTATTAACAACATACAGATATTAGTAACCGTATGGTACCGCTCGTCTTAAAAATGTTGCATTTCGTAAAATTTCATGATTAAAAGTTTAATATCGATTTTTATGGAAAAAATTTAACCGAAAATAAAATTAATTGCAACGGTATTTTTTTACTTCTTTGTATTGCCGTGGCTGCAAGATAACTGTGATAGAGACTATTCTATTCCGAAATTGAGTGACACTTATAACTACGAGGCTCAGGTAGAAAAATGACTACTGTAGGATTTAGTATCAAAGAGTTACCATATAGTCACTCTCGTCTTTAGAGGGTCTATTAACTAATAGTTATCAAAAGAATATTCGAAATAATCCAACTATTTCGACAGTTTAATCGAAATGCTTTTATCCAATAGATCTTCGAAGACCTCTGCTATATTTTACCATTCCATCTAATGTCAGCTCTCATAAGCAATGTGTAACTTTATTATTTCTTATTCAAATAATATATTTGATTTCTGACAGCTTCAAGAGTGAGATTCTAAGATTTGAAAATACCATACTCGTAGTACGCGAGTAAAATTTGAATGTTTTGTAAACATAATTTTATGTATATACATTTGAAATTTTATAATTACTCCGATAAAACAAAGAAGCAAGATTATCACAAACAATCAATGAATGTGTTCTAGAATACGAGTAGCTTTTTGAGGCATTTTAACCAGAATAGGCCTGCAAATTCCTGAACAGATTAAGAACCGGAATCTGTAGAACAAAAGACAACCTCGAGTGGTGGGGAACTAATCAATAGTGACTCTCCTTGCCGAAGCATTGGCAAGGAGAGTCACTATTGTGCGACTGTGGAGACTTGCAGACCGCCTTATACCTAAGATCCTGCTACATGTGCCCAACAAGCTGCAAAGCACAGGAACTAATGCTGGGCAACACACGAGCTATCAATGTTGCCAGATACTGGGCAAAAATAATTTAACGTCGCTGACACGAAGAAAAAAAGACTAGAATAGTCACGTAAAATATTTTGAAAACAATCCAAAATATTGTCGCAAGCTATGTCCCGTTTCATGGGTTAACACTTTCATCTGCTTGTCAGCCGACTTTTCCATAAAGGAAATTGTGTGCGGCAGCCAACTTGCAAAAACTGAAAATGTTTCAGAAATTCCATTAACTACAAAATTATAAGCGCTCAGCTTTTTCGCTTTCTGTTTCAAGAGGATTTGTTAAGATACTACAGGTTTAAAATTCACATTTTTACTTGATTTAACATAGATTTTACACCATCTAAGATGTTTTATAATAGTATGACATCAGCATGATATAGCGCTTGCTGTCTGGTACTTAAAACCTCGACATACAATCTTTTGTCTCTTATTTCTGTTCGCTTGTCAGACATGACTGTGTGTCGCCATATTGGCGTTAGTTGTATAAGTTTCCACTTACGGTACGTAACCGACCACGGGCCGCACAAGGGTTAGTTGTGTGCTGACGGCTGAGAAGGTCGCAGTACGGCCGACCGGCATGTCATTCCCCTTAGGCCTGAAGCTTGTAAAATTTATTATAAATATATATCAATGTGCTTCTGAAAGACTCTGTGTTATCAATCTGCTCCTTATCCTGCCATCATGCGACTGAATAACAACCTGTTGAGAGAGAGGAGGATGTTAAGTAGTTATGCAGTTAACTCGTGAAAACCTATGGAGTCTATCTTTTTTTTTAAAAAGAAGACCTTCGATTGGATAAGCGCACGCTAGTGAGTTTATTACGAAGTTTTTCGAATACCTCACAATAGAAAAAATACTTAAGGCGGATGAAGATGTACGCGACAAACTTAAATTGCTACAAAATTACGAAATGATCACTAGAGCAATATATTGAAAAGATACTGACATCAGCACTATATAGCCTTTGATAACTGGTACCGAAAACCTCGATAAACAATCTTTTGTCTCTTATTTTTGTCGCTTGCCATATATTTATGGTAAACGAAGCATTGGCCGACACCCTACAAGATGGACTGACGATATAAGAAGAATAGCGGGAGTGACCTGGATGCGGAAGGCAGAGGATCGAAGAGGATGGAGACTTATGCGGGAGGCCTACGTTCAACAGTGGACGGAAACAGGCTGATGATGATGATGATGATGATGATAGATATGCTCTAAATTTTATTAATTAGATTCAACATGAACTCATTAAATTAATCACACTCTAGTTGTGATTTATTTGAATGAATTTCAATGCAAATGACATGACAAAATATTACAAATCCATGCAATGATACTGGAGAATTTTATAAATTACGTCAGATTAGTTTGATTGCGAATGACATCGATGCCATAAATCCAATCCTTATTAGCTTAATTTAGGTCAGGCTAATCAAATTGTATTGTTCACAAATTTTGACACGTTTCAAATGCAGTGTGTTAATTTAATTAGCATAAATGACTTATTCTGCGCAATATAGTTTTTGATATATTTTTTACAAATCTAAAAGAGTATGTGATTTTTTTAAAAATAAAATGTATGCCATTGCTAATCAGATTAATTCAGGGTTAAAACCTTGTAAAGCAGGCCGCTTAATTACCAGATAAAAATATAATTTAATTTAAAAATTGGTAGGTAATAGATTGAATTTACTCCTTCTTATGATAAATTATTTTCATAATTATAAATAAACAGGAAAATAAATAATAGTCAATGGATTTGAACTTGACAGTTCACAAAAAATATAAATTACTTGTGTTCTTTCAATCAACGCTTACCATCGAAGCATTTTAAAAGTATAAAGTAAGTTTATACTAATAATTTAATTTTTGATCTGCTTTTTATATTTGTACACGAGTATTCGAGGCATTTTTCGAGTATTTGGATTATCAATAAACAGATCGGAACTATTTAAAAAACCAAATATCTTAAAATGTTCTCTTATTCAGGCAAAAGAAAACATATATGTAGAAGCTTAGCTCTTCTATCCTAAATCATGTTTTAAGTTAGTTTCTCTTATTACACTAATAAAGTTGCCAGTATTTTTTTTCTCTTAATTTGATCAAGAAAATAATTCGTATGAGATACTTTAATTTTAAACACACTTTATATAGCTTTTATATTTATATTTTTGAATGAAATGAAAGTTAATAAATGTAAAAACAGTCTTAAAATGAATTATAAATTTTAATGCGTACATTATATGAATTTATAAAACTGATTCGCGCATAAAAAATTGACATCTTACAGAAAGTCCTTACTCGAGTGTTTACACCTACAACGCAAATACTTTATTTCTCTTGCGATAAGTCCATAAGGACGCACGTGCGCGCTCTCTGAGACTCTTGAAAGTGTCTGAAATTAAGGCACGAGAGACTGTTTTCAGGAAGAGAGACAAAAATGGAACTGAAGAAGAATGTTTGCTCAGAATTGTACCGTTCTTTGCGGCGCATGCGAAAATTCCAACCGTGTTTACCGACGGGACAGGCAATCCCGCTAGCTGAAAATTGCGTGAAATATTGAGCTGTGAAACGTACAACGATTGCCCGAAATTGTACTTCAGGAAAGGAAGATTTTTCTTATGCTGTGATGTAACTTGTAAACACACGTGTATGCGTGTTAAGTGTGCCTTCTCTAAGCGAAAATTTATTTGTCTTTATATTCATTTCGGCTTACTAATTTTAATGTATGAGATATTTGCACACAAATTTAAGAAACATCTTATAACTAAAAGTATTTTGTTTATAATTAAGCAGTCATTATCATCATAATCAATAGCCTGTGTCCTTTTGATACCAAATAGTTAATTGACTAAACCATGACTTGACTTTATTCCACACATTAATTTAAAAAATACATACAATAATACAGAATAAGACTTAAAACTATGCGCATCACAAATGGCGATGCCTCGAATTCGCGTCATGGCTAAGAGAACACGTTCCAAAAGCAGAAAAAGACTCAACCTAGACCCGCTCGCAAGCATGGTAGACGTCAGATTGAGAATTTTTCTCGATCCGCCGCCCTGCATATCCACTATTCTTTCGATGTCATCAGTCTATCTTGCAGTAGGTCTCTTTTTCTCTCCTGTCTACCGTCGTTTTTTCAACATATATATCCTCCCCATTACTACTTGAGTGTACTTATTCTTTAAATAGCCTCCATTACTTGAATTATTTTATTTATTATCCTTTAGAGATACTCTGAACATGGATTTCTCCACCTCACGTTGAGTGATCTTTATTTTATGAGTAAAAATTACTCTTAGATTCCACGTCTCTGCACCATAAATTAATACTGGAATGCATCGGTTAAAAACCTTAAATAATAATCATCGCAATTTTTGGCTTTATAAATTAACATAAGTTTTCTTAATCTAGTAAATACGTTTATATTTCAAAGAATTTTCCAATATGTATTTTATTATGAAAAATTTAGGACCGATTCTCTTATCGGCTGTATTTCGAAGATTTCGCTTCGTTAATAATACAACTTTTGTACATGTGTTTTTTTTTTCCTCTTCCTCTGAGGTTATATTGAATTTTCCTTATACCAGTAGGATTGTCGGGGTTTCCTGGTAATCCCGTTAGAGGATTATTCCTTCCCTTTCGGGGCTTCAATTTATACCGCGGTAGATTTTCCCGAAGGATATAGAAGCGGTCATTTTTTGCACGACTGATTAATTTCTTACACGCGTTTATTCGACAGGGATATTAATAAGAATAATCATAACTGATCGTTTCTTTTTTTTGGTAATCTCCAAAGTTCTTATTCTTTTCTAATTGTGCTATTTTTTTGTGCTGCTTTAACCAAATCGAATTTAATATTTGATTAATAACAAAAACTCAATAAATCTTAATTATTTTATTAAATGTTATTAACATTTTTAGTTTTCACTTTGAGAATTATTTCAAAAATTAAAAATATATTTATTGCCATGTTTTTTCTTTCCTCGTTCATTACAAATTCGTTTATTCATTTATTTAACAGAACCGCAGTTTCAAGGTACACATATTAATAAATAATAAGAAACATATAGTATACATAAACATTCTATACATACAAAAGAGAAAAAAAAACATAAAAGAAAAGAAGATGACACGTGTCTAAAATCACAGAGATTTAGAGAGGAAATGGATGTAAGAAAAGGATAAGGTGTGCACTGGTATGCCATTTAGGAGCGCCATTGCCGTCGTACTAAATTGAGTGCTCAAAGCTTGATAAAAAATACATACCTGGAACTGACATCCTCCGCTTATCAAAGGTGACTCCACGTCACCAGAATTGTCATCGGAACATGTGATAAGTGGATGAGGAGCAGGTCACAAAGCAAAGAACTTGTCGAGAAACACATTGTTATTTATTTTAGGTGAAATAAGACTAAAAATATGTAGCAACTACCTGGAACAGAAACATCTGCTTACCATGGTAGGGAGTCACTGCGCCGAACACGCATAGTGGCTACTTGGCAAGCTATGGCGCTCTATGCGACAAGACTTGTAAAAAAATTGACGCCTGTAACGCCGCGTCTCATAGCTATTTAAATCTAAAACATTGACTTATATTTTTATATATGCGTATCAGACGAGCGAACAAAAATAAGAGACAAAATATCGCATATCGAGGCTTTCGGCACCAGCCTGCAAAGGCCTATGTCGAGTTTATATCAATTTTAATATTATATTTTCAGAAACAATAATTTTTTCATTTTCTATTCCTATAAAGGCTGAAACTACCGTTTCCATTTTGAATGAAAAACTCTTTCGAATGAAAGAGCATGTCGAACCCATTTCCTTCTCGCCTCCATCAATATCGCGGCCCTGCATGATGTGCTCCAGTGCTGTCAATCTACGGCTCGGGGACCATTTGCAAGATTTTGACATAACTACACTTCTTACCACACAGAGCGTGCAGGCATTCCACTTGGACATCAAATAGTCCACTAGAGTAAACTCTACTATTAAATATATGTAATTACCAACACATGTGTGTTGTATGATGTTGAAAAAATTACACACTGCAGATTTTGCTTCTTGGGGAGGCAAAATGATAACAATCCTTTAAATAAAAAGTGAAATGACACATTTTTTTTTTATGTAAACACATACTGGAGAATATTGATACATGGTGACAGTAATTCTGAAGTCTCATCTGTGGAATTCTATGAAGATTGCCATGGTGCATATGGCTAGGCACTGCATGTGGAGTGTTGACCCGCCAACGTCATAGACTACAGTCCGAGATTCACGCATCTTCCTTATTATTACAGGAATTTACTATGATTGGGTGATATTCACGGGATGACGATTGTAATTATTAGGCTATGACTGGCATTTTACGGGTGAGGGAACAAATTCACACCAACCGGGGGTATTTTAGGGCTCATTACCCGACAAAATTTTTTTTTTTTAATCTTCGTCGGGGATCGTACCCATGACCTTGCTGCCATTGGCTTGCAAAGTAAATGCTTTGACCATTGAGCTATTTCCGCCATCTATTTATACATTTTTAGTTATTTTAAATTGAATTACAAATGATTACTACGATGTGTCACATATTAGCTAGGAATCTCACCAAAAACCAATGAAGCCCTGTAATTTGTTTTGAGAGTAGATGCTTGTGTAGAATTCTGAGGGGTGCGATGGTTTGAGTTTTTATTTATTTATTTTATTAACGGCCTAGGCCAATACATACGGTCTTAAAATAGAAAATACAATAAATGAAATGGTAAAACAGAACAATATAATAGCTAAGACAATACATTTAGACAAAACATGAACATGAGTAAAAAAAAAACAGATCTAGTACATTAGTAGAGGGATCTGCGAAATACTGGAAGGTCCACCCCGAAAAAGTCCAAGTCACTAGGGGAGTTAACCAGTCTACACATTCTTAACATAGGAGAATAGAATCCGCAGTTGGTTTTGGATGTCCTTGAGTTTTTGAGGAATGACGAAGTGACAGAGCGGAGAAGGCATCCTTTCAAGCTACGATCTGTCAAGATGCGCAAGTGGATGTGAATGCCACATGTTATAAGGATGTCCCAAGAGATTGTACAATACAGCTGCCTTTTCTTCACTCTCTTGAGTTTGTGCTGTTCTAGAAGGCCGTTGAGAACTACGAACTACTTGCATACATAGAATTTACTCGGAGCTGCGAGAAGTAGAGCTGACATTGGATGAGACGAAGAGTGTGGCGGCTGATAGAGCTCTGTCGCAGCGGAATGTCATATGTGAATGCCATATGCTGCAGTTGTGTGTATGTCCAAAATATTTTATTTAACTTTTATCAATTCACTCAATAATCATTTTCTTTACTGATTACCAATTCCTTACAGATTTCCGCGATTTTGTATTTTCTCCACCACTATTCTTATATTTCTCTGATTATATTTTCTAGTATAACACTCACTTGGCACCTACACAATGCACATCTACCCCACTTACGTTTTCTCTGCGCAACTTCATGCGCTACATCCGCAATACATCCCCTCAAATAGTAATAAAGCATGAAAGATCGTTACGAAATGTTCACGAACACTGATGTTCAGAACATCGGTCCAAACATAGAC
Source organism: Glossosoma conforme (assembly GCA_022606575.1). Lineage (NCBI taxonomy): Eukaryota > Metazoa > Arthropoda > Insecta > Trichoptera > Glossosomatidae > Glossosoma > Glossosoma conforme. The sequence continues at coordinate 1,523,589 of JAGTXR010000027.1, forward strand.
GAGTTACAAAAGGAAAAACTGACCAAACGAGAAAGGAAATGACAGACTCTACATACCCGTTTTTTCAGATGCCTTTTTCGCAACATCGCATACTGACCGATTTTGAAAGAGCATGAATATTAATGCAAAAATTTACTGGTTTTTTTTAACTACGAATGAACTCTCTTTTCACAATCCGCTTAGGCATATTTTTTTATTGGATTTTCACGTAGTTTTTTATTTGTGTTCACAAAATTTTCAATTTTTTTAAAAAAAGTAATAAAATTAATTGCAAAAAAAATATTGTATTTTGTTATAAATATTTATTGACAATATAATTTGTGAGCTTAAAAAGGTGGTTCATTGCTTCCCATAAATTATATTTTTAAAATTAATATAATAAAGGTTGCATTATACAGGTATATATAACATCGGATTAAGCGCCCTTTAGAAACAAATCGTTCAAATTTTAAGGGGGTATCGAGGTATTATCTCATTTAAAAAGTCTTACTTACAAATCACCTAAAATACGACTCAGATACTAATTAAATTATTTATTAAAATTATTACTAAGAAAGGTAATTTGTGTTTTGATCATATGACCAACAACTGACGACATAAGAAAAATAGCAGGAGTGGCCTGGATGCGGAAGGCAGAGGATCGAAGAGGATGAAGACTCATGCGGGAGGCTTACATTCAACAGTGGACGGATACAGACTCATGATGATGATAATATATGTTTCAGAATGGAACATATGTGGGTATTAAAATGTCGTCAAAATCTTAAAAAATTAAGCACTCCTTATCAACACTTGGCTAGGAATAAAAATTAGTTTTGTTAACCACAGTAATAAATAAATATTTATTATTTGCAAGCTTTATGTTATTTCTTTCGTCAGAGGAACTACGAGTCTATCTATTACAAAATATGTACAGTTTTTCACAGTATCTATCCAGATGAAGATAACTTAGAGGCTTCAACAAATGATTATAATGGCATCAATATAAAAACTATTTGCTTGGAACATCTTGATGTACGGTTGTGAGACATTATGCTAATCTGAATGTAGTAAAAAAGACTAGAGGCTTTTGAGATATGGTCACACAGAGAGAGGGCACGCTAGACGGGAGTATTTGCAGCAAGTGTTCGAAGACATGAATTGTAGCGCTTATGCTGAGCTGAAAAGGGTTGCGGTGGATCGAGAGGAATGGAGATCGAAATGCAAGATTCTGTTGTTGCAAACCAATCCACCGAATTGATTCTATGAAGAAAATATATACTTCAGCATTCTTACAGTGCTCTTCGTTTTTTACACAAGAAAATGCATTAAATTCTCAGGTTTCATTAGCAGTACATTTATCGTTCAAATAAACTTTATAAACAGCTTTCACAGGTATTGTAAAAGAAACGTTGTAATGCTTTACAAAAGTATAATGCATCATCGCTGCATGTCTATAAAATCCAATGATAGCATGAATTTAAAATCCATTATCTTATGAGTCCCACACGAGTTTCCTATGCAAATCGTTCGAGTCAATATAAGGGACGTTACTAAGGCGGCAGATGTTGGAATATGCGCCATTCGCTTAACATTCAATAAATATAGATATTCTTTTTGATCAAATAGTATGGAGGAGTGCTTCGATAGAAGTCCAGATACTGAGCTTGAAATATTATTTATAAGTCTACTTAAAACAATTTTCTAGATTTATCAAAATGAAAATAAAAATAAAAAATCGTATTTTTTATTATTATAGGACATGTTTTGGCTACATTGGGTAGCCATTGTAGGCATGGATGTATGCACGCTTGTATAAGGCAAGATGTGATTGTGTTGGAGGATGTATTTAATTCTTTTAGTGTAAAGGAAAATTACCTGGGATGGCAGAACAAAAAGAGAAGTCAACAGACGCATACATCAAGCAAGGCTCGCGTTCAATAAAAGAACGAAAATTCTTGAGTCAAAAACATCAATTCAAAACTCCGCAAGCAACTTTCATCATTGAATAATTTTTCGATTTGAGACAATTTATTTTTGTTATAAATATTTATTTATTTACCTTGTTTTCACATGGATCACGTAACAAAAGTTCTCTATTAGGATTGGGAAAGACTACGAGTTAGTCGAAACTGCAGTCTCCTAATAAAGAACTTTTGTTACGTGATCCATGTGAAAACAAGGTAAATAAATAAATAAATATTTATAATTTATTATGGATCTCAAAGTGAATGCTCAAAACATTGAAAATATAATTTATTTTTGACTTATTTATTAGCTTGCACTTTTAAAAAATAAAAAAATTGAACATTTATCGGTTAAATGGTTTTAAACTTATTTTTTAATACTTTTTAAGCTAGATTTTTTTCTTCCAATATTAAGTATATGAAAACTTCTTATGAGTATGAGTGTAATATTTTCTGATATATTTTGTGAGTTATGGTTTAAATAATTTGTATGCTTTGCTTAGGAGTCGTGAAACCTGAAATAAATTTACTGTAAATTAAGACGTCCCCGTTTCTTAATTAATTACGCCTAACTCTATTTTGATGCGCTGTTTATAGCCGTGTTTTCTTGCCCGAAAGCTCCCGAGGAAGAGGTTTGTCTTCCCCTCAACACGCCTCCGTATAAATATTATACGCCAGAATTAAATTTTGCATAAGGCTTTGCATAACAATCATGGCCAGCAGCCGTGACCTGATTTCAAGGGTATTTAGAATACTCTTACTTCTGAAAGCAACACACAAACCTGAAGGCGAAACAACAAAGAAGTGCTATTGTGTAAATATCCAGCTGTATTTCTCTCTCACTCTTTCTAAATCTCGATTTCTTTCTCTGTTTCATTGTTAATTATTCTCTATCACACTCTGAATATATACACACTCTGAATATATACTATAGAGACATCTATCGTTATATGATGGTAACAATGGTATAAATATAACTTCCGCACAACAGTTCGGGCAGAAGATGGTCGAATGATCTAGGGTAATAAACTTGAGCAACGGTTGGTTCCAAGGCTCGCAGGATCGCATCTCGCTTCTGCCGATATTTTTTTTTAACGAATTGATGCGTATAAAATATCTGATGCAAAGTTTGTTTATTATTTCGATTTTTTGGAATTCCATAATATCAGATATAAATAAAAAAAAATTTAGAATATATTCATGACATGTTTCAGCCAGGTCGGGTGGCCATTCTCAAGTCAATTAGTTAAAGTAAATTAGTTGGTGAGTGCTTTTAAAAAAAAAAAGTTTAAACTCAAATTTCACCGGACTTTCTAACGCATTCAACAGTATCATCAACTAATTATATATCTACTGAGAATTGTATAGCTTCTCCATCTACTTTTGGATTACTCACCAAAATATTTTTAGCTAAAATTATCTATAATTCCTATTTATTTTATGGCATTTGTAATTATAAATATTATTTTGTTGTGACATCAATCAATTCCTTTTACATTGATGAACTCCTAGACCACATATACCCATCACACTATTCACTCACTCTTTGCTTTATACAAAGCCAAAAATATTTAACTAATTGACTTGAGAATGGCCACCCGACCTGGCTGAAACATGTCGTCAAAAAAATATATGTGGAATAAATTCTAAAAAATCTTTTACTTATATCTGTTAGTATGTGTATATTTAATTACTAATAATATTGTAATTTAGTCAATGATCTACAATATAAAAGTGGATTAAAATATTGAAAAAAAAAAAAAATATTCTAATAAATATTTAAAAATCCATATAGATAATAATTTCATACATTGTTTCATACAAGCTATGACATTCTTATCTATTTCGTTTGCAATCTTATGCATGATACTTACACGCAAGGAAATCAGTTACTTAAATGTAAGTGTAATTTTTTTGTACAAAATATACATTTTTTATTATAGTTCGTTTGAGTTGACGTAATCTTAAAGCAACTGAAACACTCAGTAAAACAATAATACTTAGTTTCAATTATCAGTTTCCTTTCTTTTTCTTTCCATATATTTATATTTCATAGCTTACAGCCTTCAAACAGCCTCCTTATCCAACCGAAAGGTATTTGCGTGAAAATACCTGAGCTGAAATATTCTTTGAAGTCGTTTTGCTTGACGGAACTGAAGAAGAGAGGAAATTATCCCTTTAATACCGTTGTTTGTTTGAGGACAGCTCCGAGATTTATTAAGAATAGGGGATGAATGCTGCCAAACGTCCCTAATCTCTAGACTGGACACTTCTCTTCTAATATCTTCTAATATCGTTATATCATAAATAATACAATGGCTGACGACAGGTTTGGCGCTTTGTTTATAAAATTTTCCATAGAAGCCAAATATAGCTTTAAAAATTAATTATATTCATTCCATATTGTGGATTTGGGTTCAGAAGGTCAGAAGACCCCTGCAATGGTGGCTAAATAATAGAAAGGAGTAATTCGCCACACACAGCTAAATCTAAAAGCCACAATATCAAATCTGGCTGTGAAAACCTAAGAAGTTATTTGATATTCATTCAGTACATAAACCATTGTTTTGTTTGTATCTTATATTAAATAATTATTTATCATAAAAATAACATTATCTTCATAAAGAATAAATAAAATGCTTTTTAAAAATCAGGATACACTATCTACATTGTGTAGCATAGTAGCTGTTTTCTCTTCAACATTATGTCATGAAAGTATTGCATCAAATAAAAACCAAGTATTTTATTTTGTCAACTAAACCACTTATTACTTACTCTTCTTACATTCAATTAAACACCCTATGTTTTAGGGTGTTTAATTGAAGCATTATTTGACCCTACCACTTTTTGAGAAAACTTCAGTCGATTGAAAAAAAACTTGCTTTTGATTAAGTCCTTAAAATTCTTTGATATTCTGACTTGAGAGTTAGTCATTTATATTTCTTTAATATCCTTGTATTTAATAAACATATATAATGATTATCCTGACGTATTCAAATGCTATTTTTTTTCCAAGATCAGATTTACTTAATATAACTCAACAATTATTTACAACGTATTATACAATATAATTAAAATCTTATTTGGGTAACGGATCCCATTTAATAGATAACTTATCGATTTCCCGTGAAATATTTGTGTAATTTTCCCTTTCCTGAAACAACCTTTCCCTGAAGCGAACCCTTTTCAGCGATCTGTACAAACCCAAAACAGCTGAACCTGCAATATGCACCCAACACATAAATATCCATGGGGCCGGGCCTTGGGGTTTATTATGGGAAATTGTGTAATTATTACTTCAGACCCAACGTACAAATGTAAACGCTTGTTGTACTGGTTTCGTATTTGTAGAATATTTTTTCAAATATATTTTTTTCCTACCTAAGAAAATCTTATAGAAAAATTTCACTTCTGTATCGTACAATAATTTCGATACAAGCGTTTAAATAACAAAATTCATAATTATTTGTACTTTTTTTAATGAAATTTTTGAAAAATTATACTCTTTCAGCAAGAATGGTTAATCAACAATTCATCATATATCGTTTATAACAATAATCATAATCTAATAAATAAATAATTAACTATCTATACGTCGAATGGAACAAACATTTAATTATTTGGTAAACGTACATTGTATTAATTATTTAAATTTTTTCGATCGATAATTATTGGTGGAATTCCATAATATCAAATATAAATTTAAAAAAAAAAAATATTCTAAAAATTCTTTTATTTACATCCGTATATTGTATTTGTTACTAATTTAAATGCGAAATGTTTTATTTTAAATGTTTTGTTATTTTTGTTGTTAGAAAACATATTAAGATCACTTAAAAATCTCAAATATGTATCGTCATTACTACGGTGACCTTACATAAATCGACACTACATAAAATTTGTCCAAAAAAAGTTTTCCAGTACTGTAATTAGTAATTGTTGAATTTTCAATAGTTACAAATTCCATTTTATACATTTTTAAAACGTTGTATTATTGACCGATATTTAAAAAAATATTGTTATTATGTTTTTTTTTCAATCGATTAAATAGTACAAAAATGTAAGCAAGACTCAAATTCATGGATATTTGCATGATAATTATTTTTTTATGTAATCGCTTGCAGGAGAACATATTCAGATATAGACCAGTGCACTCTACTTAAACGAATTGATCTTCTTTGAACTGAGTTTATCAAAGTTAGAAAGAATTTTTTGGCTCCAACCTTAAGATGACTGCCGTATTCAATGATAGGCTGGATTTGTCCTTTATATAAAAGATGTTGTTGGTCGTTGAAATAAAAATCTAGTCATAAATCGAGTTCAAAGAAAGAATGCTTGAGATTAAATTATGTTTAATTATTAATTTATTTTTTGAATTCTTTTGTGTTAATTTGTTTAATATAAAAATATTCAAAAACCTGTAAGGTCTTGAGCTTATCCATTGTACGATTTTTTATTTATTTATTACCGATGTATAAAATAAACTAAAAAATAAAAAACATATATAAATAAGCATACACAGACAGAGTTATTGTTATTTGCATAAAAATAAAATCTTCAGTTTCATTTCAATATACACTATTTTCATTCACTTTGAGATCCATAATAAATTATAAATATTTATTTATTTATTTACCTTGTTTTCACATGGATCACGTAACAATTGTTACGTGATCCATGTGAAAACAAGGTAAATAAATAAATAAATATTTATAACTATTTTCATGTTTTTTGAAATGATTTCCTCTTCCTCTGCCCAAGTACCGTCACAACTGAAAGATTTATCACACTTTTATTGTGCTCATTCTGATACGCTCTTAAGAAAAAATAAATAAACCGAAAAAAATCCTTGGCTGTAATATTGTTTCGCATGCTTATAACGAGATAACACCAAAAACGTTTTAACAGCCAAGTGGAAAAACAAAGCCTTATTATTATTTATAAAGAAAAAAAACACACAGCAAAAGATCTGCGCTGAAAAACGACCAGGTTTCTTTAGTAGTACCTTGGCGCATCGTTTCAGGCTTTTTACAGGACTTCCTGAATATCTGTAAACGTCTTCTCCGCGAACAGGGATTCGTACTTTGCCAAACTGCCTGCCCCTGTACTCGAAAGGAGGCTCTTCTGCGGAGTTATACGCAATTCTTTCGCAATTGTTTGATCGTAACCACTTCTATTGAGGCGCACGCTACTGAAAGCCTTTTAAAGGGATGTACAACTGCAACATTGAAAAAAAAAACTGTAATATTTTATTTGTATTATAAATACACAACATTAAAATATTACCCAAAAAAAGACTTACAATTTTGTGAAAGTATATAAAACTAAGTTTTTTTTTTCATTGCGATTTACAACTATCAGTTTTTTTCTAAAAAAGCGTTTCGAAAAATCAGACATTATGCATTCTTATTGCTGTAATAGAAATATAACATTACGCCAATTATCAAATAAAAAACGTATTATTGTAATAAAAACATAAAATCAATTATTTGAATAATCCATACTGTAGGAGAGTTTTCTAATGCTAATTGTTGCAAATGAAATATTGTACGCTTAGTTTTAAAGTGTGAATTTGATGATAAGATACGTTTTTTTTATATGTTTTTAGAAATTTCGGAGCTTTTTTGCATATAACAGTCATACGTTACACCTTATTTTATCAAAATGCTCAGTAAACTTCAGTTGACCTTGTTAGTTAGTAAAATATTAAAAATAATTTAAAAATATGTAATAATCAATTATTATTTCAAAAGATAATCATACTCGCATATATATATTTTAATGTAACTTAATTTGGTTTTCTTCATATCCGTTTTTGCGGATCGCGTTCCCCGTCTTGACAATACCTGTGTTATGTTAAGCAACATAGGCTCAGAAAACTTTTGCAGTGTACAAGCGTCTTAAAAACAGTTTTTTCCGAAAGCTTTTTGTTATTTCAGTGGCTGAATTTACATGTGCCAACACCGGTTAAGCTAAGACGTAGTAGAGAACACTTTAAGTGCGTGATTTTGACTAAAGTAGTCACGTTTATTTTTATTTTGTGATTTGACACTAAAATATAGAAATGAATCAGTATAAAGAAATTTCAGTAAATGTTGAATGAGATGAGATATAGATAGGAGATTTATTTATTTTTATGTGAGCACATACAGTAAAAAACCAACAGATGGTGATAGTAATACTGATGTCTCATTTGTGGAATTCTTTGACGCATTCCACTAGCTTTAAATAATATAAAAATGTATACGTGCTTATTTTCAATTCATATGCATCAATCCGGTGCCGGCGGATATAGTTCAATGGTTAAAGCGTTTGCTTTGAGGGCAATCGTGGGTTCGATCGCCGACGGAGATTGAAAAAAAAAGGATTTGTAATCAATTTCTGAGCTCTAAAACACCCCTGGTTAGTGTGAATTTGATCACTCACCCGTAAAATTCCAGTCATAGCCTATCAATTAAAATTGGTTGTAGACAAAAGTCGTCTCGTGAAGACTACTCATTCACAGTAAATTCCTCTAATAATAAGGATGATGCGTGAATCTCGGGCTGTATTCTATGACGTTTGCGGATCATTTTTTTACATGTAGCGCTTAATCATATGCACCATGATAAGCGTCATATAATTCGACAGATGAGACTTCAGAATTACTATCTCCGTCTGTCAAAATTCTCCTGTATGCGACTACATAAAAAAAAGAGCAGAACGCTCAGTGCTTGAAAAAGGGCTGTAGTATCCAAGGCACATCTGTAAGTAATTGTTTATGTCTTAAATTGGCAACTCAAAAAACATATAATTGAAATAGCTTAATAATACCTAAATGTCATTAGTTTCCTCCAACAGTATTGATTTAAATAGAATGTTCTAGAATTCTTGAAAGAGTTCTTCAGTCACTCTCTTAATGGTTCTAGCAAACAACATAACCTCGTTCATATATATATATAATCGTGTCGGAAACAACAGGGTCAGATCCTGTCTGCCCAGAAGTGGGCGACGTCGATGCCGTTACTTCTGGCCATCATCAGGTCTTCCTGGGTGCAACTATTCGGGCACAGCGCACACTCCAGAAGGTGTGACAGGGTCTGCTCCACGCCGCAGTCACATTCAGTCGGTCCGCTGTAAAACTGCCAGGCCCTCATTTGTGTCCTCGTCTTGCATACTCCGGTCCGAAGTCTGTTAAGGCACCTCCATATATTCCACCCTTGGTCATGTCCAGGGGCTAGGTCCTCTTTCGGGGCAATCCAAGTATTCCCCTCAGTTGCGTTTCTCCACATGTTCAGCCGCAGGGTGGCCTCAGGTATCTCCTACCTCGTTCATAATGCAGTACGTAGCAGCACAATTACTGTCAGTTAGAGTGGCCGGACACGAGGCCGAGGGGACGGGAACCGAAGGCGAGGCGGTCGTAAAGATACCGAAGAAAGGCTGAACAGAATGGGGAGTAACCTAACAGCCTCAGCATGAAACACTACAAGTGGAAGATTATTTGAATAAAATATATTTTGTGTATTGGATTAAAATAAATTGACATCAGCATGATGTAGTCCTCGCTTATTGTTACCAAAAACCTTGATATACGATTTTTCGTCTCTTTATTTCGGGTCGCTTGTCGTGCATTTAGGTACGCCGTGCTGTCATTTTGGACGGTTCCACCAACGGGTGTGTTAGTTTGAGAGATGGTCACTCGAGCGCTGGGCGAGGCCGCAGCGCCGGTAGGCCATCACAGAGTCGGTCCCCACCCTTTGGCTTGACAAGGTCGCATTGCGGCCACGCGCCGTGTCAACACTTGTGCTCACAAAGCTTGCAATGTTTTTAAAGTAAATATGATCTGTGCTTCTAAAAGTGTTTGTCTGCTGTTCTGCTTCTCATCCTGCCCCTCGCGACGTAATAACGCCTCTCTTTGAGAGAGTAGGATGTTAAAATCATACTTAGTACTGTTAATTGCTGGAAGACTGCAGTTTCTCTTTTATTGAGCCTTTAATCATTCCAAACGTTTAGCCGGCGGGTATAACTCAATGGTTAAAGCGTTTGTTTTGAATTCCAAACATCGTTGGTTCAATCTTCGACGAAGATAAAAAAAGAAATAAAAAGATTTTTAATCGATTTCTGAGCTCTTAAATACCCCCGGTTGGGGATTTGATCCCTCACCCGTAAAATGCCAGTAATAGCCTAATAATTAAACATTTTGGTAGACGAAAGTCGTCCCGTGAAGACCACCCATTCATAGTAAATTCCTGTAATAATAAGGATGATGCGTGAATCTCAAGCTGTAGTCTATGACGGTGGCGGATCAACACTCCGCATGCAGCACTTAGCCATATGCACTATAGTAAGCGTCATAGAATTCCACAGATGAGACTTCACATCAGCCGGGGGGTATTTTGGAGCTCAGGAATCGATTAAAAACCATTTTTTTTTAATTTCCATCGGGGATTCTACACACGATATTCAAACGCTTTGACCACTGAGCTACACCCGCCGGCTATCTTTATTGAATTATGATGAAAAAATTGGATTCATACGAATTATTTTCGTAAGTCATTTGAAAGAAGTATAACATTATGCAATACTGTTTATCGCAAAATAAACAGACCACTTTACTTAACATTTAGTGGAATACAGAAAATGGGCCAACTGTGGTTTTGGTACAATGCAAGCCTTAGAGATACGGCGTAGTTTGTGTGTGGTAAGAAAGGAAATTTGGGATTATTGCGGTCGGGGGTATCGTAGTGAATACGTTATAATGTCACTTTCATTGCAGGCTCACGGTAACGTACACGTAATCACGTACAACCTAGAACCTGGAACGTAGATCGATATCGTACACCCCGATAACGCTAATGCCTCCACGTGTTATCATCCTCGTTATTGATTGAAACTATATTTTATGAGAGATTGCTAGCAAATTTACCAACAGATATACTTGCACCATTAACTTAAGAGATTCGCTTGCATACAAGAAGTATTATAAAAAGTACTTCATTGAATCTCTCAACTTTTATTTAATCGAAAAATATCTCAAAAAGTACTTCATCATCAGCCTGTGCTCATCCACTGTTGAATGTAGGCTTCCTGCACGAGTCTCCATCCTTATCGATCCTCCGCCCTTTGAATCCAGGCAACTCTCGCTATTCTTTTGGTGTCATCAGCACATCTTGGAGAGGGTACTATTAAAAAAATCCCTCCTTCAGATGTATTAATTTTCAGTTGGTTCTCGTTACTTGCAATTATACATTTTTAATATTTTTAATATATTTTTATTCTAATATTATCGTAGAATCGTGCAAGTTCTTGCACTCTTAACCAAATGTTCCTCGTTTCAGTGTTACTCCCTATATGGAGAAAAAGTGTAACACAAGTTTTAATGGTTCTATTGACAAATAAACATACTACAAGATTTTTTAAATAAACAAGACAATATTGACAGATCTCATTTGTAGATTTTATCATTTTTCTTTGTGTAAACATATACAGGAGAATACCAACAATGGTGATAGCAATTCTGAATTTTCATCTGTGGAATTATATGACGTTTACCATGGTGCATATGGCTAAGCGGTTCATGTGGAGTGTTGAACGCCAACGTCATAGACTACAGCCCAAGATTCACACATCATCCTTATTATTAAAAGAATTTACTATGAATGGGTGGTCTTCACGGGACGACTTTTTTATCTCCATCAGGGATTGAACCCACGAACTGAACTATACCTGCCGGCTACACTTATGACGATAGCCGTATTACATATGGCTAAGCGCTGCACGTGAAATATCCGCTTATGTCTACAGCCGGGTATTTACGCACAATAAATTTTAAAGAATTTACTATAAATGGGTTGTATTTTCAAGTGTCATTTTTTTTCAACCAATTTTAAATAATATGCTACGTTCAGTGCCTTTTTACAGATAAGGAAGCATATTAAAAATTCATGTAGCATAGAAATTGATTACAAAATATTTTTATTTTAATCTCCGTCTAGGATCGAACATTTATTATTGTATGGATATTTTAAATTATTTATTAGAATATTATTTTATTATTTCTATATTCTAATCTATTTTTATAGATCATTGACTATTTTACAATATTATAAGCAATTAAATATACATATACTATACATAAAAATCCTTAAACGAGACAAATCATTCAGAAAAAAAATATCGGCGGGAGCAGGATGCGAACCGCGGACCTTTGGAACCAACCATTTTGCCCAGGTAGTTATACCGCTCGGCCACCGGGCCAATTTCTTCCACCTGAGATGACTCGTCTCTGATCTTCTATATAAGTTATCATCGTATGATAGATGTCGCTATAGTATATATTCAAAGTATGGATATTTTTATTTTTTATTATTCAATCAGAATGCATTTATTCACAAGCTTAATATTATTATTTCCGGCAGTCTATTTATTTTAGTAAGTACCACTCGGGTCTCGAACCGAAACTATAGATCAAATGGATGAGAATAACTTCTTGTAAGTACGACGCGCACATTGTAATTAATTATTTACCTGTGTTACTGATGAATAATTTTTACCTTCTTGATATTGTCTCAAGGTGACATTATCATATGGATATTTTTAATAATTTATTAGAATATTATTTTATTATTTCAATATTCTAATCTACTTTTATAGATCATTGACTGTTTTACAATATTATAAGCAATTAAATATACATATACTATACATAAAAATCCTTAAACGAGTCAAATCATTAAAAAAAAATTCAAAAAAATCATTCAGAAAAACGAGTCAAATCATTCAGAGACGAGTCATCTCAGGTGGAAGAAATTGGCCCGGTGGCCGAGCGGTATAATTACCTGGGCAAAATGGTTGGTTCCAAAGGTCCGCGGTTCGCATCCCGCTCCCGCCGATAATTTTTCTGAATGATTTGACTCGTTTAAGGATTTTTATGTAAAGTATATGTATATTTAATTGCTTATAATTTATTATTGTTTTTAAACCTTTTCCCAGTAAGTAATACTCGTTAGCTTAAATATCTTAAGAAAAAGATATACAAGTTCAAAGTAAAGTGGATCTCATATCACTTATAACGCTTAGACAGTCTGTCACAAAACCCAGCTCTTACTCGTATGTCACTCTACAACGTTATTACTTTACATACATTTTGGACGAAAAAAAACTCAGACAATATGATATATCTTGATAGTTTCACGAACAATTCAGATGGTATTACAGCAATGGGCAAAAATGCAATGACAAGGCTCATGCTCTGGACGAGGGTCTCGCTTGAAAGGAAGGTCTCGGTGTTGGGCCGATGTCACAAGGGACTTAAAGTACTCATATAGTGACGTCTGGAAGACACGGGGTCGGTAATATACTGTGGGACTGTAACGCGTCACTGCTGAAACTGAAACCCATTTTTCAGGAAGTTTAATACGAAATAAACACTGAGTGTTCTGAAAATGTAAGATCGCTTGTCATGTGATTAATGGTTATACAAGTTTTTGAGGATTTTTAATACTTGGGCAATGATAAAAAGTATGATGTTTACATGTACGCAATACATTTAGCTATTTAAATATAAATGAAATGTCTTAGATGCTGCGAAACAGCCAATTCTCTCGCCTTAGGAATGCTGGAACGTATTTTAATTATATAATTTACGGAATAATTGGAACTTGCAGCTCAGCGCCTGTATTGTCTCCGTTCTTTTCAACGGCTGTGAATCTTGGCATCTCATCAAAAGCTAATGCAGCCGTATAATGGATTTCGAAAACAGACCGTAAGCTACTGCAAATGATGTGGTTTGACATTCTCAGGAATGGCAAGGTGAGAGAGCGTTCATGACAGTATTTCATACTACAGTTGGTCAAGAAGCTAAGTTGTAGCTGGTTTCGACTTGTGCTACATATGCCACAAGAACGCATTACTTACAGCTGCTTTTTCTCCAAGCCCCGGACTCGCGTCGTCCTGGAAGACCGCCGTAGACTATACATAAGTCAGTTTGTAATTATGCACTCCTTTGGCATCTGAAGTACGTATTGCAGTCAGTTAAACCATGGTCTTTTAACCTACGTTAAGCCGCCATATCTGCTTGCACAGCTCGTCATTTTTCACAAAGTCTAACTATGTAAGCATATTTTTGTGAACCAAATGACATCTCCTGCACAAAGAACTTGTTCTTGAAACAGAATTCGCATTTATTTAGAATAAAGACTTGCTTTCCTCGTCCGACCGGTACATATGATTTCACCGGCTGGACGAAAGGTAAACTGACGACTGCCGAAACACTGTCACATGCAGCACCGCCAAGACAATTACGGCAAAAAAATTAATTTAATTAAAAATGACAGTTGAACCAACATGAAATGAAGCCACTGTCATAACAAATAAAATGGCGTATGCAAACGCCGTGTAATTTTATATATAACAGTATTAGATGTGCATGTCAGGTGAGCGAGCAAAAATAAGTGACAAAAGATCGTTTTTCAAGGCTTTTCGGCATCAGTCTTACAAAGCTATAACAAGCTGATATCACTACAAAGCGGCCACACTAGCCTTTATTTAGATGCCGTGATTCGCAGACGTTTTGTTCATTATAATTATTTTCTCAGAGAGTACGTCTCTAAAGACTAAGTTATAGTGATTAGAATAGAGATTAAAGCAGTCAAACAATGTTTTCAGGGTGCCGACATAACTTTCTTGCTTTGCGATTTTCGTCTCTGAACGCTTTCCTCAACTCACGTACCAAAAGATTTTCCGGCAGAAGAAAGTCAGTCCTATTCAACGAGAATGTATAAATTTCCGCGAATAAAATATTGAACTCCACTTTTTCAAAAAATATACTCAACCTATTTAAAAAATCAAAGGAATACGAAAAGAATATGATGAATCGATAAAATATTTGATTTTAAAAATGCTATTTTTAACGATTGATTAGAGTAAATTTTTTAATGAAAAAAGTGCATTGTACGAGTGGTTTTCATTAGTTTACTGAAGTTAAGCTACATTAGATTCGAACTAAAACTTGTATAGGTAACTGCCTTCTGTATTCATTGTGTTTATGATTGGGTTGAGATTTTCTTTATCACCAAATGATCCTATCAACCTTGGCACCGATTGCTTAATCATTTGATTTCCTTAAAAGATTAGTTGCTTATGGCAGAGTTCCGGGATATATAATGAAGTAAAGACGATCGCTGCTGACAGCGCTTTATAGAAGCAGTTTGTGACGACCGAATGCTTCAGTTAGGGAAGTGATATGGTGATCTATGATAATCATGAACAACACAGAAAACAAATTCATGATTCAGTTTCTAGTCGCATATCTACATCATGAGGCAAACCGTAATTTCAACCAGATGCAAGGCTATGTACTCTTAAAATAATACCGCTTTAAGACAAAGTTTTAGTAAAGTTGAAAAGATCTGAAGTACGTAAGTGAGAGTGGAAGAGTGAAGGTTGGAAACAGGAAAACGAGGTGACAAAGTCGATATATATGTTAAATAGAAGCATTCCAAGCTCGCCGAGGTATTTATTTTGTATATACTAGTATAATTTCGTTGGTAAGGTAACCAAACTTCTCGAATTTCGGGTTAAAGACATAAATTTTGCTATATTGATCTTTATATAGTGTCAATCTTGATAATATTTGAAAATAAAAATATTCGATTCAAATAAAAATGTACAGACAGAATACTACTTTAAAACTAATTTAAAAAAAATAGGTTGGAAGATACACCGCGTTTTGGAAGGTCAATAATGATTGATTTATTTCTGAAATTCAATTTGTAAGCAAAACAGTCATTTTGTCAATGATAGTTGCCTTATTTGCGCTCTATGTAATGACAGCATGATATAGCCCTTGCTGACTGGAGCCGAAAACCTCGATATACAATATTTCGTCTTTTATTTTCGTTCGCTAATCGGACACGCATGTGTTGTCATTTTGTAAAACTGTTAAGAAGACTTGTTATATAGATCACCACTTGCAGCGCTGTCAGTTGTGTGTCGACCGTGTGGAGGTCGTATTATGGCCAGCCCGGCATGTTATTTCGCTAGGGCCGGAAGTTTGTAAGGTTTAAAATAAAAATATATATGCTTCGGGAAAAGTCTGTGTGTTGTTCTTCTGCTCTCCTTATCCTGCCACAACACTATGAACTAACGAACTTAGAGACAAGGATGTCATTCACAAATACTTTCGTGAAAAATCTTCGAGCTTTTATGATGATATCTAGTCGTCATACCTTGGTTTCTATTGACCCGAAATAAATATTGTTTGTACTAGATTGTTCAACCAATCATGATCATTAAGCTATGATTATGAAAGCAGATAAAAGTTAATACAACAACAAATAAAGATAAGACTTGTATTTTATTTCATGCTTTTTTCATGAATATTTTTTTTTTCAGTTTTCCAATCTTTTCTCAGGAAAAGATGATACCTTTACGTACTTGTTTGTATACGAACTGTGACATTACAATGATATTGTTCAAGTCACTTTTCTCATTCCGAGATAAGCGGTTTGAAGTTTGTAAATATTGTATAACTCTGAAGTGGCTGAATTTTTATGAAGCAGAAAACACAGACGCGGCTTTCAGGAAAAATGAAAACGGCAAACTGGATATGAAATATTTTGCTTGGATAATGCCAGTATTATATTTTAATAAAAAGGCATTTCTATTCAGTGGCTAAATTGAAGAGCTCTAAATTGAACAATATTGTTGAATTTCATTTACAAAAAAAATATGTTTTCAATGTGTCAAATTAAATAATAACCATTATTTAATACAGCGTATTAAACCAAAAACAATGCAGCTTATTTGATATCATGAGCTTTAAACTCTTTCTCTTTGCTTCTGAATGGCTCAACTCCTCCCTGAGCCATCGATGGATGGAGATGGTGCACCAACCACCATGAAATACTATTTTATTTTATTTTAATTTTTATTTTATCTTCACTTAATTAAAACTTTGTTCAATGCTATGTATTTAAAAATATGGCAGATTGGGTATTGCACAACCCACCCAATCCTGCTGGAATAAAAACTTTATTATTATTATTATTTAAATACAAATTATACTGTCAATGATAAAACTAGTATTTTAAGTACAAATGTACTTATCTGGTATATTTTCATATATCACATTGGTTCTTGTATCCTTTAGCTATCAGATGATACAGAGCATAAAAAACTATTCTAAGAAAGTAGCAAAACAATCACGTCAATCGATGTCAACGGTTGGGGACTCTTATGACGGCATATGCCAACAACTGATGCGAAAGGGTTAAAAAGATACTTGCGTAAAGCACTGGTGGATACGATGGTGTGTCTTTGTGAGGAATCACAATGTGAAAAAGCGGGCATGATTTTATATTTTGATTTTGTCAGAATTCCGTATCCGGTCCCCTAAATGGAGCATATGGTCGTCACAGTCTACCACCATAGAACTCTGTCAGGCGTTATGTTTCTCGCCTCATCTTATTTCAGCTATGTTTCTTGAAGCTCCACTGATTACATTTAATGTAAAGTTCCCGACAGCCTTCCAGGATTGAATGATTGATGTAGACGACCAGTCGACCTCGACTGGTAACTCGCTCTACTTACGACTGCGGTCCTCCGCCTTCGAAGTCCTGAACTTCCTTCAGCTGGTTGTAAGGCAGCTGTGTCCCGGTGGGCTTCCTGGGCTGTGATGTTTGGCAGCTTCCAGTTCTACGTCCAAGTAGTAGTCCGTGTAGAGCAGTAGGCCGGGGGCGCCGTGAAGTCCAGAGGCCCAGGGAGGGAGATAGTAAAACTCGCAAGTATTTTCAAGTGACTGCTTTATTCCGAGTCGGACCTCGGTATTTATACAATTTCATTCAAGAGGGGGTCGTGCGCAAAGCTCGCAGCTGTTGTCTTGTTTTTCGCGGGAGTTTAGATGAGTAGCGTGGCTGTCCGCAAGAGCAGGACAGCTCTACTTATTTCATACTAATTATCGCTAAGGGGGGCGTGTCGGCTTTCTCACTCTTTTGCCAGTGAGAGAGCCGAAACACCAATTACGAAATCGCAATGCACCTCGCGGAACGTCATAATATTTACATCGGAGAATATAATAATAAATAACATTATAAACAATATTGATGTAACAGATGTATATGAAACTAAATAAGGTCAAATAAAGCTAACAGAGTCAAATGAAACTAAATAAGG
The DNA here is from genome assembly GCA_022606575.1 of Glossosoma conforme. Classification (NCBI taxonomy): domain Eukaryota; kingdom Metazoa; phylum Arthropoda; class Insecta; order Trichoptera; family Glossosomatidae; genus Glossosoma; species Glossosoma conforme. Next base: position 1,541,687 of record JAGTXR010000027.1, read on the forward strand.
TCAAATGAAGCTAAACAGAGTCAAATGAAGCTAAGTAGAGTCAAATGAAGCTAAATAAGGGCAAATGAAGCTAAATATTTTATCAGTGCTTTATCAGTATTTTATTAATGTTTTGTTAGTCATTAGCCGTCCGTAACAATTGATATGATGAATTTATACGAAAAGTCGTATGCAAAGCTCAGAAATCGATTAAAAATCCTTTTTTGGAAATCTTTTTAAGTAAACACCTTGACCATTGAGCTATACCAACGGGAATTAATAGCAATTTCAAAAGGAATACATAGATAAAAATAATTCATTAATAATAAGTGTTATCAGAATGCTTTTTCGGTCAAAAAGACATTTATATATTACATAGATTTGGTGCAAAAAATATGTTTTCACCATCTCAAACGTATTTTTCAATTTATTATGCAATTATCAAGACCTTCGATTACTTGCTTTTCAGGTCTGAAAGCATCGAGCCTTGACAATACGCATTCAACATGTCGTGTGACGTGTCGTGACGTCATCCGGATAATAATAGTCGTCTTCCGGTGAGTGACACGTCGATATGACGATGTCCTGAAAAATATTCGCTTCGCTGAAAAAACATCCCAAGGCAATATCCATGGAAAACGCAAGATCACCTGCTCTCGTAGTAGTGCCGTTATGAGCAAAGAACTTACGATATTAAAATAGCGCTGTATTTTTTATCATATTTACTTACGTTTCGTATTACTATGCTTTCTCATACACAGCGTGTCATCACATTATTAAAATATTCTCAATTTTGCACCTGGGTATTAGAAAATGTCATGTATAGAAGAAAATTTCCTTTGTACAAAACACAAGAAGAAAACTAATATTTCAGACCATTGTAATTAAAGTTCAAATGTATTTTTCCTTACATAACTTTATTCATAATTTCAATCTTCAACAAATGATTGACTTGTATTTCTTTGTAAAGTATCTAATTCAATCTTCTTCTTCTTCGTGTCAGCGACGTCAAATTATTTTTTCCCAATATCTGGCAACATCGATAGCTCGTGTGTTGCCCAGCATTAGGTCCTGAGATGTGCAACTTGTTGGGCACATGGAGCAGCATCGTAGGTGTGAGGCGGTCTGCAGGTCTCCACAGTCGCACAATAGTGTCTCTCCCTGCCGAAGCATTCCCCACCGCTCGAGGTTGTCCTTTGTTCTACCAACTCCGGTTCTTAATCTGTTTAGGGATTTCCAGGTCGGCCAGTCAAGGCTCTTGCCAGTTGGGAGGCCTTCCTTTGGAGTAATGAAATCCTCTGGTGCGATTTGTTGCCAGAGTTGGAGTCTCTCATTTTCAGGGTCGGATGTGAGAGGTTGTGTGGATTTCAGGAAGCTGCTTCGAGACTTCAATCTTGGTGTTGGGGGTATCTGATTATACAAGCAGTGGGACGATTGGTTGATTGCCTTACGCATTTCTTCGGCGCATATGACTTTGCGTCTTATTTTCGGTGGTACGATACCAGCCAAGGGGTATAGTTTAGAAATGGGTGTTGGTTTGAGGCAGCCTGTGACGACTCTGCATGCATCATTCAGGGCAGTATCCACTTGATTACAGTGAGCTGATCGACCCCACACTGGTGCCGCATATTCTCCGGCTGAGAAACAAAGTGCTAAAGCTGAGGTATGAAGAAGGGGTGGTTGGGCTCCCCAGTGAGTGTTGGTCAGTTTGCGGATGAGGTTGTTCCTTGTTGCAACTTTCTGTTTGGTGTTGGTGCAATGACGCCTGAAGGTGAGGGTGCGATCTAGAGTGACTCCGAGGTATTTTGGATGGTCGCTATGTTCCAGTACTCTACCTTCCCACGTGACACGAAGCTTTCTGTTAGCTTCCCTGTTTCTAAGGTGGAAACAGCAGACTTGTGTCTTTGATGGGTTAGGTTTGAGATGGTTGGTTTCGTAGTAATGGGACATCTCGTTGAGTCCCTGGCTTAGGATGTCCTCAACTTCTTCAAACGTTACTGCTTGTGCTGCCAAACCTCCATTCAATGTTTCCATCTAATTCAATGTTTTGGCAGTTAGTTAATTCAATTGGCAATAGACTTAATAAATTGACTGTATCCACTGTGTCACTAATAGTGTGCACAGTTATAAAATAATAATGGCAATAATATAATGAATATTGTTAAAAAATAATGTTAAATGAATGAATAATAATCCCATAAAAAAAAATCTTACCTTTTTATGTATTTGTTACTGACCATTGGCTTAATAATGTCTGACTATTAATTTAACTTAATACTGCAAACATAAAATGGTTGCCCAATCGATTTGTTTTTCTACTGTTTGGTTATTAAAAGACTTAGACGCAAATAGTGAAATTCTGTGCGCTTCGAACTAAAACTCTCAACAGTGGACTCTATTTGGTATGTTCTGAATGTTTCCTTACTATGGCAATGAAAAATGAAACAAATTAGAAGCACACACCTCTTAATTTATTTATTTTTATATATATTTAGTTGCAAGCATCTATATTCCCATATTAGGTATAATTGTCAGAATTCATACATGCCTCCATTCCAGTCGAAACATTACATCGAACAAATATCAATTGGTAAAGAGTGCGCTTATATCAGTGGTAAGTATCAAAGATATGCGTACTTTAAGGTAGACTTTAAGGAAGAATTGAACCAAAAATTGAAAAGACTCTCACTAGCGATCAATTTGGATTCAGAAAAAGAATGGGAACCAGAGAAGAAATCTTATCCTTGCGTATGATCTTGGAGAAGAGGATAAAAGTGGACCAAGATACATATATTGCCTTCGTGGACATTGAAAAAGCATTTGATAAAGTAGATTGGGAGAATCTCTTCGACGTAATGAAAGAAATTGGAGTCAAATACAAGGAACGAAGACTCATATTTTCACTTTACAAAGAAGAAGCTGCCATAATATCACTTGGAAATGTCCAAAAGGAAGCAAAAATACGTCAAGGGGTGAGACAAGGATGCTCTCTGTCGCCTGTACTCTTCAACTTATACATACAAAATGCAATTAATAACATCAGGGAAAAAATGGTCCATAAAGAGGGGGTTAAAATACATGGCCAAAAGATTGATATGATAAGGTTTGCTGACGACATTGCTCTGATTGCTGAAACAGAAGATGAACTCACTGAAGCGCTGACATCCATGGAAAACATATTTAATTCCAACTACAATATGAAGATAAACAGCACAAAAACCAAAGTTATGAGAGTAAGCCGCAATGAGCAGCAGAAAATTAACATATCAATGCTAGGAGTACCCCTAAAAGATGCAAAAGAATTTGTATACCTTGGAAGTACGATCACCTGGGATGGCAGAACAAAAAGAGAAGTCAACAGTCGAATACATCAAGCAAGGCTAGCTTTCAATAAAAAAGCCAAAATTCTTGAGTCAAAGAATATAACTTTAGGGCTCCGCAAGCAACTTGCCAAAACACTTGTTTGGAGCATCTTAATGTACGGCTGTGAGACATGGTGCTTATCTGAAAGTGATAAAAAAAGACTAGAGGCCTTTGAGATGTGGTCGTACAGAAGAATTCTCGGAATTTCCTGGAGAGACCGCGTCACGAACAATGAGGTTCTCAGGATAATCAAGGAAGATAGGCAACTAATAAGAACCATCTCAGAGAGGCGAGCCCGATGGATTGGTCACATCATGCGCCACGATGGTCTTCTTCACGATATTGTGGAGGGGATGGTTGAGGGTAGAAACTGTAGAGGGTGCCCTAGACGGGAGTATTTACAGCAAGTATTCGAGGACATGAATTGTAGCGCTTATGCTGAGCTGAAAAGGGTTGCGTAGGACCGAGAGGAATGGAGATCGAGATGCAAGATTCTGTTGCTGCAAACCAATCCACCGGATTGATACAACGAAGAAGAAGGTAGACGGCAAACGCTTGGGTCCTATATTTTTCTCAACATTTATAAAATGAAGTTGTTAAGTTACACTACTCAAAAATCGCCGGATCGATTGACATTATCTTAAAAATGTTAAATTTTTCTTGATTTCGAAAAGAAAAATAACCACTTAAACGATAAGAAAAAATCACATGAAAAAATTATGATGGAATTATTTTTTTCATACATTGCGTGAAAAAGCCAGTAGATGGCATTTTACGCATCATTTTGCACTCATCGCCATCTTTATTCATATTTATTTTGGTATTTATATGAACATTATACAAAACTGTATTTATTTAAGCCAAAACAGAGTTTTTATTGAATCTTTGGCGGTATGAAATTCACCAGGTCAATTAGTTGATAATATTTTTAAAAAGGTGCCATAGATGGCGTTGTAATAAAAAAAGTTGAAATGAAGTGTTGAGCATAAAATTAAATCGATTGTATTGTTTGTGTCTATTAATTTAAATAAACGGCTTTTCGTAACAATCGAAGAATTTTAAGAAATTAATTTAATAAAACTGTTTTCGATCGTAGTCTCAATTTTTTTATTAAAAATGTATTTTTCGTTTATTGGAGTCTTAAAACATGTTTTGCTTTATATTTACTTGATAATTTATTTTTCATAACTGTCTTGTCAGACGTAAGTCTGATATTATAACCTGCAATCACTGAAACACAGAAATAAGATTGTTTCACTTAGTTTCTTCTTTCGTTACTACCACGTCCGATACACTTAATGAACTTAATAATTAATTACTCTTGCATCCACCCAAAACCAAAAAAATCATCTTACACTTGTCAAAAATTCAGACGCGGTTAATGAGTGTCGACCAAGAACTGATTCGTTCCATAATAGATACCACCGTAAACTTTAGATGCTATTTTTTATTTTCTTCAAACAATCTGGATCTCTTCAAAAAACAGATAAACATACACTTGCAATCTCTCCGACGCACATGCAAACACAACACATGCTTGTCGCACCCAGTGTCTAGCCGTTTGTCTTAACGTCATAGAAAAAACTCGAACGGTTATGCTCTCTTACATGCTTTTAAATTAAAACATATAAAAAGCGCCGAGTTTCTTATTTTTAACTGTATTGATGAAAGTCGGTTGTTCTTGAGTATACTACGCGTAGCTACAAATAGTTAATCTTAAGTACTTACTACCTTAAAAGCAATCGAATAGAATAATGACAATTTCACGATTGTTATACAATGATATAGACAATTTCCTGTGGCAATCCTCGCATTTCAATCGGAATTATTCCGTTTGCATGTGAGCTTAAAGCTCGTATGTACATACATAAATATAAATCGTATCATTTTGCATAATACAGCTATTGGATATAATTAAGGCAAATCAAATGAATCATGTATGAGCCGAAGGGGATATTTTTGATAGGCCATCATGATGCTCGATAAATCCGAGCACTGACGGGAGATAAACGGTATTTTTTAATTATTTACAAATAAATGAAACGTTTTAAAATAAAAGATAAATTTCAACAAAAGATTTCGATAACAGCGGTGCCCATTTTGGTAATTTTTAAAACAATTTTTTGGGCAAATTACTTACACTGCCATATATTTTTTAGTAAACAAATAAACTAGATATGGCTTATTGTTTTTTATGAGAATCCTATATATCTTATATTTATATAACTAAATAAGTAAGATAATTGTTTACCTTAAAACAATAGAATAAAGCTGTAATATGTGGCTACAAATTCCACGTAAAGCTTATGACCACCTTAGGCGTCATACGCAGTGATTAAACAATTAACAGCGCTTGGTTATTAAAAAGCCTTTAAAAAGTCGTTTCACGATCGGTATAAGTGTATAGTTCTGGAAAGAACCCTAGACTCCAATCACTTTCTTGAAGAGCTCTCAGTGTTGTTATAATACAGTAGTCGTTTCCATATTAATACATAAAATGCATAGACATTCATTGTTTTTATTAAGTAGATCGTAGTAAAAAAAAAGTAAATTGTAAAACTGATAATACAATAATGTTTTAACGTTCTTAAAAATAAATGGGAGAAAAAAACATTTATGGGAGAATTCACATAGTTTCAATCCCGAGGATAATTTTAAAATTTTACACACAGAGAACGAAGGCACTAAACTCTCAAATTTAGAAATCGTCGAGATCAATAGAGCTCAATTGGACACAAATATAAAACTTATTAAATTATATTTCCTACTTCCCCTCTTTTGTACCCGATAAAACGTTGATACTGCTCTGTACATTTTTGTTTTAGTTCAATTTTTACCGGACTTTCTAATGCCATAACAGTATCATCAATTAATGATAAATCTACTTAGTATTGAAGAACTTCCACATCTACTTTTGGATTATCCACCAAAAAATTTTTTTTTGTTAAAATATCTAGATTTCTTACTTTAGAGCATTTTCATGTAAATGTTTATTGTTTTTTAATGCTCTTTGTAATTATACATATTATTTTGTTGTGACATAAATGAATTCGCTTATACATTAATGATTTCCAAAACACATATACCCATCACACAATTCATATCCACCTTTTCACTCACTCTTTGCTTTATATAGAGCCAACACTCACTTTACTAACTGACTTGAAAATAGCCATTCGACTTGGCTGAAACATGTCGTCAAAAAATATATTTTGGGATAAATTCTAAAAAATATTTTATTTATATCTGATAAAAATAAATAATTTTTAAAATAAATTTAAAAAAAACTGAAAGTTTTTGGGGTGCCTTAATCCTCCAGCCTCCCCAGCTTGTCACATACAAATTAATCATTCCGCGAATTTGCATAATGCGGAAAATTTTCAATTTGGCAGGAGGCCTAGGGGAGAGCGGTCCCAAAGAGGACCATCAAGCACCGCAATTTCGCGCGGTATGAGTTGCTGTCGATTTTAAGCTTATTCCAAAATAATAACAGAGCTCGTATGCGGCCGCCTCATTAACGAATGATTAATGCGGATGACTTTGGCACAAATCATTAATATCAATTAATAATCACTCGTCACTGCAGTAATTGTTGTCAATCGATTTTGAGGTTAAGGCTTCAAGCACTGTTGCGGTTTCGATTTGTATGCAATTAAACACAGTTTGCTCCTCAACATTGCGAATTCAAATTTACATAATAAATTGATACATACATACAAATCTATATCAAATGACATATTTTACGACATTTATTTAGTCAAATTCGAAGAAAATGAAACGGCAGATGGTGGATTTCGAACCACAAACTATGCACCTCAGTTCTATTCTATACACAACGTAATTAACCATGAACAGTTTTTCCACCTAAGGACTCAAATTTTTTTTCGACGTTTACTATTCTAACATTCGTATAATGTTATATATAAAAAATTAAGATTTGTGTACCAAATACGAGTATATTTGAATTCGTATAAATTTATTTCTTAAAAGAGGGATTGTCAATAAATTACATCCATACGTAGAGATTATAAAGTGGTTAAAATTGAATTATATTTTTAAAGAACGTTTTTCATCTGTCGATTTAAAACTTCATAAACTTAAAAATCTAAACAGCAAGTCTTACCCATAAAATAAAGGTCACTCAACGTGCTATGGAATGATCCATGCTCGAAGTGTGTCTTAAAGGTAGAATTCGAAACAAGGATATCCGAAGTAGAACTCAAGTAGTGGAGGCTACCCAATGAATAAGCACACTCAAGGGCAATGGGAGGGACATACTGTCTAAAAACTGGCAAACTTTGCGTTGGCAGACCCCCTGCAAGATAGACCGATGACGTCATAAGAAGAGCGGGAGTAGCCTGGATGCAAAAGGCGGAGAATCGTTGAGGAAAGAGACTCATGCGGCAGTCATACTAGCAGTGGACGGATACAGGCTGATGATGATCCTAATTTGACATAATTTAATCTTTCAAAAATATTACAGTTTTTCAGGTTATTTACAGTTTCGCAAATATGATATCTTCTTATGGCTTTCCAGAACGTGGTGCACATTCTACAACAAAATTTCAGGATCTTTATTTTGCCAGCAGGTTTTGCTACTGGCGTTCTATCAATACATTTTCTCAATTCACAATACTATAACAGTATTTAGACATTCGTTATCGTAATACAGCAAAATATGCCAAAATTGCTTATTTTTCTCTTCCTATGTTTTAACTTCCTCCTCTCTAAAAAGGCAGTTATTCAGTCGCGTGGTGGCAGGATGAGAAGCAAATAAACAACACAAAGATTTTTTCTGAAGCACATTGACATATATATTTCGATAACTTTACAAAATTCTGGTCCAGACCTACTAACAGCATTCAGGCCAACAACACATTGCATCTCGCCGCCGTCGACACATGACTTAGCGCGCTCGTGATGGGCGATCTAAGTAGCTAGTGTAATTCACATAACTGGACTTGTCCAAAATGCCAATATGGTGGTACATACATGTACAACAAGTGAACAGACATAATATACGAAAGATTGTATACTGAGGTTGTCTGTACCAGTCAGCAAGGGCTATATCATGCTGATACCAGTTTGAACCCTAATGAATTAAGAACTATCATGTTTTATCAATTGATATATTTCACAAGCGAACCTTATTATATCATTTATGAAAAATTATGGAATTGTAATACTGCTTAACTGTGAATTTTATTGTGAGAAACACAATGAATTCTTCTGTTGGTAAAAAAACATATTTCATTTAAGATCAACCTCTTCTTTCGTACTCAGAAAAGAGTGGAATCATTACAATATTCTAAGAAAATCGAATGCGTCGCATAATTCACAAATGAAAACTCTTATTTTCCTGTATGTGCTGATATGAAATCCAAACTATTCTCCTTTTCTTCGAATTTCTTTGATATTTCCATATTAATACTGAAACCCTCAACCCACCGCGCCGGTAATGCGATTCGAGTACGTCTCACTTCCTTCCACGTACCGCATCTTCGCACACATTTCTTTGAAATATTTTCATTATTTTTTTACAAAATAATATGTAACAAATATAATAAATCAGATAAGTTCCATTTGGTGCCTAATAAAGTTAAGGAAAAATACATTTCATTCTTGCTCAGCTTTTTTTGAATTTATGAGATTTTTGCACTTGTTTATGAGTTAAAAAGAACGCACACTTAGTATAAGTTTAAAATGTTCCAAAAGAATATTTTTTTCACTCATTTAAAAAAAAATTTAACAATAAATACTAATATCAGCTCTTTTAGGCTGATGTTAAAAAGCTGCGAAAAACGATCTTTCGACTCTTATTTTTTGTTCGCTCGCCTGACATACTCATCTAATAACGTTAGTCTCAATTTCGTATAAAAATACACGGCGTTTGCATACGTAATTTTTCTTTCGACAGTTACTCCATTTCATGTTGGTTCAACTGTCAACTTTAGTTTATGACTACGCCGCGACAATCTTTGGAGCGCTACATGTTAATGCGCCTGTCTGCCAGCTCGTATTCGCAGTCCCCGTCCGACCGAGGCCCACGATACAACATGTAACGGTCGGGCGAGAGAACCAAAATCTTATATTGGAAATACACGCGAATTGTGCTTCTGAAAAAGTTCTTTGATTTGTGACCTACAGTCTTAAAGTTGGACCGACTTTTGAGTCGAGGTTTGCCTCGACCAGCCTTCAAACGAGATAGGCGTCCGACTGGTTGAGCCATATTGATACGTTTGACTCTATTTATTATAATAAAAACAATGACAAAAAAGAATTTGTAAGAACACGCAATTTGTGACAACTATATGCTCCAATTAGTTACGGGTCAATACATAAGTAAGAATATAAATCATTATATTCACTTATTAATTAATTTAATATATGATCCATTCGCTACATAAATAAAATTAAACTCGACGATCTCCCCTGAGTGATAGTGCGTACATGGAAACTATCATAAGTTATCAGTAAACTTGTATTATTTACTAACCAAAGTGGTGATAAGCAAGTTACTTTTGCTCCACATGGAAGTAACTTTGCTTCTACCAACTGCGTCTAATTTGATTTCAACTTGAAGCCAAATTGGAAACATGAAATGATATATTATATGATAATGTATCACGCGCAGAGACACATAGTGCCTAGACATATAGTGAGCATAGTTTAAATGTCAAGGTGCTCTATAAATAGATATATACGTTCCAGCCTTTTTTTATGTAAGCATATACAAGAGAATACCGACAGACGATGATAATGATTCTGTAGTTTCATCTGTGGATCCTATGACGCTTACGTTCTACTTATGATAAACACCGCATGTGGAATGTTGATTCGCCAACGTCATATACTATATAGACTGACATTCACGCATCATCCTTAATATTACAAGCATTCTCTATGAATGGGTGGTCTTCACAGAACGACTTTAGTATACCATCAGTTTTGATTAATAGGCTATGACTGGTATTTTACGGATGAGGGATCAAATTCACACCACCCAGTGGTATTTATAGAGCTTAAAAATCGATAAAAAAAAAATCTCCGTCGGGGATCGAGCCCACAACTTTCGATTTGGCAAGCAAACGCTTAAACCATTAATATATTCCGGCTGATAAAGCTTGTTTTGATTGTGGTATATATTCTCCAGCGGGTATAGCTCAATGGTCAAAGTGTTTGCTTTGCAAGCCAAAGACCTTGGGTTCAATCCATGACGGATATTTAAAAAAAGGGTTCTTAATCGATTTCTGAGCTCTAAAATACGCCCGGTTGGTGTGAATTTGATCCCTCACCCGTAAAATTCCAGCCATAGCCTATTAATTAAAATTGGTGCTAAGCGAAAGCCGTCCCGTGAAGACCACTCATTCAAAGTTAATTCCTGTAATAATAAGGATGATGCTTGAATCTTGGGCTGTAGTCTATGTCGTTGGCGGATCAACACTCCACATGCAGCGCTTAACTATATGCAGCACATGGTAAGCGACATAAAATTCCACAGATGAGACTTCAGAATTATTATCATCATCTGTCGGTATTCTCCTGTATGTGTTTACATAAGAAAAATATAAATACAAATCTACAGCAAATATCATCATTATTACATTTATATGATCAATATTAGAAAAAAACAGCGGACGCTGGAATTTAAACTCGAATCGTTTGCAAGCCCAATGTTCAGTCTGACCTGAGCGCAGTGCTCACAGCCATTTACTCGCTTTTTATTTTATTTTAATTTCAGCTGCTTTATGCTTAACATTGCAAAAGAATAAATGCCATTTAGTACGTTTGACTGATCAAACGATAATCGCTTACTCTATAATAAACATTTGGAATGGTTCTCAAAGTGGAAGCTCATAATAAAGGTGATGACATTATTTCCTCTTCAGAGCTCTAAATAGATTCCGGGCAATAAAAATGTTCTACACCTTTATTTTCAGCATTTACCTAAATCAGCCGTTTGCGTCATACTCTAACCCACTTTCATAAATTCAGACCAGAAATTTACGATGTTTAAAAAAAAGTTAGTAGCTCTTAGAGTGGCTCTAGTATGAGTTACTGGTTAAATGCATGCTGTAAGTTTTGAGCGCATTTAAGAAAGGAATTTAATATTGAAATTTCGTATCCAATACATGACAATAGCTCATTGTAAAATACTCTTTTGTCAACGTCACCAAGATATAGCCTTTGCTGACTGGTACCGAAAACCTCGCTACGCAATCTTTCATCTCTTATTTTCGTTCGCTCATCGGATACGCATGTGCTGTCATTTTGTAATGCCGTTAAGAGGACTTGTTATATAGATCGTCGCGGCGTTTGGTGTCACCGACCACGGCGCCCGGTGCCCAGTCAGTTGTGTGCCGAACGCAACAATGTCATTTTATGGCCGGCTCGGCATGTTATTCAACCGGGCTGGAAGTTTGTAAAGCTTGTGTGTTGTTCATCTGCTCCTCATCCTGTCGCAATTTAATAACTAACTTAGAGATGTGGATGTCATTGCTTGCTGTGGGTTTGTATTTACGTATTAATTTTGCTTAATAATAGTTTTTTTTTTTTTTAAGGTCTGATAAGATTATCGTTCAAATCGATTCTACTTGCAAAGGGTTAAGAGGAGTTTTACTCAGTTGGGGAAAGGGGTGTGCAAGGGGACCATCCCTTTAGACGATTTGTCTCGGATCCCAGGTGCAGGGAACTGGTTTGGAAATTGGGGACCGTGATGAATATGACAGAATTATATTATGGATGTTTGTACAGCCCTAGGCTCAGGTACGCCGCCTGCCAGCAGGGGATGATTCTATTACCTGGGATATTAATTGAATTATTACTTTCGTCCTTACGCTCTTGGGCCGACCACGCAGTAGAACAATCGCACTATTGGAATTACGCAATGTCGAAATGTTATAAGTGTATTAAGCGACATTATTATTATGTTTTCTCAAAAATTCCTTTTAAAATATAAATAAACAGTAAATAAAATATATTATAATAATAGAGAGGGTTGAAAGTTTCAGATATCTCGGCGTACAGATCACTGAGAACAAAAGAAAGTACAGTCTATACGCGCCTGTATTTTCCCTATTACAGCTGTGAATTTTCGCAACTCACCAAAAGCCATTGCAACCATATAATGAATTAATGTATAACAACCATAAAATTAATTATGATAATATTTGTCTGAATAGAATACTGAGAGTACGATGGTTTTACTTGTGAGAAATGACTAGATGAGAAAACCGACAAGCAGCCTGTCATACTACAATCGGTCAAAAGGCGAACGTTGTCCTGATTTACATGCATTAAGGATGTGGCCAAAAAGCATTTACAATGACTACCTTTTCCTTAAGTTCCCGGGTTGGCGCCGTCGGGAACTATACATAAAATACCGAAAGGCAGAATTGACATAGGATACGGCCAAGAATGTGGCAACTTACAGAGCTTTGTTGCGGTGGTTCGTGAATACCATTAGCTCCAATTTGGGGTCCATTGGGGTTATGATGATATGTTTCAGATAAAAAAAGGAAGATGGAAGATGATGTTAACATTATTTGTTATAACTATTAGAAGATATTAATAAGATGCAATGTATGAGAGCTCTAAATTTATAATGCATATATGTTCTGACATTCTCCTCTCTAAGTAAGTTATATTGTATTGCATGGTGGCAGGATGAGGAGCAGAGGAACAACACACAGACTATTACAGAAGCACATACCTGGATATATTCACGATAAACTTTACAAACTTCCGGCCCTAGCGGTATAACATGCCGGGCCGGCCATAATACGACCTCGTCGCAATTGGCACACTACTGACTGTGGTCGGTGACACCCAGTGCCGCGTATTACAAAATGACAACACGTTCGTGTCCAGTGTGCGAACGATAATAAGAGACGAAAGATTGTATATCGAGTTTTTCGGTAGCAGTCAGCAAGGGCTTTATCATGCTGATGTCAGTTCCAATTAGGAATTTGGATAAAAAACGTTACTAAATACATAGTATGAGACTTAAGTTAATATAACATTATAAGCGCAGTTTTATGTTCCATATATGAAATTAATGTATGAAGAAAAAATAATAAAAATGAAATCATTTCCTCACAATTTTCACGTCATTTTTCATCTCCAGGTGTCGCTTAATATCCCCCAGAGATTATTATGACATAATTATACCTTTCTTGCGCAAAACGCTTCATAACTCTATTTTCTCTCTAATCTATTGTCACACCGCCATCCTCGATCCTTTCTCGTCCTATTTCTCGTCTTTCACAAGGTTTTGACTTAACTTCTACTGAGATGACTTGCAGAAAGCCCAAGTCACATCTCTAATCTACCGTTTTTACTGTCACACCTCAAATCTTATTATTTTATTTTCTACCATACAAAGAATAATGTCATAATTCAAACATATGCACGAAAATCTTGATAACAGTTTAAATTAATTTAATTTAAAAAATTCACAAATTAAAAATATTTAGTTTTGATTCTAATTTATTTTAAGCCTATATAAGCGTCAATATACATACCTATGTTAGCCACTGCCAGTTTTTAATTAAACCATTATTTAAGATAGTTACGAAACATGTAATCATTAAAATAAATTGTGAATGAAAACTAAATATTTCTAATTTATTATTTTATAAATTAAAATTAATTCTAAAATTATGATTATGCAGTTTCACCAAGTATTATCAGTTGATAACCTTAATGTTATTCTTAATTTGTTATTTTTTATTTAAAATTAATTTAAAATTGTAATTAGGCTGTATTGTCAGTTGATAACCTTAATGTTAAGAAAAATACTGACTGAAGGCGATGAAAAATAACCTCATCTGTCAATTATATTGCGTTACCTATTTTTTAAATACATATTTCCACGCTGCAAGTGGAGTTTTGATTGGCTTTCGTCGTTAAATACAGCATGATGTTCACGCACCATCTATTTTATCGAAGACTCACTATTAATGAATGATGTTCACGCGACGTTCTTCAAGTACCACTATTTTGAATTAGTAGAAACTTCATCATCATTATCAGCTGTTGAACGTAGCCTTCCGCATGAGTATCCATCCTCTTCTATCCTCCGCCTTCAGCATCCAGGTCCCTCCCGCTATTTTTCTTATGTCGTTAGGACGTCCTGCAGGGGGTCGGCCAGTGCTTTCGTTTGCCAGTTCTTGGGAGCCATTCTAAACTTCAATAGTTTCCAAAGTATCTATTTCAACAGACATCAATTTGTAAGTGTGTACAAACATTGTATGTTTCGCAGTATTCCAGTGAGTGAATAAACAGTTTTATGATATTAAAAAGGAGAGCAAGTATTTATGTATTGATTATTTGAAATATATCTCAAAGCTAAAGCTACAATTAATGTTAACATGAGCCAATATTTCTAAAATTGTAAATTCAAAATTGTTCGAAAATTAGTTCAGCTTTTTAAAAAAAAAAGAACACCTCCTTTTTTAGCGCATTGTTATGTAAAAAGCAATATGTATTAATAAATAAAGTGGAGCAAAGATAACGAGAGTACACAAAATAAGCGCCCTCTCTTTTCCATCGTAATAACTCAAAATAACAGTAACTTGGCATTATCTAAATTAAAAATGACTACCGATATATTCACCGGGTGCGATAGGATCACCGTGCGTATGGAGCGGGGGCCGTGGATCCAAATCTGGGATAAAAATGAAAATACCAGCAGCAACAAAAAATACGAAAATAACCCTTTACTTTCGTTTGAGAAAAAAATCGTTTATTTATTTTAAAAAGCATACTGTTTTTGTAGGTTTTTTTTTCATGTAAACACATACACATGAGAATATACGAAATATGGTGATAGTAATTCTGAAGTCTCATCTGTGGAATTCTACGAAACTTACCATGGTACATATGGCTAAGCGCTGCATGTGGAGTGTTGATCAGCCATCGTCATACACTACAGCCCGAGATTCACGCATCATCCTTATTACTACAGGAATTTACTATGAACGGGTTGTCTTCACGGGATGACTTTTTTCTACCACAAAGTTTAATTAATAGGCTACGACTGGCATTTTACGGTTGAGGAATCAAATTCACAACCACCGAGGGTATTTAAGAGCTTGAAAATCGAGAAATAATCTTTTTTTTTAAACTCCATCGGGGATCGAATCCACGAATTATTTTGGGATAAGCCGCATCTTAGGACTAAATGGTTTAAGCTTCATGAGAATCGGGCTAATAATACAATCTTCTGTTATTATTTTTGGATGATTGACTATAATCAGTTCAAATCTAAAGTATTTTTTTACTACGTATAACAAAATCTTTCTCTCTTTTTGATATTACTTTATTCAAGCCAGCAATGCTTAACAATTGGAAAACAAGGTACTTTAAATTTGGGTGACAAAAGTTTTTTCAAAAATAGTTAAGAAATAAGTCGTCAGTACTTTGCCGTGAAACCAGTTCACTAAGTGCAAATAGTTCATGACATTTTAAAGTCGCTGGATCAGAAACAATGAGTCTAACCTGGCAGTAGAATTTGATTTTTTTTATTTTATGTCAGAATAACTTTTTCTTTTCAACCTTTCTTTCTTTCAACGCTATGTCTTTAAATAATTTATCAAATGCTAAGAAATTTAAGGACGAACTTGTCACGATAACAACATAAAATGAAGTGATTTTAAAATTAAAATAGTAAGGTGAAGAATAAAATAGTTTCTTGAAAATTAAAATGTACCATATCGCTTAGGTTATTAATATTTTTTGCATTCACTTTGAGAACCATTTTATTATTTTTGTAAATAATTAAGGAAAAATTTCATAGATGATATCAACATGGAAATATATTCAATGCTTAATTAACATATTTAAAAAAAACTTTATATAAAAATCCTTTTTAAAATAAATATAATAGGGTACATACTTATTTTCTCTTAGTTTGAAAACTAATTTTTCTAATTGTACGATAACACTGTTTACTTACGAGTATTTAAGATTGAGTATTTGAGATTAATTATAGAGTTAGTTTTTTTGTGTATACAGTTAATTAAGCTTAATGATTTACTTGTGTTATTATGGTGCTGTAATGTTGGTTATTCAATATTTTTATTTCATCTTTGCTTCATTATTTTATACTCTTATAGTTGCATCAAAGAGACAACAATTTTTTTATTACGGTAATTAGTAAAAAACTAAGTTATTTTTATCATTTTTATCTAAAGTTTTTTTTTAAATAAAAGATTATTAATGAAGAATGTATTAAGGGTCTTCCATAAATGCAATATTATTTGTATATTGAATTAATTATTAGCAAGAAACGAACCAAACCAGAAATAATTAGCTGTATAGTTTTCTTTTTTGCGTCCGATATTGTGGAGAATATGGGACATTTTTTGTTTTAAAAGTAAGAAATTCGTTATAAAAAGTTATAAAAGCAAATTATATTAAAGATATAATTTGCTTTTAGTTTGATACTTACCTACCCACTCTCTAGAGAAACTATTCCTTAATTTTAAATATCAATTTATACCTCAATACGTTTGTGCACGTCGGAACTGATTAAGCTTACATAAACTGCGAAACTGTTGTCAGAACAGTACTCAGTGTGATCCACCTTAAGATAAGGTATGAATTATTTATATTTTTAAGTCGTCTAGGGTCTCAAAAGGGCTTGGTCATCTGATTTCTCTTAAGAAGGTAATTACCCGAGTTTTTTGCTACAATCAAATAAACGTTTTCAGCTAAATTTCATCGCATTGTCATTTTTGCGGCAACACCGGGTGCCGAATGACCATTTTTCAAACAAAAACTAAACAAATAATACTTTTAAAAAACAGTTCCCCCGTAGAAATTTTCAAGCCCTCATTATTCGCCTCTCGGATTGCTGAAAATCTGAAATTTTCAACTCAAACCTGAAATTTCAACTGAAAACTTTCATTGTTGCTTATTGTTGTTTCATTTTGTTTTTGTTGAGTACTTGAAGCGGTTATTAAGAGCGACTGCCTCTTGGCTGCGATACAATAAGTCGGCTTAGAATTAATATTTGCAAAATAAAAAGAAAAAAAACAAACTTCATATATTTATCAATGTAGAATAGACCATTTATTTAAAAAAACGGTATTCAAATGAGAAAAAAATATATTATTTAATTCATTTTTTCATCAATTTTAAATTCGCAATTGTATACGCCTGTCGTTTGCTTTTGAGAAGTAACTTTGGCCTAGTTGTATTACTTGTACCAGATAGGTATAGTCGTTTACAACCTCTATTTGTGTTCTTGCAATGAAAATAGGGTCAAAAGTCAGGGTAATATGACTATTTATCATAGCTTTAGTTTTATCCGTGTTTATTTTCAGACCAATTTTGTTCGATGCTTCATTGAGGTAAAAGATCATGTTTTGGAGCTTGTCAGGTGATTTGGCAATTAGAATGTTGTCATCTGCAAAGTTAACATCAATGAATGAAAATACTGAATTTGTATATTATATGATACATTATATTATAAGATACATTATGACGTGTATTTTAAAGAAAAATTATATGAATATGAGAGTTAAGCATTTAATATCTTTGGTTATTTATTTATGTAATCGAAACTGCATTTTACTAGCAAGTTAACAATGCTCAGTGTGATTCATATCAATGCATGTATAAAATACTTATCAATATAAATGCTAAAGATATATATAACGAAAGTCACATCAGTTCTCCGTGAATCATGTTTGCGGATACATACCAAACCGGGTCGTGTAGTTTTATATTTCAGGAAGCTTAAATTGCAGATATGACTGCGATAGTTAAGTGAATAAAGAGTTCTTCAAAAAATATGTTAGATCATTGTAAAATGTGGTGGCTAACATTGTTCTTTGGCGTGTTTCAGCAGGCGCGCGCGACGCCAAGTTGCGTTACCCCGTGCTCGTGTTCGTGCACGGTGAGAGCTACGAGTGGAGCTCTGGGAATCCTTACGATGGTTCCGTGCTCGCGAGCTACGGTGCGCTGGTCGTGGTTACGGTCAACTACAGACTGGGAATACTGGGTAAGTGATATGTACTACCTTAAATGATGCCTATTTTTTTTATTAACAACAATATTTTTTCAATGTTTTCAGCATTTTTTTTTCAATGTTTTCTTCTACATAAAATGAGTAAGACCACTTGCAAAGTACTATCGCGGCTCAATTATATATTATAAAGAGAAAGATTGAATAATGTTACGAGTTAGTCGATAGTGCAGTCTCCTAATAGAAAACTTATCTTACGTGATCCGTGTACAAACAAGGTAAATAAATAAATATTTATAATTTATATCTACTATATATTATAACTCTCATGCTTATTTAACCTTACCATTGGACTAGATGGGCGTTATATTTCAGCGGTAAAATCGTATATTTGTCATTCAGATGCTATTAGTTCAAATACCGACAAAGCTTGATATTTTTAATTTTATTTAATCAAATCTCAGATTTATACATGCCCCTGTAAGGTTTAGCCACCCTTTCAGGACATAACATAGTTAGGCTGATTACTCGATCTTCTTAAAAACGGCAATTATTGAACACCCAAATATTTCTCTGGTGCTACAGCCGCAGTCTATCAGTTCGAGGGCTTTTGTCTTGGAGGCTCCCGGAAACCATATATGAAAGGAACTTACTTAAATGTGAAACGACAATTTTTGGTGTCCATATGCTTCAAAAATAGAGCAGATATGGTAAATGAATACATGTTTATTAATTATTAAATATAACACGGTAGGTTGCATTTTTTTGGTGTCTTTGATCGGTCGCAATGAGCCTGACAGATACACAACTTTAGATTACCATAATTTCCACATTTCTAAGAACTTGAGATTTTTTTTCTACCTTATCTTAATTTCAAATCTGACTGCAAGAACCTATGAAATTAAAATAGCTTATTTGTCCTAAAAAAGAAAGAAAAATAACTGATTTACATATGAAAGTATTACAGGGCTGGATTCAAAACCAGCACATTAAAAAATTGCAACCACCTTAGAGTTCAACGCCCTAAGAAGGCCTCGCCGAACTGTCACCAAAAGAAAGCTGTAAGGATAACAACAAACTTTCTTGAATTTTAATTAAACCATTATTCTTTTTTATCCCATAATACAAACTCCAAGCCCCACTGACTTAACTGAAAAAAAAAACGTATACCGGAAAAAAGTTTGGCGTCTCTTTAAAAACGAGCAGAAGTGGACGCGAAATCTGGCCGAGGCTTTTTTCACATGGTATTATTTATTCAGGAGGACTTACTTAGGGTGCTGAAAACTTTTCGGAGAACTGAAAAATTCATAGCGAAAGTGGCCGGGTCCATCAGTCACTTCTTTCAGCGCATTTTCATGACGTAACAACAACTTTTCAGGATACATGTTTCGTGATGTTTTATATAAAACAAACATTCGTTATCTGCCACTGAATAAGCTACCGGACAAGTCCTACAACTGAAACATAATATAAACAAGTTCCGCTCAGTATTTCTTAAAATATTATTTTAAAAGATGAACAAGTAATTTACTTGTTTTTCCATTTATTTATAATATTAACTTATAGTAAGGACAGTAATTAATTTTGCACCCCAAGCAAAACATATAAAATCTACTATAGAATTCACATACTTATCATCTATCTTGAATGTTTTCTTATTTTAGCAGGGTTATTTAAAGAATTCATATTTTTCATTTTTCAAACATTTCTAGACAGAATGAAAATATAGACATAATCCAAAAAATATATATTTTTCATAATTATAATACAATTTGACCTTGCTGGGATCAATCCATGATTTTAGATTTCTTTTAGAAAACTTGTTACATATTATGCTATTTTACGACTTTACTGAATAGTTAAAACTAAGAGTTACAATATTTTTTATTATCTTCTAAAAAATTAAATGAAACATCCATAAAACCATTTTAAATAATGATCGAATTTCGAGGTCAAAAACTCTAAGAGATTTAGTAAACGTAGTATCAAATTACATAATATATTTACCGTTACATTTTATTGCATAACATCGTTTTTTATCAGAAATATAATCTGTGTACATTTTTATATTTTAAAACCAAATCAGACTAATAGAAGGATAGTTCACCCCTTAGAACTAATAGGTTCAAGATTCGTGAAAGTCGAAATGATTATTTTTTTCTTTTCAAATCTCTTATCACTAAATCAACCAAAATATAACTTGTATACTTAATCTTCTCTAATAACAAGTATTCAGGTTCCTACCTTAGAAGTTGTTGGGAACCATATATGAGTATATTTTCTGTGCGTTACAGATATGTATCAAAAAGATTATTAAAATGGCATCTGACAAAACTGAGTGGCATCAATTTGTGACGATCACATACTTAAAAAGTTCACAAAAAATATTTATATTTTCTAAAAATTATATTCTTAAGTTTATGTAAAAGCGTAAAACATTATTTTTGTGACGTTTATTGTTATTAATCAAAAACTTTGTTTTTATAAATACAAGTAAAAAAGAGAGATCTGCTTAAAATTAATGAGATAGTGCGCGAAGCAATATCCGCTTACGGCATAAAAAAAATATATATAAAGCCATGAGTTTTATTAAGCTTTACTATGTGTTGTGAAAAAAATATCCATAATATTTTTATGAAAAAATTCCACCAAAGTGGCGGAAGTGCCACTAGCGCCACCCGCGGATCTCCCGAAACTTCGAACTTTAAAGCTTCCGGTTTGAATATTCAAATTGACCCTCGAGTAAATTTTCTCAGAACTCCTCTTTTCGTGTCTCTCGCCCTCAAAATGGAAGACCATCAATCTGAAATTAAAAACGCACTACGATTAGGTCGCAAGGAGAGGGGATAAATTATGTAAGCCCCCAATCGGTCCCCTTTTTTCAGTGTCCTGAAATTCATGACTCCCTTTCACCGATATGAAATTTATCAAGAAAAACTCTGAAATTATAAATCAATGGAGAAAAAAATACATTTTTAATTTCTTGAGTTGAAGAACAAGACTAACAAGTTTTGTTTTAATATACCTTTAAGCTCAAGATGGCGTTCAAGAACTAGAAAATGGAGCGTTACACCCTGCGAGATGGACTATGAATATAATCGTGTCGGAAGGAACAGGGTCAAATCTTGTCTGCCCAAAAGTAGGGGACGTCCATGGCGTTACTTCCGGCCATAATCAGATCTTCTTGGGTGCAACTACTTGGACACAGCGAAATATCCAGAATGTGTGACAGGGTTCTGCTCCACGCCGTAGTCACATTCAGTCGGTCCGCTGTAAAGCTGCCAAGCTTTCATTTGTATGCTTGTCTTGCATACTCCGGTCCGAAGACTGTTAAGGGATCTCCATATATTCTACCCCTGATCGTGTACATGGGCTAGGTCCTCTTTCGGGGCAACCTAAGTATTCCCTTTACTTGCAATTCTCCACATGTTCAGCTGCAAGGTGGCCTCAGGTATCAGCAGTTCCGTTGTCGACTGTAGGAAAATTCTTGTTGATTTGAGCCGTGTGGTTATCTTTTCTTACCCAAACATAGGGTGGAGTGTGCCGTGGCTGGACAAGATGGACTGAAGACACGAGAAGCACAGCAAGAGTAGAATCCCTGCAGAAGGCGGATTGAAAATGATGAGCCTCATCCGGAAAGCCTACGTTCAACAGTGCTCTTAAACAAAAATATGATGATAAAAACTTTTCATTCATATACTAAAAGTAGATCAATTTGATTAAGGTAACAGATAATAAGTGTAAAGTATATCGTGTAACATACAATCGACTCCTCTGCTAGAAAACCGCATAACAACCTGTCAATTCCGCATAAAATGTATTTCTATTTATTTATATAACCATTAATGAAGACTCTCTCTAATCAAAAAATTTGTTAATTAAATTCCAAATTAAAAGTATTTCAGTATAATGATCACTTTACGAAGGCACAGTATACGCGACTGCTGCATTCAATCCCTCTTAGATGAATATTAAGAGGATTGTCAGCAGATAACATCTTTTAAAATCGGGGTCATCGTAACTTCATTTGGTGTGTGTAGCTTGAGAGGACCATCGTTCAACCCTGAATACGTGTACTACGAAAGAATCGCAGTGAACAGTGGTTGAAACAAACTTGAGTGAAGATGTTGACATATTCAGTTTAATATTGTTTCAGATTCAGTGCTGGTGTGGACGGATACGAAATGTTGGACGTTTGATTTTGTGACAATAATGCCGTGTTATCTGTGTGTCAACCATGATATACTTATGACATGGTTTTTGTGGTCGCGAATCCTAACTATTTGCGCTGCGTATCCCGACACTTGTTCTGAATGTGAGGTCATTGATACTTAATATGTTAAAACATTTAGATCATCACATTTACGTTTGTACTTCAGTTATGAAATAAAATAGTATATTTTGTAATATCATTGAGGGAAAAAGGAAATAAAAATTGAAATATATTTTTAAAATCCTGAAAAATCTGCTTTCAAATAAAAAAAATGGATTACCACTAAGTCACGCTGCTGAGCTCCATCTTCAGAAGGCACAAAATAAAATATATATAACTCCCTTGCGTCGATACGTTATCAACTGAATTTAATTTTGAAAATCGCTCGGGGCGATCCCACCCCAGCGAACATCTATACTTCTTTTTTTCTCCTTTCGCTCAAACACCTTTAAAGTGAAATTTTAATTTAAATCACAGGCTTAACTGGTTACACAGATTACTTTATGTCGCATGCGAGGAGCTTAACCCATTGCTGCCCGCGCTTCATCAAATTCAGAGCGCAATCGAGTTGTTGATACAACCACGGAAATTCTATATTTTTTTAAATTCATGATGTATGGAATTTTTGAATTTCAAAGTTTTACAAATAAGATAATTTAAAGTAATATTTCAGTAGAAACATTATTTTAAATATATATTTTTTGTATTAAGCATCTAAAAGTCTTTGAAGAAATTGTTACAATCAAACTCTTTATCTTAGATTAGGTACGACACAGAGCATTTTGCCACTGTATATAAATTGAGGGGATCAAGGTCCAAGACAATAGGTATAGAGGACTTCACGGTGTGCGAAATTCAATGTTTTAATATTGTTTATAATATAGAAAGCTTACTTATCGATACGGAGCATTGAACATCCCAATAATCTGCCACTCTACGTAGATAGAAGGGATAAAGGTCCAAAAACGGTATCGAGGAATGTGCGGTGCATGACATTCAATGTATTAACATTGCTTTTATAAATGCTTACTCATGTTGTAAACTAGGGTATAAAAATGGGCCTCGTATCAAATAAATTAGAACCAATTCAACTCGGGTCTTTGGTATTATCCTCAGTGCCGGAACATTGGTATTTCGGCATCACCATTTAGCTGATGCTGTAATTTCGGGAAATATCATAATATACTACACGAATATCAGTCATGACACTCACTAACGCTGAATCATTTTTTTCTAAAAGGTGACTCAACCCAAAATTCGTTTACTTAAAAAAAACTCTACAAAAAAGTAGTTTTTTATTATAAATATTAATTTGGAATATTGTTTAAAGGTTTCAGGAATATAATTGCCGTTGAAACGAATCTGTTAAAAAAATTCATGGTTCTTCTAAGTATATGCATAACATCATACGATGCATCATATAAAGTTATCCAAAAATTCTTACATTTTTCGTGTCTGAATAATAAAAGATTGCGTCTTTATATTCTCATATCAAAAAATCGTGTGTCCGTTAACCCCTTGACGCCCCGCACTCTGCTGAATATGGATACCAATTTCGCCGTCACTCGCGACTATCTCCCACTATAGCCTTATACTCCTGACTATCTCCGACTATAGCCTTCACTGGCGACCGCCTCCGACTATCATATCCCATCAGGGTTGTTGGAATGGTGGCAGGAGGGGAGATACCCTGGTTGGCGCCTGCAGCAATCTGCGACGGGAAAAAATGAAGAAGCGGAATTGGAATTCGATTGGCGTGAAGAGTAAAATTGGTGGCGAATGGGTTTTTATGGATGTGACCAAAATTCAATAAAACATATTTATACTGTATTAATTTTCAAAATCAGCAAAAAAAGGTTTTTAATTTTTTTTCTTAAAGCCGACGCGCAGCTTTATTCCACCGAAATACAATGCTGACTATATAGTTTATTTATTTATTTCACAGAACTGCAGTTTCAAGGTACAGATAATAAGAAAGATAGAGTATACAAACAATACATACAAAAGAGAAAAAAACATAAACGAAGAAGAAGATGACACGTGTCAATGATCACAGAGATCTAGGAGAACAATACTATCGACAAAAGAGGAAAAAGATGTAAGAAAAGGATTGAAATTTAGGTGTGCTATTGCTGTTGTATTTAAATGAGTGCTTGAAGCTTCTCAAGTATCAATTAGGATCAAAAACAATGGATGACTACGAGCACGGGTGTACTTATCTGGAACGTAGAAGTTAAAACATTAAGAATCCCAGGGTTGTGAGTTGACTAGTTCTTATATCTAATTTTCTTAATAACTGTGAGTCTTGACATCTCACCAAGCGACAATGCAGCCAATTAATGAGTTTAAAGAGCAAATGCATGCGTAGAATAATACTGGGGTACGATAGTTTTACTTTGTGAGGAATGGCGAGGTGAAAAAACGATCATCCCCATACTACGTCAATGAGAGGTGAAGGTGGACCTGTTTGAGACATGTATTAAGAATGCCGCAGGAGATCATAAGCTACGACTGCCTTTTTTTTAAATCTCCTGTCTCGCACTGACTTGAAAGACCCACAGCAACTAAAAATATATGTCACTCGGCGTTTAGCAGAACTGACATAGGATGAAGCGAAGACTATGGCGCCTGACAGAGCTTTGTAGCGGCAGTTCGTGAATGTCATATTCTCCAACTAGGGGAGCAGACATTGTGATGATGATGACGAAGAAAATCGAACCTAGTAAATATTCCAATGTAAAATCACTGTCGTTTTGTGGAAATTGCATCAGAAATAATAACTACTTTCTCTTAATATTTTCAGTTTCAAAAATGTATCGTGGTCACCTCAGTGTCACCACAGACACTGCACACAATAATATAAACACGTTTTTGACTCTGGGGATTTCAGGAAAACTGAAAATGGCTGAAAATATCCAATACGGCCTGAAACCCTCGCGACGCTTTGCAAGATAGACAAAAGATTATGTACAGTACAATTACTCCACGTCAAAGCTTTTATTCATTTTTAATAAAAAATATTTCTCTCTTTTTTGCGGAACCGAATATGGATAAACACATATTTGCTTGTAAAACTTTTGCCCGCATTTCGCCCGATATTATTACTTATATATTTTTTGCTGATGACTTATTTTACAGCGTATCTTAAGACATGACACTTCAAAAATACTTGTGAATAAAAATAATCATTATACTCATATTATTACAGGTAAATATTATACAACATTTCATTAGCACTGATTCTTAATGAAACATTGAAGTTTTGCAACATTAAGCACAAATCATTCATTTTATGCGTATGCAAAACCGGTTGAAACCAGTGTACTTTTTTACGTTTAACCGGTTGGACGATGCATCTAAGATGGTGATAGTTTGATTACACTGCATCAAGTTGGGAAGGTTAAGCCACACCTTATGATTAAATATTTTAAATCTCCAAGTCGAGCTTTTATGACAAAATAAACTTCAGTTTCTACTGTAGACTTATCTTCGAAGTTCAGGACTATAACCTTTAAATCAAAAATTACTATTTTGAACATAAGGTAATACAAGTACTGAGTTTATTTGGGACAAAGGAGAGCTTATAGCAGTCGATAGGAGAACTGTGATATAGCAATTTATCGTGAACTTATGCCTTAATTGATTAGTATATACAAAACCTTAAATTGTATTTGTTATGACAAAAAACATAATTTATCTCGTAATTCACAAACCTTATAAAAAAACGGTACTACGTATTGCTTTCAAAATATTTTTACAATTTTATTTCGTAAGATTATTAAAAAATATTTATTATTTTCTTAAAAATACTTGAGTATTCGTAGACCAAAGGCAATTGAAAATTCTTCTGAAATTGAGTTAACATTCAACTCTGAAACCTCTCTCAGTTTGACTACGAAGCGAAAATACGAAAACCATCGAATCTCTAGAAGGCAATCCAATCTTTGAAACTGACCAAGAAGAAGTTGTAAAAGTATCACTATAGGACCGAACTTACAATATTATAGTGGTCTATCTATTTAAATTTGAATATATAAAAATATATGTCTTCAATAGTGACTTCTTCTTCGTAGTATCAATCCGGTGGATTGGTTTGCAGCAACGAAATCTTGCATCTCAATCTCCACTCTTCTCGATCCTCTGCAATCCTTTTAAGCTCAGCATAAGAACTACAACTCAAGTCCTCGAACACATGCTGCAAATACTCCCATCTAGGGCGCTCTCTATAGTTTCTACCGTCAACCATCGCTTCCACAATGTTGTGAAGAAAACCATCCGGCTCGCTTCTCTGAGATGGATCTTACAAGGTGCCTATCTTCCTTGATAATGCTGAGAACCTCATTATTCTTGACGTGTCTCTCCAGGAAATTCCGAGAAATCTTTTGTATGACCACATCTTAAAGGTCTCTAGTCTTTTTTATGACTTTCAGATAAGCACCATGTCTCACAGCTGTTTATAAAGATGCTCCAAACAAATGGTTTGGCAAGTTGCTTGGGAAGCCTTAAAGTAATATTTGTTAAATTATATTATATATTAAAAATATTTGTTTATTTACGTTGTTTTTACAAGGATCACATTGGATATGACGATTATTTGGGAGAATGACAGTGATGGATTGAGGAAAGCTGCGAGTGGGTAAGAATTGCAGTCTCATATACAGAAGCGATAGCCAACGTGATCCATATTATTTTCAATTAGTTTTATAAAAAGGTGTCCACCAGAAACAACCTACTCCGAAAAGTGGCAGGTACGAAGTGGGGAGCCCAACCAAACCTGATCCGCACAAGTGCTCTAGCTCTCTGTTTCTCTGCTGGCGAGTATGCTGCGCCAGTATGGGCGAGGTCTGCCCATACCAAGAAAGTGGATATTGCTCTGAATGAAACGTGCCGGGTGGTTACGGGGTGCCTAAAACCTACCCCAATATCAAAGCTATATCAACTCTCGGGCATTGCCCCACCAAACATACGGTGAGAAGTTACTACCAAGAAGGAACTCACCAAAGCAACCCACGACGCACTCCACCCTATGTTTGGGTACCAAAAGATAACTACACGGCTCAAATCAAGAAGAAGTTTCCCACAGTCGACAACGGAACTGGAGATACCTGAGGCCACCCTGCGGCTGAACATGTGGAGAAGCGCAACTGAGGGGAATACTTGGATTGCCCCGAAAGAGGACCTAGCCCCTGGACATGACCAAGGGTGGAATATATGGAGGTCCCTTAACAGACTTCGGACCGGAGTATGCAAGACGAGGACACAAATGAGGGCCTGGCAGTCTTACAGCGGACCGACTGAATGTGACTGCGGCGTGGAGCAGACCCTGTCACACCTTCTGGAGTGTGCGCTGTGCCCGAGTGGCTGCACCCAGGAAGACCTGATGATGGCCAGAAGTAACGCCATCGACGTCGCCCACTTCTGGGCAGACAGGATCTGACCCTGTTGTTTCCGACACGATTATATATATATATTCGTTTTAAAGATATTTATTTATCAAAACAAAAATGTTTCTGTATTCAAACACTCAAGCAGTGGATTTGCTTTTGACAAAATAATCTTATATTTATTACAAATTGCGATTGCTTAAAATATTTATCTCGTTACGTTAACCGTTAATCCGTAATTCTACATCAATCACGTTTCAAATGACAATTTCCTGAAAAAAATTAGGCGAGCATCGAATCAAATCAAAAAGCACGCATTCGTTTGTACAAAGCGTCAAGTGTTTACGTTGCAAATTGATACACGTGGAACCTCAATAACTGAAAAAATCGAGTACTTTTATATGAAAACATACATGAGAATACAGACAAACGGTAATGTAGATCACAGTGATGAATTCTACAATTTTGATATCGATAATGAGAAGTATGCTCTACAGATCGGAATGCTGGGCTATGAGAAAAAAAGAGAAGCAGAAGCTTTACGTAGTAGAAATGAGGATGTTGAGGTGGGCCGCCGGGGTTACTATGCTTGACAAAGCACATCAGAGAGAGCCTCAAGGTAGCCTATTGTGGAAAAAGTGACAAAGAAAGCCGCCTGCGCTGGTATGGACATGTGTGTAGGCGGGATATCACACACATTGTGAACGCAGCCCTGCAGCTGAAGGCGGAAAGGCTGGTACCGGGACGGCTTCCTGCAGCATGGCTCAAGACAGCCAAGGAGGACATGGAACGTTTCAGAGTCGATAGCGAGCTTATCGTCGATCGAGCATCTTGGAAAAATGTTAGTAGGAGAGCCGACCTCAACTAAGTGAGATAGGGCCAGGAAAAAAAGAAGAAGAAGAAAATAATGAACAGTACGTATAAGTTGGTGCAAAAACTTTAAATTTACTAAGGATTCGTTTCGTCTTCCACTATTTCAAAAAGTGTAAAATGAAAAGAGAATACAAATAAACGGTAATGGAGAATACTCGTTTATTGGTGAATTACGTGACAATTGTGATTTTGATGTTACGTTACACGATGGTCTTCTACACGATATTGTGGAAGGGATGGTTGAGGATAGAAATTGCAGAGAGCGCCCTAGACAAGAGTATTTGCAGCAAGTGTTCTAGGACATGAGTTGTAGCTCTTTTGCTGAGCTAAAGAGGATTGGAGAGGATCGAGAAGAGAGAAGATTGAGGTGCAAGGTTTTGTTGCTGCAAACCAATCCACCGGATTGATACTACGAAGAAGAAGATACGTAACGTGTGTTAGTGCAGTTACTTCAAGGTCTTTAAAATTACAGAAGGGTTATTTAATCTTTCATTATTTTTATGAAGGAGGGATCACTTTTGCAGCAAATTTTTTAGCTTAAAACAGTTAGGCACTTTATATATGATTGCGCAATTATATTTAACAGAAAACCCTTGGAACAGAGACATTTTAATGATTTACTTATATTATAAGAATTTTTTACCGCTATCGAGCGCTGTTTCACCGAATTTAATTAATTAGTCTGATAAAGCCCATGCATGATGTATTTTTTTATAATAACATATACAGGAGAATACCAACAGATGGTGATAGTAATTCTTAATTTGCATCTGTGTAATTCTATGACGCTTACCACGGTGTATATGAGTAAGCGCTGCGTGTGGGAGTGTGGATCAACCAACGTCATTTACTACAGCCCGAAATTCACGCATCATCCTTTATTATAACAGGAATTTACTAAGAATGGGAGATCTTCATGGGACGACTTTCGTCTACCAACAATTTTAATTAATAGGGCTATAACTGACATTTTACGGTTGAGGGATCAAATTCACACCAAACGGTGGGGGTATTTAAGATCTCAGAAATCAAGTTAAAGAAAAAAAAAAAACATTGGGGATCGAACCCACGAACTTTGGCTTGCAAAGCAAACGTTTTGAGCATTGAGCTGTACCCGCTAGTACGTCTAAGTATCAGTCAGTAAGCGAGAGTATCAAAATGCTCTCTGATTTTGTTTCTCATGTGTGTACACTCGTCTGACATGCATATATAAAAGTTTTATTCTAAATCTTAGATTTGAATGACTATAAGACGTGGCGGTAGCAGGAGCTATTTTGTTTTTTTTTTAATTTTGACAGCCGCTACCTGTCATGTGAGAGCGGATTGTTCGTCAGATGGCTGATATGTGGTTTTCGGGCGCTGCGACTGTTACTGCACGGTTCGAATCACTTCTCCCCGGGCACTGTCAGGTACACATCAATGTTTGTGTCCCGGGAAAAAGACCGTAGTTTGTCAGTTTTCATGTATTTACCTAAAATAAATGTCAATATGCTTCTAGATAAGTTCTTTGCTTTGGTGACCTGCTCCTCATCCATTAGATGGGAGATGTGAACAAATTTGTTAAAATAAGCTTTGTGGGATTGAACTTGCAAATTTTCATCACAGTCGAGAGATTTAAATAATGGACTTACACCTTTTTATGTGCGCGAGAGAGAATGATGAGTTGGGCAAATTGTCAGTGATTTTATTTGAACGAAAATTTGCGAAGGTGGTAAGCGACAAATTTATTTTATCATGCAGAGTTTTCTCAGTGGATTTCAATCGGAATTAACCTGAGCGACCGCCTTTTGCTGCCGTCACTCTATCTCTTTTTATCTCTTTTTTTTCAGTGTGTGATCACCCGCCCCCCTCGAGGCCCCCCTTTTCAATTTGAATTTATTCCCAATTGAATTTGGTTCCCCCCTGTGACGAAAAATAAATAATAATATGGGGACTGTTTATTTTCCTAAATTTTAACCCACGTAGATAAGAGTGTGAAGAATTGGCGAAAAAAAGATTTTTATTCAATATATTTTGAGCAATCGGTAGACATAGAAAATTATTATTATAATTATTCAAGTTTGAAAATTTTTCGATTAAAGTGGTCTACAAAGTTGAATTTGACTCAAATAAAGGTCACCCAGCGTGTTTTAGAAAGCAATGCTCGAAGTCTCTCTAAAAGATAAAATCCGAAACGAGGATATCCGCAGAAGAACTAAATTAGTGGAGGCTACCCAACGAATAGGCACACTCAAATGGCTAATTACCAGGACATATCTGTCGAATTGACGACGGTCGATTAGGAAGAAAAGTATTGGAGTGGTGGGCAAGAACTGGCAAACGAGGCGTTGGCTAACCTCCTGCAAGATTTTTTTATTAATTAATCAATACCAACAGATGGTGATAGTTATTCTGAAGTTTCATCTGTGGATCATATGACGCTTATGATTCTACTTATGGATATGCGCCGC
This sequence comes from Glossosoma conforme, assembly GCA_022606575.1. Classification (NCBI taxonomy): domain Eukaryota; kingdom Metazoa; phylum Arthropoda; class Insecta; order Trichoptera; family Glossosomatidae; genus Glossosoma; species Glossosoma conforme. The sequence continues at coordinate 1,572,923 of JAGTXR010000027.1, forward strand.
ATGTGGAGTGTTGATCCGCCATCGTCATAGACTACAGTCCAAGATTCACGCATCATCCTTATTATTACTGGAATTTACAATGAATGGGTGGTCTTTACGGGAAGATTTTCTTCTACCATAAATTTTAATTAATAGGCAATGACTGGAATTTTACGGGTGAGGGAATAAATTTACAACTACCGAGGGTATTTTATAGCTCGAAAAGTTTATTAAAAATCTTTTTTTTTTCAATCTCCAATCTCAACGACCTTTGGCTTGCAAAACAAACGCTTTGAACATTGAGACTTCAGAATAACTATCACCATCTGTCGGTATTTTCCTGTATGTGTTTACATAAAAAAAGCAAGAATACTGGTAATTTACCAAATTAACTGCTTAAATAAACTATTTGTGATATGAAATGAATTCAGTCAAATTTAATGAATCTAAAAAAAAAACATTTGTTATGGCATTTTCAAGAATAATTATTACTCAATAATCTTAATTTTATATTCAAACGTGCAATACAATTTGACAAATCTAGGCAATGTTTTTCATTCAACACGCCGAAATATATGTATCTCGGTTCGTGGAAAGGATACCTTTCCACCCGTAGAGGGTCGAACGCTGTCCTTCCCACATGAATAATTTGATTTGAAAATTGTTCCTGTAAACACTGAAAAAAAAATGTTCTGAAATCGGAATCTACGAGTATCGAGGTCTGCGCAGACTTGCCGATTTGAATAGTTAATGAAGCATTGTGCAGCGAGTTGTTGATCTTTCGGAATTTTTATTTGTGGAAATTCGACGTAACGAATTGCGTGGGTGGACGGACGAACCCTTAAAGAGATTTTGAACTTGAAAGTTGAACTGAATTTTCGATTATTTTAGTATTAAAACAATAATATGTATATTGTGTATGAAAAGTTTATTTTTCATTGATATCAACTTGATATAACCCTTGCAGGCTAATGTAAAAAAACTCGATTTACAATTATTCGTCTCTTATTTTTGTTCGCTCGTCTGAAACGCATGTGTCACCATGTTGTTTTTCTGACTTCATTACCACCATGTATCACTTAAATATCTTTATTTTATTTACCTTGTTTTTACATGTATTAACACTAGGAGACTGCAGTTCCGATTAACCTGTAGCCTTTCTCAATCTTTCTCTTGTTATGAGATAACTGAGCTGCGATGGTACTTTGCAAGATGTGTTACCCACTTTATGTAGGAGATATTATTTATTATTATATTTTATTATACCTATATAATATATATTATATATATTTATATTATATATAGGAGTTTCTTTCAGGGAATGATAAAAGAGCTAGACAGATAGGGTTGCAAGGATGAAGAAAAAAATAGGTGTAATTTTATTTATAATTTTTTATTTATTTTATTATAATTATTATTATTATTTTGATAGTAATTTTTATAATTTTATGTAGTTTTGTAGTATATATTTTTCTTTATTACTTATTTATATAACGGAAACATTTTTCACCAATTTTAAAAATGTTTCCGTTAGATAAATAAGTAATAATAAACATTGTATATACTTAAAAAATACAAAATCTAATAAGTAATATTATAATGTTCTTATATTACTCTGAAGGTTTTCACCAACCACGGGTGACTTGAATCTACTACCAATTTTGATTATAGACTATCACTGGTATTTAACGGGTGAGGGAACAAAATCACACCAACGGGGGTATTTTATAGATTAGAAATCGATTAAAACCTTTTTTTAAAGGATTTTTAAAGCAAAATTAATATTAAGTGAAAAGGCTTACAAAACTCAAATAATGTGTCATTATTTCACATAAAGCAGACAATTCAATAAAATAAAACGATAATTGGACATATTTTTCGCAAATTACGAATTTCAATATGAAATACTCGTTATCAAGTATATTATTCAAATAACAAAAACAACTCTTTACCCTTTTAGGAAACCTTACTTTTCCCTTAGAGATTTCACAGTAGCTTTTAACAATGTTACACTTAACACAATATGTAAAACAGGAATATGATGTATTTACAAATCAAGAGAGTTATTACGCTACAGCATACGTGTACGTGAGATAACAACGTATGGCTCAAGGGCCCATAATCACACATCACTTCGTATTCTTACGTCGTTGAAGAGGGTCTATCTGGCTGTACTTGTATGAATGATTCTCAAAGTGTCGCATGACTAGAGCCATAAAGTACGTAGCATAGGTGAAAACTCTGTTGATCATTGTATAAACATCAACATAAAACTATTTTTATCCATTGTTTTTGATCCCAGTTGATACTTGTGGAGCTTCGAGCACTCAATTTAGTACAACGGCAATGGCTCTCCTAAATGGTCTACCAGCACACGTTAATCCTTTTTCTTACATCCTTTTGCTCGATGTTATTGTTTTCCTAGATCTATGTGATCTCTGACACGTGCCGTCTTCTTCTTTCATGTAATTTTTTATTTTTCATTATCTTTTGTTTGTATTGTATATTTTTATGTATACTCTGTTTCTTATTATAAGTTACCTTGGAATTTCGGTTTTGTGTAAAAAAAAGATTCTGGCGTGGAATTATGGTTGTTGGGTTGAGAGGCTTGTGGAAAAAATCTTCTGACCATTATTTCGACCGCTATTGCAAAATATCATCTGCAGGGTTCGCTTGATGAAAACCCTCAGACAAGAACATTAACTAAATATGTCTTTTTTCGATGATTTGGGCATCCGACATCCTGGAGGATCTATTTTGTAAAATAATACTGTAACTTTGAGGAATGACGGACGTTGTTTGAAGGAACAAGGCAGGTAGAGAATGTAAGGAGCCTAGGTGGGGTTGGGTGTTCTTACGTGGTGTGGGGTCGCTTCTACGGTGTCTACTTGGGACGGTGATCAGCTGAGCATAAGATCACATGTGGACTACACCTGCTGAGCATTGTACGACTGTAGGCGCGAAAGCCAAAGTTAAATCGTGAGTGAGTGGGGTATTCAAACGAATATGAAATATTTAAAAAGGTCCATTTATATTAAAATACAACTGAAAAGCATCCATGCATAATCGATATAGATAAAAGTCTATCCAGTGTACTACGGAGAGATCCATGCTCGTAGTGTCGTCACTAATCATCATCATTAGCCTGAATCCGTTCTCTGTTAAACGTAGGTCTCCCGCATGAGGCTCCAACCTTCTTAATCCTCCGCGCTTCACTTCCAGGCAATTTCTACTAATGCTCCGATTGTTACTTCTTGGACGCCACTCCAACACTTTTCTTTCCCATCAACCATCGTCTCTTTGAAAGATATGTTCTTCCCATTTCCATTCGAGTCTTAATGGAAAACTACAGATGAAATTTATGTTTCTCTATCAGCGTATGTCGGTAGTCTCCTGTTTTCTTTTTAAAAATATAAGTCAAACACCGTTTTACAGAGATTTATTTGCATCAATTAATCAGAACTAAATTATTAGACAATACGGGGATTCAAACCACGAATCTTGTACAAGACCGTATCAATTAATTTTCCCCTCGCGATTACCGCTCATTTATTCACGCCTCTTCATCGAGACAAAAATTCACTGCGCCCGGGCAAAGACATACGGCGGTGTCAGTGAGTCACTGCGCCAAAATTAACGTGGCCATCTATGGAAATAATCGCCTCTTCGTGATCTCGAGCAACTGTCAAAACAATAATCGAAATTTCTTATAATAACGCCGTGTTCTAAAACTACTTAAGTCTATATCTTCATCTAAATTTTTTATATGGACGCGTCAGACGAGCGAACAAAAATAAGAGACGAAAGATCGCAAATCGAGGCTTTTCGATACAAGCCTTGAAACGGCTATATCGAGTTGATATCAATGTATATCTTTACTTGCGCTTGAACAGACTGTATTTATATTCCATATTCGTTGAGTGCAGAAACATAACTGTTTGTTATAAATATTTATTTATTTATTTACCTTGTTTTCACATGGATCACGTAACAAAAGTTCTCTATTAGGAGACTGCAGTTTCGACTAACTCGTAGTCTTTCTCAATCCTTCTCTAGTTAAGAGATAACTGAGCTGCGTTGTACTTGTAAGTGGTTAACACATTTTTTGTAGGGGAGGGGGTGGGGTGTGTCTAACATGAAAGGAGAGGGGAGGTAGGTAGTGTTGCAAGGATGAAGGAAGAGATAAATACATAAAAGTGGTTTAGGTATAAATTTATTTTTATTTTTATTTTTAATATTATTCTTATATGTCGTATATATAATTTTTATACTTATTTATTTAACGGAAACAATTTTAAAATTGGTGAATTAATTAAGGTATTTAGTTGGTTATTAATTATATCTTCTTTCTTATTAATGGCTTTATAAAATTCTAAGTATTCTAAATTATTATTAAGTACTTAGAAATTTATAAAGCCATTAATAAGAAAGAAGATATAATTAATAACCAACTAAATACCTTAATTAATTCACCAATTTTAAAATTGTTTCCGTTAAATAAATAAATAAGTATAAAAATTATATACGACATATAAGAATAATATTAAAAATAAAAATAAAAAATAAATTTATACCTAAACCACTTTTATGTATTTATCTCATGACACATCCAACGCAGCTCAGTTATCTCTTAACTAGAGAAGGATTGAGAAAGACTACGAGTTAGTCGAAACTGCAGTCTCTAATAGAGAACTTTTGTTACGTGATCCATGTGAAAACAAGGTAAATAAATAAATAAATATTTATAATTTATTATGGATCTCAAAGTGAATGCTCAAAACATTGAAAATATATCTGTTTGTCTTCATATTAACATTATATCTGTCGATATTCACATGTTAATTTTTAAGGGGAAAAATGCGTAAGACAATCAACCAACCGTCCCACTGCGTGTATTATCAGATACACCTAAGACCTAGACAAAAGTCACGAAGCAGCTTTCTGAGATCCATACAACCTCTTACATGCGGCCCTGAAAACGAGAGACTCAAGCTCTGGCAACAAGTTGGATTAGAAGATTTCATTACTCCAAAAGAAGGTCTCCCAACTGGCAAAAACCTTGACTGACGGACCTGGAAATCCCTGAACAGATTAAGAACCAAAGTTGGTAGAAAAAAGGACAACCTTGAGCGGTGGGGAATGCTTTGGCAGGGAGAGTCACTATTGTGCGACTGTGGAGACCTGCAGACCACCTCACACCTAAGATCCTGCTCCATGTGCTCAACAAGCTGCACACCTGAAAACCTAAGGCAACACACGAGCTATCGATGTTGTCAGATACTAAGCAGAAATAATTTGACGTCGCTGACACGAAGAAGAATAAAAATGAAAAAAATGTTTCGTTATCTAAAAGTCGTTTTTTCTGGTGATATTTATTTGACCTTCCCTTCTTCGTTGCCTGAAAAATCGACATTCGTCGCTTGAATCCGTAAGCACCTCTGCCTGAATTTCAGCCAAACACGCTTCTCTAGCTAGGATTCTTCAGAACCCTTCGCAGGTGATTTGATTGAAATATACTTCTTTCGAATAGAAAAAAAGAGACTGAGAAAACGTGCGAGTCAAAAAAGAAGCTCATACATAATATGAAAAGACTAAATTACATTTTATTTCGACACACACGAGATTTCTTATTAAATTCACGTCGTTAGACACTTATTAAGGGACGCATCCTCGGAGGCTTTGTTGAATGGTTCACTGATTTCACATGCGCGTCATTTTTTTTAATAAACACCTCGAATCCATACCTTTTATATTTTATTCGTTTTTTAATTTTTATATGAAATTCACGGCATTCGCTTTGATAAATAAATAAAACAGAAATACAACCCGAATAAAAAAAACTGAGCGGAAACAAATAAAAAAGTTTAGTGGGTGAAAACACCACAGTTCACAAAGTATTTTTCGGAGTGAGAAAGGCAGGGTTTTTCGTCTCAATAATATTCATGAACGGTTGAGTTTCTTCTTTTTCTACAAATGAAGTGCACGTGAAAGCGAGAAAGCATAACTTAAGGACAAAAGGCTTTGAGCATTTTGATGTACGTCTGTGAGACATGGTGCTTATCTGAAAGTGATAAAAAAAGACTAGAGGCCTTTGAGATGTGGTCATACAGAAGAATTCTCGGGATTTCTTGGAGAGACCACGTCACGAACAATGAGGTTTTCAACATAATCAAGGAGGATAGGCACCTAGTAAGAACCATCTCAGAGACGCAAGGCCGATGGATCGGTCACATCGTGCGCCACGATGGTCTTCTTCACGACATTGTGGAAGGGATGGTTGAGAGTAGAAACTGCAGAGGGCGCTCTAGACGGTTATATTTGCAGCAAGTGTTGCTCTTATGCTGAGCTAAATAGGATTGCAGAGGATCGAGAAGAGTAGAGATCGAGATACAATATTTTGTTGCTGCAAGCCAATCCACCGTTTGATACTATGAATAAGAATAGTCTTCAAAGGTTGAGGTTCTTCTTTTTCTACAAACGGAGTGCGCGTGAAAGCGAGAAGCATGCCTTTTATACGTCATTGAAGATATTTTTTGCAATAAATAAGGACAAAAATATGTCGTAGAGCAAATTATCACAAAAGTATTAGTGGAAAAAAAATATTAAATCGAACGTTCTTTCAAACGGATTAGTGGTTAAAAAATGGTCTGTTATTACATTATCAAAGGTTTTTCGTTTAGACTGGTGAGACGTTTTCAGCAATACATCGAAGTAAACCAAATAAAAAAAATTTCTGTATGAACTTTTTTTTAAGCTTTTTGCATCATACATGTTTTTCCCAAGCTCTGCTCGTAAATTTTTTTTATATACGTGTCTGCATAGAATTATGCGTTTTGATTTGTTTTTTTTTTATTATTTTGACGTTCTCGCAACAAAACCTCGCGTTTCGACGTTTTGAATTACATTTTTACGGTTTCAAATTATTGTACGAATTCGAATCGATCATCCACGCTCTTCAAAGTTTGTACACCGACAATCACAATATTCAAAAATGAAATACTTGAGTCATAAATGTACATATACGAGTATATTTTTTGCATTCACGTATTTTTGACTAACGATAATGGCTCACTATAACGACGTTTTTCTTTAAATCATTTTTGTTATGAACAACTTTGGATGCAAGCCAAAACTTTGCTGGGTTACTGTTTGTTTCTTACTGCATATCGTTGCTTCGGTAAAGTTTCCCCTTAGGACAACAAACAATCCACGACCCAGGACCATCGAGCTAAGCATTCAATCGCCTGAAAAGTCAAATTAACAAATTACCGAAAATATGTGTTCCGGAACCGAGGTCACGGTTCCGGAATGACAACATCAGCTCAAATGGTGATGCCAGGAATACCAAGGTTCCGGCACTGAGGATAAGACCAAAGACCGGACTTGAGTTGGTACTAATTTATTTTCATACACCACTCATTCCCCGATACCGTTTTTGAACCTTGATCCCTTCAATCCACATAGAGTGGCAGATTATTGGGATGCTCAATGCTCCGTATCGATGCGTAAGCATTCATTATTAATAATAATACATTGAACTTCGCACACCGCAAATTCCATGATACTTGTTGTTTTGGACCTTGATCCTCTCAATTTACATAGAGAGGCAAAATGCCCTGTGTCGTACCCGACTAGATGAATCGAAACACAGAGTTTGATTATATCAATTACTTTAAAGACTTTTGGATGATTAATAAAACACAGTTATGTTTAAAATAATGTTATGAACATATGCCTCGGATAATAATAAAAACTTTATATTCCTAGATTCGTGCTATGGAAATCGTTGGGAACCATATATTTTTCCAGGTGGATCCTCGGGTACTGTGGAATAAGTCGTGGATAAAAGCAAATGATCGAAATGACTGGCAGCATTTTCATATCATTATCGTACTCGTTTCATATTTGAGGTATGCCATACTCGAATATACCACAGATATGGAATGGATGTATTATATCATATTAAGAAAAAAAAATCTTAGCAGTTGTCTCCGAAATCAGTAGACTAAATAATAATTAAAACTCATTGGTTTTACAAAGCTTTATATTTTCCTTTATTTAATAATAAAATACTTCAATATCAGAATTATCGTTCGTGGTGAAATGAAATAGTGAAAAACGTATCCATTTCAGTTCCAATTACTAACTCCGCTATCACCGGTGTAAGCCCGTTCGTCCGTAGTTACGTCTCGTTGATACGTTTATACGTATCACGTTAACGAACGTAGCTACAAATACACTAGTCTATCGTGTCACTAGCAGATCTCTGCATTGGACGATATTAATGAAAAATGATTAAAACTGGATTGATATCACCAATCCCTTTGAAGGCATACTGCTACCAGAGGCGCAGCGATAACAGCAAAATAAAATCACAATTATTTAATATGTAAAACGTTTATAATACGAGAACTTTCTACCTAGTATAAGTATCAATCACGCTCAATACTGTTCATCACTTACTGAAATATTGCCGTCAATTAAATCTTATTTTTATAGTTCTCTACGTGTTTAAGCAAACTGATGTATAAAGTTAAAGAATCTACATATGGCAATAGGAAAATATGTAGAAGTATAGCGTAAAGGAAGAAGTAGAGCTTAAAATAGTTAAGAATAGGCTTAGATATGTGTATGTCATCTAATAATATTATATTTATAAATAAATAAGCAAGGACGTTAATAATAACCTTTTATTAATAAATGTAAATTATTTGAAACGTAGAATAAATAAATTTTTCATTATTTACATTTTTTAAAATGTCTAATACTACAATAGTCTTTTCTTTAAGCATCTGTGCTTTCATCGTCCTAAGAGGTTGTCGAATATAATAAATAGTGAATACTCAGAAGATCAGATGCTTGCAGAGATCATTTGGGACGAAACCAGCATTAAAATAAGTTAAAGAACCATATGATTAAAATACTCTATATCTCTTGGGAAAATGATCGGAATGTTCAACCACATAGCCACGTGTGGGAAGGACCATGTTCAACCCTCTCTGGGCGGAAATGTGTCCTTTCCATGAATCTTGATATATTCTACGCGAAAAAACCCTAGCTCAGACATAAGCTCCACTAATTTGTTTGTAGAAAAAACACATAGTGTCTTTTGTTAACGAGAACTAAGCTTTGCGACATTTTAGTATATTTTTAGAATACTTTTCTGATTTTTTAAATAATTTAATGTACCAGTAATCATGATTTTTGATTGTTTTATAAACATTAAAACCGAATTTTTATGTTTTTTAAATTAAAAATAATAAATTTAATTAAACTATTTTCGACATATGGAAGAGAAAATATGTTTAGAAGCCGGAGAAATAACGAACGAGAAAAATATAAAATAAAAATAAAACACATATTCCAGATCCGCAAATGCTTAATGTTACGCTAATATCAATTACAAAGGCTCTGTTTGTACGTTGTGAGGCTTTCGTTTTCGCCCAAAAAGTGGGCGCGTCCGACCGGAAATGTTTTGATGGCGTTCACCTGGCGGGCAAAATTTGAATTAATTCCATTGTCATTTACATTAGTGTCTTAAACTAAGGCTTCGATCAACGACCACTGTATTAACATCTGACCAAATGCAAATTACTTTACCACATCGAAACCAAATTGAGGTGTGTTGTCTCACTGTATTCTGAGCTATTAGTCACGTATTAGCCGTGTATGGCGAATTTCCATCAACTAATATTTCGACCGCTATTGCAGGGGTCTTCTTCGGGATTGATTATTTATTTGTGATTGTGTTGTGAGTTGTTAATAATCAATTCTGAAGAAGACCCCAGCAATGGCGGTCGAAATATTAGTTGATGGAAATTCGCCACACACTGTTAAACCCAAAAGCCAAAATATCAAATCTAGCCGTGAAAACCTAAAGAAGTTATTTGAGATTAATTTTCTTTTCTAAATTCAGAGTTATTTACCTAATTAACTGGCAAACTATTTTTAAATATTAAAACGATCTTAACAGGTATAGACATGCTTGAGAAATTTTTTGCTCCTAATTGGTTTATTAATATTATTTAACTCAGAAACCGTTTCTGGAAAATCGCAAGCCAAATTAGCCTTTATTAAGACACTTGAGAGCTCTTTTCACAGTAATCATTATCATTTTCAAGATAACATCTTTCATAGATTTTTTTCTATTTCATTCTTCTGTAGGTGTTTACTTAAAAAAAACTAAAACTAATGGAAAAATAATGAGAAATTGATAATCTTGAAATCCAGTAACATTTTATTTTAAATTAGGTAATCTATTGATATAACATCTGAGTAAATTGTGCTGCACATCGCATAATTTACATGATTCAATATTTACAATGATAATCCGATTATCCACCAGCGAAGACCCTGCAACTCGTTCTTTGTTCAGTGCCAGTCGGTATTAGCGTGTGAGTCATTAGCACCGTGTTTCACATCGGCAAGTGTTTGCGCAGGAGAGCAGCCGCGGGTCGCATCCGCCGGCGTCATCCGCGGTTTTAATCCGCTAATACTGCTCCGCAAACACGAGCTGAACAAACGCCGGCTATCAACACTGGTCATCTACTGCTATCAGAATATTCGCCATAAACATGTGGCTCTCGAGCATTATGTTGCCAATGTACTTATCGGTATGTGGAAGTGTTGTGATTTGTAAATTGCTGAGAAGGAAGTGTTATGCATGTTAGGAAGGGATCACTGGAAATACTCCGAACATTCCGAACAAGAAATAAAAGAAATAAGAACATCGTATAATGTCACGAGAAATTTAATGTCAGTAAGTAACCTTAATATTTAAACAGTTCTTAAGGTGAAAAGATACAGAATATTAACATTTGATTGAATTGAATAATAAAAGAGATTCTATTTTAGTGGCAGGTTCTAGAAATTATTTATCTGAACAATGAAATGTTACTAGTAGGTGGGTGTGATTTGAAGCTAGTAGATTGACATAACACAGTGAATTCTCTGACGGGCAGCATGATGAGTTAGAGATCAGGTTAAGTGCTCCTTAAAAAAGAATAATGCGTTAATGCTGGGCGTGGTCAATGACGGATCCACTTTTCATATGTAACGCTTGACCAAACATAAAATATCAGTATTATTTCCTCTGTATTAATTTAAATAATCTTCTTATATATGTTTCCAAAAAAACCTGCAAATTTCGAATTGAAGGTTATTGTTCAGTTCATCGAAAAGGTCTTGCATCCATGCTCTCGGGGCATATCCATTCACCACATATAAGGTTCCCTTTATGCCTTTACTGCAGCAATCTCTGTTAAGATACAGAGCACACAATAACACTGGACTTCGTGCTGCGGAGCTTCTAATTAAAATATTGACAAAGACCGCAGTTATACTGCCCGGGATATGTGAACAAATTTACTCAGATTTCAGTATGGTTGAATGTACTCTATATATTAATACAAAAGTTAATGTAATTAGATAATCACAGTTAAGCAATATTCTTCGTATTTGTAGAACGTAATAGTTTTTGGTTTCTATTATTAAATAATACACTTTTTAAAACCACTGAGTAATAAATTCCTACCTATTACCAGGTCTACCTGTTTCCAAAGCATATATCCTTAGTCATCATGACAAAAACATTGAATAATTTTATTATCATGAAAATTTACTAAAAATTTGATGAACGATAAATTTCATTCCTTATTATTTTTTAGAGGAAAACTTTGAATTGGCTACCGAATGTTCTTTACATCGTTGAGATGTAAATAACCCAGACTGAAGTCGCGCAGCAGCTTACTGAGATTCACACAACCTCTCACATCCGACACTGAAAATGAGAGACTTTAGCTCTGGCAACAAGCCGCATCAGAGGATTTCATTATTCCAAAGGAAGGCCTCCCAACTGGCAAGAACTTTGACTGGCGGACCTGGAAATCTCTGAACAGATTAAAAACCGAAGTTGGTAGAACAAAAACAACCTCAAGCGGTGGGGAATGGTTTGGGAGGAAGAGTCACTATTGTACGGCTGTGGAGACCTGCAGAGCGCTTCACACCTTAGATCCTGCTCCATGTTCCAAACAAACTGCACATCTCAGGACCAAATGCTGGTTAACACACGGGCTATCAATGTTGCCAGATACTGGTCAGACAGAAATTGACGTCGCTGACACGAAGAAGAAGAAAAAGGTCGTTAAAATCAAATAGTTCAGGCATTAAGCCTTCGAATCAGAAAGAAAAATAACTATTTTTTCTGCTTAAAAATAATGTTTTTGTGACAGACAGGTAGTCACATAAGCATATGTATGTTCTTACAGTTTTTATCAACAATTACACATACAAATTTATTCTTCATATATAATTTGGATTGCGATTCGTTACGACACAGCTCACTGGCATTTTGTTTATGCAGGCAGTTCAAAAAATTGAGTGGCTTTTGAATTCGATTCATTGTATGTAATGGGCAAAAACTGCCACAGAGCGAAAACACGTCCGAAAAAATAATTGTGAATAATAAACTAAACATCCAAAATTATCAAGGTTATCAGCTTAAGTGAAGGATGTAAGTACTCACGTTTTATGTATAAGACACAAGTATTTATACAAAAATATAAAAAATAGAATAGCATGAGAAATTAAAAAAAAAAAACATACCTCGCATTTAGCCAAGTTAACTAGCATTTGTTCAAAAGTAATGGACTACTTAGGTTTTTATAATGAAAAGTACATATTGTATTATTTCAGCATTATATTTCATGATGCTTATTACATATGAATCAGCTTTCTTATATGTCATATGTATCATTTAAATACTCTCTTCTCTATCCTCGCCATTTCCCATCATTTGGGGTCGGCTCTCCTTGTACACATTGGCCATGTCTGCCTGTCCTGCGTTGCATTTTCGGTCAAGCCCAGAGTTTTCAGATCCTTTTTTCTTCAGTTTTGTTGCAGGCTGCCTGTATTATTCAAGGTCATGTCTTCAGCGTGGGTATGTTGAGGGCTTTCTTCACCATGTGGTCCCCATCTCTCCGTGTCGCATGCCCATACCATGTTAGGCGGTTTTCCCTTATCTTTTCAAGTATTCCGAAATGAACCCCGAATATGCTCAATTAGAACTCTGTCCACTAGTCACACTTATCTAAATACTAGTAATTTGGTTAATTTATATAGACGTCTGATGAATTTGAAGACCACATTGGATATAAAAATTAATTGACATCTATTTCGATTGTTTGGAATAAAAAAAAATCCGCAGAACGCGTTCGACCAAAATTTGACAATAAATAACTATACAATCAAAAAAAAATAAAAATAACAAAACGAAAGTACTTACAATATACCTGTATATGCAAAAAAATATCAAATCGAATATTCGTAACCAGCAAAAATGCAAGAGTTACCTTATTTTTCGAACAGCTTTCGTAATCAGCCGGTTAACTATCTAGTCCAATTTAAATTATAGTGTTATTTTATCTCACGCTATTGTTACGTATCCCATCCCTCTCGACTGACCTGGCGGTGAGCAGCCAAAACCAACATGACCCTTTGCCGTAAAACAGTGCATCTGAAACTGTGACCCAAAATGTTCATTCGTCCACAAATATACAAGAAAGAAGGGCTTACAGATAGAACGACCTAATAATTACTACTAGCATCCTCCTCTCTCTCAAAGGGTTCAGTCGCGTGAGGGCATGATGAGGAGATCGATCGTAATATGGCGTTATGTTCGCCGCGACCGAACGGGACTTGTGAACAATGCGATCTCGCCGACGGACGGCAGACGACTGTTGCGCTCGTGATGGCTCTCGCCCAACGCTACTAGCGGCGGTCTATATAACTAGTTCCTAATGGCGGACACATAAATGTATGACAAACGAACAAAAATAAGAGACGAAAGATTGTGTATCGAGGTTTTCAGTGCCAGTTAGCAAGGGCTACATCATGCTTATGTCACTACAAATGTACTAGATTACTAAAAATAATGTATAGTATAGTCTGCGCCTCATCCAAAGTCAGATTCACCTCCCGCAGCCACACTGAGCACATTATATGTATAGATCTCGACGGCCTTTCAGGACGGTACGAGTACAGGGGTTTGAAGAAAAGACAGCTGTAGCTTATGCTCTCCTGCGGCATTCTCAAAATAGGGTCGCAGTCAGGTCCACCTTTGCCTCTTGATTAACATTGATTGTAGTAAAGTAGGCTAGGTTATCCGCTCTCTCACCTTCATTCCTCACAAATTCAAACCATCGTTCTCCCAGTATTGTATGCAAGGATTTGCTCTCAAATCCGATTATACGGCATTGGCTTTTGGTGAAATGCCAAATTTATCAAATGTTAAGAAGTATAGTTAAATAGGAAAAAGCCTCAAATGACTTATTACACCAGTAAGTCACAGACTTGGTAATCCTGAGGTGCCTGAACGCTGCCTAGCATCCCACATCATAAACTCAGAAACCATAAAGTTTGAGAACCATTCACATGAAGTGTGTGATCTTTCGCTCCACGTGCATGTATGTGTGTTAAAATAAATGTTATTTCATTAACGAGCGAATATTTTTATTTGGTATTTACATAGGACGAAATTGAATAATCGAGATAATTTAAGCATCTGGAAGAAATAACATTCACTCAAATCGTTATTGGATAATCATTGAACGTTAATAGAAAATTATTCAACCAACAATACGTCTGTGTCCCACGGTTTTTAAGGTCTAAGCGTAATTGTGCTTTTATTTGTTAAGAAATTCGACTTGTTTTGAACTTTTTTGATCAAGATTAAAAATCAATTTAGTCCTGCAACCCAACTATGTATGCCATATAAAAAAAATTGCATAATATTAAGATATTAAAATTATTATTATTTATATTAAATCGTTGACCTAAATACAATATAAAAATAAAATTATACTGAATATATTATTTTTGTCCATGAAACAGAAAAATAGAAAGATGAAGGTTTCGGTAAACGAACTCACTAAATGCACCCAAGTCAGCTTTCTATCGACCTCACTATACTTTATAAAAATAAGCATTTTGTCTGAATATTTAACTGAATACATTTTATTTACTCGTATGATATCACTTTACAACACATTGAATACCTTTTTATACATCAATGTTCAACATTACTTTTTTTGGTATTTATTTTGACTCATTTCTGCTTATAAATTCAAACCGGAAACGAACCGAAACTGCACCTAAACACGTCACACAGAAATAAACTCAAATTGATTTTCTTGCGCAGGCCTCCTAAGGGTTCTCTTTATATAACATTATTGCCTCTTCCCTCGCCGTCAATGCAAAAAGTTTTTGCATACAAATCACGACGAAACTCTCACCATTCTCTTTGCTTGGGAAAAGCTCGGAAAAAGCCAAAGAAGCAGAGCGCTTGCTTTACTTTTTACCTGAAAATTTTTCTTCGACAAACATTCTTTTCGTTTCGTCGCATCGATAATTTTATATTTCGATGACTGAAAAAGTAATTAAAAGATCATTTAATGTCAATAAGCGCTTTTATATAGGGCATTTAAAAAGTAATGTACTAAAGCTCGCCGCACGCAGCGCCATGCAAGATTTGTAACACTGTTGGGTTTGTTAGTCCGTCTCATAAAGACAAACACTACCTTACTAGTTAGCTTAGTATTGACGCAGCAGTCTTTAGTTTTAATGAATGGATAAATACGAATTTAATGAAAGAAAATTATTAATTTGAATAAACAGTTCAAGTTTGTTCTAGTAAGTACATTATGAAATATTTTCAGTAAAGGTATAATTATTATTCGATATATTTGTTTATTATGTTTTCATTAATACGTACTTGTAATGGATCTGTTTAACCAAAATAAAGTAACGAATTCGCAAAAATCAATTACAGTAATTTTGTGTTTGTTTTAGCCCTGAAGACCCATCAGGGGTAAAAAACTTAGTTTGTAAGCTATTTTAATTAACATTTAGGTTATTATAAACTGTACATTATAAGTAAAACGGCATTTAAATATTTTTTTATCAATTCAAAAAATAGAAAAAAAACAATTGTTGCTGAATATTCAATCATTAGGGAGTGAAATGCGTCTTCGTATATCGTTTATACTCTCAATATCTGAAACATATGTTCACCACAATTTCTCACCAGTTCTGTAGGTTGCCACTGTACATGACTCGTCTTAATACATTTCACTCTAAAATCCACCAAACAACATAAAAAGTTAAACATTAAGGTCAACTGACAATCCTTGGTGAAACTGTATAATTATAATTTTAAATAAATTTTAATTAAAAATTAATAATTTAATTTTTTATTTTAAAAATTTACTTTTGATTCACATTTATTTTAAGCGATTACATGTTTAGGCCTCCTTGGAGGCCATCTTCATTAATGCTTAAATTAAAAACTTGCAGTGGCTTATATATGTATTTATAAGTATTAGTTCATACGATCCTTTAAACAATTATGATTAATTAAATTTAATAATTTATTTGTCAAAAAAATAAATATTAGTTTCGTTTAAAATAAGTGTAAAATAATCATTTAATCCATAAAAGTATTCTTTCATGAATTTATATTTTAATTGATTGAGGAGCAATTTTATGAAAATTAAATGCATTTAAGCAGGTTTGTATTTTATTCATTTTAAATGAGCATTGTACGTGAATGTCAATGTGATCATATAATCAGAATATTAAATTTATTTTTCCAATAATTATAACATTTACGTCCACACTGAAATAAGCAGCTGATGATTAATGCATTTAATTTTAAATCCAACAATGTTGATAATTTACAAATTAAACCATTAAATCAAATTAGTCATATTTTCAGCGGTCTTTGTTACCAAATATGAAATAAAATTAAAGCAACATTTTCATCATCATCAGTCTGTGTCCATTCACTGGTGAACGTAAGTCTCCCATAACCATGAGTCTCCATCATTTTGGATCCTTTGCATATTTGGTTATTCCCTTTATTCTTCTCATATTTTCAGTCCATTTTGCAGGAGTTCAACTATTATTCCATTAGTCACTTTTTGATTCTTCTGCAACACTTTTGTTTTCAATCGACTGTAGATTATTTGTCAAATACATACCCTCCCCATTATCACTTGAGTGTGCATATTCGTTGAGAAGCATGCACTACTTGTGTAAGTTCTTCTTTAAATATCTTCGTTTTGGTTTTTATTTTTAAGCAACATTCCAAGCATGTGTCTCGCAATGGCATATTAAATGACCTTTATTTTACGTATAATATCTGCTGTTAGATTTCATGTCTCACCTCCATAAATTAAAACTAGTAAAATGGATTGATTAACTTACCCATCCTCCCAGTTATGGATCGAAGACATGAGTATGCATAATTATAAAAATAATATTTTTTCTTACGTACAAGTATAAATATAAATCATTTACTTTGAGATCGATTAACATTTAAATATATATCGCTATTTCACTTTGTTTAAAATTGGATCACGTTTAGTTACGTACAAGTTATTGAAGTGACTCAAGCTGAAGCAACGTAAAATAACGAAATTATAAAAAAAAAATGAAATCGAAAGCGTGTTTGACCCGAAAGTAAGTTGAAAGTTGTCGATCTCTTCTACGGCCTACGGCGTAGCAGGCTCTACGCCATAGTACGCAAAAGTCTGTGGTCCTACGGCGTAGAGTTTTGTGGCCTGAAGCACGTCGAGCATCTGAAAGAAAGCGGAATTACAGCTGAAAGGCATTAACATTCATGGCCCTGGAGTGGGGGGAGCCTGTAACCGGAGCCTACTCCCACTAGATTTCTGCTCCCACTTCTGCTCCCACAGTAATGGAGTTATGAGAATTCCTTCTTAAGTGCAAAAACTCTAAAAACTAGGTGAAGCCGGAATAATGGCCGTGTTTTTTACGCGCGGAGAATATTGCTTTCGTCGCTTTCGCGCATAGAATATTTTAAAATAATAAACATATATATTTATGTGCGGCATTTTCTTTGAATGCTCCTGGAAATAATTATACAGAATTTTAAAGCTCGTGGTAAATCAGTATTACATTTTTTATTAAAATAACATGATTATTCTTGAGTATTGTTGAATCTAACGGTAACCGGATGAGGTAAGATGATAAAATTTAAGATTGAATAATAACGATTTTCTTTTCAAGCTTTTTCGGCATGATGAGCTTACTGATTTGAAGCTTACTAAATCAAAGATATTCGATTCGATCTTCGACAGAGATTAAAATAAAATATCGATTTGAAAAATACCAAGGTTCTTATGAATTTGATCTCTCACCAGAAAACTGCTATTCATGGCCTTTTCAGCAAAATTAGTGGTAGGCGAAAGTTGTCCCGTAATCTTCACCCATTCACAGTGAATTTTTATGAAAATTGGATGATCCTTGAATGTAGGGCTGTCATCTTTGATGATCTTGAATCAATACTTTACATACAGTGATTATCCAAATATAGCATAGCAAGCGACATAGAATCTACAGATTAGACATTTACATCACTATCACCTTTTGTCAGTTTTATTCTGTATGTGCTTACTAAATATTTATATGTATGCATATATTCATATAAAGTGTCTGACCTTAAATTATTTTTTCTGTCCTCTCTTATACAAACCAATAAAGTCTTACCATTTATTATAAATTCTGATAAATGTTTTTGAATTGAACAAAACTCCATTACAATATTATTTAGAAAAATTCGAGTTCTTTCAAATATTCTTTGTCTTTTAAACATTAATTAATTTTTCGGCATAATGATAACTATACCTTGGTTATACAACGTAATAAATTATTTATCTAAAACATATCCTAATATAAGCAATCGCAAACTAGGTTTTAACATATTCCCCCAATTTTCCTATCACATTTATCTAGACACATATCGCAACACGCAATATAAGGATATTACACAGGCTGCGAGATAATATCAATACTGCAGGAATTGTGTATAGGGCTCCAATAAAATCCTTATGTGTAGTAGACAACCATTACATAATGTCGCCCCATACAAAATGGTCCGTAATAATACGCAATCCCGTATGCAGACTGCTGGATTCTGTAACGAAAATGCCCGAAAGGAAGGAAGAAATTGTCTGAAACGGGTATTTGAACGATTACATAACTTTCAGTCATTTTCAGTGCGCGAGAGTGTAAACTGGAAAATCTGAAAATCTCATCAAAAATGTAACTGGTTTTCTCTTGTAGCGATCGTTTTTACCGATTGTTTTACACAATATAAAAATGTACATTCTCGCGAAAGCTTCCTAGTGTTTATTGCAGGGTTTTTTGATAATAAATGTATAGAAACATGAACGTTTGTGAAAATTAATTTAAAAATATGTGAATACGAAAAAATAAGAATAGATATTAATTGAGTATTTCTATTTGATTAATTTTTTAAAGATATATTATTTTTTTCTTGTCAAAACCGTTCCATATCTTGAACATATTGTTATTACAAAATGCCGACAGTGCAATTGCCGGCGGGTATAGCTCAGTAGTCAAAGCGTTTGCTTTGCAAGCCAAAAGTCGTGGGTTCGATCTCCGAACGAGATTTTAAAAATTGATTTTTAATCAATTTCTCAGCTAAAAAATACCCTCGCTTGGTTTAAATTTGATCCCTCACCCGTACAATGCCAGTCATAGCCTATTAGTTAAAATTATTGGTAGACAAAACTCGTTTTGTGAAGACCACCTATTCATAGTAAATTCCTGTAATAATAAGGATGATGACTGAATCTCTGGTTTTAATCTATGACGTTGGCGGATCAACACTCCACATACAGCGCTTAGCTATGCACCATGGTAAGTGTTATAAAATACCACAGATGAGACTTCAGAAATACCATCACCATCTGTTGGTATTCTTTTGTATGTGTAACATAAAAAAAAATGTTTTCCATAAACAAAGGTACACCTTTTTGGTGTTTCTATCTTAGTTAATATATAAATTGGATTTATTAAAAGAGATCTGATAAAAAACTCTGAAGCCTAAATACATTTAGTACTAAGAGGCAACTGAACCCGAGTAACAACACACGGTAAACAATAGGTGGTGTTGCTTATCTTCGGTGATATAACGAGAATCGGGCTTTTAAATTGATATTATAACTACAATGATAGTATTACTCTGAAATTGGTTATCGAGTCGATAGGAAATATTTCCATGCGTACTGCAATGAAAACTGAATATGTGAAAAAAACTTTCATTCGCTCTCGTTTTTTCTCTATTTCCTTTTAATGTAACAGCTTTATCAAAGAAATTATACACTTTTACTTGTCAATGATGCACAGCTACTTTGCTTAACCCTTTCGTTACGGCTCGGTGAAATACAAATTATACTGTCAATACGGCGTGAATTTTTCAAACCATTTTTTTTGCTTAAAACTAGTATTTGAAGCACAAATGTACTTTATTTGACGTATTTCATATATCAAATTGGTTCTTCTATCCTTCAGCTATCAGATTCTGCATAAAAAACTATTTTACTGAACAAACGTTCATTATGTAACTCCATACATGCGGCGGCATTGACACATTTGGTTTACAGAAAAATCGCTCCTGTGACGAAACCTAACGATGTTTTTTATGTTTTATAGATTTCTGTTAATGTGTTTATAGATAAAGAAAATATCTGCAGTTCCAAGTTCCTACTGTGTATGTCACAAAGTCATGAGAGTAAGCCGCAATGAGCAGCAGAAAATTAACATATCAATGCTAGGAGTACCCCTTAAAGATGCAAAAGAATTTGTATACCTTGGAAGTACAATCACCTGGGATGGCAGAACAAAAAGAAAAGTCAACAGTCGAATACATCAAGCAAGGCTTGCTTTCAATAAAAAAGCCAAAATTCTTGAATCAAAGAATATTTCTTTAGGGCTCCGCAAGCAACTTGCTAAAACACTTGTTTGGAGCATCTTAATGTACGGCTGTGAGACATGGTGCTTATCTGAAAGTGATTAAAAAGATAAGAGGCCTTTGAGATGTGGTCGTACAGAAGAATTCTCGGAATTTCCTGGAGAGACCACGTCACGAACAATGACGTTCTCAGAATAATCAAGGAAGATGGGCAACTAATAAGAACCATCTCAGAGAGGCGAGCCCGATGGATTGGTCACATCATGCGCCACGATGGATTTTTTCACGATATTGTGGAGGGGATGGTTGAGGGTAGAAACTGTAGAGGGCGCCCTAGACGGGAGTATTTGCAGCAAGTATTCGAGGACATGAACTGTAGCGCTTATGCTCAGCTGAAAAGGGTTGCGGAGGACCGAGAGGAATGGAGATCGAGATGCAAGATTCTGTTGCTGCAAACCAATCCACCGGATTGATACTACGAAGAAGAAGATGTCACAATGAATACTGAAAGTAGTAAAACGGTATATCAAGACAATCGATGACAACGGTCGGGGAATCTTTGACGGCATATACCGAAAACTGATGCGAAAGGGTTCAAATTAAAATAAATAACGTTGTAACCACCCTTGTCATCAACTAGACAATCTGAGCTTACAAAACTGTAAAGCGGCAATTCGCGGTGTCTATATGCTCCAAATATGGAGCAAGTATGGTAAATAGATGTTGATTTTTCTGTCTCTTGTTATATTTCATACTATTTTTATAGTTATATGATTAATTACTTATTATAATCATTAATATCCACCACTCTGAATTTGATATCGCATTACTGGGTGGCAGGATGCAGGAGCAGATTGACAATACAAAGAACTTCTTTTCGAAGCACAATTCACGTTTAATTTAAAGACTTGATTTCTACGTCCGACCGGTATGGCCGGGCGCCAGTTTATTGACGACTGCGGAACACTGACATCTAGCGCCCCAAGACAGTCGCGACAAAAAATTGAATTAAAGATGACAGTTGCACCAACATGAAATGGAGCAACTGTTATAACAAGTAAAAGGCGAATGCAAAGCCTGCGTAATATTCTATAATCAAACTAACAATATGAGATGTGCATGTCAGGCAAG
Organism: Glossosoma conforme; assembly: GCA_022606575.1. NCBI lineage: Eukaryota > Metazoa > Arthropoda > Insecta > Trichoptera > Glossosomatidae > Glossosoma > Glossosoma conforme. The sequence goes on from JAGTXR010000027.1 coordinate 1,594,830, forward strand.
CGAACAAAAACAAGAGACAAAATATCGTTTTTCGAGGCTCTATGGAATCAGCCTAAAAGAGCTATATCAAGCTGATATCATCATTATATTGCATAGCTTAAAATTAGTTTACTTAATAAATAAAATAAACAATATTTTAATGAAGCTTTTTTTTAATTGGCGAAACATCCAAACATGATAACAATTTCAATTAGAACTAAAATTACAAGTGTTCATCTCGTTATCATAACGAATGATTTTCCAAAAAAAAAAAAAACTTTTTCACTTTCAACTATGGCCAAAGTGATTTGTCTGACCCTTCCTCGGACCTCTCACCTACAGCTCTGGACCTCCCGCCTCCCACTTATTAAAAGTTTGAATAACAATAAAATTTAATGCCCAAACCCTCCGATAAAACAAGAGCCGAATAAAATGGGGGTTCAAATAAAACACAAAAACAATACAAACTTTACAATACGGCCCTCGATACGTTTCGAAAAGCCTATTAGAAAAATTCGTGGAAACAGGATGCTACAAAAGTCACTCCAATTTATAAATATATCAGCTTGTACAAGCTATTATATTCATGTACCACGTAGATTCGTGCTTAATCACGTCATATATGTCAGTGCGTTGAAGCAGCCCAAGAACTTCTTAAAAACCACGGAACTCATGGCGAGGAATACCTCGACTCCATCGTCACTGTAGACGAGACTTGGGTGCACTACCTCACAACCCAAAACCAAAGAACAGTCTAAACAATGGAAGGACTCAGAGTCGCCGACAGGAAATGGATCACCGAGCGCAGCTCACGCCTGGTGGGCGAAGCGAGGGGAAGATCCATCACATACGGCTGCCAAGCCAAGACTGAGCTCCGCAAGGAACTCGCTAGGGAACGGATTTGGAGTGGGGGAACCAAGGCACACTACAGAATCACGGGATCCAACATAAAAGCGCTTTTCAGGACAGTAGCGCCATGGGAAACATATTGTACGGATCGCCCTCGTATATTAAATCGCACCACCGAACATAAGACGCAAAGTCATATGCGCCGAAGAAATGCGTAAGGCAATCAACCAACCGTCCCACTGCTTGTATAATCAGATACCCCCAACACCAAGATTGAAGTCTCGAAGCAGCTTTCTGAAATCCACACAACCTCTCACATCCGGCACTGAAAATGAGAGACTCCAACTCTGGCAACAAATCGCACCAGAGGATTTCATTACTCCAAAAGAAGGCTTCCCAACTGGCAAGAGCCTTGACTAGCCGACCTGGAAATCCGTAAACAGATTAAGAACCGGAGTTGGTAGAACAAAGGACAACCTCGAGCGGTGGGGAATGCTTCGGCAGGGAGAGACCCTATTGTGCGACTGTGGAGACCTGCAAACCGCCTCACACCTACGATGCTGCTCCATGTGCCCAACAAGTTGCACGTTTCAGGACCTAATGCTGGGCAACACACGAGCTATCGATGTTGCCAGATATTGGGAAAAAGTTATTTGACGTCGCTGACATGAAGAAGAGAAGTATATTAAATTTTGGACATTATTAATAACGATGGATAAAAATTATTTATTTATTATACTATTTACTAACATTTATGATACATGAAAATCGACCTGTTAACACAACCCATTTAAAAAAAAAATGTTCTGGTGGAATGTTGTCGAGCGATAGTCCATAATCTTGGCGCATTAACACTCTACATGCAGAACTTAGCCACATGTTACAAATTAAGAGTCATAAAATCCGCAGATTATACTATTGCATCACTATCACGAAGTTTCGGTATTTATGTTAGTTTAGTGTTAAAGTAATGATACCCTCCTCTCAAAGTTCGATATAAAATTACTGCATGACAGGATGCAGGATCAGGTTCACAGTGCAAAAAACTTGTTTTCGTTTCACATTTCGCGTTTATGTCTCAAACACTTGCTTTTTCGTCCCCCCGTTATGGCGAACGCCACTAGGCATCCGCCATAACTGACGACGCGCTCTGACATCTAGCGCTGCCAAGAGTCGCGGCAGAAAAAGCGAATAAAAGATGACAGTGACACCAACATGACATGGGCCAACTGTCATAACAAATAAAATGGCATATGCAACCACCGTATATTATTATATAACTAAATTTAACATTATTAGATTTGCATGTCAGGCGAGCGAACATAAATAAGAGACAAAAGATCGTTTTTCGAGGCTTTACGGCATCAGCCTAAAGGAGCTATATAACGCTAATTTCAGTAAATAAAGTGATGTTTTTCAACACCCTATACTTTGAGTGGCGAAACTTTTCTTTCAGTCTGAAAGGCGCTGTACAGTAATGTGTTTCAGAAGAAAAATTACACTCAAATTAAGCCTAAGCGACGCCTTCATTACGCATCAAACTTATTCTTAGTAAAATAAAAACGTTATCATCATTACAGTAATGAGTTCCCTCGCGTTCTGGATCATTCTTAATAAGCTTTTTTGGGCATCATTTAAAGATTCTCAAACAGCGTATCTAGAAACAGTACAACTTGAGTGTTATATAACTTAAGCTCTCTTTTATTAAATTTGTATTGCTTTTAGAAGCGAATACGAAACGTTTTTATTTGATAAAAATGTGATATTACTCAAACGTTTCAAAATTTAACTTTATTGCTTTTATTACTTTTTTTTTATTGAAAAGTGTATCTTGCTTAAATTTGCCGGTGGGTATAGCTCAATGGTCAAAACGTTTGCTTTGTAAGCCAAAGGTCGTGGGCTTGATCCCCGACGGAGATTAAAAAAGATTTTAATCGATTTCTGAGCTCTAAAATACCATTAATAAAATAAATTTAAATTCAATAAAAATATTGCATAAGCAATAACATTTTTAGTGTTATTTAAAAAAAATGTATACACATACAGGAGAATACCGACAGATGGCGATAGAAATTCTGAAGTCTTATTTGTGGAATTCTATTACGTGGTGCATATGGCTAAGCGCTGCATGTGGAGTTTTGACCCGCAAACGTTATAGACTACAGCCCGAGAATTTACTGTGAATGGGTGGTCTTCACGCGATGACTTTCGTCTACCATCAATTTTAATTAATATGCTATGACCAGTATTTTACGGGCGAAGGATTAAATTCACACCAACCAGGGGTATTTTAAAGCTCAGAAATCGATTTAAAATCTTTTCTGTATTAATCTCCGTCGGGGATCGAACCCACAACCTTTGGCTTGCAAAGCGAACCCTTTGACCATTGAGCTATACCTGCCGGCAAACTTCGTTGAAAGCCTATATGCATCCAGTTCCTTTTTTAAATGTTATTTTGATGAATGGAACCGATTCATTGAATTGAAAAAAATATTTATTTATACACCACTTTCTAGAACCAATTATCTCATAAAAAGAAAACTTTTATTTTCCTAGGTTGACATTCGAATGAAGAAATATCTTCTAACAAAACGTGGACAACGGCAATTAAGAGTACAATCTTTAATGCTCCAGACATGTAATTGATATGTGAAATATAATATTTTAGCACGAAAAATAAAATAAAATACTGGCTTTATATATACTCATAGAGTACATGGCGATTGTAGTAGTTTGTTCCCGATTCACGTTCCTTTGCCAGGAGTCCCGATCTCTTCCTTTAGCCGCCTCGAGCACAGCTTGTTCGCTATGTTTACGAGGAGACCCACAGGCCGCATACTAATCACCGCGGAATCATGAGGAGATAAATCATTCGTTCCATGGGGTGTCCGAAAACAATGGACTCACTTCTTTGGATAAGCCACTATTACATTTGTGGGTTAAGGTTAAACATTTTCAGTTATCTATACTAAGCTCAAACAGTACTTAGTATTCAAATTGATACGTGCGTACAAACTCATTGCAAAAATCATCTTATATGACATTTCTCTCATTTGATCAAATCAGTTGATTGAATTTTATTAAGCTAGTCCCATAATCAAACATTTACATACATTAATTACAAGCAAATACAGAAAAAATCTAAATTTTAATTGAAACCGAATAGAAAGAAAATACAAATAGGCATGTACACATACGCCAAATTATTATTATTGTACTACTCCGCATTCCAACCGATACATATTTGAATACGGTTAATGCTACACATCACTACCGATACGTCGAGCAGGGCCGCCTTTCTCCAGAGCAGTAATAATAATGATAAGTTATCACTTTACCATTGGACTATGCTACACGGCCTCAAAAAATACAAACAGTGTACAACAAGCGCCATTTATATAATAATGCGTATCAATAATACAATATGTGTTAATTTTTCAATTCAGTATGCTAAGTTAGTGACAGCGGACCACGCTAAATACAGACTGAACATTGCATTTCAAAATTTTATGTTTCAAATTACAGCATCCGCCGTTTATTTTCTGATTTATTGATGACAGAAATTTCATATAAGATCATATATCAATTACAGGCATATTTCTTTTTTTATAGGCTATGTATTGGCATCAGCATGATGTATCCCTTGCTGACTGATACACAATCTTTCGTCTCTTATTTTCTGTTCGCTTGTCATACATTTATGTGTCCGCCATTTGGGACTAGTTATATAGACTGCCACTTGAGCACTGGGCGACAGCCTAAGCGCCGACGAGCGCGGGCAGTTGTGTGCAAACGGCCGAGAAGGTCGCATTACGGCCGGTGGCATGTCATTCCGCCTGGCCAGAAGCTTGTACAAATTACCATAAATACTAACTTGCTTCTAAAAGAAAGTCTTTGTTTTGCTGACATGCTCCTCGTCATGCCCTCACGCGACGAAATAACACCCTTTTGAGAGATAGGAGGATATTAGTATGTTTTAAAGTAGTTATTGGACATCCTTTACATCCGTTTTTGAGCGCCATTCTCACGGAAATATCCTCATTACTCGCGCATCAATCTTCCTACTTAAAGCATGAAAAGTTTCTCGGGAATATGGTGTTATTAATCACCGGACATTTCCGTCGTATCGCTCGGTACTGGCGGCTCTGACGTTAAAAATGATGATTGTAGTAATAAATGTTGACTCCGATGGAATCAAAATACTCTTGCGTACATTGTAGGCTGCTTTTAGACGGTTCGATAGCGAATTAGGGACAGCTTTAAATACAGAAGAAATTTTTTATAATGAATTGATTACTTAAGCAAAATAAACGAAATGAATTTTAACAAACAAGAATATCATTAATAATTCTTTCTAATCTATTTTGACTAAAATATAATAAAATATTTTGTTTCATTAATATATCTTTATAATTATATAAAAATGATTTTTAATCGATTTCTGAGCTCTAAAATTACCCCTGGTTGGTATGAATTTGATCGCTCACCCGTAAAATTCATGTCATAGCCTATTAATTAAAATTCGTGGTAGACGAAAGTCGTACCGTGGAGGCCACCTATTTATAGTAAATTCCTGTAATAATGAAGGATGATGCGTGAATCTCGATCTGTAGTATATGACGTTGGCAGATCAATACTCCACATGCAGCACTTATTATATATATATATACACTATTGTAAGTGTCATAGAATTCCACAGATGGGACTTCAGACTTACTATTTCCATCTGTCGGTATACTCCTTTATGTGTTTACATAATATTTTTTATCTATTATGACGAGGGTAAAGATAAACAGAGTTAGTATACAGCCTTGTCGCACGTCAGTGGATACCTCGAATCAGTCCGTGGTCGTTACTCTAATCCGCACTTTTTCTTTACAGCGGTTAATCTTGACATCCCATAAGCAGATGCAATCATATAATGGGATTCGTCTTGAGTTGAAAACGCAGGCATCCTTCACAGACTCCACTTTTTTTTTATTTACTCAGAGGCAAAGAAGCGCTTTTCGAATGACAATTTGGTGATTAAAAAGTGCTTCCTAAACATTGATATAATAATTATATATTAGAACTTCTATAATAAAAAGGTGACGAACATTCGAGGTGATCAAATATGGAAAGGATATGGGAGTCAAGGCTTTCTTAAGCGCTTTTCCTATTTAAACATTGGAAAGCTATAATTAAACCTTACCATACGATATGTCGGAATGTGAGTGTGTGAGTGTTGTGAATCGGATTTGTGAGAAGCGAATTGATGTGCGTGTTAGGAAGTGGTCAGATGGGACACGAACATTCCGAACATAAAAAGAGAAGGAATAGTGCACTGTATAATGTCAAGGAAAATTTAATTACAGGAAAGCAAATAAAATATATATTTACACAATATTTAATTGAGAAGGGTTACGTTCAACAGTGGACGGATACAGGCTGATGATGATAAAACATTGATATGAATTACGTAACATACAGCGTTTCAAGTACATATATATGGGTCCGCCATCTAACGTTTTTTTTTCAACTAGAGCTTATTTCGTGAATGGTAACACTTAACTCATGTCTGATTTGACAGATAATTAGTTTTATCCTTCCGCTAAACGAATATGGTTATGTATACACTTGAACAATGCTGGAAAGTATTGCAACATTACTTTGAAAATCATGGTAATGTTGCAGAATGTGTGCGAAAATTTCGTACGGATTTTGGAAGAAGAGAATCACCGTCAGCTCCGTATGTTTGTTATCTTGTGAAAAAAGTGAAAAAACTGGCATCCTTATCGATAAACCAAAGCGTGAAAAGCCAAAAACAGTGCGTACACCCGAGAATATTGCTGCTGTGGCAGAAAGTGTGCGTGAAGCGCCATCAATGGCGCTTCCATGCGGCGCGGCCACGTTGAACGAAATTTTATTCACAAAAATTGAAGAAGAGAATATTGGCAACATTTGGTTTCAACAGGATGGCGCTACGTGCCACACAGCCGAAGCTACACTCGATGTTTTGCACCCTGTTTTAAAAAAAAAAAGTTATTTGGCGGACCCTTTACAAATTACACTCATAAATTTACTCCCTCGTTATGTTAGCAGGCACGCTATAGTCATTAGACCATATATGACTGACAGCAGTAAATTATAAACATAAAATAAACCATGACATATTATAGAATTAACATACTATACGACGCACGCTATTATTTCAATTACAATTATATTCATTTATTAAAATTAAATGATGTCATCCTAATCATTTAATAATAAACATTAATTATATACATTTAGCATGAATCATGAACAATACCCATCATAGTGATTCCCGTTAAAAATTGACGATGCGTGAATGTTGGGCTGCAGTATATGACGTTTGCAGATACAGATTTCATTTACAGCGCTTAGGAATTTGTAGAATGGTATCGTCATAATCATTATTACCATGACCACCCTCCTAACTTGAGCATATGGCTTTCACGAACTGCCAACATAAAGTTCTGTCAGCTGCGATAGTATTGGCCTTATTCAATTTCAACTCAGTCTCTCGAAGCTCTACCGCGTACATTAGTGTATAGTTCTTGACGGCGTGAGTCCGGAGTCTGAGGAAAAGGCAGGTGAAGCTTATGCTCTCCTACAGCATCATTAAATTATGTCTTAACCAAATCCACCTTTGATTCTTGACCGCCTGTGGTATGAACGGCCTTGCTCGCTCTCTTTCCTCATCACTATTTATTAAGTTAAACCATCATCTCTCTAGTATTCTACGTAAGCAATAACTCTCGAAACCCACTATACGGCTGCATTGGCTCTTGGTGAGATGCCAAGATTCACAGCCATACGGAAGAATGGAGACGATGCAATATATAGATGTCACTTTGTTCTGATAGAGTAAAGCTGCGATTCCCAGATATCGCGCATGCAATTAAAAGGCGCTCCGGCATTTCTGAGGTAAGAAGCGATCTCCTTCTGAAAGGTACCTTTAATAGTAAGTGTCATTAAATTCACATGAGAATGGTGACACTGCAGGCGCTACAATTAATACACATTGTTTCGATCGAGTAAAGCTGCGATTCTTATGTATTACGCATGGAGTTAAAAGATGCTCCAGCGTTCCAAAGGCGGCAATCGTGCCTCTAAAAATTTTCTCTCACAAAAAAAATTCACTGCAAAAAAATGTAACGTTTGTTTGGATCAGGGATTAGAGACTAGTGTGGCTACGCCCTCCGAACCTTAGGGGGGCCCTTTGAGCCGATTAGCGTAACATCGGACAAACATCGTTAGCCACAGAACAGCTGATGCTCCTGGGGCACCAAGGGTCAAGTAGATACTCCAAGCAGTCGCACCATCGGTGTATTTCTCAGTTAAAAATGTCGCCAAAATTGAAAAATATTCTTAAAAAAAGAATAACACAAACTGCAGTTCCTTTTGCTTTGTGCATTCAGGCTTGCATTGTTCTGGAAGACCGTCGGGAACTATTTATAAAATGCATTTTATGTTCTATGGGAGGCAGAGCTGACATGGGATGACGTGATGATAATAGTGGCTGACAGAGCTTTGCAGTGGCAGGTTATGACAGTCATATGCTTGGGTTGAGCCTCGGAAGCGTTGGGTTAATCACCCTATGTCATTAAAAATTCAGAATAACAACGAATATGGTGATGCTAATAAAAATTTAAATTCATTATAGTTCAAAGTAATGTGAAAGCGATTTGTTCTTCATTTGCTTAAAATCCATACATTGTTAAAATATGTCAAATAATCACTGATGGTTTCCAAAATTCATTCCTAAATACTACCAGTAAGCTCTGGATTGATCTTGTATTATCTGTGTTAACTGTAAATGGGTAGAGTTTAACAAGAGCTGTGACTTGAAAGATTTAGGAAAAAAACGTACTGTCTGTGTTCAAAAAACTGTATATTATAAGTTAATCAAACCGTTATTTACCATGAGAAAAAGTCAGAAAAATATAAATGAATAATATTTTTTTTAGCATCTCGAAAATCGTTTAAATTCATTCCATGACAATTGCAAGCCTTTAGGTTATGCTCGAAATTAATATTTTAAATAAAACCATTTTAATTTATAAAATAAGCTTCAAAACACAAAAAAAATCTTCTTGCCACAGTGAACTACTTTGGCAAAATGTAACCGGTACGTTTTTGTTCGCAAAACCGCATCCAGTGTGAAAGTTCAAGCCATGGAAAATTCCACGTCAAAATTAACGAACGATCTCATGAATTTCACCGTGTTTTGTAACCTGGTTGCTTTAACCTCTGCTTTTTATAGTATGCTTGTACTATACAAGATAACTATTTTGGCATTGCACTTACAAAGTTCTAATGAATTAAAGCTGATCAATGCAGCCAAAATACTTGAAAGTTTACATACTTTATATATTTTTTATATTTTGATAGAGAAGTATAATCTTCTTAATTATTAGAACCCAATGTTACACGGCTTAAAAGAACAATATTATTCGTGTCAGCGACGTTTAATTATTTCTGCTCAATATCTGGCAACATCGATAGCCTAAATGTCGCCCAGCAATAGGCCATTGGGATGTGCAGCTTGTTGGGCACATGGAGCAGGATCTTAGGTGTGACGCAGTTTCCAGATCTCACCGCTCGAGGCTGTCCTTTGTTCATACTAAACTCCGTTTCTTAATCTGTTCATGGATTTATAGGTCTACCAGTCAAGTTTATTGTCAGTTGGGAGGCCTTTTTTGGAGTAATGAAATCTTCCAATGCGATTTTTTGCCATAGCTGAAATCTCTCATTTTCAGGGCCGGATGTGAGAGGTTGCGTGGATCTCAGAAAGCTGCTTCGCGACTTTAGTCTGGGTATTGAGAGTATCTGATTATATAAAAAGTGGGAAGGTTGGTTAATTGCCTTACGCATTTATTCAGCGCATATGACTTTGCGTCTTCGGTTTGGTGGTGCGATACCAGCCAAGGTGTATATTTTTTAAATGGGTGTTGGTTTGAGGCAGCTTGTGACAAATATGCAAGCATCATTCAGGACAGTATCTACTTGATAACAATGGGCTGATCAACTCCATACTAGTGCCGCATATTCTCCGGCTGAGAAACAAAGTTACAATGCTGAAAGATAGACAAAGCCTCGAAGCTGTTTCGAAAATGTAAGAAATGTACAAAGTTTATCAAAAGCTAAATTCATTGCTTTCCTTATACAAACATTAAATTTTAATTGCTAATACAGAGCGTGATTATTTTTAACCTTTTAATTGCACAGTCGCTGAAAGGCAAATACTGAAAACTTTTCAGCCGTGTATTTGATGTTGGCGCAGGTACGCGGGACTTAGACTCGCGCGCTAATGGAATTTCTGAACTTTAATTAATTTTTCACCCGATATCATCTGGAGGTGTCCAAGCGGTTAACGTCTTGTAGTATACGACGCTCTCAGATCATAACCAACGATAAAGATGATTTATCTGCTATTTTCGGTACTCGAGTTTACGCTGTTTGAATAAACAGCCATTTATAATTGCTTCGTGACTTTTTAATACTTAACCCTTCCCCTAACTCTGCGAAAAACATCTGAGAGTTCCAATGATATGTATTTTCTACACCATATTAAAATGACATTTATAAACCGGAAAATGTGAATATTCATAAATATTTATTTTATTATTCACTATGGTTAAAGTTAAAAAGATATCAATTTTTGTAATGTAAGTGTTGGAAAAAGTTACAAAAAAATCATCGCAATTAGCCGCTATAGCTGGTGCAGCCAACAAATTTAGCGCGCACATTGACCCTAACGCTGCCCAATTACCACACAAACTATTTATTTCCATTGCTACAAATGAATAACTTAACATTATTGTTTATTATTTCATACTTAAAGATATAATTTTCTAGGAGGAATACAAGAACTCTGAGCTAAAAACTGAATCCGACGTTGAGCATAACATAAACACAGGATTACTGAAATGAAGGTGTCTCTCTGGGGTTTTGTGTGATCCAAAGGAAAAATCTACACATCTGCTGTAAGGCCAGCTATGCTCTACGGATCAGAGTGTTGGACCCCGATGAAACGTTACTTGGATAGGATTCATGTGGCAGAGATGAAGATGCTGAGGTGGGCAAACGGTGTGGACAGAGTTCGAAATGAGCATATTCGGGGCTCATTTCGGGTGGACCCCATACCAGAAAAGATAAGGGAAAACCACCTAAAATGGTATGATCATGTGACACGGAGAGATGAGGACCACATATGAAGAAAGCCCTCGACATATCTACGCTGAGAAGAAGACCTGGTAGACCACATGCAACCTGGACTGCAACTGTAGACAAGGATCTGAAAACTCTGGGCTTGAACAAGAATGCAACGCAGGACAGACAGACATGGTGAATCTGCACAAAAAGAGCCGACCCCAGATGATGGGAAATGGCGAGGCTAAAGAATAAGAGACATGAACTCTGAGCTCAGTATCTATTATATTTTATAAAGATTTTTTCATAATTAGAGTCGAGTTGTACTAAATACATATCATCGGAAAGGAACATGTTTTTGTGTGTATCTTATTCAACGTATATTGTACATTTTTGTAAAGTAGTTGTACGTTTTAAATAATGTAAGCAAAAAACAATTCTTTTCCATACATGTTGTGCTTACCAGTGATTAGATAAATACTCTTTTATACACATACATGAGTGAAATTATATTATCAGTAGATTCTAGGACGTTTACCATATATGGCTAAGCCGGCGGGTACAGCTCGATGGTCAAAGCGTTTGCTTTGCAAGCTAAAGGTCGTGGGTTCGATTCTCGATGCAGATTTAAAAAAAGGATTGTTAATCGATTTCTGACTTATAAAATACCCCCGGTTGGTGTGAATTTGATCCTTCACCCGTAAAATGACAGTCAAAGCCTATTATTTAAAATTAGTACTAGACAAAAGTCGTCTCGTGAAGACCACCCATTCATAGTAAATTCCTGTAGTAATAAGGATGATCCGTGAATCTTAGACTGTAGTCTATGACTTTGGCGGATCAATACTTCACGTGCAGCGCTTAGCCATATGCAGTATGGTGAACATCATAGAATTCCACAGATGAGACATCAGAATTACTGTCACCATCTGTCGGTATTCTCCTGTATGTGTTTACATAAAATAGCGCTGCATGTAGAGTATTTTTACGCCACCGTCATAGACTACAGCCCAAAATTTAGGCATCATCCAATTATTACACTTTTAATGGGTGGTGTTCACGGGACGACTTTTGTCTTCCAACAATTTTGATTAACACAGTCTGACTGGCGTATTTCGGGTGAGGAATCAATTTCACACTTATGATGAGTATTTATAGAGCTTAGAAGTATTTTTTTTTTAATCTGCGTCATGGATCTAGCATACGATCTTCGCTTTGGTAAGCAATGGCTTTAAAATTGAATCTTAACCCGTCGGCATTTGAGAGAATAAAAATCAGTTTCCTATAAGCCAGCTCCACGAAAGAGTGTATTCAAAGTAAATCATTTATAAACGTAATATTATACATTTTGAAATACGTACTGTATTCAAAAACGTTTTTCAGTATATTTACGATTCACTCCAATAATATTTCGACGTCGATTGTCAAATTGAAAATAAACAAGCAATTCAATTTTAAAAAGCAATATAAAAATCAGTTCGCTGTATCAATTACAGAGATATACAAAATAAGCAAAAATAACTTTAAAAAATAAATAACTCAGCTATGTGCTGAGCAGTGGCGCTTTGCTGGCAAAAGTTTGAGCATTATTACACAAAAAAACGTAAAGATCATGACTTTTTTACCTATTTGGAGCATATGAACACCCCAAATTGCCGTTTCACAGTTATGTAAGGCTCAGATTGTCTACGGCTTGTCGCAGAACACCTGTATACCCGGAGGTCTACTTGGTAACATAGATGGTTCCCGGGAGTCTCCAGGGCAAGAGTCTGTAAATTTGCATTCACTATGGCCGTAGAACCAGATAAATACTTAGGTTTTCAATAATCAGCGTTTTAAAGAATATTGGATGATCTGCCCGACGCTCCCGAGGCCTGAACATTTTTTGTTTTCTCCTCACGGGATAGCTTAATCCTACCAGGGGCATGCATAGAGCTTAGATTTAATTTAATATTTTTTTGAAAATTCAACCTTCGCTTAGTTTTGAACCTACAGCATCTGAATGACAAACAAACGCTTTTACTACTGTACTATTTCGTCTGGATTACACGTTATACTGTACATGATTACGGTGTCAGTGCTGGTTTTAGGGGGTGGTGAAGTGGGTCGGTGCCTTAAGGCGTCGAATAAGCTAGTAGCGCCGAGTGCAAGAAAGCTTGTTTAGATTTTTTAAATGTAAGCAATATGGGGCGCCAGAAAAAAAATGCCCTAGGGCACCGCAGGGTCTATCGCCGGTGCTGCACGGTGTACGAATACTATCCGTGGCTGTATCCGAACTAACTTCATACAGGGTATGATGGGGTACCATGAGTTGAAGACAAGAAGAGATGTGTGTTTAGGTATGCATTTCATCCGGTAGTTGCGTGGCGTGTTCGGGAACCCTGAAATTTTGTTGAAAATCGGTCTGTATATTCCCGATAAATATCCTCCTTAAGGCACAGATTGGTTGCTCACCCAAAGAGTAACACTCACCTGCCAGAGACTATGCCTCTTGGGAGAGGGATCAGACTGTTCAACCAAATCGCCTCGGATATTTATATATTTCACGTACGGGAGGCCCAATTCAGGCATGAACTCCACGAGTTTCTTTGGAGGAATGATTTGTTTGCGTCGTCTGTTTGCTGAGCATTGGGACCTTCTGTTGCTTGTCTTTATTGCTTTTTTCTTAGTACTTAATCATAAGTACCTATATTTGTATATTAATATTGATTGTACTTCAGTACGATTTGATTTTTTTTTAATTTGTAATGTTTCTGTAAGTGAAAAAAATAATTGAAATCACGATATATTTATAAAAAATATGTTCAATTTACTATTCCTCAATACGAGTATGTGTGATATAATAGAAAATTATATGTAGTTTCAGGCGTTACGGCCAATAACATGGTATAAATACCTGCAATTTTCAAAATAAAAAAATAAAATTTTTGGCATGGTAGGTATATTTTTTTTTAAATTACGCCACTGATCCAAAAAATGTTCCTGTCCTGTTTACTTGCGAGGGGCTATATTCAAATCGATCAAAGCTACCGGAAATTATCATAAAAAATCAAATAAAAGTACGACCAGGTCAACTTGAGCGATACTTTACTAGTGGTGTATAACCATTCGATAACGTTATGTTTTGATAACGCTGTTCTTCTTATCTTATCTTATTGTTTAACGTAAAATAAGATCATTTATACATTTTTAATATTTGTTATGCCGCGGGAATATCCTTTAGCTTAAATTTTACTGAAAGTTAATATAAATTAATTTAATTTTTAGCATTCACTTTAAGAGCAATTTTAATATTGAATAGATATGTATTTCATACAGTGTTTTAATGTGGATAACATATCTTTTTTTTAATCTTGAACATTAATTTTACCAAATCTGTTACCAATAGTCACATATGTTGGAATGAAGGTGTGTATGTGAGTGTATAGATAGGACACGAACATTCCGAATATAAAAAGATAAGAAATAAGAACACCGTATAATGTCACGGGATTTTAAATAAAGGTAATTAGGTTAAATTAAAATTGATATCAGCATGATATAGCCTTTGCAGGCTGTTGCCGAATACTTAGATATACGATCTTTCGTCTCTTATTTTCGTTCGCTCATCAAACACACATGTGTTATCATTTTGTAATGCCTTTACTGTAAACTTATCAATCTTCCTGAAAATAACTTATGACGCAGTGGAATCTAACAACAAATTTTAATCACAAATCAAATTCATCCAACGTGCCACGGAAACATCCATGCTTGAGTGTATCTAAAAAATCTGATAGTTTTTAAGCTGTCAGATTTTTCTGTAGAACTAAGCGGCAATTCGTAGTAAGTATATGTTCCACTACTGTGCGAAGAAGAAGAAAATGAACGGAAAGAATGATAATCAAAAATACATGTCTACAAAAAAACTCTTGAATATTCTTCGACAGTTATCAACAAAGGTTTCACATGACTGATTCCAGGGGTTGATCGCCATTTAAATCAAGCCCAATTTTTACATTTTCATATTAATTTTGCACAACTCGCGGTGAACAAGTTCGTCGAACGGGTTTTATTCCGTTTTAATGACATATTACTTTATCTCTTTCGTTTCGGCATCTCACTCTCACTCTTTTACTTTCTCGTCCAATTACTCGACGAATTCAATAAGAAAAATCATCAGAAATTTATTACGTCGTATCTATTTTTTACGATTCGATTGAAATAATACTAAAGTAAAAAATACACACTTTTGACCTTCTGACTGAATTTAAATCATTTATCATTTCCCTCATTCCGATATTTTTCTTTTTTGTTTATCTTATAATTATAACTTTCATTTTCATGTTTTATATACAATAAATTCAAAGAGCGAACGGTGGATACACGATACCAAAAATAAACTATTTTACAGACTATTAAAGAAAGGAGAATCGAAAACTGGTACACTTGTCATTCTGCTAGGTTTATGAACAACTTATTAGTACCGAAATTTAACACACAACATACAAAAAATGGTTAAAAATATAACGGAAAAGTTAATTTTAACAATCTTCCTCGGGAAATAAAATCGATCAGTGATATTAAAATATTGATTGAAAAGGTGAAACAGTATTTTAAAAGAATTACGAACAGAACCGACGTCACTGCATAACAAATTGAAATAATGAAATGTACCAAAAATGTATTATTAATTTATATATACTTTAGATTTAATTCAATTTATAGTGTCTTAAATTATTAATTATATAATGTTAGTATTATATCAAAATCATGAAAATGTATAAATGTGTATATGTAAAACTCTGTATAATTATATAAAACTATAAAATAACATAGATGAATCCCACGCCACACACAAGATCTTATCTTTAAGTGGTGTGGTAAGCGAATGTAAAAAAAAAAAAAAAAAAAAAAGATTGGAACGTAAATTACTGTGTAAAAATGTATCTTTTATATTTGATTAAATAAAAATAAAAATAAAATATATATTATATATATTATATGGATTTTTAAAAATATTTATTAGAATATTATTTTATTATTTTCAATATTCTTATCTACTTTTATAGATCATTGACTATATTACAATATTATAAGCAATTAAATATAAATATACTGTATATAAAGTTTTTTAGACGAGTCAGCTCAAGGCGGAAGAAATGGCCCGGTGGCCGAGCGGTATAACTACCTAAACAAAATGTTGGTTCCAAAGGTCCGTGGTTCGCATCCCGCTCCTGCCGATATTTTTTCGGAATGAATTGACTCGTTTAAAGAATTTTATTTATATATTATATGTATATTTAATTACTTATTTTATATATTGTTTATATTCAATATGTTAACACAAACAGATGGTGTTAGTGATACTGAAGTCTCATCTGTGGAATTCTATGATGCTTACCACGGTGCACATGGCTAAGCGCTGCATGTAGAGTGCTGATCAGCCAATGTCATAGACTACAGGCCGAGATTCGCGCATCATCCATATTATTACAGGAATTTACTATGGATGGGTGGTCTTCACGGACGACTTTCGTCTACAACCAATTTTGATGAATAGGCTATGACTGGCATTTTACGAGTGAGGGATCAAATTCATCCCAACCGGTGTATTTTAAAGCTCAGAAATCGATTGAAAATCTTTTTATATCTAATCTCCGTCGATGGTCGAATCTGTTTTGATACAATTAAATATTTTGCTTTTTTACTCATTATTCGTAGAGCTAGGAGACTTAAAATGTCAAACGTATCTTAAAAACAAATACATTTTTCAAAATTAACTAAACAGCGGAAAATAATTATTCGCTATTAACTTTTGAACTGCCGACAGGTACATGTATGGTGGTACCCAGCACGCCGCGAATTCTTCGACGAAAATGAAACCTTCTAAACATATCGTTATTTAAAGTGTAATAAAGTTTATTTATAAAACTTACCAAATAAATGAAGAGCGCGCCAGTCGTGCAGTCATTTATCCATAATCATAAAATTAATTGTTCATTGTGTATTGTTAATTGTTTATTTAAAATGGCGCGTCTTAAGACGTCATTTTTGTATCAAGCGGCGCTCCGTTCACAGAAAATTATGCGTCTTAAGACGCTTTTGGCAATTAACCGGTTAAAAAATTGTAGCCATTGAACTGTTGTCGTGCTCGAGGAAATTCAAATATTTTTTTTACTCAAACAATCAAAGTCGTTTATAGCAAGACTTGTCAATTAGGAGATGGGTTTCTATTTTGGTACACAAATAAAAGTTTTGGCTCATCAATCATTAATTTATCGCAAGACACAATTGTTTTTGACCGGAATTTTGGCCCAACAATAAATATTCATTTATTCAAAGTCATGGAATATACCGAGGTTTTAGGTATTCAGAATAAATTTCAAATAAATTAAATCAAGTTATTTTTTAAAATATTTTTTAACATTGAGTACAGCAATTTAAGTTATTATTATTCAGTCATTAAAATTTACGAATAAATAAAATTATTCAAAAAATATATCCATTCATAACGCTTGTAATATGTAAAAATATTTTTCCCCGGTAACTTTGTAAGCTTCCATTTATAACGACTTGTTATTTTTAATTTGTTTATTGGTATAACTACGTCAGTCATTAAAAAAACTCTTGAAAAATTTTCAGGGTTTTTTCCAGTATTCTATTTTTTCGAATTTTTAAATTTGAAATATTATCATCCGATTTTATTATATGCCCTCATTACTGAGTATCACGACGCTAATGATATCATATAAGAAAACAATTATTCTAAATTAATTGATACATGAAATTCGTCGAAGTTATATCTCCCAAACTCTTCACAAACGCCCTAGAACACATATTTAAACTGCTATCCTGGACAAAATGTGGAATAAATATAAACGGAGAGTACATTTCGCACCTACGATTTGCAGATGACATAGTGCTAATTGCCGAATCACCTGACAAGCTTCAAGACATGCTCTTCGACTTCAATGAAGCGTCGAACAAAATTAATGAAACTAAAGCCATGATAAAAAGTCATATTCGTAACGTGGGAAGGTAGAGTACTGGAACATAGCGACCATCCAAAATACCTCGGAGTCACTCTAGATCGCACCCTCACCTTCAGGCGTCATTGCAGCAACACCAAACAGAAAGTTGCAACAAGGAACAACCTCATCCGCAAACTGACCAACACTCACTGGGGAGCCCAACCACCCCTTCTTCGTACCTCAGCTTTAGCACTTTGTTTCTCTGCCGGAGAATATGCGGCACCAGTGTGGGGTTAATCAGCCCACTGTAATCAAGTGCATACTGCCCTGAATGATGCATGCAGAGTCGTCACAGGCTGCCTCAAACCAACACCCATTTCTAACTTATACCCCTTGGCTGGTATCGCACCACCGAACATAAGACGCAAAGTCATATGCGCCGAAAAATGCGTAAGGCAATCAACCAACCGTCCCACTGCTTGTATAATCAGATACCAACCACCAAGATTGAAGTCTCGAAGCAGCTTTCTGAAATCCACACAACCTCTCACATCCGGCCCTGAAAATGAGAGACTCCAACTCTGGCAACAAATCGCACCAGAGGATTTCATTACTCCAAAGGAAGGCCTCCCAACTGGCAAGAGCCTCGAATGGCCGACCTGGAAATCCCTAAACAGATTAAGAACCGGAGTTGGTAGAACAAAGGACAACCTCGAGCGGTGGGGAATGCTTTGGCAGGGAGAGACACTATTGTGCGACTGTGGAGACCTGCAAACCGCCTCACACCTACGATACTGCTCCATGTGCCCAACAAGTTGCACATCTCAGGACCTAATGCTGGGCAACACTCGAGATATTGGGAAAAAATAATTTGACGTCAATGACACGCAGAAGAAGAAGAAGATTCCTAACAAGTTTAATATTATTTGTAACATTTAAAATTTATATTATTCGTTGTTCATAAAAATGCAAAATTATCAATTTATATGATTATAATATGTATATTGTTAAAAAAAAACTTGTCAAAGTTACAAAATTTTATTACATGCAAAATCAGATACACGTATAACACACGATAAGAAATTGTAGAGAACCCTTAGATGAAGGAACGCTTAGCATTCAAGATAACTATAAGATATTCGAAGAGACACAAAAATGTTCCCAATAATACGGGTAATAGTTCGGGTCAAGAGCCTTTGTAATCCATCTGCTTACATTTGACCTACAGAATATTATATTGGGGGCAGTTCTGTACAACATTTGAATTGGTGGATATTAAAACTAGGTAAAAATATTTTAACAAAAATATACTACAAAAATTTTAATTAATTTTTTTTTTTTTATGTAAACACATACAGGAAAATACCGACAGATGGTGATAGTTGTTTTTTGAAGTTTCATCTGTGGAATTCTATGACGCTTACCATGATGTATATGGCTAAACGCTGCATGTGGAGTGATGATCCGCTAACGTCATAGACTACAGCCCGAGATTCACGCATCATCCTTTATTATTACAGGAATCTACTATGAATGGGTGGTCTTCACGGGACGACTTTCGTCTACCACCAATTTTAATTGATAGGCTATAACTGGCATTTTACGGGTAATGGATCAAATTCGGTATCCATTTTATTTTAATCTCCGTCGGGGATCGAACCCACGACCTTTGGCTTGCAAAGCAAACGCATTACCATTGAGCTATGACCTATTAATAATATTATCGTGACATCAGCATGATATAGCCTTTGCTGACCGGTATCAAAAACCGCGATAATTAATATTTCGTCTCTTATTTTTGTTCGTTTGACGTACACGTATGTGTCGCCAAATTGGCATTTTGACAAGTCCGGTCACGGGTATGACGTTAGTTATATAGATTGCCACTTGCGGCGCTGGTGACCGACCACGGCGTCGCACGGGTCATTCGTGTGACGACGTCGGCGAGATCTTATTGTATTGTGACCCGGCCTGAATGCTGTGACTAGGTCGGGCCATAAATTTGTAAAATTATCGAAATATATATGTCAATGTGCTTCTGAAAAAGTCTGTGTGTTATTAATCTACTCCCTATCCTGCCACCACGCGACTCGAGTAACAACCTTATTAAAGAAAGGGGGATGATGTTTTATCTATGAAGAAAAAAGTTGAAGGGAGATTCTATGGTTTCTCAGTGAGCATTAAATCTACCTGCATTCAATGTAACCAATTCAATATCCAAAAACCATGTTATAAAATTTTGGAATCAATAAAGAACTTAGCTTTATGATTATTTCAAACAAAGGAGCAAACAGTAATTGATCCCAGAAAAATGACAATCAGCAGTTGTATACGCCTGTCATTTCTTTTTAGAAGTTATTTCGTCCTGAAAATTCCATTGGTTGGATACAACTACACCAGACTGAAAAGTATATTCTGTATTGAAGAAAGCTCTGCGTGAAACAAAGATTTATTTATGTTTCAGTCCCAAAATAGAAGGGTCAACCGTTCGTGTAAATATAAAATCAGGTGAGTTGCCTACAGGTGACTAAACAAAGAAGCTTCAGAAAGAGGCTTAATTTTGGTAATACCCCCAAAAACTGGTTGACATGATGTAATAAAAAAAGTATAGCGTTTTCTTACACACAAATTGTTAACCCTTTCGTTACGTTTCGGTGGAATACAAAAACTGTCAATACTGTCAAAATAAGTAATATTTGAAGAATTTTTCGTAGTAAACCGGTGGATTGGTTTTTTTTGCATTCAAAGCAAATATTTGAAGCATAAAATGTACTTATCGCACCTATTTTCATATATCACATTGGTTTTTCTATCATTTAGCTATCAGATGATGAATAAAAAACTATTATATTTAAGTAAAAGGTTCATTATGTAACTCCATACATGTGGTGGCATTCACACATGTTGTTTACAGAAAAATCACGCTTGTAACGAAACCTCGACGATATTTATTTACATGATTTACCGATTCCTGTCAAAGAATACATGTAGATTGATAAATAAAATGACTGCACTTCCAATTTCCTACCGTAGATGTCACAATGAGAAATGAAAGTAGCAAAACGATATATCACATCAACCAATGTCAACGGTCGGGGAATCTTTGACGGTATATGCCGACAACCGATGCGAAAGGTTTAAGAAAAGTAAGACATATTTAAAATATACAACCATACTATTTTATTATAAAACATTTTTCCCCATCAAGTTATCGTAAATAAACAAAGGACTGACGCAGGTATATGAATGAAAAACACATTGCACACTTTATTACCCTACGCAATGACCATTTACCTGTAATATATTATGTTTTTTCTATGAAATTGTATGTTTATCAGATTGTATATTTTTTGATAGGCTAAACATTTATATATTCTTATACAATACTTTATTGAAATTTTCGCAGATTTAAAAAAACATTCTAACGAACAAAAAAAGTGAGTAAATTTCTTCAGGTTACAAGTCGGCGGGTATAACTCAATGGTCAAAGCATTGCTTTGCAAGTCAAAAATAGTGGGTTCGATCCTTGACGGAGATTAAAAAAAAATAAAAGAATTAATCGATTTCTGAACTCTAAAGAACCCCGATTGGTGTGAATTACCTCATCCTCAAAATGACAATCAAAGCCTATTAATTTAAATTGATGGTAGACGAAAGTCCGTTAACGTTGGCGGATCAACACTCTACATGCATCGCTTAGCCATAAGCGTCATAGAATTCTACAGATGAGACTTCAGAATTACTATCACCATCTGTCGGTATTCTCCTGTATGTGCTTACATAAAAAATTAATGTTTTGGTTGTAATTTCTGAGTAGGATTACAAAAAAAAACCTACACAGTTCCTAATTAGACATAACCCAGAAGGTACACCAATTAAATAGATGTTCGATAAAAATAATAATAGCAAATAAATGAATTGCTTGAATCCTTATAAATATACATACAACTTAGAATAAGCTCCATCTATCTTTAATAATTTGATTAAATAATACGAAGCAACGTGTCATGTTCACGACTCCAAATACGGAGCAAATAGCGTAAGGTTAATGAAATGAACGTGATTGCAAAGGTTCTTCAAAGTCCAACGACTGCTTTTGATTTATTCCTGATTTGTGAATGAGAACAATGTCATATAAGATGATGTCGGTGCTGTGAGTTTTTATGTGTTTGACTTGTTAAATCATCATTTCTGTATTAATTATTATCTCAGAAAATTATAATAATTTATCTATTAAGATCCTCCTCTCTTTAAAAGGTTGTTGTTCCGTCGCGTGGTGGCAGGATAAGGAGCAGATTAATATCACAGACTATTTCATAAGCACTTTGACATATATTTAAGATAAACTTGGTTTCAGGATAAAGCTGGTTGATTGGTTGGTGGTTGGTCAGCACCCGACTCCCGCGCTCGCAATAGGCTCTCGCCCAGCGCCACAAGTGGCGGTCTATATAACTAGTCCCAAATACCAATATGGCGACACATGCATGATGACAAACGAACAGAAATAAGAGATGAAAGATTGTGTATCGAGGTTTTCGTTACCAGTCAACAATGGCTATAACATGCTGACGTCACTATATATAAAATGAATACATCTCCAAAAAAAAATATATTTTTTTAATTCAAATACATATTAATTGTTTCCAAATAGTTTTTAATTTGTTTATTGAACTGGCTTTACGATTGAAACTGTAAAGTTAAGCATCTGAAAGTAGCAAAAAAAATACACAAAAATAACGAATTTCTCGTTTCTTTTCTTGACATAACCGAAAAATATTTAGCAAGCAAAAAAAAACGCCCCCTTCCACGAGCAAATAATTAATTCTACTCTTCCGTTTAGGAGAGAAAGATTTTTCGTCATTTTCCAAGCGTAATTTTTAATGGGTCAATAATTTTCGAAGACAGTTGCAGTTTTTCTTTCCACCCCCTTCACCCCCACATCCGAAATCTGCCTTAAATTTCAGACGCATTATATATACAAACCAGTATTAAGCTCTACGTATATATAAGTAGAGTAGTAGGCCTTTGAATTTTTCACAGTTTTCACTAGGGCTGGCAAAATGCATTAATTCTATACATATTTAAATGTTTTAAAATGTCCAAGCCACTTCCGCTATTCTTTTAATGACGTCAGTCCATCTTGCAGGGACCACTCTATCACTTTTATTCCCCATTTAATTAAAATAATTGCAAGACTGAGCTCTAAAATACCCCCGGTTGGTGTGAATTTGATCTTTCACCCATAAAATCCCAGTCAAAACTTTTTAATTCAAATTGGTGGTAGACGAAAGTCGTCCAGGGTAAACCGGGTATTCATAGTAATTTCCTGTAATAATAAGTATGCTGCTTAAATGCTGGGCTGTACTCTATTACGTTGGCGGATCAACACTTCACATACAGCGCTTTTGACCATATGTAACATGGTAAGCGTCATAGAATCCACAGAAGAAATAAGAAGGCTATCACAATCTGTCGGTATTCTCCTGTATGTATTGATTACATTAACCAAAAACAACTTTAAATATAAAATATGAATTATTGAATTAAGACAACACTCAACCATTTTGTATATAAATTACATTGTATGAAAAATATTTTATAATTTATTCTTTCAAACTTATCGAGGCGTTTTTCAATATTATGAATAATATGAACACGTGCTTATTTATAACAATAATATTGTATCAATTTTATTAACTTATAATATAAACTTAATTTTCCAACGGGAAATTTCATTAAACGTTGTTTTTTATCATACACAATGTTACTGGCCATTTATTTTATGTTAAATATTTGACCATCCAAAAGCTGTAACACTTGCCGAAAATCCTTCTCGGAAGGGACTTTAGAAGGTTTTCAGATTTTCAGGACTCTGGAAATAGATTCAACACGTGTATTATGTTATTGAAAGAAGTTTTATTTTACCTTTAAATTGCCCTTTATATTTTGAGACATTTAGTATTATGTTTGTTTGTAGGACTATTAAATCATTTACTTCACAAATATTATTTGTAAATGTTAAAGTTAGAGCTATAGAATTGATTTTATAATAGTGCTGACATCCCCGTCTTTAAAAAGACGACAAGTCGCGGGTTCGTCACGTGGCCACGTAGAGGAATGTCGCAGGAGCAGATAAACAACACAAAGAACTTGTTTTTGAAGCACAAATTGCGATTATTTGTATTAAAGACTTGATTTTTCGTCTGACCGGAATGGCGCTCGCCGGCTGGACGGAGAGTTAACTGACAACTGCCGGAACACTGTGACATGCAGCGCCGTCAAGACAACCGCGGCAAAAAAGCAAATTGAAGATGATAGTTGCACCAACATGAAATGGAGCAAGTGTCATAAGAAACATGGCGTATGTAAACGCCGTGTAATATTTTATAATCAAAACTTACATTATGTATATGTCAGGCTAGCGAACAAAAATAAGAAAGAAAAGATCGTTTTTCGAGGCTTGACGGCATCGGCTTAAAAAAGCTATATCAAGCGGATATCAGTTCAAAAACCTTCCAGGATGCGCAAGAAATTTATATTTTTTAAATATCGTGGTAAGATAAGCAGTTAAAGCATCCACAACTAATATACCAACAAACAAACATGCAAATATGTTTATTTTGTATATATTTAGTTTGTTAAATTTATGTCTTAAAGTATTTAATCCAAAGGTATTATTTTACTTTTAATTTTGGTGTTAGACTAAATAATTTAAATGAATATATTTTATATAAATCTTCCCTAACATAATGTTATTAAAAGAAGCATAAATCTTAAAAACAATAATTGATAACCTGTGGAATCATCTCAATATTAAATATATATTCTTCTTGAAAATCAATTTAAATTGAACAAAGATAAATATTTCATACCTTGTTTTAAAATGTATCACACTGAGCACTGTTTCACTGGCTGAAAGAATGCAGTTTCGTTATCAGTGAAATCTTCATAATTTGCAACGTGTATAAACATATTATAAGCAATTAAATATACATACACTATACATAAAAATCCTTACACGAGTCAATTCATTCAGAAAGAATATCGGCGGGAGCGGGATGCGAACCGCGGACCTTTGGAACCAACCATTTTGCCCAGGTTATTATACCGCTCGGCCACCAGCCAATTTCTTCCACCTGAGATGACTCGTCTCTGATCTTCTGTATAAACATACTTACTTCTCAGTAAGATCCATGTTACAAAATGGTTTAATTACAATTTAACATCAAAGTGTTTGTTTTTAAGCTAAATCTTACTAAGTGGTGGAGAAATGAGTATAGCAAATTGAAAAGTATTTTTACTAATTTTTCATGAAGAGGTGGCATCCTTGCAAGTTCTTTTCAGAGTTTTCACCCCTTGTGGAGGCTTCGCGGGTCTTATCTATTCGATTTTTTCGCGTCTGGAGGGCGCATCCGTCATCGGCCCGCGAGCTTTTCCCCGGTAAGCCAGATGGATGCCTTGTAAAAAGTCCACGCAGCAAAAAGCTCACTTCAGCATTTTTACAGCTCTTAAGTGAAACTACTCAAACCCTACTAGAAACCGAGCAAAGCTCACTGAAATACAAGCGAATACGGCAGCTCAAACTACACGTTTTTTACATGTATTTCCCTTTTTTTTAATGTTAACACATACAGGATAATACTGACAGATGGTGATAGTAAGTCTCATCCGTAGAATTATATGACATCTACCATGGTGCATATGGCTAAGCGCTGCATGCAGAGTGTTGATCCGCTAACGCCATAGGCTACAGCCCGAGATTCACGCATCATTCTTATTATTAAAAGGAATTTACTGTGAATGAGTGATCTTCACGGGACGACTTTCGTCTAACACTAATTTTAAATGAATAGGCTATGATCTGTATTTTATGGGTGAGCGATCAAATTCACACCAACCAGGGGGTATTGCTAGAGTTCAGAAATCGTTTTTTTTTTTTAATCTCTGTCGTGGATCGAACTCTTGACTTTTGGCTTGCAAATCAAACGCTTTAACCACTGAGCTATGACCGCCACCATATGTATGTGATTGATTAAGTAAATAAAACGCGTTTGGTTAGATAAAATAATTGTAAGCTACAATAGAGCCTTGATTTTTGTTATCTCGATTATCCAGATTATGATATAATAATCTAAATAAATCAAAATCATTCCCACGGTATATACTTATTTTCCTATCCATTATGATGTTTTAAGCTTTGTGAAATTTTTCTTATATAGATTACTCTCAATCAATCCAGATAATCGACAATCTTTAAAGTTTAAAAATCTACTGTATATATTTTTAAACTTCACAACAATGATCATTTTGCTTACAAAAAGTGTTATATCTCGTTGTTTCAGGATTCCTGAACCCCCGTTCGGACGACTATCCCCGCTCTCCGGCCAACTATGGCCTGATGGACCAGATAGCTGCGCTTCACTGGATCCAAGAGAACATCGCAGTGTTTGGAGGAGACCCCACCAACGTTACTCTGGTGGGGCATGGCACTGGGGCAGCCTGTGTCCACTTTCTGCTCACGTCACTTGCTGTGCCAGAAGGTAAGCTATTGAACTGATCATTGTGAGAATATTCTCATTTCGTATTTTTATCCCTCTATGATCTGACAACCGTTATCACCTTATTTTTAGTATTAAACGATGGTGTCATCTCACAAGAGCTCTCATACTTTCAATGTTTTCATTCGTTTTTGAAGTTAATGGTCTTTTTGAGAGACATTCATCCTTAACCTTTTCTCGGCCTTATCTTTAAGAAAATGATAAGTGCCATATCCAATATTCGGAACAAGTTTACAGATTCCTTTAGATTCTACACCCACGTTTGGTGTTGCTCACTAAAGCCTGTATAACGAGAAAGTACTCTGAAAACAATGCCTTGGTAAGTGCTCCCAAGGAGCGCAGGTACATGAGGACCGGCCCGGGGGCCTTCTACCTGTATGTATATGTAGTATGTACATGTAGTATCAATCCGGTGGATTGGTTTGCAGCAACAAAATCTTGCTCCTCGATCTCCACTCTTGTCGATCCTCTGCAAGCTTGAGATGCAATATTTTTTTTCTGATACATGGGATGTCTTTTAGACCTTTAATGTGGTATTTTTCCCTTTATTTTCACATCCTAATTTCGTTGACCATACAGGTTCATTCGCTTTTAGAGAGCATTTACTACCTCCAGGACAGTAGTGCCCTAACCAGCTTGATCTGATTAGCTGGGTGTTAGCTTATTCCGGCCAACATTCGGTCCCTGTCTATTGGCCGACTGATGTCGCTCACCCCCCACCACGAGAAGGAGATAGATCAGGATTTTCCTTTCA
Source organism: Glossosoma conforme (assembly GCA_022606575.1). Lineage (NCBI taxonomy): Eukaryota > Metazoa > Arthropoda > Insecta > Trichoptera > Glossosomatidae > Glossosoma > Glossosoma conforme. The sequence continues at coordinate 1,622,081 of JAGTXR010000027.1, forward strand.
CGATGGTGACCAAAAGGCATTTCGCAGAGTCCTCCAGTACTTTTAGGGGGCCTTAGGCCCCACAAAACATGGTCTTAGTAGTAAAATATGTAAATAAATCTAAGTGGCTTATAAAACATTAGGAATATTGAAAGTATATTCAAACCCCAAATCATTCAAAACACATTTTTAAGTTTTAGGAAGAATCCTCTTAACAGCATATATCTGATCACGATGAGATTATAGATCTATGATGTATATCACGAAAAATAATGTAAAGATAGTCGTTTAACGCATTGGGATTTTTAACTATAATTTTGCATATCTTAAACATGATAAACAACAATTTTGCATTTGCTGAATTCTCATTATCATCTTGATAATTGCCTTACTTTTCGTAAATATTGTCATTTTCCCGCAGTAATTTGTATCAAGTGACACGGAATGTTTTCTTGATTACCCCGGAACGTCGCGGGCAAACAACGTTGGGGTAATAAATATGATTATGGGTACAAGAACCGGTTCGGGAGCGATCGTGGAATGAAATCATTAGATCGTATCGGAAGACAAGTCATTTGTTTTTATTGCACCAGAACATTATACTCGGAAAGCCAATTTAATAAACAGTAATGGAGAGAAAGCAGGCGATTCCACCCCATAGAGCTTGGCTGGGGTAATTTTTAAAAATTTATATAGGGTGAAACACATAGTGATTGTCTACAAGAATACTGCTTTTATTAGTATTATCTATTTACCCTCTAATGACGCCATGTAAGATTTATATTTTTACACAATTAAAATAGTTTGTAATATATTTTTCAGTAAGTAATTGATATATATTTTTTTTTTATAATCGGTAATATTCTGCGCGTCCGTCTGAAGAGTGTAGACGCAAGTAATGACTCCTAACTGATGTTTGCTATCTACAGAATCCATTTCCTTATCCATTCCCACGTATTTCGTGGTTAGCAACATGTTACCAAAGAAGGCAATTTGAGACTCGTTGTAGTATACTAACGTCGCAGCCTTAGACTGAGGTCTTTTTGACATCTAACTGATGCACCTAGAATCACGGGACGGCCTTCAGCCACTCTCTAACATGTAGCTTTTTGCGTGCGTCCAGTAACGGGTCCACATCTGGGTCTCCAAAAACAGGACAAGACAAGGAGGGTTCTCACCAAACGAGTAATCGGTAATATTATATATTACGCCAATTTGGAATACTTTACTTGTAAGATAAAGCTGTACACTTCATGACCGCTTTAGACGCTTTACATAGTAAACAGCTCAAGATGGTAAAGGGTTTAACTCTAAAAAGTGTATATAGTTGATTATTGAGCCTTACTCAAAACGGAGTAATTTTTCAATGACTCTAACTGGTTTTATTTGCTCTTGATACGCATTCCTTTCCTAAAATGATTTTTTTTCAAAAGCTGATAATTTTTCCACACTGTTTTAGTTTCATTCAAAAAAATAATAATTGGTACTTAGAGAAAAGTGTCCAGAAATAAAATACTAACACAAAAAAAATCATATCGTCAACAAATTTCCGACACTCAGTCTTATGAGTTGCATTTCTATGCCTTGTTTCATCCGTCTACACCCAAAGATCGTCCTTGGAATATATATGGTCCTTAACAACTTCCACGGCGAAAACCCGGGGACTTATAGATGCGTCAGTTTTCGATTCTAAAGTATATTTTGGATAATTTGTTAATCTGAGATCATTTACTCTCAAGGCTTGTTCCAACCCAACCAACAATATGCGGTAAGCAACAGGTGGTAACGCTTACGAGATTTGCTCCAATGAAAACGTTGTTTAACGAGAACCATGACGTGTATACATTGTGATAATGTCAGTGGTGAATGGACAATTTTTCTTTAATATATTAATTGTACACTTAGTCGCCAAGTTAGTGATTTCGGGATAAACAATGTAAGACTTACAAACATTTCAAATTTTGTTAGTTTGAGATCACTATTAAAATTCTAACATCCTCCTCTGAGGATGAGGGCAGGATGAGGAGTAAGTCAACAAACAAAGATTTTCTTTTAGAAGCACATTGATTATTTATATTTAACTTAAAACTTTACAAGCTTCCGGCCATGCGGAATGACATGCTGCTGGCCGTAATGCTACCTTCTCGGTCATCAACACAAAACTGCAGCTCGTCGGCGCTTAGACACCTGCGGCCCGTGGTCGGCCACCAACGCCGTCGGTTTTGAAACTATATAACTAGTCTCAATATGACGGACACATAAATGTGGTGCAAGCGACAAAAATGAGAAAGTTTTCGGTACCTGTCAGCAAGGACTACATCATGCTGATGTCTATACATTATTTACTATTTGTATGATTGACCTTAAAAAGACGAGATGAAACCAGATAAAGGAATCTTAAGCTTTCATTAAGCTTTTCAATCAGAGCTGGTGGTCTCTAACTGTGCACTTTACTACCAAGACAAAACAAAAACAACAAGAAAATTGTACAAAGCGAAGGCTGTTAGTCTGTCGATCTTTTGCGTTGTTTAGGACTCTGATAAACATATATTTTTTGGTTTATATATATACAAACGACAGTATCAAGACGCGTATAGTTAATGGCACGAGTACAAATCAAAAAAGGCTAAATTAAATGTTCTTATTAGTCATAGCACAAATTGGATGTTTCATAAGCAATTGGGAACATAAATACAAAGTTGTTCGAAAAACGATTTTTGTAAGTAGAAGATCATAAAAATCGAACAAACATTTTTCGTAGTGTCAATTCAGTGGATTTGTTTGCAGCAACATAATCTTGCATCTCGATCTCCATTCCTCTCGGTCCTCCGCAACTCTCTTCAGCTCAGCATAAGAGCTACAACTCATGTCCTCGAACACTTGCTGCAAATACTCCCGTCTAGGGCACCCTCTGCAGTTTCTACCCTCAACCATCCCTTCCAAAATTTCGTGAAGAAGATCATCGCGGCGCATGATGTGAATGATTCATCGGGCTCGCCTCTCTGAGATGGTTCTTACTAGGTGCCTAATCTTCCTTAATTATCTTTAGAGCCTCATTGTTCGTGACGTGGTCTCTCCAGGAAATTCCGAGAATTTTTTGTATGACCACATCTCAAAGGCCTCTAGTCTTTTTTTATCACATTCAGATAAACACCATGTCTCACAGCCGTACATCAAGATGCTCCAAGCAAATGTTTTGGCATGTTGCTTGCGGAGCCTTAAATTAATATTCGTTGACTCAATAATTTTTGCTTTTTTATTAAACGCTTGCCTTGCTTGGTGTATGCGACTGTTGACTTCTCTTTTTGTTCTGCCGTTCCAGGTTACAACAATCATACCGTGTGTTAATTATCAACATATATCACAACTGTTTTATAAAGGGTCCGCCAAATACCTTTTTTTTTGAAAATGGGGCGCAAAACATCGATTGTAGCTTCGGCTGTGTGGCACGTAGCGCCGTCCTGTTGAAACCAAATGTTGCCAATATCTTCCTTTTCAATTTTTGTGAACAAAAATGGCCCGATAACGATCGCCATCGACTGTAGCGGCCACTCCTTGCTCATTTTCGAAGAAAAATGGCCTGATTTTCAAAGTAATGTCGAAATATTTCTCAGCGCTGTTCAAGCGTACACACAGCCATATTCGTTTAGCGGAAGAATAAAACTAATTATCTGTCAAATCAGACATGAGCTAAGTGTTACCATTCACGAAATAAGCACTAGTTGAAAAAAAACACGTTAGATGGCGGACCCGTTATGTACAATGATAATTTATTTTAAGATATTTCATTAGGAAGTCATATTTTTTCATAAACATTAATAACATTTGATAATGATGAACTTTAATAACAAACTACTGTTGTACTACTATAAAATCTAACTGCCGTACCGCTGCGTATCGAAATACAACGGGTAATTGCCTTTAAGAGCCACTGTATACGCGGAATTGATGAGAGTATGTGGAGTGGGAAACGGCCTGAAAAAAGTAATATACCTGTTTGAAAAACAAAATAATTTTCCTGAAAATTATCGAGAATTTATAACGCAAAGTTTTCTGCTTGCCGCAAGATGAAGAATATCGAGAAATCTGTACTTAAGAGATCATGTAAGAAGCATGTTTTCTGAAATAGTGGTGAGCTTCAGTTGAAGAGATACCACTAGACTTCCAGGGTGAACACTTTAAATATGATACAACAGAAAGCAAAAAGAGGTTTCGAATAACAATAATACGCTATGTTAGAGAAAGTAAAACAATATGAAAAACCATTTATAAAATTTGATTTATAACTTGCGAGAATATTCAATTTGTGATTTCATAACATTTTGTGTCCTGAAAAATATTTAATGTTAAAATGCTAAACACTTACCGGAATACTACAGTTTTCCCTTCAAATATGGCTTCATCACTTCCCAATGTATGTAAGTATCCAATTCCCAATTCGTATGTTTATACAAGTTAGCAACAAACGAAACCTTCATTGAAGGTGATACTGCGGTCTTCCAGAAAATCATTTAACAGTAGTCAATGTGATCTATTTTAAAACAAGGTACGAAATGTGTATGTTATTTTATATTTAGTGGGTGCTTAAAATTTGAAAAAAATACCTGATTAAATTAAAACTCTTGAAATTAAACTATTTGGAAAACCAGAGTATTTTTTTTTTTATTTTATCGTTATAACTATGTTATTTTACTAAACAAAATTACAAACTCATTTTCACGAAAACTCTCTATAAAAACTTATATTTTTTCGCAGAATCCGATGCATAGTATATTTATACTTGTACGGGTAATATACTACCGATGCGTGAAGATACTTTTCAGTTACAGGAACTGAAACAATGCACTCCAACACAATGCGGATTTTTTTCACAATCGCTCCAACTGAATGCAGCCAATTCATTGTACGTAGTAGCTGTTTGATTGGTTTCGAGAGCTCGCCTATCGTAGGGGAGCCAATTTTTCAGCTGAAATTTTCAGAATTCAAATATTAAATAATACACTTTTAAAAACTTTTGAGTTTTCATTTTTATTATTTTACCTGATTTAAAAACTACCATAAATACAGAACAGTTAATCAATGGTAGCGAGATAAGTAGATGGGAGAGAAGAAGGCCCAGTTGATTCATAGTGGCATTGACTAGTTGAACAGGGATAATTTATTGGAAACATGTTAAGTATCGTGCGTAAGTTTATTCTTTAATATGACAAACTGCAAAAAAACTGTATTCTATGAATACGCTCGTTAGGAATTTACTAGACACCAGTAACATTCTTCTCTCTCTGTGGCGATATATATATAACTAGCACAGCCGTGACCGGACTTGTCCAAAATTCCAATATGGCGGCACACAAATGTATGACAAGGGAACAAAAATAAGACACGAAAGATTGCGTACCAAGGTTTTCGGTTCCAGTCAACAAGGGCTACATCATGCTGATGTCACCAGATAATACCATTTTGCGACGAATGTTCGATTCAATGTGTAATAATGAGAAAAATTATACGATTTATCGTCTTATATCCGTTGCATTTGTGAAACATATGATCACCACAAATTGCCGCTTGTCAGTTTTGTCAGTTTCCATTATCTATGCTGTAGTATCCGAGACATATTTTAAGTGACTTGTATTTATTTTTTTTAAAACGAAGACCTTACCATTCAAAGAAGTCTATAATCCTAAATGTTCCAAAAAGGTTAAGTTATTATTTCATAGTATCTTATAACGACTTCAGAAGCGTTGAGCTAATTAATCCATATTCGGTAAATTATTATTTCTACACCTCAATTTGTTTTTTTGTCAATTCTGGCAACCTTGGGATTAAGCTGGGGATAGAAAATAATTAACATAATAAAGATAATACATTAAAAAAATACTTTTGTTTGTCTAACAACAAGCACTGTTTTCTTCTTTCATCATGGGGATTGTTTTCCTAGTCTCTGAGATAATTGACAAGTATTATTTTTTCACTATTCTTATTTATTTCTCTTTTTTCTATATTTATCTTCTGTTGTACTCTAAGCTATGTACAATATTTGATTTAGATTTTTTATAATTTTTTGAACATACGAGTATGTTCTTTGAAATATTAGGTAAACCGGAAAGAAATGTCATTTTTTCTGGCACGTAATTTTAAAATCAGTTTATCAAGGGATGCCGTTGAGTTATCACATCGTAGTTGGTATCCTTTTGAAACTCTCTTTCCATTACAACTTATTTTGAATATATTTCTTACCGCTGTAGAAAAATAGAGAAAACTTATATTAATGAAACACATTTGTGATAAATAAGTTACGTGGCAGAAAAAAAAATTACATATCTTTCCAGTTTACAAAATAAATAAATAAAATCACATAATAATATAACAAATAGTGTAGGTTCATAAGCTTATTTTACCAATATACTTTACATAAAATACTAATTCACTTACCATATTTATTTATTTTTAATTTGTTACGTATTTTCTGGTAAGTTGGAGCATAATATCGCCTCAATAGCATGCCATAGTATTCAGCTAACATCTGTCTCTTTGCAATAATAGTAACATGAAAATCATTTTTTTCCTAGTTTTTTTTTCATTGCCCTGCTCCCTCTCTTTATTTCCCCACTGGCGTTGTTTCCTATTGTGTATTATTGTAACACTGAACCTTACCTCTGGATCCACGCTCTCCACTTGAGAAACAATGCCATTGTTATTAATAGTAATTACCCTCTGCAAACAATGTGATGTACTATTAGCCACTTGAGCATACAATTACTGCATTGCATTTTTTTTAAATAAAGCAATTGATTGGCGTTTGGTTATGTAGCGTATAATACCTGACAAATAATATTACCTTCATATTGTTCATATCAATCATCAGCTTTCAAACGTTTGACCAAAAACTGTTGACCGAATGACATTTAGCGGGATGGATAAATGACCAAACGGAAATTTAGCCTATTGGTTTATTAACTAAAAAAAATAGTCGTAAATTAACATAAATTTGTTTACAAAACATTTTTTTTAAATACTACTAACATAACACAAATGTCTCATTTACGCAATCAACGCCGGTTGGCATAGCCGAGTGATAAAAGCATTTGCTTGGCAAGCCGAAGGGTTCGATCTCCAAAGAAGATTTTAAAAAATGACTTCTGAGCTCTTCTGAGGTTGGTGTCAATTTCACCCCTCACCTGTTAAATGCCAGTCATAGCCTATTAATCAAAATTTGTGGTATACGAAAATCGTGGAGACCACCTATTCAAAGTAAATTCCTGTAATAATACGGATGATGCGTGAATGTCAGGCTGTAGTCCATGACGTTGGCGCATCAAGACTCCACATGCAACACTTAGCTATAAGTAGAATGGTAAGTGTCACAGAGTTCCACAGATGCGACTTCAGAAACACCATTTGTCGGTATTTTCCTGTATGTGGTTACATAAAAATTTCATAAAATTGCATAACATCAGGGTCATAACTGTAAGTGTAAAATCAACTTGATATTCATGAAGGAGGAAAGCTTCAAGGTTCGTGAGCGTTTTGTTCATGAATTTTCGTTTCGAGGTCTGGAGCATGTATGCGTTCGCGCGTTCTATGAGCACGGTGTTGCCACATGAAAATAAACTATCGTGTATGATTTGCTTATACTTAATCCCGAAGTGCCTCATCCAATATCTGCCTATAATTATTATAACCTTTTTAAAGAGTGTTCACCAATCTATTCCGGAACCGAGGTCGCGATCCCGAAATGAGCGCATCAGCTTAAATGGTGATGCCGGAATACCAAGGTTCCGGCACTGAGGACCGGAGTTGAGTTTATAAGATACCCCTTTGTATAGCTTAGTTTACAACATGAGTAAGGATTTATAAAATTTATATTATTACATTGAATGTCATACGCCGCACATTCCTCTATACCGCAGTAGACCTTGATCCCCTCAATTTATATCGAGTGGCAGATTATTGGGATGGTCAATACTCCGTATCGATGCGTAAGCATTCTTTATTTAATAATATTAATATTTAATACATTTAATTGCATACGCCGCGAATTCCTCGATACCTGCTGTTGTGGACCTTGATCTCCTCATTTTACATGGAGTGGCAAAATGCCCTGTATCGTACCCGACTGTATGACTTCACAGATTCCATCTAAGGAAGAGATTTTGATTATAACAATTACTTTAAAGACTTTTAGATGTTTAATACATAATAACGTTTTGAACAAATCCTAAATCTGTTCCTTTTTCCGCTTATTTTAAGCAAGATCTTTATCACAACTGACTGACATGGTCGGAGTATGTCATCTTTTACGATCAATTAATTCAATCTTCGGAAGCATCGGCCCAATCACTTGATACTATTTATTTTATTAAATCATATCTAATTATATGTATTTTGTGTTATTACAGGGTTGCTCTTCCATCGTGCTGTATTGATGTCAGGATCGGGGCTCAGTCCTTGGGCAATCGTTCCAGAACCTGCCAAGTATGCAGCAATGGTGGCCAGGCACGTCAACTGTTCACCAGGTAAGCGACAATATATCAGGTATTGTTAACCTTTAAAATAGTTAACTTCTTTCTGATTTCAAGTGTTATGTTGACATTTTCTTCTTCAAATATCAACATACTGATATCCCCGTTAATTTAAGATCGAGTTCATATCGCCGGTATCATCATCGGGACACGTGGTGAATGGATTAGAAGTAGGTCACAAAGCAAAGAACTTGTCGAGAGGCTCATTGTATTACATATAAAGTACAGGACTGACAATTTTCGGATATATGCTTGAGACATTTTGTCAAATTCAATCAGACACTGTTCTCTTAAGTATATCACATTCGATGAAAATTCAGTTTTCTGGATGCCACGTCCAAAGTAGTATTTTTGTCTAAAAAATTTTCATATGAAAAATATGTCTTAGAAATAAAGGATTTTTTAAATAAAATAAAATAAAATAATTACTCTAAAATATATATGTATATTTTATGCTCATAAATGAACTCTTTTTGCATATTTTTCAAAAAATAACAATCATTATTATTTCAAAAATAAACTAACATCCTCCTCTATATAAAAGGTTTTATTCAGTCATGTAAGTGCAAGATGAGGAGCAGATTAAAAACACAAAGACATTTTCTGAAGCATATTGACATATATTTACGATAAACTTTACAATCTTCCGACCCAGGCGGAATAACATACCGAGCCGGCCATAATGCGGCCTTCTGACGGTCGATACGCAACTAACTGGCGAGCGCCGCCAGTCGCGATCTATGCAACTAATCCAAAATTCCAATACGGCAACACATACATGTACGACAAGCGAACAGAAATAAGAAGGGAAAGATTTTATATCGAGGTTTTTGGTACCAGTCAGCAAAGGTCAGGTATATCATTCTGATGTCAAAACACACCAATAAATACTATAAAAATCATTTATGTTTTTACAAGGCAGAAAAGTAAAATTAACTTTTAAGCCAAATTTAAAATTTGAAAAATCAAGAGAGGAAAAATATCGGAAGACTTCTGAAAAAAATATATATTTCAGACCATTTTTCATGCTCGTAAAACACAAGACCTTTCGGAACTGGCCTTTGAAGTTTTGGAACATAAAATTCATTAAAATAATTATGAGAAAATATGCGAAATGCTCACTCGGCTTTTTTCAGTAATTGCGGCTGAAAAAAATTGACCTCAATGTTGTATGAAAAAAGGTCGATGTCACCGAAAATTCGATTTTCCTTTTTTCAAAGGCATAGTTAAGCAAATTGTAAACGACTATTATTTCACTTTGACTCGCAGGTCGCTATTGATTTTTTTTTATATCAAACTAAAGTTTGCAAGTATTTTTTTTTAAACAGTGTTTATATTAGTATCTTTACCTGTAACGGAATGGTGATGGCAAAAATGTCATGATAGTTGACGTGAGTTCAATATCTTTTTAATACATGTCTATCCGTTAATATTTATCAAAGAGTAGGTTGTAGATCCATCTTGCAGGAAGTCAGTTGTTGGGCAACACTCTAACCCTTACCTATTAACTGTCGTCTCTTACATTTGCAAATAAAGTGAGCCTAATCCTTGGGTAGTATCCATACTTCAGTTCTTTTCGGATTTCACAGTTTTTTTATTCAAAATTTTAGAGACTTTCCGAACATGGATCTCTCCATGGCACATTGAGTGTGCTTTATTTTATGGATGTATCGGTTTCAATAATAACTATAAACTTGTTTTAATATACGTCAGTAACTTATATTGATGGCGTCATCACACTAAGGCTTACCATCAAGTGTTTCACCATCATTAAAATTGTCCCATTGGAATGATCGACTCTCCCAACAGTCAGGTTTGATTGGCGATTGATACGGGTCCCTTACAGCCTCCTTCTGAAGGGCAAAAGGGGAAGTGTCGGCACAACCGACCGGGACCTTATTTACGACGCATTTACTTACCGAAAACACCGAGCGGCGAGGACAATTTAATGAGACTTCAATTTTGATTACGCCCGGTGCTGTTATGTCGCGTACTTTACGATGCGGCCACCCTCAAAATAAATTGTATTATTCACAGGAATGTCGATTTTGCAATATCCCTGATACATTATATTGATATCAGCGTGATAAAGCCCTTGCTGACTGGTACCGAAAACATCGATATACAATCTTTCGTCTCTTATTTATGTTCGCTTGTCGTACGTGTATTTGTCTTAATTTTGTAATGCCGTTAGAAGGACTAGTGACACAGAGTGACAGCCCATCACGAGTGCGCTCAGTCATGAGTTATGTCCCGATCGACTGGGGTGAAAGTAACGCCATGTTACGGTCGATCGGGGAAACCAAGTCTTTATCGAAAATATATGTCAATGTGCTTAAAATTAATTTAAATATATAGTTATATTTAAAGAATACTTTCTCTAAAAGCACTTATTGACAAAAAAATAAGCAAATTAAAAAATTAAAAAATTAAATATATTTAATTTTGATTCACATTTATAAGACCATCTTCAATAATCATTATTAAAGATGGTCTCCAGGGAGGCTGAAACATGTAATCAAAACATTATATTTTTTATTTGTTATTTTTTAATTAAAACTTATTTAAACATATAATAATATCTTAAGAATACTATCTCTAAAAGCACTTATTGACAAAAAAAATAACGGAAAATCATTGGTAAATATGCATACTTACTAAACAGTACAAAACAATTAAATACTTGATTAAATATTGTTTTGATTACTATCGTAAACAAATGTAGACAAATATAACACACCCATAATTCTCCAACTTATATTTATTCCAGTCAGCTTTTAAACATTTTCGTTATTCTCTATTCCCGTATTTGGATTGTTTTTTTTAGTCAATTTATAACTCCACGCCGAAGAATTTAATATAAAAAATAACAAAATAAGGACACTGTGTTTCTCCAATGGGAAAAAGGAAACACTGAAACTACGTGATGGGAAAACTAATGAAGGAACAAAAAAAACACAATATAGATAATATTGTCTTACATTTTCTCTATCCAATCACGATACTCGATATAAGTGCATTGTAAGAGATGATACTGTTACTGAATTATTAAAAATTAATCAATTAAATTATACTGCAGTCTATTTCACGTAATGAAGAATTTTATGTTTGTTTTATCTCTATTGTTGGTAAACCAGTACCAGCCTGTAAGCCCCACTTCTTATGGCTTCGTAAATACAAAAGATAGACATAAAATTTTGTGTATGCATGTCAAACGAGCGAACAAAAATCAGAGTCAAAAGATCGCATATCGAGACTTTTCTGGACCAGCGTTAAAGGGCTTTATTGAGCAAGATTCACATTTTTATTTATATTACTTTTCAAGACGCGCTTGTAAAATAAAACTGGATTTAAAAAACACCGAAAGTCTACTTGTCAGAATTTTTTTTTTCAGAAATGAAATATTTTTTTAAGAATATTAATGAAAAAAAAAACGGATTTTCATTGTCGCTATGTTACTCTAGATTAAATTGTAACCGACATTTAAAATGACATGAAGTGAGTTAGGCTCTACTTAGTCGCTTTCAAGGGCACGTCGTTTATCAATATCAAATTTGTACAACTCTCGAATGGCCCTTTTCAGTCGCTGACAGCCTTTATCTTCAGTATTTTTTATGAAATTGACGTTTCCTTTCATTTTTTTTCAGCCCCTCCTGAAACGTATTGCAACTTTTGGACTTGTGAATTTCAGACTTCCCCAAAATTGGAATTTCGTTGATTGATATCGATTTTAAATATGAACGCTTTGTATTGATGCTTTACAGGAAGTAATGTCCACTGTTGAAAGCACTCTTAAATACTGGTACAAATATTGTGACAAACATTCAGAGAAAATCGTATATTTTTTAATATGAACAGATTTTTGCATACATATTTTGAAATATCTTTACACTTATATAACTATAATCAGTCAAGAGTAAAAATAAAAATGTTATTGAGTCTCAATTATATAAAAAACAATAAAATAAAATGAGCTTCTCACTTGGGATTTTTTCAATATGTTTTTTTATTTTTATGTAAGCTCATTCGGGAGAACACCAACAAATGGTGATAATAATTCTGAAGTCTCATTTGTGGAATTCTATGACGCTTACCATGTTGCATATGGCTTATTACCAGGCTAAGCGCTGCATGTGGAGTGTTGATCCGCCAACGTCATAGACTACAGCCCGAGATTCACGCATCATCCTTTATTATTACAGGAATTTACTATGAATGTGTGGTCTTCACGGGATGACTTTTGTCTACCACCAATTTTGATTAATTGGCTATGACTGGAATTTTACGGTGAGCTTATTGGAGATGCCGGAATAATAAGTTCCGGCACTGAGGATGAAGACCGGAGTTGAGTTGGTACTAATTTATTTAATACGAGACCCCTTTTTATACCCTAGCTATTTATAAAAGTAATATTTATACATTGAATGTCATCCTCGATACCGTTTTTGGACCTTGATCCCTTCAATCCACATAGAGTGGTAGATTATTGGGATGGTCAATGTCTCCGTATCGATGCGTAAGCATTCTTTATTAATACTAATACATAGAATTTCGTACACCGCAAATTCCTCGATACTTGTTGTTTTGGATCTTGATCCCCCAATTTACATAGTGCCAAAATAACCTGTGTCGTACCTGACAGTATGAATATAAGAAAAAGAGTTTGATTATACCAAATACTTTAAAAACTTTTGGATGTTTAATACTACATCGTTATGTTCAGAATAACGTTTTTACAACTAAAGTTTCCGTTTCATCAAATTTGGCTTCTTCCGCAGTGGTTGACAGAACAGATAAGAAAAGAAAAAATATATTGATTTATGTAAATTTTAAACATTTTATTTTGCATTTGCATTCTTAAAAAATTAAAACATGATATTTTAACATTTACTCTGCATAAAATATTTATTTTTTATTTTTATACCCACAGCTTATCAAAATTATGTGGTACCCACAAATTGCTGCAACTGAGTTCTATATTTCTTCTATTTTCAATGACACCCTAAAATATCTTGAACTGAAAGAAATGAAAGGTTTACCTTGAACCATAATCGTTCATGGTTTCCGAAGACATTCAAAGCAGGAACCCGAATATTTGAAGGTACAAGTGCTGTATTATACATATTTTAAGTGATTTGTTGATCGAAATTTTAAAAAGTTATGATAATTAACGCGTCAATTCCGATGCCTCGTAAGCACAAGCCGTAATATATTTCTTTATAAAATTTACACTGGTTAATTATCGTAAATTTCATGTATTTAGAATATGTATTGTAAATATTTAGTAACATTTTCAGTATTCGGCTTAGTGAATAATGAAACAAATATTCACATACGATTATGTGTACTCGCGAAACTTTCGCGCGCCATCAAAGTTTGATTAAAGCCGTTCCCTCTCGCGAGCTTTTGCATTATTTGCCGGGCGATTGCTTCAGTTACTTTTTTAATTAAATTGAGAGGTATCGCGTTGCAATGGAAAGTTTCCCCGGAAAGGACTCAATTATTGGAAAAGCTCTCCGCCTCTCTCCTCCTGAAAGCTCCTGAAAACCATTTCAATTAACAATGCCTTAAACGCCGCGCCGGCCATTTTTTTGAACGAGTCGCGCATCCTTTTTGGCTCGAGACCAGAGCTTTTTGTCTTTGTTAAATGAAATAATTTTCAGCTGGAAACGTGTGAAGCTTCTGATATTTTTAGACACACATTTTCTAAATAGGGAAATGGATTTTTCGTGCGCGATTCATAGCGTTTCCCAATTTTATATACAGCAACTGATACATTTATAAATCAACTGTAAATACCATATCAATGGCTTTTGTTTATAAATTAATGATGAACTGAGAAACGATCGACTGAACGATTCAAATAGCAAAGTATCCACAACATTGACCATTTTGTATCACATCTTTGAATCTTTAACGCAAAGTCTTATCAATTTACTTATAACTAAATACAATATACTTTTTTGGAGCTTAAGACTCCTCGGACCACTCACCTTGTACCTGCGCTTCTTGAGAGCACTTGCTAAGGCATTTTTTCAGAAAATTTTCTCGTTATACAAAACACGGGCTTTGGTGAGCAATACCAAACGTGGGTGTAGAAGTTTGGACTTTATGACTTCTTCGCCGAATGTCACCGCGAATACAGAAAAGGCATGGTAGTTGCCCCGTAGCAATGAGATCGACTTATCCAACCGGTACAGACTACTGTTGGATTGCGCTAGAGAGGCTTTTGCTAGTTAAGTCGCTTGTTAAGTTAAACTTCCTGCAAAGGGCCACCACCATGGGCTGTCTGGACTATAAATGAAGCTTAACTTAAAAAATATAACTAGGATACAACAGATGACGTCTTATCAAGTCTTCTGCCATGAAGGTTAATAGAAAAAAAATACTCTCAGGTACGGATTCAATTAACCACAAAGGTATATTGAAACAATGCTTAACAATGGCTAGGGACAGAACTGAGTGGCTACAATTTATAGTGATCTTATGGAAGATAAAGTAAACTAGTTTACGAATATGAAATTATATGATTTTTTTATTGTAAAGTATGAATAAGTTTAATATTTAGAGATGTGTGAAATTTAAACACATTACATTTCTGTTAAAGTAAAATGAAATATATTTTTGTTCATTGAAATATATAAAATATTTTCTCGAATTATATTTGTTCATTTTATATATTTTCCGTTAAATTAAAAGAGATAACTTGCGTAAATCACGTTTAATATCTTTTATTTTCATAATACGGCACCATTATCAATAATAAAACGGTCCAAATTTTGGTTTATGTTCTAGCTAAGGTTCATTTTTCTTCGTTCTACACTTCATGAATGATTTGTAGAAGATATTTGATATTTTTTATGAGAAAACTAGTATTCTTTGAAAATTATCGTTTCTTTTTAGTAAAATCTCCTTTGCTTAAAAAAAGAATGACTTCACGTCGCTGGTATTGTTATTGAATCCCGTGATGGCGGAATGAGTAACAGATGAACAACACACAGTCATTTTTTTATGCACATTGACATTTATTACAGTTAAAAATTGACAATCTTTGGTATTCGGCTCACGCCATGGACAATCAACGATATACCTTCGTTGAAAGCCAAACTGAACTGACCGCAGCGCCCTTCGATCACCTGTCGGCCCTTCGACAAATTATCTTCTGTCAAAACAACCAAAATGGCGACACATACATGTCCGACGACCGAACAAAAATATTAGTCGAAAGATTGTGTATTGAGGTTTTCGGCACCAGTCTGCAAGGGCTTTATCAAACTGATATCATTAGTTTTTAAAAAAAGTTCTCAAAATTTACATAGATTAATTTCCTTTGAATAAATTAACGCCCCCAGTTTGATGTATATAATCTAATATATTATACTCGTATATATGGTTCTTGATGATTCCACAGACTCGATGAGACAGCAACTTTAGCATCAAATTCATACAAAGAAAAATATTTTAACCCAGCCAACAAAAAAGTAAGTAATAGACGGGGACCCATCCAAGTTTCTTAACATTGGTATACGAAGATCGCACTTGCTATGTGGTATTGCCCTTGCTTGTAGTAATTCAGCATTTTTTGGAGTTCGAATAATACGCCAAACGTTTAAGTCTGGTCATAAGTAGTGTCTAAATTCAACCAATAACATAGAGTCAACCACAAGTGCTGATCTATCCATTTTTTGTACCGTGGGTGATCGCAAATTAACCTTTTTCAACATGTCATTTGTTTATTATAATAAATAATATTTATGTAATTCATAAAAAATATTAAATAGTACAGCAACAAATTGTAAGAATGAAAAAAAAACGTTGTGAAATGGAGTAAAGTGACGTTGGAGTCTAACAACAAAACCACGCTAGCTGACTTCAATTTTGTTATTTTGGTTTTGTGTTTAGCGGTGCGTCGCGATTTTTTTCGCTTCACCAAAAAATTTGCCACACATTGTTTAATCCAAAAGCCACAATATACCAATCATGGCCATGAAAACATACGATGTTAGACTTAAATTTTGTATTAATATCCTGCTCTCTTTCAAAGGTGTTATTCAGTCGCGTGAGGGCATGATTCGGAGCAGATTAATAGTTCACAGACTTTTTCAGAAGCACATTGGCATATATTTACGATAAGCTTTACAATCTTGTGGCCCGACCTAGTCTCAGCATTTGGCCGAGCCAGAATACAATATGCTCTCGCCAAAGGGCGGGACACGACCGGCGCACCCGTGATGGGCTGTCGCACCGGCGCCACTAGCGGCGGTCTTTATAACTTGTCCAAATATTCCAATATGGTTGACACATTTATGTGTGACAAGCTAACAGAAATAAGAGACGAAAGATTGTATATCGAGGTTTTCGGTAACAGTCAGCAAGAGCTATATCATGCTGATGTCAGTATGAATTGATTGTTATACAAGTTGAGTTATTATACAAGAAGTAGGTACATAATAGTTTTCTGTTTTTCATATTATCGATAGTAACATAGATTATTTCAATATGATTGTTTAAAATGTTGACTTAACCAGTTGAGGTGAGTCAAAAATAGTAGATAATAAGAAATAAAAAATATCAATCATAGCATTCGTCGATTCAACATTACAAGCTCTACTGATTATTTTTAAAACATCTCATTTTTGATGATGAGGTTCACCCTGAATAATTTTGTGCGTTTTTATTATCTTTCCAGAGTTGAGTCCACCACACCTCCTGAAATGCTTACGAGAGCGGCCGCTAGAGGCGTTGATGGCAGCCCGATACCTGCACCCGATTTCGCCTACGCGTTTGGTCCTAGCGTAGATGGAGTAGTTATAGGTGAGAAAAAAATTAACATTACTTATTTTTTTCGTACAAGTATATAACTGATATGCTGCATTTGTTAAACTAAAATACATCTTTAAAGCACAAATTTCTTTATCTCTTCAAATTAAAAAAACTTAACCAATTCATCCTCACATTATTCTCTCAAACATTCATTCTTTTTTCTTCGCGGTGCAATTCACAACTCTGGGATTCTTGAATATCTTAACTTCTACGTTCCAGATATGTACACCCGTGCTCGTAGCCGTCCATTGTTTTTGATGCCAGTTGATACTTGTGGAACTTCGAGCATTCAATTTAGTACAACGGCAATGGCGCTTCTCAATGGCCTATCCTTCTTACATCCTTTTCCTCTTTTGTCGATGGTTTTGTGCTTCTAGATCTCTGTGATCTTTGACACGTATCATTTTTTTCTTCTTTTATGTTTTTTTTATTTTTATTATCGTTTTTGTATGTATTGTATATTTATACGGTTTCTTATTATCCGTACCTTGGAACTGCGATTCTGTGAAATAAATAAATAAATTGGAAAATGAAATATATTAACTTATGGCGCAAAGACATGGAATCTACAAGAAGAACTCAAGTAGTGGAGACTATCTAAAGAATAGGCACACTCAAGTAGCAATGGAAAGGACATCTGTTGAAGAGACGACAGTCGATCTAGAATAAAATTGTTAAAGTGATGTCCCAGAACTGGCGATTGGAATATTATTATTTTTTCTATTTTTTTTTTAAAACATATAGTTGCGCGTGGTAGCCTGCAAGTTACACAAGAGGTTTGATTATGCATCTGACAAACAGTTGAGCAACGTAGGAGCCTATTCTATGTCAGCCTCGTTAGCCGCGCGCGTAGCCCTGACGATTTCCTTGATGAAGTTTAACAGCAAGGAGTGTTGGTCGACTCCCTGTAAGATGGACTGACGAAATCAGAAAAATAGTGGGAGAAGCCTGAATGTGGGGAGCGGAGGATCGAGAAGGGGGCAGACTCATGCGGAAGAATTACTTTCAACAATGGATGGACGCAGGCTAGTCACGATTAAAATATACAGACTTGATATCAGCTTCATAAAGCTCCTTAAGGCCGATGCCGTAAAGCCTCGAAAAACGATATTTTGTGTCTTATTTTGTTCGCTCGCCTGACATGCACATATAATGTTTTTAATCGTATAATTTCGCACGGCGCTTGCATGCGCCATCTTGTTTGTTATGACAGTTGGTCCATTTCATGCCGGCCACTGTCATAATTACTTCGTTTGTCTATCGCCAGATGTCGGAGCGCGCTGTCAGTCAAAACGCGGGGGAGTTTGCAGTTTCAAGTTTGACTCGCGACCGTGATAGAGCGCGCGCCGAAAGGCGTTCGCTTTACGGGCGACGTTCGTGAACAATAAACGAGTAATATGTAAAACACAAGCAAGTGTTTGTATTGTGAACCTGATCCTGCATCCTTTCTCCAGTTAATCGATGTCCTAAATGGAAGAGGAGGATATCAGACTGTCTAACCAAATCGGCTTGGATGTTGATATATTTCACGTAAGGGAGGCCCAATTCAGACATGAACTCTACGAGTTTCTATGGAGGAATAATTTGTTGGAGTCGTCTGTTTGACGAGCATTGGGATCTTCTGTTGTCTGTATTTATAACTTTGTTCTTAGTACTTAATCATAAGTACCTATATTTGTATATATTGTATTTTTTTAAATTTAGGATCAACTTTTATTGTACTTCAGAAATGAATTGAGCTGTTCAAATTTGTAAAATTTCTGTAAGGGAAAAAAAATTAAATATAGATAAAATTAAAAATAATAAATACAAATATATCGTAATGAGCGCATCATCAAGGAGATTTACTGTGGTGTGATGCGGGTGTGAGGCGAGTCAAGCCAAATGCGAATTTATATTAATTTATAAGTATACCGTTGAAATATCGCCTATCTACTTACAATATTTTATATTGAATGTGTGATCTTATAAATCATTAAAATAGTTCAACAATTCAGATTTAAAAAGTATCACATATCAACACATCCTTCATTATTTTAAAGGACCGATTTCAATAGAAACCATACCCAGATCAACCTACTGATACTTACCGATACATTCACGAGTCTATAGTAATTAGTTTCGTTACAACGGAGCGACGTTCGAACGAAGCCTATGGAACTTTAAATTACATACCTTTCTATATCAATATCAATATTTTTCATAGAATAATGGAGTAGTTTTTTTTTACATTTTTAATTGTGACCATCTCAGTGAGGCGAGCTCGATGGATCGGTCACGTCATGCGCCACGATGGTCTTCTTCACGACATTGTGGAAGGGATGGTTAAGGGTAGAAGCTGCAGAGGGCGCCCTAGACAGGAGTATTTGTAGCAAGTGTTCGAGGATATGAAGAGGAACTGAAGAGGATTGCAGAGGTTCGAGAAGAGTGGAGATCGAGATGCAAGATTTTGTTGCTGCATCCACCGGATTGATACTACGAAGAAGATTCTAAGAATATCACTATATCTACTTTATAGCAAACATGCTTTAGTATTTTGGGATTATCATAAGCAAGGTATTAAGCCTTATACTCACAACAAAATCACGGCAATGTATCAAAGCATGTACACATATTATTACTTGAGCAAACAAAGTAATAAGCGCTCCAGCATCAATCAATCATATAATCCTTTCCCCTTAAATAATGACGGGACGCCATCTTGCTCAGCGCCGAAATCTCGCGTCAAAATTTACGCGCGTTAATTTTCGCGCCAGAAATCCGATGACAGAAGGGAGACTTCAATTCAACGGGGAATTAGAAATCGAATTATAAATATTAATAATCAATTAATTGATCATCAATTTTGAACAATTCATTCATTACATATGTTTAATAGTTTTATTATTGAAAGTTATGAGATTAGATTGTCTAGCGACAATAGCAGATTATTAACGCTGTTTTCGATAGATCATCGAACCTATGCAATACTGGACGCGGACCAAAATATAGATGGGAAACAACTTGTTGCTAACCGCGTGTAGCTGGTCGGTCAAAGCCACTTCTTAGGGCCAAATGGTTCACGCCTCGGAAACGTCAGTATTATAATCCTACTATATATCCTTTTCCCCGAAATACAGTACTTTTCGCTTTCAATGAAAGCATATTTTTTATTTTTATTATTTTTTTTTCCTTAATCGATTCCATATCTGGAACATATGATTAACACAAATTACCTCCACTTAGTTCATCTGCCACAGCTCATTTTTCCTCATTCTAGAACATATCTGCACCTGAAGGTCTACTTGGGAACAAATATAATTCACGAAAATCTCCAGAGCAGAAGTTTGAGTACTTGAAAAGAAGTTAACATAGTAACCTAGGAATATATTTGACTGATTTGTTAATCGGATTTTTCAAGAAAATCACATGATTAGTCCGTCGCTCCCAAGACCTGAAACATTTAAGTTCAGTCGCCTCTTAGGAAAAAATGTTCATTTTTCATAACGGGTCTGCCAAATAACTTTTTTTTTTTTTGAAAATGGGGCGCAAAACATCGAGTGTAGCTTCGGCTGTGTGGCACGTAGCGCCATACTGTTGAAACAAAATGTTGCCAATATCTTCCTCTTCAATTTTTGTGAACAAAAATGGCCCGATAACGATTGCCATTGACTGTAACGGCCACTCCTTGCTCATTTTCAAAGAAAAATGGCCTGATTTTCAAAGTAATGTCGCAATTTTCCCAGCGTTGTTCAAGCATAAACACAACCATATTAGTTTAGCGGAAGGATAAAACTAATTATCTGTTAAATCAGACATGAGCTAAATGTTACCGTTCACGAAATAAACACTAGTTGAAAAAAAAACGTTAGATGGCGGACCCTATACATTTAAAAATATTTTTCTCTTTACGTTATAGTGATAAACTACATCATATAAAAAACAATGAAATTTTCTAATATTTTAATGCAACAAAATACATAAAGTATTCATCACACGCAGCCGAACATAAAATAAATATATATATTTCTACGCCGGTGATAAATATCTTTGATATTTAAATTTGTTTTATTCTCCCATTGAAATGATTTCGCTGAATGCTTGATACAGAAAATAATGGTATGTGCATTTCATGTTTTCAGGTTCTGAAAGAAATGAATACGAAATATATGGGAATTTTTCATACGTTTTGCTCCCATATTTTCCAATTCTGAGAAGAGTATTGAATACATCTCTACGTTTCCGATAAATGTGCTTCAACTCTTTATTTTACGGAGGTATCGTATTTATTTGATGCTTTGCCGCGAATACGAAATATAATAGTATTTATTTGTCTATATAACTCATGGAATATAAAGATTTTTTTATCACATTCTTACATTTTTTTTTTATTTAAACACATACAGAAGAATACCGGCAGATGGTGATAGTAATTCTGATGTCGCATCTGTGGAATTCTATGACGCTTACCATGGTGTATATAACAAAACGCTGCATGTGGAGTGTCGATCCGCCATCGTCATAGACTACAGCCCGAGATTCACGCATAATCCTTCATTATTACAGGAATTTACTATGAATGAGTGGTCTTCACGGGACGACTTTCGCCAACCACCAATTGTAATTAATAGACTGACATTTTACGGGTGATGGATCAAATTCACACCAACAAGGGATATTTTAGAGCTCAGAAAAAATATTTTCTTTTTTTTAATCTCCATCGGGGATCGAACCTACGACCTTTGGCTTACAAAGCAAACGCTTTGACCATTGAGCTATGACCGCCGGCAAAATACATACATAACGTTTTATCGCAGAAATGAATTTCAGAATTTTAGTATTCTTATGACCGATTCTTAACAACTTTAGAGTTTTTTTTAACGATTTCAACGCCTAAAATGGTAATATTACGACAAAAAAAATAGGAATGTATATTTCTGTACTATTGGCTATTTTATTCAAATTTTTGTAAAAAAAAAACGGGAAAAATGCTTTTTTTCGTCAAAAAATACACCTAACTACAATTGAGACTGCTTATTGAAAACATTATTTAGACATTATTATTTCATATAAGAAACATCATAAAATTATATTTAAAGTATTAATTGTCAAATTATAATCAAATTGTCTAACTAAGCTTGAATTTGTCGATTTGTGCAGTCGGGTACGACACAGGGCGTTGACCATCACAATATTCTGCCACTCTATGTAAATTAAAGGGATCAAGGTCCGAAATCAACAGGTATTGAGGAAATTGAGGTGTATGAAAAACAATTTAATTATATTAATTTTATAAAATACAGAATGCTTATTCATGTTGTACGCTTAGATATAAATAGGGATACGTTATCAAATAAATCAGTACCAATTCAACTCCGGTCTTTATACTTATCCTTAGTGTATACTTTGTCACCATTTAGCTGACGCTGTAATTTCGGGACCGCCATCTCGGTTCCGGAACACTGCTATATTTGAAATTGTTCTTTATTTTAGCATATTTTTTCACTTTTATATAAAGTGTCTAGTAAATATTTTCCACAATTATGACTTGAATTACAAGTCGCATTGTAAGGTTTGCAATCTAGCTTACAAACATTTGGATGATTGAAATTTTGGCCGAATCGAACACACATTAAATTTGATATATGTCTAATAATTTTTAGTATCACAAATGCTCCGTGTACAATAAATAAGATATCATTTCAATTAAAATATCGTTTACATACGAGTATGTAATTAAATTAAAAGACCGGTCATATGTGCGGACAGCGAATTGTTGACTTATTGTCTTCGGCCAAATATCTGGAAAGCGCATTGCACATTATTCATAGATTTCACAAACTCTTATCCAAAGCTGGTCGATTGTCATCTTCGGCCACATATCAAGCCGTATAATAAAGTCAAGACAGGACCAATATTCTCTTCAAGACGAGAGGTTACCTGGAAGAAAACCACAAATGCTTAGCATGTCAATCCAACAAATGCATGGCACAATTTCATATTTTAAACATTATTCGAATAGTTGTATTATAGTGTGCGCTAGCCCGAAATAACGCGGGGGTTATTAAACTACTGCGCTACTGTATGTGCGCAGCTTAGAAGAAAAATTGAACAGAACTTGATCACGCCAACCCGGAAGGACAACAACATTTAATAATATAACTGTCATCTCCTATATTTTCGATAAAGACTTGGTTTCCCCGATCGACCGTAACATGGCGTTACTTTCTCCTCGGTCGATCGGGACTTAACTCACAATTGAGCGCGCTCGTGATGGGATGTCTACGTGGCGATCTACGTAACTAGTCCTCCTAACGGCATAACACAATGACGACACATACATATACGACAAGCGAACAGAAATAAGAGACGAAAGATTGTATATCGAGGTTTTCGATATCAGTCAGCAAGGGCTATATCATGTTGATATCAATATTCTTCTTCTTCTTCTTTTGCCTCGCCATTTCCCATCATCTGGGGCCGGCTCTCCTTGTGCACATTTGCCATGTCTGTCTGTCCTGCGTTGTTTATTAATATGAAACTATTTTTTTGTTTGTTTCAGATACTGGTGATCTGGTTTCCAACCAAGACAACAGTCAATACGATTACCCTGGTCTCGGATCAGGCCCCGGACCAGTTCATCCTCGCTTCAGGCCGCCCATGAACGCCATCAACATCCTCAACCACGTGCTGTTGAGAAAGAGTGCAGTGGCTCAGCTTACCAAGTGAGTTATCTTCATCACCAGACTGATTACATCCGCTGTCGAACAAAGTTCTCCCACCCGAGTCTCCACTTACAGCGGATGGCGACCGGTCTACGGCCTGAAGCAAGCAAGTTTCACCCCAGGCCGAAAGCTTGTCAAGTTTAACGAAAATATAAATGCTTCTGAAAAGTCTTTGTGTTGCTCATCTGCTTCTTACATGTCCACCACGTGTCCTAATAACGATCCCGGCGACGTGAAGTTGTCTTTCCTTAAGTAAAAGGGATGTAAATTTATTTTATTTGTTTACTTCTATCATATAATATCATTAAGCAAACCACTCTTACATTTAAATTGACAATTCTCGGACATGTTAAATAAAATATCAAGAATATTAATTGAATATTTTGTACTTAATTAACTTGATTATGCTTATTCCACTCTTGTGTACCCTTAGTTATTATATTTATACTATCTGTTTTTTTTTTTTCAAATAGTAGGAACTGCGTATAATTAGAATTAAAGTAATGATTAATAAATGAAAATAGGCTCATTAAAAAGTTCAAGAAATAAAATATTTTTTATCAATCGGCAAACAAAAACCTTCGAAAGACTTTTTTCAATAATGACAATTAACTCAGATACAATAAGCTTCTACATCTTAATATTGCCAATTATATGGAAAATTATGTTAAAGTACAAATCTGTTTTTCCTAAAAAATTATTCTTTTTTAAGCTAAATTATTATACGAATATGTATCCAAATCTATTTGAAGGAGGCTTTGTGAGATTATTTTATCATAAATAAGCAAAATAATGTTTTTCAATAATGAATATACAATAAGCATTATTGGTTTAAAAACTTGAAATGAAAATAGAATGATATTAATGTAGAAACAACCAATATATCAAGAAGTTTTTCACAAACATTGCCGAGAAGACATTCTCAAGTGTCATTTTATAAGTTAATCAATATTATTTAATTCCCCAGGTATGATCTGATGCTTGGAGTGACCAGAGCCGAGGCTTACTTCGCGTTCAGTGGCGATGATGTGCAGTACGGCATCGAGGCTGATAGGCGTTCCAAGATTCTCCGCACCTTCGTCAAGAACACCTACAGTTACCACCTGTCTGAGATCCTGGCAACAATCGTCAACGAGTACACCGATTGGGAAAAACCGGTGCAGCACCCCATCAATATCAGGTTTGATCTGAAATTTAATCAAAGTTCGTCCACGCAATAGATTTAAAAGAAACAAAATATATACCTTAAAGCTTAACCCAATCACTGCCAGATACGAGATACCTCGTCGAACAGTCCAAGTTCGCTACGCTAGAACCGAGATATCTCGGTAAAATTAAAAATTCTACCATATAAATTAACAAAATACTTCCTTTACTAAGAGAGCGAAGAGAAGTCCAAGAGAGCGGTCCAGAAATATTTTTGCATATTAATTATTGAATATACAAGAATTTCACACTTTATTTTAATATGGACTGCAGTTTTGCGATCTATAAAAGCTTTATCAGTTGTGTGCACAAACGTACTGACGTGTAAATGAATATTTACTGAAAAAAAAGTTTCACTTGAAGACAGTTAAGTATTGTGCATTAGTGGGGATGAATCGGTGCATCTATGTACGCAAATGACCAATAAAGAAAGAGATTCGCTAGATAAAAAGTTGGGAGTTAATAAGTGGAGGTAGTAGATGTGGTCTATGAGAATAAATCAAGGTTGCTATATTTAAAAAAAAAACTCATAATTTGTAAAAAAATAGGTTATTGAGCTTATATAAAATTATACTGTTATAATTTTTTATGCACCCCATTATATTTATTATTAAAAGATTATTTATTTTATTATTCTTAACAGCTTTCCATTATAATTTATTAAGCATTTCCACGGTTTAAAATTATAATAATTTATATATCTAGCCACCAATGCTACATAATGTAATACAGACACAGAAAAATCTAAATTTAATTTAAACATAAAAGAAAGAATATCAATAACTTTAAAAAACTACTGATTCTCATTGAGTGGAGCACTGGATCACCGCTGAATCAAGTATAGCAGGGGCGCCACTGGCTTGCGTTTGCGAACGAGATAATTCAAAACGGAGGTTAAACATGATGGCGATGAACGGTACCAATGTATATACTATGATATCAGCTTGATATAGCTCTTTTAGACGGATGCCTTATAGCCTCGAAAAACGATCATTTGTCTCTTATTTTTGTTCGCTTGCCTAAAATGCACATCTAATAATGACAGTCTTAATTATTTAATATTACACGGCGCTTGCATACTTCATTTTAATTGTTAATGACAGTTGCTCCATTTCATGTTGGTTCAACTGTCATCTTTTATTTGCTTTTTTGCCGCGATCATTGGCGCGGCATGTCACAGTGATACGCAGTTGTCAATTAACTGGCGCCCGGCCGGCGAAATGCCATACCGGTCGGGCGTAGAAATCAAGTTTTTATTTAAAATAAACGCGAATTGTGCTTGGAAAATAATTTATTTGTGTTATTTATCTGCTCCTGCATCTTGTCACCCAGTAATTCGATAACGTAGAGAGGAGAATATCAGTGTATACTATTTTAGATATTTTTCTCTTCCGTATCTTCACAACTTTTAACGTAACACATACATTTCTTTACGCGAACTCCAAGTGTTTCACTTTAATAGCTAGTTACGCTGCCTCATACAAAAGTGCTTTGCCATATTGCGAGATAATAATACGAAGAGAAAAAAAAACGCGTATCAAACACGGCTCGTTCTCTGGCAAAAGGAAAAACATGACGCCGGATGACTGTGAGAAATTTCGACCGGTGTATTGACAAAGGGGGGCCTGTCAGAATATCAAGTCGAGTCGGCAATAAATAAAAGATGAATGGCAGAATCACCGAAGGCAGAGGAAAGGATTCAGAAAAGCAAAAAAAAAAAAAAATTGCAATTAGTTTTTTTTTGAAGATGTTTTTCAATTTTAAACAGAAGTCGGTTTTGTTTTTTTGATATACTTCTTCTTCGTAGTAGTAGTATCAATCCGGTGGATTGGTTAGCAGCAACAGAATCTTGAATCAGGATTCTCTGCAGTCCTCTTTAGCTCAGCTTAAGACTGATGTCCTCGAACACTTGCTGCAAATACTCCAGTCTAGAGCACCCTCTACATTTTCTACCCTCAACCATCCCTTCCACAATGTCGTGAAGAAGACAATCGTGGCGCATGATGTGACCGATCCATCGAGCTTGCCTTTCTGAGATGGTTCTTACTAGGTGCCTATCTTCCTTGATTATGCTGAGAGCCTCATTGTTTGTAATTTACTTTATTTACCTTATCTAATTTAACCTTACCTATCCTTACCTAATCCAGCCAATGACACACGGTTGAAAATAGAGCATCAATGTTTTGGTAAGCATTTGTTGCTTTTTATGTGCTTATATTGTCGGTAAGCGATGAACACAGTTTGTTATTTTTAAATACGCTGGATTATCTTATACTTTCATGCGAAATATCTGGGTCTTGATCAAAACAGTTGACCACATATACAGCGTCTGTATCGTCCCCATTCTTGTATATGAATCTTGGCATCTCACCAAAAGCTAAATCAGGCGTATAGTGGGCTTCGAAAAAAGATGCCTACGTCTAATACTGGGGATACGATGTTTTGACTTTCTTAGGAATGATTTTGGTGAAAGAGCAAACATCTTTCATACAGTTGGTCAAAGATGGACCCGGCTGAGACATGACGCAGGAGAACATAAGCTAAGCATGTTATTCAAGCCCCCGGAAGTATGTATAGAATGTACTCCGCGGAGCTGCGGGAGGCAGAGCTGACATGTCATGAGGCGAAGGCTATGGCAGCTGATACAGCTTTATGAATGCCATATGCTACATTTGAAGAAATGGACAAGTTAATGATGATGATGAAAGATGATGGATCTTCAATGACCTTTAAATATCAGACTTTTTAAGTATATTCGAAGCATCCACAAAATTAATTTAATTTGTAACAAAAATTAAAAATGAATAATATATTAAATACTTTTACTGAGTTTGGTTCTTTTTCCCATTCCAGAAGAAGATTCTGTGCCGTCGAAAGATTTTCCAGGGTTTTCCAATAAGCGCCGTTACATTCTGAGAAAATAAAAACGCCCACAATAGGTGGGGTCGTTAAAATTATCGGAGAAAAGTGACATTTAACCTTTTTATTACGAGAATGATAAAAGTAAAAAACTTTGAATTGTACACAAATTCACAAATACACAGTCAACCCTCATATATAGGGTACACATTGTGTCGGTATTCGCCTGTTAGCTTGTATACTTACTTCTTATTTATCCTAGCCATTTCCCATCATCTAGGGTCGGCTTTCCTTGTGAACATTCCCCATGTCTGTCTGTCCTGCGTTGCGTTCTCGGTCAAGCCCAGGATTTTCAGATCCTTGTTCACAGTTGCAGTCCAGGTTGCCTGTGGTCTTCCAGGTCTTCTTCTCAGCTAGGGTATGTTGAGGACTTTCTTCACCGTGTTGTCTTCATCATTCCGTGTCACAAGCTCATACCATCTTAGGCGAGTTTCCCTTATTTTTTCAGGTATGGGGGCCACCCGAAATTAACTCGGAATATGCTCATTTTGAACTCTGTCCACTCTAGTCACACCGCCCGACCACCTCAGCATCTTCGTCTCTAAGCTTGTATACTAACGTAAAAAATAATTGACTGAACACTCACTATGAATGTTTTTTTCGAAAAAATATTTAAAGATTATTTTTCTACTTACTTATAGCAAATGGAAAATACCATGATGTTCTGATTTTACGAATTTATAGGGCTTTGTTATCAGTTGATTGAAAATGAATTCCCGACAAAAAAAGTAAAAACGATCCATTTTTCATCATTGTTCCAATAAATAGAGGTATATCTGCCAGCGGGTATAGTTCAATTGTCAAAGCGTTTGCAACTCAAGCCAAAGATCGTGGGTTCGAACCCTGATGGCGATTAAAAAAAATTAAAAAATGTTTTTGATCGATTTCTGAGTAATACCACCGGTTGGTGTGAATTGGATCACTCACCCATAAAATGCGAGTTATAGCCCATTAATTAAAATTGATGATAGATGAAAGTCGTTCCGTGAAGACCATCCATTCATAGTTAGCTCTTGTGATAGTAAATATGATGCGTGAATTTTGGGCTGTAGTCTATGACGTTGGCGGATCAACACTCCACATGCAGCGCTTAGCCTTATCCACCATGGTAAGCTTCATAGAATTCCACAGATGAGAATTCAGAATTACTATCACAATCAGTCGTTATTCTCCTGTATGTGTTTACATAATATATATACTATATATATATACTAAATATAATTTTAAAATACTACAATTATATACGAGTATATAATTGCAATTTCTGGAATTTTTTTAAATTTTTCAGTATAAGCATCGATTTTTCAGCCATTTTATTGCTGATACGGCGAAAAGGTTTCGCTGACTATCGGTGAAACTGTACACTCAGTGGGACACATTTATGTTTCAGGATTCGTTGCTTCTAGAAAATATGTTATTATTGTTTGTGCTGCTGTAGTTGTACTAATAATAGCGCTCTTCTGGTACAAATAAAAGTTTTCAAAGAAATAGTCACTCTTTTCCCAATCTCTGATTCCAGAGAAGTACTCGGCAGATTCAGACGTAATAACCACGAAAATTGCAATTAAATATATTTTTTTATTTATATTTGTCGGAATACTGGAGTGATTGTGGAAGTGAGATTGCTGAGCTTAAATTGTTATGCGTGTTAGGAAGCGATCAACGGGAATATACACGAACATTCCGAACATAGAAAGAAAAAAAATAAGAACTCGGTACGAGTATAATGTAACGGGGAACTTAATATCAAGTAAATCAGTAAGATTAATATTTATACAGTATAGAAAGTTGAATGATTAACGGAATATTTACAATAGATTTGAGCTGAATCGAATAACGAGTCATTTTATTTATTGGCAAGTTTTGAAGTGATTTTATGATAATGAAAGGTTACTAGTAGGTAGTTGAAGCTTGGTCGGTCGTGGATTAGGCACGTAACACAGTGGTGTCTCCGGTGGGCGGCTGAGTGATCTGCTTTACAGAGCCTGCTCACGGGCACGCGGATAGTTACGAGACTTTTTTATTTCAGTATCCGTTTCTTTCCTCTCGGTCCGAGAGGAATGGAGATCGAGATGCAAAAGTCTGTTGATGCACACCAATCCACCGGATTGATACTACGAAAAAGATCCGTTTCATATCTAGAAGAAACGGTTACCATAAACTGCCATCACTCAGTTCTGTGAGTGTTCACTGACCATGTCTCGTCCTAAGACATTTCTGCACCCGAAAGTCCACCTAAGGGCACATTTGGTTTCCTATCACTAGTTCAATCCAGTGACAATAACATATTTTATACGCAATTCTCGTTATCATATCACCTAAATTAACCTACATTGGGCGCAAGCCGGAACTTGGCTCAGTGCCTGTTGCCAACCGCGTGTCACTTGTCAATTTGAGCCAATTTTTACAACCAAATGGTCCAAGTCTAGATAATGACTGGCCAATAATATGATCTTTTCTTAAAAATCCGATTACAAATGCCTTAGATACTATTTCTAACAATTCTTTATATTTTAAACGTTTTCCTTAAAGGTCATCGGGCATCAAATATAAAGTCCTTAACAGTTAATAAAAATAATACCTAAATCATTCTCATCTTCATCCTTGCAACACTATCCATTTCCTTCTCTTATTATACCCTGGTAAACACACCCCTCTCCTACATAAATGTGTTCGAACACTTATGAAATAAACTTGCAGCTCAGTTGTTTCTTGAAAGTGACGCATTGGAGAAGGCTACGAGTTATTCGAAACTGCAGTCTCATAAGCAGAGTAAAATACTCAACGTGATCTGGCGATTGCGGCGCTGGGCAACAGCCCATTATGAGTGCGCTTAGTCATCAGTTAAGTCTCGTCCGACCGGCAAGACGTCATGTAATTGTCAGACGAGGAAATCAAGTCTTTTTTGAAAATAAATGCGAATTGCGCTTAAAAAACAAGTTTTTTCTTTGCGAACTGCTCGTGCATGCTTTTTCCATATGGCCACGTGACGAACTCGCGACTTCCCGCCTTTTTAAAGACGGGGAATGTCAATTGAAAAAAAAACGTTTTATTAGTTGTTTTCAAATATTAATAAAGAGTATGCTATAAAGATATCCTTCCGATTCAATAAACTTTTCATAAGTAATCGACTTTCTCCACTGCAATAAGTCATGCTGTGCCAAACAAGAAGAAAGCAACGTTTCCCTTAACAAGTCCAACTCTGCGTTTCTCGTGTGTGGGGTTCGTTCTCTTTTGCTTGGGATGAAATATCACACCGTGAAAGCGGTCATCTCCTCTCCATCCTGTGTGGAAACTTTTATCAAGTTTTCCATTCTGAGGAAGAAAGTTTCTTTCCTCGATGAAAAGCTCCGAGAAAGCTCCAGCGTCTCGCCCCACTGAGACGCCCAGACAATGCGATCCGCTCGTTACGCCCAGAGTAATGAATTCTTCGCGTGGAGCTTTTTGTATGGAAGCCGAGCTTTCGGATGCACTTTTTGATTTAGTTGGTGAATCAAAACGCATCTCTAAAAGACTGTGTAAGAAACGTTGCGCTATCACGCTAAGGTGAGGTGAGTTTTCGTGTAATGTGATTAACAAGTTTGAATCGATTAAAATGATTAACTATCGTGTAACGTAGATTAACAAAATAGGAAATGTATGTGAAATATTTATACTAACATCAATCTCTCTTAAAAAAATACAGCTTTTTAGTCGCGTGGTGGCAAGATGAGGAACATAAAAACAACACACAGACTTTTCACACAGAAGTATCATCTGTGGAATTCTATGACGCTTACCATGGTGCATATGGCTAAGCGCTGAATGTGGAGTGTTAATTCGCCAACGTCATAGACTACAGCCCGAGATTCACGTATCATCCTTATTATTACAGGAATTTACTTTCGTCTACCACCAATTTTAATTAATAGACTATGACTGGCATTTTACGGGTGATGGAATTAAATTCACACCGATCGGGGGTTTAGAGCTCAGAAATCGTTTTTTTTTTTTTAAATCTCCTTCGGGGATTGACTTTTTGCTTGCAAAGCAAACGCTTTGACTATTCAGCTATACCCACCGGCAGTTATTTAGCTTTGTTATTCTGTAGCTTCATTTCTAAAAATACGAATATTAAACTTAAATCATATATAAAAACCTACTAAAATAAAATTATTTTGTTGTTTTTTTCCTCTTTTAAGTTGTGAGCTAAGTGAATAACTATTTCATTATGAAAATATTCTTTGTTATGTTAAATTAATTAATAAATAAGTAAAATTTAATTTCAAAAACTAAAACAATTTTCTATCTTAAAGATACAAAAAAAGATCGAATTTCATGTTCGTATTATCTTAAACATTTTTTAATGCCCATCGTTTAAACTCAAATACGGGACCAGAATAATATTTTTCAAGTCCCGACACACATACACATTTCTTCTCGGTCCGTGATAAATGGGGTCAGCATCCATGAACGAACTTGTGAAGACGTCGACAAACATTTTCCGAGTAATAAAATCAGAGAATTGTTAACGTCTAAGGAAGACTCTCGCTCGAACATAACACAAAGATATAGCAATCTTTCAGATATGAATCGTATTACATACACATTCTGTTTTACTTTTAACCCATATTTAAAGAATAAACATTTTTTTTTCAGAAATGAACTACAAAAAAATACACCAACGTTCTGTACTCTAGCGTGGAGAATAATTTACATGAAAATATATTTTATAAGTATTCCTTAAACGTGAGCATTTCTTTCTCTTTTGAAGTCTTAAGAATTCTTAAAAAAAAAAAATGTAATAAAAAAAATCTAAAATTATACAATTTTACTTTTTGAAAACATATATTTGCCGGTGGGTATAAATCAATGGTCAAAGCGTTTGCTTTGCAAGTCAAAGGTCGTGGGATCAATCACCGACGGAGATTAAAAAAAAAAGATTTTTGAGCTCTAAAGTACCCCGGTTGGTGTAAATTTGATTCCTCAACCGTAAAATGTCAGTCATAGTCTATTAATTAAGATTATTGTTAGACGAAAGTCGTCCCGTGAAGACCACCTATTCACATCGATTTCCTGTAATAATAAGTATGATGCGTGAATCTCGGGCTGTAGTCTATGACGTTGGCGGATCAACACTCTACATGCAGTGCTTAACCATATCACATCGTAGTTCCTTACAATTCAAGGCACTTGTTTTAGAAAACAAATACTTTACTCATTTATAAAGCTTGTTAAATATCTAAATACACAATTATTTCAGTCGCAACTTTGCGAAAACGTCATACAATGTTCCGCGTTTTAATTACAATAATTGAAGATTCCCTTAAGATCTTAACCAACTCGTAAACGCGAATGTTTCAGACGGGTTCCGTGTAAACTGAAACCCGTAGGGAAGTCACGCTACTGCCAGCCGTAGACCCAGTGGCTACGACAACCGTAGATGCACTTCTGAAGCTCTTAGGCGTAGCAATAATTCTTGTCAACGAAGATGAAAAAACTATTAATAAAATTGAAAAACAAAAATTTAACGCTGAATCGTTGTGACAAATAAAACTTTTTTTTTAAGCTATAATTTATAACACAAATATGAAGTCGCAGCTTGTGAGGATGTGTGTGTGTATATTAAAAATCAGTAAAAGGCCACCAACAGTATATATTTTATTTAAATATAAAAAATATAACGATTAACAGAACTATTTTAAGACAATGCATATTTATTTAGTTAACATTATTATTAATAAATTCTTCAAAAAGACGAGGATATATTAACATGATAAATTACACACAAGGTTAGATTATGGAAAGTTTATATTCCATGTATCGTTAACCGCGCGTGTAATTCCAATGATATATTTGATGTAGTTTAACAGCAAGGGACCATCAAAACTAAACAGCAGTTCAAGAAATGGCAGAGACTCCCAGTTGACAAATCAGAACACGTCTCCTGTTATCATGAATGATGCATTATATCAAAGAATTTCTCACTGTCTGTTGTATACTAGTATCACACGGACAAGCGTCGCAAAAAGAGAGGCCAAACCTTTTAAGTAACTTTTTTAATATTTCGTACCAAGTAAACGCCTGCAACAGATGAAAATCTCCTGAGTTCTTTATTTTCCACGTCAAATCAAGTTGGTTCTTGTTAGAACTGCTCTTCTGACCTTGAAATCATCATACTGACGTATTTCGTAGTTTTAGGTTTAATTATGGGATCTTAGTTTAATTTTAAAATAAATAACAATTACTTTAGATTTATGGCATTCATCCATGGGTATCAACCTATTTGTGGGTGCGCTACTGCTCTCGGGCATTGCCTGTCTCAGCCAGAGACTATGAGAGCCCCTTCCAATGCAACAAAGTTTAAGATTTGAAATGCAGAAGTTGCCCAAAGGAAGAGCTGACTCGCGAGTTCGTCGTCGCGCCTTGAATTTAAATGACATCTTCAAACTATCTTTTCATTAAATAACACACACCATATCACACCAAAGCTGCAATAAGCGCGTCCTTTATGCCCCACTTAGACACACTTTGTGGCC
This sequence comes from Glossosoma conforme, assembly GCA_022606575.1. Taxonomy (NCBI): domain Eukaryota; kingdom Metazoa; phylum Arthropoda; class Insecta; order Trichoptera; family Glossosomatidae; genus Glossosoma; species Glossosoma conforme. The sequence continues at coordinate 1,656,752 of JAGTXR010000027.1, forward strand.
GATGCTCGTGATGGCCCTATTCTCCAGGTATAGGATCAAACATGATATGACGATGATGATTTTTATTTTTTATTTTTATGTAAACACATACAGGATAATACCGAAATATGGTGATAGTTATTCTGAAGTCTCATCTGTGGAATTCTATGACGCTTACCATGGTGCATATGGCTTAACGCTGCGTGTGAAGTATTGATCCTCAAACGTCATAGACTACAGCCCGAGATTCACGCCTCATCCTTATTATTACAGGAATTTACTTTGAATGGATGGTCTTCACGGGATGACTTTCGTCTACCACCAATTTTAATTAACTGGCATTTTACGGGTGATGGATCAAATTCATATCATCCGGGGATATTTTAGAGCTCATAAACCTATTAAAAATCATTTTTCTTTAATCTTCATCGGAGATTGAACCCACGACCTTTAGCTTGCAAAGCAAACGCTTCGTCCATTGAGCTATGACCGCCATGAGAGGCAATATAATTTAATCTAACTACATAGCTGGCAGGTTTGGTTTGAAGGTAGAGTGTTTGCTTGACATACCAAAGGTCGTGAGTTCGATCATCGACGAAGATAGAGATATAAATGATTTTTAATATATTTGTTGATATCAGCTTGGTCCCTTGCAGGCTGGTGTCGAAAACCTCGATATGCGATATTTCGTCTCTTTTTGTTCACTCATCGGACATATATATGTGGCCATATTGGTTTTTTAACAAATCCGGACACAAGTGTGTCATTAATATTGTAAATGGCTGGCTGTCATTGGCGCCCCATTAGTTCTCTAAATCGCCACTGGATGAATTTCAGCGATGGGTGTCACCGACCGAAGTAATTAAATCCTCTGATGCAACTTGTTGCCAGAGCTGGAGACTCTCATTTTCAGGGCCGGATGTGAGAGGTTGTGTCGATTTAAAATAACTGCTTTGCGACTTCAATCTTGATGTTGGGGGTATCTGATTATACAAGCAGTGGGACGGCTGGTTGATTGTCTTACGCATTTCTTCGGTGCATATGACTTTGCGTCTTATATTTGGTGTTGAGATACCAGCCAAGGGGTCTAGTTTTGAAATGGGTTTTGGTTTGAGGCAGCCTGTGACGACTCTGCATGCATCATTCAGGGCAGTATCCACTTGATAACAATGAGCTGATCGACCCCTTACTGGTTCCGCATATTCTCCGGTTGAGAAACAAACTCCTAAAGCTGAGGTACGAAAAAGGGATGATTGGACTCCCCAGTGAGTATTGGTCAGTTTGTGGATGAGGTTGTTTCTTGTTGCAACTTTCGGTGAGTGTGCGATCTAGAGAATTTTTTAAATTTTATTAGTAAATATCTGTTTTTTTTTTTTAGGATCTTTGCGTAAATATAAATACTAATATAAAACATACTACAAGATTTTCACATATTCATTAATTATGTTTATTTTATTTCATTGGTGTTCGTATAATGTATTCAAATAAAATACTCAGAAAACGCTTAACATTACAACATTGACATAAACTGTAAATGGATATCTGAAAAAGTCTTATAACGTCAACCAAATAACACTTTCAGTAAGCTTGATTTCCAGATTTCAGGTCTCACAAACCGCAGTTATCAAAAATTACATGCAAATGTTCCGAAAGCATTGGAAAATTATACAAATCGTATGCGTATTGGCCATCCGCGTATATAAAGTGTAACAAGATGCTTTATAAACAAAACCATGCCATTTCGGGTCAAAGAAAGCTATTCCCAGTGTCGTAAACGAAACACTCTGAAGACGTGCAATCGAATGAAGGTGCGTTTAAACACAGCAGCTTTAGGAGCAAGTCAAAAACTACAAGGAGTAATTTAATATGATAAATATTGATATCAGCCTGATAGGCTTTAATCTGATGCCGTAAAGCCTATAAAACGATCTTTTGTCTCTTCCTTTTGTCCGCTCGCCTGACTTACACATTTAGTGTTAGTTTTAATTTATAATGTTACACGGTGTTTGCATACGCCAATTAATCTGTTACGACAGTTGGCCCATTTCCTGTTGGTACTACCGTCATCTTGAATTCACTTTTTCTGCCGTCAGTCGATAGTTGGAGCTAGCACGGGACCGTTATGGCGCGCGCCTAATAGCGTGTGCCAGAACGGTCTTTTTGTTGCAAGTATTTGACAAATACACCGTGATAATATGTGAAACGAAAACATGTTTTTTGTATTGTGAACCTGATCTTGCATCCTGCCATCCAGTAAATCGATATAAAATAAGAAAGGAGGATATCAATATATATATTCAGGAGCAATGAAAGATACATTTTAATAAAACCGCTTAAGATTACCGCTATAATTAAAGAAGGGACGGCGTAACGGGAATGGGACTTTAATTGTGTTCAATGAGAAAATGGTTTTATGAAATTCAATATTATTTAAAGAAACATCAGTTATTGTCTGCATTCCTGCGATAGTTTCATTGGTCCACTGTTGGTCGCAATAAGATTTGACACATCAGGCGACGGTTTTATGGGCACTATTCTTTAGCTGGAATATTGCTTTATTCTTTAGAAGGGGGTCTTGCTTAGGCCAGGTTGAAATAAGGTTGCGCCGGACCAAATGCGTTAAAGCATTGCAACCGACTGAGTGTTAAGTTTCAACAGCAAAAGTAAGCAAAACTACATCAATCACTCACCGAAATCAAGACCACGTGTTAGGGAGCAGGACGACGAACGTCTCAGTGTCAATCCAGGTAGCGAAGGCACCGGCTCTTTCTAGTTTCGATAACAAAAATGGACGTGCTGACTTTCATGTCTATTCACTAAAGTAAAACCCTGCATACGTGTAAGACGAAAGAATCGCAGTGAACAGTTGTTGAAACCAACTTGAGTGAATGTATTGACATATTTAGTGTAATATTGCTTCAGATTCAGAACTGGTGTGGACGGATACGAAATGTTGGAAGTTTTATTTTGTGACAATAATGCCGTGTTATTTGTGTGTCAACCATGATATACTTAAAGTTATAGTTGTCACAAATCTTAACTATTTTCATATGTATCTGACACTTGTTTCGAGTGTGAGGTCATTGACACTAAATGTGTCGATACATTTACATTGTCACATTTACGTTATTACTTCATTAACGAATTAAAATGATATATATTTTGTTATGTCATTGGAGGAAAAAAAATATAAAATTGTATAAATTGTGAGTGAGAGCTGTGTACCACTATCTCCGCTTCTTTTTGTAGTCAGCTAGCAAAAAAAACATCCCTACTCGTTCAACCAAGTACCCAATCCAATAACGAGTAAAATATTTGTCTTATAGTATAAAATTTGTCGGGTTTTTTTGGTGTAAGTCTGAAAGACCCAAATCCAATCCATATTACTGACAACATTTTTACCAATTCAAAATATATAATTCGCCCTGACGATTTAAGCTCAGTTCTCAAACGTCTATAAGCTTTAAGCTCCCATAAAACTTTAACTGCAGTCTGTTAGGTGTATCGGGCAATCTTAACGTTCATCTACCGCAGATAAAATGTGACAGAAAATGGATAAAAATTTGACGTAACTGCAAGAAAAGCTTTCAATGTATACGACCATTACTGCTGAGCTGGTATTGTGGCAATAAGAACTGCTCTCTTGCACTGTCGTCTCGAAATTGCACTTAAGTTGACGATTTCTTTATTTTTATTACAGCAATGTATTACGCTGTAAAGCTGATACACTAAGATTTTAGTTTAAAAAGTAATATGCCTTAAATTTGATTTGTGCCAAAATATTTAAAAAAAATGTTTATATTTGTCTCGTCAATATTGATCGTCGCTTTTTTAGAAAAGTTATTTATTCTATATTTTATAAATATTAATTTATTTACCTTGTTTTCACAAGGATCACGTAACAAAAGTTCTCTATTAGAAGACTGCAGTTTCGACTAACTCGTAGCCTTTCTCAATCCTTCTCTATTTAAAAGATAAGATAAGTTAAAAGATAAGTTATTTATTCATATTATTCACGCTGAAGGTAATATTCAAATATATTCTTAAAAAATAAAACTAATTTATACATTTGTTCCTTTTTCATTTCGTCTATGCGATGTTATTAAATTTGCCAGCTATAGGAAATATACCAGGAGTTTTATAATACATTTATATCTGGGCCACTGGGTTACAGAGGATTTTAGTGATATTGATAGCGCTGATATTGATAGGCAGCGGAGGACGCTGTCGGTTTGATGCAATATCTTGATTCATAGGTTTGCACGTATTAATAATAACGTTAAGCTGACGCTTTTAAAAGCCTTCTGTCAATCTTTCTACACGTGCGGCCTGTGGGCTGGCTATACTCAGAAGGCCTACAGTGCACTCCGGGTCCAGTATAACAACGCCTTCCGAATGTCGTTGGGTCTGCCGCGATACTGCAGTGCCTCAGGCATGTTGACGAAGGTGCAAGTGAATGGCTTCAATTCCATAATAAGGAAGCGTTGCGCTTCTCTGTGGGCGCGCGTTCACGGCAGTCCCAACGCAATAGTCGATGTGTGGGCGGATAGGTGGAACTCACGGTTGGAAGGGCACTGGATACGCCTTCACGTGGCCATCCAGAGGGGATCTGGTGCTCCACTCACTGAATAGTACAATAATAATAATGTGGTGTATGTGTACATGCCGATTTATATGATCTTTCTATTCTGTCTAATTTAAATTACTCACTAGTGGCTAAATGAATAGATTTTATTATTATTGCAATTCATATCCCAGTACGAGCATCACAGTATAATGAAGAAAATTTTGCATGTCTCGTCATTATTCTCAAGGTGCAAGTATTCAACAGCGTAACTAAGACTTGTGACAACGTTTTCAGGATCTTACGGCTAAAAAATGCGGCTGTTATGATGATTAAAGTTCACAGTTTCCGCTCGCAACTGCAGTAACGCTGAAGACGTCGCTTAAGGCTAACAAAGGGATGGTAGTTGATGTCGTGAATCTGCGCAAAGCTTAAACCAACGTGTATGTGCTACGTGAAAATGTTCTTTGTTTCATAAGCTCAAAATGTATATTTTCAGTAGTACGAACGAATTTGCAGTATTTCATTTTTTGGTGCACACGTTTCACTAGCTGGCGGTTTGAATTTGACGATAAATCATCCTTATTTAAACATCGCACGTATCGTCCCATTTTTTTTTAAGGATTTTTATCTTCGCGTCTCACCAAGAGCCAATGCAGCCGTATAATGTTGGTTGAGAGTTGTTGTGAGTTTCGGCTAGAATCCAGTATAAATTATGCCTCTTAGCTTACAAGGCACTCAACGGAACTGCACCGGGCTATCTGACAGAACTTATCAAGCCTTCAGAAATAAGCGCGCGTGGAGAGACACTCAGATCGGCTAGAGCAAATAGAAGCACCCTGCAGCTGACGGGAGGTAGTCCTAGCACGATCTTTGGCAATCGGGCTTTCAGCTACGCTGCACCAATGGCCTGGAACTCACTACCGGAAAGCATAAAAGAGCTTAAAGCGGAGGCATCCTTCAGAAGCAGACTCAAGACCCACCTTTTTACTCAGAGAGGCAAAGAAGCGCTTTTGGAATGATCATTCGGTCATAAAAGAGCGCTATACAAATACTAATATAATAATAATAATAATGTGATTTGAGAGCAGTTGCCAACTTAAGCTAAGCGTGTGATATCAGCTTGATATAGCTCTTTTAGGCTGATGCCGTAAAGCCTCGAAAAACGATCTTTTGACTCTTATTCTTATGCGCTCGCCTGACATGCACACCGATAATGTATGTTTTAATTATTTAATATTACACGGCGCTTGCAAACACCATTTAATTTGTGATAGTTGCTCTGTTCCACGTTGGTGCAATTGTCATCATTAATGTGCTTTTTTTTTCGCGATTATTGGTGGCGTTGCGTGTCACAGTGTTCCGGACAGTTAACCTCTCATCCGGCCGGCGAAACGCCATACCGGTCAGACGAGGAAATCAAGTTTTTAATAATAATAAAAGCGAATCGTACTTTAAAAACAAGTTCTTTGTATTGTTTATCTGCTCCTGAATCTTACTCCACGCGGCCACATGACGAATCCGCGACTTGTCGTCTTTTAAAAGGCGGGGGATGACAGGAGGAACATTTTTTTGACTTTGTGAGGTATGACGAATTGAGATAGCGGATAAGGCAGCTTTCCGTACTTGGTTGATTGGTTGATTGTATTTTTTTAGTAAATTGGAAGATTATTCCAACGTTTCCGAAGCCTGGACGATTTTATTTTAAATGGTGGCTCGATTCGAAGTACTTTAAGTTCCGAAGAACAGCGACCGTGGTAATAACGGTAGAAAACACTAAGTAAACCAATGTTACACCTGTGTTTCATTGATTACAGGTTAGACGTGTTAAGTTTAGAAAGTATCATTATATTTATTATATATCGCCATATTCAAGGATAGAGCGAATTTATTCTTTATATAGAAGAATAATTTATTTATCGTTGAAATACTGACGTGATTTATTTTGTAATACACATAGTTTTTTGGGAGCGATACCAGCTTTATGCTTGAATGACTCGTTATATTTGACTTTATTCGAGATTTATACTCCAAAAATGTTGATGGAGCTTGCTTTTGGAAGAGAACAACCATTGCATCCAACAGGATCCATTGCAGTTTTTTCGAGTGAAAATGTAACAATCTTACAACGTATATAAAAAGAATTATATTAATATTTAATCAATATTGTATAAGGGAGAAAAGAGCTTATTAAAAATTATTCAAGACACTATAAACAAGCTTTTTACTGCTTGTTCATTATTGAACGTTCAATTAAGCAAGAATTTTATGCACTTAGTCAAAATGAAAATGCGCATTTAGTATTAAAAGATGATAAAGGCGCTATTACTAGAATTTAATAAATAATGCACCGAGTAAAGAAAAACGAATAATAAGGACGTTAAAAAAAACATGAGCAAACTTTTATTATGCGCATTTTATATGAACAAGAAAGATATTTTTACTTACTGTTGTGAAAACACGATTAAATGTAGTCTAAGGAAAATGAAAATATTTTCTCTTTACTATGAAACAAGGAATGTATGTTTCTGTTATTATTGTTAATTAACATGGACTCTTAAACGAGTAAAATTTGAAATTAAAATACGTTATTTAAGAAGATATTTCATACCAACAGAATATAAGAAAGCATAAAAAAAATTCTTCCCATATACGTTTCATATGAGAAATACAGGTTCTCCAAAAATATCCGTTCATCATTTCTGCTAGTTGTCGATGTATATGGCTTGCCAAAGATATCTTTATAACTGGTTCATCTGGGAACATATATGATTTTTAACGACGTTCAGAGCAGGTGCTAGGGGATAGATGGCCGCTATTGTATCCGAGCCATATTTATTGGGAGATTTGTTAAGCCAATAATTTTTTGGAGATTGGATAGCCACCCCAATACTCATAAAGCCTGATCTATTTAATCATAAGGGAAGGCTTAACCTACATAATGACAAGCTGTAAGCGGCAACAGGCAAACTTGTATGTTTTGATATGCGTAGAAATTTGCAAATTTTTTTAAATGTTCGAGGACATGAATTGTAGCTCTTATGCTGAGCCTTAGAGAGTTGCGGAGGACCGAGGGAATTGGAGATCGAGATGCAAGATTCTGTTGCTGCAAACCAATCCACCGGATTGATACTACGAAGAACAAGAATTTTGCTTAATTTTGGTAGTCTTAAACTCTTTTTTTTTTCTGTTTATTTTTCATTTCTTCATATTTCATAGCAAATGAATAGGTATGCTCAAAATAATAAGGAATAACGATTGAGATAAAAAATAAAAGATTCTTTAGAATTTATTCCGCATTTTTTTTTTTGACGACATGTTTCAGCCAGGTCGAATGGCCATTTTCAAGTCAATTAGTAAAAAAAATGTTGGTTCTATATAAAGCAAAGGAGTGAGCGAAAAGCTGTATATAAATTGTGTGATGGGTATATGTGGTTTTAGGAAATCATTAATGTATAAGGAAATTTTTTGATGTCACAACAAAATAATATTTATAATTACAAAGGCCATTAAAAATCAATAAACATTTACATCAAAATGAACTTAAGTAAGAATTCTCGATAATTTTACCAAAAAATATTTTGGTCGATAATCCAAAAGAAGATGGGGAAGCTTTACAATTCTAGGTAAGAATCTAATTAATTGATGATACTGATGAAGGCGTTATAAAGTCCGGTTAAATTTGAGCTGAAACAAAAATTAAAACAGTATTATCTTAGGTTCAACAAAATCAAAAAAATATTACAGGATATGATGTAACTTTTTTTTTCGTATTCGTAAAACGCAGTCACTTTGTTGTTTGTCTTATATACTCGTAATTAAGTCTTTTCAGGACACTAAAGTAGTTTTAAATTTCTTCTATATAGAGTTCGATGTTACCAAAGCTGGTAGTCATAATCATAATAAAAGCTCAGTAGTTTTACAAAGTTAATTATTTTATTATTTTTTCTTAGCTTTGCATCAAATTTACTAAGCGGCGTTTGATACAGATGGTGCAAAATTAACCATCCAACAATAATAAAACATGCTTTTTTGAAACATGAATTTGTGTGGTGATACCCAACTGCGTGATCCGTCGTCTACTTGTTGTTTCTTTGCTCTCAGCAACATCGGCAACAACAGTCGTGATATTCTCTATCCCTGCAAGATATCCTGTGGTTCTGGTCTGTTCGAGTCGAGTAGCTAAGCGCCGGAATTTTTTCCCAGTTAGCGCGACAGGATTATTAAGTTGACATCGAAATTTATGATGCTCTAAGATCACCTGTAAAGTAACGATCATTGGTCAAAAAATCAACACAACTCTTTCATTATCTTGCGGAGTAAAGCGTTTCATTGCTTGTCTGTCTAGTTTACGAATCTTAAATACAATTCAAGCCATTTACAAAAATTATACCGTCTTTATGTAAACATAAAATAATAATAAATAATAACTGAAATTATTATTGAAGATAAACCTGTAAGCAGTAAATGAAACTGCTTTTTTAACCCGCACAGTTCTTCATCAAATAACTGAAATGGCGATCTTTCAGTCGTCGCTTTGAGAAGCGGGGTGAGATTAACAGTAAGAGGTCTTGACAAAATGAGATTGCATTTCTCGGGGTCCTCCCATGATAGAGTGAGGTGCTCCCCCATCGTGCAGGGAACCACCGCACCTGCCGGACAGGTATTCTGACCACGTGCTAGGTGTTCAATGCCTGAGTTTCTGCCTCAAAGAGAAAGTACGTTAAGGCTACGGTCTGCAGAGTAATCGCCACTTTTAAGTACAGCAAGACTTGAAAAACGATTAAAAATAAGATATTATTATATTTGAGTCATTGAATTTCTTGGACGTTACATTGAACGTACACAGAATAATTGAAGTTATCGCATAAAGATTAAATGCATACTATATTCATCGATTTCAACTCGATAAAGCTCTTTTAGGTAGATGCCGAAAAACCTCGATAAACGATCTTTTGTCTCTTATTTTGGTTGGCTTGCCTGAAATGCACATCGTATAATGTTAGTTTAAATTTTATATATAATACATGAAGTTTTCATACGCCATTTTATTTGTTTTGACAGTTGCTCAATATCATGTTAATTAAATTATCAACTTTAGTTTAGTATTTAACTGCGATAATCTTTGAGGCGCTGACTGTTACTGTGCCAGTCAGTCAGCTCGTATCCGCAAAAAGTCTTTGTCCGACCGCTGCCAATAAGGTATATATATTTTTTTTCATATGTCATGTCAATACGTTTATATTTCCTTATGAACACTATATTGTAATACAAATTAACTGGACTGGACTTAGCCCGCCTCACACCCGAAAGACATGTAAGTCTCCTTTATGATGCGCTCATTAACAAATAAGTCCAGTGGGAGTCCCCTCTGAACAATTGTGGCTTCTGAACACAAGTGCTTAAAAGAAAGAACCCGTGAAATAGTTTAAAATCGCATTCACGGGTTGTAAAGAAATGGAAATGGAATATAGATTCTCTCACCAAAAATACGAGCGAAAATGGTAGATACGTGGAATTTTTTTTAAGGCCACAAAACTACTATAAACTACTATAAGGCTGCCATTTTTGCTCTCTCACCTCGTCATAGCTCACAAAGTCAAGCCATTGTAGCTTCAGTATTATGCGCAGACATTTATTTTCGAACTTTTTATAAGGCTGTTTGGACTTTTCTTGAAAAAAATACATAGTATGATTATTTTGAATGGCCACGATACACTTCTCTTGTCGCACTGTACCACTTTACATGCCCTATACGTGGAAAACGCCTTCCGGGGGAAGTTGAATGGAATGCTTCTGTCGACTTACCGCCTTTCTTGGCTAGTGACAGTGTCAGTTCCGTAGCTAGCGCACCTGCATTTCAATTACACGAAGAATCTTCCAAAGTACTTGTACCTGCAAGAAATCTGTGAAGTAGAATCAAACTTGTCAATACTTAAACAGAAGACATTCACTTCCAAACTAATGTATTAGAGTATGGAGTGCACCGTTGAGTATTTCAAACTAAAGTTAATTTTCAGAAATCTTTCAAATGTCTTACGATACGTAAATATATACGTAAAAAGAAATTCACAGCAAATATCATTTAGTTTGTAATTTCTTTCATAGTTAAATCAGAGAAAAAAATCTAGATCACTTTTAAACTATAAACTGAGTGGAATCTCAATAGACTCATTGAGTGTACTTACTACTTGAATGTGCTTATTGCTGTAGATATCTAAGATTAACATCTTATATTATATACTGCCAGCGAGAGTAGCTCAGCGGTCATAGCATTTGCTTGGCAAGCCGAAGGCCGTAGATTTGATCCCTGACGGAGTTTAAAAAATATATTTCTGTAATCATAAATACACTCAGTTGATGTGAATAATTCCAGTCATAACCTATTAATAAAAAAATGTTGGTAGACAAAAGTCGCCCCGTGAAGACCACACATTCATAGTAAATTCCGGTAATAATAAGTATGATGCATGAATGAACGGCTGTAGTCTATGACGTTGGCGGATCACACCACATGCAGCATGATAAGCGTCATAGAATTCTACAGATTAAACTTCAAAATCACTATCACCACTTTTCAGTATTCTCCTGTGTGTTTTTACATAACAAAAATTAAGTGGTAATTATATATCAGATATAAAATAAAAGATTCTTTAGAATTAATTCCATTTTCAAGTACTTGAAAATGGCCATCCGACCTGGCTGAAACATGTCACCAAAAAAAAAATATGTGGAATAATTTCTGAAGAATCTTTTATTTTATATCTTATATTATGGAATTCCACCAAGAAATATCGATCGAAAAAATCGAGGTAATTATACGCTCTAAATTGAGAGTGAAAATATCATACCCGAATGAAGCCACATGAAAGTTAGGCGCTTTAATATTTCTATACAAAATTTCGGCTTAGAAATTCAACCACCCCTTTCTATTCAATTCTTTATTTTTCTCTGCTCCAGGAAATTTTCACAATAAAAAGGCATGTGCAAGGCTTGCAACCCGTGCATACACTATAGAAATTAAGTGTGCACTGGAATTTTTTACGTGAGGAGACGTTTTTTAGAAGTTTGCTCCACATTTCTGGAGAAAATATGGTTCATGAAGTTGGTGAAATGTTTTACTTTATTTTTCATATCCGCTTCCTCAAAATTTATCATATGCCAACAATATATTGACAGCAATTAAATATACATATACTTTACATACAAATCCTTAAACGAGTCAATTCATTAAAAAAAAAATAACGGCGGGAGCGGGATGCGAACCGCGGACCTTTGGAACCAACATTTTGCCCAGGTAATTATACCGCTCGGCCACCGGCCAATTTCTTCCACCTGAGCCGACTCGTCACTGATCTTCTATATAAGTTATCATCGTATGATAGATGTCGCTATAGTATATATTCAAAGTATGTATATTTTTTTATTTTTATTATTCAATCAGAATGCATTTATTCACAAGCTTAATATTATTATTTCCAACAGTCTATTTACTATAGTAAGTACCACTCCGGTCTCGAACCGAAACTATAGATCGAAATGGATGAGAATAACTTCTTGTAAGTACGTCGCGCACATTGCAATTAGTAATTTACCTGTGTTACTGATGAATAATTTTACCTTCTTGATATTGTCTCAAGGTGACATTATCATATGGATATTTTTAATTATTTATTAGAATAGTATTTTATTATTTGAATATTCTAATCTACTTTTATAGATCATTGACTATATTACAATATTATAAGCAATTAAATATACATATACTATACATAAAAATCCTTAAACGAGTCAATTCATTCAGAAAGAATATCGGCGGGAGCGGGATATTTTTATCCCATTTTTATTTTATATTTATTTTTTAACACTTACGCATCATCTTTATAAATACAGTAATTTACTAAGATTAATTTTTATTAAGATTTAATAATTTACCTATTTAAATACCACTTTTTACGAATTCAATCTCCTTCTCTTTTACCGGTGCCTTCGGGCCAAAATAAGCTCTTTAACAACGAGCGAAATGCTGCTAGAAAATAGGTAGAGTCGCTGCATAGTGGTTATGGCTCTAGTAGTAAATTACTAAGCTCTCGCGTGTATTCTTCTAGATATAAAAATACTTGAGATTTCGCATTAAACTCGGTGGTAGGAAAAGCTCATAGTATAAAAAAAAACCACTCCGCTGTTCACCATCTCTTCGCAATTACACGAATAATATATATTTACTTTACGATGGCTGTAAATGCTGGGATTCAGAACGTTATGAAAGATGTTTTTCCTTATTTTTTGTTGATTTTTTTTTTGTATTATATACTCTTTGTTGATAATTTGTTTTTTTTACCATTTGTATTACTACTTTTTTCTTGTATTACTGCTTTTAAATAAATTTTATTTTATTAACATTTAAGTTATCAACTGACAGTTCTTGGTGAAACTGTATAATTATGATTTTAAATTAAATAAATTAAAACATTAACAAATCAAATATATTTAGTTTTGATTCACATTTATTTTAACCGATTACATGTTTCGGCCTCCCTGGAGACCATCTTCAATAATGATTAAATTAAAAACTGGCAGTGGCTTATATAGGTATGTACATGTGTTCAGGTTTTTCAATGGTTTTACCCGCACACGTATACAATCTGTAAATATGTGTCTACTAACGTAGGAACTAATGCTTTTACAAACCTATATAAGCCACTGCCAGTTGAATTTAATCATTAAATAATTCTATCGTTCGATAGTTTTTATTTTTTAACCACCCTATTACTAGGAATTAGATTTTATTACAAAAAAAAAATACAAAAAATATTTTTAAGAACTTGACCCAGCGTGCTATGGAGAGATCCATGCTCGGAGTGTCGCTAAAAGATAGAATCCGAAACGAGGAAATACGCAGAAGAACTCAAGTAGTGGATGCTACCCAACGAATAGGCACACTCAAGTGGCAATGGGCAGGACATATCTGTCGAAGAGACGACGGTCGATGGGGAAGAAAAGTATTGGAATGGCGCCCAAGAACTGGCAAACGAAGCATTGGCCGACCCCCTACAAGATGGACCGACGATATAAGAAGAATAGCGGGAGTGACCTGGATGCGGAAGGCGGAGGATCGAAGAGGATGGAGACTCATGCGGGAGGCCTACGTTCAACAGTGGACGGACACAGGCTGATGATGATGATGATGATGATGACCATATTTACCAATTAAAAAACATTTTTTTTTAAGTATTAAGACTTGTTTAATAATGTAGTTATTCATTAAACACGTAAAAACACATATTAACATTAAAAATCGGTGCACATTACGCATAACTAATGAGAAAAATAACTAACGATCGTTTTCAGTAAGTTAAAAACAAGAATCGTTTAAAGACGTGCAAAAACCTACGTGTTCAGTACTGAAAACGTAAAAGAGCACAACCGTGTTTGGAGCATCGTAAAAGCTCTGAAAACGTTTTCAGGATGTGAAAAAATTAGGTGCTTTCGGTGGAAGGGAAACGCCTCGGAGACAACGTCACGACTGAAAGCTCTGTGTTTTCAGGAGAGGAAGGAGGCTTCGACGCTAAGGCGGTGGAAGCAAGCGCATCGCCTGCTCTTTACGAGAATGATGGATGAAGCTTTTAAATTCATGCCGGGAGCTCAAGAGCTATAAATCAAAAGTTTTGAATGCACCGCCACAGGGGATTGTGTAGTTTTTTGCGATAATTGCATTAGAACTGGATTTGGGATATATAATATAAGCTCAAAAAACTTTTTGATATATTTCTGTGATTCATTTTGGCTCCACTCTGGACAAAAAAGCTTCAACAATTAAAAAAAAACTTGCAATCTGTGCTACTCATTTTCATGGAAAGTATCAAAACTTTTAGCCAAATAACATTGCACCATATTTTATTTTGAACATTTGTCCAAACAGATTTTTTCTACAGAATTTCTTAAACATGAAATTGCATGAAACTGTGTTCAAGAAGTCTTCCTTTTCAAACTCTAGATACTTTATTCAATAAATAAATGTTACTTTCGTAATTATTATTTTTAAAAATTCCGTTCTATTATTAATTTCTTACTGGCCAAATTTTGTTTGGTCAAATATTTATACGGCAGAGTTTCGTTTGGCCAAAAATTTAATTGGCCAAATTTGCATTGGATAATGCTATGGTGATATTGTGGCTTTTGGGCTTAGCCGTGTGTGGCGAATTTCTTCTCTCCGAATATTTCAACCGCCATTGCAGGGGTCTTCTTCAGGGTTGATGACTTTGTTGTGAGTTGGTGTCAGGAGGTAGCTTAGCCGTCAGCATAACGTACCTCCCCGAGCGTCATGTTCGGTAATCGTGTACGGTGGATATGTTCTAAGGAGAGTACCTCCACAAACGTCATGTCGGACTGTGGTTGTCCTTGCTTGTCTGTCTATGCTTTTGAGTATGTGCTAGAGGCGGAAGCCATGCTGTTTTGAGAATCAAGCCGTCATCCTTGTTGATGTTGATGGGATGTCTTTTGATTTCAATTGCTTCCCTTACTAGGCGTGCATGTTTTCCTTGCGTTCGAGCCACGATTTCGGGTTCGAATGAAAACTTATGTCGCGTGTCAGCCAGATGCTCTGCCAGTGCTGATGCCATTGGGTGGCCTAGTCTGCATGATCTCTTATGTTTGCTTACTCTTTTCGCAATGGTTCCTGATGTTTGTCCGATGTAAGCCGTGGGACAAGCTTTACACTGTAATTTGTAAATTCCATCTCTCTCTAAAGGAAATTTGTCCTTGAACGGTCTGAGACAGTCCCGGATCTTTGACGACGCCTTGTGTGTCTTTATCCCAAAGCATTGTAAGACCCTGGCGACTTTCTCAGTTGTAAATTGCGTGCATGGCAGAAAGGCTTTGGGTTTCCCCGTCTCCATCTCATGGGTTTCTCTCGGTACCTTGTTTCTGTTTGTTGCTGCCCTACGGATATCTGACATTTTGTAACCTGCAATGGCGGTCGAAATATCGGAGAGAAGAAATTCGCCACACATGGCAAAACCCAAAAGCCATAAAATCAAAGCTGGCCGTGAAAACCTAAGCAGTTATTTAATGCAATGGTGTTTGCGAAATGTTATTTTAGCAAAATTTATCCCAATATTGTGCGAAATATCCGTCATCTATATTATTTTTATAAAATTCGTCATAAAAGCAATAGGCTAATAATTTATAATTGCTTTTGAAATTCTTAAATTTTCGTATACACGAAATAAATTTACAATATATATATTTTCATATAATATATGTATTTCCAAAAAAAATACTTTCATCAAAAAATGGGTGAAAGCGTCGTTTCTATCGCGAATCCTTCGAACTCACATAATTTAAAACTTCAATTATTGAAAAAAAAATGCTAAAAATATTTATTTCATAGTTAATGTATAAATTTTATGAATCCGTCTCTTCCATATCAAATGATTCGGCGTTGGATTCAGAAATTATTTTTATCGTTTTCTATCTCCGCGCTGAACGAATTCCTTCAGTAATCTGGTTTTGTAAGGCTTTTTTAATTATCTGATAAATGATCCAGCAGCCTTAATTAATGATGCCCTAATGCCATTTTCTGAGATCATATTCTTCCAACGTAAGAATTGATTGTTTTATTTTTAAGCAAGACAGTTTTATTTTTCAAACAAAATTTATTATTTATTTAAAAACTAAACTAAATCAGCACCTATAATTAAAGTTTGACTTAAATACCCAAACTAGTCTAGTTTCTTAATGATTACTAACCCTTTCGTTACGGCTCGGTGGAATACAAATTAATTTTTCAAACCATTTTTTTTTGCTTAAAACTAGTGTTTGACGCATAAATGTACTTATCTGACCTATTTTCACATATCACATTAGTTCTTTTATCCTTTCGCTATCAGATGATGCATAAAAAAACTATTATATTTAACAAACGTTCATTATGTAACTCCATACATGTGGTGGCATTGACACCGAACCGAACTATAGACTGAATGGATGAAAACAGCCTCTTGTAAATCCTACGTGGACATTACAACCAGTCATTTACCTGTGTTACTGATGAACCATATTACCTTGTTGATATTGTCTCAAAGTAACATTATTAAATTGATTTTTTAATTTTTATTAGAATATTTTTCAATACTCTAATTTATTTATTTTTAAATTGATGCATAATTGTTTGTGTATATTTAATTAGAAAATCATAGTCTTTTACCTTTTTGCTTATGAATTTTTTTTTTTGTTTCAGAGACGAGACACTTGAGGCTCTCAGTGATGCTCAAGTGGTAGCCCCGGTAGTCCACACTGCCGACCTTCATTCAGCCCTCAGAAGAAATTCTTACCTGTACGTCTTCGACTACCAAACCAAGTTTGGTGACTATCCTCAAGTAAGCAAAACCTGTATACAAACTGATCTAGTAATAAGATTGCTTGAACTTTTTTTATCATGTCTACTCCATATTTGGACATATGGTCACCGCAAACAACAGTTACAGAGTATTTTAATCTCATATTGTCTATAATTTGTCCCAGAACACATCTTCACCCGGAGGTCAACATGGAAATATAGATACAACATCAGATATTATTTTCTTTAAAAATTTTAATATCTCTTCTTCTTCTTCGTATCAGCGATGTCAAATTTTATCTGCCCAGTATCTGGCAGTCGTTAGCCCGTGTGTTGCCTAGCATTAGGTCTTGAGGTGTGCAGCTTGTTGGGCACATGGAGCAGGATCTTAGGTGTGAGACGGTCTGCAGGTCTCCACATTCACACAATATAGACTCTCCCTGCCGAAGCATTCCGCACCACTCAAGGTTATCATTTGTTCTACCAACTCGAGTTCTTAATATGTTCAGGGATTTCCAGGTCCGCCAGTAAAGGTTCGTGCCAGTTTGGAGTAATGAAATCCTCTGATGCGACTTGTTGACAGAGCTGGATTCTCTCATTGTCAGGGCCGGATGTGAGAGTCTGGGTGTTGGTGGTATCTGACTATACAAGCAGTGAGACGGTTGGTTGATTGCCTTAAGCATTTCTTCGGCGCATATGACTTTGCGTCGTATGCTTGGTGATGCAATACCAGCCAAGGGGTATAGTTTTGAAATGGGTATTGGTTTGAGGCAACCTGTGACGACTCTGCATGCATCATTAAGGGCAGTATCTACTTGATTACAATGGGCTGATCGACCCATACTGGTGCCGCATTTTCTCCTATTAATTAATTAATTATTTTGATAAGCAGTCTAATCCAACAGTCAACATTCATACTTTTCAGAAAATAAATATTGTATAATACATTTTTAAACTTATTTAACGTTATTGATCATTAAGTAGTCTTATACTCGTATATTAAAACAATTAATCAACTTTTGCGACAACCGTTCAATATTCATAAATTCATACAATTCAACGTAATGCCACCAAACATTTATACAACAATAAATTAAAACAGTTAATGGTTTCACCCAAGAGTAAACTTAATTAATTATTTACTTTGGAATTGAACTAATAAATCACATCAATTCTTAAACATTTGATTAAGGCCGATATATTTTTAATTAACAGTCTAATAACATAATAAATAAAATCCAATTCGAATTTAATAATCGTTTGACATTTCCCGATTTCTCCAACTTGATTCCAGTTCCTTAATTATTAAATTATTAAGGAAATGGAATCGATCGATCAAAGCAAAGTGCTGCCTAAGCAGCGCTTTCACTCTTATAGGAAAATATTATTAGTAAATTACGTTTAACTTCATATTTCCTAGACCTTTGACCCTATTTCCATTGGAGGAACACAAATAGAGGTTGTAAACGACTATACCTATCTGGGACAAGTAATACAACTAGGGCGAAGCAACTTCTCAAAAGAAATCGACAAGCGCATACAACTGGGATGGGCAGCATTTGGAAAACTAATGTACATTTTTAAAGCAAAAATTCCGCAATGTCTTAAAACTAAGGCGTTTAAACAACGCATTCTCCCTGTATTAACTTATGGCGCAGAGACGTGGAATCTAACAGCAAGTCTTACCCATAAAATTAAGGTTACCCAGCGTGCTATGTAGAGATCCATGGTCGGAGTGTCGCTATAAGATAGAATCCGAAAAGAAGAAAAACGCAGAAGAACTCAAGTAGTGGATGCTACCCAACGAATAGGCACACTCAAGTGGCAATGGGCAGGACATATCTGTCGAAGAGACAACGGTCGATGGGGAAGAAAAGTATTGGAATGGCGTCCAATAACTGGCAAACGAAGCATTGGCTGACCCCTTGCAAGATGGACTGACGACATAAGAAGAATAGCGGGAGTGACCTGGATACGTAAGGCGGAGGATCGAAGAGGATGGAGACTCATGCGGGAAGCTTACGTTCAACAGTGGATGGATACAGGCTGATAATGATGATGTTTCGGCCTCTCTGGAGACCATCTTCAATAATGATTAAATTAAAACTGGCAGTGGTTTATTTATTTATTTATAAACAGAATCTAAATTCCATTTTTTTTTACAAATATTTATAAACATAGAGTATACATAAATATTCAATAAATAGAGAAAATAATAAAAAATAAAAATAACACAAAAGATTAAGAAGATGACATGTGTTAAAGATCACAGAGATCAAGTAGAACAATACCATCGACAAAAGAGGAAAGGGATGTAAGAAAAGGATCGAGGTGTGCTGGTAGGCCATTTAGGAGTCACATTCCCGTTGTACGAAATTGAGTGCTTGAAGCTCCACAAGCTTTGACTTATACAGGTATGTATAAGTTAAGCAAACTTTCAGTCATCTGTTGGGATGGAGCTTGCTGCTTCAGGCCCCGGACAGATCACAACTAGCGACTGCGCACGCAGGGACAGCCTTGTCCGAAATTAATCTAGTGGCGATCTACAGAACTAGACCTGTAACACATACAATACGGCGATACATGCATGTCTGACGAGCGAACAAAAAAGAAACGAAAGATTGTATATCGAGGATTTTTGGCACCAGCCTGCAAGGCTATATCGAGCTGATATCAAATGAAATTTTACTTTGTATTATCAGTTAATTTATCAACGTTGCTTTTTATTAATATTATATCGTCCATATAAATGTATTTAATTACTTAATACCGCTTTGTAGTAATTATAATTTATTATCATAAAAATTATCATTAATTTAAATTCATCGTAACAAAAGATCGCCTCTCTAACGATTAGACTAAGTATGTAAATCGATTATAATTCTTAGAATCGCTTCCGTAACTAAGGCGACTAAAATCAACAAACACAGATTTTCCACTCATAGTACTGAATTATTTTTCATATTAACATAGGATTAAATCGAATTGTAAAATGGTTTTGAAGATACAGAAACCTTTGATACGCAATTAACATATTTACAAAATTTCACAGTCGTTAGATGAGAAATAGAGGCCATTACTTCGAAGAATAATCACGGTTCATTGCGCTGTGCATTGAACAGAACTGAGGTGCATTGTTCGTGGTATATACAAAACATACATTTTTTTGTTTATATATCAATATTTCCTGAAAAATTCATACTTTCCATCAAATTAAATTTTGACATTTCTTATTCGTTTCACAACCATACACACACTTTAGTACAATTGATCATATCCACACGCTAAGACAAATCATTCAGAAAACCGAAGAATATAATCAGCCACTCTGCCTCGCCTTTGTAGACTATGAAAAGGCATTTGACTCAATCGAGACTTGGGCAGTGCTAGATTCACTACAACGCTGCAAAATAGACTATCGGTATATAGAGATAATAAAATCTCTATACAAATCTGCAACAATGATGGTCCAGCTCCATGATAGCACTAACAATATTTCTATAAACAAAGGTGTTAGACAAGGAGATGTTATATCTCCAAAACTCTTCACAAACGCCCTAGAAGATATTTTTAAACTGCTATCCTGGACAAAATGTGGAATAAATATTAACGGAGAGTACATTTCTCACCTCCGATTCGCAGATGACATAGTGCTAATAGCCGAATCACCTGATAAGCTCCAAGACATGCTCTACGACCTCAATGAAGCGTCGAACAAAATTGGTCTGAAAATGAACATGGATAAAACAAAAGCCATGATTAATAGTCATATTTCACAGACCTTCGATCCTATTTCCATTGGAGGATCAGAAATAGAGGTTGTAAACGACTATACCTATCTGGGACAAGTAATACAACTAGGGCGAAATAACTTCTCAAAAGAAATCGACAGGCGCATACAACTGGGATGGGCAGCATTTGGAAAACTAAAGTACATTTTTAAAGCGAAAATTCCGCAATGCCTTAAAACTAAGGCGTTTAACCAATGCATCCTCCCTGTATTAACTTATGGCGCAGAGACGTGGAATCTGACAGCAAGTCTTACCCATAAAATAAAAGTCACCCAGCGTGCTATGGAGAGATCCATGCTCGGAGTGTCGCTAAAAGATAGAATCCGAAACGAGGAAATACGCAGAAGAACTCAAGTAGTGGATGCTACCCAACGAATAGGCACACTCAAGTGGCAATGGGCAGGACATATCTGTCGAAGAGACGACGGTCGATGGGGAAGAAAAGTATTGGAATGGCGCCCAAGAACTGGCAAACGAAGCATTGGCCGACCCCCTACAAGATGGACCGACGATATAAGAAGAATAGCGGGAGTGACCTGGATGCGGAAGGCGGAGGATCGAAGAGGATGGAGACTCATGCGGGAGGCCTACGTTCAACAGTGGACGGACACAGGCTGATGATGATGATGATGATGATGACACACACTTACTCGTTCACACATTGTATTAAAAAATCTTTTTTCTTAAATAAAATTAAATACATACCTTCTTCTTAAAAATACTTATTCAAAGAGAAGCCATATGATAATGCATATGTGATTAGTAAGATAAGTACAAAAATATAATCTAGGTTAGTTCTAGATCCAATACGTCTACCCAAGAAAAATAAATAACGTTTTTCAAGTCGTGGCTCTAAAAAGAAACAAATCGTATGCTATTTTCCACAGCGCGGCAGATTTTCTTTACCGAAATATTCTACAGCCCTTAAATAAAACACATTAAACACATATCAATATTTAATTCATACGTGGAAAAAAATCACAGCAAATATTGATTTATATGAATTTCTCTCATTATTAGTCGTAAATATATTCGAACCACGAACCTTTTGAAAACGTATCGTTCAGTCTGTAGCGCGTTCCGCTACTACTTTGCTCCGCTCAGTGAATCGAGAAATTATTAATTTAAACGTATTAATTATTGATGCGCATTTTTTTCTATAGATGGTGCTATTTTAAACTGTATATTTATTTGATATTGTGGCTTTTGGGTTTAGCCGTGTGTGGCGAACTTCCTTTAACCAATATTTCGACCGCCGTCGCAGGGGTCTTCTTCAGGATTGATGATTTATTTAGTTGTGAGTCGGTTTATTAAGATTATCTTTTTACGAGCGTTATTGATTTATATCTCCATGGCAACTACATACTCAAGTTTCATTCCGGAGAACGTGGGTATGTTCTACGAATACGGTAGGTATGTTCTAGGAATACGGTAGGTATTATTGTATTATTTATTGTATGTTTATTTATTATAATAAATAAACATATAATTTACAACAAGCGCCATCTGTAAAAATAACACATATCAATAATGAATTATACGTTAAATTCTGTCGGCATGCGGAGCAAATGGTCGTGGTCCTTGCGCTGTGTACAGACAGAACATTGGGCTTACAAACGGTTCGACTTCGAATTTCAGCCTCCGCATTTTTTTATCTCTGATATTGGTGAGAAAAATGTCATAAATATGATATTTGCTGTAGATTTCTATGTATATTCCATACACGCAAATATAGTTATAACCAATTGTCACGTCAAACCTTTGTCAGCCGTCATAGTTCTCACCCCATCGTAAGTTTCTGTCTCTCGGATATCATCATAGTCAACTTTCTGATCAATTAAATGCGAATTTGTTTGCAAAAATGTATGTACGGGATAAATTTGTGGGACATAGTTTTCTACGGTACAGTTTTGGCCGGTTCTAGAGCCAAGTTCTCGCTCCAGTGACAAGGAAATTGGGTGAAAGAGGGCGTGGTACATGCTTAACAGGAACACAAAGCAAGAACTTGCTTACAACTTGTAACTGAAGTATGGTGAAAGCATTTTTTAAATTTCGTACCAGACTTAACAATGTTTTTGCGTATATAAATCTAAATTAACTGTCCATTTCTTTATTCCGACTTAATAATGTTATTTTTTGCATAATCGCTTTAATGAGAGCTAACATTATGACAAAGGTCAGCCTATGTAAATTAATCGCCTGCGACCAAGGATATCAGTCTCCATGATAATTTTATCGAAAGTGGTCGGGATTTTCGGTACCACTCCTCGTGTTTTCAATGCGTAAAATGTTTTTTTTATGTAAGCACATACAGGAGAATACCGACAGATGGTGATAGTAATTCTGAATTCTCATCTGTGGAATTCTATGTAGGTTGCCATGGTGCGTATGGCTAAACGCTGCATGTGGAGTATCGATCCGCCAACGTCATAGACTACAGCCCGAGATTCACGCATCATCCTTAATTATTACAGGAATTTACTATGAATGGATGGTCTTCACGGGATAACTTTCGTCTAGCACCAATTTTAATTAACGGGCTATGACTGGCATTTTACGGGTGAGGGAACAAATTCACGCCAACCGGGGGGGTATTTTAGAGCTCAGAAATCGATGAAATCCTTTTCTTTTTTTTCCATCTCCGTCGGGGATCGAACCCACGACCTTTGGCTTGCAAAGCAAACGATTTGACCATTGAACTATACCTACCGGGTATGGGTAAACGTAGTATATTTTTGTTGTAGATTTGTAAATTAAAGTAAATTAAGAATGTTAAAACTTGGATTTACATTAAAATACATATGAACAGAAGTTAAGGTAAAATAATGATACATTAAACAAAAGATACATTGAAATTAATGATTACATTGCATTTGTCATCAATAAATTTGTTTTAGTGGAAGTCTCAAGTTTAAAAACTATATTGTTTTTAAAAATATCTAGCGCTTTAACAGTTTACCTGACAGTAGAACATTATAAGTATACTCAATTCAATTAAATTCAATTTTTCTTACATTTTTTATTTGTTTTTCCCTTACAGAGTCCATTACAAATTTGAAAAAAATCATTTCTGAAGAACAATAATAATTTATCCTAAAATAAAAAATACAATATATTTAAATAAAGGCACTTATGATTAAGTAGTAAAAACAAAGCAATATAGACAAGCAACCCAATGCTCATCAGACAGACGACGCCAACAAATTATTCCTTCAAAGAAACTCGTGGAGCTCATGTCTGAATTGGGCCTCCCTTACTACTTGTACATCGTAGTAATCTAATAAATATCATGTCTTGGATTCTGCAGCTAAAAATATCAAATTCAAATTAACAAGTTAAGAAATTATGTATACAAAGAATATAAAATAATTTTACTTATTCAATTTAAAACTTGTCAGAAAAAAACCAGATGGAATGCTCGAATTCATCAAACATTTACACAAATCTCAAGTACACATACTTTTGTTCAGCATTTATTTTTTATGGGCGTTTAATTTTTTATTTACCCAACATGATTCAAAATTATATCCAAAAACAATTTATATTCCCTCCGTGTCTTTATCACTCCAATAACGACAGAAATCCTAAGACTTGCTATAAAAGGGGTGGATTCTGAAACCGGGTGAACTCACTATAAACCTACTTGTACTTTGAGGGTATGAGGGTGCTGTGGGGGCAGATTTGAAAGGGTTAAGAAACACTTTGCGGGACGCCACAAGCTCTGGTGGGGATTCGAACCCGGTGTCCTGGGATTCGGTTTCAAGGATAAATGGAATGGGACGCTCCTGCTCAGCTGGTCAAGGGTTAGGGAAGAGTGAACCACGCCTGCTTACTTGAAAGTCTATAACGTAGCAAACAAGCTACTAGCTTGTTTTAAATATCCATTTACGTGCCACTCAGTTTTGTGGCCTAATGGAAACAGGACATATTTATCTTCTTCCTTATATATTTTCCCTATCATATATGCTACAGATGATCACCACAAATTACCGCTACTTAGTGCTGTTACTCTTCATTCGTCGTTCTTAAATATATCTGCATCTGAAGGTCTACTTGGAACATATATAGTGATATTTTCCATTTAATTCAAGGTGAATTCATATCACGGGGATTGTTATCGCGAAACGTGGCGAAAAGGTGAGAGGCAGGTTACCATAGCAAACAACTCTTCGAGAAGCACATTTTGCAATTATTTTTGGTAAATACAAAAATAATGGCAAACTTCAGTCTTTTACCCAGGTCACAAACAATGATGTGTACCTGACAGTGCCCGGGCAGAAAGTGACTCAAACGGCCCAGTAACACTTGAAGACTACATATCAGCTATATATCTAACTATCCGCTTTCACATGACAGGTAGCGGCTGTTAAAATCAAATAAACAAAATGGCGCCTATAACGCCACGTTTAATAGCTACATAAATCTAAAACTAAGACTTACATGCATGTCAGACGAGCGAACAAAAATAAGGGACAAAATATTGCATCGCTTTCAGAAATACGCACGAGAGACACTCAGATCAGCTAGAGCAAACAGAAGCACCCTGCAGCTGACGGGAGGTAGTCCAAGCATGGTCTTTGACAATCATGCTTTCAGCTACTCGGCTCCAATGGCCTGGAACTCGCTACTGGAAAGCATAAGAGAGCTTAAAGCGGAGGTATCCTTCAGAAGCAGACTCAAGACCCACCTTTTTACTCAGAGGGGCAAAGAAGCGCTTTTGGAATGATTATTCGGTCATAAAAGAGCGCTATACAAATACTAATATCGAAACTTTTCAGCCTGCAAGAGCAATATCAAGTTGATATCACTACCTTAGAGGTCATCGAGAACCATATATGTTTCCAAGTATTCATTCGGATGCAGAGATGTTTTGTGAGGAAAATGCATGCATGGTAACTGACAAAACTGTGGCAAAATCTTGTAATGAAAATATGCTTCGGATATGAAACGAATGAGTGAAGATATGCCAAAATTTGCAGCTTTACATGATAATGTTGATAACACAGACGCTGACAATTCGTCTTTGCATTTTTTATTGAGAAAGAGTTATAAAAAAAATATTGCATATTTTCCAATATAAGCTCTTATTGCATTTCTTCGCAGAAAAAAAAACACGGCACAATAAATCGACAGATAACAAAGAGCCTAGTAGAAATATCAAATATCCGAGCGTCGAGATAAAAATATATATTGGGGTGAATCGAAAGGATATCGAAAAAGGGCGGCGGTAGAATAAGAGCAGAAACTGCGGAAGGATGTTGGGAGATTTTCGGCTTATGATTTATGTCCCGAATTTCTTTTTCGGCATTGAGGGTGACCCGCGATGAAAGAATAGAGGTTTGTCAGGGTTTGTTGAGGTCAAAATGCTGAATGACAATATGTGCGACGAATGCTGATGTTTTCGGTGGTTCGACAAATGTTTTATTAGAATGACTATGAGCTTATAAAAGCATTAGTGTTTTACTTTTTTTTTAATCGCGATTATCGTCTTAATATTCATTACAAGCCTTTTTTATTCAAATAATAATACTTATATGGAATGTTTAGTAAAAAAAAAAAAACATTGAAAATATAAAAGTATTTGATTGTTTTGATAGCTTTTTGATTTGACAGTTCGACTCTTCTTTAAACGAATTGGGAAATATACAAAAGGTATTGAAAAAAAATAATGTAATTGCTTTAACAAATATCCTACGAGTATAGAATGTTTGGCTCGAAAAAAAGTTTGGCCTCTCTTCTTGTGATGCTTGTCTATGTGATCCTAGCATATGACAGACATTGAGAGATTTTCAGCTAAAATGCATCATCGTAAGTTCAGGAAACTTGTTGTGTTGTCACTTGAGAGTCTTTGCCATACCTTGGGAGACCTGAGCTTCTTCTAGGTTCTGACAATCCTTTGCTTGTAAACTATATCAAGAATATCATGGGAATAACGAGTGCAATTAATGAGATAGATAAGGAATAGACTCATACGTTGATTTATTTTTTCATTTTCTGTCTCTTCGCTTGATTTGACCTTTCTGTGTAATTTGCAGGGTACCTAAAACTATTGTTTTCGAAATTGAAAAAATAACAAACAAAGAGTATAGCATATTATCAGACTGGTTATCATTTGATGCAACGAAGTAAAATAACTATTTTTGTAGCATCGTATGTGGTATTAAGTGGCACGTCACTGCATCTCCAAGTCTAAAGGAGCAATCCTTAGTAAACCTTAGAACCTAAAGGCTATTATACGCCCTATCAGCTTTAATCATACAACAATAGTTAATCTCTGCCCGCAAAGCAGATTAAGGTGCATGTGTTGACTGGCACCGTACCACAAGGAGCTCAGATAAATAGAGATGTAATTTACGAAAATACACTTCTCAACTGGCACTGTGTATACCTGCAACCTTCTGACAAATTAAAGTAGCATCTTAAGTAATGAAAAAACATTATCTTTTTATGAAAATGAAAACATCATTCTTATGGTATGGTTAACCGAAAATGTATTTAAAGTTTGAAATTTTCATCGGCGTGTTCGAAGTAGACTTTAAGTAATCATCATCGTCATCATAACCATGTCCGTTCCCCTAACTGGAGCATATAACATTTATGCACCGTCACCACAAAGCTCTGTCAGTCACCATATTCTTAGCTTCATCTGATGTCAGCTCAACCGAGTACATTCTATTTATAGTTCCTGATGGCCTTCCATTTTCAGGGGGATTGAATATAAGGCTGATGTAATGTATGATCTCCTACGACATCCTAAACACATGTCGCAATCACTTACGCCTCTTCACCGACTTTAATATGAAAGGCTGTCTTGTCCGTTCTCTCACCTCGTCATTCCTTCCAAATTCAAACCATCGTACCTTCAGTATTCTACACAGGCATCCGAAATTCGACTGCATTGGTTTTGGTGAGCTGCTAAGGCTTAAAATAAATTAAAATAATTTTGAAAACCTCGTAGGCTTTTAGTAACGCTATGGTCTTCTTCGTAGTATCAATCCGGTGGATTGGTTTGCAGCAACAGAATCTTGCACCTCGATCTCCATTCCTCTCGGTCCTCCGCAACCCTCTTCAGCTCAGCATAAAAGCGACCACAATTAATAAAGCCCTCCACAGTTTCTACCCTCAACCATCCCCACCACAATGTCGTGAAGAAGACGATGGTCTTGTGCATGATGTGACCGATCCATCGGGCTCTCTTCTCTGAGATGGTTCATATTAGGTGCCTATCTTCCTTGATTATTCTGAGAACCTCATTGTTCGTCACGGTATGGTAATATTTTTTTATGTAATTTTTGTGAAGGTGGATTATTAGCCCGATGCTCCTGAGGTGAGATCATTTGTTTCTAAGAGGAGGCTAAGATCAACCAACGGCATACAGTAAACAATTAGCTTACTGCTAGTTTTTTACACAACTAGCAATAAACCATCCAAATCATCATCCATTTTCCATCACCAATGATCGAACGAATACTATACAATGTTTTTTGGCCGTTATTTGGTTCTTAGTGATACGCAAAGAATTAAATTATAGACCATGTAATGTGTAATGATTTTTTCTTCATTTTTCGTTGCAGAGGCAAGGTTGCGTGCATGGTGAGGAGCTTCCATACCTGTTCGGAGCCCCACTGGCAGCCGGGGGTCTGGCACATTTTGCCAGGAACTACACCAAAGGAGAGGCTCTTTTGTCAGAAGCAGCCATCTTATACTGGAGCAACTTTGCCAGAACTGGGTAAGCTAATATCTCATTTATTTATTAAACATTACTATAATTAGCATATTTACTGCACGATTATATGAAAAACGATCTTGTAATAACTTTAAATATTCTAAGCCATGTCTTAAGAATTAAGGCGCTTAACCAATGTATCCTCCCGGTATTTACATATTTTTGTAGACAAATAAAGAAAGGCTTTTAATTAATGTATCCAATATTTGTCAGTATTTATAAAACAATTTTCTAATCAATAATCCATCTAGAACGAAAGAAACAACTTCTCGAAAGGCGTATACTACTGGAATGGGCATCATTTGGAAAACTTAAATCCATTTTGAAAGCAAAAATTCCACAATATCTTTAAATTAAGGCGTTAAATCAATGCATCCTCCCAGTATTAAATAATTGTGCTGATACGGAAAATCTAACAGCAGGTCTTACACATAAAACAAAGGTCAACCAACGTACAATTGAGAGTTTCTTACTCTAAATGACTTTAAAAATATAATCTGAAACGAGGATATCCGAAGAAGAACTCGAGTAGTGGAGGCTACCCAAATAATAAGCACACTTATGTGGCAATTTAACATATATTTTAAAGAGGCAACGGTCGATAGGGAAGATAAATGTTGAAATGGTGTCCAAGAACTGGCAAACGAAGCGTTTGCTAACCTTTTGTATATAGTATATATAACAATTATATATATTATTATAATTACATCCTTTTTCGTCTACACTATAAAATTTAACGTGATCCCTTACTTAGCTAAATAAAGTATATTTAATACAATTTATGTTTGTGTTAAACATAAAATTACTGGAAAAAAGTACAAGCAATTAGTTTTTTAAGGGAAAAGTATGAAAAACTACAAAATCCTATAATTATCTACGTGTTATTATTAATATATGTAGTAAAAACTACAAAATCCTTTTCTATCATAATAAGTAATTCTCAAAGATTAAGTAAAGCATATTAGGCAGAAGGAATGGTGTTGATTTAAACTATAAATAAATAAATTAAAATCTGAGTGATTGTATTGCTAAACTAGAAACGTTTTGTCAACTTGTGTCAGCTATAAGTAGATACATAGTACGGTTTGTTTATTGCTCCGTTTACGGAATTCTACAACTACCTGATACAACTGTCGGCCAACATCGATTATTGTCGCCGAGTGTTTAACTTGTTCACATTACCCCTAAGGCTTCTTTCCCATACTAGAAGTGAGGGAAGTTAGTATACCCCTATGAGAGAAATTTAGAGGGAATTACATAGAGGAAACTTAATTTAAATAGCGATTGACGTAGCGCTTCGGGTCCACTTGTCGCTCAGTAAATCACCTGAGATTGCGCTTGGGGTTGGTAAAAGTTAAGTTTCATATATTGCTTTAGAAGCCGATTAATATTAAAAATATATTAATTCACATACGAATCAACACCAATACCTGTATATAAGATATTGTGGCTTTTGGGTATAGCCCTGTGTGGCGAATTTCTTTTAACCAATATTTCGACCGCCTTTGCAGTGGTTTTCTTCAGGATTGATGGTTTAGTTATGAGTTGGTGTCAGATTATCATTTTACGACCGTATAACAAGAGCATGGCTACAATACATGTAATCAAATAGCTCACTGCAGTTCCCTGAAATGCTCTTTTTATAAATTATTTAAGCTTTAAAAAATTAAGAAAAAAATATATAGTTGCGATCATGGTTAGATTAAGTATCTAAGAAACAGTAAGCAAAACATAGAAGCCTATTCCATTGCGGCCTCGTTAATCTCACGTGTAACTACGGTGATATCCTTGATGTAGTTTACCACGTAACAACTAAGCAGCAGTTTAGCAAGTACTTCTAAGAAATGGTATAGACTCCCAGGTGGCAATACAGAACGCGTCTCCTATTCTCAAGGATGATGCACTCTATCAGATAATGCATTATAGTCACAGTGGTAAACTGCCTAATAAGCTAAAAAGCAGAGCTTGCATTAGATTCTAGCCAATTTTTCAAGCAATGCAGTCAGTGTAATATGTAGTAATGTTAAAAAATATGAACGAGTTATACACTTCTAATACTACCTAATCATTATCAACAGCCTGTGTCAGTCCACTGTTTAACGTAAGCCTCTCTAACCTAGCCTAAACTTATCATCATCATCAGCCTGTGTCCATTCACTGTTGAACGTAGGCCTTCCACATGAGTCTCCTTCGTCTTCGATCAGACTTCCGCATTCAGGCTACTCCTTCATCTTCTTCTTCTTCTTAGTGTCAGCGACGTCAAATTATTTCTGCCCAGTATCTGGCAAGATATATGGTTCGTGTGTTGCCCAGCATTAGGTCCTGGGATGTGCAGCTTGTTGGGCACATGGAGCAGGATCTCAGGTGTGAGGTGGTCTGCAGGTCTCCACAGTCGCACAAGGCTACTAGTGCAACAACCTTATGGTAGACCCTAAAAGCTCAACCATGTTTAATTTGCACAGCTATCGTAATTTTGCTGGTATTTAGCGTGTCCCTTGTTCTATATCTGACGTCAATCGTCCAAGTTGTCTTATTGTCACAGGGAGGGTCGGCCGCGGGCGAATAAACAACTTTACTCAGCTCTGTTTGTTGGGGCGTGGAAGTTACAAAGAGATTCGTTGAATCGATTTGGGACACCCTGTTGTGTAGTTTGTATGGGTACTGCAAGGGAACCTGAAAACACAACTGAAAATATAACTTGTATTATATAAGAAACAATTAAACTAAATGGCAATTTTGAACATAACTGTGTTGTATTAAGCATCCAAAAAGTAATTGTTATAATCAAACTCTGTATCTTAGATTCATACAGTCAGGTACGACGCGGGGCATTTTGCCATTATATGTAAATTGAAGGAATCAAGGTCCAAAAACGGTATCGAGGAATGTGCGGTGTATGACATTCAATGAATTAATATTACTTTTATAAATGCTTACTCATTTTGTAAGCTAGGGTATAAAAAGGGGTCTTGTATCAAATAAATTAGAACCAACTCATATCCGGTCTTTGGTCTTATCCTCAGTGTCGGAACCTTGGTATTCCGGCATCACCATTTGAGCTGATGTCGTCATTCCGGGACCGCAACCTCGGTTCCGTAACACCTATTAACAGCGAAGAATTGATTATTTATATAAGCAATGATGACAATAAGTAAATTGACTAATGCCACGACTGTTGAGATTGCTGTTCTTTATTTAAAACAAACAAAAAAACAATAATTTTACTTAAAACTGTGACAAACGTTATTACACATGCCGTGAGTCTGCAAGACTGCCAGAATAGTACTCCATTGGGACCGACTCATACCTCGATCAGCCCTCAAGCGCGGTAGGCGTCAGTCTGCTAAAGCCACGTGCGAAGTGGTTCCTTCCTCTAACACCGTATCCTTTAGTGGTGCTACCGGAAACACGATTCTTTCATGGACGCTCTGTCCTCAGTGGCGTTACAGAGAACTACACGGTTCTCTTGTCACTAATTGTCAGTGACATGACATTACCGGTCAGCTTTTGGTTGGATCATTATGTACGATGCCGATCAAAGCAAGATGGTGACGAACAGTATCAACACGTACAGGAGAATACCAACAGACGGTGATTGTAAAGTATGTAAGAAGATAATTCAATGGATTTTTTTAATGATATCCGCTCCATATTTGGAGCATATATCCACCAAAAATTGCTGCTTCATATCTTTGTAAAATCAGATTGTCTGTGTCCTGCCCCAGAACATCTGTATCCCGGAGGTCCATATGGAAACATAGATAGCTTCCGAGACCCTTCAAGGCAACAGCCCGCGAACTTTCATTGTCTGCGACTACAGTACCAAAGAAATATTAGGGTTAAATCATTTTTGGTATTTAAGAATATATTTCACTACTCTAATGCATTATTGGAAATCGCAGTTCTAAGCCAATATTTTAGAATTATGAGAAAATTATCTTAAAGATAATATTTGCTGTAGATTTGTATTTATAAGCAATTTATTATATATATTTGTGTGTTCCATCAGCAGAGTTTTTTTGAAGGAGATCGGATGATCAGCCTGACACTCCCGTGGCCTGATGATTTTTTTATCATTAAGGAGTGGCTTTCCTACTTTTACCAAAGGCATGTAAAGAGCTTAGATTTGATTAAATCAATGTGTAAAAAATAAACTTAGACGGGTTTTGAACCGAGGGCGTCTAAATGACAAACAAACACTTTACCACTAGACTACCCAGCAACCTTTTGTATGACAAATGTTTATTGTTACTCCTCATTAGTTAATTATTACTAAGAAAGGTTGACGCTGCAGTCATTGTAGTCTACGTAGAAGACCGACTGAGTTGTTTCAAACACAAACAGTAAACTCCTTGGCAATGTAATGTGTGTTTTGATAAAGTGGTAGGGCGCTTGAATGGTGTAAACTATATTAACTTATCCTCATTCCAACAAACTATGTACGGCAATTTACACATGTTATTTTCTATACAAATTCATGCGCATTGATTTATATATATATTGATTTCAGCTTAATATAGCTCCTTTAGGGTGATGACGTAAAGCCTCAAAAAACGATATTTCGTCTCTTATTTTCGTTCCCTCACCTGACATGCATATCTAATGTTAGTTTTAATCAAATATTTAATGTTGCACGGCGTTTATATGCGCCATTTTATATGTTATGACAGTTGCTCTATGTCATGTTAGTGCAACTGTCTTTGATTCGCTTTTCTGCCGCGCCTGTTGGCAACACTAGATGTCAGAGTGCGCGGGCAGTTGGAGCTCGCTCGCGACCGTTATGGGTACGCCTCTAATGGCGTTCGCCATAACGGGTGGACGAAAAAGCAAGTGCTTGAGAAATAAACGCAAATTGTGAAACGATAACAAGTTTTTTGTATTGTCAACCTGCTCCTGCATTTTGCCGCTCAGTAACTCGATATCGAACTAAGAGAGTAGAATATCAGTACATTGCAGAGAAATTATAAAAATGGAGATTCGATCACATCCTTGAGGAAAATTATCAATCCACGGAGGATGTTGAAATCACGACTCTTAGAAGTGATTTCCTTAAAGAAAGCAAAACTACCCGGTATTTTCGAAGTTTGTAGGTTCAGTTCTCGACGGAGATTATAAAAACGAGGCAACTGTTGTCATGGAGATATAAATCAATAACGCTCATAAAAAAATATATAATCTGAATAAATCAACTCAAAACTAAATAAATCATCAATCCTGAAGAAGACCCCTGCAATGGCGGTCGAAATATTGGTTGAAGGAAGATCGACACACATGGCTAAGCCCAAAAGCCACAATAACAAAAAAAAAGCTTTAAATAAATTCGTACGAAGTTTTTTTTTATTTCCTTGCTTAAGGTTCCCCTTAATTACTTTTTAAATTTAATTAACACTAGCTTATATAATAGTACATATCGAACAACTTGCAATTTATGCTGAATCACGTTTCAAAATATTACTAAATACAAATTTACGTTATTAAATTTTCAGATTCAATAAATCCAAGGCCATCCCCTGGCTGTTCTGTTTGTCTTTAATTCCCCTCCTCAATTTGATTATACAAACATATTATCGTTACACCTAATGGATGTAGAATTTAGAGAAACACAGTCTCTTACTAGGGACTTCTTAGCGGGCCGCTTTGCCGCCATTAAAACATATACATAATTATTTCAATGTACTTAAAGTCATTTTTATGATTTTTTACAAGCATTTTACTGTCATCCGTCTATCCGTTCACATCGTTGATAAGAAATTTGCATTCGATACATAATAAATATTTACTTATTTACCTTTTTTTACATTGATCACGATTGATATGGCCTCTGTTTAGGAGACTGCAGTTTCGACTTACTCCTAGCCTTCCTCAATCCATCACTGTCAAGAGAAAACTTTTATTTTTATTTTGATGTAATCGTATGCAGGAGAGTACAGCCGGTTTCTCCATGAAGCTCAGCCAGAGACGCTGGACGCTGCATGCAGGAAACAAGTGTTGTGTTGGTATTTGTGTGTGGGTTGGGGAGATTGCAAGTGTATATTTATCTGTTTCTTGAAAAGATCCAGATTGTAGGAAGAAACACAGACGCTGGAAGAGCTTTCCAAAGCTTACCGGTGGCATTAAGGAAGGAACTTTGGAAACTGCTAGTTCTTGGTCGACACACATATATCGTGTATTTGTAGGTTGTAGGTGGGTGGAGGAGGAATTAGTTCCTTAAGTTCCGAAGAGCAGCGACCGTGGTAATAACGGTAGAAAAGACTAAGTGAACCAACCCCTCGACTGTGTTCCATTGATTGCAGGTTAGACGTAAGAGTGACATTGTTTATCAAACGAATTAAGTCAATTAAGTTTAAAAGGTATTTTGGGGCTCTAATCGAAAGGTGACTGCCATATTCAAGGATAGGTCGGATTTGTCCTTTATATAGAAGAAGTTGTTTATCGTTGAAATACCGACGTTATCTATATAATACACCTAGTTTTTTGGAAGCGAGACCGGCTTTACACTTAATTGACTCGTAATATTTAACATTATTTGAGATTTATAATCCAAGCATGTTGATGGAGCTTGCTTTTGGAAGAGAACAACCGTTGAAAGATACAGGATCCATAGCAGTCATCTTGTTGGAGAGAGTGAATGATTTTATTTAACATTTTCTATGCCAAGCGGTTTGCGTATGGGGAGACCCCGAGGGCCGTCACTTTTTTGAAAAATGCAAAGCAATTTTTAAAATTGATGTATTATCAATAATTATTGACAATATGTAGTAGCTAATTATTTCAACATTGCAGCAAGAAATGTACACTCAAAATATTGAATTATCAAAAATAGTCAAAATTGGTTAGATATTATGGATTAAAGTGGAGCGTCTTTAGACGCGATTTTTGTATGGGCGGCCGCTCGAGCACGGGATTGTAGAGCGTCTATAGACGCTTGTGGCATAGAACCGGTTAAGCTCACGGGTTCGTGACTTCCTGGACGGCTGAAACGAACTATTTATAGAATATACTCAACGTAGCTCCGAAAGGTAAAACTGACGTGTAATGAGGAGAGAAATATGGTGGCTGGCAGATTTTTGTGGTGTCAGTTATGTCTTACCATTATGATAACTATTTAAAAACTACTGCGAAAATTCACTCAAAAATTTTCACAAGCAGGCTTTGATGTATCAGCTGTGAAAATAGTGTTAAGTTGGCTGAAAAAAATACAATTATATCTTCTCTACGGAAAAAATCTTAATTGCTCTCGGGACAAATTACGTTATGTAATATTTATGCCTACTACAAGTGTATCCCTCAAGTTGTTCAGGCTGTGCTTTATTTGTGATTATATTATTGCTATTAAGAAGTTATAAACTTGTTGGTCCTCACGAGCCTCCGTGACCTCAACTAATGGAAGTTACGACCTGAATATTTTATGACTATACCACTGCTAAGCACTTCTGCGCTCCTGGTACATGAATTCAGATTTGATCGTTTTGTGTTATTCACTCCATCTTAAATTCAATATTTATAATATTATCAAGTCGTTTTTAATGATACTTTATTTTAAAAAATGGTTATAAATTATTCAAATCGATTTTTATTTTTTAGGATATATTTTTAAAACTGTTAGGATAATTGATATTTACCAATATTTGAATAAAGTGACATCTTTTAATGCGAAAGTATTAAATCAGTTATAAAATAAAAGATTCTTTAGAATTTATTCCACATATATTTTTTTTTTTTTTTTTGACTTCATGTTTCAGCCAGGTCGGATGGCCATATTCAAGTCAATTAGTTAAATTTTTGTTGGCTCTATATAAAGCAAAAGAGTGAGCGAAAAGGTGTATATAAATTATGTGATGGGTATATGTGGTTTTAGGAAATCATTAATGTATAAGGGAATTCATTTATGTCACAACAAAATAATATTTATAATTACAAAGGCCATTAAAAAACAATAAACATTTACATCAAAATGCATAAATATATGTGGAATAAATTCTAAAAAAACCTTTTATTTTATATCTGATATAATGGAATTCCACCAAGAAATATCCATGGAAAAATCGAAATAATTCGAAAGTATTAATATTATAAATACGACAAAATTTCTCGAGTCATTAGGTCGAAGAATTTTTCTTGGTTGATCGCGATGTGTATAGAATAAGAACTAAGGTGCATAGTTCGTGATTTGAATTCCAGCGTCTGCCGTTTCTCTAATCATTTCTGTATTGAGTATCTACTCGTAGTTAAAGCAAATGGTCTCCACAAAATACCAACATAATGTTCTGTCAAATGCTATGGATTCTTGCTCTGATTCAAGTTATTTATTTGTGTGGAAATTCACCGAATTCATTTTATGTAAAATATTAGTCAATGAAGCGTCGAAAAAAATTGATCTGAAAATGAACATGGATAAAGGAAAAGCCATGATTAATAGTCATATTTCCCAGACCTTTGACCCTATTTCCATTGGAGGAACACAGAGGTTGTACACGACTTTACCTATCTGGGGCAAGTAATGCAACTAGGGCGAAGTAACTTCTCAAAAGAAATCGACAGGCGCATACAACTGGGATGGGCAGCATTTGGAAAACTAAAGTACATTCTTAAAGCGAAAATTCCGCAATGTCTTAAAAATAAGGCGTTTAACCAATGCATCCTCCCTGTATTAACATATGGGGCAGAGACTTGGAATCTGACAGCAAGTCTAACCCATAAAATAAAGGTCATACAGCGTGCTATGGAGAGATTCATGCTCGGAGTGTCACTAAAAGATAGAATCCGAAACGAGGAAATACGCAGAAGAACTCAAGTAGTGGATGCTAACCAACGAGTAAGCACACTCAAATGGCAATGGGCAGGTCATATCTGTCGAAGAGACGACGGTCGATGGGGAAGAAGAGTATTGGAATGGCGCCCAAGAACTGGCAAACGAAGCGTTGGCCGGCCCCCTACAAGATGGACTGACGATGTAAGAGGAATAGCGGGAGTGACCTGGATGCGGAAGGCGGAGGATCGAAGAGGATGGAGACTCATGCGGGAGGCCTTCGTTCAACAGTGGACGGACACAGGCTTATAATGATGATGAAAATATTAGTCAAACCTTCTTTAGCTCATATTGTATGCTGCGCTTAAGAGAGTTGCAGGAGATCGAGAAGAGTGAAGATCGAAATGCACGATTTTGTTGCTGCAAACCAATCCTCCAGAATGATACTACGAAGAAGATAACTTTACTTTTATATTTGTTCTATTACGTCTGTTGTGTAAGTATTACAATAAATCTGATGAAGCAGTTGTCAATTATCGTTTCTTTGAGGAAGCTTGGATGATTAGTCCGACGTTCCCAAGGCCTCAATAATATTGTATTTAGAAACAGCTCATTCCAGCTGTATGTAAGTAAAGCATGTATAATTCATTCACTATGCAGCGCGTTGAAATTTTTTTTTTATAAAAATATATAGTTTTACATAAATTAAAATATATTTTCATGATATATTTCTGGTTGTAAAAAAATGTATACTGAACATCGTTTCGCGTACTTTTTCTTGATTCGTGAAACATAAAACTAAATGTGGTGAAAATAAACGATACTCCTGACTGTTTTATTAATATCACATTAGACCTAGTTTGCTGAAAAATTTAATTCCTGAAAAAGGCCGTGGGCTGAAAATATCTGAAAAAACGTAAATTTTCGGACACCTTTCACCCAACCCTAATAAAAATTAACCAAACGTATCCGAGTAATCTATCCGTAATTGTATAGTTTTTTTTATTATAGTTATAGTTATTTTAATTACGATAGCGTGGGTATTGTTTCGTGTTTATGTTTTTAGTGATTTATCCCATTCTCAACGTAAACGTATACAAGGTTTTGAAAACAATTACGAGTCTTCTTCTTCGTAGTATTAATCCGATGGCTTGGTTTGCAGCAACACAATCTTACATCTCAATCTCCACTCTTTTCGAACTTGTGCAATCCTCTTTTTAGCTCAGCATAAGAGCTACAACTCATGTCCACGAACACTTGCTGTAAAACTTCCGTCTAGGGCGCCCTCTGCAGTTTCTACCCTCAACCTTCCATTCCACAATGTCTTAAAGAAGACCATCGTGGTGCACGATATGACCGATCCATCAGGCTCGCCTCTCTGAGATGGATTACACTATGTGCCTGTCTTTTTTTATTATACTGAGAATCTCATTGTTCGTGACGTGGTATCTCCAGGTAATTTGAGAATTCGTCTCTATGACCACATCTCGAAGGCCTCTAGTTATTTTTTTATCACTTTCAGATAAGCACCATGTCTCACAGCCGTAAATCAAGATGCTCCAAGCAAATGTTTTGGCAAGTTGCTTTACGGAGCTTTAAATTACGATTACTTGCGTAGAATACTGGTGACAATACGGATTTAATATCTTAGGAATGATAAGGTAATAGAACGGACAAGGCATTTTTTTTATACAACGGTTGGTTAAGAATATATGGACCTGACTTGTATCGTAAGTATAAACATTCAAATCAGTGATGCGTGAATGCCGGGCTGTTGTTTATTTACTTCATAACCTAAGAGCTTAGCTGTCTTTAAAATGGCTGGCATCATAGAATCCACAGATGTTATCATTTTTTTTACTATTATTTTATTTATTTTTTGTCTCCTAGAGATTAATGTTTTTTAATTCAATCTTTTTCTTTGTTCTCAGAAATCCTAACGAACCTCAAGATGCAGACCTTGGCCATGGACCCCGAGGAGACCGTGGTAGATACAAGAACATTGAATGGACGGCCTATGAAGGCGTCCACAAGAAATACCTCAACTTGGACACGAAACCCAAATTGAAAAATCACTATCGGGCACACAGGTATATTAATTGCTAGCAACGTTGATTGTACACCTTTGATATTATTCATAAATTATTATTGGAGGTTATTCTTAAACGTAAAGTGAGTAATGTCTTTATTTCAAAGGCTTGACCCACACACACAAATATGCTGTAAATATGTATGTATTTACTTAAGAACTAATACTTGTACAATGTACATCCCTCACCTATATAATCGACTCTTAGTTTATTATCAAGCGATTGCTTAGTATGGACTCGATGTAGTCCGAAACATGTACAATCACTTTTTTATAGTCTTAGGACTTACAACAATATGAAAGCAGTAATATTCATACTATGGTTGCTTTGCAATCAACAATAACCTACACATTAAAACAAGCTGACCCGGCAAACTTCGTACCGCCTCAGAATCAATAAGTAATTCGTTCACTTAGTTAACTTGTCAAATTCAAATGAAAAATGAAAATTATTTCAACAGGGATGGCATTGTGTGAGAAATGATAATACATACAACTTCATCTAATTGAACCAGCATAAATCTAAAAAAACATTTCCTTCAACATCAAAACACACACCTTTAAATATCTCAGAAGTAATTAAACATGACTTACACCAAATTCATAACCATGGACACGATATTTATGGTATTCAAATTTAGATATGGACTAAGGTACATAAATAATAGTTTTTTGCTACAAACTTTGTGATCAAAATGCTATATTCGATTATTTATTATTATGATTTTTTCTCTAGGTTATCATTCTGGCTGAACTTGGTACCTGATCTTCACCGTCCTGGCGGCGCCGATGT
Organism: Glossosoma conforme; assembly: GCA_022606575.1. Taxonomy (NCBI): domain Eukaryota; kingdom Metazoa; phylum Arthropoda; class Insecta; order Trichoptera; family Glossosomatidae; genus Glossosoma; species Glossosoma conforme. Next base: position 1,696,783 of record JAGTXR010000027.1, read on the forward strand.
TCCTCAAGGCCACCACCAACTTGAAGACGACGATTCCCCGAACCCACCAGGAGTTCGTGTGCCAGCTGGTGGTCCTCAACGACCATCAGCCACAGACACGACACGCCTAATTCCAGCAGCAGAACTTCCGAAAGTTCCTCCCTTAACCTTCCTCAACATAAGTTATATAAATCAACCGACAAATCCAAACGGCAGAGAAAGAAGCGGATCAGCCACTCTAACACCTCCAAGAGATATATCTTCAGACGTAGACAGAATACCAGGAGGATCTTCAAGAGATGAGTATAACAACTTGATGGGAACAACCTCATCAACGCCTGAAGACGGCTTTGCAGCATACTCGACAGCTTTAAGCGTCACAATCGCAATAGGCTGCTCCCTTCTTATACTCAACGTATTGATATTTGCAGGTGTTTATTATCAAAGAGACAAAACAAGACTCAACGGACACGACGGCCATTTAAACGGATCGCACAATACAAAAAAACGTTCAGAAAACGGTCAGATGCCCAACAACATATGCGGCGACATTGAAAGCGCGCTAAATTTTCAAACAAGTCTAAAAAACGATCCAGCAACGATTCTGTCGCATCATCACACTCACTCGCACCATCAACTTCCACCGCCTGAATTTGCAGATTTACCGCAAAACAACGTGGCAACTTTACCAAGAGCTCCTCCACCACCTGGAAAGATGGGTAAAGGAAACATCAATACTCTGACAGCTCATCAGCTGCAGCCTGAAAACCAGCCGCTGCTAGCAGCTCACAGCATCCAGCTGATCAATACAGGGACGCTGACTAAGAAGAACACTCAGTTGAACGCCAAGTCGAATGTGACGATGGAGGAGCTGAGGGTGTGACGCCAGAGTGGGTGATTGCGAAGGAGCACGAGCCACAGCAGTGTATCCTTGTCAGGCTGCGACGAAAATCTGGTCTGACAGCTTGGATACCTAGACTAAGCTTATGACGATCTCTTGAAACCCGAAACCTTTGATTTACTGGATTTTTCATACCAAATTTAATGATTATGTTACGCTGCAATTCAAATGAAATACACAAATGATGCATTGTTCCTCATTATGTAATAATAAAATATTAGTATTATAAATATTTATTTATTTATTTACCTTGTTTTCACATGGATCACGTAACAACGTGTTGTTACGTGATCCATGTGAAAACAAGGTAAATAAATAAATAAATATTTATAATTTATTATGGATCTCAAAGTGAATGCTCAAAACATTGAAAATAAAATATTAGTATGTCACATGCTTAACTGTATAGGATGTCTAAATATTAAATCAAAAATCTTTAATGTGATAATTAAGACAGGTAACTAAAAAGCAATGAGTAATTAATTTGTGCTACGAAACGTTACACAGTATAAACTATTATTTTTTCATTAATGCATACTATGCTTTTTTTACAAAACTTTTACAAAGGCAATATAATGAACCATAGTATTGTATAGTCAATTTTCTTTGAGTCTTCGAGTGAGAACAAATTTGAAAAGTGAAAGTCTCAAGATTATTTGATTATTTAAATTATTCTTTCTATATTCCAGTTGGTCATTGGTTTTGGTTTCAAGAAATCGTTATTAAGCTGCGCCGGTTATGAAATAAAACATACACAACAAGTCATTGAATTAATTTTATTTATCGTTAATACACTTTAACATTCTCCTCTCTGTCAAGAGGTTGTTATTCAGTCGCGTGAGGGCATGATGAGGAGCAGGTCAGCAAAACAAAGACTTTTTAAGATGCACATTCACTTATATTTATGATAAACTTTGGTTTTTCCTGATCGATCGTAATATGGGGTTACTTTCGCCGCGAACGATCGAGACTTAACAATGCGATCTTGCCAACGGACGGCAGACGACTGTTGCACTCGTGATGTCTCTTGCCCAGCGCCACTAGCGGCGGTCTATATAACTAGTCCCAAATGACAATATGGCGGACACATTCATGTACGACAAGCGAACAGAAATAAGAGACGAAAGATTGTATATCGAGGTTTTCGGTACCAGTTAGAAATGTCACGAGTAAAATAAAGATACAAATATTATGCATTGAACACTAGCGGGGTAATTTTTTATTTGCTCGTACTATCTGCATATTTAAAATAAAATTATTTGAAACCACGTACTCTCTCTCTACCTCGCTAAGTGATAAGATATTATTTCCACATTAAGCATCAAGCTTAATTAACAAAAAAAATGTAAATTTATTCCAAAAAAAAAATTTTTAACAAGTTTTTGTCTACGTCGTGAAGTCAGTTTTCAGGGTTTCAAAAACAGATGTCAACGTAGAATATATATTGGGAGTGCGATGGCTTGACTTTGTGATAATAACCGATGAATTGGTGGTAATAACGAAATGAGAGAGTGGACAAGGCAGCCTGGATCTAGTTGTGTCATGTACTACGGACGCTATATGAAAGAATTTTGACTACAGTAGTCTTTTCTTCACGCCCCCGTAATTGTAAAAACTATACGTAGAATGTACTCAATGGAGCTGCGGATTGAAATTTTGTTTTGCTATTTTTATTTAAATAATATGATTTGTATATATTTATACAAACGCGAGGCTTAATTTGAACCGAAAAAATACTGAGAAGCGCAAAAATCCATTTCGAACGCTGTCAAAAAAATATTCGGTAAAAACAATGCTTGGTTTATAAAGAGATTTTATGAAAAATTCAAACTGATTTCGGGCATTCAGTTTGGTATTTCCAATACAAATTTGATTGAGTGTTTTTTTCGATAATGACATTAAATTCGTAAAAATAAATTGATAGTTTTGTTTTGTACCGAATATTCTAGATGAAATAATATATAGAAAATTGTATTTCGTATTTTATTTTTCGTGAAAAATGTATGACGTTTTGCTGTACTGTATTAAAATCTGGAATTGAAATTTCACGTCATTTGCCGTTTTCAAATTTGTTTAACCCCTTCATTACGGCTCGGTGGAATACAAATTATACTGTCAATTATAAAACTAATATTTGAAGCATAAATGTACTTATCTAGTCTATTTTCATATATCACATTGGTTCTTGTATCCTTTAGCTATCAGATGATGTATACAAACTTTTCTCTGAAAGTAGCAAAATGATAAATCACGGCTTTCTGTGTCAACGGTTGGGGAATCTTACACGGCATATATCGGGTACCGATGCGAACAGGTTATATACAAAAATCCATTTTTGAATATCTCAAGCTGCAGATTAAGAACAAATTTATCATTAATATAAACATATAACTACTCCTAGTTTCTCTTCTCCGGCAGGCCATTATATTTAGCAGAGCAAACATCTGATAGCAACTCGCAGATAAGTTTAATTCAGTGCTATATTGCTTCTACTCGTAGTATAACCCCTCACTTTGACCTGAATGCTGAAATAAATTGCATATTAATCTCATAACCGTGATCTTTAGTATAAACACAGTGGATATTAACGTCGAACTAAATTAAATATACGAGTATATCTGAAACACTTTGAAACAGAAGCGGACTAAATTCTAGAATAATGCTTATTAATTTTTCTAAAAAGTCTAATTTTTCGTAACCTCTATTCTTCACTTGTTCTATATCTGTTCTGGAATATTTGAGTTTAATTTGGAATCCCAATAAATCCAAATACATTATCATTCTCGAAAAAAATCATAAATAAATTCTCCGACGTCTCTATACTTTTTTAACTGGAACCATTTATTGAATTCAATCAATTCCGAACATTACCCAACTCTTTTTCTTCTAGGGATGCTTTCTTTCCATTCGTTAGAGACCCGGAAGAAAATTGCTGTTCTCAAACGTTCATTCCTTCTTCTTCGCGGTGCAATTCACAAACCTGGGATACTTGAATATTTTAACTTCTACGTTTCAGATAAGCACACCCGTGCTCGTAGCCATCCATGGTTTTTGATTCCAGTTGGTGCTTGTGTAGCTTCGAGTACTCAATTTTGTCCAATGGCAATGGCGCTCCTAAGTGGCACGCTTGGACATGTGTCATCTTCTTCTTCTTCTATGTTTTTTTTTATCTTTTGTATGCCTTGTATGTTTATGTATACTATAATACAAAACGTTTTTTTATTTCTCAGTATGTGGAGTAAGTGACTGTTTGCTAACACTGAGTACAGAATGAACATTGATTGCAAAGGGTCTTGGTTAGAATCGCAGGATCCGTTATTTATTTTTTCTCCATTTAACTAATGAGAGAAAAGTCGTATAAGATTATGCTTACTATGAAATAGTATGTTATCTTATTCTTATCAATTTTTCTGCAACCAACTACTGCCAATCAGTCCTTTCAGTAGCCAGGCTTTTCCCCATGGCATCTCTGTAAGTAAAGGTTAATTGAGAACATATATTATTTCAAATGACCTGCAGATTAGGAAACTGGACTTGAAGACTCTCTGACACATATTTTCGGTCAGTTTTGTGAGTGAATTTTTATATAAGCTCGAGATTACTACAATATAATAAAAAATATGAATTATTTTGAACAATTTCTTATTACGCTACTGTTTTGATTTTCGATAGAAAAACAGTTCTGTGGATTTCCCCTCCGTAATATCTCCTGTTATTTATTACTTCCATAATTCATCCTGCAGCGACTATTGAACTCAGCTCTTGGCATCTCTTCATAGAATGGATTCCCGTGTCCATGCAAGCACCAAAAATAAAAAAGTCATATACGAGCATAACAGTTTTCTTTATACATATATATTCAGTACTTTGTAAACAAATTTATTCTAAGAGTAAATTGACTAAAGGCATGACTATTGAGATTACTATAGTTTATGTGAACAATAAACAAAAATATCAACTTTAAACTTAAGCATACGTTAATACTTATGCCGTGATGCTGAACCACAGTAAGGATGAGTGTTGTTAAAGTGGGACCGATTCAAACCTCAACCAGCCCTCAAGCGCGGTAGGCGACTGCTGAGGCCACGCGGAAAGTGGTATATTTCTTGAACACTATATCCTTGAGGGGCGCCACAGGGAAGCACGGTTCTCTTGTCGATTCAAATTCAAAATGCTTTATACGAGGATACTTTCCATCGATTCGTGAGCGAATGGCCGCAAAGTGGCTCGTCCCGAACCACCACACGAGCCAGCTGCTTACCGGACACGGATTCTTCCGGAGCTACCTCGACAGGTTCCGACAGTTGAATCCCACATCCCAGGCAGTGCCCATGTGACGGCAGCTCTCCGCAGGATGCACCTCACGTTCTGTGGAACTATCCGCTGCACCACTCTGTGAGGATTGCACTCTTTGAAGTGGTCCGGCCGGCATCAGGTCCAGAGGATACCAGGACTTCGTTGCTAACAAACGAAATTACGCTGCTTTTGAGCGCTTTTGCGCGTCCGTCTGCAAGAGTGCAGACGCAAGTAATGATTCCTTACTGGTTTCTGCTTTTTGTAGAATCAATTTCCAAACCTGACAATTTCCTTATCCATTCCCACGTATTTCGTAGTTAGCAACGTGTTGCGTTATCAAAGAAGGCAATTCGAGACTCGCTGTAAGGCTGTAAAGTTAGTATACACTAACTTCACAGCCTTAGACTGAGGTCTATTTGACATCTAACTGATACACCTAGAATCACGGGAAGGCCTTCAGTCACTCTCTAACAAGTAGCTTTTTGCGAGCGTCCAGTAACGGGTGCCCATCTGGGTCTCCAAAATCAAGACGAAACAGGGAGGGTTTTCACCAAGGTTCTCTCGTCGGCCACTATATGCGAGTGGAGCTACGTCGTTGAAGCGCCCACTAAGTTTAAACAAGTTCTCAACTTGTAAAACATAAATCACAAATCATCATAAATGAAGCATATGATCACTAAAACACTGCACAATACAAGTTCTGTCAGCAGCAATGCTCTACGCCTTATCCCATGTCAGCTGTGCCTCCCGTAGCTCCATCGAGTACATTTTATGAATAGTTACTATCTTCTCGAACAACATGACGCAGGGCAGTTTATGCTCTCCTGCGGTATACGAAGAGCATGTCCCAGCCAGGTCCACTTTCAACTCTTGACCGACTGTAGTATTAAAGTCTGCTTTGTCTGCTCTTTCACCTCGTAGTTTTTCACGAAGTGAAACCATCGTACAATTAGTATTTTACGCAGCTATCTGAATTCAACGTCCATTATAAACATTGGCTTTTGGTGAGATTTCAAAATTCACATACTTAAGAATAATAATAAATATTTTTTAAAAAATTGCATTTTATTTATTTTTTTCTTTTAATTTTAGTGACTTTTATAAACTTAATTTAACGACGTTGTTGTGTGTGCGCCGGTGTTAAAAGTTTCGCCGTGAGTCTCGGCTGCTCCGCAAGACACTTGCAAACAAAACTTATATAGTGAGGACTAATTAAAAAATGGTAATTAAAATCGACAAACTTTAAAGGACGTCATTAAAACGTGATACTGTTAACATTTAACTAACATTTAATTATTAATATTAAGTGTGACGTTGAAAAATACGCTGTGTGAAGGATTACATGATGAAATACTATTTTTAAAATTAAATCGTGATAAAAAAATTAAAAAGTATTTATATATAATATTGTGTGTTTTTATATAACTCTCGTGACTGCTATAAATATATTATAAAAACTGTGTAAGGTAGTCGAATATTATAAAAATATTTATAATTTAAAAAAAGTGAAATATTTAACTATATTAAATTGTTTATTTAAAAATGTAAAAAAGAAGACTAAATAATAGTGTTATTTAATTATTTTAAAATTTAATTGCATTTTATCTATTTATATACAGATCATGTAATTTATTAATTCGATCGGTTTGAGAATGCCTATAATGTATTTAACAATGTTTTCTAGACTTCATGGTAAGTTCAAAAATTTCTAGGCCATAAGCCAAAATGGTCAGAATTTTTTTAATACAGATTTATTTTTTTTCATTTTACTTTCAATCTAACACAAAAAAAAAATATTACATATTAATGCAATTATTTAATTACATTAATTTAACCCTTTCGTTACGGCTCGGTAGAATACAAATTATACTTTCAATACGGCGTGAATTTTTCAAACCATTTTCTTTCTGAAAACTTGTATTTGAAGCATAAATGTTCTTATCTGACCTATTTTCATAAATCACATTGGTTCTTCTATTCTTTAGATATAATATGATGGATACAAAACTATTATATTTATCAAACGTTCATTATGTAACTCCATACATGTGGTGGCATTGACACATGTGGTCTACAGAAAAATCGCTCCTGTGACGAAGCCTAACGATATTTATTTACTTGCTTTACAGATTCCTGTAAAGAATACATTTATGTTGATAAAGGGAATGACTGGACTTCCAATTTCCTACCGTAGATGTCACAATGAGTACTGAAAATAGCAAAACGATATATCACGTCAACCAATGTCAATGGTCAGAGAATCTTTAACGGAATGTGCCGACAGCCGATGCGAAAGGGTTAAAAAAAACATTTATTTCGCAAAAAAAAACCTTTTTAAAGATTAAATTGTTTTTCCAATTATGACAACAAAATTGTGAATATTGATAAAATATATATTTAAAATATTTTCTATAATAATTTTTAAGCGACTTAAGCTCAATAATTTCATAGTATTAAGTAGGCACACCTTAGCTTTTGAGCTAATTGTAAAATATAAATATAAAATAAAACACGTGATTCTCTTGTATTTGTAAAAAATATATATAGTTTTTTCATTATGTTAGTTCAACGTAATTTAAATATAAAATATAAGTAGCTACCTATAAAACTATGTATGTATATTTTTTCTTTGTAAGCTATAGTTTGATTATCAAATATGAAGAAAAGTCGCCGAAAGGCTATTTCAGGAGATCAACAAAAAAATTCTGAAATTTCGATACAAAATAAATATTTAAATTCGTAAATTTAAAAAAAAATTAGGTTGAAGAATCATTTTATAAAACAATTAAGACAAGTTGTTTACTTTGCTCTTACTGTTTATTATCAATTTATATACAATATTAAATTTACTTAAATAACTTCTTAGGTTTTCACGGCCAGATTTGATGTTGTGGCTTTTGGGTTTAGCCGTGTGTGGCGAATTTCTTCTCTCCGATATTTCGACCGCCATTGTAGGCACAAGAAGACCCCTACAATATCGGTCGAAATATCGGAGAGAAGAAATTCGCCACACACGGCTTAACTCAAAAGCCACAAGATTTAATTTACTCTAAATTGAATTTTAGTTTTATATTTATACATTTTTTAATCTTATTTTAAAAAGTTTATTCATAAATGATCCAAGTACACACCTGAGTGTCTTAATGTGAAAAATCATATAATTTAATAAATCGCGCGGATATAGCTCAATGGGTTAAACACACACTTTTGCTTGGCAAGCTAAAAGTCGTGGGTTCAATCCCCGACGGAGATCAAAAAAACAAAGATTTGTAATCAATTTCTGAGCTCTAAAATATCCCCGCGTGGTGTGAATTCGATCCCTGACCCGTAAAATCCCAGTCATAGCCATTAATTAAAATTGGTGGTAGACGCAAGTCGTCCCATAAAGACCACCCATTCATAGTAAATATCATGTAAGGTCGATGCGTGAATGTCGGGCTGTAGTCTATGACGTTGGCGAATGAACACTCCACGTGCAGCGCTTACCATACTTATCTCGGTAAACGTCATAGAATCTACAGATGAGACTTCAGCATCTCTATCACCATCTATCGGTGTTGTCCTGTGTGTGTTTACATAAAAAAATGATAATTTTTTCACTGTATATTATTTTGTTCATCGACATTGTTTTCAATAATATTTTTCATATAAAAAATTATAACTACGTTCTATTTATTATTTTGTACAGGAAGCGGCAAAAAAATCTGACGGTTTTAAATCAAAACAACGACGAAAACCATCAGCTTTTTTTGCCGTTCCTTATATAATTTTGATTGTGTGTATATATTTTTTAATCGATCTCAAAAATTGTATACTTTTATCAACATTTGAAAAAATTTAATTTCGAATTAAGAATAAATGTATTTTTATGGACCAACTGAACATTCGAATGTTAAATTACTCAATTAATGACGAAAAATAATGAAAAAAAAATACTTACGTAAGTAATTATTTTAATGTGTTGTCATAGCAACTGGTGTAAATATTTTTCACGTATTGGAAAAAAAATAACAATTATACTCGTCTAATGTAAATAAATAAAATATATATCTTAAGAAAAATGAAAAGATGAAATTTTCCTGCCAAAATTTAATTCACAGAAAATTACGATTGTTTTTTTTTTGAATAAATATTGAAAAATATAATAACTTTGTACAGCAATTTAAATTTTTATCTTTAAGTTTTTAAACTTTAAATAAATAATTTACTTTAAAATAAAACTTATTTGAGGTACTTTTCTTTTGATTTTTTTTTTCGAAGATCGCACGTAGGGATATTTGTAGCTTATAGAAAATACATACAAAAAAACACCTTTCAATAAAAACAATTATTTTACCTTTTTAACATTTGAATTAATCCATTAATTGTATATTCAAATTTGTTCCAATTTCTTTCGTCAATATTTGGTGACCAAATTCTTCAAATACTTGCATTGGTTGCCACAGGAGAACATAAAACAAATCTGTCTTTTTAGCCTTAAAATAAGTTCCAAAATGATTATCGCAGAATATAATGATTACAGACAATCATTTAAAAAAATGTTTTTTATTCAATTTTACATAGTCTTAATATGGATCATGTGAAATAAATGTTGTTCAACGCGATCCGTATTAAAATAAAATAAAATTTAAAAAATCTATGACACTAAGTTGATAACTGTCAAAACGAAGTCACTGCACCGAACACGCATAGCGGCCACTTTTCGAACTATGGCGCTCCACATGACAGCACGTGTCAAAACAATATTCATTAAGAGTTCATTTTACCAATTTTTCACATTTATTATCAACTGAATGAAGTGGTTTGTTTTTGTTAAAATTTATATTAAATGTGATGATCTCATAAAAATATTTTTCATTTTCAAATACAGGTAGCATCAATAAAAGCTGACGGTTTTCATCGTTGTTTTGATTTAAAACCGTCAGTTTTTTTGCCGCTCCCTGTATTTACAAAACACAAAAGTCTAATTGTCTAAAAATGTCAAGTTTGTCAATAAGCAACTCTTGCTATGGAGTCTTCAAATAAGAATAAACATGTTTAATTACATTAATTGTATACTTTTGAGTGCTAAGTTTACTTGGGAAAGAGCAAAAAGAGTAATAATCTGGCTCTATACAGTTATATGTTCTCTTTGGTAGCCATAACTTCCAATAAGGAAGCGGATATGAAAGAAAAACTCACTTTTAAATAGTGAATACGAAAAAGCTTTTTTTTTTAAATCTTATTTAATGTTTTTTTTAATAGTGAAATATGTAACATTAGATATATTATTTTTCTAATATGGTTTTTGTAGTATAAACAATGAAATGTCCTTACTATATGTGAAATAGCTGTGTATACTCGTACGTAACATAACTTTTTAAAAACTGTTGAAAGACTTTTATCAATTCATCATAAGAGTTACGGTATATAAAAATAATTACTATATTATAGTACTATAAATAATATTATGACTATATAATATATTTTAGACCGAATTGTCTCAAAAGCGTTATGAGAATGACTGGGGTTGAATAATTGTACATATACATAAATAAAATAATATAAAATGTTATGAAAAACTTAAATAACGGTGGAATTATTTGATATTTTATATGAAATTATTAAGTTATCTTTATAAACATAATAACGATTATGATTTATCTATCAAATAAAATATGCGAAAAATAAAAAATGATTTATTTTTGTCCCCCACACTTCACATTCACTCTTTTCTGCCGTTATTACCACGGTCGCTGCTCTTCGGAACTTGAAGAACTAATTCCTCCTGCACCCACATACAACTGACAAACTCGTCTTACACTTGCCGAACATCCATATACGGTTAATGTGTGTCGACCAAGAACTGGCAGTTTCCAAAGTTCCTTCCTTACCGGTAAGCTATGGAATGCTCTTCCAGCATCTATGTTTCATCCTTCCTACAATCTGGATCTCTTTAAAAAACAGATAAATATACACTTGCGATCTCCCCAACTCACACACAAACACGAACACAACACACGTTTCCCGCATGCATCGTCCAGTCTCCCTGGCTGAGCGTCATAGAGTGCACTGGTCTTGACCGGCTGTATGAACATAACATAACATAACCCGTATGAAGTTAGTTGGATACAGCCACGGATAGTATCCATACACCCTCATGTAGAGAGACCTAATATATAATGCCAAGAGGTATGATAGGAAGAAAAATTACTTAGGACTAATAGGGTGGAAAAAAAGAAGAAGAAAATGTCATATTGGGATCTGTCGAAGAGACGATGGTCGATTAGGAAGAAAATTATTTGAGTGGCGTCCAAGAACTGACAAACGAAGCATCGACCGACCCCCTGCAAGATAAACTGACGACATAAGAAAAATAGCGGGGGTGACCTAGATGCGTAAGGCGGAGGATCGAAGAGGATGGAGACTCATGCAAGAGGCTTAAGTTCATAATGGATGGATACAGGCTGATGATGATGATGATTTCGTTACCACTGAAAAATGAATCTAAAGTTTTCCTGCAGCGCATGAAATGAAATGGCTTGTATTGCAGTATTGGGGGTATTTTTTCCCTTAATTCAAACGTAGATGTATGTCGGACTTGGGATATTGCCAATAGAAACAGAGACAATGTGGCGAATCTCTCTCTCAGCTTGGAGTAGAGAAAGAGATTGTGCGCAATAGAAGTGTCTCTTGTAAGGAGAGAGAGAACCAAACAAACCATCCAGTACGTATCTCACTCAATGTCTATTGAATCCGGCTTAGTGCAGGATTTAGGGTAAAGTTGCTCTCCGCTTGAGAATAAATTTCGAATGCAAAATGTTTTGTAAGAGACGATAAGTAAGAAAAATTAGATATATTATTGAATATTTTATATAAACCTTATCGTTTGCTTTCACAAGTATGTTTACTTGTTGAGCAAATTTGTTTGTGAAAAGAAAATATCATGTAGAGTGACGTCTAACCAATCTCAAATAATGTCAAATATTACGAGTCAATTAAGTATAAAGCCGGTCTCGCTTCCAAAAAACTAGGAGTATTATATAGATCACGTCGATATTTCAACGATAAACAACTTATTTTTCTATATAAAGGGCAAATCCGACATATCCTTGAATACTGCAATCACCTTTGGATGGAGCCACAAAATATCTTCTAAGCTTAATTTGCTTGATGTTTGATAAATAATGACACTCTTACGTCAAACCTGCAATCAAGGGAGCACAGGCGTAAAATTGGTTCAATTAGTCTTTTCTACCGTTATTACCACGGTCGCTACTCTTCGGAACTGAAAGAACTAATTCCTCCTTCACCCACCCACAACCGACAAACTCGTCTTACACTTGCCGAACATCCATACACGATTAATGTGTGTCGACCAAGAAATGGCAGTTTACAAAGTTCCTTCCTTAATACCACCGGTAAACTTTGGAATGCTCTTCCAGCGTCTGTGTTTCCTCCTTCCTACAATCTGGATCTCTTCAAAAAACATATAAATATACACTAGCAATCTCCCCAACCCACAAACAAACACGAACACAGCACACGTTTCCCGCATGCAGCATCCAACCTCCCTGGCTGAACGTCATAGAGTGCACTGGTTTTGACCGGCTGTACTCTCCTGCAAGCGATTACATAAAAAAACATTAGTTACTTAAAGAGTAGAGACGAGGCATATTATCACTAACCGTCTTGGTTTTAAAATGAAGATCAATATATAAGTATCTAATACACGTCAATGCACTAATATGGCAACCAGTAAAGACCAGTGTACTCCATGACATTCAGCCATGGCGGCTGGACGATGCATGCTGGAAATGTATGTTGTGTTTGTGTGAGCTGGAGATCAATCTGTAAGACTTCTTTTGTAATGTTTTATTATTTAAAAGTTTTTTTTTTCATGATTCTCTTCGTGCGTGTTCTTCTTTGATGCGGCTTTTCAGTTAGTTTTTTTTTAAATTAAAATAATCATTTTTTGCTTATTTTTAAATGGCATACAATATTTAAAGTCTTTGACTCTAAATAAAGAAACCTTTGCGTTGCCTTTGATCCCTCTCAGATGATGCGATGCGAAGGAAGAGAGTGCCTGTTACGTGCGAGAGAAGGAGAGGAAAGGGGAATTAAAATTAAAATTTCCACTTCGCCACCTTTTGAATTATAAATAGGTTAAGTCCGATATTAAATTAGAAATTAACTCAATCACCTACAGTAGACCGAGGCTTTGTCGCTGCTTCCGCATTCAAACGAGACCATCGAACGAACCGGAAGTAATACACCTTGAAACTTCAGTTCGCTTTCCTTGTCGACTGCCTTTTTCAGACAATTGGAGTTTTAAAGCTTTTCATCAGAATTAGAGTTATCTAACAACTTGTAAATATTTGTAAATTGAATATTAATTAATTTGATAAGCAACAGCAGATATAATAACACTTTTTAACAGACAGCATCACAATTCTGTCACATGCTCAAGAAGGTTAAATATGTACTCCGTATGCCTAAATACAATACATATAAAAATTGTGTTTTTTCAAGTCTATTTCAAGTATTTTGCCTTTTTGAAACACCCAGGAAACTATATATGTACTCGTTGATTTAGTTTTTCGTCAAGTAATGTCATGTGTCTCATTACCTACTTAATTATTATTTTTAACACCTTGAGCCTCGTAACATCAATATTATTTAACAACTGATATAGCAAGGTCTGTGTATAAAAATCTCGATTCATTATAAGTAGTAACTTTAAGTTATTATCCTTTATATACTCGTATGTGATATGAAAAGAATAATTTTAAGGATCTTTAAATAATATACTATAAGTGATTTTATCAACTCAGTGTGCGGAGCAATAAGTCACAGACTAAAATTAAAAATCAAAAATTAAAAATTAAAAATTTAAAAATTAAAAATTAAAAATTAAAAATTAAAAATTAAAAATTAAAAATTTAAAATTAAAAATTAAAAATTAAAAATTAAAAATTAAAAATTAAAAATTAAAAATTAAAAATTAAAAATTAAAAATTAAAAATTAAAAAATTAAAAATTAGATATTATATTTTTAAGCCTCATGAAAACCCCTCACTTGCAAAATGTCATCACAGTCTATTGATTAAAATTGGTGGTACAAGAAAGTCGTCCCGTGAACACAACCCGTCGATAGTGAATTTCTGTAATAAAAATAATTTAAAAAATATATATCATATATCTTTCTCAGTTTAAATACAAATATAATTTATGTTTCCTAAGCTTGTGAAGTGAATTTAAACTTACGTCTAATGAACTCCCTGGAGTGTATTATTGCTAGTTCACATTCCGCTTGGATCTGGACTAGTCCTGGATCAAAATTGATACAGAGAGGTGGCGTTTCGCATCTCCTATCGACATCAAGTGTATACGCGTTAGGCACGGCGATGCGGCCCGGAATATTAATAGCCCTGCCGAGCTCCCGGGGGATTATACGAAATCAATAGAGTAATAACTGGAGCGAGAACCCCGCACTTAAGCCGTTATTGAAATATGATCGACTGGCAATACAAATATTAAAGTCATTCCATCGACGCGGTTTACAGTAATACTTTAATTTTTATTTATTTTTCGATTGCTACCGAATATGGGGATGTCCAAAAAGAAGCAAAAATACGTCAAGGGGTAAGACAAGGATGCTCTCTGTCGCCTGGACTCTTCAACGTATACATACAAAATGAAATAAATAACATCAGGGAAAAAATGGGCCATAAAGAGGAGGTTAAAATACACGGCAAAAAGATTGATATGATAAGGTTTGCTGACGACATTGCTCTGATTGCTGAAACTAAAGATGAACTCACTGAAGCGCTGACATCTATGGACAACATATTTAATTCCAACTTTAATATGAAAATAAACAGCACAAAAACCAAAGTCATGAGAGTAAGCCGCAATGAGCAGCGGAAAATTAACATATCAATGCTAGGAGTACCCCTTAAAGATGCAAAAGAGTTTGTATACCTTGGAAATACGATCACCTGGGATGGAAGAACAAAGAGAGAAGTCAACAGTCGAATACATCAAGCAAGGCTAGCTTTCAATAAAAAAGAAAAACATCTTGAGTCAAAGAATATTAATTTTAGGCTACGCAAGCAACTTACCAAAACACTTGTTTGGAGCATCTTAATGTACGGCTGTGAGACATGGTGCTTATCTGAAAGTGATAAAAAAAGACAAGAGGCCTTTGAGATGTGGTCATACAGAAGAATTTTATAAATTTCCTGGAGAGACCACGTCATGGACAATGAGGTTCTCAGGATAATCAAGGCAGATAGGCACCTAATAAGAACCATCTCAGAGAGGCGAGCCGGATGGATTGGTCACATCATGCGACACGTTGGTCTTCTTCGCTCATGTCCTCAAACACTTGCTGCCAATACTCCCGTCTAGGGCGCCCTCTACAGTTTCTTCCCTCTACCACCCCTTCCACAATGTCGTGAAGAGGACCATCGTGGCGCATGATGTGACCTATTTTTTTTGCTTTTGATAATTAAATGTCAGCTATTGGGAACCAGGGTCAGGCTGACAAACACACACCCTTGCATTAGGAACCCAAATATAATGACTGCAAGGTAAACCCAAAAAAAAATTATCATTGTTTGCTTAACTAATATGAACACGATATATATAAACTCGTACAATAAGGGTGCGATAACCACCATCCTGTTTCCTAGATAACTATTTCAGAATTTCTTAAACTTTAAATTTTTTTTTTTATTTTTTTTTTATTTATCTAACAGAAGCGTAGTTCCAAGGTACATAGAACAATAAAAAATACTAAGCATAGAGTATACATAAACGTACAATACGTTAAAAAAAAGAAGAAGAAGATGACAAGTGTCAAAGATCACATAGATCTAGGAGCATAATACTATCGACAAAAGAGGAAAAGGATGTAAGAAAAGGATCAAGGTGGTAGGCCATTTAAGAGCGCCATTGTCGTTGTACTAAAGTGTGTACTCGATGCTCCACAATTATCAACTGGGATCAAAAACAATGGAAGGCTTCGCGCACGGGTGTACCTATCTGGAACGTAGAAGTTAAAACATTGAAGAATCCCAGGGTTGTGAATTGCACCGCGAAGAAGAAGGAATGAATGAATGTTTGAGAGCAGCAATTTTCCTCCGGGACTGTAACGAATGGAAGGAAAGCATCCCTAGAAAAAAAAGAGTTGGGTAATGTTCGGAATTTATTGAATTGAATGGATAGTTTCCGTAAATATAAAAATAGAGTCGGTATGGAATTTTGGAGGCCTGTCAGGAATGAATGGTATTTGTAATTTCAATGCTAAAAAAATGTTTTGAGAGCAAATTCATTTACGAGCGATGTAAGGGATTTTGTACATCGTATAAAGAACTAATTCCTCCTGCACCCACTCACAGCCGACAAACTCGTCTTACACTTGCCGAACATCCATACACGGTTAATATATGTCGACCAAGAACTGGCAGCTTCCAAAGTTCCTTCCTTAATGCCACCGATAAGCTATGGAATGCTCTTCCAGCCTCTGTGTTTCCTCCTTCCTACAGTCTGGATCTCTTCAAGAAACAGATAAATATACACTTGCAATCTCCCCAACCCACACACAAACACGAACACAACACACGTTTCCCGCATGCAGCGTCCAGCCTCCCTGGCTGAGCGTCATAGAGTGCACTGGTCTTGACCGGTTGTGCTCTCCTGCATGCGTTTACATAAAAAATATATATATATCTTTTATTGAAAAAAAAATCATTGAAAAAAATTAAATTGTCTGCCAAATCCGAGTTGATGAATATCTTTTTAATTCTTCTTCTTTAGCCTAGCTATATCCCATCATCTGGGGTCGGCTCTCCTTGTGCACATTTGCCATGTCTGTCTGTCCTGCGTTGCATCTTTTTAATTCTTCTTCTTTAGCCTAGCTATTTCCCATCATCTGGGGTCGGCTCTCCTTGTGCACATTTGCCATGTCTGTCTGTCCTGCGTTGCATCTTTTTATTTCTTCTTCTTTAGCCTAGCCATTTCCCATCATCTGGGGTCGGCTCTCTTTGTGCACATTTGCCATGTCTGTCTGTCCTGCGTTGCATCTTTTTAATTCTTCTTCTTTAGCCTAGCTATTTCCCATCATATGGGGTCGGCTCTCCTTGTGCATATTTGCCATGTCTGTCTGTCCTGCGTCGCATCTTTTTAATTATTCTTCTTTAGCCTAGCCATTTCCCATCATCTAAGGTTGGCTCTCTTTGTGTACATTTGCCATGTCTGTCTGTCTTGCGTTGCATTCTCGGTATATATATATATCTTTTTAATTGCAACAGCATTTTTTTCAATTTAATTTGAGAACCACTGAACTATAGCTGTGGATCCCTAGTGTTGAGAGTAGTTGCCCCACCCTTAAAGATGTTTATGCTCTGCCTGTATTTCAGTGCAATCAGGTTGTAAAGTCATTACGAATTTAAATGCAGCTAAATTATAGTCCACCTATACAGATCTCTATTTATCTCTAAAGGCTATTTATTATCATTCTAGCTATAGAAACAACTAATCATCCAAAACCGTTTTGAAATTATTTTTAATAATTCTATCATCATCATCATCATCAGCCTGTATCCGTGCACTGTTGAACGTAAGCCTCCCGCATGAGTCTCAATCCTCTTCGATCCTCCGCCTTCCGCATCCAGGTCACTCCCGCTATTCTTCTTATGTCGTCAGTCGAGATTATTATTGAAATGATTAATAAAAAACTGGAGGTCGTGTCTTCAATCCCTGACGAAGATAAAAAAAAAATCTAGGCTCTATAAATACTCCCAGTGTTCATTTTATCATTCACCCTTTAAATGCCAGTCATAGCCTATTAATTAATTTTGTGTCAAAAACAAGAATCGTCTCGTTACCACTACCTATTTATACTTAAGACCGGTAGTAAAATAATATACAGTGTGAATGGTTGAGCAACACTATATAATATGGTAAGCATCACAGATATATATAGTAGTTTAAAACACTACAGATGAAATGTCACCATCACCATCTGTCGGTATTCTTCTATATGTGCTTACGTAAAAAATAATTAAAAAAGCTAAGCTATCTTCTTCTTCGTGTCAGCGACGTCAAATTATTTTTTCCCAGTATCTGGCAACGTCGATAGCTCGTGTGTTGCCCAGCATTAGGTCCTGAGATGTGCAGCTTGTTGGGCACATGGAGCAGCATCTTAGGTGTGAGGCGGTCTGCAGGTCTACACAGTCACACAATAGTGTCTCTCCCTGCCGAAGCATTCCTCACCGCTCGAGGTTGTCCTTTATTCTACCAACTCCGGTTCTTAATATTTTCAGGGATTTCCAGGTCTGCCAGTCAAGGTTCTTGCCAGTTGGGAAGCCTTCCTTTGGAGTAATGAAATCCTCTGGCTCGATATGTTGCCAGAGCTGGAGTCTCTCATTTTCAGGGTCGGATATGAGAGGTTGTGTGGATTTCAGAAAGCTGCTTCGCAACTTCA
The DNA here is from genome assembly GCA_022606575.1 of Glossosoma conforme. Taxonomy (NCBI): domain Eukaryota; kingdom Metazoa; phylum Arthropoda; class Insecta; order Trichoptera; family Glossosomatidae; genus Glossosoma; species Glossosoma conforme. The sequence goes on from JAGTXR010000027.1 coordinate 1,715,430, forward strand.
ATCTTGGTGTCGGGGGTATCTGATTATTTATTATTATAGCAGCTACGCTATAATATATATATATATATATTTATATCTTGCAGCGTCCAGCCTCCCTGGCTGAGCCTCATAGAGTGCACTGGTCTTGACCGGCTGTGCTCTTCTGCACGCGATTACATAAAAAAAAGCAATGATGACGATAATGACAATAATGATAACATGATGAATATGATAAGTAATGAAAATTAAAATAAACTTAGTAGAGAAGCATTTATTTTTCGTTCATCTTCAAAATAAAACAACGCCTTCAGGGCGTGCAATATTAAAATTTGGAAGTCATTAGGCGCAGAAATGAGACTCGAAGCCCTAACCTTCCTGCTAGGCAAGATGTTGATGCAAGGAAAAACATGTAGTACAAAATATAAGGTATAAACTACGCAGTGAAGCTTATGCTATCGCATGGAGGGACCATTAGCGAGGAGCACTGCAAGCTTTGTGAAAACTCTCGAGCTTTTTTGGAGCTTTTTCGGTGCATTTTTATATGAACCATTATTCTTCGGCCTAGGTTCATTATATTCATTATAATGCAGCCTTATTCAGATGGTTCCAAAACAGTTTTTTGAGCCATGTTTTGCTCTTGAGCAATCTAAACTTTACTTACATAACGGATATTTTTGATGGTTGGCCTTCAAGTTCGTGGTGCATTTTAGTAAAAAACTAAATTAATCATTATACTTTGGCCTAAGATTATTGTTTTCCCTTTTACGGCACAGTTTTAGTAATGTTTTAAAAATTGAAAAGAGAACAACATATACAACCTTGATTGTACAGTCAACTTGAAACGCTATTTTATGTTGGCAACAACGTAACACAGTGATTTCTCCGGCGGGCGGCAGTTATTGATCAGGTTACGGAGGCGTCGAAATTGAAAAGATAATAAATCTGCTTGGACGTCTGCTTATATAGAGCTAGCTCAACTCCCACCTTGATAGGTGCAATAGTACTAGAAGCGACCTCTAGTGGCGGCGATTCTAGCGATATCTATGGTCCATATAAGGCAAACATTAATAGACAAGATAAATATGCCGGCGGGTATAGCTCAATGGTCAAAGCGTTTGCTTTGCAAGCCAAAGGTCTTGGGTTCGATTCCCGACGGAGACTTAAAAAAAAGGGTCTTTAATCGTTTTCTGAGCTTTAAAATACCCCCGGTTGGTGTGAATTTAATCCCTCACCCGTAAAATACCGTCAAAGCCTATTAATTAAAATTGATGGTAGACAAAAGTCGTTCCGTGAAGACCACCCATTCATAGGAAATTCCGTGACGTGAAGCTCGGACTGTAGTCTATGACGTTGGCGGATAAACAATCCACATGCAGCGCATTGCCATATGCACCATGGTATGCGTCAAAGAATTCCACAGATGAACCATTAGAATTACTATCACCATCTGTCGGTATTTTCCTGTATGTGCTTACATAAAAAATCATATCATTGACCAATATGACAAGACATTGACCTCTAGTGACGGTGATTCTACCGACACCTATGGGACATACAAGCCAAACATTTATAGACAAGATAACTAAATTGGTACAATACTAACACATGTTTCCCTGAAGTGATTAAATGCATATAATTATGACACGACGTAGACAATGAATATAAAAAGAAAAAAAACCTTTTAATAGGCGCTTCAATCCATTACATATTGCGTCCAATAAGTTATGTATTAGGTTCCGTATTAACATGTCTGGCTCTCACTTGTCATCATGGCGCATAAATTTAATTAAGAACACGGGGAGTGAGCCGCTCGCTACCTGTAACTAATTATGATTTTATTAAATCCCTTACCTTTACACGTGTAATTACTGAGCTAAACATTTTATAGTGCTGCCAGGATAAGCGAGTATGACACGTGAAATCTTGGCTCGACTTAATGAAAATCTGTTATAATCCCGGCCAACTTAATTTATGCTAATGTTGGCCACGGCTCGGCTAATCCATACGCGGGCGAGGATAGCTTTACACCGGTGTTGCCAGGTATATGTTTACAAATAACATTCTATTCTTCGTTATGTGTATTTTTTTCTTCGACATATTTTTTTTTGAACCGAAAATTTTGCAGCATCTTAAAACTAAAACTGATGCAGGCGGGTAAAGCTCAATGGTCAAAGCGTCTGCTTTGCAAGCCAAAGATCGTGGATTCGATTTCCAACGGAGATTATATACTCTTGGTTGGTGTGAATTTGATCCCGTAAAATGACTGTCATAGTGTAATAATTAAAATTGGAGATAGACGAAAGTCGTCCAGTGAAGATCACTCATTCATAGTAAATTCCAGTAATAATAAGGACGATGCGTGAATCTCGGGCTGTAGTCTATGACGTTGGCGGATCAACACTCCATATGCAGCGATTAGCCATATACACCATGGTAAGCGTCATAAAACTCCACATTAGAATTTTTTTTTATTAGAATTACTTTCACCATCTGTTGGGATTCTACTGTATGTGTTTACATAAAAAAATAATATAATAAAGTGTCACCCATGTGGAGTTGGCAGCGCTCTTCCGACCTCCTTAAAAATTATCTGCGTGGATAAATGTGGCATTAACATTTATGGAAGTACTGCGAGGCGCATTAGGGTGACCATTATTCACTTTGAAGAGGGTACCGCGGCAGCCTCAAATTCGCAAATTACTTATACGATTTTCTCACATTCTTAAGTTCCGCACGGCTATACGTCTAGAACCAAATTGTTTCCGGTTACTTTTAAATTTATATATTACGCCGGAAATTTCTAGAATTCCTTGCGTCACTCTAAAATAAAGTTCTAAAAAGAGATTGCCTTGAAGAATTCTAGAAATACAATACGTTTATGTTTTTATTGTGATATTTTCAGTTCTTGGTAAGAAGGTACTGATATCAACTTGATATAGCTCCTTTAGGCTGATGCCGTAAAGCCTCAAGAAACTATCTTTTGTCTCTTATTTTTGTTCGCTCGCCTGACGTGCACATCCAATGTTAGTTTTAATTCTATAATGTTGCACGGCGTTTGCATGCGCCATTTTATTTGTAATGACAGTTGCCTCATTTCATGTTGGTGCAACTGTCATATTTAATTTGATTTTTTTGACGCGACTGTTGGCAGCGCAAGATGTCAGAGCACGCAGTCAGTTGACAGGTCACTCGCGACGCCATTAGGCGTTCGCCATAACAGGTGGACGAAAAAGCAAGTGTTTAAGAATTAAAAGTGAATTGTGAAACGAAAACAAGTTCTTTGTATTGTTTACATGCTCCTGCATCCTTTCACACAGTAATTCGATATCAAACTTAGAGAGGAGAATATCAATACCTATTTTTTTTTCAGTTATTTTACAATGGCCATGCCTCGTCCCATGACATCTCTTCAATCAAAATTCAACCCTGGAAAATGCATGGATCCCAATGACTTCTAGGGTAGAATTCCGAAGACGGCAGCACTAGTGTCCGAGGCATAAATTTAAGTGATTTATTTGTCGGATTTTTAACATCGAACTAATCGTTGATTTGCTGATCTAACGATCTATCATCGCTGGAAAGATATTTAACCTAAATCAAAAAACATTGCCGACTATATAGCTCCTGTATCGTCCTTATTCTATTTTTGCGGCTGCATAATGCCAATGCAGCTGTATAATGAGTTTAAAAAGCAGATAATCATCATCATCATCATCAGCCTGTATCCGTCCACTGTTGAACACAAACCTCCCGCATGAGTCTCCATCCTCTTCGATTCTCTGCCTTCCGCATCCAGGTAACTCCCGCTATTCTTCTTATGTCGTCAGTCCATCTTGCAGGGGGTCGGCCAATGCTTCGTTTGCAAGTTCTTGGGCGCCATTCCAAATAAAGAAAGCAGATGCCTGCATAGAATACTAGGGGTTCGATAGTTTGATTTACTATAGTCTTTACATCACCATGATATAGCCCTTGCTGACTGGTACCTAAAACCTCGAAATACAATATTTCGTCTCTTATTTTCATTCTCTCAACGGGCACGCATGTATTTTCATTTTGTAATGCCGTTATGAGGACTAGTTATATAGATCGCCACGGCACTGGGTGCCTAGTCAGTGGTGTGCCGAGCGCGACTAGGTCGTATTATGGCCGGCCTTGCATGTTATTCCGCTAAGGCTAGAAGTTTGTAAAGCTTATCGTAAAAATATATGTGCTTCTGGAAAAGTCTGTGTGTTGTTCTTCTGCTCCTCATCCTGCCACCACGCAATTTAATAACTAACTTAGTGAGGAGGATGTTAGTCTATTTTGTCTATTATTTGAGAAATGCTCTCTTCATACAGTCGTACTAGTATGATTCATTAGTATACTTGGTTTGATCTGCGATGGCACATTCACGCTCAAAGACCGGACCATTTTGCCAAACGCAAGCTTTGGATGAATTAATATCTTGCCCGGAGGGTTGGAGCAGACCATAAGTAGCCGCGACAAATCATCCGTCCAATAGAAATCCCATACTCGGCTCGCGGATCCTGACTGTGCTATTGCACGCTTACGGAAACTACTCCATTTCACCCCATAATCATGTCGTTTCACTCACTCCAATAGAGTTTCGCATAAATGCATCTCGTAATATTTGCCTGACACAAAAAAAAAGGTTAAATTGTTATACTTGATTCTCTCGCTTAAAAAAATAATACGCTTCGCCTCACTGTTATGCCTTTTCACTGCTTCTTTTATAGACTTATAGTTTCATCTCATAAAACTTAGCCAAAATAAATCATTCGCCTTATAGGAATCTCATCTTGCGAATCCTGGCTGTGCTTTTGCACGCTTACGAAAACTACTACATTTCACCCCTTAATCATGTCGTTTCAGTCATACTTATGTACACTCGCATAAATGCATCTCACAGTATTTACCTGATACAAAAAAAAATATTCTACTTTAAATTCCATACTTGGCTTGCGATCGGGAACTTAAAAATACACGGTTACAAAAATCACTGCGTTTTGCCTCCATATAATGGCAATTCACTCACTCTTATGGAGATTCACATAGTTGCATCTCACAATACTTGACTAAGTCATTTGTACTGGAAGAGATTGATAGTAATTACCGCGAGTATAACAAAACTATTGTGAAACTGGGCAGTAAATTATCATTATATGGATTGATTCTTGAGTGAAGTATATTTATGGAATTTTTATTAATCATCCTCTAGCGACAAAGGTAATTCTCATTGAAAGCTTCTTATCTTCAAGTCTTAAAATTGCTGAAAATGATCCATATAAAAACAATGAAAGAATATTTAATTATATAAATAGCAGTGTAATTTAAAATTACTAAGTTCCTTAGAGGCGTGGCTATTAATTATCAGAGTGAGACAAACAATATGATCACTCATTAGTACGAGTGTGACAGAACTATGGCGGTGGCTTGCAGTAGTTTTTGGTCGCATTCCACTAAGAGGGAGGGCAAGGGTGGGTCTGCTAGAGAATAAATTAGATCCTTAAGGCTGCTCCGCTGGGGGTGATTTATGGGGCGGGCCGCATAATTAGGCGGTAGAAGCACTGCTGCTAGCAAGGGGGAGATGCTCTCGCAGGAACACTGATAGATTCAACATATATTGCGACATTTGAGAATGAAAAATATATAAAACTAGTAGAAGCTGACAAAACAGATACTCCACCTCGTTCAAGAGTACACAAACATAAATAAACAACAAACGTTGGGATTTGAACCACGAACCACGAAGTTTACACTTGCTTAAAGAGACTGAATACGTTCAGTAATATTAGAGTCCAGTATATAAAGGTTATTTAGTGTAATCAAGCATATACGAGAGTCTCCGAGATCACGAAAATTCAAACAAACGCAAAGTGCCGGCCAAGTGATGACAAGCGTGTTTTGGGATAGGAACCCTATTGTTGTGCAAGTTCTTGCCCACCGGTACAACCATCAACGCTTCCGGATACGCAAGACACTGCAAAAATTGCGCCGTGCAATTAAAAAAAAGAGGAGGAATATGCTATCCAAGGGGGTTCGTTTGCACCAGGATAACGCTTGACCGCACACCGCTAACGCCACCAACGAGCTCATCGCAAAATTTGGATAGGCGTATTGTCAAACATCACCCTACAGTCTCTATAGTGTGGGGGACTCTATCTCTTCCCTGACATGAAAAAACAACTGTGTGGAACGCGTTTCGGCGATAGAGAAGAGCTGGAAGAAGCAGTTCTCAGGTATCTGCGTGGCTTGGCGGCAGATTTTTTTGAATCGGGCATTTAAAAGCTCGTATACCGCAAGCAAAAATGCATTGACCACAGTGGCGACTGTGTAGAAAAATAGATAAAAGTCTGAACTTTTTAAAAATGTACGCATTCATGGAATTAAACATGTTTTACACTGTGAAAATCTCTGCGATCTTTATTTTACGGATTACCCTCGTACCTGGATCGGTTGGATATATACGCCTTATTGCTACGGAGTCAAACTACCATGGCTTTCCTTTATACAATAAAATTAAGGTTATCAACTGACAATATTTGGTGAAACTGAATAATTATAATATAATACATTAAAATAACACATACCAAGTAATTTTATAATGTATTTTTTAAATTGAAAGACCAAAATCTATTATTATATATTGGCTTAATACATTTAAAAAAGACATAGCCATTATTTTTATGATGTCTTTTTTTAATTGTTTTACCCGCACACATATACAACCTGCAAATATGTGTGTATTAATGTAGGAACTAATTACTTGTTCATATCTATATAAGCCACTGCCAGTTTTTATTTTAGCATTATTAAAGATGGTCTCCAGGGAGGCCAAAACATGTAATCATTTAAAATAAATGTGAATCAAAAGTTAATAGTTTTAATTTATTAATTTTCTATATACAATATGATCTTCGGTGAAGAAGTCAAAAAGTCAAAATTTTAAAGTCTATGTGTACAACTTTTACACCCATGTTTGGTGTTGCTCACCAAAGTTAGTTACTCGTCTGACGAGATGGTGCTCTGAAATAAATACCATTGACCCTTTTTGTAATAAAAACTAATCTTGACTTGTCCGAATTATGATTTTTCATTTAAGACAGGTGTTCCCGAACCGACGATCGCGGTCCCGAAATAACAGCATCAGCTAAATGGTGACGCTAGAATACCAAGGTTCCGGTATTGACGATAAGGGTCTTCACCCGGATACAACAGCTGATGACTTGCAGAGCTTCTGGGCAGCGACCGCTACATTCAATCCCTCTTGGATAACCATCAGGAGGATTATCAGCAGACGGACGCTGTCAACTTCTTTCAAAGTCGGGGTCATCGCAACTTCGCTGGAGTCTCTCATGGAGCCTGAAGTGTGGCCTGAAAAGACCATCGTTCAACCCTGGATACGTGTAAGACGAAAGAATCGCACTGAACAGTGGTTGAAACCAACTTGAGTGAAAATATTGACATATTTAGTGTAATATTGCTTCAGATTCAGTGCTAGTGTTGATGAAGGCGAAATTTTGGAAGTTTGATTTTGTGACAATAATGGCGTGTTACTTGTGGGTCAACCATGATTTACTTATGACAGGGTTTTTGTTGTTACAAGTCAACTATTTGCATTGAGTCTCCTAACGCTTGTTCTGGGTGTGAGGTCATTGACACTAAACGTGTCAATACATTTACAGGGCCACACTTATACACTTATATGTAAATACTTCAATAATGAATTAATATGTAAAAATATTTTGTAATGTTATTGAAGGAAATAAATAATTGAAATAAGTCCAAAGACCGGATATGAATTGGTACTAATTTATTTGATAATATACCCCTTTTTATATCTTAGTATACAACATGAGTACGCATTTATAAAATAAATATTAATACATTGAATTTCATACACCGCGAATTCCTCGATACTGTTTTGAACATTAATCCCTTCAATTGACATGAAATGGCAAAATATTGTGATGGTCAAATGCCCTGTGTCGTACTGGACTGTATTAATCTACAAATTCGAGCTAAGATAGATAGTTTGATTATAATAATTACTTTAAGGACTTCTGGATGCTTTATGCAACATAATTAACAGGTTTAATAAGGTAAGTCAGCTTTTTTTCCCCTTATTTATAAGTATACAGTGTCGTCAATAAAAGCTTACGCAAAACATTTGTCTTACATTTCTCTTTCTTAAAACCTCAATCACTCAAACAACATAAAGTTTATCCGTAGTAAGAAACCATAACCTTAATAAAAATAGCTAAATAATTTTGTATATGCCACAATTTTTGTGTTTTTTTTTTGTAAACTCTAAAAACATATTTCTTGGCTTTAAAGTTTTGTCGCATGGTCTACATCTCTACCCCAGGAAGTTGCCTCCAAGAGTAGAGGCAGTGGCTGGAGGCGGAAGGACTTAACTCACGACTGAAGGGCCACCGCCTCCCTAGACAACCTCCTATCAGACCAACCCCCGACTTACACATATAATCATATCCTTAATCCCTTTACGACTTCACCTCCAAGAGAAATATTACCAAAAATTACCGAATCTTTCAGCGATTTTCAGGATCGCTTTCAGGATTTATTATCACGTATTCAGTATATGAACATTCTTATAAAAAAATCTACAATTGAATATTTGAAACATTAGTATCATTAAATTATCAAAGTTTGGCAATATTGTAACATTGAAACTGCTGTTAAAATTAAATAAATGGTCATCATCATAAATGCCTGTACCACTTTGACTTCACATATACTTTTGAAACATTTTTATAATTTTTATATGGGATAGAATATAAAAATAAATAATTAAGTATAACCTAGTAGCATCGTAGTAAGAACCGTCTCAAAGAGGTGAGCCCGATGGATCAGTCACATCAAGCGCCACGATGGTCTTCTTCACGACATTGTGGAAGGGATGGTTGAGGATAGAAACTGCAGAGGGAAAGGGCACCTTAGACGAGAGTATTTGCAGCAAGTGTTCGAAGACATGAGTTGTTTCTCTTATGCTGAGCTCAAGAGGATTGCAGAGGATCAAGAAAAGTGGATATCGAGATGCAAGATTTAATTGCTGTAAAGCAATCCACCGGATTGATAATACGAAGAAGAAACATAATAATTTACTGGAAGACCGCAATTTTGCTTTCAATGTAATCCATGGTAAAACAAAACATGAAATGCTTATCTATTTAATATTGAAACGAACTTTCTAGTGAATGCTTAAAATATGAATAGAATTATATCGGCTTTTGTGGGTAATAAAGCAAGCTCGTATAAAAAAAACTCATTTCAAAAATGAGAACAAGTTATTTGATGATTTTAATTCCGAATCTCTCTTAAATGTCTTTCAACAAATTATTCAACAGTCCTCAATGTAATTCAAATTAAAAAAAAGTACAACATCTATTAAATATTGACATATATGTCAAAAAAACTCAAGATTTTGCTGCTGCAAACCAATCCACCGGATTGATACTACGAACGAAAAATGTCATATAAGATGATGATTGATGTGACTTTGTACGTGTGTACCATTTATCCAATAATGGTATGGATTTTTAATAATTTATAGGAAAGTCTACGAAGACACCGAAATCGAGTAAAACAAAGTCACTTTAAATAAGTAATTATTGATAATCTACTAAGTTATAAAAATCATATTTATTTTCAGTAATCACTCTCGTAGACTGTTTAATTTTTCAGAGCCTCGCCCTCAGGCCGACGCACTCAAACTTCTCCACACAAAAGTTTCCCATTGAAATTTCAGCAAAGTGAGGACGAAAGCTCCCGCCTCCTGAAAAAGTTAAAGTGACAATTAAATACTGAAAGTGCTTCAGAAAATATACATTACCTTAAAGATTTTTCCAACCTTAAATGCGTTTATTATGCTTTTAAAAGACAAATAGAAAATAAAAGCTTTATGGCATTATGACCAATATTTTTCAGTATTTATGAAATACTTGTACAATCAACAAACATTCTAGAATTGTTTTTTTTTTAATGTTTTATATTACAAGAAGACAAATAGAGTTTTTAAATAAATATACTCATATGGGACAAGTAATCCAACTAGGAAGAAATAACTTTTCGAAAGAAATCAACAACTGGGATAGGCAGTATGAAAAGCATAAAAAACATTTTTAAGCCTAAATTTCTTAATGTAGTAAAACTAAGACGTTTAACCAATGCATCTTCCTTGTTTTAACTTTTGTCGCAGAGACGTGGAATTTAACAGCAGTTCATACTCATAAAATAAAAGTCACCAAATGTGTCTTGGAGAAATCCATGTTCGGATAGTCTCTAAAAGAAAAAATCGAGTTGTGCATGCTACCTAATGAATAGGCATCCTCTAGTGGCAATGTGACATATCATTTGAAAGAAACGGTCGATGGGAACAAAAAGTGTTGGAGTGGCGTCCAAGAGTTAGCGTTATGTTGGCTTACCGCCTATAAGACAGACTACCAACATCAGAAGAATAGCGAGATTAACATGTCTGCGTGGAGTGGAAGATGAGGAGTATGAAAACTTTGAAGGCCTATGCTCAACAGTGGATGGACAAAAGTTGATGACGAAAAAATTATTCTTAAACGTTAAGAATATTTTTTTTTACAAACTAAATTCATAATACTCGTAGATTTCCAGAGTTGGGGACAGCGTCTAGAGGAATATTTTGAAGGACAATATGACAATTACTTCTTTGGGCTTAGCCGTGTGTGGAGAATTTCATCTTACCAATATTTTGACCGCCATTGCAGGGGTCTTGTTCAGGATTGATGACTTAGTTGTGAGCTGGTGTCAGGAGGTAGCTTAGCCGTCAGCCTACCGTACCTCCACGAGCGTCATTGTTATCTCTATGGCAACTAGCATACTCAATTTTCATTGGTCCGCTCTGTCGGAGAATCGTGTACGGTGGGTATGTTCTATGACAATAAAAGTACCATATATATGATTTAATTTGTCTTAAAGTTAAAAAAGTTAAAACAATAATAAACTGACAAACACGACCGGCGGGTATAGCTCAATGGTCAAAGCGTTTGCTACGTAAGCCAAAAAAAACAATATTTTTATTTTAAAATAAAATGTATGGAAAAAAATATTTTATTTAATTCGCAATTAGATTATATTTTAAGGTGAGTACATACCTTTAATTGCAAAAAGTTGGAAAGCATTAGCGCTCTTATGACAGATTACAAAACTGGCCATAAGTCAAAACTCTGAACTCTAAAGTATGTAGAAGAGACTCAGACGCCTAAAAATTTATGACAGTTGGATATCTGGACAGCTTCTTGGGCCATTAATTAGACTAAAGCAGCGCTTCCAAAACAAAGACCAGTAAAATAATGTATTATAATTATTTTTAATACAAATGACATTCAATAAATACATTATATGGTAAAAAAAAGATAATACATTTCATTTGATTAATGTTTTTAGAATATCAAAAACTCGATGTTTCTATTTTTGTAAATTATCTTTTTTTTTCAGCTATTTTGAATTCAATCGTTCAAAAGGTGAAAAATAGTAAAACGGACTAAAAATTTAATTTAAAAACCGCATGTTTTGTAAAAATTATTTATCAAAGAAAAAATCGTAAAAAAATGACAGTTTATATTGTTGGTGAAAGTTTTTTTTTTTTTTTTTTTTTTTAGTTTCGCTTTCTACGCTATTTAATAAAAAGAACTTGTGTGTGGCGAGGGATTCATCTATGTAATACATAATTCAATTACACATAAATGACACATAAAATGCATAGCTAAATAAATTATGAATGTTTTGTCGATACTTGACTTCTTCATTAAAAATGCTTTTATTGTCTTTTTAAATTTGGAAGGCCGCTGATCGAAAAATAACTTAGTTTCATAAATTAAATATATTCGCAAGCAAGTCTTGCTTAATCAGTATTTAAAATGTCAAATAAATTTGCGGCTAAATGTTATTTTAATACAATGGAAAGTACTTTCCGAGTAACCTAATGTGTTTTTTTTTTAAATGTAGAAAAAAATATATTGTTGCGCTAAGCTTGTGTGCACCCTGAAAGTTACACACAAGATTATATTATACGTCTGACAAATAGATGAAAAACGTAGGAGCCTATTCCAGGTCAGCCTCGTTAACCGCGCGTGTAGCCCCAACGATTTCCTTGGTGAAGTTTAACAGCAATGGACCGTCAGAACTAAGTAGCAATCTAGGAAAATCCTCCCAAGAAATCGTAGAGACTCCTAGGCGACAACACAAAATACGTCTTCTATTCTCATGAATAATGCACTCCATGAGGTGTTAAGATATTTCTTAGTATAAAGCATAAACAATAGTGGTAAACTTTATGATATTGCAAAATTTTGTTGAGACAGTGTTATTTGTAGAAATATATGAAAATATGTGAAAAGAAATGAAGGAAATATTTCAATGCATTTGGTGAGTTTAAATCACTTGGAGTTACTGTGACTTTTGTATCGTTATAAATCCTAGTAGATATTAAAAAAGCAACGGAAAGCTAGTTTAAAAACAGTGCTTTCCAAAGGTAGCCCCCTATCTACACACGGGGACTGGCGGATTGATAAATTGCTGGGAATTTGTCTGTCGAGCTCTACTGGACGAATGGAGTACTGCCAACTACTGAAATAATATAGATGGTGGTGTTTTGTAGAAATGTTGAGAATCAATGACTTACAAAAAATGCTCTGAAAATCTGAAATGTAAATAATTAATTCATCAATTTAATTTTTACGTGGAATAACAATTTTTACATTGTTTTTATATTTTTCACTTAAAGCACTATTTATTAACAAGGAAACTAGGGTTTGAAACTATATTAAATGAGTAAAATTTGTCATTAAAATCTCCGTGCCCAGTCATTAGTTGGGTGGACCAGTGATCAAGGTTCACCCATTTAGCAGTTAGTCTGAAGTAAATATCTGGGAAGAACAGGCAGGTAGTTCCTTAATTTGTTACCTAGTTGTTTCAGATTAGTAAATCCAGGAAAGTGCCTATTCGAGGAACGATGGATATAGGTTATACTGTACATTCGAATATCAAGTATTCGAATACTCGATTGAAATTCCTAATTAAGTGTCACTGAAAATTTTATTTTTTATGTACACATGTAAAGGAGAATACTGACAGAAGGTAATAGTGGTGCTGATGTCTCTTCTATGAACCTTACCATGTTACATGTGGTTAAAGCGCTGCATGTGGAGTCTTGATCCGCTAACGCCATAAACTACATCCCGACCTATACGTATCATCCTTATTATTACAAAAATTTACTATGAATGGTCGGTCTTCACGGGACAACTATCGTCTAACACCAATTTTAATTAATAGACATGACTATCGTTTTACTCGTGAGTGATCAAATTTACACCAACCGAGAGTATTGTATATATTTTAGAGCTCAGAAATCAATTAAAAAAAAAAATTTAATCTCCGTCAGGGATCGAACCTACGGCCTTTGGCTTGTCAAGCAAATGCTTTGACCGTTGAGCTGTACCCGCCGGCAATTATCTAAGTAAGATAGAGGTGTATTTTATAAGTGTTAAAAAATGGAATTAAATATATGTAAGAAATCATCTAATATAACATTTTCAAATGACATAATGTACACCAAAATTGGAAAAAAATATGATCAATTAATGTTATTATTTATCCATTGGAAAAGTTTTTTATATTTGCAGGTTGATTACACGAGATGAGTTCAAGAATAAATATCATCATTCAGTTTCTATTTAATTTGATTATGCGTTTTTTATTTGTATGCATGCAGTTTCAGCAAATTTAACTTAATAACGTTAACGTTATCACTATGCATGTTAAAAACACGTATATCACAAATTGAGTATTGCTTCGTTGAATAATGTAATTTTTAACTGTATCCTTGATAATTTACTCCAATACACTGCGCAAATATACTTACTGTGCTTCAGCTTAAGGCTTTCATGCAGCCGGGTGATACAGTGCAGCTTTCACATCCGCCTGAAGCATCGTGCGGCTTTTCCTGAAAAACAACCCCGAGCTTTTCCCGGGCAGATGTTTTGTAAAGTATTGATGTTTGCTCTCTATTACACGAGCTAGTAAATGTAAAGAGAGATACATTCATATTAAAATCATCATATTATACAAGAGGAATTGAGACTTAAAAATTTTATATAGAAACATTCATTCGTACTGCCGGAATTGAATGTTTAAACTTTTCAGCTAGGTTTATATCGTTGTACAATACAATCCATAAATGTATGTTATATCATGCTATCAAATAAAATAAAGCTTGAGTAGTTTTCTACCATAAAAGAACAAGTAAAATTTTGCACAAATATAAGCTTTTATTTTAATTAACCTTTTGGTGGGCCGCGTTCTAGGATGGTCAATGTCTAGGGAGTGTCAGGTTTATTATGTGGTCTCTAAGAAAATTAAAGATAAATAAGACACCCAAAATTTGCCTCAAATACTAAGCTAACGTCCCAATAGGTGTTCTGTTTTTCCGCCCTAGAGATTGGGAACCATACATGTTTCTAGCTAAGCATGGACAAGGCATACACCTTTCTTTGTGTAAAGATATACAGTAACAGATGGTGATAGTAATGGTGAAGACTGTATCTGTAGGTTCTATGACACTTACCATGTTATCTATGACTAAACACTGCATGTGGAGTTTAGATTTGTGAATGTCATAGACAGCCCGCCATTCACGTATCATTTATTTATCACAGGAATTCATTGTAATTGGGTGGTGTTCACAAAATGAATTTTGTCTACTACCAATTTTGTTCGATAGTCTTTGACTGGCATTTTACGGGTGATGGATCAAATTAACACCAAATAGGAGTTTTTATAGACAGTTACATTTATAGTAACTATCCAGGCGATGTGAAGTCGCTTTCTTTAAGTAAAGGGGATGTTAATACGTTGATATCAGCTTGATATAGCTCCTTTAGACTGATGCCGTAAAGCCTCGAAAAACGATATTTCGTCGCGTATTTTTGTTCGCTCTTTTGACATGCACATCTAATGTTAATTGTATTAATTTATATTCATTGTATATATGTATATATGTTGTATATATGTTGCACAGCGTTTGCATGCGCCATCTTCTTTGTTATGAGAGTTGGTCCATTTCATATTGGCCACTGTCATATTTACTTCGTATGTCTGCCGCAATGATTTGACGGCGCTAGAGGTCAGAGCGCGCTGGCAGTCGGAATGCGCCTGTAATTTTTATGGGAGCGCCTAAGAGCGTCCCTATAACGGGCGACGTTATTGACAAATAAACGCGTATAGTGAAAGAAAAAAAAAACTAGTTCTTTATATTGTGAAGCTCATCCTGCATCCTTCATCCAGTAAACCGATGTTTAAATAGAAGAAGAGGATATCAACGTAAAAGGCAATATTTTGTCTTTGAAACTATGTCATATTTTTTTTGTTTTTACTAAAAAATCTCACAGTTTAAAATCGACGTTTGAACATCAGTAGACAATCAGTATTCAAGCACCACTTTCAACACTATCTAAAAAAAACTTACAGTCGTTTCAGGAAAGGCGATAGACATCTTTGACCGTTTCAGGAACCGCCTTATAAAAGCGTGTCAATCTTTTCACAGATCTTTCGCACGTAAAGTGTTCATTCTTCAGCGAAATCCTGAAGATCCTGAAGGTAACTGTCGATAGATCGAAGCTTATCTATTAAAGTAACTGTCTCACAAGCATTCCCGTGAAACTGAATTGATATCAACCTGACCACTAAAACCGTTTGTGTCCTAACAAGGAAAGTCTTTTTTCAACCATTACATGTTGTTTTTTTTTCAGTTGAGTCGCTTTTTATGACGAAACAATGTCTCAGAAGTATGAAGCTAATCACTTTATGATTTGAAAAAAAAAATTACGTACATTTTAATATATCTAATACAACACCTTAATTATTACACAATCCTTCAAGTTCTTTTTTTAAGTTGAACCGAAATGAAATGTAGTAACTGTCATAACAAATAAAATGGCTTATGCAAACGCCATGTAATTTCATATAAAATTATAAATCAATTTATTAGGTGTGCATGTCAGGCGAACGAACAATAATAAGAGACGAATGTTTTTTTTCGAGGCTTTTCGGCATTGGCCTAAAGGAGCTGATATCAATATAAATTGATGGAAAACACAGGGACAATAACAATAGCAAGAATTTAAAAAGTCTATGTGTTAAAATAACGATCCCGGCGACTTGAAGTCATTTTCTTTCCTTGAAATAGAAGGATGTTAGTATATATCAATTCAAAATATTTGTTCAGGACACACTGTATTATATGGTGTTGTTAATATTCAATGTTCGGCGTTATACCAGTGTGGAATGTAACAGTAATGGATTCAATAAATAGCTCGGTCTTCTTGATATTACTGATATCCATGGACTGGCCTGTTGCAGTCGGTAATCCTGGGAATCCAAATATTGTACGGTGTCAGAAATGCATAATTGGATCCATTCAACATGTTAGGACAGCCACGAGAGAAAACACAGTAAGCACATATTATATACATGTTTTTTTTTTTAACTTTTCCATAATATTTGGGTTGAGACCTGGATGCGAAATGCGAAAGATTGAAGAGGATGAAGAATCATGCGGGAGGTTTGTGTTCAACAGTGTGTGGACAGAACAGGTTGATAATGATGATGATAAATCAAAAAAGGACAAAAAGGCAAAAGGACAAAAGGTTCAAGGCTTCGGGAGCGTCGGGTTAGTTGTCCGAGTTCTTGAAATTATCCTTTTGAAAAATCGCCGAAAAATATGACTCACATACTTAAGCTACCCTCTTTTTACTCAGATTTCTGTTCTGGATGTTGTCAGGATACATATATGTTCCCAAGAGGACCTTCATGTGAAAATATGTCCCAGAACGAGAAATGTACAATGAAACTGACAGAACTAAGAGACGGCAACTTGTGGTGACCATATGTTCCAGTTATAGAACGTATATGGCAAGAAGAATTCCACAACTTTCATATGTTTTAGCTACGTTTGGTAGCTTAGCCTACCCAACGTAGCCACTGTACACCTGACCGATTGGTTCACTAGGTCTTTTAAACCGTTATTACCACGCTTGTTGCTCTTCTGAACTTTAAGAATCAATTACTCCTCTACCCTTAGACTTACCGACCATAAATACACGATTAATGTTGATATCAACATGATATAGGCCTTGCTGACTGGTACCGAAAACCTTGATATACAATCTTTCGTCTCTTATTTCTGTTTGCTTGTCGAACATGTATGTGTCGTTGTTTTGTAATGCCGTTAGGAGGACTAGTTATATAGATCGCCATTTGCGGCGCTGGGCTACAGCCCATCACGAGCGCGCTCAGTCGCGAGTTAAGTCTCGATTGATTGTGGCGAAAGTAACGCCATGTTACGGTCGATCGGGGAAACCAGGTCTTAATCGAAAATATTTGTCAATGTGCTTCGGAAAAAGACTGTTCTACCACGCAATCCAATAACTATCCCGGTGACATGTTGTTTCTCTTTTTATTAACCAAGAACTGACAGCTTCCAAAGTTTCGTCTGAAATGCCACCGGAAAGCCCTCGAACGTTCTTCCAGAGCTGTGTTTCCGTCTTTGAGAAACTGATAAATATACACTTGCAATCTCTCCAACCCACAAACAAATATTACTTGACTGCTTCATCAAACCATCCGGGCTGAATATCATAGTTCCCAATGCTTTCAACCGGTTGTGCTCTGGTAAATGGGATTGCATAAAAAAATATAAATCGGAAAGCTCAAAATCCAATTTTGTAGGTGCTGTGTTTTAAAGTGAATGCAATTTCTGTGTAAAGCAACGTCAGTATTCCAACTAGCGTGCAAAACTTGCGAAACCAGCGGATGCCTCCACACTAGTGGCTTCAGTATCATCAGGAATGAACTAAAGCTTCTGTAACCGGGTCGTTAGTACATCACCAGCCAAAGCTCACAGTCAGAACAATGCTGAAAGCTCGACACGTATTAAATGTTAATTACTAACTCATCATCTGAATATCAGTTAATTTTGTATTTTATTTCATTAGTAATTTAATACACACATACAATTATACATCAAATTTTATATGCAGACATTCATTCAGAAAAATATCGGCAGACTGATTGAATAATAAAAATAATAATATACATACTCTGAATATGTACTACAGAGACATCTGTTGTTATACGATGTTAACAATGGTCAGAATACATAAACTTTCGCGTATCTGGTGAGGCAAAGAATGGTCGTGTGGACTGCGCGGTGTGTAGAATAGAGCAAAGGCGCAAGGCTCGTAGTTCTAATCCTGCGTCTGCCTATATTTTTATGAATGAGTTGATGCGTGTAAAATTTAATGTAGAATTGTATTCGTGTATTTAACTACTAAGAAGAATAATTATTACTTTTTTTAACAGGGATCAAGTTTAGCTGAAATTTGAACGATGAATCCTTTATTTCGGCGCTTTGCTGTCACTACCACCGGTTGAGTCAGTCGAATCCTTTTCGGGACGTCTCACAGACATTGTTTCGTCTCGGGCAGACGACCCAAGTTTGTCAATCCTTGTATTAAAAATAAATAACAATGTGCTTCTCGACAAGTTATTTGATTTAAAGACCTACTCTTCATCTTTCCAACACGCGTTTCAATAACGATTCTGGCGATATGGTCTTTGATAAACGGGGAATGTCTACATGAACCATATTTTACTTTTAATTTCTCGACTCAATGGGAAACGAATGGTGAACGATTTTGCAATGAATTGGACATAGTGTACATGGGGAGATTACTTTATGAGTGAAATGTCATATAAAATTATGTTTGCTGTGAATTTACATTTGTTCTTCTCATATGGTAAGGAGTTAAATAATAATTCAAACACAGATCGTTCCGTAGCCAAACAATTACGAACAAAAGGCAAACAGCACTTCAATAGTAGGTCAAGAGTTACACAAGCAGCGATATTATTTTCCGTCCAAGACCACCGCAACACTCAGCGGTCGAGTGAAAACTTACTGCAAGACCTTCAACGGGTTTCTGCATTCCTGAAATTCAGGGCATTAAGGTTATGCCGTATGAATTGAATTATTTTTAAATACACTTTATGGTTTTAACATCAGAATGATATAATAGCCCTTGCTGACTAGTACCGAAAACCTAGGTATACAATCTTTCGTCTCTTATTCTGTTCGCTTGACGTACATGTATGTGTCGCCATATTGGCATTTTTGATAATGCCGGTCACGGGTGTGACGTTAGTTATAAATATTGCCACTTGCGGCGCTGGTGACCCTCTACGGCGCCGCACAGTTCAGTTGCGTGCTGACGTCGGCAAAATCATATTGTATTGTGGCCTGGCCTGAATGCTGTGACTAGGTTGAGCCATAAGTTTGTTAAGTTATCGAAATATATATGTTAATGTTCTTCAGAAGAGTCTGTGTGTTATTAATCTGCTCCCCATCTTGCCACCACGCGACTGAATAACAACCTTATTAAAGAGAGGAGGTTGTTAGTTTTTAATTACAACCCGTAAATATTATTGGAAAATTAATTGATAATATATGTGTATAACTGACGATCAGTTGAGGTTATTTATTTGTGAATTTCAGTACCCATATACATATATCATAAATAAGAAGAATAGCGGGAGTGACCTGGATGCGGAAGGCGGAGGATCGAAGAGGATGGAGACTCATGCGGGAGGCCTACGTTCAACAGTGGACGGACACAGGCTGATGATGATGATGATGATACATATATCGAATGTGGTGAAATTTATTTTCATCTCATATTTGTTCCGTATCTGGAACTAATGGTCACCACAAATTTCTGACACACAGTTATATCAGCTGCTACTATCTATTCTTCGTTCTATGATATATCTGCACCTAAAAGTCTGCTTGGGAACATTAATGGTTTCCGGCCACCTATACACATATTGTATAAAGATAAATGCATATTTTACTTGTATATTGCAAAGTGCATCAAAGACTTGCGAATCTCGTATGGTTGCAATAACTTCTTGCACTTTAACCGCGAGGAATTAGCTGCGGTCGCTAATGCTCCCGCTGAACCTACTTCCGGCCAGATTAATGGCGTGACTTCCGGCCGCGGGTCTCAGACACCAACACTCTGCGGGGCCTTCCTGAAAACTTCCTGAAACAACACTGACTAATTATATGCCAAGCAAGGCTGCTTTGAATACGAATTATTGCACTTGTATTGTTATGATATGAGGTTAAGAATAGAAATCGGTTTCGTCTGAGACATGTACTTAAGATGCCGCGGGAGAGCATAAAGCTACACTATGCGAGAGCTTTCGTAGAAACTACCTAAAATAACATCAATTAATTATATGGCAAGATAGTTTTCTTTGAAAACGAATTATTACATTTTTATTTTAGTGATATATGATTTAGAAACGTAAAGTAGATCTGGCTGAGATATCTTCTTCACATGCTGCAAGAAAAACATTAAGTACTGCTAATTCTTCATAAGGTATCCGGACTGTTGTATTAGTAGAAGGATATGGTTATATTTACATATTAACATCCTCCTCTCTTTCAAAAGGTGGTTATTCAGTCGCGTGATAACGTAATAACACGGACTTTTTCGGGAGCACATTGACATATATTTCCGATAAACTTTACAAACCTATGGCCCAACCTAGTCACAGCATCAGGTCGAGTCATAGGCGTTGTATATAACTAACACACCCGTGACCGGATTTATCCAAAATGCCAACATGGCGACCATAAATGTATGACAAGCGAACAGAAATAAAAGACAAAATATTGTAAATCAAGGTTTTTGGTACCAGTCAGCAAGGGCTACAACATGCTGATGTCACTAGTAACTATTTAATTAAATGGAATAGAGTAGCGAAATACCCCGGTGGGTGGGCGGTGTGACTAGAGTGGACAGAGTTCGAAATGAGCATATTCGAGGCTCATTTCGGGTGGCTCCTATACCTGAAAAGATTAGGGAAAACCGCCTTAGATGGTATGAGCATGTGGTACGGAGAAATGAGTACCACATGGTGAAGAGATCCCTCAACATACCCACGCTGAGAAAAAGACCTGGAAGACCTCAGGCAACCTGAACTGCAACTGTAAACAATGATCTGAAACTCTGGGCTTGACCGAGAATGCAACGCAGGACAGACAGATATGGCGAATGTTCACAAGGAGAGCCGATCCCAGATGATGGGAAATGGCGAAGCTAAAGAAAAGAATAGCAAAATACTCGTACAATGAGTTGACTGAACTGAATGGATAATTTCCATACTTACTGAAATAAACTGCTACTTTCGGATCTGAAGTCGTAAATTTCTCAGCGTTCCTGAAGGCTTAAAATTCAGCTCCTGGGTTTGAGGGAGTGCAGTGGCCTGGGCTGCTGGGTACCGGGGGTTCGCCTCACAAATTACCCGACCGCAAATCGACTAAGTTAAACGCGGCTAAGCGAGTGGAGCCTGCGGAATAAGCGCTCGCGATCCGTACAACGGGAATCGCAACCTCATTGTGTAAAGAACACGAGATATATTGAAGAGTATTAGACTTAGAGCAATGCATTAGGCATGAGTTTTTTTTATATATGCAAGTAATTTGACTTCACGAAAACTTTCAAACATAAGCATTCTTTCAAAAACGTTCACAATTGACTCGTTTTGACCATAGATGGTGACACTCGTGGTACATCTGTTACAGCAAATAAAAATAATAAATGCTTCTTACTCTTACTTTACTTACTTACGTTGGGCAATACCCAATCTGCCATATTTTTAGATACATATATATATATATATAGTAAATTAATTCATGGTCGTCGCTGCGTCATATGCATCCAGCGATGGCTCAGGGAGAAGTTGAGCCATTCAGAAGCAGCCAGGATAATGGCGTTGTTGGACTTTCTTATCCTTCTCCAGAATCAGGCAACACGGTGACGCAATAATGCTGAGAACGAATGGTTTCTGCCCTCCGTAAACATGTCAGATGCGAATATAAATTTACGACATGTGTTTTAAATTCAAAAATATTAAATACATAAACAATGTTATTTTTTACATAAGCACATACAAGAGTTTACTGACCGATGGTGGTGAAGAAATTTTGAATGTGAATTCTATGACGCTTATATTTGTACTCCTCAGCATTTACGCATTATCCATTCTTAAAGGAATTGCTTCGGCGAAATGCGTAAGGAAATCAACCAACCGTCCCACTGCTTGTATAATCCGATACCCCCAACACCCAGACTGAAGTCGCAAAGCAGCTTTCTGAGATCCACACAACCTCTCACATCCGGCCTTGAAAATGAAAAAAACTCCAGCTCTGGCAACAAGTCGCATCGGAAGATTTCATTACTTCAAAGAAAGGCCTCCTAACTGGCAAGAAGCTTGACTGGCGGATCTGGAAATCTCTGAACAGAATAAAAGCCGGAATTGATAGAACAAAGGACAACCTCGAGCGATGGGGAATCCTTCGGCAGGGAGAGTCACTATTGTGCGACTGTGGAGACCTGCACGCCGCATCACACCTAAGATCCTGCTCCATGTGCCCAGCAAGCTGCACATCTCAAGACCTCATGCTGGGCAACACACGTGCTATCGATGTTGCTAGATAGTGGGCAAAAATAATTTGACGTCACTGACATGAAGAAGAAGAAGAAGATTTCTAAATATATTACTATTTTTTATTACTAAATTTATAATTGTTTGTTTTTTAAATTATATCACCTTATCAAATCTGGCAAACACTTTTTAAATTCAATTTATTATGGGTGTTCAGGAAATTTTGTTCATAACTTTCATATTGATCAAGTGTAGAAGACGTATATCTGATGGATGGATTTTGGATTAATTCTTATGATCCTCTATACTTGCCCTATGAAACACTTTACTTTCATATGAACCTGCTTTCTAATAAAACGTTATATTAATCAAAATGTCAGAGAAATAAAATGAACCTTTTTATATTGTATTAGTTGGTTCAGAAAGTACGAGTTAATACAATTTTTTCAAACACAGCACTCTTTCCTTTCACGTTTGTTGAATATCTACAACATATGGCCACCACAAATTGTCGTCACTTAGGTCTGTCTGGTGATAGTAATTCTAAAGTCTCATCACGCTTACCATGCTGCATATGGCTAAGCACTGCATGTGGAGTGTTGGTCCTCCAACGTCATAGACTATAGCCCAAGATTTACGCATCATCTTTATTATTTACAGGAATTTACTATAAATCTAAATACAGAATAGAGAATACTGACAGATAGTTAAGGTGACATAGATATTTCATTTGTGAATACTATGACGCTTTTAACGTAATGGGTTAAGCTTTGTATGATTAGTGTTGATCCGCTACAATCATAGACTCTTGCCCGACATTCACGCATCGTCCATTTATTTCACAAATTCACTATGAATTTGCGGTGTTCACGAGAATATTTTTGCCTGCCAACAATTTGAATTAATTGGAATGACTGGCATTTTATGGAAAAAAGATCTAATGTACACCAAACCACGGTCTTCCAGGACGACCTAAAACCAGAAAAGTTGGAGAATAGGTAGCTGAAGTTTATGCTGTCGTGCGGTAGCCTTAGTATAAGTCATTAATAAACAATAAAGTCATTAATTATTTAAATAACAAATCTTGAGACTGCTGAGAGATTAAATTAAAAATGAAATTACTTACTTATATTTCACTATTTTATATCATAAATAATAACAAATATTCTCAGCCAAACGTTAATAATTAGTTTCCGTACTTGGTTTTGGTCGTCAAAGCTTTAACATTAGTCACATAATTACCTCGAGGCAATACTAAAACTAATTATAATTATTATTAATGACAAAACTTAGAGATCGTCAAAGGTACGATAACCAAAAACAACATACAATTCAATTAAAGTCTATAAAGTAACTAAACTGGCTACGGTATAGCGGAGATCTCAAATCACTCGAATGCTGTGCGAGAATACACGCGTTCAATCCCAGTCAAAACATAAAATATTATTTTAATAAGAGTACATATATAATATAATCGTGTGGGAAACAACAGGGTAAGATCCTGTCTGCCCAGAAGTCGGCGTCGTCGATGGCGTTACTCCCGGCCATCATCAGGTCTTCCTGGGTGCACAGGGTCTGCTCCGCGCCGCAGTCACATTCAGTCGGTCTGCTGTAAAACTGCCAGGCTTTCATTTGAGTACTCGTCTTGCATACTCCGGTCCGAAGTCTGTTAAGGGACCTCCATATACTCCACCCCTGGTCATATCCAGAGGCTAGGTCCTCTTTCGGGGCAATCCAAGTATTCCCCTCAGTTGCGCTTCTCCGCATGTTCAGCCGCAGGGTGGCCTCAGGTATCACCAGTTCCGTTGTCGACTGTAGGAAACATCTTCTTGATTTGAGCCGTGTGGTTATCTTTTGATACCCAAAACATAGAGTGCAGTGCGTCGTGGGTTGCTTTGGTGAGTTCTTGGTGGTGAATTCTCGCCGTATGTTTGGTGGGGCGATGCCCAAGAGTTGATATAGCTTTGATATTGAGGTATAATTGGGGTATAAAAACGAGTATAATATGTATAAATAAGCAACCTTCTATTCGGCATATGGTCGTCGCATACTGCTGCCATAAAATTCTGTCGTAGTCCTCGCCTAAGCCCACATTGGTTCTGCCTTCTAGAGCTCTTCCGAGTACATTTTATGTATGATTCCTGACGGTTTTTCAGAACGTCATTGCTTGAAGTTTGTATAAGACTGCTGTCGTTTATACTCTTCCGAGGTATTCGGAGAACATGTGCAACTACATTCGTGTCTTAACTAAGAGCCGAATGAAAAATTTCATGTTCATCCCCTCGTCATTCCTCTCAAAGGTGCAAGTTCTGAATACCAATATTCTTCTCGATATTGTGGCTTTTGGGTTAAGCCGTGTGTGGCGAATTTCTTCTTCCCAATATTTCGACCTCCATTGCAGGAATCTTCTTCAAGATGACTTTTATTTACGGCATCAGCCTAAAAGAGATATATCAAGCTGATATCACTACTTCTTTTGCCGAAGATCGCTACGTATAATAAAAAAACATGGTACTTGTTGTTAGAATTCGTAGCGATAAGTTCGACATATGCAACCGGTCCAGGCTTCTATTGGATTACGCTGAAGAGCCTTTTTTGTACTTGACTCTTACATTGGGTACTTTTCTGTCTGGATCATACAAAAAATATTTTGAATTTTTGTTTGTTGCGGTCTTATTGTACTTCTAGTGGTATAAGTTTGAAATGTGGTTATACAGAAGAATTCTTGGAATTTCCTGGAGAGACCACGTCGCCAACAATGAGGTTGTCAACATAATCAAGGAAGATAGGCACCTAGTAATAAGAACCATATAGGCGATCGGTCACATCATGCGCCACAATGGTCTTCTTCACGACATTGTGGAAGGGATGGTTGAGGGTAGAAACTGTAGAGGGCGCCTTAGACGGGAGTATTTGCAGCAAGTGTTCGAGGACATGAGTTGTAACTCTTATGCTGAGCTGAAAAGGATTTTCAGAGGATCGATAAGAGTGGAGATCGAGATGCAAGATTTTTTTACTGCAAACCAAACCACCGGATTGATACTACTATTACGAAGAAGGCTTAAGTCATTCAAATTATCCTGAAACCGTTGAAGGCAATATTATTTACTGCCCATAAAGCTTGCCATCAATAATTATCATAATAAAATGAAATATTCACGACCCGTACCTACTATAACTAAATGTCAATAATTGTAAATTTGACTGTTAAATTATTACGAAGCAATAATATTTTGTACTGGATAAGATCATTACGTTAATATGCACTTCTAATCACGGAATAATACCGTATTTCAGTCACATTATTCCATATTTACGATCCATTGTACTATTATTTTACAGTCGATAGTAAAATTTCTGCTTTCTGCTAGTATATCTTTGACTTCTAAGATAATTTTTGAAATAGGGCTGCCATAAATTTTCGCAACATCCATCCGTAACCACATTTCATGATTTTTCTTAGGTACTTTTGCACTTTGAGCTATATTTACGTAAGTATTTGGTTTCCGACAATTTTGAAGGAATCGCCTTGTCGTGTTTATTATTAAAGTAACTTTTCTATTTAAGGCAAGCTTAGGTATTATTCATTAACGTATTTAAGGAGATCAAATAATTGGTCTGCCGCACGTGACACTTGAATAATTTTATCCTTTACCCTTACGCATCGGTAGCCGATATATACCGTCAAAGATTCCCCAACCGTTGACATCGGTTAACGTGATATATCTTTAGCTATCAGATGATGCATAAAAAATTATTATATTCAACAAACGCTCATTGTGTAACTCCATACATGTGGTGGCATTGACACATGTGGCTTACAGAAAAATCGCTCTTGTGACGAAAACTAACGATATTTATTTACATGCTTTACAGATTCCTGTTAATAATACACGTAGGTTGATAAAAGAAATGACTGCACATCCAATTTCTTACCGTATATGTCTTAATGAGCACTGAAAGTAGCAAGACGATAGATCGCATCAACCGATGTCAACGGTCGGGGAATCTTTGACGGAATATACCAACAACCGATGCGAAAGGGCTAATCGTCATTTTTAAGAAATTCAAATGATTAAAACAACGACAATAATGGCAAGCAGCAGACAGTAATCCATATTTGTAGTATAAATTAAGATAAGTACGATGTGCAGCTTTTGGTTATTATATTAACATTTTTATATTGTCTTGCGCATGGGATTGAAAAATGTTCAAAAGTGAGTTGCTACCTGTCGGACGATAAAGCTCATACGTTTAAGCTCTTGTAATGTATGCCAACGTTTACGGCAGATTTACGTCCCGAAAAAGCAAAGCGCACCTGAGGGCATAATCCGAAAGCTCCGTCGCCCGGACGCTCACACACCCACTGCCATATGTGTCCACTCAAGCATACGCCTTTCCGCCCTTACAAAATCTTCCTCACAGATTTGAGCTTTTTCGTAAGTCTAAATCGTATGCTTAATTCTTGTGGCGATGCACATTCCGATATAAATACGATTATTAAATTAGTTAATCGAATATTTTTAAATCTCTTATTGCGTTCTCTATGAATATCGATGTTTTCTTATTAAAAATATATGCTTCGGCTATCGTCTTCATTTTTCTCAACGGCTGCAAAAATTAACATCTCACAGAATGACAATGCAGCCGTGTAATGAGTTTTGATTGCAGATTCTTTGGTAAGATGTTATGATAATATGGTTGGACTTTGTGTAAAATGACGAGGTGAGACATCGGACAAGACGGCCTTTTTAGAGTCAGCCATGAAACGAAGGTTTGAAGGAACTGCTTGGGACATAAGAGTAAAATTCAAACGGCACAAAAGAGCATGGCGTTCGAAGTTTACTTGTACGAAGTTTACTAAGAACAATAGCAAAACTGAAGGCAGCAATGCTCTCAAATCGAAGAGTGACAGTTCGAAAGCTCTCCAAAATGATCCTTGATGTCAGGAAAACCTCTATTGACATGATTTTGACGGAGCATCTAGGCTATGCTAAGGTTTGCGTGAGGTGGGTGCCAAGAATGTTGACTGTACGATAAATTTTGATGGGGTATTGTCAAACACCCACTTTACAGCCCGGACTTAACCCCAAGTGACTACAATGTCTTCTCTGATATGAAGAAATACCTGGGTGGAACGCATTTTGGCGATAAAGAAGAGCTGGAAGAAGCGGTTCTCAGGTATCTGCGTGGCTTGACGACAGATTTTTTTGACTCGGTCATTCAAAAACTCGTATACCGCATGCAAAAATGCATTGACCTCAGTGGCGACTATGTAGAAACATAGGTAAGAATCTGAACTTTCGAAAAATCTACGCATTCATGGAATTAAACATGTCTTACACTGGAAAAAATCACTGGGAAGCTTTCTCTCATCGTATCATAATATTGAAATAATGCGTACATTTGAAATAACATTTAAAATAGACGAAATATCACTTTTTTGTATTGACACACTTATAATGATATGCACCGTATAATCCAAAAACAAATACTTCACATCACTGGCTAATAACTCTCGTAGATACAGGATTATACTACTTATAATCCTGTATCTACGAGGGTTATCCGTAAAATAAGATTCCCATGGCGCTACAGTCCTGAAAAGCGCTGTTATGGTGGATCCCGCAATTCTGTGGTGTACCTTGGTTCCCCCACTCCAAATCACTTACCTAGCGAGTTGCTTGCGGAGCTCAGTCTTGGCTTGGTAGCCGTACGTGATGGATCTCTTCCTCCTTTCACCCGTCAGGTATGAGCTGCCCTCGTCGATCCGTTTCCTGTCTGCAAAAAACATTGCGCCGATAGAAATCCATTTCCAGCTATGCGAAATCTATGGAGACAAGTGTATGAGCGTACAACACAAAAATGTATGCATTCATGGAAATAAGCATGTATTACTCTATGAAAAATCACTGGGAACTTTGTTTTATGGAACCCTCTGAAATAAAAATGATTAAAAAAAAAAAACTGGGAAAGCACAATACGCTACATTGTAAATTTAACTTTCAGGAAAAAGTTGAAACCAAATTAAAAGTTTCCCTGCAATTTGTTCGGCGTAGCTCTTGCCCATTTTCAGCACACCCAGACTCTCCACCTTAACACAGTTTGCAGCGATTTTACATACTGAACTCTTTCAGCTGAAGGGGATTATTTTTCAGGTTTTATTAGTCGAGATTATGTTTGGTGCATCGCATCTCATAGCGCAAAGGAAGTGTATGTTTTATTTATGTTACATGCAAATATGCCCTGGGAGATAGTCAGATAATTATTACCGATTTATTTGCACATTTTTGTATGCAATTTGTACAAAATATTTATTCACAATGTTGTATAATAATAATACAAAAATGTTGTGGTAAATATACATTTTTTCATATTAAAAAAAAACACTTCTTTTTGTAGTAACAATCCAGTAGATTGGTTTGCAGCAAAAAAAAAACTTGCATCTCGATCTCCACTCTTCTCGATCCTCTGCAATCCTCTTTAGCTCAGCACAAGAGCTACAACTCATGTCTTCGAACACGTGCTGCAAATACTCCCGTCTAGGGCGCCCTCTTCAGTTTGAACCCTCAAACATCCCTTCCACAATGTCGTGAAGAAGACCATCGTGGCGCATGATGTGACCGATCAATCGGGCTCGCCTCTCTGAGATGATTCTTACTAGGTGCCTATCATCCTTGATTATGGTGAGAACCTCATTGTTGAACCACATGATCTCTCCAGGAAATACCAAGAATTCTTCTGTATGACCACATCTCACAGCCGTACATCAAGATGCTGCATACAGTTCTGGCAAGTAGCTTGCGAAACTTTAAATTAATATTTTTTGACTCAAGAATATTCTTTTTTTTTTTTTTTTTTAAAAAACTAAATCTTAATAAAATGACGTCTATACAGAGCTTGTATCGTTTCTATTTTTTTATGGCTCTACGAAAAACATAACTTATGAAATATTTTTCTAGTTTTGCTGCTTACCCAACCAATAGAAATTTTTGAGGTTTCTTTACATGAGGATGTATGGATATTATCCATGGCTGTACCCATCTAACTTTATACGGGGTATGTTGGGAATGAGTTGAGAACTAAAAGAGGTGTGTGCTTGAGTATGCATTTCTTTCGCCTAGTGCGCGGCGTGTTCAGAAATCCTGATATTTTGTTTGAAATTGGTTTGTTCTTCCCTGACAATTACTTAAGGATAAGGAGGCACACATTGTTTGTTCTTCCTAGAGGTAATACTAACCTGCCAGGGACAAGTGATCAGACTGTTCAACGATATCGCCTCGAATATTGATATATTCCTCTTAAGAGAAGCCCAGTTTCGACATGAGCTCCACGAATTTATTTATCAAAGTAATTTCGTGTAGTCTTCTGCTTAGCGGGTACCAGGACATTTTAAATGATTGTATTATTATTGTGTTATTTATAAATTGTTATTTTATCCTGTTTCAGAATCGAATCAAATATTAAAATTTGTAATGTTTCTGGAAGAAAATAAATTGAAATAAGTAAGAGCGCAGTACATTTCCTTGAATGTAGAACAGTGGCATAATAATGTAATGCATCTCTCGGTCAGCAGACAATGACAGACAGTGGAGCATCTCTTGCAACTTCCTCCCGAGGGAAATCCATCAGCGAGCCTCAATGTACGAGGAGGGATTTATTTTGTACTTCATTCCATACAAGAGGCCTGATAAAACAGCGGTAATCTCATTACAATAGCTTCGTACAATATTTAATATGCTGTCGTAGCAGAAACAATTATTTGATCATAACGGCTCTTTCCCACGGACGACCAGTTCTGCAGGATTGTTTTTTTACTGGATAGCATTGGGAGTCGGAGAAGAAAATTCAGACGCAATGGACGAGAATACTCTTTTGATATTATACTGGTACTTTCAGTATGCATAATGTTAGAGCGTAACTAAACTGGATACTGTATTTTACTAGATCTAGTTGTCCGGTTTGTAGTGGCAAAATCGTACAGCACATTTCGAACAGATCAAATTTTCGCGGTATCCGGAAAAACCGAATGCTCATGTAAATGTTACCACAGTAGCACGTAAAAAACGAGACGTTGCCATAAGAAAGGACTCTAAGGAAGCACATATTTTTCGTTCTTCTTAAGAGCATTCCATCCTGCAAGAGATTGCCTCTTGGGAAAGTGATTAGATTGTTATACCACATCGCCTCGAATGTTGATATATTCCAAGTGAGAGAAGCCCAGTTTAGTCATGAGCTCTACAAATTGTTTGTAGAAAGAATTTCGTAGAGTCTTCTATTCGAAAAGCCTAGGGACTTTTCAGTTTATAAATAGTTTATTATTTTTAAAATTAAAAATGTCATCATTTTTGGTTTTAAGAAAATGATAATTTAGTTTTTATTTTATGTAACGTGTGGTACAGCAATAGTCTGAGATATTTGACTATCACTTTGATGGTTGCAAATTACGTTCCTGCGAAGCTTACATTTTTTTAAAAATGTTTATTTAGTCCAACGACAATAACAAATCGTAAGTGCAGCTCTACGATGGTCTGCTCACGCTATTGTGGAAGGGATAATTGAGGGAAGAAACTGTAGAAGGCGCCATAGACGTAGAATATTTGCAGCATGTGTGCGAGGACATAAATTATAGCTCTTATGCTGAGGTGAAGAGGTCTGCAGAAGATGGAGAGGAGTGGAGATCGAGATGCAAGATTTTGTTGCTGCAAAAAAATCTACCGAATTGATACTACGAAGGAGAAGTGCAGCTTTTGTTAGAGACTGAAGTTGAGCAACATTAGACGTGAACCAAAATTTGGGTACGTCACGGTCTTCTGCTAACAGCGTGTCACTAGTCGGGTTGAACCGATTATTAGGACCAAATCCAGGTCTCTAAAGTGTCGAGCTATACATTCAACGTACTTAAAAAAATCCGATTTAAGAATCACCAAAAACATTTCTTT
The DNA here is from genome assembly GCA_022606575.1 of Glossosoma conforme. NCBI lineage: Eukaryota > Metazoa > Arthropoda > Insecta > Trichoptera > Glossosomatidae > Glossosoma > Glossosoma conforme. The sequence goes on from JAGTXR010000027.1 coordinate 1,746,914, forward strand.
AATACTACAGCTGCTGCTTATTAAGGTCCTTGGGCTTCTTATCTGAAAACTATAGGTGATCTTGCTTTTAAGGTATACAATATTGTGTTATTTAATGTATTTTCTAGACTTGTTTCGTTTATTTTATTTGCATAACAGTGTATTGTTATGACTTTAGTTTTAACACAAAAGAATACTAAATATTATTTTAATAATACGAGAATAAGTGCCTTTTTTATGCTTCAAATGTGACAAAAACAGACTTTGAAATTGTCATAAAAATGTCTGAAAATTCTGCTACCTGAAATGTGGCTCGTGTTACATACTCATTGACTTTCTTGAGGACTTTCAGTAGAGCAAGCCTCAACCTTTGAACCACTTTACACCAATTTGTAAGTTAACCATTTGGAAAATATAAAAGACATTTTATTTTTAGTATTGAAGATCTACTTATAAAAAACACTAAGAAAAATATGAAACAATGATATGCTCCCTTTAAATTTAGTTTTTTGTTGATTTATTAGAAAACATTTAAATATTCTAATACTTTATAAATAATTAAAGATTTTTACCAATATTTAAAAAAATATAACGTACATACAAATTGACAGCAATGTTTATGTTATGTAATTTCAATCATTATTAAAATATACATTCGATTAACAACACGCGCATCTATGATAATACTGACATCAGCCTTGCTGACTGGTACTGAAAACCTCGCTGTACAATCTTTCGTGTCTTATTTCTGTTCGCTTGTCGTACATGAATGTGTCAGCATATTGGCGTTTTGGACTAGTTACGTAGATCGTCACTTGTAGCGCTGTGCGATAGCTTCATCACTAGCGCGGTCAGTTGTGTTCCGACGGCCGACAAGATCGCATTACGGCCGGCCAAGCATGTTATCCCGCTTGGGCTGGAAGTTTGTAAAGTTATCGAAATATATATTATAATACCCACGCCACAGACAAGATCTTATCTTTAAAGTGGTGTGGTAAGCGAATGTAAAAAAAAAAAAGAAAAAAAAATTAAAAAGATTGAAATGTAAATTACTATGTAAAAAATGTATGTTTTTATATTTGATTAAATAAAAAAAAAAATACATATGTCAATGTGCTTCAGAAAAAGTATGTGTGTTATTAATCTGTTCCCCATCTTGCCACCACGCGACTGAATAACAACCTTTTAAAGGGATGAGGATATTGATACGTATCTATTACTCAGTGTATGTGGTCAGAATTCGACTGACACGGTTGGCAGTGGTGATACCACAGCGCCAAAATTAGCATAGAATTAAGATACAATTACTGGCCACTTGGTGAACTATGGCGCTCCACATGACTGGACTTGTAAATAAAATTGATTAATTGTGTCTGTTAAAATGAACATGCATTTTAAATTACACTTATGAAATCATTTTAGAAGGTTGACTGCACAAGTTGGTGACCCCGCAGAAGACCCATAGGTTGGGAACCCGTGCTCTAACGGCTCTAGAATTTAAGATGCAATTACTGCACCTGTGGGCGGCCGGTATAACTTTAATTAGACTCCTAAGTGGAAAACTTACCTGCACACATTACGGCTATAATAATAACACGTCTGACTGCGAGGTTAATTAATACAACCTGCGCTACACTTTATGCGTTTATTAGCTAATCATCAAGCCTTCAATTCATATTTTTTTTAATATCGTAAAGATTATAAGCTGATTTTTTTTTATGTAAACTCATACAGAAGAATTACGACAGATGGTGATTCTATGACGCTTACCATATTAGATATGGTTAAGAGCTGCATGTGGAGTTTTTATCCGCCAAAGTCATAGACTACAGCCTGACATTCGCGCATCATCCTTATATTTACAGGAATTTACTATGAATGGGTGATATTCACGGGACGACTTTCGTCTACCACCAATTTTAATTAATAGGCTATGACTGGCATTTTACGTGTAAGGGATCAAATTCACACCAACAATATTTCAGAGCTTAGAAATCGATTAAAAATATTTTTAATTTTAATCTCCGCCGAGGATTGAACCCACGATCTTTGGCTTGTCAAGCAAACGATTCACCATTGAACTATACCTGCCAACGAATATTACTCATTTAAAATTGCATAATTACACATTTTCTTTCCATATTCGTTCTTTACCTGGAACATATGGTCACCACAAATAGCCACCATTGAATGCTGCCAAAATCCATTGTCTATCCCTCGTCTTATTTATTTATTTATATAAAGATTCGAAATTCCAATTTTTTTTTACAAATATTTAGAAACAAAGAGTATACATAAATATACAATAAATAGAGAAAATAATAAAAAATAAAAATAACACAAAAGAATGAGAAGAAGATGACACGTGTCAAAGATCACAGAGATCAAGTAGAACAATACCATCGACAAAAGAGGAAAAGGATGTAAGAAAAGGATCGAGGTGTGCTGGTAGGCCATTTAGGAGCGACATTACCGTTGTACCAAATTGAGTGCTTGAAGCTCCACAAGCATCGACTGGGATCAAAAACAATGGATGGCTACGAGCACGGGTGTCTTAAGACATCTCTGAAAGATATATTATTCTAGTACAGAAGACTTGAAAGACAGCAACTGTAGTATTGCAGACATTTATTTGGGTATTTTTAATTAGATATTATTAAGGTGATCGGATAATTAGCCTGACGTTCTTGTTGCATGTTGGTTTATTTAAGAACTGGGATTGTCTTATGTGTCAAAAATACATCCTATCGAAATACTGTTAAAATAACTCAAATTATACATCAGTGGTCTCATCAAGTTCTAGACTACTACCCTGGAGATTGTCATTAACCATATATGTTCTTAAGTAGAACTTCGACTGAAGAAATTTCTTGAAACAATGCATGAAAAATTGGAACTGACAATACTGAGTAGATGCAGATTGATTTTAACAAACGTTACAGAGATGAGAAATGAAATCTACAAAACCATTTTTCTTATACGAAACGTTTTTTTTTTAAATTTTTAAATTGCTTTCAATTTTCTTAAAGTATAGTATTTGTAAAATAACGCAAGCCTTAAGCTTAATAATACAAAATATGATACCTTTAATTTTACTTCGTTTGGTTAATATCATACAACGAATACTGCTGATAAGGATCAGAAGGCCAAGTTTACAGTTAGTTCCTGAAAAGAAAATTTCATCATGATTAGCAGATGTACACAACTCGAAAACATTTCATAATACAACTCCTTTAACATTTAGGAAGGCGAGCGATTTTATGTTCATTTAATTTGAGACCTCCCTTTTATTTGTCCATAATTTCGGGAGGTATCCCTTCCTGAAAGGTGTATTTAATTATTTTCAACAGGTCTCTGAAAAGTGTTTGGGTCCATGAAATTACAATTCTAGTCCCTTATCACTACGTCAGGGGTATTTGAACTGAAAATTTTCAGGTACAAAACACTCCTAAGTTTCTTTAAACCTGTGAAATGTAAGGTTATTTTATAATAATACAGAATACAAAAACTTTATACAGAAATGCATTAATTTATTTATAAACTACACAATTATGCATGTAAAAAATTAAAAATTGATCAAAATTGATACGAAAGACTGATTGGTGGAAGCAATGCTCATAGCAGGTAACGATGTGTATATATATATATATATATATAATCGTGTCGGAAACAACAGGGTCAGATCCTGTCTGCCCAGAAGTGGGCGACGTCGATGGCGTTACTTCTGGCCATCATCAGGTCTTCCTGGATGCAGCTATTCGGGCACAGCGCACACTCTAGAAGGTGTGACAGGGTCTGCTCCACGCCGCAGTCACATTCAGTTGGTCCGCTGTAAAACTGCCAGGCCCTCATTTGTGTCCTCGTTTTGCATACTCTGGTCCGAAGTCTGTTAAGGGACCTCCATGTATTCCACCCTTGGTCATGTCCAGGGGCTAGGTCCTCTTTCGGGGCAATCCAAGTATTCCCCTCAGTTGCGCTTCTCCACATGTTCAGCCGCAGGGTGGCCTCAGGTATCTCCAGTTCCGTTGTCGACTGTAGGAAACTTCTTCTTGATTTGAGCCGTGTAGTTATCTTTTGGTACCCAAACATAGGGTGGAGTGCGTCGTGGGTTGCTTTGGTGAGTTCCTTCTTGGTAGTAACTTCTCGCCGTATGTTTGGTGGGGCAATGCCCGAGAGTTGATATAGCTTTGATATTGGGGTAGGTTTTAGGCACCCCGTAACCACCCGGCACGTTTCATTCAGAGCAATATCTACTTTCTTGGTATGGGCAGACCTCGCCCATACTGGCGCAGCATACTCGCCAGCAGAGAAACAGAGAGCTAGAGCACTTGTTTGGATCAGGTTTGGTTGGGCTCCCCACTTCGTACCTGCCACTTTTCGGAGTAGGTTGTTTCTGGTGGACACCTTTTGCTTAACAGACTGACAGTGTTTCTGATAAGTGAGGGTCCTATCCAGCTTGACCCCTAGGTATTTAGGTGTGTCGCAGTGGATGTGTATAGAATAGAAGTAAGGTGCATAGTTCGCGATTCGAATCTCAGCGTCTGTCGTTTCATTTTTTCCAATATTATTGAGAGAAATATCATAAAAAAATATATTCGTATGTGTTTATCAATTTACTTTTAAATCATCACATTATTTCCATGCCCGCTTTCTTAACTAATCATATAGTCAACACGAACTACCGCCAAAAATTTCTGTCAGCCTTAATGTTCTTCTCGTTTCATTCCTAGTTATATCTGCATTCTGGTGCTCCATTGAATACATTATATAAATAGTTACTAGAGGTCTATCTAACCAATAAGTTACTGACTTTATAACCTCGAGGTGTTTGAACTGATCACTGCCTAGTATCCCGTATCCTCTCCAAGCAGTATTCTCCAATCATATTTTATTCACACGTTTTATGTTTACTCACAATATAATTTCTTATATTACCCTCTGGGTCTTGATTAAACTATAAACTGTATGAAAAGTACTTTTTGTACTAACAACACAAAATATAATTAGCCAGTGACATCCTCCATTCTAAGTTAGTAATTGAATTGTGTGGTGGCAGGATGAGAAGCAGGTTATTAACATAAATATTTTTTCTGAAGCACATTAACATATATATTTCGATAACTTTACAAACTTCCAGACCTAGCGGAATAACATGCCGGGCCGGCCATAATACGACCTCGTCGCCGTTGGCTCACAACTGACCGGGCATCGTCGTCGGTGACAACCAGTGCCGCAAGTAGCGATCTATGTAACTAGTCATCCTAACGGCATTACAAAATAACGACACATACATGTACGACATGCGAACAGAAATAATAGACGAAAGATTGTATATCGAGGTTTTCGGTACCAGGTAGCAAGGACTATATCATGCTGATGTCAATATTTTTTTTAAACATCACATTTTGTCGGCTTGAAATAATGAAGCAGCAGTTTTATACAATAACGTGAACGTTAACAGGATGCCGAGCATTATGGTATTTTCTCGTAAGTTAAGAATCCCTGCTGAAAGCAAAAGGTAGGGAAACGCCACCCACTTTAACTTGCGCCTTTTAGCGAAGTGTAAATAAGGTTCTATACACGACATAAATAATGTAAGTAATTGTAAATTAATTGTTTTCTTGCTGAGATACAAGCAAGAGAATAGTTAATAATGTTCTACTCGGGGAATTATCATTTAAAGTTTCCAGAAATCTTGCTAAGCACGAACAGCAAATCGCAAAGTGAAAAACTTCAACTCTAAGCTTAAACACTGCAAACTAAATATTATTAAGATTTTCACTGTTTTGTATTGTAAATTTACAATCCTTAATTAAATAAGATCAAAATTTGCTTAAATATTAATATTCTCAATTACATTAAATATTTTACATACATACTAGTAGGCGTATTTTAAATTTGTTTATAAAATGTTATAAATATAAAAATATTTAAATATTTACTCAATCTTCACCGGCGGGTATAGCTCAATGTTCAAAACGTTTGCTTTAGAAGCCAAAGGTCGTGGGTTCTATCCCCGACGGAGATTAAAAAAAAATTTAATCGATTTCTGAGCTGTGTGAATTTGATCCGTCACCAATAATGCCAGTCATAGTCTATTAATAAAAATTGGTTGTAAACGAAATTCGTCCCGTGAAGACTACCCATTCATAGTAAATTCTTGTAATAAAAAAGGATAATGCGTGAATCTCGGGCTGTAGTCTATGACGTTGGCGGATCAACACTTCACATGCTGCTTGGTCAGCGTCATAGAATTCCATAGATGAGACTTCAGAATTACTCTCATCATCTGTCGGTATTTTTCTGTATGTGTTTACATACAAAAAATATATATATCTTCCAAAAAACACTAAGATTTTTCAAATGAGATGAAAGAAAAAAGTAATACTGTCATCATCATCGTATCATCAATCCAAGTCCGCTTCCCTAACTTGAATATATGGCATTCACGAACTGCCACCACAAAGATCTGTGAGCCTTCTAATCCCAAGTCAGTTCCGCCTTCTGCAGTTCCACCGAGTTCATTATATGTGTTGTTTCCGACGGGACTACGCAGTGTTCTTCCATCCCCTTTCTGTCTTATACATACACCTCCTTTCTAACACTCACTTCTCCTCCCTCAGCTGACTCACATGGTCAAGGTGAGCCGTCTCTTAAGAATGAATAGTCCAGCCCTCGAGAGCATTGAGCTAATCACTCCATCTTCATAAACTACGTTATCTTTAGCCTCGCCATTTCTCATCATCTGGAGTCGGCTCTTCTTCTGCACATTCACCATGTCTGTCTGTCCTGCGTTGCATTCTCGGTCAAGCCCAGAGTTTTCAGATCCTTGTCTAGAGTTGCAGTCCAGCTTGCCTGTAGTCTTCCAGGTCTTCTTCTCAGCGTGGGTATGTTGAGGGCTTTCTTCACCATGTGGTCCTCATCTCTGCGTGTCACATGCTCATACCGTCTAAGGCAGTTGTCCTTTATCTTCCTAATCTAAGTGATTACTTTAATTTACAACAAGAAATATTTTAATAAATTTCGTAATATAAAGGCTTAAAATATCACTACATCAGTATGAATACTTGTAAATGTATGATTTTAAAAAAATCAACACAATCGGGTTGTGTAACGTACTGAAGGAAAAAGCATTATTTTGCTTGGGCTGCTGGGCTGAAAATGTCAGTGCAAAAAATCACTTCTTCCGCAATTCAGGATTTCAGGATATAACTGTCCGAGGGGCAATCTCCTCTTGCAAGTCCACAGGGACAATTTTCAACTGCAAATAGAACTACGGAACGGAAGAGCTTTTTCACTTTTTCACTCACATCTATTCCACTTGGCTTAAGGGTAAGGACTAGAACTTAAAGCTCTTAACTGTAATGTAAGCTTTTCCGGTCTAGAATCCTAATGAAGCTTATATTTTTTTTGTAAGGACCTCTGAAACAAAAAATATAAATTCTGAAGTTTATCAAAATAAAATGACATTTCCTGTCTTTAAAAAGACGACAAATTGTGGGTTCGTCACGTGGCCGCGTAGAGGAAGAATCCAGTGGCAGATTAATAATACAAAGAACTTGTTTTTAAAGCGCACTTCGCATTTATTTTAAATAAAAACTTAATTTCCTCGTCCGACCGGTACATGAGATTTCGCCGGCTGGACGAGAGGCTAACTGACGACTGCCGGAACACTGTGACATCCAGCGCCACCAAGATAATCACGCCAAAATAACTAATTAAAGATGATAGTTGCACCAACATGAAATGGAGCAACTGTCTTAACAAATAAAATGGCGTATTCAAACGCCGTGTAATTTTTTATATAATTAAAACTAACATTATTTGATGTGCTTGTCAGACGAGCGAACAAAAATAAGAGACAAAAGATCGGTTTTCGAGGCTTTTTGGCATCAGCCTAAAAGAACTATATCAAGCTGGTAACAATAAATATTGATGGATAACACATGGACAATAACAACTGTCAGAATTGAGTAATGGAAATTTGCGTATTGAAGTAAAAAATGTATCAAACTGCACGTTCAAAGTAATATCATAAATATTGTTCAGTTATTTTGTTACTGTTTTGTAATGACATCAGCTCAATATAGTCATAACAGACTGGTGCCGAAAACCTCGATTTACAATCTTTCGTCTCTTATATTTGTTCGCTCGTTGGACATGCATATATCGCCATATTGGTATTTCGACAAGTCCGGCCACGGGTGTGACGTTAGTTATGTACATGGCCGTCTGTAATTGGTGCGCCATTAATTATGTAGATCGTAGATCTGTAGCTTTATCAAGCTAATATCAAAACATTAAGTATAAAAAAATACAAGCATCAAAGATTTCTGTTTGTCTGGTGGTATTCTTTTTTGTGTGTCAATAGAAGAAAAAAACCTAACTATTTCTTTGACTATTTCCTCGAATTTCTACTTCTTTCCGTATTTAATCGAATTTTCAAAGTTTGTTCGGCCAGCGCTGGACTCTGGAGCAAAAAACTGGAGGCTTACTTAATCCGAATGAAAGTTGATCGACAATACAAACTCAAGAGTAACTTAAGTCACGCAGCGTACATAGAATTGAATTAGTAATGAAAACAGAGTTTTCAGTTAGTTTTAGGAGAGTTTACTTCGTCGAACTCCATTATTTTATACATGGCTTTTTTAAAAAGATAAATATTACATACTTTTCTTACATGAATCTTAATAATCAATGTTAAATCATTTGCTGAAAAACCGCACTTTCATCTTCAATGAAGCCTTCAGCAATTTTTTTTATGTAAACAATGATATCAGCATGATAAAGCCTTGGTGACTGGTAACGAAAACCTCGATGTGCAATCTTTCGTCTCTTATTTCTGTTCACTTGTTGTACATGTATGTGTCGTTATTTTCTAATAAGGAGGACTAGTTGCAGCCCAGTCGAAGGTTTCCATTGGTTGGAGAACAGTGTATGGTACGAAGAAGCAATTCAAATAATAGAGTTATAATGTGCATTTAATCAACACGAGGCACGCTTGTAGTGTACAAACATCAATAAAACTAGTCTGTGGTCAGCTGAGTTAGTGTCACAGGAAGGCCTTCAGCAATTTTCAAAATGATTACTTTTTTGTAGGTGTGTTATATGTGATGTGTCCCATCATTACTGGACGGGAAAGAGTTGGTCAAAAAGTGTGATCTTAACTAATGCTTTTATAACATGTTAAAATATCCTTAATAAAACAATATATCTTAAGACACTAAATATTAAAAAAGTTAAAAAAATTAATTCAAAAAATGATACCAGCATTAATTCAACTTCTTAAGTGGGAAAAAAATTTTTGACACAACCACTGAGTATCTCAATTTCATAAAATCTTCATGGCTGAATTTCAGGTCCAACACCGCATTTCAGCGCACAGTGCTTGAAGAGAGGAAATCTTCTGAAAAAAAAACGAGACTATAGAGTTATTAAAAGCTCTTGCATCTCCTGTTGTATTTACCACCGGGCGGTAAGCTTACCGCGGCGGTATTAAGTGGTTATTAAAAAAAATCTCCCTGCAAACGCGGTTAAAAGTTAGTGTTATTGGATGAGAGGCGGTACTTCTTGCGGGGACTTTATTAAATCCGCTATTACGCTAAAAGCAGATAATTTGCTACTTAAATTTTTTACCGCCGGCGCGGTATTTCTATGTTTATTTTTCGGCCGCGGTAATGTATTCCGGGCAAGGGTTGGGAATTTATTTATGGCATCAGATTCCGTAACAGTTTTTGTTTTATTTTAAATTATTTTTTTATTTACGTGACGTAGCATATTTTAAAAAACGGTGAACCTACTTTTAACCAGTTTGTTTTATTTTACAAGTGCAGTATATGTATTTGATCTAATTATTAAAAAAAAAACAACAATACACCTGCATCTGTAATACTAATAAGATGGTTAATAAAACAATAGTCTCATTGCATTATCAAAGAACAATTCCAACAATTCTCTTTGATTTTTGTTTTTAGAAAAAAAAAACTCCTTAATCTGAATACTACGAGAATAATTCAGTATCATTTTTCTGTTTTAAAGGATTAAAAAGTTTTTTTTTCTTATTTATATTTTTAGCATTTACTTTGTCAGCCATTTCAAATAATAAATAGATAAATACTTCATACCTTAAGCATTTCCGTATAGAACTGTTTCTCTACATACTATTTTCATATGAAGTACAATAATACAAATCCAATGTTTATTTTCGAGTATTTAAAGGTATATAAGGGTGTCCCAGGCTATGTATGGGAAAATTATTTTTTTCGAAATGAAATCAGCTAACCCTCTTTTTGATGTGGCTTGGTCCTAGTAACTTACATAATAAATTTTATTTCTATCGGACAATGTTTTCTGATAGCGACTTGATGTTTAAGTTTTAATATAAATTTTTGTATGAAGGCCAAAAGGAACTTTTGAAAACTTATTGCTTATTCAGCAAATGAAACGCTGTTTTATCTCTATCTTAAAAATATTGAGTATATATTGTGTAAATATTATTATCTATTTATACAGAAAATTTAAAAAAAATGCTTTTTATAGGTTTAGCTTTCGCGCGCCTTAGAATTCTAGTATTGACATGTTCCGATGCAAGTCACTATCTTTTCCCGTGGTTTTAATGACGTTTTTACAATTATTTGGACACCATTCACACAAAACGAAGGGGTGAACCTTGAAAAAAAACGAAAAAAAAATTTTTGACACCCTTATATATTTATATACATAAATATATATATGTCATCATCAGCCTGCATCCGTCCACCGTTGAATGTATCCATAGTAAAATATAACAAGCGGCCAGTATTCTCTGGGAGAACTCAAACTTCCCAAATGACGATTACAAACAGCTGAGAACATGCCGCCTGAAAAACGTTTTCAGGACTCTGAAGTACCCAATAATTCAATCCTCATCATAATTTCAGTTTGCAGTTATCTCCAAAACTTGGAATGGTTTCAACATCGGTCTGAAGAAAAAAATCTCAGCAAGTTTTTCAGAGTTTTTGAAAACTACCTGTTTTATTTAAGAAGTTAAACATGAAAAGTAATACAGTTAATTTATGATTAAAATATATGAAATTTGAATTTTATGAAACCTAATAAACTGAAATTAATTTTCTATATATAAAAAAAAATACTGAAAACTCTAATGAAAATATATTATTCGTGAATTCCTACACCCAAATAATAAACTATTTATTTCAATATATAATTGTGTTATATTATTAAACTAATTACATTAAGGATGCATAAAAGTTATTACTTCAGCGTTGATTTGTCAACGTCATTTATACAAAATTCGGCATTCACGTATCGTCGACAAATGTTGTTGCCATTTATAATGAGTTGAAAACATTAAGGTGATTGATAACCGTCGGTAAAGCTCCGTAATTAACCTACAATATTTGCTCTTAAAACTCATTATACGGTTGCATTGGTTCTTTATGAGATTTCAAGATTCAAAGCCATAAAGAAGAATGGAAAAAATATATAGTCAACATAAACCATTTTATATAAACAGCTATTCAGCATTTCTATAAATAAAATAATGTATAAAAATTCGTTGTTTGCGGGAATTTTTTTCTTGACGCGGCAATACTGAAATAATTCCAATGAATTTATCCCCACAACTGCCACGAAACATTGTACTCAAGCATCGTGATAATTGTGTTGTCAGTGTGAATTGTTTTTTTTCCTCACTATCCTCATAACGTTATAATTTCATTAAATGTCTTCGGCCCACACTGACAACGCCTTGACGAAGCCTGTCAATAGCAATTTATTTGCCGAAATAATTATCAAAAAACAATCTATTATAGGAAAATATTGTTGATTCTTTCTGTCCATTTATATCAATCAAATTGAATATGTCATACTATTTCCGTTTGCTATTTCGAACAAATAAAAACAATCACATATTTTTATATATATATTGTATTTTGAAATTTATATTTTCAGCATTAACTTACATTTCAAATATTAATTAAATTTGATTAATTAACTTTTTTTTATAATAATTAAAGTTAATGTGTTTTTTTATGCACACACATACAGGAGAATACCAACAAATAGGAATACAATAAATTTAATAGTTAAATAAAAAAGTCTCTCGTAAATAAATTTGTAGAACAGTGTATTTTGTATGAAAGGATATTTCAGTAAGCTTCCGTGTAACAATTTGACAGCTAGTGTAACTAAAAATATATACTCTTTAAACCGTCTATAACCTTTCAAACTCTATCATACACTTGCTTATCTCATATCCACTTCATTTTACGTCAAAATTACAGCAAAAAGTAACGTAGTAATCCTGCAGTATAGGGCTGCTATCGCGAATTTTATTTTATGAAAGTGAAATACGAATAACTTAACCAGAACGAAAGCCTCTTTAGTTATACTGAGATGAAAATAATTCTCTCATTTCGGGACTGAAAATTTAAATACTAGTTGTAAATTATTAAGTATTAAGGACTTGTGATAATGATGATAACACGTGATAACACGGCTGTGAGACATAGTGCTTATCTGAAAGTGATAAAGAAGACTAGAGGCCTTTGAGATGTGGTCAAACAGAAGAATTTTCAGAATTTCCTGGAGAGACTACGTCACGAACAATGAGGTTCTCAGCTGAATCAAGAAAGATAGACACCTTGTAAGAACCATCTCAGAGAAGCGTGCATCGGTCACATCATGTACCACGATGCTCTTCTTCACGACATTGTGGAAGGGATTGCGTAGGGTAGAATCTGCAGAAGGCGGCCTAGTTGAGAAAATTCGTTAACATTAAGGTTATCAACTGACAATACTTGGTGAAACTGCATAATTATAATTTTAAAAATAAATTTTAATTAAAAAAATAATAAATTAAAAGTATTTAGTTTTGATTCACAATTTATTTTAAATGTTTGTTATATTATTGAAGATGGTCTTCAAGAAGGCCAAAACATGTAATCATTTAAAATAAATTGTGAATCAAAACTAAATATTTTTAATTTATAATTTTTTTAATTAATTTTAAAATCATAATTAAAATGAGAATATTTGTAGCAAATTTTGGAAGACATGAGCTGTATCTCTTAAGCTGAAAAGATATGATAGTCATTGAGGAAGAAAGTGTTAACGTGGCGACCGAGAACTGGCAAACGTAGCATTGGCCGACTCCCTGCAAGATAGACTGAAGAGATCAGAAGATTTGCTAGAATAGCTTAAATGCAGAAGGCGGAAGATCAAGAAAAGATGGAATTTCATGCTATATATAATCGTGTCGGAAACAACAGGGTCAGATCCTGTCTGCCCAGAAGTGGGTGACGTCGATGGCGTTACTTCTGGACATCATCAGGTCTTCCTGGGTACAGCTATTCGGGCACAGCGCACACTCCAGAAGGTGTGACAGGGTCTGCTCCACGCCGCAGTCACATTCAGTCGGACCGCTGTAAAACTGCCAGGCCCTCATTTGTGTTCTCGTCTTGCATACTCCGGTCCGAAGTCTGTTAAGGGACCTCCATATATTCCACCCTTGGTTATGTCCAGGGGCTAGGTCCTCTTTCGGGGCAATCCAAGTATTTCATGCTTGAGGCCTACGTTCAACAGTGGACAGACAAGGATTGATGATACCCATAATATTCTAACAACTTTATGTTTTCAATACGTAATATACTCTTACATTAGCTTTCGGTGTGCTGTCATCTTTTCAATTAAAAAGTCCCATTATTAGTATTTCCCAGGGCTTCTCAAACATCGCGTCCCTGCCTGCACCCAGATTGCTTCTCGGCCCCCTTCCCAGCATCTCGGTAATCTCACGCTCGGCTCTGAATAGGGAGAGATAATAGGTAATTTTCTCTTGTATACTCTCTCCCCCGCTCCACCCCCCTCTGCACATTTTCCTTTCAGCTCCTTCTTCAGCTCATATCTTCAGAGACTTATGGCTAGAAGACCGTCTGGTTTATTATTAAAGAAAATATTTCTGTATCTTACGTACTACATTTTTGTATTATCAACTAAACATGTACGTTTCGTTATATTTCATTTTAGTATGCGTATGTTTTTCATTCAGACGCCATTGTTTCAAAACGCAACCAAGTTAAAGTATAAAGCCGGTCTCGCTTCCAAAAACTAGGCGTTTTATGTATATCACGTCGGTATTTCAACGAAAAACAACTTCTTCTATATAAATGACAAATCCGACCTATCCTTGAATACGGCAGCTTTGGATTGGAGCCCCAAAATACCTTCTAAAGTTAATTGATTCAGTTCACAGAAAAGCAATTCGTTTGATAAACAATGACGCTCTTACGTCTTGCCTGCAATCAATGGAACACAGGCGTAAGATTGGTTTACTTAGTCTTTTCTACCGTTATTACCACGGTCGCTGCTCTTCGGAACTTAAATAACTAATTCCTCCTGCACCCACCCACAACCGACAAACTCGTCTTACACTTGCCGAACATCCATACACGGTTAATATGTGTCGATCAAGAACTGGCAGTTTCCAAAGTTGACTCGTAATATTTGATTTTTTCCTGGCTGTCACCGTCCATCAAGACCGTCGGAAGCTTCACATATAATGTACTAGGCAAAGTTTCAGAAAGTAGAACTGAGATTAGACGAGAATGATATTGGATGGCAAAACTTGATGGCGGCAGTCGGTGTTGACCCTATACTCCAGTTATTGGAGCGGACATCCAAAAATTATGATAAACTAATGACACGGCTCTTAATACAGGCAAGTATCTAGAGGCTCTAAATGTGGAGAGATGGATGAGTTATAGTAGAGACTCACCGGAGTTCCAGCCACGTGCTAACTGTGATTCAAAATGGCGGTGTTAGGCGGGGTGATTGCGTACAGCGGAAACCAAGTGTCTTCGTCGAAGGCCGGAACAAGAGAGACCGACCGCCTTGATTCTCGCCTTTGACATCCTATGCTTGACATTATGGTGTAGGATTTTGTGTGGCCAGCCTTCAAAATGACATCTATGGTCGCTCGGTTAGGTATGCTTGCTCCACACGGATGGCAACCCCGCTTACAGATATATTTGGCTTAAATCTATTTACATATATCTATCTTAACTGTAGACCTTATTTATATATCCTTATTTATGCGTCCCAGTGAGCGAAGCACAGAGAACAGATCATTTGTTACATTATTTTGGTGTGAACCTGAAGGAGCCATATCGAGTAGATGTCACCAGCTTCACATTATATATTAGTTAATATGCCTTTGATGATTTTATTTCTGGACACTCAATTAAATTACAGTATACGAGTATACTTCACAAATACGATAAACTTAATAAATACCTCTCAAGCGTCTTCTTTAGTACGTTCTCCTCTCATAAAATATGTATAATTCTAAACCTTCGCTCAATATTTTAAGTGAGAGCATCCAGAATTAAATGGAAGCAAATTATACGGCCCTTGGTAATTATTTCTATCTCGCCGGGCTCTGGTAAAGACTTCCGGAGACCAACCCACATTAGATTTAACGTCTTCCTATTTATTATAATCATTACAGCGTAGCTCTCAGGTAGTATATGAGCTTTCTGCACATTCGCAAGGTGATAATCTCGATACTGTGCACATTTATGTGTTCATCTAGATTTTTTGTACATTTATATGTGTTAATCTGGATTTTGCGCACTTTTGTATGTGTTACTATTATTTTGTGCACATTTACGTGCTAATCTAGATTTTGCGCACATTTAAAATTGTTAATCTGGATTTCGTGCAGATTTACAGATTCGTCAATCTGGATTTGTGCACAATTATATAGGTTAATCTGGATTTTGAGCGGATTAACGATGCGTTCATCTAGATTTTGCGCACATTTAAATTTGTTAATCTGGATTTTGTGCAGATTTACAGATTCGTCAATCTGGATTTGTGCACAATTATATATGTTAATCTGGATTTTGAGCGGATTAACGATGCGGTCATCTAGATTTTGCGCACATTTAAATGTGTTAATCTGGATTTTGTGCAGATTTACAGATTCGTCAATCTGGATTTGTGCACAATTATATATGTTAATCTGGATTTTGTGCGGATTAACGATGCGTTTATCTAGATTTTGCGCACATTTAAATGTGCTTACCTAATTTTGTGAACATTTATATAAAATAATCTACAAACTTTGTGTCATTTTTACGCTACATTTTCAAATTCAATACACATTTGTACATAAAAATCTACATTTATCAAAATTTTCTATTTAATAATCACGATTCTTTGCATTTTTTAAGAAAATAATCATGGTTTCTGCATATCTGTTTGTAATAACATCAACTTTATTCATATTTAAATGTTATTATTTCGTAATTTTAAATTAATTTAAAAAATTAACAAATTAAAAATATTTAGTTTGTATTTACATTTATTTTAAACGATTACGTTTAAAAGAAATGTGAATCAAAAGTAAATATTTTTAATTCGACAATTTTTAAATTATATATATGCAGTTTCACCAAGTATTGTCAGTTAATAACTTTAATGTTATAATTTCAACCATCAGAGTATATTTAAATTATTATTTTTTATATAAACATAAATATAATATAAATTGCTCAAAACTAAGTGGGGGCAGAATTTTTACATTATTACATTATAGCAATGTCGAAATATCACAATTTTTTTGTTGTTAAGCTTTGTTGTTATTTTTAGACAGAAAACTACAAAAGGTATGCTCGAAACGCTAGCTTTCTATTAACTGTCTATTTATTTTTCTTTTTAAGGTGTATTTTTCTTGGAATTGGTTCACTTTCCGTGAAACTAGCATTAACTATTATGCCAATTGCAGCGCTTTACTTCGCAATGTCTCAAGGAGAGTTTTATTGTGTAATTAGGAGCTTTTACAATTCTCCTTTCTTTTTTTTTGTTCTTTTTAGTTTCTTTTAAGTTTTACTAATGATGTAATAGTGATTCAAAAAAACTTGAATCGCTATACCAGGGCTGCAATATTACTAATTTATATTTTTTGTTAATTCATTCACCGACAATGGCACATCGAAGATAAGCAATTATGGACGCGGAGCACAACTTGTATGGAGCACTGCCTGTTGATGGCCAATTTTTGAGACTTCTATAGCTAAGAGCTAAATGTGTTTTTATTATGCATATATGTCATACGAGAATACTTCAGCTCGGTATTCACGTATCATCCACGTATAAAAGGACTCACCATAAATGCGTGGTTTGAAAGGACGAATTTTTCTTTTAACATCAATTTTAATTAATAATAGATTCCGACTGACGTTTTACGTGTAAAAGTACAGTGTTTGCCGGAGGCTATAGCTCAATGGTCAAAGCGTTTGCTTTGCAAGCCAAAGATCGTGGGTTCGATCCCCGACGGAGATTGAAAAAAAAGGATTTTTAATCGCTTTCTGAGCTCTAAAATACTCTCGGCTGGTGTGAATTGAGAATTGATCCCTGACCCGTAAAATGCCAGTCATAGCCTATGAATCAAAATTGGTGGTAGACGAAAGTCGTCCCGTTAAGACCACCCATTTATAGTAAATTCCTGTAATAATAAGGATGATGCGTGAATCTCGGGCTGCAGTCCATGACATTGGCGGATCAACACTCCACATGCGGCGCTTAGCCATGTGCGCCGTGGTAAGCGTCATAGAATTCTACAGATGAGACTTCAGCATCACTGTCATTATCTGTCTGTATTCTCCTGTATGTGTTTACATAAAATAATACATATTGAAACGAACTAGAGGTATTTATAGAGCTCGAAAATCATTTTTTTTTTTTAATTTTATCGGGAATCAAACTAATGATATTTGGACTGATAAAGCACACGTTTCTCCTCTTAATTTTACGCGTCAGATAAATATTTTACAAGTTGTAGTTATTTTGTATCTTTATTTCAAAGTCGCTTTTTACTTTTACTCACAACGAACCATTATTTTTCAATTCAATTTCAATTTTATTTATTTTTTTCCTTGCAGAAACATTACAAATTTTATCAATTCAATGCATTTCTGAAGTACAATAATAATAAAATAAAAATACAATAGGTAACATAAATGTGGTGATGTAAATTTATTGTCACATTTAGTATCACTGACCTCACACTCAGAACTAGCGTCGGGAGACTCAAGATAAACAGTTTGACTTGTAACAACAAAAACCCTGTCATAAGTATATCATGATTGACTCACAAATAACAAGGCATTATTGTCACAAAATAAAACGTGTAACATTTCGCCTCCATAAACACCAGTACTGAATTTAAAGCAATATTACACTAAATATGTCAATATCTTCACTCAAGTTGGTTTCAACCACTGTTCACTGCGATTCTTTCGTCTTATGCGTATCCAGGGTTGAACGATGGTCCTTTCAGGCCACACTTGAGGCTTCATGAGAGACTCCAGCGAAGTCGCGATGACCCCGACTTTGAAAGAAGTTGACAGCGTCCGCCTGCTGACAATCCTCCTGATGGTCATCCAAGAAGGATTGAATGCAGCGGTCGCTGCCAAGAAGCTCTGCAAGTCCTCAGCCGATGTATCTGGGTGAATCTGAATAAGTATAGAAGAGTACAAACAGTTTGAAGAACTTTTTGTGGCCTGCCGTGTGTCGTTGTCGGGGCTACACTGCCATTTAGTACCAAATGATTGATGCCTCAGGCTGATCATGCGATATTTTTAAAAAATCTGATTCACAAATCACCTAAAATATTCTTCAGATAATACAACAGCTTTCATTTCATGTCCCCGGCTCCTGACATGGTATTTGTTGGAAAAAATAAATATATTATTTTAATTGCTTTAAATTTAGATGCATATATTTCTTGGAATGAGATATGAGCAATGACAAGGGACCATATATATATAAAGTATATGTGACGCAATATGTCGTTAGAAACTTTTTCTATATGAAATATTATCGTAGTGTATTTGAATACAAATGTATAAAGCATCAATTCCTTGTTGATTTAGAATAAATATTTTAAAAAATGAATTTATATTATAGAAAAAAAAAGACGTACAAATACGGAAATATTAACATTGTTTTATATGAATCGCTGGTACTTTTTTTACGAAAAGGAAATAAAAACATTAAAAAATATTAAAATCAGGATTTTGAATAACTCAATTAAGTAATTAGAATGAATTTTCATTCGTTTTCATACCGAAGGGAAGAAAAAATTCGATTAGAACGTTTTAATTTGGGTTCATATTTACTTAGGGTGAGAAGGCCGGTTGTTGGAGCATAAGACTTCAATAAAAATATAGTTTCTGTCTACATAGACCAAAACCAACTTTTTATTTAACATCACAGGCATGCTTCAGAATGCTATCTCAGCATCTATGTTTTCTCACACACAAAATTAAAACCTCATCAAGAATCGGATCCTAATCGGAATTACACACATTAGACAACTGCATTGTTTTTTTTTTCTTTTTCTTCGTAGTATCAATCCATTGGATTGGTTTGCAGCAACAAAATCTTGCATCTCGATCTCTACTCTCCTCGATCTTCTGCAACCCTCTTTAGCTCAGCATAAGAGCTGCAACTCATGTCCTCGAACACTTGCTCCAAATGCTACCGCACGTCTAGAGCGCCCTCTGCCGTTTCTCCCCTCAACCATTTCTTTCACAATGTCGTGAAGAAGACCATCATGGCGTATGATGTGACCAATCCATCGGGCTCACCTCTCTTAAATGGTTCTTACTTTTTTGTAAGAAGCTCATAATAATTAGTACATAGAAGACAAAGGGTAAGCTTACAGAACTTAAAAATATTTATGCACTTCTTTATCTCTTATGAGTGTCCTTTTACTCACATGCATTCCCCATTTTCGCTTAAACTAATAATATTCCTTTACGAAACGCTTTTACGAAAGCGTATTTATTTAATATAATTTAATTTCAGACTTTGCTTTTAATCGTTTTGTTTTTTGAATTATTCAACATTGCCTCTCCATATTAAATTCGTGCATTTAAATCAGACACGATCTAACATTATGTATTTTAACACATATTAATTTATAATACTATAAAATTTAACAAACTATGGAAATCACTTTTCTAAAATTTCATCATTTTTTATTTATCTTTTTCTGGTTATCCGTCTTTTTATTGGTTATTTTTGGCATATTTTGTTTTTGTACTTTTTTTTGCACGTCTTTTTTCATCAACGTGCCACTAATTACTCTATAAAGAGCTATTGGAACACTTTTTGAAAAAAAAAAAAAATCTAAAATGCATAAAAAATTATACGTAAAACCAATATCTAGGAATCTAAAATATAAACGAAAAGAAGAAATACGAGGAAGAACTGGAGCTGTGAAGGCTACTAAATGAATAGACGCACTCAAATGGCAATGTGCAGAAAAAATCTGTAGAAGATGCCACAATAGATGGGAAGAAAAATGTTTGACTAGAACCCAGGACTAGTCAGACAGGGTTTTTGAAAGCATGCCCCCTGATAGACTAAAGACTTCTTAACAAAAGTGGGATGAAGTGCTATGCGGGAAGCCTACATAACGTGTTTTGTGTTCGTGTTTGTGTGTGGGTTGGGAGATTGCAAGTGTATATTTATCTGTTTCTTGAAGAGATCCAGATTGTAGGAAGGAGAAAACACAGACGCTTGAAGAGCATTCCATAGCTTTCCAGTGGCATTAAGGAAGGAACTTTGGAAGCAGTCAGTTTTTGGTCGACACACATTATCCGTGTATGGATGTTCGGCAAGTGTAAGACGAGTTTATCAGTTGTGGGTGGGTTTAGGAGGAATTAGTTCTTTAAGTTCTAAAGAGCGCGACCGTGGTAATAACGGTAGAAAAGACAAAGTGAACCAATCTTACACCTGTGTTCCATTGATTGCAGGTTAGACGTCAGAGTGTCATTGTTTTTCAAACGAATTGCTCTTCTTTGAACTGAGTCAATTAAGTTTAGAAGGTATATTGGGGCTCCAATCCAAAGGTGACTGCCGTATTCAAGGATAGGTCGAATTTGTCCTTTATATAGAAGAAGAAGTTTTTTATCGTTGAAATACCGACGGGATCTTGATATGATACTGGTTATGATACTCATATCTCTTATTTTATTATTAGTTTTAATACTGTCTTTTGCCAGCCCTCCATAAGCAAAGAGTCCGGTGTCCTTTGAAAGACAGTCCGAAGAATAGTCGCGAAGAAATCCAAAGTAAGCGGCTGTTTGCAAACAACACGAAACACAACAAAGAGTCCCGAGACTTTAAACTGACTTATTTTTCAGTTTTCAGCAAAACTTTTCAGCGTAGACTGGACGCCAATTTTGGGGTGTTTTACAATCTAACAAGACGTTTAATCGATGGGTTAAACGAGGAATTTTCAAGTGACCTTACCACACCGCTTTACAATCTAAAATTCACTGAATCACGTGGCTTAAGAAAGCAATATACTAATTTATTAGTGTTTATTTAATTATTATTCCAACTTATTAATTTCACTTGTATCAATTTTATTATTCAACAATCTGTAACAAAGTTTCCCAGAAAGTGATCCACTGTCCAGTTGTGGGCCACAAAGACTTCCCCAAGAAGAGATGCCGAAAAGATGGGTCACAAACAGTATGCCAAAGTCGCCTTAAAAAATAAATAAATAAGCCTTTTATACGTGAAGAGAGTTCAAGAACGAGCGTACTGACGTCCATGATGAGGAGCGCTCCGGACGGCCATCTGTTTCTGATGAAACAATTGCAAAAGTGGGGGCAGCGATGCTCTCAGAATCATCGAAGAGTGACGACGGTTCGTAAGCTCTCCGAAATGATCCCTGATGTCAGCAAAACCACTATCGACAAAATTTTGACGGAGCATCTAGGGTATGCTAAGGTTTGCGCGAGGAGGGTGCCAAGAATGTTGACCGTACAATAAATTTGGATGGGGTATCGTCAAACACCCACACTACAGGCCGGACTTAGCCCCAAACTCCCAAGTGACTACCATCTCTTCCCTGACATGAAGAAACACCTGGTCGAAACGCATTTCGGCGATAGAAAAAAGTTGGAAAAAGCGGTTCTCAGATATCTGCGTGGCTTGGCGGCTTTTTTCGGGCATTCATAAGTTCGTTACCGCATGCAAAAATGTATTGACCTCAGTGGCGACTATGTAGAAAAATAGCTAAAAGACTGAAATTTCCAAAAATGTACGCATTCATGGGATTAAACATGTTTTACGCTTTGAAAAGTCACGTGGAAACTTTCTTACGGATAACCCTCGTATAAGCAGATCAACACTCGATATGCGTTGCTTTTGTTACAATTCTAAGTTTAATAGTATCTGCGATGATCGATGACCATCTAGGATTGGAGGTATCGTATTCCAATCTAACACTACTTTCAAACTCATAAAGCTTTGTGCTTATGCCATTGCGGCCGCATGGCAAAAACGTCATTTTCCAGCAAAGGTAGAACTACCTTTCTATCCTTTTTAGTTAGGTATTTACTTCAGATTTGCTAATTAGTGGATAAACCCTAATCACTGATCTACCCTACTTATGACTGGACACGGCACTTTTAATGACAGATTGTACTTATTTAATTTATTATAGTTTCAAACTCCAGTTGCCACTGTGGCGCCACCTTCTAGATCTCAGAGCACATTTTCTGGGACTGTTAGTTAATCTTGTCGGTGCAATTCGAGAAAATTTCCTCGGCCCCATTAGCCATGCAGAGTTTGGGGCCAGTAAAAAAATTCTCACATTTATCGTTTTTGCTTGTATTTTTGGTGAGATAATCTATCTTCCATTTTCGTCTTCTTTCAACCCGTGAATGTGATTCTAGTCTCTTTCGTGGGTTCTTTATCCTTAGCACTTCTGTGCAGTGGCCACAATTGTTCAGTTAAGACTCCCACTGGACTTCATCAATGAGCCTTAACTTTCCTATGGTGTAATGCGGGTGTGAGGCGGTTAAATTCTACAATCTACGATGAGATAAATCTATGGATTTAAATTTTGTATTAGAATATTTTTTCAATAAGCTAATCTTCTTTTATAGATCATTGAATATATTTCAATATTATTAGTAATTAAATATACACATACAATTGTTCATCAAATTTTTATACGCATCAATTCATTCAGAAAAATATCGGCAGACGCGGGATTCGAACCACGAGCGTAATAATATAATAATCTTGTGAATAAATGATGACTGATTGAATAATAAAAAAAAATATATATACATACTCTGAATATATACTATAGAGACATTTGTCGTTATACGATGGTAACAATGGTATAAATACAGCATCTTTCGCGTATCCGTTCAGGCGGAGAAATGGTTTAGTGGACTGGGCGGTGTAAAAAGAACAGAGCAAAGGTTGGTTCGAATGCTATGAATGAATTGATGCGTATAAAAATTTGATGTATAATTGTATGTGTATATTTAGATTAATTCATCATTGTGTGTCAGTATTCTCTTGTGTGTGTTTATGTAAAAAAAAAATATTCACGGTTAACATTGAACGTCTTGGATATTTGAAAGCTAGGCCGTACAACTGCGAGCACTTAATTAAGCTGAAAATGAAGACAAATATACCTTTGCCCGTCGGAGCTTTTTTCTTTCAGCGGGCGGGGGAGGGAGCCTGAAAACTAAATCGCTGCGTCGCTGAAAGTCGCAACTTTTCAGTCGTTTCAGCTAAGATAATTGACTGGTTAATTTCAAAGCCCTCTGTAAGCATGGAGCGACCCGTCTTTGCTCTTCGAAAGTCTCGAGAGTTGGAACATTTCAATTGTGAAGTGAGCTAGCAAATAAAGTCTCGATTCGAGATGAATTCGATCCAGACGACTTGAACGCTCGACATACATTATTGTTCTTGAGTAGAATGTACTCTGCTTTCGGAAAACAGGCGATTGAAGGTTTTGAATAGTTTTCTACTCAGAATGATGTTGCTTTAGCGAAATATTTGATCCATTGTTTGTAATAATACCTGAGAGAGACGATCATGGACAATACAATAACGTTGCTAAAAATATAAATATTAGATCAGATTCATATAATCATAAAATATGCCATATGCACCACGGTAAGCATTATAGAATTCCAAAGATGGAACTCAGAATAACTATCATCATCAGTATGTGCTTACAAAAAAAAAAAAACATCTCAAATATACAAGAATAGTAAATTATTAATTTTATATATATATATATATATATATATATATATATATATATATATATATATATATGTATTATTGTTAAACTATGTTAAAACTCTATTATTTTGTGTAGGATTTCATCTGTATATGATAAGTACGAGAGATTTTTTGGATGAAAATATGATTCAAGTAAGATAGAAATACGTAAGGTAAAAGAAAAGATTAACATATTTTAGCATTCTTTTATATGAAAACTTGTGATGAAAAAAGGTGCTACTACCAACAAAATTAATAGTTTTACCATAAAAACACTACAGTCGTTCAATATATACGTTGGCATCCTCCTCTCTAAGTTTGTTATCGATTTGCGTGGTGGCAGGATGAGGAGCAGATTAAAAACACATAGACTTTTTCTGAAGCACATTGACATATAGTATAGTTTTACAAACTTGTGGCCCGGACCTGGCCACATCATTCAGACCGGGCCAACAACAACACGACCTTTTCGCGGTTCGCACGCAACTAACTGAGCACCGGTCGGTGACATCCATCGGAAGTCGCGTTCTATATAACTAGTCCTCCTAACGGCATTCAAAATGACAACACATCCGTGTCTGATGAGCGAACAAAAATAAGAGACGAAAGATTATTCGGTACCAGTCAGCATGGGCTATATCATGCTGACTGGTACCGAATATGTATTAGGTGAATATCCAAGAAGACTGCTATGGATCCTGTATCTTTCAATGGTTGCTCTCTTCCGAAAGCAAGCTCCATCAACATGCTTGGATTATCAATATCGAATAATGTCAAATATTACGAGTCAATTAAGTGTAAAGCCGGTCTCGCTTCCAAAAAACTAGGTGTATTATATAGATCACGTCGGTATTTCAACGATAAACAACCTCTTCTTCTATATAAAGGACAAATCCGACCTATCCTTGAATACGGCAGTCACCTTTGGATTGGAGCCTAAAAATACCTTCTAAACTTAATTGACTCAGTTCAAAGAAGAGCAATTCTTTTGATAAATAATGATACTCTTACGTCTAATCTACAATCAATGGAACACAGACGTAAGATTAGTTCTCTTAGTCTTTTCTACCGTTATTACCACGATCGCAGCTCTTCGGAACTTAAAGAACTAATTCCTCCTGCACCCACTCACAGCCGACAAACTCGTCTTACACTTGCCGAACATCCATACACGGTTAATATATGTCGACCAAGAACTGGCAGCTTCCAAAGTTCCTTCCTTAATGCCACCGGTAAGCTATGGAATGCTCTTCCAGCGTCTGTGTTTCTTCCTTCCTACAATCTGGATCTCTTCAAGAAACAGATAAATATACACTTGCAATCTCCCCAACCCACACACAAATACGAACACAACACACGTTTCCCGCATGCAGCGTCCAGCCTCCCTGGCTGAGCGTCATAGAGTGCACTGGTCTTGACCGGGTGTGCTCTCCTGCATGCGTGTACATAAAAAAAGGTTATTCGACAAGTGATGTAATTTTTCCCAACAGATAAAATACTAGTATTTTTTCAAAGCCAATTACTAGCCGTAGGTCACCAAATCATTAAATATATATACTTAAGAGTAAGCAGGTTTAACACTGAACATTAATTACTTGAACACAAAAAAATAATAACAAGGTTTATTATATGAAATAAAATAAATTACTTTACGGGACATGTAACCTTTTTTCACTACAGCTTTTATATAACATTATTTTACATATTATTACATATTTACATAATACGAGCAACATATTACTCCACTCGCGAATACCTCTTCATTCTGTTTATATTATATAATAGTAAGTAAATAAGAAAGTACATAAAATATGCGTGTACATATAAATACTGTGTAAGCAAAAAATAGTCCTAAAACCTTGACATAACTGCGGGGCATTGTGTAAGAGATAGGCCGTCCCTTAAATTATAAATTAATGGTCCCACTATACACTATTTATGCAATAAAAAGATGTAAGCACACAAAGGAGAATACCGACAGTCGGTTATGAAGAAGTATCATTTGTGGATTCTATGACGCTTCCCATTTTGTACAATGATTAAGCGTAATTGTAATAATATGTAACAGTGGATTATTTAGAAGATGATTTAAAAGACCTTGGGCTAATTCCCCTTTTGATGTGCTATTGTCAATAGACCGGAGTAAAAATAATCGTAATATAAATAGTAAGTTATATATATTGTGATTATTTATTTAAAAAAGCACTCAAAATGCTTGTGATAAGATGAAACATAATATTAATAATATGAAATGTAATATTATCTGCTATTTTACTCAGCTGTTCTTAACCTCTTCAATAAAGAGTGCGTTTGACATCGTCCGCCATTTTCTGATGCGTCACTTGACTAAAAGCCCATAGGCAAAACACCATCTGTGTGATGACTTTGAAACTACTTTCACTGTGTTGACTGTCATATTGTAATTGATAGGTGCCATTGAATCTGACTTTTAAAGTAGTTATATTGTGTGTACTGTCATTATTGTATTTGTGATGTGCAACCACCAAGGCCGGCAGCAATAGATGTGATGACTGAGTAAACATGACGCGGCACCAATGGCCTGGAACTCGCTGACGGAAATCATAAGAGAGCTTAAAGCGGAGGCATCCTTCAGAAGCAGACTCAAAACCCACCTTTTTACTCAGAGAGGCAAAGAAGCGCTTTTGGAATGACCATTCGGTCATTTAAAAGCGCTATACAATTTCTGATATAATTATAACGGGTCCGCCAAATAACTTTTTTTTTTTTAATGGGGCGCAAAACATCGAGTGTAACTTCGGCTGTGTGGCACGTAGCGCCGTCCTGTTGAAACCAAATGTTTCCAATATCCTCCTCTTTAATTTTTGTGAACAAAAATGGCCCGATAACGATTGACATTGACTGTAACGGCCACTCCTTGCTCATTTTCGAAGAAAAATGGCCTGATTTTCAAAGTAATGTCGCAATATTTCCCAGCGTTTTTCAAGCGTAAACACAACCGTATTCGTTTAGCGGAAAGATAAAACTAATTATCTGTCAAATCAGACATGAGCTAAATGTTACCATTCACGAAATAAGCACTAGTTAAAAAAAATGTTAGATGGCTGACCCTATAATAAAAAAGAATGCAGTGAAAAGGTATTTTAAATTTAATTCGCTTATAAAATTAAAACAGATATAAAATATATAAGTATCGCAGTACTGTCCGTGAGACTAGTTCATTTTACTGCAGATAATAACGTCTAAAATGGTAAACAACTGGCCGAGGCAAAACCATTAATTGGATATTATACACTCCGCAGCATTCGCTAGCCAGACACTACCGATACCTGCTTAGGTTCTAAACACACTCAAAGCGGGATACAATCAATAGGAGGGTCGAGCTATCGATAGTATGGCAAAACAAAAACATAGGGTATAATTTCAATTAAAAAGTTAACAAATTAAAAATATTTAGTTTTGATACACATTTATTATAAACGATTACATGTTTCAGCCTCCCTGGAAACCATATTCAATAATGATTAAATTAAAAACTGGCAGGGCCTTATATAGAATTTAGAAAAAAGACATTATAAAACACTAGTTGTACCCGCACACATATACAATCTGTAAATTTGTGTGTACTAACGTAGAAACTAATACTTATACATACCTATAAAAGCCACTGCCAGTTTTTAATTTAATCATTATTGAAGATGGTCTCCAGGGAGGCTGAAACATGTAATCGTTTAAAATAAATGTGAATCAAAACTAAATATTTTTAATTTGTTATTTTTTTAATTAAAATTAATTTAAAATTATAATTATGCAGTTTCACGAAGTATTGTCAATTGATAACTTTAATGTTATTAAAAATATAGGGATTTATAAAAAAAATGTGAGAATACTGCAGTTAAATACGATGAGATCCCCCGTTAATCAAATGCGACTTTATTTACCGGGATCGTCATCGGAACGCGTGGTGAATGAATGAGGAGCAGATCACAAAGCAAAGAACTTGTCGAGAAGCACATTGTAATTTATTTTAAATAAAATACTGACATTCTTCGATCGTCTGCCCGGTATGGAACATTTCGCGTTCCTCACAGACTCCGACTGAGATCGCCGGCAGTCGTGACAGTCACTGCGCCGAAATTAACCTAGCGGCCACTTTGTGAACTATGGCGCTCTGCATGACGGGAGTTG
Organism: Glossosoma conforme; assembly: GCA_022606575.1. Taxonomy (NCBI): domain Eukaryota; kingdom Metazoa; phylum Arthropoda; class Insecta; order Trichoptera; family Glossosomatidae; genus Glossosoma; species Glossosoma conforme. The sequence goes on from JAGTXR010000027.1 coordinate 1,775,174, forward strand.
TCAAAACAAACAAAATGGCTCCTGTCTAAAAGTCACTTATATCTAAAACTTAGGCTAACATTTTTATACATGCGTGTCAGACGAGCAAACAAAAATAAGAGACAAAAGGTCGTTTATCGAGGTTTTTCGGCACCAGCCTGCAAGGGCTATATCTAGTTGATATCGATGAGTACTTCGAGTCCAGCAATGTCAAAATCTTATATTTAAGCTATGTAAAAATATTTTTATAATTATTATAGAATAATATGTAATATGCCATACCGTTCATTTGATTGTGATGAAACTTATTTGAGATATTACTTGCATATCCGCAATCTTTTCTGTGAAAAAGTAAGTCTTGTAGTAGTAGAGATATATTTTCTGTAATTTCAGAAAATTTAATAAGATTTAATGATTATCCAGACGATTCCGAGGCTTGAACAATTTAATCTTAATGGGCAACTCAACTTGCAACCACTTTCATTTACAATTTTAAATTCAACGATATTTTTTAAAGGTGTACGATTTTTTTCCTTTTTTTACGTAAGCACATACAGGAGAATACCGACAGATGACGTTAGTATAGAAATATCAGTTGTTGATTCTATGGTATTTATCATGTTACATATGAAATAGCATCTTGGGTTTTAACGGCCAGATTTTATATTGTGTCTTTTGGGTTTAGCCGTGTGTTGCGAATTTCTTCTTACCAATATTTCGACCGCCATTGCAGGGGTCTTCATCAGGATTGATCACTTAGTTGTGAGTCAGGTACGTTAAGCTGACGGCTAAACTACCTCCTGACACTACATATGGTTTATCGCTGCATTAGAATTATTGATCTGCCAACGTCATTAACTCGACATTCACGCATCTTCCATTAATTTCAAAAATTAGCTATGAATGTGTGGCATTTAACAGACGACACAAAATATTTTTTTTAATTAATAGGCTATTACTGGTATTTTACAAGTGAGAGATCAAATTCACACCAATCATCTTTATAGAGCTAAAAACGATTAAGAATCATTTTTATTTTAATATTCATCGGGAATCGAACACACAATTTTTGATATAATAAGTAAATGCTTTACCACTTAACCATACTCGCCAGAATATCCAATGGTTCATAGATTTTGCAACGCGAAATAACAAAGCTTCTCCAAATGTTTCTATTTCCAAACCAGCAATAAAGTCCGGGTCGCTCTGTGCATAATTTAGTGCAAAACTGTAGTTTATACCCTCAGGGGTCGTAAACCTTCCCCGCGCGGGCGCCCCCCGACCGAAGAACACCACTACACACTCTCAGGAACACTTTGAGAAGCAATAATGTTCCGATTTAATAATATTACCTGGAAGCTCCACCTCCATTGTCGCAATGCACAAGGAATAAATTTGTTCTTAGAAATAACGATCCCTGAAGAAATTTCATGTTAATGTATTTAAATATCAAAGGTATCTTAACATGTTTGATTCTTATGTTAAATATTTTAATGCATAATTCATTTCTTTGTTTGTAAATAGAATATTTAAAAAAAGCTTCTTTGTGACAGCAAAAACAAATTTATAAAAATGGGGCATGCCACGATAAACGAGTACATCAAATACAAACATATCACTTGACAATTAATATTGAATGTTCTCATATTAATATTTCTTATTTTCCTTTGGAATAAACTATTCACCTGTTGGAATACCGACGTTTCATATTCAATGAAATCTACTTCAGCTTCTTGCTTGTAAAGCACTAGTTGAAAAAAAAACGTTAGATGGCGGACAATAGCATGATTTTCAAAGTAATGTCGCAATATTTCCCAGCGTTGTTCAAGCATATACGCAACCATATTCGCTTAGCGGAAAGATAAAACTAATTATCTGTCAAATCAGACATGAGCTAAGTGTTACCATTCACGAAATAAGCACTAGTTGAACAAAAAACGTTAGATGGCGGACCCTTTATAAGCATCCTCAAGACTATAAAGTAAAATAAATCTTTTACACAGTATTGACATCAGCATGATATAGCCCTTGCTGACTGGTACCGAAAATCTCCATATACAATCTTTAGTCTTTTATTTTAGTTCGCTCATTGGACATGCATGTGTTGTCGTTTGGTAATTCCGTTAGGAGGACTAGTTATGATAGGAGATTATGGCATACCCGCCATTTTATTCCGTTTGGAAATTTGTAAAGTTTAAAGAAAATATATATGTGCTTCTTAAAAAGTCTGTGTGTTGTTCATCTGCTCCTCATCCCGCCACCACACATTTCAATAACGAACTTAGAGAGGAGGATGTCATTATATAAAAATAGGAAGATATGTAGAAAAAAAATAGTGAAGATAAAGGAAATTAAGTAAGGTTTTTTTTTTATTAGATAAGAATTTCATAACTTATTTTAACATGGATCACACTGAGCACTACTCTACCTGATGGAGAAACTGCTAGTTCGCGATCTATGAAATCATTATAAGTTCTAACGTGCATAAATAATTTTATTTCTCAATTGAACATAGATAAATTAAATTAGGATTCATTTAATTTCCTTAATTTGCTTACTTCTAACACTCAAATGTATACGCTTCTTAGATTATATTGAATGTAAAGGAAATAGTTATTCAGAATTAAGATTTTTTTCGTACTCTGCGTTCATGCAAAACATATAAATAAATTACAAAATATAATGGAAGGAAATATATAGTGGAAAAATAATTATAATAAATTTATTTTAAAAAAACTATTTAATACTCGTACACAATAAAAACATTCGTATAATGAGTAATTAAATACACACATACAATTATACATCAAATTTATATACGCATCAATTCATTCAGAAAAATATCGGCAGACGCGGGATACGAACCACGAGCCTTGGAACCAACATTTGCTCTGTTCATTTTTACACCGCCCAGTCCATTCAACTATTTCTCCGTCCGAACGGATGCACGAAAGATGCTGTACTGAAAACCGCGGACCTTGGAAACCAACTAGGTTCGCATCCCGCTTCTGCCGTTGTTTTTGTGCTTGGATTGACGCGTTGAAAAAAGAATTTTATGTATAGTATATGTATATTTAAGTAATAATAATATTGTAATATAGTCAATGATCTATAAAAGTAGATTAGAATATTGAAATAATAAATTAATATTCTAATAAAAATTAAAAAATTAATATAATAATGTCTCCTTGAGACAATATCAAGAAGGTAAAATTATCCATCAGTAACACAGGTAAATAAATGATTCGTTATAAAGTCCGAGTCGGAACTATAAGTAGTCGTTTCTCATCCATTCAGTCTATAGTTTGGTTCGAGACCCGAGTGGTACTTACTAAAATAAATAGACTGCCGGAAAGTAATAATATTAAGCTTGTGAATAAATGAAGACTGATAGAATAATAATAAAAATATACATACTTTGAATATATACTATGGCGACATCTGTCGTACGATGATAACAATGATATAAATACTAGTTTCACCGCAAGTCAGTCAGGGCATAGGCAATAGCGCAGTTCGCTGAGCGGTATGAATACCTGGACATAGTTGGTTTCCAAGGTCCGCGGTTCGCATCCCGCTTCTGCCGTTGTTTTTGTGCTTGGATTGACGCGTTGAAAAAAGAATTTTATGTATAGTATATGTATATTTAAGTAATGACAATAAAGTATTTATGAAACTACATAATTATAATTATCAAGTGCCTATACATGTACTCTTTTACCTAAATAATCGACTATTGTTCGTGTTCACCGATTGATTAAAATTATCCAATTGAGAAAATAAATGCCTACAATCACTTAAATTACTTAAATAAATAAAAAATAAAATACATTTTCCAATTAAATAATAATCACAAACGATACAATTAAACAAGTGGTCGCTTATAGCTTACAATACATCTAATAACTTACAATAGATAAATCAATGTTTTCGCATAACAATTTCAAAGCTCCTGTTGTGATACTGATGCTTCAATAAGCCGGGCAAAGGATTAGTTTTCCAACAGTTACAACCCTAGTTTACTCCCAGTCACTTTCGGCTAACTGCTGGATTACTGTTTAAACACAAAAACTTTATACCCAATGAAGGAATATTCGCCATACAGTATATAGATTATTGACCAGTGTTGCAGCAACCACAGTTAGTAATACGGTCATCAGACATATTGTGTCAATAAAAAAAAAATTCACACGATTCGAAGTTATAGAAATTCGCATATAAAGCTTTTGATATCCTTGATATATGATAAACTGATATTTAGCTTCGCTTTTTGAGGATCAGTACATGAATATTCGAACAAATCGTTAATGAAGTTTTTTTCTACGTGTCTATTTTATAAGTAGTAATACCAAAAAATAATGAATGCATCAAGGTTAGCTTTATTCATTTGAAATAAGATTAAAAATGAATTTACATTTAAAAGTGTGATAGCAATTAGTTAAATGCTCTTGAGCCTATTACACCATTAGAAAAAGCGATACTCACAAGAATCTTCTCAATTAGAACCACAGTAGAACAAAGGACAACCTCAAGCGGTGGGGAATGCTTTGGCAATTAGAACCACTTTCGAGTGTGGTTGCTATCACATTGTGTCGGCAACCTCAGCCAGAAGAAGTCTCAAGTATCTTTGTCTCGTTCTCAAGCAGATCTTGTATTATCTCTCTTTCTTGAGCGGCTTGCGTTCATTGGCTTGCAGAGATCATAGCGCGCCCAGTCGTGAGTTAAATCCCGATCGATCGAGGTGAAAGTAACGCCATGTTACGATCGATCGGGGAAATCAATAATGTATATCAATGTGTTTCAGAAAAAGTCTGTGTGTTGTTAATCTGCTCTTCATACTACGCGATCCGATAATTAACCCGGCGACGTAAAGTCGTTCCTCCTTTAGAGAGGAGGATGTTAATATTTAATCTATATTTATGTGCAATTGATAATATTTTCTGTGATTTGTAATATTTTATTTTCAGCTGTGATTTTTTTTGTATTTTTATATGCTGGAATCAAAATAAATTTGACATTTAAATGAAAACTATATTACACGAAAATAATGAAATGTACTCTTGTTGGTATATTGTAAATGTTTCGTTCAGAATAAATATCTTGTATTATTATTTCCATAGATTTCTGGCACAAACAATTTATTCCCAATATCAGATGTCAGACCGCCTAGAGCTCCCGGCGGCTCAAATTCTAATCCAATATTGACAAAACTAAAATCGAAGATATTAGATGCTATCGAGTATTGACCTGATATTACTCTATATTAAGGAACAAAGAAACAACTCTACATTATTATTACCTCTATCTGAATGTAATCTGGCGGGTATGGCTTAGTAGTGATATCAGCTTGATATAGCTCCTTAAGGCCGATGCCGTAAAGCCTCGACAAACGATCTTTTGTCTCTTTGGTTCGCTTGCCTGACATCTACATCGAATGTTAGCTTAATTTTATGTTAGCGGTGTTTGCATACGCCAAAATAATTGTTATAACAGTTGGCCCATTGTCAGTTGGTACAACTGTCATCTTGGAGGTTGGTACCACCGAAATATGAGAGCGGGCAGGCAGTCGAAACGCGCCCGCTATCGTGATAGGACCGCAGAGAGGCGCCCCTATAACGGGCTACGTTATTGACGAATAAACGAGTAATATGTGAAACAGAAACAAGTGCTTGTATTGTGAACCTGATCTTGCATCCTTCATCCAGTAAACCGATGTCCTAAATGGAAGAAGAGGATATCAGTAGTAAAGCGTGTCCATACCATACCGAAGAACGTACGAGGGTTATTCGTAAAATAAGTTTCCCATGGCGCTACACTCTTGAAAAGCGCTGTTATGGTGGATCCTGCAATTCTGTAGTGTACCTTGGTTTCCCCACTCCAAATTCCTACCCTAGCGAGCTGTCTGCGGAGCTCAGTCTTAGCTTGGTAGCCGTACGTGATGGATCTCCCCCCGCTTCGCTCACCAGGTGTGAGCTGCTCTCGATGATCCGTTTCCTGTCTGCAAAAATGCATCGACCTCAGTGGCCTGAATGTAGAAAAATAGGTATAAGTTTGAACTTTTCAAAAATCTACGCATTCATGGAATTAAATATGTCTTACACTGTGAAAAATCATTTATAAACCTTTTTGACGGATAACCCTCGTATTAAGGATTTATACCAACACTTGCTTCATACTTTAAGCATTCTAATTAACTGATCAATACAAATTAGACTTGTATTGTTAATTGGTAATTACACAACTAGTTCAAAGTACCTTTAACTATAGTTGAAGAACAACTAAACGATCTTCTAAGAATGGCTTCGTGCTAATTTTTAGTACAAGAAAGTTTTTTCAAGAGTTCATAAAAGTGCTAATGTTTCTAGGAAAAAATAATTTTAATTTAAAACAAAATCATGTTTTTTTATTATAGTTTTCAAAATAAATGTGCTTGTTTTTACCATACATATTCTATTTAATATTCATTTGAATATTAAATAGATACATCCTAAATAACTTCTTAGGTTTTCACGGCCAGATTTGATGTTGTGGCTTATGGGCTGAGCCGTGACGGCTTGATTCTCCAAGCAGCATGGCTTCCACCTCTAGCACATACTCTAAAACCTGTACATACAAGCAAAGACGACCACAGTCAGACATGACGTTCGTTGATGTACAATTCGAGAACATACCTACCGTATTCTTTGAACATACCTACCGTAGTCTTAAAAAAACATACCTACGATACTTCGGAATGTTTCTTGAGTTGCCATGTAGATATTAATCAATAACGCTCGTAAAAGAAATATATAATCTGAATAAACCAACTCAAAACTAAATAAATTATTAATCCTGAAGAAGACCCCTGCAATGGCGGTCGAAATATTGGTTGAAAAAAGTTCACCACACACGGCTCAACCCATAAGCCACAACAGATACATCCTATCTTATATGAACATGAATCACCCTGAGAACTGTTTATTCACCTGTTTTTTTAGCAAAATTTACACTTTTTTCGTAACAAATAAATAGTTTTTTATTGCATAAAAGAACATTATTAGATAACTTACAGATTTTCTTTTGTAAACGCATACAGGATAATACCGACAGATGGTGATAGTAATTATGTAGTCTCATCTGTGGAATTCTATTACGCTTATCATGCTGCATATAGCTTTTTTTTTATTTTTATATTTTTAATATTGGTCGGGGATCGAACCCATGACCTTCGGCTTGCCAAGCAAAAATGCTAAACTACTGTTACTTTACATTAAAAATCGTTCCCTTAACTTCACCAATCTGTATGTTTTTAAGCAATGTGAACTATTAACGCTTTTATTGAAGGTAAACCCTTTGTATTCTAACAAGTAAAATTTAACACAAGGTGGGAAGCATTCATATTGCGAGAATTTATGTTTTCCCTATATTTAAATCGACACAATTTATTCTCATACTATGATATTCCATACAAAAATATGAAATTGATGACTTATTGTAAAATTCTTTTCTTCAGCAATTCAAAAGTCGTTTATTCTTTGAATAGAACGTCTGCTTCTATAATTTCTCGGCTCCGATGCTATAATGTTTATTATGCCGTTTCTTTGGAAAAATTGTACCAGAAAGCTCTCTTCTATGAATAAAATATACATAGACATAGAAGGGAAGCTCGGTTGCTTGTTATCAAACAAACGTCTAGGGGATATTTCTCAATAAAACTGCAAAGTGAAAAAACGCTGTAAAAGACAAGTCGCTGGGGAGAAATAAATTCAACTCGGTTTGTTCCAAGTTAAACTTTTTGTACTCCACTAAGTCCTGTGTAAACACAAAAGGCATTTGTATTAAAGCTGATGTTGAATGCTGATTAAAGATCTAAAACGAGTATTCTATATTCGAATAGTAAATTACATAAAAAAAAACTAAATTAGTTTAAAGCATGGCTTGAAATATTTAATCTTGATGTAATTGGTGTACTCTGTTTGAAAAGTGAGCCTTGAAGTGGAAGAGCGCAATTTTATTTTTATGTAAACATATACAGGAGAATAACGACAATGGTGAAAAAGATTATAAAGTTTCATCTGTGGAATTCTAAGACGCTTATCATAGTGCATATAGCTAAGGGCTGCATGTGTGGTGTTGAACTGCCAACGTCATAGACTACAGCCTGAGATTCACGCATCATCCTTATTGACATGAATTTACTATTTTATATGCAGATTATTATACAGAAGCCCCGCTGGCCTGAGTGAACCATTTTAGGTGAGCACCGGTGTTCACCAGTGAGTCTATTGCTTTTTAACCTCTCTGTAGACTATGCCACCAGAGATATTAAAAAACCAGTCCCTTGGAATATTTTATATGCTGACGATATTGCTATTATCAGTGAAAATGCCCAAAGTATTCAGAAAATGCTGGAGGAATGGTGACTGGCTCTGGAGTGTAGTGGACTGCGAATAAGTAGAAGTTAAACCGAGTCAATGTACTTCAATTTCAATTTTGGTTGCACCCCGGTTAACACACAGCTCCTCCTACAGAATATACCCGTAAAAGTGGTTGATACTTTTAAATATCTCGGTTCTGTGATATCCTTAGACGCCAAAACTGAATCTGACGTGGAGCATAGAAAAAACAGGATGGCTGAAATGGAGGTCTCTCTCTGGGGTTTTGTGTGACAGCAAGATTCCAGTTAGGATCAAAGGCAAAATCTACAAAACTGCTGTAAGGCCAGCTATGCTCTACGGATCAGAATGTTGGACCCCGCTGAAACGTAACTTGGATAGGATTCATGTGGCAGAGATGAAGATGCTGAGGTGGGCGGGCTGTGTGACTAAAGTGGACAGAGTTCGCAATGAGCATATTTGGGGATCATTTCGGGTGGCCCAAATACCGAAAATATCACAAGGGAAAACCGCCTTAGATGATATGGCCATGTGACACGGAGAGATGAGGACCACATAGTGAAGAGAGCCCTCAACATACCCACGCTGAGAAGAAAACCTGACCAAGACCACAGGCAACCTGGACTGCAACTGTAAACAAGGATCTGAAAACCCTGGGTTTGACCGAGAATACAACGCAGGATAGATAGATATGGCGAATTTTTGAAAATGTGAGAGCCAACCCCAGATGATGTAAAATGGCTAGGATAAAGAAGAAGAAGGGTGATCTTCACGGGACGACCTTCGTCTACCACCAATTTTAATTAATAGGCTATGACTGGTATTTTACGGGTGAGGGATCAAATTCACGCTAACCGAGGTATTTTAAAGCACAGAAATCGATTAAATTTTTTTAATCTCCTTTTGGAATCGAACCCACGACCTTTGGCTTGCAAAGCAAACGCTTTGACCATTGAGCTGTATCCGCTGCGAGCGGGTATAGCTCAAAACATGTTGTTGTTAACTCGTACAAAAAGATTTTAATTTTAGTAAAATGTCCTCCTGTAAATACCTGTAACTCCTGTAAATACCTGTACGCGCACAAAACTTGAAGTGAATAACTTTTTTTGTCCTTACAACGTTGCGATGTTAATCTATTCCAAATGTAATATCCACAAAGAAGAACTTACGTTTCATACACTGTACACGTGAAATGTAGCAACTCACATAATTCTTGAAGACTCTATTTCAGTTCGCCTTATATGTAACTTAAAACCATGGCGTATATCGCTTTCTTTCATCATTAAATATTAAGTTATAAATATATCGCTAAAAAAAACATTTTGTACAAATATATCAAGCTTGGGGCTTACTATAAAAATGACATCAATTTCTGAATATTTTCAGATTTCACGGCCAGATCTCCATAGCTTAGTAACCTTACACGTTCTTGGCATTCTTCGTTTCAGGATCGCCGGGTATTCGCCTGGCACAGAGTAAAGTTTCAGGCAATATAGCAGGCTGCGGCGCGCAACTTGGACCGCGCGTCGAAGCCTTCGCAAACCGCCGGCTGAAGGCTTAGCCGATCTCACCCAAAAAGCTGGAGATTCTTGGGTCTCAGTCAAGATCACTTAGTCACTTTGCGAGGTGCTAAAGTGCCCGCTCCACTTGTTAAACCACTATCTTGTTTCTCTTTTGCCTGTCGCTTTAATTTGTGAAAACGTGAAATAACTAGAAAGCTTGCTTTGGCAACAATTCTGCTTAAAAAAATAACACAGGATGTCTACACTTTTGCATTGAAAATAGTTTGTTGAAAGATTCGATGAAAATTAATACATAAACGATCATTCTCGTAAAATGGAGCATGCATTGATACTTGATATCGTAAATTATAAAAAAAAAAATTTTTTTTTTTTTTTTTTCAGAAACATTACAATTTTTTAACATGATCCCAAAATAAGATAAAATACAAGAGAAACAATTTATAAATAAAGGTATTTATGATTATTAACAACATTTATTAAAATTAAGTCTCAAAGCTCGTTAAGGCGTTGTTATTTAAAGTTGTAGCATTCACTCTGAGATCCATTACAATATTAAATAGATTAGAATTTCAAATATTGATTTAATTTAGATCACATAAAGCACTGTTTCACTTGATGGGAGACTGCAGTTCCGCGGTCTATGAAAGCTTCTTCAGTGCCAATGTGCACAAACGTACTGTACATTGAAACTGAGTGCTTGTTCAAAACGTTATTTTGAACATTATAATGTTCTATTAAATATCCAAAAGTCTTTAAAGTAATTTTTATAATCAAACTATCTATCTTAGATGGAATCTGTCGATTCATACAGTCGGTTGCAACACAGGGCATTTTGTCACTCTATGGAAATTGAGGGGATCAATTTACGGTGTACGAAATTCAATGTATTAATCCTAAATTTATAAAATAAAGAATGCTTACGCATCGATACGGAGCACTGACCATCCCAATAATCTGCCACTCTATGTAAATTGAAGCGATCAAGGGCCAAAACGGTATCGAGGAATTTGCGGTGTATGACATTCAATGTGCTAATATTAATTTTATAAATGCTTACTCATGTTCTAAACTAAGGTATGAAAAAGAGTATCTTATCAAATGAATTAGTATCAATTCAACTCCGGTCAAAAAAGTATATTTTATTTAATCAATTTGGGGTGACCATATTCTCTAGTCGGAGAGTAGCATTAAAAAAATAAAAATTAAAGACATACAAATTAATCATTGAAACTGTAATCCAATTTGTAAGGTTTCAAAAAAAATGTTCATATTTCGGTCGCCAATAACGAAATTAAAACAATTTCTCGAGCATCGTTCCTACTATATATATATATTGTTTTCCTCGTGTCGAGAGAAAGATAGAAGCCACGGACGCTTAATCTAATAGAAATCCAGTACCAGATGCCGACATGGAAGAAAAATAAATAATTCCTACCACGAAGCCGGTCCCGTATATCTCACACAACACAGCCTCTCTAATTCAAAACTAATACGGAAAGATTTTCCCAAGAATAATTTCATTTGCTCCATACTCTTCCTCTCTCCTTCAGAGTCGGAACAAGGCATCATGGTGCCAGGAGCAATAATTACCTTTGACGCCTCCAAATATACAAAAGTAAAATCATTTCGTTATTTTTTTGTCAAGGCGTATACAATTATATATTTTAATTTATTTTTTAGATCTCTACTTAAAATGATATTTATATTTTCACCGGTAGTAAATTCTAGATTTTTTTTCGAAAACTCCTTCGTGTCAGCGACGTGAAATTATTTTTGCCCAGTTTCTGGCAAACATCGATAGCCCGTGTGCTGCCCAGCATTAGCTCCTGAGATATGCAGATTGTTGGACACATGGAGCAGGATCTTAGGTGTGAGGCGGTCTTCAGGTCTTCACAGTCGCACAATAGTGACTCTCTCTTCCTACGCATTCCCCACCGCTCGAGGTTGCCTTTTGTTCCAACGACTCTCTGTTCTTTATCTGTTCAGGGATTTCCAGATCCGCCAGTCATGGTTTTTGCCAGTTGGGAGGCCTTCCTTTGAAGTAATGAAATCCTTGACTTGTAGTTTTTGTTGTCGCTGGGTTGAAAAGATTGACCGGAGGAGAAAGTCTGCAATTCCGTTTCCTGGGGGCACCGCGTGGAGGTTCTTACCATGCTCTCCTTTCAAAAACTTTACGTATACCATGACAAAAGTGTGTTTCATAATTAGATGTTGAGGTAAATTTTATTAATTAAATTACATTTCCAGTCGTAAAAAAATATTTAAAATTACATTAGGTTATGGCTTCTGGATGAAGCGGAAATTTTCAAATTTCAATAAGATCTATTGATCGTTTTTTTTTACTAAGAACTATATTTTTAAATATCCCTTAAAAATAAATTTTATTCTTTCAAGTTAATTTCATGGTTGAAACTGATATAAAAACACTAGAACACACAAGTGTTCGTCACGTGGCTGCGTGGAGAAAGGATGCAGGAGCAGATTACCAAGCAAAAGAACTTATTTTTGAAAGGACAATTCGCATTTATTTTTAATAAAGACTTGATTTCCTTATCCGACCGGTATGGCGTTCCGCCAGTCAACTGACAAGAGAGTTAACTGACAATTGCGGAACACTGTGACATGCAGCGCCGCAAAAAATAAAAAATTAAAGATGACAGTTGCACCAACATGAAATCGAGCAACTGTAATAACAAATAAAATGGCGTGTGCAAACGCCGTGTAATATTATTTAATAAAAACTAACATTATTATATGTGCATGTCAGGCAAGCGGACAAAAATAAAAGACAAAAGATTGTTTTTCGAAGCTTTACGGCATCAGCCTACAAGAGCTATAATAAGCTGATATCAAAACATATGGCCGCCATTAATCACTGTTCCACAAAACGAACCGGAGCACCACCAAAACACATATTTTAGAACTTAATATAGAGTTCCAAGTGGCCTTTGAAAGACAAAGAGCTAAAATATTAGGCTTTTATTATGTGTAAGACGTGATAAATCATTTTTTCATTATGAATTTTATAATTTTTGTGGAAAAATTTTTTTTTTTCCATTTTAATTAATTGCATGATATTTGGCGCCCTTTTCGTTAAGCGCCCTGGGCGAGTATAAAATTCGCCGCCCCTAGTTACGTCACTGGCTCTTGTAGTTTCCTTGTATGTATTTTTTTCGTACAAGACCATATAACCTATAAAGTGAGAGAGAGAGACAATACTGTGATAGTAAAAGAAAACAAGCCAATGAATAAAATGTTTTGGTTATTTGCGAAGAAAAAAGCACAACTAGCTTTCGCATCGAATACGTACTGAAACTATTAGGTTAATTACTTTTTTATTCAATTGCAAATAGAAAAATATACAATCAATTTATATATAAAAAAGAGCTGATATCGATATGTTCGTGTTGACATCAGCATGATATAGCCCTTGCTGACTGGTACCGAAAACCTCAATACACGATCTTCCGTCTATTATTTCTGTTCGATTGTCATACATTTATATACGACCATATTGTCATTACGGACACGTCCGCTCATGGGTGTGTTAGTTATATACATCGCCACTCGATGGCCCCGCGTAGCTAGTAGTGTCCCGCTCTTCGGCGAGAGCATATTGTATTGTGGCTCGGCCTACAGCTGTGACTGGGTCCGGGCCACAAGCTTGTAAAATTTATCATAAATATATGTCAATGTGCTTTTAAAAAAGTCTTTGTTTTGATGACCTGCTTCTCATCATGGCTTCACGCTACTGAATCACTCCCATTTTGAGAGAGAGGAGAATGTTAGTGTTTACCTAAAAAAATTAAGATTCGCCAAAATTCCATACTTTTAAGTTAAGCCATTCATTAAAATAAACAATGTGTTTATTAAATGCGAAAGCGTCGAGCTAATCGATAGATGCTATTTCAAAAGCTGATTAAGATTTCAAAATTCTTTTATATGCAATATTCAATAATATCATATACCATTTAATCGGCTGATTTTTTAACTATTCAATTGCATGTGGGACACCACAACCGGTCGAGACCAGTTCACTCTATGACGCTTACCCTGGGTGGCTGTACGCTGTATGCGAGAAACGTGTGTTATATTTGTGTTTGTCTGTGGGTTGAAGAGATTAAAAGTGTTAACATCCCCTTTACTTAAGGAAAAACGACTTCACGTCGCTTGGATAGTTATCGGATGGCGTGGTGGCGGTATGAGGAGCAGATGAACAATACAAAGACAGAAGAACATATATTCTAGTTTAAAGTTAACAAACTTTGGTATTCGTTTCAGGCCACGGACAATCAACGATCTACCTCCGTTGAACGCTGAGCCGAACTGAGATAGAATGCTACGAATCACCAGAGCGCCCTTCTATCACCTGTCGGCCCTTTGACGAATTATCTTCTGTCAAAGCAATCAAAATGGTGACAAATTTCCAACGAGCGAACCAAAATAAGAAACGAAAGATTTTATATCGAGGCACTATCCTGCAATGGCTATATCGAGCTGATATCAGTTGATATCCTCCTCTGTAAAATGGGTATCAAATTACTGGGCGGCAGGATTCAGGGGCAGATTGACAATACAAAAAACTTGTTGTTGGTTCACAATTCACGTTTATTTTATTAAAGACTTGATTTCTACGCCCGAGCAGTATGGCGTTTCACCAGCCGGGCGCCAGTCAATTGACAACCCCAAACACTGTGATATGCCGCGATGCCAATGATCGCGGCAAAAAATCAAATTAAAGATGACAGTTGCACCAACATGATATGCAGCAACTGTCATAACCAATAAAATGGCGTTTGCAAACACCTGCGTAATATTATAAAATTAAAACTAACATTATTAGATGTGAATGTCAGGCGAGCGAACAAAAATTAGAGACAAAAGATCGTTTTTCGAGGATTTACAGCATCAGCCTAAAAGAGCTATATCAAGCTGATAGCACGGTGTATATTTTTATGTTTAATGAAGAGTTTGTATGAATGAGAAAACACAGACGCGAAGGAGAAGTTTTTCATATAACTTTTTTTTCATATACTTAACCATTAATGCATTACTTGTTTGAACTTCCACCACATCAATCAGATAATTAGGGCTCGCCTACTAAAGGCCCCTTTGCAGTCCTTGCACGCTCTAGGGCCCCTCGCCCAACAGAGTTAGTGCCTAAAACCAAATGAGATATTAGGGCCCTGAAAGAATTAGACCCCCAGTGTTGGCATGCATAACAATCTCCATTTATATCCTATTTTTTTATAATTATTTAAATTCAATACAATATAGTGACACGTAAAAAATGCTAGTCTTCTACTACCAAATGTCATATGGTCGTCACAAACAAAGGTTGACCCGTTAACATGTGATATCCAATGACCTTCAGGGCAGCAGCTCGGGATCTTGATGAGACGGCAGCTATAGTATCAAAGAGATGTTGGCACCTGAAGTGTAATTATTTATATATATTTGATATTGTAGACGACAGCTTCCAGTTCCGCTGACGATCCGCTCTACGGGCGTGTATCGGTTTTCCGCTCTTCACTAGACCATCTTCTCCCAGTTACTTGTAAGGTAACTAGTTACGCCATCAATCTGAAGTGGGCGGACAGCCTCATTTCTCCAGACTTCAGGCAGCCGGCGCGGCTTCAGGAGGGTGGGAGATAGAAATGAAACGCAAGAGATTCAAGTCTAAACTGATTTATTTAACGTTTAAGTCGGTGCTTTTATACATTAATTTTCTGGTACCTACTTTTGCGGCCGTGAGAATAGTCACGTTCGCACGAGTCTGTATTCCTTTCTTAGGGTTTTATTACAAAACGTTCTTGGAGATAGGTAATCCTAGCCATAACATCGGTTTATGTTTTTATGGCTAAAACTGAAACGTATCCCAGGCTCGTTCGCACGCTTTACTACACAAAGGAACACTTTCTGAATATTTAATATTTATGACATTTTCTCGAGAATAGACGCATCTCACGCTGGCCAACAAAGGAACACTTTTTGGCTTATTTAATATTTATGGCCCCCTTTCTAACAATCGGTCGGGGCTCACGGACTGTTTCTTTATTGAAGGTCCGCCCGATAATACTCGTGGGATGCAAAGTATAATAAACCATCGAATTCCTATATCATTACAAATAACACATTTACAAATAACACATAACTATCAACAGCTGTCGTTTTCAGCGTGAGACGTACGTAACAGATATTATTTTTATATTTTCATTGCATTATATATTTTATCTTTTTATTTATATTCTGATTTGAAAAGAAAAAAAAATACTGTAATTGTATATTATGTGTTATATTGTAATGAGTATTATACTATTATAATACCGATTCGCTAAATATATTTATCTTTTTTAATTTTGCACTATTATTGGTTTGGTGGGAATGTTAATGCTTTATGTATAATATACAGGTAAATAGATTTAATATTGAGTACCTTAAAGCAGTGCTCCGCAACCGGTGTGCCGTGGCACACTGGTGTGCCGTAAGCCGATACAGGTGTGCCGCGATCAAATAAGGCAATATTATAAATAAATAATTTTACAACGGTCCTCAAGCTCCCAGCGCCTATCGCCTATTTATGTAGACATACAACGAGGTACTTGCTTTATTAAGTTCTAAATGAACTAAAAAAAAGAGAAGTTGATCAAATTAATATCTATTTTTGGCTTTTGGTGTGCCGCGGTATTCAAGGTGTGAACTTTGGTGTGGCGTAGAATCCAAAAAATTACTTTGGTGTGCCGTAGATGAGAAAAGGTTGCGGAGCTCTGCCTTAAAGGGTGTCTGGTTGAGATTGGGCGAGATTGTAGAAAATTGATGTTATTATAAGAACCGTGCTGTATATTGATTGGAATTGTGTAAAACTGTATAAAATTATGTAAATTTGTGTTAAAATTGTGTGAAATTATGTAAAATTGTGAAAAATTGTAATATCATGGATGAAGCCCAAGCCACACACAAGATTCGTCTTTAAGTGGCGTGGTAAGCGAATTTTACAAAAACAAATAAAAAAAGAAATATATTCACTATCACCAAAATCTCTAACTGTATTATTTTATATTTGTTTACATAAATTAAAAAGATATTTAAAAAATCAGCATGATATAGCCCTTGCTGACTGGTACCGAAAACCTCGATATACAATCTTTCGTCTCTCATTTCTGTTCGCTTGTCGTACATGTAAGTGTCGTCATTTTGTAATGCCGTTAGGAGGACTAGTTACATACCGGATGTCACCAATCACTGCGCCCGGTCAGTTGTGTGCCGGCCAGGCATGTTATTCCGCTTGGGCCGGAAGTTTGTAAAGTTATTGAAATATATATTTCAATGTGCCTTAGAAATAGTCTTTGTGTTGTATATATGCTCCTCATACTGCCACCATGCAATTCAAAACGAACTAAGAGATAAGGATATCAAAACATACGGTGGAGTGTGTCGTGGGTTACTTTGGAGATTCAAATATTAACCCGCGTACAAAGTTACTAATCTTCGGCGATCTCACGAGAGACTTCAAATATACTATTTTCTTTATCGTGTATTGAAAACCATTTCAATACTATACATTTTAAGCATTCGATTAAAGTTGGTAAACTTAAATTATTTACGAAAAGGTCCTCATTAACTTTTAGATTCAGTGGGTGGAGCGAGTGGCAACGGGTCCACGCTGAACACATACTGTTTTACGAAAAATCTTGGTTCGAATTCCAGCATCCGCCGTTTATTTTTTCTCCAAGTTATCGATGAGAGAAATTTCATGTAATATTATGAAAATTTCTACGAGATCAAACAGTACAATAATCCTTGTTTCTCAATACGAATAACCAATACATTAATTATAACAAACCGTATTCAACCGTGTATCCGACACATACATCAGATTTACGTTCTTACATCAAAGCTCATTAAAATTCACCAATACATATTTTGGTAGCATCGATAACTGGCATGAGGAAGACTTCTGAGATTCGTGGTCTAAGCGTGAAAGCGGCCCGAAAATAATTACTGCCGTCTCCAACTACAGGGTTATTAAACTCTACACAACTGAGTGCCTTCTAAAGCAAAACACTCTAAAAACATTAACCGAAAAATCAGACTTTCTCCTTGGCCGTTTTGCCGGCGGGTATATCTCAATGGTCAAAGTGTTTGCTTTGCAAGTCAAAGGTCGTAGGTTTGATCCCCGGCGGAGATTAAAAAAAAATATTTTTAATTGATTTCTGAGCTCTAAAATACCCCGGTTGGTGTGAATTTGATCCCTCACCTGTAAAATGCCAGTCATAGCATTAATTAAAAAAAAAATTGGCGGTAGACGAAAGTCGTCCCGTGAAGACCACCCATTCATAGTAAATTCCTGTAATAATAAGGATTATGCGTGAATCTCGGGCTGTAGTCTATCACGTTGGCGGATCAACACTCCTCATGCAGCGCTTAGCCATATGCACAATGGTAAGCGTCATAAAATTCCACAGATGATACTTCAGAATTACTATCACCAGCTGTCGATATTCTCCTGTATGTGTTTACGTAAAAAAATATAATCTTGTTGTTCAAAACGATTTGAACATAATTATTCATATAGACATACAAAAATATTTAAAATACTATTGACAATTATATAAAAATGTATAATGCCGATCTATGTACTCATAGAACATATTTTTTTATAAAAAACAACGATCGTTTATTCAATAAATCAGTATTAATTTGATTCCGGTCTTTAGACATTTTTTTAATGCTTGAATTCGTGGTACTCCGACGTTACCATTCAGCTGACGTCGTCATTTTGGGACCGAGTCATCGATTTCGGAACATATGTGAGAAGCTTTCATCGTATTTATATATTTTAAAATATACTTCAATGCAAACAAAAAATTAGGTAGGTTAGGCACAATTAACAATAAAGATCCGAAGATAATGTTAAATAACTCAGGTGCTTAGAAAGTGCATGTAAAAATTGTTTAGTATTTTGCATAGGCAGATCTATAAGGTACTTCAACACTGCTTACATAGTTATAATTTTTTCTGATTAACCAACCATTTCATTTATAATAATCTTAATTTCGATGAAGAATCGGGTTTGTAAATTTTACATGCGAAAAATAAGAATAGTAAAGAAATCTAGTATACTTTGGAAAACAAAAATCAATTAAGAATTATTTAGATATAAAAATATAATGTTTTGATCAATTACTTAAAAAAATGTATAACTACAGAATTAATATATTTTTAAATATAGCAACTTTTATTTGGTTACGTAGGTCGAAACTCCTCTCTTAATCCCCATTCTAAGATATTACTATCCTCTTTGATACCCTCTGTTGTAACTCTTTGATAGTATAAGTAACATCCTCCTCTCTTTAAAAAAATAGTTACTCAGTCGCGTGGTGACAGGATGAGGAGCAAATTAATAACACTCAGACTTTTTCTGAAGCACATTGACATAAATATTTCGATAACTTTACAAACTTCCGGCCCAGGCGGAATGACATGCCGGGCCGGCCATAATACGACCTTCTTGGCCGTCGGCGCACAACTGACTCAGGACCGAGCGCTGTTATCGGTCGCACCCAAGGCCGCAAGTGGCGATCTATATAACAAACGTCACACGTGTGAGCGGACTTGTCCAAAATGCCAATATTGCGACACATACATGTACGACAAGCGAACAGAAATAAGAGATGAAAGATTGTACATCGAGGTTCTCGGTAACAGTAAGCAAGGATTATATCATGCTTACGTCAATATATTTTTAAATATAGCAAATTTATTTGTTTACATAGGTCGAAACTCCTCTCTTAACCCCCATTTTTAAATTTCACCTATCTTCTGGTGGAACTCTTTTTTTGTTAGTAATGAACAATAATAAACATTTCAACGTCAGTACACTTTCACATGTTGAAACTGACGAAGACTTCAATTAATCGCGAAACCGCAGTCTTCCAGCTTAGTGTGATCAATATTCAGTTTTATAATACAGTTTTAAATACTTCTCTATTTAATATATTTATATTAAAAAATAACTACATTGTTTCAAAATCAAAGTACTGATGTATTGAAATCTCTCAGTTCCCAGTATTACTTATACCGAATCAATTATTAATTATACACCTGAGCGACTAATCACCTTTGTAACGATATTATTCCACAACCGAGTGGGATGGAGTATACCAAAAGTACTCCGAAAGCCCCATTTCTCAAAGGCTATACTGGCGAATTACAGAAGAAGGTCTTATGGCCTTGTGTGGGAAAAATGGTTAAGCCTTCAGCCGTCAGCCTTCATCCTTGCCCCGGTGCAATCTTTACGGAAAGTACGGGGAAGGGTGTGTGGGAAGATACCCTTAAATTAATTTTGAAACGTCAATATCGACGCAGGTACGAACGCAGCTAACCCTAAATCGCATCAACGCGTTCGGCAATCTAGATTTTAACTAAGTACGTCTGTATGTATGATGATATTACAGATTTTACGGGTTAGAAACACAGTGATAGAAAAAAGACTATTAAATAAATAAATATATCGTTGCTCATTTTGACATGGATCACATTAGGCTCTGTTTTAGTATATGTAATAGTGTAAATACAGTTTTAAATGTTGGTAACCAATAAAGCTTTCATGGAAAGCGAATCTGCGGTCTTCCATCAAGTGATTAAATAGTGCTCAGTGTTATAATCCATGTTCAAAAAAAATACGAAATATTTATGCATTTTATATTGGTGATTGATTTTATAAGGCGGGTCACACAATTTGTGTGTGATCGTTCCGCCAACGCTTAGTGGCCAACTACACACAGTTAATGTTATGTTTTTTCAAATGTTAGTGGCCGATCACACAACTAATATGCTGTTTTTACTTTCGACCATAATTCAAAGATCTTAAACCTTTTCAGTGAGGGTCATATTTCATTTTATTTGAACACAAGACGATAAAAAATTTAAACGAGGATTTTTTGTAAAAAAAAAATATGTGAGATTAGACTTCAACTCGCTTGTTATAATTATAATTTTTTAATTGGGAAAACGTTGATCGTTTTTCTCGATCAATATTTCGATTGTATGCAATTAAATTTTATATGGTTGTTAGCAAAATAAGTATTTTCCAAGATATAAACAGTTTTTTTTAATTTTATTTTATATTCCAAGCAATATATCTTTGGTTAGAATTAGTTGACGATACACGCTGATGCTTTGTCCGAATTTGTCCTTTGTACGATGAATAAATGAATATATATATAAAATAAATTTTATTTTTTAATACTAAGGGGTAGATATTTCAAAAATATATGATATATATATATATATATATATATATATATATATATAATCGTGTCGGAAACAACAGGGTCAGATCCTGTCTGCCCAGAAGTGGTTGACGTCGATGGCGTTACTTCTGGCCATCATCAGGTCTTCCTGGGTGCAGGTATTCGGGCACAGCGCACACTCCAGAAGGCGTGACAGGGTCTGCTCCACGCCGCAGTCACATTCAGTCGGTCCGCTGTAAAACTGCCAGGCCCTCATTTGTGTCCTCGTCTTGCATCCTCCAGTCTGAAGTCTGTTAAGGGACCTCCATATATTCCACCATTGGTCATGTCCAGGGTCACAACAACATCAACACACGCAAAAGTGCAGAAGAACCTAATATATGATAAATGGGGTAGATATTTCAAAAAATATATGTAAATAAATAAAAAATTTTGATGATTTCATGATTCGTCGAAGCAATATAGTACTTATTACTTATTAACAATAAGTTGCTCAGAAAGTATTTTAAGAATGATTATTTTTATTAACAGTGATCAGGTATATTTTGTATTAAATAACGCCAGTTTCAAAAAATATTTTCATAATTTCCAGTCGCTAATTTTAAAATTTGAATGTTCACCACATTCCGGAAAACCTAAATACGATCGTCTCGATATAGGGCCTGCTGACCCACACTTTCCTGCCTCTGATGACAGCGATTCTAACGACATCTATGGGACATACAAGGCAAACATTAAACAGAAGTCCGTCACAGATTCTAACTTATTTAACTATGATGAAATATTTTTAGTTTACAGTCGATTTAAGTTTACTTTGTGCTTAACCCTACCTTAACTAATATGGATTTTCAGCGGAAATGATATAATTACAGCTGCCGAGCTGTTTTGACGTTAATTTCATGATTAATAGTTGAAACTCTGGAATTAAATTAGAGATTACGGGTTCGAATGATCGGGTTAAAGAAATGTTTGCTCATTACGCTAATAGTTTAGATTTATGGGACACTCAATTTGTTATGGCAAATTTGAGTTTGTTTCATTTTAGTGTACCATAAATACACAACACTATACTCAAGAAAGCATAGCTTAATAATTATTTATTTATTTACTTTGTTCTTACATGGATAACGTTAAGTATGGCCTCTGTTTAGGAGACTGCTGTTTCGAATATCTCGTAGCCTTCCTCAATCCATCACTTTCAAGAGAAAACTGAGCTGAATTATACTTTCGTAAGTGGTCGAACACATTTATTTAGTAGAGGGGGTAGGGGTGTGTCTATCAGGTAATGATAAGAGAGGGAAACAGATAGTGTTGCATGTAAAAACATAGTAAATAAATAAATATTTATTATTTTTAATGGATCCCAGTCAGGGTGTTGGGAGTATCTGATTAAGAGACTGAAGTCGCGAAGCAGCTTTCTGAGATCCACACAACCTCTAAAATCCGGCCTTGAAAATGAGAGACTCCAGCTCTGGCAACAAGTCGCATCAGAGGATTTCATTACTCATAAGGAAGGCCTCCCAACTGGCAAGAACCTTGACTGGCGGACCTGGAAATCTGTGAACAGATTAAGAACCGGAGTTGGTAGATCAAAGGACAACCTCGCGCGGTGGGGAATGCTTTGGCAGGGAGAGAGATTATTGTGCGAGTGTGGAGACCTGCAGACCACTTCACACCTAAGATCCTGCTCCATGTGCTCAACAAGCTGCACATCTCAGGACCTAATGCTGAGCAACACACGAGCTATCGATGTTGTCAGATACTTGGCAAAAATAATTTGACGTCACTGACACGAAGAAGAAAAAGAAGAAGAATGGATCCCAAATTGAATGCTGAAAACAATGAATAAAAAAACATAGCTTGATACATTTTGAGTACTGGAGTTACCAAGAAGCATTTCAATTTTTTTTAAACTAAGGATATTTTTAACAAACAATTCAAATATTAATGAAATGCTCACCAATTGGGATAATGTGATATTGTGGCTTTTGGGTTTAGCCGTGTGTGGCGAATTTTTTCTTACCAATATTTCGACTGCCATTGCAGGAGTCTTCTTTAGGATTGATGACTTAATTGTGAGTTGGTGTCAGGAGGTAGTTTAGCCGTCAGCCTAATGTACCTCCACGAGCGTCATTGTTATCTCCATGGCAACTAACATACTCAATTTTCAGTGGTCCGTTATGTCGGAGAATCGTGTACGGGAGGTATGTTCTAAAAAGAGTACCTTAAGCTGACGGCTAAACTACCTCCTGACACCAACTCACAACTCAGTCATCAATCCCGAAGAAGACCCCGTAATGGCAGTCGAAATATTGGTAAGAAGAAATTCGCCACATACGGCTTAATCCAAAAGCCACAATATCACGTTATCCTGTGTGCTTTAATTTATATTAATTACATATTATTAATGTATCAGAAGTTCCAATAATTCGTGCAAAGAGAGTGGGTTTCCGTGTCCAAGATATTGGTTATCAAATTATTGGCAAAAATTCTACTGGGAAGTTCATAGTTAACGGTCATGTGACATTTGTATGAAACTGATTAAGTGATGTGAAAGTTGTTTTCTTTTCTTTCTTATACTACACACATATGGCTATGGCGAAAGGCGTCACAGTTATCTTTATAAAGGATGTAGTTTCTGTCAAAGAAGATTGAGTATCGTGAGAGTAATCTTCATCATTATAAATAAATATATGTACTAGTGTATTTACACATATATCTAATACAAACACACTTTTCGACGGGTATAGCTCAAAGGTATTGGAATAGATCCCCGACAGAGTTAAAAAAAAAAAAAAAAATTAATCGATTTCTGAGCTTTAAAATGTTGGAAAGATACCCGGTTGGTGTGAATTTGATCCCTCACCCATCAAATGCCAGTCATAGCCTATAAATTAAAACTAGTTGTAGGCGAAAGTCGTCCCGTGAAGACACTCCATTCATGATGCGTAAATCTCATGCTGCAGTCTGAAGAGAATAACGTTGGCGGATCAACACTCCACATGCAGCGCTTAGCCATATGCACCATATTAAGCGTCTTCAAATTCCACAAATGAGAATTCAGAATAATTATTACCATCTGTCGGTATTCTCCTGTATAAGTTTACAAAAAAAAAATTTTTTTTACATAAAATAGAAAAAAAAAAGAAGAAAATATGTCGTCGTTATAACAATTACTTTTGTATATATTTAAATAGTGATTGTTAATATAAATAATATAATCATAAAACATATTTATCTTTATAGAATTTTATTATATTTCTAGAATCCATTTCCTTATTCATTCCCACGTATTTCGTGGTTAGCAACGTGTTACCAAAGAAGGCAATTCGAGACTCGCTATAGTATACTAAATTCGCAGCCTTAGACTGAGGTCTATTTGACATCTAACTGATGCACTTAGAATCACGGGAAGGCCTTCAGCCACTCTCTAACAAGTAGCTTTTTGCGTGGGTCCAGTAACGGGTCCCCATTTGGGTCTCCAAACAGCACGGGACAGGAAGGGTTTTCACCAAGCGGGACGGACAAAACTGTTGACGATGTCGCTCTCAATATTTATTTTGCAATGATACGTTTATGCGAAAATTAATTTAATGTAATTGATATTTTATTTGCTTTTCATTAACCCCTTGTGTGCCGAAGAGTCGTAGTTTCGATATATTGATTAGTGAGTAATTCCGAGTCGCCCAGTACCCCGGGCCGCACCTTTCTCTTCCTCGTGTGCGAAAAGGTGATTACTTCCAGGAACTAACCCTCTCACGCCCACGCGGTCCCTAATGGCTTCAACCACTAACTGCCAAAATTATTTTTCCCGAAACTTTTTTCCCAACTATTCCCTAATACTCGAGAGTGACGAGAAGATAATATAATAATAATTAATATAGCTTAATGGTTTCGATCGAATATGAGAATTACACATTTTGAATCTTTTTAACTTGCTAAAAGCAATTCTAGTTGTATTACTTGTCCCAGATCGTGGTTCGAATCACGCGTCTGCCAATATTTTTCTGAATGAATTGATGCGTATAAAAATTTGATGTATAATTGTATGTATATATTTAGATAAATTCATTATTGTATGTCAGTATTCTCTTAAGATCCTATTTCCATTGGAGAAACACAAATAGAGGTTGTAAGTGACTAAACCTATCCGGGACAAGTAATACAAATAAATCGACAGGCGTATAAAACTGGGATGGGCAGCATTTGAAAAACTAAAGTACGTTCTTAAAGCGAAAAATCCGCAATGTCTTACAAATAAAGCGTTTAACCAATGCATCCTCCCTGTATTAACTCATGGCGCAGAGACGTGGAATCTGACAACAAGTCTTACCCGCTTGGTGAAAACCCTCCCTGTCCCGTCCTGTTCTTGGAGACCCAGATGGGGACCCGTTACTGGTCGCACGCAAAAAGCTACTTGTTACAGAGTGGCGGAAGGCCTTCCCGGGATTCTAGGTACATCAGTCAAAAGTCTTACCCGTAAAATAAAGGTCACCCAGCGTGCTATGAAGAGATCCATGTTCGGAGTGTCGCTAAAAAAAAGAATCCGAAACGAAGAAATACGCAGAAGAACTCAAGTAGTGGATGCTGCCCAACGAATAGGCACACTCAAGTGGTAATGGGCAGGACATATCTGTCGAAGAGACGACAGTCAATGGGGAAGAAAAGTACATATTGGAATGGCACCCAAAAACTGGCAAATGAAGCATTGACCGACCCCCTTCAAAATGGACTGACGACATGAGAAGAATAGCGGGAGTTACCTGGATGCGGAAGGCAGAGGATCGAAGAGGATGCAGACTCATGCGGGACACTTACGTTCAACAGTGGACGGATACAGGCTGATGGTGAAAAGCAATCATCAAAATGTTCAATCTACTCCCAAACTTTGATTATGAGTATCTTCAAAGACCAAACGAGATCCAAGCTTAAAATACGAGAGCATTTTGATAATTCAGTAACTATTTGAACTTTCTGCGTAATGCCTTTAAATGCAGCACTGCTCCCGTCACCTGCTATTTAAAATTAGACTATTGTACAAGTTTTAGCAAGCTGCGCCTTTGAGTTAGTGTTTGACAACCATTGAAAAAAGATATCATGAATTTTAACGAAAATGTAAAAAAGTTTGTCGCTGTCGTTGGTCTTGTAAGTTACTCTTACTGTTGTTGGTCTCGTACAATAAAATAATGATTATCAATATACAGTGTAAAACCAAATGTCTAAAAGTTTTTTTTTATATAACCACATTCAGGAGAATACTGACAGATGGTGATATTAATTCTGAAGTCTCATCTGTGGAATTCTATGATGCTTACCATGCTGTATATGGATTGTTAATCCTCCAACGTCATAGACAACGGCCCGAGATTCGCGCATCATCCTCAATATTACAGTCTTCGCGGGACGACTTTCGCCTACCACCAATTTTAATTAATAGCCTATGACTGGCATTTTACGGGTGAAGAATCAAATTCACAACAACCGGGGTACTTAAGAGCTCAGAAATCGTTTTTTTTTTCAATCTCCTTCCGGGATCGAACCCACGACCTTTGACTTGGAAAGTAAACGCATTGACCATTGAGTTATGCCCGCCGGCAATAAGATAAGTATTTACACAGTAAACGCGTTTCTTGCTTATAAGCTGTCATGACGTTCGCAATGGAGAGAGTCTCGCTTTTCGCCTGATACAGGAAAAAAATCAAAAGATCTTTCACATTGAAACAAGTGTGGATAGCAATTTAGCAGGCGTCATTGAATCCATACACAACATGAAAAGAAGTAATCTGTCATATTTGAAGGTCATCTTTCAGGATCCATTGTTCAGGCGTCCCTGAAACTTTTCCTGAAGCAATCGCGCGCGTGAAGGACCTGAAGGCTCGCGATCACGGAAGCTTTTGTTCGAAGCCTTCATGCAAAGTTCTCGATAAGTAATTTCAAGTTTTTTTTTTCATTACTCTCGTGAGCTTTTTCGGTGATTAACCTTCGAAGTTGTAAAAATAATACATGGAAAAACTTATCTGTGAGTGTTATAAACGAAATAAAATGTAATGGAAATCATTAAAAAAATACTTTGATCTTTTAAATTTGTGCTTATGTTTTATTTTAAATATCTTCTTTTTGATGGCAATGATTTCCATGGTCTTTGATATTACTTTTTTCATTAACATTAAGGTATTTCTTCGTGGTATCAATCCGGTGGATTGGTTTGCAGCAACAGAATCTTGCATCTCGATCTCCATTCCTCTCGGTCCTCCGCAACCCTTTTCAGCTCAGCATAAGCGCTACAATTCATGTCCCCGAATACTTGCTGCAAATACTCCCGTCTTACATTCAGGTTATCAACTGACAATACATGATGGAACTGTATAAATAAAATTGAATTAATTATAATTAAAAAAAAAAATTAAAAATTAACAAATTTATTTTAAATGATTACATGTTTCGGACTCCCTGGAGACCACTTTTTTGAAGGTGGTCCGAAATACGTCATCATTAAAAATAAATGTGAATCAAAACTAAATATTTTTAATTTGTTGATTATTAAATTAAAATTAATTTAAAATTATTAAGTAATACAATTGCTTTTTTCGTTAAAATTAATGGTATTTTATCTAATATAATTTTTTGTTATATTTTTTTTTAATCTTTTAAATATCCAATCGATATTTCATTCTGTCTTCTACTATATTATTTTTACCCATTTTTTGCAGTATTACCTTGTATACTTTTTATTGGAAAAAAAATTCCGTTAGTAAATAAATAAAAAAATACACATCATCATCAGCCTGTGTCCATCCACTGTTGAACGTAGGCCTCCCGCATGAGTCTCCATCCTCTTCGATCCTCCGCCTTCCGCATCCAGGTCACTCCCGCTATTCTTCTTATATCGTCAGTCCATCTTGTAGGGGGTCGGCCAATGCTTCGTTTGCCAGTTCTTGGGCGCCATTCCAATACTTTTCTTCCCCATCGACCGTCGTCTCTTCGACAGATATGTCCTGTCCATTGCCACTTGAGTGTGCCTATTTGTTGGGTAGCATCCACTACTTGAGTTCTTCTGCGTATTTCCTCGTTTCGGATTCTATCTTTTAGCGACACTCCGAGCATGGATCTCTCCATAGCACGCTGGGTGACTTTTATTTTATGGGTAAGACTTGCTGTCAGATTCCACGTCTCTGCGCCATAAGTTAATACAGGGAGGACGCATTGGTTAAACGCCTTAGTTTTAAGGCATTGCGGAATTTTCGCTTTAAAAATGTACTTTAGTTTTCCAAATGCTGCCCATCCCGGTTGTATGCGCCTGTCGATTTCTTTTGAGAAGAGTAAAAAAACTGCTATCCTGAACAAAATGTGGAATAAATATTAACGGAGAGTACATTTCTCACCTCCGATTTGCAGATGACATAGTGCTAATAGCCGAATCACATGACAAGCTCCAAAACATGCTCTACGACCTCAATGAAGCGTCGAACAAAATTGGTCTGAAAATGAACGTGGATACAACAAAAGCCATGATTAATAGTCATATTTCACAGACCTTTGATCCTATTTCCATTGCAGGAACAGAAATAGAGGTTGTAAACGACTATACCTATCTGGGACAAGTAATACAACTAGGGCGAAATAACTTCTCAAAAAAAAAATACACAAATCTATGGTTTATTTCACATATTTTTCCCATGATCATACAAAATTCAAAAGAAAAATACCACAACTTCTATAGTTCATGGCTTAATAAACACTTTTTTTAGATAAAAAATACACATTCAAGAATAAAAAGCTTTAGTATTAACTTCTTCTTCGTAGTATCAATCCAGCGGATTGATTTGCAGCAATAAAATCTTGCATCTCGATTTCCATTCCTATCGACCCTTTGCAATTCTCTTCAGCTCATAGAAAGAGCTACAACTCATGTCCTCGAACACTTGCTGCAAATACTCCCGTCTAGGGCGCCCACTACAGTTTCTACCCTCAACCATCCCTTCCACAATGTCGTGAAGACGGCCATCGTCGCGCATGATGTGACCGATCCATCAAGCTCGCCTCTCTGAGATGGGTCTTAATAGGCGCCTATCTTCTTTGATTATGCTGAGAACCTCATTGTTCTTGATGTGGTCTCTCCAGGAAATTCCGAGAATTCTTCTGTAAGACCACATCTCAAAGGCAGTATTAACTAATCACGTATTATTTATATACGTACAAACTAATTTCAAAATTCAAATTATTCCATTCTAAACAATTGAAATTCAAATCGACTCGAATTGCGGTCGAAACAAAATGGTCGACGACAAAACTAGCTTTTTGACATTTGCGGAATATAATAATTATTTCGTACATTATATTTCAATCCTTTTGCCAATTATCACCGGACCACGATTTGAAATTAAACGTATCCAGTTCTAAGCAAATGAATATGTTTCGAAAGCGTCGACTAAATTAATACCTATCGATGGTCACAAAATGGCAGCCCACAAACGGTAATATTTTTAAATTTATTTTTTATGTAAGCGCATACAGGAGAATACCGACAGATGGTGATAGTGATTCTGAAGTCTCATATGTGTAATTCAATGACGCTTACCATGGTGAAAATGGTAAACGCTGCATGTGGAGTGCTGATCCGCCAACGTCATAGACTACAGCCCGACATTCACGCATCATGCTTTATTATTACAGGAATTTACTATGAATGGGTGGTCTTCACGGGACGACTTTCGTCTACCACTAATTTTAATTATTAGGCTATGACTGAAATTTTACGGGCGATGGACCAAATTCACACCAACCGGGGGTATTTTAGAGCTCAGAAATCGGTTAAAAAACCTTTTTTTTTAATCTCTGTCGGGGATCGAATCCACGACCTTTGGCTTGCAAATCAAACGCTTTGACCATTGAGCTATGACCGCCGGCATAAATATTTTAAGCAATGTTATTAACATATAATTAGTATCGAGTAAACAAATCTCATTAATTTATTTTCCCTTGTGTCATTTAATATTGATTTAATTTCGGATGTATTTTAAAAATCAGATTAAGCCTGGCGGCGGGTAAGCGAAACACGATCGCAAAATGGCCGCCGACAAACAGCTGTTTTATTTGACGCTAATGGGCAATTGGCGGGCGAATATACGAGTGCATAATGTTGCCAGATGATTGTGGATGTTGCCAGATGATTCCGCTCTGCAGGAGATCACGTTGCCAAAGTTGGGAGGAAGCCTGCACCGCTGTTTTATTGCCTGCATTTAATATTATGTGCGGGAGAGCTGACGCGGCGATTTATCGTTTTGAATCAGGGGTTTTTTAATCACTTTTTGGCCTCGAAATTATGTATTTTTTCAATAATATTTAAATGAGAAATTAAGCCAATACGTTATGCGTTCATCTATCGTGAAAATATTGCCATGATGAGCTTATTATGTATTAATATAAAATATGTAAGAAAAAAATAGCTTCGCTCTGATATGAACCACATAGATCACTGTTTATTAAAATTATAAATTGGTAATTGTCTTTTTTGTTTTGCAGCAATAATGGCTTGGAACTCGTTACAATAAAGTATAAGATAGTTGAAAACGGAGGCATTCTTCAAAGACAGACTTTAGACAAACCTTTTTCTCTGAAGGAGGCAAAGAAGCATTGCTTAAATGACCGTTTGGTCCTAAATAAGCTCTTTATAAATTCTGATATAATAAGAAACTTACTACGTAGTGCACATATAAGAGATTCTTGACCTTTCAACGACTCTATAACGCTCAACTGGGACGGCTAGGCAGACTATGTAGTGGTTGCTTGCACGTAGATATAAGAGGGTATTGCAAGTGCTTATTAAAATGTTATTTTTTTGAGTTTTATATTTTATATGGAAGGAAACATAAATATTACGAATAGGATAACATTCTAAAACCTGCCTGTGCTGTTAAGAAAAAAACTGAAGAAGATGTTTGTCCTGAATCGTTTTATGTCGTCTGAATGTTTGGAAAACGTTGTGTAGGTTTGACGTTCGTTAATAGGTACTAGAGAAATCAAATAAAAATGTTCAGAAGAACAGTGTTCAAATTAGTTGTGATAAAAAAGGTTAATCGTACTGACTTAACTTCCATGTTCCATGGATTTGAGATTAGACTGGATTCCTCTTACATTAATTACTTAGATTAAATATTATTTCTTAACATTAACCTTTTTAATTAATTATTAATAAAATAATATAATATTTACTCATAAGATAACATAAAATAAAACTAGTACCGACTTATTTGAGTATCCCTGGTGATAGAAAATAGCACAAAAACGGCAGTGTTTCATTCGGAAATGGCGACCAAATTAACATTCACATTGTCGATTTTTTATATATCTTTTTTACGTATTGAATTCGTTTGAATTTATTTCCAGCTCAATGAATAATGCATTAAAAAATAACAAATTGTCCGGTCTTGTAGAAATTTCATTAGCAATTAAAATAATTCCATTAAAAAATATGGAAAAATATACAAATATATGATTTAAAAATATTTTAAATACTTTTTTGTGTGGTTTTGAAAACATTCCATTCGTGAGTTTGTTATAAAAAAAATATATATTATTTGCTTTTTGTGAGAAGATACAAGAGAATACCAACAGATGGTGATAGTTATTCTGAATTCTCATCTGTGGAATTCTATGACGCTTACCATGATACATATAACTAAGCGCTGCATGTGGAGTGTTGATCCGCCAACGTTTAAAATATCCTTTATTATTATTATTTCAGGAATTTACTATGAACGGGTGGTCTTCATGGGACGACTCTCTATGACTGGCATTTTACGCGTGAAGGATCAAATTCACGCCAACCGGGAGTATTTTAGAGTTCAGAAATCGATTAATATTTTTTTTTCAATCTCCGTTGGGGATCGAACCCACGACCTTTGGCTTGCAAAGCAAACGCTTTAACCATTGAGCTTTACCCGCCGGCAACGATGGCTTGACTTTGTGAGTAGTGACGAGGTTACACAGCGGACGGGGCAACCTTTTATAATACAGTCAGTCAAGAGGCGAAAGTGGACCTAACTGAGTCATATATTTAGAATGTCAAAGGAGAGCATATACTATAGCTGCCTTTGCTTCCAGCCCCCGTCGCGCTTTTTTGGAAGGCCATCGGGAACTATACATAGAATGTACTTGACGGAGCTGTGGAAGGCGATGCTGACTTGGGATGAGGCGAAGACTATAGCAGCTGACAGAGCTTTGTGGCGGCAGTTAATAAATATTATATTTATTTTATTTTATTTTATTTTATTTTATTTTATTTTATTTTATTTTATTTTATTTTATTTTATTTTATTTTATTTTATTTTATTTTATTTTATTTTATTTTATTTCATTTCATTTTATTTTATTTTATTTTATTTTATTTTATTTTATTTTATTTTATTTTATTTTATTTTATTTTATTTTATTTTATTTTATTTTATTTTATTTTTATTTTATTTTATTTTATTCTATTTTATTCTATTTTATTCTATTTTATTCTATTTTATTCTATTTTATTCTATTTTATTCTATTTTATTCTATTTTATTCTATTTTATTTTATTTTATTTTATTTTTTTTTTTTTTTTTTTTTTTTTTTTTTTTTTTTTTTATTATATTTTATTATATTCTATTTTAGTTTATTTTATTAACGGCCTAGGCCAATTCATACGGTTTTAAAATAGAAAATACAATAAATTAAATGGTAAAACAGAACAATATAATAGCTAAGACAATACATTTAGAAAAACATGAACATGAGTAAAAAATGAAAAAACCACTTTTATGTATTTATCTCTTCCTTCATCCTTGCAACACTACCTGTAGACGACAGCTTCCAGTTCCGCTGACGATCCGCTCTACGGGCGTGTATCGGTTTTCCGCTCTTCACTAGACCATCTTCTCCCAGTTACTTGTAAGGTAACTAGTTACGCCATCAATCTGAAGTGGGCGGACAGCCTCATTTCTCCAGATTTCAGGCAGCCGGCGCGGCTTCACAGGAGGGTGGGAGATAGAAATGAAACGCAAGAGATTCAAGTCTAAACTGATTTATTTAACGTTCAAGTCGGTGCTTTTATACATTAATTTTCTGGTACCTACTTTTGCGGCCGTGAGAATAGTTACGGTCGCACGAGTCTGTATTCCTTTCTTAGGGTTTTATTACTATACGAAACGTGCCCGGAGACAAGTAATCCTAGCCATAAACATCGGTTTATGTTTTTATGGCTAAAACTGAAACGCATCCTAGGCCCGTTCGCACGCTTTACTAAACAAAGGAACACTTTCTGAATATTTAATATTTATGACATCTTCCCGAGAATAGACGCATCTCACGCTGGCCAACAAAGGGCGACGTTTTTGGCTTATTGAATATTTATGGCCCCCTTTCTAACAATCGGTCGGGGCTCACGGACTGTTTCTTTATTGAAGGTCCGCCCGATAATACTCGTGGGATGCAAAGTGTAATAAACCATCGAATTCCTATATCATAACACATAACTATCAACAGCTGTCGTTTTCAGCGTGAGACGTACGTAACACTCCCACCGTGCAGTCTCTGCTGTACTCTGCCTCGGACGTCTCGACTCGTTCTGTGTTGAAAACCGCCAGCTTCGCCGCTGGCCGCGTATAAGTCCCTGTTGCGGTCTTTATCTGAACCACGCGAACCTGCCCGTCGGCTGCTGGAGTCGCTCGCGTTACTCGTCCCCGTGGCCATGTGTTGCGCGGCAACTTCGGATCCGCAACGAGTACCAGGTCTCCTTCCTGAATCGGCTCCGTCGGGGTCCTCCACTTCGGGCGCCGCGCCAACGTTGGTAAGTACTCCCGTACCCACCGACGCCAGAAAGCATCTGCCATCTGTTGTGACGCCCGCCATTGTTTCTTGAGACACATCTTCTCCTCCTCCGTGTCGTACTGTACCAGGGTCGTCATGCCACCAGCTGATCCTATCAGGAAGTGATTCGGGGTCAGAGGTTCTTCGTCTGCCACGTCGACTGAGACGTGTGTCAGCGGTCGACTGTTAATCGTGTTCTCAGCTTCCGCGAGCACGGTCAACAGCGTCTCTTCCCTCGGAGACCTCTCTTGGAGTGTGGCCGCCAAGGCTCTCTTCACTGAGCGTACCAATCGCTCCCAGGCGCCTCCAAAGTGCGGGGACGATGGCGGGATAAATTTCCACGCTATCCTTTTCCCCGCTGTGTACTGCAGCAGGCTAGCATCTCGACTCAAGTTTTTGATTGCCGCCTTCATCTCGCGGTCCGCGCCCACGAAATTGGTCCCATTGTCGGAGTACAACACGTTCGGCTGACCGCGCCGCGCTGCCATTCGTCTTATGGCCATTATGGCTGAATCCGCGGAAAGTGAGCATGCCAGCTCGATGTGTACCGCCCGCGTTGTCATGCAAGTGAAGAGCGCGCCATATCTTTTCTCGTGGCGCCTCCCAATCGTCACGGTCATGGGCCCGAAGAAATCTAGACCACAGTGGCTAAATGGTCTCTCACCACGGGCTAGTCTGGCCGGCGGTAATTGCCCCATTAGCGGCGACTCGGGTGTGCATTTCATTATCTTGCACAACCGGCAGCTTTTCACAATGGTCCGCAAAGTGGTACGGAGCTTCAACACCACGAATCTCATTCGGAGATCGCTTACTGTACGTTCCACACCGGGGTGTCCCGTCGCCGCGTGTTGGTGAGCCAACATTAGCTTCACGTATTCGTCCCCGCCGTCCAGCACCGGCGGAGGTTCTTCCTGTGTCCTCTGCAGGCGTGTGTTTAGTCGTAATACGCCTTCTTCGTCCAAATATGGCGAGAACGCCCGCAGGCGTCCGCCGGGTGGGAGCAGCTCCCCCCGTCGCAGGATCTCCATTTCGTCGCCGAACGCGCGTCTCTGGGAAAGACGCACCCATATCATCTCGGCGTTGACGATTTCTTCCGCTCGGAGCTCGAACTCTCCTCCAGGTTTCAGGCATCGGGTCGGCTCATTGATCGTTCTGTATTTTGTACTGCTTTCACTCGTCGCGCACACGTGGGTCTCTAGATTAAGTCTCTTAATGGTGTACGCGACCGCTTCGAACGTGCTCGCGTCCCCGGCTATCGTCAGCCTCACTCGTCTCGAACCACTTTCGTTTACACTAATGCCTGCCGCGCCCGCTATGCGTAGTCCAGCACGCGGGCCATATGCTCCGATGGCGGCGGCCACTTCCTGTTCGACAAGTGTCACAGTCGAGCCTTCGTCCAGGAGGGCGTACGTGTTCACTGACCCTTTGGGCCCACTCAACTTCACCGGCAGGACCTTAAGGGTCACTGCGTCTTCTCGATTCGACGCATGAAGTACCTTACGTTCAGGGGCTGCTGTCGGAGTATGTGGTGCCCGCGGTTGATGCAATGTCCGGTGATGTCTGCCTTGGCAGCCATCCTTGCCGCATTTTGCGTGGCATACCGTGCTGTGGCAGCGCTCGTTCAGGCACGACTGACACAGATTCCGTCGGCGCACAATGTTCCACTTTTCCGGCTGCTCCAGATTCATGAAACTTGCGCAAGAGCCAATCTGGTGTGGCCCGTCGCACATCACGCAGTTCACTCTCTCTGGAACTTTTTTCCGTCATGAACACTTGTTTCGGAGCGTTCCTCTTCTCGGTTCGAGATGTTGGCTCGATTTGCACCGGGGTGCACCCCTTCAGGGGCAATCCGTCGGTGATATCCTGCAGGAATCGCGCGAAGTCTCTCGGGGTGCTCCTCGTATGGTTGTCCCGCACAATCACCCAATGCCACATCAAGGCTGGGGGTAGCTTCAGCACCATCTCGGACAGGAGTTTCGGAGCAGCAGGGTGCAGGTCACAGTCGTAGTGCTCCATGGTCGTGACGATGTTTGATACCTGCGTCGCAAACTCGGTCACTATGAGTGCATTCGGGGCAATAGAGTCATGAAGCTTCGGTAACCTCTTGATCTGCTCCATCAGCCTGTTCACTACGAGCTCTGGGTTTCCGAAGTTCTTTTCGAGTGCCGTCATAATCTCCGGTACGTTTTTCGGGTTTATTAGCAGGCTTTCCACCGCTCGCCTGGCTTTCCCTGTCAACGCGCTCCGTATACGGCCGAGGTTTTCTCGGTGAGAGAGGTCGTATGCGGTCGTGGTGTCCTCGAAGGCGCTTTTAAATATCAGCCAGTCCATGGGGTCACCACCGAATTGGGGTAGGTCCTTCAGGTTGGTCTTGGCAACAAGTGTGGCCAGCTTAGGGTCGTTCCCGTAGTGCCGCGTACCGGAGGTCCCTGCTGACTCGCCTTCTCTGTTTAACACCTTTAAAACGGCTGCAAGCATTTCGGCTTGGTCCGTCGTCGCTGAGGGGGGTTTCTGGTGGTCCACTGGGGGACACGATTGTTTCACCCACTCATTTGTGTGCCGTCTGGCCTCGGCTTCCGCGCCCGACCGACACGGCGCTGGGCGCTCTCGAACCGCGGCAGCCACTTGCCCCGCGCGCTCTTCACGACCAGTCATGGAGCTCAGCTGTTCTTGCGCGGCTGGCTCCTGCCTCACCCACTCGTAAGCGGGCTGCTGCATCGGGGCGTGAGTTGCTTCGCCCGTACTGCGGGCCGCACGGCGGTCCGCTTCATGTGCGGGCGGGACTGACTCACCGGCGCTGCAGGCTGCACGGTAGTGGTCCTCCTCAGGCTCCCGTATGACTTGCACAGACCTCGGCGTGGCGGGTTGCTGCATCGGGGCGTGAGTTGCTTCGCCCGTACTGCGGGCCGCACGGCGGTCCGCTTCATGTGCGGGCGGGAGCTCCGTGGTCCGCTGAACTTGTAGGCTGGCGGCCAAGCTTGCGATGGCTGCGTTGGTTTGCGCGCTGCTTGTCGTCACGGCTGCGACGAGCTGGGCCATCATGTCGGTGAGAGCGTTCAGCGACTGGTCAGCCTTGCGGCGCGCCTCTCTGGAGTCCACGGACCTCATTGACTCCCCCGATTCTGATCGGGCGTCGTCCTCCTCCGTGTTAGTTCCACGGTTGCTTCCTGATCGCGTTGCAATCGGTGATCGATTGGCAGGCATGATCAGGTCAGGAGATGATCTTCTTCACGAAGGCAGAATCCGGTTCGAAGGACCAAATGTAGACGACAGCTTCCAGTTCCGCTGACGATCCGCTCTACGGGCGTGTATCGGTTTTCCGCTCTTCACTAGACCATCTTCTCCCAGTTACTTGTAAGG
Organism: Glossosoma conforme; assembly: GCA_022606575.1. NCBI lineage: Eukaryota > Metazoa > Arthropoda > Insecta > Trichoptera > Glossosomatidae > Glossosoma > Glossosoma conforme. The sequence goes on from JAGTXR010000027.1 coordinate 1,812,503, forward strand.
TAACTAGTTACGCCATCAATCTGAAGTGGGCGGACAGCCTCATTTCTCCAGATTTCAGGCAGCCGGCGCGGCTTCACAGGAGGGTGGGAGATAGAAATGAAACGCAAGAGATTCAAGTCTAAACTGATTTATTTAACGTTCAAGTCGGTGCTTTTATACATTAATTTTCTGGTACCTACTTTTGCGGCCGTGAGAATAGTTACGGTCGTACGAGTCTGTATTCCTTTCTTAGGGTTTTATTACTATACGAAACGTGCCCGGAGACAAATAATCCTAGCCATAAACATCGGTTTATGTTTTTATGGCTAAAACTGAAACGCATCCTAGGCCCGTTCGCACGCTTTACTAAACAAAGGAACACTTTCTGAATATTTAATATTTATGACATCTTCCCGAGAATAGACGCATCTCACGCTGGCCAACAAAGGGCGACGTTTTTGGCTTATTGAATATTTATGGCCCCCTTTCTAACAATCGGTCGGGGCTCACGGACTGTTTCTTTATTGAAGGTCCGCCCGATAATACTCGTGGGATGCAAAGTGTAATAAACCATCGAATTCCTATATCATAACACATAACTATCAACAGCTGTCGTTTTCAGCGTGAGACGTACGTAACACTACCTATCTCCCTCTCATTTCCTGATAGACACACCCCCACCCTCTCCCCTACAAAAATGTGTTACACCACTTATAAGTACAACGCAGCTCAGTTATCTCTTAACTAGAGAAGGATTGAGAAAGACTACGAGTTAGTCGAAACTGCAGTCTCCTAATAGAGAACTTTTGTTACGTGATCCATGTGAAAACAAGGTAAATAAATAAATAAATATTTATAATTTATTATGGATCTCAAAGTGAATGCTCAAAACATTGAAAATATTAAATAATTTTACATTTATCAATGTTAAGGTGTAGACAGTTTGAAATGCACCAGTCATTGAAGCGATTGATGTCATGTTGAAGTAGAAGACAATCATTAGGAGATTTGATTAATTTTAGGACTTTGTTGTCGTCTGCAAACAACCAGAAACGTGTATGCAAGAACACATTGAGGTACTCCTGATGTGACACTGATAAGCGACGAGAGAAAGTTATTTATTCTGACTTGCTGTTTTCTATTATGAAGATATAATTTGAAAAACGATAATAAGGGGTCCCTAATACCAATAGATTGCAGCTTTGCATGAAGAATTGTGTGATTGACTTTATCAAAGGCTTTGGAGAAATCTGTATAGAGGACATCTACCTGGAGATTGTCCTCTAGAGCCCTAGTAATGTTGGAAGTAAAGGAAAGCAGATTAGTTGTAGTGGATTTGGCAATATTTATATTCAAGTTAGGGGAGCGGACATGGTATGTTGCTAATAATGAATAATATCTTTGTATGTTTAATTTAGATGAGTATAAATAGTTTTTTTATAAATATTTCTTCTTTACCCAACCAACGACACACGACAAGTAACAGTTGGCAACCCATCAAAGATTCGCCATTCAAAGTAAGCTCCTAATGTTGCTCGACTTCAATGACTTAACTCGTCGTCATCTTCATCAGCCTGTGTCCTTCCACTATTGACCCTATGCCTCCCGTATGAGTCTATCTTTTTCAATTCCCCGCTCTCCGCATTTACACTACTCCCGCTATTCTTCTTATCTCGTCAGTTCGATGCTCTATTTGCCAGTTCTTGGACGCCACTTTAACACTTTTCTACCACATCGACCGTCGTCTCTTCGACAGATATATCCTGTGCATTGTTAATTGAGTGTGCTTTTACAGAGAATTTCTAAAAAGATTTGGTCTCTCTTCTTGTGACGCATGTCCATGTGATCCAGGAATACAACAGACAGTGAGACACTCCCTCATGGAGTACATCATCCATGAGAATAGGAGACGCATTCTGTGTTGTCCCCTGGGAGTCTCTACCATTTCTTGGAAGGATTTTCCTGAAATTTTTCTTCAACTATTTGTCAGACGTATAATCAAACCTTGTGTGTAACTTGCAGGGTTACAAAAAAAGGATGCCTTTTCGTCGGATAGCCTCCACTACTTCAGTTCTTCTTCGGATATTATCGTGAATGAGACCACTACTTTATGACTAAGACCTGCTGTTAAATAAATAATTATGTCATAAAAATGCGCATTGCTGAAACAGTCAAGTATTTTACAGGTGATACTTGAAATCCCCTACAGCGTATACTACAAACTCCTATAAATATTTTAACTAATGCGCTTACAGCGGTTTTTCATACAACTCTAGTTTTTTTCCATCTTGCAAAGTCCAAGAACTGGCGAATTGATGATTTACATAGATTAAAAAATATTAGAAATTTTTTCAATACTCAAATCTTCGTTTATTGATCGTTGACTATATTTCAATATTATTGGTAATTAAATATACACAAACAATTATACATCAAATTTTATACGCATCAATTCATTCAGAAAAAATATCGGCACACGCGGGATTCAAACCACGAGCCTTGCAATGTAATAATATAAAAAATAAATAAAAGCTTGTGAATAAATGTTGACTGAATGAATAATAAAAAATAACAATATATTGTATATATACTCTGAATATATACTATAGAGACATATATCGCTATACGATGGTAACAATGATATAAATACACCATCTTTCGCGTATCTGTTCAGGCAGAGAAATAGTTGAGTGGTCTGCGCGGTGTAAAAAATAATCTACCAAAGGTTGCAAGGCTCGTGGTTCGAATCCCACGTCTGCCGATATTTTTTCTGAATAAATTGATGCGTATAAAATTTGATGAATAATTGTATGTGTATATTTAATTACTAATTGATGATTGACTAGAGTGGCGTGTGGCAAAGTGCTATTGTTGCCGGTCATATAACTATAATATATCCAAGGTGATTTGATCGCTAAGGCTGACCGTCTGCCCGTCGGTATTTAGTATTGTACGGTATATGCTCACCTCAATTTATAGGTCATGCATAAAGCATGTTTAATGCGATTTGCGTGTAATCTTGCGCCAAAGTTCTGCGAGACTATTCGAGGGATAAACGCTGGAGGACTAGGTAGACCAAGGGGGATGAGAGAAGCCTTTGCCAAACTGAGAGCCGCGCCATACAAACGTAAATAGTCAACTAGATTTGTCACGAAAAAGTGAACTAACACTTCTAGTCAATCAAATTTTATTTGAAACTTTCGTATATAGTATTTGCTGCAAGTGTTCGAGGATATGAGTGTAGCTCTTATGCTGAGCTGAAGACGGTTGCGGAGGACCGAGAGGAATGAAGATCGAGATGCAAGATTCTGTTGCTGAAAACCAATCTACCGGATTGATACTACGAAGAAGAATTACCTCTAAGGCCAATGTAAATAATATAATATAAACTTAGGACAGTGGGGATAATATTTGCTAAACAGAGTGCTGTGGTACACAGTTTTAGATAGTTGATTAGATTTGTTGAGATTAAATTGTTTTCAGATTTTTTAGAATTTATTTTGATATCAACTCAACTCAACCTTTGCAGGTTGGTGCCGAAAAGCCTCGATATACGATCTTGCGTCATTCATTTTTGTTTTCTCGTCTGACACTCGTATTTAAAAATGTTAGTCTAAGTTTTAAACGATCCCGGTGACATTGAGTCGCATTTGATAAACGTGGTATGCCAAAAGTTAACCAGATTCACATCCTCCTCTCTCAAAAGGTTGTTTTTCCCTTACGTGAGGGCATGATAAGGAGCAGATTATTATTATTATATATATAATTGTATTAACTTATATTTATGATAAGCTTTACAAGCTTGTGGCCCGGACCTAGTCACAACAGTAGGCCGAGCCACAATACAATATGCTATCGCCGAAGTGCGGTGGGCGACTGTCGTGATGGGCTCGCCGGCGCTGCGACTCTCACTCAGCGCTCGAGTGGCGATGTATATAACTAACACACCCGTGAGTGGACTTGCCCAAAATGACAATATGGCGACACATAAATGAATGACAAGCGAACAGAAATAAGTGACGAAAGATTGTACATCGAGGTTTTCGGTACCAATCAGCAAGGGCAACATCATGCTGATGTATGTGTAATCTGTCGTTAATAAGCGCCGTGCCCAGTCGTAAGCACGGGATCAGTGTTTATCTATTTAGCAGTTAGTCTGAAATAAAAATCTGGGAAGAACAGAATTGTAGGAATGGTGCACTATTGGTTGCGTTTGTGTCAATGGCAGTGATGTAAATATTTGACAGGCACTGGAGTAAAGATAAGGATAGGCCAATATCCGCCCACGGTCTTATAGCACAGTCTAGGGATCCCTTACTCGACTAATGGCACTATATACTTGTATACAACCTAGGTATAGTGGACCAGCCAAAAGGACATATAGCTTAATACCTTTAACATACAAGAGTATACCTTCGTATATTGACCACTTAGATAAGTTATATATATATAGCATATAAATATTTTTATTTTTATGTAAACACATACAGGAGAATACTAACAGATGGTGATAGTAATTCTGAAGTCTCATCTGTCTAATTATATGATGCTTACCATGCTGCATATGGCTAAGCACTGCATTTGGAGTGTTGATCCGCCAACGTCATAGACTACAGCCCGAGATTCACGCATCATCCTTATTATTACAGTAATTTACTATGGGTATATAACCGGAGTATTGTAGAGCTAAGGGGTCGATTTTTTGAAGCGGACATGGAAATGATAATGCAGTAAATTTGATCACTCACCCGTAAAATGATAGTCATAGCCTATTAATCATAATTGGTGATATATAAAAGTCACGCCGTGAACAACACCCATTCTCAGTGACAAATGAGTTTGTGAATCAAAACTAAATATTTTTAATTTATTAACTTTTTAATTAAAATTTATTTAAATTATAAATGGATGATGCGAAATTGCTTATCAATAGTTCATGACTTTGGTGAATCAACAGTTTACATACAGTGAATAGCCATGCTTAATTAAGCTCAGTGAATCTACAGATGATATTTCTTCAAAATCATCTTTCGTTATTCTCTTGTACGTGTTTATATATAATAAACATTATCATATCAAAGTGAATAATAAAATCATTAAATACAAACCCTTTTTTTATACCTCTACTCTAATTTGAAGAATGTATTTGTAGCAAAAATGTTTCACTATACATTTCAGCAATAAAGCGTAATAGTTGAAAATTGTAAGCAGCAGATTTGAAAAATGAAAAAAATAATAATCACGTTTTAAATTAAAATTTTATTATTTCATATCTGGGCCAGGCTTGGATAACTTATTCTCATCCTACATTAAATACACTAGGACGTGTACATATATATATATAATATTTTTATATACAGAGAAATCTCGTATCTCTCTACCATAGAAACTTGGCACGGGTTCAAAGGGTTTTCGTACGAAGGTTTTTCATATTAAATTATTTTTAATCACGAGGGGCTAAGTATTTATTATACGACCGCTATGAGTGCCAAATACGTACGATTTTATTATTAAAATTTGTTAATGTAATTTTGCTTTACAAACTAAGTAAACTGAAGGATTGTTTAATTTGTTTGGATTAACGTTCATCATCATCATCATCATCAGCCTGTGTCCGTCCACTGTTGAACGTAGGCCTCCCGCATGAGTCTCCATCCTCTTCAATCCTCCGCCTTCCGCATCCAGGTTACTCCCGCTATTCTTCTTATATCGTCAGTCCATCTTGTAGGGGGTCGGCCAATGCTTCGTTTGCCGAATCTTGGACGCCAGTACTTTTCTTCCCCATCGACCGTCGTCTCTTCGACAGATATGTCCTGCCCATTGCCACTTGGGTGTGCCTATTCGTTGGGCAGCATCCACTACTTGAGTTCTTCTGCGTATTTCCTCGTTTCGGATTCTATCATTTAGCGACACTCCAAGCATGGATCTCTCCATAGCACGCTGGGTGACTTTTATTTTATGGGTAAGACTTGCTGTCAGATTCCACGTCTCTGCACCATGGATTTACTCTGATTTATCTCTGGAGTTACGTTAGCAATCCATATTTAATAAATATACATATTGAAATATACAAATATATAATGTGTAATACAATTTTCAATTGAAGAGAAGATATAAAAAAGTGCGTTCGAAAACAATATTTTATTTGGCTTCGTAAAGCTTTCCATGCCCCAGTATATATATAATCGTGTCGGAAGCAACAGGGTCAGTTCCGGCCATCATCAGGTCTTCCTGGGTGCAGCTACTCGGACACAGCGCACACTCCAGAAGGTGTGACAGGGTCTGCTCTACGCCGCAGTCACATTCAGTCGGTCCGCTGTAAAACTGCCAGGCTTCATTTGTGTCCTCGTCTTGCATACTCTGGTGCGAAGTCTGTTAAGGGACCTCCATATATTCCACCCCTGGTCGTTTTCAGGGGCTAAGTCCTCTTTCGGGGCAATCCACTAAGGTTGAGCCACCCCTTAAGGACAAAAAATCTAGGCCGCGGGAGAGTTGAACTGAAAAAAAAAACGATGAATGTACCCTCAAATATATCTCTGGTACTACAGCAGCAGCCCTGGAGGCTCCCGGGAACCATCTATGTGTTATGTGGACCTCTGGGTATATAGCTGCTCTGGAACAAGACATAGACATTCTGAGCTTAGAGAACTGTAAAATGGCAATTTTTTGTGTCCATATGCTCCATATATGGATCAAATAAAAAAAAATCTTACAAATAATTTAATATAAAGTAATCGGTGAAATTTCGCAATGCATTTTCAAGGCTTAAGAAAAGGTGTGGACCATGGCAGCTGACATAAATTTATTACAGCAATTTGGGGCAACTAAATGTTCCAGATACAGAGTATATACAGAGCTTAGTAAAATATTTTGTAATGTTATTGAAGGAAATAAATAAATAATTGTCTTAGGTATACATTTCTTCCGGCTTCACGCAACAGCGTGGCGTGTTCGGGAATCCTGAAATTTCGTTGAAGATCGGTTTGTGTTTCCCCGATAAATATCTGAGAATAAGGAAGCGCAGATTGTTCGCTCTCCCAAAGAGTAACACTAACCTGCCAGAGACTATGCCTCTTGGGTAGGACTGTTTAACCAAATCGCCTCGGATGTTGATATATTTCACACAGGGAGGCTCAATTCAGACGTGAACTCTAAGAGTTTCTTTGGAGGAACAATTGGTTGGCGTCGTCTGTTTGATGAGCATTGGGACCTTCTAATGATTTTCTTTATTGCATTGTTCTTAGTACTTAATCATAAGTACCTATGTTTGTGTATACTTTATTTTTTATTTAATTATTATTGTACTTCAGAAATGAATTGAGTTGTTAAAATTTGTAACGTTTCTGTAAGTAAAAAATAAATAAAATTGAAAATGGAAAATAAATATAAAAGATGAGAATAAGAAAATTTTAAATAATATATGTCTTGAATTCACGATATATTATATCAACGATTATTCATGAAATTTAACATTATTGTATTAAACTTATATGCGAGTATATTAGGGTGTTCGAAAAGTATTTTTTCCAGCGGAATATTTTATGTCCTACTTCTACATGTAAGTTTATACATATAATACATAAAATAAACTTGATTGATTTTACGCAGTACTTTTTTTCTAATAATTTTACATATTTTTCATTAAAAAGGTAAAAATGCTATTCAAACAAACAATTTCCAATATTTATGAAGAAGATTCATCGACATCACCCTTATGAAAAAACTGGTTAACGAAACGTCGATTTGGTTACATATTGTGGCTTGAGTTATGACATGTGTGGCGAATTACTAATTTCCAATATTTTGACCGCCATTGCAGGGGTCTTCTTCAAGGGTGATGACTTAGTGATAAGTTGGTGTCTGAAGGCAGCTTAGCCGTCATTGATGCTGTTTATTAACTCGTAATACAAAATTGAACTTATTCGACTATTAATCATTTCAATGCCAAAAGAAAAAAGTTATATGTCTTGAAAACGATATTACGTTCTGAACAACTTCTGTACCAGAACTAAGGTCGCGGTCCCGAAATTACGGCACCAGCTTAAATGGTGATGCCGGAATACCAAGGTTCCGGCACTGAGGATAAATCCAAAGTCCGGAGCTGAGTGCATACTAATTTATTTGATATGAGACTCCTTTTTATACCCTAGTTTACAACATGAATAAGCATTTATAAAAGTAGTATTAATACATTGAATGTCATACACCGCACATTCCTCGATACCGTTTTTGGACCTTGATCCCTTCAATCTACATAGAATGGCAGATTATTGGGATGATCAATACTCCGTATCGATGCGTAAGCATTCTTAATTAATACAACGAATTTCGTACACCGCAAATTCCTCGATACTTGTTGTTTTGAACCTTGATCGCCTCAATTTGTATAGAGTGGCAGAATGCTATGTGTTGTACCTGCCTGTATGAATGCGTAAGGTTGAGCTACCCCTAAGATACAGAGTTTCATTATAACAATTTCCTTAAAGACTTGTATATTTAATACAACACAGTTATGTTCAAAATAATGTTTTGAACAGCCTGTATAAGAGTATAAAAGGTTTCCAGTGGTTGGGGAAATGCAGCATGGCTTGAAATATCGGTCTAATGCATAGTACGTGATCTGGGTGACAATTTCGAAAGGCATCACAAATACCGAGCTCCACGTGGAGGACATATGGCCCCTGTCACATTACCGGATTAGAAGCGGCGCGACCCAGAGCTTATCCCAGATTAAGCTCCCCAAACCACTGGACTAAAACGTGAAACTATGATACAAGGAAATAAATTCTGAGCCATTATAAGAGGGAAATTGTAATAAATATGCTTACGTAATTATACGTAAACTATCCACTGTTGAGAATACTTGGCATAGTAGTGAAAAACGTACATTTAAAATATATTTTCAATCACATAACACTTTATATAAAAATGTTTGTACTACGTTTTAAATATTGCGATTCATGTTTAAAATTAAACCGAATCAAAGTGTCAAAAACATGGTTTTACAATCTTTTCAAATCTGTTCCTTATCTGTAATATACGGTCACCCCAAATTGCCGGCGCAGTTCTGTCAGCTGCCACTATCCATTTCTCATACTAGGACACTACACACACCTGAAAGTTCACATGGAGACATATATGGTTCCCGAGAACCTCCAAAACAGAAGTCCTAATGCTTAAAGAGTGTTAAGCTATAGTATCCGAGACATATTTTTTAGTCGTGGGTATAGCTCCATGGTCAAAGCGTTTGCTTTGCAAGTCAAAGGACATGGGTCCGATCCCAAACGGAGATTAAAAAAAAATATTTTAATCAATTTCTGAGCCCTAAAATACCTCGGTTGGTCTGAATTTAATCCCACAGCCTATTTATCAAAATTGGTGGTAGACGAAAGACGTCCCGTGAAGACCACCCATTCATATTAAACTCCTGTAATAATAAGGATGATGCGTGAATCTCGGGCTGTAGTCTATGGCGTTGGCAGATCAACACTCCACATGCAGCGCTTAGCCATATGTACCACGGTAGCGTCATAGAATTCCACAGATGAGACTTCAGAATTACTAGCATCATCTGTCGGTATTCTCCTGTATGTGTTTACATAAAAAAAACAGGTATTTAGAATTAACATGCTACACATACTAAAATTTGGTGTGAATTCATTACAAGCAACGCATGATCTATTTTCTTTTAACAATATTATATACTATAGTATATAATGCTCACGACAGCTTCCATAACTCCCTTGTGGTATTAACAATAACTCGAAATGATCGTCTACGGCTGGCAAAATCATACTTGGGTCCCTTGATATTCACGTGGATGAATATAGGGATGTCGATCTTTGAAAAGTTCTCGTATACCTTATTTTCCCGGAATATCGCTTTATATTTTATAAAATTTTAAAGTATGAGTAGTAAGTAGATTAACAACGTTTTAAAGAAAGATACATTTTTCTTTAACCCTTTCACATCGATTGTCGTCATAACCCGACAAAGATTCCTAGACCGATGACATCGGTCAACATGATATATCGTTTTGCTACTTTCAGTATTCATTGTGATATCTACGGTAGGATATTGTAAGTGCAGTCATTTCCTTTATTAAGAAACATGTTTCCTTTACTCTGTAAAGCATGTAAAAAAATATCGTTAGGTTTCGTCACAAGATCGATTTTTCATATATATATTTTTACATAATGAACGTTTGTTAAATAAAATAGTTTTTTATGCATTATCTGATAGCTAAAGGATAGAAGAACTAATGTGACATATGAAAATAGTTCATTTAAGTACATTTATGCTTCAAATACTAGTTTTAAGCAAAAAAAATGGTTTGAAAAATTCACACCGTATTGATAGATTGAGTATAATTTGTATTCCACCGAGCCGTAACGAAAGGGTTAAGTAAACACATAGAGGAGAATAACGACAGATGGTGATAGTGATTCTGAAGTTTTTCACCTGTGGATCTTATGACATTTACCATTTTACATATGGATAAATGCTGCATGTGGAGTGTTGATCCACCAACGTCATAGACTACAGCCCGACATTCACACATCATTCTTATTCTAACAGGAATTCTCTATGAATGGGTGTTCTTCACGGGACGACTTTCGTTTACCACCAATTTTGATTGATAGGCCATGACTGGAATTTATGGGTGAGAAATGAAATTCATATTTACCGGGAGTATTTTAAAGCTCAGAAATCAGTTAAAAATATTTTTTTAGTTTCGGGGTATTAGTTTCATAGTTCCATCGTTTCAGTTTACAAATTTCGATTTTGTTTTCTCTGGCTGGTTAATAGCATCCCGTGATACCGGAATTCAAACAAGGATAGTAAGGACCTTGATCCGTCGATTCCGTGGGTTGTTTGACTCCCCACCTGGACAATCGAGAACGAGGACAGGTGTGTCTGCTGTGATTGATGACAAAGCAAAGCGTTGGCAAAGCCGAAGTATGATTTATGCAAGGTTGGATCGAATTCGATGATTTATATTGTCGAGAGGAATACGATTCTGCTCGCACAACTCCTACAAACAGCGGCGTTGAATATTTGTTTTTATATTGATACCAGCTGGATAAAGCTGAATATAGCCCTTTGAGGCTGATGCCGAAAAGCATCGATATACGATCTTTTGTCTCTTATTTTGGTTCGCTCATCTGACACGCACATATAATGATGTTCGTTTAAATTTTAGATTAAAGTATTAATAAGACATGGCGATTCTTCTTCGTAGTATCTATCCGGTGGATTGGTTTGCAGCAACAGAATCTTGCATCTCGATCTCCATTCCTCTCGGTCCTCCGCAACCCTTTTCAGCTCAGCATAAGCGCTACAGTTCATGTCCTCAAATACTTGCTGCAAATACTCCCGTCTAGGGCGCCCTCTACAGTTTCTACCCTCAACCATCCCCTCCACAATATCGTGAAGAAGACCATCGTGGCGCATGATGTGATCAATCCATCGGGCTCGCCTCTCTGAGATGGTTCTTATTAGTTGGCTATCTTCTTTGATTATTCTGTGAACCTCATCGTTTGTGACGTGGTCTCTCCAGGAAATTCCGAGAATTCTTCTGTACGACCACATCTCAAAGGCCTCTAGTCTTTTTTTATCACTTTCAGATAAGCACCATGTCTCACAGCCGTACATTAAGATGCTCCAAGCAAGTGTTTTGGCAAGTTGCTTGCGGAGCCCTAAAGAAATATTCTTTGACTCAAGAATTTTGGCTTTTTTATTGAAAGCTAGCCTTGCTTGATGTATTCGACTGTTGACTTCTCTTTTTGTTCTGCCATCCCAGGTGATTGTACTTCCAAGGTATACAAATTCTTTTGCATCTTTTAGGGGTACTCCTAGCATTGATATGTTAACTTTCTGCTGCTCATTGCGGCTTACTCTCATGAATTTGGTTTTTGTGCTGTTTATCTTCATATTGTAGTTGGAATTAAATATGTTTTCCATGGATGTCAGCGCTTCCGTGAGTTCATCTTCAGTTTCAGCAATCAGAGCAATGTCGTCAGCAAACCTTATCATATCAATCTTTTGGCCATGTATTTTAACCCCCTCTCTATGGCCCATTTTTTCCCTGATGTTATTAATTGCATTTTGTATGTATACGTTGAAGAGTACAGGCGACAGAGAGCATCCGATTGCATGGCGATTACAAGCGATTAAAAGCATTTTGCTTGTTTTGACATTTCGCTAGCTGTCACGTAGGCTCAATAAATTACATACATGGGCACTAGGTTAATTAATGAACAGTGACTGTTACCACTGCCATCCATTCAGTTGGAGTCTGTCCGGGATCTGTGAGAATGTTCCGTCCCGGGCAGACGTCAAAATTTTCTCAGTTCTTTTATTTTAAATAAATTTAAATGTGCTTCTTGGCAATTTATTGATTTAGGGACCTTCTCTTTATCCAGTGGAACGTGAGGTGAATGGATGAGGAGCAGGTCACTTAGCAAAAAACATGTCAAACAGTATATTGTTATCTATTATAAATAAAAGACTGACAAACTCTGACCGTCTGTCCAGGTCGGAACATTAAACGTTACTCACAGATCTCGGATAGACTCCGACAGAGATAGCTGGCAGTCGTGATAGTCACTGCGCCGATATAAACGTAGGGGCTACATGGCGAACTATGGCGCTCCACATGACAGGATTTGTCAAAACATCCAAAATGACGCTTGCTATGTCTTATAATACTTTAATCTAAAAATAAGATCAACCTTTTTATATATGCGTTTCAGATGAGCGAACAAAAATAAGATACAAAATATCGTATATCAAGGCTTTTCTGCACCAGACTGCAAGGTCTTTATCTAGTACAGTATTAATCTGTTGAATATTGGTTGAAATTATTATGTATTAGAGTGTTAAAAATTATATCTTTAAAGTCCATTTTTTTTTTGGAAAAATAAAGAATTTTTTGGAAAAATACAGAACTAAGCAACCTAATATACGAAATTTTTTTACTATATCCGCTCCATATTGTGGAGCATTTGGATACCGAAAATTTCCGTTTCACAGTTCAGTAAACTCCATGCTTGTCCATGCCTTGTCCCAGAACACTTGTATGATGTCCACATAAAAACAGAGATGATTCCCGGAAGTCTCCAGGGCAAAACCCCGCGAACGTGCATAGACTGTATTATCAAAGAAAATTTTGGGTGTTCAATAATCATTTTTTTTTAGTAATACACGATAACAATTATTTAAGGTAATCTTTAGATTGGGGTTACGCCACTGCATCTGTTTTGGAGCATTATTCTATTTGAAGAAGAAAACTTTGAGTTTTTTTTCAGCCGATTTTAATACAAGTTTTCGTAGATTTTTTTGAGTGTCTTTTCTTTGCTGAGCATCGACATGTGTAACTATAACTTTTATTTTCGTGTTGAAAATTCAGATTAATTTTTTTTTTTATATTTGTCATCGGTTTCATATTGCGTGCAATCCAATTGAATTCCATAAGTTAATTTATTATTTTCACTTTTTATTTTGTGTAAGCATTTATACAAGATAACTCCAAAAAAAACATCAGAATTTATATATATTTAATTTACAACATGTGTTATACCAAAATTTGATACGTACGTCGATATTACATTAGGATCAAAAATAGAAAGTTCTTTTCAATCATCGCCATCAGCATTTCCTCACTCGGGAGCCCAACCACCCCTTCTTCGTACCTCAGCTTTACCACTTTGTTTGTCAGCTGAAGATTATGCGGCACCAGTATGGGGACGATCAACCCATTTTTATCATGTGAATACTGCCCTGAATGATGCATGCAGAGTCTTCACAGACAGCTTCAAACCAACACCCATTTCAAAACTATACCCCTTGGCTGGTATCACACCAACAAACATAAGACGCAAAGTCATATGCGACGAAGAAATGCGTAAGGCAATCAACCAACTGTCCCACTGCTTGTATAATCAGATAACTTCAATTCACAGACTGACATGTGTTATACAAAAATTTGACAAGTACTTAGATTACATTAGGATCAAAAATATAAAGTTCTTTTCAGTCATTGTTATCAACGTTTCCTCACCTTTAACTGAAGCTTATGGTCGTCACAAATTGTCGCCACAAAGCTCTCTTAGCCATCATGGCCTTCGCCTCATCCTATGTCAGCTATGCCTACCGCCGAATACAATCCTAATATAGTTCCCCACATAGCTAAGTAAAGCTTACCAGAACGACATGAACCGCAGGACTTTAAGAAAAAGCAGGTGTAGTTTATGCTCTCCTGCGTCATCCGAAGTGTATGTCCCAACCAGGTCTACTATATGGAAAGCTGTCTTTTCCACTCTCTCACTTCGTCATTCCCACAAAATCAAATCATCGTACCCTCAGTACTTTACGCAGGCATCTACTTTCAAAACTCATTGTACGACTGCATTGGCTTTTGCTGATGTACCAAACAATACAGCACCTGTATTGCTCTCTTTCTTTCTCACAGCAGTGAAAACATTTAAAATATTGTACAATTCGTAATATTGGACAAGGTTGGCGTTATTAGTTCCATAAATATGTGCTATGTTACTTTCGAGTCGTTACTATCACTACTGCCGATGATCTCGGTGTGAGGAACGCAATATGTTCCGTCCCGGACAGACCAAAGATTGTCAGTCTTTTATGTTAATTAAATTACAATGTGCTTCTCGACAAGTTCTTTGTTTTGTGACCTGCTTTTCATTCATTCACCACGCGTTCATAAGACAATTTCGATGACATGGAGTCACCTTTGATTAACGGAAAATGTCAACTTTTAACAACTGATACACACACTATTTTTTTATCAAAAGCTCGATTTTATTTATATTATTTCATATACTTTTTCGCAGATTAAATAATACATGAACGATCCCCGAAGAGCAGCAGTTTTTTCTAAGCAGACTCTCACTGGCAGCTTTTAATAAGAAAATACTTGGCGCCGCTGCGAAGTGGTGATAAATGTATGGCCTCTATGCGAAATTTTCTCTTTTCTACTTCGAGCGAGGAAAAAATGACAAGGGAGGGTTTCCCTTGCGGTATACTCATTTTTTACGTAAGCACATAAGAAAGAACACTCAAAAGCTGATAAGCAAATATTCGATTGAATATTTTGTAATACTGGCTATTGTCGTATTCTCTCTTTTATATTTTACCAGTTGAATCCGGCAATACTTCTCTTTTTAATTTATTTCATTTGACATAATCTTCAAAGTAATACATTGATATCAGCTTGATATAGCTCTTTTAGGCTGATGCCGTAAGGCCTCGAAAAACGATCTTTTGTCTTTTATTTTTGTTCGCTCGCCTGACATACACATCTAATATTGTTAGTTTTTATTATATAAATTACACGGCGTTTGCATACGCCATTTTATTTGTTATGACAGTTGCTCCATTTCATGTTGGTGCAACTGTCATCTTTAATGTCATTTTTTGCCGCGAGTGTCTTGGGGCGCTAGTGTCAAAGTGCTCCGCCAGTTGTCAGTTGACTTGTCGACCGGTATGGCGTATACATACCCATATCGGTCGGAGAAGAAAGCAAGTCTGTAATAAAATAAACAAAAATCGTGCTTCGAAAACAAGTTCTTTGTATTGATAATCTGTTCCTGCATACTCTCACCCAGTAATTCGATACTCAACTTAGAGTGGAGGATATCAACATATTAAAACGACAGACACTCACTTGGCCATTGGCAGTGAGATTCACTGCCCTGAAAACTACAAGCAGCCATCTGGCGAGTTATGCCACTCCACGTGACATTGAGTCTCAACATACGGTAAAACCAATACAACAAACCGATAATTTGTTTGTTAAAATGCTTTATATATTTTATTAATATTAGGGTTTCAACTAATCGAATGAGCGGTTTGTTCAAATGGTTTGACCGTGTGAGGTGGGTGTCCCATTGAGCGAATGTCGAATCCTTAATGTACTCGAAACATGTAATTACATAAATATAAAACAAAGACTAATATTTTATGTATGTGTATCAAACGAGCGAACAAAAACAAGAGACGAAAGTTCACAGATTGAGACTTTTTGGAATCAGCCTGAAAGAGGTTTATCGAGTTGATATCGCAACATATATATTTTAAAATCTCTCCTAAAATTGGGTTTTACGAGGATTCAAACCAGACAACATTCCAATGCCCATTGTTCGCTGTATTATTAAGCCATCGTACCGCTTGGCAAACCACCTCAAGCCAAAGAAATGACACGAACGCGTATCCCTTGCGGTATTCAATAAAAACACAAATTGAACCCGCGGTACGGATGAGGTCGCTAGTCGCGCGGGACCTTGCTCCCCGTGGAAATCTGCAAAGACGTGAAATATTAACTTATGTTTAACTTTGAGATACCGCGGCGGTACCGCAGCGGTACCCCAAATATCGAGATAGAAATACTTATATATGTCAGATGCTTCTGTTTGATATGAAAGCGTATAGAGAAATATTGGAGACGTTTTGGAATTATAATCGAGTATAAATGTTTCGTCTGCATCCTGGAATACGCTGATGAACCACTTCACTACAAATCTGCTGAAATTATCTACACGTTGCAAGCAAGTTCATCAAATGGACACTTACAAGTTGTGTTCAGACTCTAATGAGTGTATATATATAATCGAGTCGGAAACAACAGGCCTATCCTGTCTGCCCAGAAGTGGGCGACGTCGATGGCGTTACTCCCGGCCATCATCACGTTTTCCTGCAGCTACTCGGACACAGCGCACACTCCAAAAGGTGTGACAGAGTCTACTCCACGCCTTAAGCCCTGATCACTAGTTTACCCAACTAATGACTGGACACGGCGCTTTTAATGACAGATTATACTCATTTAATTTAGTTTCAAACCCTAGTAGCCCCTATGGCGCCTCCTTCCAGACCTCAGAGCACATTCTCTGGGACTGTCAGTTCCTCTTGTTAGAAAGAGGAGTCCTTTTCGATGCAGTTCGAGGAAATAGTCTCGGTCCTATCGGGCATACAGACTTTGCAAATATACACTTTTTTTAATAAAAAAGTATCATAAAACAAATTAGTAAATTCGCTTTCTGGCGTCATTCCAATAATATGTCGCTTTCATAAAAAAATATATTTTAAACAGTTTTATTACAAATACAAAAAATACTCGCACGTGAACACATTTGAACGCAAAGTAAATTATAAAATTAAAGCCGGATCGCGCAGAGAATGCGAGAAAAAGGGAGCAAAGAAAAAAAAGAATTTTTCCGGCAGTGTGAAAAGTTTTCGGTACATTCATATGGCGGCGAGAAATTTCGCTGCATTCGCCAAAAAAAACCCTTTTTAATTAAGTTAAGCTTAAGAAAATTTCATATCGTCCTCTCTACAACCTCGGCACTTTCCATCGGGCGCGTTTTGTAATCAACTTTAATTAAAGAAGTAAAGTTTTTCGGAAGAATCGAATAGTCGTTTAACTGATATCAATTAAATGTTGCACTGAATTTATATTTTTACTCATGTCTACTGCCGTAAGTGAGGCAAATAGTCATCAAAAATATCTGCTACAAAATTATGTAAGCCATCATAGTTCTCGCTTCATCCTTGAACCTATATATTTAAAAAAATATAAAGAAGAATCAGAAATATTAATTTAAAAATACAACAAAGTTTTGTTGTATTTCATGATGTGTCTTAGCATGGATCACTATGAGCACTGTTTTACTTTCTGGAAGACTGCAGTTTCATTAACGTGAAAGCTTCACTAGTTCCAACGTGTATAAACGTACTCACGTGTAAATGTGTATTTAATAACAAGGAAAAAAGGTCAAAGAAAAATAAAATAAAAGAGTAGGGGATGGGTGGAGCTAAGGAGTAAGGAAGGGCTTAGAATTATGTAAGCAAATATTAATGCATTATTTAAAAAATAAGTGTAATGTGGTCTGTTTTTCTCTTATATCTGAAGATCAGCTGGATCGATTTTGATAATTTTTGATTTATTCGATTTGACTCGGCTAAGGTTGTGAGAATAACATATATTATATCAACTCGATAAAACCCTTTCAGACTGGAGCCGATAAGCCTCGATACGCGATCTTTTGTCTCTTTTTTTTGCTCGTCTGACACGCACACATATGTTGTTTTAAGTTATGGATTTAACTACTTGAATACGACGAAGCGTTTGCATGCTCTATTTTCAATATTGCGTTTTGATAGTCCATGTCATATGGGAGCGCTATGTTAATTTTGATTCAATGGCTGTCAATCATGTCATATGCATTCATAGATGACCGCTATGTTAATTTTGATTCAATGGCTGTCACTGTCGCCGCCTTGTCAGTTTCGTTCGAGAGCTGTGAGGAACATAGCATCGTCATGTCTCGGGCAAAAGACAGAATTTTGTCAGTTTATTTTGTTCAACAATAAAATAAATTTCAAATGTGCTTCTCGACTAGTTCTTTACTTTGACGACCTGCTCCTTATCGATCCATCACGCATCCCAATAACAATCCTGTGATCTGGAGTCACTTTGTTTTAGACGGGGGATGTCAAACTATTAGAACAACGTAAAAAAAATCCACGGGAAAAAAAAAATTGTTCTCATACAATATCAATGAAACGGTCTTTTTTACTTTTGTGGTGACAGTTCTTCTTCTTCTTTAGCAAAGCCATTTCCCATTATCTGGGGTCGTCTCTCCTTTTGCACATTCACTATGTCTGTCTGTCCTGCGTTGCATTCTCGACCAAGCCCAGAGTTTTCAGATCCCTGCTTACAGTTGCAGTCCAGGTTGCCTGTGATCTTCCAGGTCTTCTTCTCGGCGTGGGTATGTTAAGGGCTCTCATCACTATGTGGTTTTGATCTCTTCGTGTCAAATGCCTATACCATCTTAAGCAGTTTTTCCTTATCTTTTCAGGTATGGGGGCCACCCGAAATGAAAATGAAAAAAAATGTGTTGACAGTTCATGAAAACCATATACTCTTTATAAAGGAGTGAATATAGTATGGTGATAATTCTCGTATAAACTCGAAGCTTGATAATAATATATTGTTTATTTACTCGGTTTGGTTTCATTTCGTCAAAGCACAAAGCGCCGAAACTACAAACAAAATAATCACTCGCAGGACTTTCGGCGCTTTCAGGACTGAAAACCTTTTCAGTATTTGAATAAGTCCCCCGTCTAATAATTAAACTGTCAACCTCGAATAGAAAACCCCACAACGCGGACACACAGGCCGCTGTGTAAACAAATCGAATTAATACAAAATTTCACAGCATCGGGACTCACTCGCAAACGCGTCGAAAATGAGAATTTTATTTAGATTGTTTACATATACAAAAATATAGAATATTATTTACAAATGAATAATGGATTTTGCAAGCATATTTTTGCTTAGAATATTGGAGGTACATTACTTTGACTTTGTGAGAAATTACTTATTTAGAAAAGGTATTGTTGTAGTCCAAAAAAGGTCGTAGTTGGAGCTTATATCAACTCGATATAGCCCTTGCAAGCTGGTGACGAAAAGCCTCGATATCCGAATATTTTTGCCCACTCGTCTTATATGCATATATGTAATTGTTAGTCTAAATTGTAGATTTAAGTAGTCATAAGACATGCCGCTCGCAGGTGCCATTTTGTTTGTTTTGACAGTTTGCTACCTCTCACGTGGGCGCGTTCCATATGTGGGTAGTAAGTTCATTTCGGGCAATGACTATCACTACTGCTGGCCATTCAGTAGGAGTCTGTGAGGGACACAAAATGCTCTTTCCCTGGCAGTCGACCGAATTCTGACAGTTTTATTTCATTCACCACACGTTCCGATAACGATCCCGGCGATATGAAGTCGCTTTATTGAGACGGGGATGTCAGAGCATACATAACACACGTAGCGCAAGAAAGTAAAAGCAACAGTTGCATCTTTTTTAAGCTTCTAAGCTTGCGTCATTGGAGAAAGCCGTCTGGAACATAAATAAAAATTATTCAGTGAAGCTGTGAGAGGCCGATATAAGACGGTGTTTTGTGGCGAAAGTGTGTAACGACCATAAAATTATATGATTCAGCCCCCTAGGACCAATTAGTCTAAGCCTATGGCAGCGTTAGACTAATCATTAGATATTATTATAAATATCTGGTTAACAAAACACTCAAAATATACCTCAGTTACCATAACTGCCGTCTCTTCAAGTCTATACATTTGTACCTTGAAAGTAATTGAGAACCATTTATTTTACATGCGTTACCAGATGAACCACTGTTTGCTAAAATGTCTCGAGACAAGGCATGGATAGCTGCAGCTGACAAAACTGAGAGACAAAAAACTTAGGTAAATGTATCCTGAAAATTTGGGATGCCTACATTAACTTGAAGTAATCGTCTACCTACTAAATTATTTCAATCAACATGTTTATCTTAATTTCAATATTAATGCCTTTGTTCCTCATCTTATACTAAAAAATCATGTTTTATGGATAGGAAATAATGAGAAAGATAGAAAAGTTTAACATCGTTCTTGTATCATGATGAAACGTTTGCGTTACAGTGAAATTTCAGGCGGAGAAAGGCCCAAAGCGCCACTTCAGCGTTGGGAGCTTTTTCAGGCGTATGGAGAGTCCGTCCGCGTAAATGCGTGAAATGCGCCGCTGAAAAAATCATTTCAGCACTGTACATGCAACGTGGAGCGAAAAAAACGTTAATTTTAAATGCATATTTTACACGTAGAACATTGACGGAAACAAAAATGAACTGACCACGTATATGTGCTTTCAATTTGTATTTCCGGTTATTTCTACTAGAAATTTACTGAAAAATTTATAAACTCTCATAGAATATATGAAATTCACATCTATTTGAGGAGCTAAAGATTCCACATCATTATTATCATCATCTTGTGCGTGTTCACTGTTGAAAACACATTTCGCATGAGTCTCCATCCTCTGCCCAGTACATTCACGGTACTCCTACTATTCTTCTGAAGTCATCAGTTCATCTTACATGGAGTCAGCCAACTCTCCGTTTATCAGTTTTTGGACGTCACTTCAACATTTTTCTTCCCTATCAACCGTCGTTTCTTCAACATATTTGTCCTTCAGTCCTGCCTATATAGCGTGCTTATTTGTTGAGCAGCTTCCACTACTGAGTTCTTTTTCGGATATCTACGATTCGGTTCCTATCTTTTAGACACACTTCAAGCATGGATTCATCCGGTTCGAAGGACCAATGTTCCGGAACCGAGATCGCGGTCCTGAAATTACAGCATCAGCTAAATTGTGACGCCGGAATACCAAGGCTCCGGCACTGAGGATAAGTCCGAAGACCTGAGTTGAATTGGTAACAATATATTTGAGAATATACACATATTTATATCTTGGTTTACAACATGAGTAAGGATTTATAAAATTAATATTAATACGTTGAGTTTCATACTCCGCTAATTCCTCGATACCTTTTGTCTTGGACCTCTTCAATTTACATAGAGTGGCAAAATATTGTGATGGTCAATGCCCTGTGTCGTACCTGACTGTATAAGTCGACAGATTCCATCTTAGGTAGAGCGTTTGATTATAATAATAACTTTAAAGACTTTTGGATGCTTAATACAAAGAAATTATGTTCAAAATAACGTTTTGAACAGCTAGTAAAACGACTTTTTTTTTTCAGGGTAACACATGCAGAAATTCTACATCTCTGCTCCAAAATTGAGAGTGCGTATTGATTACCCAACTAAGTTTTAATACATTAAATAATTCGATTTCTTTCGGAAATCTGTGTCGTTATACTAAGAAAACTAAACAATTATTTCATCATATTCCTTTGTAGAATACAATATTTATTTTTTTAGACACACCAAGCATGGTTCTGTATTTTTTTTTATAGATAAGTTAACTGTAACGTCTTTTAGAAATTGATATTTTACTCCACCCTGTTCTACATATATACTGGAGTCCCTCTAAGCGACTGAAACATTAACGTAAGCGCTTCAGTTGATAATGTAGTTTGATACAGTACATATTGTTACACACAAAATGTGAAATGATTATCCCGAATACTTAGTGCAGTATTTTTTTATACAACACATTTTATATATGCAAATACGACTAGATAATTATATAATATTTTTATTTATAAATTATGTAATGCTTACTACTTTGCGGCATTTGCAAGCGCAATACTTGACTGCCGATCGTTTTTATAAGATACTATATTTTTAAGCTTTTAAATCATTTTCATCACTCATAAAATTCATTCTTTGTATTAATATAAACAAGTATTTTTTAATCAGAGTTTTCTGCCTTTTAGAAACAAACGATTAGGGTATTAGTAGTGAAAGTCTTATTATTCAACTTCTTCAAAAATTCCAAATAAAAAAAGACTGAAAATATAACTCAGATACTTTTTATGCCGTCTTATCTCCAGTCTACTGCCGTGGACGTCATTGAAAATCATATATAATATGTTCCCAATTGGATCTTTAGGTGCAGCATCCTGCAGGTATCTTGAAACATGACGTGGATATGGGAACTAATAAAAATGAGTAAAAACTCTCATTATTTCAGTTACCCATACCGCTCCCTCAACTGAGGCATATAGACATCGCGAGCCGCCGCCGTAAATCTCTGTCAGCCGCCTTGGTCTTAGCTTCGTTACATGTCAGCTCCACCTCCCGCAGTTTTACCGAGTACATTATGAGTTCCCGACAGCTTAGCAGGAGAGCCCAGGGGCATGAAAAAAGGCAACCATAGTTGCTGCAGCATTTGTAGGACATGTCTCAGCCAGGTCCGCCTTCATCTCTTAAGGAACTGTAGAATGCAAGGTTGCTTCGTCCGCTTTCTCACCTTGAACTCAAGCCATCGCCTTCCTAGTATTCTACGTAGACACCTGTTTTGGAAACCCTTTATTCTGCTGCATTGGCTTTTGGTGATATTCCAAGATTAACAGCTGTATAATACAACTCTCATAAAAATCGTTGCGCTTCTCTATGGGCGCGCGTTTGCGGCAGTCCCAACGCAATGGTCGCTGTTTGGGCGGATAGGTGGGAGGGGTATGCGCCTTCACGTGGCCATCCAGCGGGGATCCGGTGCTCCACTCACTGAGTAGTAGTTATTAAAATTGTTAAATGTTATTTATTACCTAGTATTTTTTTTATATGCATGAAATTGTAATTTTAATGGCTCTGGTGGCTAAATAAATGAAATTATTATTATTATAACCATAATAAAAAATAAAAAAAAATTGAACAAAATATCTACAAAAAAAAGGCTAAAAAATAAACAAATACACTTTTCATTTTTTTTGATTTTGCATACATTTATTCTTTTACAGTAATTTCTTGAGGACAAATTTAAGCATTAAAAATATTATATAGCTTATTTAAGTATAATTTTAAATTCATTTTAATTTAAAAAATAATAAATTAAAAATATTTAGTTTTGATTCACATTTATTTAAAATGATTACATGTTTCGGCCTCCCTGGAGACCATCTTCAATAATGATTGAATTAAAAACTGGCATTGGCTTATATAGGTATGCTTAAATATTAGTTCCTACGTTAGTACATAAAATAAAAGCTAGCAGTGGCTTATACAAGCTTCTTTAAGTCACATTAATTCCATTTATTTGTCCACAAACAACACGATGTCACACAATCGCGCCATCAAATCTTCTTATTAAAAAATCCATGAATTAATTAACAACAAAAGAAAGTACATCTAAGCGCTTCTGAAACTTCAAATTTTTCACGCCATTACAATGACAAAGAAAGGCAATAATACTTACAACTTTTCATATAAATTACTTCCCCGGGACGCGATTCTCTGCTCAGGGAAGATAATAACATGCAATAATGTTCTCATTTGAAATTCACCGCGGACACCGAGAGGGGGTGCTCATCAAAACTGTGGCTCGCGAGAGGTGGGGGCGACCTTGGGAACCCGCACTTCAGAAAATCTAGTAGGGCTAGCAATTTATTACTAATAATATTTTCATACTATGTTTTTCTGAATTGAGATTGTTCAATCACATTACATTGTGTGTTTATATATTCCAAGCAAGGGAGGCCCAGTTCAGACAAGAGCTCCACGAATTCGTTTAGAGGAGTAATTTGAATTAAGGTAGCAGCTTAGTCTGACCAGCAACATGCGTTTATCAACCCATCCATATTTCAGTTCACTCCAAATACTGATTAACTTTGGTTATCTTTTTTTTATGTAAAAACATACAGGATAATATCGACAGACGGTGAAAGTAATTCTGAAGTCTTATCTTTGGAATTCTATGACGCTTACCGTGCTGCATATGGGTAAGCGCTGCATGTGGAGTGTTGATCCGCCAACGTCATTGACTACAGCCTGAGATTCATGCATCATTCTTATTATTTACAGAAATTTACTATGAATAGGTGGTCTTCACGGGACTACTTTCGTCTATCAACAATTTTAATTAATAGGCTATGACGGGCATTATACAGGTGAGGGATCAAATTCACACCAATCGGAGTATTTTAGTGCTCAGAAATCGATTTAAAATCCATTTTCTATAATCTCCGTCGGGGATTGAATCCACGACTTTAGGCTTGCAAAGCAAACGCTTTGACCACTGAGCTATACCCACCGGTAAAGTCTGTACATTGTTTTTATCGAGTAAAACTGTAAGCTTTAGTTATCGTTACGGAGATTGAACTATCGGCCAGCATAACAAGTATCATAACTTTAACATCTTTGTTAGAGTGTTTTTGTAGGCTAATTATACAGTTA
The DNA here is from genome assembly GCA_022606575.1 of Glossosoma conforme. Taxonomy (NCBI): domain Eukaryota; kingdom Metazoa; phylum Arthropoda; class Insecta; order Trichoptera; family Glossosomatidae; genus Glossosoma; species Glossosoma conforme. Next base: position 1,837,203 of record JAGTXR010000027.1, read on the forward strand.
ACATATTATAATAACAGAAAAAAGTATCTCAGTTCATTCCCTCACTAGCCCTGCTACTAGTAAGGTGGGGGATCAATGTATTTTGACGTTTCAGGTACAAACCTACAAATAGTTACGTGGCTCGAATATTTTACGGCGACGTTAAGCGACAGACCACGTTGTAAAAGATGGACCATTGACTGTCAACCTTCTTCTATAGTATTTCTAATATAGATTATTCTACATTTTTTTACTCATGTGCAAGGTACTCTGATTATGAAAGCAGCATCCTTCACGGCTTATTTTCACAGAATACGTAGAAAACTATTTTGATAAATAAACAAATACAGGAAAAAGCCGACAGAGAGTGATAGTGATGCAAAAATCTCATCAAGGGATTCTGTAACGCTTACTATATTAAATATTTTGGATTTTTCTAATTTTCATTTATTTCATATACAAAATAAATGCAAAATTAACAATCACAATTATGCAATGCATTAATGCAATGCCATAAGACTGAAAAGCACTCTTAAAGTGAAATCGACTCAAACCTCTACCAGCTCTTGAGCGCGGTAGGCGTCAAACTACCCGTGTTATTTGGGAAATGATACCTTCCCAATCATCGTTCTCTTGAGTGGTGCTAACGGGAAACACAAATCTTTCGTTGATCACTCTGTTATTAATGGCGCCACAGGGAACCACATGGTTCTCTCGTTGACCACTAATTGTCAATGGCGCTACCGGTTAGCTTGTTGGATATGATGTGCGATGACAATCAACGCAAGATAGCGACAACCGGTATAAATGACTAAACACTGCATGTAGAATGTAGAAACGCCAACGTCATAGACAACAGCCCTACATATACGCATCATCCATTTATTACAGGAATGTACTTTGAATATGTGGAACAACTTTAATCTACCACCCATTTAAATACAAAGTTTTAATGGTAGTTTACGAGCTAAAGATCAAATTCACACAAAACGAAGGTTGCTTATAAATTGCATAAAAACATTTTTTTCATCTCCGTTGGGAATAGAACTCATAACCTTCGATTCCTCAGCGAATTTTTTACCCCAGCAATCTACTAGAGTCTAGACCAAGTGTGTTTATTAAAAAAATATATATTTTTTAGGTAAGTATAAAAAAAGTTTCTCTATCCACGATGTACGATAGGGTGGTTTTTCGCAATCGGGCTCCGGTAATATCGCAAGGCTTTGTTAGTCCCTCCACCTTCCTATTTACTACCCAACCTCCTTAAATGTCACACCCAACATCTCTAAATGTCGCACCCAGCCTCCTTATATACACTTCTTCCTCCCCAAACATTCGCACTCCTTCCTATTAAACAGAAACAAATGAAAATGACTGTACTTCGATTCCACATACGTTTTATCTACCTGCTTTTTAACGTACATAGGATAATCACCTACAGGCAATTAAGAGACCTCACCAATCAATTAAAATAAGGATTTTGTTATTTTATTAACATTTAAGCGCGAATATCTCGGCGTACAAGTCACTGTGAGCGGTAGCCTGCAAAAGGCGCTCGCTTTCCGACTAGAGAACTTGGAGCGTCTTTTTCATGCGAAATATCTGGAACTCACAGTTCTACTAAATCATATACATACAATAGTGAGATTTGTGACAACAAAAACTGTGTCATAAGTATGTCATGGTTGACACACAAATAACACTGCATTATTGTCACAAAATCAAACGTCTAACATTTCGTATCTATCACCAGCAGCACTGAATCTGAAGCAGTATTGCAATAAATATGTAAATATCTTCACTCAAGTTGGTTTCAACCACTGCACTGCGATTCTTTCGTCTTACACGTATCCAGGGTTGAACGATGGTCCTTTCAGGCCACATTTCAGGCTCCATGAGAGACTCCAGCGAAGTCGCGATGACCCCGACTTTGAAAGATGTTAACAGCGTCCGTCTGCTGACAATCCTCCTGATGGTCATCCAAAAGGGTTTGAATGCAGCGGTCACTGCCAAGAAGGTCCGCAAGTCACCAGCCGATGTATCTGGGTGAAGATCCTTAGCGTGAATATACGCCATCTTCACTCCGGCAAACTTCTTTGAAGGAGCTGCAGAACCGCGGATCACCAGACGTGCTGAACGTTGATGCCTTTCCCCATCAGGAGAGGCGCGACTCAAATTAGAGTGGTGAACTTCTCCGGATCATAATAAAAGGCTGTCTGTATAGCGGCTGTATCGTCTCCATTCTTCATTACGGTTGTGAATCTTGGCATCTCACCAAAACGCGTGCTTGTACGATGATTTGACTTTGTATGGCATGACAAAATGAGAGATCGTACCAGGCATACTACTGTCAATCAAGAAGTAAAGTAAGACTTGATTGGAAGTGTTCAAACATACACAAAAGATTCCGCAAGAAAACATTAATTAAGGCTGCCTTTTATTCGAGCCCTCAGACTCACGCCTTCCTGGAAAGCCATCAGTAACTATACATATATATAGAATATACTCATGGTATTAGGCGCTGACCATGTCGGCGGGTATAGTTCAATGGTCTAAGCGTTTGCTTTGCAAGCCAAAGGTCGTGGATTTGATCACCGACGGAAATTAAAAAAAAAAGAATTTATACGATTTCTGGGCTCTAAAATACCCCCGGTTGTTGTGGGACGGTTGACATAGCACCAATCAAGAACGAGCGAGGTACCACTCTCCACGGGGCCCCACCAGTTTGCCGTCTACTGTGCTTGCGAGCGGGTCAAGGTTGAGTCGATCTTGATTCTGGATCCTGTTTTTAAATATATTTTTTTATGTAAGCACATACAGGGGAATACCGACAGATGGTGATAGTAATGCTGAAGCCTCATCTGTGGAATTCTATGACGCTGACCATGGTGTATATAGCTAAACGCTGCATGTGGAGTCTTGATCCGCCAATGTCATAGACTACAGCCCCGAGATTCACGCATCATCCTTTATTATTACAGGAATTTACTATGAATGTGTGGTCTTCACGGGACGACTTTCTTCTACCGCCAATTTTAATTAATAGGCTATGACTGGCATTTTACGGGTGTTGGATCAAATTCACACAAACCGAGGGTATTTTAGAGCTCATAAATCGATTAAAAATCCTTTTTTGTTTAATCTCCGTCGGGGATCGAACCCACGACCTTTGGCTTGCAAAGCAAACGCTTTGACCATTGAGCTATGACCACCGGCCTACAGCCAGGACTGTAGTGGAGACTCAAAATATCAGCATTAATGCGTGACAAGCCGCCTTTTGTAAGCAGGTGATGTCAACACATACCTGTAGTCCACAAATGATTACAAAATATAAATAAGAAAATCTTTTATTTTTCAGAGACATATTAATTTTCTTCGCGGGAGCTTTTCTCGAGCTTCAACTGAGCGGAAGTTGGGAAAGTGCTTACGGGAGACTCTTCTTATTGTACCTGCTAATTTATTGTTATGAGCAAATGGTGTTTTCGCACATAATTTACCGGGAAATTAAAAATGTCTTTGAAAAGACAATTTAGTCTCTTGTTTCAACGCGAAAATTGTATTTTCGTAAAGACAGTGATAATTCAAATCAACAGGGAGTGAGGTTTTATTTTGAATTTCATACAACTGCTGAAAATAATTTTGCTATTATTTTTTTCCTGAACAAAAAAAAAATTTCAAATAAAATTAAAATATAATTCATTTATGTATATATTTTTTTGCAATTTTTAAAATAATATTAAATATTCTAATGCTTGAGAGATAATTGAATATATGTATTTACTACTCTAGTGATGCAATTACTTTTGTATAATCAGATACCTAAGGTCTGCTGCTTATTTTTCTCCAATTTATTTGTGACAGAAATATCATATAAGATGAAGTTTGTTTTTAATTTGTATTTGTGTATCAATTGATGAATATTGGTAAGAATATTTAATGATTTAAAAATAAAAAATTAAAATAAAATATTCTAAAAATCAATTAAATTCAATTTTATGTGTTTTAAAAACACATGCGAGTATCTTATGCAATAATTACTGTGTTCGCTTCAAAAGTGATATGCCACTTTTTAAAAAAAAAAAATCATCAAAAATACACACAATAAAAGCCTTTGATATTACCTCATTTAATTTGTGTCACGTAGTTAAAATTCATTACCCTCTTTTAATCCGTTATCTTTATTACCGGAAATGGCAATTTGCGTCTCGTCTCATTTCTCACGTGATGGACGGAAACTGCTTCTAAAGAGAAAACCCCGGATGTGGTCGACAGCGCTGCAAGAGCCTGCGTCAAAGCTAGAAACTGTAAACGTAAAATTACCCATTTTTTCAAGTGTATTTAACTACATACGTTAATTGTTTACTGAAAAATGCACCGCAATATTTACGAACCGTTTTTTTCAGCATATTAATTTTATTTACTGTGATATAAAATCATATTATTTCTGGGCTTCAAATTTTACTAGCTCACCTGCAAACAATGCTATTTTTGCTTATATTTTTATGCAAGTGATGTTTATACAATGTCTGCATGCCTGATTTTTATTAAGCTACCACAATTAGGCAGCATTAGGTCAAGATATTGAAGTGGCTTACCGTCTTTTGCTTACCACGTCTTACTACGAGCTACTTAAAATAGTTGTAACATTTTCTATGCCAAGCTGTTTTCGTAGGAGAAGACCTCGAGGGCCGTCATTTTTTTTTTGAAAAATCAAAAGCTATTTTTAAAACTGATGTATTATCGATAATTCTTGACAATACGTAGTAGCTAATTATTTCAACATGGCAGCAAGAGATGTCACTGTATGCTCAAAATATTGAATTTTTAAAAACAGTCAAAATTGCTTAGATAGTAAGTGTTAAAGTGGAGCATCTTTAGACGCGATTTTTGTATGGGCGGCCTCCCGTGCACGGGATTATAGAGCGTCTATAGACGCTTGTGGCATAGAACCCGACAGCTCGTGACGACAAAACCAGAAGAGTATTAAATAAGAAAAACTCAGTGGTTTTTTATAAGATTTTACTATTTTTAGTCTTTGAAGATGACAAACTACACAGTTACTACATTCTACGAGTACTCAATAAAGCATTTTATGCAATATATTGTGGTTACTTTCATCGGTATTCCACCATCATCAAAACGCGAATCTTTAAATATCTCAAAACGAAAAAACATGACTTACGACTATGCCACTTTCATAATTATAGTCACATGTATTTTTTTAATGTCACGATTTTTTGTATTTCTTTATATTTTACGTACAATAGCGCTTCAATAATATATACAAATTAATTTTTCAAGCACCAATAAACATTTTCCTTCACCTGCAAATATATTGGATTTTTCAGGTAGACGCGAAACAAGAGGTAGAAGAAGGAGAGAATGATATTGAGTGCGACCCGGGCGCGGGAAATGTTTTAATTAAGTCGGGACAATACCAAAAGAATCACGCCCTTTGGTCCATTCATCTTAGTTTTCCCCGACTCGGCATTTTTACGCGTAATAAAAAAATCGTAAAAAAGACTTATTCAGTACTTGGCAGAATGAATAAGGTGTATATTAAATACACGCAAAGTTCAAAAGATTGACTGAAGATGAGCTCAAGTTCAAATTAAAAAAGAACTTTGTTTCCTCATAAGTAAAAATTTGAGTTTGTCATTTTAATTTTTTATATTCAACGAAAAATAAAAGCACAATCGTGTTTCTCGTTACATCACCGTAGTCATGCAATATTGGATGACGATCAAAGCTTAATATATATCGCTTACTTGAGTTTCTCCTTATGACCTATTAATCCAGAGTCGCGTCTGTTGTTGTTTCCGTAGTAGAAGGATTGGCTGGCATTGTAAATAACCATTTCCATTTCCGCGGAGGTTACTTCTTTGCTTCTCGCCCCACCAAACATACGACAAGAAGTCATCACCAAGAAGGAGCTCTCCAAAGCAACCCACGACACACTCCACCCTATGTTTGGGTATCAAAATATAATCACACGGCTCAAATCAAGAAGAAGTTTCCTACAGTCGACAACGTAACTGGTGATACCTGAGGCCATCCTGCGGCTGAACATGTAGAGAGGCGCAACTGTGGGGAATGCTTGGATTGCCCCGAAAGAGAACCTATCCCCTGCACACGACCAAGGGTGGAATATATGGAGGTCCTATAACAGATTTTGGACCGGAGTATGCAAGACGAGGACACAAATGAAAGCCAGGCAGTTTTACAGCGGACCGACTGAATGTGACTGCAGCGTGGAGCAGACCCTGTCATACCTCCTGGAGTGTGCGCTGTGTTCGAGTAGCTGCACCCAGGAAGACCTGATGATGGCCGAAAATAACGCCATCGACGTCACCCACTTCTGGGCAGACACGATCTGACCCTGTTGTTTCCGACACGATTATATATACAGTCCAGACCTTAGAAGCGTCGGACTTACGAACTCTTTCCAAATTCCAATTGACAAATCATTAAAAATATTAGTGATAAATTGATACGTGCATACAAATATACATCAAATATTACATTTTATAACAGTTCTCTCGTCAGTTTTGGAGGAGGAAAAACGGCAGTCACTGGGATTCGAACCGAAATAAATAAATAAATAAATATTTGATGTAGTTTAACATGCATTTTTCTCCTAGATCTCTGTGATCTTTGACACGCGTTCTTCTTCTTTTGTGTTTTTTTTTTCTCTGTTGTATGTATTGTATGTTTAGGTATACCGTATGTTTCTTATTATTTTATTATACGTACCTTGAAACTGCGGATCTGTTAATTAAATAAATAAACAAGGTGTCATCAAAACCAAGCAGCAGTTCAAGAAGGTCTAATAATTGAAGATCAATACAAAATTTTAATAAAAAAAGCATGTAAATAAATTAAAATTGATTAAATCCTAATAAAAAAACCTACCATGTACAAACATCAAGCATGATAAGGCGTATCAATAATACAATGCGTCATAATTTCTCAGCTCAATATACTGAAGAAATTGGCAAAACATCAGCGTTGATTGAAGATTTGAACAGCAGTTGCAAAAGTTCGTTGTTTGTATCCCAACGCCTGCCATTTATTGTTCGCTGATATTTATCAAACAAATATCAAAATATTAATTTTTTTAATTTTTATTAGAATATTATTTTATTATTTCAATATTCTAATCTACTTTTATAGATCATTGACTATATTACAAATTATTATTACTTAAAATATACATATACTATACATAAAATTCTTTTTTCAACGCGTCAATCCAAGCACAAAAATAACGGCAGAAGCGGTAAATGATTGGTTATAAAGTCCGAGTCGGAACTATAAGTAGTCGTTTCTCATCCATTCAGTCTATAGTTTGGTTCGATACCCGAGTGGTACTTACTAAAATAAATAGACTGCCGGAAAGTAATAATATTAAGCTTGTGAATAAATGAAGACTGATAGAATAATAATAAAAATGTACATACTTTGAATATATACTATAGCGACATCTATCGTACGATGGTAACAATGATATAAATACTAGTTTCAACGCACGTCAGTCTAGGCGGGGCAATGGCGCAGTTCGCCGAGCGGTATGAATACCTGGGCATAGTTGGTTTCCAAGGTCCGCGGTTCGCATCCCGCTTCTGCCGTTATTTTTGTGCTTGGATTGACGCGTTGAAAAAAGAATTTTATGTATAGTATATGTATATTTTAAGTAATAAATATCAAAATATTTACTGTGGTTCCGGAACTAATAACACGGTCTTGAAATGAAGACGTCAGATGAATGGTGACGTCGGAGCACAACGGTTTCCGGAGGAAAGGAAACGTCCAGTGACCGGAGTCGAAATAACAATGACTTATTGAATTATCGTTTGTTTGATGTTTTATACAATAGTTCAAATTCAACAAGTACCTGTTCCGGAACCGACGTCACGGTTCCGAAAAGACGGCATCAGCTTAAATGGTGATGCCGGAATACCAAGGTTCCAGCACTGAGGATAAGTCCAAAGACCGGAGTTGAGTTGGTACTAATTTATTTGATACGTGACCCCTTTTTATACCCTAATTTACAACATGAGTAAGCATTTTTAAAAGTAATCTTCTTCTTCTTCTTCGTGTCAGCGACGTCAAATTATTTTTTCCCAGTATCTGGCAACATCGATAGCTCGTGTGTTGCCCAGCATTAGGTCCTGAGATGTGCAGCTTGTTGGGCACATGGAGCAGCATCTTAGGTGATAAAAGTAATATAAATCCATTAAATGTCATACACCGCACATTCCTCGATACCGTTTTGGGCCTTGATCCCTTCAGTTTACATAGAGTGGCAGATTATTGGGATCGTCAATGCTCCGTAAGCATTCTTTATTTTATAAAATTAATATTAATAGATACATAGAATTTCGTACACCGCAAATTCCCCGATACCTGTTGTTTTGGACCTTGATCCCCTCAATTTACATCTTCTTCGTAGTATCAATCCGGTGGATTGGTTTACAGCAACAGAATCTTGCATCTCGATCTCCATTCCTCTCGGTCCTCCGCAACCCTTTTCAGCTCAACATAAGGGCTACAATTCATGTCCTCGAATACTTGCTGCAAATACTCCCGCCTAGGGCGCAATTTACATATAATAGCAAAATGCCTTGTGTCGTACCTGACTGTTTGAATCTATGGTGAAGAGTTTGATTATAACAATTACTTAAAAGCTTTAAGATATTTAATACTTAATAATTATGTTCAAAATAGCGTTTTGAACAGAGAAGCGTCATATATTTTTTACATAATTTACATTTCATGGAATAGTTTTATCATTAAGTCTATCAATTTGAATAAATTACATTTACATGTCCTAGTTTTTCTGGACTTTTAGCAAATGTGTAGAAATACGTATGTAAATAGAAATTTTTTAATATTTTTATTTTACGCCGAAATTGCCAGGACCAATAAAATAGGGACTCCTTTCGACCTTTCCTTCAGGGAACCTAACAGGTGAACGCAATTACGGAGCAGTCCAGAGTCAGGCTCTAGCCCTTCCGGCCCTCGCACCTGTCGAGGTCATTTCTCATCAAGGTGCACCTGGAACCACCCATAGTCCTTGCTACTCCCTTGGACTAAGCCCTACCTCAGAACCATCTTAAGCTTTACTACAGTTCGTAAAGCCTTTCCCCTCATATGAAAGCTATCGTTTTCTGTGCAAAAAAAAATATATTTAATAAACTTATTTTCGCTATTGTAATAAATACTGCTCATATAACTCATCTTTCACTTGATGCTTTTGTAGCTTTTCATAAATGTGAAACCTAGATAATCCAAATATTTCAACGGCCCAGTCGCCTTATTTTCAGTTGCTGAATTGCATTTAAAAAATTTGTATATTTTCTTATATCGTCTCTTACACAATACTTTACCACGTATAATATCACCTGCTGTTCATTCAATTTCAGTTCAACAATAATAATCAAAATTTTAAGATATTGGGCGCAGAGCGGATCTGTAGCCGACTCACTAGAACAACAGTCAAGTGTTTGCTTACTTATCCATATCCTTCGGCTACTCGTTTGATGCATGAAGACACAAACATAATTACAATGGATCGATGGACATTACTCGCCTCAGGATATATCATCTTAGCAAATTGATCCTGATGCATAATATTATGCAATAACTAGGAAACCACGCTTATTAAAGCTTATTAAAGCAATAGAACATTCCATAGTGAATAAGCTGGAACAATTGTATTAATCATATTAGCAATTGTTCAACAAAATAAACATGACTGTTTATTTATATGTCGTAAAGCTAATTTTACAGTTATCTAGATGTTTTAAATATTACAAAATAAATATGGAATATTAAACTGTTTTTGGTAGTTTTTTACAATAAATTTAAATATTCGGACATAAGCATGTTGTAGCCCTTGTTGACTGGTACCGATAACCTCGATATACAATCTTTCGTCTCTTATTTTTTTCGCTTGTCGTACGTGAATATGTCCGCCATATTTTCATTTGGGACTAGTTATATAGACCGCCGCTAGTAGCGCTGGGCGAGAGCCATCACTAGCGCGGCAGTCGTCTGCCGTCCGTCGGCAAGATCGCATTGTTAAGTCCCGATCGGTCGCGGCGAAAGTAACGCCATATTATGATCGATCGGGAAAAAACCAAGTTTTTTCATAAATATGTCAATGTGCTTCTGAAAAAGTCTTTGTTTTGCTGACCTGCTCCTCATCATGCCCTCACGCGGTGGAATAACAACTTTTTGAGAGAGAGGACGATGTTAATTCTAATACTTTGAAGAGAATTGAAGATTAATACAAATAGAAGACCATTGAAGATTAATACAAATATTCGCCAATTAATACAGACATATAAATTTGCTGCAAACATAATTTCATGTGACATTTCTCTTCTTAATAAAAAGAAAAAATATAAATGGCACATACTAAGATTCTAAACGTGAAACTTTTAAACCATCGTTCATTTTTTTACTTAGCGTATATAAGTTGACAAATCAAGGGGAGTTAACATCTTATCATCAGAGTTATAAAAACATGCAATAATTATTAGTACAAATTGACATTTCTCATCTTTAGAAAGGCGACAACAGGTCGCGGGGACGTCGTCGGGACGCACGGAGGAAGGATACAGCAGCAGATCAAAAAGCAAATAATTATTTATTTAAGGATAAGTAGGCACAGATTGTTTGTTCTTCCTAGAGGTAATACTAACCTGCCAGGGACTATGCCTCTTGGGAGAGTGATCAGACTGTTCAACGATATCGCCTCGAATATTGATATATTCCACTTGAGAGAAGCCCAGTTTCGAAATGAGCTCCACGAATTTATTTATCAAAGTAATTTCGTGCAGTCTTCTGTTTAGCGGGCTCCGGGACTTTTTAAATGAACCTATTATAATTGTGTTATTTATAAATTAATATTTATCCTGTATCCTGTTTTAGAAATGAATTAAATATTGTTATTTGTAATGTTTCTAAAAGAAAAAAATAAATTGAAATTGAATTGAAAATTGAATTGAAATAACTTGTTAAGAAGCACAATTCACGTTCATTTCCAATATATGTTATTGTCAGAGTATTAGATACCCCGCTACACAGAGACATGCCTAATAACCACGCTAATATGGATTGAAATATTGCAGTGCATTTACCTGGAATCGAACCGCAGTGATTCGATTACATCCTCGCACAGCAATATAATCACCGCTAGGCCATTATTCAGTAAGCCAGTTCCCGGAAGGCGGCGAAGGTAATCCTTTACGCATATCACACTATAGGGAGACCAATATCAGGTCTCTCCTGAAAATTGCACTGAAAGATAGTATTGAATGGTATGAGTGATTTTTATGAGATGCTTGATTTTTTCTTACTATAGTCAATAAACTAAAGACACCGCACCCCACTGTATCTTTTAAATTAATTATTTAATTTATTTTTGTTGAATTTTAAAATACAATTAAATACTTTAATATTACAATTAATCAATGATTCATACTTGTATATAAAATTAATTGATTAGATCTAAATAACAAATATGCATTTCACAGCAAGCTTATAAAATAATACGTGTCAGTAATATGATACGTGTTAATTTTTCAACTCGGTGAGTGGAGCAAGCGGCTGCGGGTTTACGCTGAGTTCAGAATTAAAATTGATTGCAAAGGTTTTCGGCTCAAATTTCAGCGTCCGGAGTTTATTTTTTCTGAATTGTTGATGAGATAAATGTCATAAAAGATGTTGTTTACCGTGAATTTGTATTTACGCATAAATTGTTCTGATTGCTGTTCTGATTCTGTTGAATATTCAATATTCCGAGTATTTACTAAATAATCAATATTTAGTATAATTTGTACAAAACATGACACATGTTTGAGATGGTAATTCGTGTTCAATACATTTTTCAGTTTTTTTATGTAAATACATACAGGAGAATACCGACATATGGTGATAGTAAACCTGAAATCTCATCTGTAAATTCTATAACGCTAACTACGTTACACATGGCTAAGCGCTGCAGGTGGAGTGTTGATCCACCAACGTCGTAGACAACTGCCCGAGATTCACGCTTCATCCTTATTATTACAGAAAATTACTATGAATGGGTGGTCTTCGCGGGACGACTTTTGTCTACCAACAATTTTAATTAATAGGCTATGAATGGCATTTTACGGGTGAGGGATCTAATTCACACGAATCGGGGGTGTCTTAGAGCTCAGAAATCGATAAAAAAACTCTTTTTTTAATCTTCGTCGGGGATTGAACCCACGACCTTTGGCTTGCAAAGCAAACGCTTTGACCATTGAGCTATACTCGCCGAGTAACATATTTTGAAAGCATTGTTTTATAGTATGTTTAATTTAACTATTCGATATTAGATGTTTTAGGGGCAAGGCTTAGCAAGATTTTGGTTACCCTTTCCGCGGTACAAGACACTGAAATATTTGCGGGATAAGGTATGGAGAGCCAGTCAAAGCTCTAAAAGCTTTGAAAGCTCCTGTCTATAGTGTTGAAGTCCTGATATTGTAAAGACCTTGGCTAAAAGTGGCTCAAATTACCGCATTGTCCTTTGCCGGTGCTTTATTGATAGTTTGAAAGCTGCGCACAGAACTTTCGATTTATATAACAATAATTTATTATTATATCAGTATTTGTATAGCGCTTTTTTATGACCGAATGTTCATTCCAAAAGCACTTCATTGTCTCTCTGAGTAAAAAGGTGGGTCTTGAGTCTGCTTCTGAAGGATGTCTCCGCTTTAAGTTCTCTTATGCTTTCCGGCAGCGTATTCCAGGCCATTGGTGACGCGTAGTTGAAAGCACGATTCCCAAAGACAGTGCTAGGACTACCACCCGTCATATTTTGTTGAATATGCTTTAAGTCAAGATGTATGTTTTTTTATTTTATTTTTTTATCATTTTTATATACTCATAGTAGAGATGTGTTCAGTTCTTATGGAGTTCACTGAAGGACTGACAAAATTTCTACATCCATTTCAATTATCTCTGAACATCTAATGAAACTGATCTTACTTGATACTCATATTCAGAAATAGGCTCGAGAAATTTAGAGTGTACCAATCTGATGCCTATGTTCCATTAATTATAGTCTAGATGTAAGAGTTTCATTGTTTATTAAACGAATTGCTCTTTTTTGAACCGAGTCAATTAAGTTAAGAAAGTATTTTTGGTCTCGAATCCAAAGGAGATTGCTGTATTCAAGGATAGGGCGGATGTGTCTTTTATATAGAAGAAGTTGTTCATCGTTGAAATACCAACGTGATCTATATGACGCATCTAGTATTATGGAAGCGAGACCGGCTTTACACTTAATTGACTCGTAATATTTGACATTATTCGAGATTGATACTCCAAGGATGTTGATAGAGCTTGCTTTTGGAAGAGAACAACCGTTGAAAGATACAGGATCTATAGCAGTCTTCTTTATCATATATTTTTCAGATATTAACATGTGAGATACAGGATCCATAGTTGTCTTCGTTTGGAAATGTTGAAACTGACGAGGTTGAGCTCACCCCATCTTGAAAGCATTTCAAGAGACATGTTCATCTTCTCCACCAGAGATTCCCTAGCATACACTTCCGAATGTTTTGGAGGTTTATGGAAGATTATACTCTCAAATTCTTGAGTCGAAGAATATTTCTTTGAGGCTCTGCAAGCAACTTGCCAAAACACCTGCTTGGAGCATCTCTTTTTGTACGGCTGTGAGACATGGTGCCTATCTGAAAGTGATAAAAAAAGACTAGAGGCCTTTGAGATGTGCTCGTACAGAAGAATTTTTGGAATTTCCTGGAGAGACCACGTCACGAACAATGAGGTTCTCAGAATAATCAAAGAAGATAGGCACCTAATAAGAACCATCTCAGAGAGGCGAGCCCGATGGATTGGTCACATCATGCGCCACGATGGTCTTCTTCACGATATTGTGGAGGGGATGGTTGAGGGTAGAAACTGTAGAGTGCGAACTAGACGGGAGTATTTGCAGCAAGTATTCGAGGACATGAATTGTAGCGCTTATGCTGAGCTGAAAAGGGTTGCGGAGGACCGAGAGGAATGGAGATCGAGATGCAAGATTCTGATGCTGCAAGCCAATCCACCGGATTGATACTACGAAGAAGGCTCTCATGGACAGTGCTGTCGTCGGCATAACAGTGAATGTTTGCGCATTGAAGCAAAAAAATTCAGATGCAGAAGGAAAAGTGCGGGCGATAGCACAGAGCCCTGTGGATTCAAAGATAGGGCGGATGTGTATTTTATATAGAAGAAGAAGTGTTTTATCGTTGAAATACCAACATGGTCTATACGTTAATGACAACTGCGCTTAAAATATACTTATTATCATTGGCTTTACACTTGAACCGTAAAATTAAGTTCAAATGAAGACTTTCAAATATCTTAATAATATCAAATATGATATAATGTAAAATACTACGTCGCATGAAATGAACAATAACCTCAGATCGCAACTTATCCTTGAATAAAATAATAAGTTCTCGTAATAATACAATACACGAGTATATATTGTACTGTGTATTATTCTCGAGTATCGACCTCCAGAGTATAATGGGATTACCCTCGGCACAAAGTCCGCGACTTGTTCCGATCCGCAAATATTACTTAATCATATTATACGCCGACGTCAAAACGTGACGGAAATTATACTCAATACTGGAGTATAATACTGCGTATACTTTCACGAACAAAAGGCGTACCTGAAAATTGAAAACAAACTAAAAAATCCTGGTTATTGATGAAGTTTAATATTATGAGTCGTCTGTCGAATGTCTCGCATCCAATAAACTCATATAGATCATATGGATTTTTTTTAATTTTTATTAGAATATTATTTTATTATTTCAATATTCTAATCTACTTTTATAGATCATTTTACTATATTATAATATTATTAATAATTAAATATACATTTACTATACGAGTGGTACTTACTAAAATAAATAGACTGTCGGAAAGTTATAATATTAAGCTTGTGAATAAATGAAGACTGATTGAATAATAAAAAATAAAAATATACATACTTTGAATATAAACTATAGCTACATCTATCATACGATGATAACAATGACATGAATACTAGTTTCAACGTGAGTCGGTCCAGGCACAGTAATAGCCCAGTCGGCTAAGCGGTATGAATACCTGGGCATAGTTGGTTTCCAAGGTCCGCGGTTCGCATCCCGCTTCTGCCGTTATTTTTGTGTTTGGATTGACGCGTTGAAAAAAGAATTTTATGTATAGTATATGTATATTTAATTATTAATCATATAGATCACTTCAGTTTTTTACTGACAAGCAACTTGATGAAATATTTTTCAATGAAAAAGAAAAACAAGCCTCTATGAAGATAAGCAGCACAAAACCAAAGTCATGAGTAGGCCGCAATGAGTAGCAAAACATTAATATATCAATGCTCGGAGTAACCCTTAAAGATGCAAAAGAGTTTGTATAACTTGGAAGTACGATCACGTGGAATGGCAGAACATAAAGATAAGTCAACAGGCGCATACATCAAGCAAGGCTAGCGTTCATTAAAAAAACGAAAATTCGTGAGTCAAAAAATATTAATCTAAAGCTCCGCAAGCAACTTGCCAAAACATATGTTTGGAGTATCTTTATGTACGGCTGTGAGACATGGTGCTTATCTGAAAGTGATAAAAAAAATACTATAGGCCTTTGATGTATGCTCATACAGAAGAATTCTCGTAATTTCCTGGAGAAACACGTCACGAACAATGAGTAAGAACTACTAGTAAGAACCATCTCAGAGGAGCGAGCCCGATGGATTGGTCACATCATGCACCACGATGGTCTTCTTCACGACATTGTGGAAGGGATGGTGGAGGGTAGAAACTACAGAGAGTGCCCTAGACGAGAATATTTGCAGCAGGTGTTCGAGTACATGAGTTGTAGCTCTTATGCTGAGCTAAAGGAATGAAGAGGATGAAGAAGAAGGGAGATCGAGATGCAGGATTTTGTTGCTGCAAACCAATCCACCGGATTGAAACTACGAAGAAATAAAAATAATAAAAATATAAAAAATCTTGTATAAAGTTTCACAGAAGCCTGAATGTTTGAAAAGGGGGTAGCTGTATTATCCAACGTATAATTTCGGTGATTTTTCCGACGTTTCCAAGGCCTGCATCATTTCTCAAAGGGCAGCTTAACCCAAGTAAAAAAGTGTATATGAGTACACAATATATAAGCTTTATCCTATGGAATTTGAGTTGAAACATATTTAATCAACCTTAAAAAGTATTTAAAATATAAGAAAAAGATCCGTTTTTTTCATAAATATATTTTATTCGTGATGATCCGCCACTGGACGAGGGCCTGAAAGAAACGTTCACGGACATAATAATAATAATGCCCCGCGGCGGTGTGGTTGTGTGCGTGTATGGCGAATATAGATTTTTCATTATTTTCCAATAGAGATGTCTGTTACAGATAAGCGAGAGTAAAAAATTACTCTGCGGAGACGTCACAGTACCATGACGCGGAACACTGGAGAGGAATACATTGAAAGTTTTAATGAAGCTGGAATATTTATATATTTTATTATATTTAAAATTATGAAATCATGTCTTGAGTGCTTGACTAATTGCTCTAAAGAAGAACTACGAGTATATTACGATGGATTTATTTTTTTTTGTAATCACATTTTTCTTAACATATCTTTTTATAAGAAATGGTTGAGTGTAGTAACCTGCAAATAACATAGGAAGTAGGATCATACAAAGAGACAAAAAAAAAGTAAGAAATCTAGTGACGAATTTCTTCGAACCGATATTTAAGCTGTCATTGCAGGGGTCATACTCAAGATTGACACAAAATCGTCACCCCTGAGGATGACACTTGCAATAGCGGTCGAAATATCGGTTAGAATTCTCACACGCATGACTCAACTGTCCTGTTAGTTGTCTATTGTTTGTGCCTAAGTTAACAATAGACTACTAACTGCTCTGTTGGCAGTCTATTAGTAAATGTTTAAGTTAACATCCTCCTCTCTTTTAAAAGGTTGTAATTCAGTCGCGTGAGGGCATGATGAGAAGCAGGTCAGCAAAACAAAGACTTTTTCTTTTTTTTAATTAATATTTTGCAGAAGCACATTGACATATATTTACGATAAACTTTACAAACTTGTGGCTCAACCTAGTCACAGAATTGAGGCCACAATCCAATATGCTTACGCCAACTGGCGGCACACGACTGATGCGCCCGTGATAAGCTGTCGCACTGGCGTCACAAGCGGTGGTCTATATAACTAGTCCAAAAATGCCAATATGGCGGACAGATTCATGTCTGACAGCGAGCAGAAATAAGAGACGAAAGATTGTTTATCAAGGTTTTCGGTACTAGTCAGCAAGGGCTATATCATGATGATGTCAAAGTAAATAGAATTACAAAAATAATTCATAAAAAATATATAAAATGTTAGAAACTTTTAAGATTTCCCTCATTTTCCGCATTATTAGGCAAAGATAAAGAATCATCGTGACAGATCGAATTTATTTTTACTCAGTTTTTTATCAACTTTAATTTAACGGCATTGTTAACTGCCAAGGACGGGCTTCTTACAACCAAGCCAAGAAATCCAGCGCTTTGATGACCTTCCAACTATCAAATATACAGCATGCTGATATATATTTATAACTTCATAAGCGTTAAGTTGACGCTTTTTAAAGCCTTCTGTCAATTTTTCTCTCCGGGTCCAGTATAACAACGTCTTCCGAATGTTGATGGGTCTGCCGCGATACTGCAGTGCCTCAGGCATGTTGACGGAGGAGCGAGTGGATGGCTTCCGTGCTATTTATTGTATGCTAAGTATTGTGCATTTTCTGGGGAATATATATCCATAAAATTGTACGGGAACTGAAGCAGCCTTTATTAATCCCGAAACTGCAGTCTTCCAGCAAGTGAAACAGTGCTGAGTATGATCCATGTTAAAACCAGACATGAAATATTTATTTATTTATTATTTATTGATCGATGAGGCCTGTTCTCAAAAGAACGACTTAAAACTCTTCAAGCTGTTCATGCATGAATAAATTTGCGCATAAGTGTCTCGTGAAAGTCACCCTAAAAATCTTCGATGGGAATATCTATCTCCGATACCTAAAAAGATAAAAGAAAACCGCGCAAGATGGTATGGGCATGTGACCCTGAGAGACGAGTACCACATGGTGAAGAAAGCCCTCAACATACCGACGCTGAGAAGAAGACCTGGAAGACCACAGGCAATCTGGACTGCAACTGTAGACAAGGATCTGAAAACTCTGGGCTTGACCGAGAACGCAACGCTGGACAGACAGACGAATGTGCACAAGGAGAGCCGACTACAGATGATGGGAAACGGCGAGGCTAAAGAAGAAGTTAAATGTCAATTCCTATATATGTGGTGAAATTATACTGTGGTTAACATGGGCGTATGAACAACTATTTGTATACTTTTTACGGTTAGAATCTTACATAATCGTATATCTAACATTTATTTTTCTTTGATTCCAAATTTATGGAAATATTTTTTAGTATAGTATTTGATATGGATCACTTAAAGTACTAATAATTTGCTTATTAAATATTCACAGTGGGTATCAAAGCAAACGATACCAATATCAAAAAATGTATTTCATTTTATTCCTCGCTTTGTAAGATTAACTTAAGCCATGTTAGGAAAGGTCAGATTAAGCTTTATAGCTTATTCCAGTCACGTTAATACAATTTTGAACCTCTTCGTCTTGCGCGTTTAAGGAGCTAAATATTACTGAAATATTATTTAAGCTAGACCCGTTACAGAATTGAATATCTGGGCCCCAAGTGAATAAGACTTTCTATCAAATTACTGAAACTTAGCTGTAAATATTGAAAGCGGTAATTGAACAATGTTCATAGTGATGTGCTCAGAGCATTTTTATTTTACGTGCCGATGGACGTAGCACAGGCATACTCACAAGTAAAGTCAGTGGTTTTTATCAGGTATTAAATAAAAATTGCTTTATGAAATATTAAAAATATTAATTTAATGTTTCTAGGAACATCCGGTGAAACGATGCGAGATCAATGGTAAACGACAGAACTGAGTGTTGTAAATTTGTGGTATTTCACATGCTGAGATGATATTAGCAAGTGTTTTATATTTCTATGATAGTATATCCATCGATACAGGAATCGTATCTGAATATTATATTCGGTAAGTAATAATTTTTCTGTTTTTAATCTAAGCGTTTCGAATGATCACGATATAACATAATTTTAATTTCTCATATATCTCACTAGTTAATATCTGAAAAATATATGATATAGAAGACTGCTATAGATCCTGTATCTTTCAACGGTTGTTCTCTTCCAAAAGCAAGCTCCATTAACATTCTTAGAGTATCAATCTCGAATAATGTCAAATATTACGAGTCAATTAAGTATAAAGCCGGACTCGCTTCCAAAAAACTAGGTATATTATAAAGTCGGTGTTTCAATGATAAACAACTTCTTATTCTATATAAAGGACAAATTTGACCTATCCTTGAAGTTGAAGAAAAGCAACGCTCGGCCCCAAAACAAAGATGGTCAAGTTATCAAAATATATATGTCAATCTTCTTCGTAGTATCAATCCAGTGGATTGGTTTGCAGCAACAGAATCTTGCATCTCGATCTCCATTCCTCTCGGTCCTCCGCAACCCTTTTCAGCTCAGCATAAGCGCTACGGTTCATGTCCTCGAATACTTGCTGCAAATACTCCCGTCTAGGGCGCCGTTCTGCAGTAATGTTCGAACATTCCAGGTGGCATATCTTGTTGGCTGAAGGTTTTTCTTATTGGTCTTGGTTGTTTTGTCTCGAGCAGTCCCCACCCGGAGATCCGATTGGGGGACTATTTTATCTCCGGAAAATTTTACTTGAGATGCAATCATTTTTTTGCTGATACGTGGGATGTCTTTAAGACCTTTAATGTGGTATTTTCCCCTTTATTTCCACATCCTAATGCCGTTGACCATAAAGGTTCATCCGCCTTAGGAGGGCATTTACTACCTCCAGGACAATAGAGTGCCCTAACCAGCTTGACCTGATGAGGTTAGCTGGGTGTTAGCTTATTCCGGCCAACATTCGGTCCAAAAAATCTGATCTTTCAAATTATCATCAACCAAATGCAAATTATTATTCTGCGTAAAATTTCGTACAAGAAAAATTATTCACTTGAGTTGCCATGGAGATATAAATAAAATAAAAAATGGCCGACATCGGCACGTCACGAGATCTTCCGCCAAAGATGTTGCGCGTCGATGCTGTGTAACGAGCGATCGCTAAAGATGCATATACACCATAATGCACGTTTTGTAGAGAATTTGATGACGATTCTGATGGTGTTAGAGAATGCTTAAAAGTTTTATTTTTAAGTGCGATTTATTGTTTAAAACAAGAGCGACGGTATAGACGTCTTCACTGCACGGCGTCTATACCGTCTATCTGCTTCTGAAAAAGTATTTATGTTGTTAATCTGTTCCTTAATCCGTCTCCACGCGACCCGATAATTATTATCCTGGCGACGTGAAGTCGTTCTTCCTAAAATAAAGGTAATATTTGTACATATTAAAGCGATTATTTGATTAGTAGAACCAAATAATTGAATTATATGGAGAAAAAATATATGCGACACTCATAAATGATAAGATGCACTTGAAGAATCCAAAGCAAACGTTTTACGTTACTTTATCTGCATTATTTAATAGATTACATGACGTACATGACGTTGCCCTGACTTGAACGATTTAACTTTACTAGCTGCGGTTAAAAAATGGCTCTTAAGCAATCTGACTTGAGATCTATCATTCATTTTTATTGTCGTGTTTTTTATTTTAAAAAGGGTTTTTTAAATAAGCATTTTTTTGCCAAGAACACACATTTGATTTCAAGCCCCTGTTTCTAGCCATACTCCTCGGAGAATAGTCAATATAAATAACTAAAGAAAGCAAGAGATTGCGCTCAGACAGTAAAGGATTGCTGAAAATAGTACATTTTTATGAAAAAATAAAAAAATGTATATTTGCTTTGTAAGGTAAGCTCCGCAAACTTTGTAAAATTTTTACTTTGGACAGCCATTTCTAAATTACTTACACTTGAACGAAGAACCGTTTAGTTATTATATCTTTGTTATACATTATTAAAATTTAAAAACTCTTAATACTTTAATTATATATAACTAGCTGACCTAGCAAATTTTGTGCAGCCTCAGAATCAAAAAATACTCTTCACTTGTTTTAGCTAAATTCAATTCAATTTTTTTACTATGTTCAAATGAATACTAAACAATGAACAGATATGGCAACTTGTGCAAAATTATAATGCATACAACGCCATCTACTGAAACCAAAATAAATATAAAAGGCCTTTCCGTATAAAATCTTCGAAAATAATCATTCTTTCAAAAAAAAATCTGGTATTTTTTTTTTCAAATTTGTACGAGATATAATTGTACCTTAAATCAAAAGAAATCAAAATTATCAATGGTCATCAAAATTCGTTCATCACTTTTAGAATTATAAATGGTGTAACTAAGATGATTTTTTTATAAATTAACACAAGATATTGCTAATTTTGTATGATAACAGCAATCCATTAAATAAAATTCAAATGATAAAATAAAATCTAGATAAAAAAGAGCTCAAGTAGTGGAGGCTACACAACGAAGAAGCACTTTCAAATCGCAACAGGCAGGACATATTTTTCGTAAAGACGACAGTTGATGGGGAAAAAAAAGTTGGAGTGACATCCCAGAACTGGCGGATGGAGCATTGACCGATTACCTGTAAAATAGATGACCTGTAATGACAGACACATAAGAAAAACTGGAATAGAGTCAACGCGAAAGGCAGAAAATCACGAAGGATGAAACTCATGCCGGAAGACTATGTTTAACAGTGGATGGACACAGGCTGATGATAATGAATGTGCAGAGCAATTGGCAAGGAAACAACGCTAAATAAAGTATTGAACAACGTTTGCAAAAGTTGTTGTTTGGAATCTCAGCGTTAACCGTTTATTTTTCTACGATATTAATGAAAATAAATATAGATCGAATCAAATATTTTTATGAACATGTTGCTTTTGAAATCTGCATGACTTCACATAACGTTTCACAATGTCTTACAATTTTAACCCATTATTGACTAAGCGTTTCATAACAACACTTTGGACAAATGACCGACAAATGGGTCAAGTTTTGGACTCGAGACACGCGGTTCACGTCCCGTTCAACTTTAACTAACGACGCCTCGCCGCACTGAAAAGGTTCGCCAAAGTTACTCAGGACGACAGCGCCAGCGCGGCGTTAGAGCAACATCACTAATTTAATAACTATCCCTAAAAGCCCTGCTTGATTAGCTTCTTCACCAGATTTAGTTATGATATTGTTTACAATATACGCGCCACTAAACAGGCCCAAACTGAGCTTATAAACTGAAAATATAAATCTGAAAACTTACACCGTAAAATACATGTCTCAAATATATTATATGATAAGTGTATAAACCAATGACTATAACACTAACACTAACTCGATATAAAAAGTAATAAAATTATTTTATTTAGCCACTAGTCAAAATTTAACATACAATAATTCCAATTAAATACAGAAAAAATCAAAATATTAATTAAACAGTATAGAAAGAAAATAGTAATCAGCATGTGCACAAACACCACATTATTATTATTGTAATACTCAGTGATTGGAGCACCGGATTACCTCTGGATGGCCACGTGAAGGCGCATCCAGTGCTCCTCCAACCGTGAGTCCCACCTATCCGCCCACACAGCGACCATTACGTTGGGACTGCTGCAAACGCGCGCCCACAGAGAAGCGCAACGCTTCCTTATTATGGCATGGAAGCTATCCACTCGCACCTCCGTCAACATGCCTGAGGCACTGCAGTATCATGGTAGACACAACAACATTCCGAAGACATTGGTATACTGGACCTGGAGTGCACTGTTGAACTTCTGAGTATAGCCAGCCCACAGACCGCACGTGTAGAAATATTGACAAAAGGCTATAAAAAGCGTCAGCTTAACGTTTTTAGTACAACGTGCAAACCTACGAATCAAGATATTGCATCGAACTGACAGCGCCCTCCGCTCCCTCTCAATATCAGCGCTATCACTAAGATCCTCTGTAACCCAGTGGCCCAGATACTGAATATAAATATAGACCCTTTAGGTTAGTGTCAAAAAGCCAGATGTTAGGTATAGTTCGCCAGATGGCCGCTTGTAGTTTTCCGGGGCAGTGACTCTCATAGAAGAATAAAAGCGATGAGATAAAAAAAAATGTAGTATTTCAGTCTCATTAATTATGACTATATCCTTGATGTATTTAAATAGTTAGAGAAGATCAGTACAAAGCAGCAGTTCAGGAAGCTTCACCCGAGAAATAAAAATCTCACAATCGACAATACAAAACATGTCTTCTGTTTTCATGGATGGTACTAATGGGTGGATTGCCGCCTATTGCTTACCATATGTTGTAGGTAGTAAGAAGGGCGCTGCAGTGTTACGAAGTTCTCCGATTGACTTTCGGCTCGGGTCTCTACGGAGATAGATCATTCATTGCTTATAGCCCGAAGGTGTTGATCTAGTATCTTAAATAAATTAAATTGTGATTTTTTTTTTTTTAATTTATTTATGACGTGCTCCGCATCCCTCCCCAAATGTTTCAAAGACAATTCTGGTGACATGGAGTCGTTTCTTTCAAGAACAGGGCATATTAAAATATACAATTTAAAAATGGTTTCTAAATTAATAATTCACTTAACCGTACATTAAACCACAATTCCAAAATACTCCATCTCTCTCGAATTATCTTTAAATAATAAATAAATTAAATTTTTCTAATTCCGTCCCCACCATGCCTGTCTAAAGTCGCTACGTCTACGGCGTAGAGATAAAGTGCTGCGCCACCTCTACGCCGAAGTCTTGGCCGCTTAATAACAATACGCAATTTGTTGATACAAACTTTTGACGCGTTTAACCACAGGCGAATTCCAACTTTGGCTCTATGGACCACTAATATTGACTGGGCATAGAACACTCTCACTCATTTCACACGTAGCTCACTTGCTTAAGCCAACGACAATCATCATTATCACCATTTCTGCTCGTCTCTAAATATAACATATGGACATCACGAACGGCTGCCACAGAGAGCTTTATAAGCTGCCAACGTCTTCAAAATCAAATAACAAAATAGCTACTTAAACATTTTTTGATGTGCGTGTCAGATGAGCGAATAAAATAAGAGTCAAATGATCGCATATTGAGGCTCTTTGGCACCAGCCTGCAAGGTTCATATCGAGTTGATATCAATGTAATTTTCTTATACTTTTACTGCTTATCTAATCACGTTAAAATTTTGTAAATATGTTGATTGCGCTTCAGAAAATGTATCTGTATCATCAAAACTATTACAAAACTCAATCTTACGCTGTTTCAAGGTGAAAAAAGGCCCGGGCAACGCGCGGGTACTATCTACTTGTAATAGTAATAGCAATATTTTTAACTAAAACTTTTAAAAATCAAACGTTTTCTTCTTTACCAGGTGCTATTTTTCTGTACTGTATTATCATAAATATAACATTACTTTATGATGATATATGATGCTATATTACTAGCAGTGCTTTACAAGCAGGGGCCGCGTCCAGCACCGTTTATCGAGGTCGCATGCGAGAATAACTGAAGCGAATTTTTGTTTGATTCGTCGCTTTATGTATGCGCGGGTGTTCGAGCCATAAACTTTGGAAACCTGCACCGATTACTCATTTTTCAAAATCTCACATATAAAACTGAAATATATATTTATTTTTTATAACTAATCGAATGCAAAAAAGCATAGTATGTAGAGATACGGGTATTGTACTTTATATTCTATGACGTTCAGCAAGGACGGGTAGACGCTGTATGCGAGAAACGTTTGTTGTATTTGTGTGTAGGTCGGGCTGATTGTAATTGTATATTTATCTGTTTTTTGAACAGATCCAAATTGTATGAAGGACAAAACATAGATACCTGAAAAGTATTCTAAGGCGTGCATTTAGAAAACTTAAGGTTGCATTTAAAAAGGAGCTTTGAAAACTGCCAGTTTTTGGTCGACAGACATTAGCCGGGTATAAATTTTCGGCAACTGTAAGACGAGTTTGTCGAGTGAAGATGGTTACGGGAGATGTTGCATGATGATTTGTGTGTTATGCCGGTAGGTACGATAGAAAAGTAAATATTAAAAAAAAAATCTGATTGAAAGTATTATTCTTAAGCTATTTGATACAGCGAATTCGAATTGCACCGATTACAAATGCTATTAAAAATGAAGCATATATTCATCTTCCCATATCTGGAACATATGTTCACAAAAACTTGCCGTCACTTAGTTTTGTCAGCTATCACTGTCGATTCTTCATTTTAGGACATATCTGCACCTGAAGTTACACTTTGGAACATATAAGAATCCCGACAACCTATAGAGCAGAATTCCAATTACTTGAAGAAGCTGTACCTGGAGTATCCAAGGCTTATTTTTGGGTGATTTTTAATCGGATTGCTTCATGAAATCGGATGATAAGCTCGACACTTTAAAGGCCTGGACAAAAAATATATCATATATATTTGATATTCAAAAAGACTAGAGGCTGTGGTCATACAGAAGAATTCTCGGAATTTCTTGGAGAGACCACGTCACGAGCAATGAGGTTCTCAGAATAATCAAGTAAGATAGGCACCTAATGACATCTCAGAGAGGTGAGCCCGATGGATCGGTCACATGAGTTGTAGCGTTTATGCTGAGCTGAAGAGGGTTACGGAGGTCCAAGAGGAATGGAGATCGAGATGCAAGATTCTGTTGCTGCAAATTAATCCACCGGATTGATACTACGAAGAAGATTTGCTAATATGGAATACCAAAAAATATCGATCAAAAAATTACAAGGTTTTTTTTTGTAATTATATATTTATTCAAACATACCATCAGCGCACGTGTCTAGACATGTGCAAAAAGGACGCGAGCGAAATTATTTGCCTTCTCGTTTTACCTTTTCCTTTTAACTTTGTCTGTCGCTACAGTTCACGTCTGTGCAGAATATTTCCAAACGAGAATTGACTACAGAAAACAAATTGTGGTGAAGACCGTCGCTTTCAAGAACGACTTCCATCGCTAAAGTTAATGTCACGACATGTTTTCCATACATGCAATATGTGACATGTGTATCATCAAAGTGTCTGCCATTAAGGAAGAACTATTGTAATGCACTACTGCACTTATATGCAGTAAAGGTTCGTTCATTTCATATATAAGGTGACATTTCTCGGCTAAATAAAGCGACTGCAAGTCGCGGGATAATCATCGAGAAGCATATTGGATGGATGATGAGCAGATCGTTAAAGCAAAGAACTCGTCGAAAAGTACTTTATTTTAGGTAAGAAGAAGATTGACAAACTTTGGTTTTCTGCCCGGGACACAAACAATGATGTGTATCTGATAGTGTCCAAGCAGAAAGTGACTCGGACTGCGCAGTAACAGTTGCAGCTTCCGAAGGCCACATATCAGCTATCTGGCGAACTATCCGCTCTCTTGAAGTGGACGACGAAATCTAATGGATGTCAGAAAAGCAACGACTATAGTAATAACGGCAGAAAAGACTGAGTGAAAAAATCTTACGCATATGTTCCTATGATTACAGATAGACGTATGTATTTCATTAAATATAAGATTAATTGATTTTTTAATGAGTCAATCAAATCTAGAAAGTATTTTGAAGCTCCAACCCAGAAGTGACTTGTCGGTGAAATACCGTCATGATCTATACATAGCACAACTTGTTTTTTGGATACGATATTTAATCGAATTGACAACCTTCGTCTTTAAAAAGACGTTATTTAATAGCACGATGGCCCGACCTAGTCACAGCATTCAGGCCGAGCCACAATACAATATGCTCTTGCCGATGTTGGCACACGAACAGAAATAAAAGACGAAATATAGTATATCGAGGTTTCCGGTACCAGTCAGCAAGGGATATATCATATTGATATCAGAATCAAAATATTTAATTTCATCAGAGATTGATACTCCAAGGATGTTGATTGAGTTTAAGTTGAGAAGAGTTAAACCGTTAAAAGATGCAGTATCTATTGCAGTGTTCTTGGTGTATAAATTATTTTATAACTTATATTTAATATATTTTTTCGTGCATTCGTTTGCACTACACTGCTTTCTCAGGTGTAAAAATGGTCCAAAAAGAGCTACGAAAAGCAGCAAGTATAAATTCGTGGTAATGGAAGGGGTTACTGGAATAAGCCAAACTTGTATTAAAACACGCTTCTGTTGGCGAGACGTGTTAAAGAGAAAACCTAAGTCTCTTGGATTATAAATATACATTTAAATAAACCACTAAAAAGGGTATTTTTTCTAACACTTACAATGTCTTTGATACTACCATTTAATATATTAGATATACCCGTTTATATTTCTATTTACATTGACATCAGCATGATATTACCCTTGCTGACTGGTACCAAAAACCTCGATATACACTCTTTCGCCTCTTATTTCTGTTCGCTTGTCGTACATGTATGTGTCGCCATATTGGCATTTTGGACGGTCACGGGTGTGACGTTCGTAAAGTACATGGCTGCTGTAATTGGTGCGCCATTGATTCTGTTGATCGCCACTTGCAGCGCTGGGTGACCGCCCATTACAAACGCGCTTAGTCGTCAGTCATGTCCCGTTCCACCGCGGCAAAAGTAACGCCATGTTACGGTCGGGCGGGTAAACCGAGTCTTAATCGAAAATATATGTCAATGTGCTTCGGAAAAAGTCTGTGTGTTTTTAATCTGCTCCTAATTCTTCCACCACACGATCCGATAATTATCCCGGAGACGTGAAATCGTCGTTTCTCTCGTAGAGATGAGGATGTCAGCATATATATATAAAAATGAATGTTTATTTTGTGGACTTTTTAATTATATTTTTTACGTAAGCACATACTAGAGAAAACCAATAGATCTGCATTACAAAACCTATAGTGATGCAGGAATCTCATATGTTGATTATAAGACACTTAGAATGTTACATATGTATAATTTTAAAAATTTGAATATTTTTCTCCTATTATGGAGCAGTTATAGAAAACTTAAGTATGTAATATAATTTTAAGTAACATTTTAAATACATCATCATCATCATCATAACCATGTCAGCTCCTCTAAGTAAAGCATATGTCATTTACAAATTGCCGCCGTAAAGCTCTGTCAGCAGCCATATTCTTCGTCTCATTCAATTTCAGCTCCATCTCCCGCAGATCCACCGATTACAATCTATGTTTAGTTCCTGACGGCCTTCCAGGACTAGTCCAGTGACTTGAATAAAAGACAACTATAATTGATGCTCTCTTATGGCGTTTTTAATACATGTCTCAACCAGATTCATTTTCGCCTCTTGACTGACTGTGGTATGAAAGGCTGTTTTGTCCGCTCTCTCACCTCGTCATACTTCACAATGTCAAATCATTGTATCCCCAGTATTCTACGCAGCCATCTGCTATCGAAACATATTATACAGCTGCATTGGCTGTTATTAAAAGATTATTAGGTATCAAAAGATGAGAACAAAAGGTGGAGAATCGCAATTCAAGGGAATACTTGGATTGCCCCGAAAGAGGACCTAGACCCTAGACACGACCAGGGATGGAATATTGGAGGTCCCTTAACAGGCTTTGGACCGGAGTATGCAAGACAAGGACATAAATTAAAGCCTGGACGTTTAACAGCGGACCGACTGTGGCGTGGAGCAGACCCTGTCACACCTTCTGGAGTGTGTACTGTGT
The DNA here is from genome assembly GCA_022606575.1 of Glossosoma conforme. Taxonomy (NCBI): domain Eukaryota; kingdom Metazoa; phylum Arthropoda; class Insecta; order Trichoptera; family Glossosomatidae; genus Glossosoma; species Glossosoma conforme. Next base: position 1,866,060 of record JAGTXR010000027.1, read on the forward strand.
CCGATTAACTGTACCCAGGAAGACTTGATGATGGCCGGGAGTAACGCCATCGACGTCGCCCACTTCTGGGCAGACAGGATTCGACCCTGTTGTTTCCAACATGATTATATATATTGGCTGTTATAAAGATGAATGGGATGATTCATTTTTGTTGAAATACAAATTAGCATCTGCTCTTAAAATCTACAATGATATTCATATCATACAGCTGCATTGTCTCTTGGTAAGATGCCAAGATTCACAGTCCTACATTTTGGATGCAGGAGGGATTAAGTCTGAGAGTTTTCATTAACATTAGATAACGTCAAAAATGATTTTCATTAAAAAAAGTTTTACTATGGTACTTTATAATATCCCTCGCTTTACGGTATATATACGTCCACGAAACTTGGCCGAAAAGCAAAATCAATTATTCTAATACAAATTCGTACATTTTTTTTCTTAGATAGTCATTTGACTCAATGACATTCATCCATTTGTTATTGTTATTGTCCTAAATCCATATAGTCAATATTCTTTTCCATTTTTTCCATAATTTTAGGCCGAAAATCTAAAAGTGCCTTAATTAAAGGCCGTTTTAAGTGAAATTTCGTATTAAGAGCGGCCGTATAGCGAGGTATTGGTGTATATTCAATTTTTCTATATAGTGTTATAATATAGTAATACAAAGACGTAATTTTCTACATTTTCCCGAGACATTTTTGAACGGAAATTAAATCGCTTCAGAATACAAAAGTCTTGCTTGAACAAGTACACTGCCAGTACAGTACAGCAAGTATACTGCAGTATATGAGTAGGTTTACTGTGTATTAAATGTATACCCTACTGAGATAGCAAAGGCAGTGTTACAAGAAAAAACTTAAATTATAGCAATTTTTATTTGGGTTTTTCATTGGGTTTTTATTATATAAAATAAAATAAAAAACAAGCAAATTTAGGCTATTCATTTTTATACCTAGTTTCTTAACTCGTCGATAACTTGATTCGTCGCTCGACACACAAGCCGAGCGGACGTCTTGTCATTCTACCTACAGAATGGCGAGTAGTTTTGTTGTCGCTGAGTTGAAAAGATTGGCCGGAAGAGGAAGTCCGAGATTCCGTTTTCAGGGGGCACCGCGTGGAGGTTCTTTTCATGCTCCCCATTCTCAGCCGGAGAATATGCGGCACCAGTGTGGGGCCGATCAGCCCACTGTAATCAAGTGGATACTGCCCTGAATGATGCATGCAGAGTCGTCACAGGCTGCCTAAAACCAACACCCATTTCTAAACTATACCCCTTGGCTGGTATCGCACCACCGAACATAAGACGCAAAGTCATATGCGCCGAAGAAATGCGTAAGGCAATCAACCAACCGTCCCACTGCTTGTATAATCAGATACCCCCAACACCAAGATTGAAGTCTCGAAGCAGCTTTCTGAAATCCATACAACCTCTCACATCCGGCCCTGAAAATGAGAGACTCCAACTCTGGCAACAAATCGCACCAGAGGATTTCATTACTCTAAAGGAAGGCCTCCCAACTGGCAAGAGCCTTGACTGGCCGACCTGGAAATCCCTAAACAGATTAAGAACCGGAGTTGGTAGAACAAAGGACAACCTCGAGCGGTGGAGAATGCTTCGGCAGGGAGAGACACTATTGTGCGACTGTGAAGACCTGCAGACCGCCTCACACCTACGGTGCTGCTCCATGTGCCCAACAAGTTGCACATCTCAGGACCTAATGCTGGGCAACACACGAGCTATCGATGTTGCCAGATATTGGGAAAAAATAATTTGACGTCGCTGACACGAAGAAGAAGAAGAAGGTGAGTAGTTGCGATTGTGACATCGCGCAAATACATCGTCGCTTAGATGATCACCGTTGCTGCTGGAGCGGCTCTTAAAGGCTGTTGGATGCGGGAAGGAGGATACACCGACGTCCATTGGTGTGGAGTCTCCACCCAACCCAACAAGTCTGGTTCGAGGAACTAGAGGCCCGGAATGCTCTCTCCGTGGATGCTCTCTCTCTCCCACGAGCAGTCTTTCCGAGAAAGTTTACCACTCGGATATGAGTCGCGCCTCTTCTGATGGGGAAAGGCGTTCAGCACGTCGGGTGATCCGCGGTTCTGCAGATCCTTCGAAGAAGGTTACCGGAGTGAAGATGGCGTATCTTCACGCCAAGGGTCTTCACCCGGATACAACAGCTGATGACTTGCAGAACTTCTTGGCAGTAACCGCTGCATTCAATCCCTCTTGGATGACCATCAGGAGGATTATCAGCAGACGAACGCTGTCAACTTCTTTCAAAGTCGGGGTCATCGCGACTTCGCTAGAGTCTCTCATAGAGCCTGAAGTGTGGCCTGAAAAGACCATCGTTCAACCCTGGATACGTGTAAGACGAAAGAATCGCAATGAACAGTGGTTGAAACCAACTTGAGTGAACATTTTGACATATTTAGTGTTATATTCCTTCAGATTCAGTGCTAGTGTTAACGAAGGCGAAGTTTTGGAAATTTGATGTTGTGACAATAATGCCATGCTATTTGTGGGTCATTCATGATTTACTTGTAACAGGGTTTTGTTGTTACAAGTCAACTATTTGCATTGAGTCTCCTAACGCTTGTTCTGGGTGTGAGGTCATTGACACTAAATGTGACAATAAATTTACAGGGCCACACTTTTATGTAAATACTTCAATAATGAATTAAGATGTAAAAATATTTTGTAACGTTATTGAAGGAAATAAATAAATAATTGTCTAACATGGTTAGTGTTTTGGTGGATTTTACTGCATATCAGATTTTGTCAGTAGTTTAGTTCAATGGTCGGAAGCGTGTGTTTTCATGGTGTTTTTCTGCTTTATATTCATTATTAATTGTATACGGTCAGTTATAAACTAACCTTAACTAATCTTACTTAACCTTATTATCTACCTTAAACTTAACTTAACCTAACTGTTGGCGTATTCTAAGGAAACTTCTTATAATAATTATAAGTAATATAACCATAAACTCATACAGTTTGTCTAAAAAGATTCAGATCCCTGATAGGATCCTTATTAGCGCACGCTATGCCAATAAATAAGTTCAATACAATGTTTCAACCATAACGTATGTATGAATTCTTAAGATGATATAAAAATATAATTATTTTTAGACCATTTCCGATTACTACCAATTTTGATTATTATGCTATGATGTGATTGGCATTTTACATGCGGAGGCATCAAATCACACCAAACAAAGGTACCTATTAAGCTTCATCGAGGATCAAACCCACGTTCATTAGTTAGGTAAGCAAGTTCTTTACCTCTTAGCCATATCGGTGGGCTTATTTATATGCAGTATTCACTAAATAACACTATATTCCCGCTTATTTCGTAAACAGAGTATGATAATCAATTTACGGGCAAGCAATCAGTCTACCCACAGAGAGTATTTCCGAATATAATATGAAAATTTACAGCTTATAAATTGATTATGAAAATAGTTTGTTTATTACTTAGCCGGGGATCGAACCCACGCTTTCTCGCATGGGTGTTGAGTGCTTCATGCTACGCCTGAAACGTCTTTCACAATTTTCGTAGCTTTTCAGGCATGAACTTTTGGGTGTATTTGTTCATGAAAATTGTTGAACTCTGACTCGCATTACTGCTTGAGCCGAAAGTTATTAGTGTTTCAGTACATCTTGCGTCTTGAATAAAACATTTTCAAGAGATGAGCAGAGGGCACTTGTTGAAAAGAAAGTACGCTTTTGAGACGAATCAGAATGTGAACTAGTCATCATATATGTTAAAGAGATGCTATTTTATATGTGAGAGCTTACAAAATATTGACTGTTACCATATTATGATACTGTATAATAAATTCTTATATTAAAATTAAATTGTTTTTTAGATTCTTTAGAAAAAAAATATGAGAATTTCATTCATTTTTTTTAGCATGCATAAAACTGAGCACTGTTTCACGTAATGGAAGACTGCAGTTTTACTATGAAAGCCGGATCGCATTTTTTTTATGTAAGCACATGCAGAGAAATACTAACAGATGGTGTTAGTCATTCTGAAGTCTCGTCTGTGGAATTCTATGACGCTTACCGTGGTGCATATGGCTAAGCGCTGCATGTGGAGCGTTAATCCGCCAACGTCATAGACAACAGCCCGAGATTCAAGCATCATCCTTATTATTACAGGAATTTACTATGGATGGATGGTCTTCACGGGATGACTTTCGTCTACCACCAATTTTGATTAATAGGCTTTAACTGGGATTTTACGGGTTGGGCATCAAATTCACATCAACCGGGGGTATTTTAGAGCTCAGAAATCGATTAAAAATTACTTAAGTTATTTTTTAAAAGTCAGTTATTATGCTTTTTTTTATATAATCTAAACCTAATAAGTTATAGGTATTCTATAGAATAAAGGCTTTTTATGTAAACACATACAGAAGTATACCGACAGATAGTGATAGTGACTCTGAAGTCTCATCTGTGGAGCTTATGAAATTTACCATGTTACATATGACTAAGCGATGCATGTGGGGTTTTGTTCCACCAACGACATAGACTACAGCCCGAGATTCAGGCATCATCCGTGTACGAGTATTACAGGAATTCAACATCAATTTTTATTAATATGCCATGACTTAAATTCTACAGATGAGCAATCAAATCCCAGACTAGGGGTGTTTATAGAGCTTAGAAATCGATTACAAACCTTTCTTTTAATTACAGTCGGGAATCGAACACACGATTTTCAGTTTTATAAGAAAATGCTCTACATACTAAGCTATACCCGCGACTACACATAAAAATGCAATTCTTTATAATATTGAAGCCTTTTTTTATTAAAATGGTTGAATATATAATTGAAATTAATATATTGGACGATTTCATAAATATTTTTCTAATCCGGCGCCAGTTTTTAATGACCGATCAATTAGTGTGTCGTTAATTATCGCTTAATTATCTAATGGATTATCAGAGTACGCTATCAATTACCACCTGAATGTATTGGTAGTTGAGTCGTAAGTAAATACCGTTGACAACATAGTCAAGATCAGCTGATTGATAGATGTAATGTGCAGGAAGCAGATGCTAAGTACTCGTAACTAGTAACTTTGATGGATTGATAATATGACAGATAAACACTATAATTATGTACAATATTTTATTATATGTATTCAAAATTAAATTCTGAATAATTATTCAGAATGGAAACTATTTTTGACTTATTAAATACCTAAATATATATCTGGTACTATAGACGAAGTATATGCAAATTCGCGGGCTCTTGCCCTGGAGGCTCTTTCCCAAATGTATGTTACCATGTGGATCTATGGGTATACAAGTGTTCTGGGACAAGGTACAGACAATCTGAACTTATATCTCTATAAATATGGCAATTTTCCGTGTCCATATACTCCAAATATGGAACGGATATAGTAAAATAAAATAATACATATGATCAATTATTAGGACAAGTATTTGCAGCAAGTATTCGAAGACATGAATTGTAGTGCTAATGCCGAGCTGAAAAGGGTTGCGGAGGACCGAGAGGAATGGAGATCGAGATGCAAGATTCTGTTGCTGCAAGCCAATTCACCGGATTGATACTACGAAGAAGAACGACAAGTTTTTTTTTTATATTTATAGTGATGCTAAAATCTCATCTATGGATTCTACGACGCTTACCATGTTATATATAGTTACGCGCTGCATGTGGAGTGCTTAACCGCCAATGTCGTAGGCTACACCCCTACATTCACGCATTATCTTTATTATTACAGTATGTTACTATGAACGGATGATCTTCTCGCGACGACTTTTGTCTCCCACCATTTATGATTAATAGGCTATGACTGGCATTTTACGGGTGAAGGGTCATATTTACATGAACCGCTTCGGAAAATGACGAATATGCCACAGCCAGTATAAAATTAATGTGTTAAATTTTTACTTCGTACTATTGTTTTAATAAGAAGTATTCTTCTATGTGATTCCAATAAATCGATTTTCAGAGCTTTCTTTTCACAAGCAAGTGAGAAGCTCCATAACCTCAGCTTCTAGCAGTCTAGCGGTCATAAGATTTCGCGGATTAAAATATTTTCCTGCGGCCCCGTCTCGGTGGGAGCTTTTGAAGAAAAGCTCTCCTTTGTACCGGCCGGGGTCGTAATTCATTGAAATAAAAGATCGGCTCTAAATCATCTGCGGCCGGAACTACACTCTCGTGCACTTGGCGGTGGAAAATTATTATCATTCTGGGCACATTATAAGCCTTTGTGACGGAAAACTTGCTCTTAATATTTAATATATATCATCTGAACTTGTGAAATCATTGAAAAGCTACGAGAAGACTTTTCGGATCATTGTACCTTTTGAATAACAATATCTTTAGAACAAAAATAATTTTCATGTATCGATCATAAATTGCACGAATATAACAACTATTACGACTCCCTGCAAGATGGGCTGACAACATCAGAAGAATAGCGGGAGTGGCTTGGAAGCGGAAGGCGGAGGATCGAAGAATATAAAGACTTATGTGAAAGACCTACGTTGAACGGTGGAGGAACACAAGCTGATTATGATGAAGGCGTTTAAGCAATGCATCATCTCAGTATCGAAATATGGCACATAAATGTAATTAAAAGCAAATCTTTACTATAATATTGACATCCTCCTCTCTTTAAAAAGACGTTATTCAATCGCATGGTGGGAGGATGAGGAGCAGAAGAACAAACCACCTTTGATGGTATGGGCATGTGACACGGAAAGAAGAAAACTACGTGGTGAAGAAAGCTTTCAACATACCCACGCTGAGAAGAAGATCTGGAAGACCACAGGCAACCTGGACTCCAACTGTAGACAAGGATTTGAAAACTCTGGGCTTGACCGAAAATGCAGCCCAGGACAGGCAGACATGTCGAATGTTCACAAGGGGAGCCAACCCCATATGATAGGAAATGGCTAAGGAAGATGATTAAGTACCAAGAGAAACATAACAATAAAAAAAGCAACAGAAAGTCCCAATACTCATCAAACAGACGACCCTAACAAATTATTCTTTCAAACAAATTTGTGGAGGTCGTGCCTGAATTGGGCCTGATTGGTTTGGGACATGGCATCGATAATAACAGTTGATAATACTATGTGTCGTTTAATTATGGTGACCATGTGCTCCATCAAAGTAGTAGATTTTCATTTTTTATAAAATTATCTTTTAATTGGTGAATACTTGTATATCCAATACAATTTTTTCAGTTTTGTTAACTTCCGTTATTCATAATTTTCTTATGTTACAAAAAAAAGGAACTGTATATTCTCAGAAGCATATGTGTGCGTTTGTCAATAACCATTTTAAGGGAAATTACATGGTATGTTTGACACTTATTTAATCTTACAGGTAGGATCAACTTTAATTGCAGCACGTGGCGTACTCAAAAATGATCATCTAAGTACCTTTCGCAAGCAAAGTTGTTTATCGACAATGTTGCAAGGAGATGTGGTGAAACTACAAGACTCTTACTGAATACTCCGATTAGTAGCGTGGAAGATATAAAGTAAACTCACTTTAGAGTGGCGAACAGATAGTAAGAAGAAAAGTTCGTAAAGTTACAAGTTAATATAAATCATGGCGAAAATCGAACTTTGAATTTCAGTACGAGTCCAACCCAGTGGAGAGTTGAATCTTTTTTGCTTTATCAAACAGGGATGAATGGGAATATTGTGATACTTGGTTTGTGAAAGATGCTGAAAACACTTTATTTTTAGTAAGAATACATTTGAATTAAGAATACATCTTATAACTGTTGTATTTTACACACCCAATGTTTTTAAATCCTTAAACAACACTTTTTTTACGTTTAACATCAATTGGTTCCAAAGATGGCCTTAAAAAAATCACTTATAAAAGACCTGTACTTTCATATAATTCAATGAATCGATTCCAAAAATAAAAATTTTACGTTAATAAGTACCACCAACGTATGGAAAAAAAATCTGTTCCATCAAATTTACGCAATAAACAAAGTAACTTTAATTAAGATCCTTTTTTTTAAGAGAATTATACCTTTGACTTCATTAACTCGAAATATTCAACACATTCTAAGTACGAATATATAATATTCAAGACCTTTATAATGTTGATAGTATAAAAAATATATATTAGCGTTGCATCATATCCGGCCCTGCGTTCGTATTTCGATACACCAAAGGCTCTAGTTTCTCGATTCGGAGCAAAAACTCGCCATGGATTATTCATGCTGTGCTCCCTGACCGGAAGTAGGTTGAGGACGGGGGCGGATGCGGCCGCAGGAGTGGCGCCTCTGCCTGAACCGCGCGGTCCTGGCAACCGCGCGGATCTGGCAACCGCTGAATTCGAAGTGCTTGATTTATGTGACGCGAGTCGCTACCGATCTCCTAAAGTGAAGATTTTCATTATACTGCTTATCCCACTCTATGTGAACTTTCACTAGTTTGCAGTTGAAAAGTAACTTTGATAATTAAAAATTATAATAAAGCAGACGTTTACTTCTCGGTGAAATACTAATTATACTGTCAATACGGCGTGAATTTTTCAAAATATATTTTGCTTAAAACTAGTATTTAATGCATAAATGAACTTATCTGACCTATTTTCATATATCACGTTGGTTCTTCTATCCTTTAACTATCAAATGGTGCGTAAAAAACTATTATATTTAACAAACGTTCATTACGGAACTCCATACATGTGGTGGCATTGACACATGTAGCTTACAGAAAAATCGCTCCTGTGACGAAACCAAAGTATATTTATTTTCATGCTTTACATATTCCTGTAAATAATACATATAGGTTGATAAAAGGAATGACTGCACTTCCAATTTCCTACCGTAGATGCCACAATGAGTACTGAAAGTAACAAAACGATATATTACGTCAACCGATGTCAACGTTCGGGGAATCTTTGACGTCATATGCCGGCAACCGATGCAAAAGGGTTAAAAACAGATCCGTCCGTAGAATACTAAGTGTGTGTTAATTTGACTTTGTACAAAATCTACCTGTTAGCGAAGCCAACAAAGTAACCGTCTATTACATCATCAATATCATACCATGCTCATTTTACTAACTGGAGCATAAAGTCGTCACGAATTTTCGCCACAAAGGCTTGCCAGCCGCCATGGTATTCGCCTCATCACATGCAGCTCTACCTCCCGGAACACTGCGAGTATATAAATACGGTTCTTCTAAAACGGCGTCAGTCCTGGAGCTTGAAGAAAAGGCTGCTGTAATTTATGCTTTCTTGCAGCATTCATAGTCTATGTACTAATCAGGTCCACCTTCGCCTATATACTGACTGTAGTATGGAAGGAAGCCATATCCGCTCTCTCACCTCGTCATTCCTTACGAAGTTAAGCCAGTGCACTTCCAGTATTATATGAAGATATCCATTTCGAATCCCATTATATGGCTGTATCGGATTTTGCTGAGATGTAAAGATTCACAGCCATAAAAAAAAATGGAATCGATATCGGAGCTATATGGACGGTACTTTGTTTTGATCTAATAAAGCTGCGAGTCTCAGATAAATCTAAAGTAATAATAATAAGAAGAAAAGTAATAATAATAAAAAAGCTTGTGAATAAATGTTGACTGATTGAATAATAAAAAATAATAAAATGCATACTATATATACTATAGAGACATCTATCGTCATACGATGATAACAATGGTATAAATACAAGTTCTAAGTGTCAGCTTAGGTAGAGAAATAACCGAGAAGGCTGAGCGGTTTATAAAGATCTGGGTAAAGGTTGGTTCTAAGGCCCGCGGTTCGCATCCCGCTTCTGCCGATATTTTTCTGAATGAATTAATGCTTATATGTATTTCGTGTATATATTTCATTTTTAATAATATTGTAATATAGTCAATGATCTATAAAAGATGATTAGAATATTTAAAAAAAAAAAAAATCTAATAAATATTTAATCCCTATAATCTATTGCTATAATTAATAGATTTTATTCGAATATTAAAAATATTTCTAATGAATAATTCAATTAATTTAACCTCTCAGCGATATCACGAGTCCGCAGCAGGAGGCAGAACTGACACGGGATGAGACGAGAACAGAGGCAGCCGACAGAGCTTTGGGGTGACGGCTCGTGATGACAAAATACTTCAGTTTGGGGATAGGTTTATAAATGTTGTTTCTTTACGTAAAATTGAATATATAAATGCCGAATTCGCAGTATTCATTATTTATACCCATCTCCTACAAGATTTCAAGGAAAAGAGAAAGTGAGTGCCCAGAATCGTCTTCTAATGACAGAAAGCTCCAAAAAAAGTCGTTTAAAACCCATAAAACGCAGAAAGAAATATCAACACACGCCCACTATGGGGGCGCCGAAGTTGCCCAACACTTTATGCCCCCCATAACTTGCAAACTCCATGCTCTAATGGGTTTTTCATTCCACTTTTCGGGTCTCATTATAATAACCGATTTGCATTAATTTATGTTTTAAATAACGGCGGCTGATTTAATAATTTTTAAATGGATTGTGATTAATGCTTTGTCAAAAAATTAACATTAATTATTCTATAATATATGCAATTTTTACACTAAATTGTTTCGGATGGTAAAAAAAAGCAATATAAAACATTTTTTTCTTCCCAAACTGTCACCGTTGTATATATATAATCGTGTTGAAAATAACAGAGTCAGATCCTGTCAGCCCAGGAGTAAGCGACATTGATGGCGTTACTCCCGGCCCTTATCAGGTCTTCCTGTGTGCAGCTACTCGGACACAGCGCACACTCCAGAAAGTGGTAAAGGGTCTACTCCACGCCGCAGTCACGTTCAGTCGGTCCGCTGTAAAACTGCCAGGCTTTCATTTGTGTCCTCGTCTTGCATAATCCGGTCCGAAGTCTGTTAAGGGACATCCATACATTTCACCTCTGGTCGTGTCCAGGGGCTAGGTCCTCTTCCGGGCAATCCAAGTATTTCCCTCAGATGCCCTTCCGCACATATTCAGCCGCAGGGTGGCCTCAGGTATCAACAGTTTCGTTGTTGACTGCTGGAAACTTCTTTTTGATTTGAGCCGTCTTTTGATACCCAAATATAGGGTATAGTGTGTTGTGGGTTGCTTTGGAGAGCTCCTTCGTGGTGGTGACTTCTCGCCGTATGTTTGGTGGGACGATGCCCGAGAGTTGATATAGCTTTGATTCAGCCGTTATAACGTTAAGATTACCTTACACTTGCTTTTCTTCCCAGTATGTTCATGCCATGCCTAAAGATTCCAATTGAATATTCGAGTATTCGTTATTCGAATATATTCGAATTTGCTTAGAAATTCAATTATTCTAGATTTCTGAAATTTTATTCGAATATTATTTGTTGAAATATAATATTCACCATAGATATTTATTCGACTTAATTAGCAAATTGTTTCGCAGAAAGCTTATTTTTAATACTACCTGGCAAATCTCAACAGATATTTGCGAAATATTATTTTATGACCCCAATATGACCCGAACACTCGGGTATTCGAATACTTCAGTATTTTTGTATTCATTATTCAAATAATTACTTTAAAGAATATTTGGAATACTAAGAGATCACTCTACCCGGAAGTCCACCTAAGAAATGATTTTCGTCAATTTACAGGATATAAACTCGATAAATAAATTTGTTGATCTGATTTTTTGAAGAGATTTGATGATTAAATTGACGCTCCCGAAGCACGAACCGTTTGATCCTTAGAAGGTATAGCTCAATAGTCAAAGCGTTTGCTTTGGAAACCAAAGGTCGTGGGTTCGATCCCCGACGGAGAATGAAAAAAAAAGGATTTGTAATCGATTACTGAGCTTTAAAATACCCTGGTTGGTGCGAATTTGATCCCTCACCCATAAAATTCCAGTCATAGCCTATTAATTAAAATTGTTGGTATACGAAAGTCGTCCCGTGAAGACCACCCATTCATAGTAAATTTCTGTAAGAATAAAGGATGATGCGTGAATCTTGGGCTGTAGTCTATTACGTTGGCGGATAAACACTCCACATGTAGCGCTTAGCCATATGCACCATGGTAAGCGTCATAGAATTCCACAAATCAGACTTCAGAATTACTATCACCATCAGTTGGTATAATATAAAAGTAAATAAGTGACTCAATACGATCAGCGTCACGTTTAGCAACTGGCGGTGACCCATACATGATGTAATCTGCTTTCAATGTTGTTTAATCTCGGTGATCTAACTAGATCCGCCCTTAGATCTAGATATGTATGACGAATATTTCCATTATTTTATTTAAAAGTCAATGCAAAAGTAAACGATACTCGTACTTATATCGTATGTACAGAAGTGATATATTTCTAAACTTAAATTTCAAACCACTGTGTACTTATAGGACTATTTCTTTACATTATAAGCCCCTTTTCACGACAGCTAAAGCAGACTCTAGTGCCTTATTTACTGCTCTCGTTTCCCACCGCTCCACGGGATTAGCGATACTCAAAACCCCCTAATGAAAATCGGTTCACTCCTTAGGCGGGAAAATGGGATTTTTAAACCAATTAGGGAAATCAAAACAGAATATAATGGACGAATAAAATGAGACACTCATAACTTCATTTTAAACTTCAATTACTTTGAATTGCATTAAAAACTTTCTTAATATATATATAATCGTCTCGGAAACAACAGGGTCAGATCCTGTCTGCCCAGAAGTGGGCGACGTCGATGGCGTTACTTCTGGCCATCATCAGGTCTTCCTGGGTGCAGCCACTCGGGCACAGCGCACACTCCAGAAGGTGCAAAGAAGGAACCTCCGCGTGGTGCCCCCTGGAAACGGTTATTTACAATGCTGGCCAATCCTTTCTACTACGGAAACAACATCAACTTTCTTAATGTATTGTAAAGATATCGTCATTATTTCATGACAGACAGCAATTTACTAGTATATGCAAATTACGATAAAGTAATCATTTTTATGTTCAATTTTTTAATTTTATTTATTTCTTTCAGAAACATTACAAATACAAATCTATTTAATGCGATCCTGAAATAAGATATTATAGAAACGATTTATTCAATCATTAATAATAATCATTTAAAAGTCACAGAGCTTGCTAAACAGAAGACTCCATGAAATTACTTTGATCAATAAATTCGTGGAGCTCATGTCTGAACTGGGCTTCTCTCAAGTGGAATATATCAATATTCGAGGCGATATGGTTGAACTGTCTGATCACTCTCCCAAGAGGCATAGTCTCTGGCAGGTTAGTATTACCTCTAGGAAGAACAAGCAATCTGTGCCTCCTTATCTTTAAATAATTTTCGCTCCCCTAGCTACTAACTGGAGCAGATAGACATCTACTTCATCACGAACCGCCGCCACAAAACTACCAGCCACCTTAGTCGTTGCTTCATCCAATCGGCTCTGCTTTCGGTAGCTTCACTGAATACATTCTATAATATATATAGTTCCTGACGGCTTTTCAAGATGGCTCGAGCTCGGAGATTTGAAGAAAAGGCAGCATTTTTAATGCTCTCTTATAGCATGCTTCGTAGTTGTGCCAGCCAGATCCAATTTTGCCTTTTAATCGATTGTATCGACCCTGTCTTGTCCGCTCTCTCATTCGCCATCCCTCACAAAGTCAAACCATCGTACTACCAGTATTATACGATAATATCTGTTTTAAAAAACCTTTATACCGCTGGATATGGATAGCCAGATTAAGGGTTATATATGCAAGACTGATGAATTCCGTAACGCTCCGCTGGCAGGTCAAAGCATTTGCTTGGCAAGCCGAAAGTCGTGGGTTCGATCCCCGATGGTCATATGAAAAGAAAAAATTATCGATTTCTGAGCTCTAAAATACCCCCAGTTGTTGCGAATTTGATCCCTCACCCGTTAAATGCCAGTCATAGCCTATTAATCGAAATTGGCGGTAGACGAATGCTATCCCGTGAAGACCACCCATTCATATTAAAATCCTGTAATAATAAGGATGATGCGTAAATCTCGGGCTGCAGTCTATAACGTTGGCGTATCACCACTCCACATGCAGCGCTTAACCATATGTAACATGGTAAGCGTCATAGAATCCATAGATGAGACTTCAGCATCACTATCACCATCTGTAGGTGAAGATATCGAAAGGACTATATACTCGTATGTATGTGAAAAATAATTCGTGAAGAGATTCTATTAATAATTTTATATTAATTTTAATTAATAATGAAAATTATTTACTTTAAATTGGCATTTATTTTTAAATATTTGTACATGTTTCGGACTCCATCGAGTCCATCTTAAGCAATGACTAAAAACATTCGAATAGTATGAAAAATAAAAACAAAAATGCTCTATTATTGTTCGATGCTTCATCAAGCCCTACATTTTATATTGACATGTACACACCATGTATAGACACTGCTTAGCTTTGGTGATCTAATGAGAACCGCGCTAACGATGTGCTATTGCCTCAATATTACATGCAAATTGTATGACAACTATAAACGTCATCCCATCAACACTTCATTTACAGATAAAATTCGTTCTCAAAATATTATACCCAATTGCACTATATTTTCAGATGTTTTCTCAATATCACCATTTAAAAAAAAATGTGTTTTGGGTTAAAAATAGAGCTGAAAAAAAACCTGTAATTTTTTATCTGAAAATATTCTTTACAAGACGAGGCTGTCAAAAAATATATATCTGTCTCGCTCCAGCAGGCCATTTACAAAGTATAAAACTCTCAAGTTTCCAGGAAAACTTTAATATATTTGTTTATTCATGAAAGAGTCCAATTTACATTTTAATCAGTTTTTTCAGGCTCCTTTCAGCGAGACTTTCTCTTCTTGTCTTATTCTCTCTTTCTCTTTCACAAAGATTTCGAGTAAAATGGACAATGCAAAATTGTAGACGATTAACTCATAAAGAAAAGGTGTGAGACGATTTTTTTACGTAAACACACACAGGAGAATACCGACAGATAGTGATAGTGATGCAGAAATTTCATCTGTGGACTATATAAGACGCTTTCCATGCATGTCGAGGGTTAATCCACCAACATCGTAGATTACAACCTGATATTTTTGCATTATCCATTTATTACAGGAATTCACTGTAAAAGGGTGGTGTTCACAAGACGATTTTCGTCTACGAGTATAACCAATTGCAATATATAGGCAATTACCATCATTTTACGGGTGAATTCAAATTTGCAACCACCGGGGGTATATATGGAGATTACAAAACCTTTTTTTTAATCTCTGTCCGTAATCGAACCTATGATCTATGATTTGTTTTATAAAGTTTGGTCAGTATGAATATATTATTTTTAAATTCAGAGAAGCATACTCATGGTTATTACGGTAAACAAAGCTTAGTAAAACATCATCACTTTTGTATTTATTATTTCTCTTATTTCTCTACTAAATTTGCTCAAATATCAATTATAGTTAAAAATAATAGAACATTGTGTTTAAGTAAAGACTAAATAGTATTTAAAAGTTTACTTTGTATTTCAATAGCGTACTAGTAAATCATTTATTAGTATAAAATTACTCATAACAAGGAACTCTGGAATTCCTTTCTGAAAACGCGTGTTTCAGTTAACTTTAACCTTTACAGTTATAGTCGAATCGTAAATTCCAATTTTGGAGCTTATGGCCAGGATAACTATTCAGATATGTTTCAGCAGCTGTTAAGCGTAAAGTTCTCTCATATACCAACAAGATCACTAGTAGAAAGTTTTAATATTAAAATGACTGACTTGTTTAAGCAACACGATACTCAATTGAGTTCATTAGGCACTGCATGTGGGAAGGATGTGTACGTGCAGGCATCGAGGAGATCAAAATATAAATCTTTATATCTTATCACTTATATGGATTAAATATTTATTAGAATATTATTTTATTTTTTCAATATTCTAATCTTCTTTTATAGATCATTGACTATATTACAATATTACTAATAATATTGTAATGAAGTCAATTAAATATACAAAACATATACATCAATTTCTTTATACGCATCAATTCATTCAGAAAAATATCGGCAGAAGCGGGATGCGAACCGCAGACCTTGGAACCAACCTTTGTCCAGGTCTTTAATACCGCTTAGCACTCTCCGCTATTTCTTCGCCTGAGATGACACGCGTTAGAACTTGTATTTATACCATTATTATCATCGTATGACGATAGATTTCAAAGGCGGGAATAATTGCAGCAAGTGTTCGAGGACATGAGTTGTAGCTCGTATGCTGAGCTAAAGAGGACTGCAGAGAATCGAGAAATGTGGAGATCAAGATGCAAGATTTTGTTGCTGCAAACCAATCCACTGGATTGATACTATGAAGAAGACTACCGCATGAGAGCATAATCTACAGAAATGCCAATCATACCGTATTAATTTAAACTGGTGGTAGACAAAAGTTGTCCGTTGAAAACCACTCATTCGCAATGCTTTATATAATAAATTGATGCTAGAATGTCAAGCTCTAGTTTGTAACGTTAACAGATCAACACTCCACATGCATCGCTTAGCCATATGTAAAATGGTAAGCGACGTAGAATCCACATATGAGATTTATGGTTCCGCCACATTTGTTCGACAGACAATTCGTTCAGTGACTCTACGGTAACGACGTGGGGCGCACTGGATTTCTGGTGCACGCGACATTCTGGGCACGGGACAACTAGTAGTGACTACGCCGTGATTATGAGATTTCTGCATCACTATCCTTACTGAAGATATTTTCTATTGTGTTTGCAGCCGGCGGTCATAGCTCAATGGTCAAAGCGTTTGCTTTACAAGCCAAAGACCGTGGGTTCGATCCCCGACGGAGATTAAAAAAAAGGATTTTTAATCGATTTCTGAGCTCTAAAATACCCCCGGTTGGTGTGAATTTGATCCATCACCCGTAAAATGTCAGTCATAGCTTATTTATTAAAATTAGTGGTCCCGTAAAGACCACCCATTCATAGTAAATTCCTGTAATAATAAAAGATGATGCGTGAATCTCGGGCTGTAGTCTATGACGTTGGCGGATCAACACTCCACATGCAGCGTTTAGCCATATACACTATGATAAGCGTCATAAAACTCCATAGATGAGACTTCAGAATTACTATGACCATCTGCCGGTATTCTCCTGTATGTGCTTACATAAAAATAAAAAAATAAAAAAATTTAAATACGGATCGTGGACCGCAGACCGCGTTTTGAGAACCACTGAACTCACGTACACGGTTCACTCATTTAAAGTAAAACGCGATTAGAGCTCGTCAGAGTTTGCCTTGCGACTTCGGAAATCATCAGTCATCCTCAAAGCGCGAGTCGCGGCCCGAAACTAATATTATTAACAAGTTTGTTTGGCTTTCTTTCGAGCCGACCCACATATTTACAGGAGGCTTTTGAGGAAGATTAATTGTACCACTTCGCATATTACACACACGCACTCTGTTTATAACTGTGTCAAATTATTCATCAAACAAATCTTCCCCTTTACTATCTTCTTCTACTTCTTCGCCGGCTGGCATAGTCCAGCGGTTAAAGCGTTTGCTTCTCACTCAGACGCCGTCGGTTCACATCCCGACCATGCTTGATTTACGAGTAAAATGATGACTAGTGACATTACTTAGATTTTAAATTTTTCCAATTCGACAGTTCATGAAAATGTTGACCTACGTCGTAGTTGTGCGTCTAAGATCGGAGAGATTGTACTACAGCCCAGCGCTTCTCTCAAACTCGTAAAAAAGCTTTGTGCTGATGCCCTTACGGCCGCATGGCAAAAACGTTGGTTATCTTCCACCAAAAGTAGAACTACCTTTCTGTTCTTTCCGGGCATTTACTTTGGACTTACTGCTAAATGGATAAGCCCTGATCACTGGTCTACCCAGCTAATGCACATTCTCTGGGACTGTCAGTTCCTCTCGTTAAAAAGAGGAGTCCTTTTCGATACAGTTCGAGGGAATCGCCTCGGCTCTATCGGGCTTGCAGACTTTGTAGCCACTAAAAACGATTCCACGCATTTACAATCTTTGCTTGTATTTTTGGTGAGAGAATCTATCTTCCATATCCATCTCTTTACAACCCATGAATGGGATTCTAATCTCTTTCACGGGTTCTTTCTTTTAGCACTTCTGTGCAGTGGCCACAATTTTTCAGAGGGAACTCCCACTGAACTTATCAGTTGTTAACTGATCATAATCTGAATGAGCGCGTCATCAAGGAGACTTAACTGTCCTCCGTTGTGATGTGGTTGTGATGCGGTTGTGAGGCGGGTAAAGTCCAGTTCATAAAAAATTTATATAAAAATACTTATTTACTTTAATTTTACCAATCACTTTAAGCACTGTTTATTTAAATACTTGAAAACCTAATTTTTCCTTTCAATTAATGCTTTTACCGTGACTTTATCAGCTTAGACTGACTTTCCAGAACGTGTTCAATTTTCAATTTTGTTTATTTTGTTTATTTTGCCTTTCAGAAACATTACAAATTATTTAACTCAATGCATTTCTGAAGTACAATAAAAATACAAATAAAAAATACAATATATACAAAATTAGGTACTTATGATTAAGTACTATGAACAAAGCAATAAAGACAAGCAACAGAAGGTCCCTATGCTTATCAGACAGACGAAGCCAACCAATTATCCCTCCAAAGAAACTCTTGGAGTTCTTGTCTGAATTGGGCCTCTCTTACGTGAAATATATCAACATCCGAGGCGATTTGGTTAAACAGTCTGATCCCTCTCCCAAGAGGCATAGTCTCTGGCAGGTTAGTGTTACTCTTAGGGAGAGCGAACAATCTATGCTTCCACATTCTCAGATATCTATCGGGGACACACAAACCGATATTCATCAAAATTTCAGGATTCCCGAACACGCCACGCAACAGTCGGAAGAAATGCATACCTAAGCACATATCCCTTCTTGTTCTCAACTCAATGTACCCCAACATACCCTGTATGAAGTTAGTTGGATACAGCCACGGATAGTATCCATATACCCTCATGTAGAGAGATCTCAGAAATTTTTTCTGTACCCTCTCCAACATGAGGCTATATTTCAACTCATGGGGTGCCCAAATGATAGATCCGCTCTCGAGTATGCTACGGACTAATGAGTTAAACAACACTACCATTACGTGTGTGCTCGAGAAAACCCTGCCATTTCGTAATACAAAACCCAGCATCTTAAGTGCCTTACCACACACAGCTTCAATGTGCGCATGGAACGTCAGTCTGCTCTCATACTCTATACCAAGGTCCCTGATGGACGACACTCGTGATATTCGTTGCATTTTTAACATCAAAATCGTCGGAACGAAATCTTGCAAATATAGATAACATATGAATTGTAAGAAATAAGACAATAAAGAAAAACTAGATCACCTGATTTTTGTTTGCTAACACCTGATGCTTTTTTCAATCAACCAGCACGCAATTGGAAACAAGCGGTGACCTATCCTAGTGTTGATCCATCTCCAATGTTGCTTAACTTCGGTGAACTATTGGGTACCACGGTGGCGATATACTATTGTCACTGGACGAAAAATACAACAAATATTCAGTGGCTTATAAAGTATAATAATATTGAAATATATATTCTTACTGCCATTTCATTTTAAATATTATCACTGACGCTAATTATAGTAATCACACGATGTCCGCTCTTTAACAGGAGCATACGCCACAAACAGTCGCAACAAAGCTCTGTCAGCCGTCATAATCCACGTAAGCTTCGAGCTCCACCGAGTTCATTCTATGAATAGTTTTCGACGATTTTCCAGGACAGTACGAGCCCGGGACTTGATGAAAATGAAGCTTTAGTTTATGCTCTCCTGCATTATGTCACATGTTCCAACAAGGTCCACCTTCTTTTCTTGATCGACTGCTGTATGTAAGGCTGCATTGTCCGCTCTCTCACCTCGTCATTCCTCACAAATTTAAACCATCGTACCCCCAGTATTTCACGCAGGCATATGCTTTCGAAATTGATATTCAGGCTATTAATTTTTTTCTTTATATGTCCCATAGATGTCGCACTAATAACAAGAATACGTTACTTTGTGTTAGTGAGCGGGTCCTATATAAGAAGGAGAACCACGTTGGATCAGTCCATTCTCTGCGCTACTTGTCACATCAATCCGATTTCCAGTCGACCGCTCAGTCTACTGCTGTCCTACCACTATTCGATTATTGCTGTTCAAAACTACCGACGTAACTTCGCGACCCGCTGTCAAATCAATTTCCGAACTAAAGTTTATTTAAATATTTAAACACCTGTATTAACTGGACTTAAAACTCGCACAAGAGCCAATACATACATGTAGGCTGTATTGGCTCTTGATGAAATTCCAAAATACAACGTATTAGTTGATATTTTCCCACTCTTTCAGTCGCATGTCTAATACGAGTAATACTCGTATTTTTTATAATCCAACAACTTTTTCTCGGGATTCAGTTTTTCAGAGTCGTTCGCAGTCATTTTATTGCAGGGGTGTTATAATAAAAAGCTCTAAAAAGCTTCGAACAAACAAATTGAAGTTTTACGACCGAGCCCCGATAATATTATTTATTGTTCCACACGTGCGTGTTAACTCGTCGTTGGCATTCGTAACTTTTACTATCGAGATTGTCATCCGCAGCCCCCGATTCGGACCCCCTGACTTTTTCATGTAAACACGTGTAGGAGAATGTACCAGTGCCGGCTCTAGACCCTGCGGCGCCCTAGGGCATTTTTTTTCTGACGGCCCATATTGTATGTATTTAAAATATATATATATATGAGATAGATTGCCTTCGGCACCTCTAGCTTTTATTCGACGCCCTGGGCTACCGACGCACTGAGCCATCCCCTAAAACCGGCACTGGAATGTACAATAAGTAAAACGCTTACCTTACATGCGAAAAGTCGAGAGCTTTAATTTCCACTAACGTTATTTCATATCCACTCCTATTAAGAGATACAACCACTTAAGACGATTCTAGAAGAAATAATGCTTAAATATATTTTAATTGATTAAATCAAATATAAGCTTTAAGCATGGCACCGGTAGGGTTGAGCCACCTCTTAAGGACAAAACAAAATTTTCCAGGCTACGGGAGCATTGGGCTGATCATCCGATCTCCTTAAAAACTTTAATTATTGAACACCCAAATATTTCTGTGGCACTACATTCGCAGAATATGCAAGTTCACGGGACCTTGCACTGAAGTCACCCGGGAACCATCTATGTTCCCATGTGAACCTTCAGATATACACAGTTTTTCTGGAACAAGGCATAGACAACCTAAAAAAAATCATGTTCGTATGCTCCAAATATGGGGCTGAAGTTATTTCTAATTATATGTGAATATAAAATATTACTTTTAGTAATTGCACTTTTGAATATTCAATATTTATACTTAAAAATTGTTATTTGTCGAAATTCATTTTTTTCGACTGTCGTGCAGATACACTTTTTTATGTAAACGCATGCAGGAGAACACATCCGTTCAAGACCAGTGCACTCTATGACGCTCAGCCAGGGAGGCTGGACGCTGCATGCGAGAAACGTGTGTTGTGTTTGTGTTTGTGTGTGGGTTGGGGAGATTGCAAGTGTATATTTATCTGTTTCTTGAAGAGATCCAGATTGTACGAAGGAGGAAACACAGACGCTGGAAGAGCATTCCATAGCTTACCGGTGGCATTAAGGAAGGAACTTTGGAAACTGCAAGTTCTTGGTCGACATATATTAACCGTGTATGGATGTTCGGCAAGTGTAAGACGAGTTTGTCGGTTGTGGGTGGGTGCAGGAGGAATTAGTTCTTTTAGTTCCGAAGAACAGCAACCGTGGTAATAACGGTAGAAAAGACCAAGTGAACCAATCTTACGCCTGTGTTCTATTGATTGTAAGTTAGACTTAAGAGTGACATTGTTTATCAAACGAATTGCTCTTCTTTGAACTCAGTCAATCAAGTTTAGAAGGTATTTTGGGGCTCCAATCCAAAGGTGACTGCCGTATTCATGGATAGGTCAGATTTGTCCTTTATATAGAAGAATAAGTTGCTTATCGTAAAAATACCGACGTGATCTATATAATACACCTAGTTTTTTGGAAGCGAGACCGGCTTTATACTTTATTGACTTGTAATATTTGACATGACATTTATTATCTTAAATATATTTTTTTGTAATTTTTATTTTAGTTAACGTGATTAAAAGCGCTTAAAATGTATCACCAAACTAAAATATTAAAGACACTGAGCTTTCAAAGCTCCATATATCTAAAGTTTGCGGGAGCAGCCTTTCAGGTCACGCGTGTTCTGAAGCCTGAAACTGTAATTGTCTAACTTCACGAGGGTTTCTCTACAAGACCCTCCCACACCACCCAGCCTAGTATGAGCGGCACAATAGAGCCTTCGTCTCTTCTCTTAAGCCTAGCCATTTCGTTCTAACCCAGAGTTTTCAGATCCTTGTTTACAGTTGCAGTCCAGCTTGCCTGTGGTCTTCCAGGTCTTCCTCTCAGCGTAGGTATGTTAAGGACTTTCTTCACCATGTGATCTTCATCTCTCCGTGTCTCATGCCCATACCATCTTAGGTGGTTTTCCTTTATCTTTTCAGGTATGTGGGCCACCCGAAATGAACCCCGAATATGCTCATTTTGAACTCTGTCCACTCTAGTCACACCGCCTGCCCACCTCAGCATCATTGGAATTTCTTCTTACCAATATTTCGACTGCCATTGCAGGGGTCTTTTTTAGAAAGATGACTTAGAAAAAAATAGAATGACATCAATCATCAGTCATCAATCCTGAAGAAGACCCCTGCAATGGCGGTCGAAATATTGATAAGAAGAATTTTGCCACACATGGCTAAACCTAAAAGCCACAATATATATATATCTTATTCTCGATTTTTTACTTAAAAGATAGAACCAAAAATAACTTCGTTTCCTACAAAGTATTTTACACATTACAGTGACCACATAGCTTGCAGAATGTTTTACAGTCTCCATTGAGGTCTGATATATGAGGTGTTTTCAACCCCCTCTTTCGGATGAATCTCTGCAACTTATCTGGGAAGTCGTTGAGAGTTCTCTGGGAACATATCGACAGAAATCTATCAGGTGCAAGCGACAGATTGCCTCCATTCCACCTGCTTCCTCATCAGCTTATTCATTCTCAGGAAAGAAAAAGAGAATCATAAATGTAGGAGAATATAACAAATAGTAACAGTTAACATACTACATTACAAATAAAATAAAAACCAACAGTATCATGACTAAATTAGAAAAAAAAATTGAGTCTACAGAATATATTAAAGTTCAATGCAATTATTTAATGGATTTTGAAAACAAATTCCAGCATAGAAAACTGGGTTTACAATCATTTTATTTTAGGAGGAACAAGGTAGCCTTCCATACAACATTCGGTTAAGAACCCGCTTGGTGAAAACCCTCCCTGTCCCGTCCTGTTTTTGGAGACCCAGATGGAGACCCGTTACTGGCCGCACGCAAAAAGCTACTTGTTAGAGAGTGGCTGAAGGCCTTCCTGTGATTCTAGTTGCATCAGTTAATGGTCAAATAGACCTCAGTCTAAGGCTGCAAAGTTAGTATACTACAGCGAGTCTCGAATCGCCTTCTTTGGTAACATGTTGCTAACCACGAAATACGTGGGAATGGATAAGGAAATGGTGAGTTAAGGAAATGGATTCTGGTTAAGAGCCGAAGGTTATATGGTTAGGCATGTACTTTGTATGATGCAGGAAAGCATAAACTACGGCTGGTTTTTCTTCAAGCCTCCGATTTCACGCTGTTGGGAACTATACGTAGAATATACTCGGTAGAGTTGCGGGAAACAGAGCTGACATGGGATGAAGCGAGGATCATGGCGGCTGACAGAGCTTCGAGGCGGCAGTTTGTATCGACCATATAGTGAAGTTAGAAAAGAGGAGATCATAATGATGATGATGATACCAATAGCCATACTCACCGGCGGTAGTATGTGCCCATAATTATGAAAGAGGTGTTAGTCATGTTTTTTTCATTATGAGATATTTAATGTTGTGCGTTTTGATGTTGGAGGAAAACCAATGAATGTGAAAAATTTATATTGTATAAAATGATAAAATGCCCCTTCTTTATAAAGACGACATGTCGCGGGTTCATCACGTGGCCGCATGAAGGAAGGATGCAGGAGCAGATTAATAACACAAAGAACTTGTTTTTGAAGCACAATTCGCATTTTTTTCCGATAAAGACGACTTTCCCGTTCGATCGTAACATGACGTTATTTCCGTCTCGATCAAACGGGGCTTGACTGACGACTGCCCGGAACACTGTGACATGCAGCGCCGCCAAGGCAATCACGGCAAAAAAGCAAATTAAAGATGACAGTTGCACCAACATGAAATGGAGCAACTGTCTTAACAAATAAAATGGCGTACGAAAACGCCGTGTAATTTTATATAATTAAAAGTATCATTATTAGATATGCATGTCAGGCGAGCGAACAAAAATAAGAGACAAAAGGTTGTTTTTCGAGGGTTTTCGGCATAAGCCTAAAAGAGCTATTATTAAGCTGATATCAATAACAACAACAATATGAACTGAAATCAATAGAGAGCTAATTTATTTCAATTTCTTGACTCACTTTCATAATTATGAACACATTGTTATAATTGTATAATAAAATAAATAATAAAGTTTGCTAGCGCCTGAATGTAGGTAATTCTTCTCTCACAGAGTTTCTCATCCATATCGTAAGAATAGGTGCCGCTCTATTGGGCGCATTATTGAAAAGTTTTTATTGCAAATAGCCGTCATTACTCTCTTGAATGCAGCGCCGGTGCATCGACTCAGAAAATGCCGGACCCGGAAGCATCGATCAACAGATTTATTGGACTTTTTTCATACTTCTTACATCAGTTTGAACCCGTCCCACGATGTGCCCTCTATCTTCTACTTTACAAACTATATGTAAGACTATTTATATTATATTATGAGCTTGAGAAATGAAAAATCATGTTTAGATAATCAAAAATAAAAATATTAAATAGATGTACACAAATATGTATTGAAACTGATGAAGCTTTCATATATCGCAAAACTGCAATCTTTCATCAAGTGAAACGGTACTCAGTGTGATTTATATTAATACAGGGTATGAAATTCTAATATATTTAATATTAAAATATATCTTAAAGTAAATGCTAAATAATAAATAACAAATATAAATGAGGGACTATTAAAAAAAAATTCAAGGACGGTTTGTTTTCTACGTCGGGTTGTCATTGTCGAGTTAACTAGGCAAAAAAATGATTACCCTTATAAAATGCAAGGTTTGAGTGGAAAGATGAGTGTAAGTTGTGTGATATTATGTATATTTAATCGTGTAGATTATTTAATCTGTGAGTTGGATTATAAATTGAATTTGTTTGAAACATGCTTAGGGCTCTATAGTTAACATCCTCCTCTTTTTAAAAAAATGTGTTATTCAGTCACGTGGTAGCAGGATACGGAGCAGATTAATAACACACAGACTTTTTCTGAAGCACATTGACATATATATTTCGATAACTTTAAAAACTTCCGGCCCAGGCGTAATGACATGCTGGGCCGGAAGTTTCAAGGTTTTTGAAAGTTTATTTTTTAATGTTACATTTAATAATTTCTAATTGTTTTTGCATTTTTGCGTGTGTTGTTGTTGTTTCCGCAGTAGAAGGATTGGCCGGCATTGTAAATAACCGTTTCCAGGGGGCATCACACGGAGGTTCCTTCTTTGCTCCCCTGCGGCTGAACATGTGGAGAAGCGCAGCTGAGGGGAATACTTAGATTTCCCCAAAAGAGGACCTAACCCCTGGACTTGACCAGGGGTAAAATATATGGAGGTCCCTTAACAGACTTCAGACCGGAGTATGCAAGACGAGGACACAAATGAAAGTTTGGCAGTTTTACAGCAAACCAACTGAATGTGACTGCGGCGCGAAGCACACCCTGGCACACCTTCTGGAGTGTGCGCTGTGTCCGAGTAGTTGCACCCAGGAAGACCTGATGATGGCCAGGAGTAACGCCATCGATGTCGTCCACTTCTGGGCAGACAGGATCTGTTGTTTCCTGTTGACCTTGTTGTTTCCGACACGATTATATATATACATTAGGGTGTCCCAAAAAAAAAATTTCGTTTTTTTTCAAGGCTTACCCCCTCATTTTGTGTGAATGGTGTCCAAATAATTGTGAAAAAAGTTTCACGCCATTAAAACCACGGGAAAAGATAGCGACTTGCAGCGGAACATGTCAATACTAGAATTCTAAGGCGCGCGAAAGCTAAAACCTGATTATAAAAAGCAATATATATATTTTATTTTTCTGTAATAGATAATAATATTTACATAATGTTTACTTAATATTTGTAAGAAAGAAATAAAACAGCGTTTTATTTGTTGAATAAACAATAAGTTTTCAAAAGCTCCTTTTGGCCTTCAGACAAAAATTTATATTAAAACTTCAACATCAAGTCGCTATCAGAAAACATTGTCCGATAGCAATTAAATTTATTATGTAAGTTACTAGGACCAAACGACATAAAAATAGAGGGTGAGCCGATTTCATTTCGAAAAAAATATTTTTCCCATACATAGCCTGGGACGCCCTAATATACATATATATAATTATTTCTGTTTTTAGAATTACCATGAAAATTTCTGCGTCTATCATATCAATATGTAGATCTTCAGGTCGCATCCATTATGTCCACAGCAAACCCAATATGGTTGTCAGACCATAACAAGTCCACATTCTGTACCAACTGTACTGTCCGTGTTCCAAGCAATTTGCGATTCCGCGCAATTGCAAATTTCAATTCGTCTCAATGTCACGAGCTTAACTGAATAACAAAATACAATACACGTGTACTTCGGAACCATTATCTGCGTGGATGAATATCAAAACACGTTAAATCCATAATGCATAAAAAAATGTGTTTTTGGTTTAACTGTGTGTGACAAATTTCTCACATTCGATATGTTTTTTCGAACGCAGTTGTTTGAGTGGTCTCTGAAGTTGATTAATGTAATAAATTGGTGTTTTTTATATTTCTTAAATATTAGCCTACAATCACAACAATCAGTTAGTAACTGATAAGTCCAGTGGGAGTCCCCTCTGGAGGGGTTGAACAGTTGTGGCCACTTTACAAAAGTGCTAAAAAGAAATAACCCGTGAAAAATATTAGAATCGCATTAATGGGTTGTAAAAAAATGGTTGGAAGATAGATTCTCTCACTAAAAATACGAGCGAAAATGGTGAATGCGTGTTTTTTTTAAGTGGTCACAAAGTCTGCATGCCCGATAGGACAGACAAGGTTTTCTAACAGAAGGAACTGACGCAAAACCAATCATAGTGTATTAATTGAAAATGGCGGTAAACGAAAGTCGTCCTGTAAAAACCACCCATTCATAATAAATTCCTGTATTAATAAACATGATGCGTTGATGTCGGGCCGTAATGATGACGTTAGCGGATCAACACTCCACATGCAGCGCTTAACCATATGTAGCACAGTAAGCGCCGTAGAATTCACAGATGACACTTCAGCATCACTTTAACCATCTGTTGGTTCTCCTGTATGTATTTTCATAAAAAAAATGGCTGTAAAAACCTACGTAATTATAAACATAAAAAATATGTTTAGTGTTAACAATAACACTAATTCATTGCTTTTTAAGTAGACAACGGAACTGGTGATACCTGAGGGCACCCAGCGGCTGAATATCTGGAGAAGCGCAACTGACGGGAATACTTGGATTGTCAAGAAAGAGGCCCTAGCTCAGAACACGAACAGGGATGGAATATATTGAGGTCCCTTAACAGACTTCGGACTGGAGTATGCAAGACGAGGATACAAATGAAAGCCTGGCAGTTTTACAGTGGCCCGACTGAATGTTACTGCGGCGTGAAGCAGACCATTTCACACCTTCTGAAGTAAGCGCTGTGTCCGAGTAGCTGCATCCAGGAATACTTGATGATGGCCGGGAGTAACGCCATCGACGTCGCCCACTTCTGGCCAGACAGGATCTGACCCTGTTGTTTCCAACACAATTATGTATATATATTGCTATTTAATTAAATAATAATCTTAGATTTATTTTGATATAACGGAATGAGTCACAAACCTTGACATGTCCTAAAGATTTATAAGATTCAGTTATCCAACGGAGTAAATTATAATGAGATGGTGAGAATTATCATCAGAAAAAGTTATATGATTGAAAAAAGGTTGGTAATCTCTTTTCAGTTTAATAACAAGGTTTCATAAAGTAGAATTTCTGTGTGGGCACAGAGCGCTGTATACGTCAGTTGGACACACAAGCGATGTTATCAAATTAGTTTACGATATGTCACAGGGAACCGATGAGTTTAGTATAAATGTTTCAGTCGTATTCAGCTCGACTAGTTGATTACTAAATTCACTAGTTCAATAGTTAAGCAAAACGGCTACTCAACCACAATATACATGTTTGTTAGCTTAAATTGCATGAAATATTTTTTCTTTCCTACTTGTAAGACTTAGGAGTAAACGTACTCGTAATAAATTGGGGTTATGTTTTAGTTATCAATTAATTTCATACATATATCCTGTTCAAAACATTAAAAATATTACATTTATACATATTTATAGGTTTTGAATGACTATACTTATCTGGGACAAGTAATTTGCCGGCGGTCATAGCTCAATGGTAAAGCGTTTGCTTTGCAAGCCAAAGGTCGTGGGTTCGATCCCCGATGTAGATTAAAAAAAAAGGATTTTTAATTGATTTCTGAGGTCTTAAGTACCCCGGTTGGTGTGAATTTGATCCATCACCCGTAAAATGTCAGTCATAGCCTGTCAATTAAAATTGGTGGTAGACAAAAGTCGTCCCGTGAAGACCACCCATTCATAGTAGATTCCTGTAATAATAAAGGATGATGCGTGAATCTCGGGCTGTAGTCTATGACGTTGGCGGATCAACACTTCACGTGCAGCGCTTAGCTATATGCGTCATGGCAAGCGTCATAGAATTCCACAGATGAGACTTTAGAATTACTATCTCCATCTGTCGGTATTCTCCTGTATGTGTTTACATAAAATATAAAATATTAAGTGCACGCTGAGAGACGTACAATAAGTATGTCATCCTACTCTTTTGTTTAACTGACATTCAGTATTAATTAAAATATGAATCATTAAGCGCGCTATAAAAGTTTATTGCAATAATGTTTTACTCGGCTCGCATGAGTGCATTGTTCGCGACAGTAAAAACGACATCAAAACAGTCGTAAAAGCACTTTTTATTTGACCAATGCTCCGCAAATAAACTGCAAGTTAGCGCTAGAGGGAGCTTTCCAGGACAATAAAAAAAACCCTCGGAATGTACGACCAAAGAGAGACGGAATTGCACCAAGTGCAACGACCAAGTACTAGATTTTAGTACAGCGGATATCACACGAGCTATATTAGTTTCGTCATTCCAAAAGGCCGTTGGGAACTATAAATAGAATGTCCTTTAATGGTGATGCCTTGTTTAATGGTGAGGATCGTGGTAGAAATCAGCTTTACTTCTAGGTTCAATTCCTGATAAATTTCTTGTATTTTATATGACAGCATTCGCATCTAAAAACAATAACGCATAAAGGTATTTTTATATACACGTACACACATACTTTACGACTGTGAATCTTTGTATCTCACCAAAAGCCAATGCAGCTGTATAATTGGTTTCAAAAAAAGATGTCTATGTAGAATTCTGGGAGTACGATGGTTTGACTTGCGCGGTCAAAGCAGCCTTCCATACCATAGTTGGTCAAAAGATAGAAGGTGGATCTGACTTGGAAGTGAACTAAAGATATCGCAGGAGAGCATTAACTACAGCTGCCTCTTCTTTAAGCCCCGAGCTCACGCTATCCTCGAATGCCGTCTGAAATTATACATGACATGTACTCGGCGGATATACGGGAGGCAGAGCTGATATACCATGAGGCGAGGACAAAGGTGGCTAGCAGAGCTTTATGGCAACAGCTCGTAATATTCATATGCTCCAGGTAGTGGACATAAAAATGATGATGATGATGAAACGCAATCAGTAGAATACCAATGCTGGACGTTAAGTCGCATTTTTGAATTATATTACCTCATTCTAATACCCCTCACAATTTTACACATGGCTACACGTTGTGTGTGAAATTCCAATCCGCCAACTTCATATACCTGAGAGCTTTCAGGAAACATCTATTTAAACAGAAATTTAGAGTGAATGTTTACATTACAGGACGACTTTCGTCTACTATAAATTTGAATTGACAGGCTATGACTCGTCACTATGACTGTTATTTTACGGGTGAAGGTTCAAATTCTCATCAACCGAGAGTATTTTTGTAATGTATTTGAGTAAATAAACCAATTTTACTTGTATTATAAAGAACTGAAGTTACTCTTAAGTTTATAAGACACGAGTATTGTGAGGATGAAAACTTTAGGAGAGGTGTTGTAATGAAATATGCTTTTGTAAATTTTAGCAAAAAAAAATTTAAGTTGTTTCAAAACAGCTTGTTGAATGAGTCAACTGGAGAGAGGTTAAAAATGCATTCGTTCAAGTGCAATTTGTTCAGCTCTAGTGCACTGACCAGTAGAAAAAATCTGTCGTCTGGGAACAACAAAGACAGTAATTGTAACATTTCCCTTATGCTCTTGTACATCCTTAGGGTGCCAACGGGATATTGCTTCTGTTAACATGCATGCACAATATAATACTCAACTAGATATATAAAAAAAAATGGACACCTTTTGCCTTTTACATTACAGAAAAACATTAGTGTTCATGTGCAATGATTTCCAATTCAATACAAGTATGTAATTGTTACTTCATTAACTAATATTTTTTCGAGATACTATTTTAAAGACGATGCTTTTTGAAAAGTACACATAGAAAATATTTACGACAAAAGAAATAGTTAAACAATAAAGTTTTTCTTATTTTTATTTTTTTTCACATACTTACTATTTGATAAATGGTGGTAAAACATATAAATGTGAATAAATTATTTAAATTTGAAAACATCTGTCTCCCAACAATCTCTCAACAGACACCTCCAATTTTTTAACTGCGTGTTGTTTATTGGATTAAGTCACTTATTAGTACCAAAGAGTCTTTACCTAAAAAACATCATGTTTGTCATCTATTTCCCTTGCTGACTGGTACCGAAAACCTCGATATACAATATTTTGTCTCTTATTTTTGTTCGCTCGCCTGACATGCACATTTAATAATGTTAGTTTTAATTATAGAATATTACGCAGGCGTTTGCATACGCCATTTTATTTGTTATGACAGTTGCTCCATTTCATGTTGGTGCAACTGTCGTCTTTAATTCGCTTTTTTGCCGCTATCATTGGTAGCGCGGGATGTCACAGTGTCCGGCAGTTGTCAATGGACTCGCGCCCCGACCGGCGAAATGTCATGCACGTCGGGCGTAGAAATCAAGTTTTTATAATAAACGCGAATTGTGCTTCGAAAACAAGTACTTTGTATTGTCAATCTGCTCCTGCATTCTGTCACCCAGTAATTCGATATCGAATTCCGAGAGGAGGATATCAATATTTAAACCATACTTTAAACTCTAAATCTAGATATTAAAATAATTGTTAATTTTTCTGTTCTTTTAGAGATGATATTTTTCTTGTTATTGTTATTGTTCTTACATCGTGTTGTTTTCTTCAAAATTATAAATTTAATGGTAATACATTATAATTGTACATATTTACGAGTATTCCATCACCGCACACAAGAACTTCGTAAGAGCTTCTGAATTGACCAGAAAATGTGAAGAAAATCTTTTACATGATAGTATAATACTTTACATTTACAAAATGTAAATATTAAAAATATATTAATAGAAAAAATAGATAAATCTAAACCCCGACTTCTCGCATAAGATTCGTGCGCTATAGCACTCTGTTAAACTACCCAGTTGTATTATATCCCTCGGTAGTTAATCTACATGAAATGCTCTTCCACAGTTTCCTGCTAGATCTCGGCCATCCATCGTTGTCAGCGGCCGTCGGGGGTAGAGCACCCTCGTCTCTCATTCCCTCAGACGAAGGACCCAACGAAGGCCTGACAAAAAAGACTTAGCCAAGTGCGTAGACACTATACGACGTAGACTCTACTCCGTAGAGTGGTGAAAATTGATCGTTCAAATCGCGTAATGATCTCAGCTTATTTCAGCTACGTTTGCCTAATTAAAAATTGTACGTCTTAAATATCAAGCCTTCTTTAAAAAAGCTTATAAGGCACTCCACGTTACTGCACAGAGCTATTTGACAGAGCTAATAGCTAAGCATACTTTCGAAGATAAGTGCACGTAGAGACACACTGGTTAACCATATCAAGTAGAATTGCCCTTCAGTTACTTACGAGATAGTCCGAGCATGGCTTTTGGCAATTGATGTTTGCAGCACTAACAACCTAGAACTCACTGCTGGAGTAAAATGTAAGAAAACTGAAAATAGAGGCATTTCGAGGCAGACTCAAGACACATATATTTGTCTGAAGAGACAATAAAAACGCTTTTGAAACGACCATTGGTTATATGAAACCACTCAAAATTTATACACGTATAACAATACACCGTGATCATATGTTCAATAGTACTTTAATATGAGCATCTAACTTATTTATTTATTAAAGATGATGCTCTTCCTGTCCAAAATACTGGTTCCTCTACAGCTCATGTTTGTTGTTATAATTTATCATTCCTTTCTTTGGTCGACTATTCCACTACAAGTCATCCCTCCTCCATGTGACAGCAAACTATTAGATCCATTTGTCTCAATAGTGTCTGTATTTATGAAGCCACTCAGTCAGAAGAGGCCTCCTACCTTTTGGGATATGTAGTGTGTCCCAAAATGTGTTGTAAGTAAACAAAGTGTCCCTCGTAATCTTGAATAATTAAGTGTTTGTGTAGTTCATCGACACGGTTCAAAAAATGACAGTCAGTCAAATAAATAATGTAAATTTTTAGAATCCAGATATAAAATCGGACTACATTGTCTTCCCAATCGTTATTATTATATTTGCTGCACTTCTTAACTCAAGGATTTAATAAATAAATATACACATACAATTATACATCAAATTTAAATACGCATCAATTCATTCAGAAAAATATCGGCAGACGCGGGATTCGAACCACGAGCCTTGGAACCAACCTTTGCTCTGTTCTTTTACACCGCCCAGTCCACTCGACTATTTCTCGGCCTGAACAGACACGCGAAAGATGGTGTATTTATACCATTTTTACCATCGTATATCGATAGATGTCTCTGTAGTATATATTCAGAGTATGATTATTAATATTTTTTAAAGAATTAATCCTACCCTTATCCACTCGTAGCAGGCTTGCTTCGCAGTTTCTGAACAATCATACACGGTTAATGTATGAGTATGTCGACCAATAATACATAGTAGAGGAATAACAAAAGTAAGCACTGGGATACTTTTGCAAAAAATGGTATTTTTTTCTTCAAGAAACAAGTAATAATGCACTTATAATATTCCCAACCCACGCACAAAAAGAACGTACATTTTGGCATGACTGAGCATCGTAGAGCCTACCAGTTTCAACTTCAACTGGCTGAAAACAAAATTTCCAAACTTATAGGTAGTGTTTAGGAAATAATTTTGAAAGTAATGTTATATGCAATTCTTTAACTATATATATTGCATTAACTTTTATTGAATACGCAAGAAATATAATTGATTTTGACATCCTCCGTCTTTTGTTTTTTTTTTATTCCATTGTACAAATTGACTCCATATTGCCTAAATCGTCATCGGAATACGTGAATATGGATGAGGAGCAGGTCGCCAAAGTAAATAATTTGTCAAGAAGTACATTGAAATTTATTTTAGGCGCTCAAATACTGACAAAATTCGGTCCTCTGCCCGGAACACAAAAAAAATGTGTTTGCGTGACGGCGCTGAAATTAACAACGACTGTCAAAACACTTTAACTAAATGGCGCATGCAAACGCTGCGTCTTATAACTACTTAAATCTAAAACATAGACTTACATTTTTGTGCGTGACAGACGAGCGAACAAAAAAAAGGAACAAATGATCGCTTATCGAGGCATTTCGGCACCAACCTGAAAAGGCTATACCGAGTTAGTTTCAACGTTGACATTGTTTTTTTTTTTCATAATGAAAATAGGTATCAAGCAAGAAAAACATATACACCATGGACTAACCGTCGTCTACGCTGAAGATCAAAGAAAAAATTACAAGGATTTTTTTTAAATTGAGCACAAAAATACAATGTTATATAATGTCTTAATACATTAAGATAACACACACCCCTTGATTTTATAATGTCTTTTTTCAGCGGTTTTACCCGCACACATATACAATCTGTAAATATGTATGTAATGACGTAGAAACTAATAATCACACATACCTATAAAAGCCACTGACAGCTTATGATTTAAAAATTATGGAAAATAGTGTTCAGTGAGGCCGAAATTTGTAATCGCTTAAAATAAATGTGAATCAAATCTATATTTTTTTAATTTGTTAATTTTTTTATTTAAATTGTGATAAAGGATGAAAGTAAAAACGTTTATTTTATTAAAACACCCTTTACGAATAGTCCCATGTGTCTCTCGTATAGAACATATCTAAAGCTGCTATAATAAATATTCGTTATGTCCATTATCGTCTCAGATGGACGCCATTTGTTTTAATTACTGTGAAGGATCGGTCTAGACATTGGACTTGAATGAATTTCTATATGAAAACGTGATCAAATTAGCAGTCAATTCACTTTTATCTTATATATATATTTATATTAACTTCAACGGTACAATCAATCTTTTAATTAAATAAAAAGTAGTTAGAATAAATTTCAATTTCATTTTACGTCATTGCTCAAAACAACATGCTGCTAAGAAATCTCTGGTGGAGAAGATGAACATGTCTCTTGAAAAAGTTTGAAGATGGGGTGACCTCAACCTCCAACATTTCCAAAACCCAATCATGCACTTTCTCCACCAAGAAGACTGCTATGGATCCTGTATCTTTCAACGGTTGCTCTCTTCCAAAAGCAAGCTCCATTAACACCCTTGGAGTATCAATCTCGAATAATGTCAAATATTACGGGTCAATTCAGTATTATATAAACCCGGTCTCGCTTCCAAAATACTGTGTTTATTATATAGATCACTGAGGTATTTCAACGATAAACAACATCTTCTTCTATATAATGGACAAATCTGACCTATCCTTGAATACGGCAGTCACCTTTGGATTGGAGCCCTAATATACCTTCTAAACTTAATAGACTCTGTTCAAAAAAGAGCAATTTGTTTAATAAACAATGATACTCTTACGTCTAACCTGCAAGCAATGGAACACAGGCGTAAGATTTTGTGTTGGTTCACTTAGTCTTTTTTACCGTTATTACCACGGTTGCTGCTCTTCGGAACTTGAAGAACTAATTTCTCCTGTACCCACCCACAACCGACAAAACTCGTCTAACACTTGCCGAACATCCGTACACGGTTAATGTGTGTCGACCGAGAACTGGCAGTTTTCAAAGTTCCTTCCTTAATGCCACCGATAAGCTTTGGAATGCTCTTCCAGCGTCTGTGTTTCTTCCTTCCTACAATCTAGATCTCTTCTAGAAACAGATAAATATACACTTGCAATTTCCCCAACCCACACACAAACACGAACAGGAACACAACACACGTTTCCCGCATGCAGCGTCCAGCCTCCCTGGCTGAGCGTCATAGAGTGATTACATAAATAATTATCATTTTATGAGTTTTACAATTATTAAATGATAAATATAAAGTGTGGTTTACGAAGTAACACGTTGTTCGCGTAACATAAATGCTGTATCGAGATTCAAAGCTACATTGATGTGACATTTTAAAGGCTTGGTTAAAAACTATGAAAAACTTTAGCAGATCTTTAAGCTTGTTTCCCGCCCGGAAACTGGTAATAAAAGACTTTCAGTAAAGAAATAAAGAAAGCCATTCTGATTGTCTGGATTAATGACCGTCCGAGACGGAGGTAATGACTGTTGGAAATTTTATTGTAAAACCGACTTCGAATCTCTAGGTTCAACTACAAATTAACTACTTAGTCGTCTTTATTGTACAGTGTGAAGTATAATAGACTAGCTTTATTAACATTTCAAGTTCTAGCGTGATTACAAAAAGGTATATTCATGATTAAAAAATATCCAGTATAAAAACTTCACGCGGTGTTCCCTGGACACGGAGTTCAGCAACAAAAAGATAAATAAATAATCGAGGTATTTTAAGTAAAATATATTTGTACACAATATTATTGCTGTAAATAAAACGTAAACAAACTAGTATTCTTATACACGTTGGGATCTGATGAAGTCCATTGAGGATGAAACTGCAGTCATCCAACAAGTGATTTACCGTTGTTCAGTGAGATTCATGTTAAAACGAGGTACAAAATACAATGTAATATTAAGATGTACTTGGATTGCTCCGAAAGAGGACCTAGCCCCTGGACACAACCAGGGGTGAAATATATGGAGGTCTCTTAACAGACTTCGGACTGGAGTATGCAAGACGAGGACACAAATCAAAGCCTGGCAGTTTTATAGTGGACTGACTGAATGTGACTGCAGCGTCGAGCAGACCCTGTCGCACCTTCTGGAGTGTGCGCTGTGTCCGAGTAGCTGCACCCAGGAAGACCTTATGATGGCCGGGGATAACGCCAACGAAGTCGCCCACTTCTGGGCAGACAGGATCTGACCCTGTTGCTTCCAACACGGTTATATATTTATGTATAATATGTATTTATCTATTTTATTAATAAATTAATATTTTAAAGAATTTTAAAGACAGAATTTGTTTGATAATTATAATTTAATGTCTTTTTTGTGTAAGCCACTGTGAAAAGTGCAGAAGCATTATATTTAACACAATTCAACTCGCGATAAAAGCACACGCGATAAAAGTTGTTACCAAAGCGAGCAACGCAACAAGGAGTGTTAAGCCAAGAATGAATGACAATTGCTTTTACCTCATTAAAATTAACAAATAGCAAAGCGCAAACTGCTAAAACTAAACTTAAATTCAACAATACTGTCGCGTGAAACCTCCAGCCGTGAATATTTCCCTATCTTGTTTGTTCTACAGCACTATACAAAGCAGGCTATAGTGCAACGTTACTACCTGAAACGTGAAAATTACTTCATTTTTCATGCGGCAAGTTTCCAATGTAAATATTGCTAAAAAAACGTTTACATTACGTGAATTTTTAACGAATTTGATTAACATTTTTCAATGCTTATAATACGAGTAGTAGTAACGTTAGGCTAACGGCTAAACTACCTCCAGACACAAACTCATCACTAAGTCATCAACCCTGAAGAAGACCGCTGCAATGGTGGTTGAAATATTAGAAATTAATAATTCGCCAAACACGGCTAAGCCCAAAAGCCACAATATTTTTTATTATTTTTATTGAATTATCTTTATGATCTTTTTCTTCGTAGCGTCAATCCGGTGGATTGATTTGCAGCAACAAAATCTTGCATCTCGATCTCCACTCCTCTCGATCCTCTGCAGTCCTCTTCAGCTCAGCATAAGAGCTGCAACTCATGTCCTCGAGCACTTGCTGCAAATACTATGTCTAGGGCGCCCTATACAGTTTCTTTCCTCAAAATTTATGTTCTATTCACGCTTTTTTCTCTTATTCAAGTATTTTATTTCATTGCTTGTCATAACATTTTATCATTTGTACCACTTTTTTTTGATACATCTGTTCTGTGAAATAAAAAATAAAATTAAATTAAATTAAAGTAGACTCTGAAGTACAAATCCTTCCATGACTTTGATGAAGATACAATTTTGTTACAATCCAAACGCTATAATAAAGTTCTCTCTAAGGTCTTAGAGAGAACTGAGACAAGCTGAACATACAAAAGCAAATTCTTAATTTTTTCAATAAAAATATACCGAATTATTTTTATACTATAACGCGAAGCAGAAATTTTAATTTTTAAATTTGGTTCGGATGAATTTTGTAACCCAATATTTCATGTAAGCTATCGAAAGACTTTTTCATTCTATTGTACACTTTTCCTGAAAAAAAATCCATCGAGCTAGTGTAAAAGCTGGCTGAAATTCACGTTGACATTTAATTAAGTTTTTCAGAAAATTTCTACACTATTATTTAATGCGGAGAAAATTTAAACACATTTCCGTCAACTATTATAAACTGAAAACTCTGTGAATGTAATAGTGACATTAAATTAATTAAAAAATTAAAATATATTACAGATTGTGTATACTGCAGCATTTAATATAAAAGTCATAAAAAAAAATACTGAAGGTTTTCGTTAAAAAAAATGTAACCTTTTTTATGTAACCGCATGCAGGAGAGCACAGCCGGTCAAGACCAGTGCACTCTATGACGCTCAGCCAGGGAGGCTGGACGCTACATGCGAGAAATGTGTATTGTGTTCGTGTTTGTGTGTGGGTTGGGGAGATTGCATGTGTGTATTTATCTGTTTCTTGAAGAGATTCAGATTGTAGGAAGGATGAAATAACAGACGCTGGAAGAGCATTTCAAAGCTTACCGGTGACATTAAAAAAGGAACTTTGTAAACTGCCAGTTGGTCGACATACATTAACCGTGTATGGATGTTCGGCAAGTGTAAGACGAGTTTGTTGGTTGTGGGTGGGTGCAGGAGGAATTAGTTCTTCAAGTTCAAGAGAGCAGCGACCGTGGTAATACCGGGAGAAAAGACTAAGTGAACCAATCTTACGCCTCTATTCCATTGATTTCAGGTTAGACGTAAGAGTGTCATTGCTAACTGCTTTAAGTGATATTAGAATATACAAAAAAAAAACAAAGAAAATTGTGTAATTTTTTTTAAGTAACACGCTTAAGAAATGAACCCTTTAAGCCTTTGAGGTTGATAATTTCTTTTATCATTCTTATATCATATTTATAATATAAAAAAAATTATTATGATAAATGTATTCATTGATAAATATTTATAATAACTTTCTTTAAGGTAATTAAATATTGCAGTGTTTTCAAATTGATACACATATATTCGAGTTAAATGATTTTCAATCATCTAATAGGTATATATTTGTTTTCTTATAAAACACACCGGGTTGGCGTGTCTGGGTATTATTGAAAGACCTACAATTTTGCTTGCTAGCCGATTTAATAAAAATCCCTCTCTCATTTAATTTTAAATATCGCAATGCGCCTCTGTGCCAGTACAAACCTGAATTTTACGGCAGATACGAATTCAGAAGACAAAAAAATAGTTAGATTGTAAATATTTTTCAATTTCAGATTGATCGAGCCACCATTACAGAACAAATATTTCATATCTTACAACTCTCGAAATAATCACTTATGTATACACATAAATATACTTCAAATACTATCACTGCCTTATTTTAGAGCTTTCGTCTGCGAGGGTCATCGAAATCTATTAATTAAATATGCTCCATTAAATTTTTTGCAAAGATTTGTTTTAGAATGACGTTTGTTTATTTTTAACCCTTTCGTTGCGGCTCGCTGGAATACAAATTATACTGTCAATTATAAAACTAGTATTTGAAGCATAAATGTACTTATCTGGTCTATTTTCATATTTTTATTTTATTTTATTGTATGTAAGCACATACAGGAGAAAACCGACTGGTGGTGAAAGTAATTCTGGAGTCTCATCGCATTCGCATTTATGTTTATTCATGGAGAAAACGTTTTGACTTTTTTCGTCCGATCTGTATGGCGTTTGCCGGCCGGACAAAAAGCTAACTGACAACTG
Organism: Glossosoma conforme; assembly: GCA_022606575.1. Lineage (NCBI taxonomy): Eukaryota > Metazoa > Arthropoda > Insecta > Trichoptera > Glossosomatidae > Glossosoma > Glossosoma conforme. The sequence continues at coordinate 1,905,914 of JAGTXR010000027.1, forward strand.
CCGGAACACTGTGACATCCAGCGTCACCAATACAATCACGGCAAAAAAAACAAATTAAAGATGCACCTACATGAAACGGAGCAACTATCATAACAAATAAAATGGCGTATGCAAACGCCGAGTAGTGGTCGCTACAAAAAAAATATTACCTAAATACATATACTATACATAAAATTCTTTTTTCAACGCTTCAATCTAAGCACAAAAATAACGGCAGAAGCCTTATTATAATTAAAACTTACATTATTAGATGTGCATGTCAGGCGAGCTAACAAAAATAAGAGACAAAAAAACGTTTTTCGGCATCAGTCTAAAAGAGCTGTATTAATCTGATATCAGTACATACTAATCGAAGAAACGACAGTCGATAAGGAAGAAAGTGTTAAAGTGGCGCCCAAGAACTGACAAACTAATTGCTAACCAATCCCCTTCACGATGAACTGACAAGAATAATAGTTGCAGGAGACAACATGCGAAAGGCAGAGGATCGAAAGATTGTGATGAATGGAGACTTATACGTTTATCTTATGTTCGATATTAAAAGTTACACTGCTTACTCATTTGAAATAAATTGATAAAAATAATTTTGTAAAAATTGTTTTGAAATATTTTATTTTTTTAATATGCCACATAAAATGTTATTTCATTCCCATTGCAGCTCTTACGTTTCACGTTATTTTACTGTAGACTTGTTGCAATTATTATTCAAACATTTTTGGCAGAACGCATTCGATATTTTGCATTTTTTACGACAGGCCGACAAAATTTATGCAGTCAAAGTACCACAAAATGTTTGCAAGTACCATACCTCGATAGGAATTTTAAAACCCGTTGTTAATGCTAGAATTATTTTATTTTTCATGGCAGGGAAATCATTTTTATCCTCGGAATTTCCTATAGAGACCACGTCACGAACAATGAGGTTCTCAGCATAATCAAGGAATATAGGCACCTATTGAGACTCATGATGATTGAATATACAAATTAATAGTTTTAAAATGTATTATTTAATTATTTTCGTTTGTAATTATATTCTTTCGCAAAAATATTCAGATATGTATATGTAATAAATTATCCAAGACGAAATATAATAGTCAATTTCATAACCCTCTAATTTTTCGTACTCTCTATTCTTCATTCGTTTTATCTGTTCTGGAATATGGGAGCTTAGTTTGGAATCCCAATAAATCCAAATACATTTTCATGCTCGAAAAAATTCATAAAAAAATTCTCCGACGTCTTTATTTTTATATTTACGGCAACTATCCATTCAATTCATTTAATTCCGAAAATTACCCAACTCTTTTTCTTCTAGGGATGCTTTCTTTCCATTCGCTAGAGTCCCGGAGGAAAATTGCTGCACTCAAACATTCATTCCTTCTTCTTCGCGGTTCAATTCACAACCCTGGGATTCTTGAATGTTTTAACTTGTATGTTCCAGATAGGTACACCCGTGCTCGTAGCCATCCATTGTTTTTGATCCCAGTCGAGGCTTGTGGAGCTTCAAGCAATCAATTTGGTTCAACGGCAATGTCGCTCCTAAATGGCCTACCAGCACACCTCGATCCTTTTCTTACATCCTTTTCCTCTTTTGTCTCCTGTATTGTTCTCCTTGATCTCTGTGATCTTTGACACATGTCATCTTCTTATTCTTTTGTGTAATTTTTATTTATTATTCTTTTTTCTCTATTTATTGTATATTTATGTATACTAATTTTTCTGTATATTTGTAAAAAAAAATGGAATTTCGATTCTGTAAATAAATAAATAAATATTTTTAGTTAGAAAATTACTTTTTTAATTTGTCTATAGAAATTGTAGAGTTCTTTCGAAAGCTCATTACAATGCCATCATGAGGACCATCTTACTACGATTTTAACCTGCACAGTATGTACCATTATCAAAGTTCATTAAGGCGATCTTTTCAACCACCTCTTTACAGATGTGCATTGAAAACAATTTTAACTTTACCTATTAAAACACGAATAAATACTCTATTTATAATTTCATTAAATCTAGTATGCAGCAAAAACGCTAGTTTAAAACAATTGCCGACAGACATATCTTAGTGCTTTAAGCTTTTACTTGTCAAACCAAAGGTCGTTGATACGATCCCCGATGGAGACTACAAAATAGGATTTTTAATCGAATTCTAAGCTCTTTCAATACCCTCAGTAAAAATTATAATAATAATACAATAGTTCTAAGCAAACACAGAAAAAAACAAAATTTAAATTAAGCAGAATAGAAAGAAAATATAAATCGACATGAAAACATATACCACATTATTAATATTGTACTACTCATTGAGTGGAGCACCGGATCCCCTCTGGATGGCCACGTGAAGGTGCATCCAGTGCCCCTCCAACCGTGAGTCCCACCTATCCGCCCGCGACTATTGCGTTGGGACTGCCGCGAACGTGCGCCCGCAGAGAAGCGCAACGCTTCCTTATTATGGCATGGAAGCCATCCACTCGCACCTCTATCAACATGCCTGAGGCAATGCAGTATCGTGGCAGACCCAACAATACTCGGAAGGCGTTGGTATACTATAGTATTACACGATACAATATGCACCGATATGCTGCAACAGGAAGAGTCGCTGCAGAGCAACTAAGGTGTCACCCCTTAATGATCCTGCCCTATGCGTCCAACTAGCAGCTCCTTCCAAGACGCTTTGTTGCGTAATAAACAAGCTGTCTATGTTGCCAGAAATCGGGTTGATCAATTTGATATCGCTGACACGAAAAATAATAATAGTGGAAAGAATGACATCATTGACACTAATGACAACAATGACGCTAACTTGATGCATGAGTCATGATGACTAAACCACTTTAAAAGGAATTTCTTAAGCATAGAAGCCATGCGACTATAAGTTACAGTCAGTTACTAAGTTGCATTAGATATGCAGGGCCGGGGCGGGGTCGCAATGAACCCGGGATAATTGCAGCTAATAACTACGGTAATCCGGGCAAAACTAGCGCCGCCCCTGGATCCCACAGGAGACTTGAAACTAGAGAAGAAATGCATTACGAGCAAGTATGACATAGTCTGGTGGGTCGTTTTATCGTTAAAAACTATGATATTCTTTTTATTTATATTTTAAGAATTTACTTTGAGATCCATTTAAATTTATAAAAGATAAATATTTCGCTAATCACACTGAACACTCTTTTTTTAAGTAAGCACATACAGAAAAATACCGACAGAGGATGATAGTAATTCTGAAGTCTCATCTATGGAATTTTATGACGCTTACCATGGTGCATATGTCTAAGCTCTGCATGTGGAGTTGTGATCTGCCATCGTCATAGACTACAGTTCGAGATTCACGCATCATTTTTATTATTACAGGAATTTACTATGAATGGGTGGTCTTTACGGGACGACTTTCGTCTGCCACCAATTTTAATTAATAATTCAGTATTTTAGAGCTCAGAAATCGTTTTTTTTGTTTCAATTTTGGGAATCGAACCCACGACCTTTGACTTGCAAAGCAAACACTTTGAACATTGAGCTATATACGCCGGCAAATTAATCACTTGCTATAAGATTAAATACATATTAATTAAATATAATAAGCTCCCGTGTTTCAACTTTCTGTGCAATTCAATATTGAATAGTATCTCCATTACATTTGTCCCCATATACTTTGGATATATTTAAGGTCTAACTACTAAGAAAGTTTGTTCTACGTGGTTGAGATCGCGCTAAATGATCCAAACCTCAGCTCTAACTAAAGAAGAAGTTCTAATACAATTATAAGACTGTCTTGCATCCTGAAGTACCAAAGAATATAGTTCAAACCACAGCACCTCCATTTCTTTTAGTCTTCCTGCACCTTACATCACCCGTCACCTTTTACTTCTTCTATTTCCACTCCTTTTTGGAGCTTATAGCGTCCATAAATTTGTAATATTAAGTTATATAAGCTGCAATTATTATGGTTTTGTCTCTTTATTCGGAGTTTCATTGAATACATACTATACTCATACGTAGCTCCTTATGGTTTTGCATTTAAACATGTGACTGTGAATCTAATTTTTCAGTAACTATTTGTCTTTTGTGTTTCTTTTCCTGATGCCAAAGTTGTTCACAGCGGACTCTTAATGGATAAATAAACTAATAAAATAAATTTAAAAGCTTGTGAATGAATGTTGACTGATTGAAAAATAATAATAATATATATACTCTGAATATATATAGGGTCCGCCATCTAACGTTTTTTTTTTCAACTAGTGTTTATTTCGTGAATGGTAACACTTAGCTCATGTATAAATTGACAGATGATTAGATTTATTCTTCCGCTGAACGAATATGGTTGTGTATACGCTTGAACAACGCTGGAAAATATTGCGACATTACTTTGAAAATCATGGTAATGTTGCAGAATGTGTGCGAAAATTGCGTACGGATTTTGGAAGAAGAGAATCACCGTCAGCTCCGTATGTTCGTTATCTTGTGAAAAAAGTGAAAGAAACTGGCATCCTCATCGATAAACCAAAGCGTGAAAAGCCAAAAACAGTGCGTACACCCGAGAATATTGCTGCTGTGGCAGAAAGTGTGCGTGAGGCGCCATCAATGGCGCTTCCATGCGGCGCGGCCATGTTGAACAAATTTTTGTTCACAAAAACTAAAGAGGAAGATATTGGCAACATTTGGTTTCAACAAGACGGCGCTACGTGCCACACAGTCGAAGCTACACTCGATATTTTGCGCCCTGTTTTAAAGAAAAAAAGTTATTTGGCGGACCCTTTACTACAGAGACATCTATCGTAATACGATGTTAGCAATGGTATAAATACATCAGGTTTCGCGTATCTGCCCAGGCAGAGAATGGTCGTGTGGACTGCGCGGTGTGTAAAATAGAGTGTGAAGCAGGTAAAGTCCGTTTTCAACTATATCCAAGACAAGAGCCTTGTAGTTTGAAAATATTTCTGCTATCGTATCCGAGGCACATTTGGGTGAGTGATCCTATGATTAGACCGACACTCTAGATGCCTTGACCATTGGATATTAATTAATGCCCAATGTTTACCTTACGGGACCGCAGATTTGCGTCGTTCAATGCCCTACGGTTCCACACATAAGTACTTATGGTTCATTTCACAATCGGATTACATTCATTTGTAATAATAGTATCAAAGTAAGTTCATGGAAGAATCTATAGTGCGACGAAACATTACAAACATTGCCCTGCTAGGGCATTGAACGACGCAAGTTTGCGGTCCCGTATGAGACCACTGGGCGTTTAAAGGTTAATGAACAGCGCAACTCAATTGAAAAACTACGGTTATCAACTCAGTGCATCGACCCATCCAAGTTTTAATCCGCATCCAATACAGTATTATGCGCAACACTCGTTTCGACTGTTTTCCGCTCTTGATGACTTATTTGGTGCGTGAATCTCCTACTACCTGAGACGATATATGTCAGGAGTCAATTTCAGGAGGAATAACCAAGTCTTTTTTTCATCCATCGATCTATCACTTATTAACGTGGAAAACAAAGGACTCCATAAATTTCCATCTCAAACGTGCGTTTCTAAGACACAAAATATTTAGAGGTTTGACCTCACTTCTTGCGATGTTTGTCTATGTAATCCTCACATTCAATAGACAGTAAATGATTTTCTGTTGCAGTGCATTGATCTATGAAAACAGGAGACGTGTTCTGGTTTGTCACTTAGAAGACCTTCCTGAATTGCTGCTTGGTTCTGATGATCTCTTGCTGGTAAACTACATAAAGTAAATCGTAGAAATAATGCGCGTGCTTAAGCAGGTCGCCATGGAACAGAGTATAGTATAGTATAGACTTATGAGTAAATTATTTATGTTTTTGTCTCTCTGTGTGCTCTAACCTGCTCTTAATGGGTTGAACCAACCCTATGGACAAAATAGATCAGGCCTTGAGAACAAATCACACAAAAATATGCCTCGGATACTACAGTTACCCTGTGTTAGGACTCTTGCTGTGGATATTGTCGGGAACCATATATGTCCCCAAATGGACCTTTAGATGCAGATATGTCCTAGAACGATAAATGGACAGTGGCAGATGACAGAACTAATTTGCGATGACCATATGTTACATATATGATTCGGAAAAAATAAAGGCTTTATCCTTTTGCTTAATGTACAGAATTCCACGTGCAACCATTTTCGTGCATTTTTTATGTAAAAAATAATAATAAAAAAAAAATGCATTATGTGGTGATTGAATGAGAATCGTGCTTACAGTGCTCTAATTCCGTTGTAATAACAAAAACGAATTCACTATTTGCAGATTAAACGTTCCGTATGACTCGATTTCCCTCGTTTCACAAGTCATAAACCGCGATTAACGCTCCACACTTATGGTTCTGAGTCGTAATCTTATGACTTTCGAATGCTCGGCGTAAACCGTTTAACTGCGACCTAAAAGAAAGCATAAAATTAATTTTATCTGCGACGTAGAGTGTCACTAATCATCACGACGTGAAGGGGTTAAAATCATTTGATCCAAATCAAATTTTAGTATCATTTTAGAAGACACAAAGTCAGCATGCCTGAAAAGGCCATAAAACTTTCTTCGAATTTCACCAAAATATTTTTCTCTCTTTCTAATAATAGAAACTGACAGTCCCTTAGTATTCGAATATACTGTATGCTTTAATTCCTAAAATGGAGCGCCATGAGAGAAGCTAGGATTTGAAACTAAATTAAATAAGTTTGATATGTCACCGAAAGCGCCGTACTCATCATGAGCTGGGTAGATCAATGATCAGGATTTGTTTATTTAGCAGTGAGTCAAAATTTTACGTCCGGGAATAACAAGATAGTCAAATAACTTCTTAGGTTTTCACGGCCAGATTTGATGTTGTGGCTTTTGGGTTGAGCCGTGTGTGGTGAACTTTTTTCAACCTGGTTGGAAAAAGTTCACCACACACGGCTCAACCCAAAAGCCACAACAACAAGATAGTCGTTTTATAACTGAAGGAAGATGCTTAAAATATATATGATGGCATTCCTCTTTCCTTTCATTTATTTTTTCAGAAAGTTACATCGTTTTTAATATTCTTCTTCCCATATTGCCGGTGGTTATAGGTTAGTTGTTAAATCTTTTGCTTATCAAACTGAAGGTCGTGGATTTTATCGCAGACGAAGATAAATAATATATTTTAATCGATTTCTAAGCTCTATAAATACCCTCGGTTGATGTAAGCTTGATCTTTTACCCGCAAAATGACAGTCAAAAGCTATTTATTAAAATTATTGGTAGACTAAAGTCATCCCATGAACACTACTCACTCATATTAAATTTCTTTAACAACTGGATGATCTGTAGTCTATAACGTTGGCGGATCAATGCTCCACGTGCAGCGCTACATGGTAAGCGTCGTAGAATCCACAGATGGTCTCTTACATAAATGAATAATATTCTCATTAAAATCAACAATTTTCTCATTTAATGTTTTCTGATGCGGCCCTGCGCTACATGTTAACCAATTAGCGTTGACACATCCCGACAGAACGCCCCACAGCTGTCTGTAGGGAGAGTGCCAGGGCCGGATGCAGAATTAACCCTCGGGAATCGAACCAATGACATTCACCAATGTAGGTTAATTAATATTGACCTAATTCTTGCGGACATTTGCAAAAATAATATGTATGGTTGATAATATTATGACTTCCGGAGATACAGCCAAAAGGAAATTGGCTGAAATATCAAGAACAAATATTAGGAGATATTAAGTATGAGAAATACAAAAATCCAATCAGTATTGGAAATAAAATTGCTCTCTTGATAAGAAATATATTTTGTCAGCTTGCTTTGTAAAAAGGCATATAGCAATATTCTTGATTTAACCTGATATCAGCTTGATATAGCTCTTTTAGGCCGATGCCGAAAATCCTCGAAAAACAATCTTTTGTCTCTTATTTTTTTTCGCTCGCCTGACATGCACATCTAATTAAATATAAAATTGCACGGCGTTTGACTACGCTATTTTATTTGTTTTGACAGTTGCTTCATTTCATATTGGTTCAACTGCCATCTTTAATTTGTTTTTTGCCGTGATTCTCTTGGTCTGCATGTCACAGTGTTCTGGCAGTCGTCAGTTAACTCTCGTCCGACCGGCGAAACGCCATACCGGTCGTACGAGGAAATCAAGTATTATTAAAAGTAAATGTGAATTGTGCTTCAAAAACAAGATCTTTGTGTTGTTAATTGGCTCCTGCATCCTTCTTCCACGCGGCCACATGACGAACCCGCGACTTGTCGTCTTTTTAAAGACGGGAGATGTCAAGCCCTTTCAATGTGGATGACTTTTATAACTGTGTGTCATTTGCTTTACACAGATTTTTGAACATCATATTAAATCTGTAGCGGACTTCTGTTTTATCAACTGTACCAACTTTGCTATCTATGCCTGTCATTAGACAGGCATAGATAGCAAAAGACGCAGAGTGCTAATTTAAAAATATATATAAAACTGTTGTTACTATAAACCCCATCTTTTAAAAGATTTATACTACAAATATATCTCTAAGTCTTCTTTAGCCTCGCCATTTCCCATCATCTGGGGTCGGCTCTCTTGTGCACATTCGCCACGTCTGTCTGTCCTGCGTTGCATTCTCGGTCAAGCCCAGAGTTTTAAGGTCCTTGTTACAGTTGCAGTCCAGGTGGCCTATGGTCTTTCATGTCTTCTCGTGCATCATGTTTCTTTTTTTTGGAGATTTTTTTTACTGCCGGTTGCCACCTGACGCAAAGGTAGTAGCATTCTTGGAAAGCTAGAAAGCTGCCGTTGACCACCAGTTCGGTTCATCCGCCACCATGTCAGCTATGAGGTCCTGCCTACCACATAGATCCATCATAGCCTCACCTCCGAATATGTCGAAGAAGCCTATGGATGGTCTTCCACTGGGAGCCTCTCCTTCAAAATGTGTCGAAGAAGCCTCCCAGTGTGGGTTTTTGTATCGAAGTTTGCCTTCTCCGGCCTGTTTGTCCGCGGGAGGTATTTTATTTCCCTCCTACCATCCATATCTGGAAGGTCTTCCCCTATCCGCAACCTGAGGACGCGCCCGATGGGGGATAGGCTCCCCTCCCCACACGGGAAAAAAATATATCTCTAAGTAATAAATTAAAATATTATTGTTACACCACTCGTATGTTGTTATTTTTTTATGTAGTAATTGTAATTGTAAGTAATACATAATTATCAAAAATACTACAACAACTAATTCCACTTTGTGACTCTATTACAGTAATTAATGTCCCTAGATATGAATTGAATTGACCATAAATAACCTGAAATACTACGCTCTTTGATGGTTTTCAGGACATTTTAATTGCTTCCTACCGAAACTGGAGAGTCCAACGTTTAGGTCATAAAAAATTAAAGTTATTTTTAACGATTGCAGTAAAACTTTACAGTCTGAATTTCACACAAAAGATCTCGAAAGGTTAAATAAAGAATGATGGTAGACAATTAAATCTTTAGCACTCTTAGAAACAATATTGTGCCCCATCGAGACTCTATGTAATGGAGACGTCGGGTTGATCACTTTGCATCCACCACAGTACTCTACTACATCGACCTATTCTAAATAGGTTATTTGTATTTGTACTTCGTTAATCCTCGGAGTGTGCTATGCAAGGAGCCCCTGCTGTTCTGAGTAGGGCTCCTAAGAAGGTCCTCCAGCTCGTGGTTCGAGGAACTGGAGGCCTAGAATGCTCTCTCTGTGGATGCTCTCTCTCTCTCCCACGAGCAGTCTTTCCGGGGAAGTTTACCACTCAGATATGAGTCGCACCTCTTCTGATGGGGAAAGGCGTTCAGCACGTCGGGTGATCCGCGGTTCTGCAGCTCCTTCGAAGAAGGTTGCCGGAGTGAAGATGGCGTATCTTCACGCCAAGGGTCTTCACCCGGATACAACAGCTGATGACTTGCAGAGCTTTTTGGCAGCGACCGCTGCATTCAATCCCTCTTGGATGACCATCAAGAGGATTATCAGCAGATGGACGCTGTCAACTTCTTTCAAAGTTGGGGTCATCGCAACTTCGCTTGAGTCTCTCATGGAGCCTGAAGTGTGGCCTGAAAAGACCATCGTTCAACCCTGGATACGTGTAAGACGAAAGAATCGCAGTGAACCAGCTTATGTGATGATATTGACATATTTGGTGTAATCTTACTTCAGATTCAGTGCTGGCGTTGATAGATGCAAAATATTTGACGTTTTATTTTGTGACAATAATGCCTTGTTATTTGTGTTTCAATCATGATATACTTATGACAGGGTTTTTATTGTTACAAGTCAAGCTATTTATCTTGAGTCTCCTGACGCTGGTTCTGAGTGTGAGGTCATTGACACTAAATGTGTCAATAAATTTACATCGCCACACTTATGGTTGTATCTACTTTAATGACGCATTGAAATATTACCTATTTTGTAATGTCATTTAAGGAAAATAAAATAAACTGTCAAAAAATTTGAAATACAATATTATTAGATTGAGATCCTCTTTAGGACCAAAAGGTTACATCTCTTTAATCGTCTTGATAATCTTTTAATCTCCTATAAAATACTGATTAAGAAACCCTTAAATTATTTCGGTAGTATCCACTACTCGAGTATTTCATTGCATGACATTTTGGATTGTATATTTCATATATAGAGATACTCTATGGATGGATCTCTCCATGGGAAGTTATACGATGTTTATTTTATGGAAAAGACCTGGTGTAAAATTGTAATGTCTCTGCGCCATAAATTGATACAAAGCTGATTCATTGATAAAACACTCTATCTTAAAGAAAATGTGGAAATTTTGCATTTAAAATTTTCATTGTTTTTCCAAAATACTGGCTATACCAATTGTACACGCCTATCAATTTCTTTAGAAAAAATTGTTTCGTCCTTAGTTGAATTAATTGTTCCAGAGAAGTAGAGGCCAGTATTTCTTTGTTCAGTTATTATTTCATAGTTTTGTCAGTGAGTTAAACCAATTGGCAGTAAATAAAATTAATCGGTAGTAGAGTAAATAAATTGGCACTATCCATTGTGTCATTATGAATGTGGTCAGTTATGAAATTAAAATGGCAGTTATTAATTCAATATTGGTAACAATTCATATTAAATGAATAAATAATTAACCCATAAAAAGAAAACCTTACGTAACGTAACCTATTATTAATTACCATTCATTAATTACTGTGTTCGCGGCAGTCCTAACGAAATGGTCGCTGAGTGGGCGGATAAGTGTGACTCACGGTTGGAGGGGCGCTGAATACGCTTTCACGTGGCCTCCAGAGAGGATCCGGTGCTCCACTCACTGAGTAGTACAATAATAATAATGTGGTGTATGTGTACATGCCGATTTATATTTTCTTTCTATTCTGTTTAATTTAAATTTTTATTTTTTCTGTATTTGCTTGGAATTATTGTATGTAAAATTTTGATTATGGCACTAGTGGCTAAATAAATAAATTTTATTATTATTATAAATAATATACAAATATGTACGCATATTTTTTCAAATATATTTGTGAATTACGTTTATCTCAAATTAATTATATTTTTAGCCTCACATGTAACATTCGTATTTTGTGCACGAGTATTTTAATACCCAGAGTTTTTATAAACATACAAAAATACCCCCGTCGGGATTCGAAGATAAACAAGCCTGTACAGGGTGTATTAATATAAAAAAATAGAGTGGACTTGTCACCTCCATAAACAAAAACCAACCAACCCTGTATATATGCTGAAAAAGGCGTAATAAACATTTTTCATATTCGTATGAAATCAAATCGAAACTTAAATTTTGTCAATAGAAAAAAAAATCATTATTTTGTATATTAAACATAATTTTTTTATGGGCATGTCTTATGGGTAAGGCTCTTGTATACCGTACAACAATTATAGGTTCAATCTACAACGAAGCTTGAATGTTGATGGGTCTGCCGCGATACTGCAGTGCCTCAGACATGTTGACGGAGGCGCGAGTAGATGGCTTCCATGCCATAATAAGGAAGCGTTGCGCTTCTTTGTGGGCGCGCGTTCGCGGCAGTCCTAACGCAATGGTCGCTGTGTAGGCAGATAGGTGAAACTCACGGTTGGAGGGGCACTGGATGCGCCTTCACGTGGCCATCCAGAGGGGATCCGGTACTCCACTCACTGAGTAGAACAATAATAATAATGTGCTGTATGTGTACATACCGATTTATATTTGCTTTCTATTCTGTTTAATTTAAACTATGATTTTTTCTTTATTTTATAGGAATTATTGTATGTAAAAATTTGATCATGGCACTAGTGGCTGAATATATAATTTTTCTGTTTTTCTGAATTTTTTCTTTTTAAATTTCTGTAATATAAATATTATATCGGGTCCGCCAAATAACTTTTTTTTTTTGAAAATGGGGCGCAAAACATCGAGTGTAGCTTCGGCTGTGTGGCACGTAGCGCCGTCCTGTTGAAACCAAATGTTGCCAATATCCTCCTCTTCAATTTTTGTTAACAAAAATGGCTCGATAACGATCGCCATTGACTGTAACGGCCACTCCTTGCTCATTTTCAAAGAAAAATGGTCTGATTTTCAAAGTAATGTCGCAATATTTCCCAGCGTTGTTCAAGCGTATACACAACCATATTCGTTTAGCGGAAGAATAAAACTAATTATCTGTCAAATCAGACGTAAGTTAAATATTACCATTCATGAAATAAGCACTAGTTAAAAAATAAACGTTAGATGGCGGACCCTATTTACACAATTTATATGTATAATATGTAACGTATAAATAATTTTATCCGAAAATGAAAAGGTTGGTCTCCCCTTCGTCACATACGTTAAGCAAACAATGCGAACTCTCTGTTTTGTTTCATCCGAAACATTAATTTGTTTTTCGGTTCAAGCGGCCGAGAACAATACGGAGAAAAAAAACACAAAACACAAAAACACAAACAAAACAGAAGAAGAAGAAGAGCGCGACAAAAACTCCTCCATCGGTTCAATGATACGGAGGCTCAACTTAAAAGTTCACCAGAAAATATTAATTAAAAATATCTCTTCGATATCTTAGGTAGAGCAACTCTTTAGGACCAATTTCACCGGCGGGTAAAGCTCAATAGTCAAAGCGTTTGCCTTGCAAGTCAAAGGTCGTGGGTTCGATCCCCGGCGGAGACTTAAAAAAAAAGAATTTTTAATCGATTTCTCAGCTGTAAAGTACTCCGGTTTGTGTGAATTTGATCCCTCACCCGTAAAATGTCAGTCATAGCCTATTAATTAAAATTGGTAAATTCCTGTAATAATAAGGATGATGCGTGAATCTCGGGCTGTAGTCTATGACGTTGGCGGATCAAAATTCCACATGCAGCGCTTAGCCATATGCACTATGGTAAGTGTCATAGAATTCCACAGATGAGAATTCAGAATTACTCTCACCATCTGTCGGTATTCTCCTGTATGTGTTTACATTTAAAAAATGTAAGCGACGGGTTAATTATTAAAGCTCCTTAAAAATCTAAATAAATAAACACCTAAAATATTCATATTCGTGTCATGAAGCACCGCGCTTTTGCCCTGGAGGTTGCTGGAAACCATATATGTTCCCAGGTGGACCTCCAGGTGTACTTGAAACAACTTTGGGGCATTGTATGAACATTGAAATCAGTATGAATGCTGAGCAATTTTTGGTGATTTATTCCAAATTTAGATTAAATATGCTGATATATTCCACGCAAGGGAGGCTCAGTTCAAACACAAACTTCCCGAATTCGTTTGGATATGTAATTTGTTGGAGTAGTCTGTTTTCAGTGTTGGGACTTTCTGTTGCTTATCTTTATTTTATTTTTTTTCTTTAGGCCTTAACTAGTAGCTATGTCAGTTTTATGTTTATTTTTGTATTATCTAATTTCAGAATCGTTTTAAATCAATTCGGAATGTTTCTGAAATAAATGAATTTAATTTTTAAAAAAAAATGTAAAAAAACCATTGACTATACTCGTAATATATTTAAAGCACATTAGAAAAATGTATACTTTAACAAGTCAATCAAAGTTACAGATCTTAATAATAATTAATATCATCATCATCATCAGCCTGTATCCCTCCACTGTTGAACGTAAGCCTCCCGCATCAATCTCCATCCTCTTCGATCCTCTGCCTTCCGCATTCAGGGCACTTACGCTATTCATCTTATGTCTTCTTCGTAGTATCAATCCGGTGGATTTGTTTGCACCAACAGAATCTTGCATCTCGATCTCCATTCCTCTCGGTCCTCCGCAACCCTTTTCAGCTCAGCAAAAGCGCTACAATTCATGTCTTCGAACACTTGCTGCAAATACTCACGTCTAGGGCGCCCTCTACAGTTTCTACCCTCAACCATCCCTTCCACAATATCGTGAAGAAGACCATCGTGACGCATGATGTGACCAATCCATCGGGCTCGCCTCTCTGAGATGGTTCTTATTAGGTGGCTATCTTCCTTGATTATCCTAAGAATTCCATTGTTCGTGACGTGGTCTCTCCAGGAAATTCCGAGAATTCTTCTGTACGACTACATCTCAAAGGCCTCTTGTCTTTTTTTATCACTTTCAGATAAGCACCATGTCTCACAGCCGTACATTAAGATGCTCCAAACAATTTTTTTGGCAAGTTACTTGCGGAGCCTTAAAGTAATATTCTTTGAATTTTTTAAATTTTTATTAGAATATTATTTTATTATTTCAATATTCTAATCTACTTTTATAGATCATTGACTATCCCAATATTATTATTACTTAAATATACGAATCTATTTACATCTTTTTTAGGGGTACTCCAAGCACAAAAAATATTATATATATAAATTATATATATTATAATTTTGTGCTTACTCGTGGTTGTATATGTATATTTAAGTAATAATATTCTTTGAGTCAAGAATTTTTGAAAGCTAGCCTTGCTTGATGTATGCGACTGTTGACTTCTCTTTTTATTTTACCATCCCAGGTGATCGTACTTCCAAGGTATACGAACTCTTTTACATCTTTTAGGGGTACTCCTAGCATTGATATGTTAATTTTCTGCTGCTCATTGCGGCTTACTCTCATGACTTTGGTTTATGTGCTGTTTTAGTATTATGTCATCAGTCCATTTTTCAGGGAATCGGCCAATGTTTCGATTGCCAGCTTTTGGGCGACACTCTGATACTTTTCTTCCTCATCGACCGTCGTCTCTTCGACAGATATGTCCTGCCCATTGCCGCTTAGTGTGCCTATACGTTGGGTAGCCTCCAGTATTTGAGTTCTTCTGCAGATATCCTCGTTTCGGATTTTATCTTTTAGCGACACTCTGGATCCACACAACATGGATCTCTCCATGGCACGTTGGGTGACCGTTTTTTTATGGGTAAGACTTACTGTTAAATTCCACGGCTCTGCTCTATAAGTAAATACAGAGAGGATGCATTAATAAACGCCGCAGTTTTAAAACGTTGCTGAATTTTCACATTAAAAATATACTTTAGTTTTGCAAATGCTGCCCATCCCAGTTATATATACGCCTGTCGATTTTTTTGAGAAATTATTTCGTTCTAGTTGTATTACTTGACCCAGGTAGGTATAGTCATTTACAACAAATAATGAATGTATAAATAAATTTAAAAACATTTATAAATTAAAAACACAATACAAATAAAAATTAAATTTATTATTATCATCATTAATGCATTATGACGTAACTGTACATGTGTGACATCAGCACACAACACATGCTGTGAACAACACCCCCCTTAGTTACGCCCCAGCACTATCAGCCACCTGACAGCTTTCATTAGTTACACTGTCACCAATTAGCCAATACTTAATACCAGTGCAGTAACCATGTTTAGCAATACCATAATTCCGGTATTTTACTTTACTTCATATTTGCAATGGGATATGTCGAGACCAGCATTCAAAAAAGGCAAATCTATTGAAGGTTCTGGAAGTATTTTCGTTTATAGCAACAACAAAAAAATACCTCATTCCAAGACATATCTGCACACGAAAGTCCACCTGGGAACATATATGGTTCCTGACGACCCCCAAGGCAGAAGCCCGGAGACTTAGAAGAGACGACAGTGTTAGTATGTATATTTTTGGATGATATCTTTTCAGATATTTAATCTAATAAAAATAATTATTTAAACATGACCTTAAGTTCTCCATATGTTCCCTAGTGGATTTTAGGTGCAAATATTTCCTTGGAAATGACGTGGACAGTGGCAACGTACAGAACTGAGTGACGGTAATTTTCAATGGATATTCATTTTTTTAATACAGAATGAAAATTGGTGAGTGACTAGCGTGTTTTTTTATTGCGCAGTCCCAATTTCGACGCTATAGGAAGGATTATATACTTTTAGAATGCAGAATAATAACCCTATAATAGCTAACTACGCTATTGTAAGCATACAATAATTTAATTTCCCATTAAGGTCAAGGCACGTTGGCTAGCCTTGAGCTTCTTAGGTCCAAAAAAAAGTAAATATTTATGTTCAGTGATATTGATTGTAGGCGTGGCTTATTGGCAATATTCCAACAAAATTTTCAGCATACAATGTCTTTAATATGTACCGGCTGAAAGATCTTCAGCAAATCAGCAAAAAAGAACATCAGGTGAAGACAATGATACTGAAATTCAGGCCTGAAAAAATCACCTGTTTTTTTTTATATATATAATATATTACATGTATATTACGAGTATTTCTTCTCTTTTGTAGTATATACTATTCACAACAATGACATTCTCGAATAATTTAACTTTTACGTCATAGATAAGTATACCTGTGCTCGTAGTCATCGATTATATGATATTTATATTAGTACCTGTAGAGTTTGTACTGCTCATTTCAGTTCAACTGTGATGAGTTACCAGCACATTTCGATCCTTATTTTACACCCTTTTCCTATCTTGTTGATAGATTGGTTTTCTGAATCTAAGCAATCATTCACCAGTGTCATTGATTTTTTTCTTTACTTTCTTCTTTATGTTCTGTATATGTTTTTTTCTCCTTTTGGTATTAACGTTATTTTTATGAGTTGTATTGTTTTTTTTTATTGGAACATCTTTCCTGCAAAATACATTTTTTAAATATTCTAAAATTGTACATTGCTCAACAATATTAGCAAATTATAAATGCGGTTCTTGTTACATCACCGAAACTCAAAAGCGTTGAGCTAAACATTGACATCAGCATGATATAGCCCTTGCTGACTGGTACCGAAAACCTCAATATACAATTTTTCGTCTCTTATTTCTGTTCGCTTGTCGTACATGTATGTGTCGCCATATTGGCATTTTGGATAAGTCCGGTCACAGGAGTGATTTTAGTTATAGAGATCACCACTTGTGGCGCTGGGTGTCACCGACCACGGCGCGGCGCCGAGTCATTTGCCGACGGCGGCGAGGTCGCATTGTGGTAGTCCTGGCCTGAATGCTGTGGTCTGGGCCAGAAGATTGTAAAGTTATCGAAATATATATTTCAATGTACTTCAGAAAAAGTTTTTATTGTTGTTAATCTGCTCCTCATCCTACCACCACGCAATTCAATAACGAACTTAGAGAGGAGGATGTTAACATGTTTTCTTATTAACAATTACAATTAATAAATAACCTAAATATGCTATACTCCTACTGTGTATGTCGTTGGGAACTATATATAAATATTCCCAGATGGACATTTTCTGATAACTGAATAAGACATTCCTCTCATAAGAAAAAAATATCATAAAGGGCTTATGTAAACATTACTTCAAAAGCTATATCAACTCTCGGGCATTGCCCCACCAAACATACGGCGAGAAGTTACTACCAAGAAGGAACTCACCAAAGCAACCCACGACGCACTCCACCCTATGTTTGGGTACCAAAAGATAACTACACGGCTCAAATCAAGAAGAAGTTTCCTACAGTCGACAACGGAACTGGAGATACCTGAGGCCACCCTGCGGCTGAACATGTGGAGAAGCGCAACTGAGGGGAATACTTGGATTGCCCCGAAGAGGACCTAGCCCCTGGACATGACCAAGGGTGGAATATGGAGGTCCCTTAACAGACTTCGGACCGGAGTATGCAAGACGAGGACACAAATGAGGGCCTGGCAGTTTTACAGCGGACCGACTGAATGTGACTGCGGCGTGGAGCAGACCCTATCACACCTTCTGGAGTGTGCGCTGTGCCCGAATAGCTGCACCCAGGAAGACCTGATGATGGCCAGAAGTAACGCCATCGACGTCGCCCACTTCTGGGCAGACAGGATCTGACCCTGTTGTTTCCGACACGATTATATATACTTCAAAATGTAAAAGGATTTCTACGATCTTTGTAAATCTATATTCATTGTAGTTGCTAAGCACATAACCTTAAAATCAACATTGTGCCTACATTCTCTTATTTCGAATTAAATTTGAAATTACTTGTGGATAGCTTTTGCTGATTTTACGTCTTATTTATGTTGCAATGAGACGTGTCTGTAAACTAGTTTCTTCGTACGGAATATTCAGAAATATCACTCAGTCATTATGTGATGACTAAGTCACCTTTGTTGTGACGACAATGTCATCGTAGTTGTGACAACTCTGTCACCTCTGTTGTGTCAACAATGTCGATGCAGTTATTACGACCATACCATATTATGTCGACCGTACACTTTATGTTCAAGCTGTATAAGAATTTATGACTTTATTTGTGTACGTGACGGTGTCACTTTATGACTGAATCCTTAAATTTATTTATTTTAAGCTCAACGTGTATTTACAAATTTTACTTATTCTTTATGAATTTCGCAGAATGTGATTACTGACATTTCATCAAATTCAATGCAACTGTATGCAATGGTTGTACGTAATGAAAGCTGCATAGAATACTGAATCTACTACAGTTTGACATTGTAAGGTTTACAGGGTGAAAGAGCGGACAAGGCGGCCTTCCATATTACAGTCGTTAAAGAGACGAAGGTGGACCTGGGTGAGACATTCGATTTGCTGAAGAAGAGCATATGTTATGGCTTACCATTAATTCAAGTTCCCGGACTCACGCCGTCTTTGAAATTCGTCGGGAACTGTACATAAAATGTATTCAGCGAAGTTCCCAAAGGCAGAGTTGAGATGGGAAAAGGCCATGGCGTCTGATAAAGGTTTGTGGAAGCAGTTTGTAAGGATGTAATGTCCACTCTGATGTTATGTCAGCTGCTGTAGTCCTCGCTTCAAACAATGTGAGCTCTGTAAAATAATTAAATATTGATAGATAAGATAGCAAGTGTTTGACTTTGGCATCAAACGAAATCACCAATGCAAAAGAAATACTTTGCGTAAATACTCAACGTAATATTTAGATTCAAATTTGGAATAAAATTTGAATTTTATTTTTGGAATATTTTTGTTTTTTTTCAGTTGCTTACCAACGCTTGCGAAGTAATCGTATGTCGTCAACAATGATCGGAACCAAGAATGATTCTCTTGTACCGCTCATCTCGTAGTTTTAATAAAATTATTGCATTTTATTCAATATGAAATAACTAATGTCGTGGCTCTTAATTTATGTCTTGGTATCAATATAATATACATCGAACCCACGACTTACGGTTTGGTAAGTAAACGCTTTAACTACTAAGCTATACTTGTTCTTATATTGAATTTAGTAAGTGCATTGATTTTTGTTAATGTCTAATCTAACATTTGAACATTTCTTTCCTCCGTTTAACGCTTTCATTTCGCCTCGGTTTGAATACAAATTATACTGTCAATTATAAAACTAGTATTTGAAGCATAAATGTACTTATTTGGTCTATTATCATATATCACATTGGTTCTTGTGTCTTTTAGCTATCAGATGATGCATAAAAACCTCTTCTAAGAAAGTAACAAAACGAAATATCCCGTCAACCGATATCAACGGTCGGGGAATCTTATGACGGCAAATGCCGACAACCGATACGAAAGGCCTAGAGATTAAAGAAATGACAATCTTTACTTGTTTAATCATGCATTGATAACGTTTATATCACATGTTATACAAGTTCATATAACATATGTAATAACTACATTGCTTTTTATAAATATAGATTCTCACGTTTCATCATTTTCATTCCTCTCATTAATAGATCATTTTCTATGGATTTCTTCACGCATTAAGAACGTTAATATCGCAACCTGATTTCTAGAAAACATTGGGTCCACCCCACTAGTTTGCCATTATATTTTCTTGTTACAATATAACAATGAGAGTAAAATCCATTCGCTAGTGCGACTACAAAGCCAAATTGCACTGGAGTCTAAATTGCGTCTTGCACAGCAACAGTGGCGAATCAAACATTTTGGGAGCCCTGGGCACATTTTTTGAGGCCCTAATTTCTTAATACTTTTTGTAAGCATAAAAAATTAAGATATTATGATAACGCGTGGTAACCTGAACACATGAGGTTAGATCATGTGAAAAGACAAAAATAAAAAATTAAAAACATTAGAGACTATTTCATGTCAGCCTCGTTAAGCCTTTCGCATCGATTGTCGATATATGCCGTCAAAGATTCCCTTACCGTTGACATCGGAAACCGTGATATATCGTTCTGCTACTTTCAGTACACATTGTGACATCTACGATAGTATCTTGAAACTGCAGTCATTCCCTTTATCAACCTACATGTATTCTTTACAGCAGCGGTCGGAGAGCCGAGGTGAATTACCCCAAATGGGGTAAAAATATGTCTTTTAGGGTAATAAGGAAATTTTTCTCGTTTGCAATTTCATAAAACTTACTATTTTCATGTAACTTTTTTGTTATTTTCCATGTAAATTAATTCAATAAATAATATTTATTTCAATATACATTGATTGTCTTCTTTTCAAAATGGAGGGAAGGGGTAATATCGACTTACGCAAAAATATTTTGGGGTAATGGTTAAAAAAGTTCCCCGACCGCTGCTTTACAGGAATCTGTAAAGCATGTAAATAAATTTTCGTCACAGGAGCGATTTTTCTGTAAACCACATGTGTCAATGCCACCACATGTATGGAGTTACGTAATGAACGTCTGTTAAATATAATAGTTTTTTATGCATCATCTGATAGCTAAAGGATAGAAAAAAAAATGTGATATATGAAAATAGGTTAAATAAGTACATTTATGTTTCAAATGCTAGTTTTAAGCAAAAAAAATGGTTTGAAAAATTCAGCCGTAACGAAAGGGTTACCAACGCGCGTTATTCTCACGATATCATTGATGAAGTTTAACAGCAAGGGACCATCAGAACCAAACAGCAGTGCGGGAAGACTGACATTAAGTGCTGTCAGTCGTCATTAACGGTGCCTTTTTCCAAGCTCTCTTCAGATTGAGCCGCCTCGGGAACGTCGGGCTTATCAACCAATTTCCTTAAAAAATCTGGTTAACAAATCATCCAAAATATACCTCGAATACTTTAGCTGTCTTTTCTTCAAGCACTGAGACTTCTGCTATAGAGGTTGTCAGTAACCATGTATGTCACTCAAATGAACCTTCATCTTCAGATATGTCCTAGGTAGCTGACAGAACTAAGTGGCGGCAATTCGTAGTGACCATATGTTCCAGATATGGAACAGTTATGAAAATAAAAGCAGTGACAAAGGTGGTGAAATCCAAAGCGGCTAACAGAGCTTTGTGGCAGAGGCTCGTGGTGACCATATTCACCAATTAGTAGACTGTGCACTGTGATAATAATCTTCTTCTTCTTCGTGTCAGCGACGTCAAATTATTTTTTCCGAGAATCTGGCAACATCAATAGCTCGTGTGTTGCCCAGCACTAGATCCTGAGATGTGCAGCTTCTTGGGCACATGGAGCAGGATCTTAGGTGTGAGGCGGTCTGCAGGTCTCCAAAGTCGCACAATAGTGTCTCTCCCTGCCGAAGAATTTCCCACCGCTCGAGGTTGTCTTTTGCTCTACCGACTCCGGTTCTTAATCTGCTCAGGGATTTTCAGGTCCGCCAGTAAAGGTTCTTACCAGTTAGGAGGCCTTATTTTGGAGTAATGAAATCCTGTGATGCGATTTGTTGCCAGAGCTGGAGTCTCTCATTTTCAGGGCCGAATATGAGAGGTTGCGTGGATCTCAGAAAGCTGCTTCGCGACTTCAATCTTGGTGTTGGGGGTATCTGATTATACAAGCAGTGGGACGGTTGGTTGATAATATTGATAATATAACATATTATTTAATTTTCGGGGCCCTAAAAATTTTGATGCCCCAAGTGCGTGTTTCTTAAGATTTCGGTGCAATCCGCCACTGCACGGCGATGCTTGCAGCAATTTCCAGGGCCCTAGTGGGCGTGCCCCGGAGCCCGCCCCCATTAGTGCATTTACGTGGCGCCCCCCTAAGAGCAGCCGCCAATTTGCCGCGGGAAGGATCCGCTTACGGGCCAACCGGCAAATGGTTAATCTTCCCACTCGTCCGGTGAAATATAGCATTTTGCGAGCGAGGGAAAGACCGCCTCGTAGCGCAGTTGGGAGCGCGCTCGCAAATCATTTGGAATCTCCGAGATCGAATCCCGAAAATTTCTTAAAATAATTCTTAGTAGAATTAAATTTAAAAATTGTTATAGAAGCAACGAAATCCAAATGTGTAATAATTATATATATTTTATATTGAACAAAAAAAAACGTTCTGGTGCAATTTCAATTTGAGACTTTCTCGAAATAGACGGGCCAAAAATCTATAGTTGATGAAGCAACTCCTTTATAAATGGGAAAATCGAAGTAAATCTGATAAATGAAACTATCGAACAAGACGAAATTACTTTCTGTAAAAAATATGCATAAAAGGTAACCTTAAATGATTTTTAATATAAGAATTAAATTTAAAAAAACTTCAACAGAAGCATATGAATTCCAATTGTGTGTTTACGATGATATACTTAATAAAAAAATTACAGTTATATGTACACTGGACAAAAAAATGACAACGTTGGCTCCAAATATTTCAATCGAAAAATCTCAAGTAAGAAACTTCTAGAAGTGGATGGGTAAAATCTACAAAGGGGGAAATCTTTTGATGGAATTATCGAAGTAGTCGAAATTACTTTTCGAGAATGCTGGTTCAACAGTCAATTTCATTTTGTGACTTAGCCGCGACGTCCTTACATATTATTGTGCCCGTGTGGCAGCTCGTGTCTACGTCCCCGTCCGACCGAGGCCCACGATACAACATGTTACGGTCGGTCGGGGAAACCAAGGTATTATATTGGAAATAAACGCGAATTGTGCTTCTGGAAAAAGTTGTTTGCTTTGCGACCTGCTTCTGCATCCTTCACGCCGCCCGATAATGCACCCGCGACTGTTGTCGCCTTTTTAAAGATGGGGAATGTCAATATGAAAAATATCCTTAAATAGTTTTTGTGAAAAGTATATTTAAAAAAGTATGACAGAAAGGGGAAATATTAGTGCATTTACGGTATGATAAAATAATAGACAAAAAAATGCCAACATTGGTTCAAAAAAAATCGATCGGCAATCTCAATTATAAAAAGACGAGCCTTCTCGAATCGGGCGATCAAAAAAACCCGTGGAATACCTTCGCAGCAAATGTATCTTTTAAAAGGGATGATGCGTGAATGACCGGGTGTAGTATTTAAAAAAAATGCAGATCTACACTCAACATTCTCAGCGATTAGCCAGCCTTTTCCAAAAATGGGAAGCATCATAGATTCCATCGATTGTGTTTGTCATTATTTGCAATCTTATGTTTATATTGATATCAGCTTGATATAGCTCTTGCAAACTGGTGCCGAAAACGTCGATATACAATATATCGTCCCTTATTTTTGTTCGCTCGTCGGACATGCATGTGTCGCCATTTAGGTTTTTTTGACAGAAAATAATTCGTCAAAAAGCCGACAGGTGATAAAAGGGCGCTGCGGTCTTGCAAAGCGCTCCGGGTCAGTTCAGCTCGGCTCTCAACAGAGGTAGATCGTTGATTGTCCGTGGCCTGAGCCGAATACCAAAGTTTGACATTTTTCAACTTGAATATATCCAACTCAAAACTAAATAAATTATCAATCCCGAAGAAGACCCCTGCAATGGCGGTCGAAATATTGGTTGAAGGAAGTTCGCCACACACGGCTAAACCCAAAAGCTGCAATATCAATCTGGCCGTGAAAACCTAAGAAGTTATTGAATATATCTCAAGGCGCTTGTAAAAAGTCTGTGTGTTGTTCATCTGCTCCTCATACGTCCACCAAGTGTCCTAATAACAATCCAGGCGACGTGAAGTCATCTTTCCTTAAGTAAAGAGGATGTTAATATTGTATAATTGATTAAATTATAATTATTTCATATTTTATGATGCCAATTTATTATGATATGAGCAAAAAATTTTATTGAAGTGAAGAGTGCTGAATTTCAAAACCGAAATAAGATTCAAAATAAGAAGAAAATTTATTGCATTTATGCACTGCTTTTGAAAACGACTTCTCGGTTTCAAACAAGACAATTTACTGTTCTTCATTAAAATAAAGTAAAATAAAAAAATTATCGAAGACAATTTGTGGGAAATCTCGTTAAAATGCGATTGCCTGAGGTACATTTCTTAGCTAGGTGCAATTCTCGGCTAATCTGAATGCCTAATGGGTAATTTATTTTCAATTACGAAAAATTGAGTGTTTCTCAACTGGCGGTGCACTTTAAAAAATAAAGATTTTTTAGGTCAATTCAGTGTACAGTAAAACCTCGATAAAACGGACCTCTACTTAACGGACTTCGAATATATAAGGACAAAATATCCTTAAAAAAAATTATAAACAACCTGCAAATATTAAAAGCTTTTTAGCGGCCATGATAATCACGTCATACGTCTAGCACTAAAATTTGAGAAATAATACCATCCTGCTTGTAGACTGCACCTGGCAGGAGCGATAGTACATATATTTGGGAAAGCCTTGATATAATGACGCATAGGTTTCGACGAATCACTCTGGTGTTTGCCAGACTGGCAAGAGATTCACGCAACTCTACAGCAGTTTTTTTTATGTAATACACTTTCAGCTTTAACATACACCCCCTCCCCCCAATTAGTCCGTTATATCGAAGTCTTATTGTACTAAGTTTGAATCAAGAACGGTCCGGTATTTAGGTTGTCTGTTAAAAAAAATCTTGGCTTCACAAGAGAATTTATTTATTTCTAATTGTTGAGCCATGAAGCCAATTATGAATTGCTAGTATTCTTCTTCTTCTTCGTGTCAGCGACGTCAAATCATTTTTTCCCAATATCTGGCAACATCGATGGCTCGTGTGTTGCCCAGCATTAGGTCCTGAGATGTGCAACTTGTTGGGCACATGGAGCAACATCTTAGGTGTGAGGCGGTCTGCAGGTCTCCACAGTCACACAATAGTGTCTCAACCTGCCGAAGCATTCCCCACCGCTCGAGGTTGTCCTTTGTTCTACCAACTCCGGTTCTTAATCTGTTTAGGGATTTCCAGGTCCGCCAGTCAAGGCTCTTGCCAGTTGGGAGGCCTTCCTTTGGAGTAATGAAATCCTCTGGTGCGATTTGTTGCCAGAGTTGGAGTCTCTCATTTTCAGGGGCGGATGTGAGAGGTTGTGTGGATTTCAGAAAGCTGCTTCGAGACTTCAATCTAGGAGAGCATGAAAAGAACCTCCACGCGGTGCCCCCTGGAAACGGAATCTCGGACTTACTCTTCCGGCCAATCTTTTCAACCCAGCGACAGCAAAAACAAAATTGCTAGTATTGACACCG
The DNA here is from genome assembly GCA_022606575.1 of Glossosoma conforme. Classification (NCBI taxonomy): domain Eukaryota; kingdom Metazoa; phylum Arthropoda; class Insecta; order Trichoptera; family Glossosomatidae; genus Glossosoma; species Glossosoma conforme. Next base: position 1,931,632 of record JAGTXR010000027.1, read on the forward strand.
TTTTTGAAGATCATTTTTTGCGCTTTTATGCTAGTTACTCACTAATACTTGCCCGATACTTTATGATCGCCTATAATCAACAATAAAAACCTGTAAAACCATTTTCTTATGGTATATAATAATTAAAAAATACTTATTAATTGATTAATCCAAGATTGAATGCACTTTATACATTTAAAATTAATAATTACTCTAAATAAAACTAAAATAAACTCACAAATTTAGAAATCCTCGAGATCAATAGAGCGAAATCGGACACAACTATAAATCTTATTAATGACCAAATTATATTTGCTTCTTCCCCTATTTTGTACCCTATAAAACGTTGATACTACTTTACATATTTGTATCAGCTCAAATTTAATCGGACTTTATAACGCCTTCATCAGTATCATCAATTAATTATATTTTTACCTGGAATTGTATAGCTTCCCCATCTACTTTTGGATTATCCACCAAAATATTTTTTGCTAAAATTATCTAGAATTCTTATTTAAGTGCATTTTGATGTAAATGTGTATGGTTTTTAATGGCCTTTGTAATTATAGATATTATTTTGTTGTGACATCAATGAATTTCCTTATACATTAATGATTTCCTAAAACCACATATACCCATCACACAATTCATAAACACCTTTTCGCTCACTCTTTTTCTTTATGTAGAGCCAACAAAAATTTAACTAATTGACTTGAAAATGGCCATCCGGCCTGGCTGAAACATGTCGTCAAAAAAAATATATGTGGAATAAATTCTCAAGAATCTTTTATTTTATATCTGATAAAATACTTACTCCGTTGATGTAATTTACCACTTATATAAATAATGATAATAATAATTTACCCCCTAAAAGTACTGGAGGACTCTGCGAAATGCCTTAAGGTCACAGGTTCGATGAAAGGAAAATCCTGATCTATCTCCTTCTCGTGGTGGGGGGTGAGCGACATCAGTCGGCCAATATAGACAGGGACCGAATGTTGGCCGGAATAAGCTAACACCCAGCTAACCTCATCAGGTCCTGGTTAGGGCACTCTATTGTCCTGGAGGGAGTAAATGCTCTCCTAAGGCGGATGAACCTTTATGGTCAACGGCATTAGGATGTGGAAATAAACGGGAAAATACCACATTAAAGGTCTAAAAGACATCCCATGTATCAGCAAAAAAATGATTGCTTGGAAATCGAGATGCAAGATTCTGTTGCTGCAAACCAATCCACCGGATTGATACTACGAAGAAGAATAAATAATGAATCTTTACCTAACGACTCTTTACCGCTATCATGTCTTACAATAAAAAAATAATTCATACCTTCTATAAGGCAGTAATAAAATTATTTCTTGAAATATTATTTATTTAAAATATAGTGACATCTTACAATAGTCATTGTAAGCATTATTACTAATATTATATTTCAAATAAATTATAGTGGACATCTGGCGATATAAATATTTATTAATTCACATGCTTTCTTTTTATTTTTCAAAATAAACTTGAAATAAAACATAGATGTCGTCGTATTTTTTAAATTACTTCCCGTCACATTTCAAGGTTATAACACCGGCCGACAATTTGTCACGTTTTTGGTCTCCAGCACGTTGTGCAATCATTACGTGAGACCGAACTAAAAATCAGTCTCACTCTAGCTCTCGAGTCGTCTGCACGCGAACTTCAAATCAGGTAAGAAATAACTTTAAACATTTCAAATAAATTACTCTCTCCACAATACCCTTCACGCTAAATTTCCATATTGATTTTATACTCGGGTGTCCCTTCAAAAAAGGTTATTTTTACCTTGCGCACAATATTGATGTTTACACAACAATTAAAAACGCCACACAAACTAAAGTGAAGCCATTCACAGATGTGATTATTATTAAATTATTTCACAGTGTGGCATCATTTTTGAACGCTTATTTCCTTTGTAGTCTTCCAAACAAATTATCTTTTTTTTTAACCTCACTTTCTCATGTTTATACAAATGTTTGTTGGACGTAATAAAGCGATGTTGTTACACCACATGTAGTAATATTTAAAATATTGACATAAAATTACATTTAAAGCGTTTTTTATTTTTGATCATACACAATACTGTTAAACATCTATCGTTTTATCTTAAATATTATCATTTACATCGTAATTTATCTCTGTGAAATAATTTATGAATCGAATATTTGTCAATTTTAATGTTACAATTTGTTTTCACATCTATCAAGTTAGATCGCTTTATGTGTTCTAATAGAATATTCTAGAATGTTCTTATATCATTAAAGATGCTTACTACATACAATGTTAATTATCTTTGGAAATGTTTAGCGCAAATTAAAAGTTCAAAGATCTCTCGGTAAATAAAATTGAGGTTAGGTTGCCGGCATTTTTTTGTGTTGTTAAATTTAATGATTTACCAAAACCGATATATTTAACCGTTTTGCATTTGTGTAAATCTGTTGTTTAATATTTCTTGCTCTTATGAAATCAATATTATGTTATAATTGATAAATATTATACCTTAGAAGCATTGTTCATATACACACTTATTATTATAACGATCGATTGTAGTTTATTCTTCAAATTCTATGACGACATTGATCGCGAAATTGTAGTCGAAAAATGAGAGTTTGGTTAGGTTATGTTCGGTTCAATTAAATCAGCAAGGCTACTATTATTTCCGAAATATTTGTGGTTTTTTGTTATAAGTAGATCAAAAAAAAATACAGTTTTTAATTTTAAAACAAAACAATTAACCGAATCTTTACATTTAAATTGTATATTTACTTACCGAAGACACTACTTTATGATCCACAATAATATCTTTTAGTTTATCGATTATAATAATCAAAGCTCACGACATGTTCGCCAGTATTGAAACAAACAAATATACTGTTTTCGGATTGTTAAGAATGTATTATAATATTCTAATACAATTATATAGATAATTTAGAAATATATATCAATATAATATATATATATTTTTTACAAAAAATATTCAAATCTACATCAAACATCATCTTTTATGACATCGAATCCAGCATCTGCCGTTTCTATTTCTACGATATTCAGGAGAGAAATGTCTTAAAATATCATATTTGTTGTAGTTTTTTATGTGTATCAAATTGTTTTAAAATACATATTAAACTGAACAGTCTATTTTTATGTGATTTTTTTAAATCAGAATACTTTTAAGAATACCTAATTAAATTCATATAAATAATTCTAATGTTTCTGTTTATTTATTTTTCATTCCATCAGGTTCAAATAAACCAATCAGAGAGCAGCATTTGTTTGTAACTGTTCTTGTCTTGTCATCTTTTTTCTATGGCATATAATTTAGCATTTGTATTTTGTAAGGCTCAGATTAAAATATAATTTTTCAGACATCAATGACAAAAAATGTGGATAAGAGTGCCTTATCCAGTGTAAATGTGTTCCATCCTTGTCAAGGGGAGTGCTAACCGGCTCTCCTTTCAATAGACACAATTAGTATGAGAAGCGAATTCATATATATACGTAAACAGCGCGGCGTACGACGTGCGGGTTTTAAGGAATTTGTACTGGCGTTCATTTGATTTGAAGAATCAGACATGTGTGACATCTAGTGATCATTTATTTAACTAATACCATATTTACTTTATTGCATATCACTTTTTGCAATGTTTTATCTTTTGTTCGCATCTTTTTAATGATTATATAATCATTTTAATGGTAAGTAATAATAATATAGAATCTCGTATTCTTATTAATTTATTTAGTACTTAAATATATAAACGGACTAAATACATATTACGAAAAGTGTTCAATTAATTCGACTATAAACAAAATCTGATAACATTAGTGTTTACTAAAGACAACTTATCTAAAATAGTTAGATTAGGTTCCATAGATAAAAATAATATTTAAAAATAAGTTTAATAAAAAAGTTTTTTATGTAAACACATACAGGAGAATACCGACAGATGGTAATAGTGTTTCTGAAGTCTCTCCTGTGGAATTCTATGACGCTTACCATGCTGCATACGGCTAAGTGCTGCATGTGGAGTGTTGATCCGACACGTCATAGACCACGTCCCGACATTCACACATCCTTATTATTACAGGAATTTACTATGAATGGGTAGTCTTCACGGGACGATTTTCATCTACCACAATTTTTGATTAATAGGCTATGACTGGCATTTTATGGATGAGGGATCAAATTCACACCAACCAGGGTATTTTAAAGCTCAGAAATTCGATTAAAAATATATTTTTTTATATCTCCCTCAGTGATCGAACCCACAACCTTCGGCTTGCCAAGCAAACCACTGAGCTATACCGGCCCGGCATTTTTAATTTAGAATATTCAGTTTAATTTCAAATGTATTTTTAAGTAATAATACTTGTTTCGGACCAGACCTAAACCATCCAAAGCAATTGCTTTTTGGCCAAATATTTTTAGTAACCTTGTCGTATGCGGTCTACCATATATTTTTTTTTTACATAATAAATAAATAGCAACCTAACCTTATGTTAGGTTACGTACTATATTTTTATTTTATTTAAATTTAAGTTAATTTGAAAATATATTTATGAACTTTCACCAAGTATTGTCAGTTACTTACTTACCCTAACGTTATTCCATAGATGACTCAATGTGCAAAATAGTTGGGTAGGTTATGTTTGGAAGATGCATCGAACGAAAGAAAGCCAGTGCCAAAACTGGTTGCAAAATTTCGATACGACAATTTTAATGTTGAACAAGCACCGCATTCTGGAAGGCCAGTTTAATCTGGTGAAGACATAATTAACCCTTTCGTTACGGCTCGATGGAATACAAATTATACTGTCAATACGGCAAACTAGTATTTGAAGCATAAATGTACTTATCTGACCTATTTTCATATATCACATTGGTTCTTGTATCCTTTAGGTATCAGATGAGGCATAAAAAACTATTGTATTTAACAAACGTTCATTATGTAACTCCATACATGTGATGGCATTGACACATGTGGTTTACAGAAAAATCGCTCCTGTGACGAAACCTAACCATATTTATTTACATGCTTTACAGATTCCTATAAATAATACATGTAGGTTGATAAAGGGAATATGTCACAATGAGTACTGAAAGTAGCAAAACGATATATCACGGCTACCGATGTCAACGGTGGGGGAATCTTAGACGGCATATATCGGCTACCGATGCGAAAGGCATCAGTTAATACATACCTAATTAAAACAAATCGTTAGATCTCTGAGTGAGATTAAATTCATCGAGTTCATGGTCAATTTAAATGCTAACGAAAAATGTTTAAAATATTCCTTAAAAACGAAATCATTCAAATTTTTCTCCTTTGCGCAAGTACTCTATAGTCTTGATTGTATCATGCCTAAAGTAATTTTATTCCTTCTAATTTTAAATTAGATATATAGGCATACACATGTGTTTTATGTTGTCATGCGAACCTCCTTCATGCCGGGTTATTTTTTTAATATACCTTCGCGCGCAAATTCGTAATAACGAACTCAAAAAAGAGAATGTCGGCCAAAAACGTTTGTTGGACGTTGCAAAAAAAAATACCTACTCATTTAATTTCATACCTACCTGTACATGCTTGCTGTAAGCACACACCATAATCAAATTTTATTGTTGCCATGGTAACAGTGCGAATTGTTTTGAAATGTATTTTTAATGCAATTCTTCTTTGTATTAACAAGCCGGTGGATTGGTTTGCAGCAACGAAATCTTGCATCTCGATCTCCACTCTTTTTTAACCTCTGCAACCCTTTAAAGCTCAGCATAAGAGGTACAACTCATGTCCTCGAACACTTACTGCAAATACTCCCGTCTATAGCGCACTCTAGCAGTTTCTAGCCTCAACCATCCCTTCCACAATGTCGTGAAGAAGACCATCGTGGCGCGTGATGTGACCGATCGCCTCTCTGAGATGGTTCTTACTAAGTGCATATCTTCCTTGATTATGCTGAGAACCCCATTGCTCGTGACGTGTCTCTCCAGGAAATTCCGAGAATTCTTCTGTATGACCACATCTCAAAAGGCCTCTTAACGTTTAATAGACTTTTATTTATCTATCGTTTGTTACGCAACTAGACACATTTTTGTTGACATATTTTTATCAAAACAATAAAATATATAATTAAACGATTATATAAAAAAAATCTCCCGCAATTACGAAGATACATAAATAGAGACCTTAAACTTGATTTTTTATTCATCATCATCAGCCTGTATCCGTCCACTGTTGAACGTAGGCCTCCCGCATGAGTCTCCATCCTCTTCGATCCTCAGCCTTCCGCATCCAGTTCGCAATCGAATATTTTTTTATTACACGCTTTTAAATATTAGATATAATTTATAGCGGGCTCGTATGATAAAATTTACACACCAGTTGTCCGGGAACCAAATGTACCGTGCACCAGACGTCCAGTGCGCCCTACATCGTTACTGATGACTCCTTGAACGAATTGTCTAGGGACAAAATGCGGCGGATCCTTTTTTTTTTCATATTTGCTCGCATTTTCATATATAAGCAAGTATAATTTTCAAATATTACGCGGTTCTTACCGATAACTGAAAGAACCGCGTAATATTTTAAGTTTAATTTTTTTACGTTAACGTATACAGGATAATACCGACAGATGATTAAATTTCCCAGCCTTACCATTTCCTTATCCATTCCCACGTATTTCGTGGTTAGCAACGTGTTACCAAAGAAGGCAATTCGAGACTCGCTGTAGTATACGAGTCATAACTTTGCAGTCTTAGACTAAGGTCTATTTGACATCTAACGATGCACCTAGAAGCACGGGAAGGCCTTCAGCCACTCTCTAACAAGAAGCTTTTTGCGTGCGTCCAGTAACGGGTCCCCATCTGGGTCTCCAAAAACAGGACGGGACAGGGTTTTCACCAAGCGAGATGACGATTAAACAATACATTTCAACGCCTGCCAGGTTCAGCTAGTTTGATATAAATAAATATAATTATACTAACCGCAAACAATGTATATATTATGTTATATACTTACATTCCTATTATCTTTTAATGCCAACCATTGCGTCATCACGTAATTGCATAATATTGCAAAATATTTTTTCTTCGAAGTTCAAAAATTGCCGCAATTTACGCAATAACATTTTTACCCTACCCGTACCACTTATTCATAATTTCTGTATTTATGAAAATCACTTTCCTGGCAACATTTTTTTGATAATCTTGTATAATTTAATGTAATCCATGAAATGCAGTTTGTTTGCTTATTTGTGTGTAGATATGATATGTAGAAATGATATGTAGGTATGATGGCTAGGTACGATAGCTAGGTATGATAGGTAAATTATGGTGGTAATTGGTGTCACGGCCTATCGTCCCCAGACAATTCGTTCCCAGACTCATCGGTAACGACGTCGAGCGCACTGGACGTCTTATGCAAGGGACATTTTTCGCCGGACAACTGGTACACTTGCTGTCTCGCTAACTTAACCTATCTTAAGGATTTGTCCAGTGTTCGTAGAGTTCAGAGATCCATAAGTATCGTTAACGAAATAACTTAGGTAAGTGAGACATCCAGTGCACCAGTTGTCCGAGGAACAAATGTCCCGTGCACCAGACGTCTAGTGCACCCCACGTTGTTACTGTTGAGTCTGAGAACGAATTTTCTGGGTCCGAAATGCGGCAGAAACGATAGGTAGGTATGACTAGATAGGTATGACAGGTAGTATGATATATATAAATAATGGTGGTAATTTTTTTTTATTCTATATTTCTTCCACGCGAAGCCGGGTAGCAAATACTCGTATTATACACTTGCAAAACAACAAAAAAGGTATATTACAGATAATTTTTACATTTCCTTAAATTATCAATAATTTTGTTTTAAATATTTGATCAAATCTTAGTTTTACATAATGTCGCTGTAACGTATACTCGTATATGACGCATGTCATATTATATAACCGCTACACGAGTATGTAATTGGACCATGATTTCCTATGACTCAGTAATTGTACTCGTATGTATATCTCTATTTGGAGATTTCAAACACCAACACACAAAGATTTTTCCTTTCACTTTTGCCAACACGAGAGCATAACCGCGAATTTATTTTGACGAATGTTTGCACAGACTTCTGGCGAAATCTCCACTTGTGGGCGTGGTTCAGTGGTTAACGTGCTAGCTTACGAATCGACAACCCAAAGATCGCTTTTCCCCACATTTGTTCTAAATCTGAATCAATATGCTCACCACAAATTCCGCTACACAGTTCTATCAACTACCACTTGGAAACATGGAAAAGATAGAACTTTAATATTTTGATGAACATCTGTGCCTTTGTTAATAATTATATTTAAGGAGATCACTTGATTAAGTTGACGCTCTCGAGGACTGCACCATTCGGTCCTTATATGCGGTTCAATGCACCAACGAGACGGCAAAAGCAACAGGCAGTAGCCGAGTTATGCTTAAGTAAACGTCCAATGTTGTTTAGCTTATGTGATCTAACGAGAACCGCGCTTACAGTGAGCAATAATCATTTTGTTTATACTCGTAGATAAATAAAAGGTGGAACTTTGCTATGCGGAGCTAAGTTGTTCCTTGTAGAAATGCATATGGCATAATCATGCCAGATGCATTTGCCGGCGGCCATAGCTCAACGGTCAAAGCGTTTGCTTTGCAAACCAAAGGTCGTGGGTTCGATCCCCGACGGACATTAAAAAAAAATATTTTTATTCGATTTAGAGCTCTTAAATACCCGTTGGTGTAAATTTGATCGATAAATCATAATCAGTTCTTATCCTTGCCATTCTAAACGTTTGCCTCCGCAAGAGTCTTCATCCGTCTCCATCATCTGCATTCCACATCCAATATCTTCCTCTAGCATAGAATGATTAGAATCGCAATTCGCCGAAAATCAATATTGTGATCTCCAATTCTAGCAAAACATAAAACTTCAAAAATAACTTGCTTTTGAATTATCCTCATTTGCACAAAGATCAAAGAACAAGTAAAATGCATAGGCTTGCATTTAATATACTGATATCAGCTTGATGTAACTCTTTTAGGCTGATGCCGAAAAGCCTCGATAAACGATCTTTTGTCTTTAATTTTTGTTCGCTCGCCTGACATGCACATATAATAATGTTAGTCTTAATTTAATATAAAAATACACGGCGTTTGCATACGCCATTTTATTTGTTTTGACAGTTGCTCAATATCACGTTGGTTCAACTGCCAACTTTAGTTTATTATTTAGCCGCGATAATCTTTGGAGCGCTGACTGTTACTGTGTCAGTCAGTGTCCGCAGTCCCCATCCGAGGCCCACGATACATTTTTTTTTTTATGTAAACGCATGCAGGAGAGCACAACCGGTCAAGACCAATGCACTCTATGACGCTCAGCCAGGGAGGCTGGACGCTGCATGCGGGAAACGTGTGTTGTGTTCGTGTTTGTGTGTGGGTTGGGGAGATTGCAAGTGTATATTTATCTGTTTCTTGAAGAGATCCAGATTGTAGGAAGGAGGAAACACAGACGCTGGAAGAGCATTCCATAGCTTACCGGTGGCATTAAGGAAGGAACTTTGGAAGCTGCCAGTTCTTGGTCGACATATATTAACCGTGTATGGATGTTCGGCAAGTGTAAGACGAGTTTGTCGGCTGTGAGTGGGTGCAGGAGGAATTAGTTCTTTAAGTTCCGAAGAGCAGCGACCGTGGTAATAACGGTAGAAAAGACTAAGAGAACCAACCTTACGTCTGTGTTCCATTGATTGTAGATTAGACGTAAGGGTGTCATTGTTTATCAAACGAATTGCTCTTCTTTGAACTGAGTCAATTAAGTTTAGAAGGTATTTTGGGGCTCCAATCCAAAGGTGACTGCCGTATTCAAGGATAGGTCGGATTTGTCCTTTATATAGAAGAAGAAGTTGTTTATCGTTGAAATACCGACGTGATCTATATAATACACCTAGTTTTTTGGAAGCGAGACCGGCTTTACACTTAATTGACTCGTAATATTTGACATTATTCGATATTGATAATCCAAGCATGTTGATGGAGCTTGCTTTCGGAAGAGAACAACCGTTGAAAGATACAGGATCCATAGCAGTCTTTTTGGTGGAGAAAGATACATAAGACATGTTACGGTCGGGCGGGGAAACCGAAGACTTATATTGGAAATAAATGCGAATCGTGCTTCTAAACAAGTTCTTTGCTTTGCGACCTGCTGATATTATTCTAATAATAACTTCGTTGCTAACAAACGAAATTACGCTGCTTTTGAGCGCTTCTGCGCGTCCGTCTGCAAGAGTGCAGACGCAAGTAATGACTCCTAACTGATGATATTAGCAGAATCTATTTCCCAATCTCAACATTTCCTTATCCATTCTCACGTATTTCGTGGTTAGCAACGTGTTACCAAAGAAGGCAATTCTAGATTCGCTGTAGTATACTAACTTCACAGCTTTAGACTGAGGTCTATTTGACATCTAACTGATGACTAGAATCACGGGAAGACCTTCAGCCACTCTCTTACAAGTAGCTTTTTGCGTGCGTCAAAAACAGGACGGGACAGGGAGGGTTTTCACCAAGCGAGTATTCTAATAATAAATATAATGACTTCATAGATACTAAGTTTTACTGTATGAGTATGTACAGTATGCACCTGCAGTTTATGACAAGGTTTAATTGGAAAACTTTGTGCCTAATCCATAAAGCGCAGTTTATACAAGAGATCTGATCAAATTGTATAATTAATTGTATGTACGATAATTCTTCGTGTTACATAGTATTTACCAGTACAGCTACCCGGCTTCACTAGGACTAAAATAAAATAAACAAAACCATAATACACGTAAATGTAAAATGATACCTTTGTTGTTTTCATTGCAAAGTAAACAATAATTTGAATTCATTATTCGAAACGAGTTGATACTCTTAGTAAATTTGAATGCTTTCAAAAACATTTATAGGCGTATAAATATATGCCTGTAGGTATAGGCGTATACCTACAGGCATTGAACACAAACAAAAAAGTAAGTAAACAAACGGCATTTCATACCTTGCTTAAAACACTATCCAGTCCGCGCGTTACGCTGGAGGCCGACTGTTTTTTAATGAATTGCTAAATCTATCGTCATGTGTTCAAATACAATTAAATATGACCCCCTTTGAAAAGGTTTGAGATCTTTGAATTATGGTCGAAAGTAAAAACAACACATGTGTTGTGTGATCGGCCACTAAAGTTTAAAAAAACATCACAAGCTGTGTATAGTCTTATAAGCGTTGGCGGAACGATCACACGCATGTTGTGTGACCGACCATTAACGTTCGGCCTGGTGATTACACACATATTGTGTAATCGGACTGGATAGTGGATGCATCACACTGAGCACTGTTTCACTTGCTGGAAGACTGCAGTTTTGCCATCAATGAAGGCTTCACCGGTTCGCTTATCAAGCTGGAACTGATGAAACCTTGATTGATGGGGAAACTGCAGTCTTCTGGCAAGTGAAATTTACCAAGACAACTGCATCCGAAGGTTCACATAGGAACATAACTTCTTGATGATCTCCAGAGCAGTGGCTTGAAGAGACAGCAACTACAGTACTCGAGGCATATTTTTGACGATTTATAAATCATATTTTTTTAAGAAGATCGAACGATTAGCCCGATGCTCCGAAGGCAAATACTATTTGGTCCTACGAAACTGGTCACACAGCAAACGATATGCGTTGTCCTATCCATGTTTTGGTCCGCGTTCGATGCTACTTAACTTCGGTAATTGAATAACAATCGCGCTTATAAATGTTCTAATGTAGTTACGTTCTTAAGGTTTAGTTTATGACATTACGATGATATAATTATTTTCATATTTTGTTACATGAATAATAGTCGTAATAATGCATTTATTGTTTTTTTCCTAAATTCCGGGTTTTTCCAAACATTACTCCAATTACAAGTTCTAATATTATTACTGCAGTGATCTAAGGAAAACCACGATTACAATCGTCTGTAAATTAAATATTTTAACATCATCCTCTATATGCGTTCGTTATTGAATTGCGTGGTGGCAGGATGAGGAGCAGATTAACAACACACACTTTTTCAGAAGCACATATATATTCCGATAACTCTACAAACTTCCGGCCCAAGCGGAATAACATGCCGGGCCGGCCAAAATGCGACCTTCTCGCGGCCGTCGGTGGCACCCAGCGCCGCAAGTGGCAATCTATATAACAAACGTCACACCCGTGACCGGACTTGTTCAAAATGCCGACACTTGCATGTACGACAAGCGAACAGAAATAATAGACGAAAGATTGTGCATCGAGGTTTTCGGTATCAGTCAGCAAGGGCTATATCATGCTGATGTCATAATATTATTACTGCGGAGATCTAAGGAGACCCGCCATTACAACGTGCTATTCTCGTCGGTAAATTTAATATTGGTTAGGGAAATCCTTGCCTTTTATGACTAACAAAGTTCGCAAGTCTTCCGCTATGTATCGCACGTGTTTTATTTTACATATTATCTACATTTATCACACTTATTGTGGCATGTATCATGACTGACTTTGCATAACACATATGACATGATAAATAACATAAGCATAAGTCATGCTTACCAGTGGTCAACAACCATATAAACAACCATTAAACATCTGTGCCTATAATGTGAGTTTTGCGAGACAACCACATATTATAAGTTAATTTTCACCTCATCATAATCAGCCTGTATCCGTCCACTCCATCCTCTTCGATCCTTCGCCTTCCGCATCCAGGTCACTCCCGCTATTCTTCTTATGTCGTCAGTCCATCTTGCAGGGGGTCGGCCAATGATTCGTTTGCCAGTTATTGGGCTCCATTTCAATACTTTTCTTCTCCGTCGACCGTCGTCTCTTCGACAGATATGTCCTGCCCATTGCCACTTGAGTGTGCTTATCGTTGTGTAGCATCCAATACTTGAGTTCTTCTGCGTATTTGCTCGTTTTGGATTATATCTTTTAGCGACACTCCGAGCATTGATCTCTCCATAGCACGCTGGATGACCTTTATTTTATGGGTAAGACTTGCTGTTAGATTCCACGTCTCTTCGCCATAATTTAATACAGGGAGGATGCATTGGTTAAACGTCTTAGTTTTAAGACATTGCGGAATTATCGCTTTAAAATGTACTTTAGTTTTCCTAATGCTGCCCATCCCAGTTGTATACGCCTGTCGACTTTCACCTATTCATTGATAATTTAATTCAGCTCTTTTTTTGCTTGCATCCCAGAAGGGACTCTACATGCTTAACCTTTCCTTTACGGTGCTAAAATAAAAACGCACGTTTAGGTGTTGGGTATTCAGTACACAATCAAAAATCAGCGTTTTTAAATCAGAAACATCCATAGCTAATCCCCTTAATTAATTATAATTGAAGTCAAAAATATTAGTAATAGAGATTTATTTGCTGAAAACATTAAAAATCCATCTGGCGACGTTTGCGGAACGGGCATAGATAGGTCCACTCTGGTTTCAAGCTCGAGAGCTACTGCCGCTAGTCGTGATAGTTGCCGGAGTGGCCCACTCCCTCTTCCTTCACAGTGAAGTATGAAAGAGTGTGATACGAATAGTGTCGCGGTTTCCGCGCATCGTCGAGACCCAAGGTCGAGGCACTCACCGCGCGAATTTGTTTCCGATATTCACAAAATACCTCCGATGTACCCGATAAATTCTAATTATTTTTAATATTATTTTTTAAATCAATGCGTAAATACATTATGGAGGAATACCTAAAATCTTAACCTTGTATTTATTATATTCATAGAAAATTATCGTAAAAATATATGTGCTTCTGAAAAAGTCTGTGTGTTGTTCATTGGCTCCTCATCCTGCCACCACGCGATTCAATAACCACCATATGAGAGGAGGATGTTATTATTATGCATATTTTGTAATGTCCCACATGTTTGCCTCAAATAACTAATACACATACCTTAGATCTACTTTCAGTAATTTCAAGTATTTTAACTTTTATATGCGAGTACAATTCAATTCTATAGAACTTAACCCTTTATTTATTGAATTATGAAATAATGTATTTACTGATTATTTTTATACAAATAAGTGTTGTAAGATATAGAGAAAAATTAAGAAAAAACCTTTGTTTTTCTTTCTAAAATAATCATTTATTGAATAGTTTTATAAATCCGACTTGTCAGGGCACAACTGCAGCAAAATGCACGATCAATATTGGATTTTTTGTTATGGGACTTATAAGTCCCATCAGTAAATGAAGGGTTGATATAATTTATATATTTAAATAGTCAGGAATCGTGCTAAACTTTCTTATAGAATCTAGACTAACTTTTATACTCTGATTCTTTAGAATATATTTCCATGAAATTATTTTTTTAATACATTTAAAAAAAATGGTTTTTGATTCCTGTTTTGCTGCTTATACTGAGTGACGAAGCGTATCAATGTTTATTTATTACGATCATCTTTTTACTATTCAGTGTTGTACACTTTTTTAACACATTTTCATACGACTGGCGAATCATCCGATAACACCAAGCGATAACCCCGTTAATTTTAATGACTTTACAGTGGTTCTTCAACATACGAGTTTAATAAGTTCCGCAACCTTGCTCGTATTCAAAATTACTCTCATCTCAAAGCAAATGTACAAAAATCACGCAAGCCTAACTTATTAAAGATGCTTTGACAGCGAGAGCACACTGATAATTAATTCTCTGACCGTGGCCGGAGGATTCACGCGGGAAAGCGTGACGCGCGGTTCGCGTGCTACAGGCCGACCCGCTAAGCCGATTGCTCGTATCTCAAATTTGCTTGTATTTTAACCCTTTCGCATCGGTTGTCGGCATATATCGTTTTGCTACTTAGAATAGTTTTTTATGCATCATCTGATAGCTAAATGATACAAGAACCAATGTGATACATGAAAATAGACCAGGTAAGTACATTTATGCTTCAAATACTAGCTTTTTAATTGACAGTATAATTTGCATTTAAACCGAGCCGCAATGAAAGGGTTAAAGCAAAAAATCGCTCGCTCGACGGCTCGTATCTCAAAAAACTCGTATGTTGGGGCACTCGTACGCTAAAGAAGACTTCACTGTATATGACATTTTTTTTTATCGTGTCTGTAGTTTTTCTTCGCTCTTAGGTAATTATATAACGTTCAATTTGTTACTTGTAGATATGCACAATTGCTGATTATATGTAATATTTCAATATTTAATTAATTATTGAAATGTAAATATTGCGCAATAGTTTTATCAATTAATGTCACTGACCTCAAGTACTTTGACATGCTAAAAATATTTTTTATTTAAATATTATGAGAAATCCCGTGAATGCATTTTTATTTTTTTTTAAATTACCTACTATCTTATCTTTCACACGACATGTTGTTTTTGCATACATTTCATTAGCACCAATATAGTATTTTTAACAACGTCAATAGTACAACGTAAGCGCGGTTCTCGTTAGATCACCAAAGATAAGCAACGTTTGACGCGGACCAAAAAATGGATAAGTTGTTTTTTTTTTCGTTTTTCTTTTTAGGCTAAGTACTAATCGGACCACTCTCGTTTATACGAGTACTACTGATTATTAACTGATCACATTGATCAAAAGCTTAGATATGCACTATGTGATTTGATAAGCGTATTTCCAAATTTGTACCAATACTAATTCAAATTTTTTTTTATTATCTATTATATCGGATAATAATAAAATCAGTGTTTGATGTTTTTCTGATTATCTTATTGTAGGGGGTGTTTATCAGAATTCTGATGGTAATCAGTAATTTGGATCTAATTGTTGTCATCAAGCAGAAATTTAGATTCTGATGAGCTGTATGATTGACAGGATAGGTTATCAATAATCACTAGGCCATATGGCGTAATGACAATCTCTTGAACGAAATGATGTAAACATATTGGGTTTCTTTTTTAAATTAAAATATTTTATTAAAACATCAAATTTGGACGATAAATCTATGTGAAAAAGTTCTATATTTACTGAAAATGCAATTACTTGTAAAATAACAAACATTTTGATGTTTCAATATGTTATTTACCAACAGTAATGTAAACAATAAGTTCTTGAAGTTCTTGCACTAATTTTAAATACTGACATCCCCTGTCTTAAAAAAGACGTTCGTCATGTGGCCGCGTGGAGGAAGGTTGCAGGAGTAGATTAACAACACAAAGAACGTGTATCTGAAGCACAATTCGCATTTTTTTTTATTAAAGGCTTGATTTCTTCGTCCGACCGGTATGGCGTTTCGCCGGCCGGACGAGATTTAACTGACGACTGCCGAAACACTATGACATGCAGCGCCGCCAAGAGAATCACGGCAAAAAAACAAATTAATTATGACAGTTGAACCAACATGACATGGAGAAACTGTCATAACAAATAAAATGGCGTATGCAAACGTCGTGTAATTTTATATATAATTAAAACTAACATTATTAGATGTGCATGTCAGGCGAGCGAACAAAAATAAGAAACAAAAGATCATTTTTCGAGGCTTATCGGCATCGGTTTAAAAGAGCTATATGAAGCTTATATTAATACATAGTAAAAGTCTGTCACTCAAAATATACATAAATTATAAATTAATATAATTTTTACTACTAACTAAATTTTGTGCTTGTTTTATGGGAACTTTTAAACAAAATTAGTTATGATTAAAATAAATATTATTTTAAATATGGCATAATTGTTTATTTTCGAAAATGAAGCATATTATTTCAGTTACCCTCGGGGTCTTGTGTGTATACTCAATTTCGTAAACAAAAAATGTCATATTAAAACTCATAAGATAAGCAAGATATAGTCAAATTCTTGTGAAAAACAAACAGGTATATTTAAATACCTGTGGTTAACCATCTACGTAACCATGGAATAAAAATACCCTTCCTACAGCTAGTGTAAATAGAATGGGTCAATATTTATACATAGTGATAAATTGATCAATTGTAATACTAGAAACAGGGGCTTAAATCCCATGTTTATGCATACATGATTATATACACATATATTGTAAATTTCCTGTTTACTTTGGCAATTTCCACTGTTTATTTAAGTGGCCTAGAATGCTGTTGAAATGTTTTGTAAACATATATTATTCTCCTCTCCCGAGCTAAGCTATAACCTATCATTCCCAGACAATTCGTTCAACGACTCATCGGTAACGATGTGGGGCGCACTAGACGTCTGGTGCACGGGAGACTGATGCACTGGCTGTATCGCTAACCTAACCTAAAGATTTGTCCACTGATCGTAGAGTCCAGAGATACATAGGTCTCGTTAACGAAATAACTTAGGTTAGCAAGACATTCAGTGCACTAGACCAGTGCTCCGCAACCGGTGTGCCGATACAGGTGTGCCGCGATCAAATAAGGCAATATTATAAATAAATAATTTTACAACGGTCCTCAAGCTCCCAGCGCCTATCGCCTATTTATGTAGACATACAACAAGGTACTTGAATGAAATGAAATTTAAAAAAAGTGAAATTGATCAAATTCATATCTAGTTTTGGCTTTTGGTGTGCCGCGGTATTCAAGGTGAGAACTTTGGTGTGCCGTAGAATCCAAAGAAGTATGTTGGTGTGCCGTAGATGAGAAAAGGTTGTGGAGCTCTGCACTAGATGTCCAGTATGCCCCATGTTGTTACCAATGAATCGTGAACGAATGGTGTGGGGACAAAACGTGTCAGAACCATATTTATCTGACAACAAAGCTATCAAATGTTGAATAATTTATTTTTGTCTTTAATATTTTTTCTAACATTGCTTTCTTTTCAGATCCAAACATGTCTCTGAAGATCCAGAAGCCCGCGCCTGCCTTCAAGGCCATGGCCGTCGACAACGGTCAGTTCAGAGAAGTCTCTCTGGAGGACTACAAGGGCAAATACCTTGTGTTGTTCTTCTATCCCCTGGACTTGTAAGTATAACCTCCAAATGCATCAATGAGCTCAATATCAGTTTTTCACTATCATCATCTAACCCAAAAAAAATATAAAGTAACGCTTACAGGAGAATACCGACAGATGGTGATAGTAATGCTAAAATCTCATCAGCAAATGATGCTTACCATGCTGCATATCGCTGAGTTCTGCAAGTAGAGTGTTGATCTGCCAATGTCATAGACTACGGCCCAACATTCACACATCTAATTATTTCACTATGAATGGGTGGTGTTCACAAGTTAACTTTCGTCTGCTATCAATTTTCATTAATAGGCATTTATAGCTGGCATTTTATGAGTGAGGGATCAAATTTACACCAACCGGGAGTATTTTCGAGCTTAGAAATCGATTTAAAATCTTTTTTTTTAATCTCTGTCGGGAATGGAACCCACAACCTTCGGTTTAGGAAAGCAAACACTTTAAGCACTGAGCTATACCCACCGACCAACTTATTTTAACCCTCCATCGTTTGCTTTAGGATCTGACAGATTGGGTGACGATTTTATGAGCACCATTTCTTGGCCATCCGAATTAGAAGTACCAAAATTTCTAGTAGCTTCTCGACTCAGTGGCCTTCCGAACTCACCTATACAATCCTTGGTAGTGGCCAATCTGCCTCCGCCACGCGGAATAGGCCTGCAGAGAGTGCAAACATCCTAAAAACAATTAATTGAATAAATAAAAACAATTAGCAATCTTAACCCTGAACATTTAACGGCTGTCATGTATAAAAAGTATTGCAATTGTTTATTTTTTGCTTTAGAAACTTCCATAATGACAGTAATGGCCTCCAATTATAGTTTTTATAGCAATGGGACAAGCTTGACTGAACAATTATGTAACCCTTTCATGCCCACATTACAGTCCTATTTATAAAACCGCAAATCTCCGTCGGGGATCAAATCCTTGGACCTTTGGCCTGCAAAGCAAACACTTTGACCATTGAGCTATACCCGCCGGCAATTAATATAGATTGTTATATATTTTCCAGTTGACAAATATATCTCTTAAAGATGTCGATTAACAAATCATGCAAAAATATGCCTCGGAAACTACATCTACCGCCTTTTTTAGTACTCGAAATTCTGCCATGGCGTCATCGGGAACCGTATACATTCTCAAGTGGACCTTTAGATGCAGGGATGTCTTGGGACGAGAAATTGACAGTAGAAGCTGACAGAATTGAGTGGCGGCAATTTGACGTGACCATATGTTCCAGATAAAGAACGGATATGGGAAGAAGAAAAAACTATGATGGGATATATGCGACTGGAATCCAATAGTTTTTTTTTTTCAGTATTACAATGATCTAATTTTTAACATTGCAAATTTAGAATAAAGTTGTCATATGAAAATCCATGTAAAGTTCATGAACGCTGTAGGTGTCATCGACATGAATGGGTTAAAAACTAAATCAAAAAAAATTATCTCTTTATACATTGCTTAATCAGAGTCCATTCACTCTGTCTGATAATTAAATGACCTTCATAATCTTAATTGAAACATTAAGCATGAATTAATTAATTAATACAATTACTTATAAGAATGTAACATAATCTCAATACATTTAACAAATTTATGTATATTTGATTCATTCATACATTAAGTAAATATAAAAATATTATTCAACAGTTTCCCTTGAGCGGGTGCTTGTTGTTAATTTTTACTTCATTAAGTTTTCTCCATATGAATGGTGTTTTCTTTTGACATCCCCCATCTTTCTCTTTTTTAAAAAAAAATGCGAATTGTGCTTCAAAAACAAGTTCTTTGTGATGTTAATCTGCTCCTCCATCCTTTCTACACGCGGCCACGTGACGAACCCGCGACCCGTCGTTCTTTTTAAAGACGGGGGATGTAATTTGAGTTTCAATTAACGTCCTCCTCTCTTTGAAAAAATTGTTATTCAGTCGTGTGCCGGCGTCAGCGAAATCGCATTGTTAAGTCTTGATCGATCGAGGCCTAAGTAACGCCATGTTACGATCGATCGGGGAAATTAAGTCTTTATCGAAAATATATGTCAATGTGCTTCAGAAAAAGTCTTGTGTGTTATTAATCTGCTCCTCATCCTGCCACCACGCAACTGAATAACAACCTTTTAAAGAGAGGAGGATGTTAGGACTTAGTAATGTTTGTTTAGAAACAACAGTTTGTCTTCACAATCACTGATATAACATTGCTACAACAGTTTGCATTTATCTTGGATACATTTTGTGGTTTCCATCTACCTTGTTTACCACAAATGATATTTTTATTGTTATTCTTTGCTTCCTGTATTATGTTATTTGTGTAAAACTATATTTCATCAACATCATATTTATAAAACTGAAATGCATTTTTTGCTTGCTTATTTCTTTGTGTGGTGTTACAATGATCTTGTATTTATGTTCCAGTACCTTTGTTTGCCCCACCGAGATCATCGCCTTCTCCGACCGAGCTGAGGAGTTCAGAAGGATCGGCTGCGAGGTGCTGGCCGCCTCCACCGACAGTCACTACACCCACGCCGCATGGATCAACACACCCAGGAAGGAAGGTCAGTCAAAATGCAACATTGTATTCACTAAACCTTTGCGATGTAGACTCTTCTTGAATCCGTAAGGGAGTAACCATTTTTTTTTCATCATGAGCTTATGTCCGTCTATTGTTAAAACTTAGCCTTTCGCATGAGTCTCCGTCCCTCTGATTCTTGCTCTTCTTCAGCCTTCCTCCGCTTTTATTTCAATGTCGTCAGTTCAACTTGCATCTTGGCTAACACTTCTAAATCATGGACGCCACTCCAACACTTTTTTCCCAATCGAGCATTGTCTCTTCTGGTGATCTTATGATTAACCGAATTCTTTTTTGTGGTCCATTAATAATTTTAAGAGGCTGCTCATTCAATCATCATCAGCTTGTGTCTATCCACTGTTGAACGTAGGCCTCCCGCATGAGTCTCCGTTATCTTCGATCCTCCGCCTTCCTCATCCAGGCCACTCCAGCTTTTCTTCTGATGTTTTCAGTCCATCTTGCAGGGGGTCGGAAAATGCTTAGTTTTCCAGTTCTTCTTACAAGCTTTTTGCTTTAAAATGTACTTATGTTATCCATTCATTTACTGTCCATCCCAATTGTATCGGCCTGTCGACATTGGAAGAACTTCATTTTATATTAGTCCTAGTTAAAAAAATAAATTATAGTCCCTAATTTGGTTTTTTTTTAAATTACAAGCATTTTGTTTTCTCTATATATTCAAATAATAAACTAAATATATATACAGTACATTTTATAATTTCACCTAATGATATTTAAATTCTTCGTGGTTGTTTAAGTTATCAACAAAAATCGTTTAATGTCATTTTCTAATATCTAACCTATAAATTCTACCAATTTCATGTTTTGAAAATGAAAAAAAAAAACAATTATGTTTGTCTCACTGAGTATTGACTAATTACCTTATAATGTAATGTTTACTGTCTGGTTTAAAATTTATGCATCATTATAATAAATTGTGTCGCATTATGATTAATTTTAAACTCTTCTTGTTTGTACAGGTGGTCTGGTAATAGATGAATATTCTTATATTTATTCTAGTTACAGTGGAATAAAAATTATTTAATAAATAACTTGTATATGGAGCTGTGGACAAGGCTTGATGTAAATCGAAACTTAAAAAAAACATTAATGAAAAAATTTGATTCATTGAATTTTATACGATTGATTCTAGGTGGTTTGGGTCAAATGAACATCCCTCTGTTGGCTGACAAATCTGGCAGCATTTCCCGAGCTTACGGAGTCCTGGATGAGGATTCCGGCATCCCCTTCAGGGGTCTCTTCATCATCGATGGCAAGCAGAACCTCCGACAGATCACTGTCAACGACCTCCCCGTTGGACGGTAAGATATCAAATACTATATTTCAATTAACTGATCTTCGGGATATGGATTTTCCGTTTTTGTTAAACTGCTGATTGACGTAAAAATCCATTTTTGGAGACTGCTGATTTGCGGGTAGTAGTCCGGGCTTTCTATGATACAAGAAATCAGATCCTGTAGTTTTATAATTTAGCAACAACTACTGCTGGCGAATCCCATAATCCATTTTTTTGCAGGACAGGGAGGGTTTTTATCAAGCGAGTTTCAACAAAATAAATCTGAATGTGTATTAGCACTGTTCATAATACCTTTTTTTATAATTTTACATTGCAAAATCTCCTGACTTAGATGTGTTAAAATGTAAAGGTCATGTCAGCCTATTGTTGTCATAAGCAGTGAAGGTGTTAATTTTGAACAAAACTCCTTTTTGTAGATTTGTTAATCGATTTTTGGGCAATCAATATAGAATGTAATATATTTTCTAGTAATCAAATATGTCGGATATTGCTTATAGTTTTTAATTGCATTCCAATATATTTTATACTAAGTTATATAATACGTTAATTTTAAACATTACAACAGTAAAATAAAGCTATAATATGAAGCTACAAACTCCTTGTAAAGCTCATGACCGCTATAGACGTCATACGCAGCGAATGGGTTTCAAACACATTAGGTAACGTCAAAATGTTTGTATTCCAGTGACGTGGACGAGACCCTCAGACTGGTGCAGGCGTTCCAGTTCACCGACGTGAACGGCGAAGTCTGCCCGGCCGGCTGGAGACCGGGGCAGAAGACCATGAAGGCCGACCCCAAGGGCTCCAAGGAGTACTTCCAATCTGCTAACTAAACCATCACCGTGTCCTTCTGGAACCTTCTAGATACAAACCACACACACACAACACTATACAACACAATAGTAACCGAAGAAAAACCAAGATATACTAAAAAAAATGTGAAAAACTTTAAACATCGGTCATTTACTAACACACTTAAGTAGCAGAAAATAGCATTAAAGAATACTTTTAATTTGTAAAGTAATCGTCCATTAGAACGTTCTAGATCTATGTAACCTAACGTGCAACACTCAGTATTTTTCAATGTAACCTAACCTGCAAACAGTTCATCATATTCTGAACGTTAGTTTTCTAGATTTGTGTCGTTTACAAAAACCATAGAATCTATGGAACGGTTTGCTTAGTATACATGTATCAAAACCTACAGTCTCATTATTTTTCATTGTAATTTAAATTATTTTTTATTGAAATAAATGTGTTTAAAACTCTATTTCTTTTTTCAATTTCTTAAAATTATCTTTTCCCTGCCAACCACTTTTTTCTGCTTCATCGGGTTGTTTACCGGTGAGCGTTGTGGTCCTCTGAATCGTTGGATTATTTTGACACTTGAAAGAACATTACATCGGTTATCTATTGGTTTTTTTATACAAAACTAAAGACAAAACCTTCATCGAAATAATTTATTTATTCATTATATTAGGGCTGCATTATTTTCAAACAATTTTAGAAAAAAAAAGCACAGAAATTAATAATATTTCATTTTTAACTCGTTGACTACCACGAACCCAGTTCG
The DNA here is from genome assembly GCA_022606575.1 of Glossosoma conforme. Classification (NCBI taxonomy): domain Eukaryota; kingdom Metazoa; phylum Arthropoda; class Insecta; order Trichoptera; family Glossosomatidae; genus Glossosoma; species Glossosoma conforme. The sequence goes on from JAGTXR010000027.1 coordinate 1,955,047, forward strand.
TGGTTCTTCGACTACTCAAACCAAGCGCCACGAACCCCAGTCGGGGTTGTCGATTGCGTACATTTTGTATCCAATAGTCTTGCGTCGGCGTTTGCATTAAAGGATTGTGTGCAGTGTGGCGTGTTGGTTGAAGTAAGAAATATTACTGTTGTTTTCGTTTTTTTTCAATCTACGCGTTTTTATGTAATGATTGTGACCCTGAACTTGGCTTTTAGGTTGCATATATGCGAAATATGATGGCTGTCAACCGGTTAAAAGTGTTTTATAAAAGTTGAAAATGACACGTCAAGTTTTCCAAAAATAACTGTTATTCCTAAAAAAAAATACTTTCTCTAATTAGACTATTTAATATACACACTTGAAAAATACAATAAAAACAGTCCTATTGTGTTCTTCCAAAATGCTTTACAAATCATTGGGTAAGGAATTGTCGTATGAATTGTAATGTTCTTCCTTTTGATATCAGCTCAATATAACCATTGCAGGCTGGTGCCGAAAACCTCGTTATACAATCTTTCGTCTCTCATTTTTGTCCGTTCGTTGTAAATTTGTCGCCATTTTGGTTGTTTTGACAGAAAATAATTTGTCAAAGGGCCGACAGGTGATAGAAGAGCACTGCGGTGTTACAAAGCGCCCTGTCTCAGTTCGGCTCGGCTCTCAACGGAGGTAGATCGTTGATTGTCCGTGGCCTGAGCCAAATACCAAAGTTTGTCAAGTTTCACTTGATCTATATGTGCTTTTAAAAAAGACTGTGTTGTTCATCTGCTCCTCATTCCGCCTCCACGGACTCCGATAACTATCCCGGTGACGGGCTAAAGAAGATGTTTCTATTATTTGACTTGTTTGAATATTTTTATTATGTGTCAAAAGTATTGTCATCAATAGATTGTTCTACAAAAATAAAATGTCTATCCTTGTTACCAAAAACGGTTTATAATTACACTGTAAGAATATGTATCTAGAAGGTTTGTTTTGTCTCATTGCATTTGATATTTGTTTCGTACATCACATAAGTTCTCTCTTTTTTATTTAGATTTATATATATTTTATATTAAAAGATTGCTCTCATATATTGTCATATCTTTCCATCCAAAATGTCGGCTTTTTGTTACATTTCATGTGTTGTCGTAAAGCAAAAAACCCCTAATAGTATTGGGAAACTTGTTTTTAAGGAAACCTTGCATTTGGCACAGACTCTGCGGACCGAAGAAGAATAAAACTACTGAGGCAGAAAATAAACCATAATATTAATAATTTGCTATATCTATAAAGTTGCTATACATGTCAATTGAAACAAGCCACAAAAAGATAAAGATGAAAATTTGACATAAAAATACCAAAATAACATGTGTTAATTTCATAATTTGAATATAGAAACATTTTCCAAAAATCTATGGTAACAATAAACAACTAAATGTGAGCTAAGCCTATTAGAATTTTTCAAAATACTGATTTATAATGCTTTTAATAGGCCATGGTGTCTTTATATGTTGAACAATTTTATTCACATTCTGAAAAATAATAGTTATTCAAATATTTTTTCCAATTCTAAAAATAACGGGAGATGATTTTCAGTGAATAAAAAATTGTGCGAGTTTAAAAATTCAGAATTTTTATCAATTTTATTGATTTAACATCAAAATACCTTACATAATGCAAAAAAAATAAATGATTTACACCTTATTTTGTCAAAATCTTTGATAAACAAAAAAAACTTGTAATTTTAGTAATTTAAACATTACAAGTTTAACTTTTACTCTGTTTAACCCTTTCGTTACGGCTCGGTTTGAATACAAATTATACTATCAGTTATAAAAGTAGTATTTGAAGCATAAATGTACTTATCTGGTCTATTTTCATATATCACATTGGTTCTTGTATCCTTCAGTTATCAGATGATGCATAAAATACTTTTCTTAGAAAGTAGCAAAACGATATATTACGTCAACCGATTTCAACGGTCGGGGAATCTTATGACGACATATGCCGACAACCAATGCGAAAGGGTTAACATTGAGTGGACTTATCAAATTTGATAATCATAAAAACAACTATTTTTGGGTTTTTATTCAAGTTACTTTTGCTACATTTGTGGCTTGATCTTGACATTCAAGTTGACAATATTTTTTTTATATTTTTGTATTTTTTCTTGTTTGTGTTACCAGGCTTTTATCCAAACTATGGCAACTTTACCGTGCGTAATAATGTCAGTATTAAATTGTCAATTTAATTGTAATAATTGATAGTTTTAGTTACCACAATGTATTATTTCAACCAAATGGCTTAAATGATTATTTTGTAACTCTTATTCCTGAATAAAAATAAGTATTGAGTATAATTTTGTTTCACTTTGGTAATCCATCTCTCCTAATATATATTTTCATGCTAACACATACAGGAGAATACTGACAGATGGTGATAGTAATTCTGAATTATCATTTGTGGAATTCTACGACACTCACCATGGTGCATATGACTAGGCGCTACATGTGGAGTGTTGATCTGCCAATGTCAGACTACAGCCCGAGATTCACGCATCATCCTTATTATTACAGAAATTTACTAATAATGGGTGGTCTTCACAGAAGCACTTTCGTCTACTACCAATTTTAATTAATAGGCTATGACTGGTATTTTAAAGGAGAGGGATCAAATTCACACCAACCAGGAGTATTTTATAGCTCAGAAGTTAACTAAATTTTTTTTGAGAAGTTTCATGTTTTGGCTTCGTTAAAAATTCTTTGACTTTGTACATGTCGTAAATAAATATTAAGGAATATTAAACAAAAAAATCTTAGAATTCCATCATGAATTTTTGTTTGATAAAATTTAATAAGGTAAATATATTGTTTTTAATAATATCCTATTGCAATTAATAATAAATTGGTCGCAATAGGATCAATGTGAAAAAGCCAAATTCTGGACTACTGTAGTGTGGAAATTAAAAAGTACCTTCAATACAGTGTTGTAGGACAATATTCATTGCCATATCTTAAAACGTCAGTACATATTTGTAACTTTGGTAAACTTGAGCATTATATATTAAAGATAATTTTAATAAAAAATCACAAATTAAAAATATTTATTGTAAAATTAACGTGAAATAAAACTAAAAAAAATAATATGATTTTTAACTTTTTACTTAGCAATATTTCGTGGAAAGAGACATCTGTACAGATAATTTCAAAGGTCTCAATCGGTATATGATTGATACAGATTATGTATATATTATTTATTTTATCTTAGGTTCTTAAGTTCAGTAATTTTCAATTTAAATATCTCATTACTTAATAAATTAATAAATATTCAATTTAACGTGTCTAATAAGAAAGTCTTTTTCTTACATTTTTTTATCAATGTTAATTCTAAATAAATCTGTAATAATTAAACGATTCGATGCAATGTTGTCTGCTACATTCGGTTTATTTATTAAAGACGTAAAATTCAATGTAATTTTGATTTTTTTTATAATTTAGTTTACTCATTTAAAATCATTATACTGTATTTTTAAAAAATAATGACAATACTGACTACAAATATTAATTTTATTTATCTCACAGTGCCATCTATTGTCGAGTAGAAAAACTTACGTTTTATACTTTGATAAAATATTGCTAGATGGTACTTTTAATCTTAGAAAATGTTATTTAATTTTCGAGCAAAATCGAATACATACTAGAAATGCAACATAATAAATTTAAAGCATTAAATAAATAACATTATGTAAAGGTACAAAAAACAAATAAGTGCTAACTGAAAAATCTATTTCAAATGTAAATTAATTAAAAATATTACTGTATTCTTATATGGATTTACTTTTAAGTATTTTTTTTCAAACATTATATTGTTACTCATTCGAATTTTTTTATACATAATATAGCTTCATTGCATTCATCTTTACTACAAAATCTGTTTTGTGAGACTTTAGTAAGCTGAGCTTTCGTCAAATGCTGTTATAGTTCTATGAGCTAAGACGGTGACTTATGTGACTATATGCACTATGTTCAAGTTCTTCTTTGTAGTATCAATCCGGTGGATTGGTTTGCAGCAACAGAGTCTTGCATCTCAATCTCCATTCATCTCGGTCCTCCGCAACCCTTTTCAGATCAGCATAAGCGATACATGCACCATGTTCAAGTTGATATGATGGAAAGAGACAGTGAGAGACAGAAATTTTGTATCTTGCCCATTCGTTCAAATCACCGGTATTGAAATGTTTAAAGTGTATTATTATTCTCCCATATCTGATCTCTATCTGCTCATAAAAAAATGTTAGCATCAATTTCTACCCTCTGTGATAATCCTTGCCTTGTTCTCTGTCAGCTCTGAATCCCGAAGCTCCTCCGAGTACAATGCCAAAGCCACAAAACTTAAAGCAAAAACTTTTTTTTCTCGATACACAATGATTCAACATTGTTTTTTTTGTAATCATCATTTTTAAATAACTTCTTAGGTTTTCACGGCCAGATTTGATATTGTGGCTTTTGGGCTTAGCCGTGTGTGGCGAATTTCTTCTCTCCGATATTTCGACCGCCATTGCAGGGGTCTTCTTCAGGGTTGCTTCTTCAACAAAATCATCAACCCTGAAGAAGACCCCTGCAATGGCGGTCGAATTATCGGAGAGAAGAAATTCGCCACACACGGCTAAACCCAAAGTCCACAATATCATTTTTAAAGTTTGTTAGTTAGGGCTAAACGCTTCATGCGGGAAACGTTTGCTGTGTTTGTGTTTGTGTGTGGGTTGGTGATATTGCAAGTGTATATTTATCTGTTTTTTGAAGATATCTAGATTATATGGTCGAGGTAACATAGACCTACCATTACCGATGACATTTAAAAAGGAACCATGGAAACTGCCAGTTCCTAGACGACACACATTAACCGTGGATTTTCGATAATTGTAAGAGGAGTTTGTTGGTTGTTGGTGGGTGCAGGAGAAATTAATTCTTTAAGTTCAAAAGGCAATCGGCCGCGAAATTTATGTTAAAAATACTAATTGAATCAATCTTATGACTAATCTAATGATGATGAGTGTGACTTATTGGTAAGAGCGTTTTCTTAGAATACCATAGGTCTTGGGTTCGATCCCAATGATGTTCGGCAAGTGTAAGACGAGTTTGTCTGTTGTGGGTGGGCGCAGGAGGAATCAGTTCTTTATATTATTAGTTCTAAATATTATTTTACTTTTATTTTGATACATATACTTAGACACTTACTTTCAATTTTTTCAATTTATTTATTTTTTCTTTTAGAAAAATTACAAATAACAATATTTAATTCATTTCTAAAACAGGATAAACAACAATTTATAAATTACACAATAACAATAGAATCATTTAAAAAGTCCCGGAGCCCGCTAAGCAGAAGACTCCACGAAATTACTTTGATAAATAAATTCGTCGAGCTCATGTCGAAACTGGGCTTCTCTCAAGTGGAATATATCAATATTCGAGGCGATATCGTTGAACAGTCTGATCACTCTTCCAAGAGGCATAGTCCCTGGCAGGTTAGTATTACCTCTAAGAAGAACAAACAATCTGTAAACTAACACAAACATGCCGTACGTTTGTGCACTTTTCAATTGATGAAGCTTTCATAGATCGCGAAACTACAGTCTTCTATCAAATGAAACAGTGCTGTGTGATCCATATTAAAACAAGGTACGAAATTTTTATGTATTTAAACACATACTCGTACATAAAGGAGGATACCGACAGGTGGTGGATAGTGATGCAGAAATCTCTTCTATGGATTCTATAAAATGCTTACCATGGTTACATTTATTAAATATAAAGTGGATGATTATAATTTGATAAATATATTTTTAAAAATTACTTCACCTAGGTTGGTTAATTATTTACTTAAACATACTCGTATATAGAATAAACCGTCCGATGGTGATGGATATGTAGAAATATCATGTATGGTTAGAAACCATACATGTAACAAGCGCGGTAAAAAATGGATTAAGTGCTGCATATGGGGAGTATTTTGATCCGCCAACGTCATAGACTTCAGACTAACATTTACGCCAAATATTAAGGAAGAATATTTGTCAGTTTCCTAAGATCCTTCTTTAATGCCACCGGTAAGCTTTGGAATGCTCTTACAGTGTGTTTCCTCCTGCTTACAATCTGGATCTCTTCAAGAAACAGATAAATATACACTTGCAATCTCCCCAACCCACACACAAACTAAACACATGTTTCCCGTATGCAACGTCCAACGTCCCTGGCTGTTCGTCATAGAGTGCAATGATCTTGACCGGCTGTACTCTTTTGCAAGCGATTAAAATATGTAAAAAAATATTTAGAAAAATATTTATATTTTTTTTATTATAGCCTTTATTATATGTTGCGATTACATCGGGTAGCCATTGTCAAGTCAATTAAGCAAGGAAGTGTGCGTGTTTAAGGCAAAGTGTGAGTGAGTAGGTGGGTGTATGAATGTGCTTGTAATGTATAAAGTTACGCCACTGGTTCTCAAGCTGCGCGTGTCAGTCTGTCGATACTGCACTGCTGTGGAACCAGAGAATGTGGCACAGTAAACAAGGTCGGCATTTCTCTTGGTGTGCTACTTGCTGAGTCGGAGAAAGAAAGAAAGAAGAAGGGGAAGCGGAACAAGAGGGGCGGGGAAAACGCGCGGCTCAGCGGACAAAACGCGCGGCTGTCGCGCGGTTACCAGTTCAATCCCCGAAAAACAAAAAAAAAGTGAGATATTTATTTTTTAAGAAATGATCGTCATCATCATTTGAAATGTCAGCTGCACTAAATGAAGCATATGGTTATCAAGAACCGTCGCCACGATGCTCTATCAACCACCTTCATTCTCATCTCATCCCATATCAGCTAAGCTTCACTACAATACAATTTATATATAGTTCCCGACGGCCTCTGAAGAAAAGGCTGCTCTAGTTAATGCTCTTCTGCAGCATCCTTAATACATGTTCCAACCGGGTCCACTTTTTCCTCTTGATTGACAGTATTCCACACAAATTAAAAAACCATTGTATTCACAGTATTCTACGTAGACACATGTTTTCGAAACCCATTAAACGGCTGCATTGACATTTGGAAAGATGCCAAGATTTACAGCCTTAAAATTTTTGAATAATCACCAAAATCTTCCCCCATCCTATGTTACCTCTACCTTATTACAGTACATTCTATGCATAGTACCCGACGACTTTCCAAAACGGCGCGAATAGCTTGAAGAAATAGTTGAGTTAATGCTCTCCTGCGGCATATTTAATACATGTTCCTCACAAAATTAAATCACCTTACTTACATTATTATATGCAGACACCTGTTTTAGACACCTGAAGTCCATTATACGGCTGCATTGACTATTCGTGAGATGCCAAGATTCACAGTCGTAAATAACGACCAGAACAACAATGTCTTCGCCTCATCCCATGACAACTCTGCCTCATCACAATACATTATATGTACAGTTCTCAACGATTTTCCAGAACGACGCAAAGTGTAGAAGAAAAGGCTGCTGTAGTTAATGCTCTCCTGCAGCGTCCCTAAGAAATGTTCCAACTAAGTCCACCTTCGCCTATTGATCGACTGTAGTATAAAAATCTGTCTTGCTTTTTCTCACCCTGTCATTACTCACAATGTAAAAACATTTAAAAAATACTTACTATTATTTTATTTATATTTTACTTCACTCGTATTTTTTTATGTAAACACATACAGAAGAATACCGACACATGGTGATAGTGATTCTGATGTCTCATCTATGGAATTCTATGACTCTTCCGATGCTGTATTGCTTCATTAAGAGTCATACCCAAAGCTGTTCGGATAGCAGTCGGATGCTTTATCACTTATAGTTATAATCAATATTTGCTTCTAACTCTTTCAAGGTGCAACAGTCCCTGTCTGATGCCTGTTCCGCTTTCGTAAGACGCGTATATACCTCCGTTTTATAGGTCATTATTTCACTGCCAATGGCATACGCAATTTTTGTTTGAATTACCAATAACGAGTACAAAAAATATTTAAACGAAATATATTAAGTGTATTTAGTTTAATTTTTTCATTTTATGGTATTTTAAAAGACTTGTTTAAAAAAAGAGCAATTAATTTAATAAATAATGTCACACTTATATGTAACTACCAATACTTGGAACACAGACGTAAGATTGGTTCACTTAGTTAATTTTTCCACTGTTATTACCACGGCCACTGTTCCTCAAAATTCACAAAATAATTGTGCACCCACCTACATCCGAGAGGCTCGTTTTACTCCCCATACACTATTGATATACTCGTATGTCAACTAAGAACTGGCAATTTACAAAATTCATTTTTAAATGACAGTTCTGCCCATTAATTGAGCTAAATACTGACAAAATAAATAATAGCCACTGATAAATCTTACTTGTTTTTATTGTTTATGAGTCTTCAATGATTTGTAAACATTTCATCATCAGCCTGTATCCGTCCACTGTAGAACGTAAGCCTCCCGCATGAGTCTTCATCCTCTTCGATCGTCTGCATTCCGCATCTAGGCCACTACCGCTATTTTTATTATGTCGTCAGTCGGCGGGTATAGCTCAATGTTCAAAGCGTTTGCTTTCCAAGCCAAAAGTCGTAGGTTCGATCGCTGACAGAGATTAAAAAAAAAAATTTAACCAATTTCTGAGCAATAAAATTGGTGTGAATTTGATGCCTCACCCTTAAAATGCCAGTCATGGCCTATTAATTAAAATTGGTGGTAGACGAAAGTCATCCCGTGAAGACCACCCATTAATAGTGAATTCCTGTAATAATAAGGATGATGCGTGAATCTCGGGCTGTAGTCTATGACGTTGAAGAATCAACACTCCACATGCAGCGCTTAGCCATAAGCACCATGATAAGTGTCATAGAATTCCACAGATGAGACTTCACAAATACTATCACTATCTGTCGGTATTCTCCTGTATATGTAAAAAAAAAAGTCCATCTTGCAGGGGGTCAGCCAATGCTTCGTTTGTTAGTTCTTGGTTCAGTTCATTACAATATTTAAATAAAATCTAAAAATACACCAAAATATTTTTATACACACATATATATTTTTTTTAATTTTAAACATTGATAGCATGCATACGTTTGCGAAAAAAATCGTCTCTAAAAGTCCATAAACATCGCATCGTCTTCGCTTCGAAGTTCGAGTTTTGAATCTTGGCCTAGAAATAATCCAAGAGTGAAAGTTTTTGAATTTAGGATTTGCATCAATAATGATCGTTACTTTCGTCCGAAATGCGTAAGGCCAAAAAATCCGCTTCCGAGTCAAACAAACAGCTACGCTTTTTATGAGAATAAAAAATAGAAAAATCGTATCCAATTTTTAAATTATTTTTACTCATTTTTTCAGATTTTACTGCTCATCATTGCATTCAATTAGTAAGTTTATCACGACGAAGTTAAAAAGGCGCTAAGTGCCATTTTTTAAATTATTTTTCTTATTTGTGTCAGCGACGTCAATTTTTTTCCGCTAAATATCTGGAAACATTGATATTCCGTGTGCTGCCCGTTATTAGGTCTTAGACAAGATCTTAGATGTGAGGTGGTCTGCAGGTTTACACAGCAGTGACTCTCCTTGCCAAAGCATTCCCCACCGATCTGGGCCATTCTTTGTTCTACCAACTCTGATTCTTAATCTATTCAGGGATTTCTAGGTCCTCCGGTCAAGGTTCTTACTATTTGAGAGGCTTTTCTTGATGGTAATGAAATTTTCTGATACGATTTGTTGACAAAGAAATTTTTCTTACATTACACCTAATCTCTGAAAATAATTTGTTATGGTGGTACACATGCTCTATTAGGAGCAGACATTTAATCTAAAACGTAGCAACGTGACGTATAATTTTTTAAATACTATAAAAAGATTTATCTTTTCTTTTACTTACGGTATATAAATTTATAATATTAAATATATAATATTAAATATATAAATATATTTATCTTGATCCTAATTTTAATCGTTATTCGAAAGCGAACGATTTTTATCAGATTTATTAAATTAAATTAACATTCGATATAAAAACATAATCAATTTGTGTTCACTAATTTAATTGAGACGCATTTTATTACTTGGTCATGACTTAGCATTAATTTAAACGTACCTAACACCGTGAAAAAATATAGAGAAAAAAGGTTATATATTATGGAAACATATATCAATATTTTCTCTAATTTTGAAATTAATTTAAAACACACATACACGTATAAGAGAATCAGTTTCAGTTTTTTAATTGACCATTTTATTTCGAATTTTTTCCTAACTTGGACTTAGGCAAACAAGCCCTTGGTTAAAAAACAGCATAATTTTTAAGATGAATGAAACTGAATGAAATGAAACAGTAGCTTACTACAATTTCAATATATTTAAGTATATATATAATCGTGTCGGAAAGAACAGGGTCAGATTCTGTCTTCCCAGAAGTGGACGATGTCGATGGCATTAGTCCCGGCCATCATCAGGCCTTCCTGAGTGCAGACCCTGACAGGGTCTGCTCCACGCCGCAGTCACATTCAGTCGGTCCGCTGTGAAACTGCCTGGCTTTCATTTGTGTCCTTGTCTTGCATACTCCTGTCCGAAGTCTGTTACTACGGAAACAACAACACTACAATTTCTGTTTCTTTTTTTTTTATTGTAAATAAAAAATTAGTTGTATGCCACCTAACACTAGCTAACACAAAAAAAAGTATATACAAGTTGCGGGCTCTTGCCCTGGAGGCTTCCGGGAATCATCTTTGTTTCCATGTTTACCTCCGGGTATACAAGTGTTCTAGGATAAGGCATAGACAATCTGAGCTTACAGAACTGTAAAACAGCAATATGCGGTATCTATAAGATCCAAATATGAAAAGGATATGGTAAAAGAATACAATCTTTATTTATTTAACATCCTTGAAAGTTTTGGGGCTTGAACTTGTCTGCCGATGACCTGATTGCCATTGTTGAGCCGTCCGCATTCCTGATGAGGTCACTATCAGTCTGGCCAATAATCCGCCTACACTGACTGACCTTTCGAACAATGTTCAGGTCATTCGCGAAGATCTGTTACTGCAATTTACTACCTCATGTCTGACCGTACACTGAAGATAAATACAATTCATTTCAGGCTTTTGATGCCTCACGAATGCATTTATATATTGTACGGTAGAACGACGTAAAAGCGTTTGTTTGTCATGTAGACGCTGTCGGTTCAAATCCCAGATGAGCTTGTTTTTTTTATGTAATCACATACAAGAGATTACCGACAGACGCTGATAGTATTTCTGAAGTCTCATCTGTGGAATTCGATGACGCTTACCATGGTGCATACGGTTAAACGCTGCATGTGGAATGTTGATCCGCCAACGTCATAGACTACAGCCCAAGATTCACGCATCATCTTTATTATTACAGGAATTTACTATAAATGGGTGGTCTTCACGAGAGTACTTTCGTCTAACACCAATTTTAATTAATAGGCTTTGACTGGCATTTTACGGGTGGGGGATCAAATTCACATAAATCGTTTTTTTTTTTTTTAATTTCCGTTGAGGATCGAACCCATGACCTTTGGCTTGCAAGACAAACGCTTTGACCATTGAGCTCTGACCCTTATTTAATCAAATCTAAGCTCTATACATGCCTCCGGTAACCATATATGTTCCATGTGGACCTTCGGGTATGAAGTCGTTCTGGCACAAGGTATAGACAATCTGATCTTACAAAAGCTGTTAAACGACAATTTTCACAGTCCATATGCTCCAAATATGGATCGGATATGGTTAAAAAAGAACGACTGTCACGCGACATGCTGCATGCTCGATCTCCGATGAAATATTTTTGATTGAAATATTAAATGTATACATATTTCTTTAATTGTTTTAACATGAACCACAATGACCTTTGTATAATCATTTGCCGGAAGACTGCAGTTTCATCCTCAATGAAGACTTCATCAGTTCCCAACGTGTATAATCATCATCATCATCATCAGCCTGTGTCCGTCCACTGTTGAACGTAGGCCTCCCGCATAAGTCTCCATCCTCTTCAATCCTCCGCCTTCCGCATCCAGGTCACTCCCGCTATTCTTCTTATATCGTCAGTCCATCTTGTAGTGGGTCGGCCAATGCTTCGTTTGCCAGTTCTTGGGCGCCAATCCAATACTTTTCTTCCCCATTGACCGTCGTCTCTTCGACAGATATGTCCTGCCCATTGCCACTTGAGTGTGCCTATTCGTTGGCTAGTATCCACTACTTGAGTTCTTCTGCGTATTTCCTCGTTTCGGATTCTATCTTTTAGCGACACTCCGAGCATGGATCTCTCCATAGCACGCTGGTGACTTTTATTTTATAGGTAAGACTTGTTGTCAGATTCCACGTCTCTGCGCCATAAGTTAATACAGGGAGGATGCATTGGTTAAACGCCTTAGTTTTAAGGCATTGCGGAATTTTCGCTTTAAAAATGTACTTTAGTTTTCCAAATGCTGCCCATCCTAGTTGTATGCGCCTGTCGATTTCTTTTGAGAAGTTATTTCGCCCTAGTTGTATTACTTGTCCCAGATAGGTATAGTTGTTTACAACCTCTATTTCTGTTCCTCCAATGGAAATAGGATCGAAGGTCTGTGAAATATGACGTGTATAATACTTATATGTAAATATTATACATTTGAATCCGCAATTTTGTTAATCGTGACGTTTTTCAAGACTATTTCACCATTTTGCTTTAGTCAACGGCAAAACCCAAACATAGGCGGTCACCCATATTATACCGATCCGCTTCAAATATTACTTTACTTCGGTTAATAATCGCGAACTAATGTATTCGTTCAATATTCTATATAGTGTGTGGTTCTATATGCTTTACCTATTTATTGCCTGGTTTCATATATATGTCGAAAATCTCACCATTTCTTTTGTACCTTATCAAATAAACCCTGCATCTCGAAGTTCTGCCGAATACTTATCCATATAGTCTTCATTATGTCGGAAAGTGGTGTGAAGTTAGCCGCGTGTGAAGTGGATTATACCTCACAATCGATGTGATCTTTTGGGTTCTACAATGCTCAGAGAAGTAGGCCGTGTCAAGTGTTCATACATCGGTGCTATATGCTTCCACTAACAATGAGAGCCCCTTGTTAATATTCTCCTCTTATTCACAATCATCCACTTCCTTTTATCGACCAGAGTAACACAGTTGATAATAATTAATAGTATTAAAATTTTACGCATTATTATTTGATGCATTTGACAGTTTTCTTGAGAGGTAGTGTGGAGGTATCTTCCTGCTTGTTTTCACATCTAATTCGTTTAAAAAAGCTACTTGTCATGTTTAAGGTCTGCTTCTTGATCAGTGCATTTTAAACACATTTTTTTTTTATAAATATTTTTTATAATGTTTTTTTGCCGTTTAACAACATATATTTTTCTTTGCAGCAACAGTAATGCAATACAATTAAAAAACTTAATATCAATGAAAACATAATATTCAAAATGGAGTCACGACCTATCGTTCCCAGGCAATTCGTTCAACGACTCTTCGGTAACGACGTGGGGCGCACTGGACGTCTGGCGCACGGGACAGCTAGTGTACTGGCTGTCTCGCTAACCTAACCTAACCTATTCAAACTAACATAAAGTTTCAGATATTGCGCATGAATTTGAAAAACCGTTTCAACGTTCTGAAAGGCGCTATACGAGCTATCTCTGCAAACTCACTTATCAAAAAATAGTGAAATCAACGAGTGGACAGAACGAAAACTTTTAATTACTTTTCTTAAAAATTTTAGCATATAACCACCGCATAAACAATGCGCAGTATTGCTATGTATGAGCACACAGATACAACAAACATATGACTGACGAAGATATCATAGAATGCGAAACCGCGGTCTTCATTTATGTGATTCTCAATGCTCAACATGATCCTTGGTAAAACAAGAAAGAAAAAAATATCTACTTCCCTAAATCTATTTTAAAACTGAATATTCTTTTTTTTTCCAGATTTGAAACATATTGTATCCACAAATTTCTACCATCTATATTGTCAGTTGTCACGCTATCCCAAAAAAGTCCAACTGGTATCATACATTGTTTACATGTTGAGAAAGCAGAAACCCTAGAACCTGAAAGTACATAATATTTCAATAATTTTTTAATCGTTTTTTTAAGAAGGTGATCAAGCTAACGATTCCAACATGAAGCATAGAACCATCACAAATTTCTGATACTCATTTCTGTCAGCTGCCAATGTACAAGACATTGCACGACGTTAAAGCTCGGCGATTTGAATAGACAGCAGCTTTAGTATGCGAGGCATATTTTGCGTGATTTATAAATCTATTTTTTTAAGGATATCGTATATTTTCTTTGATTCTTCCGAAGCCTGAACCGTTTGGTCCTGAACGAGTTAAACCAATATATTTAAAAAAACTATATTTAATTAACCCGATGGTTGCCAGAGACGAGATATCTCGGCAAATTGCGCAGTACCCGTATGGCCAGAGACGAGATATCTCGGAAGCACTTTTGGTGGCGTATTTTTGCGCCGTATTTACTTATATTGACAATCTTATAAAAACAGAACATACAACTCCAATAATGATAATTCAAAAGTCGATGCGTGATATAGTATTTGTTAAGTCAATTTAAATTTAATAAACACAACAAAAAAAAATTAGACAACTTTTATTTTGACAAAAAATATTCGGCCTGATAAGCACTGTGGCGTAATTTATTTGGGGCTAAGAAAATGTTAAATAATTAAAAACTACATGTTTCGAGCATATGTTCAAAAACCCTTTTAACATGATATATACTTTTTTGCTTTTTACTTGTGAGTTAAAAATAGCATTAACGGGAGCGCCTCGTCAGAGAGATACAGTTATAGTGATTATTACCATAAATGTGTCAGTGGCGCACCAACTTTTACTTTTTAATTCGGTACACACACGGTCAGCGCTTCTCAAATGTTACACATAAAAATTCGAATCCACGACTCTTAGTTTGGGAAGCAAATTTTTACCACTACATCATCATATCATTATTTACGTGTCCATTTCCTTCTTTCTTCGTAGTATCAATCCGGTGGATTGGTTTGCAGCAACAAAATCTTGCATCTCGATCTCCACTCCTCTCGATCCTCTGCAATCCTCTTCAGCTCAACACTTGCTGCAAATACTCCCGTCTAGGGCGCCCTCTACAGTTTCTACCCTCAACCATCCCTTCCACAATGTCGTGAAGAAGACCGTCGTGGCGCATGATGTGACCGTTCCTTCAGGCTCGCCTCTCTGAGATGGTTCTTACTAGGTGCCTATCTTCCTTCTTCTTCGTAGTAGTATCAATCCGGTGGATTGGTTTGCAGCAACAGAATCTTGCATCTCAATCTCTCAGTAAGCAAATCTTCCTTCATTTTTCCTTAACTGGAGCATATGGTCCTCTCGAACTACATACTAATACTACAGATTTAAGTTTTTGGTTTTCTTACTGCCTTAAATATAATCATTTTTTTGGGAGCTTAGAGATTAGAATATAGGATAGCAGTAGTATCCGAAGCATATTTTTGATGTTTTCTTTTAAGAAAATCTGTTAATTAACCCACGAGATCTTCACCATTCGGTCTTAAGCAGCGGCTCAACTCAACCAACAAAACAGTGTTAGCAATATGTATTAGCTCATCCATGTTTTGGCCAGCATCTAATGTTGCTTTACTTCGTTGATAGCATGGGAACCGCGCTTGCAGTGTGCTATTGTCATTGATTTTTGGAAGAAAGCACCCTTTCCAAATCTGTAGGTTCTATGACGCTCAAGCAGAAAATCTGGACCTGCATTTGAAAATATTTTACCGACGGCAAGAGTAATATATATTTATATGTTTTTAAGATTTGATTGTACGAAGAGCAATACGGAAGACATTTGAGAATAAATTAAAAAAAATGCGATTTCTTAGTCAACATACTAACATCCTCCTCACTTTCAAAAGGTTGTTGGCCCGTCGCGTGGTGGCAAGATTAGAAGCCAATTAATGACACATAATTTTTCAGAAGCACGTTCACATATATTTACGATAAACTTCACAAACTTATGGCCCAACCTAGTCACAGCATTAGGCCGAGCCACAATACAATATGCTCTCGCCGACGAGCGGTACACGACTGGCCGCGCTCGTCGCCGCTGAGGCTATCGTCCAGCGCTCAAGTGGCGATCTATGTAGCTAGTCCAAATATGTACAACAAGCGAACAGAAATAAGATACGGAAGATTGTATATCGAGGTTTTCGGTACCAGTCAGCAAGGGCTATATCATGCTGACGTCAACACATTTAACATTTGTTCACGTGTAATGTACGAATTTTAATTTCATTTTATTTACATTGTAGAGGCGGTCGAATCAATATCAACAAGCCTTTAATATACAGGTATATACTCGTGAATACAAATTAAGGTGTATTTATTATATTCTTGCAAAAAAGTTTGATACAGATAGGCTACTTAGAGAACCTTACTACGTTTTTTTTTCTTTGTTTTAACATTCAGGAACATACAGCTCTCATTACTCTGTGCTTGGTTGGTTCCTAGATATTTGTCTGAATAATTTATTTTGTTGGAACATTACCGTCCATGTGTGAAAATTCGCTGGCGAGTAAATTACATGAAATAGCCGGTAGGCTTTACATTAACAAGCTTACCAATGGTAAAGAAAGATAAAGTCGTATCATTTACATATATATTTTTCACGCTCTTTTTTCAGCGTTCTGTTTGTATTTTTTTTCAAACTATTAAAGATTTAATTAGACCCTAGCCTAATAATAACAGCTTTTTACTATTGTGCAACAGCAATCGCGTTCGATTCCTCACAAAACCCAATAACTTTATTTTTTTCAATTTTACTTTAATATATATATATATAATCGTGTCGGAAACAACAGGGTCAGATCCTGTCTTTCAGAAGTGGGCGATGTCGATGGCGTTACTTCCGACAATCATCAGGTCTTCCTGAGTGCAGCTACTCGGACACAGTGCACACTCCAGAAGGTGTGACAGGGTCTGCTCCACGCCGCTGTCACATTCAGTCGGTCCACCATAAAACTGCCAGGCTTTCATTTGTGTCCTCGTCTTGCATACTCCGGTCCAAAGTCTGTTAAGTGACCTCCATACATTCCACCCCATGTCGTGTCCAGGGGCTGGGTTCTCTTTCTGGGCAATCCAAGTATTCTCCTCAGTTGCGCTTCTCCTCGTGGCCTCAGGTATCACCAGTTCCGTTGTTGACTGTAGGAAACATAACTTTAATGGTTATGCTGGATATACAAGTAACATATGCTTATAATCAAATCGTCTTGGTTCCTAAAGCGTCACAGTAATCATCAATGCTTTTTTTAAATATTTGTTTTACTGAGTTATATTAGTTGCAATTTTTCATGCCTTGTCTCAAGACATTTCTGCACCAGAAAACTGTTCTGAAGGTCTTGCATGATAGCAGCTCAAGGACTTGATGATATGGCATCTATAGTATCAGTCCATCAAAATTTATAAGAAGCTCATCATCTACTTCAGAAATAAGCGCACGTGGAGAGACACTCAGATCAGCTAGAGCAAAATAAGCCCTTGCAGCTGACGGGAAGTAGTCCTAGCAGTCTTTGGCAATCGGACTTTCAGCTACGCGGCACCAATGGCCTGGAACTCGCTACCGGATAGCATAAGAAAGCTTAAAGCGAAGGCATCCTTCAGAAGCAGACTCAAGACCCACCTTTTTACTCAGAGAGGCAAAGAAGCGCTTTTGAAAAGATCATTCGGTCATAAAAGAGCGCTATACAAATACTAATATAATAATAATAACAACAAATTTAACGTTATCTCTTTCTCCCGTTCTAAAAATCCAATTCTTTCCGAATTCTTCTTATCCGGAATATTGCTTGATAGAGTAACAGTTGTCAAGGTATAACTTACGATTCATCTTTAACATTTCATACTCACATAATTAATTTACCTCCCCGCGCCAATAAACTTCTCGGGTTCATCACCCGCCAAACCTAGTCAATTTCGTAACCCTCTAATTATTCGTACCCTCTATTCTTCACTTGTTCTATGTGTTTTGGAATATGGTAGCTTAGTTTGGAATCCCAATAAATGGCTGATTTAAATTTAACCAACAACAAGCATTAAAGAACAGACGATCACCCATCCAAGTTGTGGTATACGCCCAATGTTGCTTAACTTCAGTCATTAAACGAGAATCACGCTTACAATTTACTATTTCCGTTGATCGTATATATATTTTAAAATGCCTTAATATATCGAAACATGCAAAGAAAATATTTGCTCAAGTTAAGTTGCATACATGTATATAGAAGAATAAAAACATGAAAATTGTTCATAGTTTTATTGACTTCTGGTTGATTGTGTGAGAATAATTATACTTTTGTAATTATGCCTTTCATAGCTGATTATTCAAAATAATTTATTTATTTTTGTTAGTTTCCACAGTGGTTCAAATACATCAAAAATATTTTATTATTTCCTCCGTATTTTTTGCCTAACTATGTAAGTATTCATGTACTACCTGCATGTGTATGCATCTCATTACGATATTATTTTATATATTGAACATAACGGATCCGTATTCATACCTGAAAAGTGTGAAGTTGGGTGTGAAAATCATTGTTAAAATTAACTACAAAGTTAACTGTTAAAAGTATATTTCAACTGAATTGATAATGACTTCAAAAAGAGGCCGATACTTTTTTTATCATATCTGTTTCCAAGCTAGAGTAAATCAGTTTCATGTGTCCGTCCACTGTTGAACGTAGGTCTACCGCATGAGTCTCCATGCTCCCACGTAGTGTGCACTAAATGTTTGGCGCACGGGACAACTGGTGCACTGGATGTCTCGCTAACCTAACCTAAGTTATTTTGTTAATGAGACATATGGATCTCTGAACTCTACGGTCACTGGGCAACTTCTTAGCTTAGGTTAGGTAAGGTTAACGAAACATCCAGTGCACCAGTTATCCCGTGCGCCAAATGTCCCGTGCACTAGACGTCCAGTGCGCCCCACGTCGTTACCGATAAGTCGCTGAACGATTGGTCGTGACACCATTGCAATCGTAGTAGCTTCGTCATCTTCTTCTTCTCCGTAGTATCAATCTGGTGGATTGGTTTGCAGCAAAAAAAAACTTGCATCTCGAACCTCTGCAATCCTCTTTAGCTCAGCGTAAGAGCTTAAACTCATATCCTCGAACACTTGCTGCAAATACTCCCGTCTAGGGGGCGATGATTGTGTTTGTTGTACACCATATTAAATAAATATGATATTTTCCATACAAAATTTAATATGCGAGTGTACCTATTACTTTGCTGTATAATCTCTCTTAGTATCGTCTTACAAGTTTTTAACTGGGTCGTTGACACACATTCGCCACAACAAATCACGACATGCCTCTTTGTTACCATTTCACTCACTCTCTACCTAAAATATATTGTCGCACTCTTCACAATCACGTCCGTGAAATTATTTTCTAACACCTATCCCGTTCGCACTCGAGCGCTTTCCCTATGCGCGTCCCTCTCGCATTTCTTTTCGAATCGAAAAAAAATCGACTTGCTTTTATGATTCTTTTTCACTCACTCGTTAACAAAATTGATATCGTTGCACTACTCACGAAAACGTACATGAAATTTATTTATATTATCTGTCTTATTCTGACTTGATAATTTTATATATTTGCGTCTCTTTCGCATTTCTTTTATTGTCGTCTCTTTTACTCCTTTGATTTAAATACATTTTGTTATATGCAATTTTTATTTCAAACACTTTTTTATGTAAACACATACAGGAGAATACTGACAGATACGTGGTAGTGACTTTGAAGTCTAAGCTGTGGAATTTTATGACGCTTACCATATAGCATATGGCTAAACGCTGCATGTGGAGTGTTTATCCGCCAACGTCACAGACTACAGCTCTAGATTAACGCATCATCCTTATTATTACAGGAATTTACTATAAATAGGTGGTCTTCACGGGACGACTTTTTTCTACCACCAATTTGTAATTAATAGGCTATGACTGGTATTTTACAGGTAAGGGACAAATTTACACCAACAGGTATTTTAGAGCATAGAAATCGATTATAAAAAAAACCTAATCTACATCGGGGATCGAACCCACGACCTTCGGCTTGCCAAGCAAACGCTTTAACCACTGAGCTATACCCGCTGGCCAACAAACATTTATTTTTATTTAATTGAGCGACTCGTACAGCAGACTTAGCTTAATATGAAAAAATGTATCATGTGGAATTTCAGGATGCAAAGTACTCTTCAAATTGTTGTTTATTAAAGGGTCTCGAAACAAATATGATTGATAATAAGGCAAATATAATGGCAGCTGACATAGCTGTTATGCGAAAATTTGCGACGGATATATGATATGGAAGATGATAATATATACATCTGGAACATAACATAACCTACATATTCTACGCTTACTTCTATCCGTATCCGTTTCATATCTGAAACATATGGTTACCACAAAATGCCATCACTTAATTATGTCAACTATTCATTTCTCGTTCCAGGACATATTTGGGAACATATATGGTTCCTGACAACTTCCAGAGCAGAACTACGAGTACTTAACCCTGTGTTTATTGAATTATGAAAAAATGTATTTACTTTTCTGATTCTTTTTATACGAATAAGTGTTGATAGCATATAGAGAAAAATTAAGAGAAATTACATGCATATTTTTTTTCTAAAATAAGCATTTATTTCATTGTTTTATAAATCTGCCTTAGAGGTCCGGTCAGGGTACAACTGCAGCTAAATGCATGATCAGTATTGGATTTTGTGGTTTGGGACTTAACAAGTCCCGTCAGTAAATAAAGGGTTAAAGAAATGGTAACTGCAGTATATGAGGCATATTTTTAGGTGATTTGTCCATCGATTTTTGAAAGGAATGCTGAATATGATGATGATGATGATAATGATACACTTGCATAAGTATTCCAATACAAATCAAATAAGACATTTTTTTCCATCAGAGAAAATTAACGATATATGTGAGATTCGAACTGTTAAGTTAACAGACTCTTCAAGTCCCTGGGTCCCTGGACGTCGTCGGGAACTTTATATGTTTCAGACAAAACTGAGTGATAGCAATTTTTGTTGACCATATGCTCCAGATTTAAAAGGATTAAAGGAAAAAGAAGTGCTACTTGTGTGTGAAAATTGTGTAGAAGCTTGATTTTTGTAAATATTTGGTAGTTTTGAATATATAACATATTTTGATGACAATGACAATGAATCGACTTAGTCCTACAATATCCTACTACGTACTACTAGGTCCTACTTTATGCATCTACAATTCGATTACAACTACGACTATTACTGTATATATATAATCGTGTCGGAAACAACAGGGTCAGGGCGACGTCGATGGCGTTTCTCCCGGCCATCATCAGGTCTTCCTGGGTGCAGCTACTCGGACACAGTGCACACTCCAGAAGGTGTGACAGGGTCAACTCCGCGCTGCAGTCACATTCAGTCGGTTCGCTGTAAAGCTGTCAGGCTTTCATTTGTGTCCTCGTCTTGCATACTCCGGTCCGAAGTCTGTTAAGGGACCTCCATATATTCCACCCCTGGTCGTGTCCAGGGGCTAGGTTCTCTTTCGAGGCAGTCCAAGTATTCCCCTCGGTTGCGCTTCTCCACAAGTTCAGCTGCAGGGTGGCCTCAAGTATCACCAGTTCCGTTGTCGACTGTAGGAAACATCTTCTTGATTTGAGCCGTGTGGTTATCTTTTGATACCCAAATATAGGGTGGAGTGTGTTGTGGGTTGCTTTAGAGACCTCCTTCTTGGTAGTGAATTCTCGCCATATGTTTGGTGGTGCGATGCCCGAGAGTTGACTATTACTGTGGACGTGATCGGCCCTGCGTAGTCAAAAAAATCGATTCAAGGCCGAAGAGGAGAAAGTTTGTTATGTATAAGCAATTAAATTGTTTTATTTGCCTCCCATATTTGTTATATAGGAAATGGATGCTACAAATTTTGCAAACACAGTTCTATAAGCTGCCATTTTTCATGACTTATCGAAAAACATCACTACACCCGGAGGTAAAAGCGGATTTGAAGATACAGCTGTTTTATTTAATGTACATTATGAATGATTTATAGATTGGATTTTTCTAGGAGTTCGTCTGGTTATCCAGACGCTCCCGAGTTCTAGACTTTGTATTTTGATCCTAAGGTGCCGTTCAACCCAACCAATGATAAGCGTTAAGCAAACTAAACGTTCAGTAACGTGGTAACCCAATACTTTTTTAGTTTTGATTCGCATCCAATATTTCGACCTAACAAGAACTGCGTTTAAAGCCGCAGTCTGTGTAAGTTCACCCTGGAGGCTCCCAGGAAAAATATATGTTATTATTCAATTTATTTGCAATTTTTTTTTTTCACTACAGAACATCATAAATTTAAAAAAAATCAAATCGTTACTGAAGTACAATCAATATTAATATACAAATATAGGTACTTATGATGAAGAACTAAGAACAAAGCAATAAAGACAAGCAACAGAAGTTCCCAATGCTCACCAAACAGATAACGCTAACAAATTATTCCTCCAGAGAAACTCGTGGAGTTCATGCCTGAATTGGGCCTCCCTTACGTAATATATATCAACATCCGAGGCGATTTGGTTGAACAGCTTGATCCTTCTCCCAAGAGGCATAGTCTCTGGCAGGTTAGTGTTACTCTTTGGGAGAGCGAACAATCTATGCCTCTTTATTCTCAGATATTTATCGGGGACACACATACCGATTTTCAAAAAAAAATCAGGGTTCCCGAACACGCCACGCAACAGCCGGAAGAAATGCACACCTAAGCACACTTCCCTTCTAGTCTTCAATGTACCCCAACATACCCTGTATGAAGTTAGTTGGATACAGCCACGAATAGTATCCATTCACGCTCATGTAGAGAGACCTCAGAAATTTCTTCTGTACCCTCACCAACATGAGGCTATATTTCAACTCATGAGATGCCCGAATGTTACATGGGTATACAGGTATTCTGGGACAAGGATACACAAACTGAGCTTACAGAACTGTGAAACGACAATTTGTGGTGTACATATGCTCCAAATATGTAGCAGATATGGTAAAAAAATATATACAAATTGAGACTGATTTCATATGAATAAGAGGCAGTGATTAAAAAATATACGAAGATTTATATTTTAAAAATACAAACCTTAAGTAAAAAAAAAATTGGTGCCATAAAACATTTAGCTTGCTTATTTTACGCTGCTTAAGTCCACTAAGTCCAGAAAACACTGCTCATTCATTTATTATACTAAAAAAAACCTTTTTTTTCTAATATATAGTCACATATGTCGATGGTTTATGTCGACTACGTCAACACTTCAGAGCACTAAAATTAAATAAATTATTTTATTTGCTATGTTAATTAAATGATTTATGAATAAATTTTGTCTCGCATGTCAATAGTTGTCGATCGCCTCTTTTTATAAGCACGCTGTGGAAAATAATGATTGCATTTAAAGCAGTATATTTATAGTATATTTACCTCCAAAACAATCCCCTAATAATTTATATATTTATTTTTATTTATTAAATATTTTCTCGCGTGCCGATGGTTGGCAATCGCTTATTCGAATAGGCACGCGGTGAAACCTTACCGCCCGGTAAGTAGGCGAAGAGAGAGAATTTCTCTTCAGCATGTGATGGGCGAGCTTGGAGACCAACCGCCGGCCCGCGGTCCGAATAAAACACCTATTCACTCAACTAATTTTCAATTTAAAATATATTAAACTCTTACAACTCCGGTAAAAAAAAATATTTTATCCACATATATAGAATATCAACCATATGGTCACCAAAAATTGCCGCCACTCTGCGTTATCCAACAACCATTTGCTCCGCTCACTGAGATGAGAAATCAACACGTCATATATTATTGATACGCATTATTTATAATGTGTGTTGAGCCCTTTAGAACAAAATGTTCCAGGCCTCGGGAGCATCGGGCCAATCATTTTATTTCGTTAAAAAGCAATTAAAAAATCATCTTATAAAATGCCTCGGGTACTACAGCTTCTTCCTCTTTAAGCATTCGAACTACTGCTTTATAGGTTGTTGGGAACCATATTAGTTTCCAAGTAGATTTTCAAGTGCAGATACGTTCTGAAAAGGGCAAATGACAATGGCAGCTAATAGAACTGTGTTCCAGATATTGTACAGATATGGGAAGAAGAACTATTTATAAATGGAGCTTGCTGTAAGCTGTATATATAATTATTAAGATTCAATCAAATAATTAAATTCACAAGTATTATTATTTTTTACCGACAATTTATTTATTTGGTGTACCTTTCGGGTCACTTCTAAACCAGTACGTACAAATGTTGAATATTGCTACGAATCTTCATTAATCGATAAATAATTAGCATTGAAATATAGTTTTACAAACCATCAAAAACAATTAAAAAAAATTATATATAAAAAATTCATTGTAATTTTTTTGGTCGCAAAATTCATAGCAATCTCTCAATCTTTCTACTCGTGCGGCCTATGGGCTGACTATACTCAGAAAGTCTACAGTGCACTCCGGGGCCAGTATAACAACGCCTTCCGAATGTTGTTGGGTCTGCCGCGATACTGCAGTGCCTGAGGCATGTTGACGGAGGCGCGAGTGGATAGCTTCCATGCCATAATAAGGAAGCGTTGCGCTACTATGTGGGCTCTACGTAGTCCCAACGCAATGGTGGCTGTATTGGTGGATAAGTGGGACTCACGGTTGGAGGGCACTGGATGCGCCTTCACATGGCCATCCAGAGGGGATCCGGTGCTCCACTCATTGAGAAGTACAATAATAATGTAGTATATGTTTACATGCCGATTTATATTTTTATTTATATTTTCTTTCTATTCTGTTTAATTAAAAATTTGTTTTTTCTGTATTTGCTTGGAATTGTTGTATGTACAATTTAGATTATGGCACTAGTGGCTGAATTAATATATTTTATTATATATATTATTATTAAAGTCGGTGATGGAACGAGTGCTGATATTGTTTAATTATAAGTGATATTTTAATATTATTTTGATTTTGGTTTGACCTTACCTGGAATTCACAAACCGTGCCTGGCACCACACCCCACCTCACCTTTCTTCCTCTTCACAACATGCTCAGCAATACCATGTCTCGCCATTGAAGATACTTCAACCAACTCCAACTCTTCAAATAATCATATCAAGAAAAATACCTTGTTCGTTCTTTTACCTCGTCGTTCCTCACAAAGTCAAAACATTGTACCCTACGTGTACAGTGTAGTCTACGGAGCTTTCAAAAACCACTATACGGCTGCATTTGTGAGATGCCAATTCACAGCTATAAATAAGAATGGGTACAATACACGTGCGGTATAGACGTCATTTTGTTTTGATCTTGTACAGCTGCGAGTCTCATATATTGCGAATAGAATTACAAGAGGCCTCAACGTTCCCAAGGCGGGAAGCCAACTCTTTCTGCAGGTCACCGTTCTCTGATAACTTTAAGCCAAGTTATCTGAAACTCTCAACCCTCTCTATGGTCTGACCCGCGCTGGTTACAGACGTTGTTCTACAGAACTGTCTTCAATGCATTAATTCGCAAACCTTTTACGGAACTCTTTAAATATTTCATGTCCAGTAAGCGCCCGTGTAAAATTAAAAACTGCGATTTTTTTTTCATGCCAATACGTGACCAATGGATGAAAAGAAAATCTCCTGAATTCGTAGATATTGCGCACATAATGAAAATATGCTACATTGTTCCTGAGGCGGGAAGCGAGCTCTAAATAATATACACAAAATAACAAATATTTTTTTTCGGATTTCTTAACACATCAATTTTATAAACTACAGGCGCCAGTCGGCACTTTGCTTTGATCGTGTTTAACTGCGAGATGACATTATATTAACTAACGACAATAGCACATTTTGAGCGCGGGTCTCGGTTTATCACATTGAGTAACATTTGATGCAGACCAAATATGGATGAGTTATCGCCTGTTGCTACCCGAGTTTCGCTGGTTGCATTGAACCGCTTCTTAGGACCAAATGGTCCCTTCTAAAGCAGTAAACTTATACACGTTAGAACTGAATCATTACATTCATTGACGGTGGAACTGCAGTCTTCCAGCAAACATTGATTAAACAGTGCTTAGTGTGATTCATGGTAAAACAAGGTATGAAATACTACACTTTTGATATTGAAATGGATAACATTAAGGTTATCAACTGACAATACTTGGTGAAACTGCATAATTATAATTTAAAATAAATTTTAATTAAAAAATTTAAAAATTATGAATATTTAGTTTTGATTCACATTTATTTTAACTGATTACATGTTTCGGCCTCCCTGAAGACCATCTTCAATAATGTCGTTGTAATGTAACGTTTCAAATTCAATAATTTCGAAACATGTAATCAGTTAAAATAAATGTGAATCAAAACTAAACATTTTTAATTTTTTAATTAAAATCATTTTAAAATTACAATTGAAACGGATCTCAAAAAGAATGCTACAAATATAAATAAATTGACCTAACCTAACCTTAGGACTAAACCAAAGATTCTGCCCCGTATGCCCGACTAGCTACACATCCTAAGACCTATCGCTGGGCAGAACACGGACCATCAATGTTTCCAGATATTGGGCGTTAACAATTTGATGTGACAGACACGAAGAAAAATCATTGTTAGAATATATACTTCTTGGTTCATTCTTGGTTCTAGCATGACCGCAATAGCAGGTCTGGTGTCAGGCTGTTTAGTGGAACCGCATCTTCCGGATCCACTAACTAGGCTGGATATATAATGGTCTATAATTTGCGTGATTAGAAAATAGCAAGCGCATTCTGTCTGCTCTCTACCTGATAAGAGATAAGCTCTCTAGCAGCCTACGCATCTCGTTTATATGTCGATCAAGAAAATATTACATTCAACTAAAGCGTACACTTTTTATGTACGAACAAAGATTTGTTCCTGAAGCGTTTGCAGAGATTTTTCGAAAAACGGTCTATTTTGTAGTTAAATTTTGGATTAGAACCGTTTAGGAAAATTTTCTTTAACCTCTTTGTACTTGCGGAACGCTAAAAATAGGGAAGAAAAAACATCCCACTATTATTTGAATTTATAAAAGTCTTTATGTTGGAAAAATTATAATTATATTTAGAATTAAGCAATTAAAATCAAAAAGAGCACGAGTAATGTAAATATAAATTTATTTCATTTAATAAAATAAACCCTTTCGCATCGGTTGTTGGCATATGCCGTCTAAGATTCCCTAACCGTTGACATTGGTTGACGTGATATATCGTTTAGCTACTTTCAGTACTCATTGTGACATCTACGGTAGAAAATTAATAAAAAAAAAAAGTGCAGTTAATTCCTTTATCAACCTACATGTATTCTTAACAGGAATCTGTAAAGCATGTAAATAAATATCGTTAGATTCCGTCACAAGAGCGACTTTTCTGTAAACCAAATGTGTCAATGCCACCACATGTATGGAGTTACATAATGAACGTTTCTTAAATATAAAAGTTTTTTTAATAGTTTTTATAAGCATAAATGTACTCATCTGGTCTATTTTCATATATCATATTGGCTCTTGTATCATTTAGCTATCAGATGATGCATAAAAAATAATTCTAAGAAAGTAGCAAAACGATATATCACGGCTGCTGATGTCAACGGTAGGGAAATCTTACAGGCATATATCGGGTACTGATGTGAACAGGTTAATTTGTTTTCCAAAATATATATTTGGTTAGTACGAAATTAAAATTCATTTTTCTTCAACTGAGGACTTTACTTTTAGTGCAGATATTGATTTATCTAAAATAATTATAGTTTGTGAAAAGGAACGCATGTTTCTATTTTCAAATATGGAAAATTGAAAAGCATCTTTTTTGAATTTAAAATTTTCTGACAGTTAAAAAATTCTTGTTAATTTTTGTATTGTTAAGAATAAATCTTACCTTTAATGGGTTTTTTTTTGTGGATTTTGGTTGTGAAATGAAAGTAGTTATTTTTTATTAATCGTACATAATGTAGTTTATGTATATTTATTTTACAATTATACACGGAATGTTTACAATAATCTTGAATTATTTATTTATATTGATTAGATCTTCATTATAATAATTAAAAATAGAATCATTTCATTTATTTTCTGTTTTCAACCTTAACAGCGCGTCTGTTGCAATGTGTTAACATGTTTAAGAAACATAGTATGTATATTTGAAATATTTAATACGTGTATGTAAAATATAATTTTGTAAATATTTATATACGTGTATATATAATATATATATATTTATATTCATATATATATTTTTAGTGTAAGCACATACAGGAGAATACCGACGGATGGTAATAGTAATTTCGAAGTCTCATCTGTGGAATTCTATGTCGCTTACCATGGTGTATATGGTTAAGCGCTACATGTGGAGTGTTGATCTACAAACGACATAGACGGCAGCCCGAGATTCACGCATCATCCTTATTATAACAGGAAATTACTATGAATTCGATTTCTTCACGGGACGACTTTCATCTACCACCAATTTTATAATTAATAGGCTATGACTGGCATTTTACGGGTGAGGGATCAAATTCACACAAACCGGGGGTATTTTACAGTTCAGAAATCGATTAATTTTTTTTTAATCTCCATTGAGGATCGAACCCACGACCTTTGGCTTACAAAGCAAACGCTTTGACCATTGAACTATACCCGCCGGCATTTTATCATATAAAAGGAAATTGTAAGTAACGCATGCTCTAAAACCACATTAAATCAACATAAAAAACGCATGAAAAGGTTGCTTACAGAATTTCAAAAAAACTAGTACATATAAATCGATGAAATTAACAAAACAATACATATATTTTTGAGAAATCGCAATCCTTAAATTCTATATATTTTTTACAAATATTTCAATGCTTTCGTCGATTTGTATTATTCATTTTGTTGTGTTTGTTATTGACAAATTAAAGTTTCTTTCTATCTTATAATAAATAAATAAAACACTTATCAACTATACAGAGTAACAAATTATAAAAAATAAACAACGATCGATATTAATTAATTTAAAAAAACAACGAATATTGCTTAAATTAAACATAAAATCGATATTCTTAATTTATTATAATACAAAAAAAAAATTAAATAAGAAACATTTACAAAAGTACATTGACAAAATTTATCAAAATAAGACTAAAGTTTGTTTATTAATTTTTTAAATTATTTAAAATTATATTTATGTTGTTTAAGAATTTTGTACGTTTTTTGATAAAGAAAACAGACAATATTTTGGTATTTTTACAAACATTTTCTCATTTTGTTTTCCCTATTTTAAGATCATTAAATTTATTAGAAGCAAATTATAAATAAATAAAAATTAGATTGACTGATTAAGAAATAAATAATTTTCTTTATTTTTGTATTTCATTTGATGGAGATACAAATTTGTTTCATTTCAATCATTATGTAAAGATAAAAATATTTTTCAAAATTATAACATGTCGATTGTTTATAATTTGGTTGAATATATGTTTTTGAAATTTACATTTGTTGATATATCAAAAACAATATATGTTTGTAAGCATGTAAAACAGTAATATTCTTTTGATGAAATTATTTTTACCATTTTTATTTTTCACAGTTAAAAAAACTGTTATAGTACCAAATAAAAGTAATCTTGACAAAAATACATTATTTTTGTATTTTCCATGAATTGCAAAATAATTATACACATCAAAGAATAAATCATAACAGTCATATTTTATTCAATGTTCGAAATATATTTAATTCCATATATTTTTCTGTATGAATTAGCGTTTTTAAAAGTATATATTTAATTGATTTTTTGTAGGTTTAACCCTTTCGCATCGGTAGACGGCATATGTCGTCAAACATTCCTCAACCGTTGACATCGGTTGACGTGATATATCTTTTTGCTACTTTCAGTACTCATTGTGAAATCTATGGTAGGAAATTGGAAGTGGTCATTTCCTTTATCAACCTACATGTATTCTTTACAGGAATCTTTAAAGCATGTTTATTGTACATAAATATCGTTAGATTTTATGAGAGGAACGATTTTTCTGTTAACCACATGTGTCAATACTACCACATGTATGGAGTTACATAATGAACGTTTGTTAAATATAATAGATTTTGTATGCATTATCTGATAGCTAAAGTATATAAAAACCAATGTTATATATGAAATTAGGTCAGATAAGTACATTTATGCTTCAAATACAAGTTTTAAGCAAAAAAAAATGGGTTGAAAAATTCACGCCGTATTGACAGTATAATTTGTATTCCACCGAGCCGTAACGAAAGGGTTAATGTTTAAAGTGATACATGAATATAACATTTGATATAACTTTGTGTACTTCATATTTAAAATGATTTTCACACGTTTATAGCCGAATGTTTATAATTCTTTAAAAAATACACAATTTTAAATCATTTATTTTAATCTTTACATGAATTTAAAATGATAAATAATTATTTATTTTATATTCATTTAAAAATACTGAAGGCAAAGTTATATCAAATTGAGGCATAAATATATATTTAAAATATATAAAGTAAAAATATTTTTAATTAACTTAATCTTAAGCTTATAATTAAAAATAATCATTAAGATTAGTTTTTAACATTTTTGTCATTCCCAAAAAATATTCTACAACACATTTATTATTCGTTTTATTTAAATTTTATTTACATTTATTTGTGAAAAAAGGTACATCATTATATCACCCCACTCAAACATTTATATGCTACAACATTTTTACTGAAAATATCATTGAAGTACTCACAATATGTAATTCGACGATTTGGATAAAATCATAGCTTCATTCGAAATTCATTATTTGAAATTTAAAAATTCGAATTTTAAAAAATTCTTTTCCAGTTATAGAAAAAAAAAGAATGGCGAGCCTTAAATGTCTGAGTGCGTATCTTAGAAAAAACCATGACAAAATGTTTGAGATCTCTTTTTAAATCGCGATAAATAAAATCATTTAGGGCACGCGTAATAAATATAAAAATATATATTAATATACAATGTAGTAATTTTTAAATAAATGAAATTAAATGTTTATACCAGTTTCACGATTTTTATAAATAAAATAAAATTATTCGTCAGTAGGATTGTGATTTAAAAATAATACAAAAATGCAAAAAAAAAATATTCGTTTGAATAATGGTTTTCATAATTTTCGTTTCATTTAGAATATAATTATTTATATAATATGATAGTTATATTTTAAAATATTTGAAATATCATATTACGTAAATGTCGCAAGGGACAAAATAAATATAAAATAAAATAATAAAATACTTAACAGTTTAAGTATAGCTGTTTCCAGCTGCTACTTGTACCAATTGTATTAAAAAAAAAAAAAAATATCAGTAATATAAAACTGACAATTAGTTTATCAGCAGTTCTCAAAAAGTACGCATCTCATAAAATTAATTAAGGTGTTTCAAAACTACTGTACATCAAGTTTGAGATCTGCTGATTTAGCAGTTGAGTCTAGTGTCATGCTTACCAACATTTTGAAAACCATTGCCGGTTGATCTTGGTAGAAAAAAATAATAATTTACCTTAAAAAAAATATTAAATAATAAATTTAAATAATAATCTAAACAATACAATTCACTGTTAAAATTAATTAAAATAAATATTGTTAATTAAATTTAATTTACAATTTATTATATTATTTATATGTACAGGGTATTTATAAAAATAGACAATTAATTATTTTATAAGTAGTAATAAATAATCACACATTCGTTAAAATTAATATTATTTTTACATCATCGTAAAGGTAGTGAAATAAAAAATGCAATTAATTAAAATAAAAATAAATTATTCTAATGAGACAATTGCTAAATAGATTGACGTAAAATTTGAGCACGCGTGATTTAAAAATATTAATTTTAAATATTATGCCATCTGTATAAAAATGATATGACCTAATAAAAAAACTTTATAAAAAAAAACTTATATGGTGGAAAAAAATATTTTTAATGTATCGTATTACTGAGCAGCTAGAGTTGAGGTGAATTTTAAGAAACTGTAAAAAAAATTTTTTTTATCGAATTTTTGAATTTTTTCTTATGCTTTAACTATGGTTAGATACCATAGTGATCGACAATGTTAAAAAAACAAGAAATCGTTTGAAAAAAAACATTTCTTCTTTTCTGCAAGAAATATGTGTCACTTCAAAGAAATTAAAGAGTTTCCTGAAAATATTATGTTATGAAAAGAAATTGTATGTTTTACTTATCGAGAAAACCACAAAATTTTATATTATTTAATTACACAGAAAGAAATGCCTTTTTCAAATTTTTCAAAATATTCACGAAATATGAAAAAGAATAAAAAATGTGAAAAATACATTTTTTTGTTTTTGATTTCGGTCATACTTGTATCGTACATGATATAGCGTTGGCACAATTATATTTAGTAAGTAATACAAAAAAAACAATGTTGCCAATACAAATATAGGTTACCTTTTCGATGTCTAATTTTCGACGCTTAAAATGACGTTAATCTATTTATGCACAAAAATAATAAGTGTTTAAATAATCTTCATAATAATGATAATGATAAAATAAATAAATTATAATTATTAATAAAATAAAAATATAATTAATGCACTGTAAGAATTAATATAAAATAATATTAATATTGCCAATATATTTTATATGAATTATTATATTGAAAAGCAAATTATTTTAAAAGATCATTTAATCTTTCGAAATTTGAATCTTTTTTTTAAGACGAATTTATTTTATTTTGATTTTTAATGGTTTATATCTGTGTTGTATAAATTAGTGAATATACTGGCAATATATCACACAAAAAACAGAAAAATATATTGTATAGCGTTGTTAATTTTAAATATATTTAATGTAAAATAAATAGACGCACCCACGAGTATTAACTCTAGTATTTATCATATAAAACTAAATAACATTGCACTAATCCATAGGAAATTATGTGTTGATGTTAGACAACTTGTAGTCAATCCAGTATATATTGTTCTCTTCTTAGTTCAGAGCGGACGTGAACTCGAATCTTGCAGTTCATAAGCTTAAATGAGGTACCTTTATGAATAGCACGTGCCTTGCTTAAATATAAACTGTAGAACATTGTAACACATCAAAAAATGACAAATGTATGAATTAATTTGTATCACGGTAAAGAAAATAAAAAAAACTTAAATTAGAAACTCTATCATCTTGAAAATGCGTCTTAAGATGGGGACTTTTGATTTCATAAATCAAGCAACAAATGGGAGAACTTTCGTTTCTTAGAAGCTTATAGAAGAAAAACTCCTAAACTATAGATATTTTATTGTGAAAACATTATTTTTAGTCAAAGAAGTAATTGCTTATAACACCCAAATTACTTAAAACATATTTTATCATTTGTTTCTCCTCTGTTTTAATAAACAATGAATTTTAATGAATTTTTCATTTACTTTGAAACAGGGTTTTTCCACACTGAAGTAGTACACTTCAGTATTTCAAATACAAAGGTTCGTACAGTGATAAGTATTAAAAACAAAGTAAAAAACTTCTTTTTTCAACTTCCTTGATTGATTCAAAAATATCGAAACGTTAATGTTTTTTTTTTTTAATATTTATCATTATTTGATAATATTTTAGCCTTTCAGTCGGTTCCAAACACACGTTTATAGTTCAATCGATTGAGTACTTGCAATGTTTTTGAGGTGATTTATTTTGTATGCATTTCTTATTGAATGCGCGTAATTTACCGAAACAGACATAAATGTTGTTAAAAGGCTGAATGTATTACGGAATAATTATTTTTTATGAATATGATTTACCTTCATGCGGGTTCCCGTTAGTTCAGATACAGAAATGGCTAATAGAACTTTCAGTTTTAAATTACATTACTATCTATAATTGTATTGCTTTAACAAAAGCTTAGTGTAACTAGCATATTTGCTTCCAAACACCATTATCATGCTAAAACAATAAGCAAGCCATTTTTTTTTTTAGATTTTACTCTATAAACCTATTACAAAATGAAAACTGATTTTCTCTATGCATATCGTCGGTTCTGTAGTTTTAAGTTTATTTATTTATTTTATTTTAATTATTTTATATATTAAAAAACAGATCATCTTTTTCTTGTGATTTCTTTTGTGTGTTTAATTTTATCAACACATATAGAAATACATAAAAAAGCAAGTACATTGTACAAACTTAAAAAAATAATTAAAAGTATTATTGTACTGGCGATTATAATAGTTTTTGTATTGCTTTTGAATAAGTGAAATAAACCTTAAAAGCTGAATTAATGGCTTGAAAGATGACTTATAAGGAAGATGGATATGTCCAAAAGAATGCATAGAAAATATATGTATGCATAAAATAATGTTAAAATTGAATAAATTGCCCCCTAAAAGTCCTGGAGGACTCTGCGAAATGCCTTATGGTCACAGGTTCGATGAAAGGAAAATCCTGATCTATCTTCTTCTCGTGGTGGGGGGTGAGCGACATTAGTCGGCCAATATAGACAGGGACCGAATGTTGGCCGGAAAAAGCACAAAACACCCAGCTAACCTCATCAGGTCAAACTGGTTAGGGCACTTTATTGTCCTGGAGGTAGTAAATGCTCTCCAAAGGCGGATAAACCTTGATACTACGAAGAAGAAAATAAAATTCTAGGACGAAATCAGTTGTCCTATATTTTGGTATTGAATACTAGATTTTTTCTCAATACGCACATAGGAATTAAATGAAACATCTAATTATTTCAAATGTACCTAAATAGTATGAAAATAAGTGTGTGAGAAATTACCTAAGTAATGAATGGGTTACTGACCCATTAAAACTAGATGGCATAATTAAATAAGCCAAAATCATACCAATATATATGATATATCATAAATTAATCAGAAAATATATGATTGTGCCAAATTTATTTTACATAACGATTAACAAAATAATTAATCTTTCTGTAACGTATTATGGTACGTAATGTGTGTTAATAATTACAAGTAAGTGTACAATGTTCTACATTTTATGATACAGCAAGGCAGATTGACTTCAGCTTTTCAAGCTAGTCCCTTCCTGTCCTCTTATGAATCTGCTGATGCTTGATGAGATGCGCTTTCTGTCTGAATGCCTTGGAGCAAACTTCACACCTGAAGGGCTTTTCCCCGGTGTGAGTGCGAAGGTGGACTTTGATATTGGACTTGTTCAAAAAACCTCTGTTGCAGATGTTGCATCGATGAACAGGTTTTTCTTTCCCCAAAAGTCCACTCAAATCTGCTGCACTTTGAAATGATAAGCTGTGATTCATTGCTGCTTGTTGCTGCTTCTTTTGCGCTCTACTTCTTTTACTTTTACTGGACATCGGAGTAGTTGTCGTCGTGTGAGGGTAGTTCCCTAAGAGATGGTCTGGACTGCAAAGTCCGTCGGGTTTCAATCCTATGGCGTAGTGATGCTGCATGTATCTTCCGTTAAGAAGAAGATTGTCTGTTGTTGAGACCACGTTTCCAGGTGGACTCGACGTTGATATTATATCCATTCCGTAGCTAGTCGAGCTGGGGACTTCTTGTTTTACTGGTGGTCCATTTTGGAGTCTGTTTTGCAAAAGAGGCATGTATCCGTGGGTCAGCAAACTTTGCAACGTTGATCCTCCGTGGCTAACGCTTCTTTGAATGTACTCATTTTTTGCGTGTATGTCTTGGTTACTTCTATGGATATATTCAAGCTTTGTAGAGTACTCACTTTGCGCTTGTTGCGGCGAATGCGGGAGGACGAACTCTGATAGATTGTCTGGTGATATGATGATTTTTGTGTCTTGTTGAGTGCACGTGCCTTCAAACCATGCGTCTAAATCCATCCAGCTGTCTCTCGAGCAGCTTTGTTCTGGGTCTTCGACTTGAGAGGGCACTGTCGTGTCTGCTATAGCAGATCCGATGATGGCAGCGATATCTTCGATGGACGATATGTCGTAGATCTCTCCTTTAGTTGTTACAGAGTCTGCGTTTAGCTCGCAGCTGTCAGGATTGACTCCGTACAACTTCACACCGGGAGAATCTGCGTGAACATTCGCTGCACAAGAATCGGCTGACACATTAAGAAACAACTTGGAGTCAGTATTTTCTGCGGTTGAGGAGAACATTTTTGAATCACCATCTGAGTTCATCGGGTATATTTTTGTGTCTTCTAAAGCACTTGAATCTGGAACACCACACGTGGAACTGGATACAATGTTTTGTTCACTGCCGTATCCACTCTGTGATGGGAAGTTATTGTTTTCTTCGGGTAACCTTTGCGCTATAGCGTGGTAATGATGTCCTGATATGCCGTTTATCGAGAGATGGCCCGTGTAGCCTGTGAATGGCGGTAGAGGTTTCAACTCGGCCAGGCTCGAGTTGGGCATTTGGGAGTTCATTATAAGGTGGTCAAGCGCGTCCATGGTTGACTTGTGGTCTTCTGGAGCGTTTGGCGAGAGTCCGTGCACCTGCGTCCTCGAAGGAGGACTCGACGGTGCTGTTGGTGGTAGCTTTGCAAGAAGTAGTTCTCCTTGCCAGGCCTGAAGAAGGCTCTCTACTTCTGCATGTTCGGCGGCCGCGTGTTGAGCGGCGCTCGACGGTAACGCGGACATATTTGACGTGGCGCAATACTTCATCTTCAACTTAACCAGTGATAAAGACTTCTAAATTCTATTGAAAAGGCTACTGAAACAACTCTTAAGACTGCACTTATTGTATTATGTAGAAAAAGATGAAACAACCAAATATTTAAATAAATATCTTATGTTGTATTTAAAAACTCTTTTTGTAGTCTTAGTAGAAGAGGGATGGAAAGCAGTCGAGGTTTTCCTCGACTGGTAGAAAGTTTTCTTGAAGAAGTGTTGGCCGTTGGTGCTGGCAGGAGCTGTCAGCTGTCGCTGCTGCAAGCTGCTGCCAGGAGATGGTGTCGGAGAAGGTGGATCCTGGTGGAGATGCGATGGTGAATATGTGTCAGGATCGCGGCTTCAAGGCCATCTTGAGGGGTGCTTCCGGACGTCGGTCCGGGGACTTTCTGCAACGAAAGAAAAAATAAATCAATATCAAACAGGTACTACTCTAAACAATTAATTATAATTACACACTAAATGGTTATGTTCGATAAAAAGATGGTAGGCTTGGAAAACAATTAAGTAAGCTTAGGTAAGACTAGGTTTTTTTCGTAAACATGTAACAAAATACTTGCGCGTTGTACCCTGCAATTTACACAAAAGACTAGATCATTTAAAGAGTAAATCGATTAAAAAAACAGGACTTTATTCCATATCGGGCTTGTTAGCCGTTAATGCAATAATATATTTGATATGGTTTAACAGCAAGAGACCAGGGTGACAACACATAACACGTCTTCTATTCTCATGGATGATGCACTATCAGAAAATGTCTCAGTCTGTTGTACGCAAAAATCACATGGACAATCGTCGCAAGGAGAGAAACCTAACCTTTTTAGAAACTCTTTAAATACTCCGTGTCCAGTAAACGCCTCCTTAAGATGAAAATCTACGGAATCGGGTTAACTAAATTAAGATTACGTTATACCAAATCAACGGAAACGTTAGGTAAGGTTAACTAAATTAAGATTAGGTTATGCCAAATTAACGGAAACGTCAGGTAAGGTTAGGTTATATTTGGTAGGATAGTATTAGACTAGTTTAGGTTAAGTTACGTAAGAACAATAAAATAACTTTTATTCTTTAGGAAAATCACCCCACAGACTAATTTAATATCTTATATGAATTGATTTGATTTGATCAAATCTACATTTTCTTCAATTCTTTATATAATATATATAATGCATCGTAATATAGAAACCTAGTAAGAACCGTCTAAGGCTAGTCCAATGGATCGGTCACATCATGTGCCACGATGGTCTTCTTCACGACATTGTTTAAGGGATGGTTGAAGGTAGAAACTGCAGAGGACGCTCTAGACGTGAGTATTAGCAGCAAGTCGTTGAGGACATGAGCTGCAGCTCTTATGTTGAGCTGAAGAGATTGCAGAAGATCAAAAAGAGTGGAGATCGAGATGCAAGATTTTTTGTTGCAAACCAATCAACCGAATTGATACAACGAAGAAGAAGAATATAGAAACCTTGTAAGAACCATCTCAGAGAGGCGAACCCAATGGATCGGTCACATCATGCGCCACGATGGTCTTCTTTACGACATTTTTTAAGGGATGCTTGAGAGTAGAAAATGCAGAGGGCGCTCTAGACGGGAGTATTTGCAGTAAGTGTTTGAGGACAAGAGCTGCAGCTCTTATGTTGAGCTGAAGAGAATCGCAGAATATCGAAGAGAGTGGAGATCGAGATGTAAGATTTTGTTGTTGCAAAAAACCAATCCACCGGATTGATAATACGAAGAAGAATATATCACATCTAATAAATAAACGTATATAAATATCAGTAACACGGGTAAATGACTGGTTGTAATGTCTGCGTAGGATTTACAAGAAGTTGTTTTCATCCATTCAGTCTATAGTTCGGTTCGAGACCCGTGTTGTACTTACTAAATAAATAGACTGTCACTGGTAACTAATAATATAAAAAGCTTGTGACTGATTGAATAACAAAATAATAATATACATACTCTGAATATATACTACATAGACATCGATCGTTATACGATGTTAACAATGGTATAAATACATCTGCCCAGGCAGAGAATGGTCGTGTGGACTGCGCGGTGTGTAGAATAGAGCAAAGGTGCAAAGCTCGAGGTTCTAATCCCGCGTCTGCCGATATTTTTTCTGAATGAATTGATGCGTATTAAATTTGATGTAGAATTGTATGTGTGTATTTAATTACTAAGTATATAAATATATTGCACCATCGTTGACCAATATCAGATTCATTCTTCGTTTAATTTCGTGTGAATTCGTTTTCATTCGTCGGCTTCCGAACGAGCGAATAATTGCATGCAATAATGTTCTTGATTGTACTGCATTAAGTGAATAATAATGTGTATTATTGGTTTTTGCCCAACATGGCTTAAACCGTATCGCATGTCGCAAACCATTTACTTTTATACTGAAACGACAAAAATTTGTGGAATACTTCTTACAGCTGTGGCAAACCATATCCGTACAATATTTCAAACAGTATTTTTAAAATATTTTCTTGGTAAAAATTTACTACAGGACAAGTATTAAATATTAAGTCAATAAAATAAAAAGGTAGATAACGATCTTAACATTTTAATGATTTTTTTTTCATGTAAGCACATACAGGGGAATACTGACAGATGGTGATAGTATTTTTGAAGTTTCATCTGTGGAATTCTACGATGCTTACCATGGTGCATATGGCTAAGCGCTGCATTTAAAGTGTTGATACGCCTACGTCATAGACTACAGCCAGAGATTCACGCATCATCCTTATAATTACAGGAATTTACTATGAATGGGTGGTCTTCACGGGACGACTTTCGTCTTCCACCAATTTTAATTTATGTGAATTTGATCCATCACCTGTATGATGCTAGTCATAGCCTATATATTAAAATAATTGGTAGACGAAAGTCGTCCCGTGAAGACCACGCAAATTCCTGTAATAATAAGGATGGTGCGTGAATCTTGGGCTGTAGTCTATGACGTTGGCGGATCAACACTCCACATGCATCGCACAGCCATAAGCACCATGGTAAGCGTCATAGAATTCCACAGATGAGACTTCAAAATTACCATCACCATCTGCCGGTATTCCCCTGTATATGCTTACATAAAAAAAAGATGGACCGAAAATTGAAGTTTTTTGTTTTTTTTCTTAACCAAAACATTTCTGCTTAAAGGACATGAGATAATACCACGTAATTATATTTTTATTTTATTATATTATATTAAATTTACTTATAATCTACGAACCAAGTCCATTATGCCTATAATATGTTTAATAGTTTCAAACCAAAGGTGACTGCCGATTGAACTCGAATCAAAATCGATATTTTGTGTTTGCGGTAAAAAATGTTTTCGCCTTCTCGGTTCTTGTAGCGATTGTCCCTGGCGCAGCACGGTTGCGTCGTTCAAGTCCTCAATACGGCAGAAATAAAAATAGAAGATGGTTTCCCAACGCCGTCCGATAGAGCAGTGATTATGGTCGGTTTAGTTGCCTACCTTACCATGACGATCGCCAGCCAAAGACCAGCAAACAGAAGGTGGAACTGGACTCGACTTACGCCCATATCATACTAGAGGACAAATAAATCTCCTTAATGATGCGCTCATTCAGAATATTAAAAATTGAGTGGGAGTTCTCTCTGAACAATTGTGGCGTATCTATAGAAGTGCTACAGATCTTTTTTTTCCTTACAGAAACATTACAAATTTAAACTACTCAATTCGTTTCTGAAGTACAATAAGAATTAATCATAAAATAAAATAAAAACAATATCTACAAATATAGGTATGTACTTCTGATTAAGTTCAAAGAACAAAGCAATAAAGACAAGCAACAGAACGTCCCGATGCTCATCAAACGGACGACGCCAACAAATTATTCCTCCATAGAAACTCGTAGAGTTCATGTCTGAATTGGGCCTCCCTTACGTGAAATATATTAATATCCGAGGTGATTTGGTTAAACAATCTGACCCTTCTTCAAATAGGCATAGTCTCTGGCAGGTTAGTGTTACTCTTTGGGAGAGCGAACAATCTGAACCTAAAGAACCGATGTAAGAGATTTCTACCAGTCACCGTTCTCTTACTATTTTTGTTTACGTAAACGCATACAAAATAATACTGACAGATAGTGATACGATGCTGAAGTCTCATCTGTGGATTTTATGAAGCTTAACCATGCTACATTTGTCTAAGCATGTACAATATAGTTGATCCACCAACGTCAGACCATAGCCTGAAATTCACGCATTATCCAATTATTACAAGAATTCACTATGAATGAGTGATGTTCACGGAATGACTTTTGTCTACCACCAATTTTAATTATTAAGCTTTGACTAGCATTTTACGGATGAGAGATCGAATTCACACCAATCGGGGGTATTTATGTGGCTTGAAAATAGTTTTTTCTATCTCCGTCGTGGATCGAACTAGCGACCTTCGGCTTGGTAAGCAAACCATTTAACCACTAAGCTTTACCCGCCACCATACTAATACGCTGCCACAAATCAGGAGTCAACTTCCGTAGGAATAAACAAGTCATTCTTTTCAACCATTTATTGACGTGAAAAAAAACGATTTTCGTCTCACATACGTTTACTGGAATATTTAGAGAGTTATTAAGAAAAAAAAATGTTTCTTCTTGCAATGCTTGTCCATATGATCCTACCATATAACAATTGGTTGTTTCTAAGGTGCATATAAGAGTATATTAAATAATTTTAAAGTATGATTCTTAAAGGAGATTAGTCCGACACTTGCCAGGACGATTAAGTCCTTAACCCTTTTGCATCGGTTGTCGATATATGCCGTTTAAGATTCTCCTACCTTTTACATCGAGAGCCGTGATATATCGTTTTACTACTTTCAGTACTCATTGTGACATCTACGGCAGGAACTTGCAACTGCAGTCATTTCTTTTATCAACCTACATGTATTATTTACAGGAATCTGTAAAACATGTAAATAAATATTGTTAGGTTTCGTCACAGGAGCGATTTTTCTGTAAGCCACGTGTGTCAATGCCA
This sequence comes from Glossosoma conforme, assembly GCA_022606575.1. Classification (NCBI taxonomy): domain Eukaryota; kingdom Metazoa; phylum Arthropoda; class Insecta; order Trichoptera; family Glossosomatidae; genus Glossosoma; species Glossosoma conforme. The sequence goes on from JAGTXR010000027.1 coordinate 1,996,828, forward strand.
CCACTGCATGGAGTTACATAATGAACGTTTGTAAAATCAAATAGTTTTTTATGCATCATCTGATGCTAAATGATACAAGAACCAATGTGATTTATGAAAATAGGTCAGATAAGTACATTTATGCTTCAAATACTACTTTTAAGCAAAAAAAATAGTTCGAAAAATACACGCCGTATTGACAGTATAATTTGTATTCCACCGAGCCGTAATGAATGGGTTAAGGGACACGCAACATATGATATATTGACGTTGATGAAAAATAACTATGCTTAACATTTATAAGCAATTGATTGGCGAAAGTCGACTTCTGCTGTGGTCTTTTTTACACGGTACGGAAAGTCGCCGGAATGTCAAAGTCAATAAGCTTAAGATTTAAGAGGCACTCGACATATTGCTTATTCCGAGAAAATGTCAACAAGCAAGAAAGAGTCTCGTCAAGGCCCGATTACTTTCAGACTAATCGTTTATTGGTTGCTGTAAAAACATACAAAAACAATCCAAGAAGACTTTGAAATGGTCATTATTTATTTGGTGAAATTTGCATTGATTAGTCACTTTACATAATAAGTTTGTGTATATTCTTCTTCGTAGTATCAATCCGGTGAATTGGTTTGCAGCAACAAAATTTTGCATCTCGATCTCCACTCTTCTCGATACTAACTTGAGATGCAATCATTTTTGCTGATACATGGGATGTCTTTTAGACCTTTAATATGGCAGTTTCCCTTTTATTTCCACATCCTAATGCCATTGACCATAGTTCATCCGCCATTCATTATAATTAATAAAAATATTTTTTTATGACTGTAAAATCAACTACGAAATGTTTATGAAATGGTTTGAATGTGTTTTTTTCTAATTTAAACGCATACAGTATTTACCATAACATAAAATCAAGAAGGATAGGCACCTAGTAACAACCATCTCAGAAAGGCGAGCCCGATAGATCGGTCACATTGTGCGCCACGATGCATTTCTTCACGACATTCTGGAAAGGATAGTAGAAGGTAGAAACTGTAGAGGGCGCCCTAGACGGGAGTATTTGCAGCAAGTGTTTGAGGACATGAGTTTGTAGCTCTTATGCTGAGCTGAAGAGAATTGCAGAGGATCGAGAGGAGTAGAGATCAAGATGCAAGATGCAAGATTTTGTTGCTGCAAAATAATCCACTGGATTGATACTACGAAGAAGAAATACTATCAAGTTTGAGTGAATGAGTGTAAGCAATTAAAAACAAGTTAACCAATTTTAATTTTTTTGCTGTAATGAGTGAATTCTTTGATGTTGATGAGATGGCATCTGCTGTATTCGATGCTTATTTTAAGTGGTTTATTAATATATTTTTTAAGGAGATTAGATAATAACCCCAAAGCCCTCTATGCTTGGTTGATTTGGTCCAAAGGGGAAGCTGAAAGATTGAAAATATCACATAAACCATGAGTTTTGTTTATTGTTGTAGTAAGGTGTCTCGTTGGTTGTTTTACACTCGTATGCAAATTCATTCTTTGATTTAAGGTAACCAATTTGAAAACCGTATAAAGAGACATTTCTTAAGGTAACCGACCTATTATAGTTTTTTCCTTTAGATTGATTAAAGTGCGGAATCCTCAGCCCTCGATTCACCTCTTAAGAAACGTCTTTGCAAACGACTGTTAATTTGGGTACCTTCTTCTTCGTGTCAGCGACGTCTAACTGTTTCCGCGAAATATCTGGCAACATTGAAGCTCCGTGTGTTGCCTAGCATTAGGTCTTGGGATTTGAAGCTAGTTGGGCACATGGGGCAGGATCTTAGGTGTAGTTGGATACCTTAAGTCAAGGAATGTCTCTGCATACGGGTGTTGAAGCATTGTCGAGCGTTGGCGCAAGATCTGTCCTCACGGCACCTTGAGCCGAGCGAGCGGAACTGCTGCTCCACGTTGGTCAACAGTCACTTGACGCTTGAGTTGGCAACCGTGTCTTCGGCGTGACAGCCAAACGACTAGTCGAGATATCGAGAACTTGGACTGGGATGACTGCCAATAATTGGACTACTTGTTAAACTCATGTCCCATCAAAGTATAAACTTTTTAGGCAACATAGAAAAAATATTTAAGACTGTGGGCAGAGCATAAACGCTTTTGGTAAAGTGTAATTGTGATTATTTTTTTCTACCATTCCAAAATTCTAGTCGTAAGCTTGTAGCGCATATTTTTTTATGCCTGTAAAGTACTAAAAACCAACGACAATTATTTTTTTTACGTAAATACATACAAAATTGTACCGAGAAATGGTACTCCTGTGACGCTAAAAATTGTACGCGATCTATATGTGAAATGTGTTGATGACTTTATTTTTCCGCCTTTTTTATTAATAGGCTGTGAGTGGCATTTAACGGGTGAGGGATCAAATTCTTACATCTTTAAATATATAAATACTGAACTTTGTAAGAACGATGTCGAGAATTCGGATGCTGATGACTTCCAATAATTGGATTAGTCATTAATCTCACGTTCCATCAAAGTTTCACTTTGTCATTCAATAGAGAAAAATAACTGCCAAAGATCGGTAAATTTTTTACTACCTTTTTAATAAACATACCGGAGTCTTTCACTACAGATAGATATCAAGAACTTGGGACAGGATGACTGCCAATAATTGGAGTAATTTTTAAACTCATATATTACCTTACTTGTTCTGAGATGGCTGCCAATGATTGGACTAGCTATTAGACTCAAGTTCCATAAAAGTATAAACTTGTCATGCCACATAGAAAAATGACTGTCAAAGATAGAAAACATTCCAAAATCTTTTACATATGAATTTTTTACAGGACTTTAAAATGATTGAATAAAAGTTTTTTTTAATTTAAAATTAATTTAAATGAATTCAATCATGTTATTTTCTTTGCTCAGCGCTGGTCTTTGACCAATAGCTTCATACATTGAGTAGGTAATGCTCTCCTGCAGAATACTTAAAACATGTACCAACCAATTGTAGTATAAAGTAAAGGTCCTTTATTCGCTCTCTCATCTCGTCATTCTCACTTGACTCACAAAGTCAAATCATTGTCCCTCAGTATTTTAAGCAGGCATCTGCTCTCGAAGCCTATTTTACGGCTGAATTGGATCACAGTGGGATGTCAAGATTCACAGTAAGAAGGATAATTGTAATTTTTAAGATTTATCATAACATCTTTAAAAGGCGACAACAAGTCATGGGTTTGTCATAGGCCGCGTGGAGAAACCATGCAGGAGCAGGTCGCAAAGCAAAGGACTTTTTCAGAAGGACAGTTCGCATTTATTTTCGATATAAGACTTCGGTTTCCCCGCCTGACCGTAACATGATATATATGCTGCCAGACGGGCCCAGTAACATATAGCGCCGCAAAACATCGTCGCGGCTAAGTCACAAACTTAAGTTGAACCAACATGAAATGGAGCAACTGTTAAATCAAATAAAATGGCGTATGCAAACGCCATGTATTTTTATATAAAATGAAGGCAAACCTTATTAGAAGTGCATGTCAGGCGAGCGAACAAAAATAAGAGACAAGTTGTCAACAAAACACAAAATTGCGTGGAAATAAAAAAAAACTACGCAGTTCGTGAGGAAAAAAACCTTTTTTTTGCGGCGTTTTGCCACACAGCCGCGGTGTTGACCGGAGCGTGGCGGCCCTCTTGTGAAACGCTCCAAGTCGCAAAACGAAAAATGTAAAAATGCACCGGGCGCGCGTGGAAACATTACGAAAATTCACAATTATTTGAGCAATGGGTCTGATTTTTTGCCATTTTCTACTTCGCAACACTGAAGTGGCGGTGGATACATGTTTACTTATTTTTTAAATTTATTTTTTCATACCTATTTCGAATTTATTTTTCGTACCCTGAAGGTTGGCGATTGGCAAATTGTGTTTCGAAATGCATTGATATCGAGAAAATTTACAAATTTATCAAAAATATTTATTTTTATTTTTCATATAAAACACATTGGATTGAGCCTCTCCTTTCGACAAAATAATGCAAGCCCAATCATTGGATATATTTAAATCTTCCTAATAACAAATCACCCTTTTTTCACGATTTTTTTTTAAAAGTACTTATAATTGAAGTTGATGGTGGACAAAATTCATCTCGTGAACACCATCCTTTTATGGGAATTCCTTTAATAAACGAATGATGCGTGAATGTCGTCTATGATGATGGTAGATCAACACTAGCACTAAGCCATACGTAACATAGAATATGAGATTTCTGCATTACCATCAACGTCTGTCGGTACTATCCTGTATGATTGCCGGCGGCTATAGTTCAATGCTCAAAACGTTCGCTTTGCAAGTCAAAGGTCGTGGGTTTGATCCCCGACGGAGATTAAAAAAATAAGAATTTTAATCGATTTAAGAGTTCTAAATTACCCCGGTCGGTGTGAATTTGATCCCTCATCCGTACAATGTCGGTAATAGCCTATTAATCAAAATTGGTGGTAGACGAAAGTCGTCCCTCGAAGACCACCAATTCACAGTAAATTCCTGTAATAATAAGAATGATGCGTGAATCTCGGGCCGTATGGTGATAGTAATTCTGAAGTCTCATTTGTGGATTGTATGCCGCTTACCATTTTACATAAGGTTAAGCGCTGCATATGGAGTGTTGATCCGCCAACGTAATAGACTAAAACCCGAGATTCATGCATTATCCTTATTATTACAGGAATTTACTCTGACTTTCGTGTACCACCAATTTTAATGAATAGGCTATGACTGGTATTTTACGGGTAAGGGATCAAATTCCCACCAACCGGAGGTATTTAAGAGCACAGAATTCGATTAAAAAACTTTTTTTTTAAAGTCTCCGTCGGGGATCAAACCCACGACCTATGGCTTGCAAAGCAAACGCTTTGACCATTAAGCTATACCCGCCGGCTTATATGCTTCAATTACCAAGAGTAATAAAGACAGTGGGCATGGCAATTATATTAAATTAGAATAAAAAATATTTCTAAAAAAATACTGAATAGAAAAAAACTTTAAATTGAAATTAAATATTCATTTTCAAAAACATCAATTTATGAATTATTATAAAGTATTAAAATCAATTAATCAATAAATTGAATAAATTAATGTTTTTATTGAAACTAAAAATAAATATTCAAATTAAATAAATATATAAATAAAATAAACAATAAATTTAATTATTTTCCTGACCTACAAAAGCAGACTCGGCAAACATTACCCACGGCGTCTCCTATACAAACCGAAATCGAAAACCGAGAACGGGCACTCACGCGATACTCGCCCTTAAAGCCTTCGGGTCAAGGCCGGGTTTGGCTCAAATTATACTGGTCGCTTGCAATGTTGTGCGCGGTGCTCGCCCCATACAAGCCGTACGTGACATAAGACCTTTGGTACACTGACACACTTTCCGCATTGTACCGTTAGTGCGCTAGTCTTATTTTTTCGAATTATTTTCACGCACACGAAATGCTTTGTTTGAGTGTGTGTTCGCATCCAGGATGCAGATAAAAGGACACGCCTTAAAGGTCGATTTATGAAGACAGTATGATCTTAATGCGAATTCGCGTGGGCAGTATGGTACTGTGGTTCCAGGAAGTCTTTTGAACAATAAATGAACATACAATCATACTATAGCTTGTCTGTATACAGTGACCCTAAAAGTTTACATTTTTTTATCTATCCATTAAACGGAGCATATTGTTATCACTAATTGCCACGACACTTTTCTGAGCTCTAAAATACCCCCGGTTGGTGTGAATTTGATCCCTCACCCGTAAAATGCCAGTCATAGCGTATTAATCAAAATTGGTGGTTGACGAAAGTCGTCTCGTGAAGACCACCCATTCATAGTAAATTCCTGTAATAATTAAGGATGATGCGTGAATCTCGGGCTGTAGTCTATAACACTCGACATGCAGCGCTTAAACATATGCAGCATGGTAAGCGTTATAGAATTCCACAGATGAGACTTTAGAATTACTATTACCGTCTGTCGGTATTCTCCTGTTTGTGTTTATATAAAATAATAAAATAAAAACACAATTCTATTAGCTGTAGTTGTAGATGCCTTGTCTCAAGACATCTTTCTTCTTGGAAGCTCACCTGAGAACGTATATCATTTCTAACATCATACAATGTGAGATCTAAGGTACTAAAAGACAGCAGCTATAGTATCATAAAGATATTTCGGTATTTATTAATCAGCGTTTTCAGCCGGGTGATAATGCGAGCCCGATGGATCGGTCACATCATGCGCCACGATGGTTTTCTTCACGACATTGTGGAAGGGATGGTTGAGGGTTGCAGGGGGCGCCTTAGGCGGGAGTATTTGGAGCAAGTGTTCAAGGACATGAGTTGCAGCTTATATGCTGAGCTAAAGAGGGTTGTAGAAGATCGAGAAGAGTGGAGATCAAGATGCAAGATTTTATAACTGCAAGTCAATCCACCAGATTGATACTACTACAAAGAAGAAGATTAGAACGACGCTTCCTTAACTTGATAACTGACTTTTTATCTGAATAAATTATATTATTAATAATGAATTTTAAAGCTTCTCAATTATAATTTAATAGCGTTTCCTTTACTCTTAAAATATATTTGTGTACATGTGTTTGTGAGTGACAGACAATAATGCGTTGGTGTGAGTGCACACGTATGCATTGTGTGAGGGAGTGTGCATGTGTGTGTAACAATGTATGGGAGAAAATGTTTTAGTGTGCATTGAGGAAAGTACCGTGTGATCATAAAGTATTGAAACCTTTCTCTGAATTAATTATTTTATTATTTTTTTGAATATTATTTAAATTATTAAATTACAAACATTGTGCGCGATATTTGATTATTTTGATAGTGTTTTCTATATAAAAAACAACTAACTAAAAGATCATTTTCGACATTCGATTCTCCTAGTAAAAATAATGCTAAAAAATATTTCAATATGCGTCTGATACTATAGATGCCTTCACTCCAAGTCTTGAAATAATTGGACGTCTATGAACGTCAAGTATGCAACTTGAAATGAGGCGAAGATAATGTAATCCAACAAAATTTTTGGACATCGTAGTGAAGCATATATGTACTTGTATGTTCCCAGGTAGACTTTCAAGTGCAAAGATGTGTCGGAATGTGGACTGTAGTGGAAGTGTTGTGATCTGTGGATTGCAGAGAAGGAATTGTAATGCGTCAACACGCAATCCCTAATTGAAGAGATCAATGGAAATACACGAACATTTCGAACATAGAAAGAAAAATAACAAAAAAACACGAAAATATCACGGAGAATTTAATGTCAGTAAGTCTTATGAAAATACATGTGCAGTGGCAGCTGATAGAACTAAGTGGTGGCAATTTGTCGTGAACATATGTATAAAAACGAACGAATATGGGTATAAAGAAAGAACATGACTTAATGGCGTATATTTTCTATGACTATATGTTGCTTATTTAAGCTCATGTGAAAAAGAGACTTAAAAAAGGATTAAGCGCAAATATTGGGGATGAGATAGTTTGATTTTGTAAGCAATAAGGAAGTAAGAAAGCTAGCATTACTTTTCTAGATATATATACACTTTTTGTTTGTTATATTTAGTATTATACGTGTAATTAGTTTACATGTCCATTGTTATAAATATGTATAAAATTTTATGTGAAAATGTAACTTTATATATTGTTGATATATTTCACGTAAGGGAGGCCCAATTCAGGCATGAACTCCGCGAGTTTCTTTGGAGAAATGATTTGTTGGCGTCGTCTGTTTGATGAGCATTGGGACCTTCTGTTGCTTGTCTTTTTTGCTTTGTTTTTAGTACTTAATCATAAGTACCTATATTTTTATATTAATCTTGATTGTACTTTAGTAACCATTTGATTTTTTTTTAATTTGTAATGTTCTGTAGTGAAAATAATAAAATAATAAATTTAATATTTGTTACGTTGTATTTAACTTGAAACTTGCTTAAATTCTGTAAAGATATGATTCAAAATATATTACTGATAGGTACATTATCTAGATTTTATATTTTGTGCTGGTTTTTAAAAATCATTGACATTTGGATTATAAATTATTTGTAATGTAAAACGTTTTAAGATGAATCACCAGAAATTCAAATTTAATTCACACCTGTCCCCGATAATGAATGCGGCAGCGAAAGTTTTCTCTGAGAATTAAAATTTAATTTTTACTTTTGGTCGGCTATATGATAATTAATATTAATTTATTGCTATGGTCACGAGACCAACGCCGGACCAATTAAAAACAACGAAACTTAAGAATGTGAAAAACAGAAATAAAAAATAAACAAGCACGAGGAAATAAAATTATACATTTAATTAAGCTTTTGTATTGTCACATATACAGGTATATAGTCAACCTTTCTATAAAGTTTTGCATAAGATCTGATGATTAGCCCGATGCTCCCGAATCGCAGCAAACACTGTAGAAAAAATCTCTGTAACAAATAAAACACATAGGAGGTCCAACTGTGCGTACACGCTTAACCGATTTGCATAAAATTCCCCATCCGTTGACATTGGTTGACGTGATATATCGTTTTCTTACTTTCTTAGAATAGTTTTTTATGCATCATCTGATGACTAAAGGATACAAGAACCAATATGATGTATGAAAATAGACCAGATAAATACATTTATGCTTCAAATACTAGTTTTATAATTGACAGTATAATTTGTATTCAAACCGAGCCGTAATGAAAGGGTTAAAGTTTAATATGAATGAGTAATATTCGGGGAGCGGACCTGATATGGGATGAGGCAAAGACTCTGGCAACTGACAGAGCTTTGCGTTGATAGTTCGTGAATGCCATATGCTCCAGTTAAGGAGCAGACATGGTATAATAATGAATAATGTTCACTTAGTTACTTTTTTTAGCATATCTAGTTTGTATGCTACGCTAAGGGAAGCATATTTATAGATGAGTTATATTAGCAAAGTATAGTTCATTCTCTTATTTACTGAACTATGAAATAATGTATTTACTTCACTGATTCTTTTTAAACGAATAAGTGTTGATAGGATATAGAGCAAAATTAAGAAAAATACCTTTTTTCTAAAATAAGCATTTATTTCATAGTTTTATAAATCCGACTTATAAGTCCCGTCAGGGCAACTGCAGCAAAATGCACGATCAATATTGGATTTTGCGGTATGGGACTTCCAGTCTAAGTTCCGTCAGCAAATAAAGGGTTATACAAGAACACATAACAAAGGACCATCATCACATTCGTTAAGAAGGTAAAAAAATAAGAGAACTCTTATCTGCAGTTGTTAATAGCCATTTGCTTAGAATTGAGAGCGGATATATCTCTATAAATTTATCCAGGACGCTTATGTTAATTGTCAAAAAAATGTGTTGTCATATATTACTCGTTTCCTGTTTAAATCTTACAGGGCATTAAACACATATTCTTGAAAATGAATGATACTCTATCCATAGTACAATGTATCGAAAAATATTACTGTAAAAATATTTGCTGAGATAGAATGATATCATAGTCGCCGTACGAATCTGAAGTCATCACATTATAAAATAAAAGTATTGTCATCATTTCCATGTTAGCTCTTAAAATTGGGGCATATGAACATCACAAACTGCCGCCAAAGATCTCTGTCAGTGGTCATCGTCCTCTCTTCATTATATGTCAACCCTACTTGCAGGAGCTATGTTGAGAATATTCTGTATATATTTTATACATCCCGACGGCTTTTCAAGATGGCTCTCCTGCGGCATCCAAAGTAAATATGACAGAAAGGTTTACTTTCGTCTTTTAACTAAATCTCATACGTAAAATACGTTGTATATTGAGATATTTATTACAAACTTCAGATAATGACTTTGATATTGTTGAATCTACGAGTATTAATTAAAAAAGGTAACGATTAATTAGGTTATTTACTTAAACAAGACGAGAATACAAGGTTTCGGAACTGCTATATACAATGCACGTTTGAAAGTTTTTATATTTAAAATAGATATTTATAACAATAACCATTGACCATGGGTCTTAAAATGTAGCTTAATCAAATTTACAGAACGCAGCGATCCCAGTAATTAAACCATTCAAGTACTATCGTCGTCCAATGTTGCTTTACTTAGGTAATCTGTCTATAACTGATGCTTTCAATATGGTATAATTGTTGTTCGTTTTTTTGTGTAAATATGTAAATGATTAAATTTTTAATTTTTTTACGTACAAAATAAACCGTGTTTAATTATAACTACATAAGCGTTATTGTATTAATTATAAAGTAACTTTAAAAAATAAATGAATTACGGTGTTATTATTTTTAGTGAGGTGTTTGCAACTGCGCAGGATTTACTGGAAAAGAGTTTAACACCATGTCAAAGAAGTCAGTCAGTCAGTAGGCGAGTCTATCATACATATGCAAGAACTTGCCGTCTCGCTCCAACGCGCGACCTTCCCCATAGCTCCATTCCACTCTTCACATCTGAGAGGCTTTCTTTCCTCTTTCCCCTTTTCACTCGGCCTCTCCCGATGTAAGACTTGCGGAAACACGTCACATAATATTTATTTTGTGCTATTGTCTGTTTCACTACAAAATTAAAACTGCTTAAAATATTTTTTACCGTCTGCACTCAGTAAAACAGTCTGTTTGAACATTCTCCATAGATCCTATCTGGGCCTACACATCACTATCAAATTCATCGAGCCTTTTCTTATAATTTATATTCGATCCTATGTCAATATGCCCCTTTATATATTGTTACTCCTATATATATTATATATATATATCAATATGATCCAACATTAATGGTAAGCTTTGGAACGCATTTGTGTCAAAGAGCTATTGCCCAGGATGTCTTTGTGAAGCAAATACGCACGCAGATGAACCTCTAAATTCAGTGACGTCTTATGGATAGTAACAGCTGATAGAACTTTGTAGCAGCAAATTCGTGATCAACATATGCACCAGATTGAGAAGAATAATAATTAAATATCTTAAATTTTAAAATATGAATCCTAATAAATTATTTTAGGATTTTCTAAAAATATATTTCACAATTCTCTTTATAGATAATTGAAGATTTATACGAAAATTTTAACAAATTGATACACACGTATATATAAATTTAAATCAAATATCATCTTATGGTTGTTCTCTCGTCAATATCTGTGAAAAATGAAAGAAAAATTCTTAATAAGAATAATACTTTTAAATAAATAAAAAATAAGCTTATAACAAGTGCCATCTATAATAATACGTATCAATAATAAAATACATGTTAATTTCTCAATTCAGTGTGCAGAAAAAAATCTCCGGCAGGTATAGCCCATGGGTAAAGCGTTTGCTTGGAAAGCTTAACGACGTGGGTTCGATCCCCAACGAAGATTTAAAAAAATACATTTCTAAGCTCTAATATAACCGTGGTTGGTATGAATTTGATCTTTCCCCCCTTAAAATGGCAGTCGTAGCATATTTATCAAAATCAGAGGTAGATGAAAGTCGTCCCGTGAAGACCTTATAGGTCAAACAATTATAGGTCTTCAACTCATAGTTAATTCCTGTTATAATAAGGATGATGCGTGAATCTCGGTCTTTGACATTGGCTGATCAACACTCCATATGCAGCACTTATCCATATGTAGAAATGGTAAGCGTCATAGAATCCTCTGATGAAACTTTAAAATCACTATCACGATTTGTCGGTATTATCCTGTATGTGCTTTCATAAAAAAATGGCTATTTTTTGGTTTATTTAGGCATCATCCGTTTATTTTTCTCCGATACGTTTGCTGTAAATTTGTATGTTTCATATGAATTTCATTCGAGGTTTTGTGTATGCCTGTTCATTCAAGTCTTTTCACGTTTTTTAAGGTTTCTTTCTTGCCCGCCCGTATGGGGCGAATGCAAAACGGGTTGTTCGGAGCGACTACTTCTCTGAAGATGGTTTCGCTGCTGACCACAAAAATATCTCTCAGCACCCAACCACCTGCGAGTCATAAAAAAATGGCATACATTGAATTGAGTTTACACGTGTAAAAAATCATAAAAGATACAAAGTTGATGTTAAAAACGTTAAAAAGAAGTCATAAAGAGAATTGAGAAATAAACTGGACTTTACTATATTTTTCTCCTATTCACATTGGATTAACAATGAGAAGTCTCCATTCACATTCCAGTCCAGTAGGAGTCCTTTGTGAATTATTGTAGCCAATGCACAGAAGTTCTAAAGCGAAAGAAACCGCGAAAGAGATTAGAATCGCATTCAAAGGTTAAAAAAAGACATGGGGATGGAAGATAGATTCTCTCACTAAAAATACGATCGAAAATGGTAAATTTTTAAGTTCAATGTCTTCGTTAAGTACAGTTGATATTGTACAGAAGTGCTATTTTATAAAAACGCATGATGAAGAGCACAACCAGTCTAAATCAATGGAATATATGACGCTTGAAATGTGTTTTGTGTTTGTGTGGATTGAGGAGATTGCAAGTGTATATTGATACGAGTATGTTTCTTAAAAATATGCAGATTGTATAAAAGATCAACAATATATAATTCAACAGAATTCATCATCATCATCAGCCTGTGTCCGTCCACTGTTGAACGTAGGCCTCTCCATCCTCTTTGGTCCTCCGCCTTCCGCATCCAGGTCACTCCCGCTATTCTTCTTATATCGTCAGTCCATCTTGTAGGGGGTCGGCCAATGCTTCGTTTGCCAGTTTTTGGGCGCCATTCCAGTACTTTTCTTTCCCATCGACCGTCGTCTCTTCGACGAATATGTCCTGCCCATTGCCACTTGAGTGTGCCTATTCGTTGGGCAGCATCCACTACTTGAGTTCTTCTGCGTATTTCCTCGTTTCGGATTCTATCTTTTAGCAGCATAACAGAATTACATAGCTTAAATATGGTATTTAGGAATAAAATTTGGAAATTGGAATTTCTAGACCTTGATTGACTTACATAAATAGTGTATAGATATTCAGCAAGCGTAAGACTCGCAAATCGACAGGCACATACAACTGGGATAGGCAGCATTTGGAAAACTAAAGTACATATTTGAAGCGAAAATTCTGCAATGCCTTAAAACTAAGGCGTTTAACCAATGCATCCTCCCTGTATTTACTTATGGCGCAGAGACGTGGAATCTGACAGCAAGTCTTACCCATAAAATAAAAGTCACCCAGCGTGCTATGGAGAGATCCATGCTCGGAGTGTCGCTAAAAGATAGAATCCGAAACGAGGAAATACGCAGAAGAACTCAAGTACTGGATGCTACCCAACGAATAGGCACACTCAAGTGGCAATGGGTAGGACATATCTGTCGAAGAGACGACGGTTGATGGGGAAGAAAAGTATTGGAATGGCGCCCAAGAACTGGCAAACGAAGCATTGGCCGACCCCCTACAAGATTGACTGACGATACAAGAAAAATAGCGGGAGTGACCTGGATGCGGAAGGCGGAGGATCGAAGAGGATGAAGACTCATGCGGGAGGCCTACGTTCAACAGTGGACGGACACAGGCTGATGATGATGAAGACTCGCAAGCGAAGTCTGTCGGTTGTGGGTGGGTAAAGGAAGAATTAAATTCTTGGGCTAAACGAGCAGCAGCCGTGGTAATAACGGTAAAAAAGACATAATTAAGCAATCTTGCGTCTGTACTCCTAGGATTGTAAGTTAGACGTAAGTGTTACATTAAAAAAACACATACAAGTATTATTATAAGTGTTAAGGTTTATAATAAAATGAAGAAAAATATTTGTTCACGAAAAATACTTGTAAATTATTGAATGCGCGAAAGTTATTTTAGTATGCATGCCCGGTGGTACCAAAACACTTTTTTGAAGTTAGAACATAACAGCAAATGAAAGAAAGATTTAAAAACAAAGCTAATTGAAATTCAATTTTAGATATGAATTATAGTAACATGAACAAAAAAAAAGATGAGTTGACATGAATTTTCCCATAATTTTCTGTTTTTTTTTTAAGTTTATTAGTCATACAAAGTATGATAAAATGACCGGAAACTCATTAAATTATCTGGAACGCATTATTTACTATGACAAGTTAACTAATATAATGACACAGTGAAGATAAAATAATAAATCTGAAGTGACTAATAAGTATCTAGCTACGTAAAGATAAATTTAACGAAATGCGATCATTGCCATAGAGAAATTAAATAAAGAATATCAATAAATTTTTAAAAATATGTCACTATCACTTAAGATACATCTTTAAGCTTTATCCAACCCCTTTCTTACTCTCATACACATCCCTACATTTTAAAACTATTATATACATCACTTTGCTTATACACGTTGAATAATGATGAATCCCTCATTGAAGACGAAACTGCGGAACATCGTGGCACGAATACAAAGCGTATTTCAATCTTCCTATCTACTTAAAAATGCTGATTAACAAAAACCTAAATATGAATTTGATACTACAGTGCCGTCTCTTGCAAATCCCCTTGCTATCGTCATGGAGTTCGTAGTTAACCATGGCTGCAATTTGTGGTGTCTATATGCTCAAAATTCAGAACACATATGGTTAAAAAAAGTCACGACATCTACTAGGTATGTTTGTTTTTAAGCATTCACATTCAATGATTTTCCGGGTCACTATAATTTAACTGTTAAATCTGAATAACGAGCGATCTAAATACGATACTGTAATATTGTTTAATTTCTAACATTTTTAAAACAAAGTCTTAAACGGCTTAATAATTTTATCGTTGAAACTGTATCAAGAAAATAGACATTTACGACTGGCATAATTCATTAAGAAACAAAAATAAAAATCGAGAAATTTATAACGGCTTTGGCCCCAGAATTTATTCAACTTAAGCTCTAGAGATTTTCATTAGAAAGTACTTTATTAGTAGTTATTTTCCATACGATTTAACAAAGACATATAACGGTATGCCATCTTCAAATTTGCAAGTATCATATCATACATAAATGAAATTTCTTTCAGGTGTAAATATCCTAAATACCCAAAATATTTTGAACACAGACGTAAGAATGGTTCAATCGGTGTCGGTTTTAGGGGGTGGCGAAGTGCAGCGGTGCCCCAGAGTATCCAATGATCTAAGGACGCCGAGGCCAATCTATCTCTTTTTTTTTTGAATTATTAGTTATTACCACGTTGATTCCTCTGAAATCAATGTATTAATTTCTCTTACACTCTCTCAAAACCAAAATATTCATCTTTAGCTTGCTGTTAATTCATACGCTGTTTATGTATGACGACCTTAGAACTGTCAGTTTGCAAAAATCATTATTTAATACCAGCATTTATGTTTTCTCCTTCATACATTTTTTTTTGTAAGCACATACAGTAAAGTACTGACAGATGGTTGATAGTGATTCTGAAGTCTCATTTGTGGAATACGTTTATCAAGCTGCATGTGTCTAAGCCCTGCATTGGAGTATTGATACGCCAACGTCTTAGACTACAGCGCGACATTCACATCTTTATTAATTGTACAGGAATTCACTATGAATGGGTGGTCTTCACTGGATGATATTTGTGTACCACCAAGTTTGATTAATAGGCTATGACTAGAATTTTGCGGGTGAGCGACACACTGGATATCTTACAATCTTGATCTCTTAAAGAAACATATCATTATAGATTTCCAATCCGCCCACAAACACAATACAGGTTGCTCGTATGCAGCGTCCAGCCATCTTCAATGAGCGTCATAGAGCCCGCTAGTCTCGACCACTTGTGGTGTGTGCCTAAGTGCGTGCGCAAAAAAAAAATTAAGTGTGGGAATCGAACTCACAACCTCTTACGTGACAATTGTGCGTATTAAAATCAAGACCAACTAATTATATACGCCGTCAATATAAATCTATCGATTAAATCTGTAAGATTAATATAAAGTCTATCGACGAAACGATTACGAAGCTTTCTTCTTGGCTGTATTCGAAAATTATCCACGGTAGAGTACACAAAGAAAGTGGAAGAGATTATGGACCAGAAACGTACTGTGAGTCTACCAAACATCAACAGCGGAACGTTGGGTTTCTGAGTTAAGATCTATAGACGCTGGAGCACGCTCCGGGTAAGCCATGGATTGAATTAACCTAGATTTTCACAAAGAGGCGGAATTGGATCATTTATTTGAATTTATCGCGCATTTATCAATGCTCTCAATTGCCATGACAATATAATAATATTCACAATATTTCATTTATTAGAGATCTCATTTTTGTGGATAAAATATCTATCACGGCGCGCGTTGCTATGCGTCAGAAAATGGATGTTAAATTATTTTGTTTCTACTATACGATTTTGTTCAATACGTGATTGAAATGTGATGATGATCAAGCGACGCGTTTGGTATTTAGTGAACATTTAATTAATGTGAAAAAATACTTCGTTAGCAAGAAATATTTGTTTAATTTTTATGCACTGCATTGAAAATATTACAACTCGAATAAAATTGACAAATTAATGATCGTGCGCTATAGGAAAGTGCTAGTATGCACGTGCCACTCGTTCTTATCTTCCCGTTTTCATTTTAAGCAGATTTTTTTCTTAATAACTCCTGTAAGTTTTAGCGCAATGGGGTGAACGGTAAGACAGGGCAAAAAATACGAGCTAACAAATATTTTTATTTATACACAAGATACAAAAAGATTTCAGTCGATTTTTAAGACTAAATGGCCCAAACTAATCACCTAATAAAGCAAAAAAGTATAAAAAATACATTATCACCAAGTATCGCCTTACAGTTCTGCAAACTGTCATTTTCCATGTCTTGTCCTAAAACATCTTTGCACCCCAAAGTTCATATGGAATGAACATATATTGTTCGCAACGACCTCTAAACGAGTCACCGAGCTTCTGTTCTGGAGGTCGTCGGGAACCATATATGTTTCGAGGTGTAACTTCGAGTATAGATATGTCTTGGGACAAATCATCGACAGGGACAACAAAGTGGAATAAAATAGCAGTGATCATTTGTTACAGCTAATAAACGAATATGGGAAGTAGTAACAATAATTTCATGTAAGCCCAAGAATACTGGTAACCTATTAGTCTATAACCAATCTTACTGCGAACTTGGCAGCTACTTGACCACACGTCCTGCAAACAATCGTCCTGCAAAAATTTCCAAAAGTTTTTGTCGAAGAACCATTATAAAAATGCGTTTTTAAAAATGGAAAAATTCATCTCCGTTTGTCTCTGTTGTCTGAGATGCCTATTTAAGAATATCGATTATTTAAAAATATTCCGGCGAAAATTTGAAATGGAAATATTCCAGAATATTCTTTGTTACTCGACCTATATGTCTCACTCCATCATACAGACTTGCGGTGATTTTAATAAATTCACACTTAAAATGTAAAACACACGAATGCATACATTACTGAGGAATTAGACATTCGGGAGAAGACATCTCATACATGTCGCTGATGTATACTACAACATATATACATATATATATATATATGGATTTTTTTTAATTTTTATTAGAATATTATTTTTTTATTATTTCAATATTCTAATCTACTTTTATAGATCATTTTACTATATTATAATATTATTAATAATTAAATATACATATACTATACATGAAATTCTTTTTTCAACGCGTCAATCCAAACACAAAAATAACGGCAGAAGCGGGATGCGAACCGCGGACCTTGGAAACCAACTATGCCCAGGTATTCATACCGCTCAGCCGACTGGGCTATTACTGTGCCTGGACTGACTCACGTTGAAACTAGTATTCATGTCACTGTTATCATCGTATGATAGATGTCGCTATAGTATATATTCAAAGTATGTATATTTTTTATTTTTTATTATTCTATTATTTTATATATATATCATATACAATGTTTCGTTTATTTGTATGGACTTGTATAAAGTGCAATGTTAGGATAAAAAAGATAAAAATCTTGAGAGATTTGGTAACATTATTGACAAGGCAATAAAAGACCATCCCGTACTTAGGAATATCTTCTACTTCGTAGTATCGATCCGGTGGATTGGTTTGCATCAACAGAATCTTGCATCTCGATCTCCATTCCTCTCGGCCCTTCGCAACCCTTTTCAGCTCAGCATAAGCGCTACAATTCATGTCCTCGAATACTTGCTGCAAATACTCCCGTCTAGGGCGCCCTCTACAGTTTCTACCCTTAACCATCCCCTCCACAATATCGTAAAGAAGACCATCGTGGCGCATGATGTGACCAATCCATCGAGCTCGCCTCTCTGAGATGGTTCTTATTAGTTGCCTATCTTCCTTGATTATTCTGAGAACCTCATTGTTCGTGACGTGGTCTCTCCAGGAAATTCCGAGGAATATCAAGTTGAAGTAAAAGAGGGACTATTACATAATAAAGAGCAAAAAAGTATATATTTTGTGTATAAGTATATATTTTCGGTGTATAAGACTATTATAGCATTGATTTATCAACAAAAAAGGGGCAAAATCGAGTATATAGTAAGCACCCATATAAGTATATGAACTCTATACATGCAACCAGGACGACTACACATATATAAAATATAATAGGTGGTTTTGTTAAGGTTGAGGTAAGGTTGAACCATTAATAAGGACTAAATGATTCAGGCCACAGGAGCTTAGGGCCAATCATGCAGACGCCTTAAAAATACGATTAAGAAATCACCCAAAAATAAGCTTCTGTTACTAACTCTAGCGCCACTTCAAGTCTTCAGGCTTCTAAATGATGTCGAGAAAATATGTAGTATATTCTCAGATGGACATAAAAAGTGGAGCGAAAAATGGACAATGGTTGTTGATAAAACTAAGTGGCGGATTTTTTGTATAAACCATATGTTACAGATAAGGAAATTATGTGAAAAAAATAGTGTAAAAGGTTTATAATTTAGTAAATGTGTACATGTAACTAATTCTTTAAGAAATCTAATTGTTTGATGAAAAAATGATTTCAATGCATATCAGTGGCATTAAGTATTTGTATTATTTTATGTCTTTGTTTGACATACATCAAATGTGAACGGGTATTAGGTGTAAATAAAGTGTGTGACAAAAGTATTGGTCGCATGAAATATTTGTCCTAAAAGCTTTAATGAGAATCAGCCGTTAATGTAGAAATTATTAAGAGTATCAACACGTTTATGTTCCAACAATTGTAGGTAAAAAGTTATTTTACTTATATTTATTTTCTTTTTACAATTTCTTCTTAAAGTGATAAAACCCATAAGTAATCACTATGTGACTAAATTTGAATGTTTTTGGTATACTTGTATGATCTATTGCAATAAGATGTACAATAATAATACAGTAGTTATTAAGGTCTTTGTTGTCTTTCCCACGCTTAACAGATTTAGATCAGAAGTATTGATAAGCGTTCCGGAATAGATTTTAAGCCCAAATTATTGACCCAAAAATGAGCAACTGACCTATACCGGTCCGAAACAGTTTCACTACAGTAATAAATAAACAGTAAGTACAGTCATTTTGACCAACAACAATAGGACACTGCAAGCGCTGTTCTCGTTAGATCCCCGCAGTTAAGGAAATTTAGACGAGGACCAAAACTATTATGAAGAATAAAAGAATCTTATTACACCGTTATTTATTTATAACCCTTTCTTATTAATTCTTATTGTGCGACTGTGGAGACCTGCAGACCGCCTCACACCTAAGATGCTGCTCCATGTGCCCAACAACCTGCACATCTCAGGACCTAATGCTGGGCAACACACGAGCTATTGATGTTGCCAGATACTGGTAAAAAATAATTTGACATCGCTGAAACGAAGAAGAAGATTAATTCTTATCACCCAAAATATGCCTCGATTACTTAGGCTACTGCCTTATGACCTGATGACCATATGTACCAGAAGCAGTTATTCATAGATGTGTGCCAAGATTATGGATGATGTAATTTTCTTTGTGGAGGCTTCAATTATTTTTTTTGCTATGAAATTATATCAGTTGATAAATGTGGTATGCATTGTAAATGTGTATTAAAATCAATAATTGAATTATGATTAAATAAAAAAAAAACATAATTTTTCAACGCTAGATATCGATAATGACTCTTTGAATTAGTACGAACGTCAAAAAACGCAAAGTTATGCCAGTCGATCACACTTTTTATGCTCGTACAACGAACACACAATTCTCAATTCATTCCACCGGAGATCGCATCAAGTGCTTGTGTTATAACTGTTGTTGAGTTCTTGAGAGGCGGTGATCAAGCTCCGTGAAGACACAGGGCTTTGTTCTGGGCGAGGTGTGCCCGAACAATGTTGAGGGAGATACAGGTATGAGCCTTCGATGGTTGACTAGCATGCAAGTGTTTGGGGCAAGGCTGCGAGAATCTGAAGAGAGTAAACTTTGTTTCAGAAGACCACAACCTGTGGACTTTTTGACGCTCAGTCAATATGACTGGACGTTGTATGATGTAAAGGTATATGTTGTGTTTGTGTGTTTGATTTGAAGAAATTTCAGGTTTTATGATAGCTCAGGAGAGCATAATCAATTGAGATTAACAGGTTTATGGCGCTCGATTAAAACAATTGGACATTTTACACTGTTAACGTGTTTGTTGTGTTTGGTTTGGTTTGGGAAATTGCGAGTTTTATGAAAACGCAAAAAGAGCAAAAACGGTCGAGATTAGCGAGCTCATGACATTGTGTCAAGACGACTAGACGCTATATGATGTACAAAAGTATTGGTCTATTTTTTGAAGAGATTTAAATTGTATGAAGGAGTGAACAGATAGTGGAAAAGCATTTCAGAGTTTAGCGGTGGCATTTACCAGTAAATTTCGTTCCTCCAAGAGCGGGGTCTACGATGTTTACAAAATTGTAATGAACAAAAAAGGCCGTGCAATTGATTGATGAGCAAAAAAAAATTATCGCGATACTTTTGCACAAATTTTGGACCCTTAAATCAGAGAGGAAGGAGAAATGAGATAAATACTTTTCTTTGTGTTTACGGTTTGAAAGTAAAATGTTATGATTATTTCAAAAGAATAAATAGTGAAATACTACAGTATTCTTAGTGCATATTCAAATATATGAATTATGTCTTCCCATATGCGTTGAATAATTGGAACACTTAAAGCTACAAAAATCATTACCGCTCAGCTCTGAACCCATAAACCTACTTTGTAACACATTTATGATTCTTGCTAAACTGCAGCGCATGATATTGGAGACATGAATAACTGGTAACTTTAGTATCCGAGAAATGTTTTTGGTGTTTTGGTATTTTTAAGAAAATTTAATGATTGCCCTGTTCCTCCCTTAGCCTGGATAGTTTACGCATAAGAGGCGTTTCAACCCAACCAACGAAAAGCTGTAAGCAACATCAAAATCATATTATTGAAATTTTAAATAACATATAATATATATTCGCTAGAGTCCCGGAGGAAAATTGCTGCACTCAAACATTCATTCCTTCTTCTTCGCGGTTCAATTCACAACCCTGGGATTCTTGAATGTTTTAACTTCTATGTTCCAGATAGGTACACCCGTGCTCGTAGCCATCCATTGTTTTTGATCCCAGTCGATGCTTGTGAAGTTTCAAGCACTCAATTTGGTACAACGGCAATGTCGCTTCTAAATGGCCTACCAGCACACCTCGATCCTTTTCTTACATCCTCTTCCTCTTTTGTCGATGGTATTGTTCTACTTGATCTCTGTGATCTTTGATAAGTGTCATCTTCTTATTCATTTGTGTTATTTTTATTATTTTTTCTTTTCTCTATTTATTGTATATTTATGTATACTCTACGTTTCTAAATATTTGTAAAAAAAAATGGAATTTCGATTCTGTATTTAAATAAATAAATAAATACATAAATATACAACATATACGAGTACAACAAAAAAATGAAAGCTTCAAATGTTGATGAAATTTAAAATTAAAAAAGACTAGAGGGAAAGAGAAGATATTAGTAATTTAAATTAAAAATTCAAACAAAGGAATAGTGTAGTGTCCTATTATATCGGTCTGTGAGCCAGAGGACTCGAAGGGCCTGGGAATTTCGGCTTCTAAGCGTTTGAAGGTTTACCGTTAATACAACATGCGTATATGTAGCGTTATAGTAAGTTGCCTACGTACAGTACGAGAGTACCCCGCCTACCTTGCGGCCTGTCTGTGTAAGTTCCTGAGCTTTAAGCTCACTACAGTTTTGTATGAAAGATGAAAGTTCTTTATTATAGACGGTAGTGAAAAATCTTTTTTTTGTCACGTTTGTTAATAACATTTCTTTTAGCGTTTCAAAATACAGTATTTTTAAATTTATTCATTTGTGCTTTTTAATAGTTTACATGATAATGTAAATCTATGCCGATCCGACCAAAGAAATATTTTCTTCTTCCCATATTCGTTCCATATCTGAAATATATATGCGCATCACAAATATCCGCCGCACATTTCGACATTTTTCATTGACTATACCTTGTCCCAGGACATCATCTGCAGTGGAAAATCAACCTATAAACATAAATAGCTTTCGACGACCTCTATGGCAGGAACCCAGCATTTATATAATAAAAAACTACCTGCTATTTTACACAAGTATAGTGGAAAATTAACCGATCGTACAACGCTTGCACAAGTAGCAGAAACGTCCAACTGACCATTCAAATTGCATCCAAAACGTTTCCCAAGCGTGATGACCTATCGTTCTGAAATACTGAAATTTCCCAATGATGGACGTGGACAAAAACCGCGGACCATCTAACTGCATTTCAGCAATTGGGTCAACCGCTGATTCCTCCTCTAACAAGTGTAAAGAAGACCGTCTCGAACAGACAATGAGCTGAAGAAACGGAGATTTTTTTAATTAAACAGATCACTGAACTAACCGGAACCGATTAACCTGCAGATTAACAGTTGTGTTAAGTAAATGCTATTTTTATTTTTACAATTTCATTCTTCGAAACGTTTCAACGACATTTTGGCACACGGGGCACTTAGAACTGAGTTCCGCCGCATTTCGTACACAGACAATTCGTTCAGTTACTCATCGATAATGACGTGGGTGCACTGGATTTCTGGTGCACGGGACATTTGGCGCACGGGACAACTGGTGCGATGGATGCCTCGCTAACCTAACCTGACCTAACATAACCTAACCTAAGGATTTGTGCATCGTATATTCAAGAGATCTATATGTCTCGTTAACAAAATGTCGGTGAACTGTTTATATAGTTAACTAAATCGCCATAATCATTACCTCATCCCAAAATATATTGCATCACCCAAAGTTCCGCGGAATGAATTATATTTACGTTCAGGTGTGAGAAAGAAAGTTCTAAGGATTAAAAAAATAAATATATATTTTGTGTGATTATCCTCATGTTCTTGAAGATTGGACCACTTCTTCTTAAGGGCAGCTCAACCCAAATTACAATACATCAATGAAAAATATTTTTTAATTTCAATTATATAACGGGTCCGCCATCTAACGTTTTTTTTTTCAATTAGTGCTTATTTCGTGAATGGTAACATTTAGCTCATGTATGATTTGACAGGTAATTAGTTCTATCCTTCCGCTAAACGAATATGGTTGTGTTTACGCTTGAACAACGCTGAGAAATATTGTGACATTACTTTGAAAATCAGGCTATTTTTCTTCGAAAATGAGCAAGGAGTGGCCGTTACAGTCAATGGCGATCGTTATCGGGCCATTTTCGTTCTCAAAAATTGAAGAGGAGGATATTGGCAACATTTGGTTTCAACAGGACGGCGCTACGTGCCACACAGCCGAAGCTACACTCGATGTTTTGCGCCCCATTTTCAAAAAAAAAAGTTATTTGGCGGACCCTTTATATTCTCCTTATTGATCAGTTTGATACGATTGCGCTTAGAATATTATAGTATTTGAATGCATACTTAAACAGACAGTTTTTATTCGCAATTATAATTTTATTTATATTTAACAAATGCGTATTGAATTTACTGCGCATTTAAAATAAGTGTTTTATATACAACTTGCTCCAGATTTACGTATTAAATATAGGAACATAATATATTAGTGTATTTATTATTATCTTTTAGATTTCTCTAAATTGACATAAAACTGTATCATTTCTTCATAAAAATACTTAATTATAACATTTGAAATAAAACTCGATTTAATTGTTTGCTTTCTATTCTTAATATAATTACAATTTACAATATTTATCTGTAAAATTATTGAAAATATTCATTTAGACATATATATTTTACTACGCAGTATCTTAATATTTTTGGTCAGTGCTTACGTAAATGTTGTCGGTAAATAGTCGTCTTATAACCTTACATAGCCTATCCTAACCAATAATCTCATATGTTTATATAAATCCTTCACTTTTCGCATTTAGGTTATTTAAGAGTAGCACTTTTTTTTAAAGTAAAAAATTAGAATGTATAATTTAATTTTAGTCATATATAGAATATGTAATGAAATATATGGTCAGAATTTAAATTATCTTTTGGTCAGAAAAAAAACTTATAAGGTTAATTAGTAAAGGTATGGTTAGGTTAGGCTGTTAAATAATGCATAATAATAATAATTTTATTTTATATTTTGACCATTTTCTTAATCTGACCAGAAATATACGAGCTTAAGAAATATATTATTAGGAGTATTTGCAGCAAGTGTTCGAGGACATTTTCATTATTCGATTACATAATAACAATTACTATGACAAAGCATACGCTTACACACAATATACATGTATAGTACTTATGTATTATATACATCATTGTATATTTAGTAAATGAAATATAATATTTTTCTGAAAGTGATATAAAAAGACTACAGGGCTTTGAGATGCGGTCATACAGAAGAATTCCTGGAGAGACCACGTCATGAACAATGAGGTTCTCAGGATAATCAAGGAAGATAGGCACATAATAAGAACCATCTCAGAGAGGCGAGCCCGATGGATTGGTCACATCATGCGCCACAATGGTCTTCTTCACGATATCGTGGAGGGGATGGTTGAGGGTAGAAACTGTAGAGGGCGCCCTAGACGGGAGTATTTGCAGCAAGTTTTCGAGGACATGAATTGTAGCGCTTATGCCGAGCTGAAAAGGGTTGCGGAGGACCGAGAGGAACGGAGATCGAGATGAAAGATTCTGTTGCTGCAAACTAATCCACCGGATTGATACTACTACGAAGAAGAAATATATATGTTTGTTATATGTGAAAAAAATATAACTTGAGTAGTGTGTATATTGAACTATATTTTGTTAAGAAGCCTCATGGGATTTATTGGTACAGGCATAAGGAGCTTCGGATATCATCCGATCTCCTTAAAAATTCCTATTCTACTAGAGTTACTTTAAGTCCTCCTGCCCTGGAGGTTATTGGGAACTATATATGTTATTTGGTTTATCGTCAGTGCCTGCAGTGATATGTCTTGTGACAAATAATGAACAGTAATAAAAAAACGTGGTAATAACATATTCATGATAAGGAATTGATATATAAATAAAAAGTGTAGTAAATATATTCGGCTTATAAATATTGATATTTCCGGTCTACAGGATCAGCAAGTATTATTTCGAGGCACTAATATTTTGCAATGTCAATCAAATCAAGTGTAAGTGTCTGAAATAAGTCATCGATTAAGTAAGCACGCGAGCATGGCCAACGAAGGCAACGGCTCAAAAAACCTCTTCAGAAACAGATTTTATTCATTTGTCACACGGAGCGGTGGCAACACTATTCTTGAGCAACGATCGACAACGAAGAACAAAATCACTATGGATGATAATTGTAAAGGAGAAGTTATTATTGATTTAATCATTATCAGCCAGTATTTTTGTTGAACCTATGAGTTTTCGCATGAATTTCCATCCTTTTCGATCCTCCGCCCTCCGCATCCAGACTACGCCCACTATTCTTCTGATATCGTCTGTCCATCTTGCAAGGTCAGCTAAACACTTTGTGAATTGTCGGACACCACTCCAACTCTTTTTCCACACCGACGGTCGTCAGTAATATAATATTTTTTACTTTGAAGAACAACCATATAAACATTTTTTTTTAATGGAATATATTTCAATAATACAT
This sequence comes from Glossosoma conforme, assembly GCA_022606575.1. Taxonomy (NCBI): domain Eukaryota; kingdom Metazoa; phylum Arthropoda; class Insecta; order Trichoptera; family Glossosomatidae; genus Glossosoma; species Glossosoma conforme. The sequence goes on from JAGTXR010000027.1 coordinate 2,022,836, forward strand.
GATAAACGATTAAAGATCGATACCCCTATTTTGTAAGAAATTTATTCACATTTACAAATCTACAGCAAACATCATAATTTTATGAAATTTCTGTCGTTAATTTCTGTGCTGTGGAATTGTAGGTGTGTATCATATAAACATAAGAATACCGCGAGGAATTTGAAAGCGGTGGATCTGTAGGGATGGTGACTCATACGGGAGGCTTACGTTAAACAGAGGTTGGAGTTTACGGACACAGGCTGATAATAATAAAAAATATAATGTCCACCAACGACTACCATATTGCAAACACGTTCTCGTACGATCACCAATGTCAGGGATAGCAGTTCGTCCGGTGAGAAGAGTGAAATTATTATAGAAAAAGAATAACAACGGTTTCAGAAAGATGTATGTATAATTTCCATTTATATAGTATATAAATACGTCTATACAAAGAGGTGCTCTTGTCGACCACTGACCTAAGTTGAACAATATTGAAGGCGACCCAAAACATGGACGGGTCACCGCCTGATTTCGTTTGTTGAATTGAGCCGCTCCTTAGTACTGTGTGGTAGATTTTTTTTTAAATAATGTCTCCTTAGATATTGGTGTTGCTTGTGGCACAGTAAATCAGTCATCTGTCACCACACCACGGAGTGGCAGAGCAGCAAAAAGCGCGTGGTAAAAACTCTTGCAACACGACACAGCTCAACATTGCCACTGGCGCCATTGTCGGACACCTTAATACCAACGAAATTGTGGATTGAAACCAATAATCATTACTTTTGAAATATTTAAATAATTTCACTATAGTCACTTAAGAGACGATGATAATTCTGGCTGGGTTATTCTACAGAAGTCAAAGGAGAGCGTAAGCTTCAGGCTTCCTCAATCTAACAAAAAAAAATCTACACATCCACAAAACGACACAACCCTCTGATCAAAAGATTGGGGTTTTTTTCAATGTTCTGTCCAGGTGATCTCACCAATGGTTTAGTCCACTAGAAGTATATTTATTAGTGTTTATCCCTGTATGTTTATGTATTTCATTTTTAAGTGTCTGCCATGTCTCTTTTTTTGTGTTTTATTTTTTTTCTGACTTTTTGTATATATATCCTAGCTTAAAGAAATTCTATAAAAAATCACATATAAGAAATGTCTTCCATTTCAAGGAAGGTGTAAATTCATTAATAATTTAATATATTAAGTTCATGTCATAGTATCTAAACATTACGTAATAAGTTAAGAGACTATCAAGTCTGCTAATTTAAGTTAGAGTAATTATTATTTGTAAACTTGTAAAAAAAAATCTTAAATAAAGAACCTTATTAAAAAAAAAAGCTTCAGGCTTCCAGGTTTTCGCTGTCCTGGAAGATCGTTGAACTAAATATTAAAAGTACTTGGCGAAGAGTACAAACTTTAAATAACTTCTTAGGTTATCACGGCCAGATTTGGTATTGTGGCTTTTGGGTTTAGCCGTCTGTGTCGAATTGTTTCGATCCAATATTTAGATGGTCATTACAGGGGTCTTTTTTAGGGTTGATGACTTTGTCAACAAAGTCGTCAATCCTGAAGAAGACCCCTATAATGGCGGTTAAAATATTGCATAGAAACAATTTACCACACATGGCTAAACCCAAAAGTCACAATACCAGTACAAACTTTTTTCTCACAAAGCTTTGTAATTGCAGTTTGTGGCATATATACGTGTATATCCATCTGTCGTATGGAAATGGTGAAAACGTAGATTTGATCAAGTCACAAACGATGTTTTGCAAATTACATATCTGTGTCTTACATCCGTATGCAGTCATTCTTAAAAGTAAAGTAACCAAATTAAGACCCGTACACAGACATTTCTTAATGTGACTTACCTTTTATAGCAACTTTCCTTGAGAATGATTATACTGAGGAAGCCCCAAACCTCGGTTCACCTCAAATCTTACGAAACGTCTCCGCAAACGGGTGTTAAGTTGGTTACCTTAATTCAAGGATTGTCTCTGTATACAGGTGTTAAGCTAGGTCAGGTTATATCTAACCTTAGAAATTAGGTTAAGATAGATTAGGTTTTATCAAATAACTTACATTATCTAAAGAAATCACCCAACAATTGTAGTTTTAACAACTTCTATTAATTGATCCTTGTAACGTATTTACTCTAGCTAGGAATCATATATGGAATTATGAAAATCAGTAATAATTAATGGATAGTCTTAAAATGAAGTTTGATAAAAGATAATTATGTCACTGTTTCTTCTATCCTTACACCTTCAATGACCAGTGTGATTTATGTAGTCAACTTGAGCCAGGTCGCGAAATGTACCGCAAATACCGTTCAGGTGAGCGCAGGTATGCCCGAAACAAGGTGACAGTTATGTGAAGTGAACAACAGCAATCGGCTGGCATTGTTATTAACTGAGACACGGTTCGTTTTGGGCAATTGGACGTGATTTCAACTTGGCGACTAATCCGCACCTTGCTTATTCTAATCAGCATCTAACCTAACCTAATAAGCACCTAACCTAACCTAATAAGCACCTAACCTAACTTAATCAGCAGCTTGATTATTATCAGCACTTTGTCGCTGAATATTGCACAGTGAATCAAGCGAGCTCTATGCAGTTCAAAAGGTCTTCTCTTTGTTTTCTGAAAATCCCGAATTACAATATTGAACTTAAACATCTTGTCAGGCAGCAACCACGGACTAAAGTTGGTAACTTCCGTGACTACAATGAACCCTTTAGCTGTAAACGCAAAAAAAATCACATAGTTTCTTAAGAGTATAGGTCTAGCTGTCAACTTAATTTGGCTTCGCGTACACTGGGGCACACCGAGTAACAGAAAAGCGGACGAGCAGGCCTAAATGGGAGGAAACTAGCAACAACACCCCATTACGACTGTTTTCTTCTCTGCTACGCCATAACTAAGATGATGCATGATTCGCTTACTGCTTTGAACGCCACATATCAAGACCTCACTCAACTTCAGGAGAAATAACCAAGTATCTCTTTCATTGATTGTTTATTGACGTGGAAAAAGACAAACTACGTAGACTTCGTCTCACGCACGCGTTTACTGGATACGGAATATTCAAAGAATTCTTTAAAAAATTTCGCCTCTATTTTGCGATGTTTAAGACATTCTTTGATGGAGTGCATCATCCACGAGTATAGGAGAGGCATTCTGTTTTCAAAAAAAATGAAAAAACACAACCTAACTTTGTCTAATCAGCAAGTGATCTAACCTGAGCCTGATTTATATTTAAACAAGGTAAAAGAGTATTTTTCTATTGGATATTTGGAAAACATCTCGAAATGAATAGTGAATACTGGACGGAACTAATCGCCTCACACTGAAAGGCAATTAAATCTCCTTGATGGTGAGCTCATTCAGATTATGATCAGTTTGCAACTGAATTCCAGTTCGTTCTGAATCATTTTAGTTATTGCACAGATGTGCTAAATAGAAAGAACGTGTAAAAAATATTAGAATTGTATTCACGGGCTAAAAGGAAGATATTTTGTCTCACGGAAAATGCGAGCGATGTTCGTATATGTGAGGATTTTTTTAGTAGTCACAAAGTCTCCATTATCTAGTGAATGCTTAAAATATATTGAAAATTAGACCATAGATGATTTAACTTTAAGGTGCATATATTAATCTATTAGAATCTGTTGTTATGTTACGTTGTATTCATAAACAAATGTTTAAGACTCAAGTAAATCGGTGCTCGAATTGTCATATCTCCACGCATTGTTCGGCATTATCCCCGACTGAGGTTACAGTTACAAATATTTGGCTTAATGGAGCACGATCGCTCCGCTATTGTACAAACCAGCGGCTCTCAAATATTTAAAATTAACATCCTAATTAATCCATATAAAGCATACCGAGGAATATAGCCGAAAGATTAACATACTCGGCTATTATACCAGAATTCTCGTGTTTTGATCCCCGCTTCCAAAGCTCAAATAATAAAAATGCAAATGCTCAAATATGTATTTTCGGATACTACAGATGACATTTTTTTCAGCCCCATTCTCTCACTATAAAATCCATCAAGAACCATATTATAAACATCAGGTGAAGCTTTAAGTGTATAAAAGCACAGGTAATAGGCAACGATAATGGCAGCAAACAAAACTGTGTCGTAATTTTTTAATACTACAGTTACCAACTCCTAATGTTTTCGGGCTTTCGACATGGAGGCCTAATCTAACCTAACCTCACCTTTTTTTTCAATGGGAGGAGAGAATCTTCATGGACACTCTTCGAATCAGCATTCGAAAAGTAGTGTCGGATTATTATCGAATAAACTGTCCCCCTTTTTGTCCTCCTCTTCCCCTGCCGCCGTTCGCTATAGAGTGAATTACTGCAGCAGAGGAACCTAACCTAACCATAGAGTTATCGTGACCTCCATTGAGAGAAACCTGGTGCTTGAAAAGATAGCAGCGGTGGTATACGAGACATAATTTAGAAGATTTAATCATTATTTTTAAGGAGACCTTATGATTATCCAGAAACTGCCGTAGCCTAAGCCATTTAGTCCTTAAGGACAGCTGAACCCAATCAATGACACTCCTTTTGGTATTCCTTAATTTCGGTGATCTAATAATAATCACTATTTTCTGTTGAACATCTCTTGCATAGTATCTTTAAATTCATTACAATAAAAAGATAACAATCATACAATCCTGTATATCTATACTGGTTCTCAGACATAGCTAAGACTTAACAGACTGAAGAAATTAGACTTCCGAAAAAAGCGGTCTCCAGAAAAGGTTCTGGAAAGATTCAGGTGAAAGAAGTTAACCTAGAGAACTTGCCAAGCGCTTACAGGGTGGTTGCAAGATACTCGGACGTGGAGCATTTTTATTTTTGATTAAAATGAGGATTTCGTTTTCCCAACGGTGAGACTCCTAACTGGTAAAAGCTTTGACTGACGAAAATAGAAGTCTTTAAATAGTCTGAAGACCAAACTCGAAAGAACGCAAAACAACCTTAAGCTATGGGGAGTGTTGTAACAGAGGGATTCACTGCTGTGAGACTAGTGAAATCTCAGACCTCATCGAATTAAGTAATCAACCAACTGCTCCTCCCGAAACCATATTATGGACAGCAGACACGCCATCAACATTGCCAGGTAATAGGCTGAATCAATTTGTCATCACTGATTCAAAGAAGAAACTGATGCAGCCGTATAGTGGGTTTCTAAAGCAGATACCTGTGTAGAACACGATGGAATGACAAAGCATCCTTCCACACTACGGTCAGTCAAGAAGTGAAGATGTACCTAATTGGGGCTTACACTAAGGATGCAGGAGAGCATAAGCTAGACTAGCTGCATTTTCGTCAAGCAACCGGGCTCGTGTCATACTAGAAGGCTGTCGGTAACTATACTCGTACATATAATGTGTTCGACAGAGCTGCACCAGGCAGAGCTCACATTCAATGAAGTGAAGATTATAGTGACTGGAAGAACTTTGTGGCTGCATTTCGTGACAGCCATATGTTCCAGTTAAGAGAGTGGACATCATAATGGTGATAATGTTACGAATCAGAAGACTGCTGAGCCGTACTCGCCGTATTGAATTTTCTTGTATCGGATTGTGTTGTATTATTTAGGATTGGATTGGTTTCTAGTCAGGCTGTGGTGAAATGCGCCGAGACCGGTTGCAGCACGATAGCTGTAGCAGGAGAGCTCTGTCAAGTTTAAGGCTGCAGCCCAACAACCAACCATTCATGTGGCAGCGTCATAGACAGTGACGGAACCATGCACCAGCATCAATTTTTTTTTTCAACATTCAGGAATCAATATCATTTGTGCTTTGGAGTCTATTCCATGTCGGTATCGTTAACCGCACACGTAATCCCAAATAAACATTGATGTAGTTTAATAGCAAGGGACCGTCAGAAATAAACAGCCGTTCAGGATGGTCCTCCCAAGAAATCGCAGAGACTCTCATGCGATAACACGGAAAACTTATATTTTTCCTATGCATGGTACACTCCGTCAGAAAATATCTCACTGTCTCTTTTATGTTATATGATCACAAAAAGCGTCGCTAGAAGAGAGGCAAAACTTCCTTCGACAAAGTTCTTTCCTTAAAGCCACTGGTAAACTTTGTAATGCTCCTCCAGCTTCTGTATTTTCTCATTCGTACAATCTGGATATCTTCAAGAAATAGGTAAATATGCACTTGCAATCGACGTGACGAGAAATATCAGCTGACATAGCTGATTGGTGAAAATATGTGGTGATCATACGCTCCAAATATGGAACGATGTGTTGATTATACAAACGTCCACGCCACTGTTCACCTATACTCACGGCACGTTCGCTCACTTCTCTTATATAGCTGTATCGTTTGTGCTTCAAAGCCGCGCCTTCACCGTGACTTATGAAATGAATGTCACCACAGTGCGTATGAGAAAAACATTTCTTCTTATGACAACAATGAGGTTGATGATGACGATTTTTGATGCAACAATACATTCACAAGACCATTATAAACATTTGATGATTTGCATACAGCGAAACGCCTCCAGTCACATTATTTTTTCTCATACATTCCATAAATTAAATAATCACCTCAAATTATGTCACCTGATTTTTCCATATTTTATCTTAAGACATGTCTACACTCAGAAGTCCATCTGGGAACATATATAGTATAATTTCCGAAGGCCAAATGTAGTTAAACAGCAGCCATAATACCCGAAGTATATTTTGGTGTTTATTAATTAACGTTAATAAAATATTAGTCCAATATTTCCGAGGCTTAAGCCTAAGGAACGGATTGATTTAAGCAACGACACGCGGTAAGCAACAGGCGTTGATCTATCCAAGTTCCAGTTCGTCTAATTGTGATTATTTTTTGTGGTAATGAACGAGTAGAATACATACATGACTAGCAAAAATAGCACATTTTAAACGCGGTTTTCGTTAGGTCACTCGAATAGACTATCGTCTGTTATATGCCGATTGTCGTTGGTTGGGTTAACCCGTCTTCAAGCTAATCATCCAACCTCCTGAAATATTCCAATTAATAAATCACATAAAAATATGCATATGACTCCTATGTGGACCTTCAAGTGATCGTTTCTTGATAAGCATGAATAATAGCAACTGACAGAATTGAATGGTAGCAATTTGTGGTGACCATATGTTCCAGATATGGAATGGACATAAGAAGAAAAATTTGATTTCTTTAGCTCGATATATACCTGTATGTCGACTTTTTAGGAGATTTGAATTATCTTCAAATATAAGTAAATGCTATGAATTTATACTAGTACTTATATCAATTTTATTCATAACTATTACCTTACACTAGGGTCGATATATATTTAAAGCTTATTTTAAAACCGCACTTTTTACGCGCGTATCAGGTTGCACATCGATCGTTTTTTTTATGAAAGGAAAGGGTTAAATTTCAAACAATATAGGCCAAGGACTTCGTGTAAGACATTTTTTGCTTCTTTGTTCAAATGCACCCAATATGTTTAAGTTTAAGACATTTTTTGTGTAACGTGAAGAACACGAGACGATTTTAGTTCGAACGGTAAGAAAATCTACCTGCCATTAAAAGCTTAAATTTTATGTCGTAGAGTAAATCATGTTTAAAGAGGATGTGCCATAATTATAGGTGAGAGTCTAAACCTTTTTTTGACAGTAAAAAATGTTTTTAACCGGATATAGATTAAGTAGGTTCAACAGGTGTTATGTACGAGTAAGCTATAAATTAATCAAAAGGTTTCTGTAACTAATAAGGCATTTCATTTCTACTCCATCACTGCTTTTCATTTTATCTTTCATTGATAAATTGAAGTGATTAATACAAGAGCTTATAAATGTCAAAAACAAAATAATTTCTTTTCGCGATATACATTTTACGATGTCGTAACTAATGTAGTATCAGATATAAAATAAAAGATTCTTTAGAATTTATTCCACGTATATTTCGATATTATGATCTGATCCAGTTGTCAAGTGCACCAAATATCCTGTGAACCAGACGTCCAGTGCACCCCACGTCGTTACCTGGGAATTGTCTGGGAACGAAATGCGGCGCCCTTTTTTGTATTTATATTACTCTTTCCATCTCACCAAGAGCCAATGCAACCATACAATTGGTGTTAAAAACTGATGCCTGCGTAGAATACTGAGAGTACGATGGTTTTATTTCGTACAGAATAGTCAAAACTGGTCTGTTGCTTGGAAGATCGTTGGATACTGCAGTCAACCCTCCTAAAACATTTTCATTTTATCGCATAATTAGTTCGACGCTCCCCAGGTATAAACCATTTAGTTCTAATAGGTGGTTTAACCCAAAATAACAACACAGAAGTGACCGTTATATGAAAAATCACCGCTATAAGAAAAACTGAAGGAAACTATTAGTATGCTTATACAAGTTGGAAACTGATGAAACCTTCATTAAAGGCGAAACAACGGACTACAAGCAAGTGATTAAACATTGCTCAGTGTGATCCATGCTAATACAAGTTATGCAATACTCATCCATAATATTAAAAAAATAGGAAATGGATGCTTAAGAGCAACGTTTAAAATTTCCAGCAGATTAGAGTTTGCTTTATCTATTGATATTAGCTTGATACAGTTCTTTTATGCTGATGCCGAAAAGCCTAGAAAAACGATCTTTTGTCTCTTATATTGGTTCGCTCGCCTGACATGCACATCTAATAATGTTAGTTTTAATTATATTTAAAATTACACTGCGTTTGCATGCGCCATTTTATTTATTGTGACAGTTGCTCTAATTCATGTTGGTTCAACTGTCATCCTCAATTTGTTTTTTTGTCATGATTCTCTTGGCGGCGCTGCATGTCACAGTGTTCCGGCAGTCGTCAGTTAGTCCCCGTTTGACCGGCCAGTGAAAACGCCATGTAAAGGTCGGACGGGAAATCTTTATTCAAAATAATTGTGAACTGTGCTTCAAAAACAAGTTTTGTGTTGTTAATCTGCTCCTGCATCCTTTACTCCACGCGACCACGTGACAAACCCGCGACTTGTCGCCTTTTTAATGTCATGTATATATTATAAATGTTACTATGAAACTGATAGGTGGATTGTTGTTCTTCGGAGCAGTTTTAAGAATGTATTAAAGACCTTTTCTTTTTATTATTTCTCCCTCATCGTATGGAGCAAGCCCGCTTCTTGCTCGGAAGCAATTACTTATGTAGATTTGATGTAGGTGCGTGTAAATGACTTTGGAGGCATTCCGTTTTTGTGGTTCGAAATTCGCTTTCTTCCCATCCGAGTGTGACGATACGGTAGTTTTTAAGAACGTCGAGTATCGTATAACACTTGTACTGAATAAGTTAAAATAATAAATGTATATAACACAAAAATTATGTATTTTTTGAGCAGCAGTTATGATATTTTTATAAAAATAATATACAGCATAATTAAAAAACAATGCAAGTTTCACTTTTCTTGAAATCCCTTATATTTAAATTCAACAACGTTAATTTAATGGCGTTTATGAAAACATTAATTTTCATTACAGTCTATTATCATTAACATAAAAAGATAACCACACAGCTAAAATCAAGAAGTTTCCTACAGTCTACAACGGAACTGGTGATACCTGAGGCCACCCTGCGGCTGAGCATGTGGAGAAGCGCAAATGAGGGGAATACTTTGATTGCCTCGAAAGAGAACCTAGCCCCTGGACACGACCAGGGATGGAATATATGGAGGTCCCTTAACAGACTTCGGACCGGAGTATGCAAGGCGAGGACACAAATGAAAGTCTGGCAGTTTTACAGCAGACCGACTGAATGTGACTGCGGCGTGAAGCAGACCCTGTCACACCTTCTGCAGTGTGCGTTTTGTCCGAGTAGCTGCACCCAGGAAGACCTGAAGATAGCCGGGAGTAGTGTGCTTACTCTGAATTTAATTTGTATCAATAGTTTAGAATCCTTGTTTAAAACTTTAAAAAATATTTTTTTATAAAAAAAGCAATGTTATATCACGATGTTTTTAATAATGTTGATAAAAATAAAATATGTTTTGCATGTTGTAGCTCTCTATCAATTTAATGTTCGTATATTATTTACATTATTTATTGAATATCCACTATCAATAGGAAGAAAGGATATTGCTTTCGTAGAGAAAGGGTGATCGTGGGAAGAATCTTTCAACCCTTTTAGAAACACGAACATCTGTCGTCAAGGTATACTGTTTATATATTTTGATATACTTTCATGTGGGTTTTAAATGTGTGATACCAAACCACACATCAAATATATATTTTAAAATATAATTATATTTTACAATTACCTTCTTCGGAAAATAATATAGTTTTATTTCCTAACTAATAACAATCACTGGAACACAGACGTAAGATTGGATCACTTAGTCTCTTCTACTGTTATTACCACGCCCGTTTTTCTTCTGAACATGAATAATTAATTCTTCCTGGACTCGCTCACAACCGACAAACTCGAATTATACTTGCCGAGCATCCATACATGGTCAATGTATGTTGACCAAGAATTGACAAATTTCAAAGTTCTTTCGTAAATGCCGCCAGTAATTTTTAAATGCTCTTTTAATGTCGTCTGTGTTTCCTCCTTCATACAATTTGAATGTCTTCAAGAAACAGATAAATATACAATTGCGATTTCCCCAACCCGCACACAAACCCATCACATGCATCCCGCATGCAGCGTTCAGCTTCTTTAATTCTTACTGTGGCCTGTTTTTATTGAAGTATCAGGCGCGCATAAATTCGAAGAGATATTTCATTATTCGATTACATACTAACAATTACTATGACAAAGCATACGTTTACATACAATAGATATTTATATCCTCCTCTTCCATTTAGGACATCGATTAACTGGATGAAGGATGCAGGATCAGGTTCACATTATAAACAACTTGTTTCTGTTTCACGATACATGTTTATTTGTCAATAACGTCGCCCATTAAAGGGCCGCCCTTAGGGACGATCCTACCACGAGGACGGGCGAGTTGCGACTACTTGCCCGCTCTCACATTTCGGCGGTACCACCCGTCAAGAGGACAGTTGTACCAACTGTCAATGGACCAACTGTCATAACAATTATTTTGGCGTATGCAAACACCGCTTAACATTCGATGTAGATGTCACGCAAGCAAACTAAAATAATAGACAAAAGATCGCTTGTTGAGGCTTTACGGTATCGGCCTTAAGGAGCTATATCAAGCTGATATCAATATGTATAGTACTTATGTATATATATTATATACTTAGTAAATGAACTAAAATATTTGTAGTTTAGTAATTTAGTTTGCTCATGAAACGAGAGTGACGCGAAAAAAAATCAGGAGTATCAGGAGCGCATGAATTCTAAGAGGTCTTTTATGACAAATAATACACTTACACACACAATAGTCATGTACAGTTAAATGTATCATATTATATTTTAAACATGTATGTATTTAATATAATATTTAATGTTTAAGTTTCCCCTGTATCTGACCAGTGCTTGTCAACAGAGATGGTAATTTGTTTCTCTCCACTGACACACTGCCTCACTAAGCACACCAACACGCGCATGCACACACTCTCAGCACACACACAGGAAGACAGCTGGATGTAAACATCAAACCAGTGGCGGCGCGTGAAATATTAAATCATAAAAATAAAATGTATAAAACTTTTCTCAGAATATTGCAGATTTTTTTTGCAATACAAAAAAAATTGTGAGTCATTTTTTGTATGAGATTATTCGTTGAATTATACTCGTATATACATAAAATTAAAAATGATATCATAATCCTCAAAGAAACATGATATATTATTATTGTTTTTTTTTTTTTTTTTTCACATAATATAACCAAATTAATTGTATTAAATGTGCAAATAAAATTATTTTTGGCAATAAAATGACAAATATTTTAATAAATTCGTATTATTCAAATAGCGGGGGAAATTCGTTCTCAGTTTATGGACTAATTGGTTCCAAGGATATGCAAAAAGGAGAAGTTACATCACAAAAGGTATTTATAAGATGTAAAATCTAGGAACTCAGTATAACAAAGGTATATACTTTATAAATGAAAATTCCTTTATTTAAATAAATACAAAAATGTCCGATAAAGCCGAGGCACTTTTGTTGAAGTGCATTGAAAAGGACCTCTCTTTCTAACAAGAAGAACAAAAATATTCAAATTAATTTTACAAAATAAAAAATAATCCCAGTCATTAAAACTGCATATATTTTGTCTATTTTGGATAGAGCCGAGATCCTTACATTTAGTTAATCGTCCGATCTCTTTGAAAAATAAAAAATAAATAAAAACAAATCACCCAAAATGTGCCTAGACCCTAGGATATAGCTCTCCGGACTCCTGCCCTGGAGTTCATCAGAAACCAAATATTCCAAAGTGGACCTTTATGTGCACAGCAATTTGTGGTGGCATTTCTTCCCTATCTGGAAAAAATGTATAAAGAAAGGAAAAATACGAAATAAATGTACCTCCAGTGAAAATAAATCGTGTACTGTTAAATTGTATATTATTATTTTCTACAATTATTCCGTTCTCATCTTAATATTTATATTTTTTTATATAAACACATACAGGAGAATACCAGCAGATCGTGATAGTAATTCTGAAGTCTCATCTGTGGAATCCTATGACGCTTACCATGCTGCGTATGGCTAAGTGCTGCAAGTAGAGTGTTGATCCGCCAACGTCATATACTACAGCCCGAGATTCACGCATCATCTTTAATTATTGCAGGAATTTACTATGAATGGGTGGTCTTCACAGGACGACTTTCGTCTACCACCAATTTTGATCAATAGGCTATGACTGGCTTTTTACGAGTGAGGGATCAAATTCGCACCAACCTTTAGAGCTCAGAAGTTGTTTAAACAATTTCAACCTTTTAGAGCTCAGAAGTTGTTTAAAATTATTTTATTTTATCTCCGTCGGGGATGGAACTCACAACCTTTGGCTTGCAAAGCAAACGTTTTACCATTGAGCTATACCCGCCGGCAATATACTCGTATATCTCATATATAAAATTACACAATATTATATTTTAATTATTCGCTACTTTAGTAATACAATAAATAACTACGATATCGTTGTATTGTTTCCACGAGCCTGCCGATGCTTCGTCTCTCTCTCTCTGTCCCCCCGCCTCCCGCCCTGACTGTGCAAGTAGTCCAGTGACCCACTTGCTGTGTAGGCGCACACTACTGCACGCAACACATCACACTGTAGACACAACACACCACTACATACTAATGGAAGCATTTCCCTCCAATGCCAGCGCCTTTCTTCTTTCTCCGTGCAATGATACTCAAACATTTTATTATATTATATTAACAAATACATTTTATTTAAATAATATAATAAAACAAACATACTATTATAGCCATATCCGTTCCATATATGGAAAATATGGTGACCATAAATTACCGCCACTTAGCTGTCACTGTTACTATCCATTCTTAGTTCTAGGACATATCTGCACCTGAAGGTCTACTTAGGAACATATATGGTTCCTGAAAACCTCCAGAGCAGAACTCCTAGTGTTTGAATAGAGGGTAGCTGTAGTGTCCGCAGAATATTTTTGGGTGATTTGTTAATCGATTTTTAAGGGAATCGGATGATTAGCCGACGCTCTCGAGACCTGAACCGTTTTGTCCTAAGGGACGGCTTAACTCGATTATGTATACGTTTCCTTAACTGTTGCATGTCACCATATCAGCATGTATCCGTCCGCTGTTGAACGTAGGCCTCTCTTATGAGTCTCCATCCTCTTTGATCCTCCACTTTTCGCATCCAGGCTACCCTCACTTTTTTCTAGTCTATGTGATTGTCACAAACTATCACCATTGTCCTCGCCTTATAGTATATCAACTCTGCCTCTTAAAGATAGTTTCTCCATTGAGTACTTCTGATATTAAGTTCCCAACGGCTTAACAAATACATTTTTTTAAATATAATTTAATGAACATATACGTCCCGCTAACAAGCGCATGTAGTTGTCACAAATTGATACTATTGTTATCGCATCACCTGTATCAACTATACTGCTGAAAGATTCGTCGATTACGTTAGACGCATAGGCCTTACGGCCATCCAGGACAGCGCGAATCCGGTAGCTTGAAAAAATAACAGATTTATAGATAAAATTTAAAGACAAAACTTTATAGAAGCAGTTAGTGACGTTTATAATTGTGAAAAAATTTCCGTATCCTTAAAAATGTGTAGCCTAAAGCCATTGCAAGCCATTTTTGTCTACCGCCAGACAAATATTTATTTTAAGTATGTAGCCTAATATTTTTTATATAACTGATTGAATTCGAAATAAATAATGACCTAGGATTAAAAAAAAAACACGTAAGGTTTGTGGTCTCCTACGGTTACAACTCTTTAATAGATAATTGATCGATTTGACTTCCACCAAATGTAAAAAAATCATCATATTTAAAATACAAATGTTTTTATTCCACAGTTGCAGAATCTTATTATTATTTAACGCTGTCTCTTTCTCGCGCACGCCTCCATCACGCTCTCGCACACACGCCTGATTTTATTCACGCACACACACACGCTGCCATCACACATACGAGTGAGCAATAAAATCTCCATACAACCCACACAATCAAACACGTAATCTATATACGTCGCTACGTGCTTGTGTGAGTGGAGTTCCGGATGCGAGTAATTTGAATAAAGAAATGCCTTTGATTGTTGGGTACAAACACTAGGGCACCAACACACACGCAACCCACAATATTCACACGTGACTCTTTGTCGGTGTTGGTGAATGATCTGTCATATTATTCCGATTCGAATAAAGTAATGGAATACCTCTTCGAATTCATGTTCGCCTGATACTTTTCATACTGAATTTTTGAAGCGGAATATGAAACATTTATTTTTTAATTTTATGCGTAATATTTTTTTATGTAAAAAAATAGAATAGTTTAAGAACAATTATACCATTTATATTACGCTTGCCATTCAAAAATGCCTAAATTCTTTATACTTAATGGACAGTTCGTAGACGCATTGCGGCTTACAAAATTAGATTTTTTTGTCATTGAGCGCCTCGACGACATCTAGACAAATATTGCTCTTCCGTTGGTTCGTTTGAATCTGGTAAGCATACTGTATTAATTATTTGTTTGCAAGCAAATTCCGAAGCTTATTTGAATGTTTTTTGTTAACCTGCTTTTTTAAGGAGATCGGATGTTTTTTTTTTTATGTTGACGCATGCAGGAGAGCACAACCGGTCAAGACCAGTGCACTCTATGACGCTCAGCCAGGGAGGCTGGACGCTGCATGCGGGAAACGTGTGTTGTGTTCGTATTTGTGTGTGGGTTGGGGAAATTGCAAGTGTATATTTATCTGTTTCTTGAAGAGATCCAGATTGTGCGAAGGAGGAAACACAGACGCTGGAAGAGCATTCCATAGTTTACCGGTGGCATTAAGGAAGGAACTTTGGAAGCTGCCAGTTCTTGGTCGACATATTAGACCGATACTGAATTCACACATATATATGTTAATATACAATGTGCATTAACTAGTGCATCATATAAGGTGCAAAGACGCAGAATCCAATAACAGATCTTTTCCATAAAATAAAGGTCAACCAACGTGCCATGGAGACCATACATGCTCGGAGTATCTTTAAAATATAAAATCCACAACTATGATATCCGAAAAATAATTGAAGTAGTGGACGCTCCCATATGAATATGCATACTCAAGTAGCAATTTACATATATGTCGAAGAGACGATGCTCGATCGGGGAAGAAAAGTGCTGCAGTAGTGCCCAAGAACTGACAAAAAGAGTATTGACCGATATCTGATAGATGCGACAGTTACGACACTCAAAGAAAGCTAGAGGAGGCTGGATGCGGAGGATCGGAAAGGATGGAGACTCATTCGGAAGGCCTACGTTCAACAGTAGACGGACATTTACACATTATTTCAAGTAAGTTCAAGCTTTCCGGCGGGTATAGCTCAATGGTCAAAGCGTTTGATTTGCAAGCCAAGGGTCATGGGTTCGATCTCCGACGAAGATTAAAAAAAATATTTCTGAGCTCTAAAATACCCCGGTTGGTATGAATTTGATCCCTCACCCGTCATAGCCTATTAATTAAAATTGGTGGTAGACAAAAATCGTCCAATGAAGACCACCCATTCATAGTAGATTATGTAATAATTAGGATGATTAGTGAATGTCAGACTGTAGTGTATGACGTTGGCGGATCAACACTCCAAACGCTTAGACATATGCACTATGGTAAGCGTCATAGAATTGAACAGATGAGACTTGAGAATTACTATCACCATCTGTTGGTATTCTTCTGTATGTGTTTACATAAAAAAAGTGTATACTGTGATTTTTTCGTATAATTTGTATCATTTTCGATTCACAAACCATTGTTAATGATAATAGTCAAAATTATGTCATACTTTGTATGCAACAATGCAAACTTAAGAAGACGGTCATCAAAGTTGCGAAATCTTCAAAGAATCGCACATACACTCGTAATATGATACAGTGGACACTCATTCGCGTTACTCATGGTTACTGCATAATATTTGGAATTTACTTTTTTTGTTCTATAAATATATTTAACCTTATTTCCGTTTAATGCTAATCAATCCATTGATTAATATACTCGTTAAGCTTAAAAACAGAGGTAAAAAAATAACTTTAATATATATATAATCGTGTCGGAAACAACAGGGTCAGATCCTGTCTGCCCAGAAATGGGCCACGTCAATGGCGTTACTCGCGGCTATCATCAGGTTTTCCTGGGTGCAACTACTCGGACACAGCGCACACTCCAGAAGGTGTGACAGGGTCTGCTCCACGCCGCAGTTACATTCAGTCAGTACGCTGTAAAACAACCAGGATTTCATTTGTGTCCTCGTCTTGCATACTCCGATACAAAGTCTGTTAAGGGACTTTCATTTATTCCACCCTTGGTAGTGTGCAGGGGCTATGGCCACTTTCGGGGCAATCCAAGTTAAATCATTATATAATGTAATGACTTAAAAGTGCCGCGTATGTGTAAAAGTCAAGTATTTGAAGGTATATTATCTTAAACAAATGTCTTCAAAACTGAACTTCCTGGCATAATAAAAAATATTTTTCTGCAAATTCAAATTGTATTTTTGAAAGGCATTAATATAAAACAAAGTCTAATGTCTTGATACATCTTTACTTTGACACTTGGTAGTTTATTTTACAGATCAATACAGTACAAATAATCTGTGAATTGTATACCACAAATGCTGTATCTTATGACGTTAACACTCCAGAGTAAGCGCGTACGCCTTAAAAAATATTGGCATCATGGAAAATACCCGTCATAGGTGAAATTTTTTCATCGACTTTTGTCGTTATTCTCTTGTATGTGCTTTCATATATTTTTTAAATATTTCACTTGACTCAGCCAAATCGAAGCTATGCAGTAATCAATGAAAAAAAGTCTTAGAATAAAAAAATATTGATTGATCAATTATATAGAAAACTTGAAATACTATCTAATAGTAATTTATGTACGAATAAGTATTGTATTCACTGCAGTGGATAAATCATGTGGCTCATTGTCTTTATGCTAATGAACGGATAAGCGCCAAACCCGGTTAAATTAGTACAGAATCAAGATCAGGTACATCGGATTGAATAATATTAAAAATTAAAACCATTTTTTTAAGGTATGCAATATTTAACAAATTTTATTTAATACGTCATGTCAATTATTTTTAAATT
The DNA here is from genome assembly GCA_022606575.1 of Glossosoma conforme. Taxonomy (NCBI): domain Eukaryota; kingdom Metazoa; phylum Arthropoda; class Insecta; order Trichoptera; family Glossosomatidae; genus Glossosoma; species Glossosoma conforme. The sequence continues at coordinate 2,040,587 of JAGTXR010000027.1, forward strand.
GTACAAATATTGTTGCTAGAATCACATTTCATATAATTCAAAAACATTTGTTGATCTTGCTTATTTTATCAATTTAATTTCTTGGAAAGATCCTTGTCTTACTTTCTCCACATTAATGACGTAAAAATAAAATATGCTATTTCTGCTCTCGTTTATTAAATGAATAAACTAGAGCTAAGGATGTATACACGTATGACGAAGATAGACAGACGACAATAGCACATTAAACGTGGTTCTCGTTAGATAGCCGAAGTTCAGCAACATTTAACACGAACCAATACATGGATGGGTTACCGATTGTTGCTTACTGCGTATCATTGGTTGAGTTGAGTTACCTTTAAAAATCAAATATTACAGCCCTTAGGAGCGTCGGACATTAAAAAATCACACAAAATATGTCGTTTTAGTACAGCTTCTCCAGTTTTTCTTCATCACTATAAAGCACGCTTTGAAATTCTTTTACAGAATCTCTAAACTCTTGCATAAAATCTGAATCTCTTAAAGTCGCAAATATATGAATATTTTATCACAATCTTTTCTATACCATCAAACACACAACCGCTATATCGCAGCTGATTCGGTTAAACGTTATAGAGTACGTGAAAGACCAATCCATCAACTAGTATACCATTTCTTGTGTGAATAAGGAATAATTTTTACAGTTTTAGTGTTATTCTATGTACATATGATGATTAAAAATAAAGAAGCATAAATTGAGTGGTGCCAAAGATTAAAGATGTTCCAAAATACTAATAAGAATGGTTAAATAATGTAATTATTTTGAAGTACATGAGTAAAAGCTAAACTTACAATAAATATTATGATAGTGTGCATAAAAAGTGATTTACTTGTTAAATAAAATACGTAGAAAGCATAACACTTGACGTTTGACTATCATTTTTTAAGTTTTTTTTTTGTCAAGAACAAACGTTTTTTTGACCAATTAATCTGCCATCAAAACCGTGGCGCATTGTCTTTGTCAAGTAACCAAACAACTACCGAAACACACTGCGGCGCCGCCAAGCGTAGAACAATAGTGGACATCTATGGCAGGCAGCTATGGCCAACCATCGAGGTCTTAAAAAATATTTTCATCAAAACATGTTTATTAAGCAGGTGATGTCTTTGGTTGTTATTTATGCCTTGGCAATATACAAGGGCTGTTGAAAAATAAGGGGTTACTTTTTAACTTTCGCGGGCTACGTATATTTAATTTTATATTTTTCCTCATTATGTCAATACACATGTCTGTCACTTTTGCTAAAAAGGTATGCCATTTTGAATGTTTAGTAAATTTTTGACAATTCATTTGTCTGGACGTGTTTTTGCTCTGTGGCGATTAAGGCCTGTATTAAATATTGTTTGAAAGACAAAATGAAGTGCACGGATGCTTTAGAAATGTTGCGTGTAGTTGTTGGCTTTAAAATGCTTAGAAAAAAAAATTGACTAGGAACATCCCGAACAGTCCAGCACGTCAAAAATGGAGCAAAACATGGAAAAAATGAGGAAACACTATTGTCCGAAATCTAGATCGGTAGTTGAAAAATATGACTGTGAACACCACATATTTCCGGGCTGTAATCTGTAGCCATACTTGGAAACGGCAAGATTAATTAAATGTCTAATGAGAACATACGAGTATAAAGAAAGAATATCTGAACCACTGATAAACTCTTTGCCTAAAAAGAAGGCTAAGGAGAAACATACACATTTATTACAGACGTGTAAATTTAACGTGACTAATACAATAAAACAAACAAAAAGTTTCGCAAATAAACAATGGGTCTTCAAATAAACCGTGTGTTTATTATTTTCATAACAAAAGAAAATAGTTGAATTATTATAATAGTCGAGGTATGGCCAAGTGTTAAAGCACTCTAGTGTTATATGAAAAGACTTTGGTTCGACTCTGGCAAAGCTAAAAACACAAATAATATTATATTGGTTATCATTAATATTAACATTTACTTTATCATACTGATTACATAGCTTCTGTACTGTCCCTATTTTTCTTTACGTCTTCACCATTGCAACCGGAGGTGCGATGATTTGACATTGTAAAAATGACAAGGTAAGGGTGCTGACTAGACACCTTCCCATACTACAGTTGGTCAAAAGACGAAGGCAATTCTGGCTGGAACATATACTTTGGATGCCGCAAGTGAGCATAGTGAGCAAGAGTTGTGCTTATAAAAGTAGAGATAAAAATCTCAGTGAACCGTTGAACGTTTGTGTTACGTGGATTTGACTTTAGAAGATAGTGTTTAACAGACGCTACGATCCTCTCGGCTGCTTTTTTTGATATCTGTAATGGAAATGAATTGATTATAATGTTTTTTATTTGACCAGCACAGTAAAGCATCATTAGAAGAAAGATAATGAGATAATATATTAAGAGTATACTACGGCAACCAAAGTGTATATATTATTCCATCCAGTTCCACCTTCACTTCTTGGCTGTTTTTTTTTTAATTAATTAAATCAAAATTATTATGTCTTAATACAATACTAAATGAATTTTTCCGCTCGTACAGTAGAGAGATATGAAGTGGATATAGATTAACTATAACGTATTTTAATTTTTCTATCAAAGTACAGCATTTCTTTAAAATAATGGGATAATGTGTAGAGATTATCCATCGGCATTCGAAGTGTGTGTTCCATACAATTCCAGCTTCACCTCCTGATCATTTAAAAAAAACTATGTTTAAAACAATACTAAATGAATTTCGCCGATCGCACAGTAGAGTCTGACTGAGTATTACCGTTGCGCGGGCGGGCGGCGCAGATCGCCAGCGTTGGTAGGCATCGCGCGCCGGAAAATCTGGGTTACCGGCTCAGTTTTAGTGGCAAGGAAAGTAAAATTTAAGGTCAGCCGTGACACGGAATATACCGTTTCGCGAGCGCTCTTTTTGCGGGCGCTTTTTTTGTACCGCCGGTGGGACCCGTCTGCCTTGCCGGGGAAATGCAGAGAAAGAATAAAAATGCGAGCGATCCATTCAAAAAGTCTCGCGTTCTGTGATGAACAGTGATGGTAATGGTCGCTGTTTGGGTTCGAGCGCTCGGATTGATTGATTGTTTGACACTCGGCAAATAACGGAACTCTTTGTTAATTGTTGTCGATCGGTTTGCGATGCTTGGCGAATGTTGGATATTATATTTAAACGCGTTGATTTATAAATGTGTCCTGCGGTAATGACACGCTGTAATCGGTGACATATTTTGGAATATATTTTTAAATCATATAAGTGACTTTTTTCAATTTAATAACGTGTTTAAAGGCCCGAATTTTTTGCGCTGAGAATCAAAACTTTTTTAAGTCACTATTTAATATTAAATTATTAATATTTTTACCTTATTTAACATGTTCTTCATTAACACAATTCAACCTAACCTATAGTATCGAACCTTATTAAACCTAACCCAATATAACAAACCTTTTAAACATATAAATTCAATTCTGACTCTTTCTTTTATTGCCATTTTTAAATGGCGCAATGGTCAGCTAATGTATTAACAATTATTTTTTATACTTTTTACGTGTATTTAAATCATTTATTTTTCTTTGATTAATCGATAAGCTAAATGTTCTAACTCATGGTATATGAGTACGTTGTATATGTGATTCAATATTTTTACTATGCAAGACCAAATATTTTTATTCTTCTACCTGTATGCTCCATATCTGGATCATGTCATCCCTGTAGTAGCCGAGGCCTATTTTAGATGATTTGTTAGTCTGATTTTTATGGGGATTGAATGATTAGCCCGTAACTAATAAGAGCTCGATGAGCTAATCAAAGAGCTCGAAGAAGAATTATAGTAGTGTTATAAGCTACCCAATAAATAGACACACTCATTTGGTAACGAGCAGGACATATCTGTTATGGGGAAGAATAGTGTTGGAGTGGCGTCCAAGAATCAGAAAAGGGCCAACCCTCTGATGACTACGTAAAAATTGCGAGAGTAACCTGGATGCGGAAGGCGGAGGATCAAAAAGGATGGAGACTCGTGCGGAAGGCCTGCGTTCAACAGTGAACGAACACAATCTGACGATGATGACTTGAAGTTTTCTATTACTGTATCTTCTAGCCACGTGTCCATCGCACAATGCTTTCAAAAACATTATAATCGCATATATTAAAATATGTTTCTGATTCATTTTAATAACATTTACATCACACTTAGTCGGCTGTTTAATTTATCCCCACTGACACAAAAAAAAAACAGTTTTTATGCGTAATCATAATAACTGTGAAGACTTTCCTCCTCTCCTTTCACTCATAGAGTTGCACAACAGTTGTTCAGAGAATCCCAACCCAAGTCTTGTGTCTGTGTTATGCGTCAGCATCAGCCAAGCAAGCAAAGAACTAACGGAACCCACGAAATGTCGCTATTACCTTCCTGAGAACTCTCGCTCGCAGAAGTTAAATAGATCGCTGACATACTTTTTCAGGAAAAAAAATCAGCACCGATTCCTAAGCTCTTCTACATTGATTTTCCAATATCTTTTATGTACACAGTTACATTAATGTTTACTACGTTAAATATTTAATGAATCATTTGTGATTTGAGCATATACCACAAAGTAAACTATAATAAAACATTATAATAGGCTTAGTTTACTAAAGGATGGCTAGTACTTGTGATTGATGTGATTACACAGTACAATGGGAGTTTTATTATTATAACAAAGTTGAAAAACAATTATATTCTCATTTATGCATTAAATAATTGACTTGAAACAGACGGTCGTCTAAAATTTCCGTCACTAATTTCTGTCAACCGCCTTTTTCACTTTTCCCCTTATCAACTCTACCTTCCAGAACTTATGATGACCTTTTTTGGTGATTGAACGAAAACAATGCCAAGAATGTGCTTTTGTACAGATTCCTCTATATCTATTTTAATTAAGTATGAAAAAAAAAATTCAGCGTACTTTTAAGCCGAACAATAATTTGCAAATTTTATTCTTGCTCTTTTGAATTTCCTCAGCGTATCTGAGCTTAGGTAGAGCCCATCTTTAGAACCAAATGATCTAGTCCTCTGGAGAGTTGATTTAATCATCCAGAATGCATCAAAAATTGCGATTAACAAACACCCAAATATGCTTAACTTGATACTACAGCAGTCAAGCATACTAGTAACCATGTCTTCGAAATGCCACCATCGAGTTTATAAATGTTCTTATGTGGAGATACAGGCACAGAAATGTCTTTGTAAAGCACATGAGCAATGACAGTTGACAAACTGTGTGAAAAAAAAATGTAGTGACATATACTCTAGAATATGTCACGAACAATGAAATTCTCAGCATTATCAAGGAAGATAGACACCTAGTAAGAACCATCTCAGAGAGGCGAGCCTGGCGGATCGGTTACATCATGCGCCACGATGGTCTTCTTCATGACGTTGTGGAAGGGATGGTTAAGGGTCGAAACTGTAGAGGGCGCCCTAGACGGGAGTATTTGCAGCAAGTCTTCGAGGACATGAGTTGTAGCTCTTATACTGAGCTGAAGAGGACTGCAGAGGATCGAGAGGAGTGGAGATCTAGATGCAAGATTTTGTTGCTGCAAACTAATCCACCGGATTGATACTACGAAGAAGATATTCTCGATATGGGACTGATATGGTATGACGAAAAGAAGGATAGATAATAAAAGGTTATATTAATAAATATAATCAAAGATAACCTCAACATGCCTAAGATACCACTGTTTTATGATCTGAATATATTTAGGTAACCAACTATGCATTCAGTTCCAAACGAATTAAAAACAGACAAAACTGGGTAGTATAAATTGTTTGTGATCAAACAGGGTAAAAAATAAAATAAAATAATGATAGGCACCGTTCTGCATTCAAATTGTTCCGCAACGGAACGTTTTTACCGTCACACTGTACTCGGTGCTCCTTTGACGAAAGGATTTCACGGAAGAAGTCGATGCTGATGGTCTACCTGAGAGAGATGCTTCGGTCCAATAAGTGGGTCAAGCGCCAGGTCGCTTAGTCAGCCAGATCCGGCCCGTCCTGAGACCAAGTGGGCCAAAACGTATGCGCCGAGTGCTTCAATATATAATATTATAAATAGCCTTCGTATATATCTGAATGCATAGCCGTCGTGTTTACGTCGGGCAGTATCCGGTATGGGACGAAATGCTTCATTTCCCACGTGATTTACGTGTTAAGGTGAATTTGTGAAATCGCCTCTTTGGTACGTTCTGTATAAAATAACCGAAAACTAACAAAAACGCATGATATATGAAGCATGCTTGTTTTATTCTGTAGAAGATTTTTATGGTTAATGTTTTAAAAATAACCTTTTAACAAGTAAAATTAAATTCAAGTTTTTGAACAAACGTTGAAATCAACTTGATAACCTTTAAAAAAGGGTTCATTTATTGAACACTTGAAATATATCTTAAATTGGAAAGAAATATAAATAACATAAAGCTTAACGTGACGAATATTGTACTGTAATTACGTCCCTTATTCTGAGATGTACCACTTTGAGAAATATACTCTATTTTTACTATTTAAAAAAAAACACTTCTACATAACTGGTCGAAATTGATTTGTCGTAAATAAATGTTTCAATTATATCACTATCTTAACTCAAACAATTATTGAAATTGTAGCCTCTAACACAATTAAACATAGTTACATAAAACTATTAAATTAGATTTTACTAAAGAACACATCCGGCCTTGAAAATAAGAGATTCCAGCTCCGGCAACAAATCGCACCAGAGGATTTCATTACTCCAAATGAAGGCCTCCCAACTGGCAAGAACCTTGACTGGCGGACCAGGAAATCCCTGAACAGATTAAGAACTGGAGTTGGTAGAAAAAAGTACAACCTTGAGCGGTGGGGAATGCTTCGGCAGGGAGAGACACTATTGTGCGACTGTGGAGACCTGCAGAGCGCCTCACACGTAAGATTCTGCTCCATGTGCCCAACAAGCTGCACATCTCAGGACCTAATGCTGGGCAACACTCGATCTATCAATGTTGCCAGATACTGGGAAAAAATAATTTGACGTCGCTGACACGAAGAAGAAGAAGACTAAAGAAACAATTTCGAAAATTCCAGAAAAAACCACACGCAGAAACGTAGTCCGAAGATATCACCTGCACAACCGGAAATGATTGATTGAAAAGGCCTAACAACGTTTGAAATATTGACAATCGGCAAAGAAAAACATCAAATTACAGTTTTTATGTGCATGCTCGTATATATATTGTGACAAAGCACAGCAGTAGCAACTAACGAAATTTTGTGGCGACAAAACAAGTTTAAAAATATTAGTACAGTGTTAAATTTAGGCTCAACATCGCTCAAAATACATGTATCAGTTCATACATTACAGTAAAATTGAATATCTTAGCTAGGTTCTAACAGCATGCCACAGTAATAAACTACTTGCTTAGAAGAACTAGAACCTGCTTTTTGAGCGTGATGGACGCCGAAGACTTCGATTAAGGGAGAGAAGCCTTCAGATGAATAATGAAATGCACGTAACACTTTCTTTGTGAGTGTTTTCATTGTTGGCAGACCGCGCCGGACATTGAAGCGACAGTGAGGAGGCGGGCGCTAGGTAAGGTATGCCGGACTTGACGTTCAACTTGAACCAAGAACAATCTATGATGGTCATGTTCTTCTCTAAAAAGATTCAGAATCTTTCTTCAAGTAAAATTTTCATGAATCTTTATAAAACAAAAATAGCACTTTAATTTAAAATCTAACATATTACGAGTATATAACTATGCATTTTAAGCTTCGTCGCCTACTTACATTTACAATTAGCTTTAAAAATATATTTTTTACATGAAGAAATCGCGCGATCTTTCGAAACGTTTATATGTGCTACAACCGTGTATTTTGAGTAAAATACATGGTTGTGCACGGTGTATAAAAATCAAACACATTAAAAAATATCTATAATAATACGTATATATCCTTTTACATGCACGCTGACATTGAATCAATCAAGTTAATTGACCAATATACTGTGTACTGCAGTTTTAATAAAAAAAATAAATAGGAAAAAAATCACACTTAAATACCGACCATTTTAAAAAATAATTTAGCATTAGCCACCGCATCGTGAGTTTAAAGTATTATCGTGACTGATTATTTCATCTGTAAAGGTTTTTGACTTTTATATGCATATAAGAAGTTTAAACAGCTCTTAATGATTATGATAATATTAAACTTTGATTTTTTTGTCGTAATATGTGTTGTTCACGTCAATTTCTTTTCAGTCATGGCACTTTTGATTTAATCATCTAAGAAACTATTCAAATGGTTATAATTAATAAAAAAAAATAAGAAAACAATGCAAGTTTATCTCAAAAAATCCTGTATATATAAAGCTTTATCATTCATATCATAAAATGATTGATATAATGATATTATCAAATTACAGCAAAATATATAGGTACTTTAATAAGACTCAAAGTTTTTGAGAGATATTTATCAATAATATTACTATTGAATTTACGAAACCACTCCTCAGTCTTTGATATTAAATGTATTAAATTGATTTTCTTCACCGGAAATGCTCCAATTTCTTTGGCATTACGTCAGATTAACTGCACTTTTGATCAAAAAATAAAACAGTAACAAACTAAGATAACAAAAGGTAAAGCTGAGAGTTAAACTGCTTGAATTTGATACAAGATGTTGTGGGTTCGATTTAAATCAAATCATTATATACGAGTATATACACTTTGTGCATAGACCTTCAGTAAAAATGCTTGTCAATTTTTGAAATTAAACAAGACAGTAAACGAAAGATGTTTTATAAACTCTACTTTTATCCCTCAAAGTGAGTTTCTTTTATTACTTAAATATACATATACTATACATAAAATTCTTTTTTCAACGCGTCAATCCAAGCACAAAAATAACGGCAGAAGCGGGATGCGAACCGCGGACCTTGGAAACCAACTATGCCCAGGTATTCATACCGCTCGGCGAACTGCGCCATTGCCCTGCCTAGACTGACTTGCGTTGAAACTAGTATTTATATCATTGTTATCATCGTACGATAGATGTCGCTATAGTATATATTCAAAGTATGTATATTTTTATTATTATTCTATCAGTCTTCATTTATTCACAAGCTTAATATTATTACTTTCCGGCAGTCTACTTTTAATGAATCTCGGCATCACTAAAAACCAATGTAGCCGAGAATCAATGAGAATCCAACATGATTGGAAAACGTAATGGATTTTGCCAACGTAGAATACTGGGGGTACGATGGTTTTAGTTTTGTGAAGGCAGAGCTGACATAGGATAAAGAGAAACTATTATGACTGAGGTTTTTGGCGACAGTTTGTGACGACCATATGCTCCAGTTAGAGAAGGGGATATGAAAATGAAGATGAGTTTCTTTCAAAAACATAAGTTTTATGAAATTATTGTGGTTTTAAGATGTGTGCAGATAAATAATTTGCATGTACAGCTTAGACAACTACAAAATGGAAAGTGTCGCAAAAAGTAAGATGTCTCCATTTCTTTTTGGTGGTATTTTTTTTAAGTGTTAACATAAAAAACCGATGTAGTATCAATAAAATAACGAGTACCATTTTAGATTACTTGACACTCAAAAAAATCTAGGTGAAAAATATATTTTTAGATGATACTCGCAAATCTTATACTCAAGCTACAGAATGTTCCCATTGCAGTTTTTTCAGCTAAGACAAATTACTCAGGTTTTGAGGTTCATTAACTGAGCAATCACAGAACAATAGCCTTAAATGGCTTATAAAAATTAAATTTTATTATTTATTAAATTTAATATAAAAATATTAAAGATAACAATATTGTTGCACTGTACGAATTTGATCGCTCACCCCTAAAATGTCAGTCATAGCCTATTATTCAAAATTGGTGTTAGACGAACGCCATTTCGTGAAGACTACCCATTCATAGTGAATTCCTGTAATAATTGAAAGACGTCTATGACGTTGGCGGATCAACAGTCCACATAAAGCGCTTAGCCTATGTAGTATAGTTAGCGTCAAAAAATCTACATATGAGACTCCAGGATCATTATCACCATCTGTCAGTATTTTCCTGAATATGTTTACACAAAAAAATATTCTCGTTTATGCTTATTTATTTATTACACAGCACAGAAGTTCCAAGGTACAAAATAATAAGAAACAGAGCATACATAAATACACAATACATACAAAAGATAATAAAAGATAAAAATAACATAAAAGAAGAAGAAGACGACACGTGTCAAAGATCATAGAGATCTCGGAGAACAATACTATCGATAAAAGAGTAAAAGGATGTAAGAAAAGGATCGAAGTGTGCTGGTAGGCCATTTAGGAGCGCCATTGCCGTTGTACCAAATTGAGTGCTTGAAGCTCCACAAGCATCGACTGGGATCAAAAACAATGGATGGCTACGAGCACGGGTGTACTTAACTCGAAAATAGAAGTTAAAACATTCTAGAATCCCAGGGCTGTGAATTGAACCGCGAAGAAGAAGAAATGGATGTTTGAGAGCAGCAATTTTCCTCCGGGACTGTAACGAATGGAAAGAAAGCATCCCTAGAAGAAAAAGAGTTGGGTAATGTTCGGAATTGATTGAGTTGAATGAATAGTAACCGTTAGTATAAAAATAGATAGCCTATAATATAAAATTGGTACTATATAAGTGCAATTTGGGAAGTTAATTTTTTAGTTTCAATATAATGTGCGTGGTACTATATGTCCAGCATTGAATTGCCTATCGACCGGTCACCATCATGATGAACAAAGTCCATCCGGGGGTTTTCTGCACCTTCGTTTGTCAAGTGAAAGTGCTTGGTTGCTTCTGGCGTGAGGTTTATACATTATAATTTGTACGCAGAATCTAAATAACTCGGCGCGTACTACTGAAAAGAGGTTTGCAGCTTGTCCGCGCGTTAAGTTCTCCCGTCTTGAGAAAACGGACAACTTAAGAAAAATTATCGAGTATTCATTTGAATATTTGTATATATTATTTTATTAAAAAAGGTTGTAAATCTAAAAGATAAATCGATGGCTTACCATGCCATTCGTGAAATGATTTTTATTCAATTTATAAGCTTTATACAGCCAACCCAACTATAACGTTTATATAAGATTAAATGATTATTAGCCTGATGCTTCCAATTTTGAAACATTTGGTTTGAAGAGGCGTTTCAACCTATTAATAATAATGATATAGGAAAAATTTCCGAAAAAAAAAACCTATGTTATAGGAGGATTGACTATAAATCCCTCACTCATTAAAAAAATTGTCACAGCTTATCAGCACTGAACATAACCCGCTTCACAAGTTAAGTATTCTTGATGATGTACTCGTTCAGCTTATAAGCAGTTAGCAACTGAAAGGTCTAGTGGAAGTCCCGTCAGAACAATTTTGGTCATATCACAGAAGTGATAAATAGAAAATACCCGTAAAATATATTAAAATAGCATTCACGGACTTGAAAAAAGCCATAACATATAAATTAAAATTAGTGGTATTCAAAAACTGTCCCGTGAGCACCACCCATTAATTGTAAGTTCCGTAAAAATGGACGGTGTGAGAATAATAAATTATAGAATAATAAGTCTATTAAGTAGGCGAATAACATAAGCCGTTATACATCCTTAAAATGAAGAGGGTCAAATAATCCACTTTACAAACAGTTTATTGCTCACGTTCTAGAGGTAAGATTGTTTGGTCTCAATGCACCCTTACAATTTTCAATTTTATTTATTGTTTTTCCCTTACAAAAGATTACAAATTTGAACAACTCAATTCATTTCTGAAGTGCAATAAGAATTAATCCTAAAATAAAAAATATAATATATACAAATATAGGTAATTAATATTAAGTATTAAGAACAAAGCAATTAAGACAAGCAACAGAAGATCCCAATGCTCATCAAACAGACGATTCCATTCCTCCAAAGAAACTCGTGGAGTTCATGTCTAAATTGAGCCTCCCTTACGTGAAATATATCAATAAGAGCTTTGCATAACGTACCGTTGAAAGTCATAGCAAACCGTTGATATTCAACTATAATTTATTCACCTATTACATTAATATTATAACACACTTGTTCGCTAATTACTTGAACAGCTAAACGGTTGTTGAAATGCAATTATCGAAGTAGTTATTTGATTTGATTATACTAATAATTGTATGACGATTTGCGTTATACGCACATTGTATGAAAAGGAAAATAGAAAGCTCGAATGCGATTTAGAAATTTACGCATCAAAAAGGAATTAAAGCTCATTATGTACGTGCAACTTGACGAATAATTTTAAGCTTCATTTACATTTCTGCCATTCAGTTAATTTTCGTTATTACATCAATCTTTGATTACTTAATAATAAATATACCATAAAACTACTACTTTTGTCTACAATGTCATATTTTGAATTACGGCATTTTATTTTATACGAACAGATTTATTAATTCCTTAATAAACAACACAGACAGACTTTAGAATGCTCTCCTAGCATCTGTGATTCCGCTTACATATAAGCTGAATCGTTGTAATAATCAGAAAAATAAATAGGTGTTTTAATTTTTTTTCATTTGGCACAGTTCGGGTTTGCATGGTTAAAAACCACTGCATAAATGCATCCGCTTACTTCCTGATGCAGATTCCTGACTAGCAAAGCGTGCAGGTGTCAGGAGCGTTGCACCGTGTGGCGCGTATTACTCTTTTGCGTGCAAATCGCATTCTAACAATGCACCGCTCAAAAGAACCCAACACGCAAACGTCAATGATCAATACAGCATATCGCAAATCATTCATCAGATATAGCAATAAATATAAATTTAATTTACACATGAGAGTGCATCTGCTGAGGATCCTAGTCCTCCACTGACTCTATAACGCTCGAGGTTCGTATACTCAAAATATCCTTCCGCATCTATAAATTCTGCTACTATACTGAGAGGAATGGAGATCGAGATGCAAGATTCTGTTGCTGCAAACCAATCCACAGGATTGATACTACGAAGAAGACTATACTAGTGTCACAATCAAAATTAATACTTTGTTTCATAAGTTTGCTCCAAGTAACTAAAAGTTTGCTTCCATTTTCTCTGATTTTAAGCATTTTACTTTTTATATAATCCCGTATTCCTGAAAATAAAAATTATTTAGTTAATGATAGTTTTTTTTTTTTTTTAATTATTGTTAACACATACCGACAGATGGTGAAAGTAATTCTGAAGTCTCATCTATGGAATTCTATGAGGTTTAACATGATGAATATGGCTAAGCGCTGTATGTGGAATGTTGATCCACCAACGTCATAGACTACAGCCCGAGATTCACGCATCATCCTTATTATTACAGGAATTTACTATGAATGGGTGGTCTTCACGGGACTACTTTCGTCTACAGCCAATTTTAATTGATAAGCTATGAGAGGCATTTTACGGGTCAGGGATCAAATTCACACCGACCGGGGGTATTTTAGAGCTCAGTTAGGGATCATGCTTTTTTAAGTATAGTCTGGAATTTACGCGTCTCACGGCAGAAGATAATTAATCTACTTGATGATGCATGCATTCAGATTATGATATGTTAGCAACTGATACGGCCAGTGGGATTTCCCTGTAAATTTTTGTGGCCACTGCACAAAAGTGCAAAAGAGATCAAATATCGCATTCACTGATTAAAAGTTGATGGAAAATAGATTCCATCACCGAAAAAAAAAGCAAAATATTAAATTGTTTGAAAATGTTAAAAAAAATAAAAATTAACGTTACATATAGTCAGATTAAATGAAATACCGCTTAAGCGGTGGACCATTTTTTCTTTTTTTAACCGTTTTAAGCCAAAAAAACGTTCAAACAGTTTAGTTTAACATTAAAACATTGTTTCGCTGTTGAATTTACGACTTTTGTTCGATTAACGGAAAGATACATATAATTTCAAGAGGCTGATCAAAATGTAGGTAAACCAAATTTGTTAGCGATACCATTATCCGGCTTTAGTCATAACCGTTTCAATGCGGCGTAAATTATACAAAAACGTGTAAATTTAATATTTATTTTTGGAAATTAAAACGCGTGTTGAAACCAGTGATTTCCATTATGCACAACTGAGACGAAAGACTTTTTATGTGAGATTTTTTAGACTTGTGTGTATTAATGATTCTATAAAAATCTCTATCACACAGTGTACGAAGAAGAAACACAAATGCTTAAAGAGCATTCGAAAGCTTAATAATGGCGTTTAAGGAAACATTTTAGAGTCACTTTTTTTGTTGCCTATAATTATTTTTTTTTATGTAAACGCATGCAGGAGAGCACAACCGGTCAAGACCAGTGCACTCTATGACGCTCAGCCAGGGAGGCTGGACGCTGCATGCGGGAAACGTGTGTTGTGTTCGTGTTTGTGTGTGGGTTGGGGAGATTGCAAGTGTATATTTATCTGTTTCTTGAAGAGATCCAGATTGTAGGAAGGAGGAAACACAGACGCTGGAAGAGCATTCCATAGCTTACCGGTGGCATTAAGGAAGGAACTTTGTAAGCTGCCAGTTCTTGGTCGACATATATTAACCGTGTATGGATGTTCGGCAAGTGTAAGACGAGTTTGTCGGCTGTGAGTGGGTGTAGGAGGAATTAGTTCTTTAAGTTCCGAAGAGCAGCGACCGTGGTAATAACGGTAGAAAAGACTAAGAGAACCAACCTTACGTCTGTGTTCCATTGATTGTAGATTAGACGTAAGGGTGTCATTGTTTATCAAACGAATTGCTCTTCTTTGAACTGAGTCAATTAAGTTTAGAAGGTATTTTGGGGCTCCAATCCAAAGGTGACTGCCGTATTCAAGGATAGGTCGGATTTGTCCTTTATATAGAAGAAGAAGTTGTTTATCGTTGAAATACCGACGTGATCTATATAATATACCTAGTTTTTTGGAAGCGAGACCGGCTTTACACTTAATTGACTCGTAATATTTGACATTATTCGATATTGATAATCCAAGCATGTTGATGGAGCTTGCTTTCGAAAGAGAACAACCGTTGAAAGATACAGGATCCATAGCAGTCTTCTTGGTGGAGAAAGTAAAGTTTTGAAATGTTGAAACTGACGAGGTTGAGGTCGCCCCATCGTGAAACCCTTTCAAGAGACATGTTCATCTTCTTCACCAGAGATTCCCTATATAGATATTATCCGTGAATGGGTGTTTAGCAAGTGTGCGACGAGTTTATCTGTTGTGAGTGGGTAAAAAAGCAAGTGTAAACTAGGTTCAAAGTTAACCTGCTGAGGCGTGGAAACAATTAATACTTTAAAGAAAATGTGTTCATTTATTTTTATGTAAGCAGATAAAGAAGTTTATCGACATACGATGATAGAGAATCCAATCTGAATGGCCAAGTGTTGTATGTGGAGTGTAGATCCGCTAACGTCATTACACTACACCCCGTCATTCACGTAGCTTCCATTTTTTGTAAGGTCAATTTTAATTATCATGTATACAATCATATGACACTTACAGATAAGGTGTCAAGTACACACCAATCAATTTATTGAGATTAAGAATTAGTCTGGGCTTGAGACCACCAAATATGGTAGATACAGTAAGCAAACGCTTTACCACTAAGGCATACTCGGCGGTAAATATTTCATCTATCCGCACTTATAAGGTCGAGTCGAATAAAAAAACTGGCACAAATAAATCAAATCAGACAGAAAGTTGACGAAAAGAAAAGTAACCCAAATTTGACAGAGTGCGACTTTTGTCTCAGAAATTCGATTATTATTTTTTTGGGGCTCCAAAGACTTGTGGCTTATTGGACCTTGACCGTTCCATAAAGTATTTTTTAATTACGAATTTTCTTGAAATTAAAGTACAGCAATCTACTCGCATATTTGAAGAAATTACTGTGGTATATCTGCATACAAATAATTACATCTCAATGTAATTCGTATTAATATATATAATTTCACAGTTGTTGTTATTTTTTGATTTTTTTTCTATCTATAGCCAGAATGATACATACCATTGTCACATATGTACAATATATAAAAAAAATCCTAATTGTTCATATTTTAGGCCGAAACAATACATATTAATTGACAAAGTATATGTACACATAGAGTATATTTGACTTCGAACGAGCTTCGCTTTCACAGTCAGTGGACTGATCATTAATTAATTTTAATCACACATTTTTATTTGTGACACTGGCAGTGTAATATCAGATATTTCGTTAATACTTCATATGTTTATGCTTAAATATTTTTATTTACTATATGCAAGCGAGCAATGCATTCACTGACTGTGCCAGTGAGAATAATCATCAAAATCTAATGCAGCCGTAGAATAGAAGTAATTTTGGGAACAAATGCAGAATACTGATAAAACACCTGCAAATACCTGCACGCACGTAACAATTACATATTCTTTTCATTCCCGGTCTAGCGTCATAGAGTCACTGAAAGATAAGAAGAAGGTCCTCTGTAAGGCCCTGGTATCTCACTAAAAGCCAATGCAGCCATATCATAAGTTTTGAGAAAAAATACTTGCGTAAAATCTTGGGAACGATTGTTTGATTTTGTGTGATAAGGCAATCTTGCATCCTTCAGTCAAGAGACAAAGATGGATCTCACTGAGATATGTTCCTTAAGTGCAGCATAAAGTCAAAAACTACAAGTTATTGATTATATAGAATATGCTTGGCAGAGCTTACATGTGATGAGAAGATAACTATAGCGTCTGATAAAACTTTATGACAATTTTCTAGGGATAGTATACGGAATGATGATGAATTACGAGTAATATCGCTTTTTTTTTACATTGACTTGTATTTGAAATGTTGATATATTATAAAGGTGTTTCGTTTAGTTAGTCAGCGTCACTGGCAGTGCAAGTGTGGTGTCTGGTCAGTGTTTTAGCGAGGCTTGGCCGCGATGAACTGCCAGTTAGCCGGTAACGGATATTCGGCCCATTTACCGCGACATCTTGCCAAAAACCGACATTGTCTACAAATACGATTTATTTGACAAACGCAGGGTGACCAAATGACAAATAATTAAGCAAAATTAATCATTATAAAAATTAAAAATCATTAATCATAAAATGCGTTAATATGTCAACTGATATTTACATCAGATTTTTTTTTTTTATGTAAACACATACAGGAGTATACCGACAGATGGTGATAGTAACTTTTTTTGAAGTCTCATCTGTGGAATTCTATGACGCTTACCATGGTGTATATGACTCAACGCTGCATGTGGAGTGTTGATCCGCCAACGTTATAGACTACAGCCCGAGATTCCCGCATCATCCTTTATTATTACAGGAATCTACTGTGAATGGGTGGTCTTCACGGGACGACTTTCGTCTACCACCAATTTTAATTGATAGGCTATGACTGTCATTTTACGGGTGATGGATTAAATTCACACCAACCGGGGTATTTTAGAGCTCAGAAATCGATTAAAAATCCTTTTTTTTTTTTTTTTTTAATCTCCGTCGAGGATCGAACCCACGACCTTTGGCTTGCAAAGCAAACGCTTTACCATTGAGCTATGACCGCCGATGACTATGTTAAATAAGTAAAATAATACGACAGTTGACTTAAGTAAATGTCAGATAACTGTGGAGACCATATGCTCCTTCTAGAGTGTGGATATAAAAGAAGAAGATTATTTTTTATGTATATTTTTTTACAATCCAAATTATAACAGGTATTTCTATTTTTACTCTGAGTTTGTCAGCAACGCCTCGGGAGCGTCAGGCTAATCATCCAATATTCTTGAAAAATCTGCTTTACAAACCTCTCAAATTATTCTGCGGATACTACATTTACAGTCTCTTCAAGTCTCACATATTGGAGAGTTTGTTGGAATGCATATATATATATATAAATATATATATTTTATGTAAGCACATACAGGAGAATACCGACTGACGGTGATAGTAATTCTGAAGCCTCATCTTTGTAATTCTATGACGCTTAACATGGCTAAGCGCTGCATGTGGAGTGTTGTCATATACTATAGCCCGAGATTCACGCATCATCCTTATTATTACAGGAATTTACTATGAATGTGTGGTCTTCACGGGACGACTTGCGTCTACCACCAATTTTAATGAATCGGCTACGACTGGCATTTTACGGGTGAGGGATCAAATCCACACCAACTGTATTTCAGAGCTCAGAAATCGATTAAAAATCCATTTTTTATTTAAATGTACGTCGGGGATCGAAACAACGACCTTCGGCTTGCCAAGCAAACGCTTTGACAATTAAGACACACCCGCCGGCATATTATATATTCTCAAGTAAACCTTCAGATGCAGAGTTATGTGGAACGAATACGAGAAGATGATTTTTATTTTATGACGCGCAGCAACGCGCGAGTTTGATATTATTCAATTTGGTATTTATTACAAGTGCGTCTAAAAACGAATCTAAAAAACAACATATCACAGTACACATTTTTTTTAAAATAACGTTTCTAATCTTATTATCATTCTCTTTATCTTTAATATAACATTATCAGCTGTAGATTTGTACGTATTCGTAAAAGTCAATTTATAAGGAGCATGTTAATACTGTTTTAAATATTTTATAAATATTTTTATAAATATTTTAATATGTATTTAGTGTAAAATGTGTGACAATCGTATTTAAGTAAGTTTAAGTTTCAGGGTAACTTTCCACTCAATGCTTAGTAACTAACCTGTTCGCATCGTACCCGTTTTACGCCGTATAAGATTTCCCTACCGTCGACATATCCGTAATATATCGATTTGCAACATTCTTAGAATATTTTTTTATGCATCATCTAATAGCTAAAGGATACTAGTACCAATGTGATATATAAAAATAGATCAGATAAATATATTTAAGCTTCAAATATTTGTTTTATAATTGTGAGTATAATTCGTTTTCCAACGAGACGTAATGAAAGGTTTCATGACAAGCATCTTGTAATCCACAAAATAATAAATCATTATCACCGTCTTCGCCATTCTAATGAACGTGTTTACATAAAGAAAACAGTAATAAGCTAGGTGTCTATTAATTACTTGTTTAAGAATGCGCTGAAAAAAAGCAAACTACGCCCACTTGTGGTGTAAATCAAAATATCTCTATCAGCCAATAAGAAAAAAAAACTATGTTACTAACGAGGAGCAATTTGTTAACCATACATTACAATATAACATATTATTTACTTATGCTTATGAGGTAGCGGTATAATACAGTGGTATTACGTGTATTTTCTCTCCTTGGTATATATATCACCACTGTTGAACGTAGGTCTCCCGCATAAGTCACCATCCTCTTCGATCCTCCGCCTTACGCATCAAGGATACCTCGCTATTCTTCTGTTGTCGTCAATCAATAGTTCTTGATCCCACTGCAACACATTTTTAGCCCATCGACCGTCGTCTCTTTGACAGATATGTCCTTCCCATTGGTATATGAGTGTGCCTATTCGTAGGGTAGCCTCCACTACTTGAGTTTTTCTCAGGACATTCCGTTTTGGATTCCATCTTGTAGAAACATACTGAGCATGGATCTCTCCACGGCACGTTGGATGACCTTAATTTTATGGGTAAGAATTTCTGATCCCACTTCTCTATTCCACATGCTGGGAAGTCAGTCTGAAGTCAAAACCATCGATTAATTATTTTGTATTTATATTTAATTAATTCATTTTGAATTAAATAAATTAAATATATTAATTCTTTTGGGTAGTATACTTAACAAATAGAATACTTACAAAAACTCAATGGTTGTACAAGAAGTGTTATTCATTTTCCAATATGATAGGCTAAAATAACTACGTTAAAAGTATATATATATAAACTCCAATTTAAGAATACAGCAATTTAAGTATTGTATTGATTGATAATCGAGTGGCCGTTTCAGTCCTGCCCGTTGGCTCGTTATTCGTAACGGTAACGACTTATTTCGGGCTGAAATTCGTAGCGATTCGTTACTCGTACCGACCACTCGGTCTGAATAATGCCGAACTCAGATCTAGCTCACAAAGATTAACACACTGCCTTAATCGACTGTTTGATGACACACAATAATTGTTATATGTGATGCGACACCATCATCATCATAACATATACACTCCCCTAACTGGAGCATACAGATTTAGGACATTTGATTTAGAGCCATACGTTTCTGAAAAATGGATTTGGAACACTGCGATGCTGATTCTTTTTCTCATAAAATAATGTTCATACAACTTTACATAGAGAGATCAATGCTTGGAGTGTCTCTAAAAGAATCCTACACGAGGATATCCGAAAAAGAACTCAAGTAGTCGATGTTTTCCAACGAATACACAAACTTAAGTGGCAATGGGCGTACATATATGTTGAATAGACGACGGTCGATGGGGAAGAAAAGTGTCTATGAACTAGGGTATAATGAACTAACGATATCAAAAGTATAGTATGAAGAGACTGGATGCAGAATGTGAAAGATCGAATGGTTTGGAGAATCGGGAAGTACTCTCAATTCAACAGTGGAAGGACATGGTGAGAAGGAATATAAAAAAAACTTATTCATAAAACCGCAATGAAATTTAATAGCTTATTTATTTATATGTATATTATGTCGATAGGTATTATAGTTAAATATTTTTGTAAGCAATGTAATTTAAAAAGTATAAATTTGAATCGAATATTGAATTACTTTTGTCGCAATGGAAATGAAGTTTTATTATTTTAGAATTACGTGCTTGCGTGGTTCTAATTGTTAATAATATTGTTTTTTTTTAAGCTTGTAGCGTTATCGGATAGAGTTAAGCCACCTTTAAGTACAAAATAGTTCAGGCCTCGGCAGCATTGGATTATGATGCGGTTTCCTTAAAACGATCTGATTAACAAATCACCCAAAAATATGTCTCGAATACTATAGATAGTCTTAAGTACTCGGACTTCTGCTCTGAAAATTGTCGGTAACCATTCTATATATGTTCCGAAGTAATATTAAGGTGCCGATATCCCCTAGAATTATAATGGATAGTGGCACCTGACAGAACTAAGTGGATCAATTTGTAGTGACAATATGTTCCAGATATGGAATCGATAGGATATGAAAACATAGCACTATCAGAAATAAAATGGGTAGCAGTGCTCGTTCAGTATAATTTGTAATATTTTACTTAAACAAAGAACGCATTATTTTGTTGGTATTCTGACCTTTTTTAATTGGACGCAAAAATTGAGCTAGATCTGAATTCGTTTCCATTACAGTTAAAAAGTGTGCCGGTCCGATATCACACCGCGACGTGAACCAGCGGGTCAAAACTTTCAGATTCGCTTAGAAATTTTCGGCAAAGAGATTCTCTCTCACGGCCAACAGGCGAAAGACGCGAGGTTCGCTCCAGTTTTCTCGTGAACTGTGAAAATTCGAAGTAAACCAAAAAATCGCAGAGCGTATTGTTGGCCCGTCCGGAACTGAGTGGGTAGTTGGTGCCTAACCAACCCATGGAGCAGCGGTTCTTAGCCTTTTTAAGGTCGGAGAGCGAAATTGACGAAATTTAACTTAACCTTACCTTACCTGCCCTTACATAACAAAATTATCAAATGGGGCAGACGATTCCAATCTTTTTGAGGTCACGGAACAAGAAGAAGAACCCAACCTAACCTGACCTTACCTTCAACCTTATATTTAACTTAACCTAACCTGACCATAACCAATCCATAGAGCAATGTTTTTTTTGGGTCTCATTGGCAAAATTGTGTTTTTTTTTGAGATTTTTAGAATTTTAAATAAATTCATATGATTCTCGCTGAGTGACCACCGATTCAGAACCTCTGAAGTAGAGAGTTAAGATGTGTTTGAGTCTTAACCTATTTTTCTAGAGATATTTTTGTCAATTTTGTTAGAGATTCTGATCTTGCTACGCATGAAATGTTCTTAATTTTGTCTACAAGCTTAAAGTCATTATTTGCTTGTACAATCCATTTATTTGTACATTTTATTCAACCAAAAAAATTTGATGTTTAAAATATATACATTACTGAATTAAGAGAGAGTATAACTGCATTACTGAATAAATTACCAAAGTTAAAGCAATATGGGCGCGGACCAAAACATGCATGGGTCACCGCCTGTTGCTAACCGCGTATCGCTGGTCAAATTGAGATGGTCCAGGTCTCTGGAGCGTCAGACTTATTATCTAACCTCTTTTAAGAAGTCAAATTAACAAATCATGCAAAAATATTCATAGTATAAGTCTCAAGGCTTCACTGTAGAGGTGTTTGTAAACCATGTGTGTTCCCAGATAGACATTCGGATGCATAACATCTTGGGACCACTGACTGGACCGAGTGGCGGCTATTTCTGGTGACCGTATGTTCCAAATATGCAACGGGTTGTATTGTTTATCAACATTATCGTCATCATCATCATCATCATGTCCGCTCCCTAAATGGTATATTGTCTAAATCTAAAAGCTTACATTATCCTGCCGACGGGTATAGCTAAATAGTGAAAGCGTTTGCTTTTCAAACCAAAGGTCATGGGTTCGATCCTCGACGGAGACTAAAAAGTAATAAAAAAATAATAGATTTCTGATCTCTAAAATATCCCGGGTTGGTAAAAATTTGAACCCTCACCCGTAAAATGTCAGTCATAGCCTATTTATTAAAATTTGTAGTAGACGAAAGTCGCCCCATGAAGACCACCCATTCATAGTAAATTCCTGTAATAATAAGGATGATGCGTGAATCTCGTGCTGTAGTCTATGACGTTGGCGGATCAACACTCCATATGCGGAGCATAGGCATATGCAGCAAAGTAAGCGTCATAGAATTCCACAGACGAGACTTCAGAATTACTATCACCATCTGTCGGTATTCTCCTGTATGTAATTACATTAAAAATATATATACATACGTCCGTTGTTGATTTAGCAAGTTTTTCAATTTAATTGTTACAATTGCCAACTAAGAATATAATATATTTATTTAACCGGGTTGTACGCTTATTTGTAAAAGTAAATCATTTAGTAAAGATTAACGGCTTAATATTTTTTTTACGGTTTTCAAATAGTTTTCAAATAATCGAAAACCGTAGTCATAAACAATGAATTTAACTCTTTTTACAATGGAGATAAGTTCCGCTTTCACATGTGTAGTTATAACGTTATGACAATTTTGAACGGGGAATCGAGAATACCCGCATGGTTAGCGATGCACTTAACAGGTACAACTCTTAAACGGCCTAAGCCCCACTCATAAAATATATAAAAGTTATTATTTTTAACAATGCTCAGATCTAGTTAGAGCGCCAAAAATGATAACCAAAAAGGCTTTAAATTTTTTTTAATGATTTAAAATGATTTAAAAATTATCTTTAAATCATGATTATTAAAAAATGACTTCTCAAAAAAAATAATCGACAGGCGTATACAATTGGTATGGGCAGCATTTGGAAAACTAAAGTACATTTTTATAGCGAAAATTCCGCAATGTCTTAAAACTAAGGCGTTTAACCAATGCATCCTCCCTGTATTAACTTATAGCGCAGCGACGTGGAATCTGACAGCAAGTCTTACCCATAAAATAAAGGTCACCCAGCGTGCTATGGAGAGATCCATGCTCGGAGTGCCGCTAAAAAGTAAAATCCGAAACGAGGAAATATGCAGAAGAACTCAAGTAGTAAATGCTACCCAACGAATAGGCACGCTCAAGTGGCAATGGGCAGGACATATCTGTCGAAGAGACGACGGTCGATGGGGAAGAAAAGTATTGGAATGACGGCCAAGAAATGGCAAACGAAGCATTGGCCGACCCCCTGCAAGACCACTGGACTGAAGACATAAGAAGAATAGTGGGAGTGACCTGGATGCGGAAGGCGGAGGATCGAAGACGAAGGAGACTCATGCGGGAGGCTTACGTTCAACAGTGAACGGATACAGGCTGATGATGATGATTAAAAAATACTCAAGCATGCCTTAATACTGAATAAGTTTATTAAAGTTCCGAAACTCTTGCACTGGAGGCCGTCGGAAACCATATATGCTTACACGTGATCAGATTTTTTAGCAACATGTGAAACATCCATGCTTTGTTTAACGCACAATGTTTCTTAACTTGAGTGATCTAACGAGAGCTGCGCCTGTGATGTGCTATTGTTGCCGGAATAGTTACAAAAAGTATTGTAGTTCACATGATAAGAGAATTATTGTTATATAGGTCATGTGACACGTTGATTCGATTCACAGACCACTCGACCCATTTCCACGGCTGCTTCTGGCGCCCTGCGTTTATAAATATTTAGAAAAGCCATTGTTTCGCCAAACAGTCTGATGAACTCGGTGCATTTCTAATGCGAAGAACAATGCACACGTCACACAGTAGCAACAAAAAATGCATTTTTGTGACGTCACAAAGATGCACAGAAAATCTGACTTTTTTTATGAAAACACATACTGGAGAATACCGACAGATGGTGATAGTAGTTCAGAAGTCTCATCTGTGGAATTCTTTGACGCTTGCCATGGTGTATATGGCTAAGCGCTGCATGTGGATTGTTGATCCACCGAGGTCATAGACTACAGCCCGAGATTCACGCATCATACTTTATTATTTCAGGAATTTACTATGAATGGGTGATCTTCACGAGACGACTTTCTTCTACTGCCAATTTTAATTAATATGCTATGACTGGCATTTTACGGGCGAGGGATCAAATTCACACCAACCAATATTTTAGAGCTCAGAAATCGATTAAAAATACATTTTTTTATATACTCCGTCAGGGATCGAACCAACGACCTTTGGCTTGCAAAGCTAATGTTTTGACCATTTATCTATACCCGCCGGCAACTGCACCAAGAGAAAAAAAGGCAACGTAAAACGTGAAATAAATACTTTTAATTTGATAGAAAAGATGTAAGTTGTTTTGAGAAGATTATATATTTTGATATTTTTCAAGAAAGAATATAACGCAGACGTTCTTAGGAGAGTACATTTGGTTGAAACTAATGGTTTCTGTGACGCTCAGTCAAGACTACATACGTAAGCTGCATGCTAAAGATATGTGTGTGTACGTTTTATGAAGATTTCAATTGTTAACTCATGTTTCTTGAAGATATACTATTTAATATTTTCATGAAAGAAAAACATGGATATTGGAAAAGTATTACAGGAGGAATCAAGATAAGGAATTAAGAGCATGGGTGTTCAGCAAGTGTGAGAGAGTTGTAGGTGGATGAAGGAGGCATTGACTCTTTGAGTTCAGAAGAACATCTACCATTAAAATACTGGTAGAAAATATTGATTCCTTAATATAAGGCAGTTAACATTCAATGTTTATCAAAGTTTTGTATCGCTAATATCACGGTAACTACTCTTCTGACAACTTTGAATTGATACCGTCTACACCTGTTCATCAACATCAAATCCATGGAACTTATTCCAAGCAACCAAGATTCTACAGTTTCTCTTTTAACACCACATTTAGGTTTCAGAAAAATTTCTTAACATCTGTGTTTCTTATACATACTATATCATACAGTTAAATCGATTGCAGTCGTTACAAAACGCAGCGGCACGACTAGTCTACAACGCGCCCAAATTCTGTCACATTACTCCAATACTACACCGACTGCACTGGTTGAGAGTTTCGGCTAGAATCCAGTATAAATTATGCCTCTTAGCTTACAAGGCACTCAACGGAACTGCACCGGGCTATCTGACAGAACTTATTAAGCCTTCAGAAATAAGCACGCGTGGAGAGACACTCAGATCGGCTAGAGCAAATAGAAGCACCCTGCAGCTGACGGGAGGTAGTCCTAGCACGGTCTTTGGCAATCGGGCTTTCAGCTACGCTGCGCCAATGGCCTGGAACTCACTGCCGGAAAGCATAAGAGAGCTTAAAGCAGAGGCATCCTTCAGAAGCAGACTCAAGACCCACCTTTTTACTCAGAGAGGCAAAGAAGCGCTTTTGGAATGATCATTCGGTCATAAAAGAGCGCTATACAAATACTAATATAATAATATCATTAAAAATTAGATTAAAAACACTTGCAATATCATCAAATTTTACACGCAAGCAACTACTAAACATTTTTCTCATACGCAGAGTCCAATATACCCGGTTGAGCGTCATAGAGTCATAGAGACCAAAACGAGAGATTACAACCAAATACGCATACAAAAATACATTTCATTAAAAAATACCTTGTAAATTAATTAACTATGTCACGAAGAGGCCTTCATTAGGTAGTATATATAGTAATGTAGTGATTCAAAACGTTTTCAGGATTTCATAATATACCCGATTATGTAATTCTTTCTTGATATTTTTTACACAATAACTCACTAGTATACCAGAATATTCTAGGTAGTATTTCCACTAACAATCCTATGTCGTAATAAAATTCCATATTCCAATTAGGTTCTGAATGGGTCCTAGTACTTTCGGCTTTATCGATCGTTGTTCATAATTGAACTATTGCTATACGAAAGCTTTCTTATGATTTTCATAAGAAATTTACAAGACAGTTGTCTCAAAATAAGTTTGTGTACAAATTTAACGTTACCTAGCACCTATACCGTTCATTTTACAACAAAACTTACTGATGGTAAAACGTAGAAAATTTACTACGGTTTAATATTGGAATATAATGTTTTTCCCTTAGAGTTCGAATTTGATAGTTAACATTATTTCAAACACACATTTTTTTGCACGTTTACATAAACTTGTTCTTTGATTAATGTGTGCATTGATAAGTTTACTACCATTTTAGCCTCACATGTTTTGTCGTCAGTAAAACGATTTAAGCCCTAGAAAACATTAAACTTTGTTCTGTAGAGATTTTTTAAGCACGCGACCAATATTAAATTATATTTTCGTACTCTTAATAATTAAAATATACTTTTATTTTAATTGATAGTGAAGACTTGATTATTGGTTAGCAAACCAAATAATGTATGATATTGTGTGACGAATTTCTTCTATCTATCTATCTATAGAAGAAATTCGCCACACACGGCTAAACCCAAAATCCACAATATCAAGTCTGGCCGTGAAAACCTAAGAAGTTATTCAAATAATGTATGTGCAAAAAAACCAGTACATTAATAATATTGTGTCCTCCGCACATCTTTAAGTTGTGTATACATTAAGTACTCACTAATGTTGAAAAACAGTGTTTTAGAAGAAGAGTGCTTTGTTTCATGTTCTCCTGCGGAAACTGCTCTTTAATTGGAGCGTAACTTTAATACGTTTCAGAGAACATAATATCAAAACGTACAAAGTAATAGGCACCTATATGAAAAAGATAAAACATTTTTACGCAGGCATGAGTGATTAACCCGACCTTCCATATAAATTATAACTGCTTCCTAAGTATGGAATCACGACCTAACTTTCGCAGTCAATTCGTTCAGCGAATCATCGGTAATGACGTGGGGCGAACTATACATCTATTGCACAGGACATTTGGTGCACTGGCCAACTAGTGCACTGGACGTCTCGCAAACCAAACTTAAGGATTTTTCCAGTGATTTTAGAGTCCAGAGATCCAAACATTTCGTTAACGAAATAACTTAGGTTAGGGAAGGTTAGCAATACATCCAGTGCACACCTTATCCAGTGCGCCCCATGTCATTACCGATGAGTCGGTGAACTAATTGTCTGTGAACGAAATGCGATGGAACCCCAAAATACATAAAATGAAATGCATAAATTTTTAATAATTATGTTAGTAAAATAAAAATTAAATAAATATTACCTACCTTCTTTTCATATAATCCATATCATTTTGGCGAATCGAATAGTTTCAAAATTAATGTTTAATTTTCAACTTTATTTAATTGTTTCACGAACCACAATTGTTTGTTGAACTATTATTTTTAATTTTCACGATTTTCTTATTTTTCATTGTTGATGTTTATGTAAAATTTTCAAATTTCATTATAAAAAAAACACTACTTTATTGTATTACATTTTCCGAACATGCTCATGATTATTTTTAAATAAGAAAACATTATTAATTAGCATAAAATATTTAATATAAATAAATTAAGTAATTAATTTAATATTATACATACCAATTTATTATTTTGTTTAGTTTATTTTTTTAATTCTTCGCTTACTTCTTGATTGAGCAATATTTTCTGTTTATTTTTTTATTTTTAAAAGAGAAGTTTCAAAGATAAGAGAAAAAAGGAAATATTTACATATATGTTATTAAGTGAACACAAGTAATGTAAAAGAAGAAAATATATTTATGGGAAATTATAAAAAATTATTATTTAAGAAAAACTATATTTGTATATTTGAATACATATTTCAAAAATCAGTGTGCTAGAACATTGTTATATTTTAAGTAGTTTACACTATTATTAAATTATATTTATATGAAACATTAGTGATTCTGTTTAATTCTAATAAGATTATAAAATACTTATTGAAAAATATGTTACATCTTAAATAACAGAAAAAACTTTGTATTTTTATAATTTTTTAAGATTCTAAACTGCTAATTAAATTTATTTTTAGATTTAAAGAAAAAAAAGAGATAAAACGCTGATCAAAATTTTACACTACTATAATTTTATGTATTTATATTTTTTTAAATTCTGATTGAAGTGTAAATATTATAAATAATATATATGGAATTTACACATTTTTTATTTCTTTTAAAGCATCATTATTAGGTCTTATAAAAATAGGGTTAGTGTGACAGATACAGAAATGGTTAGACAAGTATTTTGATAGCATTATTAAAACAAGTCATATAGAAAATAGTACTCACAGAGAGGGGGGTTAGATATCCCTATGACTTCAGTCGTGAAAGAGGATCGGTTCAATATGCGAGCAGATTGAAAAAGGTTTCGAAAGTATAGGATATAGATAGCCTTATTTCGAGGTTTAAAAGATCAACCGCAACGTAGAGATATTAGAAGTATCGGAAACTTTTTTTGAAAAAGACAGTTTACTAGATACGTAAAATATCGTGCTACGGTGTGAATGAATCTTTCTTCGCTGCTTGGAGGTAGGAGCACTTCACGTTTGCTCGAATGAAGGTCAGTGGTACACTTATGTGTACAGTCCACCCAGCTACTTTCTCGAAGTGGCGAAGAGCGCGTTCGTCGCTCCACTTCGCCGACTGTACACTCAACACTTTACACTAAATTTAAACACTAAATAATAACACAAAACACTCGATAATATTTTTTATAAATTATTTATATTTTTTGTGATTAAACTGCAACAGAATCGTGTTTGTGCTGCGAGTATGAAAAATTGGAGCGCGGTTTTCCCATCGATTCCGAGCTGGGTGCCCTACACGTTTTGTTCTTGATGGATTTCACACAGAGGCGATTGTCTGCACGTGTTATTTGCATAACTTTTCGCACATAACACACGGGTATGTATCGATGTCACTGAGCCACAGTCTTGTCCCACATTCGTCGATCGATAAATCGTCAAAAAATGCAGTTAAACAGATCTAAACATGGCACCGAACACCGCCGTAGTATTGTCACAAATTTTAAATTCTTGACAAACAATTTGAATTAACAAAAGTCTTTTAAAACAACACACAATATACTTTTAAATAAACAATCTTTCAGCAAATTTTTTTGCTAAAAATAACGCAGATTCTTTAATACAAAACAATTTTTAAAAATTTAACACTTGTTTTGTTAAAAATTCAACAAAAACATTGGCATGTTTATCGTAATCAAAAACACTCTAAAGCTTTCAGTGCGACTGAAAAAGTTCTTAGAATTCACTTTAAACAATACGTTTAAATAAAAGTTTAATTGTTTCTATCGTAGCTTCTGTGACACTTTTGAAACTTCATGAATCCTGAAAAAGCACTCTGCCATTTCTTCGGTTTGTTTTTTAACGTTTTGTAACTCGCGAACGGTTGGCGGGATTTTGTTGTTGTTTTTTTTTTAATTTTGTGTGTTTTGTGTCGTGCTCGGTGTTGACGTGCTGCGCGTGCTGGCGTGCTGGCGTGCTCGTGGTGCCGCGTGTTGCCCGCGCCGCTGTCGGCTGACTACTGAGGACGGCCTCTTAGCCACTACCGCGCTCTGTAACAATTCCGTTAGCCAGCCGGGACGGTACAGAAGAAATTCTATTGCCGTCGCGCTCGTACATCGATCCACACAATCTGATACATAATCAATATAGTATTGTTGATAATATATTAAAGCAATCAATTATATAAGTTAATAATTTCATTGTCATTTAAAATTAAAACAACAGCATTACTAGCATTATACCTACATGCAGGGTTGACTGACCCATTAAGAACAAAAAAATCTGATCTCCTTGATCATTTTTGATGATGATTTTTGAACAACCAAATATTTTTCTGATACTTGTCTATGTTAGCTGCAGTCTATGCAAGTTTTCGGACTCTTGCACTGGAGGCTCTCGTGAATCGTTTATGTTCTCATGTGGACCTTTGTTATGTAAACACATACAGGAGAATACCAACATATGGTGATAGTAATTCTGAAGTCTAATCTGTGGAATTCTATGACGCTTACCATGCTGCATATGGCTAAGCGCTGAATGTGGATTGATTGATCCGCCAACGTCATAAACTACAGCCCGAGATTCACGCATCATCCTTATTATAACAGGAGTTTACTATGAATGGGTGGTCTTCACGGGATGACTTTCGTCTACCACCAATTTTAATTAATAGGCTATGACTGGCATTTTTACGGGTGAGGGATCGAATTTACACAAAACGAGGGTATTTTAGAGCAGCTTTGATACTTGTCTCATTCCAAGTCAATCGATATGTAGTTCAAGATGGACCACCAAGATGATAAAAACTCAGGCTCGAAGAAAAGGCAGCTGTAGCGTCTATATGTCATTGTTTTATTATTAGTTTTCTATGACTGATTTTAGTGTTTTAGATTTTAGACCGACACTCCCGAGTCTTGGTTTATTTTACCTTAAATCATACTTTTTTATTTAAGTATATGACATCAGCATTATATAGCCCTTGCTGACTGGTACCGAAAACCTCGATATACAATCTTTCGTCTCTTATCTTCGTTCGCTCATCGGACACGCATGTGTTGTCATTTTGTAGTGCCGTTAGGAGGACTAGTTATATAGATCGCCACTTACAGCGCTGGGTGTCACCGACCACGGCGCCTGGTGCCGTGTCAGTCAGTTGTGTGCCGTCATAGACTATTAATCGAAATTGGTGGTACGCGAAAGTGATCTCTTGAACGCTGAAAATCTATAATAAATGCATGATACATGAATGTTGGACTGTAGTCTATGACGCCGGCAAATCAACATTCCACATGCAGCGCTTAGCTATAAATAGCATGGTAAGTGGCAGAGAATCGACAGATGAGACATCAGCATCACCATCTGTCGGTATTCTTCTGTGTGTGCTTAAAAAAAAAGTGTTTCAAAAAATTGTTTCAAGAAGAAACTATTTTTTATTGGTTTACGATAGTACTCGCTTGGTGAAAACCCTCCCTGTCCCGTCCTGTTTTTGGAGACCCAGATGGGGATCCGTTACTAGACGCACGCAAAAAGCTACTTGTTAGAGAGTGGCTGAAGGCCTTCTCGTGATTCTAGGTGCATCAGTTAGATGTCAAATAGACCTCAGTCTAAGGCTGCAAAGTTAGTATACTAGGTTAGAAGTAAGTATACTATTACGATAGTACGTGCGAGAAAGCACACGTACAATTTCTCAAGCATTGTTGCAGCTGCCTTACGGAATATTCACTGTCTCCGAGCGCGCATTTCTCCGCAGCCTTCACAGCCGCTTCCGCCCTCCCCTCCCCGCCCCTCTACTCTTTAACCATCTTCAGTTCCATCATCATCATCATCCCCTCCATATAACCTCCTTCCGCATCCACATACATCTGGCGCTAAACCAATATTACACTCATTATTACTATTAAAACAAATTGATACACACATTGATCCGCCAACGTCATAGACTACAGCCTGACATTCACGGATCATGCAATTGTTAAAAGAACTCACTATGAATGGGCGGTGTTCTCGGGACGGCTTTATTTTACCACCAATTTTGATAAATAGGATATAACTGGCATTTTACGGGTGAGGGATCAAATTCATTAATGAATTTCATCATCATCAAATGTTTTTGGTGATGATGAAAATCGGGTCATCAGTCCAACGTTCCTGAGGCCTAGACTATTTCATCCTAAGGGACAGCTCAATCCAATAATATCTTCCATTGAATACGTAACTGCAGGTGATTATCAATGCATATTATGGAACAGTAATTGAGTAATTAGTATTTTCACGTAAGGACTATTCGAATTGTTGAGTGATTACTATGAAAGGAATTCAAATTCATCAAGGAGAAAGCTATGCTTTAATTATTATTTAGTGTCATTATATGCATCATTATCCACTACATATTGTTGATACTACAACATTGAAACACTGATTACCTGTGAATATTATAGGCAAGCACTTTATTTGTTTGATAAACATTTAATTATTACACCTTAATATTACCAACAAAAGCAGGTACTCAAGATAAGAAACGTGTAATATATTTTACTTTAGATGACGTATTATCTTCTAACTAAAGACATCACTCCTCGCCGTTACACGGCCATGTCCTAGAAAAGTTATTTTTCCGCATTCAAACGTGTAATACGTGAATTTAACGTTCTGTCATTTGGACTGATCCACTTCTTAAGACAAATGTTTAAGGTATTGATAGCATCGTGCTTATCATCTAATTTTCTTAAAATTAGACTTATAAAACACTCAAATATACCTTGTATTGTACAGCAATCAATTTTTCTAGTCACGGACTGCTGCCCTGAAAGTTTTTGTAAACTTTATGTATTCTCATGTGTTCAATTGGACAGTGGCTATTGACAGAACTAAATGACTAACGTGATGACCATACTCGTATATTCCAGATTTGAAACGGATATTAAAAGAATAAATATATATTGTATATTCATCTTTATCTATCAGCTTTAGCAGATGGACGACAGTTCGAATCCAATATTTCCATCAACATCATTAACATAATACTATGTACACTCTTCTAAACGAAGCATATGTTCATCAAAAACTACCACCATAAAATTACGTCAGCTGCCATGGTTTACGCATTGTCTAATGTCAAATCTGCCTACGAAAGCTCTACTGATTACTTTTGAAGTTCCGTACAAGTCGGCAAAAATTCGGAGACCTAATTAAAAGGTTGCTTTTTCATAGAAAAAAAACATATATATTAATATTTTGAAGTAGGTGGATACTTCTTACGTCATTTTTAAATGGATCACATTCAGAACTGTTTATTCACTCGCTGAAATACCGCGAATTCACCTCTTTAATGAAAGCTTCAGCAGTTCTCAACTTGTAAAAACATACTTAGTAACTTGCGATATTCCAAAAACGACATAGACAGTGCTTAATGTGATTCACCTTAAAACAAAATAGAAAATATTTATCTATTTTATTTATATTTGTGTATTAACAACGTTTCGAATGCGAATTTCGGCACTTGGGTATTAATTACCTTGCTTTAAAATATTGTATCCTCCTTTGCCATTGAAATTACTAACTTCTCCTATATTATGCTTACTTTGAATTAATTATAGTGTAATTAATTATATATTAATTAGTTAATAGTGACTGTAATTATGTTATCTCCTGATGAAGAGTCAATATATCACGTTATTATATTTCCTCTCCATGTTTATTCATTTACGGTATTCCACTGTTATTATTTCGTCTCATTTTTATCTATATATATTTATTTTTTTATGTAAACACATACAGGAGAATACCGACAGATGGTGATAGTATTTTTTTTGAAGTTTCATCTGTGGAATTCTATGACGCTTACCATGGTGTATATGGCTAAGCGCTGCATGTGGAGTGTTGATCCGCCAACGTCATAGACTACAGCCCGAGATTCACGCATCATCCTTTATTATTACAGGAATCTACTATGAATGGGTGGTCTTCACGGGACGACTTTCGTCTACCACCAATTTTAATTGATAGGCTATGACTGACATTTTACGGGTGATGGATCAAATTCACACCAACCGGGGTATTTTAGAGCTCAGAAATCGATTAAAAATCCTTTTTTTTTTTTAATCTCCGTTGGCGATCGAACCCACGACCTTTGGCTTGCAAAGCAAACGCTTTACCATTGAGCTATGACCGCCGGCATATTTTCATATCTGTCGATATACTGTATTATATTACCTTATTTTTTTAAAAATCTTTACAATATTTTAAATTATTTTACATGTCGTCATCATCATCATCAGCCTGTGTCCGTCCACTGTTGAACGTAGGCCTCCCGCATGAGTCTCCGTCCTCTTCGATCCTCCGCCTTCCGCATCCAGGTCACTCCCGCTATTCTTCTTATATCGTCAGTCCATCTTGTAGGGGGTCGGCCAATGCTTCGTTTGCCAGTTCTTGGGCGCCATTCCAATACTTTTCTTCCCCATCGACCGTCGTCTCTTCGACAGATATGACCTGCCCATTGCCACTTGGGTGTGCCTATTCGTTGGGTAGCATGTCGTATCTATGTATAATGTTTTAATGTTTGTACTGTACTCTATAAATTTGAAACATCTGTTCTGTTGAAATAAATAAATAACTTTTAGCACCCTTCTCAGGTACTTGCATTTTACAGGATATAAAGGGATAACTGATATGATATCAGCAATAACACTTTACTCAGGAAGAAGTGATTAATATATCATTATTGATAATGGACACTTCCGAAATTGATTATAAATAATACCAAGATTATCGTATACTCATTTATTTCATCATTAATAATAATATTACAATGTCAATATGACATATTAGGTTGTTCAGTTAAATGATTTAATATTTTCTTATCAGAGTACTTAATTGTATTATTTTACTTCAAAAATGTTCACCACAAATTGCCGTCACTCAGTTCTGTAAGTTAAGGTGTCGCGATCTATCGTCCCCAGAAATTCGTTTAACGACTCATCTGGACACTGGACGTCTGATACACGGGACATTTGACGCACGGGACAACTGGTGCACCGGATGTCTCGCTAACCAAACCTAACCTTACATAACCTTTTTTTCCAGTGGACCGGCGGGTATAGCTCAATGGTCAAAGCTTTTGCTTTGCAAGCCAATGGTCGTGCGTTCGATTCTCGACAGAGATTTAAATAAATAAAAAATTTAAAAAAGATTTCTGAGCTCTAAAATACCCCCGGTAGGTGAGAATTTGATCCCTCACCCATACATGCCAGTCATAGCCTATTAATCAAAATTGTTGGTAGACCTAAGTCATCCCATGAAGACCACCCATTCATATTAAATCCTGTTATAATAAAGTGATAATAATCATTAATGCGTGAATCTCGGGCTGTAGTCTATGACGTTGGTGGATCAACACTCCACATGCAGCACTTAGCCATATGCAACATGGTAAGCGTCATAGAATTCCACATATGAGACTTCAGAATTACTATCACCATCTGTCGGTATTCTCCTGTATGTGTTTTCAAAAAAAAATCTTTTTTAAAAAAACCGTTTTTTAACTTTTATTCGTTGAAAATAAAATTTATTTCAAACAACCTATTACTATGATTCATGTTATCATTAACATTTCAATATCTGTATAAAATATTTATACACTAACACAAACCTTACCTGTTAATTTGTATGAAACTATTTGACAAATTTGTGAACAGAAATGTAAATATTGAATTGTTCATATTTTTAAATTTCATTAAAAACAGATAAGTGTTTTATTGCATTAAATATCATTTGAAAAAATACTATATAATATAATATAAAAAGTATTGATACAACTACAATACATGATATTAATTTATTACAATTAAAATTATTTAGTTTTTTATGTAAGCAAATACAGGAGAATACCGACACATGGTGATTAATTCTGATGTCTCATCTGTGGAATGATATGACGCTTACCATAATGCATATGGCTAAACGCTGCATGTGTAGTGTAGTGTTGATCCGCCAACACCATAGACTGCAGCCCGAGTTTCACGCATCGTCCTTATTATTACAGGAATTTACTATGAATGGGTTCTCTTTACGGAACGACTTTCGTCTATCACCAATTTCAATCAATAGGCTATTACTGGCATCTTACGGGTGAGGGATCAAATTCACACCAACCGGGCGTATTTTAGAACTCTGAAATCGATTGCAAATCATTATTTATTTATCAGATTGTCTATGCCTTGTCCATAAGAGGTTCACACATAAACATAGATGGTTCCCGGGAAC
Source organism: Glossosoma conforme (assembly GCA_022606575.1). Classification (NCBI taxonomy): domain Eukaryota; kingdom Metazoa; phylum Arthropoda; class Insecta; order Trichoptera; family Glossosomatidae; genus Glossosoma; species Glossosoma conforme. The sequence goes on from JAGTXR010000027.1 coordinate 2,076,845, forward strand.
CTCAAGGGTGAAATCCCGCGAACTTAGCATAGACTGTAGCTGTATTACCACCAGAGAAATATTTAAGTGTTTAATAATCAGCGTTTTTAAGCAGATTGGATGATCAATCCGACGCTACATTTTTTTTTCCTTAAGGGGTGGCACTAATGATATAGTGGCATAGTACACGAGAAATTGAAAAAGAGTAGAAAGCACAGGACTTCTGAATCTCTCGAAACTCTCAATGTAGTTTCATAATGTGATTTATGGATTAACAAGAATTAATATTTCTGTCGATTTTCAAAAATATTTTGCTTTGCTTTAATAATTGAATATTAAATTAAAGGCAAGTAACGTCATTGTTATAGCCATTAAAAAATCAGTTTCATAACGACCGTAATTACGCGTTTTTAACACTCGAGGATTGTTTTTAATGTAATTACTATGAAGGCAGACATATCAACTACACTTCATACCACAAGTTCTCAAATATTCATCATTTTATCGCATTTATTACGATTTGATGATGTGGTCGTACAGAAGAGTTCTCGGAATTTCCTGGAGAGGCCACGTCACGAACAATGAGGTTCTCAGAATAATCAAGGAAGATAGGCAACTAATAAGAACCATCTCAGAGAGGCGAGCCCGATGGATTGGTCACATCATGCGCCACGATGGTCTTCTTCACGATATTGTGGAGGGGATGGTTGAGGGTAGAAACTATAGAGGGCGCCCTAGACGGTAGTATTTGCAGCAAGTATTCGAGGACATGGATTGTAGCGCTTGTGCTGAGCTGAAAAGGGTTGCGGGGGACCGAGAGGAATGAAGATCGAGATGCAAGATTCTGTTGCTGCAAACCAATCCACCGGATTGATACTACGAAGAAGATTACGATTTCGAATCAATCATTGACAAAAACGAAATTATATACTTGATATTTAAAATTGATTATTTTATGAATTATTTTATACCATATCAAAACAAAGTGCCGTCTTTACAGCGCCTGTATCGTACACATTTTTCTTTACGGCTGCGCTATTTCTGGCATCTAACGAAAAGCCAATGCAGCCATGTAATAGGTTTTTTAAGTAGATTATTCCATTTAATATGATGTTTTGACTCTTTATGAATGACGAGGCTTTTCGGCATCAGCCTTAAAGAGCTATATCAATCTGATATCAGTAGTCAAACGATATATCACGGCTAACGATGTTAACAGTAGGGTAATCTTACACGGCATATATCGGGTACCGATGCGAACAGGTTAATGATTGGTTCAACGCAAGCATGTACATAAATACATAAATCAAATACATAAAACCTCTAGACACGAGTATCATAAACAGTGTTTGTTTCCAAATATGCCTGATATGGACTATGATAACTTTATTGTCATTATTGTAAAAAATAAATTAGTTTAAATCGTAAGTTTGAGAATCTCATTTGATTTTCACGCACGGGTGGGTCAAGTATGGACGGGTGAGCTTGGCGCATGCGCACACTAGAGGAGACCACGCAAGGTGGTACGATGGTACACCAAACCATGCTACTACCACAATTAACATATCCATATACACTAGCTTCGCAGCGGTAATACTTCAAATTTAAGCCAACGTCATAAGACTGCTGCCCAGCATTCACACATGAACCATTTTACGGGAATTCAGAATGAATAGATTATGTTAACGAATGATTTTATTCTACCATCATTTTTGATTAAAGGACTTTGACTTCGAGATCAATTTCCCACCAATCGGGAAGGCAGTGTCAAATATTACGAGTCAATTAAGTATAAAACCGGTCTCGCTTACAAAAAACTAGGTGTATTATATAGATCACTGAGGCATTTTCACGATAAAGAACTTCTTTTTCTATATAAAGGACAAATCCGACCTATCCTTGAATACGGCAGTCACCTTTGGATTGGAGACCCAAAATACCTTCTAATAATATATAATTTAAAAAAAGTTATAGAGCTTGATGTAAGTAATCATGTGTGGAATACCATGCGCCACCATTTTTGTATATTTATAAAAAGATTATCAAAATATACGAGCATATACCTTAAGGCCGGGTTATTGACCAGTCGCTCCAAAAACATTATCAATCAAGTAGGTTCTTTTATCAGCAATCTTAAAAAAAATACGTTTTTTATCATAATAATCGCATTAATTACACACTTAACCATGATACCACGATAAATGTACCTTCATACCATCAGTTGAGCATTTTGACACTTCCGCAGTTCATCAAACCATCGCCGTATCACAACAACAAGTGTTAGCCGTATCATAAAGTTTAACGTATTCAAGAGTCAGCGATTTTATTTCAACGCGCGCAAGCACGAAACCCGGGCAGCGAAGCTAAAAAATCAAACACTACTTCGTTGTATTTTTTTTTATTGTTGCGAAATTAAGATTAGCAGCGATCGGAAACATTTACCTTTTTTTAAATTATAATAATTTTAATATGATTAAATGTCAATCATATGATTTCGTAGATATTCACGGCTACATATTAGAATTGCGACTTTTGGGTTGAGCCGGATATGATGAATTTCAACTTTTCTCCGATATATCGACCGCGGTTACAGGAGGTATCTTCAGGGTTGATGGATCTGATTAATCGGTGTTTTAACTATTAGCGGTCAAATTAGCACAGAGAAGGAGAAATTCCCAACACACTGACATCAGCATGATACAGCCCTTGCTGACCTGGTACCGAAAACCTCGATATACATCATTCGTCTCTTATTTTCGTTCACTCATTGTACACGCATGTGTTGACATTTTGTAATGCCGTTAGGAGGACTAGTTATATAGATCGCCGCGGCGCTAGGTGTCACCGACCACGGCTCCCAGTGCTCAGTTCATTTGTAGGCCGACGGAGGCGAGGTCATATTGTCTTTGGCCCGGCCTGAATTCTGTGACTAGGTCTGGGCCAGAAGTTTGTAAAGTTATCGGAATAAATATGTCGATGTGTTTCAGAAAAAATATTTTTGTTGGTAACCCGCCCCTCATCCTGCCACCACGCAATTTAACAACTAACTTAGAGAGGAGGATGTCAGCACGGATCAACCCAAAAAAACTAAATTTCAAAGCTCTATAAATATCCACGATTATTTTGAATTATTGTCTATTCTACTCGATTCTACAAGCGTGAAATACCAGTCATAAACTATTAATTAAAATACCTGGTTGATAATAAACGAAAGTGGTCCCGTTCATAGTGAATTCCTGTAAAAAATTAATGAAGCATGAATGTCGGGCTGTAGTATATGTCACCTACGGATCAACATTTCATAAGCATTGCTTAGCCATATGAAGTATGGTAAACATCATAGAATCCACAGATTCAGTATCACTCTCATCATCTCTTAGTATTCTTCTGTATGTGTTATTTATTACAACAACAATAAACATTTTCTTAAGGTGCAAGTATTTGTAGAAGAGTCACACGGTTGATTTTAAAAATCTTTTGTTTTAAAAAAAAAACTATAATATTTTTATAACACTTGTTGAGGTGTCTAGTTGAGTACTCCTGCATGCGAGTGTGCGCTGTACGGTAGTTGGTCTGTTGCCTCACGCGCAGGAAGCTACACAACCTTGCGAAGGACGCGCCAAGTAACTGCAATTATCGCTCACAACTGTATAGGAGCACCACACTTGCATGAAATCAAGGCTTTACAATAATCATCAAGCCACTTCTTGGATGCTTGGATTACCTTTAACAAAATTCTGATATAAATACGGTGTACGACGTATTTACAAAGACTGTTCAAAATATAAGATTACTTTAGAATTTTCGCGGGCTACATATTGACATCCCCGTCTCAATAAAACGACTCCGCTTGGCCGGGATGCGAAGTGTATGGATGCGGAGCAGATTAAAAAGCGAAGAACTCGTCGAGAAGCATATTGACGCAATTTTTTAAGTAAAAGACTGAAAAACTTCAGTATTCTGCCCGGGCCAAAAATAATGCGTGCCTGATGGTGCCCAGGCATAAAGTGATTCGGACCGCGCGGCAACAGTCGCAGCGCACTTAGACCATATATCGGCCATTTGGCGAACTATCCGCTATCACAAAATAAACAAAGTGGCTCCTGCAAACGCCGTCTTATGACTACTTTATAACTTAAATTTTTACATGTGCGTGTCACTCGAGCGAATTTTCTTATTTTTAAGACACAAAAGGTCAGATATCGAGGGTTTTCGGCACCAGCCTGCTTTATCGAGTTGTTATCAGTATATTCGGGATTGTGGCTTTTGGATTGAGTTGTGTGTGGCTAATGCTTCTTCTGACCAATATTTCGACTATCATTGCAGGGTTGTGTGCTGACGGCCGAGAAGGTTGCAGTACGGCATGTCATTCCACCTGGGCCGGAAGCTTGTAAAGTTTATCGTAAATATATATCAATGTGCTTCAGAAAAATCCTTTGTTTTGCTAACCTGATCCTCATCACGCTCTCACGCGACTGAATAACAACCTTTTGAAAGAGAGAAGGATGACAATAGCTTCCGCACACTCAATTTTATTTTTCACAAAAAAAAAACATGCAGATTCTTCAATTCATTGTTTGTGATAGACAAAAATTGCTGCAGAGAAAAACACGTCTCAAATGTGAAAAAATATTTTTGCATAAAAAATTGCCGACGTTATATGGTTTTGAAACTTGGTCACCCCATATGCGGCGGTTAACAAACGCCGCTCATTCGATCACTGGACCAAATACCGCGTACCGTTTGTGAAACGATAAGAACGGCACATTACCATGCGCTCGTATATCAAATATATAGACTTATTGCTTGTCTGAGTAGACCGGTTGTAGCACCTTAATTGTGCAGAATTGTCTTTACATCTGGACTTAACCCGACTCACACCCGCATCACACTGGAGGACAATCAGACCCTGGACAACACTTGCCCAACGACAATAGCACATATCGCGGTTCTTTTATAGAGAGTAGCAGAAGAAAAATATGTCTTTAATTAAACAATATTGGACACGGATCAAAACTTGCATGGGCCAAATTAAGCCGATGCTTAACCCTTTCGCATCGGTTGTCGGCATATAACGTCATAAAATTCTAGGACCGTTGATATTGGTTAACGTGATATATCGTTTTGCTACTTTCTTAGAAAAGTTTTTATGCATCATCTGATAGCTAAATGATACAAGAACCAATGTGATATATGAAAATAGGCCAGATAAGTACACTTTTGCTTCAAATACATACTAGTTTTATAATTGACAGTATAATTTGTATTCAAACCGAGCCGTAATGAAAGGGTTAAGAATAAATGGATAACGTTTCGGGATTCGGGATAATGAACTGATGTCGTTAAAAAAATATGAATCAACAAATCACTCAAAAATATGCATCGAACTCTATGCATAAAACGCAACCTAACCTAACCGCCTCACTGAGTATGCCCTGAAGGCCGTCGGGAAACATACTCGTATATTATTCCATCTGAACCTTCGGGTCTTCTTCTTCGTGTCAACGACGTCAAATTATTTTTGCCCAGTATCTGGCAACATGTATAGCTCATGTGTTGCTGAGATGTGCAGCTTGTTGGGCACATGGAGCAGGATGCTAGGTGTGAGGCGCTCTGCAGGTCTCCACAGTCGCACAATAGTGACTCTTCCTGCAGAAGCATTCCCCACCGCTCGAGTTGTCCTTTGTACTACCAACTCTGGTACTTAATCTGTTCAGGGATTTCCAGGTCCGTCAGTCAAGGTTCTTGCCAGTTGGGAGGCCTTCCTTTGGAGTAATGGAATCCTCTGACGCGACTTGTTGCCAGAGCTGGAGTCTCTCATTTTCAGGGCCGGTGTGAGAGGTTGTGTGGATCTCAGAAAGCTGCTTCGCGGCTTCAGTCTGGGTGCTGGGGGTATCTGATTATACAAGCAGTGGGATGGTTGGTTGATTGCCTTACGCATTTCTTCCGCTACCTTCAGGTGCAGAGATTTCTTGGGATGAAGATTGGACTGAGGCAGCTAACAGAACTAAGTGGCGGCATTTTGAGGTGACAACATGTTCCAGATGTGGAACGGATATATGATGGGCTCATTCAGATTTTGATAAGTTAACAACTAATAATATCAGTAAGCCCCCTGAATTATTAAAGACACTGCACAGAAGTGCTAAAGAAAATGAACGCGTGAAAGAGATTAAAAGTACTTGTTTTAGCAGTACCATTTTTTGGAGTGAAATTTTAATCTTATATTTTTATTATTATTATTATATTAGCCCGACGCTCCCGAGGCATACACCATTTAGTCCTAAAGAGTGGCTCAAACTCACCATCGATACGCGATAAGTTACAGGCGATGACCCATCCAAGTTTTGGTCCGCACCCAATATTGCTTAACTTCCGTGATCAAACGAGAGCCGCGCTTACGGTGTGCCATTGTCACTAGTCGAGAGTCCTCGGTAAATATGAGTATATATAACGTAAAAGTATTTTATTGGGGTAGCAAAATATAACACTACTCATATTTTAAACAACCATATACATATCTTACCTCCAGCGATGCGAAACCTTTTCATCGTTTTATTTTATTTATTTAACATGCCTTGTCCCAAAAGAGCTCTGCATTAGAATGCCCACCTGGGAACATATATGGTTCCCGACGACCTCATTGGCAGGATCACGAGGACTTGATATCACTGCAGTATTAGATGCATATTTTGGGTGATGTATTAGTCGGATTTTCAAAAAGATCTTAAAGGACGACTCCACTCAAAGGTGTTAAATATTTACACTTATTCATTAAATAACTATTTAATTATTTTATATTACTTGTAATCAATTACATCAGCTCAACGCAACGCATCGGCCCATTATGAATAAGTAGGGTTCACGAGATGTCATTTTTTCTACCACCATTTTTATTAAAGGCTGTGCATTTCTACAATGAAAGATCAATTTTACAATAAGCGGAAGTATTATAACGACAGATGGTGATAGTGATGTAGAAATCTCATCTGTGGATTATATGACGCTCACCATTTTACATTGACGACATTTCTAGGTGTATTATATAGATCACGTCGGTATTTCAACGATAAACAACTTCTTCTTCTATATAAAGGACAAATCCGACCTTTCCTTGAATACGGCAGTCACCTTTGGATTGGAGCCACAAAATACCTTCTAAACTTAATTGACTCAGTTCAAAGAAGAGCAATTCGTTTGATAAACAATTCAATTTCAATTTCAATTTTTTTTTTCCTTGCAGAAACATTACAAATTTTATCAATTCAATGCATTTCTGAAGTACAATAATATAAATACAATAATATAATATAAAATAAAAATACAATAGGTAACATAAATGTGGTGATGTAAATTTATTGACACATTTAGTATCACTGATCTCACACTCAGAACTAGCGTCAGGAGACTCAAGATAAACAGTTTGACTTGTAACAACAAAAACCCTGTCATAAGTATACCATGATTGACTCACAAATAACAAGGCATTATTGTCACAAAACAAAACGTGTAACATTTCGCCTCCATAAACACCAGTTCTGAATTTAAAGCAATATAACACCAAATATGTCAATATCTTCACTCAAGTTGGTTTCAACCACTGTTCACTGCGATTCTTTCGTCTTATGCGTATCCAGGGTTGAACGATGGTCCTTTCAGGCCACACTTGAGGCTCCATGAGAGACTCCAGTGAAGTCGCGATGACCCCGACTTTGAAAGAAGTTGACAGCGTCCGCCTGCTGACAATTCTCCTGATGGTCATCCAAGAAGGATTGAATGCAGCGGTCGCTCCCAAGAAGCTCTGCAAGTCCTCAGCCGATGTATCTGGGTGAAGGCCCTTGGCGTGAAGATACGCCATCTTCACTCCAGTAACGTTTTTTGTAGGAGCTGCAGAACCACGGATCATCAGACGTGCTGAATGTTGTTGCCTTTCCCCATGCGGAGAGGCGCGACTCAACTTAGAACGTTGAACTTCTCCGGAAAGATTGCTCAGGGGAGGGAGAGGACATCCACGGAGAAAGAACAATGACACCCTTACGTCTAATCTACAATCAATGGAACACAGACGTAAGATTGGTTCTCTTAGTCTTTTATACCGTTATTACCACGGTCGCTGCTCTTCGGAACTTAAAGAACTAACTCCTCCTGCACCCACTCACAGCCGACAAACTCGTCTTACACTTGCCGAACATCCATACACGGTTAATATATGTCGACCAAGAACTGGCAGCTTCCAAAGTTCCTTCCTTAATGCCACCGGTAAGCTATGGAATGCTCTCCCAGCGTCTGTGTTTCCTCCTTCCTACAATCTGGATCTCTTCAAGAAACAGATAAATATACACTTTCAATCTCCCCAACCCACACACAATTATGAACACAACATACGTTTCCCGCATGCAGCGTCCAGCCTCCCTGGCTGAGCGTCATAGAGTGCAATGGTCTTGACCGGTTGTACTCTCCTGCATGCGTTTACATAAAAAAAAATGCTGCACAAGGAGTGTTGATCCAACAGCGTCATTGACTGCACCTTGACATTAACGCATCATAAATTTAATACAGGAATTTACAATGAATGGGTTGTGTTCACACAAATTTTAATTAATATGCTATGATTTGCATTTTACGGCCAAAGGATCAAATTCATACCAACCGGAGGAGCTTAGAAATCGTTTAAAAACTTTTTTTAAGCTCCGTCAGGGATCGAATTCACAACTAAGTTACTTACCACTGTCCATGAAGTTGTTAACTGTAAATGTAACTTCGTTACCCAAATGAAAGGAAGTCTCAGTCATATAAATTCTTTCTGAAACCGACCAAACATGCAACAGTTTCGAGCCCTTATTACGAAATAACGCTATTTTAAGGAACTTACGAAATATTACTATAACAATTACAAAAACAAATAAAATATTATTTGAAGGATTTTAGAACATTTTAAAATACCAGGAAATAATATGGCCTGTATGCCTTTGTTCGTTAATTAATCAAGGTTTTGACAATAAGTCAAATCAATTGGCTCCTTAAACGAATATTATATATACACAGGAGCCTGTTTAGGAACTATGCTATAAAAATATAAGCTGTGTGACGTGGAAATTTGTGGTAACCATATTCTCAAAATAGGGAATGTGAATAAATAGTCCTAAATGTGATCCATATTAATACAAGATAAAATCTATTAATCTATTTTATACATACGAGTATAGCCGGGCGGCACAGTGCAGTGGTTAAAGAATTTGCTTCTCACTCAGACGCTGTCGGTTCGCATCCCGATCAAATTTCCGAAATCGATTTAATTAAATCTAAGCTCTTTAAATGCCTCCTGGTAGTGTCGAGCCACCCCTTAAGGACGAAATAAAAATTGACCATGCCTCGCGAGCGTGGGGCTGATCATCCAATCTTCTTAAAATCCCTGATCATTGAACTCCCAAATATTTTATTGGTACTACAGCCGTTGTCTATGCAAGTTCACGGACTCTTGCCATTTATGTTCTCATGTGGACCTCTGGGTATGCATGTGTTCTGGGACAAGGCATAGACAATCTATGAGCTTACGTAACTGTGGAACGAAAATTTGTCCACATGCTCCGTAAAACGGAGCGGACATGGTAAAAAAAACATTTTTTATATAATATATGAAACTGGCCTCATAGTAAATAATAATATTTTAAATAACAATTACTGCAATATTCATATTATAAGATGCTTGGTACGAACCCTTTGCGTTTTAAAATATATTTTTTTATTGTATTGTACCCTTATTTTTCCGTATAACTAATTATGCTTACTCATATATCATGTTCACAGGTTTTATTACTTTAACTGTAAGGGTTACTCTACACATAAATCTTCCAATGTATTATTTTTTACACTATTTTAAACTATATTCGACTCTTTGCATAACAACTCGCAACACGTGTTCGCTTCGTGTGTTTGAAGAAATTCAAACATTTACAGAATTTTAAAAGAAATAGATTATACTTCTACAAAAAAATGGTGTCACGACCTTTCTTCCCCAGACAATTCTTTCCACGACTCATCGGTAACGACGTGGGGCGCACCGGACGTCTGGTGCTTGGGACATTTGGCGCACATGATAGCTGGTGCACTGACTGTCTCGCTTACCTAACATAACTTAATGATTTTTTTCAGTAATCGTATAGTCTAGAGATCCTTAGGTCTCGTTAACGAAATAACTTAGGTTACGTTAGGTTAGCGAGACATCCAGTGTCCCGTGCACCAAATGCACGTGCACCAGATGTCCAGTGAACCCCACGTCGTTACAGATGAAGCGTTGGACGAATTTTCTAAGGAAAAAATGCGGCGAAACATTAAAAAATATGACGTGCAAAATTTTACAGTTAACCTTCCTATAATGTTTTTATAACATCGTGTGATTAGCCTGTAGCTTCCCAAGCCTTGATCTTTTAGTCCTATGAGACTATTTAACCCAAAATAGCAATGTATAAGGAACCGTTATATGAAAAAAGACCGCAAACACAATTGTAAAAATCTCCGTTATAAATAATAAATATAAAAATAGTTGACTATCTAAATTGAAATAAGTGTACACACAATAACATTATTATTGTTTTTTTATACACAAAACACTTGCACATGAGGTAGGCATAACAAGCAAAGTTTTCATATCCCAACCAAGTTCACCTTTTCCTGTTGACCGTCTGTGTATAAAGGCTACCGTGTTCGCTCTCTCACCTCTTCACTCCTACAAAGTCAACCATCGTATCTCTAATATTCTACGCCAGCATCTGCTCTTAAAACCCATTATACAACCAAACATAAAACGCAAAGTCATATACGCCGAAGAAATGCGTAAGGCAATCAACCAACCGTCCCACTGCTTGTATAATCAGATACCCCCAACACCCAGACTGAAGGCGAAGCAGCTTTCTGAGATCCACACAACCTCTCACATCCAGCCCTGAAAATGAGAGACTCCAGCTCTGGTAACAAGTCGCATCAGGGGATTACATTACTCCAAAAGAAGGTCTCCCAAACTGGCAAGAACCTTAACTGGCGAGCTATCGATGTTGCCAGATACTAGGCAAAAATAATTTGACGTTTCTGACACGAACAAGAAGAAGAAGATAAGGAAGATACGGCTGCATTGGCTCTTGATGAAATTTCAAGATTCACGGCTGGACATGGAAAAAATAATAATTAATAAGCAATCTACTAAAAGATGACCACAGTGTTAAGGTTAAAATATAACTAATTTATTTTAAATGTATTTTTTTGTATCATCGAATTGCTTTTTTTAACCCAAAATAAGTCACTTTATCTTCGTCTCCTTGCAACCCAGCATGAAGCCAACTTCTGTTGGACCTGTTCAAAGTTCTTTAAGCCTTGCACCACCTTCCATCAACAGGTAGAGCATCCACCGCACTATCGACAGTCCATCCATTGTGCAATAACCCAAATATTGTGTCCTTACCTTTGTTGGAACAGCCTTTTATCCCGCCGGCAATATACAAGTTGAGAACATTGTTTCATGGCTTTACGACAGGTCTTCATAGGCTGCGGTGACTTTATGATTTTACGGGCAGTAAATTAAAACGATACCTGAAATATTCCTCACAGCAATCTTCTTTACTTTACCTGCGTTACGTTCGGTATTATTTTAAAGCTTTTTAAGAATTATCTCTTGATATTATACGTTAGCACACAGAGAAGAATACCGACGGATTGTAATGGTAAAGTAGAGAATTTATCGGTAGATTCTATGACGCTAACGCTGCATATAGAATATTGATCCAGCAACGTTATATATTTATATATTTATTTTTTTAGTATAATTGTAGTTCCATGGTACAAATAATAAGAACAGTATACATAAACATACAATACATACAAAAGAGAGATGACACACAAAGATCACAGAGATCTAGGAGAACAATACCATCGACAAAAGAGGAAAAGGATCGAGGTGTGCTGGTAGGCCATTTAGGAGCGCCATTGCCGTTGTACTAAATTGAGTGCTCGAAGCTCCGCAAGTATCAACTGGGATCAAAAACAATTGATGGCTACGAGCACGGGTGTACTTATCTAGAACGTATAAGTTAAAACATTCAAGAATCCCAAGGTTGTGAATTGCACCGCAAAGAAGAAGGAATGAATGTTTGAGAGCAGAAATTTTCCTCCTGGACTATAACGAATGGAAAGAAAGTATCCCTAGAAGAAAAAGAGAGGGTAATGTTCGGAATTGATTAAATTGAATGGATAGTTATCGTGAATATAAAAATAGAAACGTCGGATATACGACATTCGCATCATTAATGTTTAACAGAAATTCACTATGAATTAGCGGTGTTTACAGGAAGACTTTAGTTTACCACCCTTTTTTAAAAAACAGGGTATGACTGTTATAACGTATGAGGCATCAAATTCATACCATCCTGGGTGTTTATAGGGCTGAGAAGGAGGTTAAGCAACATTTTTATTTCAATCTTTTTAAGGGATCGAACTTACAAAGTTATATTAGAAAACGCTTTACCACTAATTTATATCTAATTCCGTAAGTGTTTTGCATCGCTTTGTCTTTTCAGCGGTAGGAAGTGAAATAAGTGCATTTAAGTAAGGTGCATTGCTAATTGTGCGACGATATTATGCAGGTAGAATGTACTTGAGAAATGCACTACCGTATGTGATTCACCGTCAGTACATTACCTGCACTCGTTTCCACAGCAAATATTTTCTTAATCTATGTTAACTTATTTATTTACTAATTGCGGCGGACGTTCTATTATTTTCAATAATATTTATGTTATATTTAACAATTGAAGTAAAGAATTATATAATTTATTAAATTATTATACATAAAATTAAGGTAAAACATAATGTTTTTATGATAAATTAATAAGTTTTTTTGCTATATTTGCTAGTAATAAAAGCAAGCGTTACTTCATATTAAGTACATTTTAAAAGCAAAATTTTCCGCAATATCTTAAAACTTAGGCGTTTAAGCAATGTATCCTCTCTGTATTAACTTATGGCGCAGAGACGTGGAATCTAACAGCAAGTCTTAACCATAAAATAAAGTTCACCCATCGTGCTATGGAGAGATTCATGCTTGGAATGTCTCTAAAATATAGAAACCGAAACGTGGGTATCCGAAGAACAACTCAAGTAGTGGATGCTACCCAACTAATAGGCACACTGAAGTGACAATGGGCAGGACATATCTGTTGAAGAGACGACGATCGTTGGAAAAAGGAAGTGTTAGAGTGGCGCCCAAAAACTGGCAAACGAAGCGTTGGTCAGGACATATTTGTCGAAGAGACGACGGTCGATGTGAAAGAAAAGTATTGGAGTGCCGTCCAATAACTGTCAAACGTAGCGTTGGCAGACCCCCTGCAAGATGGACTTTTTTTTTTTTTATGTAAACGCATGCAGGAGAGCACAACCGGTCAAGACCAGTGCACTCTATGACGCTCAGCCAGGGAGGCTGGACGCTGCATGCGGGAAACGTGTGTTGTGTTCGTGTTTGTGTGTGGGTTGGGGAGATTGCAAGTGTATATTTATCTGTTTCTTGAAGAGATCCAGATTGTAGGAAGGAGGAAACACAGACGCTGGAAGAGCATTCCATAGCTTACCGGTGACATTAAGGAAGGAACTTTGGAAGCTGCCAGTTCTTGGTCGACATATATTAACCGTGTATGGATGTTCGGCAAGTGTAAGACGAGTTTGTCGGCTGTGAGTGGGTGCAGGAGGAATTAGTTCTTTAAGTTCCGAAGAGCAGCGACCGTGGTAATAACGGTAGAAAAGACTAAGAGAACCAACCTTACGTCTGTGTTCCATTGATTGTAGATTAGACGTAAGGGTGTCATTGTTTATCAAACGAATTGCTCTTCTTTGAACTGAGTCAATTAAGTTTAGAAGGTATTTTGGGGCTCCAATCCAAAGGTGACTGCCGTATTCAAGGATAGGTCGGATTTGTCCTTTATATAGAAGAAGAAGTTGTTTATCGTTGAAATACCGACGTGATCTATATAATACACCTAGTTTTTGGAAGCGAGACCGGCTTTACACTTAATTGACTCGTAATATTTGACATTATTCGATATTGATAATCCAAGCATGTTGATGGAGCTTGCTTTCGGAAGAGAACAACCGTTGAAAGATACAGGATCCATAGCAGTCTTCTTGGTGGAGAAAGTACATGATTGGGTTTTTGAAATGTTGAAACTGACGAGGTTGAGGTCGCCCCATCGTGAAACCCTTTCAAGAGACATGTTCATCTTCTTCACCAGAGATTCCCTAGCAGCAGATAGTTCCGAATGTTTCGGAGGTTTTTGGAAGATTATACTCTCATGGACAGTGCTGTCGTCGGCATAACAGTGAATGTTTGCGCATTGAAGCAGATCATTCACATGCAGAAGGAAAAGAGTGGGCGACAGCACAGAGCCCTGTGGAACTCCTGAGTTGATTTTATGACAGGAAGAAGAAAAGCCATCTACGACAGTGATGATGCTTCGATCACTCAAGAAGTTTTCAATCCAGGAGCACAGGGAGGGAGTTAGTCCATAAGACGGTAATTTATTCACCAGACCGCGATGCCAGACTCTATCGAACGCCTTGGAGATATCCAGGGCAACAGCTTGCGTTTCTCCATAGCATTCGACGGATTTCCCCCAAACATGTGTGACATATGCCAAGAGATCGCCGCACGATCGACTACGGCGGAAGCCATATTGCCGATCGCACAGAAGATCATTCTTCTCTAAGTAGTTTAGAAGTTGGCTGTTAATTAAACGTTCCATCACTTTGGAAAGTAGTGATGTGATGGCTATTGGGCGATAGTTTGTGGGGTCACTTCGGTCTCCTTTTTTTGGAACTGGGTGAACAAGGGCTTTTTTCCATCCCAGGGGAACAATACCACATCTGACTGACGACACAAGAAGTATAGCGGGAATGGCTTGGATACGGAAGGCAGAGGATCTAAGAGGATGGAGTCTCATGCGAAAAGCCTACATTCAACAGTAGATGGATACAGGCTGATGATGATGATGATATAGATTCGAGTTTAACAAGGCATAATAAGAGTTCTTGATCTAACGTTTTTAGAAATTTAAACGTTTATTTATTAGGTCCATCTCTTGACCGACTATATCTGAAGCTGCCTTGCCCGCTCTCTCACTTCGTCATTCTTTAAAAAGTCAAGCCATCCTACCCAGTATTCAACGCAATCATCTACTTTCAGGGCCGGAAGTGAGCCCTGAAAGTGAGAGACTCCAACTCTGGCAACAAATCGCACCAGAGGATTTCATTACTGCAAAGGAAGGCCTCCCAACTGGCAAGAGCCTTGACTGGCGGACCTGGAAATAACTAAACAGATTAAGAACCGGAGTTGGTAGAACAAAGGACAACTCGAGTGGTGGGGAATGCTCCGGCAGGGAAAGACACTATTGTGCGACTGTAGAGACCTGCAGACCACCTCACACCTAAGATGCTGCTCCATGTGCCCAACAGTTGCACATCTCAGGACCTAATGCTGGGCAACACACGAGCTATCGATGTTGCCAGATATTGGGAAAAATAATTTGATGTCGCTGACACGAAGAAGATCTTCTTTCAAAATCCAGTAAACGGCTGCATTGGCTTTTGGTGAGATGCCATGATTTACAGCCGTAAAAAATGTGTGCGATACAGACGCTATAAGGATGGCACTTTATTTTGTAATATAGTATAACAATACTTCATAAAATAATCAATAAAAAAAATCTAGTATCCTCCTCCGTAGTATCAATCCGGTGGATTGGTTTGCAGCAACAGAATCTTGCATCTCGATCTCCATTCCTCTCGGTCCTCCGCAACCCTTTTCAGCTCAGCATAAGTGCTACAATTCATGTCCTCGAATACTTGCTGCAAAGTATATAATATATAATCTGGTATATAATTTCATTTTTAATGTCAATATCTACATTTAAACATCACGTACTCACTGCTATATTCTTACCTAACAATTGACTTCTGTTTTCAGTAAAAAAAAACTACCTTAATTGTTTTAAGCTCGACAGGGTTCCACTTTTAACAATTACGTCTCCAAAATATTTACAGGTAAGTGATTCTCCACGGCCAGTGTTTCATCAAGGTAAACTATATAATAATAAGACCATAATTCACTCACTGAAAATTGCTGGCAACACCGGCATGAGAATCCTGAAACAATACGCTGTCGTATATCTCTTCAGAATGAGTAGGTTTTTCGGCGTGGAATTTTAACCAAATTTCGGTCACTTTTTGAATGCCACAATGCGGCCATCTTTGCTTATTGGAACAGGCTTCTTTTGTTTGGAACATTGCGTGTGTTTGAATTATTCTCGGGTTCGTAATTTTGAATGCTATGTTTTTGTTTTTACAGATAAACAGTAGCTCAGGTTTTCATCACAAAAAAAAGGTTTCGCTTCGTTCTTGTTGTATAAGTAGGAAAGATTTTACGTGATAAATCAAGACGCATCTCTTTACTTTTTATAAGTCGACAAAACAGTCGAATAACATGCATTTTTTGATACATGAATACTGTGACAAAGGGCTACCGTATTTTGACTGGTAGTATACAACACATAAGCAACAGCTACCTTTTATGAAGCTTCTAAGTTCTTTTAATATTGGGTGGCCAATGTGCAGAATGCATTCAGTGGAACTTTGTAATGCGTTAGCTATGTAGAACAAATAATTCGTTTAACCCTTTCATTACGGATCGGTTTGAATACAAATTATACTGTCAATTATAACAGTAGTATTCGAAGCATAAATGTACTTATCTGGTCTATTTTCATATATTGCATTGGTTCTTGTATCCTTTACCTATCAGATGATGCATAAAAAGCTATTCTAAGAAAGCAGCAAAACAATATATCACGTCAACCGATGTAACGGTCGGGGAATCTTAAGACGGCATATGCCGATAACCAATGCGAAAGGGTTAACAATTCAGCACATCCAATCAAAAATTAAAAATATATAAAATATTCTTATTCTTCGTGTCACTGGCATCAAATTGTTTCCGCCCAAAATCGTGCAACATCGAGGGCCGGTGTGTTGGACAAAATTAGGTCTTGGGATGTGCAGCTTGTTGGGCACATGGGGCAGGGTCTTTGGTGTGAGGCGGTCTGCAGATTTCCACAGTCGCACAATAGTGACTCTCCCTTCGAAGCATTCCCCACCGCTCGAGGTTGTCCTTTGTTCTACCAACTCCGGTCACACTATGTCAACGGTCGGAGAATCTTATGACGGCCGATGCGAAAGTGTAAAACAGAGCGTGCTTCTTCTTCACCATCTCCGCTTCTTCCTAATTTTTAAATTTCTTTAATTTTTTTTTAATTTAATCTCTCACCCTTAAAGTTCCAGTAATTGCCCATTAATTAAAATTGGTGCCAGATGAAAGTCGTACCATGATCACCACTTATTCATAGTGAATTCCCGTAATAAATGGATGGTGCGTGAATGTCGGGCTGTATTTTGTGACGTTGGCGGATCAACACTCTATATTCAGAGCATTCTGTAACATGGTAAGCGTCATAGAGTCCACAGATGAGATTTCTGAATCACAATCCCATCGGTGTCACGACCTATCGTTCACAGACAATTCGTTCAACGACTCATCGTTAGCGACGTGGGGCGGTACTGGAAGTCCGGTTGCACGGAACAACTAGTGCACTGGATGTCTCGCTAACCTAACCTAACCTAACCTAAGGATTTTTCCAGTAATCGTAGAGTCTAGAGATCCACAGATCTCGTTAACGAAATAACTTTGGTTAGTTTTGCGATACATCCAGTGTGCCAGTTATCCCGTACACCAAATGTACCGTTCACCAGACCTCCAATGCGTCCACGTTGTTACCGATGAGTCGTTGAACGAATTGTCTAGGAACGTAATGTAGCGGAACCATCGCCAGTACGTATGTGTTTACGTAAAAAAAATACGTGTTAAAAATGTAGTTTTGAACCTGGGACCTTTAAACATGAAGGAAGTAAGCAAGCAAGTATGCAAGAGTGGTAGGTATGTAACCATTGTGCTACAATGTCCGGTTCTAAAATGTAGTACGTCTTACTTAGAACCTGAAGGCAGATCATCTACATTGTACATACAATGTACTTAGCACATACAAGACGTCATGTGTTCGTGCTAGATTTGAAACATGAACACACGAAATCATTTATTATTATTATACCAATTGATGTTTTGACCACATGGCGTAGCAGTGTGAAAAAAAACCACTCAAAAACCTTTCTTCCATCGAAATTTTTCATTTCTAAAAAATCGTTTAAAAATTACAGCTTTTGTTTGTGAAATTGTTTTAATGGGTGATGAACTGCATTCATTATTTTATTAAGAAATGTCAACACATATTTTTAAAAAAAGTATACATATTTTGTTTGACATGACTTTTTTAAGTATTTGTTTTGACAATAAAGGTGACCTTTTTATGGTCATTTAAGCACAAAAGATACATTTTATGAGAATTGCACATTGTGAGACTTATTTTCGGGGTCACAGTTTAAATTTGAAATATGTATTTTTTAATTTTTGGAATAATCATTTCGTAAGTGATTCAGATGCATCATATTTCAAGTGTTTTAAGGAAGAATGTGTATCAACGAATCTGTTATTATAATGAAGGAATTGATGTCCTTCACAGAGGATGACGTCTATTTGCGTCGTTAGCTTTACACGGAATTTTGAGCTTCATTTTACAGCCATATTGTACTGTTATGTTCAAAATTCGCTGAATATACGAGTGTAATACGAGTATATTCGATTCGAGTTAAAATATTCGTTAAACTTCTTTACGCTACATATCTGGGTCTTACAGCTCTCTATACAGCGCCTGTATCATCCCTACTCTTCTTTATAGATGTGAATCTGGGCATTTCACCAGCCCTATAATGTAATTTGAGAGAAGATGCCTCCGTAGCATACTGGGGGTATGATAGTTTGATTTTGTGAGAAATAACGAGGTGAGAGAGCAGACAAATAACCTCTTTTTAATCTGGTTGGGATACGTTTTGAGAATGCTCAACGAGAGAATAAACTACAGCTACCCAAGCCCCTGGGCTCGCGCCGTTTTGGAATGACATCGGGAATTATACATAGAATGTACTTGGAGGAACTGCGGGAGACAGAGCTGACTTGGGATGATGTTAAGACTATGGGGGCTGACAAAGCTTTGGGGTAGCAGTTCGTGAATGCCATATTTTGCAGTTAAAGAAGCAGTATGGTAATAAAATTATGATTATATATATAATCGTGTCGGAAACAACAGGGTCAGATCCTGTCTGCCCAGAAGTGGGCGACGTCGATGGCTTTACTTCTGGCCATCATCAGGTCTTCCTGGGTGTAGCTATTCGGGCACAGCGCACACTCCAGAAGGTGTGACAGGGTCTGCTCCACGCCGCAGTCACATTCAGTCGGTCCGCTGTAAAACTGCCAGGCCCTCATTTGTGTCCTCGTCTTGCATACTCCGGTCCGAAGTCTGTTAAGGGACCTCCATATATTCCACCCTTGGTCATGTCCAGGGGCTAGGTTCTCTTTCGGGGCAATCCAAGTATTCCCCTCAGTTGCGCTTCTCCACATGTTCAGCCGCAGGGTGGCCTCAGGTATCACCAGTTTATGATAAATTTAATGATTATATAAATTATTGTACTAAATACACCAAAATTACGCCATTCAAAAAGGCTAAAATTCAATGAAAGGACAATAAGTAATGAACAATAATTCTTTAATATATCTTAAATCATATTCGTTTCCTAGTTGATGAAAATAGTCGCCACAGATATCCGCCATAAAGTACTCTGAACAGCCATGATCTAGCTAGCTTTCCGAAGCTTCTCAGAGTACCAAGCACTTTGAGATTCTCTCAATTATTCGGCAGTGCTTCATGGTATCCATATGCTTCAACAATTTACTAAAGCGTACGAAAAAAAAACAGTAATACGAAAATTTAATTGAAAGAATAAATCTAATAAAATTAATTTTACTACGTTACTCAACGCATTATAGTCAATATCATTTTTGGCCTTCGTCGTATTTCGCTTACAACTTCACTGCACAAGTAAAATTGTACACTTCATCATATTGAGATGAATCCTTACTTATATCATTATCTTTTCACAGCCTCGATCTTCCACCTTTCTTCTTTTTTAACACAATATTGGCCATCCTTCTTCGTCGTATCAATTCTTCGTTGCATCTCGATCCTCTGCAGTCCTTTTCAGCTCAGCATAAGAGCTACAACTCATGTCCTCCAACACTTGCTGAAAATAATCCCGTCTAGAGCGCCCTCTACAGTTTCTACCCTCAACCATCCGTTCCACAATGTCGTGAAGAAGACCATCGTGACGCATGATGTGACCGATCCATCGGGCTCGCCTCCCTGAGATGGTTCTTACTAGGTGACTATCTTCCTTGATTATTCTGAGAACCTCATTATTTGCGACATGGTCTCTCCAGGAAATGATTAAAAATTGACCATCCAAGAAAGATTATTTTAAGTACACGTGATGACGACATTATCTGCACGTGTCTGCACATACTAACAAACCAATTAGATATGTTTTTTCTTTAAAAAAATCTTGTCTCTTTTGACCATTATTTTATAAATAAAAGATAATGTTTTTTCTTTGGAAAGACTGTTGAAACAATTATTGTATGTTATGAACAATGTGTTTTTAATGTTATTTGCAAATGTTTACATACTGAAGAAAGCCAAAGAACAAAAAAAACTATTAAGATGCTTTCAATCCTCAAGTCACACTTATTTTTAGTTTGGAGAAAAGTTAGATTTTTTTGACAAGTGATGTTAACTGCTAACATGTGGTCTTCTTTTTTGTTTGTAACACATTACTGGAGATCTTCCTCTTACAAATATACTCGACAACTCACAGATTTTATATACGAGGGTTATCCGTAAAATAAGGTTCCCATGGCGCTGCAGTCCTGAAAAGCGCTGTTATGGTGGATCCCGAGGTTATCCTTTGTTCTACCAACTCCGGTTCTTAATCTGTTTAGAGATATCCAGGTCTGCCAGTCAAGGTTCTTGCCAGTTAGGAGGCCTTCCTTTGGAGTAATGAAATCCTCTGATGCGACTTGTTGCCAGAGCTGCAGTCTCTCATTTTCGGGGAAGGATATGAGAGGTTGTGTAGATCTGAGAAAGCTGCTTAGCGACTTCAGTCTGGGTGTTGGGGGTATCTGATTATATTTATAAGCAGTGGGACGGTTGGTTGTTGCCTTATGCATTTCTTCGGCGCATATAACTTTGCGTCTTATGTTTGGTAGTTTTGAAATGGGTGTTGGTTTGAGGCAGCCTGTGACGACCCAGCGACAACAAATCGAATATCCTGTGGTAGGAAGCGGTTATGGAAGTATATTTATAAGAAGAGTGTTAATCAAAAATGTACAGAAATATTGTAAATTAATGATACAGTGTTTGTTTAATTAACGAGGTGATTATACATTAAAATACAGCCTTCGTGTGTGACCAATTAAAATAATAATACTTACGAGTATAAAGCAAAAATTGTGTTAATACACAATCTCAGTGAATATTTCAATTCTTAATGTTATGGAAATGTCTTAATTTTAACATTAATCAGGTGAACGATTAATTAGGTATTTTTTATTACGACAATTTTGCAATTCATTTTCCCTTTTGATACGTTAACGCATGAAGGAGAATGCCCTCAGATATAGAAGAAACCTTCGTTGAAAAATATACAGAAAAATAAACAAATTGGAGGTAGACTAAAGTCGTCACTTGAACACCGTCCATTCATAATGAGTCCCCGTAAAAATAGATGATGCGTTTATCCCGGTTCCGCCACATTTCGTTCCCAGACAATTCGTTTAGCGACTAATCGGTAACTACGTGGGGCGCACTGAACGTCTGGTGCACTGGATGTCTCGCTAACCTAACCTAACCTAAGCTAAGCTAAGTTATTTCGTTATCGAGACCTATGGATCTCTAGACTCTACGATCACTGGACAAATCTTTAGGTTAGGTTAGGTTACGTTAGTGAGACATCCAGTGCACCAGTTGTCCCGTGCGCCAAATGTCCCGTGCGACAGACTTCCAGTGCGCTCCACGTCATAACCGATGAGTCGCTGAACGAATTGTCTGTGAACGATAGGTCGTGACACCCCCTCAGAAGTAGAAGAAACCTTTGTTGTTAAATAGACAAATTGGTGGTAGACGAAAGTCGTCACTTGAACACCATCCATTCATAATGAGTCCACGTAAAAATGAATGATGCGTGAATGTCGAACTGCAGTCGTATCATTATTTTGACGGAATATCACATCACTGGAAACGTTTAGCTATACATAATAATGATGAGCGTCATAGACTTTATTTAAATGGGATTTCTCTTTCATCATTGTCCAGTATGTGTTTACATAAAACTTTTATTTTATATTTGACTGATTATTTTATATGTGAAGATTAAGAACCGGAGTTGGTAGAACAAAAGACAACCTCGAGCGGTGGGGAATGCTTCGTAAGGGAGAGTCACTATTGTGCGACTGTGGAAATCTGCAGACCGCCTCACACCAAAGACCCTGCCCCATGTGCCCAACCAGCTGCACATCCCAAGACCTAATTCTGGGCAACACACCGGCCCTCGATGTTGCACGATTTTGGGCGGAAACAGTTTGATGCCAGTGACACGAAGAATAGGAATATTTTATATATTTTTAATTTTTGATTGGATGTGCTGAATTGTTAACCCTTTCGCATTGGTTGTCGGCATATGCCGTCTTAAGATTCCCCGACCGTTACATCGGTTGACGTGTTATATCGTTTTGCTACTTTCTTAGAATAGTTTTTTATGCATCATCTGATAGCTAAAGGATACAAGAACCAATGTGATATATGAAAATAGACCAGATAAGTACATTTATGCTTCAAATACTAGTTTTATAATTGACAGTATAATTTGTATTCAAACCGAGCCTTAATGAAAGGGTTAAATATATTAATTGTATTATATATCAAGTAGGTTCGTTCTAATTTTAAAATGGTCTGTTACTTTGTCTACTAATGTTTTTTATTAATTGTTGAAGGGCTTGCTGTGTACAGTATTGTTACATTGTTTTGAAATATCTAAATTAAATATTGCCTTCTCTGCTTTGGTCTGTTTCCTCGCTAATCTGATGTCATACAAAGCAGAGGTATTTCTACTGCGTGAAGTTTATTTATCCAATGTCTTGGTGTAGTGGAAGAAGCTCTTCCATGTCAAACAAACAGTCCCAGGTTCGATTTATTTATAATATGTTTTATTTAGTTCGAATACAGCTAAAGAATTGTCGTCATTCAATCCAGACAATCATTGCTAAGAAAACGGCACAAAAAGGTTTGTTTCTTAGATAAATATAGAGCAAAATTAATGTATAATATTATTGAAAATAAATAACATCATTGTTTTAAAACAATAATGTAAGCTTCATTATAAAGAAATTGTTACTTCAAAGCTATCAATATCATTTATTAATTTAAATAACACATGATCCAAAAATATGATACATCAATTTACAAAAATAAACGTAACAAATAAATAAAACATAATAAAGCTGTAAAAAAAAGTTCAAGACACAGATCAAAAAATAGAGTATATTAATAATATTTAACAAAATAAATAAAGTCACAAATAATATTATAATATAAATATATAATAGATAAATAGGTTTACTGCAAATTTAATTAGTCACTCAATTTTAATTTTAAAAATTATAAAGTTCATTTTGAATAAATATCCTTATATTTTTAAAATCAATGTAAGTTATAATAAAGCAGCTACACCAAGAATTGTCAATAAACTGTTAAATCAAAAATATTATTCTAGTTGCCGACGGATATATGTCAATGGTCATAGCGTTTGCTTTGCAAGCCAAAGGTCGTTGGTTCGATCCCCGAATGAGATTTAAAAAAAAAGCATTTCCATTCTTTCAAAAAGCCCCGGTTGGTGTGAATGTGATCCCTCATCCGTAAAATGCCAGTCATTGCCTATTAATTAAAATTGGTGGTAGACGAAAGTCGTCCCGTGAAGACCACCCATTCGTAGTAAATTCCTGTAATAATATGGATGATGCGTTAATCTCGGGCTGTAGTCTATGACGTTAGCAAATCAACACTGTAAATGCAGCTCTTAGCTATATGCACCACGTTAAGAGTCATAGAATTCCACAGATGAGACTTTAGAATTACTATCACCATCTGTAAGTATTCTCCTGTATATGCTAACATAAATAATATTATATTATAATGTCAATTATCTATTACATAATTATACATAGTATATAAATGCATTGAGAAGTGCTAAGGATCATTACAACTGATAAAAGATTACAGCTTCAATTTATGGCGACAATATGATGCACCTGGGGAGCAGATATGGAAGAACACAAATAAAACTATGAGCTATCCATTCATTTGTACACAGCGTTGAATAAAAATGTTGGGAACGTCTAGTTTTATATTATTAAAATCAAGTGGAAATAATTATTATTTTTAATTCGTGCATGTTGCCAGTGTGTAGGATGTTGCCACAACTCGCATGTGTTCTTGTTGCCAATAACGAACATGTACAATGAAGACCAGAGCCACTCCGCACCAGGCAATGCAACATGCTAAGCTGTTTCCGGTTTTATCAAGACTACGAAGGAAATGGCTTTGATTCTAGCGATACATTCCAAAAGCATACATTGTATTTTGAATATTTAATAAATATTTGATTGTTTTTTTTGTGTTTTCAAAATATACATACATTTAAAATATTTATTTCATAATTTAAACATATTAATATTAAATGTCTCCCTTGGCTCTGTTGTAAATACCGCAGTGTCATCTGGCGCAATTTCTTAAAAACATTTTATACAAAACATATGGTTTATAAAATGATAAAATAACTACTCAATCACAGATGTCGTGGCAAAACATTTTACACATGGACAAGTGTTTTTTATTTTTCTATCGAATAATATATATTAACAACTGCAATATAATCATTATTTCATATTTGTGCCCTGTTTCTTATGCGATGCTGTAAAAAATTATTAACGAAATAATGTCTCTTACAAATATTTGAAGCAAAACAAAACTCGTACCACTGGTATAGATTCCTTTACTTTTTATTCGTAAGATGTCACTGCTGCCATTATTTTTATCTGGAATGCTACACCTTGGTAATTAAGTTAAATATAATATTTCAAATTAAACATTGTACATTAGTATTTATTTGTTCACATCAACTTTAATAAAACAATATTTTTTTAGTTGTTTTTTTATTAAATACATATATATTTATCTAATATTAATATTCCTTATTGATTAATTCAACAGGTGACTGCACACTTTTGTTAAAAATGTTTTGATTATCGGATGCTTATAATTCTTACTGGCAATATTTGCAGCAAGTGTTCGTTGACATGAGTTGTAGCTCTTATGCTGAGCTGAAGAGGACAGCAGAGCATCGAGAGGAGTGGAGATCGAGATGCAAGATATTGTTGCTGCAAACCAATCCACCGGATTGATACTACGAAGAATGTAAATCTTATAACATATTTCAAGAGATGGCAGTGCGTGCACTTATTAATCATTACAAAAAGTACAGGTTAAATTACCACTGAAAAGAGAATGGAATTTGAGATACCGTGGGAAAAGAATGCCGCGCTCTCGGATAAAAGAACTCCAGAGCGCGAAATTTAAAAAAAGCATCTCAAGGCAAAACGATCGCTCGAGCCATTGTTGCTATCTTCATTTATTGTTTGATAACCCCAACAAAAGAATAAATTGCATATTTTATAAACTTATTCTCGCGTACATTCTAACCACACATGGATGACTGTTTTGAATACTTTTCAAGCGTGAAGAAGCTGCTTGACGATTCAACCATTATTAAATGCGTTTATTTTACATGTTTTTTCTCTGTCCAGTACATAATTCTTGTATAATGTAAGTTATGTCATATTTTATTTTATAATATATATTTATATATATTTTGTAAAAGTAAATAACATAAATTGTATTTATTAGTATGATTAGTGATTTTTATATTTGTTTAGTTTTTTAGTTCTGAATACCTCCATATTCGCCGTTATTTTTGTATATTTAATAATAATATTGTAATATAGTCAATGATCTATAAAAATTCTGTTAGATGCTATATTCTCGTACTAAGCCATGTATGCACCTGGAGTTCATACAGGAGCGCTAAACCGAAACAGCCCTAAACGAAACAGCGTTAAGCGGGGTCTCACTGTACTAATATTTTTATTCATATTTCTTTTTACATATCTCTAAAAACCTGTTATTATTCACTTATAATTGATAATTGATTCTAATATTTCATTTTAGTAGGCATATACAAAAACAATCGAAAATACGATTATCTCTACCCCAACACTGGTTTTCGCAGCAATGTGAGTTAACCTTCTACATGCGTCAGATATATATTAAAACTTTTACAAATTACCGTATTTTTGGTAATTTGTAGCAATATGTATTTATTTTTTATTATTTATTTTTTTTGACATAAATTTACCAAAATAATTTATTATTTATAAGAAGAAAGGCTTTTGTTAATGTTGATATAATTAATATATTTATATATATAGGTAGTGAACGTTTTTACAACGTTATATCGGATGATATTCAGCACAGGGTAATAAATGTGTCACAGGGTCCATCTTACGTTGGACAAACTATAGTATGTGTATTTTTCGGTGAATGCCTCTCCAGAACGAGAATTGTTAAAGCTTTACAAGAAGACAACTGTATTATCCGAGGCATTTTAGAGAATTAATTAATTAGTTAATTTTTAAAGAAATTTACTTTAAGATTCAACTGCAGCCTAATTATTTTTATTACATAAAATAATATCGAACAAAAATCGTTCTTTAACAGGATTTTTTTCTTGTAGACATTTCCGTTGAGTCACCCATAAGGATTAAACAGTCCAATCTTTAGGAGAATCCAATTTCATTAATCAACCGAACTCCTTAAAAATTTCGATTAATAAATTACCTAAAATATACTTCATAAGCTACAGCAGCCGTCTTATAAAAGGTCCTCGGACTCCTGCCCTGCAGGTCGTCGGGTACCTTATATGTTCTTAACCCTCGCCTTACTATGTTAAAAACTTCCACAGGTTCCGGTGATGTGTAATCGTTACACATTCTGATTAGAAGTGAATAAAGTGAGTAGAAATTCAAAAAAATTAAAATATTCAAAGATATCGCTTAATTTTATAATAGTTGATGTCAATAAGCAGTAATAATTGACATTTAATAGCTGAAAACATGAAAAACATCAGACGAAGACTTCAAACGGCCAGACGCACCTTCTCGCGTGAACTTCCGAGAGATACTAACATTACTTGGCCTGTCGATATATCGATGTGCCGATATCATTTCGAACTAGGTGACCAACTGAGGTTTCCCGTCTCGCTCACTCATATTAGTACGTCAGCGAGAGTGAGGAGTATAGATGCCGCCTCATCTGGGTATTTTTTAATTTTATTTTCGCACACGCTTCGAATGATTCATGACAGTTGACGCGTCTTGATTGTAGTGGTGAATTTATTCCGGATTTTAGAAAAATATTTCCTGCTCCCGATGAGTGCCTATTATGAAAAATATTATTATTTTTTTCAATACGTAAATGTATTAAGGAGGAATACGTAAAATCTGAACCCTGTATGTATTATATTTACAGAGATATTTAAGTTATTACAAGTAATGTGTAGTCGATACACATTACCGTGGAGGAGGGGTTAACCTCTCCTCCCCGGTAAGGTTGACGGAGACAGCAGAAGAGGTCGATATTGATGAAGAGGAGCCGCTGCCTGTACCTTCATTTTCAGAAGCATGCACACTCTTTGAAAGATTAAAAACTTTCTACTACGCACACTCAATAACTGATGTCGAAAAAAAATTCATTTGCAAAGCCGAACATATAGTGTTGACTTGCGGAAATAAAACAGTAAAAAAACAAATGTCGATGAAAGATTATTTACAAAGTAATAAACTTTAATATTTTTTTGGTTCTGTTTAGCTGTGTATTTTTTTAAATAAATACACACATTTCTTTACATCAAAAACTTGTTTTCTTCTTATAATTTTAATCTACCAATGGTTATGCAGATTGGGAGGACGGTATCTTTACTCCATCGTATATCCTTGCGTTTTATCCTTTTAATCCCGCATTCATTGTTTTCCCGCATTCGTAGTTTATTTCAATAGGTCCCTTTACAAACGATAGATAAAGGTTTCACTGTACTTAACTCTTTCATTACGGCTCGGTTTGAATACGAATTATACTGTCAATTATAAAACTAGTATTTGAAGCATAAATGTACTTATCTATTTTCATATATCACATTGGTTCTTGTATCCTTTAGCTATCAGATGATGCATAAAAAACTATTCTAAGAAAGTAGCAAAACGATATATCACGTCAACCGATGTCAGCGTTCGGGAATCTTATGACGGCATATGCCGACAACCGATTCGAAAGGGTTAAGTAATGACTTATAAGCTTGTCACAAATGTACAGAGTATATAACAATATTGTTTCATAAGAAAGATCGTGACTGTTATTGCACGCCAACTAAAAATTATTTTATCCCCTTATACATTTTTAACCTCTCCTCCCCGGTGATGTCTATCGACTACACATTGCTTGTAATAACTTAAATATCTCTGTAAATATAATACACACAGGGTTCAGATTTTAGGTATTCCTCCTTAATACATTTACGTATTGAAAAAATTTTTTTTTTATAATAATAGGCACTCATCGGGAGCAGGAAATATTTTTCTTAAATCCGGAATAAATTCACCACTACAATCAAGACGCGTCAACTGTCATGAATCATTCGAAGCGTGTGCGAAAATAAAATTAAAAAATACCCAGATGAGGCGGCATCTATA
Organism: Glossosoma conforme; assembly: GCA_022606575.1. Lineage (NCBI taxonomy): Eukaryota > Metazoa > Arthropoda > Insecta > Trichoptera > Glossosomatidae > Glossosoma > Glossosoma conforme. The sequence goes on from JAGTXR010000027.1 coordinate 2,105,769, forward strand.
CTCCTCACTCTCGCTGACGTACTAATATGAGTGAGCGAGACGGGAAACCTCAGTTGGTCACCTAGTTCGAAATGATATCGGCACATCGATATATCGACAGGCCAAGTAATGTTAGTATCTCTCGGAAGTTCACGCGAGAAGGTGCGTCTGGCTGTTTGAGGTCTTCGTCTGATGTTTTTCATGTTTTTAACTATTAAATGTCAATTACTACTGCTTATTGACATCAACTATTATAAAATTAAGCGATATCTTTGAATATTTTCATTTTTTCGAATTTCTACTCATTTTATTCACTTTAAATCAGAATGTGTAACGAGTACACACCATCGGAACGCGCGGAAGTTTTTAACATAGTAAGGCGAGGGTTAATATCATTATTAGAGTGGATTATTTATAGAATTCTGATTATATTTGCTTTAACCTTTCGTAAGTTTTCATTGGGTTTTCAGATGACGTGTCATGAATGAAGCTCTTCACCCCACGTGATATTATATTACACTGATACAGTAGCCAACAAAAATTATGAACTTTTAATTTCTTACTTTAATCATCATCATCTTGAGTCAGTCATCTATTGAACGAAGGACTCGCTTGTTAATACTTTTCAATCCTCTGCCCTTCGCATCCAGGCTAATCCCACTATTATTCTAATGTCGTCTTTCCATCTTGAAGTGGGTCACCCAGTTTTTTGGAGCCACTATTCTTCACTTTTCTTCACCATCGACGGTTATCTATCGAATTGCCACTTGAGTGTACCTATTCTTTGGGTAACCTCCGCTAATTGATTTCTTATTCGGATGTTCTTGTTTCGGATTCTATCTTTTAGAGATACTCCGAGCATGGATCTCTCCGTATAAAATTATATGATCTTATTTTATAAAACCTGCTGTTAGATTCCACGTCTCTGCGCCATATTTTATTACTGACACGATGCATTGGTTAACCGCATTAGTTTTAAGAAATTGCAGAATTTTCGCTTTCAAAATGTAGGTAACTTTTCCAAATGCTGCCAATACCAATTGAATACGCATGCAGATCAACCACCCATCATCCTTCCTACTCCCCAGGCAAATTCTTCAAAATATATATAATTTACGTTAGTACGCTTATACTTGTATACATTGGAACTGATGGTTAGAACTAATAAACTAAACTAAGGCCTTCGTTGACGGTGAAACTGCAGTACTCCAGCAAGTTATTCAACAGTGCTCAGTGTGATCCATGTTAAGACAAGGTATGAAATATTTAGCTATTATTTGTTGACATTTTAGCGCGAGTTTTTGTCTTCGACTGTACAGTAAGTAAGCTCAATAGACTTGCGTGTTGTTTTCTCTTCACCGAGGGTTGCTAAGCACAACTTCCTTCCTTACTGCTTGCTACCTTCTGGAGTACCTGCAGCAAACTGGGTCACACAAATGATCGATCCAGGAAACGGAAAACTACCAGCAGTGAAGGAAAAATATCCCCTGAAGAATTAATTTAAGTACAACATGTCATGCGGAAGATTTTTTGTATACTATATATATAACACGCACAGAAGTGTACCAGTACAGTGTCTTCTCTTCACGGACACTATGATGCTTAACCGAGTCAGTTGGACACTGTTTCTGAAAAGAATTTGCTGTGGTTGTGTAGAGATTCAAATACGTTGCAAATAGTATTAATCTAAGTAATAGTAATTAGGCTAAGAACTCAGGGTTCATGCTATATTTTCGTGTAATAAGATGGTAGCTTTATTAAACATTTAGTTTGATAGCTGAAAACGTATTGATTAAAATATATAATAAATTTAAATTATTTAGTTTTAGTTCACATTATTTAACTGAAAATAATTTTCTTTCTTTGAGGTCGTTGAACTCATTACAATGTGACTAATGTTTTTACATGAACACGTGTTTTATTAATCAATTACAATACACCCACCTATAACGCACGCATTATTTATTTGTAACGCAGATTTTTCTTATAGTATTTGTGGCGATTTTTTATACAGCGGTCCCTTCTATGTTGTTAATCTGGGATGTACCGCCTTTTAGAACTAAATGGTCCAAATCTCGGAAGCATCGGAGTGATCATCCCATCTTATGAAAACTTCGTAGGAAGCTTGGCTTTATAATACTTTTAAATTAATCATATTTACATTTTAATCGCATTTTTGTACTTGAGCCAATCGTTCAGTTAAAACCATATTTTTTTTAATTACCATACATGTTTTATGGGAAATAAATTAATATTAATATAAAATACATTTAGCAATTTCATAGAACAGCAAATAATAAAGATACAATACTATTAAAAATAAATACATAATTAATTATTTAAATTTGTAATTTAAATGTTTAATTACACTGAGTGTTTTTTGGTATGTTTTTGGGTCACCCGCTGCATTAAGCATCCAACTGCCGTTTCCTTGGTAACCAAAATACAAACAAACTAAACTCATGTAAGCGAATGTGCATTTTTTAAGAGATCAAGAAAAAAAATCGAATAATGTTTTTTTAGATTCATTGGCTGTGTGAGACATGGTGCTTATCTGAAAGTGATAAAAAAAGACTAGAGCCCTTTGAGATGTGGTCATACAGAAGAATTCTCGGAATTTCCTGGAGAGACCACGTCACGAACAATGAGGCTCTCAGAATAATCAAGGAAGATAGGCAACTAATAAGAACCATCTCAGAGAGGCGAGCCCGATGGATTTGTCACATCATGCGGCACGATGGTCTTCTTCACGATATTGTGGAGGGGATGGTTGAGGGTAGAAACTGTAGAGGGCGCCCTAGACGGGAGTACTTGCAGCAAGTATTCGAGGACATGAATTGTAGCGCTTATGCTGAGCTGAAAAGGGTTGCGGAGGACCGATAGGAATGGAGATCGAGATGCAAACCATTCTGTTGCTGCAAACCAATCCACCGGATTGATACTACGAAGAAGAAGATTAATTTTATTTTTAATCATACTCGAATTTTTCCCTAAAACAGTTTGAGTTATGGTCTACAAAATGATTGTACTTTTTACAGTGTTGAGAAATGTGCGATATCACATATATGCTGCTTTCTCGGTGATGCGTTTGAAACTGAGCGTACCACTCGAGTATCTACCAAACGCCAAAAGAAAACTTTAGGTATATAAAATTTTATTATAAAAATTAGCAAATTTCATTATTTCAAATAACACTGTTTTATAACTGTATTAAAGAAAGTTGCATTATTGAACATCCAAATTTGTAGATGTATTAAGACTAGGCATGGACAATGGCAACTGAACTGAGTGTCAGCAATTTGAGGTTATCATATGCTCCAATACAATACTTATATACTCGTATATATAATACTTTCATAAAGACTTATAATAATTTCTAAATTCATCAAACATGAAATGTACAACTATTTACTTATGCAAAAATTAATGGTATAAAAATTCTCAAGGAATTTAGCACAAGCAAATGTTATTTCAAATAAATAATATATTCGTTCACTTATACATACTATATAAACGACTAGTACACATTTACTTTTCAATATAAGGTATCTATAGTCTAATCCACGGGTCGTCAGCTTGTCCGTACCGCCCAATAGTGGGCGATTCGGGCTTTCGTGGTGGACGGTGGGCGATTTTTGTAGATTTTCAACTCTCCTACATTCCTTCTTGAATATTTTCTACCCATATACTGAATTGAAATATAGCGAGGTTGATGGGCGGTAGGGAAATTTTACCATGAAAAATAGGCAAAAGTGGGCGTTAGGCATAAAAAGGTTGACGACCCCTGGTCTAATCCTAGGCCAGGATATATACTAAATATTCACTAAATATGTTATGTTGCCATCAGGAATTTCTTAGAGGTAAAGATGTCCGCTTAATATACCAAAATCAAGGGTTCATCATCCGTACGATGCCAGTCATTTCTAGTCCTATCAATTAAAAAACGGTGCTAGATGCAAGTTGTCCAATGAACATCACACATTTGCAGTGAGTCTCCATAGTAATGAACGTTGCGCGAATGCCAGGATCTCTTGACGTTGTAGGGTCAACACTCCTTTATAAAGCGCTTCTACTCATATTCGTTTCATATCTGAACCACAAATTACTGCCACTCAGTTCTGTCAGCTGCACTTGTCTATGCCCTGTCCCCAGATATCTTTGCACCAAAAGGTGTGTCTGGGAATATATATGATTCCCGACGACTTCCAAGGCTGAAGAAGAATTGAAGAGAGGGCAACTGTAGTATGCGAAGTATATTCGGGTGATTTGTTAATCGAATTTTAGCCCGACAATCCTATCCCGACGTAGTAAGGTGCGACTCAACCCGATCAACGATGCACGGTTAGCACCAGTTGAACAATCAACGTTTTGATCTAAATTCTGTGTTGCTTAACTTTAGTGATTTAACGAAAACCGCACTAATGATGTGTTATTGTCAATGGACGCTAAGCCTTCCTCAAATTGACCACCATCATCATCATCATAATCATCATACCGTATCCGTTCCCCTAAGTAGAACTCGCTTGGTGAAGACCCTCCCTGTCCCGTCCTGTTTTTGGAGACCCAGGTGGGGATCCGTTACTGGACGCACGCAAAAAACTACATGTGAGAGAGTGGCTGAAGGCCTTCCCGTGATTCTAGGTGCATCAGTTAGATGTCAAATAGACCTCAGTCTAAGGCTGCGAAGTTAGTATACTGGAACATACGGCATTCACGAACTGCCGCTACAAAGCTCTGTAAGTTGCCATAGTCTTCGCCTCAGCCATCCCAAGTCAGCTCCACGTAGCGCAGCTCCGTCGTACTCGTACATTTGGTTAATATTCTAGTACAAATTGACAAACGGCATGTAATTTACTGAAGAGATTCTCCTTCGCCGTTTGTCGGTATTCTCCTGTGTGTTCAAATAATAAAATATACAAAAACTTAGCCTACAATCGTCATGACTTTAAATAACTGTGAATATTCATTCATTCACGCCTCTTCCTGTCCAACTTCCGGAGGTTTTCCCACCATGTTTAGCGGATGCGGAAGTCGCCGCGGAAAATCTGCACAGGTACCAACATTACCGCTGAGTTGCCGGCTGCTGTCCACCACATCCTGCGTCTCGGACACAGCTGGACACTCAAGGCATCCACAAATTCATTAATTTTCCTATACATCCGATCTCCAGCATTGATAATCAAGTTATATATATATCAAATAATAAACTTTGTTAATCCACTGACTTTTGCTTATATCACACATCTACTGGTTTTGGAAACATATCTTGTTCTTGAATACAAACTTTAGACTAAATATAAATATTCTTATTACTTAAATATACATATACTATACATAAAATTCTTTTTTCAACGCGTCAATCCAAGCACAAAAATAACGGCAGAAGCGGGATGCGAACCGCGGACCTTGGAATCCAACTATGCCCAGGTATTCATACCGCTCGGCGAACTGCGCCATTGCTATGCCTAGACCGACTCGCGTTGAAACTAGTATTTATATCATTGTTATCATCCTACGATAGATGTCGCTATAGTATATATTCAAAGTATGTATATTTTTATTATTATTCAATCAGTCTTCATTTATTCACAAGCTTAATATTATTACTTACCGACAGTCTATTTATTTTTTTTAGTAAGTACCACTCGGGTCTCGAACCAAACTATAGACTGAATGGATGAGAAACGACTACTTATAGTTCCGACTCGGACTTTATAACCAATCATTTACCTGTGTTACTGATGAATAATTTTACCTTCTTGATATTGTCTCAAGGAGACATTATTATATGAATTTTTTAATTTTTATTAGAATATTATTTTATTATTTCAATATTCTAATCTACTTTTTATAGATGCGTTGAAAAAAGAATTTTATGTATAGTATATGTATATTTAAGTAATAATAATATTGTAATATATTCAATGATCTATAAAAAGTAGATTAGAATATTGAAATAATAAAATAATATTCTAATAAAAATTAAAAAATTCATATAAATATTCTTATTTAGCCTCGCCATTTCCCAACATCTGGGGTCAGCTCTCCTTGTGAAAATTCACCATGTCTCCCTGTCCTGCGCTGCATTCTCAATCAAGCCCACAGTTTTCACATCCTTGTCTATAGTTGCAGTCCAGACTAAATATAAATACAGAACAGTTAGTCAATGAAGTGGAAAAAGGGCAGCAGGATCAGAGTCATCTGTGCATTGGCCGGTTGAACAAAGTGAATTTATGGGAAACATATTTAATACACTCGGGATAAAGTCTCGGGCTATACGTAAAATGTAATGTTCCTACAAAACCTTTTAACTACGGCTCTTTTTTGATGGATTCGTTAATAGATTTTTCAACTATTACTTTAAATTTTAATATTTTTTTTATCTGATATAGCTCTTTTGGCTGATGCCGTAAAGCCTCGAAAAACGATATTTTGTCTCTTATTGTTGTTCGCTCGCCTGACATGCACATCTTATAATGTTAGTTTTAATTATATAATATTACACTACACAATAAATATCCCGGGATGTTAGATTTGTTTTCAATGAATCTAGTTTCAGTTTAGTTACATAACAATTTGACCACACCTTTGCTAGTAACCAGGTTAGTTGAACAATATCGCGACTGTGGCAACACCACTTCATGCATATTCAGTGCATGTTGCCAGCGTGCTTTGAAAGTGACGCTGAAACATACAGAGGCGAACTCGAATACTTTCACAATAAAATGTTATACTTTTAAAATTGAAATATGTATTTTGGGTCGTATTTATTTCAAAAATGATTTGTAAAATATACGTTTATGACGTTTATGTATACGAGAATATATAGTCCACGAAATGGTGTTTTTTTTTTATTATTTCGCAAATGATATCGGTAAGCTTGGGAGAAGCTCTTCGATGTAATGAAAGAAATTGGAGTCAAATACAAGGAACGAAGACTCATATTTTCACTTTACAAAGAAGAAGCTGCCATAATATCACTTGGAAATGTTCAAAAGGAAGCAAAAATACGTCAAGGGGTGAGACAAGGATGCTCTCTGTCGCCTGTACTTCAACGTATACATACAAAATGCAATTAATAACATCAGGGAAAAAATGGGCCATAGAGAGGGGGTTAAAATACATGGCCAAAAGATTGATATGATAAGGTTTGCTGACGACATTGCTCTGATTGCTGAAACTGAAGATGAACTCACTGAAGCGCTGACATCCATGGAAAACATATTTAATTCCAACTACAATATGAAGATAAACAGCACAAAAACCAAAGTCATGACAGTAAGCCGCAATGAGCAGCAGAAAATTAACATATCAATGCTAGGAGTACCCCTAAAAGATGCAAAAGAAAAAAAAGAGGACCGAGAGGAATGGAGATCGAGATGCAAGATTCTGTTGCTGCAAACCAATCCACCGGATTGATCCTACAAAGAAAAATCGGTAAGCTCTGAAATGCTCTTCCAGCGTCTGTGTATCCTCTTTCATACAATCTGAAAGTCTTCAAGAAACAAATAAATATACACTTGCAATATCTCACACGGCACAACACATATTTCCTGCATTCAGCGACAAGTAGTCCTGATTGAGTGTTATAGAGTCAACTTGTCTCGACCGGTTGTGCTCTCCTGCATGCCATTTAATAAATATTATATATATAAAATTATTAACAGATAATTAATGAAATGTTACGATGCCAAAGTACCTCGAAACCTTAAACGTAAATTGACGACACTTGGTTAACTGACACTAACCACTCTTTATCTCAAGACACCTATGCACCTAAAGGTTAACCTGTGAACATACATGTATCCCAACAACATACAGGCAGAAACTTAAGTACTTGAAGAGGCGGTCTGCTGTAGTATCCGAAGCCCAGGCTTAATATTGGGTGCTATTGTACATTTTTAAAGAAAGCGGATATAAAGCTGCATTATACCCAGATGCTTTTATAAGATAGTTGTAGTAAGCTCTTTAATTTTCTATTGTGGCTTTCGGGTTAAGCCGTGTGTGGCAAATTATTTTGTGTCAATATTTCTCTCCGACATGACCTCGTGGAGGTACATTAGGCTGACGGCTCAACTACCTCAAGACACCAACTCATCGCAAAGTCGTCAACCCCAGTGGCGGTCGAAACATTGGTACGAAATAATTCGCTAATTTGTCAGTTTTTTTTTTTAAATTCATTAATTAAATATGTTAAAAACTATTGATATCAGCTCGATATAGCCCTTGCAAGCTGGTGCCGAAAACCTCGATATACAATCTTTCGTCTCTTATTTTTGTTCGCTCGTTGGACATGCATGTGTCGCCATATTTGTATTTTGACAAGTCCCGTCACGGATGTGACGTTAGTTATGTAAATAGCTGCCTGTCATTAATTCTGTATCGCCACTTGCGGCGCTGGGCTATCGCCCACTACGAGCGCTTAGTGGACACTTAGTTGTGTGCCGACCGCGACGAGTGTCGGGTTGTGGCCGGCCCGGTGCCTGAAAGCATATGACTCGGTCCGGGCCGGAAGCTTGTCAAGTTTATCTAGAATATTTGTGTTTTTGAAAAAGTCTGTGTGTTGTTCATCTGCTTCTCATTCTGCCTCCACGCGATCCGATATCTATCCCGGCGACGTGAAGTCGTTCTTCTTCCTTAAGTAAAGAGGATGTTACTATAATGTTTTGATAACAGCTTGATATAGCTCTTTTAGGCTGATGCCGAAGAGCTTCGAAAAACGATCTTTTGTCTCTTATTTTTGTTCGCTCACCTGACATGCACGTCTAATAATGTTATTTTTAATTATATAAAATTACACGGCGTTTCCAGACAGTTGCTCCATTTCATATAGTGCAACTGTCATCTTTAATTTGCTTTTTTGCCGTGATTATCTTGACGGCGCTGGATGTTACAGTGTTCCAGCAGTTGTTAGTTAACTCTCATCCGGCCGGCGAAACGTCATAAAGGTCGGTCGAGGAAATCAAGTCTTTATTAAAAATAAATGCGAATTGTGCTGCTGTAAAAAACAGAAAAATATACAAAATAAAAACACGATTTAACACAATATTTCATTTTTATTGTTTTCATATCAAGTTACACAATATCATAGTAGTTATACATATAACACCACAATCTTCATTCAATAACAACATGAACTATTCTACAACATTATATACATACAAACTAACATTAAACTAACATTCACATATTCACTAATATATATATAGAATAGTTTTTATGTATATCGTACTAATATATATATACTATACCATCACATCATAAATAGTTTATATTGATAACAATGATAGGTAGGCAAATAACGCGAGATTCAGTAATTATTTAGTTTTTTTTTCGACCATATGCTCCAGTTAGAGGAGCGTAAATGAACTATTTAAAAAAATTTAACACGTTTAACGCCAATTTAATGTTTTTAATGCATTCGACTCACCGGAGGCAGAGCTCCGCAACCTTTTCTCATCTAATGGTCACAAATTCAATGTTAAAATCCCATCGAAATGTAACCGATGGCGTACTTGGGACATTGATTTGTTTGAAGAAAAAAACGTAGGTCACCGGTAACCTAGAGGACGCTCTTTTCAACAACAGCGTAGGTCACCGGTGACCTACGTGGCGTGGAACGTGTTAAGCCACTTAACAAAAAATAAGACAGTTTTAATATATAATTTAGTTATCAAGCACAAGGAATTCTTCTTAGTAGCATCAATCCGGTGGATTGGTTTTCAGCAACAAAATCTTGCATCTCGATCTACACTCTTCTCGATCTTCTGCAACGCTCATTAGCTCAGCATATGAGCTGCAACTCATGTCCTCGAACACTTGCTGCAAATACTCCCGTCTAGGGCACCCTCTGCAGTTTCTATCCTCGACCATCCCTTTCACAATATCGCGAAGAAGATCATCGTGGCCCACGATGTGACCGATTCATCGGACTCGCCTATCTGAGATGGTAATCAAGAAAGATACGACACCTAGTAAGAACCATGAACATTACCAGTTAAAAAAAATATAACCTATCTCAAAGTGAATGTTCATTTTTATATATTTATATAATTAATATTATATATTTATGAATAATACTCATTTTGTGTAAAACCATATTTTTTATTCTTAAATAAAATATTATATTCATATATCCATTTTAATTCATTTTAAATAAAATATAATTACACTTTTCCCAACTGCAAAAAATACGTTAATTTTTTAATTTATTTTTTACAATTAAATTTCAATTATGCATTTTTATTAAAAAAAATTAAATTTAACAATCAATTAAACACATAAAATAATTAAAGAGATTAATTCTTACAGTTAATTCAAACAATTACAGTAATTTAAATAAATTCTTAAATAAAATTATAATTATTATTTAATTAAAAATATGCAGACATATTTAATAAATGAATAGATTTTTGTACCCAAAAAGTAATAACAATGTAAAATATATACATTAACAACTATTTTAATTAGATTTATTAATAATCTAAACAAATAGTGCATTAAATATAGTTTATAATTAATTTATATAAGATTAACATAACAATAAAATGGTGTTACGACTAATCGTTCCCGGACAAATCAAACGCGGGGCGCACTGGACGTCTGATGCACGAGACATTTGCCGCACGTGATAACCTGTGTACTGGCTGTCTCGCTAACCTAACCTTACTTAACCTAAGGATACTCAAGGTGGCCCCAATTGTGGACAAAGCGACAGAAATCCGCCTGCGCTGGTATGGACATGTGTGTAGGGGGGATAGCACACACATTGTGAAGGCAGCCCTGCAGCTGGAGGCGGGAAGGCTGGGACCGGGTCGGCCTCCTGCAACGTGGCTCAAGACAGTCAAGAAGGACATGGAACGTCTTGGAGTCGACAGTGAGCTTACCTTCAATCGAGCATCTTGGTAAATTTTATTAGGAGAGCCGATTCCAAGTAAATGGGATAGGGCCAGGAGAATGAAGAAGAAGTTCAGAGATCCATAGGTCTCGCGTTAACGAAATAACTTACGTTAGGTTAGGTTAGGTTAGCGAGAAATACAGTGCAACAAATGTCCCGTTCACAAGACGTCCAGTGCGCCCCACGTCGCTACCGATGAGTCGTTGAACGTCGTTGTCTGGGAACGAAATGCGGCGTGACCCAATAAAACATACTGAATGTCAATTTAATTTTCAATATTGGGTAATTCCTAACATGTTTATTTACAAAAATGCCAATATCCATTTCCGCTAATAACATCATCGTAACAAAATGATTACAGATTACACTTTTATCAATTTCTGATGATTCGATAATCTTTAATCTGTATTTTTATAACCATAATATTTTTTGTTGCTATGCACAAAACTGAATCTTCAAAATTGTAACAAAACTAATCATATTACGACTAATTTAAAGCACGAAAGAAATGCTTAACCCGCCGATCGCCGTAAGCACACATGTGCGCTCTACGTAGACGATCGCCATAAGCGCAGCTGTGCGCGCTTCTCAATATTCGAAAGATGTATTTCAAAATTAATTCCGATTTTCTCACAACGACATCTATGAAGATTTGAAAATATTAACAAACCAAAAAGGATCGATATTTTTCGATAGTTTGGATGATATTCAAGAGATGGTTGTTGCGCTGTTTTTACAAACATGTGGCGATGAAAGGGAACGAAAAAATTCATTACATGTGACTACATTTTTCTAACAATTAAATATTTTACAAAGTATGAAAGGTTCTCCCAATAAATTATTTAAAACATAGTACGGATCTCTAACACTAACAAAAATAAAAAATAAACAAAATTACTTAGAATATTTTAAAACTAAAAAAATCATGTATTATGCGTAGTTAGATTACAAATTATTATCACATACATATGGTGCATATAGCTTCGTCTTCTTTTACGTCATTTCAGTATAAATTGTATGGGCAATCTTTTCACCACATAAAATCACAAATACGTAGCAAATATTTGAAAACCAAGAAGTTTAAAGATATCTGGTGCAGATATTTTGAAAGTCCACTTTTTTGGCAGAATTAAATTCAATAAATGGGCAAAAATATTTAGCGAACGTTTAGTAGTAATTACTTAGAAAAATAATTAAAAAATAATCATTTGCGTATGCATTCAGTAGAAAAATATTACATTGACGAATACTACCAATTGATTTAACTTACTGCCGAAATCATGAATTAGTTACTGGACAAAGAAATACAGGTCTTTTTGAAAAAATGTATGGGTTCAACACTACTAAAAGGTTGCCTATGACTGCTTTAAAAAGTCTTTTCTACTCCAACTATTCTTAATAGTCGTATCGGTTTTGACTGAGCTTCGTGGCACCAATAACGTAGTACCTTTTTTTTCCATCGGTGCTCTAATGTATATTTTTTTAGTTCACTTCAGTGCATTGAACTATATTTTTTTAATTTTTATTATTTTATGACATCTCTACTTACTACATTTTCCTTTAAAATTACAAGGTCATACACAATATTCATCTAGTTTTAATTGTATTTAATATAATATGCAGGAATGATCTTTTGATTACCTGGCTATAACCAACACTTAAGAGATGAAAAAAAAATGCGAAGCCATTATTTTAGTAATTTTTAGATTTTCTATGGGAATTAATTTACCATAGATTTAGTATTACTTTTTATGACAGTAATACTAAATGTTTGGGTAATGTTAAAATATTTTTTTTATCTATGAAACGAAAAATAAGTACTTGGAACGTTTCAGCAAAGATTACAGATTCATATACTCGGTACATACAACCATTTTGAGGCATTCAATTTAAGAATAAACGGTTGAAGCAAACTTTCAAATCAATTTGGCAAAAAATATTTAAAAAATTGGCTTTTAACCAAATTTGTATAAAATACATAGATATTTATTTGAGTTGATAAATATATGTAAATCATGTGAAGATTTTACTTTATATGAAATAATGTAGTTTTAATAACTTTTTTCTAGGCTTTTTGCACAGGCATCACAAACACAAATCAATTACACACAATTATACACAACATGTATAAAATAATTAGTGACAATAAATAATTAGACCATCACAGTATTACCAATCAAGCACTCACTCTGATTCACTCCATCCAGGAGTTCAGAGTACCCTGACTCAACACTACATGCACTGTCACTGTCTCCTCCGATAGGATCCACCTGATCCTTAGTAAAATCAAAACCCAATTCTCCAACCTGCGAAACACTGCGCGCATCATCACTGTCCATAGAAGATTGACTCATAAACACAGCACTCTCCAGAGCAGCCTCTTCATCTGAAGGTGGAAAAGTGAAAGTGCGAAGATAGTTTCGTCTCATACTCGAGTGCAGTCCGTCGTGCCTCTCTCCCAATGGTACGAGACTCACCTCTTCGTTACAACTAGCAGGACCGGTGTCACTCGAAGAGGAATAGCAAGCGCTGTCACTTGGACTCGAACCTGTGATCTCAGAGCTATCACTTCCACGTGATCCTCCAACGCGGAAACTACGAGAGCATTTCCCATAGTTAAAGTTGCTTTTAAAAGAAGACCTCGCACTTCTAACAGAATAGCTCTTCTCTCGTATGAACAACTGCTCAAAACTCTGTACTCGCTCTAAAACACTCACCTTCTCTTGTTCTTCAGGGTATGTTTGATTATAAGCGCAAGGTAAAGAAGTCATCTCTATATCTGACGAAGTAACAGTGCTAGCTGTTTCACATCCGCTAGATATTGATCCTTCGTCACTGTCGAGAACTAAAAAGTTGGTCTGCGAACACATCTGATCAACGCCATCAGCAGTCTTGTCAGTTTCTTCCTTTTCTGTTGTTTCGTCGATGTTGTTTTCATGCTCGTCAGTTTCGCAGTAAAACACATCGTCTTCTCCGTCAATTGTCGTGACGTCGGACTTCTTATCGCTGGACTCTGACACGTTTGAGAAGCTGAAAGTCACGCGATTCGTGGACGCGTTTGATCTGCGAGTGGACATTTTTCTTTGGAATGGATTAACTATTTCTCTTCCGAATCCGCACTCATCGACGCCTTCGTCTTCTTCTTCAATAACTCTAAAATCCTCACCAACAGTCTCAATGTTTCCTCCTACATTCACAGCATTACTTTCATTCTTGAATTCGTTGTCTCCCAGACTTTGATGCCTCGAAAAAGGCAAATCCGCAATACTATTTCTACTGTCAGGTAGACTTATCTTTCTAGTGTTACATCTTCCGCGTTCACATTTCCGCCTTCCCAGTGTGTAAGAAGGGAAAATATCATCAGCTTTACAGCAAGTCTTCAACGGTGAATTATCTTTGGTCCATGTATTGATTAGACTCTTTCCACCATAAGTGGAAAGTTCTTCTTCATCCTCTTCCGAGCACAACTCTTCGATAGCGGTTAGTTTAGGAGCAGACTTTGATCTTTCAAGCGGAGGTTTATAATTACTTGCACCAATACTGAGAAGAATCTTTCTTCTAGGCATGCTAGGGTTCTCGTAAATTGAATTAGCTAAGCTCAACCTCGCATTCTGTTTGGATAACTTGTCTCTTTTGAACTCGTGGAGAGCTTGCTGTATCTTGTTCTGCAGTTCTGTTGCTATCCTCTTAGCTGTTGAATCTTTGGAACAGAGGACTGCGTGGCATCTCAGTTCGTGTTTTAGTTTCCTTCCTTCGTGTCTGTAGATCCAGCAGAAGACCTTGGGGAACTCTGCTGGGCTGGAACAGTAGGTGATCCTGTTGGCCCAGTACTCGGTGAGGCCGTGCTCCTTGGTGATGCCCTTTAGGCCGGAGTTGGTGATGGACAGCTTCATGACGACATCAGGTTTAGAAGACTGGTTGTAGTTTCTCCACAAAGTTGAAAGCGGCTTGTCAACGCAACCTTCACCTATAAAAAGAAAAATATATATTATAAGCAATGCCCAAACATAAGCTAATGAAAATACATTTACGAGTATATTAAAGGTTCTCAACGTTGGCGATAACGTGCATTTATGGACGTTATCGGATGAAGGGCAATATAAGACCCTGAGAAAATTAGGGGGCAAGATGGTACAGTAGGCAGTAAATAGATGGTTAACGAAAAACATGGGTTGTAGAAAAAAAAACTCGAAGTGGGCGGTGGGAAAAATAAGGTTGAAATCCTATGATTTAAATTATATATATAGGATTTAACAAACAAATAAATAAATTATATTTTCTACTTTATTACTTTTTACAAGAAAAGTAATCACACTATTTAATATAGTACATCTATGGCGGACTTCTGTTTTATCAATTCGGTATATATATCTTGTGTATTCATGTTTGCCTTATATGTTCCATATATGTCGGTAGAATCACCGTCACCAGAGGTCGCTTCAAATACTATTGCACATATCAAGGTGGTTTCCCGTGTATATATTCTAGACATAATCGATTTTGCTCAATAATATTTACAAATAATAAACTTGAAAGTCGTTTTAGTTTATGTTTTGCAGCAACAGGTAAACAAGTCCCGCATGTCGGGAGTTGTAAGACAGGTTGTGTGTGCGAGGAGAGAGATTAGATAAGGATCCGTGTTAGGTGCCGGCAATACTAAAAATAACGGAAGAAAACATTATTTGTTTGAATGGACGTTATAGTCAACAGCGGCTACGATAAGGGACCAATAAATAGAAACAGTCTCGGGCAAACAAACATTGATTTTGAATGTAAAATAACGCTCGTAATAGACGCAGTTATTTATAGATTCTTGGAATAAGCAACGAGTATTAAAAGTGTTCTACCTACAATGACTGATTCCACAGTATTTCGTTTACAGACAATTTGTCCAACGACTCATCGGTAACAACGTGGGGCGCAATGGACGTCTGGTGCAAGGTACATTTGGCGCACGTGACAACCGGTGCACTGGTGTCTCGCTAACCTAACGTAACCAACAGTTATTTCCTTAACCCACGCCTTACTATGTTAAAAACTTCCGCGCGTTCCGATGGTGTGTACTCGTTACACATTCTGATTTAAAGTGAATAAAATGAGTAGAAATTCGAAAAAATTAAAATATTCAAAGATATCGCTTAATTTTATGATAGTTGATGTCAATAAGCAGTAGTAATTGACATTTAATAGCTAAAAACATGAAAAACATCAGACGAAGACCTCAAACGGCCAGACGCACCTTGGCGCGTGAACTTCCGAGAGCTACTAACACTACTTAGCCTGTCGACATATCGATGAGCCGACGCGCATCGAAATCATTTCGAACTAGCCCACCAACTGAGGTTTCCCGTCTCGCTCACTCATATTAGTACGTCAGCGAGAGTGAGGAGTATAGATGCCGACGAATCTGGGTATTTTTTTATTTTATTTTTGCACACGCTTTTGTATGACTCCGACAGGTCGAATGAATACATGACAGTTGACGCGTCTTGAGTGTAGTGGTGAATTTATTCCGGATCTTAGAAAAATATTTCCTGCTCCCGATGAGTGCCTATTATTATAATTTATTTATTTTTTTCAATACGTAAATGTATTAAGGAGGAATACCTACAATCTGAACCCTGTGTGTATTATATTTACAGAGATATTTAAGTTATTACAAGCAATGTGTAGTCGATAGACATCACCGGGGAGGAGAGGTTAACGAGACCTACGGATCTCTGGACTCTATGATCACTAGACAAATCCTTAGGTAACGTTAAGTTAGCGAGATATCCAGTGCGCCACTTGTCCCGAACGCCAAATGTCCAATGCAAAAAAAATGTTATATTTTTTTGATTTCTGAGCTCTAAAACACCCCCGGTTGGTGTGAATTTGATCCCTTACCTGTAAAATGCCAGTCATAGCCTGTTAATCAAAATTTGTGGTAAGAACGAAAGTCGTACCGTGAAGACCACCCAATCATTATAAATTCCTGTAATAATAAGGATGATGGTTGAATCTCGGGCTGTAGTCTATGACATCGGCGGATCAACAATCCAAATACAGCGCTTAGCCATATGCACCATGGTAAGCGTTATAGAATTCCACAAATGAGACTTCAGAATTACTATCACCGTCTGTCGGTATTCTCCCGTATGTGTTTACATAAAAAATAACAGTTTAAATAAGTACAATTCAAGTAAATCACATAAGGCAACACATATGCTGTCACCCGCCGTGTTATATACCATTACTTTTTTTTTATCAATTTAATAACGGGTTTTTTAAACTATTTTTAAACATTAAAATTAATGGCGACATTATCCATGTTCACCACAACTCACACAAGCCTTTGGCAGTTCACTTTATCACCATCGACTTCCTGTAGGATTTGATAAAACCACAAATTCCACAAACTTCACAATCTCCTCAACATTAAAAATATTTTTGTTTCATTTTATCGCTTAATTGTGTATTCATATAATGCATTTCTGTTATTTACGTCATTCTTAAAAACATAGCAATCAACAAGAAACATTTTTTCTACATATTTCGTGTCGGCGACGTCAAATTGATTCACACCAATATGTGACAACATCGATGGCCTGTCTGTTGCCCAAAATAACGAATGTAAGTAGCAGCTAATTGGGCAGAAGGGGCAGGATATTTGCTGTGATCTTAAGTTTTCCAGTCTCCACAGTAATGATTTTCCCTATTACAACAATTCGTTTATCGACTCATCGGTAACGACATGGTGCTCACTGGACGACTGGTGCACGAAACATTTAGTGCATGGGGCAACTGGGACACTGGATGTCTCGCTAACCTAGTCTAACCTGCGCTAGTTGATTTAAGTCACATGACAACTTTAAAAAAGTACTTTTGAAAGTGAAAATTCCGTAATGTCTTAAAACAAAGGCGTTTAACCAATGCATCTTTCCAGTATTAACTTAAGGCGCGTGACGTGGAATGTAACTTACCCATAAAATAAAGGTCACCTAGCGTGCAATGGAGAGATCCATTTTCGGAGTGTCTCTAAAATATAGAATCCCAAACGAGGATAACCGAAGAAGAACTCAAGTAGTAGAGGCTACCCAACGAATAGGCACACTCAAATGGCAATGTGCAGGACATATCGTCTCGATGAGACGACGATCGTTGGGAAAAATTAATGTTAGAGTGGCGCCCAAAAACTGGCGATCGAAACGTTGGCCGACCCCCTGCAAGATGGAATGACGACGTAAGAATAGCGGGAGTAGCCTGGATTAGAAAGGCAGAGGATCGAAGATAATGGAGACTTACGAGTATGTACGACTAGGAGACCTACGTTCAGCAGTGGACAGACACAGACTTATAATCCATCGGGAGGATTGTCAGCAGACGGACGCTGTCAACATCTTTCAAAGTCGGGGTCATCGCGACTTTGAAAGAGTCTCGCATGGAGCCTGAAGTGTGGCCTGAAAGGACCATCGTTCAACCCTGGATACGTGTAAGACGAAAGAATCGCAGTGAACAGTGGTTGAAACCAACTTGAGTGAAGATATTGACATATTTAGTGTAATACTGCTTGACAGTGCTGGTGTTAACAGATACAAAATGTTTGATTTTGTAACAATAATACCGAGTTATTTTTGTGTCGAAAATTATATATTTATGATATTGTTTTTGTTGTTAAAAGTCCAACAATTTGCGTTGAGTATCCCGAAACTTGTTCTGAGTGTGAGGTCATTAACACTAAATGTGTCAATACATTTACAACGCCACACTTATATGTCAGTACTTCAATGATGAATTTAAATGTAAAATATTTTGTAATGTTATTGAAGGAAAAAAATAAAGGATTGAATTGGATTCCATTTTTAATAGCCGCCGACCGAAACTAGTAGAAACTGAACACAAGCCAACAGAAAAATTAAGTGCAATTGCAATCTACGATAAAAATTATGACTAAGAAGTAATTATTATAATCAATTCAGATAACGTTAATGAGATCATCAAAACACATGTACACATAATGTAATTAATTTATCCTCACTCAATTAAACATAAACATTTACGCGATTAAATGTTTCCGAATTGACCTTAGAAACGGCACGCTGGTCGTCCATTTGCATGAAAAAATATTGTTATACAGAGGTCGTATGAAATTATGCAAAACCTCCAAAGAAACATGATTAAATGCATATTTAGTTTTTGCAAACGTGAGTCATATCAAGATTACTAATGTTAGGCTTTTTTAATTTTAATTTTTACATGTAAAAAAACATCTAAAAATGTTAATGTAGAAAATTTATCAGTGAATTCTGGTTCCGCCGCATTTCGTCTTAGACTTATTTTTTCAACGACTCATTGGTAACGACGTGGGGCGCAATGGACGTCTAGTTCCCGGAAAACTTGTGCCCTGGATGTCTCGCTAACCTTACTTAACCTAATGTAGCCTAAGTTATTTCGTTAACGAGACCTATACATCTCTCTACTTTATGATCACTGGACAAATCCTTAAGTTAGGTTAGGTTAGCAAGACAGCCAGTGCACCAGTTGTCATGTTAAATGAAGACTATGAAAATATCAATTGCGAAATATTTACATTAATTTTATGTAATCTAAAGTGAAAATATTTATTTAATTTGCTATAAGACCTTCTACGGTAAATGCAGTCTCACGGATTGTCTTCATATGCAATTTTTGGTCATGCATAAAATAGCAAGCGTCATAGAATACACACTGATATCAGCTTGATATAACTCACTTGGGCTGATGCCGTAAAGCCTCGAAAAATGTTTTTTGTCTCTTATTTATGTTCGGCTCGACTGACATAGACATCTAATAATGATAGTTTTAATTATAGAATATTACGCAGGCGTTTGCATACGCCAGTTTATTTGTTCCATTTCATGTTGGTGCAGCTGTAATCTTTAATTTCCTTTTTTTGCCGCGACTGTCTTGGGGCGCTAGATGTCACATTGTCGGCAGTAGTCAATGGACTCGCGCCCCGGCCGGCGAAATGTCATGCCGGTCGGGCGTAGAAATCAAGTCATAATAAACGGAAATTGTGCTTCGAAAACAAAATCTTTGTATCGTTAACCTGCTCCTTCATCCTGCCACCCAGTAATTCAATAACCAATTCAGAGAGAATGATATCACAATTTTTTTTCTTTGCTTAAGCAAGTTTAAGCTTTGGCGGTATTTTATATGTAATTTTTGGGTAAAAAAATATTTCCCATATACTGGTATTTTCGAAACATCTTCCAAGGTGCGGTCAATGTTACTAGCACAAAAGTCTAAACGACGTTTGCAATCTTCACGGCCTTGTTAAGCCTTAATGTTTAATGGCGACAAGCTCTTGTATATGTTTCGCCAAAAATTAAAAAAAATACATATTTATGTATACACAAAATTAAAAATCTCCTACATACAAGTATCGGTCAAGTGGCGACCGGTTTGTATTGACCTTGTATATATACGCTATAAAGTATTTATATGCATTTTAAATGCTTAAATGTTTGATTTTATTTATTTACATTGGGTCATATTTGGGTCAAGTTGTTCCAAAACATATTTTTATTTACGTAAACACTTACAAGAGAATACCGACAGATGGTGGTGGAGAAATTTTATCTGCGGATTAGATGACGATTATGCATATAGCTAAACGCTGTGTTTGAAATTTTTAACCGCCAACATTATAGACTACAGCCCGGCATTCACGCATCATCCATTTTTACAGGAATCGCTATGGAGTAGATGGTCTTTACGGTATGATTTTTGTCTACGACCGATTTTAAAAAATAGGCTATAGCCGGACGAGAGGTTAATTGACGACTGACGAAACACTGTGACACCCAGCGCCGCCAAAATAATCACGGCAAAAAAAAAACAAATTAAAGATGACAGTTGCACCAACATGAAATGAAGCAACTGTCATAACAAATAAAACGCCGTGTAATTTTATATAAAATTAAAACCAACATTATTAGATGTGCAAACGTGTCAAAAGATCGTTTTTCGAGTCTTTTCGGCATCAGCCTAAAATAGCTATATAAAGCTGATACAATTGGTGTAAAGTTTCTTTGAAGCTTGTATTTTTTACATATTTTTTGTATGAATTGTATCTTCGTTTTGTAGCCGTATTTGCATTTTTCTGCATGCGCTCAAGTACTAAAAAATTGCATGCATTGTATTGGATGCACTTGTCAACTTTCTGCATCCCAGGTGACATTCAGTTAAGCAGAATAAGCAATGCAATCGAACTAATCACATGCTTATCTCATTGTGTTAGTAACGGCGACCTCCAGGCAATCAGCATTGTGTGATGAAGACAATGGGAAGATGCAAAAAGCGATGGAGAAACTAAACAATTGTAGAATAAACAGCGTACTTTTTACATCGAATCATATGCACGAGAATACTGCAATGTTCATAATGAATAATGAAGACAGAAAGAATGCTCTACGGATCGGAGTATTGGACCCCGCTGAAACATTACTTGGATAGGATTCATGTGGCTGAGGTGGGCGGGCGGTGTGACTAGAGTGGACACAGTTCGAAATGAGCATATTCGGGGTTAATTTCGGGTGGCCCCCCATACCTGAAAATATAAAGGAAAACCGCATAAGATGGTATGGGCATGTGACACGGAGAGATGAGGACCACATAGTGAAGAAAGCCCTCAACATACCCACGCTGAGAAGAAAACCTGGAAGACCACAGGCAACCTGGACTGCAACTGTAGACAAGGATCTGAAAGCTCTGGGCTTGACCGGGAATGCAACGCAGGACAGACATACATGGCCAATGTGCACAAGGAGAGCCGACCCCAGATGATGGGAAATGGCGAGGCTAAAGAAGAAGAAGAAGAGAAGACATAGAAATAAAACGTTGCATTCTTTGCCTTTGCCAATCAAAGCTGATAATGAATATGGTGTTGTACACAGTTTGAGGTTAGAATCCCCGCGAAATCTCATACAAGACGTTGTCTGCTGTGAATTTGTAAGTGAAAAGAAAACTCCCTGTACCGTCCTGCTTTTGGATACCAAGATGGGGACCCGTTGCTGAACGCACGCACAAAGCTGCACTGGTTGAGAGTTTCGGCTAGAATCCAGTATAAATTATGCCTCTTAGCTTACAAGGCACTCAACGGAACTGCACCGGGCTATCTGACAGAACTTATCAAGCCTTCAGAAATAAGCGCGCGTGGAGAGACACTCATATTGGCTAGAGCAAATAGAAGCACCCTGCAGCTGACGGGAGGTAGTCCTAGCACGGTCTTTGGCAATCGGGCTTTCAGCTACGCTGCACCAATGGCCTGGAACTCACTACCGGAAAGCATAAGAGAGCTTAAAGCGGAGGCATCCTTCAGAAGCAGACTCAAGACCCACCTTTTTACTCAGAGAGGCAAAGAAGCGCTTTTGGAATGATCATTCGGTCATAAAAAAGCGCTATACAAATACTAATATAATAAAGCTACTTGTTAAAAAAGTGGCTGAAGACCTTCCCATGATATGCCTCTTGAGAGATGGATCAGACTGATCAACCAAATCGCCTCGGATGTTGATATATTTCACGTAAGAGAGGCCCAATTCAGGCATGAACTCCACGAGTTTTTTTGGAGGAATGATTTGTTGGCGTCGTCTGTTTGATGAGCATCGGGACCTTCTGTTGCTTGTCTTTATTACTTTATTCATAGTACTTAATCATAAGTACCTTTATTTGTATATTAATCTTGATTGTACTTCAGTAACGATTTGATTTTTTTTTAATTTGTAATATTTTGTAGTGAAAAAAAAATGAATAATAATGATTCTAGGTGTATCAGTTATATGTCAAATAGACATCAGTCTAAGACAGTGAAGTTAAGTGTATCGGCTGTAGAATATTACTATTTTTAAATATTTTTCAAGTACATCAACATCATCAGCCTGTATAATCCGTTCACTCTTAGACGTTTGGCCTCCCGCACGACTCTCCATACTTTTCGAATGAGATTTATCATTTCCACAGTAAAATTAAATAGTCAACTCCTGCAAGCGCTTAAATTTTTTTTATTTACTAAACATTGACTCAAGTCGCACTTGCAGTGCCGGTTTTAGGGGATGGCGAAGTAGGTCAGTGCCCTAAGGCGTCGAATAAGCTAAGGGCGACAAAGGCAACCGATCATGATTAGATTTTCTTAAATATGGGTCGCAAAGAAAAAATGTCCTAAGATTCCGTAAGCCAGTACTGCGCACTTGATGCAATCTTTACAAACACGAATTATTCATATGATTAATAACGTAAAACAACAATATTAAACAAAGCCTTATATCTCTTTACATCTATACTAAACACATGATAGTTTATCATACTCGTATTAACTAGATCGGAACGTTTCAGATAACCATTTACAATTGCGAATAATAACATAATTAACGAGATAATTAAAAGCTTAATCAATTGTTTACCACTCCAATCTGATCGTGATTATGATCCTTCTGTAAAATCTCTGTTAATGCTCAGCCATAATTAAAAAATTGTATTAATGACGTCAAATGCCGTTTAGTTAAATCGTTAAGAAAACAAGTTTCTTATCTGGCGATTACGAAAAATGATTTTTTTAATAAAAACCTGTTGGCAACATTACGTGATGAAAGAAAGAATTAATTTAATCATCGATTGGTCCTTGGCATTTAACGGGTTAATGTCAAGTTTGGCGATGAGAAATTACAATTATATCTAAAATATTATATTCAAATATATATATATCTCCACATAACAGACATATGGGATATTCCGAATAAGAGTCAAATAAGACCATAAATATGAAGCTTAGACAAACTAAAGCTGTATCAAACCAAGACAAAAACCAACGGGATCACCTATATCCGACCATACATGGAACATATAGTCTATATAGCGGATATAACTCAATGGTCAAAGCGTTTGTTTAACAAGCCGAAGGTCGTGGGTAAGATTTAAAAAAAAAACGAAATTTAAAAAAATCTAAGGTCTATAAATTCCCTTGGTGAGCGTGAATTTGATCACTCACCCGTAAAATGCCAGTCATAGCCTATTCAATAAAATTAGTGTTGGACGAAAGTCGTCCCTTGAAACACCCATTCATAATAAATTCCTATAATAATGATGAGGATGCGTGAATGTCGGGCTGCAGTCCATGACGTTGGCAAATCAACACTCCACACGTAGCGCTTAACCATATGTACAATAATATGGTAAGTGTCATAGAATCAACAGATGAGGCATCACTATCACCATCTGTCGATATTCTCCTGTATGTGTTCTCTCTGTCAGCTGCCATTGTCCATTCATAGATCTAGTACATATTTGCACCCGAATGTACACTTGAGAACATATTATGACATATACATATACGATTCCTGACAACCTCCAGACCAGAAGTCCAATTACTTGAAGAGCGGCAGCTGTAGTAACCGAAGCATATTATTGGGTGATTTGTTAATCTATTTTTTAATAAATCGGATGATAAGTCCGACGTTCCCGAGGCTTGGACCATTTTGACCTAAGGGGCGATATTCACACCATAACCTATTCACATCAGCATGATATAGCCCTTGCAGACTGGTGCCGAAAACCTCGATATACAATCTTTCGTCTCTTATTTGTGTTCGCTCGTCAGACATGCATTGTCGCTATTTTGGTTGTTTTGACAGAAGATAATTCATCAAAGGGCCGACAGGTGATAGAAGGGCGCTGCGGTGTTTCAAAGCGCGCCGTCAGTTCGACTCGGCCTTCAACGAAGGCAGATCGTTGATTTTCGTGGCACGAGCCGAATATCAAAGTTTGTCGATTTTCATCTTGTAATTAAATATATGTCGATGTGCTTCGGAAAAAGTCTGTGTGTTGTTCTTCTGCTCCTCATACTTCCACCACGCGATCCGATAATTATTCCGGCGACGTGAAGTCGTTTCTTCCGGAGGGAAGAGGATTTCAATATATATTATATATGGTGTAAAAGTCACCCAGCGTGCTATGGAGAGATCCATGCTCGGAGTGTCGCTAAAAGATAGAATCCGAAACAAGGCAATACGCAGAAGAAGTCAAGTACTTTCTCCACCAAGAAGACTGCTATGGATCCTGTATCTTTCAACGGTTGTTCTCTTCCGAAAGCAAGCTCCATCAACATGCTTGGATTATCAATATCGAATAATGTCAAATATTACGAGTCAATTAAGTGTAAAGCCGGTCTCGCTTCCAAAAAACTAGGTGTATTATATAGATCACGTCGGTATTTCAACGATAAAGCAACTTCTTCTATATAAAGGACAAATCCGACCTATCCTTGAATACGGCAGTCACCTTTGGATTGGAGCCCCAAAATACCTTCTAAACTTAATTGACTCAGTTCAAAGAAGAGCAATTCGTTTGATAAACAATGACACCCTTACGTCTAATCTACAATCAATGGAACACAGACGTAAGGTTGGTTCTCTTAGTCTTTTCTACCGTTATTACCACGGTCGCTGGTCTTCGGAACTTAAAGAACTAATTCCTCCTGCACCCACTCACAGCCGACAAACTCGTCTTACACTTGCCGAACATCCATACACGGTTAATATATGTCGACCAAGAACTGGCAGCTTCCAAAATTCCTTCCTTAATGCCACCGGTAAGCTATGGAATGCTCTTCCAGCGTCTGTGTTTCCTCCTTCCTACAATCTGGATCTCTTCAAGAAACAGATAAATATACACTTGCAATCTGGACTGACGATATAAGAAGAATAGCGGGAGTGACCTGGATGCGGAAGGCGGAGGATCGAAGAGGATGGAGACTCATGCGGGAGGCCTACGTTCAACAGTGGACGGACACAGGCTGATGATAATGATGATGATGGTGTAAATATCACTTCGATGATTTGTGTCTTTTCTAAGATAAACGATTACTAACAAACACACAATCTCGTTTACGTATAAGAATATAGATTATACACCTTTGACGTAAAAAAATACATTCGTGTATCAAACGATCGTTTTAATTAATATGTTTATATAAGCAACGGTTCTTCACGCTATACGTGACGCAGGTACAAAGCAATTTACGCTCAAAGGTGAATTGATCAATACAACTTTATAATTTTACTGCATCTATTTAATTTTAATAAATATATCTAATTAAATCTTCACGTTTCAACATGAATATTCAATGCAATAAAAAAATAATTCGCCACAATATAAGTAATTGTTACAATAATTTAACAGTTTCATTTTTCCTTAACCATATAATAAATTTTGATTATACCTTACAAATCACTGAAGCGCTGATAGCCATGGAAAACATATAAAATTATAATTTTAATATGAAGATAAACAGCAAGAAAACCAAAGTCATGAGAGTAAGCTGCAATGAGCAGCAGAACATTAATATATCAATGCTAGGAGTAACCCTAAAAGATGCAAAGAGTTTGTATACCTTGGAAGAACGATCACCTGGGATGGCAGAACAAAAAGAGAAGTCAACAGGCGCATACATCAAGCAAGGCTAGCGTTCAATAAAAAAACGAAAATTCTTGGGTCAAAAAATATTCATTTAAAGCTCGGCAAGCAAATTGTCAAAACATTTGTTTAGAGCATCGTGATGTAAAGCCGTGAGACATGGTGCTTATTTGAAAGTTATTAAAAAAGACTAAAGGCCTTTGAGATGTGGTCATACGGAAGAATTCTCGGAATTTCCTGGGCGTCACGTCCCGAACAATGAGGTTCTCAGGTTAATCAAGGAAGATAGGCGCCTAGTAAGAACCATCTCAGAGAGGCGATCGGTCACATCGTGCGCATCGATGGTCTTCTTCACGATATTTTGAAAGGAATGATTGAGGGTAGAAACTGAAGAGGACACTCTAGACGGGAGTATTTGCAGCAAGTGTTCGAGGACATGAGTAGCAGCTCTGATGCTGAGCTAAAGAGGGTTGCCGAAAATCAAGAGGGGTGAAGATCGAGATGCAAGATTTTGTTGCTGCAAACTAATTCACCGGATTGATACTACTACGAAGAAGTACTTAATTAATATGACTGTTGTCTGGCTTTGACGGAGACTCATGCGAAAGGCCTACAGTAGACAGAAAAAGGCTGATAATGATGAGACAAATAATTGGTTAACACATGTTTTCCAGTCGGTGGATTCTATGACTCTCGGCGCAGAACGGTTTGTGTCAGATGCGGATACATAACCTGCAAATTCGTCGAATATAAAAAGTGTCGAAAGTGAAATTTGATACATTATTCCATTCACTTGTTGCACTATCAAATTATTACTTTGAATTTCCGCAAGTAAAAAAATACATTTCTTATGTTTTACCATTATATAAATTTAACGCAACTATCACATACTCTTGGCCCCTTGCATAAATCCAATGCATCCGTATAATATGTTGCTTGCGTAGAAGAAGGCTGAGTGCGATAGGCGTCAATCAATAAATCAATATGTATTAATTTCTCGATCTGGGAGGCGGTGCCGATGGCGAAAGCGGTTAGCAACAGGTAATGAAACGAGCATGGTTGCAAAAGTTCGTAGTTCTAATAATATCGTACAGTATCATACAATATGATATTGTTGTAAATTTGTATGTGTATATCAATATACTCGTATACTCCAATGTTTGTTTAATTTTATGTTTACTGGGAAACGATCCCGCAACATTTCAACGCATGGGAGTCAAGCTACTCGAACCTGGACTGGACTTCACCCACATCACACCCACATCACATCAGAGGACAGTTAAGTCAGTTAGCAACTGATAAGTCCAGTGAGAGTCCCCTCTGAACAATTGTGGCTTCTTTGCGAGAAGTGCCAAAATAAAAAACACGTGAAAGAGATTAGAATCGCATTCACGGGTTGTAGAGAGATGGAAGATAGATTCTCTCACCAAAAATACGAGCAAAGATTGTTAAGTGCGTGAAATTTTTTTTTAGCGGCCACAAAGTCTGCATGCCCGATGCAAGCTCCTCAACCTGTCGACAATCTTCTAATTCAAAAATAATGTATCTTAAGGCTTAATGCGTTCGCTGGAGAGTAATTTAATAAAAGGAGAAAGTTGTTCTAATGGTAATAATCATTCGTACCTAATAATGGTGCATTTAGAGAAAGAGACTGAAAGTGAGAGTTTTCTTCAGGTAAAAGTCTACTCAAAAGTAAAATATGACGGACGTTTTTTTTGTCAATTATTTATTTCTTTATCGGTGTTATTTTAAAGATTTTTTCATACGCAAATTTATATATTCATTCATGTATATTGCTCTCTTATTTTTTTATGTAAACACATAAAGGAGAATACCGACAGATGGTGATAGTAATTCTGAAGTCTCATCTGAGGAATTCTATGACGCTTACCATGGTGCATATGGCTGCACGCTGCATGTAGAATGTTGATCCGCCATTGTCATAGACTACAGCCCGAAATTCGCGCATCATCTTTATTATTACAGGGATTTACTGTGAATGGGTGGTCTTCACGGGACGACTTTCGTCTACTACCAATTTTATTTAATAAGCTATGACTGGCATTTTACGGGTTACGGATCAAATTCACACCAACCTTTGGGGTATTTTAGAGCTCATAAATCAATTAAAAAACATTTTTTTTAATCTCCGTCGGGGATCTAACCCACGACTTTTGGCTTGCAAAGCAAACGCTTTGACCATTGAGCTATGACCGCCGGCAAAAATATAGTATATGGTCGTCATAAACTGTCTTGACAAAGCTATATCGGCAGCCATGGTCAGCTTTGCCGAGTACATTCTATGTATTGTGCCTGACGGTCTCCCAGAACGGCAAGAGCACAGAGGACCTACTCGTAAATAAAATATTAAGCTTAAATATACCTGTATGCTCTACGCGATATCTGAAGTAAAATGACGCTCAGCCACCGTGGCTTTCTTTGCCCGAGCTGACTCGCGTTGGAACTTGTATTCATGTCATTGTTATCATCGTATGATAGATGTCTCTATAGTATATATTCAAAGTATGTATATTTTTATTTTTTATTATTCAATCAGTCAACATTTATTCACAGTATTTTTATATTATTAGTGCTTACTTGACTTTCGCCATTCGTTTACATCGTTGAAAAAAGACTATCGGTAAATGCGCAGTTTTCAAAACACTTTAAATTAGTGCGGTACATAGCGCGTGGGTGCAAAACGACAGATTAACAAATAATTAACCGAAAATTGCAAAATCGTGTATATAGAGTCACCTTCATTACAATACTTCAGGGCACTGTTACCTTTTGATTGTTCGTAATCGTCCGTGACCCCAAACCCCGCGACAAATCGTCAAAACAGGACAATTTGGAACTACGCTTAGTGGTAATGTACCGTGTGGGCTACGCGCGCATGCGTGTGCTGACCAAGCGTCCCGTTTAAAACGAGACGTTCCCGTTTTTAACGAGACATTCCCGTTTTCGCGAATACTATTGGAATGCCAAAAATATTTTTTAAGAATGCGTTTTTTTATTTAAACACATACAGGAGAACACGGACAGATGGTGATAGTGATGCTGATGTCTCATCTGTGGATTTTCTGACGCTCACCATTTTACATACATAGGTATGGTTAAGCGCTGCATGTGGAGTGTTGATCCGCCATACATAGCTCTCTTCCTATATCCGACCATACATGGAACGTTTGGTCACGAATCGCCGCCGCTTTTTCCGGCGGGTATAACTCAATGGTCAAAGCGTTTGCTTTGCAAGCCAAAAGTCGTGGATTCGATACCCGACGGAGATTAGAAAAAAAAGTTTGTTAATCGATTTCTGACCTCTAAAATCCACCCAGTTGGTGTGAATTTGATCCTTCACTCTTAAAATGTGAGTCATAGTCCATTAATTAAAATTAGTGGTAGACAAAAGTCGTCCCGTACAGACCACCCATTCATAGTAAATTCCTGTAATAATAAGGATTATGCGTGAATCACGGGCTGTAGTCTATGTCGTTGGCGGATCAACACTCCACATGCAGCGCTTAGCCATATGCACCATGGTAAGCGTCATAAAATTCCACAGATGAGACTTCAGAATCATTATCACCATCTGTCCGTAATCTCCTGTATGTGTTTACATAAAAAAAAGTTAAAATAAATTGAAAAAATAACTCCTTAAAAATTACAAGTAACAAAGCTGGGATATTTTTTATCTTCTGAAATTCAGATTATCATTTAAAAAAATCGCTTAAAACGAATACGTAGAAGTTTTCTTATTTAGCGATCAAAATTAGCACACCTATCCCATTTTACTATTTAAAAAAATGGCCATGGTATACATACGTGACAGCAGCAATCTGCTCTAATGCGCGAACATTAGGGTCAAATTGACCCCGTTGTATGAAAATAACACCGTGATGCATTATATGTGCGATCCACAGGAGATTCAGGACATTTTGTACGATACGATAGAATATCGATAGTAATTGATAAAGCGAGGTAACTTTGTGCAGTTCTTCTGAAGAAAAATGTAAAAGGAAGGCGGTAAAAATCGTACAGCAAACGGTATATATATAATAAACTAGTGGAGTTCCTCGAAAGAGATGCTTAGAAAAAGAAAAATGTAGGAAAATACTTGATTAGTGTATCGATAATGGAAAGCACATATTGATATCGGATTGAATAGCCCTTACTTATATTTTTGTTCGCTCGTCGGACATGTATGTGTCGCCATATTACTTTTTGACAGTTGTAATTCTGTAGATCACCACTGAATGAATTTCGGCGCTGGGTGTCATCGTCTAAGAGCGCTCGGTAGCCAGCCGGCAGTCTGTATCTGCTCGAGGCGTTAACAACACGTCATTCCTCGAGCAGACCGAAAGTTTGTCAACCTTTAAATTAAATATACTATATGCTTCTAAAAAAGTATATGTGTTGCTCATGTGCTCCTCATTCCGCCACCATCCGCTTTGATAACTATCCTGTGAAGTCGTCTTTCCTTAACCCTTTCGTTACGGCTCGGCGGAATACAAATTATACTGTCGATACGGCGTGAATTTTTCAAACCATTTTTTTTATTAAAACTATCATTTGAAGCATAAATGTACTTATCTGACTTATTTTCATATATCAAATTGGTTCTTCTATCCTTTAGCTATCAGAAAATGCATAAAAAACTATTATATTTAACAAACGTGCATTTTGGAACTCCATACATGTGGAGGCATTGACACATGTGGTTTACAGAAAAACCTCTCCTGTGACGAAACCTAACGATATTTATTTACATGCTTTACAGAGTACTAGAGATAGTACTGAAACTAGCAAAACGATATATCACGTTAACCGATGTCAACGGTCGGGGAATCTTTGACGGCATATGCCGAACAACCGATGCGATGTAAAGGGGATGTTAATATATTGAACCTGACAGAAGGAATATTGCCAAAAAATGATTTTTAGTTTTTTTTCTTCCCTGTCGCATGTCCTGTACTTTCGGTTCATCCTGCAGGACGTATTACGCCCCACTCGTTTCGCCGCCGTAATCCTCGATAGTAAACATTCAAATTATTTTCGCGCCGAAATAGAACAACCGCACGTTATTATAATAAATGGTTTGTTTTGCTCCGGGACTTAATGTTCTACGGTTGACAAACGCGTCACACTATCCAGAGGTGACGCGACTACTAAGTGATCAACATAAAAAATAAACACATTAAAAGAATACCTACGGAAGTAGAAATATTATTCTATGTGGTTTTTTTTTAAGAGAAAACTCCAAAATACAAAATTTACGATTTGCACACTCTTTAGCTTCTTAAGCTACCATCGTATGAAATAATATTAAAGTTTATTAATTAAATTGCAATTATATTACCATATATTTTCCATATTGGGAGCATATTTCCCGGCGGGTATAGCTCAATGGTCAAAGCCTTTGCTTTGCAAGCCAAAGGTCGTGGGTTCGATTCACGCATCATCCTTTATTATTACAGGAATTTACTATGAATGGGTGGTCTTCACGGGACGACTTTCGTGTACCACCAATTTTAATTAATAGGCTATGACTGGTGAAGGTCAAACTGTAAAATGCCAGTCAAAGCCTATTAATTAAAATTGGTGGTAGACGAAAGTCGTCCCGTGAAGACCACCCATTCATAGTGAATTCCTGTAATAATAAAGGATGATGCGTGAATCTCGGGCTGTAGTTTATGACGTTGGTGGATCACTCCACATGCAGCGCTTAGCCATTTCCATCATGGTAAGCGTCATAGAACTCCACAAATGAGACTTCAGAATTACTATCACCATCTGTCGGTATTCTCCTGCATGTGTTTACATGAAAAAAAATATCACCTCCGCATTCAGTATTCGTGGCGATCAAAGGATTCAGTCGAGAAACTCATATGCAATATTAAATAATAAATATTAATTTGTTTACCTTATTTTTACATGGATCACATAAGATATGGTCTCAGTTAATGAGACTGCAGTTTCGACTAACTCGTAGCCTTCCTCAATCCATCACTTGTCAAGAGACAACTGAGCTGCATAGTACTTCACAAGTGATCGAATCCATTTTATGTAGGAGGGGGGGTAGGGGTGTGTCCATCAGGGAATGATACACACCCCGAGAGGTCGACTACCTAAATTTTTTTAGAATCTAAATAGAGACCTTAATGGCAATCCTAAAGCTGTATTTCTATCAGCTTCACAAGAAAATAAAACTCCACTTACGACAAATATGGTGATATTTATCGGTTAACAAACACGTCACTCATCGAATACAACGTGACGCTGTCGCTAACCACGTCCCCTCGATGCATATTCAATGAATCAAACATAGGATAATAAAATAATATACTATTAACTTTTTTTAATGTGTCGGCATTACTATCAGTGTAAACAGAAATGTTACAAACATGGCATACTCTGGACTGGACTTTACCCGCCTCACACCCGCATCACACCGGAGGACAATTAAGTCTCCTTGATGACGCGCTCATTCAGATTATGATCAGTTAGCAACTGATGAGTCTAGTGGGAGTCCCCTCTTAACAATCGTGGCCACTGCACAAAAGTGCTAAAAGAAAGAACCCGTGTAAGAGATTAGAATCGCATTCATGGGTTACATGGCACACTCTATAAATATTATATTTTTTATGTAATCGCATGCAGGAGAACACAAACGGTCATAAGTGAACTATTTGTCGTTCAGTCAGAACAGCTGTTACTTTTGTAAGTAAATAAAAAATATATTTATCTGTTATAGCTGTCGCTATAGGGTCCGTCTAGTGATGTCTCATTGCGTGGCCCGTCATCTGCTTGATTTTTCTTCGTTCTCAGTGACATGGGCAGCGACATCCGCGATATTCTAAGCCGAACGACCAATCTGGTGGCGACCACGCCTTGCAAGGTCTCCTGTGGTTTCAGTCTGTTAGAGTCGAATAGCTATGCCACGAAAAGCTTTCCCAGTTGGCGCGACACGATTAAGAAATAGACGTCGAGATTCACGCTGCGCTAACACCACCGACCGTGCATTACTCAAAGAAATCGACACAATTATTCTACGCTCTTGCGGAGTATGGCGTTTGTAAACTGCAGCTGTCTAGTTCGCAAATTGTCAAATATAATTGACGTAGGATGCTATTTGCATAAAATATGACATCTTCCGACAGTGTCATAAATTTTGCGTTTATAGGAAGAAACACAGCTACTGGAGGAGCATTTAGAACTCACATGTAGAATTTAAGAAGGAACTTTGAAAATTGTTCGTGGCCAACACAAGACGAGTCTGCTGGTTGTGAGTGGGTGCAGGTGGAATTTTTTTTTTGTATTAACATCCTCCTCTCTAAAAAGATGGTTATTCAGTCACGTGGTGGCAGGATGGGGAGCAGATTAACAAGACAAATACTTTTTCTGAAGCACAATAACATATATACTTCGATAACATTACAAACTTCTGGCCCGGACCTAATCACAGCATTCGGGACGAGCCAACCTCAATCGGACTCTCGTCACGGTCGGGGGACAACTACTGACTGGCGATTAAGCGCGCTCGTAATAGGCTGTCGCCCAGCGCCGCAAACGGCGATTCACCGAATCAATGGCGCACCAATTACAGCAGCCATATACATAACAAACGTCACACCCGTGACCGGATTCGTCCAAAATGCCAATATTGCGACACATACATGTACGACAAGCGAACGGAAATAAGAGATTAAAGATTGTGTATCGAGGTTTTCGGTACCAGTCAGCAAGCGAATATCATGCTGATGTCAATAATAACAGACGGAATAAGAAGGCACCGTTATATGAAAAATCGCCTCAAACTCTTTACAAAAAATCTTCGTTATAAATTTAAAAACTGCGCTATGGAACGGTTAACAGTATAGTGCATGGTTTATAAATATTATGCAAATTGTTGTTGCGTCTTCATAACGATCGAACGCGTCCCACTTTAGACACATATTGAAGCCGCATATTTGCATAAATGGGGACGTCATATGTGCTGAAATGAGGAGGAGAGGAGGTGATGCGTACCGAGAAAATAGGTTACTGAACCAGTATACCCTTAATAGAGAATAACGACGAAGTAGAATATATTATGGAATTCTATGACGCATTAAAAGATGGCGAGTAAGTATCTGAATATAGAAAATATTCTTGTCCCTTATTCCTCTACATGCAGCATATGGATGCCGCAAATTTCCGTCACTTAGTTATGTAAACTACAATTATCCTTGGTTCATGAAGAAGTTAATTTTATTTTCGCTGGATTTTTTTAGTCAATTTTTTTCTGCCCAGTATCTGGCAACATTGATAGCCGTGTGTTGCCCAGCATTAGGTCTTGAGATGTGCAGTTTGTTGGGCACATGGAGCAGGATCTTAGATGTGGGGCGGTCTGCAGGTCTCCACAGTCGCACAAAAGTGACTCTCTCTGCACAAGCGTTCCCCGTCGCTCGAGATTGTCTTTTGTTCTACCAACTCCGGTTCTTAATCTGTTCGGGGCTTTCGAGGTCCGCTAGTCAAGATTCTTGCCAGTTGGAAGGCCTTGTTGCCAACAATGATGCGACTTGTTGCCAGAGCTGGAATCTTTAATTTTCAGGGCCAAATGTGAGAGGTTTTTTGGATCTCAGAAAGCTGCTTCGCGACTTCAGTCTGGGTGTTGGGGGTATCTGATTATACAAGCAGTGGGACGGTTGGTTGATTGCCTTACGCATTTCTTCGGCGCATATGACTTTGCGTCTTATGTTTGGTGGTGCGATACCAGCCAAGGGGTATAGTTTTGAAATGGGTGTTGGTTTGAGGCAGACCGCCTCACGCCTAAGATCCTGCTCCATGCGCCCAACAAGCTGCACATCTCAAGACCTAATGCTGGGCAACACACGGGCTATCGATGTCGCCAGATACTGGGCAAAAATAATTTGACGTCGCTGACACGAAGAAGAAGAGTTTGAGGTCGCAAGTATAATTGGTAATGAAGATTAACAGGCTTCGACTTGAAAGAAAAGTTTATGGATTCCATTATAGAGTTTTATTAGTTTTTAGCTCACGTCGGCCTTGGATAGACTTTAAAAATAGAATAAGGTGCTCACGAAGATTGTAGCGCAGACGGCTTCTTTGATTTATCTTCTCATCAGCCGTGATCACAACCATATGGGCTGCTGCATGGGATCTAAGCAAGTGTGCAAGCAGTAGCGTCACTACCAACGATGCTTAACCCTTTCATTACTAGTAATTAAATTTATACACACTATAGATCAAATTCTTTATACGCATCAATTAATTCAGAAAAATGTCGGCAGAAGCGGGATGCGAACCGCGGGCCTTGGAACCAACCTTTGCCCAGGTCTTATATACCGCTTAGCCACCTCGGCAATTTCTTTGCCTGAGCTGACACGCATTAGAACTTGTATTTATACCATTGTTATCATCGTATGACGATAGATGTCTCTATAGTATATATTCAGAGTATGTATATTATTATTTTTTATTATTCAATCAGTCAATATTTATTCGGAAAAGATAATAATAAATAAAAATAACATAAAACAAGAAGAAGATGACACGTGTCAAAGATCACAGAGATTTAGGAGAACAATACCATCGACAAGAGAGGAAAAAGATGTAAGAAAAGGATCGAGGTGTGCTGGTAGGCCATTTAGGAGCGCCATTGCTGTTGTACTAAATTGAACGCTTGAAGCTCCACAAGTATCAACTGGGTTTGATACATTTTTATTTCAGTTTACGCCAGTGCTTTGCAGAGATTCCACGTTTTTTGCGCCTAATTTTGCAACTCTTTCTCGCTTCACTGTCGTGCGTCCAATTTGTCTATTCTAGACGCGCATTGTGTGCGATTTGCACCGCGAGCAGGTTCTTCGAATGTATCGGAGTGATTGATAATCAGCAGAGCTAGAGGATCGTTGCGAAACCACCTGGCTGCCGTGTACGGAGGAAAAAAACACCTGAATATTCAAGGAATTCTCGGTTCACGACAACGATTCGTTCCGCAATACGTTTTTTAGCGATTTTTTTCCAAGCGCGAAAAACTATTCGCAAATATTTGTAGAGTCTAATGCATGTAAAAGAATGCTAAGTAAATATACTAGAAATATTGGAAAAAGAGTCCGGTTAATCACCCGGGTGGTAGAGTCATTTGGGACGTATTTTGTAGAATTTTGAAAAACAGTTACGAAGATTTGAATAATGCCATCAACCTGGTTGCCATCAAGTCCCTGGATTCTACCCCGGAGACTTACGAGGTGCCTAAAACCTACCCCAATAGCAAAGCTTTATCAACTCTCGGGCATCGCCCCACAAAAAATACGGCGAGAAGTCACCACCGAGAAGGAGCTCTCCAAAGCAACCCACGACACACTCCATCCTATGTTTGGGTATCAAAAGATAACCACACGGCTCAAATCAAGAAGACGCTTTCTACAGTCGACAACGGAACTGGTGATACCTGAGGCCACCCTGCGGCTAAACATGTGGAAAAGCGCAACTGAGGGGAATAATTGGATTGCCCAGAAAGAGGACCTAGCCCCTGGACATGACCAGGGGTGGAATATATGGAGGTGCCTTAACAGACTTCGGACCGGAGTATGCAAGACGAGGACACAGATGAACGCCTGGCAGTTTTACAGCGGACCGACTGAATGTGACTGAGGCGCAGAGCAGACTCTATCACACCTTCTGGAGTGTGAGCTGTGTCCGAGTAGCTGCACCCTGGAAGACCTGATGATGGCCGGGAGTAACGCCATCGACGTCGCCCACTTCTGGGCAGACAGGATCTGACCCTGTTGTTTCCGACACGATTATATATATACCCTGGAGAGATCGGAGACCAAATATGATCTCAGCTGTACCTTTAAGTGTAGCGATGTCTTGGGACAAGCCACGTACAATTGTAGAGTGTTGGCATTTTGTCGTGTCTATTTTTCAACCTAAAAGGCATTTATTCCAAATTTGGACGTGGATTCTTACAAGCAAAAAACATATTTTTGAGAAAGGTCATACCTTCTGTACTTTTGAAGTTATGCAGCGGCAACGCCCACACAAGACAGTGAAAGTTACACCAATTGCTTGCGTAGACAGAGGATAGGTTAGGTAAGGTATGGTTAATTTATGTTATGTTAGGTTAGGATGAAGAATTTTCGCTTACCTGAAACAAAGAAAAACAACAATATTATTATGATGATAAATAGTAATTTAAGGCGAAAATTCCGCAATGTTGTAAAATTAAGGCGTTTAACCAATGCATCCTCCCTGTATTAAATTATGGCACAGAGACGTGGAATCTAACAGCAAGTCTTACCCATAAAATAAAGGTCACCCTAGCGTGCTATGAAGAGATCCATGCTCGGAGTGTCGATAAAAGATAGAATCCGAAACGAGAAAATACGCAGAAGAACTCAAGTAGTGGATGCTACCCAACGAACCGGCACACTCAAGTGGCAATGGGCAGGACATATCTGTCGAAGATACGACGGTCGATGGGGAAGAAAAGCATTGGAATGTGCGCTTAATAACTGGCAAACGAAACATTGGCCGACCCCCTTCAAGATGCACTGACGACATAAGAAGAATAGCGGGAGTGACCTGGATGCGGAAGGCGGAGGATCGAAGAGGATGGAGACTCATGCGGAAGGTTTACGTTCAACAGTGGAGGGATACAGGCAGATGATGAAAGAGTAATTAACTCATGTAACTCCATAATTACAATTATACGTAACATTAAATTATATTATAACTTTTTAAATGATTAATTTAAAATACAATTTATTTACATTTTAAGCCAGCGGTCTCCAAGCTCAACAGAGGTTTCAGATACTTTTAGAATTTTCTACAGTTTGGCAAGCCACTTAAAATTTGATTGAACTTCTAGTAAAACATAAAACATGTGACGACTAATTTTTATGGGGTGTTTTTTCTATAGCGCTGTCTCTATTTATGCGCTATAGGAGAGTCGATATCAATGTTTGTGTTTGATATGGAGGTTGGTTATGTCACCCAGAGTGAACTGTCGCAAGATCGGCACGACTATGTCATACGTGACATTAAAAACTATCGAAGCGGCATATTCACTAAGTGTATCACAACCGGAGGACAAAAAAATGGTATACATTACGCAATCTATCCTCATGTATATGATTACAATAAGTATCATGTCTTATGACATTTGTTTAAAAACAATTGCCGAACATCCTTACATTCTTAGTCGTGGTATTCAAATTAGGAACGCAAATTACTGCTACTTCGTCTAAATAACCAACTAATATCCAAATCTTGAAACATAGACGTAAGATAAGTTGCCGGTGGATATAGCTCAGTGGTTAAAGCGTTTTCTTGGCAAGCCGAAGTTCGTGGGTTCGATCACCGACGGAGATTAAAAAATAATAATAGTGAATTTCTGAGCTCTAAAATAACCAGTGTGAATTTGATGCCTCACCCGTAAAATAACAGTCATAGCCTATTAATTAAAATTGGTGATAGACGAAAGTCGTCCCATGGAGACCACTCATTCATATTAAATTATTGTAGTAATAAGCATGATGCGTGAATGTCGGGCTATATTCTATGACGTTGGCGGATCAACACTCTACATGCAGCGCTTAGCCATAAGCAGCATTGCAAGCGTCATAGCATTCAACAAATAAGACTTTACAATCAATATCACCATCTGTCGGTATTCTCCTGTATGTGTTTACGTAAGAAAAAAATGTAGTCTTTTTACCATTATTACAATGACAGCTGCTCTTCTGTACTTATAGAATCAATTCTTCCTGCACCCACCCAGCACCGAGAGACGTCTTACATTTAAATTATGTGAACATCCAAAAACTATTCAATTATGTCAACCAAGAACTGGCAGTTAGCAAAATTCTTTCCTTTAAGCTACCGGTATGTTCTGGAATGTTCTATTAGTAAATGTGCTTCGTCCTTCATACAATCTGAATATCTTTCACAACACACGTTTCCGGCATACAGCGTCCAGCCTCCCTGGCTGAGTGACATAGAGTTCACTGGTCTTGACCGGCTGTGCTCTCCTGCATGCGATTACATAAAATAAAAAACATAGTCAGTGCATATTTTCGTGTGAATCATCACGAGCATCATCCTCAAAAAGATCATTACTTATGTCTCGTTCTATAATAGATAACAAACCGAATTATTGGTGACATTTTCACCAAGTGTATCAGGAGCGGTGAACAGATAGAACGGTGGATGTTGTGCAATATACAGAGGGCATGACTTTGTATGATAATACTGTAATTGTATGCATGTACTCGTTATTGCGATATGTCACCAAATGTTAATGATAGGCGTGCATCCGTTAAAGAAATTTACAAACAATGTATGTAATGAAACCACGATTTTTTTCTAATATTCACGTTTTACAAACTTTAAACACAAGTTACACAATCAAAATGTGGCGGTAATTTTCGGTGGTCACCTATAGAGCGGATACAGAAAAAATATATCTCTTTAATTATTTATTTTTATGTAATCGCATGCAGGAGAGCACAGCCAGCCAAGATCAGTGCACTCTATGACGCTCAGCCAGGGAGGCTGGACGCTGCATGCGGGAAACGTCTGTTGTGTTCGTGTTTGTGTGTGGGTTGGCGAGATTGCAAGTGTATATCTAACTGTTTCTTGAAGAGATCAGGATCGTCGGAAGGAGGAAACATACACTGGAACAGCATTCTAAAGCTTACTGGTGGCATTAAGGAAAGAACTTTGTAAACTGCCAGTTCTTGGTCGACACATATTAACCATGTATGGATGTTCGGCAAGTGTCAGAAGAGTCTGTCGGTTGTAAGTGTGTGCAGGAGGAATTAGTTATTTAAGTTCCAAAGAGCAGCGACCGTGGTAATAACAGTAGAAAAGACTAAGTGAACCAATCTTAAGCCTGTGTTCCATTGATAGCAGGTAAATAAAACTTTACAACTGTACTTGTTATCCCAGTATTTGTATACGGGCACGTCATCGGGCCGCGTGGATAATATGTCACAAAGCAAAGAACTTGTTCCGGAGCACAACTCGCATTTATTTCCAATACAAGACTTCGGTTTCCCCGCCCGACCTCGCTTGGTGAAAACCCTCCCTGTCTCGCCATATTTTTGGAGACCCAGATGGGGACCTGTTACTGGCCGAACGCAAAAGCTACTTGTTAAAGAGTGGCTGAAGGCCTTCCCGTGATTCTAAGTGCATCAGTTAGATGTCAAATATACCTCAGTCTAAGGCTGCGAAATTAGTATACTACAGCGAGTCTCGAATTACCTACTTTGGTAACACGTTGCTAACAACGAAATACGTGGGAATGGATAAGGAAATTGTAAGGTTGGGAAATAGGTTCCGCAGAATGGCAGACATCAGTTAATAGTCATCTTCATCACTCTTATCTTGCAGAAGCGATCATAAGCCTCTAAAAACCTCGATTGGTGTGAAGTCCTGTAAAATACCTGTCATAGCTTATTCATGAATATAGGTGGTAGATTAAATTCATCCTGTAAGCACCACTAACAATTGTAGACCGACAATGTTGGCGGATTAACAATTCTCATATAGCGATTAACCATACTTAAAATGGCAAGCGTCATATATAATCAACAGATGAGATTTCTACATCACAGTCTGACGATGTACTCCTGTAGGTGTCTGCATTAAGAAATAGCATTTTTGTCATTGCTTTACAGCAAATATACAATAATTGTAGAATTCATAAAAAAATGTAAGCAATCTGTCAGAAGAGTTACAAATAAATCAGGAAATTGGTGATGATCATTCGAGCATTCAAAATGATTAATTTTTCAAAGGTCACCTAAGAAAAAAATGTATACTTAAATTAAAAATGTTCAGAATCGTCTTCCTAGTAGTTATTGATACTTGCATTGCCATTTTTTTTTCACGATTCAGTATACATACAGGTATATTTTTAGAATTTGTTTCGTAGAGTCGAAAATACGCTGTAAAGTTGTTGTACACGGTTATCTTTGGTTGTGTTGGACTACCCCTTAGGAGTAAATGTTTCTTTGGATGAGGATGTATAGATATTATCCTTGGCTGTACCCATCTTACTTTATACGGGGTATGTTGGGATACAATGAGTTGAGAACTAGAAGAGATGTGCTTGAGTATGCATTTCTTTCGGCTAGTGCGCGGCGTGTTCAGAAATCCCGATCTTCTTCGTAGTATCAATCCGGTGAATTTGTTTGCAGAAACAGAATCTTGCATCTCGATCTCCATTCCTCCAAATCCTGATATTTTGTTCGAAATCGGTTTGTTTGTCCCTGACAATTATTTAAGGATAAGGAGGCACAGGATGTTTGTTCTTCCTAGAAGTAATACTACCTGCCAGAGACTATGCTTCTTAGGAGAGTGATCAGACTGTTCAACAATATCGCCTCGAATATTGATATATTCCACTTGAGAGAAGCCCAGCTTCAACATGAACTCCACAATTTATTTATCAAATTAATTTCGTGAAGTCTTCTGTTTGGCGAGCTTCGGGACTTTTTAATAATTATTGTTAAAAATAGTAATTACCTAATTGTTTCTCTTGTATTATATCCTATTTCCGGGTCGTATTAAATATATTTGTATTTGTAATGTTTCTGAAATAAATAAATAAAATTGGAATTGAATTGAATTGAATATCTAATAGAAGTATGGTAGTTCCGTTTTGGCTATTTTATTACAATATATCGATTTCCATCATCACATTAAGATCCGAATCTCAAAACTAATTACATAAACACATATCAATTAATTTAAAAATTATAATTCAAAATAAACATGATTATTTAGTGATGATTTTCTTATCGCGAAAAATTGACAGCAAAGCAAAACACATAATTCATAAAATTATATAACTAAATTAGCTATGACAGATAGACACAACAAAAATTTCCATAGCCATAGACGCTCGATAAGCAAAAATTCAATTACGAAATAGATCTAAGCATTGGAGCTGGTTTACTGAGTATGACCTTGTTTGTACATACAACTAGTATCATTATTTCTTTAGTATCAGAGCATTGGATCACTACAATAGCTTCCTGATCAGAAAAGAAACATTAAAGATCAGGGGTTCAAAAATAACGAGTCATGATCACTTTGGCAGAGATTCGTGGTGACTACCGTTTTGACACCAACACATTGTTCTCACATTCAAAGTCTAACTGATAGAGATAAATCGCCAGATAACAAATAACTCTTTTAATTCTCTGCACCATTTGCGCACGTGTTGTACGCTCATACACTTGTCTCCATAGATTTCGCATAACTGGGAATGGATTTCTACCGGCGCAATTTTTTTTGCAGACAGGAAACGGATCACCGAGAGCAGCTCACACCTGTCGGGCGAAGCGAGGGAGAGATTCATCACGTACGGCTGCCAAGCCAAGACTGAACTCCGCAGGCAGTTCGCTAGGGAAGGATTTGTAGTGGGGAAACCAAGGTACACTACAGAATCGCGGGATCCACCATAACAGCGGTTTTTCAGGACTGTAGCGCCATGGGAAACTTATTTTACTGATACCCTCGTATATCAACGAATTTAAATAGAAAATTTGCATTTCATATACCGAAATGGATCAGTCTAATAAAATATTTTTAAGGCATAACATATTGCTATTAGAATTGAAGTAACCATAAGGAAGTGTAACATTATTCAATGCTGCATGTGAAATACATATTTTTTATTTGATAAATGATCCAATTGGATTAAGTAACAATGTTATGTATGTGAAATTGAAGTGTCAGTAAAAAAATGCTTCACCATACAACATAAGATATAAAACGATAATAAACAGAAACAAAAAATCAATAATCTATAATTATATTTCATACTTTTTTTTTCATAAGTTTTTCATATTATAATTATGAATATCAGGTAACAGGTGGTATGCGGAAAGCTACTATTCGATATGTCGTGAGTTCGATCACACCGAAAGCAAAAATATAATTAATTTTATTCATAAGATGTATATTTATTAGGAAATATCTATAATTATTCACGGTTCGTGTGAAGCTGATCTCTCACTCACAAAGATGACTGTGTTAACATATTAATCAAAATTGTTGGTAGACAAAAATCGTCCCGTTAACACAAACCACGAGCACAAACACGTCTTATTGTAAGCAGTGATTTGTCGTAAAAATGGACGATGCATTAATGCCAGGCTGTAGTCTAATTAAGTTGACAGTTCAACAAATCACAAATAATTAACCATTCTTAAAGTAGCAAGCATTGGTGGTGTAAAAAGGGCGAGTCTACCGCTAAATTTTATTAATAGATTACGACTGTTATTTTACAGGTAATGGATCAAATTTACGAGCACACTATTCGGAAATTAATAAATAAATCTTAAAAGTTGATTAAAGACCATCAAAGACTATGAAGAAGTGGTGTACGAGACAATTTCAGTCCAATAATAATAGGCTATGACTGTAATTTCACAAGTAAAGTATCAACCACTTCAACCACAGATAAACTGTATAAAGTTTATGTGATTTACTTGAAATTGGTGAACTTACCAATAAAATATAATCTCGTTAATCATTCAATTCAATCTGATGTAAGTATTCTGTAACTTTTCACCTTTAAAACTGTTTAAATATTAAGCTGACAATAAATTCCCGTGACATTATACTGGGTTCTTATTTATTTTCTTTCTTGTTCGTAATGTCGGCGTATTTCCAGTGATCCCTTCCTAAGACGCATAACAATTCCTTCTCAGCAATCCGATATTCCAACAGATTTCAATTTTCAATTTCAATTTCAATTTATTTATTTTTTTCCTTGCAGAAACATTACAAATTTTATCAATTCAATGCATTTCTGAAGTACAATAATA
Organism: Glossosoma conforme; assembly: GCA_022606575.1. NCBI lineage: Eukaryota > Metazoa > Arthropoda > Insecta > Trichoptera > Glossosomatidae > Glossosoma > Glossosoma conforme. Next base: position 2,149,923 of record JAGTXR010000027.1, read on the forward strand.
TAAATACAATAATATAAAATAAAAATACAATAGGTAACATAAATGTGCTGATGTAAATTTATTGAAACATTTAGTATCACTGACCTCACACTCAGAACTAGCGTCAGGAGACTCAAGATAAACAGTTTGACTTGTAACAACAAAAACCCTGTCATAAGTATATCATGATTGACTCACAAATAACAAGGCATTATTGTCACAAAATAAAACGTGTAACATTTCGCCTCCATAAACACCAGTACTGAATTTAAAGCAATATAACACTAAATATGTCAATATCTTCACTCAAGTTGGTTTAAACCACTGTTCACTGCGATTCTTTCGTCTTATGCGTATACAGGGTTGAACGATGGTCCTTTCAGGCCACACTTGAGGCTCCATGAGAGACTCCAGTGAAGTCGCGATGACCCCGACTTTGAAAGAAGTTGACAGCGTCCGCCTGCTGACAATCTTCCTGATGGTCATCCAAGAAGGATTGAATGCAGCGGTCGCTGCCAAGAAGCTCTGCAAGTCCTCAGCCGATGTATCTGGGTGAAGGCCCTTGGCGTGAAGATACGCTATCTTCACTCCAGTAACGTTTTTTGAAGGAGCTGCAGAACCACGGATCATCAGACGTGCTGAATGTTGTTGCCTTTCCACATGCGGAGAGGCGCGACTCAACTTTTGACGTTGAACTTCTCCGGAAAGATTGCTCGGGGGAGGGAGAGGACATCCACGGAGAAAGCACTCAGGTCATCCAGTTCCTCGAACGATGATTCGTCCCGGCTGAGAACGGGAGTCTTTGGGAGCCTTGCTCGAAACAGCAGGGGCTCCTTCGATAGTATCTTCCGAGGAGTCCTCTTCGGTGGCCTCACTCGAAGCGGATTCTTTGACGGCAGGTTCGGAGTCTCTGCTGTCACAGTTAAGCGACATCGACACAGGAATGTTGACAGCTTCAGCGTAGGTAGCCGGAATTGATTTGCACGCTCGAGGTAAGCGCCTTCTGCGGGAAGTCGGCAGACTTGTCGGGTTGGGTGGAGGGTCCACACCAACGGATGTCAGAGCATCATCCATCCCGCATCCAACAGCCTTTAAGAGCCTCTCCAGCAGCAAACGGTGATCGTCTAAGCGACGATTTATTTGCGCGATATCACAATCGCAACAGTTCGCCATCCTGTAGGTAGGATGACTAGACACGTCCGCCCGGTTTGAGTGTCGAGCGACGAATCACACCACTAACACTCCCCTACATCCAACAGATGCATGAACAAAAAGCAGGATAGATTTTCGTTTTTTTAAGGTAAGTAAGGCTTAAGTTAGGTGAACATTTATTTACACGAGGTAATATGTTTATGAATACAGACAGCACTGAATAATTGCGTGCATAAATAGAATCGACTATCAATGATTACCATAGTAACAACAAACAACAAGACCTATTGAGTGTTTTGCAATTCGCAACGGTTGGCTCTGAAAGATCTGATTTTAATTGTTTACAAAACCGACCAGGAAACCGGTTAGTAGATAATCGAGTGTAATGTAATTATTGGCGATTTGCAAATCGTTCATAACCTTGCCAGTGGACCGTCCATCCCTATCATAGTCCATCAAACAATGCGACTTTAATGACGTGCAATTAGCGTTTAGCACGTCACAGACGTCAAACTACATGAACGACAAAATCACTAATCGCTCTTTGATTGGATCTCGCGTGTGATTTTCCATTGGAAAGATAACGTATAATTTTTATATTATATCACATGTTATTATGTTATAATAAATGAGAAGTAATGTTTTTTTTTATGTTGACATCAGCACGATGTAGCCCTTGCTAACTGGTACCGAAAACCTCGATAAACAATATTTCGCCTTGTATTTTTGTCGCTTGCCATACCTTTATGTATGTGGCCACATTGGGGCTAGTTACATAGTTTTGCCACCGGCGGCGCTGGTGACCGAGCACGGTCTCCACCTTTTGGCGAAGTAAGGTCCTCGTTGCGGCCGCGAGGGCATGTCATACCGCGTGGTCACAAACTTGTAATGTTTTAAACGTAAATATAATCTGTGCTTCTAAAAGAAAGTGTTTATCTGATGACCTGCTCCTCATCCTGCCCTCCACGACGTAATAACACCTCTTTTTTGAGAGAGGAGGATGTTAATGTAAACAAACAAAACAGTAACAGAGTAAAGCTTTTTCGTTTAGAGATTGAATGCATGCAGAAGACAACTCGCTTGGTGAAAACCCTTCCTGTCCCGTCCTGTTTTTGGAGACCCAGATGTGGACCCGTTACTGGGCGCACGCAAAAAGCTACTTGTTAGAGAGTGGCTGAAGGCCTTCCCGTGATTCTGGGTGCATCAGTTAGATGTCAAATAGACCTCAGTCTAAGGCTGCGAAGTTAGTATACTACAGCGAGTCTCGAATTGCCTTCTTTGGTAACACCTTGCTAACAACGAAATACGTGGGAATGTACAAGGAAATGGTAAGGTTGGGAAATGGATTCTGCAGAATGGCAGACATCAGTTGTACATACAGAAGACAGATGGTGATAGTGATGCAGAAATTTCATATGTGGATTATATAACTGTTACATATTGCTAAGCGCTGCATGTGGAGTGAAGATCCACCAACGTCACAGAATACAGCTCGACATTCACACATCAACCATTTTTACAGGAAGTATATATATGAATGGATGGTGTTCATGCGACGACTCTCGTCTTACACCGATATTGATTGATAGGCTATCACTGGTATTTTTCGGGTTAGAAATGAAATTCAGACTAACCTGGGGTATTTATAGAGCTTAGAAATATTTTGTTTTAATATCCGTCGGGGATCGAAACTACAACCTTTGGTTTGGTAAGTAAACGTTTATACCACTAAGACGTATTGCTGACACATTTTCATTTTATGATTATTTCGCTTTTAAAATAATACAAAGAGTCCATTCAATGAATAGTTCCTGACGGATTTGCAAGACGGCGCGAGTCCGAGGTCTTAAAGAAAAGGCAGCTATAATTTATGCTCTCCTGCGGCATCCGAAGAATATGTTTCAGTCAGGTACACCATCGTCTCTTGACTGTAGGACAGAAGAAAGCTATTTTATCCGCTCTCTCACATCGTTATTCTTCACAAAATCCAAGCATACAAAAAACGGTGAGACACTCTCGTGGAGTGAATCATCCATGAGAACAGCAGACGCATTCTGTGTTGTCGCCTGGGAGTCTCTACCATTTCTTGGTAGGATTTCACTGAATTACTGCTTAGTTCTGACGGTCCCTTGCTGTTTCACTTCAAAAATTTCACAAACTTCATCAGGGAAATCGTCGGAGCTCCAAGAGCGGTTAACGAGGCTGACATGGAATAGGCTCCAACTTTCTTCAACTATTTATCAGACGTATATTCTAACCGTGTGTGTAACTTGCAGGGTACAATACGCAACTCAAGGTGGTTAGAAAAGGAATGATGAATTTCCTTCTAAGTCACCTGTCTCCAAAGCCTATCCAAAGCTGAATTGTTCTCTCAAATAAAAAGCTTCGCAAAAAGCAAACAACTAATTGCTGTAACGTTTTACCTGTGTTTGTAACGCACAGGTATTTGATCGGAATGTTCTCACGAAGGTTTGCTTCGATTTTCGCACTTTACACACCGCAATAATAGATTCCAGCGATTTACCGGCGCCATTACCGACGCATGACGCAACGATTGTTGTTTTTTTTGCACCACTCGCTTTCTGTATTTGGTAAGTCAGTGTCAGTACTGGTGCACCGCTGATCATTACAACTACCTGGTTGGATAATAAACCCTTCTATAACGTACTGATATCCTCCTCTCAAAGTTAGATATCGATTTACTAGATGGCAGGATGCAGGATCAGGTTCACAATACAAAGAACTTGTTTTTGTTCCACAATTCGCGTTTATTTGTTAAACACTTACTATGTTGTCACCCGTTATGGCGGACGCCCTTAAGCGCGCGCCATAACGGTTGCGAGCGGCTGCCAAATTCCGACGCGATTCTGAAGTATCACCTGTGGAATTCTATGACGCTTACCATGGTACATATGGCTAAGCGCTGCTTGTGGATTGTTGATCCGCCAATCTCATAGAGTATAGACTACAGCCCGAGATTTACTCAGCATCCTTATTATTACAGGAATTTACTATGAATGGGTGATCTTCACGGGACGACTTTCGTCTACCACCAATTTTTATTAATAGGCTATGACGGCATTTTACTGGTGAGGGATCAAATTCACACCAACCGGGGGTATTTTAGAAGCTCAGAAATCGATTAAAAATCTTTTTTTTTTAATCTCCGTCCGGGATCGAACCCATGACTTTTGACTTGCAAAGCAAACTCTTTGACCATTGAGCTACACCCGCCGGCTAAATATGCCTTATAAACTAAAGCAGCAGTCTCTTCAAGTCTTCTGCCTTGGAAGTAGTTAGTATGCATTTATGTTCCCAGATGGACCTCTGAATGCAGGGATGTCTTAGGACAAAGCATGGACTGAATGTCAAGTGACAGAACTGAGTGACGGCAATATGTTCCAGACATTAAACGCATATAGAGGAAGACTAACTTTCTATAACATTTTTTGTATAGTTCCTATCTAGACGCTATAGAAGGGTTAAATATATTATTATCAGGGCTGTGAAATATTTTGAATGAGGTTTAAAATCGTAATATCGCATTTTTAGATGAATGTAATATTATGAAGACTTACATACTAAATTATATAGACATCGTTATGATTAGAATCTACGAGTACATATGTATTAAAATATCTTATAGGTTTGAACGCAGAACAAAACTTGATTGAGTATTTTTTTTATGTAAACACACACAGGATAATACCGACAGATGGTGATAGTAATTCTGAAGTCTCATCTGTGGAATTCTATGAGCTAGCCATGGTGCATATGGCTAAGCGCTGCATGTGGAGTGTTGATCCGCCAACGTCATAGACTACAGCCCGAGATTCACGCATCATCCTTATTATTACAGGAATTTACTATGAATGGGTGGTCTTCACGGAACGATTTTCGTCTACATTTTTTTTTATTAATAGGCTAAGACTGGCATTTTACGGGTGAGGGATCAAATTCATACCATCCGGGGGTATTTTAGACCTCAGAAATTGAATAAAAATCATTTTTTTAAATCTCCGTCGGGGATCGAACCCACGACCTTTAGCTTGCAAAGCAAACGCTTTGACAATTGAGCTATACCCGCCGGCACCTATGTTATATACCGAGTGTTTATTATTAGGTCGATTCGCTTTTTGTGACCAAACGGTTCAGCCTTCAAGAGCGTCGGGCTAATAACAGATTTTATTTTTAAATGAACCAAGCTATGCCTTGGATACTACAGCTACCGTCTCCCGGGCTCTAAAGATCGTCAGGAACAATATATTAAATATTTAATACGCTTAATAATCGTTAGAGTCCACTCGAAAAAATATCCATTGGAAAAAATGTTTTCAACAATATGTCCGGAAGCCGATTGATAAATTTGCTAACTGAGAAATTCTACAGAGTGCACGAAACCATGGTCTCAATTCAATGAATAACGGTTGGTAAACATGATCAATATTTAAAGATAAAAATATGTGATTTTTTGCACCACAGTCTGTCAGCTAGTGCGCGGTGTGTTCAGGAATCCTGATATTTTGTTAGAAATCGGTTTGTTTGAGCCTGACAATTATTTAAGTATAAGGAGGCAAAGATTGTTTGTTCTTCCTAAAGGTAATATGTACTAACCTGCCAGAGACTATGCATTTTGGGAGAGTTATCAGACTGTTCGATCATATCGCCTCGAATATTGATATATTCCACTTGAGAGAAGCCCAGTTTCGACATGAGCTCCACGAATTATTTTATCAAAGTAATTTCGTGGTGTCTTCTATTTAGCGAGATTCGGGACTTTTTAATAATTATTGTTAATAATCATAAATACCTTTATTATTTATCTGATAGTGACAATAAGACTAAAGGCCTTTGAGATGTGGTCACATAGAAGAATTCTCGGAATTTCCTGGAGAGACCACGTCACGAACAATAAGGTTCTCAGTATAATCAAGGAAGATAGGCACCTAATAAGAACCATCTTAAAGAGGCGATCCCGATGGATCGGTCACATCGTGCGCCACAATGGTCTTCTTCACGACGTTGTGGAGGGGATGGTTGAGAGTAGAAACTGTAAAGGGCGCCCTAGACGGGAGTATTTGCAGCAAGTGTTCGAGGACATGAGTTGTAGCTCTTATGCTGAGCTGAAGAGGATTGCGGAGGACCGAGAGGAATGGAGATCGAGATGCAATATTCTGTTGCTGAAAACCAATCCACCAGATTGATACTACGACACCTATATTTATAAATTGTTTGTATTATATCTTATTTCACGATCGTATTAAATACATTTGTATTTGTAAATTTTCCGAAAGAAATAAATAAATAAATAAAATTGAAAAAAAAGCATTATCCTGTATGTGTGTACAAAAAAAAACATTTAAGACAGCCCTGATATACTCATATCATGTATTGTAAGCAACTTGTCTTGCTACATAGACTGTGTAACACTATTTGTATGGAAGACACCAGGCCACCCAGCACCACTAGCCAGGGCTTTGTTACGAGAACTGTCGAGGAATGCGGTGAGGTATTATGATGACGTCACCCACTTAGTGACCAAGAATCGATGAAGACGACATTCAGGTGACCCTCCTATAACGCAAACTTTTTTTAATTTAACGAATTTCTATTGTATGTTCGGCGATTTTTCACATAACGGTCCCTTCTATGTTCTTGTTCCTGCAGACCGCCTCACACCTAAGATCCTGCTCCATGTGCCCAACAAGCTGCACACCTCAAGACCTAATGCTAGGCAACACGCGGGCTATCGATGTTGCCAGATACTGGGCAGAAATAATTTGACGTCGCTGACACGAAGAAGAAAAAGAAGGTGTTCTTGTTTTTTTCACGTAAAAACATACAGGAGAATATCGACAGGTAGTGATAGTTATACAGAAATTCATCTGTGGATTCTATGACGCTTATAAATGTTAAGAGCTGCATGTAGAGTGTTGATCCGCCAATGTCATAGACTATAGCATTCACGCATCATTTAATACAGAAATTCACTATAATTGGATAGTTTTCACGAAACAACTTTCGTCTACCACCAGTAATAATAAATATGTAGGATATGACTGTCATTTTACGGGTAAGCTACGAAATGTACACCGACTGGAAGAATTTATAGAGCTTAAAAATCTCCATCGGGGGTAGAACTCACAACCTTCGGTTTGGTAAACTTACGCCTTCACCACTAAGCTAAAACCGCCGGTGTGTTTGTGTTAAACCGCCTCTTAGGACTTAATGGTCGAAGCCTCGGGAGCATCAGGCTAATCATCCGATCTTATGAAAACGTTACAGGAGGGTTACTGTACTCCACGCAAAAGCTGAAATACATACAACCTTATTGTTAGCGTTACGTGATTTTTAATCAGTAGGCGAGAATCCATCGCCAATATGTGACCATTACTTGATGTAAAAACATGCAGGAGAGCACAACCAGTCGAGACTAGTGTAGTCTATGACGTTCAGTCAAGATGGCTGAACAATGCATGCTGGAAATCTTGAACTTTTGCGTGTCTAGTTAGAGAAACCTGGAAACAGGAAGTGCTCGTCTGTTCAAACGCAAACGTTGATTGCTGCAACCCGTTGAAGACTTCACACCGGATGTGATGTGGATGCACATAGCAACATACACAGCTCACTGCAATAGTTCTTGCATTAGATGATGCAACTAGTATGACACGAACTACGGAATTCTTAGCATAACTTTTCACATTGATAGCGTATTTTCTTTATTTTTAACTGGAGCATTGAACCCGGCGTTGCTCAGGAGTTAGTGTAACAATAGCATTCAAAGAAAAAAAGAGTTTAATTTTTAATCATTTATTTATTATCATTAAAAAATATTTTTTTATGTAAACACATACTCCTGTATATACTGTGAATACTGACAGATGGTAATAGTAATTTTGAAGTCTCAGATGTGGAATTCTATGACGCTTACCACGGTTCATATGACTAAGCGCTGCATGTGGAGTGTTGATCCGCCAACCCCATAGACTACAGCCCGAGATTCACGCATCATCCTTTATTATTACAGGAATTTACTATGAATGGGTGGTCTTCACGAGACGACTTTCGTCTACCACCAATTTTGATTAATAGGCTATGACTGGCATATTACGGGTCAAATTCACACCGACCGGGGGTTCCAAAACATTTTGACCATTGAGCTGTACCTGCCAACAAATTAAATTCATTAAAAAAAACACCGTGCACCAGTTGTTCCATGCACCGAATGTCCCGTGCACCAGACGTCCAGTGTGCCCCTCGTTGTTACCGATGAGACGTTGAACGAATTGTCTGGGAACGATAGGTCGCGACAAGCAATAGAAGAGACCTCAAAATCGAATTTTTAAGATAGAATAATGAAGCACTCACGAGACCTTAGTAAATTTTGTTTTAAGTGTCTCAATTAAACCAACAGCACAACGTTAATCAACTTGCGGTGACCCATCTAAGTTTTATTCCGCATCCAATAGTGCTCAACTTCGGCGATTTAACGAGAGCCGCGCATATAATGTATAGCATACTGACGTTAAATTATGATTCAATTTTATTCAAGTCGATGCAAAAATTCTTGCTAATGGTGAATTGGTAGTACCATGAATTCGCATGAGGTGTGTCACATCCACGCAAAGTATTACACCCACGCGAGGAGCTACACCACTTTGTGCACACCTATCCATGTTTTGGTACGCGCCTAATATTGCTTAACTTCTATGATCTATGTAACGAAAATCACGTTTGCAGGATGCTTTTGTCGATGTTCAAATGAATATACTTGTACATTTATATGATTCATATTTTTTAAATATCTACGAGGGCAATAACTCTTTTGGATCATTATATTTCTTAGAACACTGATTGTAGTAAAGTTTTTCCTAGAATACATTTCCTCTTCCGTTCATATAAGGTAAGATTTTCTATTACCGGTGACTCATACAAGTGTTATTACATCTGCATGTTCAATACTCATTAATATTGTCACATAACCTGACCTTTTATACGGCAGTCACCTTTGGATTGGAGCCCCAAAATACCTTCTAAACTTAATTGACTCGGTTCAAAGAAGAGCAATTCGTTTGATAAACAATGACACCCTTACGTCTAATCTACAATCAATGGAACACAGACGTAAGATTGGTTCTCTTAGTCTTTTCTACCGTTATTACCACGGTCGCTGCTCTTCGGAACTTAAAGAACTAATTCCTCCGGCACCCACTCACAGCCGACAAACTCGTCTAGCACTTGCCGAACATCCATACACGGTTAATATATGTCGACCAAGAACTGGCAGCTTCCAAAGTTCCTTCTTTAATGCCACCGGTAAGCTATGGAATGCTCTTCCAGCGTCTGTGTTTCCTCCTTCCTACAATCTGGATCTCTTCAAGAAACAGATAAATATACACTTGCAATCTCCCCAACCCACACACAAATACGAACACAACACACGTTTCCCGAATGCAGCGTCCAGCCTCCCTGGCTGAGCGTCATAGAGTGCACTGGTCTTGACCGGGTGAGCTCTCCTGCATGCGTTTACATTAAAAAACAACCTATTCTTATTATAATAAGAGGATTATCCGTAAAATAAGATTCTCATGGCGCTTCAGTCCTGAAAAGCGGTGTTATGGGGAATCCCGCGATTCTGTAGTGAACCTTGCTTCCCCCACTCCAAATCTCTTCCCTAGCAAGCTGCCTGCAGAGCTCAGCCTTGGCTCGGCAGCTATACATAATGGATCTCCCTCTCGCTTCGCCCGCCAGGTGTGTATTTTTAAATCCGTTTAAGTTATTTTTTCTTATTTCCAACATTGATCAAAAAATTATAAATTGATAATACAGTATGGGACTGTCAAAAATCGCATAAAAGAACCAGTTTTTGTTAGCACTTCTCTCTAAATGCAATAACATTATTTCCTCGAAATGCAATGTCCTGTGAAATTTTTGGAGTCAATCCATAGATAACTTTCCAAGTTTTTTAACCTAAAAACATACTGATATCAGCATGATATAGCTCTTGCTGACTGATACTGAAAACCTCGATATACAATCTTTCGTATCTTATTTCTGTTCGCTTGTCGTACATGTATATGTCGTCATTTGTAATGACGTTAGGAGGACTAGTTACGTAGAATGCCACTGGCGGCGCTGGGCGACAGCCCATCACGAGCGCGCTCAGTGTGTGCCGACCACGAAAAAGGTCGCATTGTGGCCCGGCTTGAATGCTGTGGTCCGGGCCAGAAGTTTGTAAAGTTATCGAAATATATATCTCAAAGTTCTTCAGAAAAAGTCTTTGTATTGTTAATCTGCTCATCTTCATGCCACCTCGCGACTGAATAACTACCTTTTAAAGAGAAGAGGATGTTAATACGAATCCAATTTTTTTTATATATTTAGATTTACTCTGACTGTAAAAATACGACCCAAGCTAATAATATAAATGATATACGTTTTAGTAGCAGCTAGAAAATTTTAAGCTAAGAAAAAGAAAAAATATAAAAAATCACTATAAGATGACCTTATATTTTTGCTAAACTTAATAAAGTAATATGATATATAACTAAAAGAGAAAAAAATGTATTTGTTTCGCATCGAGTCCTCCCTTTTTGAAAAACAAGGGCGTCACGCTTGCATGCGTCATACCTGATACGCATCATGGTATTTGAATAATTATTATACCATACCTGTGGTTTCAGTCTTATGAGGGAAACAGTGGGAAAGCTCTCGACTGTCATGAGAGTCGTGCTGGGTTCGACTGCCTTCGAAGCTAAGTGAATTTGAATCCAAAAACACCAAACGTTTTATTTTACACATTTAGTATTGAACGCGTTTCACACAAATCGAAGACATTTTTGACAGTTAATCAAAAGCTTTTTACAAACACATATTACGACTGTTTCGAGACTTATGTGTAGGTAATAAATCGACATTAAATACCATTTGCATGGAAGACGACCTTGATTAACCCTTTGCATGGAAGAATGATTAATGCAGATGAAATGCCATTTGAAATGGAAGGTCACAGGTTCGATGAAAGGAAAACCTGATCTATCTCCTTCGTGGTGAGGGTGAGCGACATCAGTCGGCCAATAAAGATAGGGACCGAATGTTATACTTTTAAGACCCAGCTAACATCATTTACTCAATAATCGAAAAACTCTATTGTCCTGGAGGTAGTAAATGCCTCCTAAGGCGGATGAACCGCTATGGTCAACGGCATTAGGAGAAATAATGGGAAAAAGATTTTTCTTAAAGACATCCCATGTATCAGCAAAAAAAAAATGATTGCATCTCAAGTAAAATTTACCGGAGATAAAATAAAATATCTCCGGGTGGGGACTGCTCGAGACAAAACATATGCGTCTTCGGATTGATACTACGAAGAAGACATGCGAAAAACTTCTATCATCGTCTACTTAGTTGCGCCGATAGATCAAAAATTAAGACATGTTATTAGATTTTGGGAGTTTATTTTTAGAGAAAAAAAAACACTAATTCTTATATTTACTTAGATAAAATTCGTATAAATAATCGATTTTGTGTTTTCAATAATCATAAAGTGTAGTTCAAAATAATAATTTAAATTTTCAATTTTATTTAACCTGGGAGTGTCTCGCATCCAGGACAGGAGCCCGGTGTCTTATTTAGACGGCAGCTGTAGTATCCGAGACTTATTTGTATGCATATTAAACATTTAATAAATTGATCGGATTATTTACTTGACATCCCTGACCATTTTATTTCATGCAAAGAGACGGGTCACAAGAATCAAATAAGCAGTAGGAATTGCTACAACATGATATTGTCGTTGGTCATACAGCTCACATTGCACAAACCCTAGTTGCCCCCCTTTTACAGACCTCAGAACACATTCTCTGGGACGATGAGGTTCTCTAGGCCTAATAAAGGAGGATAGGCATTTAGTAAGACAGTTGACAAACTGTGTGAATCGCCTCGGCCCTATCGGGACATATGCAGAATATGTGGCCACGAAAAATGAAATTTCCAGCATTTACAATCCTTAAGAACCATTTTCGGTGAGAGTCCGATGGATCGGTCACATCATGCGCCACGATGGTCTTTACAACCGTGAATGCGATTCGAAGGAAGAAACTGTAGAGGGTTCTTTCTTTTAGCAATTCTGTGCAGTGGCCACAATTGCTCGAGGACAAGTTGTAGCTCTCTGAGTTGAAGAGGATCATAATCTGAATGTGCGCATCATCGAGATGTAAGATTTTGTTGCTGCAAACCAATCCACCGGATAAAGTCCAGAAGAAGATATTAGGAAGCTTTATATTATTTACAGAAGAAGATATATATATCACCCGCTGTCGGTATACTCATGTATGTGTTTACTTTTAAAAAATGTGTTAACATAAAGTAAAATGGCCGCATCGCCCAGTTGCGGTAACGGATTGACCAGCTGATATACCTGGCTTGGTAGCGCTCACCGCGGACAGGCAACTGTACTATCAGAGTATTAGTCGGAGCAGTCAGCAGTGAAGTGGACTAACCTGTAAATGGACGGGCTTAGAGGTAACGCACCTGTTTCCAAAACGGGAAGTGTTAGGTTCGAATGGATCACATGCTCTACCAGTCAAGCCAACATAACTGAATTTATAGATATTTTTTTCTATGTAAGAACATACAGGAGAATAACGACAGATGGTGATAGTAATTTCTGAAGTCTCATCTGTGGAATTCTATGACGCTTACCATGGTGTATATGGCTAAACGCTGCATGTGGAGTGTTGATCCGCCAACGTCATAGACTACAGTCAGAGATTCGCGTATCATCCTTTATTATTACAGAAATTTACTATGAATGGGTGGTCTTCACGGGACGACTTTCGTCTACCACCAATTTTGATTAATAGGCTAAAACTGACATTTTACGGGTGATGGATCAAATTCACAACAACCGGGGTATTTTTTAGAGCTCATAAATCGATTAAAAATCCTTTTTTTTTTAATCTTTGTCGGGGATCGAAACCACGACCTTTGGATTACAAAGCAAACGCTTTGATCATTGAGCTATGACCGCCGGCAGACGATAAAAAGATCCAGGCTTCAGGAGCGTCGAGCTAGTCTTCCGATCTACTTACAGAAATTAACAAATCAAACAAAAATATGCCTCGAATATAACTATATAGACGCCATCTGATCAAGTCCCCATGTTCCTGTCATGGAGATCGATAGAAACTAACATATATTAATGTCCCCATGTGGATCTTCGGGTGACGTCTTCAGATAAGGCATGGACAATGGCAACTGACAAAACTAAATGGCAGTTATTTAAAAAAAAAAAAAACTTAAAATAAATGTAGAAAAAAATATATAGATGCGTGTTGTACCCTGCAAGTTACACACAACGTTAGATAATACGTCTGATAAATAGCTGATGGACGTAGGAGCCTATTCCATGTCAGTCTCGACGAACACCCCGACGATTTCTTTGATGAAGTTTAATTAATAGCAAGGTACCGTCAGAACTAAGCAGCAAATTAGGAAAATCCTCCCAAGAATGGTAGAGACTCCCAGGCTATCTGCATTAAACATATATTCCAGATGTAGAACCAATATTTGACGATCTCAGCAATCTTTACAAGCACATAACCTCTAGACATCAATATCACACGGATCGTTTACTCGTAGCGATAAAGCCTCATAGAATCCACAAGAGAGCATAATCAACACTCTCTGCTTGAATTCTACGGTGTGTTTATAAATAAATTATGTAAATTGTTTTGCAAAAAATGACAGCGTAGAGAAGCAATAAAAAACGGACTTTCTCGTGTGTTTTTGGTAGTCTCAATAAACAACTTGGTTATATCAATGAAATAATATTATTATATAGGCGATTCAGCCCACGTACAAGTGTTATAAATGTTTCATACAAGGCGGTCAAGACGAGCATTGTTCTCTATACGCTTAAGCGAACACTGTACTCGAATCGATCATGTACATGTTTGTACGTAATTTAGAGCATATTTCCAGTGCCGGTTTTAGGGGATGGCGCAGTGGAAATCAACGAACTATTTGTCCGAACATTGAGACTTCTTGCACATGTTCGATCAGGCTATGTTTGTGTTTATCAATCTATATTGTAACGCCAACAAGTCATTGTATTATGAACAGTCCCCATACATAATGTAATCATAGCCGCATGTGCGTGGGGTTATGTAACTAACACAGTGTGTCTTATATCGTAAGCAACGATTTTTCTAATACTAGAATAGAAGACAATATCTGTGTTGACAACATTTAGGACGTCTTATATTAGTTAAAAGCAATCTAACGTAATCTTCTCATATATTAAAAGATGCAAATCATTTATACGTGCCTTATTAGCGCACGTTGTACCAATTAATATCAGTTCAATACAAAGTTCCAACTGGAACGAATATACTGGAGGGTTATCCGTGAAATAAGGTTCCCACGGCGCTACAGTCCTGAAAAGCGCTTTTATGGTGGATTCCGCGATTCTGTAGTGTACTTTGGTTCCCCCACTCCAAGTCTTTTGCCTAGCGAGCTGCCTGCAGAGCTCAGTCTTGGGTTGGCAGCCGCACGTGATGGATCTCCCCCTCTCTTCGCCCGCCAGGTGTGAGCTGCGCTCGGTGATCAGGTTCCTGTCTGCAAGAAACATTGCGCCGGTATAAATTCATTTCCGCCTATGCGAAATCTATGGAGACAAGTATTTGAGCGTACAACACGTGCGCAAATGGTGCAGAGTTCAAGAACGGGCGTACTGACGTTCATGATGAGGAGCGTTCCGGACGGCCATCTGTTTCTGACGAAACAATCGCAAAAGTGGGGGCAGCGATGCTCTCAGATCGAAGAGTGACGGTTCGTAAGCTCTCCGAAGTGATCCTTGATGTCAGCAAAACCTCTATTGACAAGATTTTGACGGAGCATCTAGGTCGCAAAATTTGAATGAGGTATTGTCAATTTTTTTTCAAACAATTTGTGCCATAATAATATTGCTAGGGTGGGGAACCGATTCTTGTAGAACAGATAGTTAAATGAAAATCGGTCCACTCGCAAATCCTCACATAGTGAAAACAATCCAAAAAAGTGAAAATAATTCAAACTTTGCGGTATATTAGTCCAAAAACACAATATTTAGAGTAACATGTGTAAGGCATTCAAATAGATCATAAAACCTGCTAATTTGCATACTTATCAACTGTTTTTTTTTCCTTTAAATAGTACATTCAATATTCAGTTCGCTAAACACTTAAAGTCTGCTAACATGTTTCCCAAACAATAATAAATCGCCACTTAGTGATACAAATTGCCACTATCTATGTCTTGTTGCAGTGCCGGCTTTAGACCCTGTGACGCCCTAGGTCATATATTTTCATAGAGCCCCTATTTGATTATATTTTTTAAGAATCTAATCAAGAAAGCCTGCCCTCAGCGCCCCTAGCTTATACGACGCCCTGGGGCACCGTCCCACTTCGCCACCCCCTAAAACCGGCACTGTCTTGTTGTGTCTCTACACCCAAAGGTCCACCTGAGAACCCACATAGTTCAACATTTTCCAGGGCAGAAGCCAGGGGACATGAGGATACCACATACTATACCAGAAGTATTATACAAGGCATATTTTAGGTGATTTTATTTTTTATGTAAGCACATACAGGAGAATACCGATAGATGGTGACAGTAATTCTGAAGTCTCACCTGTGGAATTCTATGATGCTTACCATAATGCATGGGTGTGGGATCAAATTCACACCAACCGGAGGTATCTTAGAGCTCAGAAATCGATTAAAAATATATATTTTTTTTAATCTCCGTCGGGGATCGAACCCACGACCTTTGGCTTGCGAAGCAAACGCTTTGACCATTGAGCTATACCCGGTGGGTGTAAATTTGATACCTCACCTGTAAAATGCTAGTCATGGCCTGATAATTAAAATTGATGGTAGACGAAAGTCGTCCCGTGAAGGCCACCCAGTCATAGTAAATTCCTGTAATATTAAGGTTGAAGCGTGAATCCCGGTCAATGACGTTGGCGGATCAAAACTCCACATGCAGCGCTTAGCCATATGTTACATGGTAAGCGTCATTGAATTCCACAGGTGAGACTTAATATATTTATTTATTTATTGTTCTCCTGTATGTCTATTTACAACAAAAAACAATGAAACAAGTTGTAAAAATAATAAATAAATACGGGTTGATGATGATGATTTTTTTATTAATATATTGTTCTTAATGTGAAATCCTGACTATGCAAACAGTATATATCTGAGTTGGGCTTCACTTTCTTGGAATATACAAAAAAAAAACATAATTCTTAGTAGTGAGTTGTTTTAACATAAAGAGATCGACGACCCGGCGAAATGTTCATGAAAATATAATGTGTAAGTGAAATGCTCTCGCAATAATCTGTTCGGACCATCTGTCAGGCGGTCGGCTCTTACTCTTCGATAGTAGCTCTAAGAGGTCCGACCATCGTATGTCGAGGGAAAGATCGTTCACCTGGAGAAAGTGAGTCTGCGCAGTCCATCGCGCAGGTGGCCCGCCCACTAATGCGTGTTGTAACAACGTGCGCACTAGAGAGCAGACACGTAAAAAATTGCGCAACTCTCTTATATAAAAAAAACTAGATTTTTATATATTTTATAATATATATTTTTATTCTTACATAAATGTTCACACTGATGCCAGTTTGTAATGCCATAATAATGGATACTACGGAACACACGAACCAATGAACGCACGTCGCTCGAGAACCGGAATACGATTTTTTTATTCTTACATAAATTTTCACACTGATACCGCTTTGTAATAGACGAGGGATACTGCGGTACACGCGAGCCAATGAACGCACGCCGCTCGAGAAACGGACTACGATTCCTGGGGTTTCTCTTTTTATAAGACGCATTACTGCTAGCAAAACTGTCAGTGTTCCGGCGACTTCACTCTAAAGTGGTCAGGCTAGAGTACGGTTTTCTGTGTCTTTAAAACCTAACGGTTTGTTTATTATTTAGGCTGTTGTCGTAAAGCATCGAAAAACGACCTTTTCTCTTTTATTATTTTCGCTCGCTTGACATGCACATATAATGTTTTTAATTGTATAATAGTTGCACGGCGTTTGCATGCGCCATCTTGTTTGTCATGACAGTTGGTCCATTTCATGTTGGCCACTGTCATATTTACTTCGCTTGTCTGCCGCGATGATTTGGCGGCGCCAGAGGTCAGAGCGCGCTGTCAGTCGCAACGCGCCCGCCACCGTTATGGGAGCTCCTAAGGGCGTCCCTGTAACGGGTGACAACACAACAGCGCAAGTGTTTGACAAATAAACGCGTATAGTGAAACAAAAACTAGTTATTTATATTGTGAACCTGATCCTACATCCTTCATCAAGTAAATCGATGTCCAAATAAGACTGGAGGATATCAATTTATATATATATATATTGACATCAGCATGATATATTTAAAAAATATGTATAATAATTACATACTACAGGTACATCACAAGGTTAGATGAAGATTTGAGAAATTGTGAAATTGAAAAAAATGTGTTTCTTGAAATCTATTGTACTCGTGTATTGTACGAATTGTTGCGAAAGAATAGAATACAATGGATGTGTTTTTGAATGGTGTTGTGTGGTGAAGCAAAATAAAATAAATTTCGTATGAAAATGTACCGTTGACCGCATCCGATAGAAATGAAATATTGACGATGCGAGAATTATGACTCACCACCACACTTTAAGAAATCCCTTGGAATTGAGTGTTCTGACTGTTCATTATTCTTCATAGCTTTCGCTCTCGCGATTGAGCATCGTGGCGTCAATGATTTCGTATGAAGATTCTAAATGTCGCTCTGAGCGTTTGATTGATCTTTGAAAGATGCTAACCTGCTGTCGACGGATCACTAAAAAAATAGGAATGACTTCAATTTAATATTTTCCTGTGTTGATCAAAATTTATAAAAGTTTTAATTTTCATTAAGAATGCAGTCGTTAAAACTTTTTTCTACAATATATATTATCATCCTCCTTTCTAAGTTCGTTATTAAATTGCGTGGTGGCAGGATGGGGAGCAGATTAACAACACAAATACTTTTCTGAAGCACATTGACATAAATAACTACTTAGATTTTGACGACCAGATTTGATATTGTGGCTTTCGGGTTTAGCCGTGTGTAGTAAATTTCACCAATATTTCGACTGCAATTGCAGGGATCATCAATCCTGAAGAAGATCATCCCCTTCAATGACGGTCGAAATATTGCTCAAAAGAAATTCGCCACACACGGCTTAAACCCAAAAGCCACAATATCACATTGACATATATTTCGATAACTTTACAAACTTCTGGACCGGACCTAGTCACAGCCTTCAGGCCGGGCCAACCACAATACGACCTCGTCGCCGTCGGCACACAACTGACTGGGCACCGGGCGCCGTGGTCGGTGACACCCAGCGCCGCAAGTGGCGATCTATATAACTAGTCCTCCTAACGGCATTACAAAATGACAACACATGCGTGTCCGATGAGCGAACAAAAATAAGAGACGGAAGATTGTACATCGAGGTTTTCGGCACCAGCCTGCAATGACAATATCGAGCTGATATCGATATACGGCTGTGAGACATGGTGCTTATCTGAAAGTGATAAAAAAAGACTAGAGGCCTTTGAGATGTGGTCGCACAGAAGAATTCTCGAAATTTCCTGGAGAGACCACGTCACGAACAATGAGGTTCTCAGGTTAATCAAGGAAGATAGGCACCTAATAAGAACCATCTCAGAGAGGCGAGCCCGATGGATTGGTCACATCATGCGCCACGATGGTCTTCTTCACGATATTGTGGAGGGGATGGTTGAGGGTAGAAACTGTAGAGGGCGCCCTAGACGGGATTATTTGCAGCAAGTATTCGAGGACATGAATTGTAGCGCTTATGCTGAGCTGAAAAGGGTTGCGGAGGACCGAGAGGAATGGAGATCGAGATGCAAGATTCTGTTGCTGCAAACCAATCCACCGGATTGATACTACGAAGAAGATCGATGTACAGTCAACATCAAGGAGTTACATTGTTGCCATTTTGACATTTCTCAGAATAATTAACTGAATGACGCTAAGTTGTATTTCAAATACGCATTCTGAAATGATGTGTATGTATTTATTCCATTCTTGGGTATTTAATATTTAACAATCTGATACTTCAAATATAACAATGCGATGAGAAATATCACACCATTCAAAAAGGAATTCATTCATCGATTTACAAAAACAGTATGAAACCGTGCAAACAAATTCCATATGAAGAAATAAAAATATGAAAAAAAACAAACAGCTTATAGAAGAATCAGTTTTGAAATTTCTTAACCCTTTC
This sequence comes from Glossosoma conforme, assembly GCA_022606575.1. Taxonomy (NCBI): domain Eukaryota; kingdom Metazoa; phylum Arthropoda; class Insecta; order Trichoptera; family Glossosomatidae; genus Glossosoma; species Glossosoma conforme. Next base: position 2,169,397 of record JAGTXR010000027.1, read on the forward strand.
GTTACGGCTCGGTGAAATACAAATTATACTGTCAATACGGCGTGAATTTTTCAACCCATTATTTTTTGCTTAAAACTAGTATTTGAAGCATAAATGTTCTTATTTAACCTATTTTCATATATCACATTGGTTCTTCTATCTTTAAGCTATCAAATGATGCATGAAAAACTATTATATTTAACAAACGTTAATTATGTAACTCCATACATGTGACGGCATTGACACATGTGGTGTACAAAAAAATCGCTCCTGTGACGAAACATAAAGATATTCATTTACATGCTTTACAGATTCCTGTAAAGAATACATGTAGGTTGATAAAGGGAATGACTGCAGTTTCAAGTGCCTACCGTAGATGTCACAATGAGTACTGAAAGTAGCAAAACGATATATCACGGCTGCCGGATGTGAATCTTAGACGGCATACGTCGACAACCGATGCGAAAGGGTCAAAGTGCGATGTTGGCATGACGCGAAACAGCCAATCTTTCAGGTAGCTGCGTGATGGACAAATAGCAGGTGGAAGCTGGATGCGGAAGGCAGTGGATTAGTTCTTTCTTCACTCTTCTAGTTCATTTTGACATGGCGAAGACCATGGCGGCTGACAGAGCTTAATGGCGACAGTGTGAGAATAATATATGATTCAGTTAGGAGAGCGTATATAAAAAAAGGGAAAATGATTAAGCCGTAGTAGAGTATCTTTTTGATTCATTGTGATGTTGATGGGAAGACCATCGTAGCCTAGAATAGTTTCAGGTATGCGTTGAATACAATCCTACTCTCTGATAAATCGTACATATTTTTTATTTTTATAAAAACAAGTAAATGGGAAGTAGCATTGTACGTATTAACATTTTCCTTGAACGTGTTTGATGATTCATACAACGATTCTAAGGAAAACCTATTACACAATAGAAACATTAGATTATTCTAATATGATTAATTTTCACTTTATACGACTATACTGGTTTGATTCACCTTATTTCAAATCACATAAAGAATAACACTGCCAGAAGAACACAATATTTTAAGTGTCGTAAAAAGAAATCCTTCACTATTACGTGAAATTGAAGGCTACAATATTTAGAATGAACCGATTTAGGTCAATTATTAGGCGTTTGTTCGATAACATATTGCCATTTTAAAAGTAATTTCATTATTATTATTTTTTATGTAAGCACATACAGGAGAATACCGACAGATGGTGAAAGTAATTTTTTTTTTGTAGTTTCATCTGTGGGATTCTATGACGCTTAGCATGGTGTATATATACGTAAACGCTGCATGTGGAGTGTTGATCTGCCAACGTCATAGACTACAGCCCGAGATTCACGCATCGTCCTTTATCAGTACAGGAATCTACTATGAATGGGTGGTCTTTACGGGACGACTTTCGACTACCACCAATTTCAATTGATAGGCTATAACTGGAATTTTACGGGTGATGGATCAAATTCACACCAACCGGAGGTATTTTAGAGCTCATAAATCGATTAGAAATCCTTTTTATTTTTAATCTCCGTCGGAGATCGAACCCACGACCTGTGGTTTGCAAAGCAAACGCTTTACCATTGAGCTATGAGCGCTGGTTTATATAATTATGCCTCTCTCATAGAACTTCTCGTCTTTATTGGCAATAAGTCGCAGTCTCTTATCATTCTGGAAGACTGTCGACTAAAAAACGTAGACAGTGAAACTTGCAAACCCGTATTAAAGCAACTGTTTTATTGGCTGGCAAATATCCTTGGTTATACTATGGTATATATGCTCCGTATTGAGAACACATACAGGTGTATTCGATCACCTGGGATGGCAGAACAAAAAGAGAAGTCAACAGTCGCATACCTCAAGCAAGGCTAGCTTTCAATAAGAAAGAAAAAAATATTGATTCAAAGAATATTAATTTAAGGCTCCGCAAGCAACTTGAAAAAAACATTGGTTTGGAGCATCTTGATGTGCGGCTGTGAGACATGGTTCTTATCTGAAAGTGATAAAAAAAGACTAGAGGCCTTTGAGATGTGGTCATACATGGAGAGACCACGTCACAAACAATGAGGTTCTCAGGATAATCAAGGAAGATAGGCACCTAATAAGAACCATCTCAGAGAGGCGAGCCCAATGGATCGGTCACATCATGCGCCACGATGGTCTTCTTCACGACGTTATGGAGGGGATGGTTGACGGTAGAAACTATAGAGGACGCCCTAGACGGGAGTATTTGCAGCAAGTGGTCGAGGACATGAATTGTAGCTCTTATGCTGAGCTGAAGAAGGTTGCGTAGGACCAGGAGGAATGGAGATCGAGATGCAAGATTCTGTTGCTGCAAACCAATCCGAAAAGCATAAAAAAAAATTTTTTATGTTTTTCCGGGTTTTGACTCCCAGACTACTCGCATAAAGAGCACTTTTTCCACTGCACCGTACATTAAAGTACCATAAAACATAATTTAAGTAAAAACATTAACAATATTATGATTATTTGTTAATGTGCTATAGTCGTTACCCACATAACATGAATTAGATTTGTAAATTTATCATCAATTGTTCTGTACTGGCATAATCAATATTTTATTACGAAGGTGATTAGAGTGCACTGAATTTCCTCCATTTTATAAATTAGACACGATTTTTTAAGCGTTTAAAAATTTATGAAATTGATAATTGATCAACATTGGTAAGTTCTCTTAAAAACAAACGTTACGTTAACAGCGGGCTGTAGTGTAATCAACAGGCGTATACAACTGAGATAGGCAGCATTTGGAAAACTTAAGTAAAATTTGATTGCGAAAATTCCGTAGTGTTTTAAAACGAAGCCGTTTAATCAATGCGTCTCCTGTATTAACTTATGGCGCAGAGACGTGAAATCTAACAGCAAATCTTATCCATAAAATAAAGGTCACTCAATGTGCCATGAAGAGATGCATGTTCACAGTGTCTCTAAAAAACGAGTAACTCTAATCCGAAACGAGTATATCCGAATAAGAACAAAAGTAGTGGAGGCTACCCAAAGAATAAGCACACTCAAGTGGCAATGGACAGGACATATCCGTCAAAGAGACGATGGTAAATAGCGAAGACATTTGTTGGAATGACGTCAAAGAACTGGCATCTTAATATCGGCAATGCAAGATGCGAAGGGTGGTGGATAGATAAGGACGGACACTCATTTTTATTTTTATTTTATTTTATTTTATTAACGGCCTAGGCCAATACATACGGTTTTAAAATAGAAAATACAATAAATGAAATGGTAAAACAGAATATAATAGCTAAGACAATACATTTAGACAAAACATGAACATGAGTAAAAAAAACAGAACTAGTACATTAGTAGAGGGATCTGCGAAATGCTGGAAGGTCCACCCCGAAAAAGTCCAAGTCACTAGAGGAGTTAACCAGTCTACACATTCTTAACATAGGAGAATAGAATCCATAGTTGGTTTTGGATGTCCTTACATGTAGCAGGTCACTGCCTCTAGTGAACCGGGAGGGAACATTGAACGTAATTTCCTGCAATAATGTCGAGTCATCGATAGACACTCATGCGGGAGGCCTACGTTTAACAGTGACCGGACACAGGCTGATGATGACGTTGGCGATCAAAAGTACAAATACAGCACTAAGCCATCCTTGCAAATAGCAAGATTCGTAATAGAATAGTGGAATGAAATATTTTACATTATTTTCTGACGGTATCCACATAAATGTGTCTACAAAAAATATAAATAAAGTAAATAATTGTTTAAATTAGACATTGACACTTGTTTATTACATCTCACATTGAGCTGTCGATAACAGAAATGCATTTTCATTATAAAAAAAGATTAGGTTGTTCAGGTAGTTATTTCACTATTTACCAACAGAGAAATTAAATGTATTTAATCACATCCAACTTCGCACTAAAGCCGCATAATTATTATATATTTTGACAACTGATAAAGCAGATAACGCGCCCAAATTCTGTCACATTACTCCGATACTACACCGACTGTATTGGTTGAGAGTTCCGGCTACAATCCAGTACAAGCTATGCCTGTTAGCTAATAAGACACTGAACGGCACTGAACAGGGTTGTTTGACAGAACTGATCAAGCCTTCGGAGATAAGCGCGCGTGGAGAGACACTCAGATCAGCCAGAGCAAATAGAAGCACCCTGCAGCTGACGGGAGGTAGTCCAAACAGGGTCTTTGGCAATCGTGCTTTCAGCTACGCGGCACCAATTGCCTGAAACTCGCTGCCAGAAAGCATAAGAGAACTTAAGTCGGAGGCATCCTTCAGAAGCAGACTCAAGGCCCACCTTTTTTACTCAAAGAGGCAAAGAAGCGCTTTTGGAATGACCATTCGGTCATAGTTTATTCTATGCTCCACGTCGGATTCAGTTTTGAGGTCTAAGGATATCACGGAGCCGAGATATTTAAAAGAATCAACCTCTTTTACGGTGTATTCTGTAGAAGGAGTGGTGCGTTAAACCGCGGTGCAACCAGAATTGAAATTGAAGTACATCGACTCGGTTTTACTTCTACTTATTCGCACTCCACTGCTTTCCAGAGCCAGTCTCCATTCCTCCAGCATTTCCTGAATACTTTGGGCATTTTCACTGATTAGAGCAATATCTTCAGCATATAAAATATTCCAAGGGACTGGTTTTTGAATATCTCTGGTGACATAGTCCATGGAGAGTTTAAAAAGCAATGGACTCAGGGCCGAGCCCTGGTGAACACCGGTCCTCACTTGAAATGGTTTACTCAGGCCAGCGGGGCTTTGAACACTCGTATGTATTTCGTGGTACATATCTTTAAGAAGTTCCACATAGTACTCCGAAACCTGTTGAGACTTTAAAGACTGCCAGATCAACTCCCTCGGAAGTACATAATTTTTTCTTAAAAAGTAAATTACTTTCCGAATGATCTTATTTATAAATTTAGATGATTACATCATTTGTAATGCGCGTGGAATTTGCTATAAAATAATATTAATGACTAGTTTTGCTAACATCGCAAAAACACACAAATATTTGGACTCCCGTATAAATACACATGCGATTATTTAGTGTTTAAACAAATGTATCGTTATTTTGCACACCAAAAATATTGCGGTGGAAAGTTCGATTCCTAAATATTCATGATGCGACGATTCTTGTCTTTTGGGTTAATCCATGTGTTTTTTTAATCCCAACACTTTCAAGATAATACCGACGATAATAAAGAATTCTTATATGACACTTTATATGTAAAAGATGGCTAAATGTTATTATACAATGGTTTTTCATGAATAAGTTTCACATTTGGATGTTCAACATGTACAGTTTACTTACCGGCGGCTATAGCTCAATGGTCAAAGCGTTAGCTTGTAAGCCAAAGGTCGTGGGTTCGATCCCCGACAGGGGTTAATTTTTTTTTATTTTTAATCGATTTATGAGCTCTAGAATACCCCCGGTTGGTGTGAATTTGATCCCTCACCCGTAAAATGCCAGTCATAGACTATTAATCAAAATTGTTAGTAGATAGAGATCGTCCCGTGACGACCACCCATTCATAGTAAATTCCTGTAATAATTAAGGATGATGCGTGAATCTCAGGCTGTAGTCTATGACGTTGGCGGATCAACACTCCACATGCAGCGCTTAGCCATATGAAGCATGGCAAGCGTCATAGAATTCCACAGATGAGATCTTCTATCAACTAATTACTATCACCATCTGTTGGTATGTTTTTGTATGTGTAAGTGTTGCACCTGTATGTTCTTACATAAAAAAAAGTGTTAGTGTATGACGACCAAGAACTGTCAAAACATTTTTCTAAATCCTACCGGTATGCACTAGTATGCTTTTCCAGTATCTACGTTTCCTCCTTCCTACATTTTGGATATCTTCAAAAAACAGATCTATCGTTTAACACATCAGAAAAAACACAAACACAACACACGATTTTTGCGTGCAGCGTTCAGTCGTCCTGGCTCAGCGTCATAGAACTCACTGATCTCGACGGGTTGTGCTCTCCTGCATGCGATTTTATATAATTTTAAATAAGTCAGTTTTACATTAACCGGAGGTATATATGTTGAAATCCGCCGTTAATCAAAGGGCGACTCCGGCATACATAGTTGTTTTAGGTAAAAGCCTTGGCTCGTTTAGATTTAACCTCTCTTTGTAGTCTTGGGTTAGAAAGGAGATTTATGGGTCCTCCGTAGTTAATCGCATCAGCCCGCTTAAAATCTCTGCTCGCGTGAAAGGCAAGGGGAGGTCCATCGGGCCGGAGGTCAGCCCAGATTCCAGAACCCTCACTTGATGGATGATCCAGGCCAATTACGCCCAATTGAAAGACCGTCCAATTAGAGAGTTAGACGAACGTGCAGCGCTCCAGTGACTAACGAACATCGCAAGGTGACCACATCGCCATTGTCACTCCATATCATGTAATCACATGCAGGAGAACACGACAGGTACTCTATGACGCTCAGAAAGGGAGGCTGGACGCTGCCTGCGAGAAACGTGTGTTGTGTTTATATTTGTATGTGGGTTAGGGAGATTGAAAGTGTATAGTTATCCGTTTCCTGAAGATACACATTTAGATTGTAGAAAGGAGGAAACACAGACGCTGAAGAGTATTCTTATCTTAACTTTGTAAACTGTGAGTTCTTCGTCGACGCACATTAACCGTGTATGGATATTCGGAAAGTGTAAGACGAGTTTGCCGGTTGTGGATGGGTGCATGAGGAATTAGTTATTTGAGTTCCGAACAGCAGCGACCGTGCTAATAACGGTAGAAAATACTAAGTGAACCAATTATACGCCTGTGTTCCATTGATTGCAGGTTAGACATAAGAGTGTCATTGTTTATCAAACGAATTGCTCTTCTTCGAACTGAGTCAATTATGTTTAGAAGGTATTTTGGGGCTCCAAACCAAAGGTGACTGCCGTATAAAAGGATAGGTTGGATTTGTTCTTTATATAGAACAAGAAGTTGTTTATCTATGAAATACCGATGTGATCTATATAATAATACACCTAGTTTTTTGGAAGCGAGACAGGCTTTATACTTCATTGACTCGTAATATTTGACATAATTCTAGAGTGATACTTCAAGGATGTTGATGGAGCTTGCTTTTGGAAGAGAACAACCGTTGAAAGATACAGGATGCATAGCATTCTTTCTTTTATAATTGTATCATTACTTTTATATTAGTAATTACAATAAAAATGTTTTTGAAGAGATCCAGATTGTACGAAGGAGATGACACGGCTCCAAATAAAGGCCATTATTTAGAGGATCAAAATATTGAGAGAAAATTAATTTACAATCAATATTAAAGCTTAAAAATAATTCACACATGCATATTAAAAATCGTAACATAAAATTGCACAAACTAAGTTCACAATGTATTGAAATTTCCTTTATTAAAATTTGGTCACCCTACACGTGTGTCAAGTTCGATGCACATCTCTTGTAACCTTTATAACAAGATTCGTTAAATTGCTTCGCCGTTTCGTAACACCACGCCGTCATAAACAAATTTCGAAACTGTTTTTTTTTTTTTAATTTCACAAAAAGTCTGGCCACTCTTGTTTATCCATCACTCACAAACAGCCGTATCTGTACGTCACCGATGAAGAATACATTGAATGTTTAGAAAATATATAAACATAGATTCTCAATTTTTATGCTAAATAAAGCTTTTACGAATACATTACTTTTCTACGCGATGCAAAGCAATATGAACTTCAAGTGAATTTCTTATGTGAGAATAAATTTCTAAAATGCTAATTACTTTATATACACCAATAAATATTCCGCAGTTGATAAACATACAAATACATAGAAAACACCAGAATATATAAATAAATGTTTTTACGTAATCATACGAGAATATCCACAGAGTGTGATAGTGATGCAAAAATCTCATCTTCGAATTATATGACGCTTCCCATGCTACAATGTTGCACGGTATTTTACGTTGTGGAGTCACAGGAAGGCTTCAAACACGTGAAAAATAAAATAAGCTTTAAAAAGCGTCCTGAGATGGGTTTCTGTCTGAGACCTACATACAAGACAATAAATCAACTTGAGTGAAGATATTGACATATTTAGTGTAATATTGCTTCAGATTCAGAACTGGTGTGGACGGATACGAAATGTTTGACGTTTGATTTTGTGACAATAATGCCGTGTTATTTGTGTGTCAACCATGATATACTTATGACATGGTTTTTGCTGTCACAAATGCTAACCATTTACATGCGTATTCCGACGCTTGTTCTGGGTATGAGGTCGTTGACACTAAATGTGTGTGTGTAAAAACATTTACATCGCCACAATTACGTTAGTATTTCAATAACGAATTAAAATTGTAATATATTTTGTAATGTCATTGAAGGAAAAGAAATTTAAAAATGTATAAAATTGTATAATAAAGGATGAACTGTCTAGAATAGAGTTATACAACTTTAACATTTCCTTCCCTGTGATGTGTATCTTCTACATATTGCTTCTAATAACCATCAATATCTCTATAAATATAACGCTTCTTACTCTTTTATACTTCACTGTGAAGGAAGAGGGAAGAGAGTGAGAGCGGGACACTCCAGCCATTACCACGACTAGCGGCAGTAGCTCTCGAGCTTGAAACCAGAGTGGACTTATGCCCGTTTCGTGAGCGTTGCGAGATGTTTTTTTTAATGTTTTCAGACAATAAATCTCAATTATTATAATTTTTGACTTCAATTATAATTAATTAAGGAGATCAGCTACGTATGTTCTTATGTTTCCAATTTAAAATCGCTGATTTTTTATTGTGTACTGACTACCCAACATTGGAACGCGAGTTTTTATTTTAGCACCGTAAAGGAATGGCTAAGGGAAAAATAAATACAAGAGAGTTTTGAGGAAGATTTTCCATATAATTTATTGCGGTAATCAATTCGTTAGTAAAATCTTTGATATAGAAATTGATCTTCGTCTTTACACAGGGTGGACATAAACTCTTTAATATGGCTCATCCGCAAATTTGGGTCTATTTTATTGGGCGATAAAAACGTGTACATTTAATTTCGACCCTGTATGTACGAGTATACTAACAGCGTTTTAATACCTATAAAAAATTACCTTTAATATAACGTACGTTGTAGAATAATTGCGGCATATATACCTGACGACCGCTTAAAATAACAGAAGAGAATACTCGTTAACTCGTACGAAGTTATTGGAAAGTAATAGTCCAATGCTTTTAGCAAAATGAGTTAAAATAATCCTTATAAATATGCTTTTAAAAGACAGGCACATCTATTATACCGGCGGGCATAGCTCAGTGGTCAAAGCGTTTGCTTGGCAAGCCAAAGGTCGTGGGTTCGATCCCAGACGGAGATTAAACAAAATATTTTTTTAATCGATTTCTTAGCTCTATAATACCCCGGGTTGGTGTGAATTTGATCGCTCACCCGTAAAATGCCAGTCATAGTTCACCTATTAATTAAAATTTGTGATAGACGAAAGTCTTCCCGTAAAGACCACCCATTCATAGTAAATTCCTGTAATAATAAAGATGATGCGTGAGCTGTAGTCTATGACGTTGCCGGATCAACACTCCACATGCAGCGCTTAGCCATATGCACCAAGGTTAGCGTCATATAATTCCACAGACGAGACTTCAGAATTACTATCACCGTCTGTCGGTAACTACTTAAATTTAAACTTCTACTTACATATTTATGTTCGGGTCAGATGAGCGAATAAAAATGAATGAACAATTGTAATGAATTATTTGATTTGAAATTACAATTATACCTCCATTCAGCCATATTCTGTCCGAAGGATATAACTAAGTAATATGTATATGTGTGTATCATGTCCGAGTATATTGTGTATATAAAGGAAAGCTGGCCTAGCAACGGCTGTAGGTCAGGTTGAGAGGTCAATTGGGCTACAAAGGCGTGCCAATCCTATCAAATACAACACGGGCGATATCAATTTATGACATTATTCATACAAACCATAGCTTAAATGTAACAAGCATTATTTTAATACATAATTATGTTTACAATGTTTTAGCTGTTTATATATTATAATACATTACGTAGGAATGTAGATAATAGTAAACCAACTAAAATAGCGCATTGTAAGCAATGTTTTTGTTATATCATTGAAGTTATTTAATTACTCTCTCGGAACTCTCTGCTGCTAGGGAATCTGTGGTGGAGAAGATGAACGTGTCTTTTGAAAGGGTTTCAAGATGGGGTGACCTCAACCTCGTCAGTTTCAACATTTCCGAAACCCAAACATGCACTTTCTCCACCAAGAAGACTGCTTTGGATCCTGTATCTTTCAACGGTTGTTCTCTTCTAAAAGCAAGGTCCATCAACATCTTTGGAGTATCAATCTCGAATAATGTGAAATATTACGAGTCAACTAAGTATAAAGCCGATCTAGTATTATATAAGATCACGTCGGTATTTCAACGATAAACAAATTAATATTCTATATAAAGGACAAATCCGACCTATCCTTGAATACGGCAGTCACCTTTGGATTGGAGCCCCAAAATACCTTCTAGACTTAATCGACTCAGTTCAAACAAGAGCAATTCGTTTGATAAACAATGACACTCTTACGTCTAACCTGCAATCAATGAAACACAGATTGGTGCACTTAGTATATTCTACCGTTATTACCACGGTCGCTTCTCTTCGTAACTTAAAGAACTAATTCCTCCTGCACCGACCCACAACCGACAAACTCGTCTTACACTTGCCGATCTTCGTATGCATATGTGTCTTGTGTTAAGGCATGAGCGTTGCAGACACAAATGATAATAAAATATCGATAAGTTTGGCGTTGGCGTTCGACAATCGATCATTTCGATGATGTTGATTTACGCGCCCACCTGTCGTCGTCGCCTCTCGGTCATGACTCAACACCGTCGCATGACACCGCGGCGTCTGGCTCGTGTGGGACATGTAGTTTTAATTAACGATGTCATTGTTAGCGTGCAGAGATCACGAGCTAATTGTCAATCGGAGCAGCCATTGTTCCATGCTTCGACAAGGAGCGCTGTAACGACGTGTGAAGAGAATATCAAAACATGATTATTGTGAAACACCAAGTTTTGGATACAAAAATGACACAAATAAACGACTCTATGACGTTCAAATAAGATAGGCATACGCAATTTATATTCTTAGCAATTAGATTAAGTTCCTTTTCAAATGTTAAATAGAAAATTATTTTTAAAGAATAAAACAAGTAAGACTTTGTATGAAAACACTAAATTTTAATAAATAATCACTCTACCGGTTTTGGTGATGTCACCATCGTCAGGAGCTACTTAAAACTAAACATAAATACATGGAAATTATTTAGGGATTCATACAGAAGTGCTTTAGTGAAAGTGATAAAAAAAGACTAGAGGCCTTTGAGGTGTGGTCTTACAGAAGAATTCTCGGAATTTCCAGGAGAGACCACGTCACAAAAAATGAGTTTCTCGGCATAATCAAGGAAGATAGGCACCTAGTAAGAGCCATCTCAGAGAGGCGAGCTCGATAGATCGGTCACATCGTGCGCCACGTGTGACAATAAAAACTAGAGGCCTTTGAGATGTGGTCTTATGGAAGAATTCTCGGAATTTCCTGGAGAGACCACGTCACGAACAATGAGGTTCTCAGCATTATCAAGAAAGATAGGCACCTAATAAGAACCATCTTAGAGAGGCGATCGGTCACATCATGCGTCACGATGGTCTTCTTTACGGCATTGTGGAAGGGTTGGTTGAGGGTACAAACTGCAGACAGAGAACGCCCTAGACGGGAGTATTTGCAGCAAGTGTTCGAGGACATGAGTTGTAACTCTTGTGTTGAGCAAAAGAGGGTAGCATAGGATCGAGAAGAACGTAGATCGAGATGCAAGATTTTGTTACTGCAGAACTAATCCATCGGATTGATACTATGAAGAAAGACATCTGTACATGGCACGGTTGAATAGAGCGAATTTATTGGAAACATATTAAGAACCGCGCTATACGTTAAAATTAATTCGATTATTAAGGATTTTCCTATTTATTCGTTTTTACCTTATTTCAACGTAATCGATGTTTGTGTGATTATTTATCAGACGAATCGCTCTTAATTTATGGAATTAGTCACGAGGAAAATGTACAGAAAATTAATTAAATATATTTCATGTTACTAAGGAAATTAGTTTCCATTATGTGAATACCTGATTGCAATATTCTAATTGCCACATCCAGGTATGTACGGCAATTAATCATAATTACATAGAATCCATAATAACACTGCCTTTTCAAATCTCTCATTGTAATGTCACATGGAGAATCACTCCTAATCTTATAAGTACAATAAAAATAATTAAAAATGCATTAAAAGTTAATTACTTTTTTATTAAGAAACGCTACATAAGCCTTAGTTCTAATTAAACACCATTTTTTATGTAAGCACATACAGGAGAATACCGAAGGGCTCCTTGCATAGCACATTCCGAGGATTCTTCATCTTCGGAAGCGTCATTTGAAGTAACGGTTTCACTGACGGCAGGCTCGAAGTCTCTGCTGTCACAGTTGAGCGATGGCGAAACTTGGCGAGGACTGGTGACAATTTCCGCGAAGGTAGCCGGAATTTCTTTGCACTCCCTAGGCAAGCGTCTTCTGCGGGAAGACGGGAGTCTTGTTTGGTTGGGTGGAGAGTCCACACCAACGGACGTCGGTGTATCTTCTTTTCCGCGTCCAACAGCCTTTATGAGCCGCTCCAGCAGCAATCGGTGTTCATCCAAGCGCCGATGTATCTGCGCAATGTCGCATGAGCAACTGGGAGCCATCCTGTAGGTAGGATGACAAACACGTCCGAACTAGTTGAAAGTCGAGCAACGAGACATTTTGACCCACGGACCCCTTTTCACTGTTAAGCCTTCCCACAGACCCCCTAGAAAAAAAACTATATGTATGCATAAACAATTCTGAATAGTTTGAATTATTGGAGCTTTAAAACAACAAAATTTCCGTTTAGCTTCGGTCACAGAATCCTTGTTTCGATAGTAATCATAAAAGCAGAGCGCACATTATGATTCGTAAATGTTGCCATTGCACTAAATCCCTATTGGCCATTCTCGAGTTTGGTACCCTCCTCGCACCAATACCAACATTCACGCAGAAGAAACCGGCTTCTTATGTGTTGAATTAATTAAATCCAACGATATTTTATTTTAAAACTAAAGTTACTTAATGATTTTGTTGGAAATTCGTAAAAGGTCGTGAAAATCTGCTAGAATGGAAGCATGATCTATACATTTAAACCAATCAAGGAACTACTGTATTTGTAATGCCAGCTCAATTATTTTCTAAGAGTGTACAATGAGCAGGATTGGAGAATACATATTAGAAGAAAGAAAAATAAAAATATTAAAATTCATAAACATGCGGTAAGAGATTAGGGAAACTTAAGTAGGATAAGCCTCTTTTGAAGAAGCTTATTTTTTAACTTTATCCCCCATTACTAACTTCTTTATTAAAAAATAATATAAAAATTTCTATGCGAAACCTTTATAGTGCATTGTTGGGTTTATGTTAATCCAATTAATTGATCAATTCAATTCAAAGGTCGCATATTGAAGGATATAACTGCCTTATAAGTGGTGTCACCACCTATCATTCCCAGATATTTCTTTCGAAGACTCATCGCTAATGTTGTGAGGCGCAATGGACGTCTGGTGCACTGGATGTCACGCTAACCTAACCGAGCAACAATATATTTTTTTTATATTGATATTAGTGATTTCGAAGAAGAACAAAAAGAACTTTCGATGGCGTTTGTAAAAAGGAGTTTGGCCACTATAACTGAAATTATGGACCAATTTGTTGTAAATTATCCTAATTTTGACAGAAGTTTAAAAGCAAGACGGGGTGTTATAAATGCTTTATCCACTTATCAACAACTTCTAACAGAACGCAAAAGGAAAACGCAAACTACATTATATGCTTTCTCGACAAAAGGGCAGAAAAATGGTAACACAGAATAGACTGAATGATCTGATTAAAAAAAAATTTATTTGTTTTTATAAGTATATTCGTTTATATTATTTTTATTTTGGTAAGAAATAAATGTTTGGTTTTATTTTTATTAAATAAAATCTAATTATTAAATTTAAGACATTACTAATTTGCTATCCATCTTCCCCATACCCCATTTTTTACATGCTTAGATCGCCTCGTTTAGCGCTGTTTCGCATTACGCTCTACTTTGATGGAACGTATCCCGCTAAACGCGGGGTATTACTGTATATTTGTATCAAATTGATAAAAAAAAGTGTTTCGGATCTTCTAAAGCAGAGCACCACGATAATAAATAACTGAAAATTCTTTACGTGTAATGCAGTGACCTGGAGCCATAACCACAACTCGGTAAGTGCAATTTATGGGCAATGTGTGAGTAAGGTGCTTGGAAAGGATGCAACCGTTTACACTTAACAGTGCATTGAAATTCATCCGCTTATAGCGCACGTAAGCTTCTTCCCACTCGAGTTCATATAAGAGGACTGCATAATATCATACTATACATCATAAACTGGGGGGAATTCCATCGAGTAAAATGTAATTTTGCCGAAGGGTATGGGCTCTATGGTCAAAGCGTTTGCTTGGCAAGCCAAAAGTCGTTGGTTCGATCCTCGACGGAGATTAAAAAAAAGATTTTAAAGCTGCGCATCTCAGGACCTAATGCTGGGCAACACACGAGATATCGATTTTGCCAGATACTGGGCAATAATAAAATGACGTCGCTGACACGAAGAAGAAGATTTTACGGGCGAGGGATCGAATTTACACCAACCGGGGGTATTTTAGTGCTCAGAAATCGATTAAAAATCCTTTCTTTCTTTTAATCTCCGTCGGGGATCGAACCCACGACCTTTGACTTGCAGAGCAAACGCTTTGACCATTGGGCTATACCCGCCGGCTTAAACGCTAAAATCTACGCTTAAATGCTTCGAAATGCTAAAATCCGAGCTTTTAAATGCTCCAAAACGCTATAAATGAAAAATATACGGGTCTCTACTAATTACATATACAGTATAATAGATGCGGACGATAATGATTTATATATAAAAAAGCCATTTCCTGAGATGCCTTATCATTCCGTGGCAGGAGAAGGCACCGTTTTCGCCATTTTCAACGATAAGAATCAACTTTCTTCGTTTTGATTTAAACAAGAGGACAACAGATAGCATTGTCTTCAAGCGAATGATGCTGGTTCGCAACTAACAATAGCATTAAAAGAGAACAGTGCAGACGTAGAAACCGACTGTCATACAAACATATCCTAATTCGAATCCCTTTGAAAGTGCTCCCAAATAAATAATTATTAACATAAAAAAAATATAAAATTAACGAACATTTACTTATTGATATTAGCATGGTATAGCCCTTGCTGACTGGTACCGAAAATGTCGATAAACAATCTTTCGTTTCTTATTTCTGTTCGCTTGTCGTACATTTATGTGTCGCCATATTGGCATCTTGGACAAGTCCGCTCACGGGTGTGTTAGTTATTTAGTTTGCCGCTGACGACCGAGAAGGTAACGGTACGGCCGGCATGTCATTCGGCCAAGGCCGGAAGCTTGTAAAGTTTATCATAAATATATGCTCCTAATCCTGCCGTCACGCGACTGAATAACAACCTTTTTGAGAGAAGAGGATGTTATTATATTATTGTTGAATATCAACAATGTACTCCAACACAAGTCATATAATCAGATGGTATTCCCAGAATCTGTCCTCGATGGAATTCAATGGGAAAAAAAGCAGACAAAATTATATATAAAGATAAAATTAAAAAAAAATAGAAAACAGCTTGCGGCGCATAATATATTTTATTTAATGATCCATTTTTTAAATGTTAAAAACTGTACCAACAGAACATGGAATAGGTTCCAGCATCTTGCTAAAACATTTGTTTGGAGCATCTTGATGTACGGCTGTGAGACATGGTGCTTATCTAAAAGTGATAAAAAAGACTAGAGGCCTTTGAGACGTGGTATTACAGAAGATTTCGGAATTTCCTGGAGAGGCCACGTCACGAACAATGATGTTCCAGCATAATCAAGGAAGATAGGCACCTAGTAAGAACCATCTCAGAGACGCGATCGGCCACATATATTATTATAAACGGATATGAAGGGAAGAGACTAACTTTTTATAGCGTATTTTTCTATACCGCAATCCGTATTTCGACGCAATTTTGAAGTGTCCTCTTGTATGCGTTCACATGAAAGAAAAGACAATGGTTACAATACGAGAAAACGATAATTGCCATCTTCTTGGCGTGAAAGTACGAACTCGTATTATGTGAAATGACAGATCGCGAGAGCATCCAAGATTAACTTTCTAAATTAATTTTCGCGAATAATTGATATATTAATGAAAATATGTAGCGATTTAAAAAAGCGGATTAAAACAAATAACATTCACTTTGAAATACGTTTAAAAAATATATTATTTTGTATCAGAATTTGGAAAATGTGTATCCTCATCAGAAACATATTAGGTGTAATTTGAATGAGAGATACGGAGTCATCATTGAATAGTTATTGGCCAAAATAACATAAAAAATTGACATACTTTTTGATGTTTATTTTAGAATAGTTTCTCTTCCAGAAAAAATGTTCACTCCTTCGTTAAATTTTGTAAATATTTTGTAATTTCCGCAACATGTACCCAAATATCACGCGTTCTTTCAGCACGAGCGTCCAGCCGTCTTACGATTTATCGTCATCGTTTCTCAATTCACTTATAGTGCATCAAGAGTATCATCATCATCAGCCTATGTCCGTCAGAATTATGGGTAGGCCTTCAGCCACTCTCTAACAAGTAGATTTTGCGTGCGTCCAGTAACGGGTCTCCATCTGGGTCTCCAAAAATAGAACGGGACAGGGAGGGTTTCGCTAAGCGAGCGAGCCTATGTCAGTGCGCTTTTTTTTATGTACATACATACAGGAAAATACCAACAGATCTTTATAGTGATGCTGAAGTCTCATATGTGGATTCAATAACGTTTATTTGCAAATAAAGACTTGGTTCCCCGCCCGACCGTAACATGACGTTTCGTCGGCCTGGGTCGGACGGGACTAAGCTGACGACAGACGGGGCACTGTAACATGTAGCGTCCCAAAGATAATCGCGGCTAAAACACTAATTAAAGTTGACAGTTGAACCAACATGAAATGGAGCAACCGTCAAAACAAATTGTTGTTAAAACTAACATTATTAGATGTGCATGTCAGGCGAGCGAACAAAAATAAGAGACAAAAGATCGTTTATCGAGGCTTTTCTGCATCAGCCTAAAAGAGCTATATCAAGCTGAAATTATACTCCTCTCGTGGACCTCCTTGACAAGATTGTTGGCCTTTATTCAATAAGAAAGACGTGCTGTTTGATTCCACATGTGTTTATATTTGACAAAATGATACGAGTCCGTTAACATCTGATGCTGACGAAAATAAAACGTTTTTCAAAATCAATTTATTGCAATATTTTTAATTTTGTTAATTTCTATGTATACGCCGTTTCACATATGATAGCCTTGTGATAATTTGTTACCGGAAATAAAGCAAGTGTTCCAGCTGATAGGAGCCACGGGTCGGTCACTTCCAATGGCGATGGAGTTGGGTCTTATCACGTGGAACGATAACAGAATAACTGTGTTACGTCCGTTATTAACAAACTAGTCTTTGTTTATACTCGTACCCAATCGCGACTTTCTTTTACTGATAAGTGATAACACAAGTGGCATTACTTAATTGACTTTATTTTAAGACACGCATTCTTCACGAATAACACACGTGGTACAAAGGATGCCACGACCTATCGTCGACGTGGGGCGTACTGGACATTTGGTCCACGGACAACGCGTGCACTGGCTGTCTCGCTAACCTAACCTAACATGAGGGTTTGTCCAGTGATCGTCGAGTCCTAAGATCCATAGATCTCGTTAACGAAATAACTTAAAATAAAAGGTTAGGTTAGCGAGACATCCAGTGCTTTTGTTGATGCATATATGTCCTAGAACGGTGACTGAACAGTGGCAGCTGACAGAACTAAGCGGCGGCAATTTGTGGTGACAATATTTTCTAGATATACAACGGATATGGAGATAATAAATAATCAAGTCTTCGGCCTTTGCACTGGATGTATACTTGTATGTTTCTTTGAGTGAAAATACGTCTTGGGACAAGGAATGGATACTTTTTAATGACCAATTGTTTCAGATATATGAAGAAGAAAACGTAGACACTAGAAAACGTTTGAAATCACATTAACATATATTTAATGAAAAGATTGACAAACTTTTGGTCTGCTCTAGGCCGACAATGATGTGTTGTTAACAACGCCCCGAGCAGACACAGACTGATGCTTGTGACCGTTGCACCGCAACTAATTCAGTGGCCATTTAGAGAACTATTGGGACGCCAATGACAGACAGCCATTTACAGATCTAACGGCGCACCGACGACAGGACCTAAACAACAAAAATGGCCACACATGCGTGTGTGACGCGCAAACAAAAATAAGAAACGAAAGATTGTATATCGAGGTTTTTGGGGGACTATATCAAGCTGATATCAGTTTAAATTCTCACAAGAAACGACTACGCCACATCTTAAGAACATCACTATTTTAGCGAAAAACAACAAAGTTTATACGCTAAACATAAATAAGCAGAATTAGCGGCTATCGAATTATTGATTCTAAGAACACATTATTTTTTTGAATAAACAAGTATTATGAAACGAATGTTTTTTTCTTTACTATCAAATAAGGCAACTAGTTAAATGATTATGTAATAATGTTTGTAATGTCTATCCATCAATTTTTCCATTGAATGTATTATTGTATGTAGGCATTCAGTTTTTTTGTCGACACCTTAGAACTGAAACTAGTTTTTTCCAATATTTTTTAATACGCATTTTGCAACACGATAGTCCCCCCCCCCATTAAAGCTAAGAATGACAATTTGCCAGCAATACTTTTTTTATAATAAATACATATTACTATATATAAATACAATGATTTATCTAAGACGCATATTAAAGAACAATAACTATGATTATAATAATATTCATAAATAAATATAAAAAAACATTTAAAAAATGTTTAAGACAAATTGTTTAATTCTGCAATGTTGAGAATTGCAGATCAATATTATATATACTATATACGAATATATACTCAAATAATTAAGTAAGCAATTATGTAGTCGGCAAGTCAAAGGTCGTGGGTTCGATCCCAGACGGAGATTAAACAAAATACATTTTTAATTGATTTATTAGCTCTATAATACTAATAGTTGGGGTGAATTTGATCCCTCACCCGTAAAATGGCAGTCATAGCCTATTAATTAAAATCGTTGGTAGACGAAAGTCGTCCCCTGAAGACCACCGATTCATAATAAATTCCTGTAATAATAAGGATAATGCGTGAATCTTGGGCTGCAATCTATGACGTTGGTGGATCAACACTCCACATACAGCGCTTAACCTTGTTTAACATGGTAAGCGGCATAGAATCCACATATGAGACTTTTCAGCATAACCATCACCATTTGTAACTATTATTAAAAAATACATGTTCTAAACTCGAGTGAAGCAGCATAATGCGTGGATAGTGCTTGGATTAGTGGCAGCCCAGGTGTCGTAGATTAGTTCAAGCCGATTACGATTAAAAGGTCGAGTCCTTGAGAGCATCGGACTGATCATCCAATATCTTTGATACCAAGGATCAAGACGGTTGCAAGATGTCATAGATCGTATATCGACCTCTATAAGACGTTGTTAAGATTTTTAAATGAGACGTTACTTTACAGAAGGAAAGGTCGTCTTTGTGGCTTATCTTTCCAGTTCTTTTGTGATATTCAACCTTCAATGACTAACCGATAAGGTTCCCCTTTAGAGACCCCTTTCTGGAATTGAGCGACAGTTTGCACATGCAGCGCGATAACAACAGAGTGGTGCAGAGAAAGAGACTGATTGCACAGGCAAAGGTCACAGTGTCAAGGAGAAGGTGAGCATATCAATGAGCTGAACTTTAAGCACGACAAAATGATCCTCAACATGTACGAGTACATAATATATGTACTATGAAAGTACAACACACTGCAATCAATTATATTTAAGACACCATATCGGTTTACGCAAGAAAAAAAACATCCAATAATATCGAGATTCTGTCGAATATATTATGTATAGTGGACGATCTTTCAGGACGACGAGAGCAATCATCATCATCGTCAGACAGTGTGTCTGTCTGACGATGATCCCTGAACATATTAAGAACTGGAGTTGGTAGAACAAAGTACAACCTCGAGCGGTGGGGAATTCTTCGGCAGGGAAAGCCACTATTGTGCGACTGCGGAGACCTGCAGACCGCCTCACAAGCTGCGCACCTCAAGACCTAATGCTAGGCACACACGATGTTGCCAGATACTAATTTGACGTCGCTGACACGAAGAAGATGAACAGTGTGTCTGTCCACTGTATAAGTCTCTATCCTACTTGATCCTGCGCCTAATATTATATCATCATCATGAGATTATGTCCATCCACTGTTGAAAGTATACCTCCGTCATTTGTGTCCATCCTTCACGATCTTCCACATTCCGCATCCAGGCTACTTCCGCTATTCTTCTCATGCCGTCAGTCCACCTTACAGCAGATCGGCCAACGCTTTGTTTGCCAGTTATTAGACGTTCCGCCGCATTCTGTTCACAGACATCCACTGCCAATTGATTTAAATTACTGCCAAAACCTTGAATTACTCACTGAACAAAGAAATACAGGCCACGTTTCGTTAACGAGACATATGGATCTCTCGACAAATCCTTAGGTTAGGTTAGGTTAGGTTAGCGAGACATCCAGTAGTGCACCAGACGCCCAGTGCGCTAACAATTTTCATACACATCGACCATCATATTTCCGACAAAAATGTCCGTGCCCATTGTCACTTGAGTGTGCCTTTTCTTCGGGTACCCTCCACTACTTAAGTTCTTCTTCTGAAATCCTCGTTTCGAATTCTATTTTTTAGAAACACTCTGAGCATGAATTATAAATTAGAAATAAATATAGTTGAAAATGGTCTCCCGGGAGGCCGAAACATGTAATCATTGAAAATAAATTTTCAATCAAAAGTAAATATTTTTAATTTTTTAATTAAAATTAATTTTTAAATTGTAAAATATTGACAACTTAAAAAAAAAACAAACATATGAATGCAGTTTTACTTTTGATTGTCAGTTTAGTATCTTAAAGTTATAAATGCTTGTCTTACGAACACTATGCCACGCATAAAAAAGATAATTTCAAAATATTAAATAATGCAAAGGAATTTGCAGTTTAGCCAAGGAGTGTACTCTTAATTCAATCTGCGTCCAAATTCCTGATAAAAGGTCATCACTGTCAATTAAACGATGCATAGTTCAAGCGAGACGTGATGACGAATCATTCATTGGCAATCGTAGTGTCTGTCATCAATCATTCAACACATATCCGCTCACCTAACTGGAGCATATGAGCGTCACAAAGGCTCTGACAACCACCACGATCCTCGCCTCATCCCATAGAACTATACCGAATACATTATAAGTATTTTTTATGTAATCGCATGCAGGAGAGCACAGCCGGTCAAGACCAGTGCACTATATGACGCTCAGCCAGGGCGGCTGCATGCCGGAAACATGTGTTGTGTTCGTGTTTGTGTGTGGGTTAGGGAGATTGCAAGTGTGTGTAGATCTGTTTCTTAAAGATATCCAGATTGTAGAAAGAGAAAACACAGACGCTGGAAGAGCATTCCAAAGCTTACTGGTGGCATTAAGGAAGGAACTTTTGAAACTGCCAGTTCTTGGTTGACACACATTAACCGTGTGTGGATGTTCGGCAGTGTAAGACGAGTTTGTCTGTTGTGGGTGGGTGCATGAGGAATTACTTATTTAAGTTCCGAAGAGCAGCGAGGGTGGTAATAACGGTAAAAAAGACTAAGTGAATCAATCTTACGCCTGTGTTCTATTGATTGCAGGTTAGACGTAAGAGTGTCATTGTTTGTCAAACGAATTGCTCTTCTTTGAACTGAGTCAATTAAGTTTAGAAGGTATTTTGGGGCACCAATCCAAAGGTGACTGCCGTATTCAAGGATAGGTCGGATTTGTCCTTTCTATGGTATAATTCCCGACGGCCTTCCAGAACGACATTAATTCCAAGAGCCTGAAGAAAAGGAAAATCTTAAGCTACTATACGAGTAGTATGGAAGGCTGCATTGTTGAGTTTTTAAATTAACGTTAAGGTAATTAGCTGAGAATAGTTGGTAAAACTGCGTAAAAATTTTATATTTATATTATTTTATTTTTTATGTTAACACCTACAGGAGAATACCGACAGATGATGATAGTAATTTTGAAGTCTCATTTGTGGAATAATATGACGCTTACCATAGTGCATATAGCTAAGCGCTGCATGTGGAATGTTGATCTGCCAACGTCATACACTACAGCCCGAGATTCACATCATATTCACTATTACAGGAATTTACTATGAACGGGTGGTCTTCACGGGACGACTTTCGTCTACCAACGTGAGGGATCAAATTCACACCAACCGGGGTACTTTAGAGCTCAGATATTGATTAAAAATCCTTTTTTTTAAATCTCGGTCGAGGATCGAACCCACGACCTTTGACTTGCAAAGCAAACGCTTTTACCATTGAGCTATACCCGCCGACTATTAAAAAATAGCAAATTAAAAATAGTTAGCTTTATATGAATTTTTTTAATTTTTATTAGAATATTATTTTATTATTTCAATATTCTAATCTACTTTTATAGATCATTGACTATATTACAATATTATTATTACTTAAATATACATATACTATACATAAAATTCTTTTTTCAACGCGTCAATCCAAGCACAAAAATAACGGCAGAAGCGGGATGCGAACCGCGGACCTTGGAAACCAACTATGCCCAGGTATTCATACCGCTCGGCGAACTGCGCCATTGCCCTGCCTAGACTGACTTGCGTTGAAACTAGTATTTATATCATTGTTATCATCGTACGATAGATGTCGCTATAGTATATATTCAAAGTATGTATATTTTTATTATTATTCTATCAGTCTTCCTTTATTCACAAGCTTAATATTATTACTTTCCGGCAGTCTATTTATTTTAGTAAGTACCACTCGGTTAAGTTAGCTTTATTTCAGATTTATTTTTCAGTAATTGTACACGTTTCGGACTCCATGGTGTCTAACCTAAGCAATGGATTAACTCTTAACTGACAGTCGATTATAAAGGTAAGGAATGCACAAGTATTAGCTCTTAACGTTAGAGAGCTTTTTTCTCCTAAACTGCTACTAAATGCAGATTGTATTTTTTTTCATATCGACAGTTCCAAGTTTCGAAATAGAGAAGAACTATTATAAAAACAGTTATCTGATTATAAGGTATCCATATGTTTGCTTGACTTCCTCTGTGATTAAAGAAGACAATAAGTGCGTAAACGTAAATGGCTTATTAGTTTTGTTTCAAACGATACTTTGTACATATTACGTTAATTACTAACTAAGTAACTTTAAACATCATCTCACATTAGACAAAAAAAACTACAGTTGAAGATTTTAGAAGATATTCAGATGATTAATTATCTGTAGTATAACATGTAATTGAAAAATAACTGCTTTTACATTGGTTTTGAAAGGCGTAAATAGTAATAAAATCAATCGCCATTGAACAATGGAGCGCCGTTTGCATTCTAGATCAAAGGCCTCATAAAAGATTCGTGTTTATTAATGAATTGTTGTTCCTACCTTTTGCCCAGCCAGTCAGGACGTTGCCAAGGTATGCGACCTTGAACACAGGATCCGGCTCGCTGATGTTGACGCTGCTGTGCCTCTTCAGCAGTCTTCCAAGACCTTTAGACAGCGTCCTTATAGTCCTCAGCCTGAAATCCTTATTGTTCAGCACAGAGCTCTCGTTACTTTCGGCACTCTTCGACAACAGACTCTTCTGGTTGTGCTCTTGTATCTTCTGCCCTATAAGCTTTGGTATCGTGGGCAAAGACCTCCTCCTCTCTGATAAGAGCGTTTTAGCTTGAAACACGCTGTACACGTTAGAGTTCTTCTTGAAAGCTTGAGAGTTGTTGCTCACAGCTTTGAGCATCTCGCACAGTTTCTTTTGATCATTGCTCGTTTGCACTCCATTGGCTTCTTGTTCTTTTGCAAAGTCGTCTTTGATTAGATTGTTCTCTGAAGATGCTTTTTTGATGTTTTTATCGAGAAACTCTTCTGAACAGAAATTGTTGTTCAGCTTGTCGTTTTTTTGTTTCCCTCTGTAGTACAGCAAAGAGGAACTTAAAAATTTGCCTTTTCTCAGAGAAGACGTTTTAAGCATTAAATTTTGCTCGCTCGAACTTCTGTTCTTCAAGATGTGGACTTTGCTGTAGTTGGGAACGGCGTGGTCCGTTTCGTCAACTCCCACAAACCTTCCTGTTATCTCTTCGTCCCCTTCACCGCAACTTCCATTCTTTATAGGTTCTTCTGCATTCTGCAGAGCCTCGCTATCACCATCTTTTGCATCACATGAAGTCGTTTTAAGATCTCCATTTGTGGTTTTAGTGGAGCGCTGACGCCTAGCGTCCATGCCTGTTTTATGGGCCATTTTACACCCTATTCAAACACCATGATCAAACATAGCTAACGATTCAAAAAATAAACGTTTAATTTCCTGCGAAATCTAGTAAAATCACGCAATATTTATTCTTATTCTCAATTATATTGATTTAATCGATTTGCAATGCAGGAAGTACTACAATTCAATTCTGCACGCAAGTTGCGTTTTTCCTTTACTTCAAAAAACAACTCACAATAGCATTTTATTTTGCCTATTTTATTTAGGACACTTCACTCCAAAAACACATCAATTACAATTAAATCCGCTCGTTAATCATTATCAATAAATAATTTAATTGAAAGAAAAAAAAACTGTATCACGGCCAATAATTAAAAAAATATTAAATCACAATGTTAATTTAATTGGATGCATCGAATAATTGTGCACAGCAACGGAAACACTTCTAAGAAAACTGATAATAAAAAAGCGGAATTCACGATCTAAAATATCTGATGCACATTTTTTTTAAATATTTATTTACGCGCAAGTAATATTGAACAGAAAATTTCAAAGCGCTCGCGACATGTCCTCACTCGCTGAAGCCTCAGCGACTAGTGAAGTGGGAGACCCGTTGAAGTCGTTTGCCGACTAACTACGTTCTGCGCTACGTAGTAAAAGACCGAGCGGCGGAGTGTCAGCGTTTGCTCGGCAGGGAGCCCTGACAAAGTTGTTTCGCTGTGCGGTCGGGCGAATTTCGGGAACGCCGAACGAATTTTACAAAGTGCCAGCGATCGGTGGCGAGGGAACGCTGGTGAATCGTCGATGTTTGAATTTTTTTGAGTAATCTTTTGCCAGTGTTTCGTCGATAGGTACTGCTGGTAATGTCTTCAGGCTATCGCACGGTGAATCGCACAGGTCTTGCAGTCACGTTTCGATGTGTTTCTGTAACAATAAGAAAATATAATTGTTATTTTTTTAATATATAAACATTTCTTTTTTTCTGGACAGTTGTAGCATTATATATTTTTAATTAAAAAAAAAAATAATAATACTTTAAGCAACGAAATGTTTAACCCTTTCGCATCGTTGTCGGCATATGCCGTCATAAGATTCCCGAACGCTGACATCGGTTGACGTGATATATCGTTTTGCTACTTTCTTAGAATAGATTTTTATGCATCATCTGATAGCTAAAGGATACAAGCACCAATCTAATACATATATGAAAATAGACCAGATAAATACATTTATGCTGCTAGTTTTATAATTGACACTAAAATTTGTATTCAAACCGAGCCGTAATGAAAGGGTTAATATACACATTTTTACAAAAATTACTCAATTAATAGTCAATAAGAGGTGCGTTAAGAGTTACGTCAAAGATGATGATGAAAATGCACGTTCTAAGTCGGCATATAAGTTTGTCTTTTTCATCTTCTAAGCAAAGTGATTGTATATATATTTATGTGTCTATTTTGCACTAGGGGTTCGCTCTCAGCCGCTACACAGCCCAATCATGAGAATAATAAAGACTTTCAAGGGCATGATATGAAAGTCCTCGGAGTTCCGTCTTTTTCCACGTCAATAAGTGTTCGATGGATGAAAAGAAAGACTTGGTCATTCCTCCGGAAGTTGATTCTTGATATGTGGCGTTCCAAGCAGTTAGCGAATCGTTCATTGAGAAGAAGGTTAGTTAAGGTTAATTGATGTTAGGAAGTTAGATTTACGTTTCGTTAGGTTGGCAATCATTGCAATTAGCATTGATTATTAATATTTATCATCATCATCAAAGAGCATCACTGTGTGTATCGCATGTCAATTAACCGCATTATACTTAAATAAACATTATCGATAGCAAAATAGCATGTCTGATACATTTACACGCGATGTCGCAAATTGGATATGGCATCTAACAATCAGACGACATGTTTTATTTTCATTTTTATGTAATCACATACAGGAGAATACCGACAGATGGTGATCGAAATTCTGAAGTCTCATCTGTGAAATTATATGACGCTAGTGTATATGGCTAAGCGCTGCATGTGGAGTGTTGATCCGCCAACGTCACAGACTACAGCCCGAGATTCACGCATCACCCTTCATTATTACAGGAATTTACTATGAATCGGTGGTTTTCACGGGACGACTTTCGTCTACCACCAATTTTGATTGATAGGCTATGTCTGTTATTTTACGGGTGAGGGGTCAAACTCACGTCAACCGGGGTATTTTTGAATTCAGAAATCGTTTTTTTTTAATCTCCGTCGGGGATCGAACCCACGACCTTTGGCTATCAAAGCAAACGCTTTGACCATTGAGCTATACCCGCCGGCATGTGCAAGCACGTAGCCTTGATAGGTAAACACTTGTGCAAATGTGCGAGTAAAAGATATTTATATATTAGTGCGTAAAAATGCTGCATACTAGATTCATGTTGAGAGCTGATGAAGCGAATCGAAGGAGAAACTGCAGTCTTCTAGCTGAATAAACATTCAATCAGCTCGATATAGTCCTTGCAGGCTGGTGCTTAAAAGCCTCGATTTACGATCTTATATACGAAAAAAATAAGACATGGCGCTTGCGTCACCATTTTGTTTGTTTGACAATTACTGTCATGTGACGCGCAATAGTTCCATAAATGGCCACTATGTTAATTTCGGTGCTGTGCTGTCACTATCGCCAGCCGAGTCAGTCGAAAGTCTGTCCGGAACCTGCCTCACAGATACGGATTGTCTGTCTCGGACGGACGACCGAATTTTTCAGTATTTTATCTTAAATATATTTCAATATGCTTCTCGACAAGTTCTTTGTTTCGTGACCTGCTCCTCATCAATTCACCACGCGTCCAAATAACGATCCCGGCGACATTGAGTCGTCTTTGATTAGCAGGGGATGAATGATGGGTACCTGACGGTGCCTGGGCAGAAAGTGACTCGGTGGTAGTGACAGTCGTTGCGCCGAATTATGGCCAAATAACAGGACTTGTCAAAACATACAAAATGGCGCATACAGCGCCGCGTCTTAAAGTTACTCATATATTACATAAACTCACATATGTATATATGCGTATCCGACGAGCGAACAAATATAATAAACGAAATATCGTATATAGAAGCTTTCCGGCAACAGCCTGCAATGGCTATATCGAGCTGATATCAATAATTGACAAAACATTTGTTTGGAGCATCTTGATATATATATATAATCGTGTCGGAAACAACAGGGTCAGATCCTGTCTGCCCAGAAGTGGGCGACGTCGATGGCGTTACTTCTGGCCATCATCAGGTCTTCCTGGGTGCAGCCACTCGGGCACAGCGCACACTCCAGAAGGTGTGACAGGGTCTGCTCTACGCCGCAGTCACATTCAGTCGGTCCGCTGTAAAACTGCCAGGCCCTCATTTGTGTCCTCGTCTTGCATACTTGGGGAGCAAAGAAGGAACCTCCGCGTGGTGCCCCCTGGAAACGGTTATTTACAATGCCGGCCAATCCTTCTACTACGGAAACAACATCAACACAGCATCTTGATGTACGGCTGTGAGACATGGTGCTTATCTGAAAGTGATAAAAAAAAGACTAGAGGCCTTTGAGATGTGGTCATAGAGAAGAATTCTCGGAATTTCCTGGAGAGGCCACATCACGAACAATGAGGTTCTCAGGATAATCAAGGAAGATAGGCACTAATAAGAACCATCTCAGAGAGGCGAGCCTGATGGATCGGTCACATCATGCGCCACGATGGTCTTCTTCACGACATTGTGGAGGGGATGAAAGGTTATGAAGGACCTACAGGAATGGAGATCGAGATACAAGATTCTGTTGCTGCAAACCAATCCACCGGATTGATACTGCGAAGAAGATCAAAAATATTCAGATTTATATTAACCTCTCCTCCCCGGTGATGTCTATCGACTACACATTGCTTGTAATAACTTAAATATCTCTGTAAACATAATACACACGGGGTTCAGATTTTAGGTATTCCTCCTTAATACATTTACGTATTGAAAAAAAAATATATTTATAATAATAGGCACTCATCGGGAGCAGGAAATATTTTTCTAAAATCCGGAATAAATTCACCACTACACTCAAGACGCGTCAACTGTCATGAATTCATTCGACCTGTCGGAAGCGTGTGCGAAAATAAAATTAAAAAATACCCAGATACGGCGGCATCTATACTCCTCACTCTCGCTGACGTAGTAATATGAGTGAGCGAGACGGGGAACCTCAGTTGGTCGGCTAGTTCGAAATGATATCTTTGCGCGTCGGCACATCGATATATCGACAGGCTAAGTAATGTTAGTATCTCTCGGAAGTTCACGCGCGAAGGTGCGTCTGGCCGTTTGAGGTCTTCGTCTGATGTTTTTCATGTTTTTAGCTATTAAATGTCAATTATTACTGCTTATTGACATCAACTATTGTAAAATTAAGCGATATCTTTGAATATTTTAATTTTTTCGAATTTCTACTCATTTTATTCACTTTAAATCAGAATGTGTAACGAGTTGACACCATCGGAACGCGCGGAAGTTTTTAACATAGTAAAGCGAGGGTTAAAAAGTAGTTAGAATCCACATGAGCGATCGATCAATGTCGAGTCTTCCTGCAGGTGTTAGCCAGGTGTGCAAGATCTTTCATAGGAAACTGACTGCATCTCAGGTAAAGTGGGAATGAATACGTTTGCTCAGTCGTGACGCCCCAGCGGAAGACTCCCGCACAATGCACTTATCTGCACCTGGCCGGAGAAGGTAATGCGCTTCTACCTGATCTGTTTGCTTAATCAACATTTACATCCGCAGGTATTGTTTCAAGGTGCAAAAACTACATCTCAACGAGTATCATAAAATAAAAACGATGTCGAACAAAGAATACTTGGTTTTATTACAGCAGATTGAGATATAAGTCTATTATTTTGTCTATGGACAGTCACCGGCAATCCAAACGCAATCCCTAACTTAACTATGTGTGCAATATCAACTCATATATGTAATCTTTATAATATATTGATATCCTCCTCTCTAAGTTGGTTATCGAATTACTGGGTGGCAGGATGCAGGAACAGATTGACAATACAAAGAACTTGTTTTTTATTCACAATTCGCGTTTATTTTATTTAATACTTTATTTTTCATCCAACTGGCGTGGCGTTCGCCATACCGGTCGCGAGCGAGTTGCCAACTGACGGAGCACTCTGACATCTAGCGCCGCCAACAAAAATAAGAGAAAAAAGATTGTACATCGAGGTTTTCGGTACCAGTCAGCAAGGGCTTATTATATCATGCCAATGTCGATACAAAATAAAGTCGTGTTAGTTACACTATGTATAACTCAAGAACGGCTGAACTCATTTTCAAAATTTTTAATTTGTTGGATTCGTCTTGACGTCGAAAAGAAGAATAGATATTAAAACATCACATTAAAAAACTGTTTCGTCGCATTTCGTTTCTAGACAATTTGTTTAACGACTTCTCAGTAACGATGTGGGGCGCACTGCACGTCTGGTGCACGGGACATTTGGCGCACGGAACAACTGGTACACTAGATGTCTTGCTAACCTCACCAAACCTAATTTATTTCATAAGCGAGACCTATGGATCTCTGGACTCACTGGACAAATCCTTGGATTAGGTTAGGTTAGGTAAGCGAGACATCCAAAATTTCCCGTGCACCAGACGTCCAGTGCGCCCCACGTCGTTACCGATGAGTCCTTGAACGAATTGTCCGGGAACGATAGGTCATGACACCCATACGAGTATATCACTGCTTAAACAAATCACCTCGGATGTTGATATATTTCACGTAAGGGAGGCCCAATTCAGACATGAACTCCAAGAGCTTTTTTGAAGGATTAATTTGTTGGCGTCGTCTGTTTGATGAGCATTGGGACCTTATGTTGCTTGTCTTTATTGCTTTGTTCTTAGGTCTTAATCATAAGTACCTATATTTGTATAAATTGTATTTTTTATTTTATGATTAATTCTTATTTTACTTCAGAAACGAATTAAGTTGTTCAAATTTTTGTAAGGAAAAAAATAATTAAAATCATTTCTTTAGTTCATGTATTTTAAAATCCCTAAGGACCAACCAAGTCAACAAAAAGGAATGATTTTAAATAAAGCAGAAGAAAGATTTTTTTTTAATTATGAATATTTTTAAATGACGTGTTTTCGTGTATTATTCAATTGTTTTGAATGTGTTTCACGGCGGAAGAGATTGGGCTGTTGGAAACCAGAAACAATTTTCAATCGCAACAATGCAAAATATTATTTTAAAATTTCGTAGCTACCTGATATTAACTAGATCGCATCGCCAGTGCGTTATTGGGCTACGTAACAATTATTATAGTATAAGGAAATGGTCTAGCAAGTAAAGCGATAGACTCTCATGCGAGCAACACGGGTTCGAATATTTAATGTACGCAACTAGTAAGTTTCGTAGTGCTTTTTAGCATCTGTGTTTCCTCCTTTTTATGAAAACACATACATAGTGACATCGGCATGATGTAGTCCTTGCTGACTGGTACCGAAAACCTCGATAAACAATCTTTCATCTCTTATTTCTGGTCGCTTGTCGTGCATTTATGTGCGCCATGTTGTCATTTTGGACGTGTCCGCTAACACCGCCGCTCGTGGCGCGGGCGAGAGCCCATACCGAGCGCGGAGATCAATTATGTGTTGACGACCGAGAAGGTCACATTACGGCCGGTGGCATGTAAAGTTTTAACGTAAATATATGTTAATATGCTTCTGAAAAAGTATGTGTTATCAATCTACTCCCAATTCTGCCATCACGCGACGGAGAGACACCCTTTTGAGAGAGAGGAGGATGTTAGTAGATAAACTCGAAACTGACTGCTTATCCTGCTTTTTCTTCAAAGTAACATACAGGCTTTGGAATGCTCTTCCAACATCTTTGCTTCCTCCCAAATGCAATTTGAATCCCTTCAAGGATTAGATTCTTTAATACACACGTACAACCTTACCACAAAACACGTCCAACGGAACAAGTTAAGTTGAGTCCCAGACCGGCCGAGGTCCACGATACACATGTTACGTCACCACCCTTGGGCTTGGCAAGGTCGCGTCGCGGCCGCGCGGGATGTCATACCGCATGGTCACAAACTTGTAATATTTTTATCCTAAATATAATCTGTGCTTCTAAAAGAAAGTCTTTGTCTGCTGCCTGCTCCTCATCCTGCCTCGCGCGACGTAATAACGCCCCTCTTTTTGAGAGAGGAGGATGTTAATATCTTCATCGCCGTTCTTTGGTATTCTTTTTTATTGTTCATTCAAAAATTTAAAAGTCTGTTATCGTGCTACGTAACAAACCAATTATAATAGTTTGCAGTGTGTTGGATAACTAGATGTAATTTCAGAGACTTGGTATCAAGGAACGGTACTTCTGGTAACAATGAGTGCGATGCCCATTGAGAACTATGAGTGTACCGTATTATAGCAGTTTTGGGCAAATGCCAAGCCACCGACTCTAACTGCTCCACCTCGAAAAAACTCATTAAACGTTAACCCATTTAAATGTTTTCTCACACAATTGTAACGTGGATTTTTTTGTATGAAAAACGCTTCTTTTCTTCCATAACAGTTCCACATATGCAATAGTCAAGACAAAGTATATTAAATACTATGGTATATATATTTTTTTTATGTATACACATACAGGAGAATCAGGAGAATACCGACAGATGGTGATAGTAATTCTGAAGTCTCATTTGTGGAATTCCATGGTGCATATGGCTATGCGCTGTATGGAAAGTGTTGATCCGCCAGCGTCATATACTACAGTCCGAGAATCACGCATCATCCTCATTAATACAGGAATTTACTGTGAATGGGTGGTCTTCACGGGGCGACTTTCGTCTACCGCCAATTTTAATTAATAGGCTATGACAGGTATTTTACGGGTGAGGGATCAAATTCACACCAACTGAAGGTATTTTAGAGCTCAGAAATTTATTAAAAATCCTTTTTTTTAATTTCAATCTCCGTCGGGGATCGAACCTACGACCTTTAGCTTGCAAAGCAAACGCTTTGACCATCGAGCTATACCCGCCGGCATTGTAGTTCTTGATGGCCTTCAGAGCAAGATCCCAGAGATTTGAAAGGACAGAAGCTTTTCTTCCATATCTGGAACATATGGTTATCACAAATTACCGCCTAACATACTTCCATCATCTGACATTGTCCCTAGTAATTTTGAATTTATTACATTTCGGCCCCGTTGATTGCGTGAGTTAACCCGACGATATCCATAATGCAGTTCAACAGCAGGGGAAGGGTAGAACTAAGCAGAAATTCAGGAAGGTCCTCCCAAAAAATGGCACATACGATAAAAAGACATCTTTCAACTCAAATCTAATGCAAATATTCTGTAAGCTTTTCAACCTTTAAAACTGTTTAAATATTAAGCTTACTTACTAACATAAAATTCCCCGGGACATTATACCGTGTTCTTATTTCATTTCTTTCTACGTTCGGAATGTCCGTGTATTTCCAATGATCTCTTCCTTACACGCTTAACAATTCCTTCTTAGTAATCCACCGATTACAACACTTCACACGCACAAAACATTCCGACATATGTATTTAGCAAATTTATATACACATACAAATCTACAGCAAATATAATACACATCTATATATAATATATAATAAATTATACATAAATCATGCATTGTTTTTGATCCCAGTTGATACTTGTGCAGCTTCGAGCACTCAATTTAGTACAACGGCAATGGCGCTCCTAAATGGCCTACCATTACACCTCGATCTTTTCATACATCCTTTTTCTCTTTTGTCGATGGTATTGTTCTCCTAGATCTCTGTGATCTTTGACACGTGTCGTCTTCTTCTTCTTTTGTTTTTTTTTTATGTATTGTATGTTTATGTATACTCTATGTTTTTTATTCTTTATTATTCTATGTACCTTGGAACTGCGATTCTGTTAAAAAAAGTAATATCCAATTTCAATTCCAGTACAGCAAAAGTTTGTTATGTAGAAAAACATTTATAATTTATTATTTTTATTCATGTCTCTACAGCAGTGCTCCGCAACCGGTGTGCCGCTGCACACTGGTGTGCCGTAAGCCGATACAGGTGTGCCGCGATCAAATAAGGCAATATTATAAATAAATAATTTTATAACGGTGCTCAAGCGCCTATCGCCTATTTATGTAGACATACAACGACGTATTTGCTTTGTTAAGTTCTAAATGAAATTAAAAAAAAGTGAAATTGATCAAATTAATATCTATTTTTGGCTTTTGGTGTGCCGCGGTATCCAAGGTGAGAACTTTGGTGTGCCGTAGAATCCAAAGAAGTACTTTGGTGTGCCGCAGATGAGAAAAGGTTTCGGAGCTCTGCTCTACAGCATCATCATGGTTTAATTGTATTCATAAAAATACTTAAGAATAGTAAATAAAGCGTGATTCACGACCTATATAATGTTATTCTATTTACGACCACGGCACATCTCTCTGTAAATGTTTACTGTGTACTCAATCTCTAGAGATTGGCATGACTAACGAAGAAATATATAAGAAAATAAGGAGTTTGTGTGTGATTCATATTTCAATTGGCATACTTAAATTCACGGACATAAAATATAAACTGCACTAATAAATCTGAAGCCTCATAAAATTCAAAGTACCGTGGCATAAGTATGATGGGAGGATCGTCTGTAAATACTACCTTCTTCGTATCTTTCTTTTCTTATAACCGTTCATCTTTGCGACTGGCATCTCACCAAATGTCAATGCAACCGTGTAAAATGGATTTTGGAAACATAAAACACACAAGATCTTATCTTTAAGTGGTGTGGTAAGCGAATGTAAAAAAAAAAGAAAAAAAAAAAAAAGATTCGAATGTAAATTACTGTGTAAAAAATGTATCTTTTATATTTGATTAAATAAAAAAAAATAAAAATATATGCCTGCATAGAATACTGTGACATCGGCATGATGTAGTCCTTGCTGACTGGTACCAAAAACCTCGATAAACAATCTTTCGTCTGTTCTTTCGCGAGGAGCCAGTCGTGTCCCGCCCTTCGGCGAGAACATATTGCATTGTGGCTCGGCCCAATTCTGTGAATAGGTCGAGCCATAAATTTGTACCGTTTTATCGTAAATATATGTCAATGTGCTTTTGAAAAGTCTTTGTTTTGATGACCTGCTCCTCATCATGCCCTCACGCGACTGAATAACAACTTTTTAAAAGAGAGACGAGGATGTGAACTGGTAGTACGATAGTTTTACTTTGTGAGAGGAATGACAAGGCGAGGGAGTCTTTTATACTACAGTCGGCCAAGAGCAGGCTAGGAAATTGAACGTGGCAGGAGAGCATAAACTTCTTTTCATCAAGCCGACAGGTTGGCGCGTCCTGGAAGGCCGTCGTAAACTGTATGCACAATTTACTCAGCGGAGCTACGCGAGGCAAAGCTGACATTGGATGAATAGAGGAACATGGCGGCTGACTCTGCTTTATGGTAGCAGTTTGTAACGACCACATGCTCCATTTTGAGGATGATTATGATATCTGTTCAATGTTTAGAGCATTGGTCACAACAAATTGCCGCCAATCAGTTCTGTCAACAACCAATGTCCGTGTGTTGTCCCGAGACATTTCTGCCCCCAAAATTCCATCTGAAAACATACATACGTGGTTCTGGATGACTCCAGGATAGAGAGACGGCGTTGTAGTATCCATGGATAATTGTTAGTGTTTTTTTAATAATAAATATCAATAACATCTTATGATTAGCCTTACGCTCCCATAGGCCTGAACCATTTAGTCCTATGAGACGTTTCAATCCAATCTAAGTAACTACTCGCAGTAAGCAACAGGCGGTAATCCGTTTATGTAAATCCGCATGCAATGTTACTTAACTTCAGTGATCTAACAAGAAATGCGCTTACAATGTACTATTTTCGATGTTCACCTTATACTCAATTAGCAATTAGAGATATTTCAAGTAATTGTCAACAATAAATCGACCATTAATTAGTTTTTCTTTTAGTGTTTTCTATCAACTAACATTACTCCGTACTCTTACATCTGAGGTTACCGAGTTGAAAATAAAAATATGGTTAAAGAATCTAGTGACCTAGTAAAATGCTTGGTATTATATATTTTTATATGGAAACGATAAGAATTTAGATATAATACATAATAAATAGCACAGCATCGATTATTATAGCACGTTGTCGGAGCTGTTATGTGAATAACTAAGCAAACACAGGTGTACTAATAACACTAAATAACATTGTACAGGTAAGTGAAAAGTCGTTTAGCCGTAAATATTGTGTAGGCTTTTGAATCCACATTGATTGATCGGAAAGTAATTTAGTTTTAAACGAAAATACTAATGATAATAACGTTTTTATCCTAGGGCTTAGGCGTTCGCCGGGTCTTCCGTTGGGTCTTCTCCTCAGCGTGGGTATGCTGAGGGCTTTCTTCAGCATGTGGTCCTCATCTCTCCGTGTCACGTGCCCATACCATCTTTTCGCGGTTTACCTTATATTTTCAGGTATGGGGGCCACCCGAAATGAACACCGAATATGCTCATTTCAAACTCTGTCCACTCTAGTCACATCGCCCACCCACCACAGCATCTTCATCTCTGCCACATGAATCCTATCCAAGTCGCGTTTCAGCGGGGTCCATCACTCCGATCCGTAGAGCATAGCTGGCCTTACAGCACTTTTGTAGATTTTACCTTTGGTCCTAACTGGAATCTTGCAACACACAAAACCCCAGAAAAAGACCTCCATTTCAGCCATCCTGTGTTTATTCTATGCTTCACGTCGGATTCAGTTTTGAAAGAATTACATAAAATCTTGAATAAATATAAGCAAGTTTGTTATTGAATTGCGTGGTGGAAGGGTGAGGAGCAGATTAACAACACAAAGACTTTCTGAAGCACATTGACATATATACTTCGATAACTTTTCAAACTTCTGGCCCGGACCTAGTCACAGCATTCAACAGGCCGGGCCAACGACAATATGATCTCGCCGCCGTCGGCACACAACTGACTGCCCCGG
Organism: Glossosoma conforme; assembly: GCA_022606575.1. Lineage (NCBI taxonomy): Eukaryota > Metazoa > Arthropoda > Insecta > Trichoptera > Glossosomatidae > Glossosoma > Glossosoma conforme. The sequence goes on from JAGTXR010000027.1 coordinate 2,206,100, forward strand.
GCGCCGCGCTCGGTGACACCCGGCGATCTATATAACTAACGTCACACCCGTGACCGGACTTGTACAAGATTCCAATATGACGACACATACACGTACGACAATCGACCAGAAATAAAAGACGAAATATTGTACATCGAGGTTTTCGGTATTAGTCAGCAAGGGCTATATCATGCTGATGCCACTTTTGATTTACAAAATATTTGTACAGAAAATGCGTTTTTATAAGTGAACTATTTTTTATGATACCTGGCAATCTTTTATCAATGGCGTACATGGAGCTTAGTAGCTAAATGTAATGATGATATCAGAATGTCTGCGATGTAAATATTTTTAAAATAAATAACATACATAACCGTGCGCGTTAATTACGATCCAAACACATCATTAAATATTTAAAATGTTTAATGTTTAATCATTTTCTAAAACAAGACGTACGAATGTTACTCATTTATCTCTACAAACACAGAAAACAAATTTGGCGTCTAAAGACGGCGTCGAGCACAAGGTTAAACAATGTAAGAACCTGGACTTCGCCTCACACCCGCATCACACCGGAGGACAGTTTTTTTTATGTAAGCATATACATGAGAATACCGACAGATGGTGATAGTGATGCTGAAGTCTCATCTGTGAATTCTATGTCGCTTACCATGTTACATACGGTTAAGCGCCGCATGTGGAGTGTTTATCCGCCAACGTCTAAGGCGACGTGAAATCGGTCTTCCTAAAGTATAGGGTCCGCCATATAACGTTTTTTTTTCAACTAGTGCTTATTTCGTGAATGGTAACACTTAGCTCATGTCTGATTTGACAGATAATTAGTTTTATCCTTCCGCTGAACGAATATGGTTTTGTATACGCTTGAAAAACGCTGGGAAATATTGCGACATTACTTTGAAAATCATGGTAATGTTGCAGAATGTGTGCGAAAATTGCGTACGGATTTTGGAAGAAGAGAATCACCGTTAGCTCCGTATGTTCGTTATCTTGTGAAAAAAGTGAAAGAAACTGGCATCCTCATCGATAAACCAAAGCGTGAAAAGCCAAAAACAGTGCGTACACCCGTGAATATTGCTGCTGTGGCAGAAAGTGTGCGTGAAGCGCCATCAATGGCGCTTCCATGCGGCGCAACCATGTTGAACAAATTTTTGTTCACAAAAATTGAAGAAGAGGATATTGGCAATATTTGGTTTCAACAGGATGGAGCTACGTGCCACACAGCCGAAGCTACACTCGATGTTTTGCGCCCTGTTTTAAAAAAAAAAAGTTATTTGGCGGACCCTTTAAAAGGCATGTTAGTGCATATACTCTTAGTTACACGATCACCACTGTATTTCCAGGTATAGCTGGTAATTGTATTTAATTAACCTAACCAGCTAAGCGTAAGGTTACTTTGATGACAGATTATCAAGCAATATTAAAATCTACAACATCGCTAATGACCTGTACTTACGAGTATTATGATAATGTACCTCTTACTTCCATATCAACGCAATCGCACAAAAATTTTTTTTTTTTTAAATAATTATATACATTTTTAATTTATTTTGACACGATAAAATACATTTATTTCGATATATTGAAGGGAAATCCTTCACTGAAATCGGGCTGAGCCGACTTTTAGGACTAAATAGTCCACACCTCGGAAATATCGATCTAATCAACCAATCAATCGATTCTTCCTAAACGTAATACTAACCTGCCAGAGACTATGCCTCTTGGAAGAGGGATCCGACTTTTCAACCATATCAGCTCCAAGCTCGCTAAACAGAAGACTCCACGAAATTACTTTGATAAATAAATTCGTGGAGCTCATGTCGAAACTAGTCTTCTCTCAAGTGGAATATATCAATATTTAACATAACCTAACCTCACGAATAAGTGTTGACGCGATGTTTCACGCACCCCTCAGCGGCTGCTTCACAGCTACAGCATATTGCTCATACGCTGTGTCAACATACTGGAAAATACCGACGGAGAGTGAAAGTGTCGATTCTTTAAGGCATTTGCCAATTATCACTATCATTTTATGCATTTACTCACATATTAATTATACTAATTGGAGGTAAGTGGAGGTAAAGACTCGTGTCAACAAGTCGTAAATTTAGGAGCAATATAATTAGTCAACGAATTAGTAGAATTTGAGGCCACCCTGCGGCTGAACATGTGGAGAAGCGCAGCTGAGGGGAATACTTGGATTGCCCCGAAAGAGGACCTAGCCCCTGGACATGACCAAGGGTGGAATATATGGAGGTCCCTTAACAGACTTCGGACCGGAGTATGCAAGACGAGGACACAAATGAAAGCCTGGCAGTTTTACAGCGGACCGACTGAATGTGACTGCGGCGTGGAGCAGACCCTGTCACACCTTCTGGAGAGTGCGCTGAGCCCGAATAGCTGCACCCAGGAAGACCTGATGATGGCCAGAAGTAACGCCATCGACGTCGCCCACTTCTGGGCAGACAGGATCTGACCCTGTTGTTTCCGACACGATTATATATAGTAGAATTCTATGCCATATGAAATAATACATAACATACCGAGACGTCAGAGTGGCTTTATACTCAGATAACAACTGGATATAACCCTTTCAGGCTGGTGACGAAAAGCCGCGATATGCGAACTTTCGTCTCTTATTTTTTACTCTACCTTCTCACGTGACGACGTTTTTTGTTAGCTTCCCTGTTTCTAAGGTGGAAGCAGCTTCAATTCAAGAAAGTATAGGAAAGACTGTTTATGCTCACTTCTCAAAAAAAAACAAATCGTCGTATGTGATAAAAGTTGAAGACTATTTCTTATCTTTTACTTCATTACAAATTCTACAATCTACAAAAGGGCGTAATATGAAATAAAAACTTGAAAAAAAGCAACTTGCCTTCAGCGCCCTTAGATCACTCGGCGCCCTAGGCCGTTGGCCGACTTCGCCACCCCCTAAAACCGGCACTGTATTGGATGATTGACGGCTCTTTCCCACGGATGTCCGGTTTTGCAAGATTGGTTTTTTACTGGATACCGCAAAAATCATACCTGTGTCCACACACAGAAGTTTTCACCCTGTTATTTACGGGAGAAGAAAATTCAGACGCAATGGACGTGAATACTCTTCTGAAATTAAACTGGTACTTTCGCCGCCGAAAGCAATGCAAAAAATGAAGATTTTGTATTCACCCGATCCTAAAACTACGATCGAGATTAGGCACGTTTTGTAACATCAAAAAATCGTATGCAGGATGCTAGTGGAAACACATCCATTAAACTATGTACGTAACTAAACTGGATACCGTTTTTTACTGAATCCAGTCGTCAGGTTTGTGGTGGCACATTTCGAAAGGATCGGATTTTTGCGGTATCCTGCAAACTGAATGCTCATGTGAATGTTACCACAGTAGCACTTATACTACTAAATGTGATCCGGCAAAAACCGAACCCGCAAAAAACGGAACGTTGCCGTGGGAAAGGACTCTGACCCAACAATCCCGAGACCTGGAGCATTTGTTTCTAGTTAACATAAGTGGCTCTTCCTAACAAACTACAAGCGGTAACCCATTCAAATATTGGCGCGCGTCTAATGTTGCTTAACTTCGGTGATCTAACGACAACCGTGCTTACCTGTTGCAATTAATTCAATATTTTTGCAACATTTAAAAAGGAAAGTTATTTCTCTAACGCAGTCTACAAACGCTTGTTAAATATAAAATAATTTACGCATTAATTTGCTTTACTAACTAGAGCGGATACACTTTTGATTGCAGGTTTGAAATCGCCATAAATATACAACTTTTAAATTTGATTTCTGTTTTATTTATGTAATCTAATCAAAAGCATTTTACCGGCGCAAACTTAGGCTTAGTGGTTAAAACGTTTGCTTACCAAACCGAAGGTCGTGGCTTCGATCCCTGACGAAGATTAAACCTTTTCATTATGGCTCGGGTTGAATACAAATTATATTGTCAATTATAAAACTAGTATTTCAAGCATAAATGTACTTATCTGGTATATTTTCATATATTACATTGGTTCTTGTATCCTTAAGCTATTAGATGATGCATAAAAAAATATTCTAAGAATGTAGTAAAACGATATATCACGTCAACCGATGTCAACGGTCGGGTAATCTTATGAGGGCATATGCCGACAACCGATGCGAAAGGGTTTATGAAACAAAAATGATTTCTAAGCTCTTTACGTACCCCTGGTTGGTGTGAATTTGATTATTCACCCGTAAATTCATAGCCTATTAATCAAAATTGGTGGTAGACGAAAGTCGTTCAAGAGAAGATACCTTATTATTAGGCAGTTCAAATAATAATGAAATCTTAGATTGTTAATAAATGTATTATATGTTAAAAAAAACGAAGTGCTTCATAAAATACGTGTGTGAAAACGGCGCACGCTACAGTTTAAAAAACGAATAAAGAGAAAAAAGCCAAAAATTAAAAAATATCAAAATTAATCATGCTTCTGAGGAACAAGAAAGACTTTTCTATGCAGAAGGAATCGCTGATTATAATGTGAGAACGATATGTAGGTATGATATATATTTACACCTATCTGGTGTCTAAGCGCTACTAACTTCATTCCAATAATTGCTTCATTCTTTTGCAGTGTCTGCCTCACCGCGTAGTCGCTCTCAAGGCACGCCGCGTCTAATATCGGGCAATAATGGCTATCTGCCCCGTCTACAGACCCAAGATCGTCAAGAAACGGACGAAGAAGTTCATCCGCCATCAATCCGATCGATATGACAAACTAAAACGCAACTGGCGCAAGCCTAAAGGTAATAATATAATAAAATCCTCCATTATTTGTTTGACGGAACGCGTTGATTCCGAACCAATGTCAACTAAATAAAAACATTGTTTTATTGTAATCGCTTTTAATAATCGTAACAATCATCCGTTAATGTATGATAATAATCATCGATTAATGTATTTAATCATTGCATCTGTTAACGTATAACGATTGGTTGTTAAAATGATCGATTTTTAAATTATTGTTCTATTTTTTCGTTTCTAACCTAAAAACATGTTTTTTGTTTATACCTACTAACGATGTATTGTTTTATTCGTATCTTAACTCTTTATGATATATCAATTATCACTTAATGTATGATAATAATTATCAATTAATGCATTTAATCACTGCATCCATTAATGTATAACGATTACTTGTTAAAATGATCGATTTTTTAAATTCTTGCTCTATTTTTACGTTTCTAACCTCAAAACATGTTTTTTGTTTATACCTACTTACGATGTATCCACGTTTTAGTCGTATCGTAACCCTTTATGATGTATCAATCATCCGTTAATGTATGATAATAATCATCCATTAATGTATATAATCACTGCATCCGTTAATGTATAACGATTACTTGTTAAAATGATCGATTTTTAAATTATTTTTCTATTTTTCGATTCTTACCTAAAAACATGTTTTTTGTTTATACCTACTAACGATGTATCAATGTTTTATTCGTATCTTAACCCCTTATGATATATAGCCAAGGCCATATAAAACTGCTTGCGGTATATAAAACAAAAAAACACATGAGGAATGTGTGTCCCGGCAGTTGAACAGAAATGTCATTTGACTCTGACGTCACGAGCTCAGACGATGCGAATTTCGACGTTCACATCGATATCGCACAAAGCACACCTAGGAGAAAAATTCCGAAAAAATAATAAAATAATCTTCATACCTAAAACGTCTATGAAAACTTATTTCTCTTCATAATAAAAACTTAAATATATTACTGAATAATTCTAAGTATTAAAAATGATCAATACATTTCATTATTGTATAAATAATAATACATTATTGTATATTAGTAGGTATACACATAATAGGTATATTATTTTCGTTAAGTAAGTTAACCCGAAGATCGCCGTAAGCCGCCCACCAGTGGGCGCTTCGCAATATTCGCATGATGTATTTCAAAATCAATTCCTATTTTCTCACAACAATATCTATGAATATTTTACAATTTTAACAAACCAAAAAAGATCGATAGTTTGGGAGATATTCATGAGACGGTGTCAAGGGCTGGCACTGAATTTTTTTTTTTTTTCAACAATTATATAGTATATATATATCTTAAATATTTACTACAAACGTGATGCGTTGGAGGTACATACAATGTAGGGAGACAGTTATGTAAGTAGTTAGTCAAGGACAGTCAAAGCAAGCGGTCGAGTATTTGATCTATAATCTATTTTGTGGCAGCCCTAGTGAAAAAAAAACTGTTTTTTTTCTTGAAAATTCTAGTTTAATCGATTGCAGCTCACCAATAATGTATGCTAAAAATATTAAAATAATTTAGTCATTAGTAAAAGTAGTGTTTTTATTTTTTTTGAAAACACGTAGTAACAAGTAGTTAATAGCAACCCCAAGGACGCCATTGCTAAAGCAATTCCGCAAGCAATCGAGACCTTGATACTTTTAAAATGCGTACATCTTTTTTGTGCCGAATTGTAAAAGCAATTACGCTCATGCAGAGCTCATGCAGACCGTATATCAATATTCTCGTTTCCAGAAGATGTCGAGTTGAAATGGAAATGGCTAAACGCAATTCACAACTGGACGATTCCTTGGAGATCGGAAGAAGGCTACACTGTTATCTGAGCATCTCTAATTTGGTACATTTTGCGTTGGTTGCAGGTATTGATAACAGAGTGCGCAGGCGCTTCAAGGGACAGTTCCTGATGCCCAACATCGGCTATGGTTCCAACAGGAAGACCCGCCATATGCTGCCCAATGGATTCAGAAAGGTGAGCAAGCATTCATGCCAGCCTAAATGTTAAAGCACCCGATTCATACGAGAAGTCGCAGATTAAAACGCTTCCATGGCTTAAACACACGCTTTTCCTGCGACAACTCGCATGACTTAGTGTGGATTATATGAAGTTTTATACCCTTCTAATGATTATTTAATTGTATGAACATCCAATGGATCCTTCCTAGTGTAATCAAACTGAGGATAACCAAAATATGAGGAAGGTGTATTTCAGAACTTTCATAAAATCCACATGTAGTCATCTGCCGAGAGGTGCTTTAACTACATTTTCTATGCATTATTAGCTCTTAAGTATTTCTTTTTTATTACATGTAATTCGATGCCTTACTGGGCGGTGTGACTATTAGAGTGGACAGAGTTCGAAATGAGCATATTCGGGGATCATTTCGGTTGGCCCTCATACCTGAAAAGATAAGGGAAAACCGCCTAAGATGGTATTGGCATGTGACACGGAGAGATGTGGACCACATGGTTAAGAAAGGCCTCAACATACCCACGCTGACTTAGAAGACCACAGACAACCTGGACTGCAACTGTAGACAAGGATATGAAAACTCTAGGCTTGACCGAGAATGCAGCGCAGGAGAGGCAGACATGGCGAATGTTCACAAGGAGGGCCGACCCCAGGATGCGAAATGGCGAGGCTAAAGAAGAAGTCTCAGTTTTAGATTTAAGTAGTTATAAGACGCGGCGCCTTTTTTCTTTATTTGATTTTGACAGTCGCTTCGTGTTATGCGGGAGCGGAGTAGTTCCATGTATGGCCGCTGTGTAGTTTTCGAGCTCAGTTACAACCTCACAATTTCCTTATCCATTCCCACGTATTTCGTGGTTAGCAACGTATTACCAAAGAAGCCAATTCGAGACTCGCCGTAGTATACTAACTTCGCAGCCTTACCTTAGACTAAGGTCTATTTGACATCTAACTGATGCACCTAGAATCACGGGAAGGCCTCCAGCCATCTCTCAAGGCTAAAGAAGAAGAAGTAATGGCTTCGATGGCTCTCTGTGCGCAGACGAGACTCCTAACCTGGTTCAACCCCCCTTGTCCTCGGTTGAGCAGGTTTAATAAGTGTGGTAATGTTTGATCGTAGGTCCTGATCCACAACGTGAAGGAGCTGGAGATCCTGATGATGCAGAACAGGAAGTACTGCGCGGAGATCGCTCACGGAGTGTCGTCCATGTCTCGCAAGGCCATAGTCACTCGTGCCCAGCAACTGTCCATAAGGGTCACCAATGCGGCCGCTCGCCTTCGTACGCAGGAACATGAATAGACGCAGAAATACCCTTACTTTAAATAATAAAAAAATAATCTAAGGAAAAAATGTTTTTTTAATGCTGGCGCTCGCGCACACTTCCTCAATGGTATTTTCCTTCCCCATTCCTTTCTTTAAATGATTTTTTAATTATTGACATCCTCCTCTCTCAAAAAGGGGAGTTATTACGTCGCGTGAGGGCAGGATGAAAGCAGGTCAGCAGACACTTTCTTTTAGAAGCACATTGACTATATTTACTTGAAAACATTACAAGCTTTCGACCACGCGGGATGACATGCCGCGCGGCCGCAACTAGGACCTTGTCTCTCTGACCGACTGCCGGTCTTCGCGCTGTCCCGTCTTCCACGAGCGGTGGTATTTTCAACTAACAAACCCGTTAGCGGAACCGTCCAAAATCACAACACGGCGCACCTAAATGCACGACAAGCGACCCAAAGTAAGAGACGAAAGATCTTATATCGAGGTTTTCGGTAACAGTACAGACCACATCATGCTGATGTCATTATGTTACAGTTATACATGTTTGACATGGTTCCGCCACATTTCGTTCAATCACTCATCGAGTCATCGGTAAAGACGTTGCGCGCACTGGGCGTCTGGTGCAAGGGACATTTGGTCCCCGGAAAACTGTGCACTGGATGTCTCGCTAACCTAACCTAAGTTATTTCGTTAACAAGACCTATGGATCTCTGGACTCTACGATCAATGGAAAAAAGTTAGGTTGGGTTAGCGAGACAGCCATTGCACCAGTTGTGAGGGGACCAAATGTCCCGTGCACCAGACGTCCAGTGCGCCCCACGTCGTCACCGATGAGTCTGGGAACGAATTATCATATATCATACATCATTTTTCATAACCTTGCAGCAATTTCTTAACACTTCTTCAAAGAAAACACCACTTATATGGAGAAAGCTTGATGACGCAAAATTTACGACAAGCGCCCGCTGGAAGGTTAAAATATCAAAAATGATGTGTAATACATTATTGACCTAGGTATCTATGATGTGTACGAACGTCTACTACAACTGCCTTTTAATTCGTGCTTCAAAAAGCCATCTGGAAATATACATATAACTCTTTTTCTTCTAGGGATGCTTTCTTTCCATTCGCTAGAGTCACGGAGGAAAATTGCTGCACTCAAACATTCATTCCTTCTTCTTCGCGGTTCAATTTACAACCCTGGGATTCTTGAATGTTTTAACTTCTATGTTCCAGATAGGTACACCCGTGCTCGTAGCCATCCATTGTTTTTGATCCCAGTTGATGCTTGTGGAGCTTCAAGCACTCAATTTGGTACAACGGCAATGTCGCTCCTAAATGGCCTAACAGCACACCTCGATCCTTTTCTTACATCCTTTTCCTCTTTTGTTGATGGTATTGTTCTTCTTGATCTCTGTGATCTTTGACACGTGTCATCTTCTTATTCTTTTGTGTTATTTTTATTTTTTATTATTTTCTCTATTTATTGTATATTTATGTATACTCTGTTTCTAAATATTTGTAAAAATTGGAATTTCGATTCTGTATATGAATAAATAAATAAATATAATTTACTCGACAAGGATCATGACTATATGCTCCAGCTAGGAAGAAGATAGGAAGATGGCAAATGTCAATTTAGTTAATTATTGTAAAAGAGTACAATTGTGACTCATAGGATGTTAATGAAGCTTACGTCGTGCGCACCATCCAACACATGCAGTATCACCATTCATGCCGCATAGCATAGAATCCTTGAGGACATCTCTTTGAAATACTTGACAATAGTAGAGTTGTATTGTTATGTATCGACTGTAGTCATAACAAGCGAGTATATCGTACAACCTCGACAGCTATTTCTAACATTAAATCAGCATTTACTGAATGGCATGCGACATACGCCGTGCGTCCACCGGTACACTAGACAAGGCTAACATTTACGTATACAACGCGCTCCTCTTTATGCCAATAGTCCTGGATTCAGTTCCCGAATTCTTCAATTTCGATCTACCATATACACTTTCGAATTTGGGCATGTTTATTGAACCAGTTAGTCTCAAGCTTAGTAATACTGAGGTCCCTATATCGCTTCCAGGCAGTGTTCTTCCATCTCCAACCTTCATCTCATACATACACTACTCCACATTTGATTTTCGATAAACTTGACAAACTTTCGGTGCAGGGCGGAGCTTATGCTTTCAGGCTCTGGCCGGATCACAATACGCGGTCGGGAGACAACTGGCGACTGACCACTAAGCGCTCGTAGTGGCAGACAGCCCAGCAACGCAAGTGGCGAACTACAGAACCAAACCTTCGGCCATCTAACGAGAACTACGCTTACATACTTGACATAAATGTTTAATAAACGGCATTCCATTACATACGAGTATATCGTTATCTCAAATGGCATTATTTTTTAATTAATTCGTTCATTTAATTTATTTTTCACAGAAAAGAGCATAAACCTACTTTTTAAAACATGCTTTTTACATTAAGAGTATTGATAAAATGTCTCCATGGGATAAAAATTTCCCCATACCATTCTTGCAGTGGGCGTGACCTATACATATTCATTATTATTATTATTATATATGTATTTACGAGTTGATATCAGCTTGATATAGCTCCTTAAGGCCGATGCCGTAAAGCCTCAACAAGCGATCTTTTGTCTATTATTTTTGTCCGCTTGCCTGACATCTACATCGAATGTTTATTTTAATTATATAATGTTGCACGGCGCTTGCAAGCGCCATCTTGTTTGTTATGACAGTTGGCCTATTGCCGGTTGGTAGGACTGTCATATTGGCAGTTGGTACCGTGGAGATGTGAGATCGCGCCGTGGGCTGGCAGTTGAAGTTTGACTCGCGCCCGTCACAGTGCGCGCGTCCTGTGCGTTCGCTGTGGCGGGCGACGTTTGTGACAATAAACAAATAATATGTGAAACAAGTGTTTATATTGTAAACCTGATCCTGCATCCTTCATCCAGTTAATCGATGTCATAAATGGAAGAGGAGGATATCAGAGTATATAGAGCTTTTTTATGACAGGTGGTCATAAAACATCAGCATGAATAGCCCTTGCTGACTGGTACCGAAAACCTCGATATACAATCTTTCGTCTCTTATTTCTGTTCGCTTGTCGTACATGTATGTGTCACCAAATTGGCATTTTTTACAAGTCCGTTCGCGGGTGTGTAGTTATATACATCGCTACTCGGGCGCTGGGCGAGTCTCGGAGCCAGTCGTGTCCCGCCCGTCGGCGAGAGCATACTGTATTGTGGCTCGGCCTTTTGCTGTGACTAGTTTGAGCTATAAATTTGTAAAGTTTTATCGTAAATATATGTCAATGTGCTTTCAAAAAAAAACTTTTTTTGCTGTCCTGCTCCTCATCATGCCCTCACGCGACTGAATAACAACCTTTTAAAAGAGAGGAGGATGTTAATATATATATACAATTACGGTTTTATATAAACCGTGACATATTTTCTGCAACCGTGCGTTGATAATATTTTAAAAATACTTCCGCTTCCATAAGTAGGTCAATAACTTCATTATAACATGCAAAAAGTGTGTTTCTGTTTGTTGTTACGTTGAAGAAAATATAACATTTCATGGACGTAAAAGAATATGATAAAAAACATGCGTTTTACGTATAATTTGTTACGTGACAGCCGTCATCAAGGTTAATGGCTGATTCATGAGACGATTATCAACGAAAAGATGCAAAAAATAGGAGTAAAAAAACGACAGAACAGCTATTTTCCTACTAAAAGTAAAAAAAAAACTAGATACTGCGACATAACAATATTATTTATTTCTGCAGTGGAATAATACCAGAAACCTTGCACTCTGAGTAATTCAATTGGTTTTTTCTTCAAAACATATAACCGATCTTAAAAAATATTGTTTTTTTTTCTTCGTTTAAACTGAATGCTTCATTTTATTGCATCCGCCGGACTACAACAGTTAGAATGCATGTTTTAAACACATATAAGTTTTGTTCAATCTGCTTTCGAAACCAATTATACGGCTGCATTGGATTTTGGTGAGATGCCAAGACTCACAGTCGTAAAGGAGAATGTTATTTGCGCTACATAAAATTCCGCAAGGTCTTAAAACTAGGGCGATTAACCAATGCATCCTCCCTGTATTAACTTATGGCGCAGAGACATGGAATCTAACAGCAAGTCTTACCCATAAAATAAAGGTCACTTAGCGTGCTATGGAGAGATCCATGCTCGGAGTGTCGCTAAAAGGTCGGAAACGAGGAAATACGCAGAAGAACTCATGTAGTGGATGCTACCCAATGAATAGGCACACTCAAGTGGCAATGGGCAGGACATATCTGTCGAAGAGACCATGGTCGATGGGGAAGAAAAGCATTGGAATGGCGCCCAAAAACTGGCAAACAACCGACCCCCTGCAAGATGGACTTACGACATAAGAAGAATAGCGGGAGTGACCTGGATGCGGAAGGCGGAGGATTGAAGACGATGGAGACTCATGCGGGAGGTTACGTTCAACAGTGAACGGATACAGGCTGATGATGAAATATTGTATATATACATGCTCAACATAAACGGCACTTTGTTTTGATTTCATAAACCTGCTAGTTACAGATAATGCGAATGGAATTAAAAGAAGCTCTAGGGTTGCAAAGGCGGGAAGCGAGCTCCTTCTAAAGGCGACTGTTCTTAGTGACCCGTACGCCGAGATATCTAAAACTTTCAGTCCTATAAATGGTCTAACCTGCGCTGGTAAGTGCACAATCTGAATCTCAACAGGCGCTGTTGTACGGCAGCTGGGTCTTCTTTGCATTAATTTGCATACCGAGTTTGCTTGCAACCTGTCGATAATGTTCTACAGATCTGCAGTGGAGTGATCTACGATGGCAGCGTCATCAGCACACTCTAGGTCGCAGATATTAAGAGAGTCGTGTGTGGCGAATTATTTCCGCCAGGTGCTCTGCCAGCAGTGGCAGAGCATCTGGCTGACACGGGACATAAAACTCGAACCCGAAATCGTGGCTCGAACGCAAGGAAAACATGCACGCCTATTAAGGGAAGCCATTGAAATCAAAAGACATCCCATCAACATCAACAGGGATGACGGTTTGATTCTCAAAACCTTCCACCTCTAGCACATACTAAAAAACTGTACAGACAAGCAAGGAGCACCACAGTCCGACATGACGTTGCTCCATAGAACAAACTCACTATGACGCTCGTGGAGGTACGCTTCTTGGAACACACCCACCGTGCACGATTCTCCAACGTGACGCTCGCGAAGGTACGTTAGGCTGACGGCTAAACTACTCATCACTAAGTCATCAACCTTGAAGAAGACCCCTGCATTGGCGGTCGAAATATTGGAAAGAAGTAATTCGCCACACACGGCTAAGCCCAAAATCCACAATATCAAATCTGGCCGTGAAAACCTAAGAAGTTATTTAAGAGAGTTGTTCACAGAATGATGCCTTAAAGGAGTGTCGACTTTCGATTTCGTGGCGGGTGGGATGCGGAATCTTCAGAAAACACCCCCTGTAGGAGCTAAGGCCGCCCTTAGCGCCCTTTTTTCATTCGGTGCCCTGGGCAGCTGACCCACTGCGCCAACCCCTAAAACCGGCACTGCTTTGAAGTATAAATAAACATTATTTTCTTTTCCACGTGGGACGACAAAAGTCGACCCATATTTTTTTATTTGCGAGTTATTTTGCATGAAAATGTCGCCCGCCAAGGTCCGCGCTGTTAATGGAGTATATGCGAGAATAAATAGTACATACATTACATTATAATACCACAGATTCTCAAATGGACTCGTATATGATGCAGGAAGGTGAAAAAAAACGAAGATTTAATCGAATCTGTAATAAGAAATCGATAATTTACTGAAGATGTTAAAATTAAAACTCTGTAAAGTGATTTTATTTGAGGAAGTAAGTTTGTTTTTATTTTTTATATAAACACGTACCGGAGAATACCGACAGATGGTGATAGTAATTCTGAAGTCTCATCTGTGTAATTCTATGACGCTTACCATGGTGCATATGGCTAAGCGCTGCATGTGGAGTGTTGATCCGCCAACGTCATAGACTACAGCCCGAGATTCACGCATCATACTTTATTATTACAGGAATTTACTATGAATGGGTGGTCTTCGCGGGACGACTTTCGTCTGCCACCAATTTTGATTAATAGGCTATGACTTTTTACGGGTGAGAGATCAAATTCACAACCAATCAATATATAAAAAACAATTTTAAAGCTCAGAAATCGATTAAATTTTATTTTTTGAATATCTGTCGGGGATCTCGAACCCACGACCTTTGGCTTGCAAAGCAAACGCTTTGAGCATTGAGCTACACCCGCCGACTCAAAAAAACCTAACCTAACTTAAATTTAACATATTTTTAATAAAAAAAATAGGGAAAAGAAGCATCGTGAGATTTAAACCGTAGACACAGTGGCGTAACTAGGGGTTTTGCCGCCCTAGGCGATCTTTGAGTATGCCCAGATATGGAGACTACATGTTTTTTTGTAAATACAAGTATTATTAATTAATTTATTCAAAACACATCAAGTTATTTAAATTTTGATACATGTAATTGGATGTAATTGCGCCGCTAATGATTTTTTCACGTTGTTAACACTCTTATATTAACATCCTCCTCTCTCTCAAAGGTTGTTATTCAGTCGCGTGGTGACATGATGGGGAGCAGATTAATAACACAGACTTTTTCTAAAGCACATTTACATATATTGACGATAAACTTTACAAACTTATGGCTCGACCTAGTCGCAGTATTCAGGCCGAGCCACAATACAATAACTCTCGCCGGAGCGCGGCACACGACTGCCGCTCAGAAATCATCAAAACATCAGAAATCTATAGTTGTTCGAAATCCTGTATCTCACAGTTTGAGGTGCGCTGCATTATCATAGGAAGCTGGCAAGGCCGTGACCTAAGCTAACAGAACAGCGAGCAATCGCGCATAGACAATTCAACACCAGTAATTATTGTGTTTATTAATAAAGGTAAAGGTAATCACCCACCTTAATTACACTGAAGAGCCTAACGTCTCGCAACGCTTACTGTATCAACGATCGATACGCATATAAATATATCATGCAAGTCTCGTTGATTATGCGAACTGACATCAGCATGATGTAGCCTTTGCTGGCTGGTACCGAAGGGTTAACTTCCATATAATAAATACTGTTACAAACACAAATTCCGTATCATAGGAATGCTTTAGATTTCTCTCCTAGTGTTCTTACTTCCCAGCTTCATTTTTTCAAAGAAATATTTATTCACCTTTAATTTGGTACAAGGATTCACGGAAGTAGTTATATAAAACATTGATTCGTCCTAAAATGCTTGAAATTATTTAAAAAAATCAATGCTCCTAAATAAAATATAATATAAAAAAGACTTCCTCATAAGGTAAAAAATCTGATAATGTAACAGTCAAAATGGAAAAAAATTCAGGTAAATCTCGAATTGTGGTGGTGACTTCCGGTTCTTTGGCGGCGCACCTGCTCGGGCGAGTCCGGAGGAGATCGTCGACTTCCGGTGGCATCAAAGATGGCGGAAACAACGGGGCCTCCTTGAAAATATTAATATCGCGATTACACCTGCAATAATTACTAACGCACTTATCTGATTTAAATATTAAATCAATCTGCATTTTCTGCAAATAAACTAACCGTATTAATATTCAGATTTAGACGTGTCGCTTATTACTGGGCAACAATCACGTAGTCTGGAGGATGAATTTTTATAAAATGCTATATTGGAAATAAACGCAAATTGTGCTTCTGAAAAAGTCTTTGTGTTAGTTTTTTTTTATGTAATCGCATGCAAGAGAGCACACCCGGTCCAAGACCAGTGCACTCTATGACGCTCAGCCAGGGAGGCTGGACGCTGCAAGCGGGAAACGTGTGTTGTGTTCGTGTTTGTGAGTGGGTTGGGGAGATTGCAAGTGTATGTTTATCTGTTTCTTGAAGAGATCCAGATTGTAGGAAGAAGGGAACACAGACGCTGGAAGAGCATTCCATAGCTTACCGGTGATATTAAGGAAGGAACTTTGGAAACTGCCAGCTCTTGGTCGACATATATTAACCGTGTTCGGCAAGTGTAAGACGAGTTTGTCGGTTGTGGGTGGGTGCAGGAGTAATTAGTTCTTTAAGTTCCGAAGAGCAGCGACCGTGGTAATAACTTTATAAAAGACTAAGAGAACCAATCGTACGCCTGTATTCCATTGATTGCAGGTTAGATGTAAGATTGTCATTGTTTGTCAAACGAATTGCTCTTCTTTGAACTGAGTCAATTAAGTTTAGAAGGTATTTTGGGGCTCCAATCCAAAGCTGACTGGCGTATTCAAGGATAGGTCGGATTTGTCCTTTATATAAAACAAGATATAAAGGATATATATTTGCTCCTCATACCGTAAAGTTGTCTTTTCCGCTAGTAAAGGGGATGTTATCACTTACTCGTTTATACGTGTATTTTGGTCACTAGATCAAATTGAAATAATATTTTGATTCTCCCGAAAAATCATGAAATTGTTAGTATTTTCTTTGATCATTCCAACTTCTCCGCGCTTCCTACATTATTTTACTGCCATATTAATTTGCATATACCATACAATATCACGATTTATCGCCGCATAATAAAATAACAAACAATTGTTCACAATAATGTAATAACATTTATATAAATGCGAATAACTTAATCTTAAATATGCAATATTTGCACTTCCGATTTGAATTTTCACGGGTATTTCTACAGGTATATTCACGGGTATTTGATATAAATAAAACGATTATTGCCGCCTGGTGAAAGTTCACTTAAAACTCACTCTTCACCATGTTGAATAATACAACATTACCATCAATCGATTGGTCACAGAGCGATTTACATAATTTCAAACCTTTCATTGAATTGACTTTTTCTTTCTGTATCTCGGAACAAAATGAGAAGTCAACAGTCGCATACATCAAGCAAGGCTAGCTTTCAATAAAAAAGCAAAAATTCTTTAGACAAAGAATATTAATTTAAGGCTCCGCAAGCAACTTGCCAAAACATTTTTTTGGAGCATCTTGATGTACGGATGTGAGACATGGTGCTTATCTAAAAGTGATAAAAAAAGACCTTTGAGATGTGGTCATACAGAAGAATTCTCGGAATTTTCTGGAGAGACCACGTCACGAACAATGAGGCTCTCAACATAATCAAGGAAGATAGGCACCTAATAAGAACCATCTCAGACAGGCGAGCCCGATGGATCGGTCACATCATGCGCCACGACGGTCTTCTACACGACATTTTGGAGGGGATGGTTGAGGGTAGAAACTGTAGAGGGCGCCCTAGACGGGAATATTTAGAGCAAGTGTTCGAGAACATGAATTGTAGCTCTTATGCTGAGCTGAAGAGGGTTGCGGACAACCGAGAGGAATGGAGATCGAGATGCAAGATTCTGTTGCTTCAAACCAATCCACCGGATTGATATTACGAAGAAGTAATTTTCTAGGGCGTAGCAACGCGCGCCGCCGGTAGGAAATAAGATGAGGTATATATTTAACGGATAAATTTGAAAGTCAAAACTGAGTGTTGAACAATCAAGCCATATTGATTACTTACAATTTGCAACGCGCTGAAAAATTCGCCAAGATTAGTCAAGGCAAATAACTACGGAGCAGTTATACTCTGAAATAAATTACTCCACTAATCGTTCAGACCAAACGAATCGGCGAGGAAATAAAGCAGGCCTTAACGACCGTGTGCAGTAATTTGAATCACTTTAGTGTAAGCCATGGATGTAATAACAAGTCGAAGTGGTATAAGCAATACAAATGGATTGATATCGACATCCTCCTCTCTCTCAAAAAGGTTGTCATTCAGTAGCGTGATGGCAGGATTAGGAGCAGATCGATGACACAGACTTTTTCAGAAGCACATTGACCTAGTCACGGCATTAGGCCGAGCCACAATACAATATGCTCTCGCCGAAGGGCGGGACACGACTGGCGTGATGGGCTGTCGCACCTGCGCTACAAGCGGCAAGTCTATATAACTAGTCCCAATACGGCGGTCACATAAATGTATGACAAGCGAACAGAAATAAGAGACGAAAGAATGTATATCGAGGTTTTCGGTGCCAGTCAGCAAGGGCTATATCATGCTGATGTCAACATCAATTCGATATAGCCCTTGCAGGCTGGTGTCGAAAAATCTCGAAATACGATATTTCGTCTCTTATTTTCGTTTGCTCGTCTGACACGCATGTATATAAAAAATGTTTGTCTGAGTTTTAGATTAAGTAACTATTTATAAGTATAAGACATGGAGCATGCAGGAGCCATTTTGTTTTGATTTTTACAGCTGTCATGTGAGAGATAGGTTAGGTTAGATTAGATTAACGAGACATCCAGTGCACCAGTTGTCCCGTTCACCAGACGTCCTGTGCGCCTCACGTCGTTACTGATGTGTCGTTGAATGAATTGTCTGGGAACGAAATGCGACGGAACCATACAAAACAGGTGTACTCTAGATCAGTGCTCCGCAACCGGTGTGCCGCGGCACACTGGTGTGCCGCAAGCCGATACAGGTGTGCCGCGATCAAATAAAGCAATATTATAAAAAAAATACAATAGTCCTCAAGCTCCCAGCGCCTATCGCCTATTTATGTAGACATACAACGACGTACTTGCTTTATTAAGTTCTAAATGAAATTTAAAAAAGTGAAATTGATCAAATTAATATCTATTTTTGGCTTTTGGTGTTCCGCGGTATTCAAGGTGAGAACTTTGGTGTGCCGTAGAATCCAAAGAAGTACTTTGGTGTGCCGTAGATGAGAAAAGGTTGCGGAGCTCTGCTCTAGATTATGAGATACGACATTGAGAAGAGAACTGACATCACAATAAATATATTTTTTTATTCAGATCCACTGAAATGAAGACTCTCCGACTCATTGCTGGAATGAAAATCCGAGACAAAATAGTTAAAATTCTTAAATATGAAAGCCTTGCGGCGTCGATATATACATACACTAACCAAATAACTGACAAAAGGAGCGTTGGCCGACCCCCCTGCAAGATGGACTGACGACAGAAAAAGAACGAGAGTAGCCTGGATGCTGAAAGCGAAGGATCGAAGAGGATGGATCGACGAGTCGCTGAACAAATTGTCTGTAAACGATAGGTCGTGACACCTGCGGTAACCCATCTAATATTCGCCACGTTTCCGAGGTCGCTTAACTTCGGTTATATAACGCGAACAATGTGGTCTTATCTGAAATAGGGCACTGCATCCACGTTAGATCAACAACACTACGGCATCTTGGCCGAAATTCTTCTATTGTGAAGGGAAACGATAGATTTGATCGTTTCCTGGCAGAGTTCAATGATTTAGGTACATTAATAAATTATTATTCGTGTTCGTGGACTGTGAAGGTCTCGGCAAAAATATGAAATCGCCTCTTAACCCATTGACGCCCAAACGGAAACTACAAGTGGTAAATATTTTTTAAGGTTTATTTATTACAAGACATTGAGCATATTTTTTTTTTTTTATGTTAACGCATGCAGGAGAGCACAACCGGTCAAGACCAGTGCACTCTATGACGCTCAGCCAGGGAGGCTGGACGCTGCATGCGGGAAACGTGTGTTGTGTTCGTGTTTGTGTGTGGGTTGGGGAGATTGCAAGTGTATATTTATCTGTTTCTTGAAGAGATCCAGATTGTAGGAAGGAGGAAACACAGACGCTGGAAGAGCATTCCATAGCTTACCGGTGGCATTAAGGAAGGAACTTTGGAAGCAAAAATATGTTCTTATATAAACATGTTTCAAAAGTTTTTTTTTTTCAAAAATATGTTTCACTTCGAAAATATAGGGGTGTACTCGGCTGTGTATAAGGGGCGAAATAAGGGTGATACTGTCTAAACTAAGGTCACTCTTCCACATTGTCATATTGCTGTCGTGGAAGGCTCGCAATGACAGCCATCAGCGACCTAGGTTAACATTATGACATCGGCACGATGTAGCCTTTGCCGACCGGTACCGAAAACCTCGATATACAATCTTTCGTCTCTTATTTTCTGTTCGCTTGTCCGCTCACGCGTGTTAGTAATAAACATCACCACTTGAGCGCTGGGCGACAGCCTAAGCGCCGACGAAGTGTCAATTTGTGTTGACATTTTAAAAACAAGGGATGTGTCCGCCATATTGGCATTAGTTATACACACCGCCGCTTGTGGCGCGGGCGAGAGCCCATACCGAGCGCGGAGATCAGTTGCCTACCGCCCTTCGTCGCGAGCATATAGTACTGTGGCTCGGCCTACTGTTGCGCCTAGGTCTGAGCCACAAGCTTATAAAGTTTTATCGTAAATATACGTCAATGTGCTTCTGAAAAAGTCTTTGTTTTGCTGACCTGCTCCTCAACATGCCCTCACGCGACGGAATAACACTTTTTTGAAAGAGAGAAGGATGTTAATATAGTTTCGAAATATGCAATTTACTTTCATAATAGCCACAGAAAAAAATGCATCAAATAATTTTTAGAACAGGTGTACAAAAGCGTGTACGGTGGGCGGTAATGGGTTATGTAAAAAAAAAACAATCAAATCAGAAGAACGATTTCAAAACACTCCGATTGAACCTAAATAACCTAAAAAGATAAAATATTAACGAGTTTGTTATTCAAATAATTTATTTTATTGTGTGTTTAGGATATGTCCTTATTTTATTTATTTAAATATTCAACTTATTATCTTTACCGGCAAATTGTGGAATTAAATAACAATAAAAATTAACCCAAAAAAATATATTTCTTAATATATTTTGATATCAGCTTGATATAGCCCTTGCAGGCTTGTGCCGAAAACCTTGATATGCGATCTTTTGTCGCTTTTTTGTACGCATGTGTCGCCATTTTTTAATTATTTGACAGGCCGTTGGCAGTACTAATTATGTAGATTGCCACATGCGGAGCTAGTTGTCACCGACCACGAGCGGCCGGTGGCCAGTTATCAGTTGAGTGCCGACCGCGACTAGTAGCGTGTTGAGATCCGTCTGGGGTCTGAAAGCATACGCTCCGCCCCGGAACGAAAGTTTGTCAAGTTCACCGAAATATATCCCTTAACAGACTTCGGACCGGAGTATGCAAGACGAGGACACAAATGAAAGCCTGGCAGTTTTACAGCGGACCGACTGAATGTGACTGCGGCGTGGAGCAGACCCTGTCACACCTTCTGGAGTGTCCGAGTAGCTAGCTGCACACAGAAAGACCTGATAATTGCCGAGAGGAACGCTATCGACGTCGCCCATTTTTGGGCAGACAGGATCTGACCCTGTTGTTTCCGACACGATTATATATATGTACCGAAATATATTGTATATGTAAATGTGCTTTAAAAAACTGTGTGTTGCTCATCTGCCCCTCAAGCTCTCCGCCACACATTAAAATAACGATCCCGGCGACGTAAAGTCGTCTTTCCTTAAGTAAAAAGGTCGTTACTTTTTATTTACAAAAACGAACGTTCGAGAAGCTCAACAAATGATATTCGAATGTTTCAAAAAAAAAATTCGATGAATTTAAATGCAAAAGAGCGGCATATAAAATGCATATTAGCCATAAAGTAATAAAATCAGCAAACTATAACACATGTTTTTTTTACATCGAAACCACAATAACCACATAGCTTATTTAAAAATATTTATATGAATGTGAACGACCGCAAAATACAAAAATGGCAATAGGATAAATTATTCAAATAACGTATCATAAATTATGTGTCATAAAATAAACCTTTTTTTGTGGGCGTATCTTTCGCTGGGTTAAACCACCTTTTAGAACCAAATAGTTTAAGTCTCAGGTGCGTCGGGATAATCACCCAATTGTGTTCTTGTATAAAAGGGTATTTAAAATTGGTTATACACTTATCCAACGACAATGGCAAATTGTAAGCGCGGTTCACGTTAAATTACCGAAGTTAAGCATGCCGTTGGACGGGTTGATCCGCACCTTAGTATCAAATCCAGGCCTCGATAACGTCGGGATAATCATACAACATTTTTATACAGAAAAAAAACGATTAAAAAATCACACAAAATATACATCGAATACTATAGTATAGCTATAGCTACCGTCTCCTCTCTTCGCGCTCTAAGCGATAATACGTATGTATAAGTGTTAACATTCTCCTCTCTTTCAGTCGCGTGGTGGCAGGATTAGGAGCAGATTAATAACACAGATTTTTCTGTAGCACATTGACATATATTTACGATAAGCTTTACAACCTTGTGGCCCGACCTAGTCACAGCATTCGGCTGAGCCACAATACAATATGCTCTCGCCGAAGGGTGTAACACGAGTGGCACGCTCGTGATGGCTCTCGCCCAGCGCCACAAGCGGCGTTCTATATAACTAGTCCCAAATGCCAATGTGGCGGACACATTCATGTACGACAAGCCAACAGAAATAAGAGACGAAAGATTGTATATCGCAGTTTTCGGTACCAGTCAGCAAGGGCTCTATCATGCTGATGTCAGTGTTATTCTATTATCCGCTAACGTCATTAGACTACAGCATATCATTCACACATTCCATTTTACGATGATTCATTACGAAGAGGCGGTGTTAACATGACGACTTTCGTCTACCACAAATTTAGATTAATAACTTCATCAAAATAAAGTATTATTTAGTTTTTTTTTTCACAATTTTGAGATAATAATCTTTTATTTTTTTGGTGGTACGAGTATTATACTTTCCACCAATAATTATCGATCGAAAAAATCTACATAAAGAAATAGGCTACGACTGGCATTTTACGTGTGAGGGAAGAATCAAATTCACACCAACCGGGGACATTTTATAGCTTGGATATTGATTACTATCATGGTAAGCGTCATAGAGTTCCACAGATGAGAATTCGGAATTACTATCACCATCTGGCGGTATTCTCCTGTGTGTGTTTACATAAAAAATATAAAAAAAGATCGAACGACCTTTGGTGTGACAAACAAACACTTTACCTTTAAATACCCGCCGGTGAAACAACGCAAAAAACGTCGTATTTAATTTGCTATTTAATGATTTGCACGTTTTTGCATAGGTTTAATATACAAATATACTGTACGTTTCGCATATTTAATTATGCATATTGTATGCAGCAGCGCTTATACTATTTGTATGGAAATGAACATGGCAGCTGACAGTCATAGATCGGTTCGAAATCACCGGCTTTGAATGAAAAACATTGTTCAACTGCTTGCGGCAATGTGGTTCATGTTGCGTCTCAATGAAGGCGACGTGCATGACCAGAGTTAAAGCGAACACTTGCAATGCGAGAGATCACGAGATGCAAGCTTTGATACCAATGGGTAAATTGACTAAAGCCACGACTTAACACTATCCAATCCGATTACACAATATGTGTGTAATAGCCAGGCCGAACGTTAAAGGCGGGTCATAAAACATGTAAAATTTAAGGGAGCATTTTTTGTAAAAAAATAAAAAAGGTGAGATTAGGCCTCCTTGCTTGTTATAATTATTATTTTTAAATTGGGAAAAGGTTGATCGTTTTTCTCGATCTTCTGCTGCTTTATCTTAGCCATTTCCCATCTTCTGGGGTCTGCTCTCCTTTTGCACATTCGCCACGTCTGTCTGTCCTGCGTTGCATTCTCGGTCAAGCCCACGGTTTTCAGATCCTTGTTTACAGTTGCAGTCCAGGTTGCCTGTGGTCTTCCAGGTCTTCTTCTCAGTATATGTTGAGGGCTCTCTTCACCATGTGATCCTCATCTCGCCGTGTCACATGCCCATACTATCTTAGGCGGTTTTCCCTTATATTTTCTGGTATGGGGGCCACCCGAAATGAATACCCCGAATATGCTCATTTCGAACTCTTCGTTTTTCTTGATCAATATTTCGATTGCATGCATTTAAAATTTATATGTTTGTTAGCAAAATAAGTATTTCCTAAAATATGAACTGATGTGATAAGTAAAATATTAAATATGATAAGCAAATAACCAAATATGCATGAGATACTACAGAAGCCGATTAAAAATTGAAAATACTTTGAGGGGCTCTGGATGACTTGTATGATTACTAAGGATATAATAATAATATATGAACTATTATTCATAGGTTCAGATCAGATTATGAATCGATGAAGTATAGAACATACCTTGATGATGCAGTCATGGTATTTGCAAGGTCACGGAGCATTGTCCCCGGCTCCCACAAGCAAAGGGCCAATGTACCATAGAAACTAGGCATTGTTCGCAAATGCCATGAGAAACCCATTGAAGAGTAAACACCATTAGATATTCATACATGCCAGATGAAATATATAACATAATTAATAGTTAAGATTTTTTAAGCAATTAGTACTTTTTAATACTGTATGAAGAATAAGAGACGTTTTCGGCGGGTATAGCTCAATGGTCAAAGCGTTTGCTTTGCAAGCCAAATGTCGTAGATACACGACAGAGAATAAAAAAAAAATGTCAATCGATTTCTGAGCTCCAAAATACGTTTGTGTGAATATGATGCCTCACCCGTAAAATGTCAGTCATAGCCTGTTAATCAAAATTGATGGTAGACGAAAGTCGTCCCGTAAAGACCACCCATTCATAGTGAATTTCTAAAATAATAAGGATGATGCGTGAATGTCGGGCTGTAGTTTATGACGTCGGCGGATCAACACTCCACATGCAGCGCTCATCCTTATGTACAAATGGTAAGCGTCATAGGATCCACAGATAATGCGCTAATTTCGATATTAGAAGATAATTCTAATTATTGTATAAAATATGTATACTTTTAAATAATTTATTAAATTGCCTATACCAGATAAATAAGTTATAAAATTAATTTTGGTATCATACATAACCTATTAATTTCATTTACTTCCATAAAAGAACTGAGAATACGTATGCATTTGAAAGTAGTTCACAAATTTTAAGGATACCTTCTTCTTCCTACTATATCCGTTTCACATCTGGAACATATAGCCAACACAAATTGCAGCTACTCACTTCAGTCAGCTGCTACTGTCTGTTCCTCGTTCTAGGATTTATCTGCACCTGAAGGTTCACATGATAATATATATTAGCATACCTGCAACAAAGAAAAAACACAGAATTAGTAAGCGGCACAAAAAAATGACACTGTTTTTTTTTTCATTAAAATTTTATTACTTTTTTTAAATATTATTTTTAAAAAATCCAAAAAAAATCGCTCAAAAGTCAAAGCGTCAGCTTTGCAACCAAAGGTCGTGGGTTCAAACCATTCAAACCTTAACCCATTCGTATCACGTCTAAGCGGTCATGAGCTTTACATGGATTTTGTAGCCGCCGCGATCAAAAGGTTAATCAGGAGATTGGGGTATAAGATGTACCCACAGATGGACAAATAAAAATAAACAAGAAACATACAAAAATATCCCTGGTCAATTTATAAATATAACCCGAGTTATTTTTAGAGCATTATTTATTACTTGTTTACGAAGATTTTTTATGATTCATTTTCTAGAACATTCCGACCTTCCCAAAGATGGTAAGCCTTCACGATCCTTCGCTCCCAGGAATTCATGTTTTATTTTTATGTAAACACACAGGAGAATACCACCAGAAGGTGGTGGAGTGTTCTCAACTGAGGATTCTGTGATTCTGTGATGTATCTTTTAGCGACATTCCGAGCATGTATATCTCCATGGCACGTTAGGTGACCTTTATTTTATGGGTAAGACTTGCTGTTGGATTCCAAATCTCTGCGCCATAAGTACTACTAATACAGGGAGGATGCATTGGTTAAACGCCTTAGTTTTAAAACATTGCGGAATTTTCGCTTTCAAAATTTACTTTCAATTTAATTTCCCAGACTTTTAACCCAATTTCCATTGGAGGAACACAAATAGAGGTCGTAAATGACTATACTTATCTGGAAAAAGTAATACAACTAGGACGAAATAGCTTCTCAAAAGAAATTGACAGTCACATTTGGAAAACGAAAGGTGAAGTTTACGGTAAGAATTTTAATTACCAGCAATTTATATGAATACGACTATGCTAGTACACACGTATCAAAGAAGATAGGCACCTAGTAAGAACCATCTCAAAGAGGCGAGCCCGATGGAACGGTCACATCATGCCATGGTCTTCTTCACGACATTGTGGAAGGGATAGTTGAGGGTAAGAGTATTTTTAGCAAGTGTTCGAGGACATGAGTTGTAGCTCTTATGCCGAGCTAAAGAGGACTGCAGAGGATCGAGAGGAGTGGAGATCGAAATGCAAGATTTTGTTGCTGCAAACCAATCCAACCGATTGATTCTACAAAAAAGATATATACTTGATTTTTGGTGTTTTTTTTTACATTTTTTTTTTCAGCCTGGTCGGGGAATGAACCCACGACCTAATTTATTTCTACAGGTCTCTTTCACTCTTGCCATACCCTTCAATGTAATTTGAATATCTACGACCCTTCTCCATAATTTGATCCGCCGCTGGCTGGGGCTATATAAATTTGATTTTCGACAGGAACCAGAGCACCCCGGGGCATATATACTATACCGAAGATCAATATATGATACGCTTAATGGTATTCCCTTACATATTATTATTAATGCCGCTATCGCATTAAAAATATTAAATAACATTAGCTTTAGCTAAAAACTAAAAATATAATACCTAATGATATCAGCTTGATATAGCTCTTTTAGGCTGATGCAGAAAAGCCTCGAAAAACGATATTTTGTCTCTTATTTTTGTTCGCTCGCCTGACATGCACATCTATTAATGTTAGTTTTAATTTTATATGAAATTACACGGCTTTTGCATACGCCATTTTATTTGTTTTCGAAGTTGCTTCATTTCATGTTCGTTCAATTTTAAACTTTAATTTGTGTTTTAGCCGCGATTATCTTTGGAGCGCTACATGCATTTCCCGTAAAATAATTACCCCACCTCAGGGGTTGATGATTGAAAGTGCGTTTTTTCAGGTGAATACCGGCAGATGGTGATAGTAATTCTAAAGTCTCATCTGTGGAATTCTATGACGCTTACCATAGTACATGTGTGTTGATCCGACGTCATAGACTACAGCCCGAGATTCACGCATCATCCTTATTATTACAGGAATTTACTATGAATGGGTGGTCTTAACCCTCGCCTTACTATGTTAAAAACTTCCGCGCGTTCCGCTTTGATTTAAAGTGAATAAAATGAGTAGAAATTCGAAAAAAATAAAATATTCAAAGATATCGCTAAATTTTATAATAGTTAATGTCAATAAGCAGTAATAATTGACATTTAATAGCTAAAAACATGAAAAACATCAGACGAAGACCTCAAACGGCCAGACGCACCTTGGCGCGTGAACTTCCGAGAGCTACTAACACTACTTAGCCTGTGGACATATCGATGAGCCGACGCGCATCGATATCATTTCGAACTAGCCGACCAACTGAGGTTTCCCGTCTCGCTCACTCATATAAGTACGTCAGCGAGAGTGAGGAGTATAGATGCCGACGCATCTGGGTATTTTTAATTTTATTTTTGCACACGCTTCCGACAGGTCGAATGAATACATGACAGTTGACGCGTCTTGAGTGTAGTGGTGAATTTATTCCAGATTTTAGAAAAATATTTCCTGCTCCCGATGAGTGCCTATTATTATAAATATTTTTTTTTCAATACGTAAATGTATTAAGGAGGAATACCTAAAATCTGAACCCTGTGTGTATTATATTTACAGAGATATTTAAGTTATTACAAGCAATGTGTAGTCGATAGACATCACCGAGGAGGAGAGGTTAACGGGACGACTTTTGTCTACCACCAATTTTAATTAATAGGCTGTGACTGGAATTTTACGTGTGAGAGATTAAATTCACACTCACCGAGAGTATTGTAGAGCTTAAAAAACGATTAAATTATTTTTTTTAATCTCCGTCGAGAATCGAAACACGACCTTTGGGCTTGTCAAGCAAACGCTTTAACCATTGAGCTATACCCGCCGGCAAAGTGTACACTATCAAAAGAATAGGCACACACAAGTGGCAATCGGTAAGACATTTATGCCGAATAGACGACGATCGACGCTGATGAAAGGTGTTGGAGTGGCTCCAAATATCCGGCGAAGATGGACTGACGACATCAGAAGAATATCACGACGAAGCTAGATGCGGAAGGCGGAGGATCAAGAAGAATGAAGACTCATTTGAGAATAAGATGGTCCTAATATGCCGACCCTAAAAATCGTTTCTAACCGAAACCCGACATCTTTTAATATATATAATCGTGTCGGAAACAACAGGGTCAGATCCTGTCTGTCCAGAAGTGGGCGACGTCGATGGCGTTACTCCCGGCCATCATCAGGTCCTCCTGGGTGCAGCTACTCGGACACAGCGCACACTCCAGAAGGTGTGACAGGCTCTGCTCCAAGCCGCAGTCACATTCAGTCGGTCCGCTGTAAAACTGCCAGGCTTTCATTTGTGTACTCGTCTTGCTGATAATATTATATACGTTACATTACCATTACATCGACAATACATTCTCTAAGTAGTCTTCTATATTGACTATCATTGGAAAGTTTGACCTTACTAATGCTGCTCAAACTAGTCAATTATCTCACCGACTCTATCCACCTCCAGTTACTTGATGCATTTTAATGCAACACCGCATGTACAAGTATACTAATCGCATGCCTTTATATGGAGTTTCTAGGATGTAGGCCGAGGGATATGCAGGCTTGCCGGTTATTATAATCTTGGAAAATGATTTGACCTCGCTGGAGAAATCTATTGACAGGTCACAAACTGTGCGATGGTTAGCTCTTGGGTTATTAATGCACATATCTTGCGTACTTATTACATTAAGAAAGTGTTTTTTTACCTAAACACATACAGGAAAATACCGACAAATGGTGATGAAGAAATCAAATGGAATCGCGGTATTTAATTTTACCTAAGAATGAATCTTTCGTTACGGAGCTGCAATCTTTAAATGCGTCTTTTTAGCGAAGAAAACGAATGTTTTGATTTTTTACAATATTAAGCATACGAAGGGTTGAGATTACTTTTTGAATCCCTGTCAAGTGATATGTCCATTTTCTGAACATAGGTTTTCTTAATACTCTTTACATTGAAAGATTTCGAAGCTTTATGGCAGAGTAAGAACCATCTCAGAGAGGCGAGCCCGATGGATTGGTCACATTATGCGCCACGATGGTCTTCTTCACGACAATCCACCGGATTGATAATCCGAAGTAGATAGAAGAATATAATCTCATGGACTGTGCTGTCGTTTGCATAACATTGAATATTCGCACATTGAAGTAAATCTGCAGGATGCTTATTATACACAACGTGGGCGCACTAGACGTCTGGTGCACGGGATGTCTCGCTAACCTAACACAACCTAACCTAATCTAAGTTATTTCGTTAACGAGACCTATAGATCTCTGGAATCTACGATCACTGGACAAATCCTTAGGTTAGCGAGACAGCCAGAGAGATAAATAAACGGCGCACGCGGGGTTTTGAACCACGGACCTTGCACCATTATCATACCTTATTGTGTACATATTCAGTGCAACTTCTTCTTCGTGTCAGCGATGTCAAATTATTTCAATATCTGCCAACATTGATGGCCCGTAAGCTGCCCAGCAATAGTTCTTGATGCGCAGCTAGTTGGTCGCATGGGACAGGATCCATATATTTATTTGTTTATATTTATATCCATTCCCCATCATCGTCGCTGTCTTCGATCTCGGCGTCATCGGGAATATCGGACAAAGCATCAGCGTATGTAATATATGTATATAAGTAATCGGACTGGATAGTAAAGGGTCCGCCAAATAACTTTTTTTTTTAAAACAGGGCGCAAAACATCGAGTGTAGCTTCGGCTGTGTGGCACGTAGCGCCGTCCTGTTGAAACCAAATGTTGCCAATATCCTCCTCTTTAATTTTTGTGAACAAAATTCGTTCAACATGGCCGCATCGCATGGAAGCGCCATTGATGGCGCTTCACGCACACTTTCTGCCACAGCAGCAATATTCTCGGGTGTACGCACTGTTTTTGGCTTTTCACGCTTTGGTTTATCGATGAGGATGCCAGTTTCTTTCACTTTTTTCACAAGATAACGAACATACGGAGCTGACGGTGATTCTCTTCTTCCAAAATCCGTACGCAATTTTCGCACACATTCTGCAACATTACCATGATTTTCAAAGTAATGTCGCAATATTTCCCAGCGTTGTTCAAGCGTATACACAACCATATTCGTTCAGCGGAAGGATAAAACTAATTATCTGTCAAATCAGACATGAGCCAAGTGCTACCATTCACGAAATAAGCACTAGTTGAAAAAAAAAACGTTAGATGGCGGACCCTATATTAAGTGTGAGACGTTCTGCGGGTCTCCTAAGTCACACAGCAGTGCCATTCCCTGCCGAAGCTATCCGCACTAAACGCACTGCTTAGGCTTCTTTAGACTTTCAATATCTTTTCTCCGCGTGTACGTGACACGTGTAAATTTAGGTTTTAAATTCAACATGTAGTCAAGATCGGCGACCTTCAGAATCGAGGAAACGTCGACTAAGGAGATCGCTATGTCGATAGGTGAATGGTTCAGGTTTGGAGTGATACCGCTTGTTGCTGTTAAGAACTAGTTTTACTTGTTTACTGTTGCCTGTGAAGCAGCTCCATCAACAAATGATTTATGTAATCATTGCGAAAACCAAGTTCCGCGCTGATGTGCTGCGACACAGGTATCATCATTATCGTCATCATCGTGACAGATCGCTTAATTAAAGCTAACATCCTCCTGTCTCTCAAAAAGGCTGTTATTCCGTCGCGTGAAGGCAGGATTACGAGCAGATTGATAACACAGACTTTTTTCAGAAGCACATTGATATATATTTACGATAAAACTTTACTAATTTATGGCTCGACCTACCATTCGGTCGAGCCGCAATAAAATATGCTCTCGCCAAAGGGCGGGACACGCTATATATAATAGGACACATTATATATAACTAGGGACACATTATATATAACTATTCCCAATATGGCGGACACATCCACGTCTGACAAGCAAACAGAAATAAGGGACGAAAGATTGTGTATCGAGGTTTTCGGTACCAGTCAGAAAGGGCTATATCATGCTGATGTCAAAGCATATGGTCGTCATAACCTGTCGCCATAAAACTGTCAGTCGCCATGGTCCTTGCTCCATCCCATATCAGTTTTGCCTCTCGAAGTACATTCATTGTATAGTTTTAGAATATTAAAAGTCCAAAGGGACTGAAGAAAATACAAATTTAGTAGAAGTGTTCCAGCCAGGTCCATCTTCGTCTCTTGAACGACTGCAGTCTGAAAAGCTGTCATTCCTTACAAAGTCAAACTACCGTACTCATCAGCCGGGCGGTATAGCTCAGTGGTTAAGGCGTTTGCTTGGCAAGCCGGAGGTCGTAGGTTCTATCCCCGACGGAGATAAAAAAAATTACGAATTTAATCGATTTCTGAGCTCTATAATACCCCGGTTGGTGTGATCATCCCTCACCCGTAAAATTCTTGTCAAAGTATATTAATCAAAATTGGTGGTAGACGAAAGTCGTCCCGTGAAGACCACACATTCATAATGAATTTCTGTAATAATAATGATGATTCGTGAATATCGGGCTGCAGCGTATGACTTTGGCGGATCAACATTCCACATGCAGCGCTTAGACACATGCATCATGGTAAACGTCTTAGAATTCTATCGATGAGACTTCAGAATTACTATCACCATCTGTCGGTATTCTCCCGTATGTGTTTACATAAAAATAAAAATAACGTACGAGTATTTCATACAAAACCGGCAGAGCAAAAAATTGCTCTGCAATGAAATTATTCATGTAAATAAAAACCTTGCAAATCCACAGTACAACTAGTAATTAGATAAAATCAAAACACACACATGTTATTAGAAAGTTGTATTAAGCCATCCTATTACAGGTATGGACAGGCATTAATGCCTAAATTATTTCAGCTGCCAATTACTGCGTAATTAGAGTATCCGAAGATAATATCGCATTGTATGTGCGATTCTCGTTGAATCACCAAAGTTAAACAACATTGAACGGTTCCGCCGCATTTCGTTCAATGACAATTCGTTTGACGACTCATCGGTAACGACGTGGGGCGCACTGGATGTCCGGTGCACGGGACATTTGGTGCGCGGGTCAACTGGTGCACTGAATGTGTCTTACTAACCTAACCTAAGGATTTGTCTAGTGATCGTAGAGTCCAGAGACCCATAAGTCTCGTTAACGAAATAAATTTGGTTAGTTTAGGTTAAGTAAGCGAGACATCCAGTGCACCAGTTGTCCTGTGCGCCGAATGTCCTGTGCACCAGACGTCCAGTAAGCCCCACGTCGTTACCAATGAATTTTATTGTTTTGTATGCATGTATCAGATATTCAATTAAATTCGTTCAAAGTACAAGTGTCTGACAAATATAATCTGTCTAGGACGCTTTTTTTTATGTAAACACATACAGGAGAATATCTACAAATGGTGATAGTAATTCTGAAGTCTCAACTGTGTGAATTCTATGACGCTTACCATAGTTCATATGGCTAAGCGCTGCATGTGGACATTTTCTTACACAGCGGCAATAGCACATCGTTATCGCGGCTCTCGCTAGATCACCAAAGTTAAGCAACGTTGAGCGCGGGCTAAAACATGTATAGGTCACCGCCTGTTGCTAACAATGCGTAGCTGATCGGATTAACCCGATCCTTAGGATCAAACGTGTCAGACCACGGGAAAGTCAGGCTAATCAACCTATCTAATTAAAAATAAATTAATTAATAAGTCACTCAAAATACGGCTCGGATACTATAGTTGCCATTTTTTGTGTAAACTCATATAGGAGAATACCGACAGATGGTGATAGTAATTCTAAAGTCTCATCTGTGGAATTCTATGACGCTTACCTATGCACTATGCATATGGCTAAGCGCTGCATGTGGAGTGTTGATCCGCCAACGTCATAGACTACAGCCCAAGATTCACGCATCATCCTTATTATTACAGGAGTTTACTATGAATGGGTGGTCTTTACGGGACGACTGTCGTCCACCAATTTGAATTAATATGCTATGACAGACATTTTACGGGTGAGGGATCAAATTCACACCAACCGTTTTTATAGCTCAGAAATTGATTAAAGAAATATATTTTATAATCTCCGTCGGGGATCGAACCCACGACCTTTGGCTTGCAAAAGCAAACGCTTTGACCACTGAGCTATACCCGCTGGCGATTTTTAGTCTTGGTTTGAAATTTGAAGCGGACACACACCAAATATGACTCGCAAATTCAATACAATATTGCTCTCGTTTATTTATGATATAATTAGCGTAATAAGATAGATATGCAGATCAATATCGTGACAAGTGTTATTGAAGTAAATATAAGTAATAACGGCTGCTATTGCTGGGGGCGCATTCCAAAGCCTACCACTGATCGCATCAGTTGAGAAATAATCAATTGGCAAACGTTCTTGTTCAAGCCCGGCAAATATCAACTGTGTACACATGCTTGTACGCCATTTTGTTGTGTGTACTAAATAAATTGTTCACGCGGAATATTTTCAACGAGCACAACGCAGTCAGTTTTTTGTGCCGTATCAATGTACATATTCGTCGAAACGTCTGACTAATCGCCATTTAAAAATATATTGACCTATGCGGGGCTACGACCTAGTCCGCTATGCAAACCTAAACTCACATCATAATATTCGGTGTCGCGATCTATCCTCCCCAGACAATTCGTTCAACGACTCATCGGTAACGACGTTTGGCGCACGGGACAACTGGTGAACTGACTGTCTCGCTAACCTCACCTAAACTAACACAAGTATTTAAATTTCAATTTCATTTTTTTTTCCTTTACAGAGACATTACTTTTATCTATGGTATTGTACTCCTAGATCTCTGTGATCTTTGACACGTGTCATCTATTTTATGTTATTTTTATTTTTTATTCTCCTTTCTATGTATTGTATATTTATGTATACTTTATGTTCCTTAATATTTTTACATTGGAACTTCGCTTTTGTGAAATAAATAAATTACAAATTTTAACAACTCAATTCATTTCTGAAGTACAAAAAGAATTAATACAAAAAAAAAACAATATATACAAATATAGGTACTTATGATTAAGTACTAATAACAAAGTAATAAAGACGAGCAACAGAAGGTCCCGATGCTCATCAAACAGACGACGGCAACAAATTATTCCTCCAAAGAAACTCGTGGAGTTCATGTCTGAATTGGGCCTCACTTACGTGAAATATATCAACATTTATACACATATTTTTCCAATAATCGTAGAATCCAGAGATATAGGTCTCGTTAACGAAATAACTAAGGTTAGGTTAGGTTAGGTTAGGTGAGGGAGACATCCAGTGCACCAGTTGTCCCGTGCACCAAATATTCCGTGCACTAGAGCAGTGCTCCGCAACCGGTGTGCCGTAAGCCGATACAGGTGTGCCGCGATCAAATAAGGCAATATTATAAATAATTAATTTTACAACGGTCCTCAAGCTCCCAGCGCCTATCGCCTATTATGTAGACATACAGCGAGGTACTTGCTTTATTAAGTTCTAAATGAAATTATAAAAAAGTGAAATTGATCAAATTAATATCTATTTTTGGCTTTTGGTCTGCCGCGGTATCCAAGGTGAGAACTTTGGTGTGCCGTAGAATCCAAAGAAGTACTTTGGTGTGCCGTAGAATCCAAAGAAGTACTTTGGTGTGCCGTAGATGAGAAAAGGTTGCGGAGCTCTGCACTAGAGGTTCAGTGCGCCCCACGTCGTTAGCGATGAGTCGTTGAACGAATTATATGGGGACGAAATGCGGCGGAAACGGAAATCGTGATAGCTGAGAAAACTGTGTGGCGTCAATTTGTGGCGGCCATATGCCCGAGTATATAAGTAAAAGACTACGAGATGCATTAATTCATTCAACAAACTTAAATAAATTAGTCTCATTAAAACACAAAGGATCTGGCCAATTATTTTAGCAGCATCATAAGCATTAGGTATGAACAACACATTACCGACGGGAATGGACGAGAGGATAAAGCGCAATACTGTCATGCGAGAAGTCGCTGGTTCAATCTCCGCGAAAACATAAAAAAATATAATCATTGTATATAGTAGCTGATGTTTTTTTACGTGAAATTAATAATGCTTACCATTTTACTTCTTTAGAAATGGCTGAGCGCTGTATTTGGATTGTTGATCCTTGAGCCAACGTCAATGATTGCAGCCCGGCATTTATGCATTATCCATTTTTAAAGGTATTTTTACAGGATCGCACTCTCACCTGCAGGCGTCATTGCAGCAACACCAAACAAAAGGTTGCAACAAGAAACAACCTCATCCGCAAGCTGACCAATACTCACTGGGAAACCCAACCACCCCTTCTTCGTACCTCAGCTTTAGCACTTTTTTTCTCATCCGTAGAATATGCGGCACCAGTATGGGGTCGATCAGCCCACTGTAATCAAGTGGATACTGCCCTGAATGATGCATGCAGAGTCGTCACAGGCTGCCTCAAACCAACACACATTTCAAAACTATACCTCTTGGCTGGTATCGTACCAGATACTGGGCAGAAATAATTTGACGTCTCTGACACGAAGAAGAAGAGGATTCAAATGTACAAAAAACAAGGGGTACTTACAAAACTAAGAAATCGATTATTTATTTTATTTTTTAATTCTTCACGCCCATAAATATGGTAAGCTAACCCTCTGAGCTATACCGGTATAGGTAAGGTTAGGTTAGATTAGATTTTTAATTCAATCTGCGTTAGGGATCCTACCCACGACTTTCGGTAAGGTAAGCTAACGCTTTACCTCTAAGATATATTCACTGACGACATGTCGTCAAAAAAATATATTGTGGAATAAATTCTAAGCATTATTTTATTTATATCTGTTATTATGTAATTCCACCAAGAAATATCGATCGAAAAAATCGAAATAATTAAGTGAATAAATCACTTTATTTAGTGAAATCACCCATGTAGTTGTAAGTTAAGCATCTCCAGCGAAATAACAAACCACCTTAGGGATTTGATTAAAATTTCATATAATCAGGTGTAGTAAAAGGAAATACATACATTATTTTGTCCATTAGATAGCATTAGGTATTTATATTGTATCTCCCGTTGTAATATAAATGTTTTATTACAATGACACTACATGACTGTAAAGCAGCATTATCATCCGAGAACTAGCACCTACGAGTACGTACGAATATACATGAGTTGTGTATTACTATTGCATACAGGAGAGACTTGGCTGAAAAACATCATTCGAGATGACAAAGGACACATTGTGTGTGTGAGGGAGTGAGGCGAGGCCTACGCAGGAGTTGCTCTCGGATGATGGAACCATGAATCATGTTAATGCATTAAAGATGGACCGCAACCCTCACAGAAACAGCAAAAAACATTAAATGAACATTATTTACATGATATTTTAGTCGACAACAACCTATTAAAAAGGAATCAAAATAAAAAAAAAATACCAATGTATTAATTTGATAAGATTATTTTATTTTGTTTAAATGTTGTATAAATTTGGAATGCTGTTTCCTTTAAACAAGTAAATTAATTAAATTTTGCACATTTTTCTAAAACATGAAGAAGACCTATCCATGGACTTGATAAAAACGATGAATAGAAGGACATGGATGTTAATTCAGCAATTCATTATCTAACTGTGCAATATCAATACTAGACAAAATCGAGAAGCTTTTTATTGAAAGATTAATCAAATGGACAGTGTGAAATAAATGTTTTTTTTTTTTATGTAAGCATAATCGGGAGAATACCGACAGATGGTGATAGTAATTCTGATGACTCATCTGTGGAATTCTATGACGCTTAGCATGCTGCATATGGCTAAGCGCTCCATGTGGAGTGTTGATCCGCCAACGTTATAGACTACAGCCCGAGATTCACGCATCATCCTTAGTTATTACAGGAATTTACTATGAATGGGTAGTCTTCACGGCACGACTTTCGTTTGCCACATTTTTTTATTAATAGGCTATGACTGGCATTTTACGGGTGAGGGATCAAATTGTCACTAACCGTGGGTATTTTAGAGCTCAGAAATCGATTAAAAATCATAAAATAAAGCTCGTCAACGCAAAAAACTTATCGAGAAGAACATTTGATAGTTATTTTATACGGTGGCGGAGTCACTGCCCTCATAGCGGACTATATTGAGTAGGCATCACAATATATTTTACATTAATAATACAAGATGACAATTTAAATCAATTTATCTTTTATATTCCTTTCTAGCTTGAAGGGTTAAACTCTCTCAGACGAATGCGTGGGAGGCGCGCCTTAAGGAGTAGAAAAAAAATGCAAATAAACTCATTCGGCTAATGAATACCTTCTTAGCTTCATAACGTGGCATCTCCACAACTTTGAGTCTCCATAATACCGTCTCCGAATGTGGAAACATAAGAAAAGATCGCCGGGTCATCGCGAACGAGAACAACAATCGCCATTTATGGAAAAGATAATCATTTATCATTTGTGATTAAAACAGCTTAAATAACTAACTCAAATATTATTAATGACATTTAAATAAATTTATTATTATACAGCTTGGCTAGAGATTAATAAAGTAGAGCGCATTGAAAAAAAACCTTGTGTTGAACCACCATTTAGCACCAAACAGTCCAGACCTCAAACCAACAAAATATCAGGGGGCGCCTTTTTTTCCAGGGCGCCGCAGTGTCTCAAGTCGGCACTGGTATATAGTATGTCTCCAAGTGGAGCCTATCTGATGCATATAGTCGTTATAAACTATCAACACAAAGCATTGTAAACCACCATGATCCCCGCCTCATGCTATTGATATCAGCTTGATATTACTCCTATGGGCTAATGCCGTAAAGCCTCGACAAACGATCTTTTCTCTCTTATTTTGTTCGCTCGCCTGACATGCACACATAATGTTTTTAATCGTATAATGTTGCACGGCGTTTGCATGCGCCATCTTGTTTGTTATTACAGTTGGTCAATTTCATGTCGGCCACTGTCATAATTACTTCGTATGTCTGCCGCCAGATGTCAGAGCGCGCCGTCAGTCAAAACGCGCGGGGAGTTGGCAGTTGGATTTTGACTCGCGGCCGCCGTAGTGCGCGCGCTTTGGGCGCTCGCTATGGCGGGCGGCATTTGTGAGAAATAAACGCGTAATATGTGAAACAGAAACAAGTGTTTGTACTGTGAACCTGATCCTGCATCCTTCATCCAGTTAATCGATGTCCTAAATAAGAGAGGAGGATATCACTATCTATGTCAGCTCGGCCTCCCGCAACAAAACCCGACAGTGACTAACAACGCATTGTATTTTTAAGCTCCTAATCGAGTGGGTGTAAAATTATTGCACAAAATGATATGTTTTACTTTTATTTTGTGATTAATCGCCATAAATATACGATTATTTATGCTAAACACTGTCTTCTTTTTATGAACGACGTTTTGCTCGTGTAAAAAGAATATTATTTTATTTTATGCAATCGCATGCAGGAGAGCACAACTGGTCGATACTAGCGTACTCTATAACGCTCAACCAGGATCGCTAAACGCTGCAGCGTGTCGGGATATAGCAAGTGTACATTTATTTGTTTTTTTAAGACATCCAGATTGTATGAAGGAGAAAACACATATACCAGAAGAGCATTCCAGAGATAACCAGTGACATTTAGAAACGAGTTTTTAGAAACTGGGAGTTCTTGATCGACATACGTTAACCGTGTATAAATTTTAGGCAAGTATGAGACGAGTTTGTCGGGGTTCCGCCGCATTTCGTCCCCAGACAATTCGTTCTACGACTCATCGCTAACGACGTGTGGCCCACTGGACGTCAGGTTCTTAACCCTAAAGTTGGTTAGTTAAAAAACCTATGGATCTCTGGAATCTACGATCACTGTACAAATTTTTAGGTTGAGTTAGGTTAGCGAGACAACCAGTGCACCAGTTGTCCCGTGCACCAGACGTCCAGTGCGCCAAATATCTTTTCCGATGAGTCGAAGAACGAATTGTCTGGGGACGATAGGTCGTGACACCGTTTGTCGGTTAGGGCTGGGTGCAGGAGGAATTAATTCTTTAATTTCAGACGAGCAACGGCTTGTTATAACGATAGAAAAGTCTAAGTGAACAAATAATACGTCTGTGTTTCAAGAATTGCAGGTTAGACTTAAATATAGCATTATTTAAACGAACTACTGCTTTTTAAACTTAGTCGAATAAATATAGAAAGTATTTTTATTTAATTTTCAATGTTTTTAACATTCACTTTGAGATCCATTATAAATAATAATTATATATTTATTTACCTACTTTTTACTTACTCGTAGCCTTCCTCAATCCGTCACTGTCAAGAGACAACATTGTCGAAATGAGAAAGGTTTCGAGTTAGTCGAAACTGCAGTCTCCTAAACAGACGCCATACTCAACGTGATCCACGTAAAAACAAGGTAAATAAATAAATATTTATTAGTATTTATTTAATTGTATAAAAAAAAACTAGAGTAGTGTTCATAAGCTTCAAACTTGGAAAGGATATACCCGTATATATTAGAGGCAATTAAGTATAAAGCTGGTCTCGCTTTCAAAAAACTAGGTGTATTATATAGATCACATCGGTATTTCAACGATAAACAACTTCTTCTTCTATATAAAGGACAAATCCGACCTATCCTTGAATACGGCAGTCGCCTTTGGATTGTAGACACAAAATACCTTCTAAACTTAATTGACTCAGTTCAAAAGAAGAGCAATTCGTTTGATAAACAATGACACTCTTACGTCTAACCTGCAATCAATGGAAACACAGGCGTAAGATTCACTTAGTCTTTTCTACTGTTATTACCACGGTCGCTGCTCTTCGGAACTAAAAGAACTAATTCCTCCTGCATCCACCCACAACCGACGAACTCGTCTTACACTTGCCGAACATCCATACACCGTTAATGTGTGTCGACCAAGAACTGGCAGTTTTCAAAGTTCCTACTTTAATGCCATCGGTAAGCTTTGGAATGCTCTTCCAGCGTCTGTGTATCCTTCTTCCTACAATCTGGATCTCTTCAAGAAACAGATAAATATACACTTGCAATCTCCCCAACCCATACACAAACACGAACACAACACACGTTTCCCGCATGCAACGTCCAGCCTCCCTAGCTAAGCGTCATAGAATGCACTGGTCTTGACCTACTGTGCTTTCCTGCATGCGTTTACATGAAAATCAAGGAAAAAGATGCAAAATTTTTAAATCAACATTACGAATAGAAAAAAATCGTTTTATGTACAAATAATAGAAAACATTAATTTAGATCAAAAAGATTTACAATTTAGATCAGATTACTGCAGGTGAAATTAAATTTCATTTATTTGGAACACGTTCACTGTTTTCATTTTTCAAACCGACGTACGCTAATTCGTCTTAATCCACTCTCTAAGATGTAATTATAGGAGTAATAAGATTAATAAAAACTATGTACATACTTACGAATGGTGCGGACGAGTGATAAAATTAAAGCTTTTGAGTGTTAAACGGGCGATCACGGGATCGAATCCCAAAAACGCGTAAAACATTTTTTACTGGCAATTTATACTTTTAATACTTTTAATACTTTTAATTTACGGCTACGTCTAGATTTTGCATCTTTTCCTTAC
The DNA here is from genome assembly GCA_022606575.1 of Glossosoma conforme. NCBI lineage: Eukaryota > Metazoa > Arthropoda > Insecta > Trichoptera > Glossosomatidae > Glossosoma > Glossosoma conforme. The sequence goes on from JAGTXR010000027.1 coordinate 2,246,922, forward strand.
TCACACAGTTGAAAACAAATGAGTGATCCTCGGAAATTTGTTCTAAATTTGAATCGAAATTAAAATATTCCTTTCATGTTAGACACACCCCCACCCCCTCCCCTACAAAAATGTGTTACACCACTTATAAGTACAACGCAGCTCAGTTATCTCTTAACTAGAGAAGGATTGAGAAAGACTACGAGTTAGTCGAAACTGCAGTCTCCTAATAGAGAACTTTTGTTACGTGATCCATGTGAAAACAAGGTAAATAAATAAATAAATATTTATAAAATATTCCTTTATTATAAAAAAAACTCTAAAGGCACCTAAAATCGTTCAAATTACATTTTGAACATCTTTACAGTTTAAAATATAACTAGAATAACAAAAATAAAGCACGTAAATCTAAAATATGACACTTTTATTTTTATTGCGACAAAAGAAAACAATAATTTGAATTCACTTTTCGAATCGAATATATACTTTTGGTAAATTCGAACGCTTTTAAAAATATTTAAGTTCTTATCATACCTACTGGCATTGCAAACAAACAATTCAGTTGTATATATAATAGAAGGTGTCACTACCTATCGTCCCCAGACAATTCGTTCAACGAAGTGGCGCGCACTAGACGTCTGGTGCACGGGACATATAGTCCCCGGACAACTAGTGCACTGGCTGTGTCGCTAACCTTATCTAACCTAACTTAAAGATTTGTCCATTGATCGCAGAGTCCAGAGATCCATAGGTCTCGTCAACAAAATAGGTTAGGTTGTGACCGATCGCCTCTCTGAGATGTTTCTTACCAGGTGCCTATCTTCCTTGATTATGCTGAGAGCCTCATTGTTCGTGACGTGGTCTCTAGTCTTTATTTACGCAGTATAAATTTGAAAAACACACACCAGTTTCTTAACCTATCTTACACACACTCTATTTAGTATTAATATAAGCTTTAATTATAATTTTAAATATTTATATAAAAAATACACAGTTTTCGTATTAATTGGTATGTTAAACGAATTAAAATTGGATTATGCATGAAAACTGGGCTAATACAAATATTTTCTCCATTTCGTTTGAAATAAAAATGCGCATGTCATTTTACGATAGAGTTTACTTTATGGAAAACAAAAACAATAATAGAAAATTACACCAGCTGTATGTAAATGATTTAAATTTCCATTAATTTTGTACAACAGCGAATATTACTTTCTTTTTTTTTTTGGTTTCTTTATGACTTTATTCTGTTATTATTATTAGGAGCCTTTGAGTTGTTGTTTGATTTTCTGTTCCAAAGACTGCAGGTTAGACGTAAGTGCGTCATTATTTATAAAACGATTTTTTCTTCATGGAATCGATTCAATTAAATCTTGAATATATTTTGGGGCTCTAAACCAAAGATGACTTCCGTATTCAAGGAAAGTGCGGATTTGTCCTTTATATAGAAGAAGATGTGAAGAAGATTATATAGTGAGACATGGTGCTTATCTGAAAGTGATAAAAAAAGACTAGAGGCCTTTGAGATGTGGTCGTACAGAAGAATTCTCGGAATTTCCTGGAGAGACCACGTCACGAACAATGAGGTTCTCAGAATAATTAAGGAAGATAGGCAACTAATAAGAACCATCTCAGAGAGGTGAGCCCGATGGATCGGTCACATCATGCGCCACGATGGTTTTCTTCACGATATTATGGAGGGGATGGTTGAGGGTAGAAACTGTAGAGGGCGCCCTAGACGGGAGTATTTGCAGCAAGTATTCGAGGACATGAATTGTAGTGCTTATGCTGAGCTGAAAAGGGTTGCGGAGGACCGAGACGAATGGAGATCGAGATGCAAGATTCTGTTGCTGCAAACCAATCCACCGGATTGATACTACGAAGAAGATAGAATAAGAAGTTGTTAATCGATAAAATACCTGCGTTATCTATATATCTCACCTAGCTTTTTGGACACGAGACTGGCTTTAGACTTAATCGATTCATATTATTTCATTTTATGTGACATTGATTGATACTCCAAGCATGTTGATAAAGCTTACATTCTGAAGAGCAATATTATTAAAAGATACAGGATCCATTGCAGTATTGCGACACGGATGTCCAGCTGTCACGCCATCTGTACTAAATTATACATCACACAGTAAGGTTTATATATACATAAAATAACCCCGGGCGGCATAGTCTAGTGGTATAAGAGTTTGTTTGTCATTCAGACGACGTCGATTCAAATCCGACCAAACTTAAAATTGATTAAATCAAATCTAAGCTCTATACATGCCTGATGTAGGGTTGAGCCACCCCTTAAGGACAGTAAAAATATTGTCCACGCCTCGGGATCGTCGTTATCGTATGAAAACATATAAATAATAAAAATATATAGATATTTTTATTACTTAAATATACATATACTATACATAAAATTCTTTTTTCAACGCGTCAATCTAAGCACAAAAATAACGGCAGAAGCGGGATGCGAACCGCGGACCTTGGAAACCAACTATGCCCAGGTATTCATACCGCTCGACGAACTGCGCCATTGCTATGCCCGGACTGACTTGCGTTGAAACTAGTATTTATATCATTGTTATCATCGTACGATAGATGTCGCTATAGTATATATTCAAAGTATGTATATTTTTATTATTATTCTATCAGTCTTCATTTATTCACAAGCTTAATATTATTACTTTCCTTAATATTATTATTATTATTTTTGTTATTTTTGTTATTGTATTTAACTTAATATTATTTTTTAATATATACTATAGCGACATCTATCGTACGATGATAACAATGATATAAATACTAGTTTCAACAAAAGAATTTTATGTATAGTACATATATGTATATTTAAGTAATAATAATATTGTAATATAGTCAATGATCTATAAAAGTAGATTAGAATATTGAAATAATAAAATAATATTCTAATAAAAATTAAAAAAATCATGATATAGATATTTAATTATTTTAGAAAATAAAAATATTTTTTCTATCTAAAAAATCGTATTTCAAATCGATATTTTAAAGTGAAACCAATGACGTTTATTTACGCATTACTTTTATAGTTCACTACATTCATATAGTTTCGAAATATTCTAATTTTATTATTTTCATTATAAACATAGAAAAATACATCAAATAATTATTCGAACAGGTGTACGCAAGCGTGTACGGTGGGCGGCAATGTGTTAACAACCTTAACTTTAATAAATAGTTCACCTAAAAACAGATGGAGTATTTACTATGAAATTAATGTTTATAGTATACAAATTAAAATATAAAAATAGGGCCATTTGTCAATATATCATACAAATGTTTTATAAAAAAATAAAATGTATTTTTCTTCTTCATCAATATTAGTCACTATGAGAAAAGAATATATATATATTTTTAATATTATTCGTAATTTATTGCCAGTGTTAAAAAATAAATGTGATGCATTAAAAGATATTTATATTTTATGTAGGTGCTTCAGGGCGATAAAAATACATGTATTGTTTACATTTTTGGTGTAATAATAAAAGAGTATACTAAATGTCGAGTGAAATTTGCGATTCCGACAGCGTTTTATCTTGAAGAGTGACCAATGAAATATCGCAGCAATAAACAACTCGGGGAAGAGTTGTCGTAAAATGGCAACATTATTGTTTGAGAAAAACAAGATGGGCGCATTTTTCAAATGAAAAAAGGAACGCAAAAAACGCGTTCGAGATAATTCGAATATTTAAATTTTAGAATGACAATGTAATCTTTGTTTAAATATTATTTGTATGCGTTGTTTTTAACATAATACAAAAAAATAGATACCAAAATTCAAGGTTATTTTTACAAATTATCTTAAAATAAAATATTATTTTCTTCATTAATTTTTTCTGTCAACAGGGCCTGTACTATCTCTATCTATCTATACATCCGAAGAAGAGCTCAAATAGTAGAAATTCTGAATATTATTTTCAAATAGTTGTGGTTACCCAAAGAATAGGCACACTCAAGTGGAAATGGATAGGACATATTTGTCGAAGAGACGGCGCTCGATTGGGAAGAAGTGTTGGAGTGTCGCTAAAAATTGGCAAAAGGAGCATTGGATCCCTGCTTTTCATATTTAATGTATATATATTGACATCAGCACGTTATAGCCCTTGCTGACTGGTACCGAAAACCTCGATGTACAATCTTTCGTCTCTTGTTCGCTTATCGATATGCATGTGTCGTCATATTGGCATTTGGGACTAGTTATATAGACCGCCGCTTGTGGCGCTGGGCGAGAGCCTATCACGAGCGCGGCAGTTGTGTGCTGACGGCCGAGAAGGTCGCAGTACGGCCGGCCGGCATGTCATTCCGCCTAGGCCGGAAGCTTGTTTATCGTAAATATATGTCAATGTGCTTCAGAAAAAATCTGTGTTATCAATCTGCTTCTAATCCTGCCATGACGCGACGGAATAACAACCTTTTTAAAAGAGAGGAGGATGTTAATATAATATAAGTTTGTCTCTTTTCCTCCTACTTTCATGTGTTCCTGGCATACAGCAGGCTTTAAAACATCATCTAATGTAGTGCATCATCCATGACAATAAGCGATTTAATCTGTAATGTTGACTGGGAGTTTTCAACAATTTTTAGGTAGATTCCTTGTTATCGTATTCATTGAGTATCCTTTGCTGTTGAACTACAATACATCAACATTAACACAAGACATCGTCGAAATTCCGTGCACATTCTTAAGTTAGTTATGTGTGATTTGCACGGTAACATCTTTTGGATGTTTGCACTAATTTTAAGAAGACAATCCTGAACTGTTTTGATCTCTTGCTATTGAACTACATCAAAGACATCATCGGAATCCCACGCGCAGCTAACCTTGTTTATGATTTGAAGGATAACATCACTTCTAAATGTTTGTTCAATTTTTAGGAAGACAAAGACATTCTTTGTGTTCGTGTTTTTTTACTATCCCTAGCTGTTGAACTACAACAAAAACATCGTCAGAATCCATCGCGCTGTCTAACCTTGTGGGTGATTTGAAAGGTAACATTGTTTGGATGTTTGCACATATTTTTAAGAAAACAATCCTTAACTGTTTATTGACCGTCTCTTGCTATTGAACTACATCAAAGAAATCGTCGGAATCCCACGCGCAGTCTAACTTTATATGTGATTCGCAAGGTAACATTGTTTGGGAGTTTGCACCTATTTTTAATAAGACAATCTTAAACAGTTTATTGACTATCGCTTGCTGTTAAACTACATCAAAGAAATCGTCGGAATCCCACGCGCAGTCTCGCCTTGTGTTATTCGCAGGATAACATCACTAAAATCGCCTGAGATTTTGCCTCGGAAGACATTCCTGAACTGTATTTTAACGATCCCTTGCTGTTGAACTACAACAAATACATCATTGAAATCCCGCGCGCTGTCTAATTGAGAAACTATTAATTTAGTATGTTGATTTAAAAAAATTCCATCACCATCTGACGGCATTCCTGTCTAAGTTTCAGCACATAGAAATATTCAAAAAAATATATTATTATATGCAAAGGCATTTAAAAACGACACAAAAAAAAAACAAAGAGAAAAAGTGTCATGTCTTTCCAGGCGTGAAACATTAGGTCAAATTTTCTTCGCTCTATGATTCCACAGTTTTTTTTCCAAGTCTTGTTTCTAGAAACACAACGTTCATGATCGCAATTATAAAAGTCGATAAGGTGTTCTATTCGCTGACCGTGGTGAATGCTTTTTTAAAAAATGTATAATCTTCAACACAGCTTTGTTTAAAGGTATTTTTTTTAAATTGTTCTTTACCTAAATATGTTGTTTGGAAAAACAATTTCGAATGCGTTTAAAATGCATGCTTTATCAAATACTCGTATGTATTTTTAAACATCCCCGTTACTCAAAGAAAACGATTTCACGTCACCGTGATAGTTATCAGAATGCGTGGTAGAGGGATGAGGAGCAGATGCCGACATTAAATTTTTCACTAATGCATCTCCCTGTATTAACTTATGGCGCAGAGACGTGGAATCTAACAGCGAGTCTTATAAATCAAATAACGGTCACCATGCTCGGAGTGTCTCTAAAAGATACAATCCGATACAAGTATATCCGCAGAAGAACTCAAGTATTGAAGGCTACCCGATGAATAAGCAGACTCAAATGGCAATGTGCAGGACATATCTGTCGAAGAGACGACCAAGAAATGGCAAACGAAGCGTTGGCCGACCCTCTTCATGATGGACTGACGACATGAGAAGAATAGCAGGTGTAGCATGGATGCGGAAGGCAAACGAACGAAGAGGATGGAGACTCAAGCGGGAGGCCTACGGTCAACAGTGGACGGACACAGGCTGATGATGATGACTCGAATACTCTCTACGAAGCCCGGACCATTAATAATCTCAAGAGGCGGCTCAATCGAATTAAACCTGAATAATGTTATTTATTTATTTTTATTTATTTCACAGAACCGAAGTTCCAAGGTACAAAATAATGAGAAACAGAGCATACATAAATATACAATACACACGAAAGATAATCAAAAATAAAAATAACATAAAAGAAGAAGAAGATGACACGTGTCATAGATCACAGAGCTCTAGGAGAACAATATCATCGACAAAAGAGGAAAATTATGTAAAAAAGTTGTCGAGGTGTGCTGGTAGGCCATTTAGAGCGCCATTGCCGTTGTACTAAATTGAGTGCTTGAAGCTAGCTCCACAAGTATCAACTGGGATCAAAAACAATAGATGGATGTACTTATCTGGAACATAGAAGTTAAAACATTTAAGAATCCCAGGGTTTTGAATTGCAAAGCGAAGAAGAAGGAATGAATGTTTGAGAGCAGCAATTTTCCTCCGGGACTCGAATGGAAAGAAAGCATCCCTAGAAGAAAAAGAGTTGGGTAATGTTCGGAATTGATTGACTTGAATGGATAGTTACCGTAAATAATATATAAATTATATCTCGATCTGCTGTAATAAAACCAAGTCTTTTTTGTTTGACATTGTTTGTATTTTATGATTCTTGTTGAGATGCAGTTTTTGCACCTTGAAATAATACCTGCGGATGTAAATGTTGATTAGGCAAACATATCAGGTAGAAGCGGATCACAATCTCCGACCAGATGCAGATAAGTGCATTGTGGGGGAGTCTTCCACTGGGGTGTCACGACTGAGCAAACATATTCATTCCCACTATACCTGAGATGCAGTCAGTTTCCTATGAAAGATCTTGCACAACTGGCTAACACCTGCAGGAAGACTCGAGAGTGATCGATCGAATTTATGCAATATTTGTTCACGTGCCCCACTGCGGTTGCGTACCGCAACAGCCTTCTTCTTATTACATCCAAACAAGTTCAAGAGAATCTTAACAACAGTATTTTTTATTCGTTTATTACGCCTTCGATTAAGTAACATTATTTACTACAATTTGACCTCACGCCAAAACGTCTACGAACACTTTCCATTTTTGTATCGAGCTGAGAAAACTTTCAAAACTAATGTGCTGTTACGAGCAGCCTGAGAAGGAATATAATTGATAGGCTATGACAGCTACAATTAATAAAATCAGATTTTTTAAATTGAACAATTTTATAGAAGAGTTAAGTAAGGATATACAAAAGCATGTGTACGCCAGATTATGACATATGGCTTTTTTATTTATTCAGAACCCATGAAATGAAGACTCTCCGACTCATTGTAGTCATCGAGACACGTGGAGAAAGGATCTAGGAGCAGGTCGCAAAGCAAAGAACTTGTTTAGAAGCACAATTCACGTTTATTTCCAAGATAGTATAAGTTGTTATAGTTGTAATAGTTATAAGTTGTATCGTAGGCAGCGTCGTCAAACGCCGTGTGTTTTTACATAAATTTAAGACTAACATTATTACATGTGCATTTCAGGCGAGAGAAAAAAGAGATGAAAGATCTATATCGAGGCTTTCGGCATCAGCCTGAAATAGCTATATCGAGTTGATATCAGTATGAAGAGTGCATAAATATTAACATCCTCCTCTCTTTAAAAGGTGTTATTCAGTTGCGTGGTGGCAGAATGAGTAGCAGATTAATTACACACAGACTTTTTCTCAAGCACATATATATTTCGATAACTTTACAAACTTCCGGCCCAGGCGGAATGACATGCCGGCCATAATGCGACCTTCTCGGCCGTCGGCACACAACTGAGCGCGCTCGCGATGGCCTGTCGCACAGCGCAGCAGCGGCGATCTACGTAACTAGTCCAAAATGCCAATATGGCGACACATACATGTACGACAAGCGAACAGATATAAGAGACGATTTTATATCGAGGTTTTCGGTACCAGTCAGCAAGGGCTGTATCATGCTAATGTCAATATGTATTTTTTATTGATTATAACGGGTCCGCCAAATAACTTTTTTTTTTTGAAAATGGGGCGCAAAACATCGAGTGTAGCTTCGGCTGTGTGGCACGTAGCGCCGTCCTGTTGAAACCAAATGTTGCCAATATACTCTTCTTCAATTTTTGTGAACAAAAATGGCCCGATAACGATCGCCATTGACTGTAACGGCCACTCCTTGCTCATTTTCGAAGAAAAATGGCTTGATTTTCAAAGTAATGTCACAATATTTCCCAGCGTTGTTCAAGCGTATACACAACCATATTCGTTCAGCGGAAGGATAAAACTAATTATCTGTCAAATCAGACATGAGCTAAGTGTTACCATTCACGAAATAAGCACTAGTTGAAAAAAAAAACGTTAGATGGCGGACAATAGCATGATTTTCAAAGTAATGTCGCAATATTTCCCAGCGTTGTTCAAGCGTATACACAACCATATTCGTTTAGCGGAAAGATAAAACTAATTATCTGTCAAATCAGACATGAGCTAAGTGTTACCATTCACGAAATAAGCACTAGTTGAAAAAAAAAAACGTTAGATGGCGGACCCTATATATATATTGACAAATTTGTTTGTCTTTCTATTTGTAAAACCGATTAATCTTGTTACTTCATCTATGGTAGCAATAACATCATATTATTCATATATCCTTACATAAATAATAACAATTTATTGCGGCGATGACATGAATGACTTATTAGTAGTAATAACGTGTGAAGATGACACGCTTGCGACAGTAAATCATTAAGTTCACGTGAACTTGTCAAAGATAACGTTGCAAAGACCATTTTATTACTATTTTTTGTCCTTGGCAACATTTGTATAGACACCTATTACCTCTGACGTCTCTTGAAAACCTATTCAGCAACATTAATAATTTTACATTGTAACTTTTTTTAAATGTAAGCACATGCAGGAGACTACCGACAGATGGTGATAGTAATTCTGAAGTCTCATCTGTGGAATTCTATGAGGCTTACCATGCTGCATATGGCTAAGCGCTGCATGTGTAGTGTTGATCCGCCAACGTCGTAGACTACAGCCCGAGATTCACGCATCATCCTTAATTATTACAGGAATTTACTATGAATTGGTGGTCTTGACGGGACGACTTTCGTTTACCACCAATTTTGATAAATAGGCTATGACTGGCATTTTACGGGTGAGCGTTCAAATTCACACTAACCGGGGGTATTTTAGAGCTCAGAAAGCGATTAAAATTTTTTTTTGATTTCCGTTGGGGATCGAAACAACGACCTTTGGCTTTCAAAGCAAACGCTTTGACTATTGAGCTATACCCGCCGGCGAACTTTATCATTAAATAATTATGACACCTAAATGGGCGTTGCTTACACAACCAAGTATTTTTACAGGTAATACTTGAAGGTATGTATACATATTAACATCCCCTTTACTAAGGAAGAACGACTTCACGTCGCCGGGATCGTTATTAGGACACGTGCTGGACAGATGAGGAGCAGATGAGCAACACACATCCTTTTTCAGAAGCACATATATTTTCGATAAACTTGACAAACTTTTGGCCCGGGCAGAGTTACATGCTTTCAGGCACTGGGCCGATCACAACACGCTACTAGTCGCGGTTGGCGCACAACTGATTACTGGCCATCGTGTGCCCGTGGTTTGTGACACCCAGCGCCGAAATTTATCCAGTGGCGATTTAGAACTAATGGGGCGCTAATGACAGATCTAACGGCGGGCCGATGACAGGACCTACACAAACAAAATGGCGACACATGCGTGTCCGATAAGCGAACAAAAATAAGAGACGAAAGATCGTATATCGGGGCTTGTCGGCACCAGCTTACAAGGACTATATCTTCTTCGTAATAGTATAAATCCAGTGGATTGGTTTGCAGCAACAGAATCTTGCATCTCGATCTACACTCCTCTTGGTCCTCCGCAACCCTCTTCAGCTCAGCATAAGAACTACAACTCATGTCCTCGAACACTTGCTACAAATATTCCCGTCTAGGGCGCCCTCTACAGTTTCTACTCTCAACCATCCCCTCCACAATGTCGTGAAGAAGACCATCGTGGCGCATGATGTGACCGATCCATCAGGCTCGCCTCTTTGAGATGGTTCTTACTAGGTACCTATCTTCCTTGATTATCCTGAGAACCTCATTGTTCGTGACGTGGTCTCTCCAGGAAATTCCGAGAATTCTTATGTATGACCACATCTCAAAGACCTCTCGTCTTTTTTTAGGTCTATATCGAGCTGATATCATTATGTTATTATTTTTTTGTTTTTTGTTCAAATGGATAACAAAGTGAATGCTACCCTCGTCATCTACGAGTACATAACAAATCATGTACTTGTTAAAAGAAGGGTCAGCAGGAATCAAACCTGGATGACTAACATCCTGCCGCTTTGTATGGCCTCGACTACGACGTCTACCTGACCAGCGCAGACGGGAAGGTACTAATGTAGTCAGAAACTTAGATGCGCCAGTTGTTTTTGGTTACGCTCTGGTGGAGTGCACCCCAATTAAATAGCGGTCGTCAAACTTTAACGCTCCTATTACAGAAACAATGATATTGTGGCTTTTGGGTTTAGCCGTGTGTGGCGAATTACTCCTTTCTAATGTTTCGACCGCCGTTGCAGGGGTCTTCTTCAGAGTTGATGACTTAGGCGGTCAAAATATTGGAAAGGAGTAATTCACCATCTGGCCGTGAAAACCTAAGAAGTTACTAAAACAATGCTTTCTTCTTTCTTAAGCTTATCTTCTCTCCATATCCGTTCCATATCCGCAACATATGGTCACCATAATTTGTCATCACTTAGTTCTGTCAGCTGCCACTGTCCATTCCTAGTTCTAGGACATATTTGAACCTAAAGATCCACTTTCACAACTTCCAGAACAGAAACCTGAATGCATGAAAAGGGGGCTGTAGTATCCGAGGCATATTTTAAGGTGATTTGTTTATTGTATTTTTTTAAAGAAATCAGATTATTAGCCCGACGCTCCCGAGGCCTGAACTATTTTATTCTAAGGGGCGGCTCAACCCAACCAATGACACGCGGTAGTCAACAGACGGTGACTCTTTGAAGATTGTATCCCCGTCCAATGTAAACTCGAGACGCGGCAATTTGTAGTGACCATATGTTCCAGTAATGGAAAGATATGTGAAGAAGAAAAACACATTTTTCTTCAGTTAACCCTTTTGCATCGGTACCCGATATATGCCGTATAAGATTCCCCTACCGTTGACATCGGTAGCCGTGATATATCGTTTTGCTACTTTCGTAGAATAGTTTTTATGCATCATCTGATAGCTAAAGGATACAAGAACCAATGTGATATCTGAAAATAGGTCAGATTAGTACATTTATGCTTTAAATACTAGTTTTAAGCAAAAAAAATAGTTTGAAAAATCACGTCGTATTGACAGTATAATTTGTATTCCACCAAGCCGTAACGAAAGGGTTAAAATCACTGAAATTAGGTACAAGCTAATTGTTATTTGGAGCGAATACGTGAAACATTGAAAAATCTTAAGTATAAATTATTTAGGTAAGTATAAATTAAATTTAAGTATAAAATTAATATTCTAAGTATAAATTATTTAGGTAAATCATCAAGAGAGCATGCTATATTTTCTTGAACATATTGTAGTAATCAAACAAATTGTACATTATATTAAAGAAGAATGCTCACCTAGTCAAAGATGATTATTCTTCTTTATCATGGATCATCCAAAAACACTAAAACTTATTACATATGTTCGCAAATGACCCACACAATACAACATTGCTCATAAAAAGTAATTGAACACATTTTCATTCAATAAATAACTCACATAAATAAATGTTCATGCCTCACATAAAATACGCAAGATATTCCTTAAGTCTTTGACATCGAAATGAATAAAATTCTAACCTAAAATAATGTAAGCAAAATGGCGCGCATTCAAAAGTTTTTTTGTTCCATTTTTCTTTCGTTGTTTTTTTTCCGCGATTCGATTTTTTTTTAAAAAAAAGTGGCATATATCTTTTCTTGTCGGCAGCCAAAAGGCGACTGATGATTATTTTTATTAAGGCATGGTGTCTTGGCAGGTTGCAGCAAGGTGCGCCTATAGTGGTGAGCTGCCAATGCCTCTTTACCACTACCGCCGAGGTTCTCTTTGCTTCTCGAACGTCCTCCGGAGTGCGAGTGTGGTGGTGTTGGCCCACCGACATTCCTAAAACTACAGGGATCTTGTGAACTATATAACACATGCAACAAAGGCAAACTAAGAAGGCATAATATTTTTCTGCAAGCTCATCATCGACCATATATCCTAATTTGTATAGTAACGTATCGATTTCAACAAAGCGCAAGTACGAAAAAATACATTTTAACACTCTAACGTTACGGCTCGGTAGAATACAAATTATACTGTCAATACAGCGTGAATTTTTCAAACCATTTTTTTTGCTTAAAACTAGTATTTGAAGCATAAATGTACTTATCTGACCTATTTTCATATATCACATTGGTTCTTGTATCCTTCAGCTATCAGATGATGCATAAAAAACTATTATATTTAACAAACGTTCATTATGTAACTCCATACATGTGGTGGCATTGACACATGTGGTTTACAGAAAAATCCCTCCTGTGACGAAACCTAACGATATTTATTTACATGTTCTACAGATTCTTGTAAATAATACATGTAGGTTGATAAAGGGAATGACGGCACTTCCAATTTCCTACCGTAAATGTCACAATGAGTACTGAAAGTAGCAAAACTATGGATCACGTCAACCGATGTCAACGGTCGGGGAATCTTTGACGGCATAAGCCAACAACCGATGCGAAAGGGTTAAAGAGTCACGTTTTTTTTAAACACTTTTGTGGTTATGGCCACACTCATTCGACAGTTGGCACCCTGGGCAAGGTGCGGTCAACCTCGCGTGGGAACGAACAGCCAGTGAGTTCGTGGATACGAACAGCGGTCAGACGTGTGAGCGACGGAAGGACCCGACTACAATTTCGTTTAAGTGTTCTTCGCTTTAATTTATCGCACTTACTTTATATGTTAACATCCCCTTTACTTAAAGAAGACGACTTCACGTCGCCGGGATAGTTATCGGATCGCGTGACGACGGAATGAGAAGCAGATGATCAACATAAAGACTTTTTCAGAAGCACATATATTCTCGATAAACTTGACAATGCTCTTCGGAACTTAAAGAACTAATTCCTCCTGCACCTACCCAACTCATCATACACTTGCCAAACATCCGTACACGGTTAATGTGCGTCGACCAAGAATTGGCAGTTTCCAAAGTTCCCTCGAATCGAAAGACAAAATGTGTAAGTTATTTTGTAGTCACCCTTCAGACGGATGTCGGTTAAGCAGCTCGCTAGACCGGGAAGCCTTGCCTTCTGTGTGAGTGCAGGTGTGTATATCGGTCACAGACGCAACCTTCGATAATAGCGATACACACTTACACGCACACACCCGACAAAACTATCTCCTGCGATTAAATCTACCTCCTGATATTCCTACTACCCTGATACAATTACTAAGTTTTAAAAGGCATTAGCTCAAGGCAAATGTTTCCCATTTTGGAGCATATCGCCTTCACAAACTGTAACATACTACTGCTTTGTTAATTAACAATCAATCGTTATAATAATACGGTGCCACGACCTATCGTTTACAAGCAATTCGTTCAGCGACTCATCGGTAACGACGTGGGGAGCACTAGACGTCTGGTGCAAGGGACAACTAGTGCACTGGATGTCTTTCTAACATAACCTAAGGATTTTCCAGTGATCGTAGAGTCTAGAGATCCATATGTCTCGTTAACGTTATAACTTAGGTAAGGTTATGATAGCGAGACATCCTGTGTATCAGTTGTCATCCAGTGCGCACCACGTCGTTACCGATGAGCCGTTGAACGAATCGTCCGGGGACTAAAGGTCGTGACACCGCCACCTGCATTAACGTTAATTGAAAAATGAATCATGAGGCTGAAAGTAATCGAATATTTTTAAGGTCATGTCTTATTTAGGCCGGTTTTCTGACAATCACATGTGAAGAGTAAGGAGACCTTGTAACAGAAAATAATATTAGTGATTAACAACTGCGACGTTATTTCAAATCAAGTTTGATAATATTTTTTTAAGTCGGAACCAAGGACTCAAGTATAGCTTAGCTTAGAAGATTGTGGATACTAGCTATTCATTAGATTGACTAAGAGTTCTTCAGTAGGTATTAACATACCCTTTACTTAAAGAAAGAGAGACGATTTCACGTCGCCGGGATCGTTATTAGGACACGTGGTAGACAAATGAGGAGCACATGAGCAACACACAGACTTTTTCAGAAGCACATATATTATCGATTAACTTGACAATCTTTCGGCCCGGGTGGAGTTACATGGTTTCAGGCAACGGGCCGATCACAACACGCTAGTGTTCGCGGTCGGTGCACAACTGATTACTGGCGACACCCATTCCGAAATTCATCCAATGGCGATTTAGAGAACTAATGGGGTGCCAATGACAGACAGCCATTCACAGATCTAACGGCGCACCGATGACAGGACTTAAACAACCAAAATGGCGACACACGCGTGTCCGATGTGCGAACAAAAATAATAGACGAAAATCGTAAATCGAGGTTTTCGGCGCCAGCCTGCATGGGCATCAAACTGATATCAGTATATAATAGTTTCTTTAAAAATATTATTATTTTTAAGGTTTATTTATTGATGTTTTATGACACAAAGCATAAAATCATTTATACATATATTACAGTAAATTAATTCTCAGAAAAAGCTTTCTGAGATCCACACAACCTCTCACATCCAGCTCTGAAATTGAGAGACTGCAGCTCTGGCAGCAAGTCGCACCAGAAGATTCCATTCCATTAAATACGGGTGTTCTATAGTCAGCACTTTATTTTGTTAAGAGTATAACTGTGCGTCCCAGATATTGTGCATTGAATTGAAAATACTCTCTAGCGTTCCCGAAGCGAGGAGCGAGCTCTTGCAATTGCAGACCATTGCTTTCAGTGAGCTGTATGCCAAGATTTCTGAAACTCTCGATAAATAGTCAGACCAATGAGTGCTCAATCTGCATCTCAGCAAACGTTGTTGCCTAGTACTTGGGATATAGTATCAAGTGAATGATTTATACCGAATATTTCATTTTTTTTAGATGTTATATATTTTTTATATATATAGGGACTTGCATTCCATATGTACATACGAGTATAGCTAATTAGCGATCATTCATTACCTTTTCTACATTGTACTATTTATATTTAACCTTGAATGATCTTGTGTGGTAAACCAATACAGTAATTTATGTTTTTAACAAGTCTTTTAGAGTAAAGGTCATTATGTAAATTACTTCTAGAAGTAATTCAGGGTTATCAGATTTGAACGAATAAAAATCTACAATAATAACAGTATTTTTTCCATTGCAATAAAAGTTGACAATAATCATAGTTCATTATTCGAATCGAATTTATGCTTGTAAATCGATATGTTTTTAAAAATATTTAACTTCCTATCATACTCGTACCTACCTATCATACCTACCGCTCATAAACATTGCTTGCAAACAAAAAAGCAAGTAAGCAAACTTTGTTTCAGTTTTATATACTGACATCAGCATGATGTAGTCTTTGCTTACTGTTACCGAAAACCTCGACAAACGATCTTTCGTCTTATATTTTTGTAGCTCGCCACACCTTTTTTAGATGGCGACATTGGCACTAGTACATAGTTTTGCCACCGGCAGCGTGTAAGTGCGGCCGCCGTCAGTGAGCCCAGAGCCATAAGCGTGACAACGTTAGCGTTGTGGCCAGGCGGTACGCTTCCGCTCGGCGCAAAGCTTGTAATGTTTTTAAGTCAATAAAATCAGCGTGCTTCTACAAGAAAGTCTTTGTCTGCTGCCCCGCTTCTCATCCTGCCCCTCGCGACGTAATAACGCCCTTCTCTCCTTGTTTTGAGAGAGGAGGATGTTAATACGTATAAGATTTCACTCTTCAAAAAACTTTTAAGGATTATATTATGTTTGCAGATTAACTAGCCTTTTTCTATACACGTATAATGTAAACGAGATTGTGAGTTATTCAGAAATTTCTCATTTTGGAATCAACAAAATAATCAAAGCTATATTCACACTATACTTTTGATTGATGATCCCGTAGGTTTTTGTTTTATGTATATTCCGCCTGGTGGTGCTGGTGCGGTGTATTCTTATTAATGATTAAATTAAAATATCACTCAGGTATTACGCTATATTTTCTAGAGTATAGTAAAAATAACATGGTAACCCTAAGACAGATTGTAACCTCAAATATAGACAATTTCTCAATGATTATTATTTAATAAATTAGTGTTCCTAATCGTTTTTGTTGTCTGTGGCGAACGTTTAAAAGACAGTTCTAGGTAATTAATAGACAACAATCAGAGCCGCGGCCATTTTTTTGTAATTACTTCAGTAATTAAGTATTCATTCATATTTGCATGGTCTTGACACATTAAAGCTATGAATGCCACGGTCCCTGACACGAGGAAGATTCTCAGAATTTTTCTCACATCGAACCTTATTACTTTGTACAGTAGTTAAAAGAAAATTTTGCTTTAAACCTGATTGAATTTATATTACATTAATAAGAAACGAAATTACATTGATAATGGGCTTGTTCTGATAATTGTTACTTGCCATATTATAAGTATAGCGTCTCAACAGTTAAATTCATAATACAGAGAAAGATTAGGGAAATCTATACAATATCAATCGTATACAATTGGGATGGGGCAGCATTTGGAAAACTTGAGTACATTATTGAAGCAATATTTCAGCAAAGTCTACAAAAAGGCGTTTAACGAATGCATATTACAAGTACTAAATTATGACACAGATACGTGGATTCTAACAGCAGGTCTTACCCATAAAATTAAGTTAACCCAACGTGCCATGAACGCATCCATTAGATGAGTGTCTCTAAAAGATAGAATCCGAAACAAGGATATCCGAAGAAGAACTCGAGTAGTGGATCCTACCTAAAGAATAGGCACACACGTGGTAAGGGACAGGACATTTCTGTCAAAGAAACGACGTTCGTTGAGGAAGAAATGTTTTCGGTTGACGCCCAAGAACTGACAGTTGGCAACTGATGTTATGTATATTCATGTATACTCTATGTTTCTTATTATTTGTACATTGGAACTTCTGTTCTGTGAAATAAATAATTAATAAAATACTCGTACCTCGATTTCTACTTGTTTAAATATTTTCGAAAAATTCCAAATTCAAATATATTCCATTCTCGGCGCAAATGTTTGCGCGATCGATTTTATGTGCAAAATAAAAGCCTCACATTATCGTTATAGAGTCGCCATTTAATATCTAGAAAAACATCTTTAAAAGGCGTCTTTAGAGCCATTATTGTTTGACGTCAGATAATTGTCTAGTTGTATCGGTTCGAGTCCATTAAGAAGAAAAAAAACACGTTTAAAAGATTGTGTTTTTTTAGGTTAGAAAAACAAGACATTTGACTTAGAGGTTCACAGACGAGACTCCTTTTGTTTTCGCATTGTTGTGCTTGCTCAATTTTAAAACGAAACGTCTAATTTTGTACATAATTAAAATCGGTTAAAAAACGTATTTATTTAATTATGATTTTCTAGATTTTTTTTGTGTCAACACTCTTAGGAGAATGAGAACAAAAGGCATTATATTGGACTCTACGACGCTTAACCGAATTAGCTACTGTTTATTAATGATATGTAGCAATTGACATCCTCCATTACAAAAGGGCGACTCAATGTCACCGGGATCGTCATCGGAACGCGTGGTGGATGGATGGGGAGCAGGTCACGAAACAAATTTGACATTAAAAAAACAGACTGACAAACTTCAAAAATAGTGACAGTCACAGCGCCCGAAAAGTACACAGCGGCCATATGGAGAACTATGCTCCCGCATGACATTGCACAACTTTCAGAACCAAACAAACAAAATGGTGCGTTCAAGCACCGCGCCTTACAACAACTTAAATCTAAAACAAAGATTATCATTTTTATATGTGCTTGTCAAACGAGCGAACAAAAATAAGAGACAAAAGATCGCATATCGAGGCTTTTCGCCATAAGCCTATAAGAGCTCTTACTTCTAACCTGCAATCAATGGAACACATGCGTAATATTGGTTCACTTAGTCTTTTCTACCGTTATTACCACGGTCGCTGCTCTTCGGAACTTAAAGAACTAATTCCTCCTGCACCCACCCACAACCGACAAACTCGTCTTACACTTGCCGGACATTCATACACGGTTAATGTGTGTCGACCAAGAACTGGCAGTTTCCAAAGTTCCTTCCTTAATACCACCGATAAGCTTCAGAATGCTCTTCTAACGTCTGTGTTTCCTCCTTCCTACAATCTGAATCTCTTCAAGAAACAGATAAATATACACTTGCAATCTCCCCAACCTACACACAAACACGAACACAATACACGATTCCAGCATGCAGCGTCCAGCCTCCCTGGCTGAGCGTCATAGAGTGCACTAGTCTTGACCGGCTGTGCTCTCCTGCATGCGATTACCTAAAAAAAGAAGCTATATCTAGTTGGTATATATATATATATAATCATGTTGGAAACAACAGGCGACGTCGATGGCGTTACTAGAGGCCATCAGGTCTTCCTGGGTGCAGCTACTCGGACACAGCACACACTCCAGGAAGTGTGACAGGGTCTCCTCCACGCCGCAGTCACATTCAGTCGGTCCGCTATAAAACTGCCAGGCTTTCATTTGTGTCCTCGTCTTGCATACTCCGTTCCGATTGTTGGTATAAAGATGCTATGATCAGTTCGTAAATAAGCACGTCACCCACTGTGCCTTTTCTGGTGACAGAACTGTCCATTGTCGTTGATTGCTGAGACCGGTCGTAATTTTTCTCTTATCCGCACAATGATGTCTTGATCACCTGAGCAGGTAGCACACGTTAGTACCCGCAGGGGCAATTGTGCTTGACCAATGTTAATTTTGATAATCTCATGCATGCAGAGACGAGACGACTTTTCGACAAAATTTGCGACATATTTTTTAATACCAAAATAAAAAAGATTATTTAACCCTTTTATTACGGCTCGGTTTGAATACAAATTATACTGTCAATTATAAAACCAGTATTTGAAGCATAAATGTACTTATCTGGTCTATTTTCATATTTCACATTGGATCTTGTATCCTTTAGCCATCAGATGCATAAAAAACTATTCTAAGAAAGTAGCAAAACAATATATCACATCAAACAATGTCGACGGTCGGGGTATAGCTCAATAGTCAGAGCGTTTGCTTGGCAAGCGAAAGGTAGTGGGTTCGATCTCCGACTAAGAGTAAAAAAAAAATTTTTAATCGATTTCTGAGCTCTAAAATATCCCCGGCTGGTGTGAATTTGATCCTTCCCCCTTAAAATGCCAGTCATAGCCTATTAATCAAAATTGGTGGTAGATGAAAGTCGTCGATAAATTTTACATTCAAGAGGGTTATTAACATTTTCAAAAGGATAAATTTTACTTGCAAGAGGGTTATTTTCATTTTCAAATGGATAAATTTCGTCTGGAAAAGGGTGAATTTCATTCGCAAAGATATGAATTTCACACGCAAAAGGGTGAATTTCATTCGCAAAGATATGAATTTCACACGCAAAAGGGTGAATTTCATTCGCAAAATAATAAATTTCATTTGTAAAACGGTGAATTTCGTTAAATACTCGCAATATAGAAAACTAATATTTTTATAAAAGAAGTATGTGTAGTGGTCCTATTAGAATGATATTTTTTTCTTCGTCAATCGTCATAATCCACTTATGATTGTTTATACAAAAAAAAAACAAGACAGGTATGTTAACTGTTCGAGTAATTAAGTGGTTATTGTGTGGAAAAGAAGAAAATCACGTCTGCGTATAGCACTTAACAACAATGGGTTTATATTTCAGAATTCTTGGTGATCGCAATGCATTTGAATCGCATTGTTAAAGTGAATATTAGAAAATTATGTGGAAAAATAGCATTTAGGAATGTTATGGAAAAAAATCGAATGCAAATTCCCAATAAACTTATGTAAACTGTGTGAAAGACTTCCATTTATGATAAATGCGATGAATTACAAAAAAATGGCAGTTCTTTAATGAAGATATACTTTTTAATTTAACATAAATCACGTTTCGTTTTTGTATTGGGGAGCATGAAAGGAACCTCCACGCGGTGCCCCCTGGAAACGGAATTTCGGACTTCCTCTTCCGGCCAATCTTTTCAACCCAGCGACAGCAAAAACTGGGAAAAAATAATTTGACGTCGCTGACACGAAGAGGATTGTGGTTTGATATCGATTTACACGTCAGTGCGTTTGTGCACATTGGAACTGATTGAACACATTGGAGCTGTTGGTGTGATGCCAAGATTCATAGCCGTAGTAAAAAATAGGAACGATACAGGCGCTGTAGAGCCGGCACTTTGTTTTGGTCGAGTATATCTGCGAGTCCCAGGTGAAAGATGAAAGATGAAATTGTTGAAGTCAAGATGTACTGAATATGGCATACATGGGTTCAGACCTCGAGACGCAACTTCTTTTCCGAAATTTCCACGAACCACGACGCTACATCTCCTCCTCGAACTTACTTATACTACAGAGTCCTCTTCTTTGCGTCGATAAATTTAAGATGGTGAGATGAAGAATATGATGGCAGAGAATCTAATGATATAACAAAAGGCGCCAGTTCTATTTTTAGCAGACTCCTTCTCAAACAGTCTCGCCGTACAATGCACAGCGAGACGGAGAGCTGATAGGAATAAGCCACACACAATTTACCAATTGCTCCGTCGGCATTATTTGTAAAGCTTCATCGTACAACTAATATAAGAGATTACTGAGCGAGCCGTAATGACGCGGCTATTCATAGCCTGTGGAACTTTAATATGTATCTTTAAATTAGATATACGTATGACAGTGCCAGCTTTAGACCCTGAGGCGCCCTCAGACAAAAAAAATCTGGAGCCTCTTGTTATTTTTTTCTTGTGCATTATAAAAAACTAAGCAAGTTAGAACGCCTACACCGCCCTTATGTCACTCGCCGCCCTAGGCAGCCGCCCCACTGCACCACCCCTAAAACCGACACTGACGTATGAAACACAATTTGCCGGCGGGTCCTTTTATTTTTAATCTCCGTCGGGGATCTAACCCACGACCTTTGGCTTGCAAAGCAAACGCTTTGACCATTGAGCTATACCCATCGGATAATTTAATGTGATTTTATAAAATATATTAAAATAGCACTTTTATTGGCATCATCATCCCCTTTACTTTTATAAAATACTACTATCGACGAATTCGCCGGGATCGTTATTAGAACGCGTGGTGGAGGAATGAGGAGCAGATGAGAAGCACAAAGACTTTCGTCAGCACATTGACATATATTTAATTAAAAGAATTACACACTTCGATTATCTGCCGGGACTGACAGTGCCATGTCGTCACGCCCCAGACAGACTATCACAACTCCCGACTGGCTACTCAACGCCCGTAGTCGCTGACAGCGCAGCGCCGACATTAATACAGTGGCGATCTACAGAACTAGACCTGTCAAGCAAAAAATATGGCGACACATACGTGTCCGACGAGCAAACAAAAAAAGAGACGAAAGATTGTATATCGAGGCTTTTCGGCACCGGCCTGCAAGGGCCATATTGAGCTGATATCAATTGGTATTGTACACAGTGTTTGCTTACTAAATGATATGTTATAATAACAACCTACCAAATCATGTAACAATTCACGATTCCAAAATACTTTATCCGAAATGGAACGATCTCGAATAATCGTTACAAAATACTCACTCCATGTTTGCATTGAACTTTCGGTTCATAAACCAACAATTATTCGTCTTACCTCCATTCGTATCCTGTAGCTTCACGTGTTCTTTCAACGTGGTTTCTATTTGTACATGTGGTTTCTTTCAAATGAGTGTCTTGTTTCACCATTTCTTGCGTCCCCTAAGGCAATGCTTCTCAAATGTTAGCTCGTGGAATAGCACCACTCCGTAAGCTGGTCAGCCAGCTATATACTCTTGCATTAATTTCTATTAATATATACTCGTATATCATCATCTTTATCATCATGACAGCTCCCCTAACTGGAGCATATGACATTCACAAACTGCCGCCACGAAACTCTTTGAGCCGCCATATTCTTCACCTCATTCCATGTCAGCTCTGCCTTCCGTAGCTCCGCCGAGTACTTTCTATGTATAGTTCCCGACGACCTTCCAGGACGGCATGAGCCCGGGGCCTTGAATAAAATGCAGCTGTAGTTTAATGCTCTCCTGCGGCATTCTTAATACGTGTCTCAACCAGGTCCACTCTCGCCTCTTGACTGACTGTTGTATCGAAGGCTGCTTTGTGCGCTCTTTCACAAAGTCATCGCACCCCCAAGTATTCTACGCAGGCATCTGCTCTCTATATCCATTATACGGCTGCATTTGCTATAGGTTATATGCCAAGATTCACAGTCGTAAAGAAGCATAAGAATAGATATAGGTATATCCCAATAAAATATACACAGCAAAGTGGTTCCGCAGATAAAATTGAATACAAATAAAAACATAGTTTCCATCATACATATTTACATGCGACTACGATCGAAACAAAAGGGCCAAAAACCACATTGGAATATTTCAAATAATCGAATGTTGCTTTTTAAATTTTATCTAGGTATCTATTAAAAATATATTTACAATAAATATTTTCCTATAAAAAAATATTCATACAAACGGTAGGTAGTAATTACTAACAACTTAATTTAAAAAATTAAGCGGAAGACTTTTTAAATACAATTTCAAAATTGCTCCCGTTACCATGGCAATAACATTGGAAGGAATTTTCGAATTTTCGTAAAGAAAGCATAAGAAGTTAAAGTTTACTATGAAAATGATAAAACTCACAATGATAAAATGATACTCTGCATCAATTATATCAAAGTTTTCGTTGGAAAAAGAGTGTTTTTATTTTTAAAAGCTCGATTTTCTAAAGTGAATTGCTACCGGTTCCGCTGAATTCGTTCCCAAACAATTCGTTCAACGACTCATCGGTGACGATGTGAGACGCACTGGACGTCTGGTGCACGGGACAACCGGTGCAATGGACGTCTCGCAAACCTAACCTAACCTTTTAAGTTATTTCGTTAACGAGATGTTTGGATCTCTGAACTCTAGGGTCACTGGACAAATCCTTAGGTTAGCGAGACATCCATTGCACCAATTGTCCCATGCACCAAATGTTCGTGTACCAGACGTCCAGTGCGCCCGACTTCGTTGCCCATGAGTCGTTAAACGAATTGTCTGAAAACGATAGGTCGTGACGCCATTGCTACCTTATGCACAAATGCCAAATTCCAAAGCCTTGATTGCTTGCTTTTAACATGATTTTTCATCCCTGTAACGCGTGTGTTTGGTGAAAAATACTCTGAAAAATAGTTCAGGGATATGGATTCTAGATCATAGTGTGTCTATTGAAGTAAATAATAATACGCCCTGAATGTAACTTAAGGCTAGTGGAGTGGATTACAAGTGGCGGTCTAGGGAAGCATGAACCAGGTGCTAAATGACATACTTCCTGGACGAGAAGTAAACCTACCTACCTGTCCCATCGAGCACTGCTGGCAGATCATTATTCAACAGCCTCCTGGCAGCTGTAATTGCTTTAGAGACATAAATCTCTACAGTAAATAAATAATGCTGGTATCAACAGGGATATTTTCCGCATATATCTATTCCTAACACGACCGGTAGACTTTAAACTCCATAAGTATTTCCTGCCTCTTTTCTCAACAGTCGAGGGTTCGATCTTCAAAGAAACTTGAATAAAAAATAGTATTAATCCACTTCGCCTTCTTCGTTTTTAGCTCGTCAACTTCTGACAAACTATTTTTTTTTCATTCTTTACTCGTTTTTAAGATTTTTAACCATTCTTATAGAAAAACATAAAATAAGAATCTTTTCGTGGAAAGTTGGGTGAGCATTATTGAAAGACATGTTCCTTGTTTTAAGTTGATACTGAAATGATGCATAGGCTAAACAACTTAGTTTTTAAGCATTGCCGAATTTTCTTATTAAAAAATGTCGCAGCGTGATTATATTGATTACGAAATCAGAGGATTAATCAGATCCCTAAGGGAAAAGATAAATTCACGGAAAATGTTAAAAATTACAACTTTGTGGGTCGATTTTCTTAAAGAAATTAAGCGATTCGATCAAACCTAACCTTAACCAACCTAACCTATCCTTCACAACATATTTGTAATTTTAACATCTTTCGTGAATTTATGAACAAGATATTAGGTTAGTCCATTTATGGTTAGGTTAGATTGAAATGGATCAGATTAGGTTAGGTTTGTTCAAATAACTAAGTTTATTACCTACTTAAGGGATTTGATCAAACCTAACCATAATCTAATGTATATACCTTCAAATATTACCTGTAAAAAATTGGTTGTTTAAGCAACGCGCATTTAGGTGTCGTAATTATTTAATAATAAAGTTAGCCGGCGGGAATAGCTCAATGGTCAAAGCGTCGTGGGTTCGATCCCCGACGGCGATTAAAAAAAAAGGTTTTTAATCGATTTCTGAGCTCTTAAATACCCCCCAGTTGGTGTGAATTTTTATCCCTCACGCGTAAAATGGCAGTCATAGCCTATTAATCAAAGTTGGTAGTAGACGAAAGTCGTCCCGTGAAGACCACCCATTCATAGTAAATTCTGTAATAATTAAGGATGATGCGTGAATCTCGGGCTGTGCAGCGCTTACCCATATGCAAGTAAAGGGGATGTTAAAATTATACAATTTATTCGATTAATGTTGGAATACAACTTCAAACAAGTAATTATGTAGAAGTTCAGTCCTCCTGTACATTGTAGTAGACGTAATTGCGAATTGTATTACCTTTAGCAATGATGCACACGATCTAAGACTATGTATACTTTATATCAATAATGATGATGATTATTGCACGACTAATCATCACAACAGGTCATTTTGTGTCATATAATCGTTCTTATAACAATGATATCAACAAGTCATCTAACTAATAACGAAGCCATCTATAAAGGTTTCATATTGTTATATTGTTTAATATTATCATTAGTACATTTCTTGTTGACGTCATCTAAGGAAAATATGATTAAATGCATTAAGTATAAACATCGACAAGCGCATACAACTGGGATGGACAGCGTTTGGAAAACTAAAGTACATTCTTAAAGCGAAAATACCGCAGTCTTAAAACTAAGGCGTTTAACCAATGCATTCTCCCCGTATTAACTTATGGCGCAGAGACGTGGAATCTAACAGCAAGACTTAAAGAACTCGAGTAGTGGATGCTACCCAACGAATAGGCCGCACTCAAGTGGCAATGGGCAGGACACATCTGTCGAAGAGACGACGGTCGATGGGGAAGAAAAGTATTGGAATGGCGCCCAAGAACTGGCAAACGAAGCATTGGCCGACCCCCTGCAAGATGGACTTACGACATAAAAAAATAGCGGGAGTGACCTGGATGCGGAAGGCGGAAGATCGAAGAGGATGGAGACTCATGCGGGAGGCTTACGTTCAACAGTGGACTGATACAGGCTTATGATGATGATATAAAAATCTCGTTTCATAAATTTTATTTTATATTTAATGTATAGTGAGATAAGGTGTGACTTTTCATTTCATAAAAACACTTCTTTCTTCGTAGTATCAATCCAGTGGATTGGTTTGCAGCAACAAAATCTTGCATATCAATCTCCACTCTTTCCGATTTTCTGCAACCCTCTTTAGTTCAACATAAGAGCTGCAATTCATGCCCTCGAACACTTGCTGCAAATAATGGCGTATAGGGCGCTCTCTACAGTTTTTATACAATATATATTTATAAGTCTGGTAAATTTAGGATGAACTCTAGTAAATCTAGTGGAAAATCACTAGGATACTGGTAGGAATTGGTCCATTTCCGGTACAATCGCTTAAATTTTCCTTTGTTTGCACGCAACCAGGGTTTGTTATAGTCGTTCTATTTGTCGCAATAATAACCTGCATTGATAAGAGTAAAAATTCCAAGAAATTCATCTCCCACAGGCAATAAAATGTCCAATACAAAGTACTTGCACACACTCGCTAAATATTCCTATTGTCTATGAACTATTCCTACGTGATCATTACACTATTATCCTTCTCAGTAACTATGCATTGTTTTATAAAAACAACGCGTGTTTGTCTCTTATAAATTAATATTATTTCTTAACAACTAACCGATTTGTTATCATCGCTATAAGGTAATCTTAACTAAAACAGTTTCTTAGTTACTAGTCATAGGTTTACTATGGATAAAGCCTCTGAATCATAAACCATACACCTACTTAAGTCTATACTTGAGATAACGTTGGTATTATTGGTAATAAAGTAGTAGGTTCTCGAGTATTACGCATAGCATACACTTATAAGGCAACAGTAAGTAGTAGAAATTAGAACAAAAAATGTAACGATTTAAAATTGATTGTACAGTTATGTTTTACCTGAGTAGTACAGGTATAAGCTCAAAATAAAAAGCTGCCTATATTTCACCTATATTCTCGGCATTCTTTTGTACGGCTATAATCCTGGCAAGCAAGCAAGTCGTATTAATAGATTTCTGAAGCCTGTTTATAACAATAAGAGTATAATGGTACTACATATTATTATGTGAGGAATGATGTAGTAAGGAAGCAGACACGGCAGCCTTTTATAATACAATCGACAATTCATGGAAGAAAAATTGGATAGTCACAAAATCGGCCCTAAAAGCAAGAGACTCCAGTTCTGGCAACAAATCGCATCAGAAGATTTCATTACCCCAAAGGAAAGCCTTCCAACTGGCAAGAACCTTGACTGGCGGACCTGGAAATCCCATAACAGATTAAGAACCGAAAAAAGGACAACATCAAGCAGTGGTTAATGCTTCGGTAGCGAGAGTCACTGGTGCGACTGTGGAGACCTGCAGACTGCCTCACACCTAAGATTCTGCTCTATGTGCCTGACTAGCTGCACATCCAAGACCTAATACTGGGCAGCACAAGGGCTATCAATATTGGCAGATATTGGGCGGAAACAATTTGAAGTCGCTGACACAAAAAATAAGAAAAGTGTTGGAATGACGACAAATAAACGGCACACAGACCTATATCAGAGGTTTTACCGGCGGTAACAGCTTAGTGGTTAAAGCGCTTGCTATCCAAACCGAAACTTGAGGATTCGATTGCCGAAGAAGATTAGAAAAATCGATTTCTAAGCTATAAAATACCTTAGTAGTTGGTGTGAATTTGATCCCTCGCTCGTAAAATGTTGGTGTGAATTTGATCGTCGAAATAGTTGCAACCTAACCTGACCTAACCTAACCTAAACTCGTCGAAATAGTTGGTGTGAATTTGATCCCTCGCTCGTAAAATGCTAGTCATAGCCTATGAATCAAAATTGGTGGTAGACAAAAGTCGTCCCGTGAACACCACCCATTCATAGTGAATTCCTGTAATAATTGGATGATGCGTAAATAACGGGCAGTAGTCTATGACGTTTGCGGATGAACACTCTACATGCAGAGCTTAGCCATCATCATCATCATCATCATCATCAGCCTGTGTCCGTCCACTGTTGAACGTAGGCCTCCCGCATGAGTCTCCATCCTCTTCGATCCTCCGCCTTCCGCATCCAGGTCACTCCCGCTATTCTTCTTATATCGTCAGTCCATCTTGTAGGGGGTCGGCCAATGCTTCGTTTGCCAGTTCTTGGGCGCCATTCCAATACTTTTCTTCCCCATCGACCGTCGTCTCTTCGACAGATATGACCTGCCCATTGCCACTTGAGTGTGCCTATTCGTTGGGTAGCATCCACTACTTGAGTTCTTCTGCGTATTTCCTCGTTTCGGATTCTATCTTTTAGCGACATATTAGCCATATGTAGCATTAAATGTCATAGCATCCACAGATCGACTTCAGCATCACTATCACCATCTGTTGGTATTCTCCTGTATGTGTTTACATAAAAAAGCAAACTTTCCTTTACTTTGGACTGGATTCCATCAATCTCCCATTTAGTTGTATCAATGAATACACAGATCATGAAAGATCATGGCAAAACGCGACCATTTAAGAAGTAATTTTGAAAAATACTTGCTTTCTGTCGATACATATCAGGCATCGTAGTAGAAATTTGAAACAACTTCTGGAAGTCTTGTCAATTACATACAATTAAAGCCAACACAATGTGCAGTGTGGCAAGTTTATGGTCACCGGTAGCATCGTTCTTCTTCCTTATGGTTCTTTTATTCGACGCTGACGATGGTTTGCGTCACGTGGCATGCAATTCGCAAATTGTATTGTTACAAATTGCTTCTCCGCTTTGAGCTGCAGAACACAACACATGACGTGCCCGATGTTTTATGTGAACTGTGAGTAATAAACAGTTGTAATGTTTTTGGCACGCTTTCTGTGTGTTACGAGATAAATAACCTCCCTTTTAATGCTTTTCTCTTCAAAAACACTTATACACTTACTAACGTTTTTATCGCTGTAAAGAGTGGACACAACAACGTGTTTTTTTAAACATTCGAGACTATTACAAAATGAAAAAAAAATGCAATTGTTGGAATAATCTCTAACCCTTTACGTGCGAAATAAGATTTCATAAAAAGTCACTAAATAAGTCAATGAAAAATAAAGTGGAATATTTAAGGAAGATTTTTTTATGTGTTTTGATTGGTCAGCGCTGCATTTATATTCACCTTCAGAACTAAATTAAATAAATCCATTATTATTTTTAAAAAATGGCAAATTTGAAACATGTGTAGAATGACCCACAACTCAATACATATCGTAAAAAAAAAATTGACGAAGGAATTTCGTAATACGAAACAAAATTTTATTCAATATAGTATTCGGATAAATCCGCACTCGCACTTAAGAGCAGTGCAAGTTGGTGCGGATATATCCGCACCTCGCATCTAAAGAGTTAAGTAAATATCTGAGTTTTCTTCTTCATACAATCCAAAACAGCAATGTACACTAACAGTCTCTCTTACTCCCGCTTTTCAGGCGGGTATGGCTTGGAGTCAGCCCTTCTATAACGCACGCTTTTTTATTTTTAACAGATATATTCCTTCCGCCGTGTTTGAAACGATTTTTCATACAATTGTACCTTTTAAGTTTCAATTTTGTGACGAACCGTCTCTTAGATGTAAATGGTCAGGCTTCACGATCCAACGTTCCCAAACAATTCGTTCAACGACTCATCGGCTACGACGTTAGGCGCACTGGACGTCTGGTGCACGGAACATTTGGCGCACGGCACAATTTGTCCACTACCTGTCTTGCTAACCTAACTTAAGAATTTGTCCAGTAATTGTAGAGTCCAGATTTCCTAGGTCTCGTTATCGAAATAGCTTACGTTAGGTTAGGTTAGCGAGACATTCGGTGCACTAGTTGTCCCGTGCGTCCCACTTCGTTAGCAATGAATGAATTTTCTGTGAAAGAAATGCGGTGAAACTAAATGGTCTAGGCCTCGGGAGCATCAGACCAATCATCCAATCTTATTAAAACGTTATAGGAGGGCTGACTGTATAGCATTTGCTTACTATTCCAAAGAACGAGAGTACGACCCCTGACGAAGATAAAAATAAAAATATAGTTTCAATCTAAATTAAAACCCACTGCGTGAATGCCCAAGTATATTACGTTGGCGGATAAACAAGCCGCATGCAGCGCCATGTCATCCTTAAAAAAGGCAAGCGTCATAGAAACTATGTCAGTATTCTCTTGTATGTGCTTTCACAAAAAACATACATGAACAAGAAAGCATGATCATTGATATTGCTCAAAAAATACATTATTTGTAGGTTTCGTACTTCTCCAATGACCAAGAATGTAAGTAAAAAAACAAAACATTGCAAAAGGAATTCAATTTTTAATTTCCTGCAGCTTTACAAAGCAATGCCTGAAATAATAAGCTCAAATTTAATGCAACGTCTTTCAAAATCTTTAGACAATATATCCATAAATTGCACATTCTTACATACTCGTATATTTTCGCGATTTAATGAATAGTGTAAGGCACGATTAAATTTATTGTCTATGGCCTGTATCTATAGACAGATCGTCTCTATAGTATCTACGATTATGTACCTAAGAACAAATCTGATATAGACTAAGCACACAAAGTAAACTACGCAGATTTGCTTAACTGGACGTATCAGAATCACGAGTTTTGTCCGGGAATTTTCCGTAATTGTGTCAGATGATGATCTCCCCGTGACTGCTGACCTGCGACCTTCCCTGCTCGTCACAAATTACCTGAAATGCCCGCCCACGTCATCTGTCCACCTGATAATAATATGCAATTCGATAACTACAATCACATACATCACAATGGCGGCAAAAAACGAAACACGCAATCGCATTTTAAAATATGGCTGTGTCATGTTTATTATAGATGGAAAATAACAGTGTTTAATAATATTTCAACATTCTTCTATAATATTTAATTTTCATGCATTATACTCGTATGTATATACAATATTCGAAATTATTGACTTAAGTGAGGAACGACGTGGTGAGGAAGCAGACAAAGCAGCTTTACATGCTACAGTTTTTGAAGAGACGAAAGTGGAACTGGCTGGGTATTGTACTGCTTTTTCTTTAGTCCCCCAGAATTTCGCTTTCGTCTTTGGAAACTAAATACAGAATGTACTCGGGCGGTAGATCTGACATGAGATGAGGCATTGACCATGGCGGTTTACAGAGCTTCATGACGAGCATACGCTGCATTTAACCACTTCATGCTCGGGTTTTTTTTGCAAAAATTGAAAAAATGAGTCGATTTTTTTGTTGCATTTTCATAATCTACTTTTAACCATTTCGCATCGGTTGTCGGCATATGCCGTTATAAGATTCCCCGACCGTTGGCATTGGTTGAAGTGATATATCGTTTTGCTACTTTCTTAGAATAGCTTTTTATGCATCATCTGATAGCTAAAGGATACAAGAACCAATGTGAATGAAAATAGACCAGATAAGTACATTTATGCCTCAAATACTAGTTTTATAATTGACAGTATAATTTGTATTCAAACCGAGCTGTAATGAAAGAATTCATTTTAAAAAAACATGTTTTTTTTTAATTATTGAAGTGGACGTGGAAATAATGATGAAATGATAAATTCTCACATAAAGAAAAATCTAAAAAACTCATAAAATATAGTAATTGTTGTAATTAACAGTTATTAACTAGCGTATACCGAGGAAGAAGAGGATGACAATAAATATAAAAGGGTAGGTATTGCTGATACCTATCAACACCAGTATCCTTTTACTCTTGAATTTAGATTTCTCACACTAAAAACAACTCTTCTTAATCAGCTGTCTGCTGTTACAACCCCCTAATTATTTTTCTGATTTAGTTATACGAGTATTACGGGTTTCTTATGCTCATTGCACATATCAATTTGTTGCAAAATCACAGTACATGAATCCCTATTTTAAATGCATATTTAGACAAAAACAAGATACTTTTAAAATTAAATAAAATACGTACGTTTGTTTGAACGAATGTTATAAAAGTTTGAAGAAAATTTTCCCTATAATCTGCATAGTTTGTATATTTTCTTTATTTTTGTCTGGAATAAACCACAAACAATACAATTTATTTACATGTCAGGAACTGATAATTTTTATTCATGACACGAGACATTTTTTTATCGTTTTATTTTTATAAACATTTACGTCCGAAAGGTCAAAATAATGTCACGTTTACTTCGTATTAAGTTTTTACAACACGTATTTTTAAAATAAATATATTCCACACGTGATTATTAGTAACTGAAAAAGTATCAAGCCAATAACCGAATTATGTGCGTTGATTCAGGCCTGGTTAAAACATTAAATAAAACCAAAATTTAATTTCGATTAAAAACAAAATTCCAAAAACAACATATCAATAAAATATCATAAGAGCGACAACAGAACTACAGGGAGCGGCAAAAAAGCTGTCTATTTTTGTTATTGTTTTGATTTAAAACCGTCAGCTTTATTGCCGCTGCCTGTATTATATATCGCTAAAAATAAAATGCCTTATATTTCTTTCTTCGTAGTATCAATCCGGTGGATTGGTTTGCAGCAACAGAATCTTGCATCTCGATCTCCATTCCTCTCGGTCCTCCGCAACCCTTTTCAGCTCAGCATAAGCGCTACAATTCATGTCCTCGAATACTTGCTGTAAATACTCCCGTCTAGGGCGCCCTCTACAGTTTCTACCCTCAACCATCCCCTCCACAATATCGTGAAGAAGACCATCGTGGCGCATGATGTGACCAATCCATCGGGCTCGCCTCTCTGAGATGGTTCTTATTAGGTGCCTATCTTCCTTGATTATCCTGAGAACCTCATTGTTCGTGACGTGGTCTCTCCAGGAAATTCCGAGAATTCTTCTGTACGACCACATCTCAAGGGCCTCTAGTCTTTTTTTATCACTTTCAGATAAGCACCATGCCTTATATTAGGTAGATCTTAAATTTAGCGGCTGAAAATTTTTGTTCCCAGCCATGCATTTGCTCAATACATAAAATAATTGATATACTTAAAATGTATTATTACATTGTATTCTATCAATACCTTAATTGTTTTCTTCTTATGACAAAGAATGCCTAGCGTTTTTGTTGTATAATCCGAAGTTGCAACACTGCATTCAAGCTTTCGTAGGAACTATTCAAAAAACATCAAGGCATACACATCTCATAGGTATTTCATTATTATTAATTTTTATTAGGTGAGTAATAGTGGATTATTTGCCGAAGTAGTCAGCGTAGCGGCCAGCGGCGAATTCTCTAGTGTCGTATAAAATGCTAATAACAATAAAAACTATACAATAGAAAGCTTTGGGATAATTCCATTGAACACATATGTGTTGTCTATGCTCCTCCATGCTGAGATCAGAAAATAACGAGAAAAAAGGCATATCGATAATTTAATCAAACTTTTAAGTACTTAGATTAACTCAATGCTCCAAGAATTTTACTTAGTAAAATATAATTATAAGTAAAATGTATCGAGTTAGCTCTGTTCATACAGGTAGTACCTACTGATCACTAGGTAATTAGTGTGTGCTGTAATACACAAATCATTATGAAGACAGTGTCTTCAGTAAAATACTTGGTCCACATCCTCACAGATGACCTACGTGACATTGAAGACATAGAGCGGCAAAGAAGAGCAATAAGCGGTCGGAGCGGTATGCTTTCTCGGAGGTTCTACCATTGGAGTAATGCTGTCAGG
Organism: Glossosoma conforme; assembly: GCA_022606575.1. Taxonomy (NCBI): domain Eukaryota; kingdom Metazoa; phylum Arthropoda; class Insecta; order Trichoptera; family Glossosomatidae; genus Glossosoma; species Glossosoma conforme. The sequence goes on from JAGTXR010000027.1 coordinate 2,280,656, forward strand.
AAAGTGCTATTCAAAGCACACTGTATGGCACTGTATACCTCAGAACTCTGGTCTAACTATCCTAAACGAGAGTGGGAGAAGCTCAAAGTTGCGTATAATAACTCATACCGCCAACTTATGCAACTCCCTAGATTTTGTAGCGCATCTGACATGTTTGTGGAGGGCGGAGTCCATTCATTTCCAGCATTATTGCGACACCGTGTTGCCGGCTTCTGGAGCAGGATAAGGAGGTCCAACAACATCATCATCCTGGCTGCTTCTGAATGGCTCAACTCCTCCCTGAGCCATCGATGGATGGAGATGGTGCACCAACCACCATGAAATACTATTTTATTTTATTTTAATTTTATTTTATTTTCACAAAATTAAAACTTTGTTCAATGCTATGTATTTAAAAATATGGCAGATTGGGTATTGCACAACCCACCCAATCCTGCTGGAATAAAAACTTTATTATTATTATTATTATTATTATCTATTATGTCAATAATCAATAAAGCTTATTATTCTATTACTGGATAAAATATACAATAAGCTTTTCGTGTTTTTGTTGTCAAATGTAATGTTATCATGTACATAATATTGTGAGGGAAATTGGAAGATTCATAGATTTTTTAAAACTAGAAAATATTAATGCATTATTACCGATTTACTGACAATAATCAATTTATATATTTTTAGCTATAAATATATAGGTATTATGAATTCAGACCCTGGTTTCTAATAATTTCATCATTTTCTTGTTCTGATAATATTGCAATGAATTACGTTACTATTTCAAGCACGTAACAGACTATGAATAGTAAAAATAAATTGTTAAAATGTCTAAGTTCTTATTAATAAAATTAAATATTAAAAAATTTACATTAAAAAAAGAAATGCGGATTGAAGTTATTCAAAATAATAACACTAATTATGACATTATGGTTTCCTTGAATGATTTAAAAAATTGATGTTTTTTTAGTTTTGAAACAAAAGATACGTTCTTCAAAAAATGGATTTTAATACAGAAAGTCAAGATCGTTTTTATAGTCTGAGATTATGGGTATTCATGCCATGTAAATATTGTTATCTATTTATCTATTGAATGGGTAGAGTTCGTATTTCAATATTTAATTTTTTTCCGAAAATACAAAAATAAAAATGTGTTGTTTTGTACCAATATGCCCTTTGGAATAATTATTTATGTACTTGAATTGATTGATACATTTTGAATAATAAAATATGTAAATATTTGTTTAATGATATTGTTTGTAGACAAATGGAACTTATACAATGTATGTAAAGATTCCATTTAGTCGGGAAGTACAAATTTTTCCTTTATATCTGGTTTCTTCAGGAGGTATGTGAGTTGTACCTTCAATTCAGTTCTACGGAAACTTACAATTAACATAATGATTGAACTTCAATCAAATATATTAATTTTGTTAGTATTTATTTAATTTCACATGTGTTTCGAATAAAAACGACTTTACAACCAGTTTCGCAGCTCAAAGGAACTTTTTGATAGCGACCTCTGTGAAAGGTCGAACCATATTATTATCATTACTTAAATATACATACACTATACATAAAATTCTTTATATATATTATTATCATTAATACAACATGTGGAAAAACTATATATATAAATATTTTTTTTAATATGTTTTCACAATATAGTAACAAATAATAATAATACGTTATCTATTAATAACAAACAATAATCTTACATCGTAAACTGTACATATACAATGTTTTATATATGTATTTTAATAGGAATATATAATTAGTAATGTTTGAAACTTACATGTTTCTGTGGGCATAAATTCCTTTCGAACAAACGGAATCTTGCTTGCAGGCATTCAGTTGTCGATAGAAAAACAAGCAACAAAACAACTCGTACACAATAAAAAAAAACAGCCGCATCTATTCGTTCTCCAAAACACTCCACTCAGTTTATCACAAAATGCACAAACACAAACGATGAGATAAAACCACCAGTAATTGGACAACAAATCACACCATAATAGTCGTAATCTCAGCAGGCAAAACAAATAACAATTTCAATGAAGTCCGCACACTCGCGAGCTCATGACAGAAAACTGGTAGACCCTGCATTTTTCCATATATGTAATCTGTATTATAAAACACTCGCGGCCCACCTTTAGTATCAATGCAATTCACTTTTGATTGCATCAATACAGCATGCCTTATTTACGCGTTGTTATCAAAACAAATAACACGTACCGAGGGTGGCTTGAAGCACTAAATAGCGACACACTTTGAGATCGAACAACTTCAAAGTTCATCGAATGACGATCGAAAAATATCTACGAAACTTTTTACATCAGCCGTTTACAGTTCACTTGAATACAGGTTGTGGTTGGACTGTTGAACAGCACAACGTCCTAAAGGCCGTTCACTCCGCATGGTAATGTGCTAGCTAGGCATTCGTGGTTTAAAAGGCCTTTCCGGTTGGTGAGGCTTGCTCTCAGGTGCCATGCCTTTAGAAGCAGGTACAAAGAAATACGAGCCTTCTGACCGTTTCGTTAAGAGCCAGTGTCAGATCAGAAAGTAAATCTTACCTCTCTGTCCTCAGTCTTCTCCTTCATATTAAAAATGCGAGCCTTTATGTCCATTCCTTGTTATTATTCGAAATTAATTTGGAATTTATTTTGTTTAATATTTACCTAAATTAATAATTGTTATTAAAAATAAATAAATTACGAAATACCTACTTTTTTTTTCTCATTTAAAGTAATTTACCTTCTGAAATTAATTTAAAAAACTTATCAATTGAAGTTATCCATGAAAAACCCTCATTGTAGTGTTTTGTGTGTAGTATTTTTCTTCAATTTTCCCTCAAGATTTTTCTTCTTCTCATATTTCCATTCTAACATATTCCATCTTCACTATGAACTGAAACCAATGTTATTCTGGATTTTCAATATTCATTATGTCACATAGTACCACAACAATTTTTTGTCAGCAATTTTTAATGTTCCCACAATCTAATTATAAATGGTTCAGTTGAATTTTGCTCTTTTTATAAAGATACTTACCTAATATTCAAAGAAACATTAAAAAAATACTTCATCTTTCTTTACATTTAATTTTTTTAATTAAAAAATTAATTAATTAAAAATATTTACTTTTGATTCACAATTTATTTTAATGATTTGTGATGATATCTTGATGATTTTTAATGATATCATTAAAATAAATTGTGAATCGAAACTATTTTTAATTTATTATTTTTTAAATAAAATTAATTTTAAAATTATAATTATGCAGTTTCACTAAGTATTGCCACTTGATAACCCTAATGTTATCAACATTCTTTAACAATTATTTTTCTCCAGTCCTAAAGAAATAAATAATATTTTCCTGAAAGCATTGCAACACGGGGTATTCTTTTTTGGTTTATTTTTTATCTTTGCCACAAGGTTTTTAAAGCACAGAAGATATTATTTTTTTATATTTGACTCAGGACCAACACATTTGTGCCGAAACCATGTATTTCGCTGTAGAGCTTCTTACTACTATCAATTCAAATGAGCAATATTATTTGAAAGATTGTTCTACTTTTTGAAATAGAAAAGGTTATAAGAACATAATTATTTCTATCTCATTTACAAACTATCCCCACATTAGGACATCTGTTGTACCTCATCTTACATATTCATAGTATATAAAAAGTATGTACAGGGAGGGGTATTATTTATAAGGAATACATATATATGTTGAAAACAAACCGCAAAATATTTTAATTAAATCAGTCCTATAGATCAGTGCTCCATAACCGGTGTGCCGTAAGCCGATACAGGTGTGCCGCGATCAAATAAGGCAATATTATAAATAAATAATTTAACAACGGTCCTCAAGCTCGCAGCGCCTATTTATGTAGACACACAACGAGGTACTTGCTTTATTAAGTTCTAAATGAACTTAAAAAAAGTGAAATTGATCAAATTAATATCTATTTTTGGCTATTGGTGTGCCGCGGTATTCAAGGTGAGAACTTTGGTGTGCTGTAGAATCCAAAGAAGTACTTTGGTGTGCCATAGATGAGAAAAGGTTGTGGAGCTCTGCTATAGATGAAGACTATAGAAAATGTTAAACGTTATAAGAATGAAACAAAGGAAGATAAGAAAAGAAAAAAGATCATGTTGTAATGTTTTTTTTTCATTTTTATTTTGTCATTTTAAACTTAATTACAAGGACTGGGCAGCTTAGATTCTGGATGGGTACATCATCTGGAAGGAGAGAGAAAGAGTCTGGTTACAATTAAGTCAAAAATCGTCAAAAACAAAATGCAACATCAAATATCAATCAGTAGGTAAATTTGTCCACAAGAATTATTATTCAGGTTTCAAATGTCATTTAAAGGCATCATGGTAAACATATTTAACACGTTCACGGGGTTAAAAAAAAAATGATTTCTTTTAAAAAATGTCAGATTTTTTTTCTTGTTTCCAGTAGTAATAAGTGTCTATATTACCAATTAAATTCATTTTTATGGCATATTTGCCTATTTATACTCATCACACGGATCTGTGTATACCTTAATTGAATAGCGAAAAAACATAAAAATAAAAACGTTTTTCAAAAACAGCCACTAAATACGTTTAACATGAATATTCTATTATAGGAAACAAGTGCAAAAACAACGGCCCGCAATAAACTGACGGGCTTGTATGTTGATTTGCGCGATAACATGTATTATCTTATTTGGGTATTGTCCACATATGCCACTTTGAAGATGTTTTAATATTGTATGTGGAGTGTTGATTAGTTATTTCTTTTATTGGGTTATACATCCATCCTATTACACCAAAACAGATATTTTACCTAACAAAATAATTTGTTTTGATACTGGCATCTAATTTTTTGGCAGTATTTAATTAAATTAATGGGCAGTAATTATTTAGCAAACAGTCAGTAATAAATACCTAAATGGATAAGTAAAAAATAATCATTTGCCAGTACAAAAATAAAAAACTGGTAGAAAATAATTATTGAATGGTAATTAATAATACCATTCAGGTTGCCATTTTATGGATTATATATTCATTCGTTTTAAATTATTTTTTACCAATATCGAGTATATTACAGCCATTTTAATTTTTATAACTGACCACATTCACACTGACACAATGGATACTGCTTATTTATTTGGTCTACAGCCGATTAATTTTATTTACTGTCAATTGATTTAACTTACCGCCAAAACCTTGAATTTTTTACTGAACAAATAAATACAGGCCTTTGATATTTCCTTTTCCAATCTTATAATTTTTTTATTTCACAATTGTATTAATTTTCAAGGAGAGTTGTCTATGGATCGATTATCTTGACTAGACTAATAGAAAGCCTATTTTCATAAAGCAACTCGATTGAATGGCATTAAGATACATCTGCAAAACCATATATTTAGTGGCAAGCACAAAAAAATTGATATAATTATACCCAAGGCTATAGGATGATCCTTGAGAAATGACTTAAATAATTGATATTTATTAGAATATATAATGTTGCACATGTTTACTATGAATAACTAATAGCTTGTACGTAATTTTAGTGATTTGAAGTATTTCAACTTTTATATGAGCCTGGATTCCAGTAAATACAATGTATTTAGTTAAATAGTCAGGTATCGTCCTGTATTGCCTTGGGTATAAAATTACATATAAACATGATAAGGCTAGTTGGTAGTAATGGATTGGTATAGCCAAATACTTAACTTATTTCATTACTTCAAATTTATATATTATTTTGTTGAAAATTGTAACATTATATTGAACAGATTATACTGTAAGATATAATAATTCTATAAAAAAACGTTGACAATATCCACCAAAAATTAGTGTCGGTACGACCCCATAGAATACGTAGAAATATTGACCGCAATGTTAATATAGCAATGTGGTTCGAAACATTTAAGCAACAACCTGGAAGACAGCAGGACACACCATTGACAACATTCAGAACAATCAACTATTCCTGGACTAAAAATAATTAGGGCAAATTAGTGTGGCAAATAATCAAACAAAATCCATTCCTCAGATTATAGTAAAAGAAAACTTAAGATAAAAAATAAGATCTAAAAATATTAAAAAGAATTTCTTATCCCTGAAGGTTAACCCATTCAATATGTATGATGCCTATGGCAGTCATGAGGTTTACATGGAATTTGAAGCCTCATATTACAGCTTTATTCTACTTAAAAAATAACTGTATATATTGAATTCCATATAAAAAGTAGTTCCACCGCATATTGTCCGCAGAAAATTTGTTTCCAAACTCATCGTTAAAGACATGGAGCGTACTGGACGTCTGGTGTACGAGACATTTGGTCCCTGTTCAACTGGTGTACTGGCTGTCTTGCTAACCTAACATAAGTTATTTCGTTAACGTGACCTATGGATCTCCGACTACTATCACTGGATAAATTCTAAGGTTAGGTTAGCGAGACAGCCAGTGCACCAGTTGTCCCATACGCCAAATGTCTCGTGCACCAGACATCCAAAGAGCCCCACATCGTTTCCAATGAGTCGTTGAACGAATTGTCTAAGAACGATAGGACACATCAAAAAACTATAAGTAATATCTGATATATTTGTAACAAGAAATTATTATCCATTCAATATAATTTTCCCAAAAATCGATTAAAAATTCTCCCAAAAGACGCCGCGATCAAAAGATTAAAAGGCGAGTGAGTAAAAATGTAATAATATTGACAGTGAACTTACGATCCTGATTCTGTGTCCCATGGCCTTGGCGGGCAGGTTGCGCTTGAACTTGGCTCGGACGGCCCCCGAGCCGCCATGGGGCCGGGTGACCTTGCCCCAGATGGCGCGCACCTTGGTCTTCTTGCCCTTGGGCCCCCCGGGGACGCAGGTGCGCTTCTTGGCGCGGTACACAAACACGCAGCGCTTGCCCACGTAGAACTTGCTGTCGTCCTTGTAACGGCAGCCCTCTACCTGCAATGACAAATTCATTTTGTTTTAAAAATTCATCCTCAGACTTTAGTCACACAAAATATTTAAAATATAATCTCTTCTAGGCTACAATGAATGGACAATAAATACATGAACTTAAAACAATATTTTTAAACTTAAAAACAAATAAAATATGGTCATGATCATTGTAACCATGAAACTTTTAACCTATAATGGCTCTTAAACTTTTTAGAGCCACAGAGTACTATTTATTATGAGGTTCTACTAATTAGTGAAGGAAAAATTGTTATAAATGATCGAGAAAATGTTTTTCAAGAGTAACAACAATATAATAATGACCATCAACGATTGAGCTTTTAAAGCAAAATGACAATTGAAATGATGATTATTGCCATCTTCTTTAAATTATCAGATTGTATTTCAATTCAACACCGCTAATTATTTTGAAGATATTTTTTACTTAGTAAAAACCACTGTGTTGTAGTTATTAAACCATTAATATTAATCAAAAATAAATATTTAATTTTCTCAGTTAACGTTACTAGATCCTAAATCAGGAATATATACATTTTCGCCGAGCAGCAAAGTCCAGTGGTAAAGCGTTTGCTTCTCACTCACATGCCATCAGTTTGCATCCCGACCAAGCTTGATTTTCTTAAATCGATTTAATTAAATCTAAGCTCTTTACACGCCCCTGGTAGGATCGTGCCATCCCTTAAGGATAAAAACAAAAATTGTCCAGGCCTCAGAACGTCAGGCTGATCATCCGATCTCCTTAAAAACCCTGATCATTGAACACCCAAAATATTTTTCTGATACTACAGCCGCAGTCTACAGGATCTTTCCATGGAGGCTCCCCGGAACCATCATGTTACCATGTGGACCTCCAGGGATACAAGTATTCTGGGACAAGGCATGGACAATCTGAGCTTATAGAACTGTGAAACGGAAAATTTGCAGTGTCCATACACTCTTAATATGGAGCGGATGTGGTAATATATATCTACATATATTTGGAAAATAATGTCATTTTAACAAACCCCACGACCAATTGATCAAATAAAACATGAAAGTTAATTGATTAATGTATTTGGAAGTATTTATATTTATAAAAGCTTTTCATAATTTAGTATCATTTGCTTTTTGCAAAATCATAAAAAGCTTCATACACTAAATCAATTATTTTGCTCTGGTAACAAGTTGAACAATTTCATATGTAAAAAATAATTAAACATACCATACATCATAACCTCAAAAAGTGTACTATCTTATCAGTCAAAATTTGTCCACAAGTGTAGTATTTTACTACCTTCAGGTTTCAAATGTCAAAACATCACTTAAGACGGTACAATTCAACAAAAAAACGTAAGAAACTAAGAATATTTTCATCAAAAACCTTGTTTTTATGACAAAGATGTCAAGTACACGGAAGTGATTTGTCACAAGAAATGAAGTCAAGATGTTATTAGATGCGACTTGCCTTAAGGAGAGCTGTGCCTTCGTGCTGGTTCCTCAACCCCCTCTTGTAGCCTGTGAAGATGGCCTTGGCATAAAGCCTTCCATGCCTCTTCAGGGCAACTTTGACAGTCTTGGGGGCAGCGGCGGCTGCGGGCGCTGGCGCCTTGGCGGCCTTCTTCTCCGCCTTGGGCTTGGAAGCCGAAGCTTTAGGTTTGGGTGCTGCCGCGTCAGCCATAGCTAAAAACAAAACAACCTCACATCAGACAAACAACTGACATGTGTACTCGCCGTACGGCCACTCGAAGAGGTTAGGATTCTGACATTTTAAATCGCGAATCATCCGAGCATCTGACACACTTTAATCTAAATTTTATATTTCCACAGACATATCGACACTCGCTCGTTTCGTTTTGATCCATATTTCGACTTAATTTGGGCGATGTATGTTAAAAATATTCAAAATAAAAATCACAATTTTTCAACATAACCTACCGGATATTGTCAACGGAACTAAAAGAAATGTTTTCGCCAAAGATGGCGTTGACTTCAAAATTTAGTACCAACTTAAAACTTGTACGTGAAGTTGGTGTGGGTGTTGTCAATGATTATATTTACCTACATACCTAAATAATGGAATCATGTTCATATGTATTTAGATTTTTTTTAAATAAGAACTTAGAATACCTTACTGTATCAAATATCATGGACCGATTCTAAAATTAACTAAAACCAATTATGATAACACATTGCTTTAGCATAAAATCCTGTATAAAATAAATACAAGCTTTATGGCAATGACTTTTTTCAAATCACAAGGCACAAAAATCAATATGAATAAAAAATTATCATGGGAGAAAATTTATGAAGAAAAAATTAGTGCTTTGATGTTTATTTTATAAATAAAAATATGTGAAATAATCAATCCATAAATATTAATATAGCAATAAAAGTTTTTATGTAATTTGTTGTGCATGTCAAATACAAATTGTTTTTTTTTAATTTCACGGAGCACTTCATGGAGCACCTGGAACATTCTCGCAGATTACAGGTTTAATTTATCATTTCATTATATTATATACCTGTTGTACACATTTTTTACGATTTTAGGAGTTTACATACCTACCAATGAACCAATATTTTAACGTAGGATATTCAAAATACGTTTTTAAATAAAACTCAGCTAGGCAGAATGTATTTTATCTGATTCTGCTATGAAAGTCGTTATAAAGTGTAAAAATGCTAAATCTAATTATGAAGAATACTGCTGAACGACACTACTTGTCAAATCAAATATATATGCAGATATATGCAGCGTTCTGTCACAGCATTTGTTAAAAATGAAGCATTCTTACTATCGTTGAGTGCACAGCTAGCAGAAAGTAAAAGCAGAAAAAACACCTACTCTTAACTTTACCTTATGTTGTCGTCGCACGATGTGGTACTACACCTCTTACCAACTCACACATATATTTTTTCGCATATTTTATCCAACTTTTCTTGAATAAAAAGTATTGATATCGTAAAAATATAACAATTTATAAATTGTTTATAATGTTATAAATACTTCGTAAATACTATGTAATTATACATATAAAAAATAATAAAAACCCATAAAATATTTCAATACTAAGGATTTTTTTAAATATCTAAGATATTTCCACTGAAATTTAATTTCATCAAAAATGCATAAAAACATCACCTTCTGCTTTGTTTCCCCCGATTTTACTTTTCTTGTTAGGTAACAAACTTATACAGCTTTTAAGTATATTAGATTTTTCTTGTACTTGTGAGAGAGATATCATTCTGTGATACGTCCATCCATTATATATTATCGTGTTGGAAGCATCACTTTATATTCCCCCTAAAGTAGGTTTCATTGATTGCATTTTCTCGGCTATCATCAAGTCATCGTAGTTTTACTTACTTAACACAGTGCACATTCCAATAAATAGGCTGAGGTTTGAGGTTATGGTGAAATCATGATATTAAGATATATAAAATAATATATAGAAACAATAAACTTTATTTAATCTGAAATATATACAGCACAGGCATACAGTATCAACAATCATTCATAGTGTATTCATTAATTTATATTTTGTTTTCAACAGAACTAGATTTAAATAATGGGGAGGGGAGAATTTCCAAGTCTATTTAATCTGTTTTCCACTAGGCAAATCAACATGCAAAAAAAATACTTTTACCCGGTATCTGGCAACACCAATGACCTGTACATTGCTCAGCATTTGGTCATAGGTGGAGCTGCTAGCGGAATAATTGCAGAATCAAATTTATGTTACATATATTTGCCAGTGGACTACAGATTACACACATACTTTTATTGCAGTTACAAAATAATGCCAATTACAGGAATTGATCTAATGGATAAGAATTTATAATTCTCTTTATCCATCTAAAATTCCCATATAAGCAATAAAAATTCCATATTACATTACTAAAAGTAATAATCATTTTAAATATAATATTTACAAAGATTTTAACCTTAACATTATTGTCAAAATCCAAAATTTTCACATTACCATTTGAAAAAGAAAAACAAAATATTTTCAATTTTTATTTGTATTTTTGTTTTTTTTGTGGGCGATACTGTTTCTTAATTCATTTACCCTCATAGCATTTAAAAAATAAATAATATATCATGAAATTAAAAGCATAGGACAACGAAAATGTAAATCATTATTTTTATTTAGAAGGACAACCATAATATATGTTCATTCTTCTTTGAAAGTTCACTTTATATAGAATATCCTTAAATTACATTATTAAATTACTTCTATACATGGCAAAAAGGTTTAAGTTTATTCTTACTTAATTTATTTCGCCTATATATAAGTTCTTAGTAATGATAAATGTGATGAATTAAAACATTAAAAAAATCATCTAGCGAAATCTAAGCATTTTTGGTGGCATTTTTTATTTTCAAACAAGACCCATGTAATAATAATCACCAAATCAAATCATGGACAAATTTTTACTATACAATTAAATACAGGAGAATTAAAAAAAATCATTTTTGACTTAGAATAATTTTTCACCATTTGTGTGACACATAAAAAGCTAATAAATGAACTATTTTTTAATTTCCCATATTTAATTATTCACAGGAATGTTTTAGTAAAAAATAAATTCATTTGTTTACATAAGTGCATCGATCCATTGTATTATTTATCTGTATAATTATTGAATTCAGAGCGTTCATCTTCATGTAAACACATACATTTTGCCGGCGGGTATAGCTCAATGGTCAGAGCGTTTGCTTGACAAGCGAAAGGTCGCGAGTTCAATCCCCGACGGAGATTAAAAAAACAAAAATATTTCAATCGATATCCGAGCTCTAAAATACGGTTGGTGTGAATTTGATCCCTCCACCCATTCATAGTAAATTCCTGTAATAATAAGGATGATGCGTGAATGTCGGGCTGTAGTCTATGACGTTGACAGATCAATAAATACTCCACATGCAGCGCTTAACCATATGTAACATGGTAAGCGTCATAGAATCCACAGATGAGACTTCAGCATTACTATGACCATCTGTCGGTATTCTCCTGTATATATAAAATAAAAATAAAACACGAGAATACCGACAGACTAATATATGATGCTTGCCATTTGAAGCATTTTATTTTGTAGTTTTGTGTATATGACTACTTATTTTAAATCTCACTAGTCCTCTATGTTGCTAAATGGACTGACTATCAAGTAGAAAAATTACAGTTACATAAAGACTTCCTAATGTTGCCTGATACATGAAAATAAAACGGAAATGATCTGAGCTGGGCACCCAGCGCCACAAGTGGCAATCTATAGAACTAGTCCTCCTTACGGCCTGTCAAATAATAACAAAATGACAACACATGCGTGTCTGACGAGCTACCAAAAATAAGAGACGAAAGATCGCATATCGAAGTTTTCGGCACCAGCCTGCAAGGGCTATATCATGCTGATATCAGTTCATAACATTCAAGTTTATAATTATGTTTAAATGTATCAGACAACATTACTAAATCAATGTAGAGCAATGTGCTTTGGGATATAACATGTTTTTATACATGCAAGGGAATATTATAAAAAAAATCTACAAATACATTATAATTTGAACATCTGACACATCCAAAATAACATAATTTATAAGATTGTGAAAAAGATATACATTAAAACCTTGTGTATATTTTATTATTTTAGCTTATTCATAAATAAATTAATGTTACTGAATTTCTCATAAGAAACATCCACTTTCCTAAGCTAGCGCATGACATTGCAGTTTATATAACTGAATAAGTGTGTAAATATCTTCTATTGTAGAATCTTATTGTTAAAAAACAAAATAGTACATTTAAATTGTCAACTGACATTCCTTTGTCAAAACTCCATGAAGACAGTTAAAATATTACATCAAAACTATATTGCAATCAGTTAAATTATTTGAATATAACAACAATAATTAAATAGAATGGAAATCTGGATAGATCAACATAAAGGTACAAAGAAAATAATATATATAAACAGATTCAAATTTCAAATGTTAAAATGTTCAAATGTTTTTGTTTTTTTTTTGAAAATAAGAACAAACACATTTTTATTAAATTTTTAGGCACAGAAAAGCTGCCTTCAATTTGATTAGTAAAAAAAATAAAATGCAATTGCAATGTTGAACCCGGCCAATAGTAATTGGATCTTTCCGGCACCGAACACAGCCAATTGTGTCAGAGTATTGCCGATCTTTCATTAGCCAACACACACTTAGCTGATTATATGTATATATTAATATTAAAATTTAAAAAATCAATGATATTGGTGTAGATAGCTCATTATACTTATGATTCTTTGTTATGAGCAGTTAACTTTGGACATAGATAATTTAATCGTTGTGGATCCCTTCTTTTTTTGTTTGAGCGGAGAAACTGCAGAAGGCACCCTTGACGGGAGTATTTGCAGCGAGTGTTCGAGGACATGAGTTGCAGCTCTTATGCTGAACTAGAGACAAGAGTTGCAGAAGATCGAGAAGATTAGAGATCGAGATGCAAGATTTTGTTGCTGCAAACCAACCCACCGGATTGATACTAGGAAGAAGAATTTAATATGAATCTTAGTTTTCATCAAAAGAATAAAACCACATTAAATGTTTTAAAATTCTTTTTGTAAAAATAAAAATGGTCAACGACGCACAAATTCGTTATTTAAAATTCTGATAATCAATACTAGTGACAAAAGTATACAATCATATAAAATTCAATGCCTAAATAACTTAAACAAGTCTGACTTAAATTGAAAACGTCAACTAATACATACTAAACCTTTGGTAGGACGATAATGTTTTCAGAGTATTTCTGTAAGTCAAAAAATTGATCTAACTAAATACAAATTCAACATAATGTGTTTATTACAGTGGTACCTTGACATACGAGTTCAATTCGTTCCGCAAGCTTGCTTGTATTTCATATTACTCGTATCTCAAAGCAAATTTCTCCATTGAAATTAATTGAACATAAAGATGCTTTGACAGCGAAAGCACACTGATAACTGATTCTCTGACCGTGGCCAGGAGATTCACGCGGGAAAGCGTGACATGTGGTTCTTATGCAAAAAATTATTCGCTCGACGGCTCGTTTCACAAAAAAAACGTATGTCAAGGTACCACTGTACTAACGTAATAATTAAATTACAGAAGTAAACTGTAGTATTCTCCTAAGAAATACAAATAGGGCAAAATACAGAAGATCACAATGCTCAGAAATAAAAATTCGAATATTAAATCAGTAAAAACATACAGAATAATTAGAAATACATACAATAATGGTTCCACCATAAATATTTTTGATTTTTAGATCAGTTCAATATTTTGTCCAGCAAATACTCCCGTCTAGAGCGCCCTCTGAAGTTTCTACCCTCAACCATCCCGTCCACAATGTCATCAAAAAGACCATCGTGGCGCATAATGTGACTGATTGTCTCTCTGAGATGGTTCTTACTAGGTGCCCATATTCCTTGACTATGCTGAGAATCTCTTTGCTAGTGACGTGGTCTCTCCATGAAATTCGGAGAATTCTTCTGTAAGACCACACCTCAAAGGCCTCTACTCTATTTAATCACTTTCAGATAAGCATCCTCTGCTGTATCAAAGGAAAATGTCTCTTCTTCTAATATTGTATGTATAAAAAAAATATTGTGTGCTTTCATTTTGTGGTTATTTCTTATTGCGCATTGAAACTGTACTCATATAGAATATAAAAAGTAATAAACAATACCTATGTACATTACTTTACATAACAACTATCAATGAATATGGAGAACGCTGACGCGACAATGATATAAGTTAGGTTCTTACAGTATTGTGCCTTTGGGTCGTCAATCCTGAAGAAGACCCCTGTGATGGGGGTCAAAATATTGATACGAAATAATTCGCCACACACGGCTAAACCCAAAAGTCACAATACCAAATCTGGCCGTGAAAACCTAAAAAGTCATTTAGGTTCTTACAATTGTACAATTATGTTATCTTAACAATTCCTCTAACGGTTCCTTTAGCTAGCTGAAGAATACGGTCACCACATATTGGCATCACATAGTTCTGTCAGCCGCCATGATTCTTGCCTTAACTGAAATATTTTCAATAATATCTTCATTTGAAGCTCTTCCGAGTGTATACTTATGAATAGTTCGCGTATTATCCAACACATAATTTTAGTTTTAGCCCTTTGGTTACTAAGAATTTTCTTAGCAAAAAAAAACAAAGTAATTTTAGAGCATTTTTTAGTACTTTAATTTTTTTTACATATTTCATACATTCATCATTTTTACGCTAGATTGTAAATATTAAAATAAAGTTCATTCAAAACAGTTCATAATTCAGATTAAGCAAATAAAAATTTAATCAATAACAATTATATTTGCTAATAAAAAAATATAAACATCAAAAAATTAACTCAAATTTTGATTTTGAGATCATATATGATGTAAATAATAAATCTTTATTACTGTCAACTTGTGTTAAGATGAGACGAGAATATTCGACGCTCAATAACCAAAGGGTTAAGATTGGATGATTAGCACGATGCTCCTGAGACTAGAACACACGGTCATATCTGAAGGCTTAACTCAAAAATTATGTTATCATAACATAATTGTTTAATTATTATGATTGTATGTATTTTTACCGTGACAAATTTGTCTCATCGATGTAAATACAACATCAACCTATCTTGAAATAAACACGTAATTCATTATCATCTAAAAATCTATTTGATTGTTATGTTATCAATTTTATATTCAACTAATAGTTTCTTTCAAACTAGTAGAATGTGATTGAAATGAGCGAGTATTCCAATACAGGCTGACGATGCATATATTAACACAATTGCATAAATAAGGCATCAAACAGTCTATGAAACGGTGAATATATTCTATAAGTGTCACAGAAGACTGGCCCGGCCAGTCTGTGTCTCACTAAGTTGTCGGGGGCTCAGTTGAAGTGGAACTTGAACTGGAAGGGGCTCCCGTGGTGGAAGTGATGGAAGGGATTCCCATTGGGGCCTCCTCGCCCGGACTCGGGGTCCAGCGGGTCATCTCCGGCGTCAAACTGCGCCCTCTTTTCGGGATCAGTCAAAACCTGGAATTTTTGTATTTTAATATACTAATTGATACACGCATACAAATTCACAGCAAATATCTTACATGACATGATATTGACTCAATATAGCCCTTGCACGCTGGTGCCTTAAATCCTCGATATGCGATATTTTGTCTCTTATTTTTGTATGCTTGTCTGACACGCACATATAAAAACGTTAGTCTTAGATTTAAGAAACTATAAGTCACAGCTTTTGCAAGAGCCATTTTTTTATTTGATTTTGACAGCGGCTAGGCAAAATATGCACAGTAGTCACCTCTTTGGCAGCAGCAATATCGATAAACTTCCTCTCTGCGACCTTTTTCTCGTCTCCATCGGGGAAGTTATCAGGGTGCCATTTTTGTGCTGCTTTTCTGTAGGCTTTTACGATTTCCTGTTTGTTGGCAGACCTGCAAAAAAAAAACAAATTATTAAATTCAATTGTTATATTTTTTGTTAAAATAACAATCACATTCTCACGGATATAAAATCTGAAATAATTCCAGTGAATATTTTTTCTTCTTAAAACTGGGGAAAAATATTTTCCGTTATAACAACACTGGCGAAATAAATTTCATTTACAAGTTGTTAAAAAATATCACACCAATGTATTGATAAGCAGTTAAATTTGATACAATAATCCTATTAGACCAACGTTTGTGTAATCAGTAATGTAATCAATAAAATATTATATATTTTTTTTATGTAATCTATACAAATGCAAAGGTCAAATAATTAACTGATTTCATTTGTAGGAATAACTTGTAAAATTCTGTATAATACTACAATTGAGTTGCCATATTAACAAGGCTACTCATACATTATTGTATTTTGTATATTGCTATCCAATAATATGTTTTTTAACCCGATGATCGCCGTAAGCACACATGTGCGCTCTACGTAGACGATCGCCATAAGCGCAGCTGTGCGCGCTTCGCAATATTCGAAAGTTGTATTTTAAAAACAATTCTGATTTTCTCACAACGACATCTATGAATATTTTATAATATAACAAACCAAAAAGGATCGATACTTTTCGATAGTTTGGCAGATATTCAAGAGATGGTATCAAGGGCTGGCACTACATACATGTGGCGATGAAGTGGTTAAAAGATGAATATTCGTGATAACGAATTTCAATTACAATAACGTAATAAATAATTAAGATAAAAGAGAAAACTTAAAGTAATAATAAATAAAAGTCATTAAAACTCAGTCCAGTATTCCATATTAAGAAATTCAATAATCAAGTGTACAGTGGTATCTTGACATACAAGTGCCCCACATACGAGTTATTTTAGATACGAGCCGTCGATTGAGTGATTTTTTGCTTTGAATTACGAGCAATCGGCTTAGCGGGTCAGCCGGTTGCGCACGAACTGCGCGTCACGCTTTTCCGCGTGAATCCCCCGGCCACAGTCAGAGAATTAGTTATCAGTGTGCTCTCGCTGTCAAAGCATCTTTGTAAAGTTGTGCTCTACGAGTAATTAGAAATACGAGAAAGGCTGCAGAACGAATTAAACTCGTCGAGGTACTACTATACTTGTGGATTTGTTAATCAATTACTAGGATATTAATATATTACTATATTCTATTTTCCTTTAAACAATTATGTCATCTATAATTGTCAACTTGAATTCTATAATTTTTATTTTTATTTTATTCAGATAATTTTGAATACTACAACAGTACAATTCAGCTATGAAATGAGTCTTAAAAATCATCAAAATTGTAAGAGAATGGTCCTGGTAACCTTCCTAACATACAACTGGTTATGGATTTTAGATACCATAGACAACCATAAACTAATGCTGATTTTTCTTCAAACTATCACAGTATCGGAAGACCAGGCATTCACAAATATAACACATTTTATATTGTGGATGACAAATTACCTCTTAACATTAAGGATTTTGTAGTAGTCTCTCTTCTCCGCTTGCTTCTGCAGTTTCTGCGCTCTCTGAAGGCCGTCCTTGGCCCGCTGGTTGTGCTCCTCCACACCCAGGGCATCCTGGTACGAGTGGATAGCTGAAAAAAATGAAATAACACACACTATTAGCCTTTAAAGGTTTCTATGTCACTGGATCTAACAAAGAGAGATACTCATACAGTCCTCATATAATGGATAAGGGTGAAGAAAAAATACAATTCAAATTACTTCACAAATTGTTCACGAGACTAGATTTAGAAAATTATATAATACAGTGGTACGTTGACATACGAGTGTTCCAACAGTTTTGAAATATGAGCAATCGGCTTAGCAAGAAACACCCAGAAAAAGTCGCAATTGGTCGTGCATCGGAGCTATTAAATGACACTTTCAGATGAGACAAGGAATGAATTAAACTCGTATGTCGAGGTGCCACTGTATAGTTTTTTGGCCTTTACACAATTACTACATTTCATTTTTAAATGCATTGAGAAACTATGGGGTTAATTCTAATGAAAATACTGATATCAGCTTAATATAGCTTATATATATAGACAAGAACTCCAAGAGTTTCTTTGGAGGGATAATTGGTTGGCTTCGTCTGTCTGATAACCATAGGGACCTTCTGTTGCTTGTCTTTATTGCTTTGTTCATAGTACTTAATCATAAGTACCTAATTTTGTATATATTGTATTTTTTATTTGTATTTTTATTGTACTTCAGAAATGCATTGAGTTAACATAATTTGTAATGTTTCTGAAAGGCAAAATAAACAAAATTGAAATTGAATAGCTCCTTTTTCGACGGTTTTGACAAATAAACGCATATAGTGAAACAATAAAATAAGTTCTTTATAATGTGAACCTGATCCTGCATCCTGACATCCAGTAAACTGATATAGAAATAAGAGAGGAGGATATCAATACATAAGAATGTTTTTTTCTTACTGACACACAACTTGTAATATTGTATTGATTAGGTAAAGCTAGTGCTTATTTTTTGTTGCTTTTAATTAATCACCATTTGATTATCCCGATTTAACACTACAGAATAAAGTATGTTTTCACTTAAAATTTCAATTAATTTATGTTTTAAAAGTGATAGGAATTTCAAAAGATGTTAAAAAAAAATGTGCACAATTATGTTTCAGATACTGATACAGTTGCCTCATCTTTAAACCCACAAACTCTCGTTCTGCAGCCCAATGGAAACTTTTTTTTTTATGTAAACACATACAGGAGAATACCGACAGATGGTAATAGTAATTTTTGAAGTTTCATCTGCGGAATTCTATGATGCTTACCATGGTGTATATGACTAAGCGCTGCATGTGGAGTGTTGATCCGCCAACGTCATAGACTACAGCCTGAGATTCAAGCATCATCTTTATTATTACAGGAATCTACTATGAATGGGTGGTCTTCACGGGACGACTTTCGTCTACCACCAATTTTAATTGATAGGCTATAACTGGCATTTAACGGGTGATGGATCAAATTCACACCAACCGGAGGTATTTTAGAGCTCATAAATCAATTAAAAATCCTTTTTATTTAAATCTCCGTCGGGGATCGAACCCACGACCTTTGGCTTGCGAAGCAAACGCTTTGACTATTCAGCTATACCCGCCGGCAAATATGAAAGCATTAATCTCTCGTTCACAATGACTCAGATGATTTATAATACAGGAATAGCGCCAGAAGACTTCAAAAAGTGTGTAATTGTAACTCTGCCAAAGAAGCCCGGAACAACAAAATGTGAACAAAACCGAATACTCAGTATTCTATCCCATGCATCCAAAATACTGACCAACATAATCCTACATAGAATTAAACCAAAAATTGAAAAGACTCTCACTAGCGATCAATTTGGATTCAGAAAAAGAATGGGAACCAGAGAAGCAATCTTATCCCTGCGTATGATCTTGGAAAAGAGGATAAAAGTGAACCAAGATACATATATTGCCTTTGTGGACATTGAAAAAGCATTTGATAAAGTAGATTGGGAGAAGCTCTTCGGTGTAATGAAAGAAATTGGAGTCAAATACAAGGAACGAAGACTCATATTTTCACTTTACAAAGAAGAAGCTGCCATAATATCACTCGGAAATGTCCAAAAGGAAGCAAAAATACGTCAAGGGGTGAGACAAGGATGCTCTCTGTCGCCTGTACTCTTCAACGTATACATACAAAATGCAATTAATAACATCAGGGAAAAAATGGGGCATAGAGAGGGGGTTAAAATACATGGCCAAAAGATTGATATGATAAGGTTTGCTGACGACATTGCTCTGATTGCTGAAACTGAAGATGAACTCACTGAAGCGCTGACATCCATGGAAAACATATTTAATTCCAACTACAATATGAAGATAAACAGCACAAAAACCAAAGTCATGAGAGTAAGCCGCAATGAGCAGCAGAAAATTAACATATCAATGCTAGGAGTACCCCTAAAAGATGCAAAAGAATTTGTATACCTTGGAAGTACGATCACCTGGGATGGCAAAACAAAAAGAGAAGTCAACAGTCGAATACATCAAGCAAGGCTAGCTTTCAATAAAAAAGCCAAAATTCTTGAGTCAAAGAATATTACTTTAGGGCTCCGCAAGCAACTTGTCAAAACACTTGTTTGGAGCATCTTAATGTACGGCTGTGAGACATGGTGCTTATCTAAAAGTGATAAAAAAGACTAGAGGCCTTTGAGATGTGGTCGTACAGAAGAATTCTCGGAATTTCCTGGAGAGACCACGTCACGAACAATGAGGTTCTCAGGATAATCAAGGAAGATAGGCACCTAATAAGAATCATCTCAGAGAAGCGAGCCCGATGGATTGGTCACATCATGCGACACGATGGTCTTCTTCACGATTTTGTGGAGGGGATGGTTGAGGGTAGAAACTGTAGAGGGCGCCCTAGACGGGAGTATTTACAGCAAGTATTCGAGGACATGAATTGTAGCGCTTATGTTGTGCTGAAAAGGGTTGCGGAGGACCGAGAGGAATGGAGATCGAGATGCAAGATTCTGTTGCTGCAAACCAATCCACCGGATTGATACTACGAAGAAGAATCTCTCGTTAAAAGCGCCTTGACAATTCATTAACTGGGTAGACCAGCGATCATGGTTTATACATTTAGCAGTGAGCCTGAAATTAATGTTTGTGAAGAACACTGTATTTTTTGGAACCATCTCGTCGGTCTTTGCTCCCAATGGATTTGTGGACCTTATCCCTGGTGGCGCCACATCGCAAACCAAAGGTCGTGGGTTAGTATGTACACACCAGCGCTGCAAATACAATTATACGCTAGGATGAGGCAAATATAATGATAACTGACAGAAACATGTGCCAGCAATCTATGGCAAACATGTTTTTAGGTATAAAAGATGAATCTTATGATGCTGTGGATCAACACTTCGCATACAGTGTTTAACTGTCCTCAAAGTTGCAAAAATATAGAATTGAAGTTAATATCACAAGACAGTCGGCGCCTGTATTTTGGATTTCGGTTGTATGTAATAATTATTATTAAAATATAATAACGCACCATCATCATACACCTCCAGCCCGATGAGGGCTTCAGCCATCTCACAATGTGTGTTGGCATCCTTCAAAATCTCCAACGCGGACCTGCAATAGCCGACTGCTTCTGTAAATTGCTCGTCCTGGAAAAATAACACTATTTATTAAAAAAATATAAGTAAATTTTAAATTTGTTTTAACATATAATGCTGCTAAAACGATAATTTTATATTAGAACTAAAAAATTAATAAATCAAAAATATTCACTTTTATTTCACATTTATTTTTAAGTGATTATACATATTTGGGACAACATCAGATCCTTTCTAGGCAATGGTTTAACTCTAAATGGACAGTCGATTATATAGGTCAGGGATGTACAAGTATTACACAAGATTTATTATACAAGAATACACACAAATATATATATATTAATTTTTTACAATATCCGCTCCATATGTGGAGCATATGGACATCACAAATTATAATTTTTCACAGTTATGTAAGCTCACATTGTCTATGCCTTGTCCCAGAACACCTGCACCCTAAGGTCCACATAGGAAAATAGATGGTTCCCGGGAGCCTCCAGGGCAAGAGCCCGCAAACTTTGCATAGACAAATTTTGTTTTGTCCTTAAGGGGTTGCTCAACCGTACTGGAGGCGTATATAGAGCTTAGATTTGATTAAATATTAAAAAAAAAAAACAAACTTGGTCGGTATTTGAACAAACAGCGTCTGAATGAGAAACAAACGCATTAACCACTAAACTATGCCGCCCGTCACACATATTTACAGATTATATGTTAACAGCCTCCTTTCTCAAAGAGGGGCGTTATTACGTCGCGTGAGGACAGGATGAGGAGCAGGTCAGCAGACACAAACAAACACTTTCTTTTAGAATCACAGATTATATTTACGTTAAAAACATTACATTTGTCTGACCACGCTGAATGACATGCCGCGCCGCCGCGACGCGGAGCTTCCCTTGCCAAAGGGTGGGGACCAACTGCCGGCCGTCGGCACTTCCGCCGATCGTGGTCGGTTACCAGCGCCGCCGGTGGTGGCAAAACTATGTAACTAGTCCCAATGTGGTCATACATAAAGGTATGGCAAGCGACAAAAATACGAGATGAAAGATTGTCTATCGAGGTTTTCGGTACCAGTTAGCAAGGGCTACATCGTGCTGATGTCAATGTGTTTGCTACTAAAATGATTAAGACATTCTTAAAAATGACAAGCACAATTCTCAATCATCATCTGTCGGTATTCTCCTGTAAGTGTTTACATATTTACCTTGTTGGCACACGTGCACAGCAGCTTCTTGGCCTCCCAGATGACCATGGCGACCTCCGTCTCGGCCTTGAGCACGCGCTCGGCCTCGGCGATGCAGCCGGGGAAGTCGCGCGCCTCCAGGTTGCTCTGCGCCTCCGTCAGGAACTTGTCCACCTTCTTGATCTTCTTGTACAGCGGGAAGCAGTCCTTGTGCTCGGGGTCCAGCTTGAGGCACTCGCGGATTTCCTAACATCACAAAAAGATGATCATTAACGATCAATATAAATCATCATCATCAGCCTGTGTCCGTCCACTGTTGAAAGTAGGCCTCCCGCATGAATCTCCATCCTCTTCGATCCTCCGCTTTCCGCATCCAGGTCACTCCCACTATTCTCCGTATATCGTCAGTCCATCTTATAGGGGGTACTTTAATACTTTTAATACTTTTCTTCCCCATTGACCGTCATCTCTTCGACAGATATGTCCTGCCCATTGCCACTTGAGTGTGCCTATTCGTTGGGTAGCATCCACTACTTGAGTTCTTCTGCATATTTCTTCGTTTCGGATTCTATCTTTTAGCAACACTCCAAGCATGGATCTCTCCATATCACGCTGGGTGACCTTTATTTTATGGGTAAGACTTGCTGTCAGATTCCACATCTCTGCGCCATACGTTAATACAGGGAGGATGCATTGGTTAAGCGCCTTACTTTTAAGACAATATAAATCACACGACGAATATTC
Organism: Glossosoma conforme; assembly: GCA_022606575.1. Classification (NCBI taxonomy): domain Eukaryota; kingdom Metazoa; phylum Arthropoda; class Insecta; order Trichoptera; family Glossosomatidae; genus Glossosoma; species Glossosoma conforme. The sequence continues at coordinate 2,304,154 of JAGTXR010000027.1, forward strand.
TAACATTATTTCCCAACTATGCTTACTTTTCAGCGTTTGTTAGTCATACTTATTTTAACGTTCCTTGTATCTTTTTTATGTTATCTATTGAACATTACATTGTTATATTTACTCTCCATGTTTGTCATTTTTTGGTACTCCACTGTTATTATTTCGTCTCTTTTTTATCTACTTTTTCATGTCTGTCTCTTTACTGTATTATTTTATCTTAAATTTGTATAATCTTTACATTATTTTTAATTATTTGTAATGTCATATCTATGTATAATATTTTTAATGTTTGTACTGTACTCCATAAATTTTGAATATCTATTCTGTTGAAATAAATAAATAAACTATGTTGCTCTATCTCTCCTTTCACTTTATTTTTCTCTTTCTTTCAATATTACCTTTGAAAGGTTTTATCTTCCTAACCTTAACCTTTTCTATGCCAAGCGGTTTTCGTATGGGGAGACCCCGAGGGCCGTCATTTTTTTGAAAAATCAAAAGCTATTTTTAAAATCGATGTATTATCGATAATTCTTGACAATACGTAGTAGCTAATTATTTCAACATGGCAGCAAGAGATGTCACTGTGTGTTCTATATTTTAAATTAACCAAAAAAACGGGACATATGATGACACAGAGGCTCAAACCAGAGCGAGAGTACTCGCTCTTTTTCTATAGCCGGCCTGCTGGGCACGGCCAAGAATGCGAGTAATCTCGCTCTTGGCACAGAAGCGGTTAAGAGTCAGGATTTTTCTGTCAATATTCTCTTTTCCTTAACTATTAAGGCCGTCATTTTGTGACCCCTGAGGTTCGCCATCTTGGATCAAAGGCCCTCCTGACAATATTGCTCATTGGATGCAATGAGGCATTGTGAAATATTTTGCAGATGAACCTCTTTCACCAAGATATGCACCTCTACGACAATTCATTTATAAGGTACATGTGTGTGTTGCTAAGGACATGGGTAAATATGGGAAGCAAGATAGGATGGGAGAATTTGCATTACATTGGCACAACTCGGTATTATTATTACTATATTATAGTAATTGATTGAATATAACTGAGATTTTTTAAGTCTTTTAAAGCTTGTCTAATACTTGCTTACTTTGGTTAAGGATGGTTGAAAAAAAAGCGCTTTTTCGTTTATAACGTTGATTTTAAGTCCTCGAAATAACGGTGTAGAGGAGCTGCTGGATTCTACAGTTAGATAACATCTAAGATATAAAAACAACTTACTTTTAAGGAGTCGGCGACATGTCCCAAATGTGTGTATAAAAGCTTAGCTAACTTGTAGTAGCCATTTGTAGAATCCTGCTGTAACCTGTTCACAGATCGGAAGTCTGAAACGGCTGCCAACACATCGCCCTGTAAAAATAAGAAAAAAAACATCTATAAAGTCGTGTCCTTCATGACTGAAAGATTACTTACAGTACACATAAGTTAAATATTAACAATAGATCTTAAAGTGACTGCTAAAAACATAAATAAGATTGTCTAATCATTTACAAGTAAACAACTGCAATACAAGTGTTACTAAATACTAACATCCTTCTCTCTAATTGAAGGTTGTTGTCAGAACGCATGGTGGAGGGATGATGAGCAGATTAACAACACAAAGACTTTTTCTGAAGCACACTAACATATATATTTCGATAACTTCTGGCCCGGACCTACTCACAGCATTCAGGCAATAAATACAATACAGTGAGGCCCCGCTTAACACTGTCTCGTTTAGCGCTGTTTCGGTTTAGCGCTCTTTTATTTCAACCCGGGGTTATTCCCTGAAATTGTGCATAAATAGTGGAAAAAATAGTGGAATTAGCAAAACAAACCGGATTAGATGAGGTAAATGTGGAAGACGTCAAATAAACAGTTCAAGAAACAGCAGCTTTCTAATGATAAGCTCAAGGAATTAACTGAGCAAGAAGAAAACAAAAATATTGATATTAGTGATTTCGAAGAAGAGCAAAATGAGCTTTCAATGGCGTTTGTAAAAAAGAGTTTGACCACTATAACTGAAATTATGGACCGATTTATTGAAAATGATCCAAATTTTGACAGGAGTTCAAAAGCAAGACGGGGTGTTATAGATGCTTTATCCACTTATCAACAACTTCTAACAGAACGCAAAAGGAAAACGCAAACTGCATTAGATGCCTTATTGACAAAAAGGCAAAAAATTGGAAACACAGAGTAGACTGAATGATCTAACTGACTTAGAATTTTATTTATTTTTGTAAGTTTATTCGTTTATATTGTTTTTATTTTTGTAAGAAATAAATGTTTGGTTTAATTTTTATTAAAAAAACATAACTATTAAATTTAATACCTAACCCCATTATTTACATGCTAAGATTGCCTCGTTTAGCGCTGTTTGGCGTAACGCTCTACTTTGATGGAACATATCCCCCGCGTTAACCGGGGCCTTACTGTACCATATCAATACAATAAATCAAGTATTACAAATGAACTAATGTAATTAATGTTTCATAACAAATGAGGCAATTAAAGATTGATAGCTTTCAAGATTCAGATAATTCAATGTCATAAAATATCACATAGTTGTTAATCGATTACACGCCAATACAAAATACGTGGTTTTATTGAAACCAAAACAAATATTTTATCAGTAACTTTATATTTCATAAACAATTTCATGTTTAATCAGCCTTTTCTACAAGTGCACGGCTGAAGAGCAAACTGTCAAGCGTATTAAAAGAATCTTTGTATTTGAATAAGAAATTTTGCCACGAGATTTGTACACAACATTTTTTTTTTTTTATAAAATCGTTTTCCATTATTTTTTTAATATTAAATAACGGTTCACATTCCTTGGTGGCATTCCACATTATCAGATTTACATTTTTTAAGTAGAAATTCCACTTTTCACACATTCTATAATGACTTTGACAGCTACACTAAAAACAAAATACCTATTGATGAGCTAAATTTTGTAAAAAAATATTATTTGATTGAAAGTTGATTCGTTTTCAGTTGAGATGGATTCATTTTAAACCAATTCGGAGACTGGTTTATCCAAAATATTAACTTAACTCTCAAAATTAACACAAAAAAATAAAAAATATATAAATTTTACATTACTAAATAGACTAAAAAAACTATGAAAGAGGATTAAATATTATTTTGAAGATGAAATTACATAGGAGGAGGAATTCATTGAGAAATATTGATTATCAGTACCAGTCAACTCTCCTAAAACACAAAGTTTTTAAATTTGTATTGAATTTTTTTCCTAAAGTGTGCGTGGAGATTTTTCATATATCCCTTTTCCATTTTTATTTTGGGTTGAGCCACATCTTAGAACTAAATGGTTCAACGAGACTAATTTTTGGACCGTATTTATTCGCAGAGCTATTCCAATTTAACAATAAAAATAATAATAATCGATATATAAAAAAATATGACATGTGTCGATGATCACAGAGATCTAGGGAAACAATGCCATCAACAAATGAGGTAAAGAATATGAAAAAAGTGTTGATGCGTGCTGGTAGCCTATTTAAAAACGCCATTATGAAAACGTTACAGAAGGGTTGGCTGTATCGAAGTCTGGACAGAAGATTGAAGTGTGTAAGTGTTACCTGTGCCAAGTAGCACTCTGCTCGCAGCTGTCGCATGCTCGCGGACCAGGGACAGGTCTCCAGGATGTGCTGCACCAGCTCCACGGCAGCTATAAAGTCCTGGCCTCGGTAATAAGCTTCAGCCAGCTGTATGTGCTCAGTGAGCTCGCCGATCATCTGGTAGTTAGAGTTGGCTTGCTCGTTGTGAGGCTCCACCAAAATCTAAAAAAAACACCACAAAAGAAATTAATCATCAATAGAAACTTTTACTTCATTTACACAAATTAAAAATAAACATTTTAAAAATTTAAGGAATTTTTGCAAGAAAAAAAAACGATAAATCAAATGAATCTAACTGTCACGAGGATCAATATATTCCAACCATAACTCAGCGAAATGTGGTCTTGGATTGTGGCGTTGAATAGTGATCATTGACTGATTCTCAACTCTTTAAAAGCCAAATAGCATGAATAAAGTGAGGTTGAAACTCACCACATTGTAGAAGTCTTGTTGGGCTTCCGTGAGCGCTCCGAGCTTGAGCTGGACGTTGCCTCGCTGCATCCTCGCAGCTGTGAAGTCCGGCTTCAGCTCCAGCGCTCGGCTGAAGTCCGACAAGGCAAACTTGGCCTTGCCGAGCGCAAAGTATACAGTCCCACGTTTGAAGTATGTGAGGTAATTACTCGAATCTCCCTCTGCAAAGAATATTTATCAATTTATTGACATCGACTCGATTGGTTCTTTCAGGCTAACACCAAATGATCTGTTATCTGCGCTTCATTGGATCGGATACCTACCTGAGCGAATAGAGATGTTGTTTTTGCTAGTTGGCAACAGTAGAGATAGATACAACACGAGAGAGAAGAAGAGAGAATGATACATAGGCCACCCCCTCTCACTCAGACATTAGTGAACATAAACGAGCCGAATCATCCATTTTGTGATCCCCACTAGATGTAGACAGTGCTCTCGCTACCTAGATCGACCCTTAGACGTTCGTCGTCCCGCTCCATAACACATGGTCTGCATATCCATGAGTTTTTGTAATTACTCATCCAGCAGTGTCATATTAACACATTCGCATCGGGAAAGGTATTAATACCCGTTACCTCGACTGACGGTTAATTACGGGAAGGGTATTTTTACCTTTTACGCACTCTGATCTTTAAAGTCGGGTAGGGTATTTATACATATAGAAAAATTGCCATCGTAATATTATGTCTGCCACCATGGTCTTCGCAACATCTCACGTCAGCTCCGCCTATTCTATAAATAGTTCCTGATGGCCTTTTAGGAAGATGAGAACCCGGAAGCTTTAACAAAAAAAGCTACTGTGTTTTATATTCACCTACGACTTCTGACAAAAATGTTTTATCTTCATTTTATGACCGGCTGCAGAACTTAAGGCTGCCGTTTTCGCTCCCTAAAATGACATTTTTCACAAAGTCAAACCATCATACACCCATTATTGAATACAAGCACATTTCTCAAAACCTGTTGATCATATTTAGTTAGAATTCCAAGCCCTCTGCTGGTACGAGTATTTTTTGGGTATGTGTGTATAAATGATGATCCAGTTAATCTTTTAAACGCGGCGCCTTTTTGGTGGTTTTGATAATAGATTTTTGGTCAGTTAGGAGAGACTGTAATATATTTTAAAGTAAACAAATATATCACACATTGCTTATAGTTTTTAACTACAATCCAATATATTTTATATTTATTTATATAGTAAATTTTTATCATTACAACAGTAGAATAAAGCTGTAAGATGAGGCTACAAATTCCATTTAAAACTCACGACTACTATAGATGTCATACGCAGCGAATGGGTTAAGGAACAGATATTGACATATAATAAATTTGACTTACCAACTGCTGCATGGTAGTGAGTTAAGGCATCTGGTAATTGTCCTCTTAAAAGAGAATTTTCACCCAATTTCAAGTGTTCATTGACTTCTGCTGAAGAAGCCGACTCTGAAACTAAATAAAAAGAAAAACCAATGTTACACACGACACACTAATAAATATAAAATATTTTAAATAATCGAAAATGAGGCATTTATGGCGCTGACGTAAAGTCACTTGCCTACTAGCTTGCTCACCAACAAAGAAAACAACAAAAATGATTTTTAATAAATTTATAAGTGTTATACTTATCAGTAAATACATATCATTATGGATAAAAATATTTTTGTACATGTTTCATAAAACCTACCAATATCAAATTCGATAGGGCGTTTGTCAAGACACTACAAAATGACATCAAAACACAATTTTTGGTAAAAAGTGAGGTTATAAAATTTGGTTTTAATATTTAAGGTAAGCTGTGATAAATAAATTAGAATAAATAATTTAATAAAATCTGTAAGATTGGTAGCGTTGGCCTAGGTTAGGTTATTTTTTGTTATGTAAACACATACCGCAGAATACCATACTGAGCAATAAATGTCATCCGTGGATTCTATGTCTCTTGCCATTATCTAGGGATAGGTAAAAGCTGCGTGTGGAGTGTTGATCCGCTATCTTATTAAAATACGGAGCGGCATTTAAGCATCGTCCACAAATGATGGTGATATGATTTGAAGGGACTTCCTGTAAATATGTAGTGTTTATGGGATGATTTATGCCTAACACCTAGTTTGATTGATAGTTCGTGACAGGCATATTTACGGGTAAGATATCATTTTGATAACTAATATGCAATTATATTTGTGGGCTTATTTAAAGTAACGAAATTAATAAAAAAAACTTAAATAATTTACACACTTGACAATCTTTTATTTATGATAATTTTGCTCTAGGTAAGCTGAGATTGGGATAATATAGTAGATTATATACCGGTGAACAGATAACATAAATAAATACATAACGTTTTACACAATATAAGTGATAACGAATAAATAATATGAATTAATATTATAATACGATACGTCAGATTTGTACCGTTGGTCTAGGTTAGAAAACACTATACTCACTGTCAATGAAGGAATCTAAGACTAATAGAAATATACATGTTGTGATTTTTTGCCAGTTCGGCTTGTGCAAGCTGTCCATTGTCGCTCGCCGTGTGGTGGTGTAATTAATTTAGGATTATATTTATTATCTAGTACAGTATAAAAGTGACACACGCCAGGCGCTCCATTTCTTTTCGTGGTTTAATTTGATTGGTCCAAATCATTTTATGCGACAGCTGGTAACAGGGCAGCCAATATCAAAACCTAATATCTTCATCTTATTAGTTAGGTAACTTAAAATTTATACCTAGTTCGAAGTATCGTAATATAATTTCAAGGGACCACGAGTACATGGACCCTTGAAATTATGCGTAGACATACTACGAAATGAACTAGATCCGAGAATTAAGATATGTTTTCACTAAAATCATTCACTATGAGTACAAAAAAGGCGGGGACATTATGGCTTCGATTAATCTAAAGTTTGTTCCAGTCCACTATACATAAATCCCTGCCATTTAGACACCACGAAAAAGTTATTAAATCATAACATAAATATTACGTAAGGACCCCAGATTGGGCGAAGGCTTCCTTCAAGAGTTGACTGGTTGACTTACTGAATGCTAGTTTATCTTTGTAAACAATGTATATAGTATTAATATGTTCTGTAAAAAAAATAGTGGAATTTTTTATCTCTTATTACCTGCATATACTTTATATTATTTTATCATCAGTTATTGTCCCCTTTACTACCAGACATTAAAAATATTTTCGGCAATATTATTTTTTTCAATTAATATTAAAACAATAGAAAATCAATTAAAGGCAATAATAGTTCATATAATTATTTTATTATTAAAAGAATATTGCACATAAAAAATAAATTACATGATAATGTGTTTTAAATCATTAAAATCATTTAAATTAGGTAATAGATACCTGTATAATATTATTCATTTAACTTAATTATAATTATCAACCATGGCTTAATTACACAGGTAATTTGAACATTAATACGATTATTTGGAGTACGGTACCAATATAAAACAAATAAATAATTTATTCAATGTCCTATTTTTAATCATATAAAATTGAAACTATTTATTCAAAATAGATTAATTCGAATTGTATCTCAAACACAATGAGATTTATTTTTATAAATATAAATTAAACATGCAAAAAATAAAGAAGCACTACAAATTGTATGTCACATTAAATAGTTGCAGCAATTGTATTGGACTAAAAGAGTCCAATAATAAACTATAATTATACCTTCTTCCAGGTATGATATAAGTGCTGAACAATATCGATTAATATTAAATTTTTATTATATACCATACAATTTGTAATGCACATGAAGACACCCTTACAACAGCCTTAAAAAAAATTAAATTATTTAAAAAGTAACATCTTTATCAATAGAAGTTTGTGCATAAAAAAAGGTTTATTAAAAAAAACACATTTACCAAAAATTCGGTTATTCTAAATAAATTATCTTTAGTTGCCTCAATATGACTAGTTTGATAATAAAAGCAAGAACCAAATATAAATCATGGAGTTCTTTATTAATATCAATTATTTGAAATGAAAAATATATCTCTACAAACAATAATTTATTATTTTAAATATACATAATAATAAATTTTGGTTTCACTAAATAAGATGGTAATGCGCAATTTTGTGGTCCACGAAATAACATCAATACCTACCAATTAGCTATCAAAATTGCAAACACAATTTTTATGTATTCCTTTTGGAATGTTGTTTAACACTTTTAAAGATAAAACTATAGAGATAAGAGGGTTTTTTACATGTTGCAACACATTATTTCAGTGATTCATTTCAATTTCAATTCAATTTAATTAACTATTTTTGAATATTAATTAAAATTACGGGAAATCATGAAAACGCAAATAATTGAAAAGTGTCATTTTTTCGTATTTAAACTGATTCTATTCTTAGGACTTAAATATAGGGTTTGCTAAATAAATGCACATTCATTGTTTTCTACATTAAATGAATTTGAACCATTGTGAATTTGGTGCTCAGCGGACAGTCCTTACAATGAAATGTTTAAAAACATTTCAATTATAAAAATATCAAGATCAGTGAAAAACTTATACCTATCAACAGTTTTAATTTTATAGAAAAATCATAATGCAATAGGTACTTTGGAATAGTTTATAAATTGAAAAATTCATTTTATTTATATTTCACTTTGTCTAATAATTTTAATATATGGAGAAGTAATTATGCAAGTATAATATTGAATGACTTTAGTTTTCATAATTGCATTATTTTTGACAAAAATTTGTGATATTTATATTTCGTATTGACTCAATGTGTCATACACACAAATATATTTAAAAATAACATTATTTATTAAACTGTAGTCATTTCGCAATCTCCCCAACCCATACACAAACACAGCACACGTTTCCCGCATGCAGCGTTCAGTCGTCCTTACTGAGCGCGCATAGAGCCCACTGTACTTGGACAAGTTCAAACAAATACTAAAGCATCTTTAGATATTGTAACATTTCGCTTTTGTATAAAACCCATTATTAAAAAAAATTAAATACGTAGAAGACAATACATAAAAATGCACAAGAATACATTTTTAATGTGTCACAAATTAATAAAGTAATCACCAACTTTATGATATTTTTCAAGTGAATAATATATTTTTTTTTGTCAAAAGTAATGCAACATTGGTCAGTTTCCAACATTGACAGTAAAAAATAAAAGAAATGGTCATATTATAAATATTTATGATATGATTTTATTTACATTGATAAGACATGAAAAATTCTTTTGTTTACGATTCATATAAATATCATTTTGTCTAAAAACAGTACAGGAAAATAATAACAATAAATAATCTATTTGTTGTGTTTTTATGGTGATTTAACAACAGAAATAATAAAAATATATTTTTAAATTCTTAGTTGAAAAAAAATATTTCTAGAAAACTCATTCATCAAAGGGCATTTTTTTTATTTCTTATTTATTACAATAATTTTATTTACTCTCCAAATTTTTGTGTAATTACTTTTTAATTAAAATTATTATGAAATAAACATTTTATTTTCTAAATTACATTTAGAAAACATAATAATTGTGCTTGACAAAAAATATCAGTTGGTCTTAAACCTAGTTCTCATAAACAGTGTTACCGTGAAAAAAAACTTATTAAAATTTTATGTGGTAGCTATAAAATTAAATTTAAAAATTGGAATTTTCTTGGTAATGTTTTCAATATTCCTTTCAATCAGAATAGTACATAAAAATGAATCGTTTTGTAAATGACATGACATGGTTTTGCATATATTTTTTAAGATGACAAGAGAGTATGTAGAAAAACATTTATAACTATATATAAATTACAACTCCTCTTATGACGAGGGTCATGATTGACTAGTAATTCATAAAATCGATGGATCAAGGCATTGTTCTATCGAAACGCTTAAAGACACCCAAATCTCATCAACATCGTTGCTTAAGCAATTTTAAAATCAAATGAAATGAGCTCCTGGATGGTGAAGTGAATCAAATAAATATTAAAAAATATGAGCGTGATCACTTTTTTTGTGGGCGTGAATTAATTTTTTTGAATTACATGTTAATTTACTTAGAGTATTTCATAAACGAACAAAATAGTGTTTTAAAGAAATATTGCTTGTAATAAGGCAATAAAAGAGGTGATTTTAGTTCACCATTACTCACTGTGAACACTTTATTCTTATGTTGGTAACCTTGTTCAAACATTACTTTCATAGTAAATTTAATAAGTATGTATGTGTAAAACTGTAAAGGTAGGAGAGACACTAAGTATATATTAATTAATTTGGCCTTGAACAGGTTTAGTGTGTTTGGGGAAGAAAAGACAAACGCTTCATGAGTATTACAAAGCTCATCTGCGGTATTTAGAAAGGTATTTTATAAATTACTTGTCCTTGGTCAAAGTTATATTTAATTGTATCACTCCACCCAAACAACAGTAAAATAGATCAAATCATATTTAAAATTTATATTTGCCAGTGTGTATTTATTTACTTATTTCTTCCAAAATACCAATTGTTTCACATCACTTCAGGGGCTCAAATCATCATCAAATTTTCAATTAAATTTACTCAATCCGTTTACGTCGACTTCGTTCATGTCACTTTTAACTTTGTGCTTCTCAGCAACTGGATCTCTCCGTACGTCACGTGATAATCCGAGACCACCGGAACGTAAAAAGCTCGAAAGAACCTGTCCGACTTGGCCGCATCGAGGAATGGAAGTGACTTGACAAGCGCCCAGTTTTTGTCATCGACGTATCTCGGCTCCAGTTCGTTGACGTCGCCAAGTGTTGAGTCGACAAAGTAATGGCAGTCGGAAATATTCATGTACAGTCTCGGTTCTTCACGGTTCATATCGTTGAAGTGGTCCGGGGCCAGCATGGTCGCTGAAAGTTATAATGAAAATCATTGCTTGTAAAATTGAAACTAATATTTAGCATACATTAAAAAAAATATTAAATTTCATAATGTAATTATGTAAAGAAAAATGGTTGTTAGTTTGAACCGTGCCGGGCATATTATTACTTTTCCCAATATTCCGATTACTATTATAAAATGTTATAATCAAGTAGAAGTTATCATACAGTATTATCTTCTTAGCCGGGAGACAGTTCAGTGGTTTGTTTGTCATTTAGATGCTGTCGGTTAAGAAAACCCGGGCAAGCTTAATTTATTAAAATTTATTTAATCAAATCTAAGCTCTATACACGTCTTCGGTAAGATTAGGCCCACCCCTTTAGGACAAAAAATGTTCAGGCCTTGGAAGTGTGGGATTTATCATCCGATTTCCTTAAAAAACACGATTATTGGACACCCAAATATTACTCTGGTACTACAGCTGCACTCTGAAAGATTGCAGGTTCTTGCCCTAGAGGCTCCTATTTTCCTATGAGGACATCCGGGTGTACAGATGTTCTGGGATGAGGCATAGACAATCTGAGCTTACAGAACTGTTTTTTTTTTAAATATATTTATTAATTATGTCAACTAGGTTTAAAACATTATTTTTAAGTAGTAATGAAAATAGTTACCATTTTCTTCTGTGGAGTAATAAGCAGGCAGCATTCCGTCGAAAGCTGACTTTACAAATCCGATTCGGTAGCGATGGTCGGGGAAGAGGAAGCTGGAGGGGAAGCGATGCCACTCTTTGCCATAGCAGACGTGTATGGGGCCGGGCGCCGACACCTCCTCCTCAGCCAGGCCTCGCAGGATGTCCATGGGAGCGTGGTAGTTGCGGTACAACCCAATACTGCGAGATACTCCTACAAGAAAATACGAGGGCAGTTTGATAAGTCAGTGACTTTTTAAATATTCCGTGCAGTAACTTTACATGCAGCACTGCTCCCGACAACTAACATATATTAATAGACTACTGTACAAGTTTTGGCAAGCTGTGCCATTTAGTTAGTGTTTGACAGCCATTGAAAGCAGACAACCTCGTGAATTTAAACGAAAATGGAAAAAAGGGAACTTCGTGTACTGATTTAGGTGATCAATAAAGTAACTTTAAATTGGAGCTCGTCTTTGTATACACTGTACACTTCATCAGTCTTTCAAATACAAAATTATGATAAAGAATAAAGGACAAAAAGCAGATAGATAGGTAAAAGTATTCCAATGTTTACTAGCAATATTTAATACTTTAAGGTTATACTCTTACCTAGCACTGTGGCCACGACCATGATGAAGATCATGATGCTCCTCGTCTGCGACACGTAGTGGAAGCCGGGGTCCTTCTTGTCAAGGGGCGGAGTCTTTTTCCTGGTGCCGATGTTGTCCAACATGGCGTCCAACGTCGGCTTGAAGCGGAATATGACCTTCTGCATGCAATCAACGCTAATGGCGCCGCACAAGCATATCATCGAGTAAACCGGAAACAAGAATCTGAAAATAACAGTAGTTTTTTGTTTAATTATAATATTATGGGTGTATCTGAGCAAATAGAATAGCTAAAAATAATAGTATTTAATATACTTTTTGATTGAGGGTATTTGTGTCCCAAAACACTTAATTAAGTTTTCTTTAACTATGCTGAAAAATTCTTACACGCCCGATGATGTGTAGTTACCACTACACTTGCAAAATGAGGAATTTTAAACGGGAAACATATAAATATTCTGTACTGCACACTGTTTCTGATAAAAATGTAAAATCTGTAAAAATAATCAATTAAGAATTAAGATTTTTACATTGGAGATATTTTCACTCAAGAAAAAGAAATCCCCGATACAATCAAACTTTTGCCAGTACCTCAGCAACTGAGTGTGAGTTTATCTGTATTACTTAACTTGTATGTTTATTTTTCTATCATTGATTCTTCAGTAGCGATTCAGGCTTCATCGAGAGCGCACATATTATTACCTATGTATCTACCATATTGCTACCATTGGTTGATATTTCTGAAACGTTTTTAGCATCTAACTCATCCGCTGCGTATAACGTCTTTAGCGATCATGAGCTTTACATGGAATTCTTAGCCTCATATTACAGCTTTATTCACAGTTGAAGTAATATCTGATATATTTGTTAACTATAAAATATATTACAGTCTAGAACAGTGGTTCTCACCCTTTTTGAAGTCACGGTGCTTTTTTGACCATGGAAAAAATGGCGGTGCACCAGAATTAAGAGGTCAAAAAAAATTGTGGACACAATTTTTTGCTTCATATTTATTTTTAAAAAATAGCTTCATACTAAATTACATACAATTTTATTGACAAATTTTCTTTTTTAGTTAAGTTATATAAAAAATGTTTAATATTGAATATAAATTTAGTTCGTACATTTTTCCTTAGAAACAATTTCATATTTATACGTGTTTTATTAAAAATATTTGTAGGTGAAGGAAATCTAGAAAAGGGGTCATTTACCTCCCGCGTCTTATCCACCCAAAATGACGTCTCTGCTTAATAAAATGTAATTTACATTATCAATTAAAAATCAATCAATGGGATACTTGAGCTTGTTGGTTTTTGCAGATATCAGAAATATTCGTTCTAATATTTGATATAGCTATTGTCAATTCTTCATCTAAATTTGTAAGTCTTTCTCGTTTTTTGTTTTCATATTAGTTATTGTTGAGAAAACAAGCTCACATAAATATGATGTTTAAAACTGTAACATAATTTCCAGTGCCTTCATGTGAAGAAGTGCATATTCATCTTGGACAGAAATCGTATGAAAATCCACAATACGGTGTATCAATTGTAACAAATAGATTTCGTATCCAGTCATAATTTTCTATATTCAAAGAAGGAAAATAATGTGCAATATTTTCTTCTAATAAAGTTAAATGATCTATTATCGCGGAAATATTTTCCTCGGGAATGTTTTCGTAGAGTGAAAGAAACATCTATTTTTTTTTCTATTATTCAATTTTTCCAAAGAGTTATTTTAATCCTAAATCCTGACAATTTGTCAATGGATGACAAATAATTTTAGTTTTTTCCTTGAATGCTTGTGTAAACGTTATTTAAGTAATTAAAAATATCTGCTAAATATGCTACTTTAGTATACCAATCATTATTCTGAATACATTTAACAAAATCATCCATACCTTCATTTCGAAAAAAGATTAATAACTCATTCTTAAATGGTATGAATGTAGATAAAAATTTCCCCCTAGATAACTACCTGACTTCAGTGTGAAAAAGCAGACTCATATTTAGCTTCCATGTAAATGCAAAGTTTTTTTAAATATGCGTGTTTTTAAAGGTTTTAATTTGATGAAATTTACCATATTTACAATTTTGTCTATAATAGTACAGGTTTTAGAGCCGATGGTAATGTTTTCGACACTAAAAATTCTCTATGTAAAAAACAGTGCATAGATATAATATTAGGGTTTATTTTCTTTGCAAAGGTAACAAACCCTTTAATTGATCTTACCATTGAAGGAAAACCATCTGTAAAAATTATTACACATAACTCCCATGATATTTTAAATTGTTCTAAATATGAAGAAATAGAATCAAAAACATCTCGTCCAGTCGTATGCTCGGTAAGTAATTACGAACGAACCCTTGTAATTGTGCCTTACTGCTAATATCAGTCGATTCGTTGACTTGTAAAGCAAAATGTCGTTTGGAAAGTTTATCGGTAACTGTTTTCACAATATCAGCCGACGTATTAAAAATTCTTCTTTTTATTGTATCGTTTGAAAGAGGAATTTTCATGATTTACATTTTCACCAAACATAATTATTCCTACTTCACAAAGTGCAGGTAAAATTAAAGACTCTGCTATAGTATGTGGTTTAAATAGTAATGCGATCAATTCAGCAATCTCGTATGACGCCAGTAGTGCCTTATCCTCTTTTTTCGACTTTCATAATTTCGCCAACTACTTTTTCGGTTTTCACTATTTCCCGGATTTTTTCGTTTTTACCCATTTTTTTTGCGGTGCACCTGCTACAAGCTCGCGGTGCACCAGTGCACCGCGGTGCACCAGTTGAGAACCACTGGTCTAGAATAACTGCCCAAAAATCGATTAACAAATCCACCAAACTGCATCAAAAGATTAAATCAAGATTAATATCAGTTTTGACTTCAATAAAAATAAATTTAAGTTTTTATTTATTAATTTGATCATTTTACAATGTGCATCAACTACACAACACTGGAAAATGGTGATTTTTTTGAAACAGTAATCAAGAGAGATAAGAGATAGAGACGCTAAGGACAATAATGTATTTGATTGGAATGTTAATATATTGCATTTGAATGACCTCTCCTCCTTGTGTGGCTGTATCATGAACACGGCCAGCCAGGAGTAGAGCGGCATGAGGCTGAGCCAGTACGGCTGGCAGAATGGGGCGCGGGGCTTGATGTTGGGGATGTTCAGGTAGGTCCACAGGAATATCGGGCACAGCAAAGCCAAAATCTGAAATCAATGTGGGTTATTAATTATTTTACATTTATATGTATAAAAAAAAAAAATGAATGTAATACTATCAATAAAATCTTAAATGTATCCTATTATATTTGATTAAATAAAAAAAAAAAAAAAAATATCATTTATACCAAGAGTTTGATCAAAATAAAATCACATTTTTAAAAAAAAAAAAATTGAAAAAATATATTTAAAATATTTAGTTTTATTTCATATTTATTTTTAAGTGATTGACTGATTGTACATGTTTCGAACCATATTAAGTCCATCCTGAGCAATGGCTTAGCTCTAAATTGACAGTCGATTATATAGGTAAGAGATGCACAAGTATTAACGTTGATATCCTCCTCTCTTATTTAGATATCTTTTACATGATGAAGGATGCAGGATCAGGTTCACAATACAAGCACTTGTTTGTTTCACATATTGCGCGTTTATTTGTCACAAACGTCGCTCGCCATAGCGAACGCCCAAGGCGCGCACTATGACGGCCGCGAGTCAAACATCAACTAACCACTGCCCGCGCGTTCTGACTCGCAGAGCGCTCTGACATCTGGCGGCAGACATACGAAGTAAATATGACAGTGGCCAACATGAAATGGACCAACTGTACGTAATAACAAACAAGATGGCGCATGCAAACGCCGTGCATCATTATACGATTAAAAACATTATATGTGCATGTCAGGCGAGCAAACAAAATAAGAGACAAAAGATCGTTTTTCGAGGCTTTACGGTATCAGCCTAAAGGAGTAATATCAAGCTGATATCAACGTATTAAAATTTTCGCATTTAATTTGTACATAATAGACAATTTAATAGATGCATTTCTGTAGAAGCTGTGTGGTTTTTATATGTCTCCAGTTCTCTGCCATATGCTTGAAAAAGCATTCTGCCTTATCTTTTATCTTGTAGCCAGAGCTGAATCGGTCAAATGTTTTCGCCCTAGATGATAGTCACTGGATACCAAGTCCGAAGTTATAAAGTTGATGTATGATGGATATTCCATTAGAATTGTTGCTGGAAGCGATGATGATGATTGATAAATGGAAGAATTTTTGCAGAGAATGCTTATGCCTTTACTCAAAATTCAGTAATAAAATCTGCTAAATTTGAGCATTACAGAAATTGAATATGTGTGTAAAGTGAGGCTCAAAAATATTGCAAGCCCTAATAACATCTGTTAACTCAACTTTAAATAAAATGAAAACGGTTCAACAAAACGATATTCTAACAATCACAATGCCTTCAAAAAGCGTTATTAGGTTTTATTATTAAATATTTATCTGTAAATGAACTCATCGTAGCAATTACGTGGCTACTCTCCGTAAGATATTAAGTTAATTACACATACCCAAACAATGTTAAAGTTGAGGAAGCCATTAATCAGGTAGAACGTCCACGGTTCTGTTCCATACAGATCAGGACCGTGGCTTGTGAAGACATTGTACTTGATGAGGTTGAGCGGTGCGATGACCAGCTGGCCATAGTACGAGGAGTCGATGTAGACCATGGGACCGAGGATGAAGATCACACAGATGGAGCACCACTGGACAAAGACAAGCGGCTCCTTGCGACGGAATATCAGGTCGATTGCGATCGGCAGGCCGAGCAGACCGGCAAATGGCCAACCTTAAATATAAAAACACATAATTTAATCTAAAAATAAAAATATTGTGTCACATTTAAAATGCTTCTTTACCATGCCAGAGATAGCAACTTAAATCGCAGATGAAGATTAAAATAAAAAAGATTTTTAATCAACTTATGAGATATATTGATTGATTCCTGATTACTATCAAAATTTATCTTGTAAAATGCCTATCATAGCCTATTAATCAAAATTAGTGGTAGAAAAAAGTCGCCGTAGAAATGGACGATGCAAAAATGAAGATAACTTCATTACCATCTTGCGCTATACTTGTTTGATTTTTATTTTATAAACACCAATAATATTATCTGATAAATATAGCGATTTTGTGCTTTACACAAATTTTTGAGACTCATATTACAGCTGTATTCTAGTGTCGTTATGTTTAAGAAAGAATAAAAAATCAGTTGAATATTAGTATATGTATATTCTTTTGAATTTGAGTCGAACATTGTAGGGAGCAACTGGCATATTGGTTCACTAAAAATATATATTACATTGTACATTAACACATTGTTTGCGGGCAATGTTTTATGCTGATTGTCGCCTAGCGCGGGCGATATTTGGGTTCGCGCGCGAGTTTTTTTAACATTTTTTTAAAATCTATAACTTTTGAAATATCCGCGATAATTTAGTGAAATTTTAAATGTAACTTACCTTATTGTGCAGCAATTATAAAATGATGATAAACAAATACAAAAAAAAAACGGAAAATTTATGCCCATCCGGAGAAAACATATTTTGTAGAAATAATATGAAACATTCCTACCCTTTATCTCTTCGCAGATAGAAAGAACCCTATTCTCCGTACAAGTTGAAAACAACTGTTGCGCATTGAGGGTAAAAAAAATTATCAAGCCAACACGAACTACTTCAAGGTTTCTTCGAGTACACAAAAAATTGTATGTTTTTTAACATTTTTTTACGTAGTAATAAAGCATAATAAATACAAATTTGTGAGTGAAATGTGTAGTTTGAAGTAAGATATATGATTTAGCAACTAAATCTGTTATTACGCAACACGTATTTTTACGTTACCCGACGTCCACCACCAGAGAGTAAAAAACGTATTACTACGTCTCACAACAACAATGTGTTAATAATATTGTACATCTTGATTAACAAATTCCCAAATAAGCTCTATATCAAAAGTTTGCATGTGAAATAGTATCAGACATTATTCTTGAATATTTACAAGATACACACCTATGAATGTGCTAAGGGCGGTGAAGACGATGGCCAGGGGATAGTGATGTCTCCACCAGGCGGCTAGAGCCAGCGACGACAGCGTGCCGCACCAGGCGCTGGGCAACATGGCGGCTCCGGCGATGAAGCCCCCGCCGGCCGTCAGGGAGAAGGCCAGCCACATGCGGCCCACGTGCACTCCAAACTCTTGGCATACGGCCCTGAAAAAATGAGCAATTCAGATTTTTTTTAAATAAATAAATATATTAATAGATTTTTGCTATTATATAATTAACTCGCCGTAAGCCCAACCGTGAGCGCTTGGCAATATTCAAAAGATGTATTTCAAAATTAATTTAGATTTTCTCACAAAGATATCTATGAATATTTTAAAATATTAACAAACCAAAAAGGATCGATATTTTTCGATAGTTTGGGAGATATTCATGAGATGGTGTTAACCCTTTAACTGCCAAAAGCGTCTTAAGACGCATAATTTTCTGTGAAGACGCGCCGTTTTAAATGAACAATCAACAATGCACAATGAACAATTAACTTAATGATTATGGATAAATGACTGCATGACTGGTGCACTCTTCATTTATTTGGTATGTTTTATAAATAAACTTTATTACACTTTCAATAACTATATGTTTAGAAGGTTTTATTTTTTCGCAGCCTGCTGGGTACCGCCATACATGTACCTGCCGGCAGTTAAAAGGTTAAGGACTGGCACTGAATAAAATTATAATATATTTTTATTTTTTTCGAAAACAATTATCAATTATATAGTATTTATATCTTAAATATGTAAAACAAACATGATGCGTTGGAGATACATACGATGTAGGGAGACAGTTTTGTAAGTATATAGTCAAGGACAGTCGAAGCAAGCGATCAAGTATTTGATCTATAATCTATTTTGTGGCAGCCCTAGTGAAAAAAAAGTGTTTTTTTTTCGTGAAAATTTTAGTTCAATCGATTGCAGCTCACCAATAATGTACGTTAAAAATAATATAATAATTAAGTCATTATCAAAAGTAGTGTTTTTATTTTTTTGAAAACACATGGGGATGAAGTGGTTAAGCTTGCATTATAAATTAATAACAAGAAAATATCAAACAATAATGGCAAGCAATAAAATAAAAAAAAATAAAAGTCAAGAACTTAGAAATGATTTTCATTTCATTTGTAATCATTATGTTGGGGATTAGGATTTTTATAAATTGTCAAAATTGCGGGGCTGTTTTGAGTATTTTTTTTCTTTCAACAATTGATTTTTTAACTGTTTGATTATCTTAAAAGAAAGACAGGGCATTGATTTGTTAGTATACAATTCAAACAATACATTGTCGTCTGCGTTTGTCTTAACTTAAATGAACAGAGTAATCCAGAATCCAAAAATCAATGGCCTGTAATCAAAGGCTTAATTTAGCTGCAATGCTAGAGTTTCTACATGATATATATGACAAAAAACATAGCATAATAGTACCCTACATCATTAATAATATTAAAGAAAGTATGTAGTGCGCATGTCCCAGCATGGACTGCATAAGATTTTGCATGTCAGGGCAATGTTCAAACTATAAATTTTGTTACTAGTTAATTATAATTTAACTAATCAATCGGCCCATCTAACAGTTTTCAGAAGCTAAGAATGTGAGTGCGTTACTTGTAGAAAAACAGGTCTGCTGTGGCCGCACCGAGCGCCAGAAGACATCGAGTGAG
Organism: Glossosoma conforme; assembly: GCA_022606575.1. NCBI lineage: Eukaryota > Metazoa > Arthropoda > Insecta > Trichoptera > Glossosomatidae > Glossosoma > Glossosoma conforme. The sequence goes on from JAGTXR010000027.1 coordinate 2,324,196, forward strand.
GTAGAGGAGAGCCGGAGGAGCAGGTGTGGTGAAGGCGGCCGCCAGAGCTCCCGGTCCTCCCACTAACCACAGTGACGCATAGGAGCGGAGAGCTGCACTGGAACTGTATTCCCACGTCTGCAGTCCTTGCCCGAAAACTGTAACATACCACACCATGTTAATATTATGTAAATACATGAAAAGACTACTAATATATCATTCAATCCATAATTGGTGACCATAGTTATTTACCCGCTATACATTAGTCATTAATTTAAACAGTCTTTAAAACTTTACTCTACTGTTGTAATGTTCACAATTACCTGAATATACTACTGAATATAAAATCAGCGAGTCGAATACCATACTTAACAGTTGATATGGTTGTTTACTCAAAAATATATTACAATCTATATTACTTATCTAAAATATGATTAAATAATCCACCAAAATGTTCAGGATATGAATTGAAAACGTTTTCAGGAATACAATCTTGGCATTTATACAATGTTAACAGTTTTTAATTTTATTGAAAACCAACAGAAGAAAAATGCATGATATCAGAGTTTGAGACAATCCTTACTAAGGTAGTGGATGGGCTCCCAGTAGTTGAAGACCTCATCACAGTCTGTGATGTGGCACCAGATGGCGGCACAAAAACGAGCCGATACCAGCGCCCTGAACGCAGCAGCGCTTCCAGGGAAAGCGATGCCGCGCGCTGATGTCGGCGCATTGGTCACCAGTCGCTCCCTAAAACATAGATAATATCATATAAGATGAATCTAAAGGGTCCTATTCAGGATAGTTAATGCTAACTCAATAGTCATTACAATAGATTCATAAAAAAAAAGATTGTTTACATGTCTTTTTTGCATATTTTAATGAACAAAGAATCATAGAGTACATATTTTTTTATTACAATTTTTAACTTTCAATTACTTCAGTAAATCTTCTTTCGTAAATCACTGTCACTAGGAGAAAATTACAGACACCAAGTACATGCAAAAGGCATAATTTTATATGGGATGTATGCCCTGGTAAGGTATCACTTTTGGACCATGACCTAAAGAAAACAGTATGAACAAATATATTTCTAAGCAATGTTTTATCATTTTATAAACATTTAACAAACATTGTGATACAATGTAATTTATACGATAATATTTTTATTCAAATATCATAAACATGCAACATACACTAAACATGTTGATAGAACCGTTAAATATTGAATTGAGCTTATATTTTGCGTTACTAGTATGTAGATATGGCTAATTAAATTTGAAGGCAATAGATCTTTTAGCTCTCACTAATATCCATGTTTGGATGGAACAAAATAACTGGACTGAACAAGAAGAATTAAGTCTCCTCGAAGATGCTCTTATTCCTATTATTATCAGTGTCACTAATAATTACATCCTCCCAAAGACCACTTAGTCTATAGGTCGAGGTGACTGGAAAATCGCACAATAGGCACTGGACCTAATTGGTTTAACGCACAAAAGTAATAAATATGATAATTAACAAAAGGGGTATGAAAGAAATAAGGTATGAAATAGAAAATGGATAAAACATAAGAGATTTGAAATAAAATAGACGTGTGAATGGCAAATGGTGTTTGTGTGGAGTGTCGTCGTCGGCGTCGGACTTACTGGTAATCTTCGCTGTTGTTGGGATTCTTGCCACCGAGAGTCTTCTTAGCGGCGCGCAGGGAACTCGCGGAGCCCTTCTTGCCATTTCTCGCCTGCAAGTTCCGCTGCCGTAAGTAACTTATAGGCGGCATCTCTCCATTTGATAACGTTTGACACTTGTGAAGTAGTGTTACCTAGTGGCTACATTCAAAGATCCCACACTAAATAATCAAATATTGATAAAGAGACGGTCTGTTTTCCCGAAAATAGTCTTCGCCTCCAATTTTGAATTCATTTTATACATGATATTTATTTCAATGGTAGAGAAACACACACACATTAATCAATCAAGAAACAGAAACACCCACAAATCTTTGACCGAATGCTGTCGATAAATGGGGAATTAGATGTGAAAAAGAGATTGATAAATAACTTGCTAATAGGTCTTACTGGAAAAAAAGATATCAGTTTATATTAGGTGGCTGCTCTTCTATATATTGACAAAATCTAGGAAAATATTTATCTATTTACAAAAGCAAGTTCCTACTTTATTTAAATTTATGTATAATATCATATACATTGGGACACGTCTTACCGGTGGGACGATTTAACCTGAATTTGCACGATTTTTCATTTATCAAAGATTTTGTAAGCTTAAGACAGTTTGTAAGCCTTTTAACCGATTTAAAAAAATGGTATTTAGGTACCTATTCAATTTTTGAAAATGACAATAATGTTACATAATAAATTATTTTCTTAGAATCAAAAGAATAAATATAATTATAAATAATGAAATAAGTGTATATCGACACGAGTTGTCATTTTTTTACCTCGATCTAAGTTCTACAGTTTCTTTTTCCTATGCATGAGCCGCTTATGCTCAAAATCAATGCGGCATTCGAGTGAAAATAATGGATTTTTAAAGAATGTCAAAAGCATTCGTTTGTCATCAAATTTTGTTCTCTATGAATTGTAAATTAATAAATAATTACATACTTTTGTATATTCGAGCCCTTATTTTGTAGATCTATTTACCATAAACAATATTGCGAACAAGTGAAACGTCAAAACAGCGGGCTCGTAAACATTAACGTTTTTTTTTATTAATTATTAAAAATCATTAAGCTATATAATATAAAATGCCAAAAGTTGTATCAAGAAGCATTGTGTGCTCGGACACAAAGGACCAGGAAGAATACAGTGAAACCAAGCCTTTGCATATATATTACTGTTTGTGTGGGCAAATGTCATTGATTTTAGGTTAGTGATCTCTCTTCGCCTTATTAGCTCCCTATTTACATATATTACATTATAAAAACACCACTAGATACATTTTTAGTTCTCATATACTTCAGCTCATCCATTTCAAATTTCTTTTTATATTGAAACCGCGACTTATATATATCTATCATGTGATACGTACAAATTCACAACAAACATCATCTAATGACATTTCTCTTATCAATAAATTGGAGAAAAATAAATGGCGAACGCTGGCATTCAAACCACGAACCTTTGCAATCAATGTTTATTCTGTACCCAGCTTGCACTCACTTGCTCCTCTCACCGAGTCCAGAAATAAACACGTATTTTACTATTGAGACATATTATTTTATAGCGTATTGTGGTGTTTTTAAAACTGTATTTATATTTATTAAATTTCTTATTAAAATAAAGTATTATTCTTTTTTACCAACAATCTATTTATTTAGTGACCCGGATCACTTCTAATATATTTTTAAATTAAAATTAAATATTTCTGACTGTCAAGTGCTTTATCTGTATCGATATCCATCGACAAAATATTGAAACATCATAAAATTGTAGTTTTTTCTTCTTCTTCAGATTGCGCTATCGAGAAGCTACCGCTACGCAAGCGTGACGGGGCCCGCGTGATTGACGGCTCCAAGCACGCGCACAAGATCACCTGCGATGAAGATGAGACCGTGTACCTGAAGCGCCCCGAGGGGGTGGAGCGCCAGCTGAGACAGAAGTGCGGCAAGTGCTCCTTGCCCATATACTACAGACATGAAGCGGGCACAGGAATCACCTTTATTATCAGGTCAATACTTCTTTCATTCTTCAAATTTTTAATCCATATCCGCCAGCAACTGATGCATATAGACAATGATATGGATCAAAATGTAAAAGTATGGATTAATCTATATCCTCTGTCTATTTGCAATCGTTGCCAGTTTAGATGTAAATGTGTGCCCACGGTGCTTTTAATGACAGTTTATACTCATTTAACTTAGTTTCAAACCCTAGTTGCCCCTGTGACGCCCCCTTCCAGACCTCAGAGCACATTCTCTGGGACTGTCAATTCCTCTCGTTAGAAAGAGGAGTCCTTTTCGATGCAGTTCGAGGAATCGCTTCGGCCCTATCGGGCATGCAGACTTTGTGGCCACCAAAAAAAATCCACACATTTACAATCTTTGCTCGTATTTTCGGTGAGAGAATCTATCTTCCATATCCATCTCTTTACAAACCATAAATGCGATTCTAATTTATTTTACGGGTTCTTTCATTTAGCACTTCTGTGCAGTGGCCACAATTGTTCAGAGGGGACTCCCACTGGACTTATCAGTCGCTAACTGATCATAATCTGAATGAGCGCGTCATCTAGAAGACTTAACTGTCCTCCGGTGTGAGCCGGGTAAAGTCCAGTTTAGATGTAAAGTGCTTGTCTATGGCTTGTATTTTTCTGGTTAGAATATAAGATAAAAATATTATTATTTTGTATTATTAAAAATGTTTTAAATAGTTATGTAAACACAACTCAACCTAACCTAACCTAAACTTAACAACTTTATGAAACTCTTTGACCAAAAGTCGATTTAAATTTTGACCATTAATTTTGTTGCCTTTGTTTACCAAGCCAAAGGTTGTGGGTTTGATCCCTGAGGCAGCATAAAATCATATTATTTTCAATCAATTTTAAAGCTCAATAAATACACCCGATTGGTGTAAAATTATTTCTCATTCATTAAATATTAATCATGACCAAATTAAAAATTGGTGGTATACGAATTTCACCTTATAGGTTTAATGACATTGCCGGACATTCACCCCAAAGACACTGCTTAAACTTTGCTAAAAGTAGCAATTATTGTGTATTCAGTATTTTCATGTATATGTTTATGTAAATAAAAAAAAACACTCTTAGGTTGAACCATCCTTTAGCACCAAATAGTCCAGATAAGAGTCTCTTGCTTATAATTCAAACTTTTAAAAAAATAATACTGATAAACACACCTGTGAAAGACGCATGCTAATTATCGGTATCGGATATGACAGTAGAGAGAGAAAGACATATTGAAATAATTAATTGTCTTATAAGCAATATTTTTATGCCAACTGTGTATGTTCTGCTGTTAAAAATGAACCTTTATCCGGCCAGTGGTTCCGTACGGGATCACAGATTTGCATCGTTCAATGCCCTAACAGGCTAATGTTTGTAATGTTTCGTCGCACAATAGATTATTCCATGAACTTACTTTAATACTATTATTACAAATTAATGTAATCCGATTGTGAAATGAACCATAAGCACTCCTGTATGGGACCGTAGGGCATTGAACAACGCAATTGTGCGGTCCTGTAAGGAAACCACTGGGCAGTTAAAGGTTAATGAGCTAATAATTGAATTCAGGGGCGCGCTGATGAAGTCAACAGGCGAAGGTCCAGCAACTGACATCTACCGGCAAGTGGCCGCCGCACAACCCAAGAAGATCATGGTCACCAAACACACAAAGAACATGGGCAAGTTCAGCTCGGTTACCGTCTCCACCATCGACGAAGAAGAAGACGAGATTGAGGCCGTGAGTATATTACATATCCCAACCTTATAATGATAGTTTACTATTTTATGACACGAATCACGTTGAGTGACCGTTAAATCATAGAAATGTGAACTGCTTTTTTGTGCACACTGTTGTGTGATGACTTAAAATGAATATCATTGCTAATGATCGATTATTGTTACTGATTTAATTCAATTAATTTTTATTGATTTCGAAAAACATTACACAGTTTAGTTAATTTCATTTTGAAATAAAATAAAAAATCAACAAAGAAAAATGAAATTAAAAATAGGTACTCAAAATAAAGTGTTAATTTTTAAAAATAATTCATCGACAAGTAAGGTAACAGTAAGTCCCAAAGCTAATGAAACAGACAACTCAGACAATTTATTTCTTCTAACAATTTCTTGGAGTTCGTGGCTGAACTGGGGCGTGATAACAAGATGATGAGCAGTTTGCTGTTCTTCTCTTTGTATTCCAGTTTAAACTCAGAGACTGTTCTGTGATACAGAATTCTAACTGTGGTACCATCCTACATGTGGTCTTCTTGGAGTTCAGATGCCCAGTGGTGTCTCGTCAGTTGCTATGCTCTTTCAGAGTTTTTGCTTGAAGTTCTACAATGTGTGTCACATACATCTTTGAACTTAAATCACACGAATTATGTTATTGTTTTCAGAGAGAGGTGGCTGACAGCTATGCCAACAACGCACGCATCATTGAGAAGCAGCTGGAGAGGAAAGGCATGAACAAGCGGCCGGTGGGGACACCCGGGCCACATGAGATGGACACGAAGAGGGTGCGGGGAACGCTTATCGACAAATAGTCAACACACCTGCTAATGTAGTGACTAAAGACATTGACGCATGAAACGTAATCTGGTCGCAGCCGGAATTGATTTTTCTTGTGATTGGTTTGCAGCAGTTTGACTTTTGTAGGACAGCCAATGTCACAGCCAATCTCAAGAAAGATAAGACAGATAGTATTTCGTATGTTAACATAATTATTATATTCCTGTATATATTATATTGATTACATTATTTTATACATAAATATTTTTGTTTTATTTATTTTTTATACACAGAGTATCATTACACATGTCGACCACTATTTATCTAATATTATTTATTTAACCACTTCATTTTTTCGCAAAAATGGAAAAAACCAAGAATTTTTTTATTACATTTTAATAATCTACTTATTTTTTTTTTGTATATACGTAAACATCGAACATATGCGACAGCGACAAAACAGAAAGTGAACGCTCGTACCGGAGCGAGCGTAATGACGTGGACAATATTCTCGCTCCGGTATGAGCGCGGGCATGAAGTGGTTAAAAACGCAAATACGTGATATTAAACTTATAATAAATGAATTTAATTACTTATAACACAAGCATGACATTAAGTTCGATAGTTATCTTAAAAAATTACAGAGGTAACCTCTATAAGAACCCCTATTTCAAAAACAGCTGGAGAGAGACGCTTTTTCTATCTGTCGCTCCTTTACACAATAGCCAGACAGAGAAATTAAGTATATTAGCATTATTACAATATAATTTAGTGTGTATATCAAAGAACAATGACACTTAGCTCTTAAAGGATGAGCTGATACTAATTAAACTATTTATATCATCAAAAATTAATAAGTTATGTCTAAATTTTATGTGTTTTCCATTATATGTCTAATGAGTAGTAAAGAATAATTAAAACATTAAAAACTAGTGTATCCAAATAAAAGCTTAATTAAAAACTAATCATATTTAATGTTGCCTTTAAGAAATATTGCTTATTAGGTACCTATTTAAACGATAATTAAAAGTTATGGTAGTGAAACTACGTTTGAACAGTCGTTATAAGTCAGCAAACAAAACTGGGTCAGCTTAATAGTTCTAAAAATTCAACAATGTTTATTAAGTATCAAGTATTTTTAGGCTCAATATTTATTTTTGTTATTATTGTAAATTCAACATCACAATCACACAATGATCTGCGCATTATCTTTCAAGATGCCTTAAAAAAGTTTGATGTGAAATATCACCAGGTAAGACACTGTTTTTTCGACATGGTTTGTTGTAGTTGAATTGAAAGGTTTTAACCCTTTTTTTACGGCTCAGTTTGAATACAAATTATACTGTCAATTATAAAACTAGTGTTTGAACCATAAATGTACTTATCTGGTCTATTTTCATAAATCACACTGGTTCTTGTATCCTTTAGCTATCAGATGATGCATAAAAAACTATTCTAAGAAAGTAGCAAAACGATATATCACGTCAAACAATGTCAATGGTCGGGGAATCTTATGACGGCATATGCCGACAACCGATGCGAAAGGGTTAAAGGTTACTTTTGAAATGGTATATTACTTGACATTAAAACCATTGCACTTAAAATTATTCATATCAGCAGAAAAGTCAAAAAAAGGTGTGAAAAAATGTTAAATAAATATGTCATTAATGCTTAAGTCTGTTCCATAAAAGAAGCACACTTCATTATTCATTGTTTATCAATTGGGTAAATACATATGTGGCATTAATCTATCTATAATAAGAAATTAATACAATTTTTTAGAAAAAAATTTTTTTTTTTTCAAAGACAGATATTATTGTCACATTAGCCATTTTATTAGACTGTCTAAGATAAGCCAAAGAACGGTTTATAAATATATATATTTTTAAATACCTACCTAAAAAAATAAATAGCAATAAGTGTTTTTTATCAATTTTAATCTTTGATATTACCTAATTTTTCATGTGATTCATTTTTAAATATATCGATTATATTTATAAATATATATTCAATGTAGATAAATTTAAATTAAATTTTCAATTCTTCAATAATAAATATATGTATATGAAAAATGATTAAATCAAATTTTAAAAATCCCCCCTCCCCCCCTATTAAAACAAAACAATGCAACTGTCATAGATATAATATTCCAAGTAGGTATTCTCGATTTTGTTTCTCAGGTTTCTTTTGAAGAGATATCTAAAATAGCAAAGTTGTACCTGGGAACAGAAACGGCAAACTATCTTATTTCGCCATTGTGGCTGCAGTTGTTGCTCCTGACATTGTCACTCGGGGCATCGGGAAAAACATTGGACGAGTTGAATTCTGGAATTTTCCTTGACAAAGATGGCCAGGTGATAAAAATTATTAAATACCTATTATTTTTAATTTATGATTTTTGTAAGTTAGCGTCTATTTTTCTGATCTTGATTTGGTATTTTTAGCAGGCATATGAAATATGTTTCACTGTACAAGATAATGCATTCATTTAACATTTATCTTAAGCGTCAAATTAATCAATTGGTTTCCGAAAAAAATATACACTAGAACCGAGCCCTGTTTTATCTGCAGCATTCTGTCACAGCATTTATATTTTATTAAGTTAGTAAACTTCTGCAGCCCTAAATAGATTTGAGTTTTTTTTTATTATTGTGATTGACTTGCCTTTTTTATTATTGTGTAATATGTTCATGGCTATTTTCATATGTCAACTTAATCAAATTACAGGATAAATTATATATTCTTCAAAACACTTTGGATCACCTACCAAAGAGCGGCAAAAATCTTCGTCTTGAAGTAATAAACATGCTGTTTTTGAGAGATGACCTCAACACGACGGAATCGTTTAAAAATGTAGCCACCGAGAAATTCAACACGACAGTCCATTTCATAGATTTCAGTAACATAACGGCATCCAGAATAAAAATAAACGAGAAGGTAAACATTTTATTTATGTAAAGAATATTATTTTGAAATGTTAAGTATGCGAGTAAGTAAGTATTTTTTGTTTCAAGTTGTATAATAAATCAAACTCTAAAGCGACATTGAGATCTCCATCAAAAGAAATTGTAAAAAAATCATAAATAATTTAATAAGATAATCATTTTTATTAGAATTCATTTCTTCGATTTCTTTTATACAGGTATACTTTACACAAGTTTTGTATTTTAAACTTTTCCGAATAATCCTGGTTCCACAAGAGTTTCAAATCTATTACAATCTATATATTCGTAGAATCGGTTCAGTTTTTAAGTAGCTCCTTATGATGGTGCCATGTCACGAAACTGGTAGAGTAATTATTAATTAAAACTCAGCGGTTTCATACATAAAGTTTTACTTGTTTAATTTTTAAATATAATCTGCGCCGTTTTTAGATTCTTCAGAGGAACCAAAGGAGGATGGTGACCGTTTTTGACGACAGTGATCTTAAGCCCAACCACACGTCAATTGTTCTCATGAACAGCGTTTACTTCAAAGACAAATGGCTTTATCCGCCAACAGTCTTGAACGGCACATACGACTTCAAGGCGGACATCAATGGAACAAACAAAAAAATACCGATGTACAGAATCACTGCTCTGATGAAGTACGCTGAAATCGAAGAATGGGATGCTGTAGTAATTACAACTTTATCTATTATGAATCATGTTTTGTCAAGTGGGTTATTTCTAACACGTATTCAAATCATTATTGTTAGTTTGTTCCCTCTAAACGATTTTGGTTACTTCACTAAAGTTATGTAAAGGTTCGATCTAAACTAGATCTTTTTATAGGCAGATAGAGAATCTAATAATACCGATGGGCTGTCCATACGTAAACATCTGACTAACTTAATATCATAGCTATTTAGGTGTTCTGGGGAATGGGCGAATTAGATTCATTCTTCTTCAATTTACTCATTACTTGTTAAAGTAATTGCATCCTATTTAACACATCTACTTATATCACATTATCAGATAGAATTATCAGAAAATCCAATTAGGTACTTATTTGATATGATAATATTGTTTTCTTTTATATTTACAATGTAATTGCGTGACTCTTCAATGGCGCAATTAAATAAAAAAATATTATTTCAACGACTGAACCTACAAAGAAAGTTAATAAACTTACTTTAATTTAAGCTCAGTCTGTAAGGCATTTCCTAGAATTGCATAAAAAATATCATTATTTAACATTTATCTGTATCTTTCATTGACGTTTATTATTTTTTAGGTTATTGAGATTCCATACGAGACAGAGGGTGTATCTCTTCTTGTTTTTGTGCCGAACAAAGTCGACGGATTGATGAAAGTCAACAGGAAGATTTTAGAGCAACAAGACACAATCGCGTATGCTAATAGCATCATGAAGGAAACACCAATTGCAATCACTCTTCCCAAATTTACACTGGACGTTGTTGTGATATTGCCGAACAAACTTGAAAAGGTTGGCGGGCATTTTGGAAAAATTTGAATTTTACGTCTTTTACTTTGGTCATATTTGTTTTTTTTTATTTGTTAATATTTCTACCAACGATAATTGTTGTGTACGGACATATTAAATTATGGACTCCAAACAATTATGAACAAGTATGTAAGCATTTACCACACTGTTTTAAGTCCACATCGTAATAACTCCATCTTGTTGATTAAATGATACCACTATGTAGCCTAGTTATCAACTCAGCGCCGAAGAAAATAATTCGTAAGTAAAGCCGTAAGTATATGGCTCAACACAAAAGCCACGAATTCCGTTGAAAAGCTTAAATAAAATGTATCAATTGATACACACATACATACTCACAGCAAATATTAATGATTTATAAATATTAGACTTTTAGTACTTAAGTACTAAAAATATTTCTTCTTGATTTTTCCTTTTTCCTTTCTTTGCGTAGATGCTTAAAAGTTAATTTAGTTCAGAAAAAGCTTCTTATAACGTTTTTAATTTCGGTACTCAGCTGTCCATTTGTGGAACGTTAATCTCCCTCGCAATTATTTCATCTACCGCCAAAAAACCATCTTCCTCTAAATATTTTTTCCTCGCCGTTGACCGACTGAATGTGCTGCGCAGTGCCGATTTTAGGGGGTGGCAAAGTGGGTCGGTGCACCAGGGCGTCGAATAATCTAAGGGCGCTGAGGGCAACCAATCTTGCTTAGATTTTTTTTAAATATAAACAATATGAGGCGCCAGAAAAAAATATCCTAGGGCGCCGTAGGGTCTAAAGGTGGTACTGATGCTACGATTTAAATAATATGTTATTGATGTCAACAGATGGGCGTCAAATATATCTTTGATGATAAAGCAGAACTTGATGAGATGATCGGCCGTAAAAACGTTTCTTTCACTACCATCATGCAGAGAGTCAAAATATGGGCTGACGAAGGAAAGGGCGCATACAAAGACACCGGTATTTTTCCACTATTTGTATAAATATAATTTATAAACACATCAATCAATATTATCTAAGAGATTACATTAAAGCGGGGTCATTTTACGGGTTATCATCTTGTTCTACGCAAACATTCTGAATGCACATATAGCACCATTCTACAGGTAGTACAAAAAAGATTCGCAATCGCATCAAGAATGCGATTTTAAACCTTTTGTTTCAATGAATTCAAGTAAAGAGTTTAACGAAGGAAATCCAAGGAAAAACAGCAGAGATATATCTTAATTAAAACAAATCGTTCATGAACTTATAAAATAAGAATATTGCAATCCTCTCCTTACACAAATAATTTATTTTTGGTTGTTTCAGGAGACGTAGAATATCCCATACCTCAAAAGGTCATAGTTGCTGACCATCCATTCTTCTTTATCGTGAAAATAAACGGCGATATGTTCATTTTGGGCCAGTTTGTTTCGTAGACGATTAATAACGAAACTGTTCATTAAACGCATTTCGAATACTACAACATGGAGAACATATCACTCAAATTAAATCTAAGACAACCGACTACTATACTATATATTGCTGCTCACCTGGCAATATCAAATGGATGTTGGCAAGCTGGCAAATATATTTAACGTAGCTTACTCGAAGAAGAAGACAAACATGTTTTTTAAATTAAATTTATTCCTTTAACAAAACGTTACTATTATACCTATAATAAATATGTATATAAATTTACTATTATACCAATAAAAATATTTTGGTAAAAAACATTCTATCGACGCAGAGGTTAAAATATTAATGTCTCAAATATACTATAAAACAGTTCTTTTTCACTTTGCTTTAAAAATATTGATTGTATGTATTTTTTATGTAAACGCATTCTGAATAATGCCAACAGACATCGATGGAGAACTCTCATTTGTGGATTCTATGCTGTCTGCTATTTTTGAGAATCTGCAGTGCTGAGGTGCAGGGGTCTGGTCATTATTTATGACATTTAAATTATGACGCGTTTTTAAGGATTGGCTAAGTGCTGTATGTGGAGTTGTCATCTGCCAACGTCATAAGACTACAGAATTTAAGCTTCGTACACGTTTAAGGGGACTCACTATGAAAGGGTGATATTCACGAGAACTTTCGTCTAAAACCAATCCTGATTAATTAGCTATGGCAGGCATTTTATGAATTGATCAGCTTAACACACTAACCGAGGGTAAATATGCATTTAAATAATAATTGCATTTAATAAATTAAAGCCATCGGTAACTGTGAGTGGTAAAAACATTTCCTTTTGTGCGTTATTCTTTTCGAACACTGTTACATCTGATCGTAAGCTACCGTCTGCAAAAGACATTCAAGTTGAAACCTTAAAAAAAAAATCTTTGTTGAAAATTTCAAATGTAGAAAGATAACGTTCCATTTTGGTGATTTACTTCGTTAATCATGCCACTACATACTTTTGCTAATTCGTTTAATCTTTGACGGACGAATTGTTATTAACGATGAAGGAAAAAGTGAAGACGATTGAGTATAGGGTGTTTAATATTTTAAATATCTTGAAGTAAAAACATCATTAGACTTGCACACTTAATAAAAACTTTGGACATTGTATCACGTTTTGTAATAAAATACCCATTCGGGTAATAAATACTATAAATAAAACCATGATTAATCGAACGAGCGATCTTTACTGTATTTATTTTTCTTTATGTGTATCGTTGTTGTACATATACTAGTACAGTATTTATTAAAAAGAAAAACAGATTTAACATGTGCGTTGGTCAGTGAACGTGTATCCACATTTCTGACAAAATTGCATATCATAAAGCTATTTCTTATTTATGGCCCCGTGCTCTCGACGTCCTGAACTTGGAACGAGGCAAAGAAGTTGGTAGTCAATATTAGTTTATGATTCATTATAACCATATGCTCCAAATAAGAATATATACTTACTCTCATAATTTTACAGTCATTTACTCTACCGATTATGACTGAATTATGTGACACAGACAATCTCATAAAAATATTCGTTTTTCCTTCACTTTCTTCTTTTATGCTTCCATGAAAATGTAGTGTGGATTTTTTTATTTCTTTCTATATCACAGTTGTTACATTCAAATGTAGACTTATATATATTCCTTGTCTATGTTTTTTATACACCTACAAACTAGATTTTTTTAATGCTATAAATATTTTATTTCATTATTCACTTTTCGAACACATTGTGTAGTTAAATTATTCATGAATTTTACATACAAGCTTGTTTCGCTTAATGGGTCCAATAATAAGGATTCTGAATCATCGCGTCATAGACAAACAACTCGGCGGGGAACCAATAGTACCTACTACGTAAAGGAGTCTGTCTGTCAAGAAAGATCCTCTCAATGCAGGGGTTACAAATGCCCAAAACGCTCTTCCGATTCGAGTAATTCATGACTTACCACCATTTCTCGCGATTGATGTAGGAAGTACTAGTACGAGTCCTCACACTTCTATCTACAACCAGGTTTGTAGCTGATAGGTTAAGTTTTTCATTGAGAAGCGAGCAGTGTCTTTTTACTCTGAATTTTAGCAACGATTAATTATTTTTGTAACATATGATAAAGTAATATTGATGCACGTTTCAATGAATTAAAATATGTTATTAAATTTATATATTTTATAAGCTACTACCACGATACATACGAATTGTTGGATTACTTAATTTTTAAAAGGGCACAGAGCTATAAAAACATAAACAGCTTTATATCATTTCTATGAGTAGCATTATATAACTTTGTAGTATCATATATTTTTTAAAGTATCATATATTTTTTTAGCTCTCCCACTATACATTTGCAGACTGCCTTTTACTGAATCCCAATCACCTGAAAACTCACTTGTACTTTGATTTGAGTTTTTTGGGTTGAGCCATATGTGACGAATTTCTTCTAACCTATATTTCGACCGTCATTGCAGTGGCATCCTCAGGGTCAACCCTGACGATGATCTCTGCAATGGCGGTTGAAATATAGGACAGAAGAAATTTTCCATAAGCGGCTCAACTCAAAACCCACAACTCCTAATCTGGCCGTGAAAATCTACAAAGTTATTCAAATCGAAATTGTATGTGTGTTGCACATAAAAAAAAACATTCCTGATGCGGCCCGCGGTTGGTCATACTGGCCTTAACTCTTTAATTAGTGTGGTAATAATCCATACGAGAATTCATCTCTTACAATTTACTCGTACTTCTTACGAAAACGCCACCTACGGCTTCCATTCACACAATGCCTTGCACTCTGATGCATTATTCCCCAACGTCCTCCCATCCGTTACTTAATAAACTTCCAGCTAATTCCCTCTAATGCGACCAGCATCGTAAGTACCTACATAAAAATTAATATTCAAATTAGTTGGTCACCTACCTACCGTGCTTAGAGTGGGTACCTACCCACCTTGAGTGTTGCCAGTAATTTCTAATGATGAATGACCGTTCGAAAAAATACGCTAATGAAATTTAAAATGGACGACGAGAAGATGACGCCGCATTTTGAATTACGTAAATAAGATGATTCAAGGAATATATTATTGTATAAGATAATTTTTCATTGTTACAATGTGGATCACAAGGTAGACAACATGACTTGAATACGACACTAAGAACTGTTGACGAAGGGACAAATTCAAAGATACTAGTTATGGGTTTATATCATAATAATTTAACTCGAAATTTAAAAAGCTATTAAAACTAAGAAAAACCTAATAAATAACCAGGTTCAATTGTGTCTTGTCGATTTGTCATAGTCTCATAGTCCCAACCCTACTGATTATTTATCTATTCTCTGCGTATATTGTTTAGTTGTAGTGTTGTCTTGAAGATGGTAGAGGGTGCTAAAAAACTAGTAGACAATAAACTGCAGACCAAATGGTTATAAACAAATGTTCATTGTTTTATATTTAATCGTGTCTGACCACAGGTTGTTGCTTTTTATAAAAATATAATAATTTAAGTCTAAAATAATGTATTTTTACATTTGGGCGTTTGGTTATCAGATTTTTAAAGAATAGCGAGTGATCCGGATGCTCACAAGTCCATGACCCATAAAGAGCTCAAATGTTTAACACTAAATATGTTTTATAATAAATACACTATTGATGTATAAAACTCAATACAATTTTAAAACAACCAGAATAATTATATTTTTAAGATTTATTTTTTTGAACAAAAAATAAATAAATTTAAGTATCTAAACAAGTACCTACTAAGTAGTAGGTATACTATTATTGCAATTGTATGTTGTTAACATAAAATTGCTGGCACTTTCTTTCAATTTGTGTGGTTTCCTGTTTTTGTGCTGACTGACGACTGCTGAGGTTAAAAGCAAACGTTACGAAGTTGATACATAAACTGATCATTATGATTATTCGTTCATACAATGAACTCACGTTTCTGCGATAAAACGATTTTAACTACAAGTTTCATTAGAATATATCAATATTAAATTGATTAAATTTTAAAATCTTATATTTATACTCAAGACTAAGAAAAAAAGGACATAGAGGTCATTCTTGAATATACTCTAACAACTGACAGTTCTCATACTATATAAGCCTTACACTAAAACAAACTGTTGTTTTTTTTTTTCAAATTAATGTCCAAATTTAGCTGTTCACGAACTCGTTGCTTGCAAAAAAAAACTATCAATCACGCTGGAGTGTATAGCCTGTCATCAACACCGCTTCCACTTGCATGATGTGAGCCCTACACAGTCAATAGTTCTACAGAGAGATGTCGTACATTTAACTAAATGTTATAAAATATCTCCGGCAGGGTTCATATGCTGTGTGCGAAACAATGGGACACCAACACACTAGTCTTCCAAGAAAGTAAAATATGAGTAGACGAGGCTCAATCGTATAATATTTTCATAATAGAAGTAGGCAAGAGTAATACAATTAAACGTATTTTTTATATAATTTAAAATTCACTCAAAATGGTTCTCATTTTTTTCGGAAGATGTCGACGATTTTACTTGGCGGCCAGCTGAGACTTGACATGCTTGGTACTTAAAAATATTATAAGGCAAATCGTAATAGAATTTAGTTTGAACTTAGACTGGTTCTTTGTCGATTCTTTGTTGCGCCACTGCTCGTAGTATATAATCACAAGAACGGAGATAATCCATTCATTAGTTTCTCGGCGGTGGTCGACTTTAGACACAAACAGTGTTGTGATCCTTGGTACCTTGTAACTTACGTGAGATAACACTTATGGAGAATTTAAGCATTTACAACATTACCTACCATTTTTGACTTCATTTTACATAATCTTATTTAACTTAACTTTCAAATAGGATTTTTTATTTTCTTAATAAGCCTTAAATGAGCATTGCTTTTCTTCTAAGCATACGTATAAATATAAAAAACCACTTATAACAAGAGTTTTAGTAAGAAAAATCTTTAAATGTTTTTTTTTCTATTCATCGAGAGGAATAAAATACGCTCACATTTTTTTTAAATTACTTATAAGAAAGCAACATAGTTTTCAAAAATACGAAAAGTATTTTTTAGTCATATTCAAACTAGTTTCCTTGTAACAGACAAAAAGAAAATAATTATATTCATTCGTTTTTCATCATCAATATTACCATATCCATGTTTTTATTATCTTGTATTTTAAAGTTGTATATTTTTTTGTTACTATAATAAATTGTTTTTTATTTACGTTAAAAATCTAATTTCTCTCCGAGTTGTTTAATTTAACCCTGGATATTTCAGAAATAGTGATACGTTATTTTTCCACCCATGTTTTGAATTTCTGAATGAAAATGCATACATATTATTAAACAAGAAAACTCTAATGGTAGGCGAGTGCTTTACCTCCAGTTACTTCAAATTGAGATAATTCAAATTTTTCTAATTCTATTTTTTTTAATGTACCCGTTTCCATTACGAAAAAAAAAATATAAACGCTTTTTTCTACTCCTTCAAGTTCTATTTTTTCATTAAATATTGTTTGCAGGTTCAACAGATAATACAAAAAAAAACATTCTTACAATAATTCTATAAATGTATAAATTACTTATAAAGTGATCAAGAGAGTGATTTTATGTGTTGCCAGTGATATTAAAATTCCGCGAAAAATTTGAACTGTCAAAAAAAAAACAAAGATGATGTGGTGCAGGGTGGCCATTTTTCTGGCTGTTAGTGTTGGCATGGGTGCGTCTGCCACGAGCTACGAGCAAACCTACTGCACCGATCTGAAGCCACAGAACACTCTGGACATCGAGCAACTCATGGGCATGTGGTACGGGGTGGAAATCATCTACCACCTGAGAGACGACGAAGGTACCTCCGTGTACGACACGTGCCCCATCATACATCTTTCCGAAATCTTCAGTGACGTGAGTGTTGCCATTTTATTTATGTTTAATTGCCTAACGATCAATTTTAAATTTGGTCTTTGGGTTGAGCCATGTGAAGTGTTCACTGCTAATTTATAGGCTTAGGCCAAATATGTATGCGATGGTCACACCGCATACATATTTGCCATTTTTGCATATTATTATTACACCAGATAAACGGAACTCATTTCAGAAAAAATAGATGATGACTAACATTGCACCAGTATCATTTCATCATAACATCGTTTCATCGTAATCGCTACACATGCTTAACTCAAAAGAAACTACGTTTGCAGTTTCACTTGGTATTCTTAAATAACATTGGTTAAATTTCACCAATGTAGTTTCTGACCACAAAAAGGTGATGAGATATTGTCACTGGATTATATTCTTATGTACATCTCAAGGAAGTAGTTATCGCAGGAGGACATGAATATAGCTGCCTTTGCTGAAAGCCTCCAAGATTTCGAGGACCATTTCCTACTGATGTTGTTTATGTGATTGTCAAACGATTAGTATTGGAAGCGGTTACGATACAGAAAGAGAGAAATGTTTAATTGTAAAAATGGATATTTTAAAGTCTGAGATCCTTTTTAAATACCATTTTGTGTTTAATGAAGAGTTTTGATTCACAAATTTTATGTTGCACATGCCACATGTTTCTCCCTATCAAACAAATATCAATTGGATAATCTTTTTTCAGGATCCCAGAGTTTCCAATACTAGATTCTCAAGTCACAATAATTACTATCCGGTAATTACATATAATATTTAGCTTATCACAATAACTATGTATATATATCACTGTTTATATTTAATTTCCTTATATTAAGTGTATGATTTAATTTAAACTACAATTGTAGGAAGTCAAACACAGTACTTTGAATCGATCAAGTTAAGAGCAAGGCTTACGTTTTTAATTTTTTTGAAAGCACGTCGTTATTTTACTGAAACCTGCACAATACTCGAATTCGGTGGCCATAATTAGATCGGATATCCAAAGTACTTTTTCAATCAACTCAATTCAACGCAAAGAATGGCATTTAGCCTAATTAATAGCACTTTAACGTCTAATCCCCAACCTGTGATACACCTGCTTTAGTCAGTTCTTCAAGTCTATTATCTCGAGCACTGAACTGATTTTGCACCTTAACTTCTTTAACCAACAAAGACGTAATTTTGTTCCGAGCATCCCTACATGGTTGACTTGGTATGTTGACTTAGAGCAGCGGAACTTACCAAGACCTTTTTTACCACCACTGTGTTTTAACAGCAGTGCCGGTTTAAGGGGGTGGTGAAGTGGGTCGGTGGCCCAGGGCGTCGAATAAGCTAGGTGCGCCAAGAGCAACCAATCTTTCTTAGATTTTAAAAATATAAGCAATATAGAGCGCTAGAAAAAAAAATCCCTAGGGCGCCGAAGGGTCTAAAGCCAGTACTGTTTAACAGCATCGGGTTTTCTTCCCTAATGCAAGCTGAATCTTCATAAGCAGAGTCATGTAAATACTTGCAATATTTTCAATCACACTTCCTATAATTCAAACATACAGCTTATACTTACCCAGCTGGACTGTCTCCTGCATGAGATTCCTTAAAAAATATATTTAATTCAAAATATTTGTAAAAATATTTGATTAAAAGCATTTGTATAATATTTCGCACACTTTTTTAATTATTATCACGTTTATTTTATATCAATGAATAAATTACTGTCAAGCAAAATGAAAACTGTCAATCGATCAAACCTATTGTAATACCGGTTCTCATCCAATCATCTAAGTTGAGCAACATTAGACGCGGATCTTACTTGGATGGTTGACCACTTGGGATCCTCGCATGTCGATGGTTGTGTTGAGCCATGGTTAATTTGACCAGGCCTTAGACAAATTAAATAAGTCCTGATTTGTCTCGAATTCTATAGCTGTCTACTTTTCAAGCCTGAGTCCAACTCAAGAGTCTCATCCTGGGGGGCGTTAATAATTATGCATGGTATGTACTCGGCGGTGCTTCGGGTGCAGAGATGGAATGAGTCAGTTGTAATAAAAGCTAGCATAGCTGTTTAATGGAAATTTATGGCGACCATATGTTCCAGGTAGGAATCGAATATTGAAGAAGAAAACAGATAATACAAGGTTATAATATTTTTAGTATAGGTAGGGAGGTTTATTTTTCATTTTTTGTCAAGATGGATCACGTTGAGTAATTTCTAATAACAAAAATGAGATCACGGATATGATAATATACATTGTACACTTCGTCAAAGTATACACAGTAAACAATGACTTTTTATTTTGTTTTCTCCAATATAGCGACAACCGTTATAGAGTCCTCGTTTAATTTAAGAGATCACAATTATAGAGTTGATTGTTTTCAGTAACCATGGTAGCCGACAGAATTTTTATTTTTTAATGTATTGTATGTAAAAAAAATACCTACCTACATTTTATAACAATTTGAAAAACAAATTAGATATTCTGAATAAATTTTGTTAGTTCAGTTAATAGGTACTGAGATCATTTTGAAATGAAATGGAACGCTTCATTATTTGAAATATTCCAATGCCATTTTTCGCGCCTTTTTTTCATTCGAACTGACGTATAGTTTTTTTAAATACGTTAAAAATTATACCGTAAATTTACCAAATCAGAACATTGTTAAATATATTTTAAGATGCACATAATACTAGTTTAATACCATTATGTATATGCGATTGCATTTACCTTTAAGTAGGCGTTTTAAAGCTCGAGGAAAACGTTCAGATTATAATACATATGTCTGTTAATGTATTATTATAAAAACGAGCAAGAAATACCAGTGATACGAAAATAATATTTGCGTATTTAATGCCCCTTCTCATCAATATAAAAAAATATTAAGTTTTTTATACTTTTATAGGCATAATTAAGTTTATAAAATAAACTAATTTACCCGATCATTTTGAACGGATCTAACTCAATGACGCAATACCTATTACATACATAGTTATAAATTGATTTATGACTTTTTTATTTTTGAGATACAAACGAATACATTTGATTGAATAAGCAAATGATTTGTGTATTAATAAATTCATTGTATCATATTCAGGGCCGGCCAGAGGGCTTCCAGCGGAAAAGGCGCCCAAGGTGCCTTGAGTGGGGCGCCAACAGGGCACCGCCCGAGGGCGCCGTGCAAATAGGGACGCCGAATTGGGCATTTAAGGTGCTTTCAGTACCCATAACCTCTTCGCAAACTTCTAGATATGTTTTATACTAATATTTATATCACACTTGCTGCATCAATTTGAAGTAGATGATAGTCATGAACGCCCGCCGGGAACCTATTTTAAAGGCCTTATTCACCTTAAAGATAGTATCTCATTTTTAAAATTATGATCTATATGAGAAGAATTTTTTGGCATTTCAACCAAGGTATTAACTAGTCACTTATGTGTGTGATGATATAGCTACCAAATTTTCACTTTTTAAATTTTAAAATCAATTAAAATTTTAGAATAAATATATTATATATATTTTTAAATAAATTAAAATATACATTCATTCAAGTATCGGTAATCTGCTGAAAAATGTGCTATGAGATTGTATTTGCTATCAATTAGTGATTTTGTAAAAGAAACCACGGCACTAGAGGTGAAACTTAATTATTTGAAATAAAACATAATACAAAATATATCTTAAAACTGAGGGGTAATGTTCCAAGAGAATCTCTTTTGGTCTCAACTATTATTGGCAGCACGCTTCGCAAACGTAAGAAAACAATGAAAACAACTGAAAAAGAAAACAATGATATTTTTTTAATTTTTTTATGTAAACGCATGCAGGAGAGCACAACCGGTCAAGACCAGTGAACTCTATGACGCTCAGCCAGGGAGGCTGGACGCTGCATGCGGGAAACGTGTGTTGTGTTCGTGTTTGTGTGTGGGTTGGGGAGATTGCAAGTGTATATTTATCTGTTTCTTGAAGAGATCAGGATTGTAGGAAGGAGGAAACACAGACGCTGGAAGAGCATTCCATAGCTTACCGGTGGCATTAAGGAAGGAACTTTGGAAGCTGCCAGTTCTTGGTCGACATATATTAACCGTGTATGGATGTTCGGCAAGTGTAAGACGAGTTTGTCGGCTGTGAGTGGGTGCAGGAGGAATTAGTTCTTTAAGTTCCGAAGAGCAGCGACCGTGGTAATAACGGTAGAAAAGACTAAGAGAACCAACCTTACGTCTGTGTTCCATTGATTGTAGATTAGACGTAAGGGTGTCATTGTTTATCAAACGAATTGCTCTTCTTTGAACTGAGTCAATTAAGTTTAGAAGGTATTTTGGGGCTCCAATCCAAAGGTGACTGCCGTATTCAAGGATAGGTCGGATTTGTCCTTTATATAGAAGAAGAAGTTGTTTATCGTTGAAATACCGACGTGATCTATATAATACACCTAGTTTTTTGGAAGCGAGACCGGCTTTACACTTAATTGACTCGTAATATTTGACATTATTCGATATTGATAATATATTAATAATATTCGAAAAACAAAATTCTAATTTGTTCCAAATTTGAATCTTTATATGACGTTGATTATTTTCATAGGAATCTTCGTTCTTATTTGATAAGAGGTTCGATGCCAATGTCACACACGTGATGTCTGGTATCAATGTATTAAAATATTAATTGGTATTTCAAGTCAGCGTAAAGTAATATATTATTAATATAATTTAAATTACTGATGATTCAAAGAAGAAGCATAAACATGACACTTAAATGTGAACCTTGATCTACAAAATTACTTGGCGAAAATATTAATATATTGTCAGGTGGAATTTAAAAACAGTACTAAATAGTCCGGCCTGGTGACGAGAGCAATAGATCATACAGGTATATCAAGGATTTGATCTATGTTCTTCTGCGGTAACCACTGCTTACCTAAAATACATTATAAGATACTATTTTGGTGGAAATACAATCATTTTATTTTTTGTTAGAAGATCGGGTCATTAGCGCGTCTCTTTATTATATGATAGGGCGTTGAAAAGAGCTATGAGATCGGAAATTTGGTATTAAATGGATGATATATTCTTACTTTGTTGTATATTTTTAACAACCTCAATTTTTTATTTTTGTGGATTATTATTAACATAAATTTAACACCTAAAACGCCTTCCCGGATCAAAAATTATTGGGCCGCTACTGATCTTATTATATTTAACATTGCGACCTTGCTGAGATAATACAAGTGCCACGTGAGTTTATACGCCTAACAATCGTGATGATATTTCAAAGTAAAGCAAGACTATTCTTAAAATAGAAAACGTTATAAGCTTTGCAATTTTTCACGGCGTATTTTTGCATGAATCATAGTTTATTTATTTATGATATATGAATGAAAGTATAACATCGGAATTGGATTTATCGGAACACGCTAACGACTAAAGTAAGATCATCGTTAATAAATAATGAAACCCGTATTCCAGGTCCTATTTATAGGCGAGAAATTATCATTAATTAT
This sequence comes from Glossosoma conforme, assembly GCA_022606575.1. Taxonomy (NCBI): domain Eukaryota; kingdom Metazoa; phylum Arthropoda; class Insecta; order Trichoptera; family Glossosomatidae; genus Glossosoma; species Glossosoma conforme. Next base: position 2,347,650 of record JAGTXR010000027.1, read on the forward strand.
AATATATTTATTGTGTTAACTATCTATCAGATAATAAAAAATTTCGTGACCATAATAATTATTTATATAAATTAGATAAAATAAATATAATTAATTAAGCGACTTTTTGTAAATTGCACTTTTATTACTATTTTCTTTATGGAATTTTGTTCCAGAAACATTTATATTTTAATTTGATTAATGTATTATGTGCGCATGTATATAATAATAATCCATAAGTGTTGAAATATAAATTTATAATTCTATTTAATAATTTAAATATTAAAAATAGGGTTTCCGGCATTGAAAAATTCTATCACCGGAATCACAGTTCTAAAGAAAATCTCCGGAATTGCAAGCTATCAATACCACCACATTCTTTCCGTATCTATACGAGTATGTTGTTTACTGGAGGACTAAAATCCTGTGATAATATGCACCTACTCTTTTGAATGTGTTCACATTTACTTAATATCATATACCTAGTGCAATCTGGAGAGTGCATATAGGTATTTCTGTGATTATTGTGATTACCTGTTGTCTGACAAGTTTTGCAGCTTATAACTTGAAAGATCAATACCGGTTGTGCTAAACCATCAAGGGGCTTGTAAGCATTTTTTTGTGTAACTTATAATCTGCAATTGTGAATAAATCAGAAGATATACGTCTCCTTCATTAACAAAAAATTAACCTATTTTCCTTACCCAAAATTACAGTCATGAATTGCTTGAAATATTTCACGTCTACAGTCGCCTTTATTATGTCCGAAAAGGCATTGACGGACAACGTGGCTTTGCCCAGCTTTTCTAGTTTGCTGTCGCTTCATTGACTACGTTTTTATTGTCTCCAGATGACTACATCGCAGCCCTATCTGCGCCCCGGTGACTACGGCTATAACTGGAACACGGGCGGTAGCAGCCAGACCGGCTACCATGGCGGCCACACTACCTATGGCGACCACGACTACAGGCACCTGCGCCTCTACTGGGACGAGAGCGGCAACAGCAACGAGTACATCCTCAAGTTCAACAACTCCAAGCGAGGCTTCTGGACGTCCTCCAGACCACAGAGCGGAACAAGAGGTGAGGAATCTGATAGTTCTGCTAACCAATCATCGATAGCCGAGATAAAGCCTCGTAGTTTGTGAGGCGTTCGTTAAGGAATTTGCGCCTCGAGGGCTGGATCGTCACTGACTCTCCGCTAGTGGTTCTGTTTTGGCGTGATCCGTCAGCGTGGTATTGTCACAAATCTCATCATCCTAGTATTTCATTTCTAACTTTTATCTCTTTTCGTCGGTGAATTATCAATGTTCCTGATTACCTTATGTTACTATTTTTCTTAGGTAGCGGCATTCAGCAGAGCAGGTTACATTATGTTATTTTAAAAATCTGTCTTACGTTTTTTATCATTCAGACGCAGTCGGCTTAAAGTCCGACCAATCTTGACTGTTTACAAAATTATTTAATCAAATCTATGCTAGTTAATAAAAACGCTGATTATTGAATACCCAAATATTTATCTGGTACTAGAGCCGCAGTCTATGCGAGTTCGCGAGCTCTTGTCTTGGAAACTCTCGGAATTTTTTATGTTCCATATGGTCTTCAGGGTATACAGGTGTTCTGGGACAAGGCATAGACAATTTAAGTTTAAAGAACTGTGAAACGGCAATCCGCGATGTCCACATGCTTCAAATATGGAGCGGATATGGCAAAAAGAAAAAAAAACACGTCACTTTTAACTTAATCTGTCAATCTGCTATACGATCTTCCTATGCATCGTTAGCTTCAGTGTTTTCATATATCACAAACATCGACATAATATAATCCTTTCTACGTTCTTTATGACCAAAGAACTGTACAACATGTCGGAAAAATACCGTTGGCATCATGTCCCGAGCATCATCAAATGGATGCGTTCGTGCATATTTTTTCGTGCGCATTTCTCGCTAATTTTTTTGTTAGTTCTGCTGCGTTAATCATCTTTTTTATTATATTTATATTTTATATGGTAAAAATATTAAGCTTGTGAATAAATGAAGACTGATTGAATAATAAAAAATAAAAATATACATACTTTGAATATATACTATAGCGACATCTATCATACGATGATAACAATGACATAAATACTAGTTTCAACGTGAGTCGGTCCAGGCATAGTAATAGCCCAGTCGGCTGAGCGGTATGAATACCTGGGCATAGTTGGTTTCCAAGGTCCGCGGTTCGCATCCCGCTTCTGCCGTTATTTTTGTGTTTGGATTGACGCGTTGAAAAAAGAATTTTATGTATAGTATATGTATATTTAATTATTAATAATCTTTTTTATTGTTTGTATGTTCAGGTTCTGGAGATCGCTTGCCGCACCAGTACGACACCTTTGCTGGCACCGTGCAGGTCATCAAAGCCGTGGGCGACCACCTGGTTCTGACCTTCTGCCAGCGGCTCCCCGAGTCGCAGCTCTTCTCCGTGGTAGTGGCTCGCGAGCCGCAGCAGCTGGGCAGACAGGTTCTGCACAGCGTTCACAACCTTCTCAACAGACGTGACTTGTCCACGTCTGTCGTGAAGAAGGTCTGCAATGGCGCCTTCACCGCGGAGGCCCCCTTGGGACTGCTCGCCGCCATCTCAATCCTCTCCTATTTCAACTCTATGATTTAACAGTCAAATGTTACTATTCATTGCAAAAGTACTTTTATTGTCATTTTTAAATTTCAAGGCATTCCTCTTGTAATCAATGAGTGCCAAGTGGCTATCTTCATTCATGTAATTAATGATTCTCCGTAGTAATGTATGTTAAAGCAGGATAAAAATATATTGAACAAATATAGCAACAAAACGTTTTCTAAGAAATGTAATCAATAAAAATCCTTCTATAATAGAACACAACAATTAGCTTTTCAAGGGAGTTTCTACTTATAGACTTCAAAAATAGTACGTTTGGTCGCCTTATCATTAAATCACTAAGTTTTATCTTTTAAATGATGTCATAATATGTTGTTATGTTAAACAATGTTCATCCAAATAACACATTAAGAAGATTTATATCAATTTTCATTGTTAGTTTCATAGTTCACCATTCTCTTAAATGAAACAAAAAATTGTGCAACAATTTCACCATTTTCTTAAATGAAACAAAAAATTGTGCAACAATTTCAGAATTTAAGATCTTGAATCTCTTGCTTGACTATCTACGGTGCTCCTTGACGGTATTGAATATCAAAGGTGTAAAATAAATGCAAAATATTAAATTGTCTATGCTTCAGAGGGTACTCGTATATTTTAATTATTTGTGTGTTTTCATACTTTTTCTTAATTATAGAAACATAAAATTGATTTCAAAATTGAAAATTTCGAAACTGCATTAAGTTTTACTTCTGTAACGTCTTGGGTAATGTGACGAGGGACGTGTGGTAACACTCACAATGATTGCTGACACCTGGAAACATGACATACTTTTTAATTTATTTATTTTTAAATTCCCCTCTTTACGAAGGATAAAAAAATCACTAAACTATAAGGAAGACAACTAAAATTAAAAAGTATTAACAGACTTTCAGGTATGTACATACCTATATTTTATATATTTATTGTTAGCAAGCTTAGTTTAATATTAATGTAATATTACTCATTTCATATTTTGTTTCTTTTATACGAATGAAATAAATACTTTTAAAAATGATGTATAGTTTTTCATATTACATTTTTTTTTTTAATAACAAACCGATTAACCTCCTGATAGCAAGCGTTGAATATTTGGCGTTCAGTATTTTTGCAAGAATACCAATTTTCGATAATCAATAGGCACGAAAAAGGCGGGAGATCAAATATATGACCATCTTCTGATAAAGACGGGAAGTCAAATATCCGAAGCTCCTATGAAAAAAGGCGGCGATTTGAATATACGTCAATGACGTCAATTATTATGATAATGTATTATCAATGACTCAAATATCGCGTTTCTTGCAAACTTTGCGCTTGTTTTAGAATATATATATTTGAAAGCGCTTATTCACATGCGATATTTGTGATATTTTATTAGAAGAATAACAAACACATATAAGTTACTATAGATCTCTTTTCTCCAACCAAAATTATAGCGAGTGATATTTTACAATATCATAAATGTATAATATACTAATTCCTTAAGTGTGTGAGCTAGTGGTGAGATATTACTTGTATGTATATTTAATAATTTACATATTATTTTATGGAATATGGATTTGGTTATATAAAAAAAAATCAACAGCCAAGTACTTACGGATTTCTGAAAACTATCATTTATTTTAATTAAAGTGGACTCTGGATAAATACATCATCCATATTTATGATTTTGTTTTTTTTCCTGGTTTAAGATCAAATCATTAATCCTGTAGATGTGCAATGGCGGTTGAAATATTGAAGAATATAATAACTTCACCATACACAGATCAATCTAAAAGCCATCATTTCAAATCTGGCCGTGAAAACCAACGAAATTATTTATTTTCCTGCTTCAAAGCATTCCGTCTCTGCTGTCTTGAAAAATGTAAATACAATTGCTCGTTTATATATTTTCCATTCAAAATTCTCTTTTTGACCGCTAAATACCATCCAATGTCCAACAAATTTATAGGTTCTGTATAAGTCTTAAACTAAAAGCTATCAATTTTTATTCAATTACAGTGAAATATATATTATATAAGAAGATATGATTCTTACAAATGAAAAAGCAATAACCATAATTTATAGTGTTGTCATAAAAATAAAATTATCATAAATTTCGTGACTAAGATACGCCGTTGGGATGATTTCCTCCATTGGTGTAATGTTCTTTTAAGTTTATGTGACGGTTCATCTTCCAGAAACACTGCACCGGTGTGAGAATATCATCAGTTTGATCCCAAACACTGACACTTGGTAATAATTTAAGAGGTCGTTTCATAAATTGGGGATTATGTCAGATATGCTGTTACACTAATGTGGCAACCTCTTCGTTTTGAGATTCCCAGGGCTTTTAAATTTTTCACGTGGTGATAATTTTACGAAAATAATTTAACGTTCATTTTTTTTATTCAAATTTCATTCGAATTTATTTTTCGATTTCATTGCGTGGTAATGTCTACTTGAAAATTGGAAACTGTAGTCAATCATAGAGTAAATTAATATGAATCTGAATCAAATTAATCGCCAACGCGATTAAAATTATATAGTCGTACATATATTTAGGTTAATAAAAATAATTTATAATAACCCTTAAAAATTGTTAGTATCCCAATTTATGAATGTTAGGAAGTCACTAATTACATTTGCTCATTACCGTCCATAAACACAGTGCATTTAGTACTAAATGTGCAAATTTGTAGCTATAATGAAGGTCCGTACTGCCAGGTCATTTTGCTTTAATTTACATTGAAACTATGTTGAGTAATATTATGCATCATGCCCCGTCACGAAATGCGAAAATAAATTATCAAAATTAATTAATTTGGCAGTTCATAATTTAAGCTTCGTGCAGAAAAAAAACTTATTTTGCTGAAAATGGGCTGCCCAAAGTTTTTTTTAAATGACTTGACTGGCTTAGTGAAAGGCTTAAAAGAATTTGTATACTACTTTGTGGGAGATAAATGTTTCAAATTCTAGAAACAAGTTCATCAAACATAAAGCTGATCGGCAACGAATTTCCAAGCAATGTCTGTAATGAACGAAAATATTGTTCCAACTCGTACTTTGCTGAATTATATTTCAACGCTTTTGTCAAGCAGGCAAAAGGGCATATCACTTATGAGTTATCAAAAGAAAAAAAATATTGGCCCCCTTTTGGTTGACAGAAACTTGTCTACATTGGCTCATGAGTTGCTCAGTCTTCCCACCTGACGCCCCCGCGGTCACTCGGGTCAATTTGAACAATTACCAACCGTCTGGTCCACTTGCTGCTACTCTCAATGATGAAGATCCGTAGAGAATAAGGATGAAATTAAATTAACCAGCTTACTAATCAACATTGTCTAGCTCAGCCTAATAGGTATTTTATCACAAAAGAAGAACATTCACGGCACGTTTTTAAAAAGTAAACAAAACGGTGTAGGTACCTACAAATAAATTATTTTTTATTGGTTTGCTGATCTTGTTTTAAAATAGGGTTACCAATCATGAAAAGGAGGGTTTCAAAACTAAATTTTAAAAATCGAAAAAATTGACAACAAATAGATAATATTAGTCGACGCGCATTGAAGGTCACTTCGTTTAGCCAAGGAAACAAATAATCGGAGATTCCATTAAGTATATGTACAAAATAATGTTATTCGATTGAGTTTAAATTTTTTTATAAAATGATTATTTGTCTATTTTAACACATCTTCATTCAATTACAAGATAATTATATTTTGACATGGCGATTTTGAGAGCATCTATTTGATGCAAGTAAACAATCTTGAGTAATGTTTTTGAATTCCCAAAAAATCGTGTAATTTGAATAAAATAATTCCCCCTCATCCCATTAAAATAAAACAATTCAACTGCTATTAGATCTTGCTATTCAAATAAATTTATTTATACACTTGAATATAAATAAATATTTTTAAAAATTTTATTTAATATATTGTAATTTACTACAATTTACCGGCTATAGTTTTCCAAAGCTCAACACGCTACGCTACTGTAAAATACTTACCTACATAACGATACCCTTTTTATGATTCATTCGGCACATGGACATTGTGGTGTGATAATTGATGTTGATTGTTCTACATGTTCTTGTAAGGAATTCTGACGAACAATAATATTACTTACCGTAATTGCGTATTCCAAAAATTCAGCTTACTTGTTTCAATTATAAAAAAAATCTATGGTCGTAGCTTAAAAAACTTATTTAAATACCTAAATAATGTTACTTTACTACCTACCCATCACAACTTTGCTAATAAAGGTTAAAAAAAGATCAGCTGATGTCATTTTTAAATTATGAAATATTTAATTTTGATTCCCTAATGTCATTTTTTATGTTATAACATAAAGGAGACCCTGACAGACAGTGATGTAGAAATATCATTCGTATGTCGCACCATATATGCCGAAGAAATGCGTGAGGCAATCAACCAACCGTCCCACTGCTTGCATAATCAGATACCCCCAACACCCAGACTGAAGTCGCGAAGCAGCTTTCTGAGATCCACACAACCTCTCACATCCGGTCCTGAAAATGAGAGACTCCAGCTCTGGCGACAAGTCGCATCAGAGGATTTCATTACTCCAAAGGAAGGCCTCCCAACTGGCAAGAACCTTGACTGGCGGACCTGGAAATCCCTGAACAGATTAAGAACGGGAGTTGGTAGAACAAAGGCCAACCTCGAGCGGTGGGGAATGCATCGGCAGGGAGAGTCATTATTGTGTGACTGCGGAGACCTGCAGTCCGCCTCACACCTTAGATCCTGCTCCGTGTCCCCAACAAGCTGCACACCTCAAGACCTAATGCTAGGCAACACACGAGCTATCAATGTTGCCAGATACTGGGCAGAAATAATTTGACGTCGCTGACACGAAGAAGAAGTCTCATGCTATTTTTTACGATGGCTGTGTGTGTATATGTAAAGTGTTGATCCGCCATTAAGTAAATAAAATAGACCCTGGCATTTATGCATCGATTATTTTTAGGGAACTTACTGTGAATGGGAGACGTTTATCAAATGTTGTACTACTACCAATTTCGAATTATATGCATAATACTTAAAGGTACTTAAAAGGTGAGTTGCCAATCAAATATTAAAATAAGATATTTAAATTTTTTGAAAGAATATTTTATTCTAAAAATAATTATTTTTGGGAAATATAGCAGGGTCTCTATGACAGTTTCATTATTTTGTGTAACAGGAATATGGTAACAATATTTAATTAAATTTTAACGTTTTTTTCTTCTCTTCGTATTGGAAGAATTTAAAATTTCAAGTCATACAGAGCGGCAAAAAGATCTGTCAATTTTTAATGTTTTTTTTGTTTACGGTTTTACGTCAGTTCTAATTGCCACTTCCTGTATTTATTACTTGCATTAAATGCATAGTTTAAGTCTATATTTCGCTAAAATCGACTTTCAATTTAATGAATATGATCAAATATACTAAGATTCACTATGACTTTATGCAAATAACAAAGATATATTTTGTAAAGTAATATAGACAAGAAAAAAACTAAATATATAAAAATAAATGTATTTTATTTTAACCTCAAGCAATCAAAATATTTTTTTATCACGGTAACATTTTATAAAGTATGTTTTTTGATCTTTCGTCGTGGATCAGATCAATTGTGTTCTTTAGCTCATTTATTTCTTCATCTGACGCTCCTTTTGATAACCGTTGGACATAATACGACACCGGATTTAAGAACCACATGAAACACTTTAACCGGATTTCTTCAGGCAGAGAATTAATCAAATCAGCAATATACCTAACGATGATTAAGTTCTTTGGTGACTTTTCACTTGGCAACACCATTCTCTGAAAGAATAAAATCATAAATTATAAAATCGTAAAATCACACATTTGCACTCAAAAACTGAAAATGTTGGATTATGTGTCACAAGAGCTTTGAGAGATTTGCTTAGTAAATAAATTAACCTTTAAACGCCCAGTGGTCCCATATGGGACCGCAAATTTACGTCGTTCAATGCCCTAGCAGGCATGTTTGTAATGTTTTGTCGCACAATAGATTCTTCCATGAACTTACTTTAATACTAATATTACAAATTAATGTAATCAGATTGTAAAATGAATGAACCATAAGCACTCCTGTATGGGACCGTAAGGCATTGAACGACGCAAATCTGCGGTCTCGTAAGGAAACCACTGGGCGTTCAAAGGTTAAACAGAAATGTGTAAAAATAAAAACATCGATAAACTTAGAAAAATCATAAATCAATAATATATCATTTTTTAAAATGTTTTCAGCATTCACTTTGACATCAATATAAATAATAAATATTTATTTATTTACCTTGTTTTTACATGGATCACGTAAGATATGGCCTCTATTTCAATTAACATCTTTGCCACCCTATCTGTCTCCCCCTCTCTTATCATTCCCTGATAGACACATTCCCTACCCCCTCTCTTACATAAATGGTTTTGACCACTTACGAAGTATTATGCAGCTTAGTTATCTCTTGACAGTAATGGATTTAGGAAGGCTATGAGTTAGTCGTAACTGCATTCTGCTAAATAGAGGCCATATCTAACGTGATCCATGTAAAAACAAGGTAAATAAATAAATATTTATTATTTATACAATTCCTCTAGGAACGTTAATATTTTAGGCGATTATAAGCACCTGAAGGATACCATCTGTTGTGTTTTATTTTTAACCAGCCCAAGAAAATCCGAGTAAAGGAAAAACTAATACGTGACTATTACAATTACCTGATGAATAATAGCTGTATTTCTGCAACAGTACTCAAAACAAGCCATTGAATTATCAGAATTAATTTTCTCCGCACTCCTATATAAAACTTGCAGCATTAAAGTGAATATTTTAAAGCTGTCTTCAAGGGCATTGGCACTGGAGCTCTCAAGACTCATGCAGAGGAATATCATCGTCCATTCCTCTGGTGTGCTTTGAGGAAGTAACTGAAAAAAGAAAGAAAAGTCACAAATAGAGCTTCACTTTAAAAATTTCAGATTGTAATAGAGATCATACATAATTATAATAAGAGATAATAATCCATTCTTCTTAAAAATATGTTAATTAAAAAATGTCAAAATATTGATATCAGCTCGATATAGCCCTTGCATAGAATCTTTTGTCTCTTTTTTGTTTAGTCTTCAGACACGCATATGTCGCCATATTGTTTGTTTGACAGATGTAGTTCTGGATGAATTTCGGCGTTGGGTGTCACCGACTACAGACGCTTGGTGGCCAGTCGCCAGTTGTCTCAAGACCTCGACCAATAGAGAGTTGTGATCGGTACGGGGCCTGAAAGCATACGCTCCGCCTCAGACAGAGAGTTTGTCAATTTTTATCATAAATATATCCCAATTTGCATCTGAAAAAAGTGTTTGTGCTGCTCATCTGCTCATCGTACCTCCACCATGCATTCTGATAACTATCCCGGCGACGTTAAGTCGCATTTTATTTAATAAAGGGGATGTTAATATATATGTTATACTATAGCAGTCGTCTGTTTAAACATTCACACGCTAACTAGACACCTGTGTATTATATCAAAAACTATGGCGAACGTAGATATTTTAGAAATTGAAAGAATGTCGTATTGACATTTATATATCTACTTAAAAACAATAAAAAGCATATTTAAGGTTGATTACTATTATTTATTGTTTTTTAAAAAGTCTGATGCTTACGAAGGGCTGTCATTCAATTCATTTATAAGTGTAGGTAAACAAGGAAACTATTTGCTATCTTATATTTCTCTAGCGTACTTTTTTATTAACATCATGGATTTATAAATGTCTTTTCCATAGCCAACATACATTGGTCGATTTGGCAATGAATGGGATTGTTTTTTATAAAATACAATTTTTCAATGAAGGCATTTAATAAGTTAACCTGCTAGTTAAACACAGCCACGCAATTGAGTTCTTGGTACAGAGACGACAAGGAAAGAGACGAGATATGTGTGGTGGCAATTTGTTACAACAATATGCCCAACCAGCTAGTGAGCAGATATGGAAGAAGAAGATAGTAACTTACATAGCATAATGATGTGAACGCCTCTTCCAACTGAAGCCTTGTATCGAAGAATCTTTTTTGTGATTTTTCTGGCCAAAGTTTTTGGTAATAATAAGCATTTATCGGACTTATAAAAGACAATTTATTTTGAAGCCATAAGTACTCTTTATCTGAAAAAGAAAATGTTTAAAATTATTGTATTATTATCATTGATAGTGTTGATGATTCTTCTTCGTAGTATCAATCCGGTGGATTGGTTTGCAGCAACAAAACCTTACATCTCGATGTCCACTCCTCTCGATCCTCTGCAATCCTCTTCAGCTCAGCATAAGAGCTACTATTCATGCCCTCGAACAATTGCTGAAAATACTCCCGCCAAGGCGCCCTCTACAGTTTCTACCCTCAACCATCCCTTCCACAATGTCATGAAGAAGACCATCGTGACGCATAATGTGACCGATCCATCGAGCTCGCCTTTCTGAGATGGTTCTTACTATGTGCCTATCTTCCTTGATTAATGATTATGAGTTATATAAGTGTGACTTTTGGTTATATTTAAGAGTTGTTATATTTACAATAATACAAATACATTTTTTGAATGAATAGATATTGTAACATAACATCCTAAATTACAAGCTCTATAATTTAATGAGTTTTCTTTTAAAATACCTATTTTATTTTCTGCCGCCTGGTAACTTTGAATGCTTCAATGGTACACCCATCAGATTGAAATGAACCAATGGGAATTCAACATTTTAGCTGTCATCGAGACTCTCGGTATACGTATAAGTAGAAAAAAAAACATTGATTACCTGAGGACGTTTTTGATTCAAGAAATGATTCCATCATCGATTGTTGTAGATCTATAGTGATTTGCAACAACTCTACATTCATAGTAGAAAATGTGTTTAAATCCCATCTTATTGTGTTCATAATTTCAGCCAGCGTTAATAACATGGGTGTAATGTAAGCAGAATGCTTGGAGCTTGAAAAGGTTTCTTTCCAAGCCTGCATCATTACTGTTAGGTTAGAGAAATTCCTCGTTTCCCAATTTACATGAACGGCAGGCATCACATAAGACAAAATAATCACTTTATCGTCTAATATTAAATTCTCTATTATTCCTTTCAAAAAAATTATGTAAGCAGATTTTTCTTGTTCCGAAACCAATGATTCAATATCAATATTCACAACCAGATTAAATATGAGCAGCGGTAAATTTGATAAAGAAACACTTGAATATTCGCTGAATTCGTTTGATTTGTATTCAATTTGATGAAATCTTTTTAAATGTTTCAAAGCGACAATTAATACGTCAGTCTGTCGGGAATTATGCAAGCAATTCTTAATAATGCCGTTGTATAATTTCTCAACATTTTGAACAAATATGCCATAGAGATTTGTTAAATTTTCATCATTAATATACATCATTTTGTTTAATAATTCTGTCAGTTTGGCGTCGTAATTTGGTAATTCCAATGAATTATTTAATTTAGCTTGAGAATACACGTCGATTATCAACTCTGCTTGATTTTGAGTATTCAGAGAGCTTAAAGACTCCAAAGCTAAGTTCTTTAATTTATCTACGACTTGTGTGTTTCTGGAATGTTCATCAAATAATGTTACAACATTTTTAAATATAAACGAGAAATCTTCATTTTGTAATAGAGGTTTGTTTAGCAATACGAAATCGATCGATTCTACATCGTTGAAGAAAAACTTTTTCCGAATCAAAGCAGAGATCCAAACGCTACGATCTTTAATATCTTCTTTGCAGTTTTGGAGCACTGTTTCTCTGTCCGCCTCTTCAATAATTTGAGCCAGCTCTGGAGGTCGACAAGATATGTTTAAAAGCATCGATACCGCTTCACGTTTACAAAATCGTAGATCGTTCAACAAAATGTTACCGAGTGCAAAAGCCAGTTCTCCAATACTTTTCTGAAGAGTCTTATTCGGATCTTCAATATCTTCACATTCACACCAAGAACAGTAAATATCAATATTGACTGCTTTTAAATTAATTTCAATGGCATTGAGCAACATTTCATTGAGTCTATTAAAATATTTATTGAAAAAGTCATCGTAATCATTTTTCAATAACTTCTTATTTTCATTATTGACGTTGATCAAATTATATATTTCTAATTCTTTCGGTAATTTTTCTTGCACCTGATTTAAGAAAACATTTAAGCAATCTATAAGCAGTTTAAAAAGATAGTAAATTCCGTGACCGGCATGTTGGTAAAGCCTGAGCTTCTTCCAATCGTTCATTTTAGATCTGTTCGGAGGATCCGTAAAATACTTTAACATTTCACAAATCGCATTGTATAGATCGTCTAATATTATTTTGTTTTTATCGTCTGGAATTATTCCTTTCTTCATTTGAACGATAGCTCGGTACGCCGCAGTAATGAGGAGTGTTGCCGACTGGACAGATCTCAATGGAGTGAGATGTCTCAAGTTGTGGGCGGCCGCCTTCAGAAGCTGTGAACTCAGTTGAGGGCAAGTGTACTGGACGGCTTCACAGAAGAAGTGCTCCAAGTTGGTTCCCCAGACGATGCTGTACAGCAAACACTTGGTGATGGAGGGAGTCACCCACACAAGATGGCCGATGTCGTCATTGTTAGCAAGCGAGGTCAACGCCTCAGCATCACAATTTAAAATGAAGAAAATAACGATTCTATGGAGTTGTTCTGCTTTATATTTGTTGAAGGATTCTTTTGTTATGTATCCTTTATCAATGAGCAGCTTGTGGAAAATCTGGACAATCTTCTCTATCTCCACCTCGTTATCTAAAATAAAGTTATCACAATTAACGTTAACAAATATTTTAGGAAAACGAGACACCGAGCACGTTTAACTCTTACCCTGCCATTTACGCGCATAGACGTACAAGCAATCCGTGCCTTAACTGCCATCTATGTGCATAGACGTAAATCTCCAGTATGAATGTTTCGAATACTGAAATAGCTTGGCGTGTCATATTTGACAGAGTATATTTCTTTGGCAGGAAAAGGGTTAATAAAAGGTAATGTAACATTATTAAACTCAACCAATAAATTTCAGATTTAAAAAAAAAAAAACATGTTTCAACACAAAATTTGGATCATCTGACAGGTAATTTATTTTACTGTCAAATTTGTTATGAAATGCGTGAAAAACGCTACTAAGGAAACTATTATAGGAGACATTTATAATGTGTTATATATTTTATACAATTTGATGTGTTACTTGTATGAGAAACGTGTAGCGTTGAGGAGATGAATCGAATACATGATTAAGTAGATTGGGTGATCAACTCGATGCATTCAACAAAATACGCCAGATAAAAACCGGATTGTCATTATTGTATAAATAAAAAGAATAAAAAGCTATCATCTGTTTAATACTTATAATATTAGGCAAGTTACGTCGTTATGAGTTATTAGAGATTTCTACAATTACTACATTGAGTTGAAAAATCAAAATCATAAATAAATTAAATTGCATGGTTATAAAATTGAATAGTTGTATGTTTAGAACCTTGGATGGAATTTATTTCTGCAAATGGATGAGTGTGGTTGGCTCTCATAATTCCACCTTGAATTTGTAGTAAATCTGTATCAAAATCCATTATTAATGACATAAATATTAAATTAAATACAGTTAAGATGAGCTTGAAATACAAATTTCAAAAACACGGCGAAATGACATTTATGTCAAAATTATATGGCTGTACAATTTAAGTCATAGCGTCTCTAACATTTTAACGAGAATTTAATTGGAAAGTACCTAACACCCTAATATTTTTCATGTTTCTTTCAAATTAAACATTATATCCACCACAAAATCCACTTTTAGCTTTAAGATTCTCATATTATTGAATTAACTGTACAAATTAAATTTAAATTAATATTTTATGGATAATAATATACTACTGTGACTTGTAGTTCTGTCTACTTCAAATAAAATTTGATGTCTTGAATTTATCTGGAAGTTTCCTGTGTTGTCCATACGCTACATTTTGGGAACCGATGTAGTATTGAGATAGGCTAACCATGTTACATATATTAATATGGTTTTAATGTACTGATGGCAGCACTTAATTAGATTGACACTTGAATTCGAACTGTTGTCGTTGAATAATAACAAGTATAATTTAATGTAATATTTTAAATAATCTTTCACCATGGATTTTGATGAAGACTTGAAACAAATACAAAGTTGTGTTACCAAAGCCAACAGTTTATACCCATTTACAAGATTGAATTCCAGAGGAGGTACCTAAAACTTAACCTTAAAACTATGTTTTTGTTTATTGAATAAGCGGTATTAATTATAGGTCGCTTTCAAACCTATTTTATTTCTTAATATTGTTCGATGTTATTGTTAGATGAGTCGTCTTACTAAGGAAGAGATTGAGGAAGACTCCATTTTTTACCTAGTACACAGACAAAGTTGAATTTGGTTAAGATATGTTGTCCAAATGCCACCTGAGAGCAAAAGACATAGCTACCTTTTCTTAAGGCTCCCAGTCTTTCACCGTCCTAGAAAGCTGTCGTAAGTTCACAAAATATATTTGCAGAGTTTCATGATGCATTGTTACATGGGATCAGGTCTTCACATGATTTTTATGTTAGATATTTGTAGTAATAATGAAAAAAAATAAAGACTGTCAGCAAATTGTGGTGACTTTGTTTTAGGTAACGAGGTGGAGATAGAGAAGATTGTCCATATTTTCCACAAGCTACTCACTGATAAAGGATACATAACAAAAGAATCCTTCATCAAAGATAAAGCAGAAGAACTCCGCAGGATTGTTATTTTCTTCATTTTAAATTGTGATGCTGAGGCGTTGACCTTGCTTGCTAACAATGACGACATCGACCACCTTGTGTGGGTGACTCCCTCTATCACCAAGTGTCTGCTGTACAGCATCGTCTGGGGAACCAACTTGGAGCACTTCTTCTGTGAAGCCATCCAGTACACTTGCCCTCAACTGAGTTCACAGCTTCTGAAGGCGGCCGCCCACAACTTGAGACATCTCACTCCATTGAGATCTGTCCAGTCGGCAACACTCCTCATTACTGCGGCGTACCGAGCTATCGTTCAAAAAAAAAAAGGAATAATTCCAGACGATGAAAACAAAATAATATTAGACGACCTATACAATGCTATTTGTGAATTGTTAAAGTATTTTACGGATCCTCCAAACAAATCTAAAATGAATGATTGGAAGAAGCTTAGGCTTTACAGACACGCCGGTCATGGAATTTACTATCTTTTTAATTTGCTTATAGATTGCTTTAATGTTTTCTTAAATCAGGTGCAAGAAAAATTACCAAAAGAATTGGAAATATATAATTTGATTAACGTCGATGAAGAAAATGAGAAGTTATTAAAAAATGATAATGAAGATTTTTTCATAGAATATTTCAATAAACTTAACGATTTCTTGATCGATATTGCCAAAAGAAATGTGATGGCAGTTAATGTAGATATTTACTGTTCTTGGTGTGAGGAAGAAGATATCGAGGACACTGATAAGAGTCTTCAGAAGAGCATTGGAGAACTGGCTTATGAACTCAATGAAATCATGTTGAGTGATCCTAGACTTGACAATGAATTGACATCAATGTTGCCATCGATAGCATGCAAACCAGATAAAATGACTGATGCCCTCGAACAAGCCGACAGAGAGACTGTTCTTAAACACTGTAAGGAGAATAATAAGGACAGGAATGATTGGATAGCTGCCTTGATTCGAAAGAAGTTTTTCTTTAACGATGCCGAATCGATAGATTTTATATTGACGAATATATCACTTTTACTAAAAGAAGATTGCTCACTTATATTTAGTAATGCAGTTACATCATTCGAGGAATATTCTAAAAATAATGATAAAATTGATCGCATAAAGAATATAGCTTTGGAATCCTTGAGTTCTCTGGATGCTAAGAATCAAGCAGAGTTGATAATGGACGTCTATTTTAAAGCCGAGTTAGATGACTCATTAGAATTACCAGATTTCGAAGTTAAACTGAATGAATATTTAAAAAAAAACATGGAAATTAATAATGAAAATATATCATATTTGCATAGCATGTTTGTTCAAAATGCATGTAAACTGTTTGCGGGAATTATTAAGAATGCAATTCTTTGTTCTCAAAAGACAAATACATGTATTGAGACATTGAAATATTTAAAAATATTCGACAACATTAAACACAACTTCAATATTCATTGCAAAACGTTATCAACATTAAACTTTTCATTATCAAATGTAACCTTGCTTATTTACCATGCTTTAAACCAATTTGATATTAAGTCATGCGATTCAGATGAAGAAAAAAATGCTTTCGTCACTTTGTTTAAAGAATTGATTGGAAATAATTTAATTCCCAAAGATGTTGTAATTCTCTCATTTTTAATACCGTGTCTTGAAAACAACTTGGAAACAAGAAATGATAGAAACACATCTCTACTTGTACAAACTGCAACAGAGTTATTTACAGACTGTGAAGATCTAAGATGTCTGTCTGCCATGTTGATTGCAATGGCTAAAACAATTGAAACAATCAGATGGAACATAAATACATATTCCTCAAACGCGGTGGAGTTAATTCAAAACTCACTAACACTACAACAGTCAATAATTAAAGCGTTTATTCAAATATCAAACTCGAATGGTAATTAAAATATTTATTCATCATTTTCTTTTATAGAAATATTACTTTTTAAATAGTCTTCTATGATATTTAGTGTAACAGCATATTTTCTCAATTTATATAATTTCGTTTATTGCTTTTTTATTTTCAGGTGGTGAATATGGATGTCTTGAAACCAGTTTCGCGTTTTTGTCACCCATCAACTTTTACTACTACCAGAAACTCTGGCCAGAAACTCTCCACAGAGAATTTTTTGATCCAAATGTAGAACCAGATGACGCCTACAATACTTTATGTGATGTGAGCACATTTTTGAAATATAAATTGACAGTATTGAATACAAATCGGTGCAGATAACATCAGATTGAACCAAAATTAAACAGGAATACGCAGTAACGATTCATTTAAAAAAATATGTTGTAAAACTTATTTGGAAATTTAAATGAAAGTGATTTGTAATATAATAAATTCCATTCTTTTTCATATACAACATTTAAATTATGAAATTTCAATGGAAAAAAAAGTTCTGATATTAAATTTAAAAAATATATATATATATTAACTACATAGTATCGAATTCATGCTTTTTTAATTCAGTAAGTGAAGAGAAAATCATTAATTCTATACATAATCTGTGTTTTATGAAATGAATATTAGAAGTAAGTGCCATTAATTATCCGACTGACTTTTGGTTTAAAGCAATGTAATTTTAAAAAGTTCTTTAGGGTTCTAATGCAAAGACGATTGTCAAATTAATGTTTTGGTCCAAGAAATAACATTTTATGTATATTTATAGTTATTGCCTCGGAGCACACTGGAGGAGTGGAAAATGGTATATTCAAGAATGCTGCTTGGGAATCCTCACATAAAATGTGTTGAAACATTATGTTCAATATTACAATTCATTTCCAATACAGAAGAAAATGATCTGAGCGAGTCTTGCTTAGAATATTGCTGCAAAAACGCAGCTTTAATATTTCAGGTAAATAATGTATTTGTTGATGCCTTAATATGAGGAGATGACTTAGAAATCCATTTGCCTGAATACAGAGTTAGTTTAGGGCGTCCATATAATTGAAACCAATTATTATTTATTCATTTATGACAAACAAATAATTCTTTTTTACTAGAAAGCTGTCTAGAAACATTTGTTTTAGCCGACTCTTTAAAATTTGGTGAAAATATGACACCTACAAACTCTCAAAAAAAAATACAAATAATGTCTGCACATGAGTTAAAATAAATTGTGTTTACATGCAACACTAACATACCAATGGTACTAGTGCTAAACACAGACTGACGCAATGACGCAGAAGTCCCGGCTCACAAGTGAGTCATACATTATGTGACATCCTCTGTCTGCGTCAGTCGTTATGCGAAATGTCACTCGTTAAGGGAGCAATTTTTTACATTTTTTTTACTCATTATGCAAATTACTCGTTATGAGAGTTTCCACTGTATTTGTTATATGATGCATACATATAATTTTATGTATATTAGGTAATTGTCCTTACAGGAAATGGTGCTTCCTCAAGAGAATACTCCAGAAAATACCGGAATAAAGAAAGATGTCGCGTTGCTGATAAGTTCTTTACCTGAGAAGATCAAGTTTTACATTCTCTTTAATTTCAATCCTTTACTGCCTGATGTCAAGAGTAATGTAATACTGCGCGACTTTTTCCACTTTACAATGAACATAAAGAAATAACGTTACTGATGTGACATTATTGCTAGTGGATTGTTTTATTTCTTTTTAACTGTATTCCTAATCATGAAAAAAAAAATTTAATTTATTGAAATAAACGATTTTGGAAATTTACACTTTTTATTTCTTAGTTTTTAAATAAATTGTATAGCAAAATGTCAACAGTCGCTGAAGAAGATATTTCATTTATCGATTTGGTGATGCTTGCACTTTTGATGTTAAGCGTAGCACATATACCTGTGGGTATGGTTTAGCGGTATAAACGTTTGCTTACCAATCGGAAAGTTGTGGATTCGATCTCCGACGGAGATTGAAAAAAGGGTCTTGAATCAATTTCCAAGCTACATAAATACCAATGGTTGCTGTTAATTTAATTCCTCGCTTATAAAATGCCAATCATAGCCTATTAATTAAAATTATAAGTAGACGATAGTTGTCTCTTGAACATCACCCATTCATAATGAATTTATGTAATAAATGGATGATGTGTGAATGTCAGGCTGTTTATGACGTTGGCGGATCAACATTCTATATGCAGCGTTATGTCATATATTAAATGGTATTCTTCATAGAATCCACAGATAAGATTACTCTACCACCATCTGTCGACATATACCTGTATGTGTTTAGGTAAAAAAAAGGTAATGTTGATCCACCAAATGTCATAAGACAACATCATGCTCAACATTCGTGCTGCGTCCACAAATGACAGTAATTTGTTTATGGGGGGTCTGTAAAAGTATGCTTGTAATGGCCTTCTACCACCAACTAGTTAGATTAATTAACCATGACAGGCTTTTTACAGATTAAGTTACACATCAACGATTATTAAATAGGTCATTATGAATCAATAACACTTACTTAAAAATCACAAGTTCTCGTTAGGTATTAAGACATCTTAACCTTTAGGCAAGCCTCATCACAATAATATATATATGTTTTGTGCAAACCGCATTCTTGTACAAGTGTTCTTTGTAAGTGAAAAAATAAAGGATAAAGTAAACAACTGTGTTTTTTTAACAAAATAATCTTTATAATACATGCACAATTATTGTGTAAGTAAAAATGCTTAGTTGTTATATTATTTATATTAAGCTATGAGATCAATTATACATTAAAATTACATTTTACCTTGTTTTAATACGGATCACATTGAGTAACTTCTATCTCAGAGACAACATTTTCACTTGCACTGCTTAGTATTTTTTATTTGTTTTAGCCTATTGATAAAAGTTACTTCATATGATCCATAACTACTTAAATATCAACTACATAACTATCTTTGCTTTTAAGATATTTTTTAAACTTTACTTAAATGTGCAATTATATTTTTTATATCATTAAAAGTAACATGTAAACTGAGTAATAAGTAGATAATGTGAACACAGTAGGGAGTGTACTGTCTGAAATCTTATCTCAAAAGTTGTCAAATGATATATCCAAAATAACATGATTTCCAAAGAGATCTCATCTACTAGTATTTTTTACAAGGGTAGGTTAGCCCGGCAAGTAGAGAAAATTTGTAAATGGGTTGCATACTCGACTTGCACTTTACAGATGAGGTAAAGATCTCACAAAGATGATATTTACTCCTACTTATTGATATTTGCAGACTGCCTATAAATTTATACAAACCTTTTAAATTCACTAGAATTGGAATCCAGAACTATTCACATGACAGTCCAGCATTATCACGCTCGGCCATAATGAATATAACTGTTTTAGGCATTAAAGCTATTTAGTCACTTCTATTGTGTTAAAATAAACTCAAGTAATTACTATCCATACAAGATAACCATTTGCTTAGTAATTTATATTTTATATGGATATTTGCAATTAAATTTACATATAAAAATGTACTTTCATTATTCATTTCCTTATACATTACTATTAATTTACTAGTTGTAATACAATAAATAACATCACTATGCATGATAATTTTTTAAAGTGAATAAAAATAAACTTAAATAAATGAATACATTGATAAATCAGTCTGGTTGTATCAGTGGTGCTCGGTGTTATCCACAATGAGCGTGAACTGGTTGTGATGCTCTGCTACAGTCAACACGCGCGCGCACTCTATCTGGTGAGCTTCCCAGTCTTTCTTTTGGCAAAAAGTCGAGCAGTACGGCGTCCGGCGACAATAGGAACATTCCGCAGCCGCGTTTCTGTTGCAATTGGCACACTTTTTGAAGTCTTCGGTATTGTCTATTTCTATCTGGCGCGCTAACATTTTGCGAATATCTAAAGTGCATTGTTTTAACTCGGATGCGAACCTAGACAGTTGAACAGCTAGCTCTTCTAGCTTCTTAATAGCGGAATACATGTCCGCCAAGCTAGGAGAAGGCGGTGGATTGGGTACTGTGTAGTCTTCGTTAGAGTCTGTTCCCTCAACAAGATTTGGCCAGGTAGTCTCCTTCGTGTGGCACGGTAAAGGTTCTGCATGGCTCTCCTCTGTATTCCCCTTGTGGTGCTTGAGCTTATATGTCTCTTTCGTTCTTTGTCGTCTCTTGTATGGTGTAAAGAGGCGCACCGGATGGAGGCCGTCTTGCGTTTCGCTGTCACAGCAAACACCACACGTGCAGGAGCTAGCGTGTGGGTTTAGGATGCCTTCGTCTATGAGAGTCTGGATGCTCCGGCCTCCGAAACGGATGGAACGCTTCCAATCTTTGCTGGGAGCACGACCGCAAGACGCTTCGAACTCACTTGGAGTGTACCAGTTTTCAGCTACTTTAATGCACCGCCCTCGGTTGCCGGAGCCCAAGCGCGCCTTGTGCAGTTCTGCTGACGTGTTCTTGCAGCGGATGGGCAAAACGGGCAGGTTGGCCGTCTCTATCCACGAAGCGCCGTACGTGACAGAAGTATCGCCGGAATTTTGAGTCGTTTTTCGGCCGCCGTCTTCCATTTCGATGTAACCGCTGTCCACGCACATGATGGGTTTGAAGTGCGCCAGCTCGCCGGACGTGATGATCTCGAAGGTTGTGCCGGATAATGAGGCCTCAGGCAGCGAGCCACGAGCGGCGGGCGCATCGCCTTCGCATCTGTCGGAGCTCAGGCCGCTCGAGATGCCCTCCAGCATGTCGCTATCAGTCTGATAAAATAATTAAAATAAGTAAATACACTTCTCTATCCTTATTTAAATAGTGCATTACGTTTTACAGAATAACAATTTGAAACAATTATTTATTTTTGTAAATATTGACATTCTTACGTTATTTACGTTTTATTTTAGGTTATATTTTATGACTTCTGACTGAGTTTACCTTTAACTAGGTAGAATAATTGAGAAATACCTACAAATAAAGAAGGCTTATATTTTAAAGGTCAGAATTGGAATATTCATGTTCAGTATTTAAATATTCATAGTATATATTTGAAATTTAATGGTTGATATTAAAATCCAATTCTCTAAATCATGTCTTGATGCCCTGTGTTTTGCTTTATCTGTTTATCAATTATATAACAGTAATGACTCAACGTATTAGTGTAACAAGTATTTATTTTTGACATAAATAAAACTAATTTGTCACATACATGTATAAATATAATATTTAAAAAATAACTTGCACATACATATAAACCAAGCCCTGCCGTTATTAATTTAATTAAAATTACTTTTTTAATACTTACATAAAGCTATTGAATAGTTTGATAACCTATCCATTATTATTCACACAATATTTTTATTTCACACCCACCAGCCATAAAACTTGACATCTACACCTAAGTTCACGCGTATTCGTACGACGTATGTCTTTCCGCATTTAATAAGCGGCGTGTCCAGTTGGTTCATCCAAGATGTCGTGAGTAAAATTCTAAATCCTTTGAAATCGGGGCAATCTTTTAACCTTTCTCGTTTAAATAACAATAAATAAATACAGCTCATTATTTACAACCGTTCGTTTGGTGTAGTTTATACCCGATAATCGAGAATAAACATTTATATTTGTGACCTTTTTAGGTTATGAAGACAAAGTTTCGTAGTATAATGGCGTGTTTTTTACAGGTCCAAAGTGTCGAGGGACACGCTCTACGAGTGTGTAAACGCTGTGCTGCTGAACTCCAAGGAAAAGAAGAAGAACTTCTTGGAGACTGTTGAGCTCCAGATTGGACTCAAGAACTATGATCCCCAGAAGGATAAGCGTTTCTCTGGAACCGTCAAGTATGTTACCTGATAGAAAGAACACCTTATTGAATATCAGGCAGCCGGCCCCGGCCGGCGGACCTCTATCCAGGGTCTTAAAATAATTGGAGAGGTCTGTGACTATTCACTTACCGAACACTAATTGCTTAATATATTTTGAGTCAATGCGTGTCTTCTGGTAAGTAAGTCGAAAGTATTAAGACCGATTATTTACATTTTTACCATCCTTTCAAATATATTTGGTTAACCCTTGCTTTACGATGTTATGTATTTACTACAACTGGACCTAGTAATAAGAAGGTCCATTTAATTATAATTGATTCTGATCTCAGAAATTTTGTAATCCTACGTAAAATTATGCATATAATATATATTCATTTGTAGTAATAGATATTTTTTTGAATAATCAGGGATAGTATCACGCGCACGTGTCATGCATCTGTGCGAACAGACGTATGGAGACAAAGGAGCCGCTTTTGTTATCGAAGATTGTTTATTTTAGATTGAAGTACATTCCCCGCCCGAAGATGCAAGTTTGCGTGCTGGGAGACCAGCAGCACTGCGACGAGGCCAAAGTCAACAACGTGCCGTGGATGGACGCCGAGGGACTGAAGAAGCTCAACAAGAACAAGAAGTTGGTGAAGAAGCTGGCCAAGAAGTACGACGCTTTCCTCGCCTCCGAGTCCCTCATCAAGCAGATCCCGCGTCTGCTGGGCCCCGGCCTCAACAAGGCGGGCAAGTTCCCTGGGCTGCTCTCCCACCAGGAGTCCATGACCATGAAGGTTGATGAGGTCAAGGCCACCATCAAATTCCAGATGAAGAAGGTACTTTATTTTATGTTTCATCTAAACATATCCATTTTCTTGTGAAACGAATTTTTGATAGTCTTATGGCGGCAGCGGCCTCAAGCTTAGCTTTTAATTGTTATCATAGTCTAGCATTCTCATGTTAGGCACAGTAAGTTTTTCAATTAATTATATATATTAGGTTGTCCCAAAATATATTATTGTTTTTAAGGCTCACCCCCTTATTTTGTGTGAATGATGCCCAAATGATTGTAAAAAATGACATTAAAACCACGGGAAAAGATAGCAACTTGCATCGGAACATGTCAATACTAGAATTCTAAGGCACGCGAAAGCTGACTTAAATCATCAAGTCGCTATCAGAAAACATTGTCCGATGGCAATGAAATTTATTATGTGAGTTATTATGACCAAATCACATTAGAAAAGAAAGTAAGCCGATTTCATTTCGAAAAAAAAATCCCATAGCCTAGGACACCCAAATATATAAATAAATATATATATCATTCATTGTCAGTCATTGGTGCGCCATTAATTCTGTAGATCGCCACTTGCGGCGCTGGGCTTTCGCCCATATTGAGCACTTAGTGCCCAGTAGTTGTGTGCGATCGCGACGTGTCGTTTTTTCTTTCTCTAAATGAGGATGTTATTATATTGTCAATTTTTTTTGTAGTTTTTTTTAGTTTTGTGCTCACCTAGACCCTCTCCCCAACGAAATAATTATTTTTCAACCATAGTCTCTGATCCTGTCCCCATTTCAAAAATATGTGCAATGAATCTTGCATGTTCTCTCACAAGCGGTTATTTTCTTCCTCCTGGTCCTGTAACCTTTGCTAACATGATTCATTATTATTTTCAGGTGTTGTGCCTGTCCGTTGCTGTGGGCAACGTCGCCATGGGTCCCGATGAGTTGGCCCAGAACGTTCACTTGGCTATCAACTTCCTGGTCTCGCTGCTGAAGAAGCACTGGCAGAACGTCCGCTCCCTGCACATGAAGTCAACCATGGGGCCCCCCCAGAGATTGTATTAATCCATGTTGTGGATTTTTGACGACATTAAAAACACATTTTTATTAAGTACAAAAATATCTTTTTATTTAAACATTCTCTTCACCCCCTTTTTCCATCAACATCCCCAAGTAAAATGTTGATTTATTATCCTTGAGTTTACAAGTATTGAGAGCAATGTGATGCAATGTAAAATGGTCATCACAAGATTCATAGACTTAGTTGTTATGATTTCAGTTTTAAAGCTAAGAAAGAAATTATTTTTCATGGCAACTTATTTTTTTTTTGTTTAGGTATACCTGTATTGTTAATTTTTTTTTTCTCCATATCTGTTCCACATTTGGAACACACGGGTACCACAAATTGTTGTTTCACAGTTCTGCAAGCTCAGGTTGCAGAACATAAATGGCGGTCGAAATATTGGAAAGATGTAATTCACCACACACGGCTAAACCTAAAAGCCACAATATCATAGATATGACATGACAAATAATAAAAAATAATGAAAAGATTATACTAATCTAAGAGAAAATAAGGTTATGTAATACAGTATAGCGACAGACATGAAAAGTAGATAAAAAAGATATGAAATAATAAGTGGACATAATACAGAGAATCAGCATTTTCAAGGAGATCGGATGTTCAGTCGGACGCTCTCGAGGCCTGGACAATTTTATTTTTGCCCTTAACGGCTGGTTCAAACCTATCAGGGGCATGTATAGAGCTTAGATGTGTTGGTTTTTTTAAATCGAGCTTGGTTGCGACTTGAACCGACAGCGTCTGAATAACAAACAAACGTTTTAACCACTGGACTATGCCACCCGGGTATTGTTAATAGACTTTTATGTTTCATCATAATTACGGAAATGTGACGAAACAAATTGAATGCACATTTTATTGTTCTTTACTGAGGTATATCAGTTCCAGAAAATGATGCATTAAAAAGCCACAACTAAAAATCATATATTTTAATTGGGCGAAGTAGAATAAGAGAAGAAGAATAATTTAAGGCCAAGGACAGGCTAAACGCTAAAGGCCAATAAATCAATAAGCCAATTCCAAACTAGGTATGTCTTGTCAGCTGCAAGTGGCTGACATGTTATCCAATGTGTTAAGATACAGAAATATTAATGATATTGAAGTCATATTTCTTTATATACAAGTTATATTGCAAAAATATTTATATTAAAATGAAAAATTCAATAAAAAATAATATTTTTTTTTATGGGACAAGAATATAATGAAAGATACAATTTATAAAACTGCAAACAATAATTATTAAATTCTATTTTATGAAAAACAATAAATAAATTATAAAATAATTAAAATCTAAAGAACATAGTATATGTAGAGTAAAACTTATATAAGTCTATATAACCGAACTTTATTTAAATGACAGTATATAGATATAA
This sequence comes from Glossosoma conforme, assembly GCA_022606575.1. Lineage (NCBI taxonomy): Eukaryota > Metazoa > Arthropoda > Insecta > Trichoptera > Glossosomatidae > Glossosoma > Glossosoma conforme. The sequence continues at coordinate 2,374,002 of JAGTXR010000027.1, forward strand.
CAGACAGAAAATTTGGTCAATTGCAAAAAAATTAAAACCATACAGGTGAAAATTTCCACGGAGCAAAAAGACATCCGAACAAAAGATTTTACAAAAGTTCCTTAAGCACCTGAAATGGCTGACCTTGTCTGATAAGTGAGGGATATGAGTACCAACATCATCATCATCATCAGCCTGTGTCCGTCCACTGTTGAACGTAGGCCTCCCGCATGAGTCTCCATCCTCTTCGATCCTCCGCCTTCCGCATCCAGGTCACTCCCGCTATTCTTCTTATATCGTCGGTCCATCTTGTAGGGGGTCGGCCAATGCTTTGTTTGCCAGTTCTTGGGCGCCATTCCAATACTTTTCTTCCCCATCGACCGTCGTCTCTTCGACAGATATGTCCTGCCCATTGCCACTTGAGTGTGCCTACAGGCGAACCTCGACTTTCGCACAATTCGCTATTTCGCACATTTTTGAAAAATAGTTTTTTAATTATTTTTTTCCCGAAATAATGCAAAAATGTTTTGTTTTAGAGTTTGATTCAAGCTAAAATATATTTTTAGCCCCTTTACACTTCTTCATTCAATTTCATTGAATTATTTTGCTGTGTAGCTTGTTTGTATTTTGAATTTGTGAAATTAATCGTGTCACAGGATTTTTCCTAAAATATAAATTTATAATAGAAAATATGTTCATTAATTTTTGGCCGGCGCTTATCTAATAATATCACTTATTTATAAAATTTACATAATTGCTGCATTTAATTGAATATAAAAGTGCGTTTTTTTACGTAAACACATACAGGAGAATACCGACAGATGGTGATAGTAATTCTGAAGTTTCATCTGTGGAATTCTATGACGCTTACTTTGATGCATATGGCTAAGCGCTGCATGTGGTGTTGATCCGCCAACGTCATAGACTACAGCCCGAGATTCACGCATCATCCTTATTATGGCAGGAATTTACTATGAATGGGTGGTCTTCACGGGAAGACTTTCGTCTACCACCAATTTTAATTTATAGGCTGGCATTTTACTTATGGGAGATCAAATTCACACCAACCGGGGTATTTGTTGTATTTTAAAGCCCAGAAATCAATTGAATTTTTTTTTTAATCTCCGTCGGGGATCGAACCCACGACCTTTCGCTTGCAGAGCAAACACTTTGACCATTGAGCTATACTCGCTGGTAAAATATAAGTATCATTAACAATAAACTATACGCAGATATGAGGTGGCATAAGTGGTCGAATGGACATCGCGTTTGACAAAAAGAAATGAACATTTTGTGTAAGATCATTTGTTGAAATCCTCATATCCGCTGTTTATTTTTTTTCCCGATTATTTGTTCAGAGACATGTCTTAAACGAAAGTGAGGAAGAAGAACCAGAAGAAATACCTAATACCTTAACATTAAAAAACTTGAGCGAAGCTTTAACACATATTGAGAAAATTTTAAATATTATAGAAGAATGTGACCCAAATGGAGAACGCATATCTAAAGTGCGTAGGGAGATCCATAATAGCACTGCGTGTTACAGAACTCTCTATGAAGAAAATAAAAAAAATAATAAAATACAAAAAACTCTTGACAATTTCGTTAAAAAAATATAATTTCAATTTAATATGTACTGAGTAATTTTTGACAAATAAAATTTTTGAAGTACATACAATCTTTGGTGTTTTTTTTTTCTTCCCTCTACTTTCGAACATTTAACTTTCGCACACATTTTCAGGAACCAATTATGTGCGAAAGTCGAGGTTTGCCTGTATTCGTTGGGTAGCATCCACTACTTGAGTTCTTCTGCGTATTTTCTCGTTTCGGATTCTATCTTTTAGCGACACTCCGAGCATGGATCTCTCCATAGAGCACGCTGGGTGACTTTTATTTTATGGGTAAGACTTGCTGTCAGATTCCACGTCTCTGCGCCATAAGTTAATACAGGGAGGATGCATTGGTTAAACGCCTTAGTTTTAAGGCATTGCGGAATTTTCGCTTTAAAAATGTACTTTAGTTTTCCAAATGCTGCCCATCCCAGTTGTATGCGCCTGTCGATTTCTTTTGAGAAGTTATTTCGCCCTAGTTGTATTACTTGTCCCAGATAGGTATAGTCGTTTACAACCTCTATTTCTGTTCCTCCAATGGAAATAGGATCGAAGGTCTGTGAAATATGACTATTAATCATGCCTTTTGTTTTATCCATGTTCATTTTCAACATAATGACACAAAAAACAGACGTGTGCTTGTCTCCTGTTCGGCCGACAACAATGTATGGATTTGGTGGGAATGTGAAGTCAACTTAAGGAATGTCATCTATATCTAACAGATGTATCTGGTTGCAGATATTGAGATGATTCATTCAATTTAAAATACATTGCTTAAACTCTTTAACTCCGGGTCAAGCATGTCATCTTCCATGAATGTAAAGATGTCGTCATCAGAGGAATTTTCTTCACTATCTTCTTTGCCTTTTTCTTTGTCATTTTTTTCGCCTTCTTCTTCGCTTTCTTCTTCACCTTCTTCGCCATCTTCTTCGTCTTCTTCTTCGCCTTCTTCTTCGCCTTTTTCGCTGTCGGTTTGTACCAATTTCTGCGAAAGAAAGGTTTCCCCTTGAAGGTTCCTGTGCTTCAGGGTTCCCATCCAGATGATCTCGCTGCAATTGCTGGCAGTGAGCAAACCCCTCACCCTGAAGACTAAAGTCTCCATGAGAATTTTCACCTTAGGCAAGTAATTAGCAAAGGCCGGGTCTTTCTTGAGTCGAGAGTGACATTGCACCATATGCAAGAACCTAGTAGTGTATTGTAGCGAACGTAAGACTTCTGCGACGGCATCTGGTTCATCGAGTACCTTCAATCCCATCGTTGGCATTCCTTGAGAGAGAAACAATTTGAAAATCGGAATAACTTTTCTAAGAAAACTCAACAAATTAGTCCTGCTCACTTGAGCTTTTATGATATCGACCAGGTCCTTCAATATCACAGAGACATTCTTCCATAATTCTAAGTGTTGCTTGTCCGTCAAACGTTTCTCTATTTCAGACGTTGCCGCTTCATATAAAGCGTTACAAGTTGCCCGGAAGAGTAATGGGAAATTACTCTTGTTAATACACGGGAATCTACTAAGCGTACACTTTCCTTTTAATTGTGGAGCTTGTTTAATTAATTCCCATGTGAGAGATTTTACTTCATCTATTTTGGGTTTAGCGAAGTACGCACACAGAAGAGAGTCCACGTGCCGATTGAAAGTTAACCCTTTCTCGGATATTCCCAAAACGTCTCGCCATGACATCGATATCATATCCGATGAGAGATTTTTCAAATTATTCATATTCCTGTCTTTCCTCAGCTTCGATAATGCCTCAACCAAATATACAAGATTCACAGCGGTCGTGATAGAAAAACACCAATCTTTATATTTCGAAGCGTAAATGCTGGCTTCGGAGACGAGCTCCTTTACTGTTGACTTTGTGGCATTCTGAGTATCTCGCCTGCAAGCTAATGCTTTAAGACCTTCTATCAACATGGCGTCATTACCCGCAGTTTGAAAGCCGGTCCAAGAGAATATAATAGTTAACATCTGGAAGAGGCAGGAGAGACCTAACTGAGCTTCGGCATGTTTCTCAGAAATCATGGACACATTTTCTCGTATGCCTTCATTTTCGTCCAATGATTTTTGAACGAGCTCAGCGATAGCTTCCATATGGTGACAAATCCTGGGTAATATAGCCAAACATTTATCTACCATATCGATGGCTTTTATATTGAGCTTAAAAGAATAGTCTGTCCTCTTGAAAAGGGCTTTCTTTTTGATTATTGAAGGTATTGCCGATGATAATTTAGGAATAAACTCGTTCATAAGAAAAATAAGAATATCTAAATTGAATGTGGAGTCAGGTAATACTAAACAGTCACCTTCGTGGCTCTCCATAATTAGGTCTTCTTTAAAAATCACAAAAACCCCTAAATTTAATTCTCTAAATATAATTGTATTAGGTTTACACTTGGACGAATCGACGTCAAAGATTTGACGTCGCTGACACGAAGAAGAAGACTTGGACGATTCTGGTTTTTGAGATTGTTGTTTTGCCAGATCGCTAAGAGCGGCATTACTTATTTGAGACGAAGACAAAATAAAACTTTCATAATTCTCAATTACTGGTTTCTGTTTGATTGTTTTTCTCGATTTCTTGGATTTGGATGCCTCGAGGATCGACTGAGAACAATTATCATTTTTGGTGGAAAAGGTGGAAAACAACCACTTGGGCGGTTCGTATGCCGGATTGTTCTTTATGAAAACAGCAAAATGTTTCTCTAAAGCAATTAATCCATTCAGTCTTTCGATCACTTTCTTTCTCATCTGAGGACTTTCTTGAGAATGAAAAGCATTTATAAGTTCTCTGAACCAATTAATGCAGTTAAAAAAACAGTTTAAGATATTATTCACACGAGCCGAAGGAAATCCTCCGAGTCCTTCTTCGTAGTCGAACTTGGGCATTATAACACTGCAGCCTAGAAGGGCGTCGACGGTTGACAGATCTCCTGCACACTGTTTTGAATGAATGAGTTGTACCAATCTAAAGAGAGATGGTAAACGTCCAATTTTGCAATTTTCATACGTCTCATGTCTAAGAATGATATTAGCAATATTCAATGCGACTTGTGTTTCTTCTTCCTCGGCTACATTCAGGCAGAATTGTGCAGAAAGTGGGATTTCTTTGACCGGCCCGAGGACATTTTCCTCAACGTCGACAATGAAGTTGTCCTGAAAAACATCCGTAATGGATTGTGACAACCAATTAAGAAATCTATAATCCACATTATCCTCACACATAATCAGTGCGGAGAGTTCATCATAGAAGAAGCACATCATATCTGAGTTATCTGCAAGACTCTTGGATATCTGCTCAATCATAAGGGCTGCGACCTTGGGAGCTCCTTCAGGAAGGTCGCTCACTTCGGAATAAGAGTTGTCATCTGAGGAAGCATCTTGAGGCGGGCAGCGGAACACCGAGTGCTTCACGGCCATCACTGCCCCCATGACTCCGGGAGGAATGTCATTCAGGCGGCGACCGTTTAACATCTTGGGTATCAATATCCGAACTTCGTCACCTATCAGCGAGTCCTGATCACCGTAAGCCAAGCCGCAGAGCAAATCCATAACTCTGCGCTGGCTGTTTATCTCTAAATGCTGTACGACTTCGGCAAAGATGAGAATTTTCAATGAAAGGGGTTTTAGAGCTTTCAGGTCATCTTTGGCAATTTTCATCAGAACTTTGACAGCAATAGATACAACTTCATAATTAAAAAACATGTATTCCGGGACCAGCTCACTCATAATCTCCTTCTGGCAGTCCTCCAATTCTCTGAACATCAAAATGAACCAGTGCGTTCCAAATTCTATTACAGAGTCATTCGGTTCGCAGCGCAACAAGAACTTGGCAATGCGGAGCATCTCCGTGAGGTATTCCCTCAAAGCCGGCTTGAACATTTTGAAGGTGTCATCGAGAAGCTGGCACGTAAAGAGAAATGATTTTATTTTCTGGCGGAATATTCGTTCCAAGAATTTCACCGAGAATGAAGAGCGAAACATAAGAAGCAGAATTATAAAGTCAATGGGTTTGTGATCGGTGTCTACTTCAACGAGCTTGATGACTTTCAACCAGGCCTGACTGAGAGTCTCTGACCTGATGGCTGCTTGTAGAGCGAGAACTGTGAGGACTTTACTGGAGGCTATATCATCTTCAGTTTGTAGGCCGACGGCGGGCCAATCCAGTGCATCTCGCAGCTTGAGGACGTGGTCGACTCCACCTAAGTTCGGTAATAAGAACGTAACCACGTTAGGGATGAAACGCGGCGGGGTGGACATTTGTAATACGGTGAATACTTGATCTACCACTTCCGTCTTCAGATCTGCAGAGAAAGTCAAGCAAGACAAAGTGTCTGCTATAGGACCGATGTTGTCCACGTCTTCGCTGAGAAGTTTAAGTAGTTTTAAAACAATTTTATCATGTTTCAAGTGAGCAACAATATCTGGAAGTCGAGCAATGATCTCTAAAAGATTTGAACCGCTGGCGACTTCGAGCAGATCCAACAATCCTTCTATGACTTTTTCTTCTTCGGTCCAATCGTCAAAATATATTAAAACTCGGAGAATTTTGAAAATACAAGCTGGTCGGTCTTCCATGATGACTTCTGTGGCTCTTTCCATAATGTACTGAAGCAGATTATCTTGCAAGCAAGTCACTTTTAATAATAGTCTCAAAATGGAGTCATTGTGGTCATGTATACCTTTTCCATTCGTGAATGAAATAAATTGCTCAACGCTTTCGCTGCAATTCTTAAAACCTTTCATGAATTCTAACACATTTCGCGGAAAGTCCACATTGTTCTCCAACGTTTTCTTGAGATTGGAAACGAAAGTCATCTTATCACAGTTCAATACGTGATTTTCTGTGCCTATTTTCAACCCGGCTTTATGGGTTATCTCTTCAAAGTATTTGGTAGAAAAAGGTTTGAGTTGACTCGCCTTTTGCGATGATTCTTGTCTCGGTCTTTTAGCTTCTGTACAAGTTTGCTCATCATTGTGTTGAGATGTTAATTCATTTTGACTGACATTCATTGGCAATGAAGTGGTCGCATCTCGAAAGAAGGATTCTATTTCTCTATATTTGGATTTATATTTATTTACGACGGATAGATGGCTTTCGTTTAGCTGTTTTTCCGCTTTCGATTCGTCCAATTTTCGTTCGTTCATTGTGAGGCTTTATCAAATATTTTTGAATACGAAATATAGAATAAACTATTTTTGAAATTCGATAACAATATTTTTTGACATTTAAAATAACGTCCCATTCAATTGTGATACGTTAATATTTTTTAAATATTTATGGCTAATAATGAATATTTCCCAATGGCACCCACTACACGTAAAAACTAGTATTGTGGCAAACCGCGACCTTCTAAAAAATAAAATGTCAAAATGGCATATAAAATATAAGGTGATCAACAATCAAACCAGTCAGTCGCCAGACATTGGACGCTTTTTTGAGCGAAGACAAAGTTTTGGGAGCGCTTTCTTGCATTATTCCTGTTTTTCTTTTATAGCGAAACCTCTAGCTGTATGTATAGAAAAATACCTACTCCATAAATTCGTTTATTCAAATCATGTGGTTTCCAAGCAAGCCTCGATTATGCAAATAGAACTCTTTTTTGTAGTCTTTAGAAAAATATACACATTCCAAATACATTATTTTACTTTTAGCAATTATTAATAATTTTTAAAATTATTTGTCATTTTTTAATATATATATATATTATTTTTTAATACCTAAGAACTCGTTTTATTATTTTTAATGTGAAATTTCTTATACGTTCATATTTTTAGTTATAATTTACTCTAATTTATTTTATAAACATCTTATTAAAGAATTTTCATTAATAATTCATTTAATTATTGTAAATATTTTAATTCGATTATATTCCGGAGTATTTTATAAATATTAACATCCCCATATTTTGCGACGATAGTCGCGGGTTCATCATTTGGCCGCGTGAAGGGATGCTGGAGCAGGTTGCAAAGGAAAGAGCTTTTAAGCACAATTCGTATTTATTTTCAATAAAGACTTGGTTTCCCCGCCCGTCCGTAACATGTGTCATCGGCCTCGGTCGGACGGGACTGCCGCGCGACACAAGTCAACGGCAGACGGGGCACAGTGATATGTAGCGCCGCAAAGATAATCGCGGCTAAGTCACAAATTAAAGATGACAGTTGAACCAACATGAAATGGAGCAACTGTCAAAACAAATCAAATGGCGTATGTAAACGCCATGTATTTTTATAAAAAATTAAAACTAACATTATTAGATGTGCATGTCAATTCATATGTTGAACTTCATAATATTTTTTCTCATATTTATTTATTGACTACATTTTTCCCATTTGACTTGTATTTATATGTTTTCTTGAAATTGATTTACAAAATATATTCACTAATTCCGTACAAATCGAAAACATATTAACATACCCTTTACTTAAAGGAAAAAAACGACTTCACGTCACCGGGATAGTTATTAGGACACTTGGTGGGCGTATGAGGAGCAGATGAACAACACACAGACATTTTTATGAAGCACATTGACATACATTTAATTGCAAGATAAAAATTGTCAAACTTTGGTATTCTATTCAGGCCACGGACAATCAACGATCCACCTCCGTTGAAGGCCGAGCCGAACTGACGGCGCGCTTTGAATAACCGCAGCGCCCTTCTAACACCTGTCGGCCTTTTGACGAATTATTTTCTGTAAAAACAACCAAAATGGCGACAAATGGTGGCGGCTTGTGATGTCCATACCCTCCAGTTTAGGGAGTGGAGATAGACAAATGAAAATGAATTTGTGTGAGGTTAAGTCGGCAAAAATCCGATTAAAAAAACAAAGGGTGTCTTTCTGAAGATTTTTCCCCTCCCATAAAAAACTATAGGGGGGACGTCTGTAATTTTTTTCCCTTAGAGCGCCGCAAGGCCTAAAGCTGGCACTGGTTGTCCTTATGGTCCAAATAGGAAGCGTATATGGTAAAATGAGTTGATTAATAAATTAAATAAAATTAAAAATTAAAAAAATTAAATGTTTCAGATAAGTACACCCGTGCTCGTAGCCATCCATTGTTTTTGATCCCAGTTGATGCTTGTGGAGCTTCAAGCACTCAATTTGGTACAACGGCAATGTCGCTCCTAAATGGCCTACCAGCACAACTCGATCCTTTTCTTACATCCTTTTTCTCTTTTGTCGATGGTATTGTTCTACTTGATCTCTGTGATCTTTGACACGTGTCATCTTCTACTTCTTCTACGTTATTTTTATATTTGATTATCTTTTGTATGCATTATATATTTATGTATGCTCTGTTTCTCATTTTGTATCTTGGAACTTCGGTTCTGTGTAATAATAATAAATAATAAATAATTGTATCATATTTCCCGAGGTCCCGTGCAGAGATATACTTTCGTGTTATCTCGTCAGTTTCTGATAAACCGATTACAGGGAAGCTCTTTTATTTCGTGCGTCGTCCTTTATTAATACATGTATACTAAGATTTAGTCGTTATAATTATTTTAAAAATATTTTAATTCGCTCAAAAAATGGTCACTCTTGTGATTCTTTTTTGTTTCAAGATGTCAATTTATTTTTTATACGACACTGAAATGAGCGTCGATCAATCGGTGCGCTGGTCCTATTCAGATATCCAAGGTCCACCGATTGTTCGGAGCTCTGCAGCTTAAAGGATTAAAGATGGTGAACTGTTTTTTAAACCTATTCGCGTAAACTTTTTTCGTCTTTTTTTTTAAGTTTAACGCTGCCATGACAGTAAAATCTAACACATACCGTCATTAATCGAGCTAAAATTTTACGTATGGACTTGATGTTAATGATAATTAATTAATATTCCCTTTTCCTCCAAAATATTGACAGCGTGGAAGTATATCAAGATCTTCAGACTTACCTGCAGTGGCGGTTTTAGGGGGTGGTGAAGTGGGTCGGTGCCCCAGGGCGTCGAATAAGCTAGGGGCTCCGATGGCAACTAATCTTTCTTATACATTTAAAAATATAAACCATTTGGGGCGCTAGAAAAAAATTGCCCTAGGGCGCCGCGTGGTCTAAAGGCGGTACTGCTTAGCTGGAATCATTAGTTTTGATAATATGGATAAGGGGCAGATAAAAAACGATTATTGTTGTCGATTTTCCATAGCGAATAAGGTAAAAAATATTAATATTTTAATAGTATATATATGCGCCTTCACGTAGGCATCCAGCGGTGATCCGGTGATCCGGTGATCCGGTGCTCCACTCACTGAGAATAAGTAGCTGTTTTTTTTTAATGTTATTAACATGTAAATTATATTTATTATTACTCTGGTGGCTGAATAAATAAAAATATTATTAACATTATAGTAACAATACCAACGCTGTTGTTGAAAAGGGCGCCACGTAGGTCACCGGTGACCTACGTTTTTTTCTCGAACAAACAGTCTCTGTACGCCAGCGGTTACATTTTAATGGAATTTTAACATTGAATATGGCCTATATGGCGCCGAGTCGAATGCATTAAAAACATTACGTGGCGTTTAATGTGAGATTTGTGTTTTTTTAATTTTATTTTTATTTTTTAATGTTCTTATAACTTTTGAAATATATTATATTTGAAATAACTTTAATCAATTAAAAATAAACGTGGTTAATGACTATCATGTTCCATAAATTTACGTGTTTCGAAAGCAAAATCTATTTCAGATTAAGGCACCCTTTAGGTTCTAATGCCAGTCATAGCATATTAATTAAAATTGGTGGTAGATGAAAGTCGTCCCGTGAAGACCACACATTCATAGTAAATGCCTGTAATAATAATGGATGATGCGTGAATCTCGGCCTGTAGTCTATGAAGTTGACGGATCAACACTCCACATGCAGCGTTTAGCCATATGCACCATGGTAAGCGTCATAGAATTACACAGATGGGACTTCAGAATTACTATCACCATCTGTCGGTATTCTCCTGTATTTGTTTACATAATATAAAAAAAATCCAACCAGTCCTGAATGTATTAAGATTACAATAATTATAGAATCATGTAAACTGATCATCAAGTAATCGAATAAAATGTTATTTTAGATACGGCCCCTCTTGGGTCTGTTAAAATACATAAAATAATGATCCGGGAATGTTAAAATACATAAAATAATACCTACATCATATGTTTTACTAATGCCAAAAGGATTATAGTTGGTTCAAACATATTTTTAGATCACGCTTAGTCTTTTGTCAATAATATTTGATAAAGGCACTTAAAAATAAACAGAGATAAGATTATCGGCGTAATATTCAATCATATACCTCTCACTACCGTACCTAGTTGATAATAACTAAATAATAAATTGTTAGAATTTATTGATTTAAATTTTCAAAATACGGTTTTCTAAATCATTCGATGTTAACTGTTATTTAATTTTTTCGTCACTTCCAATGCTGTTGCATGCAAAGATGAATGAGAAATACGTACATGTACAATGCGCCGCAGTCGAAAAGACCACAATTTTCGACATAACTGCTTAACAAGAAGACTAAACTAAGCACAACACCCCATTACGACTGTTTTCCTCTCTGCTACGCCTTGAACAAGTGCATGATTCGCTAACTGCCTGGAAAACAGCATATCAAGAATCTACTTCGGGAGAATTAACCAAGTCTTTATTTCCATCCATCGAACACTTATTGACGTGGAAAAAGACGAACTCCGTGGACTTTCATCTCACACAAGCGTTTAAAGGGACAGGGAATTTACAGAGAGTTCCTAAAAAGATTTGGCCTCTCTTCTTGCGATGCATGTCCATGTGATCCAGGCATGCAACAGATGGTGAGACACTCTCTCGTGGAGTGCATCATCCACGAAAACAGGAGGTGCCTTCTGTGTTGTCGCCTGATGGTGTCTCTACCACTTCTTGGGAGGATTTTCCTGAATTGCTACTTAGTTCTGACGGTCCCATATTGTAGGACTTCATAAGGGAAATCGTCGGGGCTACACGAGCGGTAAACGAGGCTGACATGGAATAGGCTCCTACGTTCTTCAACTATTTATCAGATGTATATTCTAACCTTGTGTATAACTTGCAGTGTACAACACGCAACTATATATTTTTTTCCACATTTTTTTTTAAGTGAAAAAAATAAAAAAGGAGACTATAAGTGTTTCAGTTGTTAATGATAGCTATAGGTGATAGCACTGAAAATAGCAGACTTTTTATTTTTGATTCATATTGAACCTAGTGTAATTATGTTTGAAGTACATACAGATTTGCAGAGCTTCTTATCAGCGACCGCTGCATTCAATCCCTCTTGGATGACCACCAGGAAGATTGTGAGCAGGCGGGCGCTGTCAACATCTTACAAAGTCGGGGTCATCGCAACTTCGCTGGAGTCTCTCATGGAGCCTGAGAGGACCATCGTTCAGCCTTGGATCCGTGTAAGACGAAAGAATCGAGGTGAACAGTGGCAGAAACCAACTTGAGATGAAGATATTGACATATTTGGAGTAATGTTGCTTCGGATTTGGTGCTGGTGTGGACGGATGCGAAATTTTAGCTGTTTGATTTTATGGCAATAGTACCGTGTTATTTATGTGTCGACCATGATATACTTATGACACGGTTTTTATTGTCACAATTCCTAACTATTGGTGTTGCGTATTCTGACACCACTTGTACTGAGTGTGAGGTCATTGACACCAAATAAGTCAATGCATCTTTTTTTTTGTAAATGTGAAATATGAACATTACCTATTGTCTTATAAACGCAATGAAATTATTTTTGTAACGCTTATACTGGAAAAGAAATAAATAAATTAAAAAATATATATATGTGCTGTTTTTAGACCCAAAATTCGCGCGGCTTTTGCGCTTATAAGGTAATGCGCCACATTATCAATATAATGTACTATCATCTCCTAACGTTAAAAAGGCGGTAACAAGTCACTGGTTCGTCATCGGGACGCGTGGAGGAAAGATGCAGGAGCAGGTCGCAAAGCAAAGAACTTGTTTAGAAGCACAACTCACGTTTATTTCCAATACAAGTCTTTGGTTTCCCCGTCCGACCGTAACATGTTATATCGTGGGCCTCGGTCGGACGGGAACAGTGCGCGAGCACGAGCTGATAATCGCGGCTAAATCAGAAACTAAAGTTGACAGTTGAACCAACATGAAATGGAGCAACTGTCAAAACAATTAAATTGGCGTATGTAAACGCCGCGTATTATGTATAAAATTAAGACTAACATCATTAGATGTGCATCTCTCAGGCGAGCGTACAAAAATAAGAGACAAAAGATCGTTTATCGAGGCTTTTCGTCATCAGCTTAAAAGAGCTGTATCAAGCTGATATCAATACATACATATATTTGAGCATGATTGGTGATTCATCCAACTTGCGACCAACATACAAGTATGTACTCGACATTACAACATTTTATTATTCTGTAATATAAATCAGAATAGACTACATATTACGTTTACAGCCCAAATCTCCGTCGAATCGAAACTGTTAAGCCGAACAGCTGTGTCAATAATGATAATGATAAGGCGGTGTGATTTCATCCAATTGATTTGCAAACGTTATCTGCCCGCTGTGGAGATCGGTCACGGCGCGGGAAAGTCGGCCATTTTGAAACGTTCTCTTTTAAATTTTCGTATCGAATATTCCAAACTATTTAAATCAAGTGATGACGACGAATGATATAAATAAGTAACAATTTTGTTTTAAATGCGAGCAGTTACATTATAATAATGTACAGTGCATTCGGTATTTGAAAACAGTTTTTAAGCCATTATTATTCGTGTTTATTTTATTTATTTCGCTATTGAAACGATGCAATAAGACATTAAAAAGTATTATATACATCTATGGCGTTTAACAAGGCGAAATTTGGAAATAAAGTGTGGTGTTTGTATATATTTTTATTTGAAATAACGTGTGGTGTGAGTTATTTTTATCTCAGCATATACATATGACAACAAAAGTGAATTTTAATTTAACACTGTAGTTTAAGAACGTGGTTCAATTTTCTGAGGGTTGAATTACTAATGCATGGAGATACGTGTTTTTGCATCTATTTAAAAAAAATGCCGTTTTGAAGCTCAGATTTAGTGTTTTGGAGGAAATATTATAACAAAAATTCGCATTTCGATGTTTATCACAAGAGATCCTTGAAATTAATTATAAAAATGCAAGAAAGCACAGATCAAAAATTAAAAAATGATTAAAACTTACGATCGAGCATCAGTTACTTTCTATGGATGATAGTTTTAATCTAGTACGACGATCGTCGAAAATTTGTACGTAAGCGATACCTTTCTGCATCAAAACTATTTGAAATACACCAAACTGATAAAACAGCAGAGTTATTCTTCATCATCATCATCAGCCTGTATCTGTTCACTGTTGATCGTAAGCCTGCCGCATGAATCTCCATCCTCTGCCTTCCACATCCAGGCCACTTACGCTATTCTTCTTATATCATCAGTCCATCTTGCAGGGGGTCGTCCAATGCTTCATTTACCTGTCTTGGACAACACTCTAATACTTTTCTACCCCATCGACCGTCGTCTCTTTAACATTATATGTCCTAACCATTGCCACTTGAGTGTGTCTCAAAAGGTAGCCTCCACTACTTGAGTCCTTCTGCGGATTTCCTTATTTCGGATTATATCTTTTAGCGACACTCCATGGATCTCTCTATAGCACGCTGGGTGACCTTTATTTTATAAGTAAGACTTGCTGTTATATTCCACGTCGCTGCGCCATAAGTTAATACACGGAGGATGCGTTGTGGATCTTCATGTATAATGTAAATGATAAATTTTTAAAAACTTCAGCATTGAGGGGTTGTTTATGTTGCAAATAGAGGTAAGCTTTTCATCATTTTGGAAATTGGAACTACTTATGGCTACATGCGGATTGAAAGGTGATTCAATGTGGGAAAAAAAAAACACAGATCCTTCTGATTTGCCAATTAAATAAAAAAATATCTAACAATCTATCCCACTAACAAATTTACATTGATTTTTTTGTATTTTAATCTTTTTGTTTCTCTTTTTATATCCGAGTAATAAAAAAAACCATTAGCGCCTCAAAATATGTATTTTGATAAAATTTCACAACAATTGGCATATTTAACAATTTCTCAACAATGTTGCTTTTATTGCATTTATCACTTCTATGTCGCATTTATCGCAAAATGTTACAATCACGTATCTCTACCGAATGCATATTTATCTGTTTTGAGATTGCGATTATGCGAGGAAGCAAACAGCTTAACCCTTTACGTGCGAGGTTGCACTTGCACCGACTTGCACTGCTCTTAAGTGCGAGGTGCGGATTTATCCCACGCCCTGAAAAAAACACGACGCTTCAGTGCGAGATGCGGATTTATCCGAATACTATAGTGAATATAATTTTGTTTCGTATTACGACATTCCTTCGGCATAATTTTTTTTTACGATATGTATTGAGTTGCGGGTCATTATACACATGTTTCAAATTTGCCCTTTTTTAAAAATTATAATGGATTTATTTAATTTAGTTCTGAAGGTGAATATAAATGCAGCACTGACCAAATAAAACACATAAAAAAATCGTACTTAAATATTCACCTTTATTTTTCATTGACTAATTTCGTGACTTTGTATGAAATCTTATTTCGCACGTAAAGGGTTAAAACATTCGGGTGGCTTAGGAAGAAAATTTGAAAAATTCTCGGTGCTTAAAAACCGATTATGCCCAGGCGAATATTATTTTCTATTTCAAATACATATATGTGTTTTCTCAATCTTTTGTTATTACCTGTACTGTCATTGTTTCCGATCCTCCGCCTTACGCATTCAGCCTTCTCCCGCCATTCGTCACATTAACGCTAACAGCCTTAAAATGCGATGAAAGTAAACTTAAGAAATTCCAATTTAGTATAGTTTTAAAACGGGACCTTTACTAATTTTTCGTTTACGAAATTCTTGGCTACCAAAAATAAAAAATCAAGGACCCTCTAAAACATTTCGGGACTATTTTCCCTAGAAAACACGTCTCTCTAACCGGGCCCTACAATTGACTGTGAAAATAAAACCATTCTCCTCGGGTCTGCTCTTTTCTAAATCACTTCTAACAGCTCTAATGGTGCGATGTCCAAGTTTATATTTCTGAAAGGTTATTTGTCGTAATTAAACTTATCGATCACCTCGCTGCTTTGATCTTAGTTTATCCTAAGGTTTATCTTAAACTAACCTAACCAAACAATTAACTTTGTATTATTCGAAACACCTTAACTCTCATAATAAATTGTAAAAACGTGTTTTTTTTAAATGACGTTAGATTAGGACAAAAAATCATCACATATATATACAAATACATTAAAAAATACACGTACTTAAAATATTTAGTGTATACATAATTTGATTCGTCTTCTTCTTCTTTTTCGTGTCAGCGACGTCAAATTATTTCTACCCAATATCTGGAAACATCGTGTGTTGCCCAGCATTAGGTGTTAGGATGTGCACATGGGGCAGGATCTTAGGTGTAAGGCAGTCTACAGGTCTCCACAGTCTAACAGTGACTCTACGTGCCGAAGCATTCCCCAACGCGGTTGTCCTTTGTTCTACCATTTTTCCTTTTTGTTGTCGCAGTGTTGAAAAGATTGGCCGGAGAAAGAAGTCTGAGATTCCGTTTCCAGGGGGCACCGCGTGGAGGTTCTTTTCACGCTCCCCATAATTTGAATGTAACTAAACATATTTTTGACAAAACTAAATACAGTGGAACCTCTCATAACGAGTAATTAGCAAAACGAGCAAAAAAAATGTGAAAAAATTGCTCCCTTAACGAGCGACATTTCGCATAACGAGTAGCGCAGAAAGGGGAAATCACATAACGTATGATGCACTTGTGAGCCGGGACTTCTGCGTCATTGCGTCAGTCTGTGTTTAGCGCTCGTACCGTTAGCACGTTAGTGTTGAATGTTAACACAATTTTTCATAACTTACGTGCAAACATTATTTGTATTTTTTTTTGAGAGTTTGGAGGTGTCACATTTTCACCAAATTTTAAAGAGTCGGCTAAAACAACTGTCTCTAGACAGCTTTCTAGTAAAAAATAATTAATTGTTTGTCATAAATTAATAAATAAGCAAGTTTCGATTTTAAAAATAATTTATCCAGGTTGTTACGATTTTTAACAATTTATAAGCATTTAATTTTATTTGGGCAATGGGCAGGTCATATCTGTCGAAGAGACGACGGTCGATGGGGAAGAAAAGTATTGGAATGGCGCCCAAGAACTGGCAAACGAAGCATTGGCCGACCCCCTACAAGATGGACTGACGATATAAGAAGAATAGCGGGAGTGACCTGGATGCGGAAGGCGGAGGATCGAAGAGGATGGAGACTCATGCGGGAGGCCTACGTTCAACAGTGGACGGACACAGGCTGATGATGATGATGATGATGATAATTTTATTTGAATAAACGTTAAAAATAATGTATCGCATGGAACACATTATCGTGTTTTGCTTTGATTTATATCGGAAAATTAGTTTCGCTTAACGAGTGTTTCACATAACGAGCAAGATTCTGGAACGACTTATGCTCGTTATGAGAGGTTCCACTGTAATTCCAAATTATAATTTTTAGAACGTGTTCGCTGGGTTTTACTTTGAGGCTGTCCTAGATAAGGAGGATATCAAATATTTTGTTTTATAAACACCGTGAATGTTTGTTTGACTTTATCCAGAAGCTGTTATATTTATCATAAATATGTTTTCACTGTGTTGCGGAGATTTAATAGGCCACTAACGAATTAATTAGCTTTAAGCCGCGGCCGAACGTATTGATTACGTTTGTGTTTCTATCGAGATATTATATCGGCCATGTTTATTTTGCTAATGCTATCCAGATTTTAAATCTTTTAAGCAAACGTTTTCCATTCAGATAAATTTCGACGACCGTTGCTATTTCCTCTCAATTTAAAAATAAAGAATCGAATAAGATTTCGCCATTGTTTTTTCACCAATAAGAATTGTGAATATTATGAAAATTTACATTTGCGATGTATCTTCCTTTGTAATTCGCGCCTTTTTGGATTGTCTTCCCCATCGACCGTCGTCTCTTCGACACATATGTCCTGCCCATCGCCACTTGAGTGTGCCTATTCGTTAGGTAGCATCCACTACTTGAGTTCTTTTGCGGTTTTTCCTCGTTTCGGATTCTATATTTTAGAGACACTCCTAGCATGGATCTCTCCATATCACGCTGGGCGACCTTTATTTTATGGGTAAGACTTGTTAGATTCCATGTGTCTGCGCCATGTATACTTTTATTATTTCCAAAACAATCTTATGTTCTTGAAATATAATTCTATGTATAATTCTTTGTCTTTTGGTTAAAAGATTGCAGTCAAATTAAATAATTCAAAATAAGACAAGACGTTTAACCGTTTCGCATCGGTTGTCGATATATGCCGTCTAAGATTCCCATACCTTTGACATCGGTAGACGTGATATATCGTTTTGCTACTTTCAGTATTCATTGTGACATCTACGGTAGTAACTTGGAACTGCAGTCATTCATTTTATCAACCTACATGTATTCTTTACAGGAATCTGTAAAGCATATAAATAAATATCATAAGGTTTCGTCACAGGAGCGATTTTTCTGCAAACCACATGTGTCAATGCCACCACATGTATGGAGTTACATAATGAACGTTTGTTAAATATAATAGTTTTTTATGCATCATCTGATAGCTAAAGGATAGAAGAACCAATGTGATATATGAAAATAGGTCAGATAAGTACATTTATGCTTCAAATACTAGTTTTAAGCAAAAAAAAATGGTTTAATGGACAGTATAATTTATATTCCACCGAGCCTAACGAAAGGGATAAAACAAAATCCAATTGAAAACCTCTTAAATTTAATACTAATTATCAAATCCCAACAATGTAATGAAAATGTATAATAATAATAAGTAATGTAATTACAACTTTTGTTTTCGTTTATCGTGAAGTGTTATCGACAGTGATTTTTAATAAATGTGCACAACCTATGTTGGCTGGAGGACTTCCTTTTGTTTAAATATGACAGTATTGTGTGTGACAGCAGTGACATGACAGTTTATGACTTATTTAATTAATGACGATAAATACAATGTCGCATAATGATATGTGTGTCAATTTCATTGGCAACAATTAGGAAATGATTCACATTTTCGTCGTCGCCGTCATATCGATCCAATGTCTTGGGTTTTCGTGTGCTGATAGTAAGTATTTAAAAAAAAATCTATTCTAATTTTAATCGATTGTTTTCTTGATTTTCTTTGTCGTGTTTACAGCATCGCGGAATGTGAGACTTATCTTTGTTTACGAATGGGGGTAGTTTCGAAATTCCACACAAGAGAATCTTTAAACAGTAATAATAATTGTGAATAAAACGAAATATTTTTGCAATATTTTTGTCATAATATATTATAATTGTCACTATTATAGTCAAAATATGAATTTATACTTTTAACCTGTTCGCATCGTATATCATATGCCGTGTAAGATTCGCCTACCGTTGACATTGGTAGCCGTGATATATCGTTTTGCTAATTTCTTAGAATAGTTTTTTATGCATCATCTGATAGCTAAAAGATACGAGAATCCTTTTGATATATGAAAATGGACCTTTTAAGTACATTTATGCTTCAATAACTAGTTTTATAATTGACAGTCTTATTTGTATTCCACCGAGCCGTAATGAAAGGGTTAACTTCAGAATTGGTATCAATTCAGAATAAAAGTATTTTAATATGGTCAAAGTTATTTCAGAATGCTTTAATAAATAGCCTTTTATATTGATATTCGAAAAATAAAATTCAAAGTTTGTTCCAATTTTGAATCCTAATATTTACGATTATTTTCATAGGGATTTTTGTTACAGTTGGATAAGAGGTTCAATGCCAACATCACACACGTGGTGTCTGGTATCATTGTATGGTTAATCATCAAAGTATACTACAGTATTTTATTTGTAAAATCTTGATTTATGTTTTAGTTTCTTTTTTGCTTCCGTTTTAATTTTAGATTGGCCATGGGAGGGTGTCAAGACACCACAGATCGAAAGAGTGCTGGAGGGGCAAGACGTGGTGTTGAGGTGTCCAGGCAGACTGGAGAATGCCACAGCATACTGGGAATACAAGGTAACTAGGTATATATAAGATTGTGAGATATGCTGTACAAATGTTTTTTTTAACTGTGAAAGTTCTTCATGTGCGGTAAGGAAAATTCGCAAATACGAGACGAAAATTGAATATCTTGAAGTAGAAAACAGTCCACACAAAGCATAGCATATTAACGTTTAGAGAAAGTAAAAATGTGTGTTTTGTACTACTATTTAATAAATGTAGCTTCAAACCAATCAGAGTGAATAATTTTGTTAATCGTTAAACACGTTCTGTATGTGTTTAAAATTAAGATGGACAAGCACAATATGGTTGTACACAACACAGCAATGACTTTTCCTGCCGGAGCACTCCCCACCGCTTGAGGTTTCTCTTTGTTCTACCGACTCCGGTTCTTAATCTGTTTATGCAGAGCCAGTTTTAGGGGGTGGCGAAGTGGTTCGGTGTCCCAGTGCTTCGAATAAGCTAGGGGCGCCGAAGGCAACCAATCTTCAATAGATTTAAAAAATAAAAACAATATGGGGCGCTAAATAAATGTCCTGGGGCGCCATAAAGTTCAAAGACGGTACTGTTTTTAGGGATTTCCAGTTCCGCTAGTCAAGGTTCTTAACGGTTCGAAGGCTTTCCTTTGGGTCAATGAAATCTTCTGATGCGATATTTTTGCCAGAGCTGGAGTCTCTCAGTTTCTAGCCTGGATGTGAGAGGTTGTATGGATCTCAAAGAGAATATGAAACTTCAAACAGCATTTTTGCACAATTGGTTTGTTTTTTGTTGTTTCTCAGGCGTGCGGTAGCGGATTTAACATGTCGAGCTGCTCAGGGCCCCCGGCCTGGTCCCAGGAGGGCTGGCGCCCCCTGGAGGCCTCTTCGGGGTCCCTGCAGCTGCGGGCCACTAACACGTCCCAGGCCGGCCTCTACCGCTGCAGGCAACCAGCCACGCCACGCATCAACTTGCACAGCGCCGTACAGCTGGAGGTCATTGCTGACCTTACTGGTAACTAGATAAAAATATACACCATAATTGACTTTTAGAAGTGCTGGCGGACATAGCTTAACGGTCAAAGCGTTTGTTATCCAAACCGAAGGTCGTGGGTTCGATACCCGACGGAGATTAAAGAAAACATTTTGAGGATTTAAAAAAAAATACGATGTGGCGGATTAACATTCCACATGCAGCGCTTATCCATATGCCGAATGGTAAGCGTCATAGAATCCATATATGAAACTTCAGAATCACTATCACCATCTGTCGGTATTCTCCTGTATGTGTTTACATAAAAAAAACTTATAGGCCGTATAATGAAGTTTGAGAGCAGCCTGCGTAGAAACTGGGGGTGCAATGGTTTGACTTTGTGAAGACTAACGAGGTGAAAGAGCCGCCAAGGCAGACTTGCTTAGTACAGTCTATCAAGAGACGAACTTGGTTGGGCAACATATTGAGAATGCCACAGGAGAGCATAAACAACAGTTGATGAGATCCCAGAGAAAAACAGTAACAGGTGAGGACACTATATATCCACAAAATAGCTTGTGTTGAGAAAAATTCTACATTGATAAATCCCAAGATGGTTGTAATAATTGGTTATCAAAGGGGGGTTTGAATTCAACCCATAATAGAATAATAACCATCTGCGTAATACTCGTAATACCTACTATGTGCATTATAAATATTCTTTTTTTTTTCAATTTCAATTTATTTATTATTCTTCCAGAAACATTACAAATTTTATTCAATACGTTCCTGAAATAATAAAATACAAATGGAAAAAATATATAAATGTAGGTACTTATGTTTAAGTACTAAGAAAACCAAAGCAATGAAGACAAGCAACAGAAGGTCAATATTACTTCCTACTCTTCCCTAATATATGCACATTAACGATACTTTGCCTAAGGCCCACTGTTCCAATGTTCTGTTCAAAGCTCCACCCCAGCCTAATTGGTGCTATGCATTTCTGATTATTTATCATTAAGCACTTGTGATATTCTATTTATCTTACATTTTTAGGAGATGATACCGAGCTACCTCGGTTTTTGGACGGACTGCCAAAAAACCTGACGGTGTACAAAGATACTCAGGTAAATATTTTGTAAATAAGTATATTGTAAAATACATAAATATACCGGGTATCACATGTGACGTTGGCATCTAATTTATTATTCAACGGGAACGAAAAGCCCTGTAAAAAAACTAAACTTAATATTAAGATTCAAATTTGGAACAAAATTTGCATTTGTTTTTTTCAGTTGTGTTCAATTGTTTCCCAAAGTTTGTTCTCTGGATATTTTTAAGTGTGGCGTTAACCTTGAAAGAAGTCAGGACCAATAATGATTCTGTTAGACCGCTCCTTTTGTCCGTGGAATAGCCTCAAGAGTATTTCACTAACTACATCTTGTAGTTTTTAAATAATTTTTGCACATAACACAGCGTGGTCCACAATAACCATTGCTTCCACCAACTGACTTTAGAATTTTTGGATGTATTTATATTATTATTCTATTGTTATATCTTTAAATACATATTTTATGCTTTTTGACATTATTTTAATTTTATTTAATTATGTAAAATTGTACTATGTAACTCTAAAATGTATTATTTTGTAGGATTGTTGTCATCACTAAAAATGTGTTATCTTGAATTGAAAAAGGTTTATTTAAACAGTTAAACAAATAAAACAAATAAAACAAATAAAAATAATCAATAATTTAGAAATTCTTCCATTTTTTTTATTACAGGACAACATGTTTCGGCTACGTCGGGTAGCCATTGTCGAGTCAACTAGGCAAGGAAGATTGACTCGACAAATGGCTACCAGACGTAACAGAAGCATATTGTCTTGTTATAAGAAATTGTGGAATGATTTCTTGATATTCTTTATTATTATTTGATATCATTAATTCCACCAAGATTGGAAAAATTAAATGAAGAAATATTGATGTCTGTTGTTCTTTAATTATCAGGCAGTGTTCCAGTGCAAGGTGGTTAGTCGTTCCCCACCGAGCATACGCTGGGTGTCCCAAGGTCTCCATGGGGGCGCGGGATCGGTGCGCTACCTTCAGCGCTGGTACGCCCCGCTCCAGCCCGCCGGAGAGCTGCTGCTGCCGGGGCATGTGCGTATCAGCAAGATGGTGCTCCCGCGAGCACGCAGGCAGGACGAGGGGCACTACTTCTGTGTGGCTGTCAACACCAGGGGGTTCACTAACAGCAGCGCCTACCTGCAGGTCAGTCCTACCTCATTTGTACCATCTTCACATCTTATCTTCATACCTTCTACATCAGTGCTCCGCAATTTGAGATGATTATAATTTAGTATACTTGGGTACTATACTCTTAGTACCCACACCCGGGTACAATACTCTTAGTACCCACACCCGGGTACTACACTCTTAGTAGCAGTACTCTTAGTAGCAGTACTCTTAGTAGTATACTCTTAGGAGCTGATACAGGTGTCTCGCAATCAAATAAGACAACATTATAACTAAATCATATATATTTTTAAATAATGTAAAAACAACGGTTCTCCAGAACCTGACGTCTTCCTGGGTGCAGCTATTCGGGAACAGCGCATACTCCAGAAGGTGTAACAGGGTCTGCCCCACGCTGCAGTCACATTCAGTCGGTCCGCTGTAAAACTGCTAGGCTTTCATTTGTGTCCTCGTCTTGCATACTCCGGTCCGAAGTCTGTTAAGGGACCTCCATATATTCCACCCCTGGTCCTGTTCAGGGGCTAGGTCCTCTTTCGGAACAATCCAATTATTACCCTCAGTTGTGCTTCTCCACATGTTCAGCTACAGGGTGGCCTCAGGTATCACCAGTTCCGTTGGCGCCTACTTATGCAGGCCGACTTAATGGTGACGAGGAATCTACTATAACAACAAGTCTTACACATAAAATAAAGGTCACCCAATGTGCCATGGAGAGATCCTTGAGAGGAGTGTCTCTATAAGATAGAATCCGATACAAGAATACTGCAGAACTTAATTAGTGGTGGCTATGCCACAAATTGACACACTCAAGTGATGATGAGCAAGACATACTATACTCGTATCTGTCGAAGAGATGAAGGTCGATGGGGAAGAAAAGTGTTGGAGTGGCGTAAAGAACTAAACTGAGCGTTGGTCAACTCCCTGCAAGATGGACTGACGACATCATAAGAATGGCAGGAGTAGCCTGGAAGCTAAAGGCGGAGGATCGAAGAGGATGGAGACTCATGCTGGAGGCCTACGTTCAACAGTGGACGGACACAGGCTGATGATGAGAATTCAATGCAAGCACCTAAACATCTGTTTTCAAAACGTTGCAGCTTTTGGTTACCTATTCACATGTTATTATTCCAGGTATTAGATGATGATGAAGAGGTCTGGACAGCGGGCCGGCAGGATACGTGGCCGCTCTACCTGCTCTTCCTGCTGCCCGTGGCTCTTGCTCTTATCCCCGTGAGCTTATGGCTTTGCTACGCGTGGAGGCGGCAACTCAGACTGAGGAAACTTCAATTGCAGACCATGGATGGGGCGGACACCACGCTTGAAGACATCCGCAGTGGACAGACAATATACCAATACCAGTGATGCCTTGTGCTGAATTGTTGCAATTGTGGTGAATTGCCACACTATTCTTGTTATTAGTAAATCCATCTGTCGAAACATTAAAATAGTTTCTAATGGTGATTCGCCACATAACCAGGTGGTCAAGTGTTCGCTTCAGGTTTTTTCTATCCTCCTTGGTTCTTCACCAATGCGGAAATTCTATGAGCACATAACAAAGCTTTGTAACCTCAGACATTATTTTTCTTGTCAGGAGCTAACGAATATCAGTGATGTGAAACTATGAGTTGTATAAACACTTAAGGACAATACTTGCATAATATGAAATAAAATAAGCTGGATTGGTTATAATTTGTGTTATAAATCTCAAATTATTACAAATAATTATCTTTAATGTACTTAATATTCAGACATATTAAAAATAAAATGTGTTTGTTTAAAAATGATTGACTTTTAAGTATTGATAAAAGGAACATGGACGTGAGGATACTTAAGAACTGTTCTATGGGCTGTGTAAAATATGAAGGAAAGATAAAAAAAATCATAAGGGCTGTGGCTATGATAATTTATCATAATATTATTCTAATAAAAAATAACTAATTCCTCCTGCACCCACCCACAACCGACAAACTCATCTCACACTTGCCAAACATCAATACACAGTTAATGTGTGTCGACCAAGAACTGTCAGTTTCCAAAGTTCCCTCATTAATGCCATTGGTAAGCTTTGGAATGCTTTTCCAGTGTCTGTGTTTCCTCCTTCCTACAATCTGGATCTCTTCAAGAAACAGATAAATATACAATTGCAATCTCCCGAACAAACATGAACACAACACACTTTTCCCGCGATCGGCTGTGCTCTCCTACATAAAAAAGATATTTTTTTTTTTTTCCAAAAGAACAGTTATCGAGGTTCTTGTAAATTGAACAATAGAAAAAATAATGACTACAACTATTTTTAGACAGAAATTTCAACTAGGTTTAATTTCATGTCGGGTAAGAATATATAGTGATATCAGCATGCAATAGCCTTTGCAGACTGGTGTCGAAAACCTCAATATGTGATCTTTCGTATCTTATTTTTGTTCGTTCCTCGGACACGCATGCGTTGTCATTCTGTAATGCCGTTAGGAGAACTAGTTACATAGATCGCCACTTGCGGCACTGAGTGTCACTGGCCACGGCACCCGGTGCCCAGTCAGTATCGGCGGACCGCGACCGGTAGCATGTGATTCGGCTAGGGGTCTAAAAGCAACGCTCGGCCCTAAAACAAAAGGTTGTAAGGGTATCGAAATATATATATCAATTTGCTTCTGAAAGTCTTGTTCATTTGCTACTCAATCTGTCTCCACGCGATCTGATAATTATCCTGGCGACGTGAAGTCGTTCATTCTTAACCCTCCAGAGACGAAGGTTTTATTTTGATAAAAACTAAAGTTTTAAGCTATATTTTATCAGCATGTAGTGTTCTTCATCTAGCAAAAATAATTTAAAAAAAAATACACGACGCTTTCTTGTAGAAAAGCTATGGTACCGTATGGTCACGCTAGTCTTTACTATTGACACTTATTTTGTATGAAACATTATTCTTTATTTTGTTTTTTGTATGGATTCTAACCTTGGCTATCCTTTTGGGTTGAAATACAAAAACAGCTACACCGAAAATATTTATGATATTATCTTCTTAGATCAACATATTGTTATACGAAATGACTTAGTAAAAATTACGTAAATCATTTTTAAAAATATTAAAAAATTGTATTTACTCTTTTGAAATATGCATTTTGTAGAAAAAAATTTCAACCCGAAATAAAAAAACTTACAAGGGTACTTGGTAACTGTTTCCATTGCCGCGGCTGCAGAATAACTGTGGTGGAGACACTTCTTAACCAAAACTGAGCGAAATATACAATGTTCAGGTATAAAAGTAAAATAGACAACAGCGTTCACTGTGACCATACGATCACGCTCGTATCTGGAGGGTTAAATAAAGGGGATGTTAATAGGTATAAGAAAAATAAAACAATTCAATTAATGCATAATTTTATATTTCATAGCAAACTCTATAGAGAACATTTAAGAATAAATATTACAATTGCCATCAACTATGATTTATCACAAGAAAAATAATGTCTCACACCAACCGCTTACGCCGCACGCCGCCACACTGCAAATATCCACATTTAAAAATATCTATTCATCATTTTATACCCCATCGAGTATGTAAAAAGATCAAAGCCTTTTTAAAAGTTACACTGTCCAAAATATATACTTATATATATTTCTTATTTTATTTTAGTACGTTTCAGTTTTACACATTTCATAATTATTTTGACTGTTTTATACTAAGTGCCCGCTTGGCTAAACTCGGCTCATATGATAGTAAAATCAAACAATGTCATTTCAATCTTTTCTATTTTCAAAAAGATTTACATTACATCTAAATTCATGACAAAAAATTATAATTTGTTATGATCTCCTGAATCGGTGACATTGAACAATATTTGTATTTGATACAACTTTACGAAACACATTATTAAACCTTTAAATGCCCAGTGGTTTTCTTACGGGACCGCAAATTTGCGTCGTTCAATGCCCTACGGTCCCACACAGGAGTGCTTATGGTTCATTTCACAATCGGATTACATTAATTTGTAATAATAGTATTAAAGTAAGTTCATGGAAGAATCTATTGTGCGACGAAACATTGCAAACATTGGCCTGCTAGGGCATTGAACGACGCAAATTTACGGTCCCGTATGGGACCACTGGGCGTTTAAAGCTTAATATTCAAAATGCGGTATGATCATTGTAAGTTGTTCGACATTATAATCATTAAATTATTAAGTATATAACATTACTACGTTCCAACAACAAACCCAAGACATCAAGGTTACGTAATATACAATATTATTCTTAATTCGACGACATCGTCTTCGAGACCGTAACCTCAAAAAGGTGCGTCATCCATTATGTAAGCATTGAAAAATAACATTACACATCTTTTAAAATCGTTTCACTATTTTATATTTCATTTATATTTATAATATGTTCATTGTGTCTATGTAAAAATCTGTATAAATAAATAAATTACAAACTACAACGCGAGGGGGCGCTACCTTCAATCACACCAAACACCGTCCACACCCGTCACAATATTATCAATAAGCAACTGTAATTTTACAATTAGATGACTTTACAGCTAAGAATATACATGACATGCAGCGAGGACGTCTGTTACAGTTGAAAAATATAATCTTCTCAAGAAATTCGTAAATTATCTTGTCAAATAAGATGGCAATGATAAAACGCTATTAAAATGTCAAATCACATTTAGAGAAGTTAAAAAAAGTCTCATATTATTAAAATAAATTAATTAAATTTCATTATTTATGTTCATTTTATAGGTTAGGTTGTATAAATCTATTTTTTCTTTTGTGTAAACAGTGACCAGCTAATGCGTAAAGTGTGAAGGGCTCCCTGAAAGAATGCTGTACATCACATCACATTTCTATTGAACTCAGTTATTAATGATAAATACAGTTGACCCTCGACATACGAGTTTAATTTGTTCCGCAACCTTGCTCGTATTTCAAAGGAAATTTCCCCATTGTAATTAATTGAACTGCCATTAATCTGTTCCAGTCCCAAAATGTCACCCCAGTTATTTTTGTTACTATAATTTCACGTTTTAATTTAATAGTCATCATCTTTTTCTTAGGACTGAACTTTCCACTAACTTTCTTCAGATCCACGGTTATAAAAATAAATAAAGTACAACTGTAAATGTAAAAAAGTCACAATACGCGAACACAACTCATCAAAGATGCTTTGACAGCGAGAGCACACTGATAACTGATTCTCTGACTGTGGCCGGGGAATTCACGCGACAAAGCGTGATGCTAAGCTGATAGCTCGTTTTTAATATTTTGCTCGTATTTCAAAGCAAAAAATCGCTCGTATCTCAAAAAACTCGTATGTCGGGGCACTCATATGTCAAGGTACCACTGTATATGAAAATATCAAGTATCACGTTTTTATAAGTTGCAAGTTCGTTTCAAAGTGATTATCTAACATTCCTTTAGTGAGCCTTTCATCTATACGTTAACTAGCTAATGCATATTGTATAAACAGAGTATAACTTCTAAAAATGAATGGTTAACATTGATTTTTTGGGTTGAAGCATACATTGCCTAGAGTTGTTCAGCTGCATGAATATTGATATTACGTAACGGTGACCGGCCGGTCTAACACCGATCCGATTGAAAGCCGGCCAAAGGATTCGAGGGGAGGAGCAGGGGGCGCCGGCTCGCGCTGGCACTAGGGATCTCTGCGCGCCTCCGAGCAGCGCCGTCACTTGACGCGCGGAGCTGCGCGGCGCGGCGCGGGCGACTCCGAGTCGCTGTTGTCGTCAGAGAAGTCGTCCGTGAGGCAGCGCGAGCGCCCGGAGCTGCGCCGCCAGCGCTGCTTGTCGGGGGACGGGTCGCCGCTACCGCTGCCGCTGCCAGAACCTCCTGCTGAAAAAACAACCGATACACATACTAATTTAAACATCATTTAATATTAGTAATTGAATATACACATACTATACATCAAAATTCTTAATACGCATCGATTCGTTCAGAAAAAAATCGGCAGAAGCGAGATTCGAACCGGCGAGCTTTGGAACCGACCGTCGCCCTATGTTCAGTACCCTTGACCGCTCGACCATCTACTACTAATGCGTCGAATAAGTTGCATTTATACCATCGTTACCAATGTTACCGCCGTATAACGATAGATGTCTCTATAGTATATATTCAGAGTGTGTATATTATTCAATCGGTGAGCATTAATTCACAAGTTTTTAATATTATTACTTTCCTAATATAAAGAATTTTGATGTATAGTATGTGTATATTTAATTACTAATAATATTGTAATATAGTCAATGATCTATAAAAGTAGATTAGAATATTGAAATAATAAAATAATATTCTAATAAATATTTAAAAATCCATATCATTTAATATGTTATTATTCAATCTTATTGCGTAGAAAGTTGGATAAGTGATAACATCATTTTTCACATCATATTTAAACACTTTGCACCTGTTATTATTATTGATTATGTCCTGTTATATCAACCATAGTCAAGCTGCACTCCTCCAAAGCTTTTATATGCGACCCTAAATACATTTACTATCTTGAAAGAAACGCTTAGTAATGTAATTTTTGATGAACAGTATGATTAGCGGTATGTGCTATTATTATTATGTTTAAAAAAGGTTAACAGCAACAGGCTCAAGGTTCTCATTAGTTATTGAATATTTTATTTATTTATTTTTGTTTTTTTACAACATACATATATAGGAGCGTACACATACTCTTTTTAATGGCTATAAATACATTTTAAATCTCCTAAATAACTTGGTGGGCGGTAAGGAAATTCTAATCATTAAAAATAATCAAAACGATCCCTGCTCTACATGAGCCCCTAATGTGTGACAATGCACTTAGATGAAATATTTTCTCTGGATTGGGATTTTGGACACTCAGTATTCTGTTGGCAACGGAAGTAGAGTTTCATTTGTATTTAATAAGTCACTAAATAATGTTGTACATACATAATATTTTTATTTATGCCAAGTTTTGAAATTCATTTAAGAAAATCAATTAGAATTTGAAATGTTTATAATTGTCTTATAAATGAATTGAATTTAATGATCAGGATTATAGGTTATGTTACCTGATCTTGCCTCGACCCTCCTGGACTTGCGCGGCGGTGGCGAGCCGCCCCGATCCCCGTCCTCGCTGCCCCCCGGACTGCCCGGGGGGCTCAGCGCCTGCATCAGCCTTCCCTTAGACTCGTTCCACATGTTTGACTGAAATAAAAATTATAAAATTGTATTAACTGGATCAAAACAAAGTGACCGTTTATACAGCGCCTGTATCGTTACCATTCTCCTTTGCGGCTGTGGCATCTCACCAATAGCCAATGCAGCCGTATAATGGGTTTCGAGAGCAGATACCTCCGTAGAATATTAGGAGTATGATGGTTTGACTTTGTGAAGAATGATGAGCGGAGAGAGTGGATATGGCAGGTTTTCATACTACAGTCGGGGAAGAGTCGAAGGTCGACCATAAATGGAAATTACTGAATGTGTGTTTGTATAAAAAATTTATCAACTGAAAGTATTCTTTAGCTACGTTAAAACTCATATGGTGGAATAAAAAAAAAAGGTAATATAATTATAATGATATCTTTTAAAAAAAATGTCTCATTATTCTAATTATTTTACAGGTGGGTATTACTTAGTCGTACAATCCTTTCTTTAGCAAATTGAAGGTAGTGGAATCGATCCCCAATAGAGATAAAAAAAATAATCAATTGATTTCTAAGCTCTATAAATACTCGTACCGCCGGTTGGAATGAATTTGATCCCTCACCTGGAAAACGCCAGTCATAGCCTATTAAATAAAATAGATAGTAGACAAAAGTCATCCCGTGATCACCACCTGTTCATACTGAATTCCTGTAATAAATGGATGATGCATGAATGTCAGGTTGTAGTCTATGATGTTGGCGGATCAAAACTCTAAAAGTAGCACTATATAGAGCTAATAAACCAATTAAAAAAATATTTTTAACCTCCATCAGGAATCAAACCCACACGACTTTCGGTTTGGTAAGTAAGCGCTTTAACTATTGAGCAATACCCGCTGACTAACTACAAGATGATATGATTAGTGAACTCACCAATCTCCCCTCCCTGCCGAACATGAGCAGGAAGGCCTCGATGAAGTCGCGCGACTTTTCCTCCCACTTGGTGATGACGTCGCCCTTCTTCTCGCCGATGTTGGTCATGACCTTCTTGCCCTTGTCCTTGAGCTCGTCCATCTTGTTCTGCAGCCGGAACTTCTTCTCCGACAGGAAGGACACGTTCAGCTCCTTGGCCGAGTAGCCGAGCGCCAGGTTGCGCCGCACGTAGATGTCGTAGTCGCGCACTATCCGCGCCACAATGTCAGACGTCGATACTCCTGCAAAAACAATACACATTGATATCCTCCTCTCTTATTTCGATATTGCTTTACTGGATGAAGGATGCACGATCAGGTTCACAATACAAAGAAGTTTTAGTTTCACAATCTGCGTTTATTTGTCAAACACAAAAAGCAACAAAAAGACCGTTGTGGCACACGCCATTTAGGCGTGCCCATCACAGTCGCCAGCGTTGTTCGATTGACTGCCCACTCTGACATCTGGCGCCCGTCAATCGTCGCGGCAGACAAGCGAAGTAAATATGACAGTGGCAAGCATGAAATGGACCAACTGTCATAACAAACAAGATGGCGCATGCAAACGCCGTGCAACATAATACAATTAAAACTAACATTAGATGTCAGGCGAGTGAACAAAAATAAGAGACAAAAGATCGTCTTTCGAGGCTTTACGGCATCAGCCTAATATAGCCTATATCAAGTTGATATCAACATTTACTCATCAACATCAGTCATAGAAGCTAAATATGATTTAGTTGAAAAAACTGAGCACCCTCCTAAGAGGCATTGTCAAGTTAGAACTACTTTTAGGAAGAACGAACTTTTAACTTGTCATCATGTATTTAACCTTTTTATCATAAAAACACTTTTTTTCTGTATTATTGAGTCTTTAAAAGGTAAAGGTCACGTCTACAATGTAGATACCACGGTCTAAGCTTCTCTGCGAGTATTGACAATGTAACGATAGCCAAACAAGTAATACCTTCCGTCCTCTGTGTAGCCACAAACATGCCCTTGGACTTGAGGCCCTCGTAGGCGTCCTCCCCGTTGTCTAGCAAGTAGGGGAAGTCATCGTGGGCCACAAAGTCAATCTTGTGCTTCTCCATGAACTCGTCGTACAGCTCCCAGGGCGCGTCCCGGATAACCTGGAAACAACCACACAAGAATGTTAGACATATGTGCTGTTTAAACTAAAGAAAGTGAGTCGACGCCAGACATACGCTGTTACCTATGACACTGAATATTTCATCAACTTCAATAAATTACAGCCAGAAGTGTTCAAAATGGATTAAGTCATCATCAGCCTGTATCCATACACTGTTGAACGTAAGCCTCCCGTATGAATCTTCATCCTCTTCGATCCTCCCCCTTATTCATCCAGGTCACTCCCGCTATTCTTATGTCGTCAGTTCATCTTGCACGGGGTCGGCTAATACTTTGTTTGCCAGTTTTTGGATCCCACTTCATCACTTTTCTTCCTTATCGACCGTCGTCTCTTCAACAAATATGTCCTGCCCATTGCCACTTGAGTGTGCCTATTCGTTGGGTAGCCTCCACTACTTGAGTTCTTCTGCGTATTTCCTCGTTTTGGAATCTATCCTTTAGCGACACTCTGAGCATGGATCTCTCCATAGGACAATGGACGACCTTTATTTAATAAGTAAGACTTGCTGTTAGATTCCACGTCTCTGCGCCATAAGTTAATACAGGGAGGATGCATTGGTTAAACACCTTAGTTTTGAAGACATTGTGGAATTTTCACTTTGAAAATGTACTTTAGCTTTCCAAATGCTGCTGGATTGCTGGATTAAGTGCTAGTGATCAATATAGTGATGTTTGTTTTCTTACCTCGTCGACATATCGACAATGCCTGACAGCGTCGTATCTCTCCTCGTCCGTCATGACAGTTCGCCCCTTCTTGCTGTGTGTGAGAGCATCGCTGCAGACTGTGAACAAACACCTCACTTATTATAGCAACAACAAAAACCATCTCAATAGTCAAAAGTCTGCAAACAGTCCGCAATAATACATCTATGACATATCTTGTCATATCTTGCCAGCGGGTATACCTCAATGGTCAAAGCGTTTGCTTTGCAAGCCATAAGTTGTGGGTTCAATCCTTGACGGAGATTAAAAAAAAAAAAAATGATCTCCGAGTTCTGAAATACCCCCGGTTGGTGTGAATTTGATCCCTCACCCATAAAATGACAGTCATAGCTTATCAATTAAAATTGGTGGTAGACGAAAGTTGTCCCGTGAAGACCACCCATTCATAGTAAATTTCTGTAATAATAAAAGATGATGCATGAATGTCGGGCTGTAGTCTATGACGTTGGCGGATCAACACTCCACATGCAGTGCTTAGCCATATGCACCATGGTAAGCATCAAAGAATTCCACAGATGAGAATTCAGAATTACTATCACCATCTGTCGGTATTCTCCTGCAAGTGTTTACATAAAAAAATAACAAAAAAAAAAAAATCTGAATGAGCGCATCATCAAGGAGAATGAACTGTCCTCCAGTGTGATGCGGGTGTGAGGCGGCTAAAGTCCAGCAACTAACAGAACTGAGTGGCAAAAATTTGTGTTGAGCACATGCTCGAGACATGGAATGTTTATAGAGAAAAAGCCATGTGCAAAAGAAGAAGATGAAAGTTAGACAATTGTGGTTATAACACGATCGATGCTAGTGACTAGTGTTATAAAATGGGACATAGACAGTGTTGTGATCATCACAGAAAATATAATGTAGAGGTCAAATGCCATCTTGGTTTTTTTTTGACAATTGTGCTCTCATTAAAGTATGTATAATTATCATTGTGACCTGTTGATACCGGATACTCTGTAACAGGAATTATAAAAGATAAATCAAAGACTTGTTGTGTGTTGCTATCTGAATTCTTAACCTGTTCGCATCTGTACCCGATATATGGCGTGCAAGATTCCCCGACCGTTGACATCGGTAGCCGTGATATATCGTTTTGCTATTGTAATTTCTTAGAATAGTTTTTTATGCATCATCTGATAGCTAAAGGATACAAGAACCAAATGATATATGAAAATAGACCAGATAAGTACATTTATGCGTCAAATACTAGTTTTATAATTGACACTATAATTTGTATAATCTTCTTCTCCTTCTTCTTCTTCTTCATGTCAGCGACGTCAAATTATTTCTGTGCAGTATCTGGCAACATCGATAGCCCATGTGTTGCCTAGCATAACGTCTTGTCTCTCTAAACTGCACTTGCTGTGCAGCTTGTTAGGCACATGGAGCAGGATCTTAGGTGGTCTGCAGGTCTCCACAGTTGCACAATAGTGACTCTCCCCACCGCTCGAGATTGTCCTTTGTTCTTCCAAATCTGGTTCTTAATCTGTTCAACAATGTGAACAGTAATAAATGAATAACTCTATTCAATTGTTTGACTTACACCGCTTTCATGATTAGGAACACATATAGTTGTTGTGTAAATGGGAATTGGTGGATTGTATTGGAAGTATTTTTTATATTAAAAATAATTATTACTTAAATAATTTTTAATTCCTCCTACACCCCACCCACAACCGACCAACTAGTCTTACACTTGCCGAACATCCATACGCAGTTAATGTATGTCGATCAAGAATGAAAGAAATGCCAACTCTAGAATGCTCTTCCAGCACCTGTGTTTACTCCTTCATACAATCTGGATCTCTTCAAGAAACAGATAAATATAGACACACAAATACATCACACAATTAGCTGAATGTCATAGAGTGCACTGATCTCGACTGTTTGTGCTCTCCTGCATGCAATTGTATAAAAAACACCCACCTCCGACGATCAGGTACACGTTGGGGAAGATGTTCTTGGCCTGCTTGAGCTGGCGGGCGTGCCCCTGGTGGAAGAGATCATAGATGCCGTCGGCGTACACGCGCACCCGGCGCGGCGCGGTGCCCGCCTGAGCCGTGGCCTTGGTCAGCCGCAGGGTGTAGTCGCAGCGGGCGCGCTCCTCGCGGGCGGGGGCCTCGTCCGAGAACGGGGCCTCGCAGCATATCGACTGAAACAACCAAACAAAATCATCAGCAAATTGAACACTAGTTTTGAGGTTATGCACGTCTTCTATCAAATGGAGAACATAAAATAAGAGGCGTTAATTATATTTTTCTTAACCCTTTCGTTAAGGCTCGGTGGAATACAAATTATACTGTCAATATGGCGTTTTTTTGCTTAAATGATAAATAACCGACAGTCTATTTATTTTAGTAAGTACCACTCAGGTCTCGAACGAAACTATAGATTGAAAGGATGAGAACTGTCGGAAAGTAATAATATTAAGCTTGTGAATAAATACTGACTGATTGAATAATAAAAAATAATAATATACACATTCTGAATATATACTATAGAGACATCTATCGTTATAGGACGGTAACATTGGTAACAATGTTATAAATGCAAGTTTTTCGGCGCATCGTTTCGGGCAGTAGATGGTTGTGTGGTCAAGGGTAATGAACTTGAACAAATGGTTGGTTCCAAGGTTCGCTGGTTCGCATCCCGCCTCTGCCGATATTTTTTCTGAACGAATTGATGCATATAAAAAGAATTTGTTGCGTTATAGTATGTGTATATTTAATTACTGATAAATAACTCAATTGAGGAATGTATTTTAAGACATTTATTTACAGTATTGAAAACCCTTTCTTTAGAGTTATCTATTTAAGTAATTTACTAAAAACCTACAAATTTCAAGTAACATATCTATTTATTTCATTTGGTCTTTAATATTATTTTTTATTTACTGATTTTTTCCATCTGTTTATTAACCCTTTCGTTACGGCTCGGTGGAATACAAATTATACTGTCAATACGGCGTGAATTTTTCAAACCATTATTTTTGCTTAAAACTAGTATTTGAAGCATAAATGTATTTATCTGACCTATTTATATATATTACATTGGTTCTTGTATCCTTTAGCTATCAGATGATGCATAAAAAACTATTATATTTAACAAACGTTCATTATGTAACTCCATACATGTGGTGGCATTGACACACGTGGTTTACAGAAAAATCGCTCCTGTGACGAAACCTAACGATATTTATTTACATGCTTTACAGATTTCTGTAAAGAATACATGTAGCTTGATAAAGGGAATGACTGCAGATCCAAGATCCTACCGTCTTTGACGGCATATACCGACAACCGATGCGAAAGGGTTAAGTGATTAGCACTGGCAAACTAGCGTCGTGAGCTTAGCGTATTATAAACGGTATATATAATCTCGAAATTAATGAATCTATTGTAAAAAATTGACAAAATGTCTGAATACCGACACAGTCACCAAGTGTTAGATAATGTTAGGTTTGCCTTGGCATCGTTTCATGTCATTACATTCAGATAAAAATGGCGGCCAAAACAATAGCGCGATCTCCATTGTTATTATTATTATTAGCCAGAAGACATTAAAAAATAAAAATATCGTTACATTTTCAAGTATTATCGACTCAACAGCGACCCAGAGAGAGACAGTGAAAGAGATCGATAAGGCATCAAGGGCTTATACACCCGTATGCAGACAATCCTTGACTTAAGGTAACAAACTCGACACCCGCTTGCAGAGACATTTCTTAAGATTTGAGGTGAGTCAAGAGGCTTCCTCACTTTAATTATTGTAAAGGAAAGTAGCTATTATAGTGACATCATCATGATGTATCCCTTGCTGACTGATACCGAAAACCTCGATACACAATCTTTCGTCTCTTTTCTGTCCGCTTGCCATACATTTATATGTCCACCATATTGGGATTAGTTATATAGACCTCCGCTTACGGCGCTGGTGACCGACCACGGTCCGCACGGGTCAGTGGTGGGCTGACGACCGAGAAGGTAGCATTACGGCCGGCGGCAGGTCATTCCGCCTGGCCGGAAGCTTGTAAAGTTTTAACGTAAATATATGTCAATGTGCTTCTGAAAAAGTCTTTGTTTTGCTGACCTGCTCCTTGACATAACTACCACTTCTCCTTGACACACGCAATTAAGCGGACTGGCAACAAATCACCAAGGAAGGCAACCCGAGACACGCATGTAGCATACTAACGTCGAAACTTCTAGTCTGAGGTTTTGTTGACAAGCCGTATGCTGCGTCAAAGATTCGGGAAGGCCCTCAGCCACTTGCAAACATTTAAGCTTTTTGTAGTGCTCTGTGAAGTGTTTTCATCAGAAACACATGTACAGAGCGGGGGCGGAAAGGGTTTGACAGCGTGACCTGCTCCTCATCATGCCCTCACGCGACGGAGTAAAACACCTTTATGAGAGAGGGGAGGATGTTAATAGGTTGATTACATTAAGAAATGTCTCTTTATAAGGGTCTTAAGTTGGTAACCTTAAGCCAAGGAATGACTCTGCATATGCGTGATAGTTTCTAGGACGCTTCCGGCGGTGACATCAATCACTTATCATGCGCAGCAATAACTACGTTAATGCTTAAAAAAACAATAAAAGAGTTGCCTCAAATTCGTAATACATATTTGCAGAACAAACTATAACGTCCGAGTTCTTAAAAAAAATACGTGATACAATTTATAGCAGACACTATCTCTCTTTGACATTGCTCTTGTTGCATTATTATTTATTCGAAGAAAAATTAACGGCGGACGCGGGGATTCGAACGAACGACCTTGCAAAACATGCCCAATTCTTCTAGCCGACGCGTTGTCTGCTCTAACGCTTACGCCGCCTCCTCGTATCAATAAATAAATATTACATGCTCCATATTATATTATTTTTTATAGATGGCGCTCGTCATAAGCCGCATGTATATTTATTTTGTGTAACGTTCATAAGATCGGATGATTAGCCCGATGCTCACGAGGTATGGAGCATTTAATCGTAAGGGACGACTCAAACTAAAATAACAACGTAAAAGAGTAATCACAACACAAGCACTACAGCAAAAATCTTCGTTAGAAATAAAAAAAAAATGCGTGCGCTATTGTAATATCCACTACCGAATTGGTGCATATGGCCACCACAAAAGTACACCATTGACCTCTGTGTCGGTCTACAACAAGATTGCCAGACCAAATATTTACTCAATTTGCTACAACGGCAATGTCGCTCCTAAATGGCCTACCAGCACACCTCGATCCTTTTCTTACATCCTTTTCCTCTTTTGTCGATGGTATTGTTCTACTTGATCTCTGTGATCTTTGACACGTGTCATCTTCTTATTCTTTTGTATTATTTTTATTTTTTATTATTTTCTCTATTTATTGTATATTTATGTATACTCTATGTTTCTAAATATTTGTACAAAATTGGAATTTCGATTCTGTATATAAATAAATAAATAAAATTATCGTCCATTGATTTGTGATCGCGATCCATATATACAAGTTCAACGCGGAATGTTTAGCCGCGTAAAAACTGAACGATATAAATAACCACCAATCTACTCGGTCATACTCGATATTCAGATGATCTCACCAACAAATATCGGCTCGATATAGCCCTCGCAGACTGGTGTCGAAAAGATTCGATGTATAATCTTTCGTCTCTTTTTTTTGTTCACTCATCGGACACGCATGCGTCGCCATTTTGTTTGTTTGACAGGTCTAGTTCTGTAGATCGCCACTGTACCAATTGCGGGGCCGGGCTGTCTCCCACTAGGGGGCGCTGAGTGGCCAGTCACTAGTTGTGATCTATCTGGGGCCTGACAGCGGTAAGCTCCGTCTCGGACAGATTTTTTATTTACATGATTATGATAAATAAATTCAATTCATTTTAAAGGTCGTAGTAATAACATATACGAGTATATCACGATTTTCAAACCAAAAGAAGAATGAAAACGATACAGGCGTTGAATAGACGGCACTCTCACACAAGCTACGAATCTCAGATAATATGCAAGGAATTACAAGACGCTCCATCGTTTCCAAGGCGGAAAGCGAGCTCCTCTTGCAGGCCACCGTTTTCAGTGACATTTTCGCCTAAACATCTAAAACTCTCATCACTCTTATCAATGGTTTAACCCGCGCTAGTAAGTGCACGATCTGCATCTCGCCATACGCTGTTGCACTTTGTCATCTTTGCATTGATTCGCATACCCAGTCGCAGAGAGTTTGCTTGCACACCTATAAATAAAACGTTATATTTCTACACTGGATGCCATTTAAGTAGAGAAATTGTAGACTCAATTATTTTCTTGAGAAATCACACAACACGGTTCATACAAGACACAAGTATTATCTGTACACATGCATGCACTCTATGTTCTATCTCGTGTGCGTATTATTTACATGAGATTGTATTGGTGTCTGTTATTTTTATGTCAATGAGATAAAAACATATTTTTAAATTATATTCTCTAATCAAACTGCCTACAGACTGAAATGCTCAGTCTATATTTACAGTGATAATATTATTTTCAGCTTGTGTCATCACCGTACTTTGTAATTACACTTACAGATACTAACTATTGTAATAGACATTTTAAAACGTCATTACAGTAATTATTGTAGAATTATTTAATTTAAATAAAATCTCTTTTTAATTAGGCATGTTGGATTTAAAAACGAAATCGATTTGTAAGTTAGATACTATGATTTCAAAACGATAAGAGGCCAACGATGCTTCTTTTATGGATAATTATTCTGTTCTCGCTAACCTAACCCAACCTAAGTTATTTCGTCAACGAGACCTGTGGATCCCTGGACTCTACGATCATTGAACAAATCCTTAGGTTTTTTTTATGTAAACGCGTGCTGGAGAGCACAACCGGTCCAGACCAGTACACTCTATGACGCTCAGCCAGGGAGGCTTGACGCTGCATGCGGGAAACGTGTGTTGTTCGTGTTTGTGTGTAGGTTGGGGAGATTGCAAGCGTGTATTTATCTGCTTCTTGAAGAGATCCAGATTGTAGGAAGGAGGAAACACAGACGCTGGAAGAGCATTCCATAGCTTACCGGTGGCAATAATGAAGGAGCTTTGGATACTGCCAGTTCTTGGTCGACATATATTAACCGTGTAGGTGAGGTTAGGTTAAGTTGGCGAGTCATCCAGTGCACCACTTGTCCCGTGCACCAAATATCCCGTGTACCAGACGTCCAGTCTTAACCGATGAGCCGTTGAACTAATTGTCTGTCACCTCTTATAAAGAAATTTCTTGCATCTGCTTTCCATGATTTGAATATTTTAACTTGTATATATAAGCCTTGATTCTTGTAAACATAATTTATTTACTTAAATACTCTGGGAACACGCTAAATTTTCTTGAGTATGGGTGACGAAAGTGGGCCTACACACATTCGTAGTGATTCCCTTTAAAAATGGATGATTCGTGAATATCGGGGACTAGTCTAATGAAGTTTACAGATCGATACTTCTAAAAAATGTATATGGCAAGCGTCGTATAATTCACATATAAGATCTTTCCATTAACTTGATGTGCTACTTGAATACAGGTGATAAATATAAATAAATACATATCGTTTAGGCGTCATTTGAGATGTGGTCGTACAGAAGAATTCTCGGAATTTCCTGGAGAGACCACGTCACGAACAATGAGGTTCTCAGGATAATCAAGGAAGAAAGGCACCTAATAAGAACCATATCAGAGAGGCGAGCCCGATGGATTGGTCACATCATGCGCCACGATGGTCTTCTTCGCGATTTTGTGGAGGGGATGGTTGAGGGTAGAAACTGTAGAGGGCGCCCTAGACGGGAGTATTTGCAGCAAGTGTTCGAGGACATGAATTGTAGCGCTTATGCTGAGCTGAAAAGGGTTGCGGAGGACCGAGAGGAATGGAGATCGAGATGCAAGATTCTGTTGCTGCAAACCAATCCACCGGATTGATACTACGAAGAAGAAGGAGTCATCATTAAAAAAATATCTGAGTTAAAACATTTCATCGCATATGGTTCAACCCAAAAGCTGTAAATTCCATCTCTCGAGCTACTACGCTGGCAAATAAAAATTAAGCAAAATATTATTTTTCGCACCAAAAAATATGATAAAAAAAATGTACGAATACGATTACACATATGTATATATAAATATATATATAATTGATTAAATAAACACAGATGTGTTCAAGAGTAAACAATAATTTGTTATACATACTTTACTATTCAAACAGTGTTTGCTCAATTCTACAATGTTAATAAAACCCACATTGTATTGCGCAAATCTTTTTTTTTACTCGTACTGTCATGAAAATGGTACAACCGGGGAATTCAATGAAGAGAATATACGAAACTGTTTCAAGAATCTATCTTTAATAGACAAGTATAAACTTGAGAAATTCATGATCCCTACGACAGTTTTTGAAATTTCTTTCAATACAGAATTGTGCCCCCCAACATTCAGTGATTTAATTAATTTTATAAACATCAAGTTCACATTTATTTTAAACGATTACATGTTTCGGCCTCCCCGGAGACCACCTTTAATAATGGTTAAATTATAAACTGGCAGTGGCTTATAAAGGTATATACATACAAGTATTAGTTCCTTCGTTAGTACACGCATATTTACAGATTGTATATGTGTGCGGGTTAAACCATTGAATCGATACCATGCTATCGTGATTAAATGAGAATCAAAAACTAAATATTTTTAATTTGTTATTTTTTTAATTAAAAATAATTTAAAATTATAATTATGCAGTTTCACCAAGTATTGTCAGTTGATAACCTTAATGTTAATCGATATAAGCCTCAATTTAAATAAATATATAACTATTAAAGTAAATACATCGCATTATGATAAATTAACAAAAAATGAGTGAAGTGTATTGCCATTGATTTGTAAAAACCTAAAAATATATATTCGTAAAAATATAAGCAAGTTATTGTGACTTTTAGTGGATTTAAAAATACCTACGTAAAATTCGAATAAGATTCAAACTAGAAGTACAACGACTATTTAAATCTTGTATCGAAAAATAGCGGAGGCATTTGGTAGGGTGACCTTAACCTTAACCCATTAGGAGCTAAGTATCAAAATATCACACCGTGACCTTTGCAAATACCTACGACAGCGGTTCTTAACCTGCGGGTCACGGCATTGTTTTGAGTAGGATAATAAAACTTTAAGTAAATCGATTGGTATATTTAATGATCGGGAAGGAGCATAAGTGCCTGTCAATTATTTTACAATATTACTTCATACGACTTTATGTTTTATTTTTTAATGAATCTTAGAAAATACTGTGGGAACAATCTGCTTTTTTTTTTTTTTCGCTCTGCTAAATACAGTAATTTTCAACCTTTTTTAGTTCACGGAACAATTGCGATTTAAAGGTCAGTTTGCAAAGTTCCATAATTATTTAGAACGTGGAATCAAATTGAGCATTTTGTAAAAGCAAATAATGCGCCGCAGACAACAACAGAAATGTGAACGATTCCGAGCTTCGCGGAGCACCTGTAACATCCTCGCTTGGTTTCATATACAAACAATATTCCATGTTTCTTTTCTCCCAACTTATCTAAAGCCTAAATTCACTGTCAAGGTAGTCAAAAAAGCAGTTTTAACCTTTCCTGTACGGTTCTAATATAAAAACGCGCGTCCCGGTGTAGGGTAGTCAGTACGCAATCAAAACTCGGCGATTTTAAATCGGAAAAATAAGAACATTCATAGCTAATCCCCATAATAATTGCGATTTATTTGCTGAAAACTAAAAAAAAAAACACCTGGCAACGCTCACGGAACTGGCATAGGTCCACTACGGTTTCAATCTCGAGAGCTACTGCCGCTAGTCGTGATAATGGCCGGAGTGGCTCTCTCCCATCACAGTGTAGTATAAAAGAGTAAGGTGCGAATATAGTGTCACGTTTCCCGCACGTCGTCGAGACCCTAAGTCGAGGCACTCACAGCGCGATTTTTTTTTCGATGTTCACAAAATACCTCCGATTTACCCGAAAATTCTGATTATATCTGACGTTCCGAATCAATCCTTTATGAATTCGAAATTGTGTTAATTTAATATGTCATTATGCAATGAAAGAGTGTTATTGTAATTTAGGTGAACGTAACAATTACACTCGGATAGATAATTGCAGCAACTTTCTCATTCCTTTCACATTTTCGTCATTCGATAAGAATGCAAAATAATTCGCGAGCAGTGCATTTTTTGTTTCGACAGCAATCTATCGCTCGCGAATGCCATTCACCATCCATCAAACAATCGCTGATGATGATTATGAATGATTATGACATAACCAACGACCGACTGTGGCAATCATATAAACCATTACACCATAGACAAACTTGACTCAGTGGGCAATAATCAGATAAGTAAGTGTACCAAATTCGAATCTTGGAAATTTAAAAAAATATATATGTAACGAGAAAATCTGTTTTTTTTCTAGATTTATAAAAAAAAACTGATGATTTTTTTTATATATATATTCCTATTTTAAATTTGTTGATGGTTTTACTATAATATTATTACGAAATGAATGTGTGATAATACTAAGTATTCATTTCCTAAATTAAATTCCATTGGCAAACAATATCCCTCATTAAATGAAATGTTCCATTGATTAATTATCTAAGAAATCAATTATTTATCACTTTGGCAATGGCATTTAAATTCTTCACATGGCATAGTGTCTTCACGTAGCGAGTGTGATCGGTGTGGGGCCTGAAGCAAGCAAGTTCCGCCTCGGACCGAAAGTATATCAATTTGTAACTTGAATATATCCCAATGTGCTTCTGAAAAAGTACGTGTTTTGCTCATCTGTTCTCCATCTGTCTACCACGTGTCCTAATAACGATCCCGGCGACGTGAAGTCGTCTCTTTCCTTAAGTAAAGTGAATGCTAATACTAACATCCTCCTCTCTTTAAAAAGGTGTTACTCCGTCGCGTGGGGAGCAGATTAATAACACACAGACATTTTCAGAAGCACATATATATTCACGATAAAGACCTGGTTTCCCCGATCGATCGTAACATGGCGTTACTTTCGATCGATCGGGACTTTTAACAATGCGATCTCGCCGACGTCGGCACACGACTGAGCGCGCTCGTTGGCGCTGAGGCTGTCGCCCAGTGGCGATCTATGTAACTAGTATAAAATGCCAATATGGCGACACATACATGTATGACAAGCGAACAGAAATAAGAGACGAAAGATTGTAAATCGAGGTTTTCGGTACCAGTCAGCAAGGGCTC
Organism: Glossosoma conforme; assembly: GCA_022606575.1. Classification (NCBI taxonomy): domain Eukaryota; kingdom Metazoa; phylum Arthropoda; class Insecta; order Trichoptera; family Glossosomatidae; genus Glossosoma; species Glossosoma conforme. The sequence goes on from JAGTXR010000027.1 coordinate 2,418,204, forward strand.
TATCATGCTGATGTCAATACATACTAAACGATAGATAAAAACAGATTCTGCAGGAATATTCTGAAACTGACCGGTTTCGATTAGCAAGTAATTTGAGAACAACTTGTACTCGGTCGACTAATAAGCAAAATATGCAGTGCTTTTAATTTTTTACTATCATTTCATGCCCGAGAGCTAAATTGCCCGTTCAAGGGCAGCGGACAAAATTATATTTTTCAGGCCAAAAAACACGGTTATAATAACATCACGTGCCCCCCACACAGCAGACAGAGATATCATGCTTCAGTCCGGCAAACAAACTAATACTGCGCCGTCACGACGCTACTTTAACCTAATAAACTGCTCGATCCAAGAGGCCTAGTGTTGTAATATAAATACGTAAATAAGGTCCCAATAGTGTGTAAATAAATCAAATAAAAAATATATTTTTCCTTAAGATTAAATTTTCTTGAACATATCGTACACGAGAGATTGATTGGGCGGTGTGACTAGAGTGGACAGAGTTCGAAATGCGCATATTCGGGGTTCATTTCGGGTGGCCCCCGTAGCTGAAAATATGAAGGAGAACCGCCTAAGATGGCATGGGTATGTGACACGTAGAGATGAGGACCACATGGTGAAGAGAGCTCTCTATATACCGACGCTGAGGAGAAGACCTGGAAGACCACAGGCAACATGGGCTGCAACTGTAGACAACTCTGGGCTTGACTGAGAATGCAGCGCAGGACAGGCAGACATGGCGAATGTTCACAAATAGAGCTGACCCCAGATGATGGGAAATGGCGAGGCTAAAGAAGAATATATTGTACACGAGAGATTAACTTTTTTGCGTTTTCCTATGCTCACTCTTCGTACATGTATGCAAAAACTTCGGATTTAATCCGACAATAATTTGCCGGTGGGTATAGCTCAGTGGTTAGTCATTTTTTGACAAGCCGAAGGTCGTGAGTTCAATCACCGACGAAAACAAAAAAAAAACAATTTTTAATCGATTTCTGAGCTCTAAAGTACTTCCAGTTGGTGAGAATTTCACCCCTCACTCATAAAATTCCGGTAATATCATGTTAATCAAAATTGGTGATAAACGAAAGTCGTCACGTGAAGACCACACATTCATAGTGAATTCCTGTAATAATAAGGACGATACGTAAATTTCGGACTGTAGAGATAGAATTCCACACGGGAAGTAGGTCAAAGTCAGTTCATCGAAGGTACATTATTCTATAAAACTCAATAAAATTTAACATGATACAGGTGTTCTGGGACAAACCAAAGATAAAATGAGCTTATAACGGCAATTTACGGTATCCGTATGCTCTAAATAAAGAGCGGATATGCTAAAAAAAATTTTTTAAAGAAATGCATAGTCAATTATGACGTTATTATCTTTGAGCGAATAGTTTGTTAGCGTGCTTGCCTAGTGACCGACATCCCTTACGACGATTAAGAACAATACAATAATGTGAATAATTCATATATTCACTGTGTGACCCAAGAGGATAACATGCTACATATGTCAAGGAGAGAAGAGAGAGAAATTTATACAGAGAGAGTATTATTAATTGAATGGTTAATTATTAAAAAAATATTATTATTAATTGTTTCTCAGCCGGAGAATATGCGGCACCAGTATGGGGTCGATCAGCCCATTGAAATCAAGTGGATACTGCCCTGAATGATGCATGCAGAGTCGTCACAGGCTGCCTCAAACCAACACCCATTTCAAAACTATACCCCTTGGCTGGTATCGCAGCACCAAACATAAAACGCAAAGTCATATGCGCCGAAGAAATGCGTAAGACAATCAACCAACCGTCCCACTGCTTGTATAATCAGAAACCCCCAACACGCAAACTGAAGTCGCTTGCTGAAATCCACACAACCTCTCACATCCCCGGCCCTGAAAATGAGAGACTCCAGCTCTGGCAACAAGTCGCATCAGACGATTTCATTACTCCAAAGGAGGCAAGAAGTCATTATTGTGCGACTGCGGAGACCTGCAGACCGCCTCACTTTCTAAGATCCTGTTCTATGTGCTCAACAAGCTGCACACCTCAAGACCTAATTCTAGGCAACACACGGGCTATCAGTGTTGCCAGATACTGGGCAGAAATAATTTGACGTCGTTGACACGAAGAAGACGATTAATGAAATGATAATAACATCATTCTCTTGCTTAATAGAATAATGGAGTACGCTGGTTGTATCGGGGATGAGGTCACAAATTTAAGGTAACGTAAAGATAATGAAACGTGATTAACGAGCGTTAGAGCGCAGGCCGTGGGCGGATATTGCCCCCCCCCCTGCATTTATAAATACCTTTACATCACAGAGGGTGTCGGAAAATGCGTGAGCTACGCAGAAAAGTGTGTAGCAAAATAAACTATGACGTCATTGGACTATATTTAACTTCTACGTAACTAAAAGTATCAAATACAATATGTACCTGTATTATAAAGTATGTAACTTGCGTTATATGGAGCGCATTGTTAAGTGTCCGAAAATTACACTCTACCAGCTGATATCAGCTTGATATAGCTCTTTTATGCCAATGCCCGAAAGCCTCGAAAAACGATATTTTGTCTCTTATTTTGTTCGCTCGCCTGACATGCACGTCTAATAATATTAGTTTTAATTATAGAAAATTACACGACGTTTGCATACGCTATTTTATTTGTTATGAAAGTTGCTACATTTCATGTTGGTGCAACTGTCATCTTTAATTTGCTTTTTTGCCGCGGTTGTCTTGGCGGCGCTGGATGTCACAGGTTCCGGCAGTTGTCAGTTAACTTTTCGTCCAGCCCGCGAACGCCATACCGATCGGACGAAAAATCAAGTCTTTAATAAAAATAAATGCGAAATGTGCTTCAAAAACAAGTTCTTTGTGTTGTTAATCTGCTCCTGCATCCGGGGGATGTCACAGCTTTACACTAAATGCACAGTCCATTTGTGTCCACACAAAACAAAAGCACAACACCTCATTACGACGGTTTTCCTCTCTGCTATGCCTTGACTAAGTTGATGCATGATTCGCTTACTGCTTGGAACGCCACATATCAGGAATCGACTTTCGGAGGAATAAGCAAGTCTTTCTTTCCATCTATCAATCATTTATAGACATGGAAAAATAAAAAAAATCGTGGACTTTCATCTCACGCAGCCGCTTACTGAACACGGAATATTCAGACAGTTCCTAAAAAGGGTTTGGCATCTCTTCATGAGACGCTTGTCCATGTGATCCAAGCATACAACACACTATAAGATCAGATATAAATAAAATTATTTATATCTGATATTATGGAATTCCACCAAGAATTTTCGATCGAAAAAATCGAAATAACACTATAAGATATTCTTTGATGGAGTGCATCATCCATGAGAACAGAAGACTATTTATTGTATATTTATGTTTACTCTGTTTCTAAATATTTGTAAAAATTGGAATTTCGATTCTGTATATAAATAAATAAATAAATAAATAAGACGCGTTCTGTGTTGTCGCTTGGGCGTTTTTGCCATTTCTTGGGAGGACCTTCCTGAACTTTCCATTTCACAATGCCTACCAAATGCATAGCGCATCTCATGTCTTAACCTACATACACTATGAATTATCATCATTTCCATGATGATGCCTGATAGCTAAAGGATACAAGAATCAATGTGATATATGAAAATAGACCAGATAAGTACATTTATGCTTCAAATACTAGTTTTAAGCAAAAAAAATGGTAAGAAAAATTCACGCCGTATTGATAGTATAATTTGTATGCCACCGAGCCGTAACGAAAGGGTTAAGGCAAACATGTGAAACATTACACATAATAACAGATATCAATTATTTAGTTAAATTACTAATGTTGATTTTCATGACTATAGTAAACTCATTCACCAGAAAAAAAATAAGCGGTATTTTTTCCTCATACGTTATTAAATTTAAAATTATCAATGGCCAGAAAAAAATCTTACATCATTGACCAAAGTTTGGTAATAGTATTTTATATTATTGCGGTTTGGCGGTTTCGCGGTCTATTGACCTTGCGGTCGGGTTGATCGGACTTTGAATCCCCGTTGAGCACTTCAGTTTTGGACCCAACGGTTCAAGACCGACTCGACAATCGCTTCGGACAAGGCTGGCGGTGACTGGAGGTCTTCTAAAGTGCAACACAATATATGTATAGAAGGTCTATTTAAATAACTAGCATTTTTTTAATAAAATATATATAATTAATCAATTTTCTATGGCCTCGATTTGTAGGCGTTGGTAGACAGTAATAGCATGTATCCGCATTTTGTGTACTAGTTTCATCGTCCATATCCGGAATTCGTTTCCTAGCTGTAGCATATATTTGCCACAAATAGCTGCGATACAGTTATGTAAGCTGCCACGATCCATGCCTTTTACAGAGTGATATATGTGAGTATGCACCTGAAGCATCCCGAGTCAGTGTATATATCGTTATAGGCAAGAGTAACACAAATCCTTCGTTAAATAATATTTAAATATATGTTTCTTATTAGACAATGGGAAAGGATTTCCTACACGGTTTTTTTTAATAATATAAACACGAATATACTTAATTCTACGATTACAGTTTGATTCAAAAAGACATAAAACATGATTCTATAGTATTATATTTTAGTACAACAGATTTCGAACCGGAGTATGCAATACGAGGACACAAATGAAAGCCTGGCAGTTTTACAGCGGACCGACCGAATGTGACTGCGGCGCGGAGCAGACCCTGTCACACCTTCTGGAGTGTGCGCTGTATCCGAGTAGCTGCACCCAGAAAGACCTGATGCTGGCCGAGAGTAACGCCATCGACGTCGCCGACTTCCGGGCAGACAGGATCTGATCCTGTTGTTTCCGACACGATTATATGTAGTACATTTTTTTTTGTTAGCAATCCCGTATTTAAATCAGTGTTTCGCCACCTTTTTACGCCTGCTGACCGATAGAAAAAAGAAAAAAAATCGCGAACACTAATATGAAAAATTTAACTTTTTTGTTTTCAAGTCGGATGATAATTAACAATTATAATTACGATCAGAATTGGACAATTACCAGTACATATATTAAAAATAAGTAATATGAATAAAAAAATATTTTATTTAATATTTATTAATAATTTTACTGGTTAGGGAACACTGGTGATTCAGGTCATTTTTCCCAACTGTCTGGAGGTTGGGTTGTCTCACTAGCGGAATGCGGTGAGCGGCATTCCGCCATATTGCCAGACACTAAATGCCACATTCAGTTGTCGCCAAACTATGGCTTGCAGAAAGTAGGATAGGAAAAAAATAGGAAATTCGAAGGAAACACAGGTGCCAGAAGAACAGCCTAAAATATACAAGTGTTGTTTGTGAATGAATTTCAACTGTTATAATATATGCTGATATCCTCCTCTTCCATTTAGGACATCGATTAACTGGATGAAGGATGCAGGATCAGGTTCACATTATAATTTTTCTGTTTCACGATACATGTTTATTTGTCAATAACGTCGCCCGTTAAAGGGCCGCCCTTAGGGACGGTCCTGCCACGAGGACGGGCGAGTTGCGACTCCTTGCCCGCTCTCACATTTCGGCGGTACCACCCGTCAAGAGGACAGTTGTACCAACTGTCAATGGACCAACTGTCATAACGATTATTTTGGCGTATGCAAACACCGCTTAACATTCGATGTAGATGTCACGCAAGCGAACCAAAATAATAGACAAAAGATCGCTTGTTGAGGCTTTACGGCATCGGCCTTAAGGAGCTATATCAAGCTGATATCAATGCCAATACAATTGAAATGCCACGTGTACGAGCATTAAAAAAATAATTAGAGCAGTTTTAAAGTAGTGAAGTAGTGAGGAGGTACAAGGGGGATATATTTTGACAGTTCAAAAGATTTGAAGCGGTTTGATTTTTTTCATTCCATAACTGGAACATATGGTCACCACAAATTGCAGCCACTCGGTTCTGCCAGTTGCCGATAGCCTTGTCCCAAGACATTTCTGCACCCGAGGGTCCACATGGTAACATACTCGTATATGTTTTCCGACGAACTTCACCGGCAGAAGCCCGGGGACTTTTAGGGAGATCGAATGTTTACCTCGAAACTCTTGAGGCATGAACGATGGTTTTAAGGGACGGCTCAACCCAAGCAACGACACGCGGTAAGCAACAGGCGGAAACAAAATCAAGTTTCAATCTGCGTTTAATGTTGATTTAATTTGGCGATTTAACGAGAACCGTGCTTGCAATATGTTATTGCCGGTGGTCGTCTTTATCATCATCACGCCGTGTACGCTTCCCTAACTGGAGTTTAAGATCGCCACAAAGATATGTTAGCTGCCATGGTCTTCATACCATGTTAGTATACCTTAAACCTAAACCGCTTACTGATCGACCCATTTGAGCCTGGTGAACCGATTTCAGAACACTCGTTGTGGTATTATTATTTTTTACTTGTCGATATACGCTACCCACGCTGAGAAGAAGACCTGGAAGACCGCAGGCAACCTGGACTGCAACTGTAAAAAAGGATCTGAAAATCCTGGGTTTGACCGAGAATGCAACGCATGACAGACAGACATGGCGAACGTGCACAAGGAGAGCCGACCCCAGATGATGGGAAATGGCTAGGATAAAGAAGAAGACTTGTCGATATACGCGCTAAACGCGAAACACCTGGATCTCTGAATTATATTCAGAGATCCAGATGTACATATGTATACATAACATGTTATGATAGGCTGCTGTGTGTCACGTTCCGCGGTGATCTCACGATCTGCGCGGTCACGATCGACAGTCGTCACCGGTGCAAGCGGAGGGCGCGCGCACCGCGGAGCTAAGATCACAGATACAAAAGGCAAACGAATTGTTAAAAGGTGCAAACAAAGCATATCACGCAGTAGCAACAAATAACCAGTGAGAACAACCCGAGGCACGCATGTAGGATACGAATTTCGGCGAAACTAGACTGAAGTCTGTTATCGCACGGTTTTTTTTATGCTATCGCATGCAGGAGAGCACAACCGGTCGAGTCCAGCACACTATGACCTTAAGCTTGTGGCTGGACGCTTTATGCAGGAAATGTAAGTTGTGTTTGTGTGTGGGTGGGGAGATTGTATATTTATATTTATCTGTTTTTTGAAGAGATCCAGAATGTATGAAGGAGGAAACACAGATGCTGGAAAAGCATTCTAAAGCTTACCAGTGGCATTTAGGAAGCACCTTTAGACACTGTCTTTCGTGGGTACCTATGACAACCCTGTATTGGCTTACGCCGAGATGCCAGGATCCGCAGCCAATTTAAAAGAATAAGGGTGATGTACAGATACTGTATATGTGCATAATGGTGTCACGGCCTATCATTTCCAGACAATTCGTTCAACGAGTCATCGGTAACGACGTAGGGTGCACTGGAACCTAAGGATTTGCCCAATGACCGTAGAGACCAAAGATCCATGTCGCATTAACGAAATAACTTGGGTTAGGTTAGCGAGACATCCAGTGCTCCTGTGTGCCCCACGTCGTTACCGATGAGTCGCCGAACGAATAGTTTGTGAACTATAGGTCCTGACACCATAAGTATTATATTGAGAGGAACAAATAATTAATGAATTCACGATTCAAAGCACATTTCTAAACGTTTCCCAATTGATTCATTTCACTTTAAACTAGTTTACGAAGCACCGATTCGATTCATGTCGAATTAAAGACTGAAATGTGAGATGACTCGACCGGCCTATGGCAAGTGGAATAAAATTAAAATTAAATTGTAATTACTGGGTTAATTTGTTTAGAATGAATGCGGGCAGCACCTAGTTTAAAACTAATGAGTTCAACGTAATTTCAATGTATCCATCCATATGCTACAGGTGGGGATCGTTCAGAATTATTTGTTTTAAGCGGTAGATCTAAAGTTTCGTTCCAAATAAACATAAATATTCTTCTACTAGATGTTATTTATATTTCTAGCATTTACGAGGGTTATCCGTAATATAAGATTCCCAGTGATTTTTCAGTGTAAAACATGTTTCAATTCCATGAATGCGTAAATTTTTGGAAAGTTCAGACTTTTACCTATTTTTCTACATAAGCGCCATTGAAGTCAATGCATTTTTGCAAGCGGTATACGAGCTTTTAAATGCCCGAGTCAAAAAAATCCGCCGCCAATCCACGCACATACCTGAGAACCGCTTCTTTCAGCTCTTCTCTGTCGCCGAAATGCGTTCCACCCAGGTGTTTCTTCATGTCAGGGAAGAGATGTCAGTCACTTGGGGCTAAGTCCAGGCTGTAGGGTAGGTGTTTGACAATAACCCATCCAAATTTTGCGATGTGCTCGTTGGTGGCGTCTTCGGTCTACATTCTTGGCACCCACCTCGCGCAAACCTTGGCATACCCTAGAATCTATTGACAAGATCACTGCGACACACCTAAATACCTAGGGGTCAAGCTGGATAGGACCCTCACTTATCAGAAACACTGTCAGTCTGTTAAGCAAAAGGTGTCCACCAGAAACAACCTACTCCGAAAAGTGGCAGGTACGAAGTGGGGAGCCCAACCAAACCTGATCCGCACAAGTGCTCTAGCTCTCTGTTTCTCTGCTGGCGAGTATGCTGCGCCAGTATGGGCGAGGTCTGCCCATACCAAGAAAGTGGATATTGCTCTGAATGAAACGTGCCGGGTGGTTACGGGGTGCCTAAAACCTACCCCAATATCAAAGCTATATCAACTTTCGGGCATTGCCCCACCAAACATACGGCGAGAAGTTACTACCAAGAAGGAACTCACCAAAGCAACCCACGACGCACTCCACCTTATGTTTGGGTACCAAAAGATAACTACACGGCTCAAATCAAGAAGAAGTTTCCTACAGTCGACAACGGAACTGGAGATACCTGAGGCCACCCTGCGGCTGAACATGTGGAAAAGCGCAACTGAGGGGAATACTTGGATTGCCCCGAAAGAGGACCTAGCCCCTGGACATGACCAAGGGTGGAATATATGGAGGTCCCTTAACAGACTTCGGACCGGAGTATGCAAGACGAGGACACAAATGAGGGCCTGGCAGTTTTACAGCGGACCGACTGAATGTGACTGCGGCGTAGAGCAGACCCTGTCACACCTTCTGGAGTGTGCGCTGTGCCCGAGTGGCTGCACCCAGGAAGACCTGATGATGGCCAGAAGTAACGCCATCGACGTCGCCCACTTCTGGGCAGACAGGATCTGACCCTGTTGTTTCCGACACGATTATATATTATATATTGACAAGATTTTGACTGAGCATCTAGGGCCTAGATGCTCAGTCAAAATCTTGTCAATAGAGGTTTTGCTGACATCGGGGATCATTTCCGTCACTCTTCGATCTGAGAGCATCGCGAGATGAAATCATCGGACCGCAAAGGGTTATTACGAAATTAGCGAGATTGCTCAGCGTAAAGCTATTTCTTAGGAAACTGAAAACTTTGTAACGGCGACGAGATTACATTTCAAATTTAAATTTTTGTTTTGATTACCAAATCCAGTATTGAGATTACACGGCGCGTGAAACCCGTTATTTACCTAAAATCTACAAAATTATATTCTAAATTTCGCATTTAACTATTTAAATATTCTTGGCAAACGAGAAATTTAAATGAAGCCTGGAACACCATAATTTTCTGATTACTAGAATTTTTAGAAAAATTCCTTAAATTAATATGGATTAACAGTCGCGTTTTTCGAACATTGAACACATATTATTTAACCATTTGGATTCAAGGATATTTTTATTTTTTTATGTAAAAACATACAGGAGAATACCGACAGATGGTGATAGTAATTCTGAAGTCTCATCTGTGGAATTCTATGACGCTTACCATGGTGTACATGGTTAAACGCTGCATGTGGAGTGTTGATCCGCCAACGTCATAGACTACAGCCCGAGATTCACGCATCATCCTTTATTATTACATGAATTTACTATGAATGGGTGTCTTCACGGGACCACTTTCGCCTACCACCAATTTTAATTAATAGGCTATGACTGACATTTTATGGGTGATCGATCAAATTCACACCAACCGGGGGTATTTTAGAGCTCAGAAATCGATTAAAAATCATTTTTCTCAATCTCCGTCGGGGATCGAACCCACGACCTTTGGCTTGCAAAGCAAACGCTTTGACCATTGAGCCATGACCGCTAGCATAATATGATTATGTTTTGCGTAAATAAATGTTTTTCCTTGATTTCAGTCATTTTTGTTTCTTTTTACAAATTCTCTTATTTAAGAATCGTATTAAATAAAATTTGTAATGTTTCCAAAATAAATAAATAAAATTGAAATTTAAAATATACACGTACATTTTATTTGATTAATTCGCCTCTCCTGCATTTGAAATTTCGTCATGAAGAATGTGAAGGAATGTGAAAGTCTGACCTAAAAATCTGATGAGTAATTAAAGCAATTATTTAAAGTAGGAAAGAGCAAAGTGATTATCATCATCGTCGAACCACTTCTTTCTAATGAGTTCTCTTGCGTGCGCTGTGTACAGTTATAACACAATCTAAAAAATCACCGAACTATATAATACACACACGTCGAATCCATAAATTAAAATCAAGTTTTATCAAATAACGCACCTGCCGTTTTTCAACGCACCTTTTAAAATTAGAATTTAAATTTCCGAAAGAAACAATAAAAGAACTGAACAAATAAAAAAAAAACGCATTCCATACTTCCGGAGGCAGAATTTCAACCACACTTTTGCGCAGATTTAGCGATTTGATATTAAAAATGTTCGTAACAGGTTTAGATTTATTTTTGCAGGCCACAGAACACACTCTAAATAAAGTAAATCTCACGTCAAGTATAAAATATAGTTTTTTTTTAATTTTCTGAAGCTCGTGATATAAAAATTTCAGTATATCAAAGTTCAACGGAATATATAAATATCAAGTTATATAAAAAGCTTCGACACAAGAGACACAAAGATATAGGTTAGCGTGAATAAGCAATAAGGAACATAAACAAAAAAAACTGATAAAAAGACTAACCGACCAGAAACTAGACACAAGTGTCAGTGTGTAACTAATCTGAATATAGATGCGTCTAATCTACGACTGAAGTGTCAGAAGTAGGTATATATTCAGAATTAATATAAAGGGTCCGCCAAATAACTTTTTTTTTTGAAAATGGGGCGCAAAACATCGAGTGTAGCTTCGGCTGTGTGGCACGTAGCGCCGTCCTGTTGAAACCAAATGTTGCCAATATCCTCCTCTTTAATTTTTGTGAACAAAAATGGCCCGATAACGATCGCCATTGACTGTAACGGCCACTCCTTGCTCCTTTTCGAAGAAAAATGGCCTGATTTTCAAAGTAATGTCGCAATATTTCCCAGCGTTGTTCAAGCGTATACACAACCACATTCGTTCAGCGGAAGGATAAAACTAATTATCTGTCAAATCAGACATGAGCTAAGTGTTACCATTCACGAAATAAGCGCTAGTTGAAAAAAAAAAGTTAGATGGCGGACCCGTTATAATAATTTATATTTGAATAAGTGCATAACAAGGATTTCCCAAAAAAATGGCACAAAATTCCAGACGACAATACAAAATACGTATCCAGTTCTCATGAATGATGCACTCTACGTAAGAGAATGTCTCCCAGTCTGCTGTTTGCCAGGATAACGTGAACAGACATCATCGAAAGTGAGACAAACCTTTGGAATACGACTTTTATAGTCTAAATATTCCGTGTACATTCAGTAAACGCCTGTTTAAGGCGGAAATGCAATGAGTATTTTTTGGTTTTTTTTAAGGAAAGAAAGACTTGGTTATTTATCCGGAAGTCGACTCCTGATATTTAAAGAGAAAGCAGCTGTAAAGGATTTTTGTGATTAAATCTTTGAGGAAGAGTCTGTATTAGTTAAATATAAGCCGGTCTTACCTCATCTCAATAAACAAAATAAAATTTACCTTGAAACGTTTGCAAGATACTCGTAAATAGCGTCATATTATGGCTACAGAATGACGATAAAAATTACACAATCAGATACAACATTGAAGTCAACAAGTTGAAGAAAACAAATGACTGGCGCTCTTGATAATAATTATGTTCTCGGAAAAAGGTCAACGTTTAAAATTAAATGCTACAAAGTGCTGATGAATCATTCGCTTTTGACATGTTATGTGGTCGTCATGTGATGGTGTTGACACTCAACATAGTAATCATCTCGAATGATGTGCAGGCATGAGATAACGCCACATCACCCCACAAATGTGAGATGACGTCCAAGTAAACAAAATCGATGGCGACCCGGATAGCCGCAAAAACGATTTACATGTGCTTGGTCAAATTTTTGTACACATATATTTGGTATTTTTTGTACGAAATTTGACGATTAAACTTTTTTATGTAATCGCATGCAGGAGATCACACCCGGTCAAGATCAGTGCACTCTATGACGCTCAGCCAGGGAGACTGGCCGCTGCATGCGGGAAACGTGTGTTGTGTTCGTGTTTGTGTGTGGGTTGGGGAGTTTGCAAGTGTATATATTATCTGTTTCTTGAAGAGATCCAGATTGCAGGAAGGAGGAAACACAGACGCTGGAAGAGCATTCCATAGCTTACCGGTGGCATTAAGGGAGGAGCTTCGTAAGCTGCCAGTTCTTGGTCGACATATATTAACCGTGTATGGATGTTCGGCAAGTGTAAGACGAGTTTGTCGGTTGTGAGTGGGTGCAGAAGGAATTAGTTCTTTAAGTTCCGAAGAGCAGCGACCGTGGTAATAACGGTAGAAAAGACTAAGAGAACCAATCTTACGCCTATGTTCCATTAATTGCAGGTTAGACGTAAGAGTGTCATTGTTTATCAAACGAATTGCTCTTCTTTGAACCGAGTCAATTAAGTTTAGAAGGTATTTTGGGGCTCCAATCCAAATGTGACTACCGTATTCAAGGATAGGTCGGATTTGTCCTTTATATAGAAGAAGTTGTTTATCGTTGAAATACCGACGTGATGTATATAAATACACCTAGTTTTTTGGAAGCGAGACCGGCTTTATACTCAATTGACTCGTAATATTTGACGGTTCTAATGCACACCCAAAATTACATACCGCAAAGTACACGATAATGCCACACAAGAAAGTCTCGAAAGACCGCGTGAATTCGCGCTATCAAAACATTTAAATCCGTCAAGCTAATCGTAAAATAATGCAAGACGAGGACACAAATGAGGGCCTGGCAGTTTTACAGCGGACCGACTGAATGTGACTGCGGCGTGGAGCAGACCCTGTTACATCTTCTGTAGTGTGCGCTGTGCCCGAATAGCTGCACCCAGGAAGATCTGATGATGGCCAGAAGTAACGCCATCGACGTCGCCCACTTCTGGGCAGACAGGATCTGACCCTGTTGTTTCCGACACGACTATCTATATATATCGTAACTGTTATTAGGCCGAAGCGTTTAAAGACGTAAGATTATAAATAACCTTCACATCAGGTGTCAGGTGATATTTAGACATCACATTAATTATGTTGTGTCAGCGTTAGATAGCAATGGATAACCCCGCACAGACGATAAGTCATTCATCAGCTTCTTCTGTGACCGAGTGACCGATTATGTGCGCTGCGTGTGTAAGGGCACGTGCACCACCCAGAGATCAACGACATCGGCCAAGTTGTTGGCCCTGCGAGCGCTTATAGTGTTTGGTGAAGTGGAACGTAAAAGTATCTAAATGTCGAACGAACGGAACTGTTTCTGCTGATGGAGCTCTGCTTGAAAGCGATCAAGTGGGAAATGAAATAAACACAAGAAACTATAAAAAATGGTATTAATCTAAGCTTTTTTATGCCATGACCCTGAATAGATCTACGCAACGCCTCGTGGATAATCGAAGATTTGAACCCCTAAATGGTGTCAAATTTTAACCTTTTTTTCTCTTGGCTTTCCAACTACTAGCGGCAGTAGCTCTCGAGCTTGAAACCAGAGTGGACCTATGCCCGTTCCGTGAGTGTTGCTAAGGTGGTTTTTTAAAGTTATCAGCAAAAAAATAGATGTCGCTATAGACCCAAGCTATAACATTGACCGAAAATATACAGTTTTATAACACACCGGTGTGCTCACGGGCACTGGCGGGCTTCCCGCAGCGGACCCATATTTGGGTTCATGGCATCCATACGGCTAAATAAGCTCTGATGAACAGATCATCACTAAATTCGCGCTAAGTCTATTTTTGCTTGAAAACCTGGACGTCTGGCAATCTTGCGACAGAGATTTAGAACTGTTTGTGACTGCTACATCATCATTTTATATTAGCTAAATGGGTGGTCTTCTCGGGACGTCTACGAAACCGCCAAACTACGCGGGCACCTTTCAAAAAATACATTTTCACACGTAACTAATTGCATGAGGTGATTAATTAGTATTGCACTCTCGCATGATAAGGAGAAAGTAAACAATAAGCGTAAACACTGACCAGTTAGACGACCGCAAACCGCGACCTCTGGTGGATTCTCTGTGGCGTCAGATAAACACGTGTGCTATACAACACGTGCTCCTAACCATCAAGTGCAACGACTGCAGGCTTACATTGAGTGTCCGCTTGGCGAGTAATACGAAGATAATATTTGGACGATATCCAAACAGACTTCTGCTTCGTGAATCTATGCGAGGGTCATTGAATCGGGTGCATCGCAGTTCCCAGCTAAGATTTCCAGCTGTTTCACCAAACGATACGAAAAATACATTACTCTTGGGAGAGGGATCAGACTGTTTAACCAAATCGCCTCGGATGTTGATATATTTCACATAAGGGAGACCCAATTCAGACATGAACTCCACGAGTTTCTTTGGAGGAATAATTTGATGGAGTCGTCTGTTTGATGAGCATTGGGACATTCTGTTGCTTCAATCATAAGTACCTATATTTGTATTTTTTTATTTTATGATTAATTATTATTGTACTTCAGAAACGAATTGAGTTGTTCAAATTTGTAATGTTTCTGTAAGGGAATTTTTAAAAAATAAATGTGTGGGTACTCTCTGCTACTGGTATTGGTTTGCTCTTCCAGTGTCTGTTTCCTCCTTCATACTAACACCCCCTTTACTTAACCACTCCGGCAATTACCACGACTAGCGGTAGTAGCTCTCGAGCTTGAAACCAGAGTGGACCTATGCCCGCTTCGTGAGCGTTGCCAGGTGTTGTTTTAAGTTTTCAGCAAAATATCGATTAGCTATGAATGCTCTTATTTTTCCGGTATATTTAAGACCAGTCTGCAAGGGCTGTATCAAGCTGATATCAATACAAACAGGATCTCTTCAAGAAACAAATTTAATTCCCAATGTGCATAAGCATACTGTATGTTTATACAAATTGGTAACTGATAAAGCCTTATTTGAAAACGAAACTGCGGTTTTCCAGCAAGGGACAGTGAATAATAAACATAAACAGTGCTCAGTGTGATCCATTTTAAAACAAGGTATTTAATATTAATCTAATATTGTAATATTAATATTGAAATGGATTCCAAAGTAAATGCTAAAAATATGAATAACAATGTGTGCTTATTTTTGTGGCAGCGGACATGGAAGAAGAAATAGCATTTCGACTACGTAGGTACATAAGGGTTCAATGAATTCGTGCGCCGTGCTATAAAAGGGTCTTTTTAATATGCTTTGATTTGATAGCATATGCGCTCCAGTTGTACCCGGATGTGATGGGCAGACGTCAACATTCGACGCAGCTCTCTCCCGGGACTGCTGATAATAGGATGACACTAAGTCATCAGTGAGATGTGGCGCGAGGGATAAGGTCCACAAATCCATTGGGAGCAAAGACCGACGAGATGGTTTCAAAAAATACAGTGTTGTATTTTAGTTACTACTAGTTGCCCCCGCGGCGCCCCTTTCAGACCTCAGAGCACATTATCTGGGACTCGCTTGGTGAAAACCCTCCCTGTCCCGTCCTGTTTTTGGAGACCCAGATGGGGACCCGTTAATGGACGCACGCAAAAAGCTACTTGTTAGAGAGTGGCTGAAGGCCTTCCCGTGATTCTACGTGCATCTATTAGATGTCAAATAGACCTCAGTCTAAGGCTGCGAAGTTATAATATTATTATCTGGGACTAAGGTAAGTTTTCGATGCAATTCGAGAAAAGTGCCTCGGTTTCTATCGGGCATGCAGACTTTGTGTCCACTAAAAAAATCCACGCATTCATCATTTTCGTACGTATTTTCGGTGAAAGAATCAATCTTCCATATCCTTTTTTTAATCCGTTAACATCCTCCTATTTATCGAAAGGGGTGTTATTATAAAAGACTTTCTTTTAGAAGCACATTGATTATATTTACGTTAAAACTTCCGGCCAAGCGGAAACATACCGCTGACCGTAACGCAACTTTATCTCGCTAAAGGGTGGGGGACCGACTGGCGTGATGGGCTTACCGGCGCTGCGGCGCTCGCCCAGCGCTCGAGTGGCCATCTCTAGAACTAACACACCTGTGAGCGGACCTGTCCAAAATGACGTGGCGTACATAAATGCACGACAAGCGACCAGGAATAAGAGACGAAAGATTGTTTATCGAGATTTTCGGTAACAGTCAGCAAGGACTACATCATGCTGATGTCACCGTGAATGCGATTCTCATCTCTTTCACGGGTTGTTTAGCTTTTATGATTAAAATGTTTGTTTTATTTTGAAGCCTGTAGCGCCAAAGAGAGAGAATAGTCCAAACTAAGTCGTGTAGCAATACAAGTATTAACGTAATACAAAAACGATAATTCAACAAACTCTAAGTGATTTTAACTTATTTGTATGAAACAGTGGAACCTTTGACGTGTTGCCTGTCTCACGTTCAGCCATAAGCTAGCCAACTTGAGATCGTATTGATACCGGGGTAAGAAAGCTTAAGTATACAAATACAAACAGATCGATACGAAGGAGCGAGTAGTCGCGGGGTTGCTCTGCTCGAGAAAATAAATGAAAGATTGACCTTAAGTCTATCATCGACCGGACGGCGCCGTGCTGAAAATGTCGACCTAGACTGCTACGATAGTAAGGTATGATGGTGACCCATCAGACAGATAAAAGACGTACCCTTTTTAAGGAAAAAAAAATAGCTAATCCATTTCTGCCTCGGGGTTCGCCGGGAACCTAACATTTTTTCCTTTGGGGCTTTAGCAGAGATTAGACGGGACAAGCCATGGACAATGACAGCTGATTAACCTTTTCATTACGGCTCGGTTTGAATACAAATTATACTGTCAATTATAAAACTAGTATTTGAAGCATAGATGTACTTAACTGGTCTATTTTCATATATCACATTGGTTCGTGTATCATTTAGCTATCAGATGATGCATAAAAAATTATTCTAATAAAGTAGCAAAACGATACATCACGTCAACCGATGTCAACGGTCTAGGAATCTTATGACGGCATGTGTCAACAACCGATGCGAAAGCGTTAAATTGAGCGGTTGTAATTTGCAGCGACCGTATATTCAAGATATGAAACGTAATTGGAAAATAAAGATAATAAATGTTTCAGCATAGCAAACTATTTTTTTAATGAATTTCCATTAGTTGAACCTTAGTTTGAAGTGAAAAACAATTTTAAATTATATTTTTAGAAAGAAAAAAAATGAAAAAAAAAATATTTTTAGAATGCGTCTCAATTATTCATTTTAATTTTAAAAATTACATTGCTTCCAGGTTAATATTGCGACCCCCAGCGTGCACGCCAACATTACACCATAACTTCAGAACACCATGCATAGCAACATATAATTAGGACAAATTTCAGAGAAAAACTGCTTAAAATATTTAATTATGCAGTTTATAATATAAATTAGAAGACCAGCAAGACCCAATCATTTTAAATGATTCCTTCCACTAAAAAAAAAAACACAAAAAGTATTGGAAACAGACTACTAAAGTGAATTCGTAGGCGTAGTGCGAGGCCTGTATAAATATTGATAAACTAACTGAACGTCCTTACGATATACATAATATATTTGACGTTTTTTCGCGAAGACAAAAAAAATATGTTTATTTCAATTTTTCAAGTCGCAAGTAGTGTGTACTTGTGCGTATTTCCTCCGTGCTCAGGTGTCGTGATCGATTGGTCTCGAAAAGAAACTCGTCCACGGAACACTTCCTCGAACAGCGCCGCGCTTGTGACGGCCGCAGAGTGCGCTCTGAATAAATGATGACGATTATTAATTGTCCACGACTGACGTACATCACGTACATCTATCTGTATTGAACCGCTCCTTTACACATTTCATACAAAATACTGAATCAATATGACCATTGTATGTATTATCGATTGCACGATTGCCTTACTTTTCGATATTATTAAAGCGGACAATAGTATCGAATGAAACATGCTTTATAAGAAAAACATTTCGCATGATAAATAAATAGAGTAGTAGGAAACAACAGGGTCATATCCTGTCTGCCCAGAAGTGGGCGACGTCGATGGCGTTACTCCCGGCAAGCATCAGGTCTGTCAGTAGTACTCGGACACAGCGCACACTCCAGAATGTGTGACAGGGTCTACTCCGCGCCGCAGCCACATTCAGTCGGTCAGCTGTAAAACTGCCTGGCTTTCATTTGTGTCCTCGTCTTGCATACTCCGGTCCGAAGTCTGTTAAGGGACCTCCATATATTCCACCGGTGGTCGTGGCCAAGAGCTACCTCGGTTGCGCTTCTCCACATGTTCAGCCTTAGGGTGGCCTCAGGTAATAAATAGAGTAATAATACATTTACAATAAATATTCCATCTTTGTAATATTCTTCTGGATGGGAAAATTATGGTTTCCGACGGTCTCCGGAGCAATATTATATGTTTTTTACGTAAACACATACATAGAAATACCGACAGATTGTAATATTGATGCAGAAATCTCATCTGTGGATTCTATAACGCTTACCATGATCCATATGGCTAAGCACTTATGTGGAGTGTTGATTTACCAACGTCATAGACTACAGTCCGACATTCACGCATAATCCATTTATTACAAGAATTCACTATGAATGGGTGTTGTTCACGGGACTACTTTCGTCTGCAAATAATTTTAATTAATAGACTGTGACTGGTGTAATACGAATGAGGGGCCAAATTCACATCAACTGGATATATTTACAGAACTTCAAAAAATATTTTTAAAAATCTACATCGGAAATCGAACCTATGACCTTTGGTATGGTAAGCAAACTCATTACCACTAAGCTATACTCCCCGGCAAATTATTATTTATTTAAGTTATAGTAGTTTTATATTATTTTTTATACATTTTTCAGTAAGCTTTCCATAGAAAAAAAAACATTTAAAAAAATGATTTGTCAATCACGGTCAGACACCATGTCCATGTTCTCGTTGATGTCAGGTGGTGTCTAATGATCGGACAACAATTATATTCCATTCCGGTTACGGTCGTGAACATCCTGCCATTGTGACGTGGAGCAAAACCATAATTGCAAGCTACATACTTTTGTATGTAATAAGCGTATGCCTATGTAGTACAGAAAAATACCGCTTCGATAATAAAGGCTGACTGATAAAGGAACGAATAATACATTTGATCGTAGGACTGGATGTTTTGAAAGGTTTTCTATCGAAGAACGCAAATAAGAGAACACATTCAGAAGAGAAGATATCCCTAATTCATAAACATTCTTGAACCTTACGGACTTTTTCGAATTGGCAGAGTTACTAATACTTTCAATGCAGTAAGCTGTTCAATAACTTACTTCTACCACCACGTCACGAACAATGAGGTTCTCAGGATAATCAAGGAAGATAGGCACCTAATAAGAACCATATCAGAGAGGCGAGCCCGATGGATTGGTCACATCATGCGCCACGATGGTCTTCTTCACGATATTGTGGAAGGGATGGTTGAGGGCAGAAACTGTAGAGGGCGCCCTAGACGGGAGTATTTGCAGCAAGTATTCGAGGACATGAATTGTAGCGCTTATGCTGAGCTGAAAAGGGTTGCGGAGGACCGAGAGGAATGGAGATCGAGATGCAAGATTCTGTTGCTGCAAACCAATCCACCGGATTGATACTACGAAGAAGACCACCTAGTATTATCAATTAACTATGACAGGCATTTTTACAAACGAAGAATATATTTAGTATCACACGTGCTAAATGAAAATATTATGTGCTGTTTGCACGTTTAGCATTCATTTTGAGAACTATTTCAATATTAAATGGATAAATATTTCGTACCTTGAAGTTAAAAAAAAAAAACTCTTACAAAATCATAAGGGTTATCAATCGACAATACTTGGTGAAACTGCATAATTATAATTTTAAATTAATTAAAAAATTTAAAATATTTAGTTTCGATTCACATTATATTTTTAATGATTACATGTTTCGGACTCCCCGGAGACCATCTTAAATAATGGTTAAATCATAAACTACGATACAATATCAAGAAATATAGAGACAAATTGATAAAAACTATTTTGATTTAACAATCTTAAGATCCCCCCCCCCCACTTTTATAAGCCATCGTACTTTTTTTTTATGTTTTACGAAAGTTCAACGAGAGTCCTAAGCTTAAAAAATAAAGATGCTCAGTGTCCGACGCATATTTGAAATTTTGCAAAATATTTTAAGGGGTTCGGAAGAATGGCGCATCATCATCGAAACCTATACCATTTAGTTCTGAATGGCGACTCAACCAAATACAATCAATACAAATCATTAAAATTTAACGTAGATGAATTAGAAAAAAACTACGTTTTTACTTCGTAGAAAAAACTATACTCAACTACGCAATCGATTATGATGACGATACATAATTACATTATTTATAGACCGCAAATACTTATTTATATACCGATACACAAATCAATAATGATCAATAAATGATTTAGATGTACAGATAAAACATAATAACCGTACACATCCGATATTGCTAACGAATGTAGAAGTTCTGTATACGCTATGTTATCGGATTTAACCTTGGTTAGATCGCCATTATAATAGATTACGCAATTGAAGGATAATAAGCATGGAAAACGAAACAACAAACATCAGTAATGTATATTGTTTAATACAAACAACAAAAACACTACCAAAAAATAAATTTAACCACGTACGCAGTAATCGTTATACATATACGAGTACTTTACCATGGAACCTCGCTTTTAACGAGTATAATTCGGGCCGGAATTTGACTCACAATTCGAAATACTTGTTGATCCCTGGTGTGATTTGACCGAATACAATTCGGGCAGGTAATTTGCTGACACGGTGATTTGTCCGAACTGGATTAGAGCACATCGTACACGAAACTATTTATAGTGATTTGCCCGAATCCAGAGTCATTCCCCTACCAGTCTAGAGAACGCATTGGAAGGACGAAAAAAAAGGGGGATTTTTTGACCAACATTTTTCAAGAGGTTGGACCACAAGAGTGGTTAAAGCAAAGCATTTTTACTAGCTATTCGTTTGGCTAAAAGCTTTGTGAGCATCGATTGGTACATAACATCGATCTACTGAAAATCTGCTCACATGTAATTTTGCGAATCATGTTGGACACAATGTTGGATTTTTTAATGTATTTTTTAACAATTATTATAATATCACAACATATTTTGGGCATTTGTTTTGCTCGTTAGCCGAATTATTCGTTATGCGAGTCGTTATACAGTTTAAATAAACACATTGTTGTGTTTCGGAATAAAAACGGACTGCACCACAAGCGAAAAATTGCAAGTTCAAGGTCACACTTTTCAATATTTTTTTCTGAATAAAACAGCACATCAATGGATCACGCGAAAAATATCGCAAGCCACAAAATTAATTTCACAGGTGAGTGATTCATCAATAATGTTTGAAATGTGGAAATCCTAAATAAGTTTAAAACAATTACAAAAAACAGTAAAAAATAATTCAATTATTTTTTCTAATTTTGGAAAAATTCATTTAAAATTTAGATCGAACAATGGATACACTAGATAAAACTTTGTAAATATATCTTTCGTAAAATTACACTGTGTGGATTATTAGCTAGTATAACTAAGAGACATCCATTTATTAAATGTGACACAGCGTCATACCCCTCCGAAGATGAAGCATACGTTCATCAAAAACTACACTAATTCAACTTACATCATTCTGCATCCCTGATTTGCAATAAATTAAATAATGACAAGACAATATTCTTCAACTTTTTCCTGTCCCTATCCCATTTACTTGTGGTCGACTCTCCTACTAACATTTTTCCAAGATGCTCGATCGAAGATAAGCTCGCTGTCGACTCCAAGACGTTCCATGTCCTTCTTGACTTCTTGAGCCATGTTGCAGGAGGCCGACCCGGTCCCAGCCTTCCCGCCTCCAGCTACAGGGTTGCGTTCACAATGACAAGACAATATTATTGTTGTCAAATGCTGGACGTAAAAATATTACGACTATTTTCTAAGACTCCGGGTGATTAACCTTACGCTCCAATTGATGTATAACATTAAAAAAATAACTGCGCGTAATAAAAATAATTTTGTTATTACTAAAAATATATAGTTTTGTCACGTAATACGCTTATTTTACAAAAAAAAAAACCAATTACGAAATCGTGTCAAAAATATAATAATACGATAGCGCAAAATAAAATTAAATAATAACTTTTAATGGGCAGAT
This sequence comes from Glossosoma conforme, assembly GCA_022606575.1. Lineage (NCBI taxonomy): Eukaryota > Metazoa > Arthropoda > Insecta > Trichoptera > Glossosomatidae > Glossosoma > Glossosoma conforme. The sequence continues at coordinate 2,440,851 of JAGTXR010000027.1, forward strand.
AACGGACATTAACGATAACGACGATGATTGATAACTGAAGTAAATTACTATAAACAGTTTCAATTCATAAAATTAAATCGAACTACACGCAGTACGTGTCAGTTTTTTTAATTTAAACGTCGTTACCGATGAGTCGTTGAACGAATTGTCTGGGAACGAAATGCGACGGAACCAAACTCTACATACTGATATCAGCTTGATATAGCTCCTTAAGGCCGATGCCGTAAAGCCTCAACAAACGATCTTTTGTCTATTATTTTGGTTCGCTTGCGTGACATCTACATCGAATGTTAAGCGGTGTTTGCATACGCCAAAAATAATTGTTATGACAGTTGGCCGATTGTCAGTTGGTACAACTGTCATCTTGGCGGTTGGTACCACCGAAATGTGAGAGCGGGCAGGCAGTCGCAACTCGCCCGTCCTCGTGGTAGGACCGTCCCTAAGGGCGGCCCTTTAACGGGCGACGTTATTGGCAAATAAACATGTATCGTGAAACAGAAACAAGTTGTTTATAATGTGAACCTGATCCTGCATCCGTCCTCAAGTTAATCGATGTCCAAAATGGAAGAGGAGGATATCAATACTAAAAATCAGAGAATTCTTCAGCTAATACATTAAAAACATTAATAACTCAAATATTAATGAATCTTAAGTAAAAGTTTCATTGCCTAACTAATGGAATTAAATAAAATTTTAAAGTTTCTTAAAAAAATGTTTGGTCTTTACAGAACCAGACGAAACAAAAAAAAAAGTGCAGTTTTATATTAGTGCAAATACTCGTAATATATTGTTGCTTTCCAAATAACTCAAATTTGCTTCAGTGGCTGTAAGTTGTGCCTGAAACGACAAGTGATGGCTGAAACAATTAAGCACTTCGACGGAAATATTAAATTAGCTAGTTTTGAACAATGTAGCAAAACAAACAATGCCACGTCTATTCTTTAGCAAATCAACTAAATCTGACCAAGAAATATAACATTGCGTTTCATTATTTTCAACGATCCGGACAATATATATGAGACATGTCATTAGACCAGTAGACTACTTACAGTGAGATATTTGTTTATGGTGATTAACCACGACCCTTCAAAAAGAAAATTTTACAATACAGATCGTGTAGAGTTGTAGCCGTTATAGCGCTAATGAAAATAATGAAATTTCTTATTTTCTAGTCAATTTAATTATCATGTAAACGGTTGAGGATCAACAAACAGAATGTCAATCATAAAATATAAATATTTATTTATTTACCTTGTTTTTACATGGATCACGTAAGATAAGTTATCTATTAGGAGAGTGCAGTTTCGACTAACTCGTAGCCTTTCTCAATTCTTCTCTTGTTAAGAGATAACTGAGCTGCGATAGTATATACTTTGCAAGTGGTCTAACCCATTTTATGTAGGCGAGGGGTAGGGGTGTGTCCCTCATTCTTAGAATTCCCTCATCTTATGTGATCCATGTAAAAACGAGGTATATAAATAAATATTTATAATTTATAATGGATCTCAAAGTGAATGCTGAAAACGTTGAAAAAAAGAATGTCAATTTTTTACAAAAAAAAATGCAACACTCGACAACTATGAATTCCATCTATCATTAAAAATAGTTTAAAAAAAAAACAATAATTTGATTAACTGGATGCTGTGCTGGAGAACATTTTGCTTTAATTTATTGACAGTATGACTCAAGTAATTTTCCGATGATGACATTATTTTCTCTGACCTCACATCACCGTGGAGAAACAAGTCAGACAAGAAACACAAAAAACAGCTCCTGCCCTCCCACGTAACGTGCCATAAAAGGATTTACTAAAGAATCAGAAGAAAAAATACTCTTAGATTATAAACCTTGAGGATCCTATACACGGAGAACGTATCAATTATAGAAACTATTTTGGAATAATGTGATTAATCATTTTTAAAATTATTATTATTCTTATGGTGATGGATAACCAAGCAGATTATTAAAGATGAATGTATTAACATCATCCTCTCTAAGTTCGTCGTTATTCGGTAGCGTTGTGGCAGGATGAGGAGCAGATCAACCACACAAAGACTAACTTGAACTTAACAATTAGCGACTATCTGTATTTAAACGACAGATTTGTTTGACGAGAAACATCTCAATAAAAATAATACAACATACAATGAAGATATGCGAAGATAAGAAATCTACATTAATTCTGAGGCTATTGTACATATAATATCTTGGGTAATGTTAACCATAGAAACTATAGCTCATCAGTAGTTAGTTTTAATGTCAAAAAATGTGAAAATGAAAAATTTTATGATGAGAAAAACTGACATATTTTATAACATGGTTTTGATTTAATTGAGTTTTAGACAATAAGGTAGGACAATAAGACCGAAAGGCTATTTATTATATTGAAAAATAATAAAAGAAAATTGATTTATATGATAGACCACATACGACAAGATTACCATTTTTTTCTGTGTCTGATTGTACGAGTATGTATCTACGAGTATAAACACTACTGAACTGTCAAATACTACTGTCAGTGTAGTCGAGTAGTAGTACTGCCAGTGTGCAAGTTTCTTCGCGGTTTCGTTCTACCAGCTAAGTATAAAAAATTAGTAACATAATTTTAATATATATAGTGTAAATGAAATGTTATAAATATGTGTACATACATTGTGAGGATGTTGAATCATTGCCGGCTTGAGAGCTACGCCATTTGTCTGCAAAACTGCTCCCCGCTTTTTACTCCGTACTTCCCATTGACATCCAGTTCTTCGTCTAATCCGTTCACGACATGATGCCCGCCGTTGCCCGGATATCCTTTAGCACTTCCATATCCGTTAGACGACGAAGAAGAAGACGAGTATCCGTTAGTGAGGCTGCTGCTGCTGCCGGAAAAACCGTTGTACCCGTTCGTAGCACCGGAATACCCGTTCGGAGTAACAGAATACCCGTTCGTAGCAGTCGCCGAATACCCGTTTGTCGTAGTAGCAGAATACCCGTTTGATGTACCGGATACACCGTTAGAGTACCCGTTCGTGGTACCGGAATACCCGTTAGGGGTAGCAGAGGAGTATCCGTTCGTGGTGCCGGTCAAACCGTTGGCGGGATACCCGTTTGTTGTACCAGAATACCCGTTCGTGAAGCCGACGAAGTGGTTTCCTCCATAGCCGTTGCCTTGCGGTTTGATGACACGACTCGCGGGCGCGGGATTCGAACTCCCGTTGTAACAATTTGCGCTCATCTTGATGATGATGATAATACAAGCTGTCGCACAACAAATATGAAATTAAAATATTTTATTATATCGATATTAATCCATTAAAATACACACGAAATTAAAATAATTATTTTTTAAATTGTGCAATCTTATTATTATATTATTGGAATGATTATTATATTTATTCTAAAAATCACAAGAAAAACGTATTGTTGCTAGTGCTAAACAATAATCTCATACAAAACTGTGTAGGTATGTATGAATATTATTTGGAATTTTATTCAAAAAATAAACAACAACAATATCCATTTACGTATAGGTATAAATATTCGAACGCAGCGTTCTCTATTGTTTTTTGTTTATGACAGCTGAGCGATCTCGAATTCAAAAAATGGAACGTAAACAACCGAGGATGTGTTCGCGATCGCGTGTTATTGATGTTGAATTGATTATTTACGATTGAATCGTGTTTTTTTTGACGTATTTGTCGTCGCAGCGGTGACCGAGTTGTGAGAGGGTTTCGTTGAGTCACGATTCGTGTCTGTGGCTGCGACGGCGAGCGCTCCGGCCGGCGTTCCGGATTATACTAAAGGGGCCGACCTGCACCGCGGTGCACTAGCCAGTACACTAAAGGGGCGCCCATTGCGAGGACCGCGAAAGCCTATTATTTTATGCAATCTCACGAAAAAAAAACCTAACGAAAACATTAAAAGGCGTAGCGATTTTAGTTCTTAATTACCAACCTGGCAGTTGACTCCACTAATGAATAACAATCAACTAAAATATGCTTTCGATACTACAGAAGTCGACAGTTTAAATTCTCGTAATTCTGCCATGGAGGTCGTCGGGAACCATATATGTTCCCAGGTAGGTGGACCTTTGGTTGAAAATGAGTCGTGAGACAAGGCTTAGGTAAAAGAAGTTTACGGAATGGAGTAGCTGCAATTTGTAATGACCAAATGTTTTAAAGGGGACAACTACTTTAGGCTGTATTTTAACATTTTTCACAAATCAATTTTCATCATTCCTTCCCCTGAAAAAGAAAACACAAAAAATATAAAAACCAGCCTCGTAGAGTAGTCTAAAGCTGTCCCAAATAATGGCGAGCTTTGTATATAGAATTCACATTAGGAATGTCATTTTCGTTTCCATAAAACGAAAACATCGGAACGGGAAACGCTTGCAAATCGGCGAAAATTTAAAATGAATAAACAATAATTTATTATTATACGCGGTTCATTGACGCATACGCGATTCTTGGCGGATGTGCAAGATGCTGTTCGTCTGTGACGCGGTTCTCCCACTCGCGTCCCCTGGCAGCAAGAACGCGCGACTCTGGGCGACCAATGGGGGCCCTGGACGGTGACGTGCCCCGCGCACAGCGCCGCGCACGGGAGACAGGCGAGGCTCCGGGGGCACAGCGGCCACGTGGCCATACGGACACGTGGTCCGTGACAAGATGAGAGAGAGAGAAGTAAGATGCCACCTCACTCGCACTTCAACGACGCGCAAAAACGAAATGGCAATCGTCAACATAAAAATTGTTTAGGATATTATTGCTGAACATCTGTTTGATGTGTGTCGACCAAGAACTGACAAGTTCCTTCTTAAATGCCACCGGTAAGCTCTAGAATTGAGCGTCTGTGTTTGCTCCTTCATACAATCTGGATCTCTCTCAAGTCTCAAGAAACAGATAAATATACACTTGAAATCTCCCCAAACTGCATACAAGCAAACACATTACACGTTTCACGAATGCAGCGTCAAGCCACCCTAGCTGACCGGCATAGTACATTGGTCTCGACCAGTTGCGCTCTCCTGCATATTCCGTTATTAAATTTAACTTTGAATACCCTAACTTCGTCCCGTAAGTCTAAGCAACAATTTGACCAAGTTTAAGCGCAATCGGATGCATGGTGTAGGAATGCATAAAGGACCAACAGACACACATGATTTTTTTACAAATAAATAAACACAAATGTATGAAAAAATATTTCTCCCGCGCGGTGCACTTGAATCAAAATTGATTTTCTACTAAATTGGTAAAAAAACTAAACTGTATACAAAAAAATACAAAAAAAGAATGTTTAAAGTAAGCAAGATGCATTTGGTATCTTATGTCAAAAGTAGATATACATTTTTAATTTAATCAATAAAAAAAAAATTTAAAACCGACCGATAATTTATGGGGAAATTCCCTAATCAATAAAAATAAAAATAAAATCAAAATGATTACACATTTCTTTTTAACATGTTTCGTCCATCTCGAGTAGCCATTATTTATATAGCTACTCGATAATGGCTACTCGATGCAGTCAAAACATGTCGTTATAAAAAATAAAATAGTAGAATAATACTGAATATTATTTTATTTCATTTGGAATAATATATATTTTTAAAGGATTTTTTACAAATACATATCTCTCGTCGCCCTGGAAGGCCGTAACTATACACGAAATGTACTTGGCAGAGCTCCGGGAAGCAAAGCAGACATAATATATATTATAAAGCGAGGACAATGGCGGCTGATAGAGCTTTATGGCGGCAATTTGTGACGAATATATGCCACAGTTTGGAGAGCGGACATATAAATGATGATACTGATAATGATGTTTACTGTTATAGTGCCAATGATTATTGATTATCAATTAACTGACCTTAAAATAAATAAAAAATTAAAAAATCAACCTTGAAATGGTTAGGTATTCGTTGTTTATTAAAACAATAAAAAAAACATCAACAAAAAACCTGGCAACACCAGTGAACAATAGCTATAGTGGAAAAACGCATAATAGTATATAGTATGTACTAGAATCTTACTGTTAAAGAAAAACACCCATTTAATGAGAAAAAACCATTTGCCTATTTCATTACGTGATACTAAAAACTATTTATAAAATAATATATTTCATTAGATTGCGTAATGCGTCACACACTACGTAATTTTTCTCAGTAAGCGACATGTCGTTCGTGTTTGAAAAAGTATCAAAGAAGATCAAACACGTCAAAAATAGTATGTAATTATTATTGTTTCGTCTCAGATACGAAAACGTAACGGAAACTACTTTAAATTTATTCTAAATGACCGTCTTACGTGTTGCAACAGGCGAGAAAAAATTATCACGGCCATGTACAAAAATAAAATTCTAGTTTTTTTTTCAAGTCCAAACTGTAACGAGCGTAAAAAATGCCTCTAAGCTGACATTGAATATTTTTTTCTACGCGAGCGCAAAGTATTCGTATGTAAGTACAAGGAAATAGCGGAATAATTTGAGTTGGATCACTTTGACGTACATAATCTTGTAAATAGGCAAAGCAATCATTTCACTTTGCTTTGGATCACTTAAAGTAATAAACAATTATTAAAATAGTGTAAAATAGTGGCGTGTAGAACGGAGCAAAGGTTGCAAGGCTCGTGGTTCGAATCCCTCGTCTGCCGATATTTTTTCTGAATGAATTGATGCGTATAAAATTTGATGTATAATTGTATGCGTATATTTAATTACCTATTATTAAAATACGCCAAGTTCACGACGAGTTTTCCAGTGGTAATCTCTTTAAATAAATTACCTAACCTAAACGTATTTCATCGTTTGATCGCGGAGCCTTTTTGGTATATGTATTTCTAAATTGATTTTAGGGCAAATTATATAGACTGTTGTATATTTTCTAGTATATACAAATATATCAACTATTTCTATTAATTTTGACTGAAATGCAATATATTTTATATTCAGTTGTATAGGGAGTTAATTTTGAACATTAGAATAAAGCTGACGGTTACATGCTTTGAAATGGTTAAAGGTTAATGTCAAAACAGATTGCTGCTTTGGAAAACAAATTCTACTTTTTTGTTTTTGTTTTAACTCGTGTATTCAAAGCCGAATAAGTCCGCTTTTATTCGGTTCGTTTCGACTGTCAACATTACAACGAAAGTTCTGTTGTAACACACATATTTAAATATTTTTTATTTAATTTTAACAGAACCGTGGTTCCAAGGTACAAAGGATAATAAAGAATATAATTTTATACGATGATGTGACACGTGTCACGTGTCAAAGATAATAGAGATCCAGAAGAACAATACCATCGACAAAAGAGGAAAACGATATAAGAAAAGGATAGAGGTGTGCTGGTAGGCCATTTAGGAGCGCCATTGGTGTTGATAAATTGAGTGCTCGAAGCTCCACAAGTATCAACTGGGATAAAAAAAATGGATGGCTACGAGCACGGGTGTACCTATCTGGAACGCAGGAGTTAAAACATTCAAGAATCGCAGGGTTGTCAATCGCACCGCGAAGAAGAAGAAACGAATGTTTGAGAGCAGTTGTTTTTTTACGGGACTCTAACGAATGGAAAGAAAGCATCCCTAGAAGAAAAAAAGTTGGTCGATGTACGGAATTGATAATCAAAGAATGCGCTCTTAAAAATTGTAACACAAATTTAAATTGCATCATTAGTATTGATTTTTCGGTAGTTAATTCAGCATGTGTTATATTCAATTCTTTAATGTACGTTTGAATAAACATCTAATGGCGTATTTTGTACTCCTCAAGAGTTAAGTTTAAACAAATAATAAATTGTAAATGAAAAAAGTAAACAAAAAAGATACTGTTTGGATTTAGTGACGTGGGACATCTGTTGAAAGGTTGGAATTTCAAATATAACCTTGTAAATTGAAATACATAAGGAGTGTCCGATTAAGCGCATGGAATTCATAAGAAAATATTATTCATCTGCATACAACACAGTAAACTTTGCTGTAATATGAGTTGTTACGCCAGGAGAGCATAAACCAAAACAGGATAGCATACAGGAGACTACAACTGTTTGAAAACAGTTGGCTCTACGACACTCATCCCTTCACGCAAAAATATGTACGGCTCATACCCAATAGGGAGACGGCAAGTGTATGATGTTTCTTGAAGAGATTGAGATCAGTGCCGCTTTTAGGGGGTGGCGAAGTGGGTCGGTGCCCCTGGGTGTCAAATAAGCTAAGGGCGCCGAAGGCAACCAATATTTCTTAGATTTTTTAAAATATAAACAATATAAGGCGCTAAAGAGAAAATGCCCTAGGGCGCCGCAGGGTCTAAAGCCGGTACTGATTGAGATTGTATCTAAGTCATATCCGTTCCATATCTGTAACATATGGTCACCACAAATTGCCGCCATCCTGTCAGCTGCCGATGTACATGCCTCAGCCACAAACATCTATGCACGCGAAAGTCTACTTGGAAACATATATAGTTCACGATGACCCTCAAGGCAGAAGCCCATGATAGAGATAGTTTATGTAGTATCAGAGGCATATTTTGGTTGATTTTTAAATCTGATTTTTAACCCTTTCATTACGGCTCGGTTTGAATACAAATTATACTGTCAATTATATAACTAGTATTTGAAGCATAAATGTACTTATCTGGTCTATTTTCATATATCACATCGGTTCTTGTATCCTTTAGCTATCAGATGATGCATTAAAAACTATTCTAAGAAAGTAGCAAAACGGTAGATCACGTCAAACGATGTCAACGGTCGGGGAATCTTATGACGGCATATGCCGACAACCGATGCGAAAGGGTTAAGGAGATCGGATGATAAGCTCGAAATGCTCCCGAGATTGTTTGAAAAAAATATTCAAATACTGGGAAAGGGGTCCAGAGCTACATTTATGAAATAATTTTGAAAATTACGTGATCTCGGTCGACATACATCAACTTTGTATGGATGTTCAGCAAGTATGTGATGAATTTGTCGGTTGCGGGTTGGTGTACATCTGTGGTTTAGACCTTGTGGCGCCCTGGGCAAAAAAAATCAGGCGCCCCCTTGGTTTTTTGGGTGGAAGGCGAAATCTTCAGTACACAGTAACACCCCCTCTAGAAGGTAAGGCCGCCCTTAGCGCCCTTAGTTCATTCGGCGCCATAGGTAGCCGACCAACTGCGCCACCCCCTAAAATCGGCACTGGTATACATATATTTTTGTAAATTATTAATATAACGAATACTGCGGTGTTGGTGTGTATTTGGAAACCGCCGCATTGATTTCCCAAGAGAACGGAATAAAAGAACAGACTCCTATGCTCCTACGAGATCATTGATGCCACGATGATCAGTCTTGAGCAAAACAACTACGAAATTGAAAACGTACCTCGTTAGTTTTAGAACCCAGCATAATATAAGTAATATAAATAAACGATAAAAACGATTTTAGAATACGAATTTGACAGAAAATTTCACACGGAAAAAATGAATGTTTCGAAATTAAACGTTAGCACTAGTAACTTAAAACAAAACAAAGCAACTAGAAAATATTTAAAATATTGAATTTAAAAATTAAGGAATATAAAATAGGTACAAAAATATGTAATGATTTATTACATTCGTGCGATTATTTTTAAAGTACCTAAGGTAATTTAAATTACATCAATTAAATATTGATATAAATAACTTCTTAGGCTTCCACGGCCAGATTTGACATTGTGGCTTTTGGGCTTAACCGTGTGTGGCGAACTTCTTTCAACCAATATTTCGACCGCCGTTGCAGGGGTCTTCTTCAGGATTGATGATTTATTATATAACGCTTGTAAAAAAAGATATCTGAATAAACCAACTCACAACTAAATAAATCATCAATCCTGCGGTCGAAATATTGGTTGAAGGAAGTTCGCCACACACGGCTAAGCCCAAAAGCCACAATATTGAACATTGATATGTTTCGCCTTCGACGGGAAGCCATTTTCGAGTGTAATTTCTCACCGAATAAATGTTTTACAAAAATAGGAATCTATATTAAAAATCCTCTTCAAATTAGTACTTTAAATTATGGAATTCCAATAAGATTCAATGAAAATAATATTTAATTAATGATTGGAGGATTTTATGATAGTATGATAGGTAGGTATGATAGGTAGCTAAAAAACATTTTTAATTCATTTAAATTATTGTACACTTTTGTCGCAATGGAAGTAATGGTGGTACTCTTTTATTATCTTACAGCCTTCGAAGAAAGAAGTCCAAGCAAAGCCTGGTAGCAATACTAGTAAATAATATATGAAAAATATAATTACAGTAATTTATATATATTTATACACTAATTAGTTATTCTTGCAACATTCATCAATGCAGAAAAATTGATAAAATCGTTTTCTTTGATTGATGATTTATTTTTTGTTTTATAGTCACGTGAATCAACCAATCTCGAGACGATCATTGTCGCGTATTGCCTTATCAATTCCAGGTTATTTTTATATGAAATGCGAGCGTTTTGTATGCAGATTTATACCATTTCAAGCAAATATTGGCGCCAATGAGAGACGCAAATTTAACCTTCACGTAACAACCTCAACGATAAACAACTTCTTCTTCTATATAAAGGACGAATCCGACCTATCCTTGAATACGGAAGTCACCTTTGGATTGGAGCCCTAAAATACCTTCTAAACTTTTAATTTACTCAGTTCAAAGAAGAGCAATTCGTTTGATAAACAATGACACTCTTACTACGTCTAACTTGCAATCAATGGAACACAAGCGTAAGATTGGTTCTCTTAGTCTTTTCTACCGTTATTACTATAGCCGCTGCTCCTATCTAAACTTAAAAATTATTTCCACTTGCTGAACATCCTACGCTGTTAATGTACGCCGACAAAGAACTGTCAGTTTTCAAAAAAATCATTCCGAAATGTCAACGGAAAGCTTTGGAATGCTTTTACAGAATCTGTGTTTCTTCTTTCAAACAAACTGGATATATTCAAGAAATAGCTCAATAATTACAATCAATCTCCCCAACACGCAAACACCGCATTCTTCTCATGTTTTCCGCGTGCAGCGTCCAGCCGCCGTCGCTGAAAGTTCTCCTGCATGCATTTTCGTAAAAAATATCACCATGAAACATTAACCACGCATATTTATGCCACAAAATCCACAGGTACGATTTCACCATCGCCTTTTGGTAGTAATCTTCTGTATGCATGTGTTATTCCTCTTCAATAAACGCTTCCCAGATGGAGCATACGATCATTAAAATTTTCCACTGAACAGTTCTTGTATCTCTGATGTCTGCCATTCTGCAGAATCCATTTACCAACCTTTCTATTTTCTCATCCATTCCCACGGATATCGTAGTTAGCAACGTGTTAACAAAGAAGACAATTCGAGAAACGCTGAAGTATACTAATTTCGCAGCTTTAGACTGAGGTCTATTTGGCATCTAACTGATGCGCCTAGAATCACAGGAAGGCCTAATGCGTATCACTCTACTTCGCGGGCAGAGGTTCCCTCTCGTGGCTATGGCCAAAGCCATATAAAACATATTCGACAGAGGCCCTCCCGGTTCTACTAGGGATTGCCCCTCTGGATCTGGAGGTGCAGCGACGGGCTGCTTTATACAACCTACGTCACGGTTGTGCATCTAAGATCGGAGATATCGTTCTACAGCCCAGCGCTTCTCCCGAACCCATAAAAAAGCTTTGTGCTGATGCCCTTACGGCCGCATGGCAAAAACGTTGGTTATCTTCCACCAAAGGTAGAACTACCTTTCTGTTCTTTCCGGACATTTACTTTAGACTAACTGCTAAATGGAGTAATAACTGCTAACTGATCACTGGTTTACCCAGCTAATGACTGGGCACGGCGCTTTTAATGACAGATTATACTCATTTAATTTAGTTTCAAACCCTAGTTGCCCCTGTGGCGCCGCCTTCCAGACCTGAGAGCACATTCTCTGGGACTGTCAGTTCCTCTCGTTAGAAAGAGGAGTCCTTTTCGATGCAGTTCGAGGTAATCGCTTCGGCCCTATCGGGCATGCCGACTTTGTGGCCACTAAAAAAAAATTCCACGCATTTACAAACTTTGCTCGTATTTTCGGTGAGAGAATCTATCTTCCATCTCCATCTCTCTACAGCCCATGAACGCGATTCTAATATCTTTCACGGGTTCTTTCTTTTAGCACTTATGTGCAGTGGTCACAAGTGTTCAGGGGGGACTCCCACTGGACTTATCAGTTGCTAAATGATCATAATCTGAATGAGCGCGTCATCAAGTAGACTTAACTGTCCTCCGGTGTGATGCGGGTGTGAGGCGGGTAAAGTCAAGGAAGGTCTAAGATCTCTAACAAGTAGCCTTTAGCCTGCTGGGGCAGGGAGGGTTTTCACCAAATTCTTGTATATCCCATGTGTTAATTAAATAATAATGAATTATTGTTTTCGTATGCATCGGGCATTACCCGGCGTGGAGAATGGCTGAAATCGTATACGTCACGTGTTTCATTATTGGACTTTAGTATGGCGTGATGTCCCCATATCGCCGACAATTCGAATTAATCACTAAATTATATGAGTTGTAATTATCAACAGCGATGGCGGTGTTGCGTCAGCCATGTTTAATTTTTAAACGAAGTAATCGAAAGAATCCTAAAATACGCGATTATTCCGTTGTTTATGGAAAGTTTTTTAATGTTTTTTTAATCATTAATTTAACTATGTGATTCGCGTGCCAATTTAAAAAATATATATTTCCTATACAATAATTTCTATAGAACATTGCAATGCGATTAGAAGCGTTTAGAACAAATAAAAATACGCTTAATTTGATAAAAAAAATCGATTGACAATTATTCAAGGTGAAAATACAGTGGTACCTCGATATACGATTTTAATTCGTTCCGCAACCTTCTCGTATTTCAAATTACTCGTATGTCAAAGCAAATTTACAAAAGTCACAAAATGCGAGCACAACTCATCAAAGATGCTTTGACAGCGAGAGCACACTGACAACTGATTCTCTGACCATGGTCGGGGGATTCACGCGGTAAAGCGTGACGCGCGGTTCGTGTGCAACCGGCCGACCCACTAAGCCGATTGCTCGTATCTCAAATTTTGCTCGTATTTCAAAGCAAAAATCGCTCGCTCGGCGCCTCGTATTTCAAAAAACTCGTATGTTTTAACCTTTCTAACAAAATTTGCAGGGAAGGTAGACAAAGCAACTTCAGAATACGAATTTTCGATTTATAATAAGCAAATTCTTCACGTACAATCCCATCAATGTCTATACCAGTGGTTCCCAAAGTGGTCCTCATGGACCCCCAGGGGTCCATGGGATCATCCAGGGGGTCCATGGAAAATTAAAATTGATTTGGGGGTCCATGAACATCGTTAGGGGGTCCACGGAGGGTTCAATATAAAATTATTAGAAATTTTGACACATCAGTATAAATTTGGAAGTTACAATAAATAGCAATATATAAATGAGATATGTGTGATGTAAATATTTTAAAGTGCATACAATTAATTTCTTAGCCTGAGACAAAAATGATTAAAATACGGGTCGGAGTCCAACCCTTATTTAAATGGAGGTCTACAAAGCGAATCGCATCTCACCGCCAGTTCCGTCTAATTTTGTTATCTGGCCAGGATCTCGTTACTCGCCGACACCGAAGAACACAAATTACTTAATTATTATTGCTTTATAGTTTTCGCTTCCAGAGAAAAGTTAAATGTTATTGAGCAATTAAATATAAGTAAAGTGCATTTTTTTTCAAATACTATTAAATTATAATCCGCAGCTTTAATGTTCTGACACGAACTTGAAGTGCGATTTCTTCTGGAGCCTTAGAGGAGAACTAATACAATAGGGTACATCTCTCTTTTTAAATAACACCCTCATAAAAATGCAATAAAGTATTATGAGTATCTCTAATTACCACACTGCACTATGTGTTCACACGATTATCACGTATGTTTTTACGAGAAAGCTTGACTATTGTAAAACAATAAATAAATAAAATTTGCCCTTTTTCTGAAATTCTATTTAGGAAAGGAAACAATAAAAATGTGCCTGTCTGCTGTTTTACACCAACCTGTATCTGATATAATTAACAAAATTTCTTTAAGCAACAACACAGTTCAAAGACGTATTGATGAAATGAATTATGATATTGAAAGTTTCTTGTGCAATTATTTGCAAACGACTCATTTCTCTCTACAGCTGGATGAGTCAACTTTACCTGATAATGAAGCATTATTATTGGCATATACTCGTTTTATTATGGATCGAGAAATCCACGAAGAACTGCTATTTGCGAGAACTTTGCCAACCGACACTAAAGGCGAATCAATATTTCATGTTTTGAAGGATTACTTCACAGAAAAAGAAATTCCTTTGTCAAATATTATGTCAGTTGCTACAGATGGAGCTCCTGCCATGGCTGGGCGTTATCGTGGCTTTATAAGCTATTTAAAACAAAATGTACCCGGGGTGTTAGCAATACACTGTGTCATTCATCGACAACATTTAGTTGCTAAAAATCTGAATATTAGATTGCATGAATCTCTTCAATTAGTCATTGATGCTGTAAACCGAATCCGAATCAATGCCGTGCATACGCGGCTATTTGCGCAGTTGTGTGACGAAAACGATGAGAACTTTCATCATTTACTCCTTCACACCAAAGTGCGCTGGCTGTCGAAAGGATTGTGCTTGACAAGATTTTTTGCTCTCTTTGACACTATTTTAGAGTTTCTGGATGATAAAGATAAAATTTTAAAAGAAAACTTAATGATGTGAAAAACGGACATTGCCTATTTAACAGATTTGTTTGCTAAATTTAATGCAGTTAACTTGCAATTACAAGGTGACAGTCTTAATTTGATTCAAACAAAGTCCATCATTTCAGCGTTTCTTGCCAGAATAAAGCTAAGGAAGCAAAATATTGGACGGGGCGAATTTTCCCAGTTCCCCAATCTGTCACAGATAAGCTGCCAGGAAGACAATGTTTCAACCTACGTTCAACATTTAAATGCCTTATATTCAGACTTTGAAACAAGGTTTGAGGATATTTTGACTATGGTAATACCGCAGTGGATAATAAATCCATATGGTGGTGACATTGAAGAAACGAATGTCATATTACAAGAGGAAATAATCGGAATCGAAGAACTCAAAGCACAGTTTAATAAAGGATATCAGCAATTCTGGCTTCAAAAAGACATACCTGTCACTTATATCGCATTGTGAAATATTACGAGAAAGTTTTTACTTGCTTTTCCATCTTCATACCTAGTGGAAAGGGGTTTCAGTGCAGTTGCCAATCTCATAACAAAAAAAAAAAGAAACAAACTGGATATCATCAAACGAGGAGATTTGAGATTAAATCTCACGAAATTGATGCCAAATGTTGAAAAACTATTATTAAATCATCAAGTTCATCCCTCCTATTAAATGCATTTATTTTTCGCCTAGTTGTAACAGATCGTAAATTATGATTGGGTTCGTTACAATTTTAATTTACAAAATTGTTACAAATATAATGGAGTAGTAAACTTCAATAGTCTGCCTCGGGAAATTAAAGCGATCACTGATATAAAAAAAGTGATCGAAAAGGTAAAAAAGTTCTATAAACTATTAACAAACAGAACTGACGTCGTCACATAACAATGAGAACAAGGATATATACCTGAAGTGATATTATGGCTTTTGGGTTGTGCCGTGTGTGGTGAACTTCCTTCAACCAATATTTCGACCGCCATTGCAGGGGTCTTCTTCAGGATTAATAAATTTATTTAGTTTTGAGTTGGTTTATTCAGATTATATATATTTTTAAAGATAAAAAAAATGTATAATCTGAATAAACCAACTTAAAACTAAATAAATTATTAATCCTAAAGAAGACCCCTGCTATGGTGGTTGAAAGAAGTTCACCACACACGGCTCAACCGAAAAGCCACAATATCATCAGGGGGAGGCCTAACTCATGCGGGAGGCCTAACTCATGCGGGAGGCCTACTCATGCGGGAGGCCTACGTTTAACAGTGGACGGACACAGGCTGATGATGATGATGATGATCAGGGGGTCCACGGATAACCGAAAATCGTGTCAAGGGGTCCACGAGTGAAATAAGTTTGGGAACCTATGGTCTATACGCACGCAACCACTACATTTATTATTTCAAAGACAGCGGTCAACAGTCCAGTTTGAGCATTATAGAGTTCGGAGGACCAAGGTACCTCCATCACCCTCAAAAAAACATAGATACTGACATCAACATGGTGTAGCCCTTGCTAGCTGGTACCGAAAACCTCGATATACAATCTTTCGTCTCTTATTTCTGGTCGCTTGTCGTGCATTAATGTGCGCCATGTTGTCATTTTGGACGGGTCCGCTAACGGGTGAGCCCATACCGAGCGCGGAGATCAGTTATGTGTTGACGACCGAGAAGGTCGCATTACGGCCGGCGGCATGTCATTCCGCCAGGCCGGAAGCTTGTAATGTATCAACGTAAATATATGTCAATGTGCATCTGAAAAAGTCTGTGTTATCAATCTGCTCCTAATCCTGCCATCACGCGACGTATTCACACCCTTTTGAGAGAGAGGAGGATGTTAATACCAATAATGACAAATCCTTTATTTAAATATATTTTTTCAATGATATGCTTAACGAGTGATTCGCATTACGAGTACGATTGCCGTATTAAAATGCTCGCCAAACGAGGCTGCACAGCACAGTGCAATAAACTAATTTTAAAATAACTCTACGAAAATGCGCCAAAAAAAATAATATATATTTTTGGCGGTTATTTTCGCAATTGAATCGTGGCGTTGATCTTTCCTTCGCCGAAATCTCGCGCCAAATAATAATAATGTGAAGTGTCACTGTGACAGCTGTCATCTGGCACGCGGGGACGATCAGCTGTTCAATGGGCGACGTGTCAGCTGAGAGCTGTCAGACTTTTTCTTCGTAGTCGGTTCAAAGTGTTCAAACGCATCATATTATTTGAACATATGCATCAGTATTCTATATAATATAAGCATATTATTATTGATGTTTTTATTTATATAAAGTTGATGTGGTCGTACAGAAGAATTCTCGGAATTTCCTGGAGAGACCACGTCACGATCAATGAGGTTCTCAGGATAATCAAGGAAGATAGGCACCTAATAAGAACCATCTCAGAGAGGCGAGCCCGATGGATTGGTCACATCATGCGCCACGATGGTCTTCTTCACGATATTGTGGAAGGGATGGTTGAGGGTAGAAACTGTAGAGGGCGCCCTAGACGGAAGTATTTGCAGCAAGTGTTCGAGGATAAGAATTGTAGCGCTTATGCTGAGCTGAAAAGGGTTGCGGAGGACCGAGAGGAATGCAGATCGAGATGCAAGATTCTGTTGCTGCAAACCTATCCACCGGATTGATACTGCGAAGAAGAACGATGTAAGTAATTAACAATGCAATCTTAGTACAAACCGATAGATATAGTATATACAACTATCAACTGAAATTCGATTTCAGTTAATAAAATAGTCAAAATCTGTATTATATACAATTTAGCGTATACCACCTAACATTCCCTTTACTATGAGAAAACGACTTCACGTTGTCGGGATCTTTATCAGAAACCGTGGTGGAGAAACGAGGAGCAGATGAACAACACAAATGCTTTTTCAGAAGCACATTGACCTGCTCCTCATCATGCCCTCACGCGACGGAGAAACACCTTTATGGGAGAGAGGAGGATGTTAAAACGTATGGAACGAAGGATATGGGAAGAAAAAAATCAATCGTTCATCGTCGTTAGTAATGGAGTTCGAGGAATTGGAAATAAATTAACACTTCTCTTGTTATGTTGAATGTCGTTCAAGAACTGGCAAACGTAGCGTTGGCAGACCCCCTGCAAGATGGACTGACGACATAAAAGAATAGCGGGAGTAGCCTGGATGCGGAGGGGGAAAAATCGAGAAAGATAGTTCAAATTCAATTTTTCAATTTTATTTATTTTTTTCCTTGCAGAAACATTACAAATTTTATCAATTCAATGCATTTCTGAAGTACAATAATATTAATATAAAAATACAATAGGTAATATAAATGTGGTGATGTAAATTTATTGACACATTTAGTGTCACTGACCTCACACTCAGAACTAGCGTCAGGAGACTCAAGATAAATAGTTTGACTTGTAACAACAAAAACCCAGTCATAAGTATGTATATCATGATTGACTCACAAATAACAAGGCATTATTGTCACAAAATAAACGTGTAACATTTCGCCTCCATAAACACCAGTACTGAATTTAAAGCAATATTACACTAAATATGTCAATATCTTCACTCAAGTTGGTTTCAACCACTGTTCACTGCGATTCTTTCGTCTTATGCGTATCCAGGGTTGAACGATGGTCCCTTCAGGCCACACTTGAGGCTCCATGAGAGACTCCAGCGAAGTCGCGATGACCCCGACTTTGAATAGTGACATATGCGAGAGGCCTGCCTGCGTTAAGCAGGCTAATAATGAAATGTTTCTCACGGCTCAACCCAAAAATCTTGATCCACTATGAAATCCTATTGTTTATATAATATTTATCAACGTATAAGCAAACGTTATCTTGAGAAAATCCGGTATTGATTCTGAGCTATCAGCGAAGATAATATTACTATTGGTCGATTTTGGAATCGTCCAGCCGACCTTATCGATCCACTATGGCGTGACATAGACCTTGAATTAAATGACCGTGCAGCCGGACGCACTCACAATATGCATGTCTTACGATGCCAATGCAGCCGCATAACGGACTTCGAGAACTGCGCAGAATATTGATGGCGCGTCTGTTTGACTTTGAGCAATGACCAGGTAAGGGAACGGGCACAGGAACGAAAAAAATGTAGATTTATGCTTTCCTGCGTCATCAGAATGTGTATAAGCAAGATCAACTGCATCCTTATTATTACAATAATTTACTATGAATGGGTGGTCTTCACGGGACAACTTTCATCTACCATAAATTTTGATTAATTGGCTATGACTGGAATTTTACGGTTGAGGTATCAAATTCACAACAACTGGGGATATTTTAAAGCTTAGAAATCTTTTTTTTTTTTTTTTTAATCTCCTTCGGGGATTAAACCCACGACCTTAGGCTTGCCAAGCAAACGCTTTGACCACTGAGCTATACCGCGCGGCTAAATCTATCTGAAACCTAAGATTTAACACTTTAACAATCTCAGTTGTTGTCAATAGCATCACGTAGGAGAAGAAATTTCATGCTTTACAACTACGAGTAGCTATCTTCTTACGGAAACGGATGTAATGAAAGCATCCCTAGAAGAAAGAGAGTGGGATATTGTAATGAACTGACTGAAATAAACTTATAAAAATAGAAAAGTCGATTTTTTTTTTTGGTAATTCGTCCTAGCATAAGAATGTATTCGCATTCGTAGGGTTTGGAAACTAAGCTGCCATATTTCAGAACACGCATTTACATAAAATAATACGCAAAAGAGCGCTATAAAGATAAAACGTAATAACGTGAACATTACGCACTATCAAATCAATAAAGATTTAAGAGTCTTAAATAAAAATACATGCTGTATATTATTTCTCTCAACAATGTATTCGTAATCTCTTTGAAACCACGTAAAAACCTCGTACTTGGATGCATTTTATCTATTTTAGTACCTGGGAGATATCATCGATTTATATTGTCAAATTAGTAGATAACGCAGAGTGTTTGATACGCAAAAAATGTAATAAAAAACATTGCTATCTGAATGACAAACCCTAAAACAAATATTATCATAGTAATCTTCTTTCGTTTATTACATACGTGTACCTGGTGACTGAGCGTAATAAAGTCATGTACATTTCACTCATGAATAAGTCACGGAAAAATGCAACTAAAAGTGCAATTGTAGCAAAAACTAAACGAAGTTTTTTAGATGAAAAAAAAACGATCATGAAAAATTTTGAGAACCAACAAAAAAAACATTGTACACATACGTTTGCCGGCGGGTATAGCTCAATGGTCAAAGCGTGGGTTCGATCCCCGACAGAGATTAAAAAAAAAAAAAGGTTTCTAAGCTCTAAAATACCCCCGGTTGATGTGAATTTGAATTCACCCGTAAAATTCTAGTCATAGCCTATTAATTAAAATTTGCGATAGACGAAAGTCGTCCCATGAACCCATTCATAGTAAATTCTTGTAATAATACGGATGATGCGTGAATTTCGGGCTGTAGTCTATGACGTTGGCGGATCATCACTCCGCATGCAGCGCTTAACCATATGTAACATGGTAAGTGTCTGTCATTTATTTCGCCTAGTGCGCGGCGTGTTCAGAAATCCTGATATTTTGTTTGAAATCGGTTTGTTTGTCCCTGACAATTATTTAAGGATAAGGAGGCACAGATTGTTTCTTCTTCCTAGAGGTAATACTAACCTGCCAGGGACTATGCCTCTTGGGAGAGTGATCAGACTGTTCAACGATATCGCCTCGAATATTGATATATTCCACTTGAGAGAAGCCCAGTTTCGACATGAGCTCCACGAATTTATTTATCAAAGTAATTTCGTGGAGTCTTCTGTTTAGCGGGCTCCGGGACTTTTTAAATGATTCTATTATTATTGTGTTATTTATAAATTGTTATTTAATCCTGTTTTAGAAATTAATTAAATATTGTTATTTGTAATGTTTCTAAAAGAAAATAAATTGAAATTGAATCAAATTGAATCAAAGTGTCATAGATTCCACAGATGAGACTTCAGCATCACTATCACCATCTGTCGGTAATCTCGTATATGTGTTTCCATAAAGAAATGTATTTTAATTAGTGTTTTGGTCTTGAAATAAGACTCACATGAGGATAATTATTAATAAAAAAAGAAAATACTCATTTGTAAAAATATCACTACTAAATTGAAATCGCGTATTTTTGGTTACGAAGACTATGCGATCATGGATACGATATTTAATTGACTTTTGTACATACTTTCAATATTAGGTTGTAAATTTCAATGTCAGCACTCACATAAAAATGCAAATATGTAGTTTAGGTCTCGGGCATTCAATGGTTACATAACTAAACCAGTCTGAACATCGTTTCTTGAACAAACTGATAGATGCGTAAAACTGGATATGACTGTCGAAGTATTAAATACTTTAAGTGTCTATAATGTGACCATTTGAAGTTAGTAAGAGGACGTTTTACAATGAGTTCGTTGAAAGAAAAAAATTGGGACCAAAGGGTACAAGGAAAATGTTTCCTTATAGCTGCATCTGTTATACGTAATTATGCGAAAATATTATCCTTTACAAGGTGATTGATATCAGCATGATATAGCCCTTGCTGACTGGTACCGAAAACCTCGATATACAATCTTTCGTCTCTTATTTCTGTTCGCTTGTCGCGCATGTATGAGTCGTCATTTTGTAATGTCGTTAGGAGGACTAGTTACATAGATCGCCACTGGGACGCTGCGTGACCGAACATGGCGCCGCACGGCAGTGAGTCGTGTTCCGACCGCGAAACAGGTCGTATTGTGGCCCGGCCTGAATGCTGTGACTAGGTCCGGGGCATAAGTTCGTAAAGTTATCGAAATATATATGTCAATGTGCTTCAGAAAAAATCTTATAAGAACCCTCTAAAAAGAGGAGGATGTTAAAGGGAAATGTCTCCTTATAGCTGCATCAAGGAAATTTAGCATGATCGCTGACTATTGAACTAGATATATCGGGTCCGCCATCTAACGTTTTTTTTTCAACTAGTGCTTATTTCGTGAATGGCAACACTTAGCTTATGTCTGATTTGACAGATAATTAGTTTTATCTTTCCGCTGAACGAATATGGTTGTGTATACGCTTGAAAAACGCTGGGAAATATTGCGACATTACTTTGAAAATCATGGTAATGTTGCAGAATGTGTGCGAAAATTGCGTACGGATTTTGGAAGAAGAGAATCACCGTCAGCTGCGTATGTTCGTTATCTTGTGAAAAAAGTGAAAGAAACTGGCATCCTCATCGATAAACCAAAGCGTGAAAAGTCAAAAACAGTACGTACACCCGAGAATATTGCTGCTATGGCAGAAAGTGTGCGTGAAGCGCTATCAATGGCGCTTCCACGCGGCGCGGCCATGTTGAACGAATTTTTGTTCTCAAAAATTGAAGAGGATATTGGCAACATTTGGTTTCAACAGGACGGCGCTACGTGCCACACAGCCGAAGCTACACTCGATGTTTTGCGCCCCATTTTCAAAAAAAAAAGTTATTTGGCGGACCCTATATTATATTTACTATAAGTCGGGCTTGTATAAAAGTTAAAATACTTAAAATTGTTACAAGTTATAAGTCATTTGGAGCAAACGTGTGAAACATTAAAAATTATTATAAACTATTTATGTAAATATTCAGGGATCGTGTTATGTTTTCTTGAGTTATAGCATTTTACATTAGTAAAAGATTGACTTTCTCTAGCGCCCAAGCCGTAGATAGAAAACTTACGTTTTGATCTGTCATTCTTCGTCTTTAACCTCGCCATTTCCCATCATCTGGGGGTCGGCTCTCCTTGTGCACATTTGCCATTTCTGCATGTCCTGCGCTACATTCTCGGTCAAGCCCAGAGTTTTCAGATCGTTGTTTAGAGTTGCAGTCCAGGTTACCTGTGGTCTTCCAAGTCTTTTCTTCAGCGTGGGTATGTAGAGGGCTTTCTTCACCATGTGGTCCTCATCTCTCCGTGTCACATGCCCATACCATCTTAGGCGGTTTTCCCTTATCTTTTCAGTTATACGTTTTGTTCTGACATTAAAAGTTCAAATTGGAACCATTTTTTATTGTTTATATTTGTTGAAAAACGAAAGCAAATTTGTAGGGTTTTTTTGGATGAATTGAAATATGGAAAAAGGGTCTTTTTTATAATTTCCGCAAAAAAATATTAAAATTTACACGTTTAGAGAAAATGACAAATCTTACTAAAAAATTCGTCCAAAAATATGTTTTTTTGAAAAAAATAACAAGACGGGTCCAAAAATGTTTCAGTTTTTGAAAACGGGACATTTTGTAATTCTGAAGCAATTCAGGATAACGGACACATAAACTTAAAATGTGACTGTCCCATTCAAAACGGGAAGCGTAGTCAGCTCAAGTAGTATGTGTGTTGCTACTAAAGAGTGACCTCGATTAAGTTTCGCTTTCACAGTACGTTTTCTGAACGAGGCCAGTGCAAGAGCACCGGTCTAACCCAGTCCCTGTTGGTGCAGCGTCTAGAAAATATCTGAACAGGTTATCTCCATAACCAGGTCCAGCGCTAGGTCCATTCATAAACTTAGAGGTTCAAATTCAGACTCTATGACTTATCGTATATATTGTCGCGTATATATGGATACCGTTCGTCGCGTGTGCATCGATCGGCATTGTGCAATTTGATCCATTCAAAAACTGATCAGCGGCGCCACTAAAAAAAAACGTGCGATTCCCTGTGGCCCCGCCGACGACAGCGGACGACAACATAATATTTTTTTCGCGGTAGTGCCATCGGCATAGACAGCGGCTAATGGAGAGAACTACTCCCACGCGGCCTGTCAGTTAGTCGGGTACCTACCCTCGCATGGGGCACATAGAGCTTCCCTCACGGCATAAGCATTACCGCGTGCCTTGGTATTAACTATAACATTGTATCTTTTATTTTAAATAAACGACAGTAATCTCAAGTCGTGGCTTTAGTCAAGTTACCCATTGGTATCAATATATAAAAGGCATAGTAGTAAGACATCGTAGATGTAAGGTCTACGTATCCAACCGGTCCAGACGTCTGTTAGATTATACTAAATAGCCTTTCTCTATTTGACTCTAATATTGAGCAATGCCACAAAATTTGTTCAGCGTCCCTATGGGCAGTCTGGACTATAAGCGAGGATAAAGATGAAAGGAGTCTTAAAATTGCCGTGAGCAGTCATACGTTCTTTATTTTTTGGTTCACCACTTCTGTGTGAAGATCTTCTTCGTTTATAGTCAATATTTACGGTTTTAGGCCTTCGTGGACAAATCATTTCCAGCAGTTTACGCAGTATCGACTGCCTATCTTCCGGTTATCTAGTGCATCCGATTCATCGACGCTACTCCATCATTTTTCTCCCATTTGCAATATTCTTGCCTGGCTAGATGGCTCGTTAATTCCCATCGCTTTGCGCAAACTTCCGTGCTTCTAGCAAATTGATTGTTGGAACTAAGCGAATTCGAAAGAGTATGAATAATATGATCATTTATTCGATCTAAAATGTACTAAAGAAAAAATGTCTTCCATACGTTTTGAAGCTCCGAAACTGACAAATACAATTATCGATGGCAACCAAACCAATATATGGTTATGATAATGCATCAACTCAATTCATACACTTATTTATAACACCGTACTACTTATTTGAATCATTGACATCACGTGATAGTGTCATCGCATGTCAATGTTGGAATTCTCAGAAAGTTAAAATTATGTAATTTGTTGATTCATACTAATGTTCATAATAGACGAAAAAATTCCTTATTTGCTATCCTTAGTTGGTCGATATTCGAAAAAGCCATTTTATCTATATTTTTTATACGTTTCGTTTAGTGAATACTATTTTTTATTGATTTCCGGTATTAAATTGTTGATTTTATGATATATATTTGAATTAAAGAATATATAAAAAAATATCCTAATACCGAATGGGCTCTCAATTTGGTGAATATGGCTACCTACATGTGCAAATGAATCATTTTAGTGTTTCATCAAATATTTTAAATTAGTTAAATATTTTATTTCGTAAATAATCAGTATTAATTGATATCAACTCGATATAGCTCTTTTAGGCTGATGCCGAAAGGCCTCGAAAAATGATCTTTTGTCTCTTATTTTCGTTCGCTCGCCAGACATGCACATCTAATAATGTTAGTCTTAATTTTATTTGACGGTTGCTCCAAATCATGTTAGTTGGCAACTTTAGTTTATTATTTAGCCGTGATAATCTTTGGGGCGCTGACTGTTACTGTGCCAGTCTGACCGAAGCCCACGATACGACATGTTACGGTCGGGCGGGGAAACCGAAGTCTTTTATTAGAAATAAACACGAATTGTGCTTATAAACAAGCTTTTTGCTTTGCGACCTGCTCCTGCATCCTTCCTCCACACGTCCCGATGACGAACCCACGACTTATTGTCGCCTTTTTAAAGATGGGCGATGTTATAATTATGTACTCGTAGTATAAGTAAACAGTCCTCTTATTATCTATTTTTTTTTTAAATTGGTGCCCTATTTAGGTGCTGCCCTTAAATGGCCCTATTGTGATGTCAACGGTCGGGGAATCTTTGACGGGATATGCCGACAACCGATGCGAAAGGGTTAATAATTATAATAAAAACAATTAGTTCGATTAATTTTTTAGAATGGATAATAGGTAAGAGGGATTTGGTAAATATATATTTTTTATTGTACACTCACTCTTTCTGAGTTTGGTCGGGCGTCGGCTGGTTCTTGTTTCTCTGGTTTGGAAGAAGACTAAAATGGAAAATGGAAACATGAATTATGATTATGTGCATAAAAAACAATGAATTTAAACCATTGATATATATATTTTTTAATTGATTTAATGGGGTAATTTAAAAGCTAAGAAGTTTTCTTTATTTGTAAGAGATTTTTCAAATTCAAAAATTTAAAAAAAAAAGTGATAACTTTATTGGGCGTTTTCATAAAATGATGAAAAGAGACAAAGAAGTGAAGATTGCAAGAAATTTTATTCTGCTTTGAAAACATTTGTATTGTCTATGGAAGAGAATTTTCAATTTTATTTATTTTTCCCTGCAGAAACATTACAAATTTTATCAACCCAATTCATTTCTGAAGTACAATAATAATTAAATAAAAAATCCAATATATACAAACATAGGTACTTATGATTAAGTATTAAGAACAATGCAATAAAGACAAGCAACAGAAAGTCCCAATGTTCATCAGACAGACGATGCCAACAAATTAATCCTCCAAAGAAACTCTTGGAGTTCATGTCTGAATTGGGCCTCCCTTATGTGAAATATATCAACATCCGAGGAGATTTCGTTAAACAGTCTGATCCCTCTCCCAAGAGGCATAGTCTCTGGCAGGTTTGTGTTTCTCTTTGGGAGAGCGAACAATCTGTGCTTCCTTATTCTCAGATATCTATCGGGACAACACATATTGGGAGAGCACAATAGTATATATATTATTATTTTTATATACACACAGGAGTATTCCTGCAGAGGGCTTTAGTCCTTCATGGACTCAATCGAGCAGGCTAGACGCTGCGTGTAGAAATAATTTGTAGTGGTAAATAAGGAGTTAAAGATGAGAGGTAAAAGAAGGAACTTGTGCCTCGGCATCTCGAGTATGATGAATAAGTGCATGAGAGATAAATGAATAAAGTACAGAAGAGCAGTAAACATTATAGAAACAATAGAAATGGCTTTGTGAATTGACTAAATATCTGCCTTTTTGTAATTTAATAACTTAATAAATTTGGTCTCACATTAAGGTTACTAACGGACAATTATTGGTGAAATTGCATCATCATCAGCCTGTGTTTGTCCACTGTAGAACGTAGGCCTCACCCATGAGTATCCATGTTTCGCATCCAGGTTACACCAGTTATTCTTCTGATGTCGACCATCCAGCAGGAGGTGGGTCAATGCTTCGTTGCATATTGCATAATTATAATTTATATGTAACTAAAATTAAATTACAATTTTAAAGAGTGATTTGTTTGCAAAGGTGATAGAAGGACCATAAGATGTTAAAGCGTGTTTAAAAAGGACTTGTGAGTATAGCCCTTTCTATTTATATAACTCCTTAGGTTTTCACGGCCAGATCTGGTATTGTGACTTTTGGATTTATCCTAGAATATTATGTATTTTGCAAAGTAGTCAGCCCTAAAGATGACCCCTGCAATGGCGGTCGAAATATTGGAACGAGAGAATTCGCCACATACGGCTAAAGCCAAAAGCCACAATACCATAGCACTTTCCATTTTTTTTTCAATAACCTTTTGTGCCTGGAAAACTTGAGCATTTTGAGGCAAAATAACTCACATATAAAGACTATGAAGATTGGTAAAAAAGATCTATGTTTAACCGCATGGATGCCATAACCCTAAATATATCCATGCAACGCCTCGTGGATTATCGAAGATTAGAACCCCGAAATGGTGTCCAATTTTAACCAATTTTTTTGATTGGGCAGATGACAGATGTCGCTATAGACCCAAGCTATAACATTGACTGAAAATATACAGTTTTATAACACACCGGTGTGCTCACGGCACTGGCGGGCTTCCCGCAGCGGACCCATATTTGGACTCATGGCTTCCATACGGTTAACAGCACATGGACAAAAGCTGGTGAGTATTGTGATGTAATTAATAAACTTACTGCTTTGCCCTTCTCTTCTTCGGGAGGAGGAACCACAACTGCCGGACTCATCGTCACGGATTTGGATTTTTGTGACCCGTTCTTTGTCGGGGAGGGAACGACTAGCTTTGGGACCGGAGACGAAGAACCTACGTCCTTCATATCACTGACGTTAGCCAGACTGTGTCGCTTGCGAGACATATTTACTCAAAAAAATATTAAAACTACTTAAAAAAAATAGGTATTTTTAAAAAACTAACTCTATATGATCCTAGACAATCTGATACTCAATATATATATGCATATATATAGTGCATGCCCACAAATAATTTATAATAAAATAAAAAAACACAATAAAATGGTAACTGAAGAAGCGTATTTGAAATTGATATCAATATTTTATATTGGTTTAATTGGATCACAACACTCTTTTTTAAATCAATGACTTTTTAAATAATAATTAATAAATTATTTTTAGGGTGACTTTTTAAGTCTGTTTTTGGATTGTTTATTATTAATATTATTTAAATAAAGAATTAAATAATATATTTATTTAATTTAAGTACTGCAGTATCACCATCTGTAAAAAGAAAGAAAAATACATGTTTTATGATACAGTAAGAAAAATATTTTGTATGTTTGTTTTAAAAAAGAATGTATTGCTATGTAAACACATACAGGAGAATACCGACAGATGGTGATAGTAATACTGAAGTCTCATCTATGGAATTCTATGACGCTTGACATGCTGCATATGGCTAAGCGCTGTATGTGGAGCGTTGATCCGCCATGTCATAGACTACAGCTCGAGATTCACGCATCATCCTTATTATTATAGGAATTAACTATGAACGGGTGGTCTTCACGGGACGACTTTCGTCTACCACCAACTTTAATTAATAGGCTATGACGTCGTCCCGTAAATATCACCCATTTATAGTAAATTCCTGTAATAATAAGGATGATGCATGAATGTCGGGCTGTAGTATATGACGTTGGAGGATCAAACTCCGCATGCAGCGCTCAACCGTATGTAACATCGTAAACCGTCATAGAATTCCACAGAAGAGACTTCAGCATCACTATCTCCATTCTCCTGTATGTGTTTACATAAAAAAAGTACCCAAGTAAAATATTATATATCCATTATTTGATACAGGTGATTGTTGACATCTTATCAACAATTAACATTGATACTGTCTGAATATATCATGATCATTTAGTTATTAGTTCTGTTAGCTGCCACTATCCTTGTCTCGTCGCAAGTCATCTCTACATCAGGAGAGGCTTCCTGAACGAGAGTCCATGAGTTTGAAAAGAGAGTATATTACAGTATCTGAGATACATTTAGGCATTTATTAATCAGATTTTTTTAATGAGATTAGATGATTAACAGGATTGCGTTATTATTATCATTTTGTTCCATCAATCAAATTGATTTGAAATGTTCTAAATAAGACATATGACATTCTATCATTAGCCAACTAATATTTAGATATAATACTCTTAATTTGACATAAAAATAGCCCAGGTGTTTTTTTATAATCAATTTTGCTAAGTCACCCTCAAGTTATCTATTTTACAATATAATATATATTATTTACAAATATGCTATCAGAATTGATTTCAAATATATAGTCAAGGAATTTTAATGAAATGATTCATTAGTTATGTTTTTAGAATTCAAATAATTAAAATTCTTTATAAACATAATTTGTTTTTATAATATTTTACAGTAAATATTTGATTGGTCAGCAAATAGTTCAATTTTTATCAGTAAATAAAATAAATATAATGTTTAAGACAATACATATTATAATATAATACATTGACTACTTCTTCAATACCACTAGAAAGCATCATTCTATAAGCATTCAATATGAATGTCTTATAGAATCAAATTGATGTTGAAAATTTGCAATTCCCTTTAATCTTCATATAAACAGAGACTTCACATTCATTCCACATACAGCGTTGAAAAAAATCAGTTGATATCACAAAACTAAATTGAAGGCTTTAACTCCTAGTAGTGCTCTCCAATGCGTATTAAATAAATATATTTAAAAAAAGGTTGTCACTTATTTTAGAACACTTCATTGTATGGCGTTCTTGTTCATGCGTTTAAATAAATAAAAATAATAATGTCAAGGGTAAATGTAACATGAACATCCGAAGAACATTACTCAGCTGATAAAAACATAATGTTATAACGGACACAAAACACGCACAGTTCATCAAAAAATAATCGGCTATCAAACAAATTAATTGAACAACAAAACGCGGGTCACATTTTTTTTTACGTCCTGCGATAAATTAAAAAAAAGCAACTCACCCGCGAGTCACATACACGTTAACTTGTGCAGATACCGAAAATGTTATCATCAAATTTATTTTTTCTCCGACCGGCGGAAGGGAATGCCGAAAATATTTGCTGGCACAGCTTACAACGAACACCGACACACAATTGCGAACGAACTACGTTTCATTTAATTATTCTTTAATGATTATTATTACGGTACATTTTGCACACATCAGTAACCAAATGCTAAGTTTGTACTTGGAAGTAAGGTAATGTGCTATACTTGTATTCTATTATTCCATATTGATCGCTGTCGTAGATATTGTGCGTGTATTTATTATTGTCCATATTACGTTCGTCTACCGTTTACTGCTGTTGCGTTTTACATTTCTTCATTTATTTAATATCAGCCTTTACCATTTCGCACGCCGACGGTTAACCCCTCTTTTGCAACATTATGTCATTCGCCTATGGCAAAATATAAATTGCAAGATAAATACACAAAGCCTTGCACACAAAATGCACTCCCTATTAAAAAATCATTCTAACCCACAACACAGTATTGAAAACGGTATTTGTATACAGAGCTTTTCTTTTCCATGTGTCACTCGCCGATAGAAAATAATTTACAAGATTGACCATAAAGACCTGTACGCAAAACTCAATTACATGACAAAGTTACAATTCAATTCAGCAACGTATTAAAGCAATGGCTGTTTATATGCAGAGCTTTTATTTATTGTATGGCATCTGAGGAGCGCATGGTTGACAGCTATTCTGTGCCGATGTCGTTTTAAAAATTATTTGGCTGTTAATAGTGGGTATCTGTACACCTATTTTTATTAAAATATACACGAATACCTATTTCAAAATTTATTTATGTATGTTTTTTTTCCCTCTTAGAGCGCCGATCACTTAGTGCACCTATGTTATCCGAATAGGAACACAGTGTCGAATGATCGTCATTTCAATATCGTAAATAAAATACAAATCACATTTTATCATTATAAAACAAAAAACAACTACACAGAAAACCCCTTTTCAGTCAAATAAATTTAATGAACAAATAATAACCACCAAATTTTTAATATATTTATAAATAGCATACAACAACGAAATAAAATCTATCCTTTAATCAGTCTATCAGAAACTGGCTAGATAACAGAAAATTGTAACTCGGCCCGAAACATCGGGAAAAAAAATCTTGATTTTTATA
The DNA here is from genome assembly GCA_022606575.1 of Glossosoma conforme. NCBI lineage: Eukaryota > Metazoa > Arthropoda > Insecta > Trichoptera > Glossosomatidae > Glossosoma > Glossosoma conforme. The sequence goes on from JAGTXR010000027.1 coordinate 2,471,745, forward strand.
TGTTTGTATTTTTTTTATCTTGTTATGATTACGTGAACTTTGTTATGTTAAAATATATCTTTAATAAGTTTTTAATGATAATATTTTTATTTTATATTTCTGTCTTTCTTATATATACAGGTGGTTCTCGACTTACGACGGTTCTACTTACGACGATTCGCAATTACGACCAAAAATTTGACTTTTTTTTTTTTTTAATTACGACAAAAAAAATTGTATTGCGGTGCGCGTGTGAACCTGAGTCATGCGTAAACAAAAATGATGCAATAATGATGCCATAAAAACTTCCTTCCGGTCAGTAGATCACGGGACGTGCGCAAAGAATGTTGTTTATTTCTTACTTCTTCCCTTTGTTGTTTTAAAATTATGAATTAATATAAAAAAATATATATACATATACTTAATTCAGTTGACACAGTGTTTTTGAACACGGACATATATACAATTAATATAATAATATATAAATATTACATATACCCATTTAATATCTGAAGTCAATATCAATAAATCGTGCCCATAATTACTGGCAAACGGAGTAGAAGTGACAAAAAAAAAGTGCTACAGATTTAGAAATAAAACTTAAAATAATTAAACAATATGAGAGTGGTAAAAGAGTGAAGGACATAGCTCGGCATCTACACTTCACATTCAACGATCTCTAAAATTTTGAAGAATAAACTAAGTATCAGTGAAGCTGTTAAAGGAGCAATATCCATAAAATCTGCAATAATAACAAAAAAAAAACTTGGACCCATTTACGAAATGGAAAAACTATTAGTGATTTGGATGGAAGATTTGATAAAAAAACGAATCCCCCTTAGCCTTGTGACCATAAAGACAAAGGCACTGAGTCTTTTTGAAACCTAAAATTAAAAGAGCACACTAACTACGAGCAAACATTTACTGCTAGTAATGGCTGGTTTGCGAGATTCAGAAAACGGGCGAATTATCAAAATTTGAAAATAAGTGGAGAGGCAGCTAGTGCCGATTACAAGGCTGCTGAAGATTTTATCCATACATTTGACGCAATGATTAGGAAAAAAGGAAATATCAAGGAACAAATTTTTAATGTTGACGAAACCGCGCTCTATTGGAAGAAAATGCCTGATAGTACCTACATCAATGAGGACACAAATGAGGGCCTGGCAGTTTTACAGCGGACCGACTGAATGTGACTGCGGCGTGGAGCAGACCCTGTCACACCTTCTGGAGTGTGCACTGTGCCCGAATAGCTGCACCCAGGAAGACTTGATGATGGCCAGAAGTAACGCCATCGACGTCGCCCACTTCTGGGCAGACAGGATCTGACCCTGTTGTTGCCGACACGATTATATATAATAAGGAAGAAAAAAATATGCCAGGCTTCAAGGCATTTAAGGATCGTTTTACACTTTTATTGGGTGGCAATATTGCTGGATATAAATTGAAACCATTAATGATTTATCACTCTAAAAATCCGAGAGCCCTCAAAGGAATCAATATCGAAATGTTACCACTATATTACCGTTCAAACAAAAAAGCGTGGATGACGCAATTTATTTTTGAAGACTGGTTTTTGAATTTATTTATTCCAGAAGTAAAACAATATTGTAATCAGAAAGGAATTCCATTCGATATACTTTTAATACTAGACAATGCACCAGGACATCCACCACATATTGGAAATTTACATCCTAACTTTAAAATCGTGTATTTACACCCTAATACCACCAGTATTTTGCAACCCATGGACTAGGGAGCTATTGCCACATTTAAAGCCTATTATTTAAAAACTACATTTGCCCAAGCAATAGTAGCGCTTGACGAGGGAAAAACGCTTAAAGAGTTTTGGAAGAATTTTAATATTCACCAAGCAATTAAAAATATTGGTAAGGGATGGCAAGAGTTATCATCGTGCATGTATGGAATATGGAAAAGCTTACTAAACGTTTTGAAAACATAACTCAGTCTCAATTTGAAAAAGAAAATGAAATTGAACACACTACAAATCTTATTGTAGGGCTTTGCAAGAAACTTGATATTAATATTGATCGTGAAGACTTAGACCAACTTATAGAATATGATTCGGAAGATCTTACAAATGAAGAATTATTATGCATCGAAAATGAAAGGGTTGAAGAAGAGACCAAAAAAAATAAAATTATCATGGAATCTCCAAAAAAATTTGTATTGAAAGAAATGAAAGAAATGGTTCCTTCAAATTTACCAAGCAATGCAAGAATTTGCAAAAATGGATTCGGATAACGAAAGATTTTTGAGTATAAGCCGCCGTATTCAGGAAGATCTTGCTTGCTACAAAGAAATATACGGGGAAAAAAACCAACAAACAACTCAATTAAAATTCTATATGTTTTTTAAAAAGACTACTACTGCTTCTTCTTCCACTACTGTTGATGAGCCAATGGATTGTACTTATATAAGTCCAGATGACGAAACACTTTAAATATTAGTGAAGTAATTATTTGAAATATTATTGATGTAAATATTTTAGATATTAATGAAGTAAATATTTTTTTTGTATTAATAAATAAGTATAAATATAACAATAAAAAATATATAAATAAATACACATGTTTTATTTTAATATGTAATTATGTACATATTTTGTATGAAATTCGACTTATGACCAATTCGAATTACGACCAAAGTCCAGGAACGTATCTCGGTCGTAAGTCGAGGACAACCTGTATATATTTAAATATTAGTTAGTATTTATTGTATGTAAAACTTTGTGGGCCATTTCGCATGGAGTTGAAACACGAGGTTCGAAAATCCGTGTAAAGCTCATGACCGCTATGGACGTCATCAGTGGTAAGAAGTTAATTTTTTGGTGTGCTATACCAGAGGCTATCTTTTTCGATTTGTGGGTTCCCTTAATACATTATATTTATACATGGCTTCCTTAATATATCATAAAAACTTACAATTTTGTAAAGCGATTGCCTATTATTTAATAGAGAAAAATTAAAAATGAATACTACTTTCATTGGGATTATATAAAATATCTAATTCCAAATGTTTTAATGTCCGTATTGAGACTGGACAACCACCATGGTTTTGGTTGCAGCAGCTGGTCGTGTGCAAATAATTGAATAAAGGTTCAACACACAGTCGAAGTGCTTGTGTGTCATACACAATTGTTTGGTACAAAATCTTGAGAATTGGAAATCCCAAAAATTTGCTACATTGTTAAAATTTTGTAATTAGATATTAATTATATATTTGTGGCTTCCTTATGATTACACCGAGGCTCCCATGGGAGCCTTAGGAACCACTGTGCTGTGCAAATATTCTCACCTCTAAGTTGACACCTCAATAAAATACCTTTGAAAAAAAATCAATCTTCAACTCACCATATCAGAACCATTGAATGTTATTATTAGGCATTGTCTATTGACCCTTTCATTACGGCTCAGTTTGAATACAAATTATTACTGTAAATTATAAAACTAGTATTTAAAGAATATATGTACTTATCTGGTCTATTTTCATGTATCATATTGGTTCTTGTATCCTTTCGCTATCAGATGATACATAAAAAACTATTCTAAGAAAGTAGCAAAACAATATATATCAAGTCAACCAATGTCAACGGTCGGGGAATCTTATATCATATGCCGACAACTGATGCGAAAGGGTTAATAATATTGTAACCTTTCGATTATTCCAATATGCCTTGGATATTTTTTGTAATAATTGTTTGCGGATTAAAAAAATAAATAAAAGACAAGATTTATTTTAGAAGCCGAAAGTTTATTATTTTGCTACAGTACATATTCTGTGGGTTACTTTATATCCAAATTTCTCTTGGACCATTCGTTCCGACACTCAAAAATATCGCCTGTCAACACAAATTCATAAAACATCGACAAAATTATCACAAAGATTCAGAGTTTCAACAGATATTATTTATATGATGCATAACATTTTCACCACAGAGAGATTTGACAAATAATCATAAATAAAAATTAATTATATCATTTCCCTGGTAATCAAATAAAAAAATCTAACTATAAAATCTAAAAATTGAATAATTTTATTTTTACAAAAATATAAGTCAATTCACTAAGCGCTTTAGTATTTTTTTAATATAAGATACAAATTTACATGTGACTTTTTTTTTGTAAAATTTGGAATAAATATTCTCACTTTGATCCTATGTACTAAACACAAATAGTGAACAATAACCTGGTGCGAGAAAACCAGAATTGTAAAAAGACAGCAATGACGGCGGTATGGAAATATTACTTCAGGAAATCAAAATAATTTACGGCCGTAATCAATGAAAATATACAAAAATGTTTAATATGTCGGCGCAAGACATATCATAAGATGAGTAACTAATTCACTGCAATTACTGAGAGATAGAATAAAAAGCATTCAAATGAGTGTAATTTCATTTATTTAATTATTTATTAAGTAAAATATGTCTATCAGCAATATGTTTTATTAAAGACATATTTCATTTTTGTCCTCAAATCCTGAGCATATTAAAATAAAGGATACATCTTTGTTTTGTTTGTTGCAAATTGTAATTAAATTGAATGAACGATAATTATTTTACACAAAACAAAATGGTAGATCATTAGTTTCTTTGATAGACAGGAGAGCACAACATTCATCTTCATGGCCGTCCATTTAAATGGCGTCGATCACACCAAAAATAACAATATTTAAAGTATACCATTTATAATCCCGATACAATATCTAATAACCTAAGATACTTGTATAGCAAGTATGACAATATAACAAAAGTTTAAAAGCCACAGAGTAATGCGCAAGTACCTTATCAAAGAAATTATCATTCAAGGAGTAATGAATTAAAATTATTCAAAATAATATAATTTAAAAAAATAAAATCTCATCCATGAAAACTGACATCGGAATAAACGGTTAGGCACTTCTTCTTCGTCTTTCATATCCAATTCGTTCGGAGAGTTTCACATACGGATGTGAAACGCGGCTAACTGAAGACGAATTCAATAGTCATATTTTTTTTCATCTCGCTCACTTTTAAATGATTAATTATTTGTAATAACATCTAGATACAAGATAAATTGACCAAATTAATTATATATCTGTTAACTCACTCCCTAAGTTCATCCACAGGAGATATATAAATGTATATATAAGCAACGTTAATTACTTTACCTACAGTGAACATAGGCAATCAATTATATTGTTATAAAACAGGTTAATCGATAGACACACAATTTACACACATATTATGTATAGACATCAAATATGATCACGTGAATCTATTTTTAGGAATATCTGTAATTTAAATACTTGAAATGTTGTACCCTTACAAGAACTGGGGTATGTGTGAGAGACAGAGCTTAGTTTGCATTGTTGAGAACCAAGATGACAGCTGGTAATTGACAATGAATAAATAAATCAATCTTTTAGCATTCTACAAAATTATTTTGATCACATTTTGGCTTGAAAAATATTACAACAAAGATTTAAAATATCAAAAGAATCATACGAGATTAGGTACAGGTAACAGTCCTCGACAAAGTATGAAACTATGTACTTTGGTTAACACATGCTTATTTTTTTATATAATAAATTTTTATATATGAAATACTGTTACAACTTCACTTTAGTATGAAACCTTTCAAATAATTGATAATAATTATAAGAATCACATTGGAAATATACAAGTGCAGTCAATATAAGAAACAATAACTAGCTGTTTTATATATTTAAGCGAGTCTAACCTGAAGTTTATGGAGCAAAACGAGGATGCAGTTTGGAAAAACAACTGGACCCCACAAAAATATTTGTAAAACCTTGTAAGAGATGTCTCTTTAAAGGACTATTCCAATACATGAATGTTGTTTGATTGTATTTTAAAGATACATAGCATCAACTAAGGTTAATTGAGTGGTTTTTACATCCATGTTATCAGGTTGTTATTAAGAAATGAAACATTTGACGTTAATATTTCAAGCCAATGTAAATGAGCAGTGTGAGCTGTGTGGCGTGTGGTGATCCCTGGCTGCCTAGGCGGCTGCTTGTGGCGGGGGTTGGCTGAGTGCCTCGTGGAGCGCCTGCTGCTGGTCGGGAGTCATGCTCGCTATGCAGGCGGCAAATAGTTCCGTGTTGCTCTAAAAATAACAATTATATCTTATAAGTAAAAAATAATCAAATACAAACTGTGGTACAAACTACATAAATAGTTCATATTTCTAAATTGCACAATAGAATTGCATAAGCAGATTTGTTACATTAACTAATCCATGTAGCCGAAGGTGTTGCCTTGGAGTCCATCATATATTGTATTGTTTGTAATGTGATTTGTTGACAAGTTGTCAACATGTACAAGCAAAAGTTGCTTGCAATGCTAATTGCTTGTCGTCTTGTTCTTGCTCAGTAAATAAGGTAACTCGGTAAAACACTGAGAAACCAGGATATTTAATGGTGCATCATTAGCCTTGTTTGTGGCCCTATTCATGCACCTTTCTTCCACATCAACTATGGCTTCTTTCTTTGAGTGTTGTAAATCGAGAAAATCGAGAAAAAAAAACTTATTTTTTTGCAATACTAGTTAGCGAAGAGAAATATGGATTCGACTTAGAAGGACTTTACTAAAGTATTATACATAAATATATATAATAAATACAGATAATAATCTTGATAAAGAGCATACATTTTTTTTTTAATTTTTCATCGTAAAGATCTGAAAAAGAGACTCATTAGGGAAGGAGCAAGAAAAGAACTTCCCCACAGCGCAACCTGGGAACATTATTTATCTGCCAATTATTTTCCATCCGGCGACAGAAACGTTGTTGATACAAAGAAGTGATAAGACTCACAAGTGCTTGGAGTTAGAGGAACCGTATAAATTTTAACAAATCGATACACACATACAAATCTACACCACTTTCTTACGGAAAATCTATTTATTTATCGGTAAGAAATAATACTGGCGAATAAGTAAAAATGTACGATATCACAATGAAAATATATGTGCAATTTACATCAAGGGCCATTTGTAATAATACATCTTAATTCTCAAGTCAGTAGGTAGAAGTAATTGTCCAAGTATGCTAGCACTATTTATAGAATAGAACAAAAATGCAAAGTTTGTAGTTCGAATCCCATCATCTGCCATTTCTTTTTCTTCAATATTGAAGAGAGAAATATCATAAAAGATGATAATCGGTGTAGATTGTGTAGAAGTGTATCAATTTGTTATTAAATATTTGAATTTATATTAAACTTTTAGAACAAATTTAATGTGGAACTTCTATTACAACAAGCCTGTATGGTTAACATTGTTTTCTGGAGGTATTATCTGGTATCTCACCTGCAGGTCTCTTGTGATGGCCAGCAAGCGCTGTGCAGCGGCGCACTCTGTGGGGAGCGCCTCGGCACTGAAGGCGGCCGCCGTGGCCGCCAGGGCGCGGCAGACCCTCGCCGGAGGCCCCCAGGGCCAGGGGTGTCTCGCTTCAAGAGGTCGGCCAGGTAGCCGCGACACATGAGGGGCTTCATCGCGGTCTTCTACAAGTGGCAGCCACGTTACCCTGAATACAGGACATCACAAAATAAAGTCTTAGTTACATTGGTCTTTTATTACTTATTTAAAATTATCATACTGTATGTTATAATAAAGATGATATGATTTTATTCAAATCACTGCATATGACGTCTTGTAATGCAGATGCATATATGACGTTTCAGGAGTTGTGTTATTTCAAGGGCATTCAGTTACAAATGTGGGATGTTGACAAGTTGTCAACATGTACAAGCAAAGTTGCTTGCAATGCTAATTGCTTGTCGACTTGTTCTTGCACATTAAATAAGGTAACTCGGCAAAACACCAAGAAACCAGGATAATTAATAGTGCATTTCATCTGGTCTTTATTTGGTTTAACATATTACCACCGGCACACTTGTGTACACCAGTTGGAAGAATTATTAGATTTTTTCTATGATGATTGTAATGAAAATAACTGCATATTTTGATATTACATGAATAGGTATTGCAAGTGAACAATTTACCTTAAGTCATACCTACCGGCAAATTTATAAATTACAATAACAATTAGCAACACTGCGAGAGAGAAATGTTAAACTATTTATAGCCGAAAACATCACTGTACCCCCGTGCATGTTTCTAAATCAAGTGTGGTCACGTGCAGAAGGTTACGAGTACTAACCAATGTCGGATGACATCATCCACGTTGATGGCTGTGTTGTTGTACTTGAGGACTTTGGTTACGGCGGATATGGCATTTTCTGTTGCATTTATTTTTTCTGGTTGTCTGCTGTCCGGTTCGTTTATGATCTGAAATGTAAAAAAAATATTAATAAAATCAAACATAGTAAAACCTCCTTCCTCCATCGCGATATTTACAATCTTGGTCCTTCCTCTAATTATTAAATAATTAAAAAAAAATGATAATTCAAAACAGAAAGACATAGTAAAAATAATATATAAAAATATTATCTTTGAACAGAGCTTCCTAAGTAAAAGTAAATACACAAAATACTTTGATTGACATTTTTTGCAAAACAATTATCTATTTAATGCAATAACTTTAAAATTTACTGCTTTCAGGGAAATCCCCAAAATTTGAAAACCATTGTTCTAGAATCTAGAATAAGTCTCAAGTAGAACAGTTAAAGCATTAAAAGAGATATTGATGAAATGTTAGTGATCAGTAATGATATTATGGCCAAGATGCAACCAAAAGAAAGATTAAAATCACATTTTTCTTTCCCAAAGTTTAGGAAGTGACATAGCTTTAGTGAATAGCGAATGCCGCTGACGAACAGTGGGGGAAAATCATCGATTATGGAAAAACTGATGATCTCAGGACACCTTACGGGATAGCATAAAAAAGAATGTATTTTTCAAGTTATGTTGCATACCTCAATCAGTCTTGGTACGGCTTGTGCGCAGGCCTGGGCAAACTGATCTCCACCAAACTGAGCCAAGACACCGCAGCCGTAAGCCGCAGCTTGCCGCACCTCGGGCGCCGGGTTCAGCACAGAGCCCACCAGCGGCTCCAGGAAATATTGCTGGTACTTCACACAATCAGGTCCTGGAAATTATACACATGTTTTGACTGTTATCTTGGAAGAAGTGCAGAATGAACAATAAATGGAAACTACTGCCCGCCCTTTGCAGATGACAAAGTACTAATAGATGATATACTTTAAGAACTGCTCTACCAATTCAAATCATCTATCAAAAGTGGACTGAAAATAAACATGAATGAAAATAAAGCCATTAAAAATGATTACATTTTTTAAAACCCTTGACGTAAATGTAAGTATTTGAAACAAGCAACCCGACTAGGGACGATACAACTTCTCAAAAGAAATCGGCACACAAATGGGGTGGACAGAATTTGGATGTCATAAGTTGTCATTGTTGACAAGTTGTCAACATATACAAGCAAAGTTGCTTGCAATGCTAATTGCTTGTCGACTTATTCTCGCACCATAAAAGAGGTAACTCTGCAAAACAGCAAGAAACCTGTAATTTTACCAGTGCTACCAATATTTTTAACGATATGGCAACATTACAATCGAAGCTAACCTCCAAATTCGATGATGTCGTCAAAGATGCACAGTCCCCACTGGTGGTCGGTGCCGGGGCGGTCGGAGCGCAGCAGGTTCACGAAGTGCCCCACCACTTGGTCCAGGTAAGGGTAGAAGTTCATTTTGTAGGTCATCATCAGGGCGTGGATCACGTCGGCCACCTTGGACAGGCAGTACACGCCGTCGCTGTCCTCGTCAACCAGCTGCTCTTCCACCACCTGAAATAACCAATTTAAATTCCTTATTAATTTATTTTAATTCGCATTTATAAATATTGTTAACATTATAATCTCAATCGACAGCGTGGGCCATTCCTTTCCCAATCATTGAAGCTTTGTTTTTGTTAAGCATAGTTCAATTTCAGGTTCTTCGATAACTAAACCAGGAATATATGTTTGTTTAAAGATTGCCGAGATCTGAAGGGGCCTCTATTGTATAAGGAGACGGTTTGTTCAGTAAATGATTGTCTTTCCCTCATCGTACACCTGAGACCAAGTTAGCCGCAGATGGGTTATAGAGGAATGTTTTAATTTAGGCACATTTTTGAATACTTCAAAACAAGAGATTTTGGGGTATCTTCGAATGGCCACATCAAGTATTTCCTTCATCGACACCCACCTCGTCGTAGTCCTCGTCCTTGCGCTTCTCCAGCCGCTGCACGGCCTTGGTGAAGTGTTCCTCCATGAGCTTGTTGATGATGCGCAGCACCTCGGCCATGGCCTCGTCAGTCAAACAGCCAGCTCCCAACTTCTCAATGCACTGCAAGGTGTAAATGTAGAATTAATAATTTTCTATAATAATGCATTGGTTTGTATTGTACATACAAAAATAAAGGATAATTCGAAAATGTGTGTCTGGGATGTCAGTCTTTCAGAAAAAGCGGCAGCCGGGATCTAAAGGCATTGGCATATTGAACGCTGCCAGACTCGTCCTGTTAACAATCTTTCTAATGATAGGCTGACAGACAGTCAATTCATTTGCACCCCACAACTACAAACATTGCTACCAGCTTGTGATTTATAAGATTAAAAAGCGTTAAAGTCATTCTAGATCTAATTTAATGCAACATAACGCGGGGCAAAGAGTAATGTCCACAAAGCACTGGTTAAGAGAATCACTCTTTTAGTGTCTGATGCAGAGTTAAAGATTTTTATGACTGGAAATGTCTGTGATCCGTAATATCCCTAAAGGTCAAGATGCAACCTTCACGGAATTCAAAACCACATTTTTCTTTCCCAAAGTTTAGGAAGTGACATAGCTTTAGAAAATAGCAAATGCCGCTGACGAACAGTGGAGGGAAAATGATGCTAATAATATATATTTTCAGTGATGTCATTGAAGTGGTTTATTACCTTGGCCAAGCTGTAGAGCAGCTCGATGAGCACTTCTTGCTCGGGCTCCGAGTCGATGGCCTTGAGCAGCTCGGGGCAGATGTACTCCCACATGCCCTGCAGGTACACGGGCCCCTTGATGCGCTAGCACTCCAGCAAGTGCGGCAGAGACTCGGCGGCCGAGGTGCGCACGCCGTCGTGGAAGTAGAACTTGAACAGCGGCACCATCAGGCGGACCACCTCCTCGGCGTACTCAGCGAAGCCTTCCTTCAGCTCGCGGGCGTAGCACACCAGCATGTCGCAGGCAGACGCCTTGTCTTCGAGGCCTGAATAACAATTCATTTAATTGAATACTTCGCTGACATATTTTTTTAAAACAACAATAATATTTACTACAACTCATCAACTTACAAAAATCATTTTTGATATCCAGTAACTGTTCAGTAACAGGATCAGTAAAACCAAAATACCTGAACGGATCACTGCCTATTATCCTAAGTCGAAAAACTTGATATACAGAAGACTCCACCCAATTATTTCTACAAAAATAATAGTTAAGCTCATGTCTGAACCGTCTGGTCCCAGCTTGCTTCCCACACATTCTCCAGTGAACTGACTCACCCATATTCTTTATAATCATCACAACGGTGCATATTTAAGTGGAATGTTTCTATTTTATCCCATCAGGAACCCACAAAATCTGTGCGATAGTCCTGTTGCATTTTTAGCGACCTCATTTAGCAGGAATTCATCTATTTGATTATTTTGTTACTTTATCAATCAGTCTTATTTGCCACATTGTTTGTTTACCTGCTGTGCGGATGCCGAAGCTCTGCTGCTCGCCCAGGTTGACAAACTGCCAGTCCAGGTCCTCCTCGATGGTCTCAAGGTCCTCGTTGTCGAGCAGCGCCACGTCGGGCTTGATGGCGGCCATGCGCATCACCGGGCCCATGACCAGCGGCAGGTAGCGCTCAAAATCCTTGCCTGAAAACATAGGCATAAAGTTAGTTCACGTATTTATAATTTATATCAAAAAATATTAGGCAGAATTAATTTTCTTTCCACAAATTTTAATCAATTTAATGATTCTCTTCCTATACAAAAGGTTACCTTGCAAATTACACACATGGTTAGAAGATGCCAAAGATACAAAATCATTTATAAGTCTATTCCACTTCAGTCTTATTAACTGCATGTATGATCTCTGTCACGTGTTTGAAATAGTTTAACAGCAAGGGACAGATTTTCCAATATTATTACATTGTGTAAAATTCCAGAATCTATTTTATTTAATTTCATAAGTATATTGCATTTTCTGTAATTATTATTGTATTTCATATGTATAAGAGACGTAAGGAATTTTAAATGCTAATGAATGATTATTGATAATAATTATTTTCCCCTCATCGTACATCTGAGACCATGAGAGCCACAGCTGAGTTATAGAGGAATAATTTGCTTTGGGCCTATTTTTGAATACCCCAAATCAAGCGGTTCTTAGGGTATCTTCGAATGGCCACCGCAGTGATTGTTGAAAGCATTGAATATAATGATTACCGAGGATCTTGCAGATTCTGGCCCAGGCAGAGATGAGGTAGGAAGTCTGCGGATCGTCCTCGGGCAGGTCTCCGGCCGAGTGAGTCTTGAGGAGGAGATCCATGACTTCGGAAGCGTCTGAAGCGAATTTCTCTTCACCGACAGCCAAACCTGAAAGAAAACATAATAATAATGAATAAATATATTGAGGGGGCATCAGCTTGATTGTCAAAACAACCAAGTATCTTACCACAACCCTTTTATTTGTTGTTCTAACTACTAACTTCTAACAATGGAGTGCACTAATTAATGAAGAAAGACCATTAAGGTCTGACACAAAACACAATCTTTAATTGGTTATAGTTGATTGCCAGACAAGGGTTGATCTTTTATAGTTTATCACAAAAGTGATCTTTGACTCTTAAAAATAATGGCTACTACTCCTCAGTGCCATCAGCTGACAAGAGCTTACTCTATTAATTTTTTAAGTCGGGTCAGTTATTATATAAGATTGTTGACAAGATACTGACATATACAAGCATAGATGCTTGCAATGCTAATTGCTTGTCACTTAATTTTGCACAGCAAGTTTGACAACTCAGCAACACACTGAGAAGCCGGTAAATATCACAGTGCACCATATAACTTTCTCCGGCTATTCAAATTATATTGTCAGTCAATATAGACTACTTAACAGCGTGTTCTTCGCGGCTATTGCATAGCATGTTGTCCTTTACATCAGTAGGAACAACCAGTTTAATAATCAAATAAAAATTAATTTTAATTGCAAGAAATGGTTTGCAGAGTTTGTAATTTTTAACAACCGTTTTAATTTACGGATTATTAGTCTGCATGCGTATATTTTTTGTGAAATATTTTAATAAGAAACACTTCCATCATAAAGAGTCCCTAAATGATCAAGTAAGATGATATAAATATTGGAATAAAAAATAAATGTGATGTTTACCGATGAGACTGGCGCATTCGATGGTCTTGCCTCGCAGCATCTTGTCGTCCACATTGGCGTGCTGGATGACATACTTGAGGTATGGCATAAGGTAGTCGTAGTAAACCACAAAGTCTTTCTCGGCCGTGTCGGCCACGGACGCGATGGTGGTCACCACCTGCTCCAGCAGGTACTTGCTGCCCTCCTTCTTCAACTGCAAAACAAACAATCAAAGAATAAAACAGGTGTATCTAAAATCCATAGACAGCTGAAAGAACAAGAAGACTAATTTGTAATAAAATGATAATGTAAGTGTTAAGTAGAGCCGTGGATAGTATCAAATAATTGTGACACACACGGAGCTCGACACTCTTTAGTTTCCCAATGTTATGGAAGTGATGGCACCAACGGGGTGTTCTCCACCACTAACGAACATTGGACAAGTTAGTCTACTCCAGATGCCAATATAATTAAATGGAGAAATAAAAACGGCAAAAACTTATTGACTACAATTAAAAAGCCAAACATTGAAGACAACTCAAATTTTCAATGGGAAAATAGTTTGGAACGGTTTTTTACGAGTTTACCGAGTTCAAATTTTAGTTTGAGTTGTACCTCTGTGATCTTGGCTGTGAGGATGGCCTCCAGCTTGACCATGATTGGCTGCAGATGCTGCGTGAGGATGTTCTTGGGGCAATCTTCACTGAAGTTTACCAGAGCGGCAGCAGCGTGAGCCTAGAAAGCATACATACAACCATTTAAAAAAAAAATGATACAATTGAACCTGAAATAGTTTATGTTATTGTCTTTTTTAATGAACTAGAAAAAAAAAATTATCGTTATACGACATCAGAATATTCCATCTAAAATGGAACTTTATAAATAAAATACCTAGTTCATTGACACAGCAGTATTCAACATATGCAGCATTGAAAGTATTTTTCTTTATTGTTGATATAATGTACCAGTACTGATCGCCAGTGAGAGTCCCTCACAATTTTGATCTTAGAAGCATAAAAGTCCTACAAAGGTAGAATGGATAGATCCTGAAGTAAAAAAAAATGCTTTGGTTAGTGTTAGGCTGGACTGACCTGTACGCGGGGGTTTTCCACATCATCCAGGACGTAGAGCAAGCCGGGCACCACCTTGTCGTGGAACTTCTTCTCGAAGATGGGAGCAAAGTCAGTTGACATCTGCCCGATGGCGTTGCAGGCGGCGTGGGCGCCCAGCGGGGTGCGGGTCGCTGAGGAAGCCCAGCACGCTGGCCATGATGTCGTCCAGCAGCGCCTCCATCTGCTTGTGGCAGCCCTCGCCGGCCGAGGACACGGCCATGAGCGCGGCGTGGCGCTGCCGCCAGTCCTTGGCCTTCAGCATGGCGGGCACGGTGCCCATGATGAGCGCCAGCATGGTCTTGCCGCCCAGCTAGCAGCACAGGCGGTCCAGCGCCGTCTCTGCCACCACATTGTTGCTGAAAAAACAAACAACCCAGATGTTAAAACAATGGAATTCAAAGAAATTCACACCATTATTCTAGAGGATTATTAAATTATGATATGATCCAGTGGGGCATTTGGTGCAAGTATCATATTATATTCTTCCATGTCACTGTAGTCAAGATACTGACATACGCAAGCACGATTGGCTTGCAATGCTAATTGCTTGTCGGTTCATTCTCACACGCACATTATGAAGCATTCATTGAGAAAATGCATCAAGATTTAGCGAGCTGTATACATTATGTTTATAACATCGTAGTTCTATATATGGCCGGTATGTAGTTTTTGCGCGCGTGACTGTCACCGAGGGGACCTGCAGGCAGTCACCACGAGTGTTGTTAATTAATCAGCATTGCCTGTGTCCCAGGTGGAGAACTGAATTATGTCAGTCTTTTTTTGTTTAAAGTAAAATGTCCAATGTGCTTTTCGACTGGTTTTTTGCTCTGTCGAGCTGCTCATTATCCCAATGACAATCCTGCAATCTGGAGTTGCTTTAATTAGATGGGGAATATCAATATTCATCTCAATTAATTTGCCCCCAACACAAGCTATGTTGCTGATGTGTAGTGTGAGTACCTGTCATTGTCCTCCTCTGGTATCTCGTCCTGCACGGCCCAGCCGTCCTCCTCCTCCAGGTCGGCCATGGTGCTGAGCAACAGCGGCGTCAGCACGTTGATGTCACCCAGAGCCTGGCGCCGCACCATGGCGGGCGCCGCCTCACACAGCGTCACCATCACCTCCAGGCACAGCTGGCGGGTGCCATCTTCGTTATCCTGGTCTGAGAACTCCTACAACACATCAACAACAATGTTTTACAACAAAAATATTTACGTATCTGAAAAAATGCAGCAAATATTTTTTTAGTCATTGGAACTGACTATGTATCAAGTGTATCAATATATTGTATAAAATAGAGTAATATTCCTCTAGTATTCACTGTGTGAAAACATAAGTTCATCATTACCTTCATGCACAGGCGGAAGATAGGTTGAATCTGAGAGGGGAGGAACTTGGGCGTCGTCTCAGCCAAGTCAATAAGAACCTTCAGCAGGGCGTCGTCACCTGACTGCTGCTCCAAGCTGGCCACAATAACCTATAATATACAACAAAATAATTAAAGCCCAGATAATCATAAAATGAGATGAGGAGCATATTATATTTTTCTAGTTCTATGTAGCCAAGATACTGACATACGCAAGCACTTGGCTTGCAATGCTAATTGCTTGACGGTTCACTCTCGCACGCACAATATGAAACATTCATTGAGAAAATGGTTCAAGATTTAGCGAGCTACATAGATTGTAAGTTAGCATAAATTGAATTTGAGAATATCTTCGAGAAGAAAAAAAATCTTCCTATCCCTTTAATCCTCCCCTCACTGTGCTAAAAGCATCCGAGAGCTCTGATAATACATATTTTCTACACCATATTAAAATGTCATTCAAAAACCGGAAAAATGTGAATATTTCTCCTAAATATTGCTTTCATTGACTATGGTTAAAGTTTAAATGTAACAATTTTTATAATGTAAGTATTTGATTAAAAAAATATATAATAACCCGCTATAGCTGGGCAAGTGAACAAATTCAGCGCGCATATTAACCCGTGCGCAGCCTAATTATTCCACATATCACTTTTTTCTATCTCTACAAATGAATAACTATAATACTTAATAATATTACAGAGGAATACAAAATTTGTGAGCTCAGTATCTATTGTATTTTATATGGATATTCTCATTATTAGAATGAATTGTAGTAAATAAATATCATCGAAAAGCAAGGGTTAAAAAACTAATGCAATTCTAGAAAGGATCACACAGTATTTTAAGTTTGTTCTTAAAACTTAAGCTTCCCTGTTATCTTTCTGGTGATAAATCTCCTGTGAATTCATGTTATGTCTTACATTCATCATATTGGGTAGAATGTCCACGAAGTGCTTCTGAATGGTGGTCTCCTCCTTGTGGTGGGTGATGAAGGCCCCGACGGCCTTGACGACCTGGAAGCGCACGGCCAGGTCGGCCTCGGGCTGCAGCGATGCGCCCAACATCTGCTTGATAACCTCCAGGTACTGATTCTGCAGGTTACCGAACACCCCGGGAACGCATCTGTAAGCGTAAAGTTACAAAACAATTATCCACTGATCTTTTCGTCAAGTTGATTTTGAGATATGACAGGATAAAGGTAGCTGACAGGACTTTATATTAGCTATTTGTAGTAACCACATACTTTAGCTACAGTTGTATAAGAAAAAAACTCTAGGAATACAACCATACTTCTATAAAATACACTAATTATATATATTACGCTATATATATAAGATGTACATAGAAAATTGATTAATGAATTTGAAAATGTCAGTGATCCTTCATATCCCTCAAGGTCAAGATGCAACCGAGAAGAAATTAAAACCACCTTTTTCTCTCCCAAAGTTTAGGAAGTGACATAGCTTTAGTGAATAGCAAATGCCGCTGACGAACAGTGGGGGAAACAATAAAAATGTGACAATCAAGCTGAAAATAAGTATTTCGCTGCTATAACCAAAGTTTAAAAAAAAAAAAAATTTACTGCTAAAGAGTACAGTAGAGTAAAATATTTCTTACCTATTAATTTTTCTTCCCATATCCGGAACATATGGTTACCAAAAATTGTTACCACTTAATTCTGTCTGTTGTCACTGTCGATTACTCGTTTTTGGACAATTCTGCATATTGGTCTATTGGAGCAGAATTGTTCCATTCGGGAACATATATAATTTCCAACAACCTCCAAAGCAGAACTCGAGTGCTTCATAGTTAATTGGATTTTTTAAGGAAATCGAATGATTAGCTTGATTTTTTTCCCCAGGCCTGAACCGTTGTGTCTTAAAGGGCGGCTCAACCTTTTATTTACACCAGAATGGAGAGGCGCAAGAGGCGCTTAACTAGACTTTACCCGCCTAACACCTGCATCACACTGGATGACATTCAAGTCTCCTCAATGATGTGTTGATTCAGATTATGTGTTACTCACGTGAACATCCTGAGGGCGGCCTCCCGCAGGTTGGAGTCGGCTGCGCTGGCGCACTGGAACAAGAACTGCAGGAACTCCGGCCACTGGTTGTTGCCATCGTCGTCTATCAGGTTCCTGGCCACCTCAGCCACAACATCGCACACCTGGAAGACACAAAATCACTGGTTGAAATCTGCTCGGAACCAAACACCAAAATGCAGAAAAATTATTTGAGAATTATTATTTTTTACCATATCCGCTCCATATGGATACCGCAAATTACCGTTTTCACAGTTCTGATAGCTCAGACCCGGAGGTCCTTTTTGTAACATTGATGGTTCCCAGGATATTCTTACTATGATAACAAATGTTCTTTAGAATCGTTACTCGTTGTTGGATTTACCATTTCAGAGTAAAACATTTTTTTGCTGTTTTTTTATATTTATGATACCACCTACTAATATTTTAATGTAAGCTAATATTTAAAGAAAACGAATCACCATACTAGTTTAATTAAACTAACGAATCCCAAATTATTTTTTGTTGAGAATGTAACTATATCATGAGTAGGTATTTTGTCTTTTAATTTTAAGTTAAGATTTTCAATGGTAAATTCGATAATGAGGAACAATTTCCTTCATTTATAATTTTCACTTTATGGTACCGATACACTTGAATGTGGTGTTACCAAGGTGATTATAACACCCATTACCTGGGTATTTCCATAAATTAAAATTAATTTCCCAATTTTCTTGCCGGCCTCATTAAAGCTAATTATGAATTACAGATTTTTTATGAATAATGCTCCAACTCTGCCATATAGACATTTTTTTTTTATAATACAGTGGTACCTCGAAACACGAGTTTAATTCGTTCTGCAACCTTGCTTGTATTTCAAATTACTTGTATCTCAAAGCCAATTTCCCCATTCAAATTAATTGAACAAAAATATGCTTTGACAGTGAGAGCACACTGATAACTGATTCTCTGATCGTGGCCGGGGGATTCATACGGAAAAGCGTGACACGCGGTTTGTGTGCAACCAACCGACCCGCTAAGCTCGTATCTCAAATTTTGCTTGTATTTTAAGTCAATAAATTGCTCGCTTGACGGCTCGTATCTGAAAAAACTTGTATGTTGGGCGATTCATATGTCAAGGTACTACTGTATTATAAACACATTTTTGTAACAAATCACATGTACATTTTTCCTTTCGCAACAATTTTCTAGACATCATACATGTATATATAACAAAATATTGGCACAAAGCCATCTATTTGCTATGAAAAGCGGGTAACTGTTAATTTAATCATGCATACAATTAATTACTGCAGTAAATGGTTAAAATGAATTTAATTATGGCAATACTAATTAGGGCAATGTACTCAATGAGCAAGCAGCCAGACACTGATGAGTAATTCATTAAAATTCCAAGCACACGTATTGATTTGGCGACAATGGCGCCACACAAGTGTGAGCAGATGGGATGAAAATTATATTAATAAACGATGACCAACTTATAGAACTCTTATGAGCTGCGACTATCAATATTCATTCGGGGACAGAATCTTCAATATTCAAGGTGAGTGACGGCTCAAGGACTTTGCTATTTATTGTTCAAGGTTGAATTTAGTGCCATTGCGAATAACAATCAGATATGTATGTATAATAATGTTTTTATCGTATTTTTTTATCATCGAATAAGTAGGAGCATCTCGTGGAATGAGAAAATCTGAAATAGTGAGGGAAACCATAGATATTAAGTCATCCTATACATATCAACAGGCGTGCTGGGCTAGATCATGATGGCTTCCATGTTACGTGTCCACAAAGACAGAGAAAGAAAGAACCCCACCTCACAGGGCTTTCACAAATGCAAGCCTAGCAACAGCAGAAAACACTATCTCAGACAACGTTGATTTGTGATATATCTGAATTAGTAAAAAGTTGTTGCTATACAGTTTGTGGTTTAGTGAAGACCCAAAACTACTCAATAACTAGAAAATATTGGTTAAAAAAATGTGAATATATTTTAATTGTTCTTACAGAGAAATCTGCACAAGTGTACAACAAGTGTCATCTATGAAAAATATGTATTCATTTTTTGACTCAATGAGGTGATGAGGTGATGAGGTGATGAGGTGATGAAATGATGAAGTGGTCAACGTGTGCATAATGTATCTCAGGTTTTTTTCAATCAAATATAATTTAATAATAATTCTATATAAGTATGTGTTAATAATGTCAGTCATGATAGGTATAATTGCCAAAAAAACATGAATTCTAACACAACTGATAGTCTCGGATATCGATTGTGTATCGAGATGATGACAATTTTAAAACTACGACATTTACTAACCTTCCTGCGGACGTTCTGCGTGTGCTCGACCTGGAGAGTCCTGAGGACTTGCTCCTTGAACTGCGCTTGTCCCTCGAGGGGCAGCTTGGGGTAGAAGTCCTGGAAGTCGGAGTAGAGAAGGCGGCGCAGCAGGCCGGCAGCGATCTGCCCCATGTCCTCGCTCATGGAGCTGTCGTGCAGCGAGGCCAGCAGGAAGCCCACCTTGGCCTCCGTGGCGATGTTTGTGAACGCCTCCTACAAACACAAAATGCAACAATTTAAACTTTTGAGCGGCTTTAAGGTGAATTATTTAATGCTATTTTTGGTCAATTAATATAGACTATAATATATTTTCTAGTAAACAAATATATCAGATATTGCTTATAGTTTTTGATTGGAATCCCAATATGTTTTATATTCAGTTATATAATAAGTTAATTTTGAACATTACATCAATAGAATAAGGCTGTAACATGAGGTAACAAATTCCATGTGCTCATGACCACTATATATATAATCGTGTCGGAAACAACAGGGTCAGATCCTGTCTACCCAGAAGTGGGTGATATCGATGGCGTTACTCCCGGCCATCATCAGGTCTTCTTGGGTGTTGCTACTTGGACACAGCGCACACTCCAGAAGGTGTAAAAGGGTCTGCTCCACGCCGCAGTCACATTCAGTCGGTCAGCTGTAAATCTGTGGACAGGCTTTCATTTGTGTCTTCGTCTTGCATACTCCGGTCCAAAGCACGTTAATGACTGGTATGGACATCATACGCAGTGAATAGATTTATATTGCGCACAGTATGCAATACAATGTTAACTGATTGCAAAAAGCGGGGGCTAGATCTATAAAAAATATTTTTATTTGACAAATTGCAATGGGGAAAAAAAGTTTTGGAGTGGTTAGCAGTTGATGGTATATTATATAAAATAAATAAAATAATAAAAACTGCATTTCTTCACATCTTATAAATATTTTTTTATTTTTCATGTAAGTGTTAAGTAGAGCCGTGGATAATATCAAATAATTGTGACACACCCGGAGCTCGACACTCTTTAGTTTCCCAATGTTATGGAAGTGATGGCACCAACGGGGTGTTCTCCACCACTAACGAACATTGGACAAGTCAATTCAGTCTTTTCAAATGAATTGTAGTTACAAAAAACACCACTCGAGTACACTCTACAAATTTCAACAATAAGCAATATCACAAATTTGGTGTAACATATTATTTACCTTATCTACAAAGTATTACAAGTGTTTTTATATTTTAACATGATAATACAGTGGTACCTTGACATAAGAGTGCCCCAACATACGAGTTTTTTGAAGTACTAGCCGTCGAGCGAGCGATTTTTTGCTTTGAAATACGAACAAAATTTAAGATACTTATCGGGTCGGCTGGTTGCACACGAACCGGGCGTCACGCATTCCCACGTGAATCCCCCGGCCACAGTCAGAGAATCAGTTATCAGTGTGCTCTCGCTGTCAAAGCATCTTTGATAAGATGTTCTCGCGTTTTGTGATCTTTGTATTTCAATGGGGAAATTTGCTTTGAGATACGAGTAATTTGAGATACGAGCAAGGTTGCAGAATGAATTAAACTCAAATGTCGAGGTTCCGCTGTAATTATTTACATTATCGAAAAAACCGATAATACTTAAATAAACATTTATTACTTTATATATATTATAGTTAGATAAAAAAATAAATTGAGAGTATTCTTTCACTTTATTCCATAAATACTTAACTTAATAATGCATTTAGCAACCCAGATTGTATTAATTAAATAAACCAGTTGTCGACCACTGTCATAAATGACAGCCAAGGTTGTCTCGAGATATATTTAACCGACTACCAAAGAAAACGTTTATCTGCTGCTCGGAAGCTATCTCCAAATATGTGTTACTGGCACTTGATATTTACTTAATATGCCAAAAAAATAAACGGTACCATTCGGAGGTGCACTGATAGCAAGAGGTAGCCATGCACTATATTGCAGATAACCCTCTATGTGAATGTGATAACTACTCCAAAAGTAACCAGTTCTCTGGCATAATTTAATCCATTATTATAATATGCCAAGCTCGCAGCGGGGTTGCCAGAGCTAAGCCGTAAATAAATATCTAAAGGTGGCAAACCTGCATCTTTTTAAACTTGTAATTTATCAATACTTATGTGAAACTCATGGGGTACTCTACAATTCATATTGTGAAATAAGTGGGACAAGTTGATAGATATCAATTTAGTGAGACTAACATTGAGAATGAGTGCCAGCGGTTGACCTTATGGTACGAAAAACTATCCATTACGACCATATACTATGGAAATGATTATTATTCAAAATATTATTTGTTATCATTTTTAGGTTTGTGACCTTGCTTTAGGCTCTGCTTTGCAGAATTTTTTTCTAAATAAGTACATCCTGTCGAACACAGCCAGGGGGTTTTGGCTTTCTAATTGGTCCAATGACTTATTTGAACTTTTTAATAGGTAATTGAATAAAGGAGAAAATCCCAAAATTACCATGTTACAGTTAGTAAGTGCTGCTTTTTCATTTTTTTATCATTTCGACAGTGAAAATACCTTTTTACACACGTTTCTAATAATTTTGACATTTGCGATATCTTCGAGGAAGGTCATCTTGTGGTAATCTCGAAGAAGAGATATTTTGATGTTATCAAATATTTTAGACAAGCATCTTTAACTAATAACAAATAAATCATCTTGGATAGCTTAAAACACATTTTAACAAAACACATGTTTTTAAATTGATTATTTTGACGAAGAAACATCGATACTACTAACAATATTATAAATATGGGATAATGTTAATCAATTAACTTGAAGCTGTATTTCAAATTAGGACAATTTGATCATTTGAAAAAGATCGACTAAAAAACCACCCACGAGATAAACGACGAAGGCATGACTGCAGCGTGTCATCTATAAATAGAATCTTTAATAATGGCTCTCAAAAATGTAAAATTATCATTTTTATGAACTAAAATGTGATAGTCCTTCATTTATAAGCTAAATAGCTTGATAACATTACGGCGTCACTTGTTACGACTCCCGAATAAGATATGCCCTTTTGTTGTTAAGCGCTTGGAAACAGATGACTTTAATTTTCATGACGAATGCTGAAAAACTAAAGGATGTATGTTGTACCGTACTGAGAACAAGATACGCTCTTATGTTACCAAGCACGAGTCATGTTCAATCTTATTATGAATGGTAGGGGATATTGAATTAAAAGTAGTCTGCTAATAAAAAGGCTACGACTGTATCTAATATTACAACTCGCTTAAGTTGCAAAATATTATATTATAATAGAATATGGAACCAATAAATGATTGGAAATTAAGAATGTAAAAAAAACAGGCGATTTGGATTTTAGAAAAAGAAAAGACCGCGAAAAGGACGTTCGAAACGAAAAAACGCGGCAAGGCGCGCGTCATTTGTCACGCTAGAAAAATATCAGTTTTCCCTTTTCACTCCTTGTTAAAAGTTGTCAATATCCTGCGAAGCTTTCGTCGATTAAAAAATGATTTTTGATGTCGAATTATCGGCCTGACGGCGAGGATTGACGTTTTTTGAGCGTGAGTCATGTTACTTCGGTGTGCCATGCTCGAAAGCACGTTTCCGATGGCTGTTTTTTCAAGGAGGATTTTGTATGTTTTAACGGGCTCTGTGTAGTTTATTTTGACGGTTTTATAGTCGGCCGGTTATGGGATGATTTACGCACCTCGGCTTGCGATCGGACGTCATTGTTAGTATCCAGGAGAGTGTTGAGCAGTTGATAGAACTGGGCCTGGTCCCCGGCCATGATGAGACTTGTACTAGGAAGGATCTCCGCCAACGACACGCGGCGCGCTACGGCTGTACAACCAGTGTTGCCACAGAATCAGCGGAACCTTTCACAACTTCTTCTTCCGATAATTGACTGAAAAAAAATATGCATTCACTTAGGGCTCCTTTTCAAAATGTTATAAAGATAATATAATTACTTATTGTTTGATCACGTTCAATCATAGAAATGACACTGCGCGTCCGTATACACCGTATGCATCGTACACATTGTTATGTGAGTATTACAAGCAATAGACTGACGAAGTGTACCGTGTATAAGAAAACATTTTCTTTTTTCCATGATATACAGTTACTCAATGTGATCCATTTAAAAATATCAAATAACAATATTTACGAAAATAATATTCTTAAAATAGTAGTTTATCCCATCTTTTTTATGTGAAACGATTGGTTCCTGAAAGTGGCACTTAAAAATGCAAATATAAAATTAAAAAAATATATGATTCAATAAATACATTCAAAAAATCAATATGTAACAAAAAACTACTATAAACATGTAAAATAAATATTTTTCAAAATTGTGCAAAAAATATTTTATATTTCTTTTTTAATTATAAAAATATTAATATTCATGTGTGTGCATGCATATTATATTAGGTTATAAAAATTATTCACTGATGTTCCTTTTTGACGGAAAGATATAATCGCTTGCGATTTTATGAACGCACATATTGAATTTTTCTTGAATCAAGAAAGTTTGCTCGTACTCATTGGATAAAATTATATTTTTCAACATTATTTCGACTACTCAGTTTAAAATGATGTATTTTTATACACTTACTTATAAAAGATCATTGGTGAAATGATGCTCTTTAATAACTGATATTACATTTATATAATTAAGATTATACTGAGCGCAGAATACGAGTATGTCATTTGATTAACAATGAAAACAGTTTATTATTTTACAAATATTTTTAAGGGTAGTAATCATATTTTTTCACGATTAAGCCAATTTAAAAATATTATCACAATTAATTATAGGAAATGAACCAGGTTTCAACATTTTTTCATTTAATATAATATTTAAATACGCAATACAATTTAAGAAAATATAATATTGAACATTATTTACGTATGAAATATTTTTTGTTGCTTTTTTTTTACTTTTTAATCAGTATATTTTGATGAAGTGTGATTCTATTAATTTCTTGCGTAACTAGGCGACTAAAATCAACAAATGTCAATTTTTTAAATCTTAGTACTGGATTTTTTACATCTTAAAATAGGGTAAGATCAAATTTTAAAATGGTTAAGATATATAAACCTTCCTGGTTGCGAAATAACAATATTAAAATATAAATGCGTCATTGTATTAACATCAGTGTAGTCATCCATTAGAAATATACATACATACAAACAAAAATAGATTATTGTTTATTTATATAGAAGAAGATATTGGACATGTTTTGGCTCCTGGAGAACTCATACATAACGTGTATTAGAATTAAAATCTGGAAATTTAATCTGAAAGTCTTCTTTCTTTCGTTTTTACGTTAAAATAACGGAATTATAATTGAGAAAACTTAACAAATCCACAAATATCCTGGATTTTTTCACATAGTGAGTCTCATTAAAATGGACGATGTGTGAATGCTGGACTGTAGCTTAATGAGGTTGGTGGAATACTTATCATAGTCGTAAAACGATCAACCAACCTCATAATAGCGTGTAATATAAATTCAACTGAAATTTATCAACCATTTTTGACCATATTCTCATTTATGTATTCAGGTTAAAATGGAAGTTTTTGATTTTGTGATTATTTATGATTATTTTGTGCCATTTCCGTTTTAAGATGTAAAATTCACTTTATTTTCAAATAAAACAAAATGTAAGAATGTATTTACTTACCCTTTTATATTAATTTTAACATCTTAAAATTTTATGTAACTGGTCAAATAATAATAACAATCTATTTTTGTCGCAGATTTCAAAATTATGTTCGAAAATGACAATTGAATGTAAGTATGTATTCAAAAATACTTAAAGGTTCCTTTAGTTTGCTGACAGAGCAAAAATATTCGAAAAGGATAATATGTAGATTAAAACTGAATTTACTATTTTTATATCATACTTCTTCCTCCGTTAAATGTTAATTATACAAATATAGTTTAATAAGTACGTGTTTTTTCCAGAATACCAGAAAAAAGAAAGGAAGTTATCACCTACTTGAAATAAATAAAATATATTTTATGGATTTTTTTTTAATTTTTATTAGAATATTATTTTATTATTTCAATATTCTAATCTACTTTTATAGATCATTTTACTATATTATAATATTATTAATAATTAAATATACATATACTATACATAAAATTCTTTTTTCAACGCGTCAATCCAAACACAAAAATAACGGCAGAAGCGGGATGCGAACCGCGGACCTTGGAAACCAACTATGCCCAGGTATTCATACCGCTCAGCCGACTGGGCTATTACTGTGCCTGGACCGACTCACGTTGAAACTAGTATTCATGTCATTGTTATCATCGTATGATAGATGTCGCTATAGTATATATTCAAAGGATGTATATTTTTATTTTTATT
The DNA here is from genome assembly GCA_022606575.1 of Glossosoma conforme. NCBI lineage: Eukaryota > Metazoa > Arthropoda > Insecta > Trichoptera > Glossosomatidae > Glossosoma > Glossosoma conforme. Next base: position 2,498,366 of record JAGTXR010000027.1, read on the forward strand.
ATTCAATCAGTCTTCATTTATTCACAAGCTTAATATTATTACTTTCCGACAGTCTATTTATTTTAGTAAGTACCACTCAGATTTGAATATATACTATAGCGACATCTATCATACGATGATAACAATGACATGAATACTAGTTTCAACGTGAGTCGGTCCAGGCACAGTAATAGCCCAGTCGGCTGAGCGGTATGAATACCTGGGCATAGTTGGTTTCCAAGGTCCGCGGTTCGCATCCCGCTTCTGCCGTTATTTTTGTGTTTGGATTGACGCGTTGAAAAAAGAATTTTATGTATAGTATATGTATATTTAATTATTAAAATATATTTATTTATATGGCAATACAATAATTCTATTTGACATTTGAGTGATATTTTTTAGGTTATACATTCAATAGCTGCGCAGGTTTATTGTTGTAATTCACACAATAACAATACACATAATTTAAATTCGTCTATATAAATGGTAAGTGACATCTATTTGCTCCTTACTATTGTTATTACACTATTCTGTCGGTAAATTTGCCAAATCATTTTTAAGGTTAGTCGCAACATTCTATTAAAATTACGCAATGGAAATAAATTACGCTTTATTTATTTATTTGATTCGATTCCAAGTTCTCCCAAGTCGGAGATTCAAAATACTATATTTAGCTGTGATCCATGCATCGAGAATCTTCGTATATTTTTTATAATAGTTTTGTTTGCAATGAATTTTTAGCAAATTATTATTTTTAAATTATAGCATGATCATTCTTATATTTGAATTATATTGTTTTTAAATGGAGTAAAAAAAAGAGTTTATTTGAATATTTCAATTTTTATTTTCTTCTCGGAGGAATTCCAAAATTTCATAAAAGCTTAAATATGTTGAATATGCCACATTGGCCGGGGTGAGCCGCCCTTTATGACTGAATGATTCAGGCCTTGGGAGTATCGGGCTAAACACTCGATCTCCTTAAACTTCACCTGATCAAAAACAACATCATAGAGGCTGGGCTTCAAGACCAAGGCGGCTGATAGTGCTTTATAGCGGCGGCTTGTCATTTCCATATGCTCCAGAATAATTATTGTAATTGTATAGTAATTGAAGTTGATATTTAAAAAAATCAAACCGTATTCGAATTGAATGTAGAATTTTTCGAATAGACTTGATTCATTACAGCTTATTATTAAAAAGACTCGTAAGAGTATTCCCATGTTTGTTTTTTGCATATAAAAAAAATAGTGCTTGATTTTAGGCCTCTTCGGTGATAATCGCAGGACTCGGCATGGCCGCCGTGGGCTTGGCGGGGCGCTACGTTTTACGACAGGTGCCTAACATGTCTCAGAAGATGGCCGAAGCATACCAGAGCTTACCCAAGTTTGATGCAGACTCACTTGCCAACTCTCGCTACTATAAAGGTGGCTTTGAATCCAAGATGACCAAACGGGAGGCCTCCCTGATCCTCGGTGTCAGTCCTACCGCCTCCAAAATGAAGGTTATTTCAAATTATTATTTGATCTTTAACAAAGACCGTCTTAATTATCTGGCAATTATTTTATATTCACTATTAAACCTCCAAGGACGAGCGTGGCCATATGGCCATAGTGATCACTATTCTGTCTTTACCGGTATTTTGGTTCTTTTTCTACCTTAACATCGTAGCTGTCACTCAATTTCAGTTTAGTAGACTCAACCACAGTTATCCTGCAGTCGGCAACAATGAAAACAACTTCTAAATACACTTGCGATTTATTTTATTTTCTGTTAAATTATTTTCATCGAAGTAGACATTCTACTTGTTTTTATCATCAAATTTTACCATTTACGACCCTGTAAAGACGAGCGTGACCATAGAGTAACATTAACATGTGTCAATAAAGCATTCTATATTTTTTTAGTATATTATAGACGCATGAGACTACTTGTCGATAAATATTTATTTATTTACGTTGTTTTTATATGGATCACGTAAGATATGGCTTCTACTTAGGAGACTGAAGTTTCGACTAACTCGTAGCCTTCCTCAATCCATCACTGTCAACAAACCTCCGAAACATTCGGAACTATCTGCTGCTAGGGAATCTCTGGTGGAGAAGATGAACATGTCACTTGAAAGGGTTTCACGATGGGGCGACCTCAACCTCGTCAGTTTCAACATTTCAAAAACCCAATCACGTACTTTCTCCACCAAGAAGACTGCTATGGATCCTGTATCTTTCAACAGTTGTTCTCTTCCGAAAGCAAGCTCCATCAACATGCTTGGATTATCAATATCAAATAATGTCAAATATTACGAGTCAATTAAGTGTAAAGCCGGTCTCGCTTCCAAAAAACTAGGTGTATTATATAGATCACGTCGGTATTTCAACGATAAACAACTTCTTCTTCTATATAAATGACAAATCCGACCTATCCTTGAATACGGCAGTCACCTTTGGATTGGAGCCCCAAAATACCTTCTAAACTTAATTGACTCAGTTCAAAGAAGAGCAATTCGTTTGATAAACAATGACACCCTTACGTCTAATCTACAATCTAACGTGATCCATGTAAAAACAAGGTAAATAAATAAATATTTATTATTTATAATGAATCTCAAAGTAAATGCTGAAAACATTGAAAAAAAAAGACTGCATGTTGATTGAATATAGCTAAAAACTCAATTTTATATAAAAAAAACTCTCGCATCTGGGGGTTTTATCAGATAATAAGAAAACAATGAACGTAGGGTTCGAACTCCAGACATTACACCCAAGTCAAAGTTTTATTGTTTTTATTTACCCACTCTAGATGTATTAAGCCACATGAACTAACACATGCTAAGAAAAAATCAATTACTTAAATTTATTTTTAAACTTTACAACTTCACCTTTTGACCAACTAGGATGGAAGGTTACCGTGTCCACTCTCTTACCTTGTCATTCTTTGCGAAGTCAAACCATCTTACCCCCAATATTCTACATCTGTTGTCTAAACCCATTATAATCTGTTCTTAGACACCTGTTTTCAAAACCCGGTTATTTTATGGTGACATGGTGCATGGTTTAATTTAAGAAATTGTAATTTTTAGGTTAAGGAGGCCCACAAGAGAATAATGTCTCTAAATCATCCAGACAGAGGAGGCTCCCCGCTGCTTGCGGCAAAGATCAATGAAGCAAAAGATTTCCTCGAGAGCGGCAGCAAGTCCCAATAATAATCAAAATATTTACTAACGCTGTATTTTAGAAATTTATTATATAAATTTATATATATATTAAACTAACAGTGGAAATTACATTTTGATTCCTGATTGTTGCATTGATTTATTTAAAAGGGATGAATTATGGTTTATGCAGCTACTGTTGGAGTAAATAGTTTCCGTAATCCAAAGAACATACTAGTTTTAGTGTTTGAAGTTTTCTTAGAAATTAATGCAGTTATAAAGTAATCAGTTGGTGGGATTCAACAATGGTTTCATACCATCTAGTTAGACAAAGAATATTTAGCTTCATTATTTTCCGACCTCTCTAAAGATTTAGTTTACCTAATCCTATATTTCAATTATTGTTTTGAACATATTTTTCTTTACGGTAACGACAAAATGGTTTTATAAAATAAGCTAATATTGTTAATTGGTCTTTGTAATATGTTTTACGATAATTCCAGTTCTGTAGAAGTTAATTTATAATTAGTTTATATGATGGTTGATATATTTAGATGTGGAAATATTTTATTTTGTAAATAGTATTTGTAATGTTAATGTATTTTATTGTTTACGAAATTGAATAAAATTTTATACTCAAATGATTTTGAAATGATTTTTCATTGCCGTTTATCATTATCTAATGATGGAGGTGTAAGTGGCTTTGCTCGTTGCCACTATGCTGTCTAATCACAGATAACAATAAATTTATGTATAAATGTATAATTATATTTTGACAGATTGATTCCAGTATAGTCAGAAAAGTCATAAAAATATGGTTACGAATGCATAATAAATAACCTTTATCAAAGATTGAACTTTCAAAATTTTTAAATTTATTTGTTCTGACAGTTGCTCCATTTTATGTTGGTTCAACTGTCATCTTTAGTTTCTGGCTTAACCGCAATTATCTTTGCGGCGCTACATGTCATAGTGCCCCGTCTGTCTTCAACTCGAGTCGCGTGGTAGTCCCTGACCGACCGAGGTCGACGACACATGTTACGGTCAGGCAAGGAAACCAAGTATTATATTAAAAATAAACGCGAATTGTGCTTCTGAAAAAAGTTCTTTGCTTTGCGACCTGCTTCTGCACCCTTTCTCCACGCGGCACAATGACGAACCCGCGACTTGTTGTTGCCTTTTGAAGATGGGGGATGTTAATAGAAACATTTAAAGATAGGTTATTATATTTTTTAATTTTCTAATGTAGAATAATAATTCATTTTTTACATGTTTTTTCATTAATTCAATGACAATAATATGACCGAGAAAAATTGCAAATATGGCAACTCCAAGGCAAAAAATTTAATAATATTTTTTTTCTAGGTGGGAATGAATTAAAATTACATCTTTCATAAAAAGATGTAAACAATTTTTAATTTAACCACTTCCCCGGCAAATTATTTTGGAAAAAAATGTTCAAAAAAAAACTATTTATATTTTCATTTACTTTGAAGCATATAAATATATATATATCTATATATATATTTTGTAACCTCTCGAAGTTTATTTTTTCTATTATATTTTTAAAAATAATATTAAAGCAAAAAATAATATTATTTAGTACAATTTATCTAATTCATTTCACGATACAAGATGTTTTCAATATTTTATAATCTATAACACAAAATACTCATAAATACAAAACATAAGTTTTCATCAAAGAGGCTAAAAGAATAACAATCGTCTCTATTGAAATGTAAATAGAACGAAAACTAGTTTAGAAACACAGATTTTTTGTTTCAATATCAGAAATCGTGAAATTATATGTAAAGTGTATTTGCGTGAACGCCAAAAATTTAACGATGATCTTAAAATGCTCATATGCGCTTCGGTATCACACCTATTTGTGTGAGCGCCGAAATTGGAACACTTTTTTTACACATATTGAAGGGGAAGTGGTTAAGGAAAAAAATATTCACAATTTCATTAACAATATATTCTATATGTATAATAATATTATAGTTACGTTTAAACCTAGGGGTATCATTCCTTCATCTAGATGGGTTCCAAACTATCTACATCGTTACATTTTCAGTATAATTTTACATATTTAATAATATTAATCATTAATAACAGCCAAAGATGTTATTTTAAACTAGTGGTCATTTAAAATATTGAAAATTAATCATAATTCAATGATTAGATTGTACAATTATACTATTTCAATGCAATTTTGTAAAACTGAGTGAGAAATACATGTTAAAAATTAATAATATATATAATCGTGTCGGAAACATCAGGGTCAGATCCTGTCTGCCCAGAAGTGGGCGATGTCAATGGCATTACTCCTGGCTATCATTTGGTCTTCCTGGGTGCAGCTACTCGCACACTCCAGAAGGTGGGAAATTAATAATTACAGTACAGCAAAACAAAGAAATCCTCGTATAGAGATGGTCAAAGTCAGTACCGGCTTTAAACTCTGCGGCGCCCTAAGGCATTTTTTTCTAGCGCGTCTAATTGTTTATATTTTAAAAAATCTAAGAAAAATTTTTTGCCTTTGGCGACCCTAGCTTATTCGACGCCTTGGTGCACTGACCCACTTCGCCACCCCCTAAAATCGGCACTGGTCAAAGTAAATAGGGAATGACTGAAATTTTAATAAATGCATTGTTTTCATAAAAAATACAAATATCACATCAAAATCTTTCAGCAAGTGAGTTGACGATTTTCAAACTACAAATATCTTATTTAATTCATTGAGTATTTCGAAACAATTTTTGTTCACATAAAAAAAAAAACATTGAAAAATCTCAATCCCTTAACCCTTAAGATGCGGCGTGCCTATATATCGGCATACATTTTATGTCGCTAGAGTGCGGCGTGCCGATATATAGCCAAGGCCATACAAAACTGCTTGCACTAAGTAACAATACAAAACTTAAACACATGGGAAATGCATGTCCCTGTCGGATAATCACTCGAAGCAGCGTGCCTATATATTGGCATAATACTTTATGTTACTAGAGTGCGGTGTGCCGATATATAGACCATAGAGTTTTATTTAAAAAAAATTATAGTTTGATTTCATTGATGGGTAATTAATCAATCCAGTTAAAAATAAAAATAAATGATATCGGTGTGCAAATGTTATATAAAATAATAATTCGTCATAAAAAAATAAACAATTATTTTATTTTTCATGGATTATCGACACTTCTTATGAAACAATGATAAAAACAATAGCGGCGTCTAAAGGGTTAAGGAGGAAACATGAAATGGATATAGGGTTACCAGTGAAAAAAAAAGGGTTTTTAAACATCAAAGCACTAATCAAAATGATCTTCTCTTTAAGTTAGGTAATTTTGACCACAATATAGTCTCAAATCACAATATTAAATTTTTACATAATAATAGGTGGTAATCGTTTTTGAAAAAAATAAAATAAACAAATATCTTTGGTACCCCCCTAAGTACATTTTACATTTTTTAAATGACAAAAGTATGTACTATATACAAAATTAAAAATGAGTAATTTATATAATGATACATTGTTCTTCCATACATTAATTTAATAATAATATATCACACTTATCTACGTAAAAGTTAAAAGCAAACAATAAGTATTAAACATTCCAGAATAAAAATGTTATTGCTTTATACAACATATGTAATTACGGTATGATAAAATGGTGCAAAAAGTGGCAGTCCTCTTACATTATGAAATAATAAAAAAATAAAACCAGTTTTCACCATAGACAATGCATTTGTTCGAAGCCCTTGTCAGAATAACAAAGAAAAAAACACCATAACCGCAATTTCCCTAAAAAACGTGTCTAAATAACTTCTTAGGTTTTCACGGCCAGATTTAGTATTGTGTCTTTTGGTTTTAACCGTGTGGGGCGAATTATGTCGCCCATTAACAGGGATGACGGTTTGATTCTCAAAACAGCATGGTTTCCACCTCTGGCACATACTAAAAAACCTGCACAAACAAGCAAGACAAACACAAGACAATTTTTGACCGATTCAGCTCTGACTACAAGGTAAAAGATAGATATAGGTAGAATGCTTTTTCATGGATATCGCGGTTCGAATCCCAGCGTCTGCCGTTTCTTTTTCACCACAAATTGATGCGAGAAATTTGATGTAGAATTGTATGTATGTATCAAATTATTAAATATTGGTGTAGGTTAATTATCTATAAAGGATTAGAGTACAGAAAAAATATTCTAATAAAATAAAATAATCCGAAGTATTACATTTTCACTTCATGTCATCTCCTGACTCTTGATGATTGTAATCATTGGTAGGTATTGAATATATTCGAAATTCTTCAATGATTTCGATTTGCCAGATATAATAAAATATTCAAATTAGAAATTAAAGAAATTAATGCACAGTTTTCATTGAACCTCTCTTATATCTTCAAGACACAAACATTCAATTAGGAAAGGAAGAAACTACAATATTTTAAATACATTTAATAATCTATGTAATAATGATTTTTAAAATCATTTGCTAAGTAATTATTATAATTTAGTTTAATTAAAATCACAAAGCGATTGGCGTTTATTCAATTACAAATATCAAGGCTACTTATTCAAAGAACACTTTAAAACATAATTACATAAATATTTCCCATAAATTTTTTTTCAGACATTTAAGCATAACCTACAGCTGCATTTAATTTAGCCCCGGGATGTTGTCATTCTGGAAAATATTCAAGTGAAATTGTATTTGGTGAAACTTAAGAATCACAGTTGACTCGGGATTAGGAGATCGTTCCCAGACTCATTAGTAACGACTGGACGTCTGTTGCACAGGACATTTGGTCTTCGGCCAACTGGTGCACTGGCTGTCTCGCTAACGTAACGTAACCTAACTTAAGGATTCGTCCAGTGTTCGTGAGTCCAGAGATCCAAAGGTCTCGTTAATGAAATAACTTAGGTTAGGTTAGTGAGCCATCCAGTGCATCAGTTGTGTGAGGACCAAATGTCCCGTGCATCAGACGTCCAGTGCGCCCCAAGTCGTTACCGATGAGTCTGGGAACGAATTGTCTGGGGACGAAATGCGGCGGAACCATAGTAAATAGTCTCACAAAAAAAATATATAACATAATAAACTACAATTTTTACAATAATGCAAAGATTTTGACCAAAATAATAAATAATGTTTAAAATTTGTTTTTAAATTTTATGGCCAATGATTTTTCACAATTTTGACTAAAATAATATTTTACCTATAGAATATAAGTAGGTGTTCAATAATTTATTACACATTAAATTGATTTAACACATTAAAACAATTTTAACACAATTATCGAAGGCAACAAATTGTTCAGTAAATATTTAAGAAAGATAAGTAATCTTTTTTCTAAATGTCTTACATTTTTAACAGATGGTAAGAATAAAAAAATAGAAGTAATGAATGATGTTTTACTGAACGTTTTGACATATCACTGATTTTTTATTCAATATACAGACTGAAAATTTAATTAAATATACAATTACTTATTAAATATGGGAAAATAATTAATATTACCTTATTTATAAATTTTGAATAATTTTATAAAATAAAACATAAAGAAATAAAATTGATTAACATGACATGCAAAAAATATTGTAAAATTAAACTTCCCGCCACAGTTAAATTCCATTCAGTTTAAGTGAGTAGGATTAAACAATGTATTATTATTATTATAAATAAAAATAAATATTTAATTATTTCTAATTTAACTTAATTTCAACATAATAATGTTGTTGTTTTCTAATTGATTCAAGGCTAACGAAATTTAAGTTAAAAAAGAATATATAATTATACTCGAGGACTACTTGCAAGAGGGTGTCACGACCTATCGTCCCCAGACAATTCGTTTTACGACTCATCGGTAACGGCGTGTGGCGCACGGGACATTTGGCGCACAGGACAACTGTCTCGACTCTTTCTTCTTTAGCCTCGCCATTTTCCATCATCTGGGGTCGGGTCTTCTTGTGCACATTGGCTATGTCTGCCTGTCCTGCGCTGCATTCTCGCTCGAGCCTAGAGTTTTTAGATCCATGTCTACAGTTGCAGTCCAGGTTGCCTGTGGTCTTTCAGGTCTTCTCCTCAGTGTATGTTGAGGGCTTTCTTTACCATGTAGTCCTCATCTCTCCGTGTCCCATCATCATGTGACTTATTAATTTTTTTAACGTTGTTAAATATAAATTTCGAGATGGACCTATATTGTCAGGACTGAGTTAAGCAGTGTAAGCTAGTGGCTGGCAAAGCTGACATGGACTTGCTTTAGTCAGCGACATTAATGCTTGTCAAAGAGGACCTTGCCCCTGGACACGACCAAGGTTGAAATATATGGAGGTCCCTTAACAGACTTCGAACGGAGTATGCAAGACGAGGACACAAATGAAAGCCTGGCAGTTTTACAGCAGGCCGACTAAATGTGACTGCGGCGTGGAGCAGACCCTGTCCCACCTTCTGGAGTGTGCGCTGTGTCTGAGTAGCTTCATCCAGGAAGACCTGATGATGGCCGGGAGTAATGCCATCGACGTCACCCACTTCTAGACAGATAGGATCTGACCCTGATGATTATATATATATTTATAAATAGTAGTTAGAACATCAAACAGTCCACCATGGACCATGCTATGAGTATGTTTAATGCATATTTAGACATTTTATATTTTCTTTTATTTACACCCGATTTAAACTTTTTTTAATACCCCTGCAACTATTCAATCGGTTCTTTTGCAGGCTTTTTGAAATATTCTTCTCTTCCTTTTTTTTGCTGGCATTTTCGGTAACTTAATTTTTTTGGGTGTTATAAATATATTAGGGTATACTAAACAGGGTTTTTTTGGCATTTTTGATGATCCCAATTTTGTATTTTCAGTCGAAGGTATATTCAATTTAAAATAAATTTCACTGTGAGAATAGCGGATTATTATTGAATTTTAAATGATTTTAATTTTTAGAATTAAGCATATAATAATCAATTAATAATGGAATTCAAGATTAAAAAAAGAATAAAGATTTTTGTTACAATTCAAAAAAATCATAATAGCCACCTTATATATTAAATACCTATTATTCAATATGTACAAAGTAAAATAAATAAATAAAAAAATATTAATTAATTTAATAAAATAATAATGGCTATATTTAAGACAAACAGAGTTTTTTTATTTTAACTATAATTTTAAATTAATTTTAATTAATTAAAAAATTACAAATTAAATATATTTAGCTTTGATTCACATTTATTTTTAATACCTATATAAGCCACTGCTAGTTTATAATTGACCCATTATTGAAGATGGTCTCCAGGGAGTCCGAAACATGTAATCATTAAAAAGAAATGTGAATCAAAACTATATAGTTTTAATTTGTTAATTTATTAATTAAAATTAATTTAAAATTATAATTATACAGTTTCACCAAGTATTGTCAGTTGATAACCTTAATGTTATTTTATTAATAGGTTTTAATTTTTTTATGCTGTAACATTTTTTTTTAAATGTCTACTGTTAATTTGTGTATTAAAATCCTGGCCATTTATTTATATACATACTGGTATAATAACAAGTGCACGAAAAAAAAAAAAAAAAAAAACATGAACATGTACATTTTTAAAAAGAATGTTAATTTTTTTGTGCAAATCATAATTCATAGTATAATAATAGGTACATTTTTACAAATACTGTAATGGAATACAAGATTAAATTAAAAATTAAATGACAGAATAATGCAATAAAGAACCACATAAAAAAATATATACATACAGTGGTACCTGGACATACGAGTTTAATTCGTTCCGCAACCTTGCTCGTATTTCAAATTACTTGTATCTCAAAGCAAAAGTTCCCAAAAAGTCACAAAACTCGAGCACAACTTATCAAAGATGCTTTGACAGCGAGAGCACACTGATAACTGATTCTCTGACGGTGGCCGGGGGATTCACGCGGGAAAGCGTGACGCGCGGTTCGTGTGCAACCGGCCGACTCGCTAAGCCGATTGCTCGTATCTCAAATTTTGATCGCATTGCAAAGCAAAAAATGGCTCGCTCGACGGATTGTACCTCAAAAAACTCATATGTTGGGGCACTCGTATGTCAAGGTACAACTGTAAAAAGCAATTTTTTTTTTAAAGGTAAATCCTTATTCGAATTTCAATTAAATTTAAATACATTGTTTTTTACTAACATTCGGAATGGTTGTTTTTTTCAAAATTGTTTCGTATTATAAAGAATCGCACATTATTTATGGCAAACAAATATTATAAAAAAATCTTATAAATAGTGAATCAAATGACAAATATTTATGTTATTAACAACTTCATCACTTTCACAAATAAGTAAAGAATAACAGTTTGGGCGTATTCGAACGGGTGATTAAAAATTCATATATATACAAAGCATTTCTCATCTCTAGAAGTTTGGTGTTGCCATCACCAGTAATAGGTATTAGGGATGTGAACGCTCACCATTCTTCTTTTTAGTATCATTCCGGTGAATTAGTTTGCAGCAACAAAATCTTGCATCTCGATCTCCACTCTTCTCGATCTTCTGCAACCCTCTCTAGCTCAGAATAAGAGCTACAACTCATGTCCTCGAACACTTGCTGCAAATACTTCCATACAGGGTGCCCTCTGCAGTTTATACCCTCAACCATCCCTTTCAGAACGTTGTGAAGAAGACAATTGTGGCGCATGATGTGACCGATCGCCTCTCGGAGTTCTTACTAGGTGCCTATCTTCCTTGATTATGCTGAGAACCTCATTGTTTATGACGCGGTATCTCCAGGAAATTCCGAGAATTCTTCTATAAGACCACATCTCAAAGGCCTCTACTCTTTTTTTATGACTTTCAGATAAGCGTTTCCTTCCACAATGTCGTGAAGAAGACCATCTTGGCGCATGATGTGACCGATCGCCTCTCTGAGATGGTTCTTACTAGGTGCCTATCTTCCTTGATTAAGCTGAGAACCTCATTGTTCGTGACGTGGTCTCTCCAGGAAATTCCGATAATTCCTCTGTAAGACCACACCTCAAAGGTCTCTAGTCTTTTCTTATCACTTTCAGATAAGCGTATCCTTACACAATGTCGTGAAGATGACCATTAAAGTTCATAAGATAATTATCATTTAATAGATCACCACAATGCAAAAATTGTGAGCCTGATGCAGTTTATAAAGATGCATTTATAAGTAAATAAATATATCATACCTAAAACTAATCAATATTAACTAAATCATTGTAACCTAATAAGTCAATAAGACATGGCATTATGCAGTATAGACTTAAAGAAATGCTTTAGAAACAGTGCAGGGTTGTTAAAGCACGAACGCAGCAGTGTTTTGACCTTCGAAAACATTCAACACAGTCAATACGAGGGATGGTGAAGAGCACTGATGCGCTTGCACTTTAATGCATCCACACAACTTCTAAATTTCTAAAAGCTGCCACCATTGTCATATCAATATTATGAAACTAATTACAACATTGTGCATAAAATAAACAACATGACCTTGCCACAATAGTCACATATGTTTTAAACATAAAACAGTCACTGCAGGAACGATTATCTATACATATATATATTATATGTATATAAAAGAAAGTCATGTTAAATACACCATTTGTAACTTAAGAATGGCTGGACCGATTTGCATGGTTTTTGATTTCTTATCTCTTGGATTTATTTAATTACAAAAAGAACTATTTAATTTTTTTTAAAATAATCACGGAATTAAATTATGAAGGAATTACTCATTTCATACATTTCGTATGGCACCGCTATTTAAATTTATTTTTTGTTCCAGTAGATGGCATTGTACGCATTATCATTTTGCATACAACACCAGCTCTGTTCAAATAATTCATTTGAACTTATTAAAAAAATTGAATTTAATTCAGCTAAGATAAATGAACACATTTATTTATTTTAAAGCGGTACGAAGTTCGCCAGGTCAGCAAGTAGTTTATCAGATATAAATAAATTAATTTTTAGAATTTATCCCACAATATATTTGTAGACGACATGTTTCGGCCACGTCGAAAGGCCATATTTAAGTGGAAACATGTCGTCTACAAATATGTTGATGGATAAATTCTAAAAATTCTTTTATTTATATCTGATATTATGGAATTCCACCAAGAATTATCGATCGAAAAAATCTAAATAATTAATAATTTATGTTTAATCCAGGACAAGAGTTATCTTGGGAATTCTGAGTCGAGTTGCGACAAAGCTAAAGATTTGATAGTGATTTTTTGTGGCCTCACGCTATATTTTGTAAGCAAAAAAATATATAACGCGTTAACGTTGCGCGTAGTTTCATAGTATCGTACTGCGAATGTTTGTGGTGCGACGTACAGTACAGTTAATTGTCATGTTGTGTTTGATCGTTTGTGTGTGGGCACTGTGCACTCAACCTGATTATCTGTCGGAGCCGCGCTCCAGCCGCTGCCTCGCCAGGTTCTCGCGCAGCTTCAGAATGGTGGAGTTTGACAGCGAACCTGGGACTTTGAAAATGCTCTGAAAATTAAGGAAAAAATATTTTTAATGTAGTGACATCAGCATGACGTAGTCCTCGCTTACTGTTACCGAAAACATATACGATCTTTCGTCTCTTTATTTCGGGTCCCTTGTCGTGCATTTAGGTGCGCCGTGCTGACAGTTCCGCTAACGGGTGTGTTAGTTAAGCATACCTCCGCTCGTGGCACTTTCGGAAGCCGGTAGCGGCGCCGAGATCTGGAGTTGGTCCCCAACCTCTGGCGTGGTAAGGTTGCATTGCGGCCACGCGGCATGTCAACCAGCGTGGCCGAAAGCTTGTAATGTTTTTAAAATAAATGTAATCTGTGCTTCTAAAAGAAAGTGTTTGTCTGATGACCTGCTCCTCATCCTGCCCTCGCGCGACGTAATAACGTCCCTCTCTTTGAGAGGTGAGTATGCTAATAGTTTTGCATTATTTTTGCATTTGAGATTTGCAGTAAATATGACATAGACATCTGTACGTACACAATTGTTACGGGGGATTGTTATAAGACATTAGAATTATACGCAGTCACATCCTCCCCTCTTTCAAAAGGTGTTACTCCGTCGCGTGTGGGGTAGGATGGGGAGCAACTGGATAACACTGACTTATTCTGAAGCACATTGACATATATTTACGATAAACTTTACAAGCTTGTGAGATTTCATTGTACTCTAGTGAAAAGTCTAGTCTTGTAATATAAAATGTTATGATATTACCTGCATGAAGATGTGACAGTTTACAGCAAACGAGTCCTTGACAATGGCCTTGAAGCAGTCATTAAGTGAGGAGAAGTCATCACAGCGCAGGATGTAGGCCCGGTTCTGCTTGATCAGCGTCAGGCAAACCCGGAACAGTATCTTTGATCCCTCGTAGAAGAGACAGTCCCATATCCGCAGGGCCGTCTCTGTGGGCAGCACCTCAGCAAACAGGCACACGAACCACTTTGTGCTGATCACTGCCCACGGCAGACCTGGAATAACATTTCATTTAAGCATTGAGTATGCATTTCTTTCGCCTAGTGCGCGGCATGTTCAGAAATCCTGATATTTTGTTTGAAATCGGTTTGTTTGTCCCTGACAATTATTTAAGGATAAGGAGGCACAGATTGTTTGTTCTTCCTAGAGGTAATACTAACCTGCCAGAGACTATGCCTCTTGGGAGAGTGATCAGACTGTTCAACCATATCGCCTCAAACATTGATATATTCCATTTGAGAGAAGCCCAGTTCAGACATGAGCTCCACGAATTTATTTATCAAAGTAATTTCGTGCAGTCTTCTATTTAGCAAGCTCCGGGACTTTTAAATTATTGTATTATTATTGTATTATTTTATAAATTGTTTTTATTATATCTTAATTCACAATCGCATTAAATATTTATATGTGTAATGTTTCTGGAAGAAATAAATAAATTGGAAATAAAAAAAATTAAAAAAACAGTTTTGAGGCAGAATTGTGACATTTGATGATCAAAAACTTCGTAGTGAAATCTCCATTAACATTTGAGTGTTGATCTCAGAAAAATATACAAACTTTAACACAATTAACCCATTACCGCCCACCGTACACGCTTGTGTACACCTGTTCTAAGAATTATTTGATGTATTTTTCGGTGATTACATCTATTATTTATTTTTATTTTTATGTCAAATTAAACACCTAAAATGATTTTCTACATAATATAAAGTCATAATATAATATATTTAAAAAATATATATTTATAAAAAAATTATAAAAACTAAAATAGGCTAGTTTTTTCCTCGCAAAAATAAATGAAAAACTGATGTGGTTGTGTATAAATGCATGAATAATAAATTATCATTAAAAAATATGAAATCAATGCTTTATTTTTTCATGGATTATTGAAATTTTCCACAGGCATTTATTAAAACAATGGTCGTAGTTAAAGGTTTAATAAATTTAAATCAATGAAGATAATAGGAGATGGAATGACGAGATCCCCCTGGAAACGGAATCTCGGACTTCCTCCTCCGGCCAATCTTTTCAACCCAGCGACGAACACCTAAGATCCTGTGCCCAACAAGCTGCACATCTCAGGACCTAATGCTGGGCAACACACGGGCTATCGATGTTGCCAGATACTGGGAAAAAATAATTTGACGTCCCTGACACGAAGAAGAAGATAGGAGATGGACTGTAAATTGATTTACCCAAGTTCAGAACGTGCTGGTAAACATCAGGCACTTTGATTTTGACAAGCTCCGATAGCACCTCGATGTCCGTGATGAGACCGTCCATGGTCCCTGTGTAGTAGTCGGGCAGGATCACCTCCACCAGGGCCTTCAGCAGCCAGAAAGCCGTCTCCTCGTTGTTGGTCACCAACAGAAGCAATCCTTAAGAAGAAAAAACCGGGTGACAAAATTATTGGAGGATAATTAGTAAAATATATGAAAGAAAAATATTATTTTTGTAGTAGTTTAGTTGAGATATATTTTCTTTGTTTATATTGCTTTTTTTATAATATTATATTTAATTTTCTTTGTTTGATTTTCATTGTTATTTAATAGTTAATTATCATCCAAAAGATGTGTTTTTTAATGTTAAATCAATTTGAATGAAAAAAAATGTTTTTATCATCTGTTTTATGGCGACATGTGCAGAGAATTACTTTGAAGTCCAATATGTAAAACTACAACATAATGCATTTGCTGAATGTTTTGAAAAACAATTGTTGGATATAAGAAATGGGAAAATGGAAATCGAGGAATTCACACAAAGGGATACATTGACAGTAAATTTCTGTAAAATAACTGCAACCATAGTCAAATTGATTCGCATAGTTTTTTCAAATATTGTTTTTTAGGTTAGCAGGGGGGTTATGGGTTAGCTTTTGCTAACGAGATTATGAAGTATGAGGCCGATTGATCAACAATATGGCGACGACAGCTATCAATATTTATGATTTTTGTATAATCTTTTGCATTTTTCTATCATTTTTAAATACGGGATATGCGTAAAATGGGGTAAAAAATTAATACAATGGCAAACCTGCGATATAATTGAGGCCTTGGCAGTAGCCGACGTCTTTGTTGTTGTGAGCGTACGCCACAAGGACATTGAACAAGTGCGCCTGGTGGTTTGCCGTCTTGTTGAAGTAGATGTTGTCAGGAAACGTTCGTGGCAGGTCGGTCTTTACAATGTCAACAAGTTCCTTCTCGAAGGGAAGGTCCAGGAGCTTCTCGTACAGGCCGGGAGATTGCTCCTTCCTCTCTTGAGCCCCCGACACTAGCATCCATACTGCACTCCGGTGCCCACCTGAAAATAAAAGGATTAAGTCTTATCAGTGTTCAAATCGTCATCAGAATATATTCAAAATGGTCTAAAACATCAAATTAATGTCATGTTTTCATACACATATTTTATTTAAGCAAACATAAATAATACATGGATAAGAATTTCATAACATATTTTAACATGGATGACGCTGAGCAGTGTATCACTTGATGGAAGACTGCAGTTTCACGATCTGTTTATGAAATGTTATTTTAAAATTTGTTTCATGCACTCTGTTTGTTTCTGCACATTTCCTAAGTGATTGTTTAAAATAAAACAAAGTAGCATATAAAATTATATCTTTATTTCATTACTGACCTGGTATTCCCTTTCTTACGTATCTCTTGACCGCGAGGCTCCTCTTGAGGGTCTTGCCGTCCCCGATCATGTCGGACCATTTCTTGGATCTCCTCGCCAGCACCTTCAAGTAAACTGACATGAACTGCTCGTACGAGGCATAGTCGAAATTGTCCGGTCTTTCGAACCCGTACTCATCCACCTTGCTGAAAGATTAAAGCACACAAATTAGGAAAAAGATAATGAAGATAATTTGCGCTTAAGATATAATTATACACTATTCTTTCATCTACTTCATTGTGTGATTAGTCAAAAGCTTTGCAAGTGTTGGTATTTGTGGGTATCTATCTTATCATAGAGAAAGATTTAGGTTTTACTCAATACAAACATTATTTATTTTAAAATTAAGTTGATGAATTACTTCATGGAATGACTTTAATATTATATATTTATTGATGTTTTGAGCTGTATTTTCGAGGTTTTCTTCAGCACAAGTTAATAATGAAAATACAGTAAAATCCTGAACAGATACATTTATATTTTTTTAAACTTTCCAATCTTGTTCTTCGTGTTTAACCCAGCGACAACAAAAGAAAAAAACTTTCAAGTAGTAAACACATAAATTGTTTTAATGTAATGGATATTCATTGGGTTACCTACTAATTGAAATTAAAAAAAAAAATACCGTAATTAGTCATTTATACTAAATAAAATTTACCCAAATATTTTATATATTTTTATGTTTTACATGTTTGCCACCAAATGACTAATAGCTTTAACATATTTTCAGTGATTATAACATTTATATAAGGCCAGATTCTAATAAATATTATTTAATTATTTAAATATTCAGGCATCATGCTAATTTTTATTGGGTATAGATATTATTAAATCTTCTTCTACTGTGGCCCCATTGGGGTTTGGGTATCTCACAAGTTGAATAGCGTAGGATTTAACTATTTATAAATTCGACCCTGATCTTAATCGTGCCTTTAAATTAACGACATCAAAATAAAAAACATTAAACTTTAAAAACGTAAATGTAATTTGAATAAAGCGAAATGTCAGGGGTGTCATAGATGAATGCATTAAAAGATAATAGATTCAAATAGAAACCTGTGATACATTAATAATATAAACTATACATTATATATATGCTCAATGAGTCACAATTTAAATAAATAATCTTTAAAAAAATGTTCTACAAGATTTGAATCATCTGTCACTGTCAGCGTAGAAGATCTTCCGGTTATTTTGTACGGTACACGCGTCCGTCAAAGTATCAATTATTTAATGGAAAGTTCAAGTGCCTAACACAATGGGACCGTTTCGAGCGGTAAACAATTTGAAATTGGTGATTTAACCCGAATTAACCTCATGACCCTAGTGATGATAACCTATAAATTATATAGAAATTGCAGTTATCGATCACTGTGATATTATATATAAATTAAATATTCACCTAAAGCTGGAATTAGCCATGCCGGTCGCCTCACGGGGTCCTCCTTTCTCTGAATTATTAAAATTACTCAGATTTTGACGTTTAATGATAAGAAGTATTTACACTATAGATGTATTGGTTTTAATTTTTTATGGCATATAAATTTTCAAGGGTTCGACTATTATACCTACAGGATATGAATAGGCATTAACTGCTTTATGTTTAATATTTTCATGAGAGCTTATTTAGCATGCATACGATATATTATAAAATATTGATATATTTCAAATAATAAGGCAAAAAAGCAATTATAACCATTTTATTCATAAAAAAAAAATATTGATAAAAAAATAACTTTTTATGAATCTGGATCCTAGTAAATATAATGGAATTATTTTTAAAGTAAGAGATTGTGCTATTTTTTTTTAAATATAAGAGGGATTGAGTTGCTTATAATTTTAATGTGAAAATCCAATAAGCTCTCGGGATCGCTTTTAGCACTGGCAACTAGTTTCAGAACCATAGATTAGTATTGTGCCACGCTCCCTGTTGTCCTCTACCGGCTTCAACCGGCTCAGCAACAAAACTTCGGAGCCGCGCAAAAACGTAAAGAAGCACAATAATACCGCATTCAACAATAAGAAACAGTACAAATCTACATAGAACACATGATAATCGACGTATAGTAAAAAAAATAAACTAAAAGACAGTTTTTTAATGTAAAAATTCCTTGTTTGCAGAAAACGCCGGGATGACAGTTGATACTGCGGCGAGGCCCAGAGGTCTCAGGATGTCTTCGGACAAACAAGAAACGTTATTAAAGTTATCAATATTATCCATTGCAGCTATTTTATGTGAGTATTCATCAGATATCTTGTAAATATTCTGCATAATTGTCTTACATCTTTTACCTACTTTTCCGCCTACATGTTTTGTTTATCATCAAGACCTCGTTCTACACTGCTTATCAGTTAAATTGATTAATTATTTTATTATTTTTATGATGTTTTACACATCTTGCGGAGAAGCCTGTATGTGTATTGTATTAGTAAATAACAATAATATGCTGTTAAATAGATATATCAATATAAAATCATATTTTTAGGCACAATATATGTATGCATGTGTGTACCCACATTTGCTAAGCTGTTCTAATAAAGTTCAATATTATAATTTTATTTTGTGGTACTTCACTTAGGTGTATCAAGCACTTATCAAATCAATACTATGATATTAGGTGATACTGAACTTTAAATATCAAGCCTGAAGTAGTGTAAATATTTTTTTTACTAATTATTTTTGAAAAAAATACTAATTTACTACATACCGAAGAATAGAAGGGAAGAAAATTATTAGCAATATCTTAAAACTATTACGTGGCAATGCACAGGACATAACTGTCGAAGAGATGACGGTCGAAGGGGAAGAAAAGTATCGGAGAGGCGCCCAAGAACTGGCAAACGAAGCATTGGCTCACCCCCTGCAAGATGGACTTACGACATAAGAAGAATAGTAGGAGCGGCCTGGATTCGGAAGGCAGAGGATCAAAGAGGATGAAGACTCATACGGGAGGCCTACGTTCAACAGTGGACGGAAACAGGCCGATGATGATAAAGAGTAGAATTTAGTTTGAAAACATTATTTTCATGAAAATTAAATGTCATTCTTTCTTCCAACTAAATTTTTCTTAGATTTGTCTTCTACCTCTTGTGTGTGTTTACCATCAGTTGATGTGTGACCATATTTAACTGTGTTTTTATTTCATTTCCAGCATTTGCTACTCGCCTGTTCTCGGTTCTCCGGTTTGAGAGCGTCATCCATGAGTTCGACCCTTACTTTAACTACCGCACCACGCGCTACCTGGCTGAGGAAGGCTTCTACAAGTTCCACAACTGGTTCGATGACCGCGCCTGGTATCCGCTCGGCAGGATCATTGGAGGTGCGTTTATAACTTTAATGTCTTGCTGTGTCCATCAACTGTTGAACGTAGACCTCTCCTATGACTCTCCATTCTTCTCGAACCTCTGTCCTCTGCATTCAGGCTACTCCTGTTATTTTTCTGAAGTCCATCTTGCAAGGGGTCAGCCAATGCTTCGTTTCAGAGTTATTTGACGCCTAACCAAAACTTTTCTTCCTCATCGACGTCATCTCTTCGACAGATAAATCCTGCCCTTGCCACTTGAGTGTGTCTATTCTTTCCATAGCCTCCACTACTTGAGTTCTTCTTTGGATATCCTCGTTTCAGATTCAAACTTTTCAGAGAGAGAGGCACTTCTAGCATGGATCTCTCCATGGCACGTTGGGTGATTTTTTTTTATGGGTAAGACTTGCTGTTAGATTATTTTCAGTACATTTTTGTTTATTTGATGTTGCCAGTAATGAGGCGTAAAGAACCCAAATAAACATTTTATCATACAAAAGCAGGGGTTCTCAATCGCAATCTAAAAAGTGCATCTGTTGAGAAAACTCACCTATTCGGCGAAGCAATGGTTTTTATTGATGAGCAATAAATGCCATTTTTTTAAGGATTGTGTCTGTGGAGGGTTATTTTCACATCAGCTGTGTGGGTATGTAAAGAGCTTATAATTTTATTAAAAAATATTTTTTAATCTAACTTGTCAGGCCCTCAACTTCTGGCATGGTTAGTTAACACTTTATCACTTTGAGTTATACTCGTCAAAATATATAAATGATAGTTTCTCAGATTGATATTCATGTTAGACTACTAGCAAAGACTGTATCTTCTACAAGAGTAAAGCTCATTGTTTGCTTTCCCCTTTCCATCACTGTAGTTCAGCAGGTGATGTTTATTGAATAATGAATGCTTCCAGGAACCATCTACCCCGGCCTGATGATAACTTCAGCAGCCTTGTATCACCTGATGTGGCTGCTCAACATCACCATCGACATCCGTAATGTCTGCGTATTCCTCGCACCATTCTTCTCTTCGCTCACCACCATCGTGACCTACCTGCTCACCAAGGAGCTGAAGGTATGTGGAGGAATCTTTGCATCACATCAAATATTTGTTCAAAATAATTTATGTATCATCCTATTTTTACAGCGTCTTATGATAAGAGAATAATTAGAAAGACTCTTTCCATTCTGTTTTTCTTTTTGCTTTTTTGTATCGTAATTGAGCAACTTTCTGAGAATGTAAAAATAATTAATAGTAAAAAATATAGTCAGTCAGCTTATTGTTGACATCTGAAAAGCGTTATAAAATTCTCTAAAAAACAGTTACCCTTATTTTATATAATAAACTTAAATAATGGCCGACGAGAACGGCCAATAGAGACGAGACTTGTGGTGGTTTCGGGTGTGACTACCTCACACCCGAAACCAAAGAATAGTCTAAACCAGTGCTCCGCAACCGGTGTGCTGCGGCACACTGGTGTGCCGTAAGCCGATACAGGTGTGCCGCGATCAAATAAGGCAATATTATAAATAAATAATTTTACAACGGTCCTCAAGCTGCCAGCGCCTATCGCCTATTTATGTAGACATACAACAGGTACTTGCTTTATTAAGTTCTAAATGAAATTAAAAAAAAGTGAAATTGATCAAATTAATATCTATTTTTGGCCTCTTGGTGTGCCGCGGTATTCAAGGTGAGAACTTTGGTGTGCCGTAGAATCCAAAGGAGTACTTTGGTGTGCCGTAGATGAGAAAAGGTTGCGGAGCTCTGGTCTAAAAAATGGAAGCACCCAGAGTCGCCGACAGGAAACGGATCACCGAGAGCAGCTCACAACGAGGCTGCCAAGCCAAGACTGAGCTCCGCAGGCAGCTCGCTAGGGAGGGTATTTGGAGTGGAGGAACCAAGGTACACTACAGAATTGCGGGATCCACCATAACAGCGTTTTTCAGGACTGTAGCGCCATGGGAACCTTATTTTACGGATAACCCTCGTATTGTATATAATACAACTGTTTAAGATGACAGCCAATAACATCAAGCTCTACTCTTCTTGTGGACCCGAGGAAATTGGCAACATGAAAGAAAGGATGGTCGGCTGTATAGAGGAGATCGGACAGTGGATGTCAGCAAATAGGCTCGCCCTTAATCCGGAAAAGACGGAAATACTCTTTATGGCCACAGCTCGAAGACAACATCTATTGGACTTACAACGCTTGGCCATTTGTGGTAATGATGTCATCCCTTCTACAAGCGTCAAGCTGCTGGGAGTAGAAATTGACCAGTTCCTCAATCTTAGCGGTAATATCACAAAAACGGTGAAATCTGGATTTTTAACCTGCGGCTTATACGGTCGGTAAAAAAGATGCTTACCCAGAGACGCTACAAAGAGTTTGGTAAATGCGTTTATAGTCTCCAAAATGGACTACTGCAATGCACTGCACGCAGGCCAGCCAGCCAAACAATTAAATCGATTGCAGTCGTTACAAAACGCAGCGGCACGACTAGTCTACAACGCGCCCAAATTCTGTCACATTACTCCAATACTACACCGACTGCACTGGTTGAGAGTTTCGGCTAGAATCCAGTATAAATTATGCCTCTTAGCTTACAAGGCACTCAACGGAACTGCACCGGGCTATCTGACAGAACTTATCAAGCCTTCAGAAACAAGCGCGTGTAGAGACACTCAGATCGGCTAGAGCGAATAGAAGCACCCTGCAGCTGACGGGAGGTAGTCCTAGCACGGTCTTTGGCAATCGGGCTTTCAGCTACGCTGCACCAATGGCCTGGAACTCACTACCGGAAAGCATAAGAGAGCTTAAAGCGGAGGCATCCTTCAGAAGCAGACTCAAGACCCACCTTTTTACTCAGAGAGGCAAAGAAGCGCTTTTGGAATGATCATTCGGTCATAAAAGAGCGCTATACAAATACTAATATAATAATAATAATAATAATCAAACAATACTATTTAGTAACGTAATCAATAGAAGGGAAGGAAATCCTATGATCTCTCTGCTGAGCATTCTAGGACAAGCACTTGCTCATTCATTATTGGGAGAAGAATATATAACAATACAATTATTTAAGATGATCATTCAGTACGAATATATATTTTTCAGGATTCTGGTGCTGGTCTGGTTGCCGCCGCCATGATAGCCATTGTGCCCGGTTACATTTCGCGTTCCGTGGCCGGCAGCTACGACAACGAGGGCATCGCCATCTTCTGCATGTTACTCACCTACTATTTCTGGATCAAAGCAGTGAACACGGGCACCATACTGTGGGCGACCATGGCCGCTCTGGCTTACTTCTACATGGTCAGTACCAACAATTAACTACTGATTTTGCCGGCATGTATGGCTAAAAAACTAAAGGTCGTGAGTACGATCTCCAATAGAGTATTTTTTTAATCAATTGATATTATTGTTCAAATTTTGAATTGAATCTGAAGCTGATGGCGTGGTCAATTGCTGTCTCTTGCATTGGTTAAGAGATCCGGCTAGACTCCAGTACAAGGTCTGCCTTTTAGCTTATAAGGCCCTTTAAGCTAAGCGCTGCATGTGGAGTACTGACCTGCCAACGTCATAGACTACAGCTCGACATTCATGCATTATCCAATTATTACAGGAATACATTATGAATGGGTGGTGTTCACGGAAAGACTTTCGTCCACCACCAATTTTGATTGATAGGCTATGACAGGAATTTTACTGGTGAGGAATCAAGTTGACATCAACGCATTTTTAGAGCTTAGAAATAAATTGTTTTTTTTTTATCTGCGCCGGGAATCCAACCTTTCTGTTTGGTAAGTTAAAGCTTTAATCACTAAGCTATACCCGCCGGCAGATATAAATACTGATAAAATAACGATAGTTTGTGATTGAGGAAAATGATTTGATGTTTGCAGGTATCATCATGGGGCGGCTATGTGTTTCTGATCAACCTGATCCCCATGCACGTGCTGGCCCTCATGATCACTGGGCGCTTCTCCCACCGCGTGTACGTGGCCTACAGCACCCTCTACCGCGTGGGAACCATCCTCTCCATGCAGATCAGCTTCGTCGGCTTCCAGCCGGTCCTCAGCTCCGAGCACATGCTGGTAAAAACACTAAACCACAGCAGTGCTCTTAACTGTAATCCACGGAACAGTACTGGTTCTAAAATTATACAATTCAATTAATGATCAGTAAATATTTAAGAAATGATCCGTAATTATTATCTAAAAAAGGTCAGTAAAAGTAATAAATCGGCACTAGAAAAATGATAAATAACCAGTAAATAATTGACCTTTAAACGCCCAGTGGTTTCCTAATGGGACCGAAGATTTGCGTCGTTCAATGCCTTACGGTCTCATACAGGAGTGCTTATGGTTCATTTCACAATCGGATTACATTAATTTGTAATAATAGTATTAGAGTAAGTTCATGGAAGAATCTATTGTGCGACTAAACATTACAAACATTGGTCTGCTAGGCATTGAACGACGTTTGACAAATTCGACCACTGGGCGTTTAAAGGTTAATGAATGGTAATTAATAATATGATAGATTAGGTTAGGTTTCCATTTTACGTGCTTATTATTCATTCATTTTACATTGATTGCTGGTAATATTGAGTATATTGCTGACATTTTAATTTTATAACTGACCAAATTCGTACTGACACAGTGGATGCTGCCAAAACCTTAAATTACTTACTGAACAAATAAATATGGCCATTTTCTATCTGTGTGTGATTTTTTTATTTAATTTTTACCGGTCTGTGAATGGTAAAATTAACAATTTAATATTTACTTTACTTTAATAATTCTGGCCTATAGCACTCTCGATTGTTGTCTTTACAGGCTCTTGGAACGTTTGGATTCTGCCAACTGTACGCCTTCTTCGAGCACGTTAAGTCCAAGGTGTCGGAGCAGCACTTTGAAATCCTCTTCAAGGCCATGGTCACTGCTCTGGTGGTTCTGCTGGGAGGAGCCGCGGCCATCCTGACAATTTCAGGTAATGAAATACGTTTTCTAAATTATTTACCCCTCTCCTTATTACTGTGCTAAAAACATCAGAAAGTTCCAACGATATGTATTTTCTACACCATATGAAGATGTCATTTATAAACCGGGAAAATGTGAATATTCCCAAATATTGCTTTGATTGACCATGGTTGAAGTTGAAATATAACAATTTTTGTAATGTAAGTATCTGAAAAAGGAAAAAAAACATTATTCCACAATAATTCGTTGAAGCGGCCCTAGAACTTCTTCAAGACCACGGAACTCATGGAGAGGAATACCTCGACTCCATCGTCACTGGAGACGAGACTTGGATGCACTACCTTACACCCGAAACCAAAGAACGGTCTAAACAATGGAAGCACCCAGAGTCGCCGACAGGCAACGGATCACCAAGCGCAGCTCACACCTGGCGGGCGAAGCGAGGGGGAAATTCATCACGTACTGCTGCCAAGCCAAGACTGAGCTCCGCAGGCAGCTCGCTAGGGAAGGGATTTGTTGTGGGGGGACCAAGGTACACTACAGAATCGCCGGATCTAGCATAACAGCGCTTTTCAGGACTGTAGCGCCATGGGAATCTTTTATTACGGATAACCCTTGTAGTACGGAAGAATACAAAAATTGTGAGCTCAGTATCTATTATATTTTATATGGATAATCTCATTATTAGAGTCGAGTTGTAGTCAATACATATCATCTGAAAGCAAGGCTTAATGACTAGCTGACCTGTCGAACTTCGTATCCATTAACTTATTATAGGCGAATTAAAATTAATAATTTTAAATGAATACTCAAAATGATTTGATTGAAGATGGCGTTGTGTGCAAATAAATAATGTACATAACGCCATCTACTGGAACCACCATAAATCTAATAAGCTTTTCCATACAAAATGTATTAAAATATTAATTCCTTCATAATTTTTTCATGTTATTTTTTTCAATGTTTTAATATCTACTTTTCTATTTAGGAACAAGACAAATCCAACAAATCAAGAATTATGAACATTGATACAGCCGTTCTTGAGGTTATAAATGGTGTAACTAACACAAATTTCTTTTATATAAACCTTATATATTTTAGACACCATCCTCATATATATGTTTTTTTTCTTGTTTCATTTTTTTTAGTATTAATGTTATATTTTTTTATTTATAGGAAAAATTTCCCCTTGGACTGGCAGGTTCTACTCTCTCCTAGATCCCTCGTATGCTAAGAATCACATTCCAATTATCGGTAAGCACTGAACAATGGAAAAAAAAAATTCTAGTCATAAGTATAATGTTCTGCCAATCTACTAGACAGCTTCCTACATTCACACTATATACACAAATGACTGTGATTTTTAATTTTGTAAGTTTACTGAGCAGTGTTCAAGGAACGACATTATTTACCGTATATGACTGTCAGGAATCATATATGTGGACCTCTGGATGCCAAGTTGTCTAAGGATAAGGTATATATATATAATCCTGTCGGAAACAACAGGGTCAGATCCTATCTGCCCAGAAGTGGGCGACGTCGATGGTGTTACTCCCGGCCATTATCAGGTCTTCCTGGGTGCAGCTTCTCGGACACAGCGCACACTCCAGAAGGTGTGACAGGGTCTGCTCCACGCCGCAGTCACATTCAGTCGGTCCTCTGTAAAACTGCCAGGTTTTCATTTGTGTCCTCGTCTTGCATACTCCGGTGCAAAGTCTGTATATACAACATATGCAGTAATCGTTATACATGCGAGTACTTAACCACGGTAATCCGAAGTCTGTTCACACTATATACACAAATGACTTTGATTTTTAATTTTTAAGTTCACTGAGCAGTGTACTTACAAAATTAAATAAATTGGAATGACATTCTTTACCGTGTATGACCGTCAGGAATCATATATGTGGACCTTGGATGCCAAGATGTCTAAGGATAAGGCGATGGCAGCTGACAACCATGCGGCGCCAATTTGCAGCAACCGTATGCTCCAGATATGTAATTGATAAGGGAATAAAATATGCGCGAACTTGGTAATGGAAAAAATACTTGTCACCATCATGAGTAAAAATTTATTAACACATCTCGGATTTTTCCGTTTAAGTGAAACTGCTAATTGACGCGGGACCTTTAAAAATCCGTTTTTGGAGACTGCTGATGGATTTCTAAACCCTCAATAATCCGGGCTTGCTGCGGTACTATAAATTGGCTCATGTTTGTTCATCCATAATTTAGCAATAACTACTGCTGGCGGAACCCATAATTTTTTTTTTTGTTTTCTATAAGAAGTTAGCTCACATGTTTTCTATAAGAAGTTAGCTCACATGTTTTCTATAAGAAGTTAGCTCACATGTTTTGATGTGTAAATTGACGACGTAGTTGTCGTATTGTTTCAGTTGCACTAAACATATTTCTGCTAATTTTTATTTTGCTAGTGCTGTCTATTGATTATAATATTATTTAAATATATTATTTTCACGATGAATATGAAACTGTCATCATCCATGTTTGGTTCATCATATGTTGATGTTGTCTATGGTAAGTTTGTATCAAATATTCATAATTTTATATCCATGATGTGTTAATATTACCCAAACATTTTTTTTGCTTTCTTCCGACTAAAAAAAAAATGTCACAATTTCATAATTATATCAATAACATAACTATTGATGTTTGCAGCTTCCGTGTCTGAGCATCAGCCGACCTCCTGGTCCTCGTTCTACTTCGACCTGCAGATCCTGGTGTTCTTGTTCCCGGCCGGGCTGTACTTCTGCTTCTCCAAGCTCACAGATGCCAACATCTTCCTCATCCTCTACGGAGTCACCAGCATTTATTTTGCCGTGCGTACCTTTATTTCCCTTTTATTTTTAAGGCAATCAATCAACCGTCCCACTGCTTATATAATCAGATACCCCCAACACCCAGACTGAAGTCGCGAAGCAGCTTTCTGAGATCCAAACAACCTCTCACATCCGGGCCTGAAAATGAGAGACTCCAGCTCTGGCAACAAGTCACATCAGAAAATTTCATTACTCCAAAAGAAGGCCTCCCAACTGGGAAGAATCTTGACTGGCGGACCTGGAAATCCATGAACAGATTAAAACCCTGAGTCAGAAGAACAAATAACAATCTCGAGCGGTGGGGAGAGTCACTGCTGTGTGACTGTCTCATGTGCCCGACTAGCTACACAACAAGACCTAATGCTGGGTAGCACGGCGAAGTTGCCAGATATTGTAAAAATAATCTAACTAATAAATAAAATTTAAATTTAACTTAGTATTTTTAATGAATTTTTCCTGCAATAGCCATTAGCTCTTGCACTGTAGATTTATATGAAATTTCTTTCATGATCTGTATCAATATTGCCAAAAGACGGGAATGTCATTTCACATAATTTTAATTTTCCAGGGTGTCATGGTGCGCCTGATGCTGGTGTTGGCCCCCGTGATGTGCATCTTGTCCGGCATCGCCGTGTCCTCGCTGCTGATCACCTACATGAAGCAGATAGAGCCCGCCAAGGTTCCTGACAAGAAGACCAAGAAGTTAGAGTCTAACTTTGTCATGAAGAGCGAGGTAAAGCTGAACATGACTGAAAAGTCTTATTTAAAAATGTGCCTTTTTTTTACATAAAGACATACAGGAGAATACCGACACTTGGTGATCCTAATACAGAAATCTCTACTGTAGATTCTGTGATGCATACCATGTTGCATACGGCTAGGCGCTGCATGTGGAATGTTGATCTGTCAACGTTATAAACTGACATTCACACATCTTTTTTTCATATCCGTTCCATATTTCAAACATATAGTCACCGCAAATTGCCACCACTCAGATCTGTCAGTTGCTATTGTCCATGACTCGTCCCGAGACATCTCTGCACGTGAAGATTCACATGGCCACTTATATGGTTCTCGACGACTTCCAAGGCAAAAACCTGATGACTATGAGATGGCACTGTAGTAATATCCGAGGTACATTTTTGCGTGATTTGTGAATCTAATGTTTTAAGAAAATCGGATGATTAGCGTGACGCTCCCGAGACCTTGACCATTATGTCATAAGGATTGGCTCAATCCAACTAGTGACACGCGGTTATCAACAGGCAATGAGCCATCCAAGTTTTGATCTGCGCCTAATGTTGTTTAATTTTGATGACCTAACGAGAACCGCGCTAACTATGTCCTATTGCCGCTTGACTAAGCATCATCTATTTATTACAGAAATTCACTATAAATGGGTGGTGTTTATGGGATGACTTACGCCTGCCACAAATTATGATTAATAGGCTATGTCTGGCATTTTTACGTTTGAGAGATGACATTCACACTGTTTGTTGGTTGCAGATTGCCACCGTGTTTGTGGTGGTCATGACCGGGCTGCTGGTGTCGTACACTCTGCACTGCACCTGGGTCACCAGCGAGGCCTACAGCTCGCCCTCCATCGTGCTGTCTGCGAGGTCTCACGACGGGGGGCGCATCATCTTCGATGATTTCCGTGAGGCTTACTACTGGCTAAAGATGAACACACCAGAGGTAAGCACAATGCCATCAAACTCGTAACTTAGAACATAGCTGTTCTTAGTGGATTAGTAATATCAAACCTGGCAACACTTCTATCTAAATGAAGAGTAAACAATAGTATCTAGAGGTACGAGTTTAATTTGTTCAGTAATTTGTTTTTATATCTATTTGCTCTTATCTCGAAGCAATTTTTCGCATGCCATTAATTCGTTCTAACCTCCTAAATGTCACCCTAAATGTAAATAAATAAATTAGTTTCATATGGCGTATTTTTATTTTGGTCACTTAAATGCAATTTACCCACTACTAAAATGCTACTGTATGCTTAGTTTTAGTCAATGCTTTTCTCTTCACCGGTCTTTACTTTTATCGCCGAATTAAAAAAAAAACTTGTCCTAGGAGGTTTATTTCTTCCTCACCTTCAGAATAATTCCGATGCACGACCGGTTGCAACTTTTTTTGGGTGTTTTTTTTTTCACGAAATGTGAAATTCTCTCCCACATTCCCAAGATCTCTTCCATCTCACTTGATAACCACCATCTCATATGTGCATGTGATAATACACACGAGGCGCAGTAAAATGATGGTTGTGTGCAGTCGGCCGTTCTTCGTATCTCTAATGTTCGTATTTGAAAACAAAACATCGCTTACTCGACGGCTCGTATCTCAAATATCTCGTATGTTAAGACACTCATATAAATAGGTACCACGGTACTACTGATGCCCTACGGAAAGCTCTCAAAAAAAAACTCCTGGTAAATGTAATGTAATTTAATATGATGAACTTGTGTACTATGATGAAACAAGCGCAGTGAAGGTGTTGATGGCCGGCAGTGAGGCTCCCGGTGACTCCTGCTCGGAAACGTCCGCTTTGTGATGTTTAACACTTTGATCGCTGATGTACAACAATGTTCATAATATTTATTCAGGCGGTGTCCTAATACAAAATTTAGATCCGTTAAAATATCACTAAATGTGAGAAACTAAGTTATTGAGCTTATTAGACCAATAATTATCAGGCGAGTGTTTGAGAAATATCTAAAATCTTAACCTTGTATTTATTATATTTATAGAGATGTTGATGGTTATTAGTAGCAATGTGTAGAAGATACAAATCACAGGGAAAGAAAGGTTAAATTTGGAAGCATTTATCAGCATACTTGTAAGTAATATTGTAACAAGCTTGATGCCGAGTTAGAGTAAGAATACATAACATCACTGAGGTGTATGAAAATCTACTGATCAACAACATTGTTGCGCAATCATTTCTAGTAAAATTGCATGTCTGAACAACCTATTAGACAAGTGATTATGTGATGCAGAAAATAAACAAAGGTCACCCTTTGTCTTGTCCTTACAGGGATCCATCCAATATATATTTTGAAGTAGATATAACATAGTATACCCTTTATATTCGAGAGTTTTTTTGATACTAAATTGCATTTTGCAGTTACGCTCGTTGTTACATGGTCGCATACAGGTATACTAAAATTTGATGATAAAAACAAGTGTAATGTCCATTTCGATGAAAATAATATAAATCGAAAGAGTATTTGGTAGTTGTTTTCGTTGCTGTGACTGCAGGATAACTGGTAGTCTTCTAAACCGAAATTGAGTGATAGCTTCGATGTTCAGGTAGAAAAAGTACCAAAGTAGGGGTTAGTACTCAATAGTCACTAATAATCACTGTGACCATATAGTCCTAGAAGGGTTAAGATAATAACTGATTTAATACAAAGTATGTTTGTACTGGTTTCAGGATGCTCGAGTGATGTCTTGGTGGGATTACGGGTATCAGATAACAGCGATGGCAAATCGGACGATATTAGTGGACAACAATACTTGGAACAACACGCACATATCACGTGTGGGACAGGCCATGGCGAGCTCTGAGGAGAAAGCTTATGAGATCATGCAGGAGCTGGACGTAGACTATGTGCTGGTCATCTTCGGGGGACTCACCGGCTACTCTTCTGACGGTAATACTAAACTATTAACTGATTATATTATCTAATTGTGGAACCAATAGGCATGTGAGAGTTATCCTTCACATCCCCTTTCAAATTAAAGTGACTCCTGATTGTGGGATTGTCATTCGGATGCGTGGTCGATGGATGGGGAGTAGGTCGCCAAAGCAAAAAACTCGTTGAGAAACACATTTGACATTTATTTAACGTTAAACAAAAATTAACTGACAAAATTCCGTCCTCCGCCCAGGACACAGACAATGATGTTTACCTGACAGCGCCCGGGCAGAGACTGCCTGCCATTGACAGTGACAGTCACAGGCAGGCCGCTCACTCCGTACAAAACTATTCAGGATGCCTGATGCAGCCCGAACACCACAAACCACTAAAAAAATTGTTACATAAAAAAGTATTGGTGGTCAACGTGTTAATTATTTTTTATCTTGTACTAAAATAAATGTATTGTCTATTGTATGTTTCAGATATAAACAAGTTCCTGTGGATGGTCCGCATTGGCGGCAGCACGGAGCGCGGGGCTCACATCAAGGAGTCTGACTATTACACTCCTTCTGGAGAGTTCCGTGTGGACGGCGAGGGCTCCCCCACGCTGCTCAACTGCCTCATGTACAAGATGTGCTACTACAAGTTCGGCCAGGTCTACACGGAGGGCGGTCAGTAACTACTTCATATTCCCTGTTTACTATGAGAACTTACAGGCTCACAGGCTCACAGTTACATTTATATGAAGAGTTGCTGCACATGTATCGTAGGCCTCGGTCGGGCGAGAACTGAGGACACGGGCACGCGACCGTAACATGTAGCGTCCCAAAGATAATCGCAGATAAGTCAGAAAGTAAAGTTGACAGTTGAACCAACATGAAATGGAGCAACTGTCAACAACAAATAAAATGGCGTATGCAAACGGCGTGTATTTTTATATAAAATTAAGACTAATATTATTAGGTGTGCATGTCAGGTGAGCAAGCAAAAATAATAGGCAAAAGATCGTTGTTTTTTTCAGCATAAGAGAGCTATACCAGGCTGATGTCAACACAAAGCAGATTTATTAAAAAACCAATGTGAATGTTTTCAGGTCGTCCCCCTGGCTACGATCGTGTGCGCTCGGCCGAGATCGGCAACAAAGACTTTGAGTTGGACGTCCTGGAGGAAGCGTACACCACAGAGCACTGGCTGGTCAGGATATACAAGGTCAAGAAACTGCGCAACCGGGGCGTGTAGGCTCCACAGCAAGTCTGTCAGGGTGGAAGAACAACACACACATCATTTCCACACTCAGCGTCCAACCAACTAGGTTGATCCTCTTACACCTATATGCAGTCATTCCTTGATATAAAGTAACAAATTAACACCCGTTTGCAGAGACGTTTCTTAAGATTTGAAATAATTCGAGGGCTGAAGCTTCCTCACTTTACAACACTAAAGGAATGTTACTTTTATATTACTTAAATATACATATACTATACATAAAATTCTTTTTTCGAAACTAGTATTTATATCATTGTTATCATCGTACGATAGATGTCGCTATAGTATATATTCAAAGTATGTATATTTTTATTATTATTCTATCAGTCTTCATTTATTCACAAGCTTAATATTATTACTTTCCGGCAGTCTATTTATTTTAGTAAGTACCACTCGGGTCTCGAACCAAACTATAGACTGAATGGATGAGAAACGACTAATTATAGTTCCGACTCGGACTTTATAACCAATCCCGCTTCTGCCGTTATTTTTGTGCTTGGATTGACGCGTTGAAAAAAGAATTTTATGTATAGTATATGTATATTTAAGTAATAATAATATTGTAATATAGTCAATGATCTATAAAAGTAGATTAGAATATTGAAATAATAAAATAATATTCTAATAAAAATTAAAAAAAATCATATGTTGCTTTTATAGATTGGTTACCATAAAAAATGTCTCTTTATATGGATAAGTTGGTACCTTAAGTCAAGGAATGTTTCTGTAAGCAGGTATTAGAATCCAATGGAATGTTTTGACCCGCTTTTGGTGCTCTTCTGCAAGTGTTCAAATAAAACACTGATGAATTCATGTTGATATAAAGTTGTCATTTTACTCCTTGAGTTTTATTGTGGGTTAGGTTAGGTCAGCTTCAGTAACCTAACCTAACTTAATCCAACTCAAACAGTTCACTTTGTATTGCAAATAATGCATTTCTAACAAAACTCTTTAATAAGTATTTTGTATGTGCTTTTGCTGTCAAAGTTGTTTTAAAATGTGTGAAGAACTCAATTTTTAATTGTAAAATGAAAAATATGATCAGAAAGAACGCTTTTGAGGAATATTACTATTAATAATTTAAAAAGTAGTTTTGATCTTTTTAGTGTTAAACTGGCGTTAAGCCATGTAGGTCACCGGTGACCTAAGCTGTTGTTGATCAGGGTGCTACGTAGGCACCGGTGACCTACTTTTTTTCTCAAACAAATAGTCCCTGTACTGCAGTGGTTACATTTCAATGTAATTTTAACATTGAATGTGACCTATATGGCGCTTCTGAGTCGAATCCATTAAAAACATTACGTGTCGTTAAACGTGTTAAGCCCAAAACGCTACAAGTGTTACCTAACACTTTTATAATGAGTTTAGGTACATTGTTATTATTCAAAACTCAAGTAATCAAATAACTGTGCTTTGTTACTGAAGTACGTATTAGTAGTATTTAAGTAAAACATTGAACAAATATGGCCGATGTAAACAAAATACCTAATTAATGTTTGAAGTGTTCTTCCACCCTTATCTTTAATTGAAGAATGATGGTGATTTTTCAGAGACACTAACTGATTACGATGAATTTGGGGGCTTAGTCTAAAGCTGGCGGATTGTATTACCAGTCTAAAAAATGTGTAGTCGCTCTTGTGTAAAAGGCTCACTCTCTTCGTACTCGACAAACATGCTGCCGTAACGCATGCCATTGTCGTCTAGTTTATGAGAATATTTTGTAAAATAATTAAATGTGATCGCAATCATCATGTACTTGTCACAAATAATGGAGATGAAGTATTGTCAATTATTTTATAACAACGTTGATGGCCCACTTTCACAGTTTTACAATTTTTAACTTGTATATTTATAACACAAAACGCAACCAAACATTCATTGTAAACGGATAAAATTGGTTTGGAGCATCTTGATGTACGGCTGTGAGACATGGTGCTTATCTGAAAGTGATAAAACAAGAGTAGAGGCCTTTGAGATGTGGTCTTACAGAAGATTTCTCGAAATTTCCTGGAAAGACCACATCACGAACATTGAGGTTCTCAGCATAATCAAGGAAGATAGGCACCTAGTAAGAACCATCTCAGATCGGTCACATCATGTGCCACGATCGTCTTCTTCACGACATTGTGGACGAGATGGTTGAGGGTAGAAACTGCAGAGCGCGCCCTAGGCGTGACTGTTTGCAGAAAATAGAGAAGAAGAATAAATGTGATTTTTTGATATATTGTTACGACTCGGAATATATTTATGTGTCTTGTCTCACTATGGGATTGGGTCGTCAATTTGTTAGTGTCTTTGTATCTTGATGAATGACGATGGATGATAAAATTACTCCACGCACAATGATGAGAAGAACAATGTTTGAAGGGTTTTAACTGAGTATAAGTGCGGTGTGAGTGGCACTTGAGTGAGTTTTAGTCATAGACTGTACTAAGATTGTGTGGATCATTTTTGCACTATTATATCAGTGCTAAATGTTAAAATGAACCTTTTTATTTTACATTTTATACTAAGCTGGAGCATAACATTAATCTGATCAAATTTAAAAAAATGTATGTCAGTTTTTTATTGGTTTATTTGGGGTTTGTGTCTTTTGGGTTGAACCGTAAGCGAACCACTTACGATATTGTATCCTTACGGTGACTCAAGGCATAAAACATATTGTAAATGTTTAAAATTGCATAAATTCAATGCAAAAATCAATCATTTTTTGATACTTCTATGAAAATATTAATTCATTATTTTGAATAAAACATGTTGATTGATACCAAACATCAACAGTTCATTGAATAATTCACTGCAAAAATAGACTTTTTGCATATTGTAATAATATGTTTAAAATAATATATTATTTGAGTATTCCTGTAATATTTCAATCTAGTAAAAAATATTTGTACAGAATATTTTCTGAATAAATCCTTTTGACGTAATATTTTTGAGACTTTTTCGTGTGGATTTTTGTTTTTTTTTTTTACTATTTTATACTTAAACAGTTCAAGAAAATCGACAGTTTTTTTTTTGGATAATCTTAAATCTGCCTACTTCTACTTGTTAATTTGCAATTTTTAATCCCCAGTTACATCTAATGTTACATACAAAATAACAGTTAGTCATAAATCTCAAATAATATTTCAATACACATGTCAACCATTTCTGACAATTTATACATGTCATGAAAATTGATCAATAAATAAAATAGATGAGTTAACATCCTATATATAATATGTTGTGAGAGTTTTGATCTATGTGTCTATCTTTAGCAGTAATTTTGTAGCTAGATAACAAAATTATAACAGTTTAGCAAACTCCATAAAATATTCCTTATCAATAGCGTTATTATTTTCAATATTTTGAAGTTTATTGTCATTCGTTATGTTTATATGAATGTAACGAGATCTATGAGCTAGTTTACATCATCAAATTGATAAACAATAATCATTTTGTTTTTGAAATTTTTCTATGAATTTAAATGAGATTAATAAAAAAAATTAGGTAGGTGAGGAGGTCAAATAATCAATGAAAAAAGACTAAAAATAATCATTAATATTATTTCCAATAAATTTATTCTAATAAAATAAGAGCAAGATCAAAGTGATTTTTTTGTAATATGAATTTATTTTTTACAGAACAAAGATTGTTCATGTACTTGTAAGCATGTATTAAAAAATGATCTAGTATTACATAATGTTTTTGTTTGTATTTTTGGTCTATGTTGCAATTCTCGCAAATAAAAAACACCGTAATAAATAATATGTACGGTATTGTTAAATAAAAAAAGATAATCAGTCAATCCTTCTATAACCAGTACCGGTTTTAGACCTTGTGGCGCCATGGGGCAATTTTTTTCTAGCGCTATATTGTTATTTTAAAAAATCTAAGAAAGATTGGTTGCCCTCAGTGCCCATAGCTTATTCGACTCCCTGGGGCACCGACCCACTTCGCCACCCCTTAAAACCGGCACTGCCTATAACGCTCGCTTTTATTGATTTTTAATGTAGATTTTTCCTATAGTGTTTGCTGTGATTTTTCGTATAAGAGTTCCTTCTATTTTGGGTTGACACGTCTCTTAGGACTATATGGTTCACGTCTCTGGAGTACTGGCCTAATCATCCGACTTTATGAATACATGGTAGGAGGGTCGAGTGTACATCATTTTTGTATAAACAGAATTTATGAGCTTCGCAATATGGGCTAGAAATAAGTCTGACATATTAAAGCGTTAAGAAGTCGGTAGTATCGACAATATGGAATGCTAATAATAAGGTAACTATCACCACAATTCTATGGTTAAAGTAAAATGCTTTCTACCTTTTATCGATGATTTAAAAGCTGAATGTAACAAAAAAAAAATGTGTCGGTAAGTCGTAAGATTTATTGCATGAAGAAAAATGATCTATTTAATCATAGGCGTGTCATCAAATTAATAAGGAAAGACAAAGGTCATGGGTTCGATCCATGACGGAGATTAAAATAAAAGGATTTTTAATAAATTTCTAAGCTCTAAAATACCCCGGTTAGTGTGAATTTGATCCCTCACCCGTTAAATGCCTGTCATAGCGTATTAATTAAAATTGGTGGTAGACGAAAGTCGTCTATAGTCAATACGTTGGCGGATCAACACTCCACATCCAGCGCTTAGCCATATGCACCACATGGTAATTGTCATAGAATTCCACAGATGAGACTTCAGAATTATTATCAACATCTGTTGTTGTTCTCCTGTATTTGTTTACATAAATAAATTAAAAAAAACTGTTCTTATTGACGGATTACATTTTTAGTTTACGGTATTATTTATTTTCTATATTAAACGGGTTAAATACCATTAAATTGTTGTCTCGATTGAATATTTTTATTACTACGAACAAAAAACAGATCTTGAATTAACTATAACTAAACTGTATAAATTCCTTGTCACAATTAACACTGACTTTAAATAATATAGGTGGTAAAATTTAGTACAACTTAAAATGTGTTTCTCAAAACAATCTCAAATGCGGAAAAATGTTCTTTTTATTAGTTTATTGGTTTTATAATTAGGATAATTAAATAATTTTATTTGTACTGTATTTTGCCACCTGATTTTCTACAGAAAAAAATGTAAAAAAAGAAAATCGTCCTTTATTTTTT
This sequence comes from Glossosoma conforme, assembly GCA_022606575.1. Taxonomy (NCBI): domain Eukaryota; kingdom Metazoa; phylum Arthropoda; class Insecta; order Trichoptera; family Glossosomatidae; genus Glossosoma; species Glossosoma conforme. The sequence continues at coordinate 2,536,825 of JAGTXR010000027.1, forward strand.
TTTATAATAAGTATAATTATTATGAATGTCAGAGAAAGAGTCCAATGGGGATTTTTTTAATAAGTGTATGAACAATATTTTGTGTTATATTTTCAGCTTTTATTGTTTGTTCATTTGTTTAAAAATAAATAAATACTTTTATGGAAAAATATAAATTGTTTTGAATTAACCCTCCAAGGACGAGGGTGACCGTATGGTCACAGTGAACACTATTGTCTATTTATAACTACATCGGTCCGTTTTGTACCTGAACATTATATCATTCACTCAGTTTCGGTTAAGAAGTGTCTCCACCACAGTTATTCTGCAGCCGCGGCAACGGAAACAGTTACCAAGTACCCTTGTGAGATATTTTATTTCGGATTGAATTTTTTTTTCTACAAAATGCATATTTCAAAAGAGTAAATACAATTTATTTATATTTTTAAAAATGATTTATGTGATTTTTACTAATTCATTTTGTATAACAATATGTTGATCTAAGAAGGTAATATCATAAATATTTTCGGTGTAGCTGTATTTCAACCCCAAAGGCTAGCCAAGGTTAGAGTCCAGACAAAAAACTTTGATGTTTTATTCAAAATAAGTTGTCAATAGTTAGGACTAGCGTGACCATACGGTCACTTAGCTTTTGTCCAAGAAAGCATTGTGTATTTAAAAAAAAAATGTTTTAAGATGAAAACTACATGCTGATAAAGTATAGCTTAAATCTTTTATGAAAAAAAAAACTTTTCGTCTCTGGAGGGTTAATAACAAAAAAATATGCATGTCTAGCTTTTTAATTGAAGCTTAAATTATTTTTTTTAACTGCAAAGGAAAAGGAAGAAAAATGTCACCTAATATTGTTGGAGAGTTTTTTTCTTGGATAATCAGGTAAAGCTGAGACAACGTTTTTTTAGTATTATCACCACTGAATTGATTTTTAAAAGAGCTTTTTCGGCAACTAAAATATTTCCGTGACTTTACTATTTACAGGAATTTCTGTTAGATAAAATTCAGTGTGTTTAGTATGTTTCATTATATTTGGTAGTTTATGGAACAACTATTAAGCTTTTTAAAGTTTACTCAATATCAGCCATATCAATAACTTGTGGCATTTAGCCCTTTAGGTGCGACTATTGTTTTTATCAAGTGTCCATAATCAAAGGAAATAAAAGAATATATTTTTTGTTTTTTATGATGAATTATTATTGCATACAAATGTACACACCTATATCCCTTTTTTTAAATTCTTAACCTTAATAAATAATCAACCATCAATTAAAACAAACTAAATATTTTTTCAATAAAACTCTATGGTCTTGCCTATACATTGGCACCCTGCACTCTAGCGACATAAAATGTCAAGCCGATATATAGGCACGCCGCATCTAAGGGTTAAGAGGTTAACAAGCCTTTCATAAGTTCAGTCTTTGCTGAAAGCTTGGAAATACAATAAAAAAAAGATATGTTTTTTAATCAAATAATATATATTAATTAATAATAAATTTATTAAATACATACATTTGAATTTAATTGCAAAACATAAATGATAAACTACACCAGGAGACACACCAATTACATATATCAACATAACATAAATCAATTTATGTTTTGTATAAATCATAGTTTATGCACTTAGATGTAATCAAATCTAAATTAGTGCAAACTAGAGCACATCATGTCAAATATAAATGGCAGATACCAAGTTCTACTGGTCACTTATCACAATTTGTTATCATTTTAAATATATATTACATATATATATATAAGGAGTATGCATTGAAAATAAGCATTTTGTATTCAGACTCATAATTGGGCAGGTATATATCTGATCGGGCTGAAATAAATTCTACCTGAACTCAAGGCTTTTTTTTTTGGGGCCAAAGACCCCTGGGCCGGTTGCCTTGTACCTGCGCTCCTTGGGAGCACTTACCAAGGCATTGTTAGAGAGTACTTTCTCGTTGTACAAGTAATGGACTTTGGTGTGCAACACCAAACGTGGGTATAAAAATTAGTAGTTAAGACGTTAATATTTGGACTTTTTGACTTCTTCGCTGAAGGTCGCCGCGTATACAGGAAATACATTGTAGTTGGGCTCTGTAGATATGAGGTCGATATATCCAACCGGTCCAAGCTTCTGTTGGATTACGCTAAAGAGCCTTTGCCTACTTAAATCTAATATTGGGCAATGCCACAGAACGTGTTCAGCGTCCTGCAAGGGGCTACTACATGGGCAGTCTGGACTATCAACGAGGCTAAACTTGAAGAGTTTAGCCTTAAAATTGCCGTGCCCAGTCATGAATTGACTAGTCCAATGATTTGGAATAAGCCACGACATCTCCATTCTATCGAGGACGGAAGGAAAGAAGGAATATGTGTGTCTACCCTTGAGCGAGGTCGACCATCTGCTCTGCCATGCTGCGAGCGCCGACAGCCTTACTTCTTTTTCGGTTTCTTTCGTGATCTTACCCTGCGGAGGATTGAGACAAGTGCCCCCGACCTCCGCAGAGAAACCACGTCTAAGCAACGACATAGCGGCGCTCATCTGCACTTGCAGATCCAACGGCAGCACTCCCGCAAGGATAATCAATGACTCGGTGGCAGAGGATCGATAGGCTTTAGTAAGTGAGAGAAGTGGGGTTCTCTGACCGCTCAAGAGAATGCGTCTTATGAAGAGTAGTCGAGTGCGCTCAACCCAGCACCGCGCCGCATATGTCACCGTGCTGAGAAAGATCGCATCATACACTGTTTTAAGGGCTCGAAATTTGAGTCCCCATGAATTTCCCGTAAGGCGAGAGATACAGAAGAAAGCCTTCCGTGCCTTATCTACGACATGGCGAGCATGAGCAGCAAAACTTCTTTTACCATCCATGATTACGCCAAGGTATGTCACTTCTGTAGAAATTTTTACTTTAGCACCTTGGAAGTAAATAGCTGGTGGACGTAGTGGAGATAATTTTCCCTTTAAAAGAATAGCTTCTGTTTTATGTGGCGCAAAACATAGTTTGTTTCTAGGCTGCAAACATCAGTCCAATTTCAACTGCCGGAGTGTAAAGACGTTTTTATCCGAAATTTTAAACGTGGCTGAGTTCGTGCCTACAAAACCGTTTTTGCAGGGAATTCTTTTACATTACTTCCACGTACAGACAACAGCAGCTGAGGCGCATAGAATATTAGTAGAAACATACGGCGACAATGCTCTTTCAGAACAAACACACAGAAGATGGTTTCAACAATTCAAGGGTGATGATTTTGACCTCGAAGATGAAGAACATCCTGGTGCTGAGAAATTTTTTTAAGATACCGAATTGAAGGCATTACTTGATGAAGATCCATGCCAGACTCAGGAAGAGCGGAAACATTGAGAGTCGATCAATCAACAGTTTCTAGGCACTTGACACAACTGGGAATGACTCAAAAGCAAGGAAATTGGATGCCGTATGAGTTGAAACCGAGGGACATTGAAAGACGATTTTTTACCTGCGACCAGCTGCACGCGTGACAAAAAAGAAAAGGTTTTCTGCATCGAATTGTTACTGGTGATGAAAAGTGGATACATTACGACAACCCTAAATGCAGAAAAGTATGGGTCCAGCCCGGCGAGCCATCAACATCGAATATTCATGGTTCCAAGCTCATGCTCTGTATCTGGTGGGACCAGCTCGGAGTATTATATTATTAGCTGCTTAAACCGAATGAGACGATTGCAGCAGACCATAACCGACGACAATTGATCAAGCTGAGCCAAGCATTGAAGGATAAAAGGGAAGTCCTACCCCACCCGCCGTATTCACCAGACATTGCCCCCTCCGATTACCATTTGTTCCGGTCGATGACCCATGGCCTGGCTGAGCAGCGATTTTCTTCTTTTGACGATACCAAATAATGCGTCGATGACTGAATTGCTTCAAAATATCAATGCTTTTGCCAGCGTGGAATCCACCAGCTACCTGAAGGATTGGAGAAGGTCGTAGCTGCCGATGGACAGTATTTTGAATGATCTGAGTCTGATAGTCTTCTCAAAATAAACTGGTGATTTTATAAAAAAAAACACTAATTTTTAATGCATACTCCAATATATATATTTGAAAAAATAAAAATTTTGCTATTTATCGAAATCTGTAAGATTTGTTACATTATTTTTTGTAACAATTTCACCTCCCTTAGACTTATGATATTCAACTATGACTAATTTATTGTCAATATTACATTGCAAGTTATGTACAACTAATTATAGGTATTGCAAATAGCATTTCAGCAGCTATGCAGCATCACCGATGATATGTTTAACTGAAGAAGTCATTTGTATAAGCTGTTGGAGAGAATCCTTCTCAACCGACTAGCGCCCCTTATAGACCCGCTTCTCATCCCACAACAAGCTGGTTTCCGCCCTGGAAAATCATGCACTGGACAGATTCTGAACCTCACACAACACATCGAAGATGGGTTTGAGAAGAGACAAATAACGGGAGCAGCCTTTGTAGACCTAACCGCTGCCTATGACACAGTCCACCACAAAACCCTTCTGCTTAAACTACAGAATATTACCCATGATGCAACTATTACTAATGTAATAGCAACTATGCTACAGAACCGTAGTTTTTATGTTGATCATGAAGGTAAGCGTAGCAGATGGCGCACGAACAAAAATGGACTGCCTCAAGGAAGCGTGTTAGCGCCCTTACTCTTCAATGTCTACACAAACGACCAGCCAATACTGAACAATACCAGGTCCTTCATCTACGCAGATGACTTGGCGCTCACAGCACAAGGGGTCTCTTTCGAGGAAGTAGAAACCCAGCTTAATAACGCACTCACCACCCTCTCTTCGTACTACCACCAAAACCGACTACAGCCAAACCCAAGCAAGACCCAAGTCTGCGCCTTTCATCTTAATAACAGACTTGCCAAGAGAAAGCTGCACATTACCTGGAACGACTTGGTGTTAGAGCACTGCGACACACCTAAATACCTAGGGGTCAAGCTGGATAGGACCCTCACTTATCAGAAACACTGTCAGTCTGTTAAGCAAAAGGTGTCCACCAGAAACAACCTACTCCGAAAAGTGGCAGGTACGAAGTGGGGAGCCCAACCAAACCTGATCCGCACAAGTGCTCTAGCTCTCTGTTTCTCTGCTGGCGAGTATGCTGCGCCAGTATGGGCGAGGTCTGCCCATACCAAGAAAGTGGATATTGCTCTGAATGAAACGTGCCGGGTGGTTACGGGGTGCCTAAAACCTACCCCAATATCAAAGCTATATCAACTCTCGGGCATTGCCCCACCAAACATACGGTAAGAAGTTACTACCAAGAAGGAACTCACCAAAGCAACCCACGACGCACTCCACCCTATGTTTGGGTACCAAAAGATAACTACACGGCTCAAATCAAGAAGAAGTTTCCTACAGTCGACAACGGAACTGGAGATACCTGAGGCCACCCTGCGGCTGAACATGTGGAGAAGCGCAACTGAGGGGAATACTTGGATTGCCCCGAAGAGGACCTAGCCCCTGGACATGACCAAGGGTGGAATATATGGAGGTCCCTTAACAGACTTCGGACCGGAGTATGCAAGACGAGGACACAAATGAGGGCCTGGCAGTTTTACAGCGGACCGACTGAATGTGACTGCGGCGTGGAGCAGACCCTGTCACACCTTCTGGAGTGTGCGCTGTGCCCGAGTGGCTGCACCCAGGAAGACCTGATGATGGCCAGAAGTAACGCCATCGACGTCGCCCACTTCTGGGCAGACAGGATCTGACCCTGTTGTTTCCGACACGATTATATATACTGAAGAATAACTTAAAATAAATGTTTTTTTTTTTTTTTTAATTAATGCTCAATTTTTAAATACATCTTGAATCAAGTTCAGTGTCCGGGAAAGAAAGAAAAATAATAATTATAATAATGAGCAAACATAAAATTTAAGCAAATTTTATGCTCTGTAGTGCACTATGCTGTCGTGTATAGATCAATGGTCAAAGCGTTTGCTTTGCAAGCCAAAGGTCGTGGGATTCGATCCCCGACGGAGATTAAAATAAAAAAAAGATTTCTAATCAATTTCTGAGCTCTAAATTAGTTGGTGTGAATTTGATCCCTCACCCGTAAAATGCCAGTCATAGCCTATTAATTAAAAATTCTAGAAGACGAAAGTTGTCCCGTGAAGACCAACCATTCATAATAAATTCCTGTAATAATAAGGATGATGCGTGAATCTTGGGCTGTAGTCTATGACGTTGGCGGATCAACACTCCACATGCCATATGTAACATGGTAAGCGTCATAGAATTCCACAGATGAGATTTTTTTGTGTTTATGTAAACACATACAGGAGAATACCGACAGGTGATGGTAATTCTGAAGTTTATACCTGTGGATTCTATGACACTTACCATTCTACATATGGCTTAGCGCTGCATGTGGGGTGTTGATCTGCCAATGCATTGACTACAGCCCGACATTCACACATCATCCTTATTATTACAGGAATTTACTATGTAAGGGTATTCTTCACGGGATGACTTTTATCTACCACCAATTTTTTATTAATAGGCTATGTAGGATTTTACAGGTGAGGGATCAAATTCACAACAATCGCCGTTATCTATAGAGTTAAGATTTTTCTTTTTAATCTCCGTCAGGAATTGAATCCACAACCTTCAGTTTGGCAAGCAAAAAGCTTTAACCACTAAGCTATGCCTGCCAGCAATGTCATGGAAGGACTTTCGTCTATCAGTGATATTAATTTATATGCTATGATTTACTTTTTACAACTCTTTACCAGAAGTTGTGGAAGGGATGGTTGAGGGTAGAAACTGCAGAGGGTGCCCTAGACGGGAGTATTTGCAGCAAGTGTTCGAGGACATGAGTTGTAGCTCTTATGCTGAGCTAAAGAGGATTGCAGAGGATCGAGAGGAATGGAGATCGAGATGCAAGATTTTGTTGATGCAACCAATCCACCGGATTGATACTACGAAGAAGACCAGAAGTATTTATAAACCTTATAAATTGATTAAAAACCATGTTTAATTTTAAACTTCATCTAGTATCAATTTGAAGTGGTGTGTGATTAGTTGTAGTGTTCGCTAGGGGAGGTGTCAGGGATGTCCTCGCACATGATGTGTGGCGGCCATTGCAGCGCGGGCAGCAGAGACTGCGGCACCAGCAACTTGTCCAGGAGACTACCCAGGCGCCCCCGACCGATGCAATCCACCACCCAATCGGGAGCCACGGGAACAACCGGATTCTGCATGCACATATCTGTAAAAATTATCGAAAACGTTTATTTATTGACATAAATTTGTTTTTAGATTGATACCAACTCGATAACGCCCTTGCAGGCTGGTGCCGAAAAGTCTCAATATACGATCTTTCGTCTCTTATTTTTGTTCGCTCATCTGACACGCTATGTTTTAGATTGAAGTAATTATAAGACTTGCGATTTTATGCGCTATTTTGTTTATTTTGTTTTGAAAGCCAGCCCTGTCACGTGGGGCGGCTAGTTCCATTGATGGCCGCTATGAGTGTTAGGGCGCGGTGACTCTCACTGCCATCACCCGTCAACTTCTGTACGGTAACTGTGAGATACACAGCATTATCTGTGTCATGGACGAACGACCGAAACTGTCAGTTTTTTTGTTACGTAAAATAAATATCGAATGTGCTTCTCGAAGAGTTGTTTGCTTTGGCGACCTGTTCCTTATCTATCCACCACGCGTCCCAATAACGATCCCGGCGATCTGGAGCTTTATTTAGTCGAGGCATATCACCATATTAGGTTAATTAAGTTGATTTTTATTGGAGATGATGCATTTTAAAGTAGTCGCTATATTCCACTGTATAATAGAACGATGAAAGCATAGATGCACGAAAAAGATAGTTTATTTATGTCTTTCTGTGACAACCACATAAAGTTAACTTAAAAACTTTATACTTACCAACAAAGCGTGTGTCCTCAGTCATGAGCGAGTTCCCGAGCACCATCCTGACCCGGGTGGGGTCCTTGATGTAAATATCCGACAATTCTTCAACAACAGTGCCGCCCAAATTTGTTAGAATATCCTGTAAAAACACACCCAAGAATTGAGCACCGGTTATATTACATTCTTCATTACATCACTACATCTGCCTGTGTGTGTCGGCAATGTGTTTTGATCGAGTGGTTGTCGTCCAGATTAGCAATTCTTACATCAGCATAAAAATATATATATAGCAAATGTTAAACAACTAACGGCTAGTATTTCTTTGGTGAGTATCTCCAGCGGCCCCAGCAGGTAGAAGTCCATGTCCTTGAATAGTGAACTAGCCCCGGTGCGGCACAGCTGTGGGCCGTTGTACCCTGACTGGTCGAGTACCTCGTAGGGCTCCTGGAACCAACAAATGGATTATTACTTTCAAATCCCATTATACAATGGATATTTTATATGAAATGCGTAAAAAGCTACGTAAAAAAGTATATATAAATCAAAAGGAATGTGGGATATACATTGACATCAGCACGATGTAGCCCTTGCTAACTGGTACCGAAAACCTCGATAAACAATCTTTTGTCTCTTGCCATACATTTATGTGTCCGCCATATTGGGACTAGTTATATAGTTTTGCCACCGACGGCGCTGGTGACCGACCACGTGTCGCTTGGCTGGAAGCTTGTAAAGTTTATCATAAATCTAATCGATGTGCTTCTAAAAGGAAGTCTGTCTTATCAATCTGCTCCTCATTCTGCCCTAACGGAATAACACCCCTTTTGAGAGAGAGGAGGATGTTAACATACTTGTATACAAGTCAATTCAGGAAATTACAACATAAAATTGATAGTGAGTACATAAAATTTATATGCATATCACAGACAGACAAAGATGTGCTCTTTTACGCATATTTAGAGGCATATTGTTTTTACTATTTGATATTTCGATATTTGTAATTACACCAAATGACACAATATACACCATGTGAACAAGAGGCCAACCAAACAGCCGAAAAAAAGCTCAATCGAAAAAGGAAGCGAAGGGGAGATCTATCACGTACGGCTGCCAAGCCAAGACTGAGCTCCGCAGGCAGATCACTAGAGAAGGGATTTGAAGTGGGGGAACCAAGGTACACTACAGAATTGCAGGATCCACCATAACAGCGCTTTTCAGGATTGTAGCGCCATGGGAATCTTATTTTACGGATAACTCTCGTATAATCTTAAAATCGATGGACAAATCTACCTAAAAGGTACAAAAAGTCACATTTATCTTTTTTTAAATGTTATGAATAGATTCTAACCTCGTTTACGTGCATCTTGGTTTCTATACACTTCAGCACCCAAGCAGATGACACAACCCAGCATCCTGAAGATAAAGCTCTCACGTACTTCACTGACCTGCAAATCCATAAAATAATTTCAATATTTATCTGCATTGACCAATTTTTAAAATACTATAAAAATGTGGATATAACATTTAGAAATTAAATATTTATTAATTGATACACACATACAAATCTACATCAAATTTCTCTCATCAAGTTGTGGCGAAAAGGAAACGGCAGACGCTGGGATTCAAACCATGAACTATGCACCTCACTCAGTTCCATGACTATTCTCTGCCTCAATCGAGTGAAAAGAATTGACGTATTTATATTATTGTTACTTTCGTATCATGACAGATGTCGCTTTGCGGTAAATTGAATTTATGTATTTTAATATTATTATCGATTGGTACTTGACAAGTGATGGATTGAGGAAGGTTACAAGTTACTCGAAACTGCAGTCTCCTAAACAGAGTACCATATCTTACGTGATCCATGTAAAAACAAGGTAAATAAATAAAAATATTTATTATAAGAAAGTTATTTTTTTTACGATATTTTGAACGCTCATGTACGTTTAACATATAATGAAAAAGTATCTCACCTTTGAGAGTGGTTGGATTCGTCAACATTGACAACGAGATGCGTCAGATCCTTCGCGTACTCGTCAACGAACTTCCATTTCATGTCTGCGGCCAGTGACTTGATCTGACTGACAAACTTCTGCTTCAAACAAGAAGCTGCCACGGTGACCCGACCCGAAGCCCGAACTTCCGCCTTACCCCGCGGACTGAACCTCGCGCTACGCCTCATAACGCAAGCTGGCTGAGAGACAATCTGAGATCTCGCATTAGACGCCAATGAACTAGAAGTGGAAGCTTCTATACTATTATTCTTAGGAGTTTGTAGCGCTTGTTCTAAAAACTCTCTTTCAACACTAAAATTTGTTTGAGCGCAATTATTGGACGCGTATGATTTATCGCTCACTCCGGGCGATCTCATAATTTCATTTTCTGATATCTTAGAGAGTGTATTGAAGGTCAGAGACCTCCTTGTTAAAGGATTAACCGGAGTAGATCTGTATTTAACATCGTCGCTGAACTTCGCAATGTTCAAGGGCGTTTGCATATTTTTTTTTTCTTTAAAACCCATGCCTATTTTGGCCGATTTTGATGACATATCTGAGTTGGATCGTGTTAGTTTTTTGAGCTTGGAAATAGGAATGTTGGCGGCCTCAGTCATTTCAATAGTATCCATTGAATCTGGCTGATTGATGAGAATGCCGTTAGCAACGTCTTTGGTTACGTTTGGCCTTGTTGACAAATTGTTTCCTTTGACTGTCGGGGACGCAAAGTTTCCCACTGTAGTTGAAATGCTTCTGTGGACTTGGCTACACATTTTCGACATTGTTTTCCTGAAATGAAGATGTAAGAATTAATTTTTAAAGATTGTGAAGCCCTTCTATATCATTAACATTAACCTGTTAACCAGGTATGACATAATATTCCGTCATACCAAGAAAGCAACTGTAGCGGAAATGACTATATATTCCGTCAAGACACTTCTGAAATTCCACTCTAACGGGCGTGACGTGCTACGGCTTATTTTGTTTGTTCATCATATCCCATGTACATCTAGGCATCGAGTTGCACGGACTCGCCGTGTGTTTTTTTTTTAACACGAGGAAAATTAAATTCCTCGGTTAACAGGTTAAAATGGATAAATATGATATTATAGTTGATAAATTGTGGGACAATCCTTTTGAAAGCTTGGAAATTTCTCCTAACACAACCTTGCAAAGACCTTCAATCATTTTATTGACAACTTTAAGGTAAAAACAACGTAAATAAATAAATATTGATAAACATTAACCCTTTAGGTGCGGCTATTGTTTTTATCATTGTTCCATAAGAAGTGTCGATAATCGATGTAACAATAAAATAATATTTTTTTATTTTTATGACAAATAATTATTTTATTCATATGTACACACCTGTATCCATTTTAATTTTTTTTTCAAGCTTATTAATTCATTAACCATCAATTAAAACAAACTATATATTTCTTTTAATAAAATTCTATGACCTTGCCTATATATCGGCGCGCCGCACTCTAGTGACATAAAGTATCATGCCGATATATAGGCACGCCGCATCGAGTGATTATCCGACAGGGAAACGCATTCCCCACGTGTTTACTAAGTTTATTATCATTACATAGATCGAGTGGTTTTCTATGGCCTTGGCTATATATCGGCACGCCGCACTCTAGCTACATAAAATGTCATGCCGATATATAGGTACGCCGCATCTAAAGGGTTAAGGCAATAAACTGATAGTACATGGTGAAAGTGCATAATTTAATTTATTATAATTTTAAATAAAATTTCAAAAAAATATGTTGATTTTTTAATTAAAATTAAATTATTTATTTATTAACATTAGTAGAAGCTCCCAATAAATATCAAGTTGATCGCTTAAGGAGAGCAATCACTTTGGGAAGCTGTTTTTTTTAACCTTTTTTGTGTTTATTTTTGGGTCATGGAGGCCATAGTTTAAGATAAAAAATAATAAATTATTAAACAAATGAATGACTAACCTTGGTTTCTGTGGTGTGTCCTCGACTATGCTTGAATCAGAGTCATTCTTGTCCATAACAGGAGTACAGACAATCACATCATCTAAAACCTCAGCATTTACCCACATTTTACCTGAATTCTTTTGATTCTCCGAATTTCTTTTAGGCGTAACACCTTTCTTATCGTCACTCGGACAATAGCCGACTTGGCCGACCTGTGCCTGCGTGTTAAATGCAGATGTATTCTTGTCGTAGAAAGAAAACATATTTTCGCTGCACTTCACTTCAGACCCGACTCCAACAATACTCTTCGGAAGGCTTCGATCTCTATGAAATATACTCTTTTGTGAACTTCTGAATTGAAGTTCTTGTTCAATATCCATGCTAATATTCCTCAGATCGGTTTCATCTCTTGGGGCGTTGCTCTCCTGAGAATTGCTGATAGTATTGCTTTTACCAAGTGTAACTTGCAATCCGACAGTATTTTTATCATTAGTTAAGTCTACAATATCTCTATTGAGTACAACCACACAGTTACTAGACACGTTTCTTTTATTAAGCTCTTCTACATCTTTATCTATATCAGGAAATATATTATTCATTATATTTTCATAGTTAACGGGTTCACTGTCGCTATTAATTGGATTTAATTTGTGAGATTTCAATTGGATAACACTGTCAGAGCTGCTCGGAGCCACTTCCGGAAGCTGCGATTCAAAACATACCACGATGTCTTCATCGAATACTTGATTATCGCTTAGATCATCTGCGGTCTTTCGTTTCTTGGTTTCCGTAGACGTCGGACTGTTTCGGAGCCTTTTATAAGATTTGCCTGTCGATCCGTTATTCGTTTCTCCGTCGATGCTGTACACGATCGGTTGCGCTTTCGATAAAGATTTACTGAACAAATTACTTATTTTTTTGACTCGGTTGGGTGTGAAAATCTCGGACGGACTTCGGCTTATAGTTTTAACCGGATCAGAAAAATTATTTGAAAACGAGCTTCCGAGAAGGTTTCGATTGTCACATATGTTCTCTTTGGCGTCTTCAAATAGATTCAGCGATTCCAACGTATCGTCAGATATAGAAACTGATTGGCTATTTATAAAGCTACCGGATTCCAATTTTTTTGAATTTTTAAGACATTTGCGGCACGAATCGTTACGTCCCGCTGCAAATGTCGTAGACTCCATTGGACCGGTGCTGGCGTCTTTCGTATGAACGATATTCACCATTTTTGCTCGAGCGTTAGTTCTGTTGATGAGCGGTTGATTTCTTATGGCTATCGATGTCACAACATTATCACTCGTGATCTCGATGTTCAGACCATCCTGCGGCGCTTTGTACCAATCATAGTCCGTACACTTAGCTTTGTAAAAGAAGGGAATTTTAGTCCTCTCACCGCCGAGCTTACCGTTCAGCTTTCCGCGTTGAACAAACGGAACGACCCTCGCTTTCTTGCAGCGCGGAAGTATTTTATTTCCGATTTTACTATTAATAGTTTCGGATATGGCGCTGTTTATTGAATTAGTTTCTAGTGCATCGAAATCGTGCAGAATATTGGCGACCGCATTTTCGACACTTTTGGATTTTTTCGCTTCGGATATTTCTTGAGTGTATCTTTTGACCTCGTCAGAAATGGTATTCATTTTTTGATTATTATTCACTGAAGGACTGAAATGCGTCAAAGGAGGACCCGACACGGCCGTCGTATCGACGGACTCGACGACTGTCGTGATATCGACTCTCATCGTCTGTTTATTATTCAACTTGTCAAGTTTTGACAGCCGCAGAACTTCACGGCAAGCCAGGACGTCTTTATCTACGGAGACACTCTCCCGAGAGTCGACGGAGACAACAGACTCGGAAGAAGAATGTTTCTTGGATCTCGACGCGTCGCATCGAATGAGATTGACGCGAGGTTCGCTTCGGCAAAGTTCAGACTTTTGTGAACTCCGCGAAGCCTGGCCGGGCGAGGTGACGCACATTATCCGTTTAGACAGTACGGACTCTTTAACTTCTGATGCCGATATTTTAGAACTCCGTATAGCTTTAGGCGAGACACTATCGGCCGTAGAGTTTCTAGTGCATCGAGTCGTAGACCTTCTCGGTGATGAACCTTGAGAATCTCTCAAACGCGAGTCTCTATTGACTTTACTAACTTTAGGCGATCGAGATGTTTTAGTATTGACAGCAATTGGTGACTTAGGACTATACAAATCTGCATCTTTGATGATCTTAGACATGTCCGCCTCGCAGGTGGACGGAGCATCGGTTCCCATAAAAATGGTTTTAATATTCAAAGCGTCATCTTTATTAGCCAAGTTGTGAACCTCGATGGAGACGTCCAGCTTATTCTTAGTCGCTCTCGTGCCTTTACGTAAAGCCTTCTTCATCTTCCTCACTCCCTCCCACGGATGCTTTCCTTTAGGTTCCGTAACATCCGAGTGTAACTTTTTTACGGACGATTTATTTTTAACATCGTTCTGTTTACGTTCCGCAAATGTTTTTCTTTCCGCTTCGACTTTATCCGACACAGTTTCGCTGTCTTCGATGGTCTCGATGGCGTCCCAGTCGTATTTGGTATGTTTTCCGTTTTTTGGCGGCGAGACGTCACTGACAAATGAGAAGTCTTTAGTTTTTTTAAAGAAGTCGGGGGCGATCGGCTTCGTGAAGTCGACCCTCAAAGGTCCGACGTAGGCCTTGGGGTTGAGGTTAACCTGAGAAGCCGAGGGCAGCTCACTGTCGTTAGAATCGGTCGAGAATTTGTTATTCTTTGTCGTCAGCCAATCTTTGACCTTTTCGAAGGAGTCTTCATTGTGTTCGGGTGTCTTTTCGGGCGCCAGCCGGACGGAAGAATGTATTTCTTCGCCGGGGAAGACTATCGTGCTCTCCAGTTGGCTGACGGACTTGAGCTTGGCGTCGGGGGATGACCGTCTGTTGGTGTATTTCTTGGAGTATTTTTTGTCTCCATCGTACAACCAATCATTTGCGGCGGTCTCTTCCTGCGATGGGGAACTGTCCGCTTTAACTGGAAATAATTTTTTAAAAAAGCATTAATAAATTTAGAAACTCCAAGCGACATAGATGTTCAGTAGGTTCACCAAGTTTACTTTTTATCACATCTCTTTCTCAACTGATTCCTCTTTCACATATTCGGCAACGTCAAACTTATGGAAACTTCTTAGCATCCATACATGGTAGATATATCTTCACTAAAGACAAATAGCTTATTTTTCAACATATAAATGTGCATGACTATTTTCTTTGTACAGCAGTATTCCCTTTGCTTTACTTCTGTTGAAATAGTTCATAGGAAAAAATAACAAAAGAAACGTCAGGGAGCTAATGCAAACAAGAGATTGTGTTTCTTTGTAAAATGCAAAATAAATATTTGTGTTACAATCATAAATTATTTTGATAAAGTCTCATGAACAATATAATATTACATTAAAATAGAAACATCCATATTTCTTAGTTTCTTTTTCTTATCAAAGGTTCTAATTCTGTGAGATAGTCTGCATAGGCAACTTTTCACAGATTTCAGAACAATATTTTGACATCCCCATCTTTAAAAAGGCGACGAGTCACAGGTTCGTCATTGGGACACGTGGAGGAAGGATGCAGGAGCAGGTCGCAAAGCAAATAACTTGTTAAGAAGCACAATTCATGTATATATCGTAGTATCCGAAACATATTTTGATTAATTTGTTAATCAGAATTAAGGAACCTCAACTCAATCGATGACACATGGTTATCAACAGGAATTAACCTATCCATGTTTCGATCCACAACCATGGTTGCTTAACTTCAGTGATCAGTTAAGAGCTGTGTCTACACAATGCTGTGTCTTCTTCAAGAGATGTTTTTCTTTCGTTAGAGTCCTGTAGGAAAATTGTTGCTCTCAAACATTCATACCTTCTTCTTTGCGGTGCGATTCACAACCCTGGGATTCTTGAATGTTTTAAATTCTACGTTTCAGATAGGTACACCCGTGCTATTAGCCAACCATTGTTTTTTATCCCAGTTGATACTTGTGGAGCTTCGAGCACTCAATTTAGTACAACGGCAATGGAGCTCCAAAATGGCCTACCAGCACATTTCGATCCTTTTCTTACATCCATTTTCTCTTTTGTCCATGGTATTGTTCTTCTCGATGTCTATCATCTTTGACACTTGTCATCTTATTATTTTATGTATTTTTTTTTTATGTATGTTTATGTATAAAATTATATTATTTATTATCCTATGTACAAGGGTTATCCGTAATATAAAGTTCCCATGGCGCTACAGTCCTAAAAAGCGCTGTTATGGTGGATCCCGCGATTCTGTAGTGTACCTTGGTTCCCCCACTCCAAAACCCCTCGTGCGTGATGAATCTCCCTTCACTTTGCCTGCCAGATGTTTCTTGTGTGCAAAAAACATTGCGCCGGAAGAGATGTGAAATCTATGGAGACAAGTGTATGAGCGTACAACACGTGCGCAAATGGTGCGGAGAGTTCAAGAACGGGCGTACTGACGTCCATAATGAGGAGCGTTCCGGACGGCCATCTGTTTCTGATGAAACAATCGTAAAAGTGGAGTCAGCGATGCTCAGATCAAAGAGTGACGGTTCGTAAGCTCTCCGAAATGATCCCTGATGTCAGCAAAACTATTGAAAAAACTAACTTGTCTATTGACAAGATTTGACAGAGCGTCTAGGGTAGGGGTGGTGAACCTTTTTGAGACTGAGTGCTAAAAAAAAATTTTTTTCAATAAAATAATATGTCGCGTGCCACATGCCATGGAAATAAAGATGCATCAAATGTTTGTGTAACTTCAGATTTTTAATAAAACCAAAAATTAATACGTTGAGGAAAATAATTAAGTACTTGATAATGGCGAACTAAGAAAATAAATAAAAAAAAAAAATAGACTCGAAAAAAATTGTGAACCTCAAAACTCATTAGTGAGATTTTTGTTGTTGGATGCTAGATGCCAAATATTTTATATCGGGTTCATTGCTGGTAGCTTTTAATAAAATACAAGCAGTAGTACTTTCGTCTGTAAGGCTACTTCTTATGTCTGATTTAATAAAGTTCATCGAAGAAAATAATGATTCACAGGAATACGTCGACGAAAAAATTGTTAATATGCCCATTGCTATTTTTTTAAGACAAGAAAAAAGTTTCGGGATGGATTGCCAAGCTGTAAGTCCTTCATTTTCGGCATTCCTCTGAACTGGTCCAACGAATCGATCTCGCTCAATTTCTTCCAAAACAATTCTTAAGTCTTTAAATTTTTGTGTCCATATCGAACTCGACTGAAAATCTACCAATTCCATTTCAAAATCATCTAATTCCATGTTTTCAAACATTGTTAAGTTTAATTGTTGATACTTATATGTGTCTGGATGGGTAATAAATTTTGTAGTTTCTTCAAGTTGTCGAAACTGAACAAACCTTCTTGAAAATTGTTCTATTGTTGCGTCTAAAGCATTTTCAAATGATTCTATTAATTTTCCTACGTCTGGCTCTTCATGGATTTCCAGATCCATCATGTATTTTTTTAGGTTGGGAAAGTACTTAAAATTTCTGGTCATTATATCACGCTTAAATATTTGTAACTTAGCTTCAAATGCTTTTATATTATCAAACATAACAGTAATTATTTTGCCACGGCCTTGTAATTTTATATTTAGATCATTCAAATGGGAGCAAAAATCAGTAAAGAACATCAATCTCGAAATCCACTCAACATCTGATAATTCTTCATACTGAATTATTTTCTGGTTACTTAAAATCATATAAATTTCATCAAAGCACTCGACGAAACGCTGAAGTACTTTGCCGCGACTAAGCCAACGAACGTTATTATAGATCGTTAATCCATTATACATCGAATTGACCTCATTTAATAATTACTTAAATATACATATACTATACATAAAATTCTTTTTTCAACGCGTCAATCCAAGCACAAAAATAACGGCAGAAGCGGGATGCGAACCGCGGACCTTGGAAACCAACTATGCCCAGGTATTCATACCGCTCGGCGAACTGCGCCATTGCTATGCCTAGACTGACTCGCGTTGAAACTAGTATTTATATCATTGTTATCATCGTGCGATAGATGTCGCTATAGTATATATTCGAAGTATGTATATTTTTATTATTATTCAATCAGTCTTCATTTATTCACAAGCTTAATATTATTACTTTCCGACAGTCTATTTATTTTAGTAAGTACCACTCGGGTCTCGAACCAAACTATAGACTGAATGGATGAGAAACGACTACTTATAGTTCCGACTCGGACTTTATAACCAATCATTTACCTGTGTTACTGATGAATAATTTTACCTTCTTGATATTGTCTCAAGGAGACATTATTATATAATTTTTTTTAATTTTTATTAGAATTTTTTTTTTTTTTATTATTTCAATATTCTAATCTACTTTTATAGATCATTGACTATATTACAATAAAGAAGGTAAAATTATTCATCAGTAACACAGGTAAATGATTGGTTATAAAGTCCGAGTCGGAACTATAAGTAGTCGTTTCTCATCCATTCAGTCTATAGTTTGGTTCGAGACCAGTGGTACTTACTAAAATAAATAGACTGTCGGAAAGTAATAATATTAAGCTTGTGAATAAATGAAGACTGATTGAATAATAATAAAAATATACATACTTCGAATATATACTATAGCGACATCTATCGTACCATGATAACAATGATATAAATACTAGTTTCAACGCGAGTCAGTCTAGGCATAGCAATGGCGCAGTTCGCCGAGCGGTACGAATACCTGGGCATAGTTGGATTCCAAGGTCCGCGGTTCGCATCCCGCTTCTGCCGTTATTTTTGTGCTTGGATTGACGCGTTGAAAAAAGAATTTTATGTATAGTATATGTATATTTAAGTAATAATAATATTGTAATATAGTCAATGATCTATAAAAGTAGATTAGAATATTGAAATAATAAAAAAATAATATTCTAATAAAAATTAAAAAAATTTATATCATTTAATAATGATTCAAATTTTCTTTTGCATAAAGGATGCGCAGCAATATAATTGAATATTTTAGTCACAAGTTTCATCACATCTTCAAAAGATTTAAGACCACCCTTTGCACACAGCGCTTCCTGGTGTATTATACAATGCAATGCTTACAGTGGATGGCCAACAAACTTTGTAAAGAAATTGACGAATCCTGCTGTTTGGCCAATCATACTGGGTGCACCATCTCTACTTACTGAAACAATTTTCGACAAATTTATTTCTGCTTTAGAAAGAGCCTCTACAACTGCTTTGCAAACATCTGTGCGCTTAGTAGTTTCTGGTAAAGATACCAAACTTATTAATTCTTCCATTATTTTATTGCCAACAAAATATCGAACAAAAATAGCTAATCGAGCCGAGAGAGTGAACTCAGTGCTTTCATCAAGACAAATAGATATCCAATCACATAATTTTATATCTGTTTTTTGTTGATATGTTACATTTGTACCCATCTTCAAGATTCTGTCTTTTATTGTATTTCGAGCGATAGGCAATTCTTTTATTCGTTCGAATATTTTTTCTTTATTTCCAAAATCCTCAAAAAGAAGTGGTGCGCATTCTCAAAATGCATTCTTGATCTAGTCTCCATCGCTGAATGGTTTTCCATTTTTGGCAATTATTTTGGCTATTTTAAAGCTAGCAGCAACATAATTGGAATTACTATTAACAAACTTATTTAAAGCACTCGATTGTAGATTTTTGTTTTTGATTGCTCTTAAAATATATTATTTTTGTTCATCTCTGCTTTTGCCAAGAAGTTCCTTACGAATTGTTTCATGGTGTCTTTTTACAGATGTTCTAGATACCACTGACACAGAACATATAACACATATTGCTTTGTCACTTCTTTCAATTACACCTTACATTTCAGCCCACAAATTTTGAAATTGTCTGCCAGAATTTTTACTGCTGGCTTCACCAAGTTTTTGTTTCTTATATGGTACAGCCATCTTTGTGGGTGCCAATAAACAGTTTGTTTCTGTATTAATTAAATTGTTTTTAAAGCACAAATTGATAACAAAACTGCCCGATCAGGTAAAGAGTTATTCTGTCACTGACACATCAAATCGTCGAATTTAAATTGTTGATAAATCATATTCATCCACAAGAGTAGCAATTACACACCTAAACCACACGAGAGCTGACGATCTAATGTGCATCGAGAGCGCGCAGTGTGACGTATGTCTTGCACCTTCGTGAACATTTCGGAACGGCTCGTGCCGGGAGCGAAGTTCATTACAAAAAAAAAATACACCTCAAGGAACTAGCACCGCGTGGGAAGCATTGAACAATATGATTTATTTATGCACGAATGTCGTCATATCCTTCGTTTCTGAAATTATTTATGAACGAAGAAAATACACGTCGCTTATTAAATATTTTTTTAATACACTTTCATTTTTTCTCCTCATTTGCGTGCCACGCAAAAACGTCTCGCGTGCCACCTGTGGCACGCGTGCCATAGGTTCGCCAGCCCTGGTCTAGGGAGAATGTTGACCAAAGACACCACCAACGAACTCATCGCAAAATTTGGATAGGGTGGATGTTTGACACCCTACAGCCCGGACTTAGCCCCAAGTGACTACCATCTCTTCCCTGACATGAAGAAACACCTGGGTGGAACGCATTTCGGCGGCAGAGAAGAGCTGGAAGAAACGATTCTCAGGTATCTGCGTGGCTTGGCTGCAGATTTGTTTACTCGGGCATTCTTCAAAAGCTTGTAGACCGCATGCAAAAATGCATTGACCTCAGTGGCAACTATGTAGAAAAATAGGTAAAAGTCTGAACTTTCCAAAAATGTACGCATTCATGGAATTAAACATGTTTTACACTGTGATAAATTACTGGGAATCATGTATTACAGATAACCTGCTTATTTAGGAACTACGGTTTTGTTAAAAAAATATATATATTAATAATGTGCTATTGTCCTTGGTATAAGATTAAGACAATCTAAAAATATTTAATCAGTTTCGTTGCCACTAAAGCCAGCAATAACTTATCTTATGTAAACATAAACTTATCAGTTAATCTATTTCCATCTGCAGTATCTTGAACTTTTATTAAGCACATAAATATATAATATCAAAGACATTTATACATAAAAATGTCAGTTGACGTTTCAACAATATTCAGGGAAGACGGCTCACATTTATCGTCTTTACGACATTTTTTTTGAAAAGAACAATGAGCCGAAAAATATTTTGTGCAAATAATCTGATTTTATTATTTTTGACGTGTTTTTTAATGATTTACGTGATTTTTAACAACACCGGCAAAATGTTAACAAAAAACCAGACCCCACGGCCCAGACCGAGGACCAAGACGATACTTCTGTGGAATCCGTTTTTCGGAAAAGACGATTACAATTTCGGTTTAGGCAGTGAACCTTTTACGAAACACAACTGCAAAGAAAAAGAATGCTTCGTCACAAACCAAAAAGACTGGCTGGCCATAGACCAATACGATGCCATAGTCTTTCACGGCGCTGAATATTATCCAGAAGAAAAATCTGATTATCCAGAAAGAAGGCAGCCCTTTCAGATCTACGCTTTTCTATCAATGGAGTCTCCGATGATGCGCCCCGTGTACGGCAATCTAAACGGACTGTTCAACATAACGATAACGCATCGCTTAGATTCAGATATCCCGCTTCCTTACTTCCACATGGAGAATTTACTAAACGAAACAGTCTCACCGTCGCAAGATCCACGCTGGATGGAACCCGGCGTAGATCTATCGAGTAAATTCTTAGAGATACATCGAAGAAAGACGAAAAAAGTCGCTTGGTTTGTGTCCAACTGCTACAGTAAAAACAAGAGAAAACAAATGGTCGAAGAACTTCAAAAGTACACGCAAGTAGATGTTTATGGTAAATGTGGAACGATGCAGTGTTCCCGTGAACACGAATCAAAGTGTTTTGATATGCTGAAGAGCGATTACTTTTTTTATCTTTCCTATGAAAATTCTAATTGTGTTGACTACATTACTGAAAAGATTTTGACGGCGTTCAACAACGACGTGATTCCCGTGTTTTACGGTAAAGCTAACCTAACAAAGTTCGTTCCGCCGGGTTCGTATATCGATGCTTCCGAGTACTCGGCCCGAGAGCTCGCCGACAAAATGACGTTTTTGATTGACAATCCTCTCGAGTATGTTAAATATTTCTGGTGGAGGAATCACTATAAGATAGGGTTTTCAGTTTCACCTTTTTGCAACTTGTGTAAATATCTTCACAGTGAAACAATCAAATCACCGCATTCGTATGATAAATTTCAAGAATGGTGGCACGGCACTAGTGAACTACCGGTGTGCCAATGATAGATGCAGAAAAAATCTTGTTTGTTAATTATTTTCCCCGTTTAACCTACACTTAATAAAATATAGCATGAGCCCTATGATAGTTGCATTGTTTTGCTTTAACCGTATGAATGCCATGAGCCCAAATATGGGTCCGCTACGGGAAGCCCGCCAGTGCCGTGAGCACACCGGTGTTATAAAACTATAAATTTTCGGTCAACGATATAGCTTGGGTCTATAGCAACATCTATCGTCTGACCAAGAAAAAAAAAGGTTAAAATTGACATTTAGGGGTTCAAATCTTCGATAATCCACGAGGCAGTGCATAGATCTATTCAGGGTCATGGCATCCAAAAGGTTAAAGGAATGAGAGTTTTTTTTTTAATTTTTCTTTTCTTCTTCTCAGATGAATTACATAATTTCATATTAGCGTATTTACAAGGATCTGATTTGAATTGAATTTAGTTATGTCATAATATATTTATTTACTGGCTTAAACAATCTAAGAAGTGATCTTTGATGTATATTAACCTGTTAACCCGGCAGGACATATATATGCATCAAACGTGATCAATATCAGGAATGGGTAGGACGTATGAATACGTCCTTGGAATATATTTTGCACCCTGAAACGGGAGGGACATATATTTTCAACAAAATATATATTTTTTCTATGATTAATTGAATTTCTTCTTTGTGTCAGCGACGTCAAATTATTTCTGCTAAATATCTGGCAACATAGATAGCCCGTGTGTTGCCCAGCATTAGGTCTTAGCTTAAATGCATATATCAATTAATTTTATAAAAAAAATTCAAGGTCAAAATTGTTTAAAGAATCTATTTGTTTGTAATTTTGTATTTTATATATAAATAAACAAAATATATATAATCCAGTGTTTTCATTTATTTTATTAGAAATCACGTTTCCACCGAGCGTGACGTACTGACACACTTAGTGAAAGAATCCCCGCCCGTTTTATGTTGTAAAATTAAAAATGTACTTACCCGGTTAACAGGTTAATAATTATTATTCGAATTAACCAAATCGACATATTTTTTCAAATTTGTAACATTATGTATTAATTTGTCATTATGTATTATATATGAGGACCTAGCCCCTGGACATGACCAAGGGTGGAATATATGGAGGTCCCTTAACAGACTTCGGACCGGAGTATGCAAGACGAGGACACAAATGAAAGCCTGGCAGTTTTACAGCGGACCGACTGAATGTGACTGCGGCGTGGAGCAGACCCTGTCACACCTTCTGGAGTGTGCGCTATGCCCGAATAGCTGTACCCAGGAAGACCTGATGATGGCCAGAAGAAATGCCATCGACGTCGCCTACTAGTAGGCAGACAGGATCTGACCCTGTTGTTTCCGACACCATTATATATATATTATGTATTAATTTGTCATTATTGTTAATTTTTATGTGTTCTAAGTATCTGTATTACTCGATATTGATTAATGTCAATTAAACTAATCAAATTACATGCAATTATTTTTTACAACATTTTTTGTTTTAATTTATTTTTTATTTAAAAAAAAAACAACAGTTTCCGACAGCTTCCAAGCTTGGGACTTGACAAGAAGGCGGCTGTACTATCCGATGGGTATTTGTGCATTATTTTATCAGAATTTTCAGGATTAAGACAAGATCAGATCAAGACAAGATACAATTAAACCTTATGTTATTTGTAAGTCAAATATGATATAATTATGACGTGGTTATTGTTGTTACAATTCTTAACTATTGGCGCTCCATATTGTGACCCCACGTGTGCTGAATGTGAGGTCATTGACACTAAATATGTCAATGCTTAAACATCCTTGATTTATATAGTATGCATTATTATATATAATGAATTGTATTTATATTTATAAATGCATTAAAATAATTTTGAAATTTTTATAAAGTAAAAAAAAAGACGGATGATTAGCCTGATGCTCCCGAGGCATTAACAATTGAGTCTTAAAGGGAGGCAAAACGGTCACAGTTCACAGTTCGGAGACTTGTTTTCCTACAGACGATGAAGACTCCTTAATCTGGACATGCACACAAATCAGTGTCGGCTCACATAAACCAAGGACCATTATGGCGTTTACCTGTTGATCCGGTGAGAGTTTGGAAGGTGTCTCTGAGCAGCAGCACTTTGCAAGCTAGGGCCCCCAGGCTTACGCAGGAGCGCAGTGACCGAGGACGCACACCAATGCCACACAGGGGACAGCTGCGCCCCGCCCCGTCCCAGCAGCGAGCGCAAGCCATGTGTGCACAAGGAGACGTCTTCGGATCCACAATCACCGATGAGCTGAAGATAATAACATCAATTATAACTTAACAAATAGTAACATGCGCTAACTCACGCAGAATGGCATCAGTACAGGGTATAACTCTTTATGGGACTATAAGTCCCACCGAGTAGGCGAATCATGCATTAACTTGTTCAAGGCGTAGCAGAGAAGAAAACAGTCGTAATGAGGTGTTGTGCTTAGTTTCTTCCCCATTTTAGCCAGTTCGTCTGCATTTTCGTTACCCAGTGTGCCGTTGTGTGCACGAATCCAAATAAACTTGACAGCTATACCTATATTTTAAGAAATTGTACGCTATTTCGTGCATTTACCGCTTTCTGTGTTGCCGCCTGGGAGTCTCTACCATTTGTTGGGAGGATTTACCTGAATTGCTGCTTGCTGAATTGCAATTAGTTCTGACGGTCCCTTGCTGTTAAACTTCAACAGGGAAACGAGGCTGACATAGAATAGGCTCCTACGTTCTTCAACTATTTCTCAGACGTATATTCTAACCTTGTGTGTAACTTGCAGGGTACAATAAGCAACTTTATATTTTTATCTACATTTTTTTATAAGTGAAAAAATATTTATAAAAAAAAAAAAAAGTCTCGCCGAGTGAAACAGTTAACTTGTTATATGACACTTTCAACAATTTCTATTTCATCAATGAAAAACTATGATATTCCTCGTAGAAATACAGACGACTCCAGATCCCCGGGATTGTTATCGGGACATGTGATGGATGGATGAGGAGCAGGTCACCAAAGCAAAGAACTCGTCGAGAAACACATTGACATTTATTTTAAGTAAAAGAAGACTGATAAAATTCGGTTCTTTGCTCGAAACACAAAAAAAAAAATTATACTTGACGGCTCCTGGGCAGTGATTCACGGTCGCCGGGACTGTCAAAACACAATAAGTGACTGTTAAAACATAATAAACAAAATGGGGAATGCACACCGCATCTTATAACTACTTAAATCTAAAAATTACATTTTTACATGTGTGTGTCAGACGAGCAACAAAGATAAGAGGCAAAAGATCGCACATCGAGGCTTGTCGGCACCAGCATGCAAACTCTATATTGAGTTGATTCAACTACGACTTATCTTTATATGTCAAATTTGTTATATTTTACAACTTTATCTTAAGGTTGGAGCCCCAAAAAAATTCTTGATCGACTCCTTTTGAAAAAGAGCAGTTCATCTAATAAATAATGGCACATTTACCTCTGGCCTTTAATATTTTGAACATAGACATAAAGTTGTTCATTAAAACTTTTCTAAGGTTAACACTAGAACTAAACTTTTTAACACTTTTTTAAACAATCTTCGCAGCAACAAACACATAATCGATTTTGACCCTTTAACTACGGATGCCTATATATCTACAAAATGACGATATATAGCCAGGGGCATAATTGATAGATATTTACAATAATTGTTTTATGTATATTTGAAAATATTTTATAAGTCAAATAAAAAAGCAAGTTTATACCAAAATAAACGGATTATTTATTTATATTTTAATGTCGAATTATACGACTAAAATGTGATTTTCTTGATACTAAAAATTAAAAATAAGCTACTTTTTTGTCCTCCTATAGTAATGAAAAAAAAATCTACTAACTGATATGGGTGTGTATAAATGCATAAAAAAATCATTCAAAAACGTCAAATCAATATGTACTTTATTTTTTCAA
The DNA here is from genome assembly GCA_022606575.1 of Glossosoma conforme. Lineage (NCBI taxonomy): Eukaryota > Metazoa > Arthropoda > Insecta > Trichoptera > Glossosomatidae > Glossosoma > Glossosoma conforme. The sequence goes on from JAGTXR010000027.1 coordinate 2,563,022, forward strand.
GGATTGTTGTCATTTTTCACAAGCATTTATTAAAACAATATTCGTAGTTAAAGGGTTAACTTGGTATAGGTTAGGTTCGTGACTAGTTTTCCCACCTTACTTTAAATCAAAACTTTTTCACGACAGCAAGTACCACTACGTTTGAAAGTTATAGGAAACGTTTGAAAAGGACATCTTTACTCATGAAATGGAGTATATGGACATCAAGAGCCGCCGCCCTATAGCTCTGTCAGCCGCCTTGGTCCTCTTCTCATGTCATGTTTTGATTTTATAAAGCGTTTTAAGCATGGATACACTACTGAATACTATCAATGGTTACTACGCCTTTTTTGTAATAAAAAAGTCCAATATTTTATTTCAGAAGTTTCTCCCAAACACTAGCAAACAAATAATATTTAGATACCCACCAAACCGCGCATTCCACTTCTCGAAGAAGTTGTTTTAAAAAAGGCAATGCCTCTTTCTGAGTTTCAGGATTCATTTCGTTTGTTATGTCGAATTATCTGTGTGAATTCAATGTTCAATTATTAAATATAATGTAGACAACATAACAAATATCGAGGATCATGGTACAGACACAAATTTAACCCGCCATTTCTGACAATAGACGACAACTTAGAAGTGTAGCTAGTGAAAAAATAATATTTCCTTTTAGTACCTATATAATGCAAGTTTATTGTACCTGAAAGATTGTTAAAATGTAACACATTCTTTTAGGGATGAAAGATTTGGAAAATAAATATATTTTTTACATTTAAATTGAAAATAATAATTATAATTTACTATTATCAAATTAAAATGCATTATTCACACTCCTTCTAACGATTTTAATCAAAAAACAAATGAGTTTAGCTAGAGCAAAAAAATTTCAATAAAATTTAAAATAAGTTGTATACGCTTAGGTAAGAGTCAATAAAACCAGAAAAAAAATACCTACTTATTAGCAGACCCCAATGAGAAGGAGAGGGGGAGATGGGATAAATGTTTCAATAATTAGCCAAGCTGTAGTAAAAATCTATGGAGCCTTGAAGGTCTGGGCATATTAAGCCAGAGCGGCGTTTTTGGCATTCATCAAATCCAAAATCTTGAATTTGTTCACTCGGGATCATTTTTATTAAAAAAATGTTTTTTTTATCTAAAGTGAGTTTTTTTGAAGTTGAATATTGTTAAGTTAAAAACAATATTACCAGCACGATGACTTTTTTTTTTAAATATTCGCCTACGTTTTTTGTCGGCAGGTATTTGTTTTAAATACTTATTTATATTTTAAATTCATCTATATTTATTATTTAATTTTTGAAAAAAACCTTGTTCTCGAAGATAAATAATAAATAATGAATATTTAAAAATATAAATAAGGTAGTTTACATCATTATTTAGTTAGGAAACCGTTGTTGAAACCTATCAGTGACTTTTTATTTATGCTTAATCTTAATTGATTAAATTGTTACCAAATGAAAAAAATATAAATACCTACACATTAAGGTACCCATAATACTAATTTTATTTCAATGGCAGCACATTCAATGGATTTGACAGTTTGGGGTTATGTTTATCTGTCAAAAGTGTAATCTTGTTTCAAACAAATTAGTGATGTAGGCTTGTGCGTGTTTTTAAGATGATACTCATAATTAATTTATTGATACTCGTAGTCTTATCTAGTTTAATTTATTTATTTTCTCTCGACGGAGACTTTGTTTTCGACGACTCTGAAGCAATACTCAAAAATGGCGATGTGAATCTGAACACTTCCATCTTCAAGATATTTCGCCATGACTTTTGGGGAGCCGACATGACAAGCAATCTAAGCCACAAGTCCTATAGACCTCTGACTATTCTAACATTCCGGTAAATTAACACTTATCCATAGAAGCGTCGGATCGATCTGATCGGATACGACCTCCTTAAATTATTGATTTGGTTTACCACTAAGACAAGGTACTTTTATTGAAAGCATGTTTTATTTTTTTATTTCAGATTTAATAAATACCTAAGTAATAATGAATTAATACCATTCCATTTTAAATTGACGAATCTCATTGTACATGTGATTGTATCAGTATTATTTTACATAGTCGTTGCAATAATAGTGACTGCTAATGAACAAAAAGCTAATAAAAGCCTTACAACAATGGAAGAAAAAGAAATAAAAAGCAATGAAAACAATTCAAAAGAAATAACCATTGGAACAAACAAAGTGAATTTAAAAATACATAGTGTTGCCACCTGGAAGAATATTCCCTTCATTTCTGCATTATTATTTTCTGTTCACCCGATTCACGTAGAGGCTGTTTCTGGAATAGTCGGAAGGGCCGACTTACTGGCAGCACTGTTTTATTTTTCTTCCATAATTTTATACGATAAATCAATTAGTCGAGGAAGAAAAAAGGGGTCCAACAATTTAGTGCTTAAAACACATTTCGGTGTTTTGAAAAGATATGTATGCCTAATGTTCTCAATGGTGTGCGTGTCTTTGGCAGTTTTATCCAAAGAATTGGGAATAACAGCGCTAGTGAGTATTCCATATTTTTAAATGTAATATATTAATGATTATCTCACACCATTTTACTTTTAAGGATGTCTTATTTACTGGTAAGTCAATACCATTTGATTCTACCAAACCCGAGACATGGTATTAGTGTTTTATTCTCTATTTGAATGCAAATATCTATTATGTGCCTTCATTATTGCTGAATATTGAAAAATAAATCACTTAAAACGTAAATGCATGCATTGATATCAGCTTGACATAGCCCTTGCAGGCTGGTGCCGAAAACCTCGAAATGCGATCTTTCGCCTCTTTTTATTCGCTTGTCGGACATGTATGTGTCGCCATATTAGTTTTTTGACAAGTTCGGTCACGGGTGTGTCAATAGTATTGTACATGACTGGCGCCCCATTAGTTCTCTAAATCGCCACTTGCTGCGCTGGGTGTTACTGACCACTGGCGCTTGGTGGCCAGTAAGCAGTTGTCCGTCGACCACGACGAGTAGCGTGTTTTGATCCGGCTGGGGTCTGAAAGCATACGCTCTGCCTCGGACCGAAAGTTTGTCAAGTTTACTGAAATATGTACATCAATGTGCTTTTAAAAAAAGAGTCTGTGTTGCTTATCTGCTCCTCATCTGTCCACCACGTGTCCTAATAACGATCTTGGCGACGTGAAGCCGTTCTTCCTTAAGTAAATGGGATGTTATTTTGGCGCGCAAAGTGGGGCAGGCATTAATATGTAACATTTCAAGCCATTAACGATTATATTAAATTCATTACAAGCAATGCACCACTCATATTGACACATCCGAGTCAAGGAAAGGTTAAAAATATTATATAAAACATTAAAAACATTTATTTTTGTTTTCCAGGGGATTTGCTGTGTATACGACATTGTGATAATAAATAAAATTCTTCCAAAACATGTGATAACATTTACAAAACAATTTTTTAAACATGACAACATTCAAGATGCAGACAAATTATTACCGAATACTGGAAAGAGAAAAAATGAAAATATTCACAGACAATTGATTGATAATCACACTGATTTTATTATCAGACAGTTGGTAGTAGTGATCTGCTTGGCCACCATGCTGTACTCCAGGTGGTCTGTGATGGATTTCAAGAGTCCATTGTTTCAAGAAACGGACAATCCTGCATCGTTCTCCCAACACATTTTAACCCGTGTATGTATATATAAACTTAATGTGTATTGTTCTAATATACATATGTAGTATTGCTATCCAGCTTTCCTCGGATTTCTCTCTCTGATGGCGCTACAGCCTTCAAAATAAAACATTATAACCATAAAACACATAAATCTAAAATAACACCACTATTATTTCCATTGCTACAAAAGTAAACAATAATTTTAATTCATTATTCAAATCAAAATTATACTTTTTTTTTCAAAAATAGTTACCTATCTTCCTATCATACCTACCTAGGATACCTATTGGCATTACACAAACAAATTCAATTTCAGTTTTATATAAACGATTATCATGTAAAAATAACAATAGCATTTATTTTGATATCCATTTCAAACATTTAAATTAAATAAATTGCGAGTGTTAAAATATTTTCTTTCTGTAAAAATAAACACATACAAGAGAATACCAGTCAGATAGTGATTGAGATCACTCCATAACTTTTCTCTCCACCTGTCATCTTTTTCGTTTCAATAAATGGCCAGCCCACTTCTTTTTATATTTACGGTAACTATCCATTCAATTCAATCAATTCCAAACATTACCCTACTCTTTATCTTCTAGGGATGCTTTCTTTACATTCGTTAGAGTCCCGGAGGAAAATTGCTTCTCTCAAACATTCATTCCTTCTTCTTCGCGGTGCAATTCACAACCCTGGGATTCTCGAATGTTTTAACTTATATGTTCCAAATAAGTACACCCGTGCTCGTATCCATCCATTGTTTTTGATCTCAATTGATACTTGCGGAGCTTCGAGCACTCAATTTAGTACAACGGCGCTCCTAAATGGCCTACCAGCACACCTCGATCCTATTCTTACATCCTTTTCCATTTTTTGTTGATGGTATTGATCTCTGTGATCTTTGATACGTGTCATCTTCTTTTTCTTTTATGTTATTTTTATTTTTTATTCTCTTTTCTATGTATTGTATATTTATGTGTACTCTATGTTTCTTAATATTTGTACATTGGAACTTCAGTTCTGTGAAATAAATAAATAAATCAAATGCTCCCCATCCAAGCTTTATTCAGCGTTTTGTTTCACTAGCTTGTCCATTTCTATAAAGGTCGAGTGCTTGGCTGAAGTATTAGCAATCATGTGAAATGCTTTCCATCATGTGTTTGTAAAATTAATTACATTATAAATATGTTTTTTTTAGATTGCCACATATAACTACTTATACTTTATAAACATTTTGCTGATGATCTGGCCGCAGTGGCTCTGCTTTGATTGGTCCATGGGCTGCGTGCCGCTGATCTCCAAGTTTACCGACTATCGGATCGTTTTTGTTCTCATAATGTGGAGTTTTCTCATTGGAATCGCTTACACGATATTCAACTTTGAATTACAAGCAAAGTACAAAAGGTGAGTTAAATTTGTTGTACCTATCCTGAAATAATCATTAAAAGCTACCTGAATCGATGCAGTATTATTAAAAAAAAAAAGTATTTTAATCGGCTTCTGAGCTCTAAAATATCCCCCCCGGTTGGTGTGAATTTGATCCCTCACCCGTAAAATGCTAGTCATAGCTTATTAATTAAAATTGGTGGTAGACGAAAAGAAGAACACCCATTCTTAGTAAATTCCTGTAATAATAAGAATGATGCATGAATCTCGGGCTGTAGTCTATGACGTTGGCGGATTAATACTCCACATGCAGCGATTAGCCATATGCACCAAGTAAGCATCATAGAATTCCACAGATGAGACTTCAAAATTACTTTCATCTTCTGCCGGTATTCTCCTGTATGTTTTGACATAAAAAAGTAATATAAAAAGAATGACAATAATTAAATATAGAAAAAACAATCAGTACAAGGCAAAGAAATTTGCAGTATATTTGTTACTTCAAGTGTATTTTCTACAATTACACTGATATTCATTTCATAGACACTTCTATACATAAAATAAACAAAATGGCGCATCCAAACGCCGCGTCTTATAACTACCTAAATCTAAAACTTAGAATTTAATATGTGCGTGACGGATGAGCGAACAAAAATAAGAGTCAAAAGAACGCGTATTGAAGCCTTTCGACACCAGCCTGAAAGGGCTATATCGAATTGGTAACAAGACAATTAGTCTTAAATTCAATAACAGTATTTCTCAAAAGGTTAATGTAGTCATTTATTAAATTTCAGGTTAATCATTTTGGCATGCTCATTGCTAGTAGTCCCCTTCCTGCCCGCCAGCAACCTTGTGGTGCCGGTGGGCTTCGTGGTGGCTGAGAGGGTCTTGTACATTCCATCTGCGGGTTACTGCTTAATGATTGCTATTGGACTTACAAATTTGCTAAAGCAAAGCCCCTACCAATATAAAAGAGTAAAGAACATATTTTAAATATTTTTTTTTACTTCTTTGGTTTAAATAGTTAATATATGAGTATATCCACTAGAATTCACTGTCAATAAATGTCAGCTGCAAGATGGTTCGTCGATGACTTGATATCCTCTGTCAAATAGCTTAGTGCAGTTCCGTGGAGTGTCTTGTACGATGAAAGGCAGAGCTTGTGCTGGATTCTAGACGGAACTCTCAACTAATTCAGTCGATGTAGTACCGGAGTAATGTGACAGACTTTGGGCGCGTTGTACACTCGAGTGTACAACGCGCTCAAAGTCTGTCACATTACTCTTGAGTATGCCCTGATAAGCTCTGTCAAATTCGTTTATGCAAATAAAATTACACGCTTATAAATTGTTAAAGATCGTAACAGCCTGGATAAAAACATTTTTAAAAATCGAAACTAGCTTATTATTTATAACATATATTTTTTCAAATAATTTATTCTTTTTCACTAGAGAGCTATTTAAAGACATTTGTTTTAGCTGACTCTTTAAAATTTGATGAAAATGTGACACAGCGTTATCATTGAATAAGTTTGTAGCACACATAGCCACCTGCTTATTAGGATGATGCTTCTATGATCTACGATGAAACAGTTTCCCATGCTTTCAGCATTTCTCTTATTGCGTCAGAAGATTGTTGCTCTGCTACTTCCTCCTCCTCCAAACTCTTCTTCATAACTTCTTGCTGTGAAATATGATAGTCTGAACATTAGTTTAAAAAAAATGTGTGATCACATGCGACACTAACATGGTAACAGTACGAGTGCTAAACACAGACAGACGCAATGACGCGGAAATCCCGGCTCACGAGTTCGTCATACCTTATGTTAAGGGTGAAATTTTAAGAGAGGTTCCACTGTATTTGCAATTACTGATATAATAACGAGAGAAATAAGCTTCATTTTAAAAGTCTCTTCTTAATTCATATTTAATCCTTTCTTAAGTGCATTATTTACATTTGATTTCAGTTGATAAAAGTGTCGTTCGTTGCATTGATTGTGATTCTTGCATTGCGTACGATCGAACGAAGCTTTGAGTGGACCAGCGAACGTCTGCTGTTCTCTTCGGCACTGCCAGTTTGTCCTCTGAACGCCAAGGTTCACTACAACGTGGGCAAGAGCGCAGGAGACCGCGGCCTGGTGGGCGAGGCCGAGGCCAGCTATGCGCAGGCTATAAGGCTTCATCCCAAGTACTTCCAGGCCATGAACAACCTCGCCAACCTGCTTAAAGACCAGGAGAGGTTCACTGAGGCGGAACAACTGCTTCAAGAAGCTTTGAAGATTAAGTATGCATATTACGATCTTTTTTATATTATTACTAGCTGACCTGGCGAACTTCATAACTACCTATCACATCTACTGACATCAGCATGATATAGCCCTTGTTGACTGGTACCAAAAACCTCGATATACAATCTTTCGTCTCTTATTTCTGTTCGCTTGTCGTACATGTATGTGTCGACATATTAGAATTTTGGACAAGTCCGGCCACAGGTGTGACGTTAGTTATATAGATCACCACTTGCGGCGCCCGGGGTAGTCAGTCGCGTGTCGACAGCAGCGAGATCGCATTGTTGTTGTTTTTTTTATGTAAACGCATGCAGGAGAGTACACCCGGTCAAGACCAGTGCACTCTATGACGCTCAGTCAGGGAGGCTGGACGCTGCATGCGGGAAACGTGTGTTTGTGTTTGTGTGTGGGTTGGGGAGATTGCAAGTGTATATTTATCTGTTTCTTGAAGAGATCCAGATTGTAGGAAGGAGGAAACACAGACACTGGAACAGCATTCCATAGCTTACCGGTGGCATTAAGGAAGGAACTTTGTTGGCCCGGCCTGAATGTTGTGAGTAGGTCCGGGCCAGAAGTTTATAAATTTATCGAAATATATATGTCAATGCGCTTTAGAAAAAGTCTTTGTGTTGTTAATCTGCTCCTCATCCTGCCACCACGAAATTCAATAACGAATTTAGAGAGTAGGATGTCATATAATAACTACATATCATACCTACCCATCATACCTTCCTATCATACCTACTCATCATACTTATCTTTCATTCTTACCTATCATACATGGGGTGATGATTTATAAAATGGTATTTCTATATCTATCTATGTTGTTGGTTATGTTGCAGAACTGATTTTCCGGCCGCTTGGATGAATCTGGGCATCGTGTTGGCCAACCTGAGGCAACCAGAGGCTGCTGAGAAAGCTTATTTGGAGGCTCTCAGGTACAGGAAGAAGTATGCAGACTGCCACTACAATCTGGGTAATCTGGTGAGCATCAAAATATCATACTTGACATTTTTTTTCAATAAAAAATATGTTCAATTACATTAAATGTTACATATTGACACAAACCAGTATCTGGAGGATCAAAATGTTGAAAGATGGATGAATAATTACAAAAAATCACGAGGTCCAGACAATGTGTTAGGGTACGGGATGATGGACGTCTAAATGTCGATCCAGGTAGCAAAAGCAACGTCTGTGTTTAGCGGCGGTCACCAAGTGAACGAGTCTAATGCTGTTTTCTATTCACTATTGTGTGAGTGAGAGGGGGGACGCTGTGTATCAGTCTCTCTTCTTCTCTCTTGTGTTATCTTTGTTGCCAGCTAGCAAAAACGACATCTCGACTCGCTCAGGTAGGTATCCGATTCTATGAAGATTAATTATTGCGGTCTTTTTGTTGTTTGCCTGAAGGAACCATATCACATCTATATCAATATTTAGAAAGCTTACACTATTACCCATTTTTCCATGTATACTTGTGTTTTTCAGAACACCAGTGCATTGGGAACTTTATTTTACAGATAACCCGTGTAACATGATTCTTATGATGATATTTTGTTCTCAAAAGAGGACCTAGCCCCTGGACACGACCAGGGTTGGAATATATGGAGGTCCCTTAACAGATTTCGGACCGGAGTATGCAAGACGAGGACACAAATGAAAGCCTGGCAGTTTTACAGCGGACCGACTGAATGTTACTGCGGCGTGGAGCAGACCCTGTCTTACCTTCTGGAGTGTGCGCTGTGTCCGAGTAGCTGCACGCAGGAGGACCTGATGATGGCCGGGAGTAATGCCATCGACATCGCCCATTTCTGGGCAGCCAGGATCTGACACTGATGTTTCCGATACGATTATATAAATATATTGTTTATTGAATATTGTTTTCTGTTCCAGTACTTGGATCAGAATAAGCACGAACTTGCTCTGAAGGCATGGTTTGAAGCTACCAGAATCAACCCAAAGCACATAGTAGCTTGGAGCAATACCTTGGCACTCTTAGATAATTCAGGTGAGCAACAAGGATGCTCCTGCATCCTTCCTCCACGCGTCCCGATGACAACCCCGCGACCTGTTGTCGACTTGTTAAAGATGGGTGATGTCAGTTCTTATTTGTTAGATTGAGAGAAGTGTTCAAATAACTTACGGTCAACATTCCTACATATTTTTCATGTACGAATATAGTATCAATATTACAAAAAAAAATGTTTATTTTATATTTCAGGTCAGATAGAACGAGCTTTACAATTGGCCCCCGTGGCCTTAGCGACCCTGCCTGAAGTTGCAGCGATCCACTTCAATGTTGCCAACTTGATGGGCAAGAAGGGAGACTTTGTCACTGCAGAAAATCATTTTAAAAAAGCAATATCACTAAAAGAAAATTCACCTCCAGGAGTTTACTATGCTAATTTAGGTAATAACATATTATATTATAAATATTTTATTTATTTTCGGGTGTCATATTATATGTCATAGCTTCATTAGAAACCGGAACCGTATTCAAGAACTGGGTATTTTCTTTTCAATTTACACTTCTTTTAATAACATTACAATTTTTTTTTTTAATGTGTTACTGAAATAAGAGTAGAATTAATACTTCAATAGAAAAAATATTATATAAATAGAAAGGTACTTATGATTAAGTACTAAGAAAAACAAAGCAATAGAGACAAGAAACAGAAGTTTCCAATGCTCAAAAACAGACGACTCCAACAAATTATTTTTAGAAAAAAAAAACGCGGAGGTCAGGCCTGAATTGGGCTTCCCTTGCGTGAAATATACCAATATCCGAGGCGATTTGGTTGAACAGTCTGATCCTTCTCCTAAAAGGCATAGTCTCTGAACTAGATCACACAATAGTATGATTAATAGTATTGATTAATTATTTTTTAGGTGTTTTATATCACAGATGGAAGAAGCCTCTTCAAGCAGTGGAAATGTACAAAAGGGCATTGAAGGTTGACCCGACGCTCAAGAGTGCGAAAGATAACCTCAAAACATTGACCAAGGAAACAAATGACAGCTAAAAGTTCCAATTTTACATTCCTATACTAAATAAATTATTATAATTATTTACAAAGATTGTTTTTATTTTACTTAAATTTGGGTACTGGTAAGTTTTACTACCGCACCACTGAGAGATGTATGTAAAGGTCCCTCTGGGAACATTATATGTTCCCGATTTTCCCAAGACTTAAAAAAAGTCATGGGTTAAAACAATGTCCAGCAAAAATATCAGAGTTAAATGAACTAATTTAATAATAAATACTTTCGCGTGGTGCTAGGTATTGACATCCCCCTTCTTTAAAAAGTCAACGACAAGTCGCGGGTACAGGAGCAGGTCGCAAAGCAAAGAACTTTTTCGGAACCACAGTTCGCATTTATTTTCACTATATGACTTCGGTTTCCCTGCCCAACCGTAACATGATGTATCGTCGGCTTCGGTCGGTCGGGGACTCAGCGTGGGTGCGGGCGCGAGCCGACAAACGGGCACTCATGAATGTAGCGCCTCAAAGATAATCGTGGCTAAGTCACAAATTAAAGTTGAAAGTTGAACCAACATGAAATGGAGCAACTGTCAAAACAAATAAAATGGCGTATGCAAACGGCGTATATTTTTATATAAAATTAAAAATAACATTATTGAAAGATGATTTGCATGTCAGGCGAGCGAAAAAATATAAGAGACAAACGATCGTTTTTCGAGGCTTTTTGGCATCAGACTAAGAGAGCTATATCAAGCTGATATCAGTATTATGAAATGTTAACTTTTTCAAGGAAACTATATCAGCTAAGATAAGTATTATTTTGTATAAACAGTTGCATATGTTTGAGGTTAGGGTTAATTATTTGATAACCTCTTTGAAGCAGAAGTAATTATTATTTCGTATTTATTAATGAAGTGTTATTCTAACCATAATAATACATTATTACATTTGTTTATGCTAAGATTTGCTGGGAAAACCGTGTTTTGATAAACAAGGGATTTTTCCAAAATCCATTTTATCATGAACATCTACTTACTTTTTAACATGTAATCAATTGTCCTATAAACGTTTTCAAATGGTCGAATTATTAGCTCGATACTCCCCAGCCCTTTCGTATTGGTTGTCGATATATGCCGTCTAAGATTCCCCTATTTCCCAAGGAGCGATTTTTCTGTAAACCACATGTGTCAATGCCACCACATGTATGAAATTACATATTGAACGTTTGTTAAATATAATATTTTTTTATGCATCATATGATAGCTTAAGCATAAAAGAACCAATGTGATATATGAAAATAGGTTAGATAAGTACATTTATGCTTCAAATGATAAAAGGAATGACTGCACTTACAATTTCTTACCGTAGATGTCACAATGAGTACTGAAAGTAGCAAAACGATATATCACGTCAACCGATGTCGTCGGTCGGGGAATCTTTGACATCATATGACGACAACCGATGCGAAAGAGTTAATTTACAAATATTTTTAAGCAAATTACTCAGATCGAATTTATATCTGTGTTGGGGAAGTTTATGTATGTAGTAAGCGTATAAGGAATATGAAGAATTCATTGTATATATCTGACGTAATTATCTTTGTTTATATTTACCTTAATGATTATTGCTTGCTCTTAGATTTTATTTGTTCTTAGAAACATAAAATATGTATAATTTTCCATACGAGTAAATAGTAAATAATCAATTAAAATCGATGAGCAATAAAATACCAAACGACTTCATAGGTTTTCACGGTCAGTTTTGGTAGTGTGGCTTTTGGGCTGAGCCGTGTGTAATTATCAAAATCATCAACTCTGAAGATGACCCCTGCAATGGCGGTCGAAATATTAATACAATATAATTAATTAATTATTTAATTCATTAATTAATTTAATTGTCTCCTTGAGACAATATCAAGAAGGTAAAATTATCCATCAGTAACACAGGTAAATGATTGGTTATAAAGTCCGAGTCGGAACTATAAGTAGTCGTTTCACATCCATTCAGTCTATAGTTTGGTTCGAGACCCGAGTGGTACTTACTAAAATAAATAGACTGTCGGAAAGTAATAATATTAAGCTTGTGAATAAATGAAGACTGATAGAATAATAATAAAAATATACATACTTTGAATATATACTATGGCGACATCTGTCGTACGATGCTAACAATGCTATAAATACTAGTTTCACCGCAGTCAGTCTGGGCACAGTAATGGCGTGATTCGCCGAGCGGTATGAACACCTGGGCATATGGTTGGTTTCCAAGGTCCGCGGTTCGCATCCCGCTTCTGCCGTTATTTTTGTGCTTGGATTGACGCGTTGAAAAAGAGAAAAAAAAATAATAATTTTATGTATAGTATATGTATATTTAAGTAATGACAATATAATTCGTCACACACGACTAAACTCAAAAGCCACAATACTAAAAAAGTCTACTTACTTCTTCTTATCTCCGTTATATATTATTATATATAGACACAGGATAATTATTATGTAATTATTATATATAGACACAGATAAACACAGGATGGCTGAAATGGAGGTATCTCTCTGGGGTTCTTTGTGACAGCAAGATTTCAGTTAGGATCAAAGGTAAAATCTACAAAACTGCTGTAAGGCCAGCTATGCTCTACGGATCGGAGTGTGGGACCCCGATGAAACGTGACTTGGATAGGATTCATGTGGCAGAGATGAAGATGCTGAGGTGGGCGGGCGGTGTGACTAGAGTGCACAGAGTTCGAAATGAGCATATTCGGGGTTCATTTCGGGTGGCCCGCATATCTGAAAAGTTAAGGGAAAACCGCCTAAGATGGTATTGGTATGTGACACGGAGAGATGAGGACCACATGGTGAAGAGAGCCCTCAACATACCCACGCTGAGAAGAAGACCTGGAAGACCACAGGAAACCTGGACTGCAACTGTAAACAAGGATCTGAAAACTCTGGGTTCGACCGAGAATGCAACGCAGGACAGACAAACATGGCGAATGTGCACAAGGAGAGCCGACCATAGATGATGGGAAATGGCGAGGCTAAAGAAGGATACTTCTTCTCATATCCATTCCGCCTCTGGAATATATGTTCAACACAAATACAAATTGCCGCCACTAGTTATGGCATCTGTCACCGTCCATTCCTCATTCCAGGACATATCTGCATTTGAAAGTCCACTTGGGAACACATATAATTCCCGACAACCTCTAAAGCAGAGTTTCGAGTGCTTGAATAAATGGTATCTGTAGTATCCAAAGCATATCTTTTTTGGGTAATTTGTTACTCTTTTTTTAACCCTTTCAGTACTCATTGTGACATCTACGGTAGAAAATTGGAAGAGCAGTCATTCCCCTTATCAACCTTCATGTATTCTTTACAGGAATCTGTAAAGCATGTAAATAAATATCGTCAGGTTTCGTCAGAGGTGCGATTTTTTTATAAACCACTTGTGTCAATGCCACCACATGTTTGGAGTTATATAATAAACGTTTGTTAAATGTAATAGTTTATTATGCATCATCTTATAGCTAAAGTATAAAAGAACCCATGTGATATACGAAAAAAGGCCAGTTAAGTATATTCATGCTCCAAATACTAGTTTTAAGCAAAAAAAAATGGTTTGAAAAATTCACGCCGTATTGACAGTATAATTTGTATTCCATCAAGCCGTAACGAAAGGGTTAAGGAAACCGGAATGAGTAGCCTTACTCTCCCGAGGCTTGGGCCATTTTATCCTAAGGAGCGGCTCAAACCCTACTTTATTAATTAACCTTCCTAAAATAGTCCCCATAATATTTGTTGAAAAAACAAATGCTTATCATTGGCTCTACAAAATACGAGGGTTATCCTTAAAATAATGTTCCCATGGCGCTACAGTCCTGAAAAGCGCTGTTATGGTGGATCCCGCGATTCTGTAGTGTACAGCTAAGGCTTGCACGAGGTGGGTGCCAAGAATGTTGACCGAAGACCACAAACGTCAACCCGTTGAATGGGGTATTGTCAAACACCCACCCTACATCCCAGACCATGTGACTACCATATCTTCCCTGTCATGTAGAAACACCTGGATGGAACGCATTTCGGCGACAGAGAAGAGCTGGAAGAAGCGGTTCTCAGGTATCTGCATGGCTTGGCGGCAGATTTTTTTGACACGGGCATTAAAAAGCTCGTATACCGCATGCAAAAATGCATTGACCTCAGTGGCGACTATGTAGAAAAATAGGTAAAAGTCTGACCTTTCCAAAAATGTACGCATTCATGGAATTAAACATGTTTTACACTGTGAAAAATCACTGGGAAACTTATTTTACGTATAACCCTCGTATTAAGATCGCATTTTTACATCCAAAGATTAACGATAGAAGTTCAATATTTATGTGTTAATAAAACACGAGTTTCGTTTATGCATATTTTTGGATTACGTTTTTTTTTATTTAAATAAATATTGTGCAAGGAATAAGTAAATAATATTTATTGTTTGTTCGGTCGTGTTCGTATTTAAAAAAAAACTCGTTTGAGTTTTCTAGTGTCGACGAGTACCACAAATCAACTGAACTTGGACTCTTGTCTCGATAAACCGGTAATGTACTGAAGATCCACTTACCAGTGCTGTACCAGAAAGTATACTCGACGATATAGACAAACCGATTGACTTATAGAATTACTCTTGAGTCTGTTTGGAATATAATATGCGACGGATTGTTCGATTTTTAAATTTAAAAATAATTGGTTTCGGGAATACATAAATCAATGTTGCCAATAACGAAAACGACTCTTGACTATAAAAATATTCGTATTTGTAGGATTATTGGAATGCAGATTTGAATTGGAACAAAGCGATCTATCTCGCAATATGCATAGCTTTTGATGACTGATTATGTAAACACACACAGGATAATACCGACAGACGGTGAAAATAATTTTGTAGCCTCATCTGTGGAATTCTATGACGCTTAATCATGGTGTATATATGGCTAAGCGCTACATATGGAGTGTTGATCGGGTAAAGTCATACAAGACTACAGCCCGAGACTCACGCATCATCCTTATTATTACAGGAATTTACTATGAATGGGTGGTCTTCACGGGACGACTTTCGTCTACCACCAATTTTAATTAATAGGCTATGACTGGTATTTTACGGGTGAGGGATCAAATTCACACCAACCGGGGGTATTTTAGAGCTCTGAAATCGATTAAAAATCTTTTTTTTAATCTCCGTCGGGGATCGAACCTACGACCTTTGGCTTGCAAAGCAAACGCTTTAACCATTGAGCTATACCCGTCTGCTAAAATGAGACAGTTGAAACCTCATACAAAAAGTTTAGTTTCTCATGAGAATTGCGACAGCAAAAAGTGAAAATATATACGCTTTTAATCGCGACGTAAATATCAATGTGGTACCTACCTATTTAGTATTTACCTAATGTATTTTTTTTTCGTCAAGTTGTGCTATATCAGGTTTCTAATATGGATGAAATAGTGGAAGAAATAGTGGAATTAGCGAAACAAACCGGTTTAGATGAGGTAAATGTGGAAGACGTCGAAGAAATAGTTCAAGAAACAGCAGCTAGTCTTTGTAATGATGAGCTCAAGAATTAACTGAGCAAGAAGAAAACAAAAATATTGATATGTAGTAGTGATTTGGAAGAAGAGCAAAAAGAACTTTGACCACTATAACTGAAATTATGGACCAATTTGTTGAAAATGATCCAAATTTTGACAGGAGTTCAAAAGCAAGACGGGGTGTTATAGATGCTTTATCCACATATCAACAACTTCTACCAGAACGCAAAAGGAAAACGCAAACTACATAATATGCCTTCTTGACAATAAGACAGAAAATTGGAAACAGAATAGACTGAATGATCTGACTGACTCAGAATTTTATTTGTTTTTATAAGTATATACGTTTATATTGTTTTTATTTTTTGTAAGAAATAAATGTTTGGTTTTATTTTTATTAAAAAAAACATAACTATTAAATTAATTACCTAACCCCATTATTTACATGTTCATATAGCCTCGTTTAACGCTGTTTCACATTACGCTCTACTTTGATGGAACGTATCCCCTGCGTTAAGTGGGGTCTTACTGTATATTCTTTTTGTTTTGGGTTTACCTGTTCTATAATATACAATCTGTACTTTTTATTTGTAAGCACTCATAGGACATACACTTAGTACGGGACAGAAAAAAATAAAAAAAAACCCTCTAAAATGAGCAGTTTATGCTTCTTAGAAGAAGCAAATGAAATGTTCCGTTTCACACTCTGAAGAGAAGTATTTCATCCTTAGCATGATTGATTAATTATGATATTATGCATTTTTACGGCCACGAATCAGAGACATGGCCGTGAAAACATATTACGTACACAATTGACAAAGCGTCCGGCTTGTACTGGCATTTGAAGTATTGAGTTCGAATACCGACGACGTATAAAAACTATGTGTACTTTATTATGTTAGCAACACTGTAGTGTTTTTTTGGGGAATACCCAAGTCAATGTTGCCTGTATGACTTCTGCCTCTCATTTCCAAAAATATTTTCGACTTCATAAATATATACTCGTATTTGGAGGAGTATTGCAATGAAGCAATAACTTTATGTAACTAATATAATACGCATAAAATATGAGCATAATGTTTTGGAATAAGAACCTACGACGGGATTGCCAGTGCCAAAAAATTAACATCTTATGGTAGGTATTTAAGTGTGAATTTTAGTTTTAACCCATTCATTACGGCTCGGTTTGAATACAAATTAAAAATTATATTGTCAATTATAAAACTAGTATTTGAAGCATAAATGTACTTATATGGACTATTTTCATATATCACATTGGTTCTTGTATCATTTAGCTATCAGATTATGCATAAAAAACTATTCTAAGAAAGTAGCAAAACGATATATCACGTCAACCGATGTCAACGGTCGGGGAATCTTATGACGGCATATGCCGACAACGATGCGATAGGCTTAATATTGAAAGTAGTAAGTTATGAAAGGTCCAGACACGAGTTGATGCATTAAAGTTAGGAAGAATTATGTATCATTGTTAATGATAGTAGCGATTAAAGGTTTAGTAAACCAACTATACGTCTGTGAATCAAGGATTACACGTTAAGGTGCTATTATTAATCAGACACACTGCTCTTATTTTAATTGAATCTATCGAAACCAACACATCAACAAATCCTGATATTTTGTTAGAAATCGGTTTGTTTGTCCCTGACAATTATTTAAGGATAATGAGGCACAGATTGTTTGTTCTTCCTAGAGGTAGTACTAACCTGCCAGAGGCTATGCCTCTTGGGATAGTGTTCAGACTGTTCAACCATATCGCCTCGAATATGGATATATTCCACTTGAGAGAAGCCCAGTTCAGACATGAGCTCCACGAATTTATTTATCAAAGTAACTTCGTGGAGTCTTCTGTTTAGCGAGCTCCGAGACTTTTTAAAATAATTGTTATTAATCATAAATACCTATATATATATATATATATACAATATATATATATATATATATATATATACATAAATTGTTTCTATTATATCTTATTTCAGGATCGCATTAAATATTTGTATTTGTAATGTTTCTGGAAGAAATAAATAAATTGAATTGGATTGAATTGAATTGAAAAAAACATTTGGAGCTTCTAATTAGAGGTTACTGTATTTGAGAACTCGGCTAATTTGGGACCTGTAGGCAGTTGCACGTCAATTAAAAACGTTAAGTTTTAAAGATGATAGTTTTCTAGATGCATTTATATTCATTTATAGTGTGTGGAAACGTAGCATAATGAGTTGAGATGTGTAATCTACTCTTTCTATATGTTTTTAATTTATTTTTATTGCAATTTCATAGATAGGGTTATGTACAAATCATCACAACCGTGTGTGTATTTGGTTAGGTTGTTTCTCTCTGGGTTTTTCAATAAATATTTATGAGTTCAAAGAAATACGAAGTGTTCTGGGATTTAAAGCCAACTTGCAATAATAACAACAAATAATTTCATAATAACATAATCAGCGAAAGGGAAGGCGACTAAGCAGTATTATTTAATTAATAAAAGAGAAGAAGAATCAAGAAGAAGTTTCCTGCAGTCGACTACGGAACTGGTGATACCTGAGACCACCCTGCGGCTGAACATGTGGAGAAGCGCAATTGAGGGGAATACTTGGATTGCCCCGAAAGAGGACCTAGCCCCTGGACATGACCAAGGGTGGAATATATGGAGGTCCCTTAACAGACTTCGGGCCGGAGTATGCAAGACGAGGACACAAATGAAAGCCTGGCAGTTTTACAGCGGACCGACTGAGTGTGACTGCGGCGTGGAGCAGACCCTATCACACCTTCTGGAGTGTACGCTGTGGAAGACATGTTGATGGCCGGGAGTATCACCATCGACGTCGCCCACTTCTGGGCAGACAGGATCTGACCCTGTTGTTTCCGACACGATTATATATATAATAAAAGAGAATTTTATTAAACATCACAGATCTATAATTATTTGTATATTTATTTAGCATCTTCAAGCTGACCATCTTATTATAATAAAATAAGTATGGCTTAATTTACAATTTAATGTGTTCGAAAGCAGGCTGTATGAACTTGTTTTATTGGAAATATTTCGTGCAACCATTATAGTCAAATAAAATTTTAAACTGAATTAGAACACACCTATATTTGCGCCCAGTTTTCTTTCTCTCCATCCAGAAATATTGCAATTTTGTTTTCTTTTTATAAGCATCTTTTGCTCAAAAATGTGACATAAATTATGTTGCTAGACTGATCGTCTTTTAGTGTATAGTCTATCAGCCGAACCAGTTAGACGAAAAAAATATTTAAATTGTAGAAGAATTATTATATTACCGTTAAAACATTCGAACTTCATTATTATAATATTCTTTTTGGAATCCTACTAGACTAGGTATCATAAAATATGTTTAAGGAAGTAATAAATACTGTATATTGTATTATCGAAATATAATATATTTTGTATAATAAAGCCAAAAAAAAATATGTTTACTCTTTTCTTTTTAGATTTACTGCAGATTGTTGTCATTTTCCACAGTGCTTAAATCAAAATATCAAAAGCCTCTAACATTTTGATTTAAACACTGCATTATCATTTCCATTTCTGTGAAAAGTTGTGTGATTTGCTCAAAATACACAAAACCTACGTTTATACCTACTTTACTTGTTAATATGAGTATTTTATGTCTTTTCCGTATTAAAAAATATATAGCTTCTGCTTAAGCCATGACGTAAGGGGGGGGAGGGGAAATGGAACATTTTGAATTACAAATAATATTTCATTTTTTAATACTTACTGAAGTACGAAGCATAATATGTTTAAAAATGTTTTTGCTTTAGTGTATGCGAAGTAAAAACTTTTGTAGCGATTGTAATCAATTCGGAATCAATTACAATGATTGTATCGGTCATTAATACAGTATTAAGCACTGCTGCCTTAAATATGCGAGTACTCCAATATTTTTTTTTTATAAACAAACTTTGCAGTGCGCAGATTAGGCCAGTGAAAAATATTAAAATATTAAATTTAAAAATGGAATTGTATATTCGATTGGTTCATCCCTCCTCTTACTATGTTTACTCAAATGAGCGTTACACCTCGAAGCATTACGGATCGGAATCATTAAATGACAAGCAAAAAAGTGTTTACGCGGTGCGTCTGAATAAATTTACAATTCAATGTTTTTTTGAAAGATTGCCCACTTTCAAAGATGGCTGACTATAAAATGGTTTCTTATTTATTAGTGATGCATGGGAGGCCAACTTAATGCCGCTACTTCCTGTGTCCTGGGAATAACAACATATTACGTGGGTGACGTTTACCATTGTTTGGATTGTACCTATGTGGCAGTAGGTAAATAAGTACTCGTAGGTATCTAGAAACTAAGCTGTGTAACACCATGGTTTGGTGTAATCACTATTATACAAATGGTAAATAAGGAGTATTACTTCGTGAAGTTTTGTGAGGCGCTTGTATAAGAATATCCATTGAAAAGGCAATTAATGGATTTTCCTCCATCATCTCTTTTTTACTCAAAAAAGTTATTTATTTCACTATTTTAAAATATTTATTTTTACCATCAGTGGTTCAAATAATTCTCGCAGGGGTATTGGTGGGCTCACAATGAAAACTTTTCCAATCAGTCATTTAAAGATCTTTCTTCATAAGATCAGGAGACTTGTTGAACTTGGAGAACTGTTTTCGCCTGGGAGTCTCGGCCATTTCTTGGGAGGACCTTTCTGAACTGCTGCATAGTTCTGACGGTTCGTTGCTGTTAAACTACATCAAGGATATCGTTACGCGCGCGGTTAACGAGGCCGGCATGGAATGGACTCTTATGTTATTTAATTGTTTTTCATTTCGTCAATACACGCAACTTTATTGTTTATGTTTAAAACAATAATATATATATATATATATAAAAGATGATGCAAATGTATTTACCTATATAAAAAAGCAGTACATAAAACATATAATTGAGATATTAATTAGTTAAATGTACACGATATAAAAAGAATTAAAAACTTCTATAAATCATTGGAATCTAAGAAACCAATGTTTTCGTCTTAGGCATATAATATTTTATATATTTGATTGTATTGTTTGTAATCGTGCGGTAGTCTTCCTCTGTTGTGGATCTCCCGGGATGTCACCGACCAGTCCTGTAGCCGCGGCCGCTCCTCCTATAGGTAGGACTGTAGAAGTACACTGGCATTGTATAAATTGGAATATTGGACTCGCGTCGGTCCACCGCCACACACCGTCATACGTTGCGCGACTCCGCACCAAACGAACAACGCCAACAAACCGCGTAATAAACAGTAAAAAAAAAGTGTTCAAACGCGCTGCAGTTCAAATCGAATTTGAATTGTTCCATTTTTGAATTGTTCCATTTTTCGCGCCGCGAGTTCCATTTTGTTTTTTTTTTCGCCAAACGTCAAAAAAGTGCTAGCGGCCATTTTGTTTTTTTTTATTGTTGCTATTTGAATTTTATTTTCAGTTTGTGTGTTTTATGTTTGATGTTTAATGTTTTAATGTATCGTGGGGTCACTCCTCCAACGATTAGATAGCCGTGAGCCGTGAACCTAGTCGCATACTTGCGGCAACACAGCAGTGTTCGAGTCTTCTTTGCGCCTTACGCCGTGTGTCCGAGTCGTCCAGCATGATTAGGTAGGTTTATATTGTTATTGGTTTATTGGATAATATCCTCGGGGACGCGGCGTGTGTGCCTACACCGTCTCAATGTTTGTAATGCATCGCTTCTTTATTATTTGTTTGATTGATGTAACTAATATAACACGTCCGCACCTCGTTTGTTTCCATCCCGGGACTCCATTATGCGAGAGTCAATAGCACCGTTGGTTTATTTTTCACTTTGATTTGTTAAGTAATAAAATATATATTCTTAAAAATCATAAAAATCATAAAAATCATAAAAAATAATGTGCCAATTTTCAATAAATTTCAAATTATCTTGTATGTTATTTCCTCAATTGTTTTTAATATTGAGTAAATACGTTTTTTCTATATATTACAAGTATTTTATTATTCTCTATTACGTCGTATAGTGTCTCTGAACTTAAAACTAGGAAACATATTTTTTCGTCATTATACAACTCCCAAACGTGCCACCACAAAAAATAATTGAATAAAAAAAAAATCTCCGCTTAAAGACGCCAAAGGTTTTAAATATTTATATATTTCATAAGTATCAATTATACTATAATGATAATTTATTTGCTAGTTCAAAGTGATACATTTAGTGCTTCAATTTTTAAATGTATTTGTAAAAGTTATACAATGTTTTCATAATTTATGGTTAAAATAATAAATAAATATTTTTCTCTATGAGTAAAAGATTAGCATTTTTTTCTCTTTGGTCCTTTTTTACGTTACGTTTAAATTACGTTAAAATATTAAACTTTAAACTTTATTTCAAAAAGTAGTATTTTCATGGTTATAAATATATGTAATTCATTACTTGAATTCAATCATCTCGGATCTCTCGAAGGAAATATATATTTCTACGAAGTAAACGTAATGATTTATTTAATTTATACGTCAATAATCACATGAATTTCATAGAATTAAATGTATAAACAGCTAACTTATTATTTTCCTGCTTTATTTTAATAGTCACAAGATAATTTAAAAAAAAACATACCATATATAGGTATCTACCTATTTGATAAACGATATATACACAAATACATCAAATATATCACACATTGACCTTTAAAAGGCGGATCAAAGCGTCTTAAAAAAACAAGGGGATTCCCAAATTAATATAAAATTTATCGTTAAAGAGAATCCTATTTGAATTTTGTGTAAATATGTGATTATATTTAATTTTAGAATGTTAGCGAAAAATCACAAGTAAACATTAAAATGTACTCATATATTGATATCTTCGCGTACTTTGTAACAGCAGCATCTAACCTTTTGAGCTTCATGGACCACTAAATTTTAAATACGAGTATGTAATCCAGTGCCGGCTTTAGGGGGTGGCGAAGTGGGTCGGTGCCCCAGGGCGTCAAATAAACTAAGGCGCCGAGGACAACAATTTTTTCTTAAATTTATAAAAATATAAACAATATGAGGTGTTAGAATAAAAATGCGCTAGGGCGACGCAGGGTCTAAAGCCGATGTAATCCGCGGGTCGCCAGTTATTTTTTTTACCATATAAAATAAGATTCTAATAAGAATAATTTGTATCCTTAAAGGATAGAAGACCATTTTTTCTTCCGGATTTATTTATTTTATTATCGATTCTTTAGCCAGATTTCTGTGCCAAATGATTCCATCTTTTGTTAATTTATAATAGCATAGATGTTTTGAGAGACAAGTCGTGGTTAATGACAGCTGAGAGAGCTTTTAAGTAGCTATTTTTAGTGACCTTATGCTTCAAATATGGAAGGGTACGTCAAAAGTGATGTTTTGATGTAAATAGTACGATTTTATTCTTTCTTTTTTTTCTTTTATTTATGTTTTGAACATTCGAGATTTTAAGATTGAGAGACATTTTAACAGGAAATATTGATATTGTGGCTTTTGGGATTAGCCGTGTGTGACGAACTTCCTTCAACCAATATTACGACCGCCATTGCAGGGGTCTTCTTCAGGATTGATGATTTATTTAGTTGTGAGTTGGTTGAACAGGGAGAAGCCCATGAGATGGAGACAGGAAGTTATTTAGGAAATATTGATATTTTTAATATGGATCACGTTGTAGTGTGCATATTTTCTTCCTGAGTTAGAACGCCATCAAAATTGTTCAAATTAAAAATAATGTTTTCCAACTTGTGCAACAATAAGATGAAATTCCAATACAATAAGGTAATTTTTAATTATTTAAATAAATAAGGTGTATTTTAATTTCTGTTGCCTAGCAACGTGCACAATGTGTTTGCTAGTAAGAGAGAACATAGCTCATTGCTTTAGGCAAATATTCAATAACACGTGATTAATATTAAAAAATTTAAATTTCAAAATTTTGTTCGAACAATCGAATATTTTTAAATGTGAAAGTTGCCAGTGGTTGGTACTTCGATGTAAAATGGCGTACCTTCGTGGATTATTCATTTATTCGTTATTGTGAAATATTCGTATAATTAGGAAGCGTTTAAATAACATAAACAAACATGGCGCATAACAGGGGTATTTAAACCATGACCCGTGGGCAGATTACGGTCCCCTTAATTTTTTTACTAAACTCCTTTATCGGTTTTAATATTATTCTCTAATTTTTAAATATGAATATTGTATGTATGTATGCCGTTCTTTTATATATATTTTTATATTATTAGCATTTCAAATGACCATTTTTTTTAATACATATTTAAAAAAAATCTCGTTTATATATTTTTTGTAATCTCGAAAACATTTACTTTAGCACGGAAGCTCACCTATCACCTCTGATTGGATTCCTTATCTGTGATTTTAATAACAATATATGTTTAATACGTAAGATAACTATCTATATTATTTGTATTTTTTAATCATCTCATAAGGTCAAGGGTCATCCATATTCGATACAATGTTTGTTGCTATTTTTATTACATTTCTAGAAATTAGTATAATATTTGCATTTTGTATACATCTGTATCAGTATACCGCAACCTTTTCTCGTCTACGGCACACCAAAGTTCTTCCTTGAATTCCGCGGCACACCAAAGTTCTTACCTTGAATACCGCGGCACACCAAAACCCTAAATAATATACCACTATATTAATTTGATTAATTTTACAATATTTTTTAATTTTTAATTTCTTCTGAAACTTGTACAACGCATACTACGAAGTTGTCTGTCTACATAAGTAGGCGATAGGCCCTGGGGACTGGAGGACACTTTGGAAACCTCCAGTTCTTGGTCGATACACATTAACCGTGTATGGATGTTCGGCAAGTGTAATAGGAGTTTGTCGGTTGTGGGTGGGCGCAGGAGGAATTATTTATTTAAGTTCCGAAGAGCAGCGACCGTGGTAATAACGGTAGAAAATGTTTATATTAAATGAACTAATCTTACGCTTGTTCCATTGATTACAGGTTAGACGTAAAAATGTTATTGTTTATCAAACGAATTGTTCTTCTTTCAACTGAGTCAATCGAGTTAAGAAGGTATTTTGGGGCTCCAATCCAAAGCTGACTGCCGTATTCAAAGATAGGGCGGATTTGTCCTTTATATTAAAGAAGAAGTTGTTTATCGTTGAAATACCAATGCGATCTATATCCTTGTAAAACTACTTTCCTAAAATATTGCTTTATTTGAGATCGCGGCACACCTGTATCGGCTCGCAGTACACCAGTGTGGGGCGACACACCGGTTTCGGTGATCTTTATAAATAGCGTACAACAATTTACCACCATAAAGTTCTGTCAGATGACGCCTTTTGTTGTGTCAGTTGCATCCTAAAGATTTTCCGATTTTTCATTCGTTCTTGTACGACGAATGCCCGGGGCTTGAAGAAAGAGCAGCTGTAGTTTTTTCTTCCACAAATTGCCTCTGTTAAGTTACATTTGCCGCTATAGTCATCGCTCGTTCTATACCAGCTTTGCTTTCATGAGCTTTCTATGCAAAGTTTTCGATAGACTTGTAGAAAAATCTGTTGTAGTTTATGCTCTCCTGCGGCGTCTAAATTCTTCCATCTCCGTCTCTTGAGCGACTATCAGTAAATAATGAGCATTGTTGCTACGAGTTACGATATCTAATTACTCGGAACTTTTGGATGTCTCTGTAGCAACGCGGACACTATCAGTGTTTTCGTGAGTGGAAGCGAAGATAGCGTTGTCTTTATAGCGGAGTAAATAATATTATTTAATGAACCATAGACAATAATTGAACACATATCAACTGTGACCTCAGCATCTAGGAATCCCCCGACCACAAACACGTAGTCAACAAAACGTGACATTTGTTATCTTAGTTTATATTATTTCTAGTATCGGCGACATTAGGTTATGGTGTCTGCGGTTCCAATCCTGATATTCATCGATTATTTTCCTATGATTAATTAAGATAATAAAATACGCACGTGCTGTTGTTAGCCATAGATTTAGAAAAGGATCAAGTAATGAATATACTCGCATCTTTAAATCTTCATTGGTTTGTTATGCAATTATATTACTGATAGATACTGCTCTGAATGATGCATGCAGAGTCGTCACAGGCTGCCTCAAACCAACACCCAATTTAAAAACTATACCCCTTGGCTGGTATCGCACCACCAAACATAAGACGCAGTCATATGCGCAGAAGAAATGCGTAAGGCAATCAACCAACCGTCACACTGCTTGTGTAATCAGATACCCCCAACACCCAGACTGAAGTCGCGAAGCAGCTTTCTGAGATCCACACAACCTCTCACATCCCGGCCCTGAAAGTGAGAGGCTCCAGCTCTGGCAACAAGTCGCATCAGAGGATTTCATTACTGCAATGAAAACTTACTTGTATGGACCGGATTAAGTAAATGTGGAGCCCTAGGCGAATTCAAAATACGAGGCCCCGCTTCATAATTTTTATTTACAAATATTTAATGTTGTTTTTTATAAGACTTTACAAAACCATATTTTTTTATTTCTTTACTAAAATATTTCCTTGAAACAATAATATTTTTTTGAATAAAATACTTATTTATTTAAAAGAAGCTAGGAGTCACGCCATTTTTAAAAATTGCATAATTCCATGTAAATAAAGTGCCTAATTCACAACTGTAAGGGTCATCGCTCTCTAGGTCAGATGGTCAAGTATTATAATGATCATGTATTATGTCATCGTAATCATGATGACCTGCGAATATCCGGTTGTTCGCATCATTGTATCATCTTCATCGACCTGTGTCAATGACGAGTCTATTCTATAGGTTATTTTCAAATGTTTACTTACACATATTTTTTCCTTACGATATACATAATATCAGCTGCTTATTCGCGTCCTCACGTCCATCGTTTCTTTTTTTCTGTTTATTTGAAATTCACTTTAACCAAACGTTGGAAAACAATTGAATACTACTGAGAAAAAACAAAGATATGCACTCTTAAACAAATGAATTCAAATTTTGTTCCAAATATTAATCTAACATTGAGTATTTTTTATACCAGACAACTCACGTGATGGATCTCTGGTATCAATCATCATCATCAGCCTGTATCCGTACACTGTTGAACGTTAGCCTCCCGCATGGGTCTCCATCCTCTTCGATCCTCCGCCTTCCGCATCCAGGTCACTCCCGCTATTCTTCTTTTGTCGTCAGTCCATCTTGTAGGGGGTCGGCCATTCCTTCGTTTGCCAGTTCTTGGGCGCCACTCCAATAATTTTCTTCCGCATCGACCGTCCTCTCTTCGACAGATTTGTCCTGCCCATTGCCACTTGAGTGTGTATTCGTTAGGTAGCCTCAACTAGAGTTCTTCTGCGGATATCCTCGTTTCGGATTATATCTTTTAGCGACACTCTGAGCATGGATCTCTCCATAGCACGCCGGGTGATCTTTATTTTATGCGTAAAACTTGCTCTTAGATTCCACGTCTTTTATCCGTCATAAGTTAATACAAAAATGATGCATTGGTTAAGCGCTTTAGTTTTAAGACATTACAGAACTTTTGCCTTAAAAATGTACTATAGTTTTCCAAATGCTGCCCATCCCATTTGTATACATCTGTGGATATCTTTTGAGAAGTTGTTTCGTCCTAGTTTTATTACTTGTCCCAGATAAGTTTAGTCATTTACACCTCTATGTGTGTTCCTCCAATGGAAATCGGGTCGAAAGTTTGGGTAATATGACTATTTATCATGGCTTTAGTTTTATCCATGTTCATTTTCAGACCAACTTTTACGACGCCTCATTGAGGTCGTAGATCATGTCTCAATCTATGAACATATCGGTGAAGATATTAGATTGAGTAATAAAAGGTTTAAAAAATCTCACTAAAATATACATACATAAAAAATATTATGTTTTTAATTAAACAACGTACAGCATGCAATGATGGCATACTGTTTAATAGATACAAGCCTGTCATTAATTATTTCTGCATTTTTTTGCCAGGAGATTTCTTGCCAGACAGGTTCTGCTTATAGTTTGCAGTCTCTAGTCTGGTTTCTACGATTATACGAGTAATTAGCAGCATCTCAACGTCATCTTGCCATGTTTTTATTTTATTTTAATGACTTTAATGACATATCGTGTCAATAATGGATAACCAGTGATCACATTTTAATATATTATATATTATAATGTTTTCTGGATTAAATTTTCTGGTTAAACTTAAATAACTTTTTAGGTTTTCACGGCCAGATTTGATATTGTGGCTTTTGGGTTGCTGTTTTGAGAATCATTGGAGTAATTTGATGTTTCCCGATATTCTCAAAACAGCGTGGCTTCCACCTCTAGCAGATACTCAAAAACCTTTACAGACAACCGCAGTCCGACGTGGTGTCTCCAGGCAATTCCGAAAATTCTTTTGTATGACCACTGGTCTTTTTTATCACTTTCTTATTAAAATAAAAATGTAATAGGAATTTAAAAAAAAACAGAAACTCTTGGTTTTTAAATTGGGTAGACACCACTGGGTGGGTTTGCCTTTAAAAGTTACGTGTAATATACTCGTATCGAATTATGACCAATTGTGGATGAGAAACATGGTATCGATCTGTTTTATTTTCTACAATATTACCAATTATCATTGGGTATCTTTTTGCAACACGATAAGCGTCAAATTTATAATGTAGACCCACCATTAAGCGTCCACTAACATATTTTTTTTCGAAAAGGGATGGGTGAAATTATTTTATTTGAATATTTATTTTTCTTCTTTTACTCTTATCAAAAGAATATTAAAATTTAATGTAAAGTAATTTATATTGTTGATTGATATATTGATTATAGATCATGTACAAGTCGTTGTTTTTAAAATTTTGATATTATTTAATTGAAAGCACTTATGCTATTAAATAATATTCTTCATTAATCACATTGATCAATATAATTGACGAAGACACCCGTAAACGAGGTTGATACTTTTAAATATCTCGGTTCCGGATATCCTTAGACGCTAAAACTGAATCCGACGTGGAGCATAGAATAAACACATAATGGCTGAAATGGAGGTCTCTCTCTGGGGTTTTGTGTGACAGCAAGATTCCAGTTAGGATCAAGGTAAAATCTACAAAACTGCTGTAAGGCCAGCTATGCTCTACGGATCGGAGTGTTGGACCCCGCTGAAACGTGACTTGGATAGGATTCGTGTGGCAGAGATGAAGATGCTGAGGTGGGCGGGCGGTGTGATTAGAGTGGACAGAGTTCGAAATGAGAATATTCGGAGCTCATAACTGAAAATATAAGGGAAAACCGCCTAAGATGGTATGGGCATGTGACACGGAGAGATGACCACCACATGGTGAAGAAATCCCTCAACATACCCACGCTGAGGAGAAGACCTGAAAGACCACAGGCAACCTGGACTTCAACTGTAGACAAGAATCTGAAAACTCTGGGCTTGACCGAGAATGCAACGCAGGACAGACAGACACGGCAAATGTGCACAAGGAGAGCCGACACCAGATGATGGGAAATGGCGCGGCTAAAGAAGAATTATATTGATCAATAATACTGAGGTTCATGATAAATATATAAGATGGCCTTGAAATTTGCATAACAGACAAAAAAGTTTCATACATCTCATTTCTACTAAGCTTTAAATTTAAGTAAAGTGCTTGACCACTTCATTTGAAAATACTTGCTTCCTTATTATTAGGCAATGGTAGTTGAATCTGGTTTTTTAGTTAACAATAATTCATCAAATAGACTGTTTGTGATGTTTTTTTATTCCAATTTATTCAAATAAAGATGTTGGAATTGAAACCAATAAATACTTGAAAAATTAATGTTTGCTGCAATAACATTGACATCATAATCTGTTTAGTTTCTGTCTTTTTTGCTGCAGTCTATTTTACATTGAATAATTATTTAGTCTTCTGTATACGGCGAACTTCATTTTATTTTTGCCAAATCCATAGACTCCATTTATTGTTCCAAATTTAAAAAAAAAATGTTTTTGATTCCAATTCGTTACCACTTTGTTCCGCAGGGCGAATGCCACTTTCTTACATGTCTACTTAATGTGAGGTTAAAACTTAACTTCACCGTTAAATAAAGCTTAGGTTAGGTCAGTGGTCGGTTGAATTCTTTGAAAAAGACACAAATTCGAAGAAAATCAGTGTATTTAATTATTTTTATTGAGTGCATTTTTTTGCAGCATCTTGATGTACGGCTGCGAGACATGGTGCTTATCTGAAAGTGATAAAAAAAGACTCTAGGCCTTTGAGATGTGGTCATACAGAATAATTCTCGGAATTTCATGGAGAGACCACGTCACGAACAATGAGGTTCTCAGCATAATCAAGGAGGATAGGCGCCTAGTAAGAACCATCTCAGAAAGGCGAGTCCGATGGATCGGTCACATCATGCGCCACGATGGTCTTCTTCACGACATTGTGGAAGGGATGGTTGAGGGTAGAAACTGTAGAGGGTGCCCTAGACGAGAGTATTCGCAGCAAGTGTTCGAGGACATGAGTTGTAGCTCTTATGCTGAGCTGAAGAGGACTGCAGAGGATCGAGAGGAGTGAAGATCGAGATGCAAGATTTTGTTGCTGCAAACAGATCCACCGGGTTTATACTACGAAAAAGATTGAGTGCAACTTATGAGCAAAACATATAAGGAAATAAAATCCCAAATAAAGTGTAAAGGTCAAGGATAAAAGTAAATCACAGTAATGTATGCATCACATAGCATATTGGTATAATATAATGTTCCTATATTGTTGATGTTGGACATACTGGTGTATTTTATAATTTAATTTTTTGACCTACAAATGACAACAGATGACTTTTTCTCTTAGATGACAAATTTTGTTGGACGATTTCGTTGGACTTGGTGTTTTTCAGGTTTCCATGGATACGTGTCATTAGAGAAGAGGTTTTTTTTTCACTTAAAAAAATATGTAGAAAAAATTATATAGTTGCGTGTTTGTACCCTGCAAGCTACACACAAGGTTAGAATATACGTCTGGGAAATAATTGAAGAACGTAGGAGCCTATTCTATGTCAGCCTCCTTAACTACTCTTGTAGCCCCGACGATTTACTTGATGAAATTTAACAGCAAGGGACCGTCAGAACTAAGTAGCAATTCAGGAAAATCCTCCCAAGAGAGAAGGTTATTATAGAAGAGATTAAATTATTTGAAGAAATGCAGAAATATACCACGTTAAATAGAAGCTTTAATAAAATAAAAAAAATGTGATGATGTTTGTCAGGGGGATTTTTATGGATGGAAAGAATCACGTGGTGTTTAATTCAAAAGACGATTATTACGTTGTGTTCCAAGTGACAATCATGTGTAGTCCAATAGAGCAGTGCTCCGCAACCTTTTCTCATCTACGGCACACCAAAGTACTTCTTTGGATTCTACGGCACACCAAAGTTCTCACCTTGAATACCCCGGCACACCAAAAGCCAAAAATAGATATTAATTTGATCAATTTCACTTTTTTTTTAATTTCATTTAGAACTTAATAAAGCAAGTACGTCGTTGTATGTCGTCATAAATAGGCAATAGGCGCTGGGAGCTTGAGGAACGTTGTAAAATTATTTATTTATAATATTGCCTTATTTGATCGCGGCACACCTGTATCGGCTTACGGCACACTGCAATAGAGAACAGTCGTATGTATTAAAGTTGTGTGTAAGCCAATTCGTCAGCTTTCTTGTTTCCGCGAATACCACGGTGCGTGTGAAGATACTTAAAATACATACTTAGAACCATTATCCTCACTGAACTGCAACTGTATGCTATTTTGAATCTACTGCATTTGTTAATAGATGCCTGACAATGCTTGATGTTGTATGTAAATCAGAACAATGGCCGCTGCACCTGTTGGCAGATCACGTCCACCTCTGGGTGCGGAAAATGCTAATTAGCCGGCAATTACTGTATATCAACAATTGCAATTGCGAATCGGCTGTAAAACTACGGGTCGCTTTCCGCGTTCTATAAGTAGTTTTACGAGTAATATTATATTTTGTGAATAATTGTGCTGTCGGAAGAATATTGTTTTTTATGCAGATACTTCTTATAAAAAACATCAACAGAGGTAGAAAAATATTTACTTTCATCGTCCTCTCTAAAAAAGAGGGGCGTTATTACGTCGCGTGAGGCAGGATGAGGAGCAGGAGAGCAGACAAAGACTTTCTTTTAGAAGCACAGATTATATTTACTTTAAAACATCACAATATTTCGACCACGCGGTTGACAAGCCGCGCGGCCGCAACGTGAACCTTGCTTCGCCAACGGGTGGAGACCAACCGCCTGTCTCTGCACAGGCGTCTTGGTCATCAGCGCCGCCTATGGTAAAACTATGTAACCAGCCCCAATGTGGCCACATATATAAAGGTATGGCAAGCGACAAAAATACAAGACGAAAGATTGTTTATCGAGGTTTTCGGTACCCGTTAGCAAGGGCTACATCGTGCTGATGTCATTACATTAGTATCTCTTTTAGATCGATACTACATCGGGTATCACTCAAGCACGTTAATCCTTTCGCATCGGTTGTCGGCATATGCCGTCATAAGATTCCCCGACCGTTGACATCTGTTGACGTTGCATATCGTTTGCTACTTTCTTAGAATAGTTTTTTATGCATCATCTGAAAGCTAAAGGATACAAGAATCAAAGTGCTATACGAAAATAGACCAGATAAGTACATTTATGCTTCAAATACAAGTTTTATAATTGACAGTATAATTTGTATTCAAACCGAGTCGTAATGAAAGGGTTAATAAGCAAGAGACACCTAATTAATGTTTTACAATAAGAAAATATATGAATTCGAAAATACATGTAAGAAAATAATGTGATTTGACGAACTAATAACACCGGATTACATCAATAATAAGGAGTGTCCGGAATAAAATAATCCGAAGAAGTTACCTAAAGATAATGCTGTCAAAGCTATTATGGCAATACTACGATCAACAAAATGTCAGACTCTCTTTACAAAATTTCTGTGATAATTTTGCTGCTAAAATGGTTCAAAATAAATACTATTTTAATTTCAATTAAATTACAATTATTATTTTTTTCCATTTACAGAATATTACAATTTTAAAGAAATTCAAATCGTTACTGAAGTACAATCAAGATTAATATACAAATATCGGTACTTACATATAATTAAGTATTAATAACAAAGCAATAAAGACAAGCAACAGAAGGTCCCAATGCTCATCAAACAGGCGACGCCAACAAAGCATTCCTCCAAAGAAACTCGTGGAGTTCATGCCTGAATTGGGACTCCCTTACGTGAAATATACCAACTTGCTTATTACTCCAAAATTAACGTTAAATTTGCGTATATTATTAGGTTAAGTGTTGACATATG
This sequence comes from Glossosoma conforme, assembly GCA_022606575.1. Taxonomy (NCBI): domain Eukaryota; kingdom Metazoa; phylum Arthropoda; class Insecta; order Trichoptera; family Glossosomatidae; genus Glossosoma; species Glossosoma conforme. The sequence goes on from JAGTXR010000027.1 coordinate 2,596,316, forward strand.
TATCATACTGATAAAATTCAACACGGGGAACATAGTTTTAAACTTAATATTTGTATTGTTTATTGAATAGCTCAAATAACGAGTAATAAAATAATTTAATGTAGGTACGTACACACAAACATTTCAATATTTAATGAATTGCTTTTGATATTAGCCTCCATCAGCTACGTTTGTATACAGTGGAAGATTGTCTATGTTCATTTTAATGCATTTATTTTCTTTAGTATTGCTTGTGTCAAAGCTTTTTATAATATATATTATACTAGTTAACCCGTAGCGCGTTGCTGCGATCTTAGAAGAAAAAGAAATTCTAGGAAAAACTTTATAATATATTTCTAATAAAAATCAATTTAATTTTTAATAGTGTACAGCGATAACAAATATAATAAGTGAATATTTGAAATTTATAATATTCCATACAACGCCATCTATTGGAACCAGCTTAAATTTAAATGGCCGTTACATTAAGAATATATGAAAAATGTATATTTAAATATTTTTTCGCGTTATTTTTTATTAACGTTTCTATTCGGAATCAAGACGAATCAAATAAATTAAAACTAATAAAAATCAGTACAGCCGTTGTTGAGCTATAAATGATGTAACTAACAAAACTTTCTTTTATATACAAGTATATAGATTGGTTTGAAAGCTGTGTCCGAAATACAAGTGAATTACGGAACTGTTTCGCTTGACAATGAACCATGCGTGTTGTGAAAAATATTTTAACCCTTTCGCATCGGTTGTCTGCATATGCCGTCAAAGATATATCGTTTTGCTACTTTCAGTACTCATTGTGACACCTACGATAGAAAATTGTAAGTGCACTCATTCCTTTATCAACCTACATGTATTCTTTACAGGAATCTGTAAAGCATGTAAATAAATACGTTAGGTTTCGTTACAGGAGCGATTTTTCTGTAAACCACATGAGTCTATGCCACCACATGTATGGAGTTACACAATGAACGTTTGTTAAATATAATAGTTTTTTTATGCATCATCTGATAGCTAAAGGGTAGAAGAACCAATGTGATTTATGAAAATCCGTCATATAACTACATTATTGCTTTAAATACTCGTTGTAAGCAAAAATTAATGTTAAAAATTTACGCCGTATTGACAGTATACCTTGTATTCCACCGAGCCGTAACGAAAGGGTTAAAGAAGCTCCCTAATTCTAAACACGGCGAAAGAAAATGTTATATTAATCATTAAACGCATTGACATCGTCTGCACGCGATTGCCATTTTGAATGTGATGTTTGCATAGCTGAACCTATTCCTGGATGACTGCACACCACCCACAAGTCATGGCACATTCAAGATCAATGGCGCGAGTGATCCATACTAGTGGTATTGGTATTTGTTGTGGGTGCTCCATTGTTAGGTGCATCCATCTACTTCAACTAGTTGCTAGTAGTGATGGTACTGCTCACTCGCAGAATTGGAAAATTGCATTGGGTATTCGCTGCAGCGCACCGAGTCGTTGACAAACGGTTCGAAGGAACTAAGATTGTAATTTTCCCGCTTCACACTGGTATGACACTTCATTCACCTCTCACAATGCACCGCCTCGTGGATTATCGACAGGCGTATACAACTGTGATGGGCAGCATTTGGAAAACTAAAGTACATTGTTAAAGCGAAAATTCCGCAATGTCTAAAAACTAAGGCGTTTAACCAATGCATCCTCCCTGTATTAAATAATGGCGCAAATACGTGGAATCTCAGCAAGTCTTACCCATAAAATAAAGGTCACCCAGCGTGCTATGGAGAGATCCATGCTGAGAGTGTCGCTAAAAATAGAATCCGAAACGAGGAAATACGCAGAAGAACCCAAGTAGTGGATACTACCCAACGAATAGGCACACTCAAGTGGCAACGAGCAGGACATATTTGTCGAAGAGACGACGGTCGATGGCGCCCAAGAACTGGCAAACAAAGCATTGGTCGACCCCCTGCAAGATGGACTGACGACATAAGAAGGATAGCGGGAGTGACCTGGATGCGGAAGGCGGAGGATCGAAGAGGATGTAGACTCTTTCGGTAGGCTTACGTTCAACAGTGGACGGATACAGGCTGATGATGATGATGAACCCCTAAATAGTGTCCAATTTTAACCATTTTTTTCTTGGGCTGACGATAGATGGTGTGCTGACGGCACTGGCGGGCTTCCCGAAGCGGACCGATATTTGGGCTCATGACATCCATACCTGTATGGTTAAAATTATTTATTTATTTTATGGAACTGTCTTTAAATTATTATTTTGCTGTGTTTTATTTGCGGAATTACATACAGGCGAATAACGACATATGGTGATATTGATGTAGAAATCTCCGTCTGTGACGCTTACCGTGTTACATATGGCTAAGTGTTGATCCGTCAACGTCATGGACTAAAGCCGACATTCACGCATCCAAGGCGAAACCGCGGTCTTCCAGCATGTCAATAAACAGTGTTCAACGTGATCAAATTAAAACAGGATAAAAAATGTTTATCGATTTAACCCTTCCACATCGTTGTCGGCATATGCCGTCATAAGATTCTCCGACCGTTGACATCGGTTTACGTGATATATCGTTTTGCTTCTTTCTTAGAATATTTTTTTATGCATCATCTGATAGCTGAAGGATACAAGAACAAATGTGATATATGAAAATAGACCAGATAAGTACATTTATGCTTCAAATTCTAGTTTTATAATTGACAGTATAATTTGTATTCAAACCGAGCCGTAATGAAAGGGGTAAAAAGTAAAATTTGGATCTTAGAGAATCTCGAATCAAATTTTACACAAATAAACAATTCTACTACAGTTTATGAAAGTTTGTATCGTTAGATTAATGGATAAGGCGTTTTATTTTATGTTAACTTGTTGAGTTTTAGTAGTAGAACACAACCTGTGTGTTTTATAAGAAACCAGTTAAACAGCCTGAAGCTTCTTAATGTTGTTTGATCTGCTGCAAAGTGTGCAGGTATTTTGTTGTACTTTTATTTAAGTTATATGCATATGTATGTTACTCATATATTAAATTGTACAATTTTTATTGTCATTAATTTGTTTTTATCTATATTGTAAAACAAATAAATAAAAATTTAAAAAATCTTTGCCCAACGCTAGCCGCTTCTTCTTGCACCGTCCAGCGAGTCAAAAAATTAACACGTAACATGTTTTTAATACGTATCATTAAAGATGGCTCTTGTCCCAAATTTATGTATTAATATCTTCCTCTCTCTCAAAAGGGTGTTATACAGTAGCGTGAGGGCATGATGGGGAGCAGGTCCGCAAAACAAAGACTTTTTCAGAAGCACATTAATATATATTTATGATAAAACTTGTTTTTTCGCGATCGATCGCAATATGGCGTTACTTTCGTCGCGATCGATCGGGACTTAACAATGCGACCTCGCCGACGGACGGCAGACGACTGCCGCGCTCGTGATGGCTCTCGCCCAGCGTTACTAGCGGCGGTCTATATAACTAGTCCCAAATAACAAAATGACGGACACATTCATGTACGACAAGCGAACAGAAATAAGTATTATTTATTAGATTGTTTAATTGATTGTTTGGTTTATTGTTGGTTTCAGTCGTAAAAGGACGATGTTATGCTGCACTGCAGTGATGCTGGCCTTGGTGGCCAGCGTAGCAACTTCCCCTACACCCACGGCGTCCACCGTAGTAGTCGTGGCCCCAACAGATCCTCAGAAGCCCACCAGCAGTGGACTTCAAACAGAGTTAAATGTGAGTATCATCCTTGTTTAATAGAATTCATTTTAGGCCAATTGAGATTGCCTTCCCGATTGATAGGACTTTTTTGCTTAATCATATTTAATCGGCAGGTATAGCCTTTGCTTACCATACCGAAGGTTAAGGGATTAATACCCAATGGAGATTATTTTTTAATTTTTTTTTTTATCGATTTGAAACATCTATATTTCTCTTCTCAAATATTTTGTTTATTCGAAATGACTGTTATAAATGGAAATAATTAATAATACCTTTCTTGTCCTGTGAAAAATAAAACTATTTACTTACCCTTTGTATTTATTTGTGCCTCTGGTAATAGCTCAACTCTTTCCACTCCAATGTCGAGTCTCACTCGACATTGGGCATTTTGTGTATATTTTTAAAGATTTTTTTTTTATTACTTTTGTCGATGCACATTTGAAGTAGATACTATTTGACAAGCTGTGTAAGCATTTTAAAAAATTGGGACCCTTTGCGACTACCTGACGTAAGCAAAAGAATGGTGTATTTCGGCGAGTTCTAGCGGGCAGTGACCAAACAAAACAGTTACTGTCTCGCCGAGGTTTCGTGAGCATGTGTTGTCCATTTGTGTTATCTTGCAATAAGAAGCGTTATTGTTATTTTGAGACATTTATAAGTGGTTAATTTTTATGTACTTTAATTAATCACTTATAAATAGAGAATATATTTTCAGCCCATAATGTCTAAGAAAAATGTAAGAAATTTAAAACGAAATCGAATTGTGTGTAAAACTACAGCCGTAAGCTGTGTGTACAATATATAAAAGGTTTCTTTCATCAACACATTTTATTTTAATTTAAAAAAACACATTTACCTAATAAATTTACAATTTGTCGTTGAGCTGCTATAAAAAAACAAAAAAATGCTTGGAATGGAAAAGGGTGCTTGATTGTTTAATTAATAAGTAATTATGAAAAATGTCGTTTTATTTGTAGGATTCGGTGGCACCAGATGCCCAACAAGAGTTCGCCAAGCCCCGCATCACCTCCATGCACGTGGAGTCCGTCGTAAAGTCCCGCTACGCCAAGACCCTGGTCACCAGCAGGGTCGCCAACCCCGCGACCAAGGCCAAAGAGGTCACCTTCAGCATGGTCATCCCCGAGACGGCGTTCATCACCGGCTTCAGCATGTGAGTTGACAGATGATAGAACACACTTAATCTTATTTATATTAAACTGAAATTATGTTTGTTTGCTTGCTTATTATTTGTGTGCCGGTAGGTATGCTTAATAAGCTAACACCCAGCTAACCTCATCAGGTCAAGCTGGTTAGGGTACTCTATTGTCCTGGAGGTAGTAAATGCCCTCCTAAGGCGGATGAACCTTTATGGTCAACGGCATTAGGATGTGGAAATAAAGGGGAAAATACCACATTAAAGGTCTTAAAGACATCCCAAGTATCAGCAAAAACAAAAGATTGCATCTCAAATAAAATTTTCCGGAGATAAAATAGTCCCCCAATCGGATCTCCGGGTGGGGACTGCTCGAGATAAAACAACCAATACAAATAAGAAAAACCTTCAGCCAACAAGATATGCCACCTGGAATGTTCGAACATTACTGCAGAACGGCGCCCTAGACGGGAGTATTTGCAGCAAGTATTCGAGGACATGAACTGTTGCGCTTATGCTGAGCTGAAAAGGGTTGCGGAGCACCGAGAGGAATGGTGATCGAGATGCAAGATTCTGTTGCTGCAAACCAATCCACCGGATTGATACTGCGAAGAAGAAGGTATGCTTGGTAGTATGATAGGTAGGTATGATAGGTAGGTATGATAGGTAGGTATGCTTTGGTAGTATGATAGGTAGGTATGATATGTAGGTATGATTGGTATGTATTATAGGTAGTTATGATAGGTAGGTATGATAGGTAGGTATGATATGTAGGTATAATATGTAGGTATGATAGGTAGGTATGAGAAGTAGCTATGATAGGTAGTTATACCTAAGTAATGATGATAGGTATGTATTATAGGTAGTTATGATAGGTAGGTATGATATGTAGGTATGATTGGTATGTATTATAGGTAGTTATGATAGGTAGGTATGATAGGTAGGTATGATATGTAGGTAAAATATGTAGGTATGATAGGTAGGTATGAGAAGTAGCTATGATAGGTAGTTATACCTAAGTAATGATGATAGGTAGGTAGATATGATAAGTAGTTATGATAGATAGGTATGATAGGTAGTTATTTTTTGTAGGTATGATAGGTATGATAGGTATGTATGATAGTTTAGGAAGGCATCATAGGTAGTTATGCTAGGAAAGTACATTAGGAAGGTAAATATTTTTGAAAGAATTCTAATTTACCTAATAAATAAATTCAATTCGTATGATAACTTAAATTTTTGTTTAATTTTGTCACAATCGAAAAATAACACATTGGTATTATTTTAGATTTACGTGTTTTATAGTTGTGATGTTTGTTTTATTTTAAACTGTTCTAAATGTAATTTTAACAAATTTAGGTACCTACCGAGTACATTATAAAAATGGAATATTTTAAATTTCGATTCAAATTTAGAACGAATTTCCGTTGATCATTATTTTGTTTCCAGTGTTTAATTATAAGAGTGACATAAAGGAGCATATTTTAGATTAATTTCCGTAAATTAACAGTAGTCATAATATATTATTAATTTATTATTAATAATCTCTGTCGGGGATCGAACCTACGACCTTTCCACTAAACAATACACGCTGGTAAAAGAAGATCATCAGTGTTTGTCTGTCCACTGTTGAACGTAGGCCTCCCGCATGAGTCTCCATCATTCTCGATTCTTCGCCTTCAGCAGCCAGGCTACTTCCACTCTTCTTTTGATGTTGTCAGAACTTCTTGAAAGTCGTCCTTTTGCGAGTTCTTGGACGCCACTCTAATACTTTTCCTCCCCGTCGACCGTCATTTCTTCGACAGATATGTTCTGCCCATTGTCACATGAGTGTACATATTCGTTGGATAGCCTCCACTACTAAAGTTCTTATTCGGATATCCTCGTTTCGGATTTTATCTTTAAGGGACACTTCGAGCATAGATCTCTCCATGGCGCGTTGGGTGACCTTTATTTTATGGGTAAGATTTGCTGTTAGATTCCACTTCTTGGCGTAATATGTTAATACAGGGAGGATGCATTGGTTAAACGCCTTATTTTTAAGACATTGCGGAATTTTCACTTTAAGAATGTACTTAAGTTTTCCAATTGATTTATTTTAAGAATTTATTTCCTCCTAGTTGGAGTCAAGTTACCTATGGAGTTAAATTATCATATACTTATCTGTATATTTATTTACAACCTCTATTTGTGTTCCTCCAATGGAAATCGGCTCACATGTCTGAGAAATATGACTATCTATCAAGGCTTTAGTTTTATCCGTGTTCATTTTCATACCAATTTTGTTCGACGCTTCATTGAGGTCGTAGACTATGTTTTTAAGCTTATCAGGTGATTCAGCTATTAGTACTGTGTCATCTGCAAATCGTAGGTGGGAAATGTACTCTTCGCTTATATTTATTCCACATTTAGTCCAGGATATCAGTTTCAATGTATTTTCTAGGGCGTTTATAAATAGTTTGGGAGATATACCATAACACCTACTTCTCTAACTCCTTTGCTTATATTAATATAATTTTCTGTGTTTGATTTCAGGGAGATAGAAGGCGTTGTATACGACGCTCGCGTTGAAGAGAAGGCCGAAGCTAAGAAGGTCTATCAAGCAGCTGTAAGCAGCGGGATGGCAGCAGCACATGTTGCTGTTCAGTAAGTTTTGTCTTCATCCAATTGGTTACATCGGACAGTGGTCCAAGTGGTGGCTGAACATTTGAATCGTCATTTGTTGTCTGGCTGTTTTAATAGCAGACTCTTGGAAGTATTTTATCGTGGTATATTGGTATCCTCTCAATGTTTTTAAACTTAACTGCTAATGTCTGAGCATCTAGTAATCTTGTATTCAATTTCTGCTCCTCTATAAATCAAGTAGGATAGGCACCTAGTAAGAACCATCTCAGAAAGGCGAGCCCGATGGATCGGTCACATCATGCGCCACGATGGTCTTCTTCACGACATTGTGAAAGGGATGGTTGAGGGTAGAAACTGTAGAGACGGGAGTATTTGCAGCAAGTGTTCGAGGACTTGAGTTGTAGCTCTTATGCTGAGCTGAAGTGGACTGCAGAGGATCGAGAGGAGTGGAGATCGAGATGCAAGATTTTGTTGCTGCAAACCAATCCACCGGATTGATACTACGAAGAAGACAAATCAGTGCTACCCAGCCTTTTCTCACGTACCCTAAAGTTCTTCCTTGAATTACGCGGTACACCATAGTTATTCCTTCAATTCCGCTGCCTATCAAAAGCCATTAACGAATTCGATCAATATATTTGTCTATATTTTATGTAGAGCGTATACAAAGCATACTACGCAGTTGTATGTCTTCATAAATAGGCTCTAGACGTTGGTAGACCATTATTTTCCATTTCCGGATGTAGAAGACGTCTTAGTACAAGGCAGCTGTAATAACTGTTTTGCGGTAATATGTGGTGACCATTTGCTCTAGATACAGAACGGATATGCAAAATGAAAAATGTATGAGAAGCAGGTTGAGGATGGGAGAACACTGCCTGGAGGGGATACTAGAAAGAAGGCAGCGAACATTTCGGAATTACGAAGCCCGTGACTTAATGGTTAAATAAGCCCCCTGAGGAAAATAGATATGCCTCTTTTTTCTTATATCCATGATGTAATCGCCAGAGCTCCGGGAGGCAAAGCTCAAATGGAATAAGGCAAGCACCGTGGTAGCTGACAGAGTAAAGTGACAATACTGGCTTTACGATGGCAGCTCTTCTTGCGTTGCGGAACGACAGTCAGTTGCGCTTGGCCCGCCTCACGAAGACGTTCGCGTCTGCCGTTGTTGGCATGTGCGTGAACTACCAAAATCACATGTTGAATTAAACCACACAGAGCTTTATGGTAAGAGGATCGGATAACGGGATATGATGATGATGGTATTTTAGAGGTATAGCGACGTTTTTTATGAGCAATTCGTCTCGAAGGCTGGATCGTGACCCCCTACCGTTAGTGGCGCTGCTTTGGCGTGCTGTGTCAGCGTGGTGTTGTCACGTTGTCTTTCGTTTTTCAGAGCTCGCGACTCTAACCACTTCACAGTGTCCGTGAACGTCGAGCCGATGAAGAAGGCCATCTTCCGGCTGACGTACGAGGAGTTCCTCTCGCGCCGCCTGGGTCTCTACAACCTGGTGCTGAACCTCAACCCCGGCCAGTTGCTGGACGAGATGATGGTGGAGGTCACCGTGCAGGAGAGCAGGCCCATCACCAAGCTGCTGGTTCCGGAACTGCGGACGGGCAACGAGATCGACGCCCTGCCCACGGATCCTGGTAAAAATCTTCTGCATACTTATCAAACTCATGAAAACGAATTAAGTACATATTAACCTTTTGGCTGCCGGAAAAAATCCCTTACCAGTACCCCGCATGTCACAAATAATTTGCGAAAAAAACCCTCCACTAAGTAAGCTTGTCAAATCGATGGTGAAATCAATAATTAATATGGTAAAAAAAAATCTCTTACATTTTGTGCCGGCGGTCATAGCTCAATGGTAAAGCGTTTGCTTTGCAAGCCAAAGGTCGTGGGTTCGATCCCCGACGGAGATTAAAAAAAAATGAATTTTTAACCGATTTCTGAGCTCTAAAATACCCCGATTGGTCTGAACTTGATCCATCACCCGTAAAATGTCAATCATAGCCTATCAATTAAAATTTGTGGTAGACGAAAGTCGTCCCGTGAAGACTACCCATTCATAGTAGATTCCTGTAATAATAAAGGATGATGCGTGAATCTCGGGCTGTAGTCTATGACGTTGGCGGATAAACACTCCACATGCAGCGTTTAGCCATATACACCATGGTAAGCGTCATAGAATTCCACAGATGAGACTTCAAAAAAAAATTACTATCACCATCTGTCGATATTCTCCTGTATGTGTTTACATAAAAAAAATTAAAAAATTATAAGTATTATTTTGTTTTGGCTGAATTATTAGTATTACCGAGATATCTCGTAAGCGGCGCAGCGAACTTGGACCGTTTGACGAGATATCTCGCGCCTGGCTGATTGTGTGTGAGTGATTGGGTTAAATCGGGTCTTCACTGAAGATTTTAGATTTCCATATTTGTTAGTTGTAAAGCATTTTTCGCTGCCAGGCGGCATAGTCCAGTGGTAAAGTGTTTGTTTGCCATTCAGACCCTGTCGGTTCGAAACTCAAGCAACCTTGATTTTTTTAAATTGATGTAATCAAATCTATGTTCTGTAGATACCCCCTGTAGGATTGAGTCATTCTTTAAGAACAAAAAAATATCTAGGACTCGGGAGCGACTGGCTCATGATCCGATCTCCTTTCTGAAACAACAGCCGCGGTCTATACAAGTTTGTGGGCTCTTCCTTTTAGGGGACCATCTATATTCCCATGCGGACCTTCGGGTATACAGGTGTTCTTGGACAAAGCATAGACAATTTGAGCTTACAGAACTGTGATATGGCAATTGCGGTTTGCATATGCTTCAAAAATGGAGCGAATATGATAAATAAAAACAGTGATAAGTGTAAACTAGCCACGATTTGAGACTGTTAGACTTTTTCTTGTGAGGTTTTCTTAAGTCGCGGATCTATGCAAATAAGCCACAAACCACTACGGTCCCCAAAGTCAATATAACCTATGCCATTATTCAAATTCATCCTGAAGCGCCAGAAAATTAGACATTTCGGATACGCGCCATCCAAGGAAGTTTGATTGAATTGAACGATGTTATACTACATACAAAGGCATTGAAAGGCCTTTTGAACGATTTAACTGTTTATCTTGATTAATTTATTTTTACCTATTAGTTTGCAGAGTGATTCAATTTATTATTAACTAATTATTTTAACTGTCTGTTGGGTAAGTTACTCACTGGGATTATCCAATATCCCTCTTTATTCTTCACTGTGATGATAATGTTATTTATAATGTTTATTTCAGAAAACAAGTTTTCGACGAAGACTCTGAGCAAGGACAAGATGACAGCAACAGTTCAGTTTTCTCCCAACAAGGAACAGCAGCTGGAGCTCATGGAGGCATTCAAGGTGACCTAAATTTTATAAAATTTGATCATCATAATCAGCCCATGAGCTTAAACAATCAACGATAATGGTGAAAACCGTAGAAAAGTGCCTAGTTTGTTGGCACAAATTTACTGTTTTCTTGTTTAGCCTAGCCATTTCCCATCATCTGGGGTCGGCTCTTCTTGTGCATATTCGTCATGTCTGTCTATCCTGCGTTGCATTCTCGGTCAAACCCAGAGTTTTCAGACACTTGTTTACAGTTGCAGTCCAAGTTGCCTGTGGTCTTCCAGGTCTTCTTCTCAGCGTGGGTATGTCGAGGGCTCTCTTCACCATGTGGTCCTCATCTCTCCGTGTCACATGCCCATACAATCTTAGGCGGTTTTCCATTATCTTTTCAGGCATGGGGGCCACTTGAAATGAACCACGAATATGCTCATTTCGAACTCTGTCCACTCTGGTCACACCGCCCGCCCACCTCAGCATCTTCATCACAGAGTTACTGTTTTCTACTAATATGTAAAATGTGCTTCTTATATATAGCTGAAGAAGGCCAGCTCGCCGAATCCTCGGCCGGTCTACGGCAGTGGAAGCATGGAAGCAGAGTCTCCGCAAGAAGAAGGTGTTTCTGGACAGTTCGTGGTGCAGTACGATGTTGACAGAGATGCCAAAGGAGAGGTTCTGGTGAGACACCCACGATTAAAATATCTTTTTTTTATTATTTTTCAAAGCTTCGCTTTTACATGTGTGCAATGTACATCTTTAAGGGGCGGCCGATTTCCTCGATAGTGGCTTATTAAATTCTAAATACTTTTGGACCTATGCAAAAAGTCTTGATTTTTTTTAATGTTTGAAGTGGTGGTATTTTTCATTTTCTTTTTAATTTTAAACATGTAGGATAAAAGAAGCGTTGTTTATAAAATCTGCCTAATCAAGGCTTAAACCATTGATTAGGTGCTTCTGCTATAATTGGTTTTCGACCGTGAATGTATATTTTTAAAAGTTAATAGTCTGCGGTTTTATAAACCGATTGATGCTCTACGTCAGGGGTCGGCAGTCTGTAAGGTGAGAAGAGTCAAATTGTAATATAAATATACTTGTAATAACAACGGTACCAGAGAGCCGCATATGAATAATTAACATGCTTAGTATATAAAGCCGTCCATACAAATCACACGCTCCTGCCAACCATGGTTCTAGGTCAATATTACACAAATTTTAAGTGAATAAAAAAAAAACAACAATTGGATGGATACTTGATGGTGGTGTCGCGTTTGGGATGTGTTTTTTCACTTGGTTTCTCCATTTCTCAGGTGAACGACGGTTACTTTGTCCACTTCTTCGCCCCAGAGGGCTTAGAGCCGCTGTCCAAGCACGTCATCTTCGTGCTGGACGTGAGTGGATCCATGGTCGGTCGCAAGATCAAGCAGCTGAGGGAGGCCATGATGTTCATCCTCAGGGACCTGAGGGGCGGAGACTTCTTCAGCATCATCGACTTCAGCTACAGCGCCAAGGTTAGTCACATACATAGACACTGATCGTCATCGTTTTTATCTTATTTGCAAAAGCTTACCAGTAGCACCCCTGTTAATTAGTGGCTTTATTACTAACCGGGGATCATAGCGCAATGGTCAAAGCGCTTGCATTGCAAGCCAATGGTCGTGCGTTCGATCCCCGACGGAGATTAAAAAAAAAAGCATTTTTGATCGATCAATGAGCTCTAAAATATAAATAAATCCCCCGGTTGGTGTGAATTTGGTCCATCACCCGTAAAACGCCAGTCAGAGCCTATCAATTAAAATTAGTGGTAGACGAAAGTCGTCCCGTGAAGACCACCCATTCATAGTAAATCCAAGTAATAATAATGGATGATGCGTGAATCTCGGGCTGTAGTCTATGACGTTGGCGGATCAACACTCCGCATGCAGCGTTAAGCCATGTAAACTATGATAAACGTCATAGAATTCAACAGATGAAACTTCAGAGTTACTATCACCATCTGTCGGTATTCTCCTGTATGTGCTTACATAAAAAAACAGCTTCTCAGGATCACATGAGATATTTATTTATTTGTAATTAAATATACATATACTACACATCAATTTCTTTAAACGAGTCAATTCATTCGGAAAAATATCGGCAGATGCGGGATGCCAACCGCGGACCTTGGAACCAACCTTTGCCCAGGTATTCATACCGCTTAGCCACCTCGGCTGTTTCTTTGCCTGAACTGACACGCGTTGTTGGAACTTGTATTTATATTATTCTTATCATCCATACCATTTATTTATTTGTAAAGTTGTGTGCTCATGTTCTTGCGTCTGCTTCAGGTGTACAATCTCGACGATCCCACAAAGCACGCCGTGTACCGCAGCAAGAGTCGCCAGGGATACTGGGGCTATGACGATCAGCCCGTCAACGAGCCAGAAGTACCACCGGCGCCGCAGAGGGCCACCAAGGAGAACGTCGACAAGGCGGCTCAAGTCATCGAGGATCTGCAGGCGTCAGGAGGTCAGTACATTCCAGGATATACCACAAAATAAGAAGATCTTTAACTCAATCACTGCCGGATACGATATATCTCGTCAAACGGTCTAAGTTCGCTTCGCCAGATATAGATATATCGTAAAATGGTCCGATACGCAAGATACGGAGATATTTCGGTAAAGCGGAACCTCGTTATTTCGTTCTCGCTTTTTTCGTTTTTCCGCATAATTTGTTTATTTTGTATGGTCCCAGTCAACACCTAAAAGAAACAATTGTTCCCCAATTATCATCACAGCACAAGGGGTCTCTTTCGAGGAAGTAGAAACCCAGCTTACTAAAGCACTCACCACCCTCTCTTCGTACTACCACCAAAACCGACTACAGCCAAACCCAAGCAAGACCCAAGTCTGCGCCTTTCATCTTAATAACAGACTTGCCAAGAGAAAGCTGCACATTACCTGGAACGACTTGGTGTTAGAGCACTGCGACACACCTAAATACCTAGGGGTCAAGCTGGATAGGACCCTCACTTATCAGAAACACTGTCAGTCTGTTAAGCAAAAGGTGTCCACCAGAAACAACCTACTCCGAAAAGTGGCAGGTACGAAGTGGGGAGCCCAACCAAACCTGATCCGCACAAGTGCTCTAGCTCTCTGTTTCTCTGCTGGCGAGTATGCTGCGCCAGTATGGGCGAGGTCTGCCCATACCAAGAAAGTGGATATTGCTCTGAATGAAACGTGCCGGGTGGTTACGGGGTGCCTAAAACCTACCCCAATATCAAAGCTATATCAACTCTCGGGCATTGCCCCACCAAACATACGGCGAGAAGTTACTACCAAGAAGGAACTCACCAAAGCAACCCACGACGCACTCCACCCTATGTTTGGGTACCAAAAGATAACTACACGGCTCAAATCAAGAAGAAGTTTCCTACAGTCGACAACGGAACTGGAGATACCTGAGGCCACCCTGCGGCTGAACATGTGGAGAAGCGCAACTGAGGGGAATACTTGGATTGCCCCGAAAGAGGACCTAGCCCCTGGACATGACCAAGGGTGGAATATATGGAGGTCCCTTAACAGACTTCGGACCGGAGTATGCAAGACGAGGACAAAAATGAGGGCCTGGCAGTTTTACAGCGGACCGACTGAATGTGACTGCGGCGTGGAGCAGACCCTGTCACACCTTCTGGAGTGTGCGCTGTGCCCGAATAGCTGCACCCAGGAAGACCTGATGATGGCCAGAAGTAACGCCATCGACGTCGCCCACTTCTGGGCAGACAGGATCTGACCCTGTTGTTTCCGACACGATTATATATATTATCATTTTCATCGATCCATCGCTTAAATATTATACAGATATTCCCCTCACAAATATTATTATCTCGGTGAATCGTTTTTTTGCAAAATTCTCAATACAAATTCGTAAATATTATAAAATGGAAACACGCGACATGGCGATGAAGTTTGAGTCAGCTATGTTGCTAGGCAGCTATAAACGTGATACCCACGTATTTGACCTACTTAAGCAACTTTTATTATTATTACGTATCTGAAAAGTTGTAATTTTTTTGTTTTCCACATATTTCGTTTTTTTTAGGGTCCCTTAACACGTTAACCGTCGCTTCAGCCACTGTTGGCCGACATTGAGTCATTACAATCACGCCGCGTCGGCCACCGGTGGCTGACGGGACATGCATTTATTCAATTTTTGATTTTGTGCCGTCGGCCATGCGCTCCGTACAAACTGCTATTCAGAATGTCCGACGCGGTCCCAATACCTAAAACCACTAAAACATTTTCCGTCAATTTACAAAATAACGTTATTGGCGGTCAACGTGTTAAAAAACATAATAACAAGGTTTTACTTGATAGCGTTCGTCATATGACCCAACGTGAACGAAAGGCCAACCAAACAGTGCCACAATTCAAAAAATAAACTGTCCCTTGTGGTCGCAGCACTGCCATTGAAGCAGCATTGTGATGACAACCTCGCTCAATACTGGTCGGGATCGAGTGGGTTTCTCTTAGCACCGCTTTTCCTGGCCGTGCAATACCATCAAGCGCGTTTCAGCAACTCAAGTCGGTGCTAGGCAGTCGCGCCAGCGTGTTTGCTCTAAACGTTGTGCCCATGTGTTTGACCTATATTTGTGATTCTCCGCTCTCCGCATAGTCTACTCTAGTATAGTTTCCTCCAAGTCACAAGATCGCAATTAATGTTGTAATTGTAACAATATTTATTAAGACATCTGATTAATGTATGGATATCATCTTCTCTAAGTTGGGTATCGAATTACTGGGTGACAGGATGCAGGAGCAGATTAATAACACAAATAACTGGTTTTTGAACCAAAATTCGTGTTTATATTAAATAAAGACTTGCGCCAGTTCATTGACAACTGCGGGACACTGACATCTAGCGCACCAAGACTCGCGGCAAAAAATCATATTAAAGATGACAGTTGCACCAACATGAAATGGAACAACTGTCATAACTAATAAAATAACGTATGCAAACGCCGTCTAATTTTATATAATTACAACTAACATTATTAGATGTGCATGTCAGACGGGCGAATAAAAATAAGAGACAAAAGATCGTTTTGCGAGGCTTTACGGTATCCGCCTAAAGGAGCTATGTCAAACTGATATCAGTTTTTTATGTCCACCTTATCATACTAACCGTAACTTTTCAACTTTGTAAAAATAATCAGTGAATTTATTTCCAGGAACCAACATCTACGATGCTCTTCGCACTGCCCTCAAGGTTGCAAACTTTGGAATTCAAATCAATGCACAATCTGCAGGTATGTGCTATGTAAAATACTAATTTTATATTTATAGATCATTGATTAAATCAATTTTTAAAAAATCAAGCTTGGTCGACTTTTGAACCAACGTCGTCTAAACAACAAATAAAAGAAAAGAGATGTGATCGGTGGCTTTCTTGTTCAGAAAAATACTACGTGTAAGCAAAAGACCTAATGGTTTGATGTTTTTTCTGTTTCGTACAGCTAAGACGGCTCGCCCCGAACCAATGATCATCTTCCTCACGGACGGAGACCCAACCGTGGGAGAGACCGACCTTGACAAGATCCTGTTGACAGTATCGGAGCTTAACGAGAAGAAGACAGCCATTTTCTCACTCGCATTTGGTAAGTCTATTTATTTAATGCGTTATGTGTATTGATTCCAAGCGGTTAATTGATTAAAGTCACGACTAAATTTTTATTCATTCCTAATTAAATGTTGATACCTTGAGTTGAGTTGCGGTCTGGAAAACAATCCAGAATCAGGATCGACCCCAACTTTAACCCACTTGCAAGCGCGGTATGCGTCAGACTGGCGGGCTACGTGGTGAGTGGTACCTCACTCGATCGCTGTCTCTGCTGGTGGCGCTAACGGGGGATAATGTTTTATTTACCTGCCACTGATAATTAGTGGCGCTGTTGAAGTACAGCGCCAAACAATCCAACAAGATGGCGGCGCCCGGTATCAGTGCTAGTAAATAGCTCCCACAAATTGTGGGAGTGAATTTTATGTATTGTATGTGTTATTTATATCGTAGTAAAAAAAGCCGCTGCATTAAGGCGTTTTAATAAATAAAAAAGTAAATCTACTTAAGTAGATTTATTTAAAATTAAATAAATACAAGAATATAATTTAATTCATATAATGCACAAAGGAAATACTTCAAAACTACGATATTTCTTGGTGAAATGCTCTTGAGACTATATCAATGTCAGGAAGAGCGATCTTAAGATGAACCCACTTAATCACGACCACTTTCGAGTGAGGTCGCCTGAACACTTTATTTTTTAATGGCAGTACTGCAGTATGTAAAAAAAGAAGCCACTGGCGAGCGCAGACCAATTCTCGAGCATCGTTCTTTCATTGGATAGCCTTTTTCGTAGCGCTCTTCGTCTAATACGATGTTGGATGCACTGGCACTTCGCGGTGGACTGATATGTATTAGGTGAAACGACCGTTTCAATACAAATTTGTTCGGAAACTATTTAATTTGCACCAGGCTACTTCAAATAGGTTGTACTTTCAGGTGAGGATGCCGACCGAAGCTTCCTCAAGCGCGTGTCTCTCCAGAACCTCGGCTTCATGCGGCACATCTACGAGGCTTCGGATGCGGCCGAGCAGTTGCGTCATTTCTACCGTCAGGTGTCATCACCGCTGCTGGCCAACGTTACCTACACATACCCAGCAGACCAGGTGCGACAATAAACTAAAAAAGTTTCATGTATTTGTTAAGGACAACTATCGAAGTTTCGGCGAGCGCGGTATTTCTGTGAGACTTGAATTGCTACTTCTATGAGTAATATCAATTGCCATAACGGCAGTTAGCCAATGTCATACAAATGTAAGTCAAGAGAGCGTGTGTTACGTGACGCTATGAGGAATTCCGGCTGGTGGTTTCGGCAACACTGCGAGCATCTTTTACCATCGACATACGGTGCATTTTGATGCAGTACCTTAGTCATCAATACTTTTCTTAGTCTGCCATCAAACAGAATGTAAGCCTTTGCGTTAATTTCAGTTCCATATTGGTTTACGACGGTATTATACAGAGTGGCGCAAAATTAATTGTCCAATGGTAATCATTCATGCGACTGACGGTCAGCAGGCATTAACTGTTGCACTGTTTCACTAAAACTCATAAGTATTTCACTAAAATTCGCTGAAGAGTCCGCTTTGTGATGCTCTATTGCGTGGCCCGTCGTTTGCTAGTTGTTTTTTGTGACACAGCTCCAAATAAAAGTCAGTATCGGCAATATCAAAATGTTGAGAGATGGATGAGTTATTACAAAAACTCACCGATTTCCGACCACGTGTTCAGGAGCGGGATGACGAACGCCCAATGGTCGATAGAACATGTAGCGAGAGAACCGTCTACAGCTAGCGGCGGGAACCAAGTAACCGAGTCAACTGTTTGGCTGTGTATTAGTCACTCCTCTTGTCTCTGTTGCCAACTGGCTAAAGCGACATCTATACTCGCTCGGGAAGGTATCCGCTTTACATGGATGACATAATCCTTTCTTTTTGTTTACAGCTTGAGCCCAACAGTCTGACCAGGAAATCGTTCAACCACTTCTTCTTAGGATCCGAGCTCGTGGTTCTGGGAAAGCTGAAGCAAGCTTCGATGCTGGCGCCCATCAACGTATCAGGAGATTCCGCAAAGGGACCAATCGACTTCATTCCAGAACTGGTAACTTTTATTTTATATTTTTTTTATCGCTCCATATTTGGTGACGGACACAGAAAATTCCCGTTTCACAGTTCTGTGAGCTCAGATTGTCTATGACTTGTCCCAGATCATCTGTATCCAGGAGGTCTACATGGTTATATACAATAGATGAATCCCGGGAGCCTACAGTGTTTCATAATCAGCGTTTTCAATGAGATTACTTTTTTTGTCCTTTTCGGGTGGCTCAACCTTACTGGGGGCATGTGTAGAATTTGGAATTGATTAAATAAATTTAAAAAATTCAAGCTTGGTCGGTTTTTGAACCGAGAGCGTCAATGACAAACAAAAGCTTTACCACTGGACATAAACTACGGCTGTTTATTTTCCAACCCTCTTGCCATCCTGAAACTATACCCAGAATGTACTTTGCGAAGCTCAGGGACGCTGAGCTGATATGGGATTAAGCGATTTCAGAGCTATGTGACAGCAGTTGTGACGATTTACGCCTTAGTTAGCGGATATGTAAACGAATTTTTCAGCTTCGAATTTGTTGGATCCCCCGCTTTTCTCGCGTACATGCATACAACCAGTGCCGGTTTTAGGGGGTGGCGAAGTGGGTCGGTGCCCCAGAGCGTCGAGTAAACTAGGGGCGCCGAATGCAACCAATCTTGCTGAGATTTTTTTAAATGTATACAATATGGGGCGCCAGAAATAAATGCCCTAGGGCGCCGCAGGGTGTAAAGCCGGTACTGCATACAACCACTGCATTGATGTTTGATTGATGATCTTGTTGTGTGTAGCCAACGGAAGCAAAGCAGAAGACCACGGTCTGGCCGCTGGAGCGAATGTGGGCCTACCTGACCATCAAGCAACTGCTGGACGAGAAGGACTCTGCGCGCGCTGAAGACAAGCCCGACAAAGACAACGATCCATCCAAGAAAGCACTGGAACTTGCTCTTAAGGTATACAAAAAAAAAGTATAATATAGATTAGACTGGACTTTACCCGCCTCACCCGCATCACACTGGAGGATAGTTGAGTCTCCTTAATGATGCGCTCATTCAGATTATGATCAGTTAGTAACTGATAAATTCAGTGGGAGTCCCCTCTGAGCAATTGTGGCGACTGCACAGACGTGCTTAAAAAAAGGACCCGTGAAATGGATTAGAATTGCATTCACAGATTAAAAGGAGATGGAGATGGAAGATAGATTCTCTCGCCGTAAATACGAATGAAAATGGTAAATGCGTGAAAGTGTTTTTAGTAGCCACAAAGTCTGCATGCCTGACAGGGCCGAGGCGATTCCCCTGAACTGCATTGAAAAGGTCTCCTCTTTCTAACAAGAGGAACCGACAGTCCCAGAGAATGTGCTCTGGGTCTGGAAAGGGGCGCTACAGGGATAACTAGGATTCGAAATTAAATTAAATTAGTATAATCTGTCATTAAAGCGCCGTGCCCAGCCCTTAGTTGGGTAGACCAGTGATGTGTGGGCAAAGTGATTTTTTGATATTCAAAGTTCAAAGTACTTACGGAAACCAACTGGTCAAACTTTGGTGACGCCCTCTCGAGAATTTGATAAATCGAAGTCTAGGATATTACTGACTGGACTGAACTTTACCCGCCTCACACCCACATCACACCGGAGGACAGTTAAATCTCCTTGATGATACGCTCATTCAGATAGAACGCTACTGACTACTCGATTAAACATATTCCATATATTCGGCGTATAAACATATACCGCTCGGCGCAGTGACTGTTACCACCACCGTGACAGTCTCTGCCCGGGTGTCGTGTAGTAAACAGACTGTTCTGTGCCGGACAGAGGACCGAATTTCGTCAGACGGCTTTTAACCCAAAATATCAATTATGCCTCTCGACGACGAGTTCTTTGCTTTGGCGACATGCTCCTCATCTATCCATTACGCGTCTTGATGACGATCCCGGCGATCTTGCGCCGCGGGATGTCATGATGACGATGATTCAAGTCGGTAAATGAAATGCTTGTATTTTTAGTATTCCTTCGTCACAACGCTGACTTCTCTCGTGGTTGTCAAACCCAACTCTACCGCTTCTGCTGTCGACGCTGAATCAGTTCAAGGAGGAGGACGTAAGTTTAATCATTTTTTAAATTATTATATTGTCTAGTGACACTTTTATTTACCAACTGAGACATACTCACACATAAAAACACAATTATCAACACACTATGTACTGATGCTACTCTAGAAATTTTACAAGGTGATAAATGAAATACGGCGTCATGACATATCGTCCCCAGACAATTCGTTCAACAGCTCATCAGTAACGACGGGGGGCGCACGAGACGTTTGGTGCACGGGAATTTTGGCGCACGGGCCAACTTGGTGCACTGGATGTCTCGCTAACCTAACCTAACCTAAGGATTTGTCCAGTGATGGTAGAGTCTAAAAATCTTATAGGTTTCGTTAACGAAATAACTTATTAAAGGTTAGGTTAGGTAAGCGAGACATCCAATGCAGCAGTTATCTCGTGCACCTAATGTCTCGTGCACCAGACGTCCAGTGCGCCCCACGTCGTTACCGATGAGTCGTTGAACGAAATTTCTTGGAACGAAATGCGGCGGAACCATGAAATACGCAGCTGGAAACAGTCTTAAACAGTCTTACACTTGATATTCGTAGACAGAGATTATTTTGAAAAGATCTAAATATTAAGAATTCCATTTGCTTCTTAGGTTTTCACGGCTAGATTTGGTATTGTGTTTTTTGGGTTTAGCCTTGTGTGGAGAATTATTTAGATCTAATATTGCGACCGCTATTGCAGGGGTCTTTTTCAGGGTTTCGCTTGGTGAAACTCTTTCTGTCCCGTCCTGTTTTTTGGAGACCTGTGGACCCGTTACTGGACGCACGGAAAAAGTTACTTGTTTGAGATTGGCTGAAGGCCTTCCCGTGATGTTAGGTGCATCAGATAGATGTCAAATAGACCTCAGTCTAAGGCTGCGAAATTAGTATACTACAGCGAGTCTCGAATTGCCTTCTTTGGTAACGCGTTGCTAACCACGAAATACGTGGGAATGGATGAGGAATGGTAAGGTCGGGAAATGGATTCTGCAGAACGGCAGACATCAATTAGGAGTCATAACTTGCGTCTGCACTCTTGCAGACGGAAGCGCAGACCCCTGCGATGGCGGTCGAAAAATAGTATCCAAACAATTCGCCACACACGGCTAAGCCCAAAAGCCACGATGCCAATTCCATTTGCATTCGAGAAATATTGTATTCATATAAAAACATCTACGAATTTATTTATTATAATGGATTTGTCTTTGAAATGGAATGTTTTGCTTTGTTTATTGATGTTGTCATGTGTAGAATTTTGTTAGAAGATAATATATGCATGTGGAATGTTTTGCTTTAGACGAGTATCCTACCCTTGGCGGTGCTATCCCTCTGTCATTAGGCTACGGTAAGTCTCTATTTTATTTCTTCTCACATACACTCTTTATCAGTGCTGGTTTTAGACCCTGCGGAGTCGTGGGGCAATTTTTTTAGCGCCCTGTATTGGTTTTATTTTAAAAATCAAAGAAAGATTGTTTGCCTTCGGCGCCCCTAGCTATCCCACGCCCTGGGGCACCGACCCATTTCGACCCGCGCCCTAAAACCGGCACTGCTCTTTATTCTTCATACAATGTAAATACAACATGTAAAATCAACGGGATTGTAATATACAATCAAGTTAGTTAAAAAACATTGCATTATTTTATCGAAAGTATAACAATATATCTGAAATGTTTATGAAACAAGCTCGTATCTTGAAACGTTATTACCATAATGAATGATTTAGTTTAACACGTTCATCGCCATGTCATCCACCGGTGGCCTACACTGATTCATTACAATCACGCCGCGTCGGCCACCGGTGGCCGACACGACGTACATAAATTTGACTTTTCGTTTTGCGCCGTCAGCCACGCGCTCCATACAAACTGCTATTCAGAATGTCCGATGCGGCCCCAACACCTAATGCCACAAAAACATTTTCCGTCACTTTACAAAAAACGGTGCTGGCGATGAACGTGTTAAAATTAAATTTTCATAATGGACGTAAAATCACTTCGACAATACATTTATAGAATTAAATATAAAGTATAAAATAGATTTTGAATTTTTTTTTTCAATGTTTTCACCGTTCACTTTGAGATCCATTATAAATAATAGATATTCATTTATTTACCTTGTTTTTACGTGGATCACGTAAGATATGGCATCTGCTTAGGAAACTGCAGTTTCCGCTAACTTGTAGCATTCCTCAATCCATCACTTGTCAAGGTACAACTCAGCTGCATAATCCTTCATAAGTGGTCGAACCCCTTTAATGTAGGTGAGGGGGTAGGGGTGCGTCTGTCAGGGAATGATAAGAGAGGGAGACAGACAAAAAATAATACCTGAATTATCTTCTTCATCCTTGCAACCCTATCCGTCTTCCTCTCTTATCAGTCCCTGATAGCCCCTCTACTACATAAAATGGGTCGACCACTTATTTAGTATTATGCAACTCAATTGTCTCTTGACAGCGGTGGATTGAGGCAGACAATAATAATACCTAAATCATCCTCTTCTTCATCCTCGCAACCCTATCTGTCTCCCACTCTTATCATTCCCTGATAGACACACCCCTTGCCCCTCTCCTGCAGAAAATGGTTTCGACCACTTATGAAGTATTATGCAGCTCAGTTGTCTCTCGACAGTGATGGATTGAGGAAGGCTACGAGTTAGTCGAAACTGCAGTCTCCTTAACTGAGGCCATATATTACGTGATATATGTAAAAATAAGGTAAATAAGTAAATATTTATGATTTTATTAAATTTGTGATAAGACTATTAAAGTAATTGTCTTTACCCTCTCATGTCTCTTTCAATATTACTGGTGTAGTTGTAGATGTAGTATTTTCATTTAGTGTTATGATTAGTGTTATCATTTTGTAATTAGTTGTAATTATTGTGTTATTTTCCCTGCAGCATCACCGGCACTCGCATTAAGAGGAAGTGGTAAGAATCTCTAAATACAATGTGTTTGGTAGATTGTAATTAAAACATGTAATTGTTATTATTTACTACCAATAATTTACAAATAACAAGTGTAATTAACATAAAGTTTGATATTAACATTAATACGGTGCAGGTCCTTTAGAGCGAACGGTTCTATACAGCGTTTAAGAAGAGAATTCCACATATAAAAACGCATAATTTTCTAAAATATTAGTTAAAATTGGCGTCAGACGATAGTCCTCCTGGGAACACTAGTAGTCAGTTACTAAGTGAACACATCATTGTCGTTTGTGGACGATGAGTGGATTTTAGTTTGTATTCAGTAGTATCATTCTAATGTTTCCACATGTTTACGGAAACCTCTTGAAAAATAGAGGAAATAAACATTCCAATTGAAATCGAAAATCGAACATTTTTTTGAATAAAAAAAAAAAGAATCCTGTTGTTCCTAAATTGGAGGATTCCACTAGTTTAAAATTCTCGTAATCTTTACACGAGTTTTTTCATCGCTGCGTTGTATTCCAGATAGAGTTTAGATTTTACAAAAATATGTATCTTTCCCGATTAATAATTCCCTAGAATTTGTTGTTTTTAATATTTGATCAGTGCCTCCATTATTTGGTATTCTTCTTAATTTCTTTACAGCTGGTGCACCAGGAGCATCTGGATCGTTCGCATTAAAAAGTTCATTTTGTAAGTTGTATTTATTACTGGATCAATATCCGTTTGTCAGATCAAGTGATTTGAGTGCTTTAGAATAATTCTAAAGTGTCCTACTAGGCGTATTTATACATTTTTAAAAAAATCACATAGCTTAAGAAATGCCAAATTATTCGGAAATGTCCTATTTCAGATGCCTTGTGAGGTTAGGTTATTAGATCAAAGTGTTTGCAAATAACCTAATACGAGGGTTATTCGTAATATAAAGTTCCCATGGCGCTGCAGTCCTGGAAAGCGCTGTTATGGTGGATCCCACGATTCTGTGATGTACCTTGGTTACCCCACTCCAAATACCCTCCCTAGCGAGCTGCTTGCGGAGCTCAGTCTTGGCTTGGCAGCCGTACGTGATGGATCTCCCCCTCGCTGGGAGAGAAGAGCTGGAAGAAGCGGTTCTCAGGTATCTGCGTGCCTTGGCGGCAGATTTTTTTACTCGGGCACTCAAAAGCTCGTATACCGCATGCAAAAATGCATTGACCTCAGTGGCGACTATGTAGAAAAATAGGTAAAAGTCTGAACTTTGTAAAAATGTACGCATTCATGGAATTAAACATGTTTTACACTGTGAAAAATCACTGGGAATCTTATATTACGGATAACCCTCGTATATAAATGTGTTTGATAAAAATTCTTGCCTTAAGTTTTCTAAGCCTGAATGTGCCTTGAAGTCTAATTAATAATAGAATGCACGTTAAAGTAGCGGTCAATCGATCCACTCCCATGATTACATGTTTTAAAAATGTTTAACCTTACATTTTTTTTACTTACTTAATCTATCAAACATTTACCTTAGTCTGTTTTCCTAATGTCTTGCTCTAATATTTGCTTAAAGGTTTGATTATCATTAAAATACATTTAATTTGATACATAAAATGTAGTAATAAACATTAATATGTAGTCGTAATTGTATGTGTTTAATACGTACTTACTTGTAGTATTTAGATTTTAATTGGCATATTGATCTGTACTGGCATGGTAGTTATTATTACATAATTTTAAGGTGTAATTTTGTTAATATATAGTGAGACCTCGTACAACGAATGCCTCGTATACAGTACCGGCTTTAGACCCTGCGGCGCCCTAGGGCATTATTTCTGGCGCGCCATATTGTATACATTAAAAAAATCTAAGTAAGATTGGTTGCACTAGGCGCCCCTAGCTTATTCGACGCCCTGGGGCACCGACCCACTTGGCCACCCCCTAAAACCGGCACTGCTCGTATAACAATTTTTTTTTGTACCACAAACTCTTCGTTTTTTAGAATATTTTACTCAGTTTGTTTTAATATGAAATGTTTTAAGGAAAATATTGAAATTTAATGCATACCGTAAATACTAAAAGAAAATAAGTGACTTTTTAAATATATATATATATTTGAAAAAAATATGTTATAAATATTAATGAAAAAAAATGGCAATTCTTCTTTAAATTTACAGAATTTAGTTGGTTTTAAAGTTAAAATAATGAAATTTAAAAAAAACACACCTTAAATTTTTGATATTGTGGTTTTTGGGTTTAGCTGTGTGTGGCGAATAACCAAATTTATAGTGATGTCTTAGTGATAACCACTAAGTCATCAACCCTGAAGAAGATCCCTGCAATGGCGGTCAAAATATTGGAAATTAGTAAATCGCAACACACGGCTAAACTCAAAAGTCACAATATCAAATCTGGCCGTGAAAACCCAAGAAGTTACATTAATTTTTTATTTCCTATAATATAAGAATGTAATAATTATATATTATTTTATACCGTATTGCGTTTCGTACTTTAAACTATTCTAAACGAATGAATGAATATGCTTACCGTCGCTGAAAAAAATGATTTTGCTATACGAGGTCTCACTGTATTGTTCACAATATTGATTAGGTACCTAAAGTAAAATTGGTACTTTCTTTTTTTGAAAATTCGACAGCCGTATCTGCAATATTTTATAAAACTAAACTTATGTCATTTCAATAATCAACATATCCATACATCAAACATCCACACATCACATGAACTCATTCACTTAAGTTATTCATTTATAGTGTCTTACATTTTACAAATATATTATATGTATTTCTTAAATAACATCACGCAATATATTATTATCATTATAATATTTTTAATGTGCATATATTTGTGCATTTTTTCTAGCATTATATTGCTGCAATTGGGAATGGAGAGTAGAGGAATAGATTGAGCGATATAGACGTACGTTTACAGGTTAATATTGGTCCTTGGTGAAAACCCTCCCTGTCCCGACGCACGCAAAAAGCCACTTGTTAGAGAGTGATTGAAGGCCTTCCCGTGATTCTAGAAACCTCAGTCTAAAGCTGCGAAGTTAGTATACTACAGCGAGTCTCGAATTGCCTTATTCGGTAACACTTTGCTAACCACGAAATACGTGGGAATGGATAAGGAAATAGTGAGGTTGGGAAATGGTGATTCTGCAAATGGCAGACATCAGTTCGAAGTCTCTGCCCTGGGGCACCGACCCACTTCGCCACCCCCTAAAACCGGCATTGATATATCCTTATAGACATGTATTATTGATTCATCTCTGATTAAGGATACACAGTTGGTATGTATGTTCTCGTTATCATTGTGGTACAGGTGTTGTTTTAGTGCCATTGTGGTTCGGGTGTTGTTGTTCCATCGTGACTGTCAGTTGTGTTGTTCCAGCGGCCGCTTTGCCAGGAATGCCGCAGCCATTGTGGCTCTCTCCATCTCCACACGCGGCCAGTGCTGCTGAAGGACAGCTGCTGTACATGGGCATCGACAGGATAGATGCCGGATCTTATCATATCGCACAAAGTACAAACAATACTCTTCGCAACCCACTGCTTCGAAAATTCTTCCAATAATCATGCCACTCTCCTGCTGTGTATAGATGGCGCCCTCTAATCATTGTCTGTTGATCCCTACGCGTTAAAATCACTTTTGAAAGTCTTTTCTAGCATCCTTGAATGTAAAAATTTATATCGACTTCGTATAGATGCCATGACCCTGAATTGATCTACGAAACGCCTCGTGGATTATCGAAGATTTGAACCCCTAAATGGTGTCCAATTTTAAACATTTTTTTTTCTTGGGCAAGACGATAGGTGTCGCTATAGACCCAAGCTATAACATTGACCGAAAATGTACAGTTTTATAACACACCGGTGTGCTTACGGCACTGGCTTCCCGCAGCGGACGCGTATTTGGGCTCATGGCATCCATATGGTTAAAACTGACTTGTTGTAAAGATCCTTCTTTGGAATACTCTCACGGCATCGCTGTTTCTTCTGTTACATAATACAGATGTTATAAAACTTCGTAGGTTTTCACGGCCAGATTTAATATTGTGGCTTTCGGGCTTAGCTGTGTGTGGCAAAAATGTGTTAAGAATCGTCAACCCTGAAGATGACCCCTGCAATCGCGGTCCAAATATTGATGTATAGAAATTGTTGCCACACACGGCTAAACCTAAAGGCCACAATGCTTATTTAGATCTCTTCATGAAACATGATGTAAATACTTATACCGCACTTCCTTTCTCTAAGACATAGTTTTATAAACTTATTTTCCTCGTGGACCCCTATTTACATATCATCGTGAACCGTCATGTAGATCTCGTAGACTCTTTTTTATTCCTGACAGGGACAACTTGCTAGTCCTCATAGACCCCTGCTAGTTGCGCTGAAGACCTTTATCAATAGGTATGGAAGATTAAAAAGTAATTAATAACATTCTCTCGGTACTACGTAATATGGAATAAGTGACAGGTGTCTTCTTAAAGCCAGAATGGCTGATATACGTTTCTAAGCTGTACTTTAAGTTCTTCGTTAGTGCTTATTCCGATCAGTTCCTTTTGTAATTTGACAGACCCCTATTTTTCCGTTGGCATGCCCGTTGCAAGTCCTCATCGACCCCCTGGGGGTGGATATAGACCACTTTAAGAACCACAGCTCTAAGCGTTCTGGTTAAATAGTGTCCACTATAAAATATAAATTGAAATAGACGAATACTTTAAATAATTTTGAAAGGGCATCGAATACAAATATCTACGATTGGTAGATTTGAGACAAAAGTATCATTATACTCGTACATAGAAAGTAAACTAACTAAATGCTATAATAATATAGCTGGCCGGCGGATATGGCTCATTGGTCGAAGCTTTTGCTTTGCGAGCCAAAGGTCGTGGGTTCGATCCCCGACGGAGATTACAAAAAAAAAGGATTTTTAATCGATTTCTGAGCTCAAAAATATCCCCAGTTGGTATGAATTTGATCACTCACCCGTAAAATGCCAGTCATAACCTATTAATTTAAATTGGTGGTAGACAAAAGTCGCTCAGTGAAGACCACCCATTCATTGTAAAATCCCTGTAATAATAAGGATGATGCGTGAATCTCGGGCTGTAATCTATGACTTTGGCGGAACAACACTCCACATGCAGCGCTTAGCCATATGCACCATGGTTAGCGTCATAGAATGCCACAGATTAGACTTCAGAATTACTATAATATCAACATCTGTTGGTATTCTCCTATATGTGTTTATATAAAAATATATTTTAAAAATGTATATATATATATGACATCTCCATAATATTATGTAATTATTAATCAATTGACTATATTTCATATTCACGTAGTCCTAGTAATGCATATCCTCATTTCGTTTCATTTATCAATCGAATAATCTCCACCAGCAAAAAAATAACATTCGAATCATGTTTATATATTTATCTATTCTTATTATAACAATTCAACTTTCATACTCGATAATTGTGAAATATTGCCGATCAACGAGCCATATAAGAATAATTTTGAGCATTTACTTGAACACTCCTCTTTGTATTTGCTTCATTATTTCTAAATCTATTTTCCTACCTACAGATCCATCTGCACCTGTGTACCAATCGGCTAACAGCCAAGGACGTGAGTACTTTTATATGTAACTCTTAGTAGGATAACATTAGAAACCATCTACTTTATAACAAGAATTTGAGAACAAGAAGTTGGCCAGTATATTCACATTTGTATCCACAAGCTCTATACCAATTTATGTTTCTACCTGTTTAAGCTTAACAACTAAAGCTAAAGTTACTAACACTTTAACGTCTTAAGTTTATCATTAATATTATTATTATTAATTGATGTATTCGATCTAAAGAAAGCTTGTGAGTTGAAATGCAAAGAATATCACGTCGCATTCTAACGTAATTCCAGAGTTTGTCAATACAGAGCTACAATTCTGAAAAACTTTTATCAATCTACATGTATTCTTTACAGGAATCTGTAAAGAATGTAAATAAATATCGTTAGGTTTCGTCACAGGAGCGATTTTTCTGTAAGCCAACTGTGTCAATGCCACCACATGTATGGAGTTACAGAATTAACGTTTGTTAAATATAATAAGTATGTTTTATGCATCATCTGATAGCTAAAGGATAAAAGAACCAATGTGAAATAAGAAAATAGGTCAGATAAGTACATTTATGCTTCAAATACTAGTTTAAAGCAAAAAAATGTTTTGAAAAATTCACGCTGTATTGACAGTATAATTTGTATTTCACCGAGCCGTAACGAAAGGGTTAATTGTCATTAGATACAACCCGAACCCGAAAGGAATTATTGGAATTTTAGGTAAAAAAATGTTTTCGCCTTCAAACGGTCCAGTTAATATTGTAGCGTCAATGACATATTCATTTAGTGATTTTATTGTTAGACTTGATCCATTACATAATTGTAGCGGATCTAAATTTCTCAAAAGCATGATTAGAGAACCTATTTTTTTCTATAACTTTTTAAGCTTATTATCTTACATCACCTCTTTCTACATCGTCCTTCCTTTTTTAAATTTACAGACGCCTATTCAACACCCATCATGGCTCGTAAGTCCACTTTTCTTCACTATTCTTTCTTTTTACCTTTTTTTTCATACATAAAAATACACATCTGTTGCAGCATCTAAATCGTTTAAACTTTATTCTTCGTCTTCTTTTTTATTCTTTTTCTACTTTAGTCTTCTTTCCGAAAACAAGTTTTTGTAAATATTACATTTTTAAAACTTTTTAAAGTTACACCAGATGACTTGAATGAAATACCATTTATATTTATTTTTCTTGTATTTTAATTCTTTTTTATTTTTCATTTCTTCAGCAATGAGTGGTCCGGCATACTCTTTTCGTAAGTGCAACACACTCAATCATAGTCAATACATGTCTTTCAACATATTAGTTTAAAGCAGTGCCGGTTTAAGACCTTGCGGCACCCTGGTCAAAAAAAACTGGCGCCCCCTGTTTTTTTTTTGACGGTAGGAGAAATCTTTAGAAAATACCCCCTGTAGGAGTTAAGGCCGCCCTTAGCGCCCTTACTTCATTCGGCAGACAGCAGACCCACTTCGCTACCCCTTAAAAACCGGCACTGGTTTAAAGTACACATGTAGTCACCAAAAAACTTTTACTTTACATTACATAACAAAAGTGTGTGAAACCACATTTTCATGCAAATTTCAGCCGTAAAAGGCATGACCATTTTTATAGTATAATTCGAATAAAAAATCGAATTTATAATATTTAAAATTAAACTTTCGATTACTAAAATTAAGTAAGGATCAGCAAAATGAAACTACGTGTTTTTTAATGACTTATTTACTATTTCTTCTACATATAAATTTATGCAATTATATGTATTTCATATTACTTCTTCAAATTTTCTTTGTTTCTTTCTTCTTCAGCCACCGCTGGAAGACTAAGTGGTAAGATTATCATTTTTTTTCCACTTTTGATCTCTATCGCCTTATCATCTCTTAGGCTGAATCAGATGGCCACCACTAGCAATCAAAATTATAAAATAAGTAATGTCGTTCCCGTTTTATGCAATCGTCAAAAAAATCTTTTGAAAGTAAAAAAAAAATGGCAACTTTCAGGTCTGAAAATAAAATACCTGAAAAAGGTAAGTGCAAAATAATCATTTGGCAGCAGAAAAATATGTTTTGTCGATCGGCACGAGAAAAATAATAAATTAGCATGAAATAATTAAATGAATAGTAATTAATAATAGGTAAGGTTGGGTTTCCTTTTTTTGGGTAAATTTTTCAATAATTTTACATCAACTTTTACTAATACTGAATATGTTACCGCCACTTTAATTTTATAACTGACCACATTCACACTGACACGTGAATATTGCCAATTTATTTCTTAATCAGCCATTTTACAAGGAAAACGTGTGCTTATATTTTATTTGACGAACAGGGGCAGCGGAAATAAATTATATTTACATTTTCAAAGTTGCATGATAAATATTTGCATTTAATTGTCTATACGAGAAATATTTAAGTAATTAAAAAAAAAAATATATGTGATTGCTTTAGGCATTGTTCCATTATAATTTATAACTAAATAAAATTAAAAATTAGCATCGTAACCATACATTTTCATAAATTTCTAATAAATACGGTGTCACGGCCTATCGTTCCCAGACAATTCGTTCAGCGACTCATCGGTAACGACGTCCGGTGCATGGTACATTTGGCGCACGGGACAGCTGCTGCACTGGCTGTCTCACTAACCTAACCTAACGATTTGTCCAGTGATCATCGAGTTCAGAGATACATAGGTGAGGTCTCGTTAACGAAATAACTTTAACTAAGGTTAGGTTAGGTTAGCGAGACGTCCAGTGCAACAGTTGTCCGGTACATCAAATCTTCTGTGCACCAGACGTCCAGTGCGCTGCACGTCGTTACCGATGAGTCGTTGAACGTATTGTCTGGGAACGAAATGCGGCGGAACCATTAAATAATTATTGATTTTAATTTTTCTATTTTTTTCTTTTTCATTTTCTTCAGCCATGAGTGTTCCACAATATTCGAGTGAGTCAATAAATAATTATCATAATTTTTGCTTTACCATCGTCCTGGTTAAATCATATAAGCTACAAATTCATCAAAGCCACACATCAAGCTTTCTTACATAACCCATGTACAGTGAGGCCCCGCTCAACGCGGGGGATACGTTCCATCAAAGTAGAGCGTAATGCGAAACAGCGCTAAACGAGGCTATCTTAACATGTAAATAATGGGGTAAGGTTTTAAATTTAAAAGTTACATTTTTTTAATAAAAATATAACCAAACATTTATTTCTTACAAAAATAAAAACAATATAAAGGAATATACAAATAAAAACAAATAAAATTCTAAGTCAGTCAGATCATTCAGTCTATTCTGTGTTTCCAATTTTTTGCCTTTTTGTTAAGAAGGCATCTAATGTAGTTTGCGCTTTCCTTTTGCGTTCTGTTAGAAGTTGTTGATAAGTGGATAAAGCATCTATAACACCCCGTCTTGCTTTTGAACTCCTGTCAAAATTTGGATCATTTTCAACAAATTGATCCATAATTTCGGTTAAAAGTGGTCAAACTCTTTTTTACAAACGCCATCGAAAGTTCTTTTTGCTCTTCTTCGAAATCACTTATATCAACATTTTTGTTTTCTTCTTGCTCAATTAATTCCTTGAGCTCATCATTAGACAGACTAGCTGCTGTTTCTTGCAATATTTCTTCGACGTCTTCCACATTTACCTCATGTAAACCTGTTTGTTTCGCTAATTTCACTATTTTTTCCACTATTTATGCACGATTTCGGGGAATAGCCCCGGGTTGAAATAAAAGAGCGCTAAACCGAAACAGCGCTAAGTGAGACAACGTTAAGCGAGGCCTCACTGTACCTATTTAATTTAGTCATATTTTTATTTTCTTGATCCTTCGCATGTTCTTACTTACCAGGTACCTATAGTTATAAAGGGTCCACCATCTAACGTTTTTTTTTTCAACTAGTGTTTATTTCGTGAATGGTAACATTTAGCTCATGTCTGATTTGACAGATAATTAGTTTTTTCTTTCCGCTAAACGAATATGGTTGTGTATACGCTTGAACAACGCTAAAAAATATTGCGACATTACTTTGAAAATTATGCTATTGTCCGCCATCTGACGTTTTTTTTCAACTAGTGCTTATTTCGTGAATGGTAAAACTTAGCTCATGTCTGATTTGACAGATTATTAGTTTTATCATTCCGCTAAACGAATATAGTTGTGTATACGCTTGAACAACCCTAGAAAATATTGCGACATTACTTTGAAAATCAGGCCATTTTTCTTCAAAAATGAGCAAGGAGTGGCCGTTACAGTCAATGGCGATCGTTATCGGGCCATTTTCGTTCACAAAAATTGAAGAAGAGTATATTGGCAACATTTGGTTTCAACAAGACGGCGCTACGTGCCACACAGCCGAAGCTACACTCGATGTTTTGCGCCCGATTTTCAAAAAAAAAGTTTTTTGGCGGACCCTTTACTTACTATTATTGGAGTCACGAAGATTTATAAGTAACTAGTAATTTATAAGATTAGTTCGCGGAGAGCCTCTCCTACTCTTTGGGGTGCCCAAGTACGATGAAAAGGGTATCCATCTGTCGGTGTGTCGGAGTGAAGTGTAAGTGTTGTGATCTGTGGATTGCTGAGAAGGAATTGTTATGATTATTAGGAAGGGATCACTGGAAATACTCCGACATTCCGAACAAGAAAGAAAAGAAATAAGAACGCGGTATAATGTCGCGGAAAATTTAATGTCACCAAGTAAGCTTAACAATTAAGCAGTTTTAATAGTAAAAAGTTACAGAATACTTACATTAGATTCAATTGACTGATCAACGAGATTCTATTTGTTAAAATGTTTTAAAAAAAAAAAAATTGTTGTTAAAAGTTACTCGTAGGTAGTTTGTGACTTGACCATTTCGTAGAGCGGCACGTAACACATTGATTTATTTAGCGGGCGGCTAGATGATTGTTCAGGTTACGGAGGCGTCGAAAATGAAGAGAGAAGAGATCTAGTCAGTATGGTTATCTGCTTATATAGAGCCAGCTCGACTCCTACCTTGATAGGTGTAATCGTACTTAAAGCGACCTGTGGTGGCGGCTTTAAAATTAGTTTAAGTAATTTGGGGAGATTGCAAGTGTATATTTATCTCATTCTTGAAGATATCCAGATTGTAGGAAGGAGGAACACACGCTGGAAGAGCATTCCAAAGCTGGCATTAAGAAAGAAACTTGGGAAACTGCCAGTTCTTGTTCGACATACATTAACTATGTATGGATGTTTGGCAAGTTTAAGACGAGTTTGTCGGTTGTGGGTGGTTGCCGGAGGTATTATTTATTTAAGTTCCGAATAGCAGCGACCGTGGTAATGACGGTAGAAAAGATTAAGTGAACCAACCTTATGCGTGTGTTCCATTGATTGCAGGTTAGACGTTATAGTGTCATTGTTTATCAAACGAGTTGCTCTTCTTTGAACTGAGTGAATTAAATTTAGAAGGTATTTTGGGGCTCCAACTCAAAGGTGACTGCCGTATTCAAGAATTTGTTTATTTATATAGAGGAAGAAGTTGTTTGTTGTTGAAATACCTCAGTGATCTATATAATACACCTAGTTTTTTTTGGACGCGAGACCAGCTTTATACTATATATATTGACTTGTAATATTTATTTATTAATAATTAATACCCTTATTGTAATTTGCACTAACAAAACACTAACATATTCCTATTTATACAAATTCACAGGTGGGGGCTCTTCTAGGTATTCAATGGCTCCAGGTGAGTTATGTAACTTTTCTTTCTTTCTAATACAGTGTGTGTCAAACTTTTTTTACCTTACATTACACCTCTAATACCAAATCTCTAATACGTAATTAATGCGAAATCCACGAACATTGCATATTGTCTGCAATAACGGATTAATTTACTATTTCTTCTGCGGGTACAGCTTAGTGGTTAAACCGTTTGTTCGAGAAGATTGTGGGTTCGATCCACGACGGAGATTAAAAAAGGTTTTTAATTGATTTCTAATCTCTATAAATACACCCCCGGATGGTGTGAATTTGATTTCTCACCCGTGAAATGTGTATCAATCAAAAATGGTGGTATAAAGACGAAAGTCGCCCCGTGAACATCACCCATTCATAGTGACTTCTTGTAATAAATGCATGATCCCTGAACGTCGGGCTGTAGTCTACGACTATGGCGGATCAACACTTCACATGCAGCGCTTAGCCATATATAACATGGTTAGCGACATAGAATCCACAGATCAGACATCTGCATTACTATCAGTCATCTGTCAGTACTCTCCAGAATGTCTTTACATGCAGTTAATAAGGCTTTATGAATCGAAACTATATCGCAGCTGATTCTTTTTAACAATGTTGCTCATAGCACATTAAAATCCTCCTCTCTTTTGAAGGTAGTAATTCAATCGCGTGGTGGCAGGATTATGAGTAAATTAATAATAACACGCATACTTTTTCTGAAGCACATATATATTCACGATAAACTTTACAAACTTCCGGCCCGGCCGGAATAACATGCCGGCCATAATGCGACATTCCCGGGCGTCGGCACACAACTGAGCGCCCTCGTGATGGGCTATCGCACAGCGCTACAAGTGGCGATCTACGTAGATAGTCCAAAATGCCAATATGGCGACACATGCATGTCTTGCAGAAATAAGAGACGAAAGATTCTGTATCGAGGTTTTCGGTACAAGTCAGCAAGGGCTACATCATGCTGATGTCAACATTTTTACTATTATTAGTATGTGCCGTTTTAACAGTTCAAGTGATGTCGATTGATATTTCAATAGAGAGATTCGTCGGAATTAAATATATCATATCAGTAACTGGGCTGGTTTAATTCAGCCTAACTTAACCTAACACAGCACATGCAATTCATTTTGTTTTAGTTGAAACATACAAATCAAAATTTAAATTTAAAAAATAGGACTCTTCTAATTCCTCCTGGCCATCGCTGAGTACACATTTTGACAGACACTGTATTAGAGAGAAAAAAGATTTAACTGGTTTGGTCCATACTTAATAATATTATGTCTTAAATAAAGCTTTATATAATATTCTAATATTAAATATACATTATAATATATTTTGATATAGATCACATTGTGGAATACAGTGGTACCTTGACGTACGAGTGGCCCAATGTACGAGTTTTTTTGAGATACGAGCAATAGGGTTAGCGGGTCGGCCGGTTGCACACGACCCGCGCGTCACGCTTCAAATCAAGTTGAATCAGTTATCAGTGTGCTCTCGCTGTCAAAGCATCTTTGACAAGTTAAAAAAAGTCGCAACTGTTCAGTTCGCAGTTTAATTAATTTCAATGGGGAAGTTTGCTTTGAGATACGAGTAATTTGAATTGCGAACAAGGTTGCGGAACGAATTAAACTCGCATGTCGAGGTACCACTGTATTTATAACGGGGACTCCTTTGGTTTCATACTCGCTTTATTTACTTGTATTGTATTGGTAATGCTTATTTAACACTATCCAGTCCGCGCGGTACGCGATTAAACTTACGCCGGAGGCCGACTGTTTTTTTAAAGAATTGTGTACAAAAAAAATCAAATATATTTATTTGTTTATATATATATCCATCCCCCATCATCGTCGCTGTCTTCGATCTCCTCGGCGTCATCGGGAATATCGGAAAGCATCAGCGTATACCGTCAACTACATCAGCGTATAGCTGTGTATAGTCGGACATTAAGCGCTGGCGGAACGATCGCACACATGTTGTGTGACCCGCCTTTGACGTTCGGCCTGGCGATTACACACATATTGTGTAATCGGACTGGATAGTGTTAAAGCAACGTAATGTTAATAATAACATAACTAAGTATTAATTATCTTTGTCTTATATGAATCACGTTATGTATCTATGGTCAAATTAATGTTTTCCTCACTTACGATTTGTGTGTATGTACGCACCCTCTCGTGCAAGTGCTTCCAATGCATGTTCGTACCCAAGCGTTCTCTTATCACGGGTACCAACTGTCAGTGTTCCCATCACAGTATCTTTTATCACAAGAACTATGAACATTTGTCAAGACAATGTGATTTGTATTAAAACAAAGTTGGAAAATACTTAAATTTTATTTTGTATGTGGGTCTCAAAGTTAATGCCACTAATATCAATTATAGCAAATCTTAACAGTCTTCTTCTTCGTAGTATCAATCCGGAGGATTGGTTTGCAGCAACAGAATCTTGCATCTCGATCTCCATTCCTCTCGGTCCTCCGCAACCCTTTTCAGCTCAGCATAAGCGCTACAGTTCATGTCCTCGAATACTTGCTGCAAATACTCCCGTCTAGGGCGCCGTTCTGCAGTAATGTTCGAACATTCCAGGTGGCATATCTTGTTGGCTGAAGGTTTTTCTTATTTGTCTTGGTTGTTTTGTCTCGAGCAGTCCCCACCCGGAGATCCGATTGGGGGACTATTTTATCTCCGGAAAATTTTAGTTGAGATGCAATCATTTTTTGCTGATACGTGGGATGTCTTTAAGACCTTTAATGTGGTATTTTCCCCTTTATTTCCACATCCTAATGCCGTTGACCATAAAGGTTCATCCGCCTTAGGAGGGCATTTACTACCTCCAGGACAATAACAGTCTACGTAACTGAAATGAAATCTATTTTATTGTATCACATATTTCTTTCGATTTTACTTTGAATTAAATGTATTTTTTTTTCAGTGACGCCCGTCGCACGTCCCACTGTATTTTATGATAGTAAGTTGCAAACAATTTCGATGTAGGAACAGTAAAGCTTTGGTCAATTGACAATTTAAGCAATGAGTCCAACTAGTACTGAATATTACGTGACGTTGTGCCGTGTGTCGTACCCGACTGTGAGAATTGGGAAAATAATGTGCATTCCGCATGATTTGATATTATCATATGGATAAATTCGAGCTAAGACAGAGAATTTGATTATAATTTGACAATCAATACTTTAAAGACTTGTGTGATGTTTTATTGTATTTAAACTAATTAATTATGTTCAAATAACGTTTTGAATAATATATAATATATAAATATAGCATGATCTTGAGAAGTTACCTAAATACTTTGTATTTATTATAATTTGTAATGTTTCAAATGTTTGCTTCAAAAAACTAAAGTTACTTTCTGTTATTTCAAGTATTTTAACTTTTAAATAAGCCTCGATTCTATGTCTTCTTTATATTAATAGACAGGGATATTGTTAAATATTCTTGAATATAGTTTTGCTAATATTGGCATTGTTACAACTATTCCCTGTTTCAACTGTACCTAGTATATCCTATAAAGTGTTATATATATTTTTTAAATTTGCAGATGTGAATGTACAAGATTCATATGACCCCACTGAAGATCAATTAAGCAGTTATCCCATGTATATAACACCACAACAACCACAACCGCCACCTAAGCCACAACAACCACAACCACAACCACAAGAGAGGTCAACCACCGTTGCCAGTCCATCCTCCCAGCTGTCTCCGTACAACCTCGAGAGATTCCTGTGGCTTATCGGATCACTGGATGCGGAACATAACAAAATGTCCTTCACAGATGCATCAAACTCGACAGTCACCTACTCGCTGAGACGCATCGATGTGAGTCTTCTTTTTAACGTATCCACTCCAACACAAATTTTATTCTGCGTGGGAGGTCCGAATGGGAACATAGATGGTTCCCGGGAGCCTCCACATTGCAAGAGACCGTGAACTTGCATAGACAGCGGCTGTAGTGCCAGAGAAATATTTGGCTGTTCAATAATCAGCGGTTTTTTTAAGGAGATTGAATAATCAGCTCGACGCTTACGAGGTCAGGATAATTTTGTTTTGTCCTTAAGGGGCGGCTCAACCCTACCGAGGGCATGTATAGAGCTTAGATTTGATTAAATATTAAAAGAAAAAATCAAGCTTGTTCAGGATTTGAACCGACAGCGTCTGACTGACAAACGATTTTCTCGCTGCCCGCAGCTGGAGCATCATACAATTGTCAAAAATTGCTACCATAAAGTTGTCGCCTTATCTCTGGTGATATTTGTCTTATCTGTTCTGCTTTCCCGAGTTCCGCCAACTTTATTCGTGTCCAAATTTATGAAAGTGGTGCAAGTCGTGTTGGTTTAAGACCAATGAAAGCGATAACTTATTGACAAGTTCCATAAAATGCTCTATTTAGATTTTTATAATTTATGTTGGATAAAAATGATATCAATTCAAACCATTGCGAACTAAAATAAATGAAAAACTAATTTCTTTAGTTACGTCACATTCATAATAGTAGCAATTTACACATTTCGAAGGTTTCCAGTGGCAATGACACGTCCTTAGCGCAGTTATGTAAGGTTTAGCACCTTTTTATGGGGATCACAATTTGGGTGGGTCACAGCCTGTTGCTAACCGCGTGTCGATGATTGGATTGAGCCACTCCTTGGGACCCAATGGTCAAGCCATACAGGCGCTGTATAACCGGCACTTGGTTTTAATTGAGTAGTCCCAGATATTTTTGCATAGGGATACTATATTTCATATTTAATTGTTTACAGAGTGTCTATGAATCGCAGCAACCGAAGCCTTGCGCAAAGACTGTTGAAGGAGTTGCAGGAGTTTGCAAATACATCACAGAATGTTCTAATCTGGATGAGGGCTTCAAGGACCTGGCCACCTACATGCCGCTAGCCTGCGACTACAACGGGTGAGCAATGTCAACAACTCTAGGACAACACTTGACGGATAAACATATTGTGTTAAAAGCAATGGTTCTCGTCAAGTTAAGCAACATTGGGAATGCCCATCTTAGTTGAATGGGAACACCACTTATTGTTAATTGGGCTGGGCTAAATAAAAAGAAGGCTTCAGAAGATGATTCACCTCACTCAAGATTTGACAAATATATTTCTTATTTCCTTCCGTCCTCAATAAATGGTAACATCCTCCTCTCATTCAAAAAGGTGTTATTCCGTCGCGTGAGGGCATGATGAGGAGCAGGTCAGCAAAACAAAGACTTTTTCAGAAGCACATTGACATATATTCAAGTTAAAACTTTACAAGCTCCGGCCAGTCGAATGACGTGCGTCGTAATGCGACCTTCTCGGTCATCAGCACATAGCTGACCCGTGCGGCCCGTGGCCGATCACCAACGCCGTAAGCGGCGGCCTATATAACTAGCCCCAATATGGCGTCACATAAATGCATGACAAGCGACCTGAAATAAAGAGACGAAAGGTTGTATATCGACGTTTTCGGTACCAGTCAGCAAGGGCTACGTCATGCTGATGAAGTTATATTACTGCCTTTATAGTGAAAACTCTCATAAGGAGTAATTCGCATAACGAGCAAAAAAAATGTGAAGAAATTGCTCCCTTAACGAGCGACATTTCGCATTACGAGTGACGCAGAAAGGGGAAGTCACATAACGAATGATGCACTTGTGATCCGGGACTTCCGAGCCATTGCGTCTGTCTGTGTTTAGCACTCGTTCCGTTAACACGTTAGTGTCGCATGTGATCACACATTTTTCTAGCATTGTGAAAGAGCATAATCAAGAGCTGACCACTGAAGAGCTTATGGAGTTGGATTGTATTTCACAGCAAGAAGTTATGAAGGAGACTTTGCAGGAAGACGAAGTAGCAGAGCAACAAATCTTCTGACGCAATAGGAGAAATGCTGAAAACATGGGAAACTGTTTCATCGTACATTGAGAAGCATCATCCTAATAAGGAGGTGGCTATGCGTGCTACAAACTTATTCAATGATAACGTTGTGTCACATTTTCACCAAATTTTAAAGAGTCGGCCGAAACAAATGTGTCTAGACAGCTTTCTATTAAAAATAATTAATTATTTTTCATAAATTAATAAATAATTAGAGCTAGTTTCGATTTTCAAGAATGTTTATATCCAGGTTGTTACGATCTTTAACATTCAATAAACGTTACTTTACGTTGGAGATCGAGATGCAAGATTCTGTTGCTGCAAACCAATCCACCGGATTGATACTACGAAGAAGAAGAAACGTTAAAAAAAACGCATGGAATGCATTATCGTGTTTTACATTGATTTATATGTAAAAATTTGTTTTGCTTAACGAGTGTTTCACATAGCGAGCGAGATTCTGGAACGAATTATGCTCGTTATGAGAGGTTCCACTGTATACTTTTCCCATAAATCGTTAGAAATATACCGAAAAGGTGCCGCATTCAAGAGATCTCATATGAAAAATCTCATTTTCAACTTAATTTAAACTTACATACTTACTGAAATATTGATGTTTTTAGGGTTTAGCATTGGTGAGAACTCAACAGCTTGACGACTGATAGATTTTTTTATTTTTTTTATGTAAACGCATGCAGGAGAGCACAACCGGTCAAGACCAGTGCACTCTATGACGCTCAGCCAGGGAGGCTGGACGCTGCATGCGGGAAACGTGTGTTGTGTTCGTGTTTGTGTGTGGGTTGGGGAGATTGCTAGTGTATATTTATCTGTTTCTTGAAGAGATCCAGATTGTAGGAAGGAGGAAACACAGACGCTGGAAGAGCATTCCATAGCTTACCGGTGGCATTAAGGAAGGAACTTTGGAAGCTGCCGGTTCTTGGTCGACATATATTAACCGTGTATGGATGTTCGGCAAGTGTAAGACGAGTTTGTCGGCTGTGAGTGGGTGCAGGAGGAATTAGTTCTTTAAGTTCCGAAGAGCAGCGACCGTGGTAATAACGGTAGAAAAGACTAAGAGAACCAACCTTACGTCTGTGTTCCATTGATTGTAGATTAGACGTAAGGGTGTCATTGTTTATCAAACGAATTGCTCTTCTTTGAACTGAGTCAATTAAGTTTAGAAGGTATTTTGGGGCTCCAATCCAAAGGTGTCTGCCGTATTCAAGGATAGGTCGGATTTGTCCTTTATATAGAAGAAGACAAGGAGATGTTATATCTCCAAAACTCTTCACAAACGCCCTAGAAGATATTTTTAAACTGCTATCCTGGACAAAATGTGGAATAAATATTAACGGAGAGTACATTTCTCACCTCCGATTTGCAGATGACATAGTGCTAATAGCCGAATCACCTAACAAGCTCCAAGACATGCTCTACGACCTCAATGAAGCGTCGAACAAAATTGGTCTGAGAATGAACATGGATAAAACAAAAGCCATGATTAATAGTCATATTTCACAGACCTTTGATCCTATTTCCATTGGAGGAACAGAAATAGAGGTTGTAAACGACTATACCTATCTGGGACAAGTAATACAACTAGGGCGAAATAACTTCTCAAAAGAAATCGACAGGCGCATACAACTGGGATGGGCAGCATTTGGAAAACTAAAGTACATTTTTAAAGCGAAAATTCCGCAATGCCTTAAAACTAAGGCGTTTAACCAATGCATCCTCCCTGTATTAACTTATGGCGCAGAGACGTGGAATCTGACAGCAAGTCTTACCCATAAAATAAAAGTCACCCAGCGTGCTATGGAGAGATCCATGCTCGGAGTGTCGCTAAAAGATAGAATCCGAAACGACGAAATACGCAGAAGAACTCAAGTAGTGGATGCTACCCAACGAATAGGCACACTCAAGTGGCAATGGGCAGGACATATCTGTCGAAGAGACGACGGTCGATGGGGAAGAAAAGTATTGGAATGGCGCCCAAGAACTGGCAAACGAAGCATTGGCCGACCCCCTACAAGATGGACCGACGATATAAGAAGAATAGCGGGAGTGACCTGGATGCGGAAGGCGGAGGATCGAAGAGGATGGAAACTCATGCGGGAGGCCTACGTTCAACAGTGGACGGACACAGGCTGATGATGATAGAAGAAGAAGTTGTTTATCGTTGAAATACCGACGTGATCTATATAATACACCTAGTTTTTTGGAAGCGAGACCGGCTTTACACTTAATTGACTCGTAATATTTGACATTATTCGATATTGATAATCCAAGCATGTTGATGGAGCTTGCTTTCGGAAGAGAACAACCGTTGAAAGATACAGGATCCATAGCAGTCTTCTTGGTGGAGAAAGTACATGATTGGGTTTTTGAAATGTTGAAACTGACGAGGTTGAGGTCGCCCCATCGTGAAACCCTTTCAAGAGACATGTTCATCTTCTCCACCAGAGATTCCCTAGCAGCAGATAGTTCCGAATGTTTCGGAGGTTTTTGGAAGATTATACTCTCATGAACAGTGCTGTCGTCGGCATAAGAGTGAATGTTTGCGCATTGAAGCAAATCATTCACATGCAGAAGGAAAAGAGTGGGCGACAGCACAGAGCCCTGTGGAACTCCTGAGTTGATTTTATGGCAGGAAGAAGAAAAGCCATCTACGACAGTGATGATGCTTCGATCACTCAAGAAGTTTTCAATCCAGGAGCACAGGGAGGGAGTTAGTCCATAAGACGGTAATTTATTCACCAGACCGCGATGCCAGACTCTATCGAACGCCTTGGAGATATCCAGGGCAACAGCTTGCGTTTCTCCATAGCATTCGACGGATTTCCCCCAAACATGTGTGACATATGCCAAGAGATCGCCGCACGATCGACTACGGCGGAAGCCATATTGCCGATCGCACAGGAGATCATTCTTCTCTAAGTAGTTTAGAAGTTGGCTGTTAAGTAAAAGCTCCATCACTTTGGAAAGTAGTGATGTGATGGCTATTGGGCGATAGTTTGTGGGGTCACTTCGGTCTCCTTTTTTTGGAACTGGGTGAACAAGGGCTTTTTTCCATTCCTGGGGAACAATACCACATCTAAAGGACAATCTGAAAAGAT
Organism: Glossosoma conforme; assembly: GCA_022606575.1. Lineage (NCBI taxonomy): Eukaryota > Metazoa > Arthropoda > Insecta > Trichoptera > Glossosomatidae > Glossosoma > Glossosoma conforme. Next base: position 2,640,260 of record JAGTXR010000027.1, read on the forward strand.
ACATCATAAAGTTGATAACCTGGTCAATGGAATAGTTGTAACTTGTGACTGTCCTTGTTTCAGGTTCGCCGGCATCTGCTGCAAAGCCTGAGGCGGCGGGAGGAGACACTTCCACGTAGAGATGTTTGTGATAAATCTTTTAATTCCACTCTGTATAATTGTTTAAGTTTATTTTATTACAAAGATCATTATAATAATTTGCAGTGCACACAAACAATCATGTAAATAAACTACTTATACATATGAAATTATACATTTTTATTATAAAAAACAATGTATTAATGTGACCTAAAAACCCAATTATCCTGTTTCCTTTGATCCCTCTTGCACACACTCTCAACAATACTTAAGGTTTACAAAGTAACTTTTGATATTCGCTGTAAATTTAAAAAAATAAAATTATATTAATCTTTAAACGCCCAGTGGTCCCATACGTGACCGCAAATTTGCGTCGTTCAATGCCCTAGCAGGCCAATGTTTGTAAATTTTCGTCGCACAGTAGATTCTTCCATGAACTTTCTTCAAAATACTATTATTACAAATTAATGTAATCCGATTGTGAAATGAACCATAAGCACTCCTGTATGGGACCGTAGGGCATTGAACGACGCAAATCTGTGGTCCCGTGAGGAAACCACTGGGCGTTTAAAGGTCAACACTGGTAAGCATTTTTTTCTTTTTATGTAGACACATACAGGAGAATACCGACAGCTGGTGATAGTGATTCGGAAGTTTTCATCTGTGGATTCTACGATGCTTACCAATCTACATACTGATAAGCGCTGCATGTGGAGTGTTGATCCGCCAACATCATAGACATTCACGCGTCATCCTTATTATTACACGAATTTACTACGAATGGGTGGTCTTTATGGGACGATTTTTGTCTACCACCAATTTTGATTTTAATAAGCTATGACTGGCATTTTACGGCTGAGGAATCAAATCCACACTAGCCGGACGTATTTTAGAGCTCAGAAATCGATTACAAATCTTATTTTTTTAATTTTCTCCGTCGGGAAGCGAACCCACGACCTTCGGCTTGCCAAACAAACGCCTTAACCACTGAGATATACCCGTCGGCGCAGTAACATGTTTTTTGTCTTACACCAAGGGTGCCAAACTCAAAATGAAAGTGGGCCAAAAAGGTTTAAACTCATTCGGACCTAAATAAAATAATATCACTCAAAATCATAATTATTTTTCTCCTTAAAGTCAACAATACAATAAAGTGAATTTTGTGTACATATAAAAAAAATATCACCACAAAAAGAGAGCGTGCAGTAATTAAGTGTTGAGAACTTCTTCTTAATGCCGCGGGCCGCCAGTTTGACACCCCTGTCTTACACAAAATGCTACCATAAAGTGTTTTATTTGAAACGTACATAGCCATTTGCTTATCGGCTTTTTTTGGAGATTGACAGAGCGCTTGTAGGGTTGAACAATTATGTTTTAACTCTTTCCACTCCCATGTCGAGTGTCACTCGACATGCGATGTTTCCACCAGCTCCAATGTCGAGTGTCACTCAAGATGTTTTTATTTTATTACTATTGTCGATGCACATTTGAAGTAGATACTATTTGACAAGCTGTGTAATCATTTTAAAAAGTGGGGACCCTTCGAGACTACCTGACCTACACAAAAGAATAGTGTATTTCGGCGGGTGCTAGCGGGCAGCGACAAAACAAAACAGTTACTGTCTCGCGGAGGTTTCATAAACATGTGCTGTCCGTTTGTGTTATTTTTCAATAAGAAGCGTTAGATTGTTATTTTGAGACATTTATAAGTGATTAATTTTTATGTACATTAATTTATTGTGCAATCAGTGAATATATTTTCAACCCATGTCTAAGAAAAATGTATGAAATTTAAAACGAAAGCGAATTGTGTGTAAAACTACAACCGTAAACTATGTGTACACTATATAAAATATTTCTTTCATTGAACACTTTTTTAAATAAAAAAAAAACACATTTACCTAATAAATTAAAAATTTTGTCGTGGAGCTGCTGGAAAAAAACAAAAAAATGCTATGAGTGTGGAAAGGATAAAGTGGGGGTTTGACCTAAAAAGACTTGTTCAGGTGTAAAAAAATATTATATTATAGTATCAAAAATTTATATTTTTTCATTATTTTAAATTTATCAATATAATATATTTACAATTATCACTAATTAATATAAACATTTAACATAAAATAAAACCTTCTCGACCTGAATATTATTATATCATTAATATAATATGCCTGCCTTACCAGAGCTTTCAAGCTGATACATTTATTTATTATTATTGTCAAATTAAATTAACCATTGTTTAAATTATACAATCATATACATGTCATTAACACGTTCATCGCCATGTCAGCCACCGGTGGCTGACCCTGATTCATTACAATCACGCCGCGTTGGCCACCGGTTGCCGACACGACATACATAAATTTGACTTACAAACTGCTATTCAGAATGTCTGACGCGGCTCTAAATCCTAATACCATAAAAACATTTTCTGTCACTTTACAAAAAACGGTGTTGGAGATGAACGTGTTAAAGAAGATTTTTTTTTAACCTAATATGACTAAAAAAACCACATTGATAATTACTTCAGTTGAAATCATATATTTGTACATAGGGATCATGATAAAATATTATTTTTAAATATCTAAGCAACAATTACTAAATTACTTAAAAAACGGCTCAATAATACATAGAAGAGCAGATAAAATATTTATATATACAGTTTAGCAGCAGGAATGCCTTAAAAAATATGTTTCTACAATGTTTAATTGAACCTTCCTGGGGGCGCTGTTTAGTTTCCCTCAAACTAGTCGAAAATTTCACCCCATTAAGTTTTGTCCATGTAAATGGGGTTTTCTTTAAATAAATGTTAAGGAATTGCTGTAAAGTTATGAAAACTGATGAATGACAGTACTTTAAAAAAAAAAAATACTTTCTTAAACAAAAAACGAAACAACACTCTAAATATTTAAAAACAAATTATTTTATCGACCTATTAATCAGAATGAATATTCGCTTATAGTTTCGTTGTAGTCCAGTATAACCTGAGGCATTCTGGTGTCAGGATGCATTTCGTAGTCGTCATGTAATGTTGACAGAATTATTAGAGATTTATTTTTCCGTGTTACGTAGGAAAGCATATTTTTTTTTCCCTTTTGGAAACCAAAAAGAGTGAATCCAACAGTTCTGCATTTATCTGGCGAGAATTCTTTTGGGATGATAGGTTAGAGAGACACTGTCCTTTGAATAGCTCTGAGCTCGATGCTCGCGACTAAGTGATCAATGTGGGGGAAGCAATGAGGTGCATTTGTCGTTAGTTTTATGACAGTGCGCCGCCCGCTGGAAGATTAATTAAAATACAAAGTTCTTATACTGCACCGTGTGTCTGGGGCATAGAGTTATTGTTGGTCATTTTTTAATACCAATGTGTTGAAAGCCAATATGTTACACGCAAATTGATTAAAACATACTTATTCGATTTTCTATTTTATTTATGTGGTGGTTGACGCTGTCAATGTAAAAGAATATTGTCAGCCACTCACACGAGTGTGACATTGACAGGCGTTCAATGTGTTAAACATGATAAACTACAAATACTTGAAGCGCCTTCATTAGTCCATGCAAAATAAATGATAAAACAATACATTCAAAAGTGCAAGTCAAAATATAAATTGTTTGTTTTTCTCATTTTCTTATCTAAATAATTTATATTGTTATAAAAAAACGTAGTGAATATTTGATATACATTTGTCATAATCAATTCAAACATTAGATTACAAGTATAGATTGATCCTCTGGAATAAAAATGTATTACACATTATTTACGGAATTATTTTTATTTACATTTTTAAGTCTCATGCCAGCATTGGTGCATCATGCAGACATTCTTCAAAGAAGGGCTGGGATTTTAACCCTCCACAGGGAAAGAGTTTTTTTATACAAAATTGAGTTTTTTGGTATATTCAAATAACGTAGTCTGATACGTCTATAATATTATTTTTTAAATACAGAATGCTTTATAAACAACAAGTCTACATTACTGTGTAATCACGTTTGTCTTTACAGAGTCGCATATAGTCAAATTTGATGATGGAAAACAAGTAAAATATCCATATTCATGAAAATAATTGACCCGAAAATAAATATAATAAAAAGTTACGTGTGTCAAATATCCCTGAAGGGATGTGACGGCTTAAAGGTTTTTTTTAAAACCATTTCCATTTCATATTTGGAGCATATGGACACTGCAAATTTTACGTAAGTTCAGATTGTCTTATACTTTGTTCCAGAACACCTATATCTTGCCGTTCTATTTGTGTGTCAACCATGATATACTTATGACATGGTTTTTGTTGTAACAAGTCAAACTATTTGCGTCGAGTATCCCGACACTTGTTCTGAGTGTGAGGTCATTGACACTAAATGTGTCAATACATTTACAACGCCACACTTATATGTCAGTACTTTAATAATGAATTAAAATGTAAAATACTTTGTAATGTTATTGAAGGAAAAAAATAAAGAATTTAATTGAATTTTTGAGGTCCAAATGGGAACATTAATGGATTCTGGGAGCCTCCAGGTCAAGAGCCTGAAATTTGCATAGACTGCAGCTGTAGTACCAGAGAAATATTTGTGCGTTCAATGATCAGCGTTTTTTTTTAAGAGATTTGATGATGAGCTCCCGTAAAGGCTTATATCCAGATTTGTTGATTACGGCGAAGACATCTCTCTGATGATTAACAGCACTTCTCTATGTCCTCAGAGGAGTTAAGTTGTCAGGATTGCTGTCAGTTATTTTTGTCTTCTGGAGCGTGTGACCCTGACTGGTTTCTCATAGACGTAGGGTTTGTCGAGGGGAGGAGGTCTAACATCCCCGGGTGATTCCTCAAAGTTGAGGCAGCGTGTGGGGCGCAACACCGGCCGTGGCTCAGCGGCCACCTCATCCATCACGCGACGAGTGAAGAGCTTACGACGGGAGCCCGGCACTGATGCGCTACAAAACAAACAAATCAAGCTTATTACGTTAAGCTTCCTAAATGCTGCCCATCCCAGTTGTAAACTCTTGTCAATTTACTTCAACAAGTTATCAAGTCCTGGTTGGATTACTTTTACCTTAAAAATAATGTTTTTTGATAAAATTTAATTCAAATAAAGAAAAGATAGTATCTTTATTTATTCCAAATCATGTACAAAGACCTGCATATTTATATGAAGTTTCATTCTTTGCTTTAGTAAATGTACAAATCTCTGACTTCAAAATTCGCACCGGCTGATTATCTTTTCTGTAAATATTTTATTTATTTATTTCACAGAACCGAAGTTCCAAGGTACAAAATAATAAGAAACAGAGTATACATAAATATGCAATACAAACAAAAGATAATAAAAAAATGAAAATAACATAAAATAAGAAGAAGATGACATAGATCTAGGAGAACAATACCATCGACAAAAGAGGAAAAGGATGTAAGAAAAGGATTGAGGTGTGCTGGTAGGACATTTAGAAGCGCCATTTCCGTTGTACTAAATTGAGTGCTCGAAGCTCCACAAGTATCAACTGGGATCAAAAACAATGGATGGCTGAAATAATATGCACGCCAACGCGAAAATTGAAAACATTCAATTAAAATTTTTGAGGATTCAGTTAATATAGATTTTTATCAAATTGACTTTTTTCGATTGAAAAAATGACACTCTTATAGGTGGTCTCTTATAAATTTTATTTGTCTTTTAAATAAGACATTGAAGTACGCGCCGACAAATCGACGCTTTGGAGCTTTGAACATAATCTAGGTGTGCCGATAGATCGGCACCCTGATGCCAAGAGGGTTGAACAAAATTATTTGCAATTATATTCTTCATTTTATGAGTCAACAAGAAGTTTAAAAAATATAAACATACCTCAGCAAGTCATCCATGAGCTTCTTCTTGTACTTCTTGGCCGTGTGGAAGCCATTGATGACTACAACTTTGTCCAGGAGATCGGCCGGTGAGAGGTCCGACTCAGCATCTCTACACACCGGAGGAGTGTTCTCCACATCGCAATCATCAAACATAACTTTAGCACTCGCATCAACAACATAAGACCCTTCACCAGCATTATTATCATTGACATTACTTTTCAATTGATTCTCATCACTCTTGACAGAATCTACAGCTTCTATGTTGGTATCGCCATTGATTCTGCTTTCAAAACGTTCATCATCAGTCTTCAAACAGACATTATCATCTGCAACATTTGCTGTAGAACAACCGTAACTCTCAATGACGACCGCACAATTTTTCATATTTTTTTCAATAGTTTCATTCAAACACTTGACCCGACTCTTGACATCACACACTTCAGGTCCTTTTTCGACAGCATCAAACTCATCATCGACACACTTTTCAAGACTCAAACATTCATCGTTATTACTTACACTCTCGGACTCGACAGAATAATGGTCAGAAATCCTGTTGAGAACCACTGAGCACTCTGTTGTTTGATTCCTGACACGTCCAAGAGCATCTTCAGCCACTTCATCATATTCGGCTAAATTATCATTTTCGGTGACCTCCAATTCCTCAGACATCTCCAATCCTATTCCAGACTCTCTATTACCAATCTCAGATCTTCTCGACTCATTGCTCAAAGATTCACTGCATTCAACGCCCACACTAGCAATCTTCCTACAACTTGAAATTTTATTGCAATCTTCAATTACAATGCTGCGACACTCAATTCCTTGATGGACGCCGATATCAACATTATTTACAACTTCTTCTTCAATTATCTCTTCATTATCTTTATCACAAACTGCCATATCATTGTCGATTACAAAAGTTTTTGTTGCGAGCTTACTGAGTTCAATATCTTGAGTAACGTCCAAGTTATCGGAAGTCGAAAATTCACTGGCAATCTTACAATGTTCAATATCTTGAGTAATATCCAAGTTATCAGAAGGCGAAAATTCAATTGGAATCGGTAAAACGTTTACAATCTTTAGTAATATCCAATTTATCAGCAGACGAAAATTCACTAGCAATCTTACAATGTTCAATATCTTTAGTAATATCCAAGTTATCAGCAGACGAAAATTCACTAGCAATCTTACAATGTTCAATATCTTTAGTAACATTCAAGTTATCAGAAGTCAAAAATTTACTTGCAATCTTACAATGTTCAATATCTTTAGTAATATCCAAGTTATCAGAAGGCGAAAATTCAATTGGAATCGTAAGAATTTTAAAATCTTTAGTAACATCCAAGTTATCAATAGACAAACGCGGACTTGCAAGTTTAACGAATCGAACATCTTTAGTAACATCCAAGTTATCAATAGACAAATGCGGACTTGCAAGTTTAACGAATCCAATATCTTTAGTAACACCCAAGTTATCATTCGGGACACATTCACTAACAAAACTATTACATTCAACAGCTTTACTATTGTTCACACTTTCTATTGCAAATTGATTTTGTTCCTTTTCTTTTGTAACATTCAGTTTGTCAAAAGCATTCTCCAAATCATGAGATGAATCATCAAAATAATCATTTAAAGATACTTGTGCTTTGTCATCAAAGCTGCAGTCATTTTCAATTTTGACATTTTTAGCAAGAAAACTGTTTGATTCCTGACACATTGTTAGAAAAGAATCATCCTTCTCCAATTTTATAAACGACTGTAGATCTTTATCTTTCTTCTCGTCGTTACTGATTGACAAAGCTTTAATTCCAGATATTTCAGTTTCTTCTTCGTCTTCTTCGTCCTCTTCAGATTCTATAGACCCTGAAATAAAAAAATTACAACTCAATTTCAGTACAGTGGTACCTTGACATACGAGTGCTCCAACATACGAGTTTTTTGAGATACGAGCAATCGGCTTAGCGGATCGGCCGGTTGCACACGAACCGCTTGTCACGCTTTCGCGCGTGAATCCCCCATCCACGGTCAGTGGTTGGTTTCGAGGAACCAGAGGAGAAGGAGGTTATTCCTACAAGTGAGATAAAGGAGATCTTGGAAGGGAGAGAGTTTCACAGTTCTCGGAAAAGAAACACCCAGAAAATGTAACTGGATGTTCGCGCATCGGAGCTATTTAATGACACTTGCTTAACTCATTTCCGGAACATTCTGAAAGGGAGGAAGAAACGGACCTCCTTGGACATGTTTACAGGTGAAAGTGAGAAAGGCTTGGCGAAAAAGGCCAGTGAAGAGAAAAGTAGTGACGGAAATTAAGCGAAAGTAACACTTTATAAATGTAGTTTATTTATTCACATTCTCTTTTATTATGTTTTTGCACAATATTTATAAATCCATTTTTCTTATTAAAAAACACGTAGCAAAAATAACTGAGGTGGCATTTTGGGGGCTGGAAGGGATTAATGGCAGTTTAATTAATTTCAATGGGGAAATTTGCTTTGAGAAACGTAAGGTTGTGGAACGAATTAAACTCCTATGTCGTGGTACCACTGTATTTATTTAAATAATTACGAGTTACATAAGTAGGAGTCATTACTGTCTTGAAAATTATTACCCGTATGCAGACATTTGACTTAAGGTAACCAATTCAACGCCCGTTTGCAGAGACACTTCTTAAGATTTGAGGGCTAAGGCTTCCTCACTCTAATCATTCCAAAAGAAAGAAGCTATTTAAGGTTGGTTTACCTTAAGAATTGTCAGTTAAGTTGGTTACTTTAAGCCAGTGGTTCTCAAACGGTGCACCGCGGTGCACTGGTGCACCGCGAGCTTGTTGCAGGTGCACCGCGAGAAAAATTAGTAAAAAAAAAAAATCAAACGAAATCGTGAATCAGACCAAAATATTAATGACACAGAGAGTACAAGTGGAAGAAGTAATGACGATATTATTAGACATCATACGTCTCATACAAAAGAAAATATACCCAGTAAAATCAGAAAAATTAATCAACAGTATTCTGAAGAATATTTACGTTTCGGTTTTACTAGCGTCAATGAGGAAGGATATCACATTACACTAATGTGTCGTATGATGAGAAAAACTGTCCAATAGCGCGATGTATCTCGACAAGTTATTTAAATAGCCACTTCATTACGAAGCACGCCGATCTTACATCCAAAAGTAAAGATTACTTTGAAAGTTTGTTAAGCATGCAAAAAAAACAAGCGAAATATTTTGAGAAAACTGTTAAAATTTCCGATAAGGCACTACTAGTGTCATACTTGATTGCTGAATTGATCACTAGACAATTAAAACCACATACTATAGCAGAGTCTCTAATTTTACCTGCATGTTATGAAGTAGAAAAATTATGCTTGGTGATGAAACAAAAAATAAAATTATGAAAATTCCTGTTTCAAACGATACAATAAAAAGAAGAATTTTAAATATGTCGGATGATATTGGAAAAACAGTTACTGATAAACTTTTCAAACGACATTTTGCTTTACAAGTCGACAAATCGACTGGAATTAGCAGTAAGGCACAATTACTAGGGTTCGTTCGTTTCATAATCGAAAATAAAATAGTGAATTAATATCTAAACTTCAAATAACTTACCGTTATGTTTTTGATTATATGTCTTTATATTTAGAACAACTTAAAATATCGTGGGAGTCATGTGTAGAAATTTCTACAGATGGTGCTCCTTCAATGGTAGGCTCAATTAAAGGATTTGTTACCCTTGCAAAAAAAAGAAACCCTCATATTATATCTACGCACTGTGTTTTACATAGAGAATCTTTAGTGTCGAAAACATTACCAGCGGCACTAAGACCTGTACTAGATCAAATTGTAAATATGGTGAATTTCATAAGATCAATACCTTTTAAAACACACATATTTAAAAAACATTGCATTTCTATGGGAGCTAAATATGAGTCTTTGATTTTTCACACTGAAGTCAGGTAAATTTTTAGGGGTGAAGTTATTTCTAGATTCATAGCACTTAAGAATGAGTTATAAATCGTTTTTCGAAATGAAGGTATGGATGATTTTGTTAAATGTCTTCAGAATAATGATTGGTATACTAAAGTAGCATATTTAGCTGATATTTTTAATTACTTCAATAACGTAAACACAACCATTCAAGGAAAAAACGAAAATTATTTGTCATCCATTGACGAATTGTCAGGATTTAGGAAAAAATAACTCTTTGGAAAAATCTAATAAAAGAAAAAAAAAATAGATATGTTTCCTTCACTCAACGAAAACATACCCGAAGACATTATTTCCGCGATAATAGATCATTTAACTTTATTAGAACAAAATATCGCACATTATTTTCCTTCTTTAAATATAGAAAATTATGACTGGATACGAAATTCATTTGCTACAATTGATACACCGTATTGTGGATTTTCATACGATTTCTGTCCAAGATGAATTATCCAGTTCTTCACATGAAGGCACTGAAAATTTTGCTACAATTTTCAACATCATATTTATGTTAGCTTGGTTTCTCAACAATAACTAATATAAAAAATAAAAAACGACAAAGACTTACAAATTTAGACGATGTATTGAGGGTAGCTATATCAAATATTCAAGCAAATATTTCTGATATATGCATAAACCAACAAGCTCAGGTATCCCATTGATTAATTTTTGATTGATAATATAAATTAAATTTTACTAAGCATGGACGTCATTTTGGGTGGATAAGAGCCGGGAGAGAAATGACCCCCTTTCTAGATTACATTCACCTTCAAATCTTAATACAAATAATTTTAATAAAACATGTATAAAGATAAAAAAAACCTAAAGAAAAATTCACGAAGTAAATTTATATTCAAAATTAAAAAAAAAAATTCTATAACTTAAATTAAAAAGAAAATATATCAAAGAAATTGTATATAACTATTTTTTAAAAATAAGTATGTAAAAAAAATGATTTCCATATATTTTTTGACCTCTTAATTCTGGTGCACCGCCATTTTTTTCCATGATCAAAAGTGCACCGTGACTTCAAAAAGGGTGAGAACCACTGCTTTAAGCCAATGAATGACTCTGAGATAGGGGTGTATGTTAGCGACCACTTTTTCTGGCACAGTCAAGTGATTTTAAAATTACTATAGTTCAAAGAATAAGTTTTCTCCTTTAGGCCTTTTTCCTGTAAGTCACGTGTAAATTTTTGTACTCAAATATTATTTACTTTTTCTTTACATAAGTTAGAATCCCCAAACCACAAGCCATAACATAACGCCATGATCTAAATTCGGTACTGGTGTGGAAACCTGCTAAGTTGTCTTATAAAAGGTTGGCCATCCCTGTTATTTAATAATTGTTACCTACCTGGTTTTTGCATCTTGAGCATTGTCGTCTCATCCATCTTTCGCTGTAACCCCAAGAAGCTGCATCCCTTCTCCGATTTTTTGTTTAATTCTTTCTGAAAATAGCAATTATAATATATTTTAATGGGGAATATCTAAAAACAAAAATCTTTATGCAAACACATATACGAAAATACAAGACTTCTAAAATATGGATAGTATGACGGTTACAATTTTTTAATGGTGATGACTAAGAGCGTTGCATATGGGAAGGATAAAATAATAGAGCGAATGCCGGCGGGTATAGCTTAGTGGTTAAAGCATTTGCTTATCAAAACGAAGATCGTGGGATCAATCCTCGACGGTGAAAAAAAAAAGATTTCTACGCTCTATAAATACCCACGGTTGGCGTGAATTCGATCCCTCACCTGTAAAATACCAGTCATGGCCAATCAATCAAAATTGGTGGTAGACGAAAGTCGACGGCCCGTAAACACCGCACATTCATAGTGAATTCCTGTAATAATTGGATAATGCACGGATGTCAGGCTGTAGTCTATGACGTTGGCGGATCAACTCCAACATGCAGCGCTATATACAACAGAGGAAGGACTCAATAATGGAGCAGATGCAAGAACGGAAAGGATGTCACTTGTTCTCAAATGATGCTAAGAAACTGACTCAGTAAACTAAGTAAGCTCACCTCTAGAGCTTGGCTGCGGTCTTGTGAGGCCCTCAGCATCTTCTGCAGGCCCCTCTCCCTCTGCAAAGCGGCGGCCAGCCGCTGCTTGTGGCTGTCCAGGGAACTTTGCAACTCCTGCAATTGAATAGTATTGTCCTTTTCCATCTTCGTGATCTTTACATTGTAAAACGACCTCACTTGTTCCATCTGAAAATAGTAAAATGGTATAGTTTTCATAATGTTATTAACACATTTAAAGCCAACGCAATGTTTTTAACGCATTCAACTCAGAGGCGCCATATAGGTCACATTCAATGTTAAAATTCCGGTGAAATGTAACCGCTGGCGTACAGGGACTGTTTGTTCAAAAAAAAAAAACGTAGGTCAGCGGTGACCTACATTACTTTGTAATGTTTATAAAGTTAAAATAAAAAAATAAAATTGAACAAAAGGTATTCGGTTGAGATCCAGGTGAAGAGGATAACTTGGGAAAAGGTTCCAAGTTAACAAGGGACAAGGCGTAAGCCGACAGTAAAACAAAAAATTTCATATGAATTGTGGTGTTAGCAGAATTAACTTGACTATAACAAAAACAGTGATAATTTCCAACAATTATTTAAGGACGACTGTACCTCCCAGTCGTGCTCATCCCGCTGCAGCTCTAGAGCCCGGTCCTGGCGCTCCTTGGAGTCTGCGTTGCTGCTCTCCAACAGTTCCAAGAAGCGATCACTCACACTCTTCCGGGTTACTTTCTCCCGCTCCTCCAGCTGCTCTTCGTACTCCTTCTTACATCTGTAATTCAAGGCATTCGTGATAGTGAATAATTTCAGCAAACACACAAGCAATTCAATCGGACAATTTTGCATCTCCAATGTTTTTTTTTTTGTGTCTTTATTTCAAATATATATATTTTACATTAAATTTAATTTTACATTTTGACCGCACTTACTCAAACTGTATAGTCTATGGTGGGGAATCAAATTGAACGATGCAAATCTGCGGTCCCGTAAGGAAGCCACTGGGCGTTTAAAGGTTAATGTGTCTAAATAAGAATTGATATTATTATCTTACCTTGCCAGCTGTTCTCTGAGATCTGCCAGCTCTTCCAGCAACTCCGAGTCCGGCTGATCCTGGACAAAAGACAGGTCGGCAACACTGCGGCTGCGGCGCATCCGAAACAATTTAATGGTCAAGTCAACCTTAGGCTCGACCATCACCTCTGTAAACAAAAATATCTATGGTAATATTATATTGGCTATAGTTATCTGTACCTCGCGGGTTACATTAAATGACGTTACAAAGTTAAGATTTTGTGCTAAAAACCTTTTAAGACAATTTTGTGATTGATTGACCCATTTTTTTGAGCACGCGTCACAGATGGACATTAGCAAAAAGAAAATGCACCATATTTTGCAATTTTCCATCGATAAAGGCGAAAACGCAAGCCCAGGCGGCTGAAAATGTGAATACTGTTTATGGTCCTGATACTGTAATAGCCGATACGGTAAATAAGCTTTCAATTTAATGTAATAATCATGGGTTCTTTTTTATTATTGTACATCTAATATCTAATAAGCAAACATTGTTTGCGAGTAGCAAAAAGATCTGAAATAAGATTAAGGTTATCAACTGACAATACTTGGTGAAACTGCATAATTATAATTTTAACCCTTTCATTAGGGCTCGGTGGAATATACATACAAATTACACGGCAAATATCGGGTACCGATGCGAACAGGTTAAATTAATTTTAATTAAAAAATTAACAAATTAAAAACATTTACTCTTGTAGAAATTATTGAAGATTGACTCCAGGGAGGTCGAAACATGCAATCGTTTAAAATAAATGTGAATCAAAAATAAATATTTATAATTTGTTAATTAAAATTATTTTAAAATTATAATCTGAAATAAGATCTATTCAAAAGCAGCAGTAAATAACAAAACTACATTGATTTGGAGGACGATTATAATTTTCCATGATGGGTATGCTAGTATTCGATGGCGCTGTTTGTGGGACAGCGTTTCACTATGTAAATTGCTTTTATTTTCAATGCCATCACAATAGTTGTCATATAAATTAATGCCCATAGAAATAGTAAAAAATATAATTTCACAGTTTAATTTTAGTTTACTTGGGAAATTATGTTTTTTGAAAGGTCTTATTATTGTTTTTATTGTTCTTTTTTTGTAATTGAAATGTGTTACCGATTTTTTCAGCCAGCGCTGAGAACTTCAGGACATGAAGAGTCTCATCCATGAAGGACTCCTCTGGGTTGATAGTCACCAGCATGGAGATATCCTCGCGGCCCGACAGCGCATTCTGCAGCAGACTCGTGAGCTTCGATTCCCTGAAACGACACCATCCAAAATTTAAACCTTGAAATATCTTACTTCTAAATAATCTTGCTATTTTTTTTGTAAGGACATTTTCAGGAGAATACAACCAGATTGCTAATATTCACATATTATCAGTCAGGATCGAGAAGAGTGGAGATTGAGATGCAAGATTTTGTTGCTGCAAACCAATCCACCGGATTGATACAACGAAGAGCAGTCAGGTAGTACATTTTCAGGAGAATATTACCAGACTTTTTTTTTTATGTAAACACATACAGGAGAATACCGACAGATGGTGACAGTAATTCTGAAGTCTCATCTGTAGAATTCTATGACGCTTACCATGGTGTATATGGCTAAACGCTGCATGTGGAGTGTTGATCCGCCAACGTCATAGACTACAGCCCGAGATTCACGCATCATCCTTTATTATTACAGGAATTTACTATGAATGGGTGGTCTTCATGGGACGACTTTCGTCTACCACCAATTTTAATTAATAGGCTATGACTGACATTTTACAGGTGATGGATCAAATTCACACCAACCGGGGTTATTTTAGAGCTCAGAAATCGATTAAAAAACCGTTTTTTTTTTAATCTCTGTCGAGGATCAAACCCACAATCATTGGCTTGCAAAGTAAACGCTTTGACCATTGAGCAATGACCACCGGCTGCTAACATATGACGATTGCCATTTTTAGAATGGCCAAGCGCCGTATCCGTGACCGTACCACGCTGTAGTCCACCGCTTAGCCACAGTCATCATCTTTGATGGTATCTTTTTGACTACACCGTATATTGCTGGTTGGAATGAGCCGCCCTATAGGATCAATATTCTATTCTTCGGAAGCGTTGAGCTAATCAATCCTACGATCTCCTAAAAATGTTAATTAACATACAGCCAAATATACTTTACTACAGTTGCCTTCTTAACAAGCTCCTACAAGCCTCGAAGCTCCTGGAGTTTTTAAATTTTCGCATTTTGGCGCATTTAGAAACATGGAATTAGCATCTATTTTTATATATCTAATAATTAACAAATCCAATACATTTTAACATTTTCATATAAAAGCATTATTGAAAATGTTCATAATTGTTATACATCATTCATTAACACAATGAACAAAGTTATTAAAAAAAAAGAACAGTCATCATAATATAAAAATAAAAAAATGAATTATTTACTTCTTCTTCTTCTCAAAAGAAACTCATCTAGCATCTAATGTGGTGCAATGGAAATACTCGAATTATGTTATATTAAAAAAATTATACTACCAAAACATGCAATTTTATAGGGCACCGAATCCAACACTAGCTGACTATATTTATATAAGAGATATTATAATCTCTTATGGTATCATCTGGCTTTGGAGGCAGCATGGTAAGCAAGTATGTTCTCTGGTGGACCTCTGGGTGTTGAGACTGGATAAATGACACATGCCGGAAGTTTCTGATGATCACATGATGCAGCTATGAAGCGTATATGGAAAGATAACGAAGCACTGTTTGTAAAATATAGATCCAAAAATATCATTGAATTACACCTTGGCTTTCATGTATCATCCTGCTGAATATCAAAGATGCAGCGGTCATTAGAATAGAGTGACAAGCCAAAGGCCGTGGGTTCGATCCCCGGCAAAGATTAAAAAAAAAAATTTAATCAATTTCTGAGCTCTAAAATACCCCCCGGCTGGCGTGAATGTGATACCTCACTTGTAAAATGCCAGTCATATCCTATTAATTAAAATTGGTGGTAGACGAAAGTCGTCCCGTGAAGGCCACCCATTCATAATAAATTCCTGTTATAATAAAGGATGATGCATGATTCTCGGGCTGTAATCTATGACGTTGGCGAACCATATGCACCATGGTAAGCGTCATAGAATTCCACAGATGAGATTTCAGAATTACTATCACCATCTGTCGGTATTCTCCTGTATGTGTTTACATATAAAATAAATCCATTTTTGAGAGGTATCGCCTCTACATACTATGTGGCATGATTCTTTGGAACCAAATAAAATAACACAACAAGAAAGGTGAATGTTATCCTGTGTAGCTAGTTAGGCAGTGTTGTGCTAGTCACCTGTACGGTGGCAAGGCCCGTGCTCAGCGCTGTCCCTGTCGCAGCGCAGCCAGGCAGCGCTCCAGTGTGTGCAGGGAGGTGTTGATGCGGCGAGACTCGTCCAGCCTGGCTCCGGTGTTGCCGGTCTTCTTCAGGCGCTCCGACCCCGCCAAGTCACACAGTCTAAAGGTGCTCATCGAAATCTTGTCCTCTTCGGCTACAAAACATAACAATTTATCATTTAATTATTTAACATTACTCCAAAGGAAGGCCTCTCAACTGGCAAAAACCTTGACTGGCGGACCTGGAAATCCCTGAACAGATTAAGGACCGGAGTTGGTAGAACAAAGGACAACTTCGAGCGGTGGGGAATTCTTCGGCAGGGAGACACAATTGTGCGACTGCGGAGACCTGCAGACCGCCTCACACCTAAGACCCTGCTCCATGTGCCCAGCAAGCTGCACACCTCAAGACCTAATGCTAGGCAACACACGGGCTATCGATGTTGCTAGATACTGGGCAGAAATAATTTGACGTCGCTGACACGAAGAAGAAGATTTAATTATTAGTTTTGACAAAAGTTAGAAAAATAGGCGATTTTCAGTTAATTTTCGTTTCTAATGCTAACATTTAATTGAGACTAATCTTACAAAATATTTCTTATCGGAGGCGATGTAGTGTCGTGGTTTGTGAGAGGTTTGTTTTGAAGTCTGGAGTACGACTCTCGTGCGTTGGTGTTCTCCGTCAGACATGTCTACGTTGTTTCCACTAAAATTGGCGCTTGAGGGAAAAATGGGTTCGCATTACTTATTTACATAAATAAATCTATGTAGATGACAAGTAATATGATCTTATGGATTAGAAAGAGATGGCGATATCACTGAACGCTGTGGAGCCTCAAATTGATAATCAATAACTCAGAAAGTTTCTAATCCAGGAACACAGGAATAAAGTATTCCAATATAGTCATTGTAAAAAATACCCCCTGTCGGTATGAGACTGTTGCCAATAGAAAAATACTAATTATAACATATCATTCAAAATTAGAAGACGAAAGTCCATTACTTTATTTAATCCTAATAACTCGAGTGCTTTGCTATTTTTACTAATACACATTTTTCTTCCAATGTACGTTCCACATTTGGAACATGGTTACCAAAAATTGGCGTTGATAAGTTCTGTCAGTTGCCACTATCCCATTCACCGGCGGGTATAGCTCAATGCTCAAAGCGTTTGCTTTGCAAGCCAAAGATCGTGGGTTTGATGCCCGACGGATATAAAAATAAAAAAAGGATTTTTAATTGATTTATGAGCTCTAAAAATACCCCCCGGTTGGTGTGAATTTGATCCATCACCCGGAAAATGCCAGTCATAGCATATTAATTATGATTGGTGGTAAGTGGTTAAGTCGTCCTGGTAAAGATCACCCATTCCTAGTAAATTCCTGTATTAATAAAGGATGATGCGTGAATCTCGGGCTGTAGCCTATGACGTTGACGGATCAACACTCCACATGCAGCGTTTAGTCATATACACCATGGTAAGCGTCATAGAATTTCACAGATGAAAATTTAGAATTACTTTCACCATCTGTCGGTATTCTTCTGTACGTGTTTACATAAAAAAATTAAAAATGATAGTCTGATCCTCCTGAGCCCTAGACTATTTGGTAGTTAGGAGCAGCTTAACCCGATTACACACACCTTGTATGTTTTAGTACCTAAATTAAAATAAAGTCATTCAAAGAGCTAGATATCCGCAAAAAAAGCTCAGCAAGAATAAAATATTAAAATGAATGTGATACAAGACATAAGTATTGGCCTGACCTGGACTGTAGCGCAGCAGCTTGAGGGTGAAGAGACAGTGCGAACGAGAACTGTGGTTGTTGAGGTTAGTGTGAGCGAAGCGCAGGCGCTGGCGCCCCCAGGCCAGGGCTGCGAATGCTTCCACCCCGCTGCGGGCGCACACCCAGCGGATGCCCTGGATAACAATAGTAAATATATGCATACGGCAAAGAGAATAGATAAGCAATAAACATAAAATAATCTAAATAACTTCTTAGGTTTTCACGGCCAGATTTGATATTGTGGCTTTTGGTTTTAGCCGTGTGTGGCAAACTTCCTTCAACCAATATTTCAACCGCCATTGCAGGGGTCTTCATAAAAAAATATAATCTGAATAAACCAACTCAAAAATAAATAAATCATCAATCCCGAAGAAGACCCCTGCAATGGCGGTCGAAATATTGGTTGAAGGAAGTTCGTCACACACGGTTAAACCCAAAAGCCACAATATCATAATATAATCTAGTTCTGAAAATACAGATCACATATTTTTATACAAATCGAGAAAAATATTTAATTTAATTAATTTTAACTTTTTTATTTTCCGTGTAAATTAATGCAATAAATAATGTTTATTTATTATTATTACACATTGATTGTCTTCTTTTCAAAATGGAGGGAAGGGGTAATATCAGCCTAAAGGAGTTATATCAAGCTGATATCACTATGTATACCTTAATGTAGGGTTGTGCGTTGGTGGAGTGGACGAGCTGCAGCTTGGGCGCCGGCTTCACCGAGTTCATGGCGTCCGTCCTCAGTAAATCGTGTACTGTTTCATTGTAGATCTCAGCAAACGACACCCAAACCTGACAACAACAAAAAACTGATATTAACACATTGTTTGCGGGCATTGTTTTATGCTGATTGCAGCATTTTTGGGTTCGCGCGCGAGTTTTTTATAATTTTTTAAAAGTCTATAACTTTTGAAATATTCGCGATAATTTAGTAAAAATTTAAATGTAGTTTACCTTATTGTGCAGCAATGATAAAATGATGGTAAACAAACACAAAAAAACGTCCTTTAAAGTAACGCTCCACATAAACACAAATATTTTGTAGAAATATGAACAAAACATTTCTACCGTTCATCACTTCGTCAGGTAGAAAGAACCCCAGTTCTCCGTACAAGTTGAAAACAATTATTGCGCATTGAAGGTAAAAAAAAATCAAGCCAACGGGATCTGCGTCAAGGTTTCTTCAAGCACACAATTTTAAAAATATTTTTAGACATTTTTTTTTTTCATAATTTATTAATGAATTAAAATTAAATCATCATAAGTACAAATTTGTGAGTGAAATGTGTAGTTTGAAGTAAGGATATACGACTTAGCAACAGAATCCGTTATTAAGCAACACGTATTATTACGTTACCCGACGTCCACCACCAGAGAGTAAAAAACGTATTACTACGTTTCCCGCATTTGAGCACCAGACTTGAAGAATATGTACTAATACGTCTCACGCAAACAATGTATTAAAAGAGTTTAGTGTTCTAAAACATTAATTAGGATCACAGTGCACTTATTGTTTTTTTTACTGTTTTTAATCAAAATGTTATAGAACCCACTGGAAGCCTTTTTCAGCCAAGATTCTTGATAAATTCTTAAGCCAAGACGCACTGAGGATTGTAGCGCTACAAGGAAGAATTACTGTACAAAAATTATTATTAACATTGATAGATAAACTAACCAAGAATATCATATAAATTTATGTTCATTTTAATATGTTTATTAGTTTTTAAGTAAAAAGATTTCAGGAAAATTTGTAAACTTAATATAAAAATAAAATTACTTATTGTATACTATTTCAAAAAAAAACTTAAGAAATAAATTTGTAGAGGTACAGAGGCAAAGTATGAGTATTTTCAAAAATAAAAGCAGAAGTACATTGAACTATTTTCTTCTAATACAAAAGTTTATAGTGTTTTCATTAGTTTTTATTTTGTCATTTTTCTAAAATGCCTACTGGTGATGAGCCCATTTATCATGGTATGATATTTATATCTGTTACACGTTTTGCACAGATTTTTGAACCGCATACTACAACATTAATTTACTGTCGCAATAATGGAAATAGCCTAAATATATAACTGAATATAAATTCTATTAGACTCCAGTCGAAAACTAAATATAACAATTGATATATTTGTTTCTTGAAAAAAATACAATATTATTTTACAATATATATAAATAGTCTAAATATTAATTAACAAATCTACCAAAAAATCACCATACTTATTAATGGTAACGTTCGGCTTTGATGAACTCTGATTCAAACTACGAAGCCTTCTGAGATGGGGTCACACCAGCAGAATATAGGGAGACTAAACACTGAATTTTACTAACCGCTCCTCCTGGATGTAGTTTATAGAGATGAAGGGACATTTACCTCATACTTGGTTGTGGGCGGCTGATGGCACTGCCAGGCTCGACTCTCCCGCGACAGCTGGCGGCTCATGCGCCGGTAGGTGTCCAGGCACAGCGAGGATCCCAGGCCTTGGGCGGATTTGCCTTTTGTGTGTGATGTCTCTTTCTCTTTTTCCACCATTTTCATTATCGCCTGAAAAAAAACAAGAATGTACTCGGGGAAGCAGAGCTGACAGGGGATGAGATAAAGATTATTGTGACTGACAGAGCTGCGGCGGCAGTTCGTGAATGCCATATACTCCAGTTAGGTGTGCGGACAAGGCTATGATGTTTCACTGTTCTGTAAACTCAGATTGCCTATACCTTGTCTCAGAACACCTGTATAACCGGAGGTCCACACAGAATCATAGATGGTTCCTAGGAATATCCAGGATAAGAGCCCGCAAACTTGCATAGACTGTGGCTGTAGTACCATATAAATAGTTGTGTGTTTAACACGTTCATCGCCATGTCACCCATCGGTGGCCGACACTGATTCATAACAGTCACGCCGCGTCAGCCACCGGTGGCTGACACGACAAACATAAGTTTTTTGTTTTGCGCTGTCAGCCACGCGCTCCATACAAACTGCTATTCAGAATGTCCGAAGCGGCCCCAACACCTAATACCACAAAAAAATCCGTCACTTTACAAAAAACGGTGTTGACAATGAACGTGTTAATAATCATTGTTTTCAAGAAGATTGGATGACGAGCCTGAAGCTACCAAGGACTGGACATTTTTTTTGTTCTTAAGGTGTGAATCAACCTTATTGAGGGCAGGTATAAAGCTTAAAAAATCTTTTAAAATATCAAGTTTAGTCGGGTTTTCAACAGACAACGTCTGAATGACAAATAAACGCTTTACAACAGACTACCTGATAATGACTAGCGCCCTATTGTCAGTTACCTGCACTTCCTCTCTGCTCTCCTGGGCGCTGAGGCACTTGATGCTGTGGCCGTCTTGTGGCTTGTGCCGCGGCGCACTGTCAGCCTGAACTTGCGCAAACAGGAATTCCAGACAACGCGGCACAACACCCGGCTGTCCCGGAGTTCCCATGAGAGAGTAAGTCTTGCCGGAGCCGGAAGTTCCGTAAGTCATCAGTGTGAAGTCGTCGCCGGAATCAACAAATCTAGAAATATAAAAAATTAAAAATCACCTAACATTAACCTGTTAACCGGATATGACATAATATTTCGTCATTCCAAGAAAGCAACTGTAGCGGGTATGACGATATATTCCGTCAAGACACTTTAACGATTAAAATTTAAATTCCACTCTAACGGGAGTGACGAGATACTGGGTTATTTTATTTGTTCATCATAACCATGTACATCCAGGCATCGAGTTGCATGCACTCGCTGCGTGTTTTCTCTTAACAATAGAAAACTTAAATTCCCCGGTGTTAACCCTGTTAAGGTTAAAACCTTTAATAATAAGTTTTTGTTCTGGAGTCCAATATATTTTATATTCAGTTATACAGTAAGTAAACTTTGAACAATACAACGGTAGAAAAAAGCTGTTATGAGGCTAAAAATTTCATGTAAAGCTTATGATCACTTTAGACGTCATACTCAGTGAATGGGTTAAGGTACCACTTCCGTTCAGGGATATTTGACACTATTAACTTTTTTATAAAGTGCTTCTTCTTAACCTTCCAAGAACAAGCTTGACAATGTGGTCTCGCCTCGAATGTTGATATGTTCCATGCGAGAGAAGCCCAGTTCCACGTAATTGTTTGTAGAAATAATTTCATGAAGTCTTCTGTTCACCGAGCTTTGGGACTTTCTAGTATATTTTTATATATATTGTTTATTATTTTTTATTTGAAATGTTAAATTTGTGTCAATTTAATGATTTCTTCTATTTTTTTAATGCTTTAACAGCTAACTAACCAAATTCAAGTGTTTTTTTAAATCAGAAAAAATAAATAAAATTAATATACTCGTGGAACGCAGTTACTTAGTGATTTGTCATATTTAAAATTAAAAAATACTGTTCCATCAACAGATGTCTCCAACACTTTTCCTCTCCCTTCCACTTCTCTTTGTAACCTTGATTCACTGTTTATTTAGGTTTAGTCTTTAGTAAGTAGCTCCTGACGAAGGTGCGGTGGCACCAAAACTGGTAAAGTGATTATTTATTTTAACTCAGTGGTTTCATACAAGGTTTTACTTGTGTTATTCTTTGAATTAAATTGAAATGGTTAACATACCTCCTAAGGTTGTCCTTTATGAGTCGCTCAAACAGTTTAGTCTGAGACTCCTGCGGCGAGAAAATGTGTGAAAAGTTAAAGATTTTCTTCTTTCTTTTGTGATTGACGTTTAGTGCAATGTCTGAGTCCTTCTCGTAGCAACCCCAGCTGTTGGAGCTCTTGCTGACAGTCGGCTTGATGCGCAAATAAACCTGAAACATATCATTTTATAGTAAATATGCTTGAGATATCAGGCTTTCTTTCATAATGATGCCTCTCGGACTTACATTTTAAAAATACTAACATTACCCATCTTTAAAAAGACGACAATTAGTCGCGGGTACGTCATTTGGCCGTGTGGAGGAAGGATGCAGGAGCAGGTCGTTAGTCAAAGAACTTTTTCGAAGTACAGTTCTCATTTATTTTCAATGTAAGACTTCGGTTTCCCCGCCCGACCGTAACATGAAGTATCGTCGGCCTCGGTCGGTCGGGGATTGAGCTCCCAGACGGGCCCAGTAACATGTAGCGCCGCAAAGATTGTCAAGGCTAAGTCACAAACTACAGTTTACAGTTAACAGTTGAAACAACATGAAATGGAGCAACTGTCAAAACAAATAAAATGGCGTATGCAAATGGTTTGCATTTTTATATCAAATTAAAAGTAACATTATTAGATGTGCATGTCAGGCGAGCGAACAAAAATAAGAGACAAAAGACCTTTTCTCGAGGCTTTTCGGCATCAGCCTAAAAGAGCTATATCAACCTGATATCAATACATGGTATTTATAAATTCTTAATAAATAAATATATTTTTAACACATTGTTTGCGGGAGACGCTTAAAGGCGTCTTTTCCATACTGTTGGTAGAGAGCGGGAGACGCTTAAAAGCGTTTTTTGTATTTGTATACTGTTGGTAGAGCGCGGAAGACGCCTAAACGCGTTGACACTTAGAGTAACAACATATTACAAGAAACGTGTGATTCTTGGTTACTCTGTGAACTAAAAATTAGGCGCCAGCTCCTTTGAGTAATATCTCATATAAGGTACCTAAACCAATAAGGTACCTAAACCCGGCAATTCGTGGAATTAGGGTCGGGTGGCCGACTGTGGTCAAAAACATTCACTTGAAAGCTGTAAGATAAACATTTCGTTTTTGTCTTTACATTTCTTCAGTGTTATAGCGATACTGTTCGTTCAGGATGTTCTCCATTTTCGTTTCTGTCTACATTCCGCTTTAAGAATTTCGTATAAAATACCTATCATTGTATGATATATTCGTAATCGATCGCTGTTGTGTTTAAAGTTATTTGTTGCATATTTTTTTATAAAAAATACCTAATAACAATGGACTACGTTAGTGATGAGAGTGACGGAGAATTGTGTGCTGATAATTTATCAAATTATTCTTGTGATAGTGACGTTGAGAAACATACAGATGATGAATTTGAATTTAGTGATGATGAAGTTACAGCGCGTCCCCAAACTTTTTTCCGTCGAACAATTGAAAGCAGTTCGGATTCAGACTCAGATGAATATGAAGAAGAATGGTCATCGGCAGATAATACACCAGTACTGGAAGAGTTTTTAGGTCGCCCAGGTATAAATACCGATAATGCTCCGAATAGTGTAACGGAAGCAACAAATTTATTCATAGGAGAGGATTTTTTTACATTCCTTGTACAAGAATCAAACAGATATTATTATCAAAATATGCACAAATTTAAAATATACAAGAAATCTCTCAAATGAAAAGACATTACAATACAAGACATGAAGAAATTTTTAGGACTTATTATTCTTATGGGACAAGTCCGTGGGGACGGTCCACAAAGTGCGTAGCGAAACCCGGTATATGTGTAAATTCTGTGCTGTACCATTACATGAAGGGAACTGTTTCCAACGATATCATACTTTGAAACAATATTAGTGTTTATTGTTTTGTATTTTACAAAATATATATTATGTTGACCGTGCATAAAATGACTAAATCGACAATACGACAAAAGTGCAGTTTTTTCCAATGTTTTATATTTAACCTTGAATATTATAATTTTTATCCAAAAATATAAACATTTGTGACCGCATAATAATAGAAAATTTAATTTAAGGTAAAGTACTCAATTTTTTATTTAAATATGATCAATAGTTCAGAAGTTATAGCTGTTTTACGTGAAACGTAATTTGGCGCGCGAATCTGACAAAATTGCCCGCTTTACGGGGAGGGAAAATAAAAAAAACCCCCGCAAACAATGTGTTAATGGGTGTTCTCTCTTCTTAATGATTATTGTTTGTTTTCTTATTAATATTATTTGTAAATGCAATGGCTTGTATAGTTCACGGCATCTGGGCAGAGACTGAGATGGTCGACGGCAGTGACAGTCGCTGCGCCGAAATTAACATAGCGGACATCTATGAAACTAGCCGCCCCACATGACCTGAAGCGACTAGTCAGTCGCTTCAGGTCACACAGTAATCAAAATGATCCCAGCACTCTTATAACTGCTGACATCAGCATTTTTTTTTAATCGGTAATAATAATTACTCTAACTTAAATTACCAGACTTGATTGTCTCTTAACTTATTACAATAATTTTTTAGATACTATGACAAGAACTCAATATATTTAATTATAAATTAATTTATACCTTCCTTGAAATGTAAGACATTTCTTACATGTGATTTTACTTAATACTAGGACTTAAAACTAGAATATATATTCAAAAATTTATTTCAAAATCATAAAAAAGAGAAATGACAGACACATAAAATGAAACATACTGACATCAGCATGATGTAGCCCTTGCTGAAAAAATAAATGCGAATTGGGAACCAAAAACAAGTTCTTTGTATTTTCAATCTGCTCCTGCATCCTGCCACCCAGTAATGCGATAACCAACTTAGAGAGGAGGATATTACTACTTAAATCTAAAACTAATATTTTGACATGTGCGTTTCAGATGAGTGAACAAAAATAAGAGACAAAAAATCGCATATCAAGGCTTTTCAGCAGCACAGCCTGCAATGGCTACATCTAGTCAATAAAATAAAATTTTGATAAATTAAAATATTTTCTCGAAGAAAATTTCAAGGGATGCAATTCCAGTACTTTTATGGGGCTGAACGCCACCGGAATGTATATTTCTTTACTTTGAGGTGTTGGACAGGCGGGGATGATGCTACGGAGTCGTCCTCAAAGAGACTGCAGAGGTTGGTGCCGTGCGGGGGCCGCGGGCGCATCCAGGGATTGGTGATGCTGGGCTCGCGAGGCTCTATGAAGGAGCCGGCCGAGCGAGACTCCCGCGGCGAGGTGCTGCTCATGTCAGTCGTCATATCTGTCATACTATACATGCTGCAAGAAACAAACAATATATGATATATATTAAAATACCTTCTAAATTTGCTTGACTCAGTTCAAAGAAGAGCAATTCATTTGATAAATAATAACACTCTTACATCTAACCTGCAATCAATGGAACACATGCGTAAGATTGGTTCACTTAATCTTTTCTACAGTTATTACCACGGTCGCTACTCTTCGGAACTTAAAGAAGTAATTCTTCCTGCACCTACCCACAACTGACAAACTCGTCTTAATGTGTGTCGACCAAGAACTGGCAATTACCAAAGTTCTTTCTTTAATGCCACCGGTAAGCTTTGGAATGCTCTTCCAGCGTCTGTGTTTCCTCCTTCCTAGAATCTGGAGCTCTTCAAGAAAGAGATAAATATACACTCGCAATCTCCTTAAGAGATCGAGATGCAAGATTCTGTTGCTGCAAACCAATCCACCGGATTGATACTACGAAGAAGAATCTCCTTAATACACACACAAACACGAATACAACACATGTTTCCGGCATGTAGCGTCCAGCCTCCCTGCCTGAGCGTCACAGAGTGCACTGGTCTTGACCAGCTGTGCTCTCTTGCATACGATTACATAAAAAAATACTCTAGTTCAGAGAGCAGACATGATATGGTGATGATGATAATGAATTAAAAAAGAAGTATCGTCGGCAGGAAACATATGTTTTCATCATCAGCAAATGGTCCAGATATGCAACATATATGTAAAGAAGAAGAATCCGTGTTTTCTCTTTCCTCTGCATGACACTGGTATTAACTTTACTAAGCTCAAACTAATTGATTAACCTTTGCTTTACGATGATTTTTTAACCTTGTTTTACAATATCGTAAAACTGTTAAAAGGCAGAGCTTGCATTGGTAATGCTAGAGCGTTTTTTGGCAGCCATACTTCATCAAATTAATCATTCAATATATGCTGTCTAGTTGAAGTATATGCTTGTCGAAAATTGTTGTTATAAATTTCTTGTCTCATCCACGTCAGCTTTGCCTCTATATAATGTATTTATATAATTCCTGATCGTCTTCCAAAACAATGAGAACCGGTGGCTTGACGAATAATTACATATCAGGTCCACCTTCGTCTATTGACGGACTACATTAGTAACGTTTAATCATATACTCCATTACGGAAAGTGATATGCCAAAAAAAAATAATGTCGTTGTTATATTATCCGAAAAAATCAACACACTCAAGTGACAGTAGGTATCTGCTGAAGAGATAACAGTTGATGGGGAAAAAGTGTTGAAGTAGCATCAACTGTGTCCAAGAAGAGTGTTGGCCGACTCCCTGCAAGACTACATCAGAAAAATAGCAGGATCATGCGAGAGGCCAACATTTCAGTAGTGGCTGAGATGATGATGATGATGATGTTTAGTAAATGTTTGAATATAAAAGGTCTGTTGTAGATCGTGTACAAGGTTGCATTGGCAGTAATCAAGACAGTTCCTATTTCTTCTAAATTCGATGGAAGATATGCCTTTCATCAAGAGATTATTACAATATTACATATTATTTTGACAACATGAATGATTAAACTAATAGTAATGTAAAGCAAATTAAGGCACTCACATTATTTTGCACAAATAAAAACTGCTTGTTATTGTTTGAAGAAAAAACAAATGTCTATCAGTTTCGAATATTTTTAACCGTTTGTGGCTTAGTATTGCCAACAGATAAACTTGAATCATGTTTACTTTTTGTGACAATAATATTTAATACCTACCCATTACATTATTAGCTTCTTATTTTTATTATTATTTTTTTTCTTTAAGATTAAAATTATAATGTTTTTTGTAGCACAAAAAATATTGAATTATTATAAAAATAAAATAATATTTTTATACTTAAAATTAGACGATAATTCACATTTTGCTTCAAAAAGAATGGTTTATAAAATTAATTATGTTTATGTTTCAATTAATTGAAAAAATTCAACTCCAGCTCAAACAAGAAATTCACTGTTTTTTTAATCAAGCCAGTTTATCGAGGGTTGGGCAATTAAAACAATTTATTTATACAATTTGGCTATTCGACATTTTCAATTTGTTTAAGAGATTTTTTAATATGGTTTTCATTAAAAGTCTGTGAGTCATTTATTTTTAAGGGACCACGACAAATAATCTTAAAATTTAATAGCCGCTGACTTATAGCATCAAAGTTATAGGTAACTATGATAATTTATTTCATGTAAATCACTTTTAGAGATTTTACAGTTGGTACTGGTGCAAACTGTCATTTTTATGAAGATTTTGTTTTGTGTAGAAGTTTACCTTATTGCTAGTTAATAAATTATATTGTTTGTTGTTAATAATATATATTTATGTCATCATGTCTCAACAATTTATTGTATTGAGATGCTACAAATGTGAAACATTTCAGGTCAGTTAAAAAGCGATACTATAAAATGAACAAAAAACCTAACCTATATTCTTTTATCTTGACGTTTTGATTTAGTAAAGAAACGCTAAGCTTTGTTTTACTGAAATATGTTTTATTGTACCGGTTAGATTAGGTTTAATTAAAACAGCACAGCTACTGGTTTACCCAAATTTGTTTATATTGAAACATTTTCTTTTATCAGTAAGTGTGACATGGTATACCTAAAAACTTCTTGTTATTATTGAAAATTTTGTGTAGGGAAAAAAGTGTCATTTGATAATGCGTCTATAAAATAGGAGCATCGAATTATGTGTATAGGAAATATGAACAGTGCATTCATTAAATATATTTAAAAAAACTCCATATATTAATTCTTCGCTACAGAAGTTTTGGATACCACCAATCTTGCAGTATATTCTCCAGTCCTGGAATTGTCTATTATTTAGTAAATACAATACTAAAAGAGTATTCTTTAATAATTAATATTTAATAATTAATGATAGTAATTTTGAAGTCTCATCTGTTGAATTCTATGACTCTTACCGTGGTGCATATGGCTAAGCGCTGCATGTGGAATGTTGATCCGCCAACATCATAGACTACAGCCCGAAATTCAAGCAACATCTTTATTATTACAGGAATTTATTATGAATGGTTGGTCTTCACGGGACGTCTTTCGTCTACCCCAAATTTTAATGAATAGGTTATGACTGGAATTTTGGGGGGTGAAGGTTAAAAATTCAGACCAGCGGAGTTATATTTAATTTATAGTTAATTATTTTAGAGCTCAGAAATCGATTAAAAATACTTTTTTTTTAATCTTGTCGGGGATAGAACACATGACCTTTGGCTTGCCAAGCAAACGCTTTGACCATTAAGATATACCTGTCGTCAATATTGTGAAATTAGTTTATAATTGTTAATAAATAAATATAAATTATCATTGTTTCACATTATTTTAGGTTGGCGCTGTGAAGAAGTCTAACAAATGGGAATGCAAGATGTGTGGCAGCAAGCAGTCTGTGAAAGTCATATTCGGCAAGGGAACCGGCAAAGAATGCCGAATACATGTTCAAAAACTCAACATGCTGCGAGCGGAAAAAGATTCTCTCGATCAAACCATTCAAAGCAACAACATGCTCGACAATGACGGTGAGGATTGTAGCAGTAAATTGGATTGTAGTAATTCTGATATTTTAAGCTCCCAGAATTATGTAGGTGCGTCGAATTTTAGTGTAAAACATAACGAAAGTAAAGATTCGGATTTAAAAGTAGATAGTAGGTGGTGCAAATACGTGGAAGATGATAAAGTTTTAAAAGAATATGCAGAAAATAATGTTGATATTCAAGATGGCGTCCAGTATGTTTTGGAATTGCCGGAGAGAAAAAATAAAACCAAAGGAAAAAGAAATGAATCAAATAATGCGTCTAATCTTTATTTCAAACCTGATTCAATTAATTATGTAAAAGATTATAAAAAATGTAATGAATTATTTGACGTTGAGGTGCATGATGTTTTGGATTTAAATAAAGATTCTTCAGATGTCGATAATGAAAATATTAAGTTAGGAAATCATTTTGGTGTTGCTAGTAATTTAGGTAATGTTTTAGAAGACGATGAGAAGGAAATGTGTTTTGAAAGCGATTTTGAAAGTAATTTTGATGTTGCAAAAAAACATAATGTTCTTTCTGATAGAAAACAATGTTTTAAAGAAAACAAAGTCGCCAGTTCTTCAAAATGGGCAAATTACGTCAACGAAGAAGATTTGGAAGGTGCGGCTGAGAAAAGTAATATATTTGATTCTTTAGTCAAAAAAAAGAATATGCCAACTCAAAATAACGAAAACATTTTGAATTTTCAATCTGGTAACATTGGAGGAAGAAACTTTGAAAACAAAAATAATGAAAGTGTTTTATTTTTTGATTCTGGTAACATTGAGGGAAAAGTAAAAGGAAATGAAAATAATTTTGCATGTAAAGAAAATAATAAATCTAAAGAGTTTTTATTGTCAAATTTTAAACAATCAAGAGACGATGACAATCCAAATGGTTGTAAAAAGCCTAAATTATTTGACTCATATTTCAATGAAGAAAACACAGATTTGGATAATATCTTTGACATTTAATTGTAATTAATGATTCATCATTGTACAATTTGTTATAACAATTTTAAACTTAGTTCCAAGCTTTGTTTTTAAATCCTTAAAATGTATATTTATAATAATAAATACCTATTATTTTTATTAAATGTCTAAAATATTTCTGAAATTCACAATTTGATATATTGTTAATTATAAATACCTACTAATTACACAATTATTTTTTTAAACTATACATACTACTGTACATTTACTTACTTTTAAAGATAATAAAATTATTTTCATTATATTATGTAAACACATGTAGGATAATACCGTGGAAGAATGATTAATATATTTGTGGCGGACTTGGTGAAACCCTCCCTGTCCCGTTTTCCTTGTATGTCCCATAGACGTCGTTAGAATCGCCGTCACCATAGGTCGCTTTAAAGACTATTGCATCAAGGTGGGAGTTGAACAGGCTCTATATAAGCAGACGATCATACGGACCAGATCTGTCTTCTCTCTCGACTGCCTTCGTAACCTGACCAATCATTTGAATATTTTTTCTGGCGTTATTCTCCTGCATGTGTTTACATAAAAATATGTTAACATACTTGAATAAATCACTAATTCATTTATATTAAATCTATTAACAATAATATTCTTTGTGACTTTTCTACAAATATTAAATTGCAAGGAAAACATGATAGTAACTAATCACCTGTGGGGCGGGTTTGCTTACAAGTAAACGGGCAATACAAATTGCATCTAGCTGAAAATATTACACGCAACTATGCTCCAGTATGTGGCAATAGTAAAGGAGCGATATAGGGACTCCTTTAGAGAGTAATGCGATGTATATGAAGACTGACTAAAGGTCTCTAAAGTCAAAATAAATAAAAAATGCTTTACCTTTTTCAATGAAGACAAAAAAAACGTAATAGTTTAGTACAATATTTTTTTCCTATCCCATTGACAAAATATATTGCAACTGCCACAAAGATCAAGCTATAATTTCTCATGTACAACACTTTTTTAAACATATTTGTTCAACGTTTAAAAAAAATATATTCAAACACATAAATGCATAACCTTTTTCATTTTGCCATATAAACCCGTATCCAGTCATTCCTTGTCATAACCCTCCAGATACGAGCGTGACCGTATGGTCACAGAGAGCACTTGTATATTTATCCCTACTCCGGTCCCTTTTCTACCTGAACATTATATCTTTCGTTCAGTTTCGGTTAAGAAGTGTCTCCACCACAGTTATTCTGCAGTCGCGGCAACGGAAACAGTTACGAAGTACCCTTGTGATTTATTTTATTTCGGGTTGAAGAAGACTACATGCTGATAAAATATAGCTTAAAACTTAAGATGTTCATAAAAAAAAACTTTCGTCTATGGAGGGTTAAGGAAACTAACCTAAGACCCATATACATAGACATTTCTTATTGCAACCAACTAATAGCTACACTCTTTTAAAATGATTAAAGTCATGAAGCCTCAGCTCTCGACTCACCTCAAATCTTAAGTATCGTCTCTGCAAATGGGTGATAGAATCATTCTTAACCGAAGTGACGAATGTGGACTATAGTAGCATGAAATAGTGTGACATTTATTGCCAGTTTGCGAACCCCTTTAAGGTGAATTTACTGTCAGAGGCCAGTTATTGTCAGTGGCCAGTTACTATCCTATTCACCTTAAATAGTATAAACAAGATTTTATATCTATAATACAACTATGTACTTATACAAAACATTTTTAAAACATGGACTGATATTGTCATATTAAAAACATATATAACAAAGACAGGGTTATATAGAAATATAAATAGCCATCATGTTAAAGAGCTGTCTCTGATTGCTCAATTATTGGATAGATACTATTTAGAATTTAGACAATAATCTATACAATGGTATTGTGGCTTTTGTGTTTAGCCGTGTGTGGCGAATTAATTTCTTCCAATATTTCGACCGCCATTGCAGGGGTCTTCTTCAGGGTTGATGACACAAATTCATCAACCCTGAAGAAGACCCCTGCAATGGCGGTCGAAATATTGGAAGAAATTAATTTGCCACACACGGCTAAACCCAAAAGCCACAATATCAAATCTGGCCGTGAAAACCTAAGAAGTTAATGTATACTATATTCTATACAATATTCGTGAAGTTTTTTTTAAACGTTATTCATTGTCATGAAAACACTGTTTGAAGACATTAGTTCAGATCATTAAACTTATATAGACGTGTCTCTTTACAATAATTGAGCTAGCACGCAATTGATATCGCTCACTTAGACAGCCTTTAATAATATGAATAATGAACAAGAAATAAAAAGGGTAATAAAAACAATACTATTATTGATTTAATTTTTTTAGACCTTGTATTATACCAGATGCTAAAATTTTACCACTAATTCTGATTTTTGGCACTTATGCCTTTTTATTTTCAGTATTCATATATATATTCTATATGCTTACATTATTACATTTTATGTACTTAATTTAACACTTAAATATAATTAAAAAGTATATGCAAACATCTACATATTTGTTTAATCAGTTACAAGTCAATAAAAAAAAACTATTGCCTTTTCCTTTCCTAAATTGGTGCTTATGGCTGCCAAAATTTAGAAATATTCTGAAAGATGCAATTTTCACTATTTACGAGCACGTATACCAATAATAAAATGTGAAACTTAATTAGAAAAATTAAATTCATAAATTAAATTACATAGAGATTCATCAGATTCATATAAAACATAATATTTATAATATCACAAAAGCATCAAGTAATATCCTACACTATTTATAATACTGGATACATAAAAGAAGAGCGGACGAAACTCGTACGAGAACATTGGTGCCGTGAGACTCGGTTTTGAGCGACACGATCATGAAGAAGAAGAATACTTAAAATATTTTAATTTCTTTTTAATGTTTTCAGCATTCATTTTGACATCCATTATAAATTTTAAATATTTATTTCTTTACCTTGTTTTTCCATGGATCACGTAAGGTATGTTCTCTATTAGACTGCAGTTTCGACTAACTCGTAGCCTTTCTCAATCCTTCACTTGCTAAGCAATAACTTATAGATAGTTATCGCTTAGCAATTTATTAATCTAACCTTGTGTGCCTTCATTATTTTTATCTTCATCCTTGTAACCCTATCTATCTCTCTCTCTTATTATTCTCTGATAGACATACCCCTACCCCTCTCCTACATAAAATATGTTCGACCACTTATGAAGCACTATGCAGCTCAGTTGTCTCTTGACAAGTGGTGGATTGAGGAAGGCTACGAGTTAGTCGAAACTGCAGTCTCCTAATAGAGAACTTATCTTACGTGATCCATGGAAAAACAAGGTAAATAAATAAATATTTGTAATAAATAGAAAGTAGTTTTAAAATAATGATTTCTTCGCTGAACGTCGTCGTAAATATTTAAAAATCATAGTGGATAGCCTTTGTAGAGATGAGGTCTACACATCAAACTAATCCAGACCTCTGTTGGATAGTTAAAGCTCACTACGGCTTATAGACTAGTCATTTGCAGTGAAGGGTTTTTTCGCATGGTACCCTGCAAGATACACACAATGTTATATTATGCGTGTGACAAACAGATAAAGTACATAGGAGTCTATTCCATGTCGTCCTCGTTGACTGTATGCGTAATTCTGATGATATCTTTGATGTAGTTATACAGCAAGAGCCAGAACTAAGCAGTAGTTCAGGTAGGACATCTCAAGAAATAGCAGACTCCCAGGAGACAACACAGAACGCGTCTCCTGTTCTCATGGATGATGCATCAGAGAATGCCTCATTGATGTTGTATGCTGGGATCACATGGACGAGCGTCGCAAAAAGAGGGCAATTTTTTTTAGTAACTTTCTGAATATTACATGTCCAGTGAAGTGAAGGGGTGAAGAAGTTCTTTCTATAGATTATCATCAGATATAAGCGGTATCTATTTGACATTGTCATCAGCATGATGTAGCCTTTGCTGACTGGTACCGAAAACCTCGATGTACAATCTTTCGTCTCTAATTTCTGTTCGCTTATCATACATATCACGCCAGTCGTGTCCCGTCCGTCGGCGAGAGCATATTGTATTGTGGCTCGGCCTAATGCTGTGACTAGGTCGAGCCCTAAATTTGTAAAGTTTTATCGCAAATATATGTCAATGTGCTTCTGAAAGAGTCTTTGTTTTGCTGACCTGCTCCTCATAATGCCCTCACGCGACGGAATAACACCTTTTTGAAAGAGAGGAGGATGTTATCACAAATAAGAAGTGGAAACTGCTTTTGTTCTCTGATTGTCTTCTCTATAGATGATGATTTGTTCGAGATCATTGACGGAACGATGTGGAGTCGTGGATTCTTTGTGGACTTTCTCTAGGGCTTATGTGTCGGCCCTGGAGGCTCGCTGGCCCCCGTGAAGCTCGTGATGATGTCTCAGGCGCTCTCTCTCCCTGCGCGAGTGCCCCCACGTCTTGCGTTTTCGCCACGGCCTAGAAAGAAAAAAACAATTAAAAAACGTTAATATATCAATGCTAGGAATAACAATACAAAAATACGTCAAGGGGTGAGACAAGGATGCTCTCTGTCGCCTGTACTCTTCAACGTATACATACAAAATGCAATAAATAACATCAGGGAAAAAATGGGCCATAGAGAGGGGGTTAAAATACACGGCCAAAAGATTGATATGACAAGGTTTGTTGACTACATTGCTCTGATTGCTGAAACTGAAGATGAATTCACTGAAGCGCTGACAACTATGGAAAACATATTTAATTCCAACTTTAATATGAAGATAAACAGCACAAAAACCAAAGTCATGAGAGTAAGCCGCAATGAGCAGCAGAAAATTAACATATCAATGCTAGGAGTACCCCTAAAAGATGCTAACGTTCAATAATAAAACGAAAAGTCTTGAGTCAAAAAATATTAATTTAAAGTTTGGAGCATCTTGATGTAAGGCTGTGAGACACGGTGCTTATCTAAAAGTGATTAAAAAAGACTAGAGGCTTTTGAGATGTGGTCTTACAGAAGACTTCTCGGAATTTCCTGGAGAGACACGTCACAAACAATGAGGTTCTCAGCATAATCAAGGAAGATAGGCACCTAGTAAGAACCATCTCAGAAAGGCAAGCCCCACGATGGTCCTTTTCACGATATACAAGATGTACTGACGATATAAGAAGAATAGCGGGAGTGACCTGGATGCGGAAGGCGGAGGATCGAAGAGGATGGAGACTAATGCGGGAGGCTTACGTTCAACAGTGGACGGACACAGGCTGATGATGAAAATGACTTACTTGACTATTCTTCCCCTCGAATCGACGCTCTTGTGGTCCTGAGAGACGAGCCGCAGTGCAGATGGCGCAGCTATAATGATTAGTAACACTCGATATTAGTAAACTCGCAATACAAAGCGGAAATCTACAAAACAATCAGGCAGTATCAAAAATACACACATATTATTGTTAACCAAAGCAGTCTACTAGCGTTAACTCACGGCGCAGGATGCAGAATCTAAAAGCAGGTCTTTCTCATGAAATTAAGATCACCCAACGCCCCAAAAAGTACTAAATACTAAAAGATCTCAAATGAGTGAATTGAAGAAGAAAAAATGAGCAGGATACGCTACCTAAAGAATAATAATAATAATGAATAGGAACACTCGAATGGCAATCTGCCTGAAAATATCTGACTAAGAGATAACATTATCTTGGGGAGATTGCAAGTGTATATTTATCTGTTTCTTGAAGTGATCAGCAAATTCCAGAGCTTACCGGTCGCATTTAGGAAGGAACTTTGGAAACTGTCAGTTCTCGGTGGGCACACTTAACCCTTCCGCATCGGTTGTCGGCATATGGCGTCAAAGATTCTCCGACCGTTGATATCGGTTGACATGATATATCGTTTTGCTACTTTCAGTACTTATTGTGATATCTACGGTAGAAAATTGGAAGTGCAGTCATTCCCTTTATCAACCTACATGTATTCTTTACATGAATCTGTAAAGCATGTAAATAAATATCGTTAGGTTTCGTCACAGGAGCGATTTATCTGTAATGTTATATTTATATAGTTATATAATGTCATCAACCCTGAAGAAGACCCCTGCAATGGCGGTCGAAATATCGGAGGGAAGAAATTCACCACACACGGCTAAACCCAAAAGCCACAATATCAAATCTGGCCGTGAAAACCTAAGAAGTTATTTATATAATGAACGGTTGTTAAATATATATTTTTTTAAACATCATGTGATAGCTAAAGGATACAAGAACCAATGTGATACACGAAAATAGGTCAGATAAGTTCATTTATGCTTCAAATACTAGTTTTAAGCAAAAAAAATGGTTTGAAAAGTTCACGCCGTATTGACAGTATAATTTGTATTCCACCGAGCCGTAAAGAAAGGGTTAACATGCCGACAAAACCATTGCGAAAGCTATCTTTTAACACAATTCACTACCTATTGAAACAGCTGCCGCGGCCGCCGCTGATATCGGGCTGACTATCGGATTCTGTTTGTACGTGGAGACTCCTTGGATGCCTCTAGCGTTGTTCTTCCAGCCGCCAGTACGGGGGCCGCCTTGATGGGGTGGAGTCTCCTCTGGCAACTGCGGTGTGGCCCCAACAGTGCAGGAGCGCCCCTTGCAGCGCTTCAGTTCCTCCAGCTGATCGTGCAGGAACGACCGCTCTTCCGGAGTCAGGTACTTTTCACGGTTCTGCGTTTCAAACGGATCTGAAATAACATGAACAGCTTTATTAATTATATCCGCATCGTGACTTGTAGCATATCGTCTTCAAATATTACTCCTATAAAGTTTTTTAAGTCGCCGTCTTCTTCGCTGCGACCTGCCTTAAGTCCGCGGAATACATTCTATATATAAAAAAATTGAATGCTTACAAGGACGAGGGCCTGAAGAATATTAGAATTACACTGAAAAACGTTTCTCTACTAAACTCTACTTGATTTCAATATGAGACAATACCACATAACGCATTCAGAATCCTGCACAGGCAGTCTGCACATCAAAGAGAGGTAGAATTTACAATGCCCGAACGGTCAACGTTGAATAAAGATACTGATATCAGCTTGATATAACTCCTTTAGGCTAATGCCGTAAAGCCTCGAAAAACGATATTTTGTGTCTTATTTTGATCGCTCGCCTGACATGCACATCTTATGTTAATTGTATTAATTAATATTAATTTTATAATGTTAAGCGGTGTTTGCATACGCCAAAAATATTTGTAATGACAGATGGCCCATGTCATGTTGGTATGACTGTCATATTGGCGGTTGGCAGCGCCGATATGTCAGAGCGCGGCTGTCAGTCAGAACGCGCGGGCATTTGAAGTTTGACTCGCGGCCGTCATAGTGCGCGCGCCTTGGGCGTTCGCTGTGGCGGGCGACTTTTGTGACAAATAAACGCGTAATATGTGAAACAGAAACCAGTGCTTGTATTGTAAACCTGATCCTGCATCCTTCATCCAGTTGATCGATGTCTTAAATGGAAGAGGAGGATATCAATACGATTATGGTGTATACAAGGTTGGTGGTTCTACTACCAGCATCTTAATCTTCCCGTAATGAATTGGCTGGTCCAGTGATTTGGATAAAATCATAACATCTTAATTCTGTAAAGAATGAAGGGAAGCAAGAAATATGCGAGTTTACCCTTTAGCAAAGTTGACCATCTGCTTTACTACGCAGCGATTGCTGTAAGTTTCACGTTTTTTTTCAAGCTCCTTTGTAATCTCATCTCAAGGATGGATAAGACAATTGCTAATCTATTAACTACCTGGTCTACCGCCTATCCCACTTTCCATCCGTTCATGTTGTAACTGCAGGACTCACCTATCCTCAGGTTGTAAAAGGTGACAAGCCCGGTGACAAACTCGCAGTAGAGGTAGTTGTGCGTGGAGTTGATGGTGCGCAGGCAGGAGTAGGTGTTGTTGTTGGCGTTCATGCAGAAGCAGAAGGGTCCCTGGGTCCAGCGCGGCTCAGTGCGCCAGTGATCGTTGTCGTGGCTGAAGCAGTTCATCCGCTCGGATATGCACTCCTTCTCCTTGGCCTGGAAATTCATAACAACTATTATAAACACTATCCAGTCCGCGCGGTTACGAGATAAACTTACACTGGAGGCCGACTGTTTTTTTAATGAATTGCTTACAAAAAAAAACCGCATATGTTTATTTGTTTATATATATCCATCCCCCAACGAGTCAGAAGAACTGTCAACCTTGTCGCTGTCTTCGATCTCCTCGGCGTCTGAGGGAATATCGGACAAAGCATCAGCGTATATCGTCAACTAATTCTAACCAAAAATATATTGCATTGGAATTAAAAATATAATTTAAAATTGTAACTGTCGCGGGGATCATGCAATAATTTCTTGAGTATGGCTGCTCATGCTGCAAAGAGCAAAACCTGTTCAGCCAAAAAATAAATCAAATTAAGTAAATATTTTAAATTAAATAACTATTATATTGACATCAGCATGATGTAGCCCTTGTTGACTGGTACCAAAAACCTCGATGTACAATCTTTCGTCTCTTATTTCTATTCGCTTGTCATACATTTATGTATCCGCCATGTTGGGACTAGTTATATAGACCGCAGCTGTGGCGCCGGTGCGACAACCCATCACGCCAGTTGTGTCCCGCCCGTCGGCGAGAGCATATTATATTGTGGCTCGACCTAATGCTGTGACTAGGTCGAGCCCTAAATTTGTAAAGTTTTATCGTCAATGTACTTCAGAAAAAGTATGTGTTATCAATCTGCTCCTAATCCTGCCATCACGCGACTGAATAACACCTTTTTGAGAGAGAAGAGGATGTTAATATGTACTAAGTTTCATCCAGAATGATTACTGCTTGTTAGCAGTAATCATTTCATGTCATAATATTGTTATATTTATGACGTGAAAATTACACACATTTGTAATCATGTACTTTGTGGCTTATGGTCAGCAGTGGATGGAAGCGGGGTGATGATTATTGCTGTCACATACCCTCTTACGTGCCTTTCTCTGTCTCTTCTTGATCCTCTCCTCTTTGAGACGCCTCCTCTCCTCTCTGGCCAGCTCTTCCGCACGGCTGAGACCTCCACGACCACGGCTTCTGGGAAACATGAATCTGATATACAGTTGAAACATAACATTCTTGAATTTTGATTAATTCACCCGTGAAGAAATACGAAATACATTAACAGCAAACACAGGTTGGCGCTTAATTAATCACCCAACGGTAATCATCCATGCGACTGACGGTCAGCAGGCATTAACTGATGCACTGTTTGCACTTTGTAGGCTAACATGTGCAAGTCTTTCACTAAAATTTGCCGTAGGGTGCGTCTTGCGATGCCCAAATGCGTAGCCTATCATCTGATTGATGTATCTACGTTCTCAGCGACATGGGCAGCCAGAGTCACGATATTCTCTATCCCTGCAAATTTTCCTGTGGTTCCAGTCTGCCGGTGGTCATAGCTCAACGGTCAAAGCGTTCGCTTTGCAAGTCAAAGGTCGTGGGTTCGATCCCCGACGGAGATTAAAAAAAATATTTTTAATCGATTTCTGAGCTCTAAAATACCTACGGTTGGTGTGAATTTGATCCCTCATACTTAAATGCCAGTCGTGGCCTATTAATTAAAATTGGTGGTAGACGAAAGACGTCCCGTGAAGACCACCCATTCATAGTAAATTCCTGTAATAATAAAGGATGATGCGTGAATCTCGGTCTGTAGTCTACGCCGTTGGCGGATCAACACTTCACATGCAGCGTTTAGCCATATACACCATGGTTAGCGTCATAGAATTCCACAGATGAAACTTCACAATTACTATCACCATCTGTCGGTATTCTCCTGTATGTGTTTACATAAAAAATAATTTTATAAAGTCTGTTCGAGTCGAGTAGCTAAGGGCCGGAATGTTTGCCCAGTTGACGCGACACGTTTATGAAATCGACGTCAAAATTCACGCTGCGCTAACACCACCGACCGATTATTGAACAAAAAAATCGATACAAATATTCCACGCTCTTGCGCTATACTATTTAGCTGTCTAGTTCACAAATATCAAATATAATTGATGTACGACGCCATTTGCAATAAATATAACATCCTTTGAAAGGACGATTAATTTGGCGGGAGATTGCAAGTTTACGTTGATCTAAATCAATGTTGCATAATGTAAGAGATATGTACTAGAAAAGCATTGAAATGCCAATTTCATTTAGATTCTAAATCAAAGGAATGTGTTACCTGTCTTGCTCGCAATAACACATATGCTGATCCTCATTGTCGATATAGAAAGGCGGGAGTCTCTCCCTGACTTTTCCATCATCGTCGTCTCTTCCTCCGCTGGTTGTGACTTCAGAACCCTCACCCAGCTTCCTCTGAGACTCTCTGAACGTAGATATATCAATCCTCGCCGGACCCAAGCCGCTAACAATCCTGTTCACATCATTTTTCTCGAAAACGCGCTCACTTTCTGAAGGCAAGCTATCACCATCATACGGAACAGTGAAAAATTGAGGCTTAGACGTGACAGAAGGTACTGCAGGACGTGCTGTTATCATCTTAATTGTGATGGAATATCTTGACGAGTTGACACTTCCATCAGTCGGCGAGGCATCAACGAATGAACTGTTGTTTTCCACGCTCAAATCATCAATTTCATCTGAATTGTTCATAATCTTAACAAACTGATCTAAATCGTATTCAGTTTCATTTTTGTATCCATCGTCTACGTTTGTCGAATTGATAACATCTTGCGATGACGTTAATTCTACATTCGGCATCTGCGTTGTGATTGGCAAACTCATATAATTGTTCGTTCTAGGTTTGTTTTGTTTTGAATGATGCGCACGTTCCGTAATACTTTCCGTTTCACG
Source organism: Glossosoma conforme (assembly GCA_022606575.1). Taxonomy (NCBI): domain Eukaryota; kingdom Metazoa; phylum Arthropoda; class Insecta; order Trichoptera; family Glossosomatidae; genus Glossosoma; species Glossosoma conforme. The sequence goes on from JAGTXR010000027.1 coordinate 2,681,779, forward strand.
CACATATTCCGCAGTTGTTAAGCCTTCAGATTCGAAATCGACAGCTTCCGTCGTCACTTTATCGACATCAGAATTACCAACAATTTCTGCGCTCAAACTGAAATTCGTTCTATTTGATCTCTCGTCACTCTTTTCGGTTGTCTCCTTTGCATTGCCACTTGAAAACACTTCAAATTCATCATCGAAATTTTCATGATTCTTATTTATACTCGTCTTATTAAATTTATCATCAATTTTTTGACTAGATTCTTTGACATTCACACCGAATTCAATAACATCCGCTTTACTATCGATATGTCCAACGTCCGGTCTTGTTTCTTTAAGATGCCTTCTGATTTCTTTCAACTCTTCCAGCTTTCCTTTAAGCCTCGAGATCTCATTTTCTAGCGATATTCGATTAGCTTGCCAAGCTTTCATATCCTTGTAAACAGATTTAGAGCAATTTACAACACCGTTTCCTTCAACCTTACACTCTAAATTCGACGTTTCGTTATTAACAAAAACCTTTCTTCCCGCGTCCGCTAAAGGTGAAGTTTTCAAACTTCTTTTAATTCTTGCATGCTTTTCTTCTTCCACATCATTTCCATTTAGTTTATCTTCAATCGTCTTAAGAAATTCTTCAGTTTCCAAGATGCTGACTTCTAGTTTCTTAAACGCTGCTTCGTTTTGAATCTCATACTTCCGAATCCTGCCCTTCGATTTTGGGATCGTAAAAAGGCTCGAGATGGGGAGCGTTGGGATGTTCTTTCAAGAAGTTTTCGACGCTCGTCGAGTCACCTTCGTAGGTTTCTTTGACGTCTCTCTTGGACCTGATGAAGGAGTTTGAGTTGTAGTCGTTCTTCGCTTGGTTCGGAGTGTTGGCGTAGTCTCCATCTGTCTCGAGCCTCGTATAGACAACACCTCCAGGAGTGAAACAGGCGCACTTCTTGCTGCTCACTTTAATCTCGGTCTGAAAATAAATTAAACATGAAATGGATTTTTACTATATTTCAATATTATCAGTAATTAAATACATATACAACTATACATAATTTTTTTACACACATCAATTTATTCGAAAAATATCGGCAGACGCGGGATTCGAACCATGAGTAACTTACTAATAATATAAAAAGCTTGTGAATAAATGATTACTGATTGAATCATAAAAAAATTTAATATACATACTCTGAATATATATACTACAGAGACGTCTATCGTTATATGATGTTAACAATGGTATATATATACATCAGGTTTCGCGTATCTGTTCAGACGGAGAATAGTCGTGTGGATAGCGCGGCGTGTAGAACGGATCGAAGGTGCAAGGCTTGTGGTTCGAATCCCGCGTCTGTCGATATTTTTCGAATGAATTGATGCGTATAAAAAAAATGATGTTTTATTGTATGTGTGTATTTAATTACTAAATTAAACATTATTTACGGGATAGTTCACGATTATAATAAATTAATATTAAAAAATGAAGACGGCACTTGTCATGTATAAATCTCGGAAACACATGCGAGTCTTGTCATCTCACCAAAAGCCAATGCAGCCGTATAAAGGGTTTCTTAAAACAGATGTCTACGTAGAATACTGGTTTGACTTCGTGACGAGTGATGGGGTAGAGAGCGGATTATACAGCTTTCCAAAAAATAGTCGGTCAAGAGACGAATGTGGACTTGACTGGGACATATACTACGAATGCAGCAGGAGAGCATTTACTATAGCTGCATTTTGTTCAAGCCTCTTTGCTCTCGCAGTCCTGGAAGCCCATCGAGAACTATACATAGAATGTAACAATGGTATAAATACATCGAATTTCACGTATCTACCCAGGCAGAGAGATAGTCGTGTGGACTGCGCGGTGTAAAAGAATAGAGCAAAGGTTGCAAGGCTCGTGGTTCGAATCCCGCGTCTGCCGATATTTTTTCTGAATGAATTGATGCGTATAAAATTTGATGTATAATTGTGTGTGTGTATTTAACTACTAATACATTTAATGTACTGACATCAGCATGATATAGCCCTTGCTGACTGGAACCGCAAACCTCGATATACAATATTTCGTCTCTTATTTCTGTTCGCTTGTCGTACACGTCGCCATATTGGTATTTTCGACTAGTTACGGAGATATTCACTTGTGGCGCTTTGCGACATCCTATCGCGGGCGCGGGAGTCGTGTGCCGAACGTCGGCGAGAGCATATTGTATTGTGGCCCGTCCTGAACGCTGTGACTAGGTCGGGCCTTTAGTTTGTAAAGTTTATCGTAAATATATGTCAATGTGCTTCTGAATAAGTCTCTCTGTTACTAACCTGCTCCTTATCCTGCCATCATGCGACTGAATAACAACCTTTGAAAGAGAGGAGGATGGTATTACTGTCGTGAGGCGAGGATCAAGGCGGCTGATAGAGCTTCATGGCAGCGGCTCGTGATGTTCATATGATCCAGTTAAGACAGTGAATATAGAAATGATGATGATGAAAATGTAAACTTTGTCCCAGGACTAGCCTCCCACTACCAGGCAATTCGAGACTCGCTGTTGTATACTAATTTCGCAGCCTTAGACTGAGGTCTATTTGACATCTAACTGATGCACCTAGAATCACGGGAAGGCCACATCAGCCACTCTTTAACAAGTAGCTTTTTGCGTGCGTCCAGTAACGGGTCCCCATTTGGGTCTCCAAAAACAGGACGGGACAGGGAGTGTTTTCACCAAGCGAGTCTCCCACTACCAGTACACTTTGTGGCTCTGAAATCTTACGTCAACCTCACCTCATATATAAAACCTACCCCAATATCAAAGCTATATCAACTCTCGGGCATCGGCCCACCAAACATACGGCGAGAAGTTACTACCTCTAGGAGCTTACCAAAGCAACCCACGACGCACTCCACCCTATGTTTGGGTATCAAAAGATAACCACACGGCTCAAATCAAGAAGCAGTTTCCTACAGTCGTCAAGGGAACTGGTGATACCTGAGGCCACCCTGCGGCTGAACATGTAGAGAACTGCAACTGAGGGGAATACTTGGACTGCCCCGAAAGAGGACATGACCAAGGGTGGAATATATGAAGATCCCTTAACAGACTTCAGACCGGAGTATGCAAGACGAGGACACAAATGAAAGCCTGACCGACTGAATGTGACTGCGGCGTGGAGCAGACCCTGTCACACCTTCTGGAGTGTACGCTGTGCCCGAATAGCTGCATCCAGGAAGACCTGATGCTGGCCGGGAGTAACGGCATCGACGTCGCCCATATCTGGGCAGACAGGATCTGACCCTATTGTTTCCGACACGATTATATATATACCTCATATTTGCACTTATGGCGCCTCCACCTTCCCGCCACGAGCACACAGCGCCACCTCTGGTTGCGGCTGCAGGGCCTCCTCAGTGCTGGGGAGGAGCAAGCTGCGGCCAGACGAGCTGCTCTGGCGCCCCCAACAACACGAGGAAGGGCGTTGTCCAGCTGATGTTCACCACCACGAGAGCCTGGAAGATATGCATAGTTTAGACTAGAGGCTTTTGAGATGTGATCATACAGAAGACTTCTCGGGATTTCTTGGCGAGACCACGTCACGAACAATGAGGTTCTCAGCATAATAAAGGAGGATAGGCACCTAGTAAGAACCATCTCAGAGAGGCGATTGGTCACATCATGTGCCACGATGGTCTTCTTCACGACATTGTGGAAGGGATGGTTGATGGTAGGAACTGTAGAGGGCGCCCTAGACGGGAATATTTGCAGCAAGTGTTCGAGGACATGAGTTGTAACTCTTATGTTGGGCTGAAAAGGACTGCAGAGGATCGAGAGGAGTGGAGATCGAGATGCAAGATTTTGTTGCTGCAAACCAATCCACCGGATTGATGCTACGAAGAAGAAGTGGTGGAAACATACCTCAAATTACACGGGTGGTAAAGAGAAGTTTGTTAAGTGCTGATACATCTTTGTCTTGAGGCCAAAAGTGCAAATAATTTTCCTTACATATAGCATAAAAATATTTATTTCACAGAACCGCAGTTCCAATGTACAAATAATAAGAAACATGGAGTATACATAAATACACAATACATACAAAAGATAATAAAAATAGAAATTACATAAAAGAAGAAGAAGAAGAAGACACGTGTCAAAGATCACAGAGATCTAGGAGAACAATACTATCGAGAAAAGAGGAAAAGGATGTAAGAAAAGGATCGAGGTGAGCGCCATTGCCGTTGTACTAAATTGAGTGTTCGAAGCTCCGCAAGTATCAAATGGGATCAAAAACAATGAATGGCTACGAGCACGGGTGTACTTATTCGGAACATAGAAGTTAAAACATTCAAGAATTGCACCGCGAAGAAGAAGGAATGAATGTTTCAGAGCAGCAATTTTCCTCCGGGACTCTAACGAATGGAAAGAAAGCATCCCTAGAAGGAATATAACTTAACTTGGAAAAAATATAACTTAGGTAACCATCTTAATACCCGTATACACAGATATTTCTTAAGATAACATATCTTTAACATTTACTTTCTTTTAGGATGATTAAGGTAAGGAATTCTCAACCCTCTATTCACCATTATTATCGTGATTTTTTTTAAGCGATCCATAGAAAAATAATGCAAGTTTCAGTCATGTGAACAAAAATACCTGTCATTCCGGTGGATGGGGTGCCCATCTCGTTGACTAGATTCACGTCGTCTCCAGCGGCCATATCTTTGTTATCCTCTCCCTCCGCGTCATCATCAATGTCTGAGAGCTGATCATCTTCGATCTAAAAATGATGCAAACATGTAATAATATAATATTTCAGCAGAATTGGGTGCAATGCTAATTCCATCATATTTTAAAATAGTGACATCAGCATGACCCTTGCTGACTGTTACCGAAAATCTCGATATACAATATTTCGTCTTTTATTTCTGTTCGCTTGTCGTACGTGAATGTGTCCGCCATATTGGCATTTGAGACTAGTTATACAGACTGGCGCTGGGCGAAAGCCATCACGAGCGCATCAGTCGTGTCCCGCCCTTTAGCGAGAGCATATTGTATTGTGGCTCGGCCGAATGCTGTGACTAGGTCGGGCCACAAGGTTGCAAAGTTTATCGTAAATATATGTCAATGTGATATTGTGGCTTTTGGGCTTAGCCGTGTGTGGCGAACTTTCTTCGCCGTTGCAGGGGTCTTCTTCAGGATTGATGATTTATTTAATCAATAACGCTTGTAAAAAGATAATCTGAATAAGCCAACTCACAACTAAATAAAGCATCAATCCTGAAGAGACCCCTGCAATGGCAGTCGAAATATTGGCTCAAGGAAGTTCACCACACACGGTTAAACCCAAAAGCCACAATATCAAATCTGGCCGTGAAAACCTAAGAAGTTATATGTCAATGTGCTTCTGAAAAAGTCCGTGTTATTAATCTGCTCCTAATCCTGCCACCACGCGACGGAATAACAACATTTTGAGACTGAGGAGGATGTTAATGGGTTATTGAAACCACGTTTTGATTTGATATCATAGATTGCAACAACCAATCTTGGAAGCGTTTCAAGTGAAATAATGTTTTAAAAAAGCTAGCAATTTGTGCGACCGTCATCATATTGTAGAAAAAGAGAAGACAGGAATGAAACTTACTTCGATTTCTCCGTCGTCTCCCTCGACAAAGAGCTCGTCGTCGTCCTCGTTGGAGTCTAATGACGGAGGTGGTGGACGAGAGCTGCCCCCGAGGCTTAAGACGCCTTCAGAATTTCCTTCGGCCGAATACCTTGCTCGTGCAGCATGTCGGGCACGGGCCTCCGCAATCTGGGCTGGAGTCTCACGTCTTCCGGAACTGTGGAAGAAAATAAAGTTTAGTCGCGCTTCACGAATTTTTTTGTCTGTTAATAGTTGTGGTGGCAACACCGTCTAGCGCGCAAAGAAGGCGTCAGTAGCGCTTGGCCCGCCTCACTGAGAGGATTCGTGTGTGGACTGTTAAATCGACGTGTTGAATTGAACCACAATAACTTTGGAAATACGGAAGCTGATAGCCAATAGTAATCACTGTTATTACAAGTATATTTACAACTGTCCTTTCTAAGAGCTTCGGGTTTCCAAACTTCTTATGCCCATATTTTTGCTGTATGACAGTTGGTTGATTGCCTTACGCATTTCTTCGGCGCATATGATTTTGCGTCTGCTATTATGTTAAGAAGGGGACTATGTCTTATGTTCAGAACTGTATCATGAATAGTCTTACCTCTCTATCAGGAATGTGTCAGGTCGTGGTCGTGCTCTAGGTCTTGGTGGAGCTAGCAGAGGAAGGAATGATCTGCCATCCATGTGGGGCGGCGCTGGTACTCCAGCCATGTGGAGGAAAGTTGGAGCCATGTCTATGTTCAGCACTATATCGTCCACCCTGAAAAACAAATAATTTATCAATGAAATTTGGATAACCCTGAACAGGGAACTTTGCATCTTATTTCATTACACGTGGATCAAGAAGAGCATATCTAAACATTTGAATCATTGTCTTTCATCATTATCAGCCAGTGTCCGTCCACTGTTGAACGTAGGTCTCCCGCATGAGTCACCATCCTTCTCGATTATCCACTCTCCGCATCCAGACTACATTTCATTAATTAAGGAATCAAATAACAACAAACTAAAGACATTTCATTATAAGGGAAAACCGTCTAAGATGGTATGGGCATGTGACACGGAGAGATGAGGACAACATGGTGAAGAGAGCTCTCAACATACCCACGCTGAGAAGAAGACCTGGAAGACCACAGGCAACCTGGACTGCAACTGTAAACAAGGATCTGAAAACTCAGGGTTTGACCGAGAATGCAACGCAGGACAGACAGACATGGTGAAGAAAAAAGATGATGGGAAATGGCGAGGCTAAAAAAGAAGACTAACCAGAGAAAATTTTGAGAGCTTAGAAATCGATTCAAAATATTTTTTATTTTAATCTTCGTCGGGGGGAGAGCCCACGACCTTTAGAATGGTAAGCTAATGCTAAACATTTAAGCCATATTCACCAGTACATATACAAAATATTAGAAAATATATTATTTTGTTGTACAAGGTTCAATTCAAAACCCACGAAATACATCTTCGGTTGCAATACCGGCCGTTGGCAGCCCTTCCAGCGAAGAAACGGAACGGTGTCAGTAACACTTGGCACGCCTGAGTATGAGAGAGGCTTATTTTCTAAAGCAGGCTGTAGTTACAAGGATTGTAATAACAAATGTGACTTACATGGTTCCTGGTTCAACTCCGGGTCCTCTCACCAAGAAAGGAACTCTAACGTCAAATTCGAAGGGAAAACTTTTGCCCTTGACGAGCCCAAACTGTCCCAAGTGGTATCCATGGTCAGACGTGTATACGATGTACGTGTTATCCAACTCCCCTAGTTGCTTTAGCTCCTGATGTACGCGCTCCACTGCCTGAAAGAACATCACTAATGTTATTTAATGTAAACACTGAGATTAGCACGATGTACCCGTTGCTAACTGGTACCGAAAACCTCGATAGACAATCTTTCGTCTCGTATTTTTGTCGCTTGCCATACCTTTATGTTTGGCAACATTGGGACTAGCTATAAAGTTTTGCCACCGGCGGCGCTGGTGACCGACCACGGGCCGCAGAAGTGCCGAAGGCCGAGAGTCGGTCCCCACCCTTTGGCTTAGCAAGGTCGCATTGCGGCCACGCGGCATGTCAACCCGCGTGGTCGAAAGCTTGTAATGTTTTTGAAGTAAATATAATCTGTGCTTCCAAAAGAAAGTGTTTATCTGCTGTCCTGCTCCTCATCCTGCCCTTGAGCGACGTAATAATTCTCCTCTTTTTGAGAGAGGAGGACGTTAACACATACAGAAGAATACCGACAGATGGTGATAGTGATTCTGAAGTCTCATATGTATATTCTATGCGCTTACCATGCAAGCACTGCATGTGTATTGTTGATCCTCCAACATCATAGACTACAGCCCGACATTCACGCATCACCCAATGGGTGATCTTCACGGGACGACTTTCGTCTTCCACCAATTTTGATCAATAGGCCATGAGTGGCATTTTACGGGTGAGGGATCAAATTCACAACAACCGCGGGTATTTACAGAGCTCAGAAATCGATTGAAAATCTTTTTTTAAATCTCCGTCGGGGATCTAACCCACATCCTTGGCTTGGAAAGCAAACGCTTTGACCACTGAGTTATACCAGGTGAAACTTTGATCGGAGGTATGTCTAGAGACAGTGGCAAATGACCAGTGCTGGTTTTAGGGGGTGGCGCAGTGGGTTAGCTGGGGCGCCGAATGAATTAAGGGCGCTGAGGGCGGCCCTTAAATCTTACAGACGATGTTTTTTGAAGATTTCCACTCCCGCCCGAGAAAAAAAACCAGGGGGCACCAGTTTTTTTTTTGCCCAGGGCGCCGCAATTTGTGGTGACCACATACTACAGATATGGGAAGAAGAATTACCTGATCGACGCTCTGTAACGTTTGCAGTCGCTTAGTCATGAGTAGGTCCGTGAACTTCTTGTGTATGGGCTCCATTTTTTTGGTAACCTGGAGGATCCACTGCTTGTCAGGGTTGGGAGCGTGGTCATACGTAGGGGTGCTGAAAATAAAATAAAATATTATCATTACAACAACACTAGTTAAACATGCAGGACGAGGACACAAATGAAAGCCTGGCAGTTTTACAGCGGACCGACTGAATCTGACTGCGACGTGGAGCAGACCTTGTCACGCCTTCTGGAGTGTGCGCTGTGTCCAAGAAGCTGCACGCAGGCAGACCTGATGATGGCCGGGAGTAACGCCATCGACGTCGCCCACGACAGGATCAGACCCTGTTGTTTCCGACACGATTAAATATAGTTAACATTTATACCTAAATTTCGTAATAAAAAAAACGATCGTTCTTGTCTTCGAAGGTTTCATCATCATCATCATCAGACTGTATCCGTCTACTGTTGAACGTAGGCCTCCCGCATGAGTTTCCATCCTCTTCGATCCTCTGCCTTCCGCATCCAGGCCACTCCTGATATTCTTCTAATGTCGTCAGTACATCTTGCAGGGGGTCGGCCAACAGTTCTTGAGCCTGTGTTCCATTGATTGCAGGCTAGACGTAAGAGTGTAATAGTTATCAAACGAATTGCACATCTAGCTAGCTTCTAGCATATGGACTGGCATTTTACGGGTGAAGATGAAAAATTCAGAGTCCAGATATAAAGGGTCCGCCAAATAACTTTTTTTTTTTAAAACAGGGCGCAAAACATCGAGTGTAGCTTCGGCTGTGTGGCACGTAGCGCCGTCCTTGTTGAAACCAAATGTTGCTAATATCCTCTTCTTGAATTTTTGTGAACAAAAATTCGTTCAACATGGCCGCGCCGCATGGAAGCGCCATTGACGGCGCTTCACGCACATTTTCACGCTTTGGTTTATCGATGAGGATGCCAGTTTCTTTCACTTTTTTCACAAGATAACAAACATACGGAGCTGACGGTGATTCTCTTTTCTTCCAAAATCCGTACGCAATTTTCGCACACATTCTGCAACATTACCATGATTTTCAAAGTAATGTCGCAATATTTCCCAGCGTTGTTCAAGCGTATACACAGCCATATTCGTTCAGCGGAAGGATAAAACTAATTATCTGTCAAATCAGACATGAGCTAAGTGTTACCATTCATGAAATAAGCACTAATTGAAAAAAAAAAACGTTAGATGGCGGACCCTATAGATAAAAAAATATTTGAAACTCTTCGTCAGGGATCAAGCCCACGACTTTCGATTTAGGAAGCAAACGCCTAAATGACTGATCTATACCCGCCGACAAATCTATAGCATACAATTCCTTCTATGGATTTTGATGAAACCCCTCCAAAGGAAAATGCATAAAACGTTATTTGCTTCTTAGTGATACAGCAAAAAAAAACAATGTAAAAAAATATCAATTTTCTGTGAAATTAATGTATTCTTAAAACACTGTCTTATTCGTTTTGTTAATTCTGGTAACTGTTTGGTTTTTTTTTGGTTTAGGGTCACTCCGAAACGGCAAAAAAATGTGGTTTGATATTCATTCACGGTATAACTGAAAATTAGTACATAATTATATGTAATTTGCAATATAATAGGTTCCGGTGTCTGATTTTATAAGTGAGTCACCCAAAGGTAGATGAAGTAGACTGTCTGGAACAGTGGTCACCAAACTACGGCTTGCGGACCGAAAACGATATCATTCATACAATAATAAAGGTTTAATTATTTGAGGTAAGAATACATTTTTATCGTCTACATTCTCCTTTATTGGGTTGAGCCGCTCTTTAAGAAAAAACGGCTTAAAAAATCCGATTAACAAATCATCCAAAAATACGCCTGCAATGTTCCCGATCGAATCTTCAGATATGCCCTAGAACGAGGGATGTACGGTGGCAGCTGGCAGAACTAAGTGGCGGCAATTTGTGGTGCCATTTATTCCAGATCTCCTTCATAGTATCAATCCGGTGGATTGGTTTGCAGCAACAGAATCTTGCATCTCGATCTCCATGCCTCTCGGTCCTCCGCAACCCTTTTCATCTCAGCATAAGCGCTACAATTCATGTCCTCGAATACTTGCTGCAAATACTCCCGTCTAGGGCGCTCTCCACAGTTTCTACCCTCAACCATCCCCTCCACAATATCGTGAAGAAGACCATCGTGGCGCATGATGTGACCAATCCATCGGGCTCGCCTCTCTGAGATGGTTCTTATTAGTTGCCTATCTTCCTTGATTATTCTGAGAACCTCATTGTTCGTGACGTGGTCTCTCCAGGAAATTCCAAGAATTCTTCTGTACGACCACATCTCAAAGGCCTCTAGTCTTTTTTTATCACTTTCAGATAAGCACCATGTCTCACAGCCGTACATTAAGATGCTCCAAACAAGTGTTTGAATTCCAGATACGGAACGGATATAAGAAGAATTCTTCTTTACGGTTATGAATCTAGGCGTCTCACCAAAAGCCAACGCAGCCGTATAATGGTTTTCGAGAGCAGATGCCTTCGTGGAATATTGGGGGTGCGATGGCTTGACTTCGTGAGGAATAATAATGTGAGAGGGCGAACAAGGCAGCCCTCCATACTAGAGTCGTCAGGTGGCGAAGATAGATCTGGTTGGGACATGTGTTTCGAATGCCGCAGGAGAGCTTAAACCATAGCTACGTTTTCTTAAGGCTGCTTAGTATTTGGCAACATCGATAGTGTGTTGCCTAGCATTAGGTTCTGAGATGTGCAGCTTGTTGGGCACATGGAGCAGGATCTTAGGTGTGAGGCGGTCTGCAGGTCTATACAGTCGCACAATAGTGACTCTTCCTGTCGAAGGATTCCACACCGCTCGAGGTTGTATTTCGTTCTACTAACCCCGGTTCTTAATCTGATGCATGGATTTTCAGGTCCGCCAGTCAAGGCTCTTGCCAGTTGGGAGGCCTTCCTCTGGAGTAATGAAATCCTCTGATTCAACTTGTTGCCAGAGCTGGAGTCTCTCATTTTCAGGGCCGGATGTAAGAGGTTGTGTGGATCTCAGAAAGCTGCTTCGCGACTTCAGTCTGGGTGTTGGGGGTGTCTGATTATACAAGCAGTGGGACGGTTGGTTGATTGCCTTACGCATTTCTTCAGCGCATATGACTTTGGGGGGTATAGTTTTGAAATGGGTGTTGGTTTAAGGCAGCCTGTGACGACTCTGCATGCATCATTCAGAGCAGTATCCACTTGATTACAATGGGCGGATCGACCCCATACTGGTACCGCATATTCTCCGGTGAGTGGTATTGAATAAATTAAGACAAGATTAGCTGTATTATAAACAGTCAAACAAACAGAAGAGTAATATTATTTTCTGGTTAATTTCAAAAAACATTTATTCGAACAATATTTATATTAAAACTGATACAACAATGCCCGGCACTAGATTTAGGCGCCAGCCATTTTATAAACATTTTTTTTTATGTAAACACATACAGGAGAATATGCAATACCAACAGATGGTGATAGCATTTCTGAAGTCTCATCTGTAGAATTCTATGACGCTTACCATGTTAAATATGGTTAAGCGCTGCATGTAGAGTGTCGATCCGGCAACGTCATAGACTACAGCCCGATATTCACGCGTCGTCCTTATTATTACAGGAATTCAGTGTATTATGAATGGGCGGTCTTCACGGGACGACTTTCGTCTACCACCAATTTTGATTAATAGGCTACGACTAGCATTTTTCGGGCGAGGGATCAAATGCAGACCAACCGAGCGTATTTTAGAGCTCAGAAAATCGCTCACAAAAAATAATATTGAATGTTATAAAAATACTTGTTTGAATTAGGCTTCACTTTCAAGGAATATTTCGCCGCTTGGCAACCCCTGCTCCTCTCCCCAGCCTCCTTCTTTCTCCTCTCTGCAGGCTCCACGAGGTCCGGTCTTCTTTTTGGTCCTTTGATCTTATTTACAGTATTCCTCCTACTGACCGCTGCAGAACATAATATACTAACCAATAAAGCAGGGTCATCATACATCGAACTATTTTTTTCTTTCCATGTCCGTTCCACATCTGGAGCAACTAATCACTAAAAATTGCAGCCACTCAGTTCTGTCAGCTGCCACTGTCCACGCATTGTCCGAAGGTCAACCTGGGAACATGTATGGTTTCCGATAACTTTCAGAGCATAAGCCTAAGGATTTGTAAGCTGCTGTAGAATCCGAGGCATATTTTGGTTGTTTAGGTTGTCGTATTTTTTTTATAGAGATTGATTAGTCTGATGCTCCCGGGGCCTGTACCATTTGGTTCTAAGGGCCGGCTGAATCCAAGTAATATGTCATTACATATCATAAGCTGTTATGTTTTTAACGATTGATACGCATACAAATCTAAAGCAAATACCTTATCATGTGTCATTTCATTATACATCCTCCTCTCTCTCAAAAAGGTGTTATTCCGTCGCGTGAGAGCATGATGAGGAGCAGGTCAGCAAACAAAGACTTTTTCAGAAGCACATATATTTACGTTAAAACTTTACCAACTTCTGGCCAGGCGGAATGACATGCCGCCTAGCCGAAGCACATTCTCGGCCGTCAGCACACAGCTCCCCGCGCTCGTCGGCGCTTAGGCTATCGCCCAGCGCTCAAGTGACGGTCTATATAACTAGTCTCAAATGGCGGCCACATAAATGTATGACAATCGAACAGAAAATAAGAGACGAAAGATTGTTTATCGAGGCTTTCGGTACCAGTCAGCAAGGGCTATATCATGCTGATGTCGCATTCATCAAGTGTCTTTACAAAAAGAAACGATGTACGCCAAGATTCAAACTGCAGCCAGTATACATAGGCGTGCGCCACAGCGGTCATGAGCGAGCTCAAACTGCCAGCGCGCTCTGACATCTGGCGCCACCTATAGTCGCGGCAGACAAGCGAATTAAACATGACAGTGGCCAACATGAAATGGACCAACTGTCATAACAAATGAAATGGCGCATGCAAGCGCCGTGCAACATTATACAATCAAAACTAACGTTAGATGTGTATGTCAGGCGAGCGAACATAAATAAGAGACAAAAGATCGTTTTTCGAGGCTTTCAAGCTGATATCAATACAAATTTATTTTATCTGTTGTATATCGTATGCAGATCAATAATTGATCAATGAAAATTTAATTGCTTAAGCAATATTGTTGGTTTGTTATTTGGTAGCCCTGCTGGAGATATGGGTTCGTGGCCGGCCTTGCAAAGTAGCCGCCTGGCGCCACGCACACAACCACACGAGCATATATAAAGGTGACGCATATATGCACCGCTTGCAGAGAGAATGCATAGCATTGCGCATTCAATCATATAATACAGTGGCGGTTTTAGGGGGTGGTGAAGTGGGTCGGTGCCCGAGGGCGTCGAATAAGCTAGGGGCTCCGAAGGCAACTAATCTTTTTCAGATTTTTTTAAATATAAATAATTTGAGGCGCTAGAAAAAAATTGCCGTAGGGCATCGCGGGATCTAAAGCCGGTACTGATTTAATAATATAGTATTTTTGCAAGTACACGCTTGAGAATACCACCAGAATGTTATAGAGAGTCCGCTTATTATGTATGTAATACATTATTCAAGAAAATATATCTTGATCCCTGAGTATTTACAACAATAATTTATATTTTTACTATTTTTAATGTTTCATATACTCCAAAGAACTAATTCCTCCTGCACCCACCCACAGCCGACAAACTCGTCTTACACTTGCCGAACATCCATACACGGTTAATATATGTCGAACAAGAACTGGCAGCTTCCAAAGTTCCTTCCTTAATGCCACCGGTAAGCTATGGAATGCTCTTCCAGCGTCTGTGTTTGCTCCTTACTACAATCTGGATCTCTTCAAGAAACAGATAAATATACACTTGCAACCTCCCCAACCCACACAAATACGAACACAACACACGTTTCCGCATGCAGCGTCCAGCCTCCTGGCTGAGCGTCATAGAGTGCACTGGTCTTGACCGGGTGTGCTCTCCTGCATGCGCTTACATCTTTTTTTTATGTAAACGCATGCAGGAGAGCACAATCGGTCAAGACTAGTGCACTCTATGACGCTCAGCCAGGGAGGCTGGACGCTGCATGCGGGAAACGTGTGTTGTGTTCGTATTTGTGTGTGGGTTGGGGAGGTTGCAAGTGTATATTTATCTGTTTCTTGAAGAGATCCAGATTGTAGTAAGGAGGAAACACAGACGCTGGAAGAGCATTCCATAGCTTACCGGTGGCATTAAGGAAGGAACTTTGGAAGCTGCCAGTTCTTGGTCGACATATATTAACCGTGTATGGATGTTCGGCAAGTGTAAGACGAGTTTGTCGGCTGTGGGTGGGTGCAGGAGGAATTAGTTCTTTAAGTTCCGAAGAGCAGCGACCGTGGTAATAACGGTAGAAAAGACTAAGAGAACCAACCTTACGTCTGTGTTCCATTGATTGTAGATTAGACGTAAGGGTGTCATTGTTTATCAAACGAATTGCTCTTCTTTGAACTGAGTCAATTAAGTTTAGAAGGTATTTTGGGGCTCCAATCCAAAGGTGACTGCCGTATTCAAGGATAGGTCGGATTTGTCCTTTATATAGAAGAAGAAGTTGTTTATCGTTGAAATACCGACGTGATCTATATAATACACCTAGTTTTTTGGAAGCGAGACCGGCTTTACACTTAATTGACTCGTAATATTTGACATTATTCGATATTGATAATCCAAGCATGTTGATGGAGCTTGCTTTCGGAAGAGAACAACCGTTGAAAGATACAGGATCCATAGCAGTCTTCTTGGTGGAGAAAGTACATGATTGGGTTTTTGAAATGTTGAAATTGACGAGGTTGAGGTCGCCCCATCGTGAAACCCTTTCAAGAGACATGTTCATCTTCTCCACCAGAGATTCCCTAGCAGCAGATAGATCCGAATGTTTCGGAGGTTTATGGAAGATTAAATATTATTTTAAATTACATAAAAAAAAACAGTGCCGGTTTTAGAGGGTGGCGCTGTGGGTCGGTGGCCCAGGGCGTCGAACGAGCTAGGCGCGCGAGGGAAATCTATCTCATATATATATATTTTTAATACATACATAATGGGGCGCCAGAAAAAAAATTGCCCTAGAGCACCGCAGGGTCTAGATCCGGCACTGACTCCAAATAAATAATTGCTCGCACATACTCGTACTTAACTTTCAATGATTGTATATATATGTAAATGTGCTTCTGAAAAGTCTTTGTTTGCTGACCTGCTCCTCGTCATCCCCTTACGCGACGGAATAACACCTTTTTGAGAGAGAGGAGGAGGATGTTAAATTAAAGGACAAATGACAAGTATTTAATCTTTAATATAAGCTCGGATTCTAATAAATATAGTTTATTTTGTTAAATAGTCCAAAAAAGAGTATGGGCGTGCATCGTCTTAAAATCCCAGTACGCGGTATGTGCTGTGACCGAGATTTTTTTTGGCCGAATTTTTGGAGCAGCCGTGAGAATATATTTTGCCCGCCAAATACTTTGGAAGCCTGAAATTTTGGAGCGCCAACGGGACCGTTTTCTTTTGGTCATCAAAATTTTCGGGGACGACATTTTTTTGGTTGAATGAAATAAGCACAGTTACCGATACATTTTTTTACGACAAATTTATTCAACTAAAAATTACTAATCAATGCCGCATCAGTTGGACTCAGTCAAATATAGTTTAAAAGTACAGGGATCGGCAAAAAAAGGTATTAAATCAAAACAACGACAAATACCGTCAGCCTTTTTTGCTGCTCCCTGTATAAAAATATATTTGTAAACGTTATTAAGGAATAATATTCATCATCATCATTAGCATGTCTGCTCTCTTAACTGGAGCATATGACATTCACTAATTGCCGCCATAGTCTTCGCCTCATCCCATGTCACCTCTGCCTTCCGCAGCTCCACTGAGTATAAATTGCATGCATAATTTCCGACAGTTTTTCAGACGGCGCACAGAAAAGGCAGCTGTAGCTTATGCTCTCCTGTGGCATTCTTAAAACATGGCCCTGACGTCCAGTGCGCCCCACTTCGTTACCGATGATTCGTTGAACGAATTGTCTGTCAACGAAATGCAGCGGAACCGGTGACCACAATTATGTAATCGATGTGGCGAAGAACGGTGATGAGTCAGTTTTATGTTTAAGTGTGGAATTGCACATCGCCGATGCAGCAAATATGAAGAAAGTAATGGAGTATCTTGAGAGGAGCGGCTTTGGCTATCTTCTTCCTGACAATGAAGAAACTTGTTAACATTTTAGAGGCGTATCGGCAAACGGGTACACCCAAAAGGAACACGATCAACCGAGAGAGCATAAACTTCAAAGGCGTATATGTTGGGGATATCAAGATATAAAAGAATCTCTCTCTTTGGCCTCGCCATTTCCCATCATCTTGGGTCGGCTCGCCTTTTGCACATTCGCCATATCTGTCTATTCTGCCTTGCATTCTCGGTCAAGCCCAGAGTTTTCAGATCCTTGTTGCAGTCCAGGTTGCCTGTGGTCTTCTTCTCAGCAAGGCTTTCTTCGCCATGTGGTCCTCATCTCTCCGTGTCACATGCCCATACCATCTTAGGCGGTTTTCCCTTATCTTTTAAAGTATGGGGGCCACCCGAAATGAAAATAATACAATGACTTAAGTTCATTCACATAATAAATAATGTTACTACTATTACTTAAATATACATATACTAAACATAAAATTCTTTTTTCAACGCGTCAATCCAAGCACAAAAATAACGGCAGAAGCGGGATGCGAACCGCGGACTTTGGAAACCAACAATGCCCAGGTATTCATACCGCTCGGCGAATCGCGCCATTGCTATGCCTAGACCGACCTATTTTTATTATTATTCTATCTAGGCTTCTATCTAAGCTTGTGAATAAATGAATACTGATAGAATAATAATAAAAATATACATACTTTGAATATATACTATGGCGACATCTGTCGTACGATAATAACAATGATATAAATACTAGTTTCATCGCAGGTCGGTCTAGGCATAGCAATGGCGCGATTCGCCGAGCGGTATGAATACCTGGGCATTGTTGGTTTCCAAAGTCCGCGGTTCGCATCCCGCTTCTGCCGTTATTTTTGTGCTTGATTGACGCGTTGAAAAAAGAATTTTATGTTTAGTATATGTATATTTAAGTATTAATAATATTGTAATATAGTCAATGATCTATAAAAGTAGATTAGAATATTGAAATAATAAAATAATATTCTAGAAAAATTAAAAAAAAAAAAAAAAATGTTACTACGTTATTGCAGTGCCGGTTTTAGGGGGTGGCGCAGAGGATCGGCTGCCCAGGGCGCCGAATGAACTAAAGGCGCTAAGGGCGACTTTAGCTCTTACAGGGTGTGTTTTCTGAATATTTTCCCTTCCACCCAAAAAAAACCAGGGGGCGCCAGATTATTTTTTTGTCCAGGACGCCGCAAGGCATAAAGTCGGCACTGCGTTTTTACTCTTGAGTTTATCTCGAGGTCAGAAAGAGCGGTTCTGAAAAGAGCTCAATACCGACCGCTTTCGCGTGAGATCGCCGTAACACTGACAGCTTTAATAGCTGTACTGCAACTTGTAAGGGGAGAAGTCCCAAGGATCGTTGCTTTGTTCTTGAGCGTCGTGCGTTCATTAGCTAGTGTGTATCGTGATCATCACGTGTATATCGTATCAAGCCACCAGGTTCGCGCCGTGGTGGATGGCGGACGGAAATTTTACATAGATTTTTTTAAATGTTTTTTAAAATTAAATTAATTAAATTTTAATATATATGATAAATAAATCTATTGTCTGTAACTATTCTGTATTATATTGCCTCTTATTTTATCTAATATTTGTAACATATCTATATTATTTTGTGTAATATATGTACTACTTGGAACTCAATTCCGTTAATATATAAATAAATAGAATGTACTCGGCGGAGCTGTGGAAGGCGAAGCTGACGTAGGACGAGACGAAGACTATGGCAGCTGACAGAGCTTTGTGACGACAGTTTGTGAATGCCATATGTTTCAGTTAGAGAGCGGATATCATGTGATGATAAAACTTTCGGGGAGCCCAGGGTGGCAAGGACTCTTAATACGCTAATAGGTAGTTGACCTAATAAGCACCTAATAAGAACCATCTCAGAGAGGCGAGCCCGATGGATCGGTCACATCATGCGCCACGATGGTCTTCTTCACGATATTGTGGAGGGTATGGTTGAGGGTAGAAACTGTAGAGGGCGCCCTAGACGGGAGTATTTGCAGCAAGTATTCGAGGACATGAATTGTAGCGCTTATGCTGAGATGAAAAGGGTTGCGGAGGACCGAGAGGCATGTAGATCGAGATGCAAGATTCTGTTGCTGCAAACCAATCCACCGGATTGATACTACGAAGAAGAAGGAAGTTGAGGTTAGTATAAGCTTCGGTTAGGTTAGGTGGGAATCAGATCTCGATAGGATTTGTTGAAATGCCTCGAAGAGAACACAACATAACCTAACTTTAACTCATATATGTATTGGAAATATAAAGGCAGTTTTCCCAGTAAAGTGTGTCATATATTTTAGGATACTCCCATGCTAGTGAGCGGTATATACAACGTATTATATATTGCGGAGAGACTGAAGACTACGTGACTGCCCTTAGGTGAAATGCAAGGTTTAGGACAGGACTAAGGGATAACTCGATGCCGTAAAGCCTCGAAAAAAGGTTTTTCGTCTCTTATTTTTGTGCGCTCGCCTGACATGAACGCCATGTTACTTTTAATTATATAATATTACATGGCGTTTGCATATGCCATTTTATTTGTTATGATCCATTTCATGTTGGCGCAACTGCTATCTTTAATTTGCTTTTTTGCCGCGATCATTGGCGGCGCTGCATGTCAGTGTGTTCCGGCAGTTGTCAGTTAACTCTCGTCTGGTCGGCGAATTGCCATACCGTACGTAAAGTCGGCACTATCAAATACTAAGGTATTGATATCAGCTTGACATAGCTCTTTAAGGCTGATGCCGTAAAGCCTCGAAAAACGATCTTTTGTCTCTTATTTTTGTTCGCTCGCCTGACATGCACATCTAATAATGTTAGTTTTAATTATAGAATATTACACGGCGTTTGCATATGCCATTTTATTTGTTATGACAGTTGATCCATTGCGTGTTGGTGCAACTGTCATCTTAAATTTGCTTTTTTGCCGCGATCATTGGCGGCGCTGCATGTCAGTGTGTTCCGGCAGTTGTCAGTTAACTCTCGTCTGGTCGGCGAATTGCCATACCGGTCAGACGAGGAATCAAGTCTTTATAAAAAATAAATGCGAATTGTGCCACGAACATTAGTTCTTTGTGTTGTCAATCTGCTTCTGCATCCTTCCTCCACGCGGCCGTGGACGTCACTACATTTATTATTATTTATAAAGATTATTTAAAGATTATTAGTAATTTGTAACTTTCCTTGGTCCATTCCTGATTTGTATCACAGTACTACCTATGTACTTGTAATCTCGTGAGGAAATTTTCTTGTTGCATTATTTCTGCAGACAATCTCAGGGAAGCTGCTATCGCATTATTGAGGTATGTGATGTGCCCAAGGGCCAATACATGGACCACAGCTGCCTTGTCGATTAGGACATAGAAAATAATAACAATGTACCGAGCACCTATTATATTATGCACTAGAACCAAGTATGACCATGTGACATGAATGCGTACATTTTTCGAAACTTCAGACTTTTACCTATTTTTTTATATAGTCGCCACTGAGGTCAATGCATTTTTCATGCGGTATACGAGCTTTTGAATGCCCGAGTAAAAAAATCTGCCGCCAAGCCACGCAGATACCTGAGAACCGCTTCTTACAGCTCTTCTCTATCGCCGAATTGCGTTCCACCCAGGTGTTTCTTCATGTCAGGGAAGAGATGGTAGTCACTTGGGGCTAAGTCCGGGCTGTAGGGTGGGTGTTTGACAATACCCTATCCAAATTTATCGTACGGTCAACATTCTTGGCACCCACCTCACGCAAACCTTAGTATATATCATTCGTATATCCATTACAAATATGAAACGTATGGTAAACGCAAATTGCCGCCACTCAGTTCTGTTAGTTGCCATATGTGTCTATATATATATTTATTCAAGCATCCTGCTCTTGTTCAGGAAATCAATCTGCAAATATACTAACATCCTCCTCTTTCAAAAGGGTGTTATTCCGTCGCGTGAGGGCATAATGAGGAGCAGGTCAGCAAAACAAAGACTTCTTAGAAGCACGTATATTTACGATAAAACTTTACAAGCTTGCAGCCAGGACCTAGGCGCAGCAGTAGGCCGAGCCACAGTACAATATGCTCTCTCCGAAGGGCGGTCGGCAACTGATATCCGCGCTCGGCATGGGCTCACGCCCGCGCCATTAGCTGCGGTGTATATAACTAATGCCAATATGGCGGACACATCCCTGTTTGACAAGCAAACAGAAATAGAGACGAAAGATTGTATATCGAGGTTTTTGGTACCAGTCAGCAAGGGCTATATCATGCTGATGTCAATACTTATGCAATATATTCGGAGGAGCTTTAGGTAAGGAGTGAATTCGGCTGGCTGAAATTTACGTGGGCAATTTGCGGTGACCATATGCACCGGCCAAGGAACGGTTTTACAAGAAAAACATCGTTAGAAACGCCACTAACGTGTTCTCCTTCGCCGCGAGTCTCTAACTTGTTTGATATTTGCTCGCGAAGGTATTTTGCGGTTAACAGAAACCGCAAATGCCGACGGGGTGACCTCGCGGAGAATTTCAGAACATCTAAATATTACACAAGAGCCATAAAACGTATTAGATCATTAAAATGTACGTTATAACAAGAACTTGTCCCTTAAATTTCTAAAATTCAGAACGAATTACCGCAATTTTTTTAGACGTAATGTTATTAGCGATATCAGCCTGATGTTGCCAGATACTGGGAAAAAATAATTTGACGTCGCTGACACGAAGAAGAAGACGCCCGATATAGCCCTTGCAGGCTGGTGCCGTAAAGCCTCGATATACGATATTGTATCTCTCATTTTTGTACCTCTGGACACGCACGTATAAAAATTTTAGTCTTTGTTTTGGATTCAAGTAGCTATGAGACGTGGCGTTGCAGGCGCCATTTCGCTTGTTTTGATAATCTGCTATCTGTCATGTGAGAGTGGATAGTTCGCCGATTGGCGATATGTGGTATTCGGTGCTCCTGTGACTGCGCAGTCACTTTCTGTCCGGGCACCGTCAGGTACAGATCATTCATTATTTGACCCTTGCACAAAATATCCCGTGTAGCAGACGTCCAGTGCGCCCCACGTCATTACCGATGAGTCGTTGAACGAATTGTCTGGGAACGAAATGCGGTGGAACCGGATTTGCATGTGTGTATCAAATTTATTGTAAACAAATAAAATTAAACAATTGTTGGATTTCCAATATCACATTGATTTAAAGTATGATGAAATAATCGGTTAGTGTTTTTCTTTTTTTCCCAATTTTTCTAATACTACCATGGCTGAAAATATTCAGGAAAAAAAACTTAATCTATTCCCAATAATATGGTGGAATTTTTCTTGCCAATACATTGAGACGCCGCTTAACGCTGTTTCGTTTGGTGCTGTTTCGGTTTGGCGCTCTTTTATTTCAACCCGGGGATTCCCCGAAATAGTGCGCAGCGCCAGATGTAAGTAAGAGCGAAGACATTGGACACTCTGTCGATGTAGATGAAATAGGGGAAGAAATAGTGGAATTAGCTACGCAAACCTGTTTAGATGAGGTAAGTGTGGAAGACGTCGAAAAAATGATGAGCTCAAGGAATTAACTGAGCAAGAAGAAAACAAAAATATTGATATTAGTGATTTCGAAGAAGAGCAAAAAGAACTTTCGATGGCGTTTGTAAAAAGGAGTTTGACCACTATAACTGAAATTATGGACCAGATTGTTGAAAATGATCCAAATTTTGACAGGAGTTCAAAAGCATGACGGGTTGTTATAGATGCTTTATCCACTTATCAACAACTTCTAACAGAACGCAAAAGGAAAACGCAAACTACATTACATACCTTCTTGACAAAAAGGCATAAAATTGGAAACACAGAGTAGACTGAATGATCTGACTGACGTAGAATTTTATTAGTTTTTATAAGTATATTCGTTTATATTGTGTTCATTTTTTGTAAGAAATAAATGTTTGGTTTTATTTTTATTAAAAAAAACATAATTATTAAATTTAATACTTAACCAATTTTCTATCCATCTTCCCCTAACACCATTATTTACATGTTAAGATAGCCTCGTTTAGCGCTGTTTCGTATTACGCTCTACTTTGATGGAACGTATCCCCCGCGTTAAGCGGAGTCTTACTGTACTTCTCTATTCATAGGCGGTGATGGAATTTTGTAGTATTTCTGTTAGCTGTAGAGTTCTAGCCCATTTCATGAAAACCGGCTCTTATTGCGTGTCGATTGGATAACAGGTGCAATAATAAAAATGTCAGGTGAGAGGCCACAGACGATTCAAATCGCCAAGTGGTAAAGCGAACGACTAGCAAGCAAAAGGTAATGGGTTCGAGACAGCAAGTGATTAAAAAATTTATCAAAAATAGACTACAGTCAATATAAATTTTATGCGATTTCAAAGTAATGCGGTTTTTAGAAATGCAAACATAACCCTTTCGCATCGGTTGTCGGCATATGCCGTCATAAGATTCCCCGAACGTTGACGTCAGTTGACGTGATATATCGTTTTGCTACTTTTTTCAAATAGTGTTTTATGCATCATCTGATGGCTAAAGAATACAAGAACAAATGTTATATAAGTAAAAATAGACCAGATAAGTACATTTATGCTTCAAATATTAGTTTTATAATTGAGAGTATAATTTGTATTCAAGCCGAGCCGTAATGAAAGGGTTAAAGATACCTTTACCGAAAATGATATCGGCTGATATCAACTTGATATTGCCCTATTTTGTCTCTTATTTTTGTTCGCTCGTGTGACACGCTTATATATATTTTTTTATAAATTTTAGACTTAAGTAGCTATAAGATGCGGCGTTTATAGGTGCAATTATAAATTTAATTTTGACAACCGCTAGCTGTCGTGTGAGAGCAGCCAGTTCACCAAATGGCCGATATGTGGTCTTCGGGCGACGTGACTGTTACTGCGCCATCCGAGTCACTTTCTGCCCGGCAACTGTCAGCTACACATCATTGTTTGTGACCCGGGCAGAATTTAAGTGTCTATATGACGCGGCGTTTACAGGTACCATTTTTATCTTTGATTTTGACAGTCGCTACGAGTCACATGAAAGCAGATAGTTCGCCAGATGACCGATATGTGGTCTTCGGGCGCTGTGACTGTTACTGCGCCGTCCGATTCACATTATGCCCGGACACTGTCAGCTACACATAATTTTTTGTATTTTTTGTATTTTTTGTATTGATCAACCCGACGCTCATATTTACTCTCTTGCCGTATTCTCCGGTGTGTGTTTACATAAAAAAAACGGTCGACTTGGCCATGAGGTTAAATCAGGCGATGCGTGGAAGATATGGCCGCCACAGTCATTATGCTAATAATATTAACTTGGCAATTCAGATAATAAAACTCGGAATATATCAAATTCGCACCTGCCGTGCTAAGCTAGGCATTAACAGGCAAGCGTCACCAACCCGCGGCCCGCAAAACCTTTTCTTACTGTGAAACATTTGGCCGAACGAAATTTGGCCGATGAATATTAGACTCAACACTTAATATTTGACAGAATGGATTATTTAAATAAGGATTTTGTAAATTTATTAAATATTTAATTTTTTTAAATTAATAAGCGATAATTTACACGTATTTTTATGTGTTTATATCAATTCTTCAATGTATTGAAATAACTGTTGATGAATAGTAAAAAAATATTGTAAAAAATTAAAATTTCAATAATAACTTCTTCGCAGTATCAATCCGGTGGATTGGTTTGCAGCAACAAAATCTTGCATCTCGATGTCCACTCTTTTCGATTCTCTGCAATCCTCTTTAGCTAAGCATAAGAGCTACAACTCATGTCCTCGAACACTTGCTGCAAATAGTCCCGTCTAGGGCGCCCTCTGCATTGTCTACCCTCAACCATCCCTTCCACAATGTCAATAATAACTATTTAGATAATAATAATAATGGCAAAAATTTGCAAAAACAATTACAATAAAGTTGATTGAATTGATTAGCATTTAAAACTAAGACAATTCAACGAATTGTCCGGGCGGTCTTCACGGGACGACTTTCATCTGCCACAAATTTTGATTAATAGGCTATGACTGGCATTTTACGGGTGAGGGATCAAATTCACACCAACCGGGGTATTTTAGAGCTCAGAAATTAATAAAAAAAAGGTTGGGTTAGGTTAGGTTAGGTCATGAATATTTCTAAGTCAAATTTTAATCGAACCAATCGATCCTTGTATTCTGAACACGTTGTATGTATTGTTTTTATCATTTTATCAGTAATAAAATATATATTTCAAAGTACGAATACATATCTTTGTACAGTATATATATATATAATCGTGTCGGAAACAACAGGGTCAGATCCCGTCTGCCCAGAAGTGGGCGACGTCGATGGCGTTACTCCCGGCCATCGTCAGGTCTTCCTGGGTGCAGGTACTCGGCCACAGCGCACACTCCAGAAGGTGTGACAGGGTCTGCTCCACGCCGCAGTCACACTCAGTCGGTCCGCTCGTAAAACTGCCAGGCTTTCATTTGTGTCCTCGACTTGCATAATCCGGTCCGAAGTCTGTTAAGGGACCTCAATATATTCCACTCCTGGTTGTGTTCAGGGGCTAGGACCTCTTTCGAGGAAATCCAAGCATCCATGTACGGTTATGTACTCGTACTATAACCTACATTTATGTTGTTGTGTGGAGATTGGTTTGTAGTTTTAGCATAGTGCAGCTTCAAATACGTAAATTGGACATGACCAAGGGTGGAATTTATGGAGGTCCCTTAACAGACTGGAGCAGACCCTGTTGTTTCCGACACGATTATATATATATTGATATCAGCTTGATATAGCTCCTTAAGGCCGATGCCGTAAAGCCTCAACAAGCGATCTTTTGTCTATTATTTTGGTTCGCTTGCGAGACATCTACATCGAATGTTAAGCGGTGTTAAAATAATTGTTATGACAGTTGGTCCATTGACAGTTAGTACAACTGTCCTCTTGACGGGTGGTACCGCCGAAATGTGAGAGCGGGCAAGGAGTCGCAACTCGCCCGTCCTCGTGGCAGGACCGTCCCTAAGGGCGGCCCTTTAACGGGCGACGTTATTGACAAATAAACATGTATCGTGAAACAGAAAAATTATAATGTGAACCTGATCCTGCATCCTTCATCCAGTTAATCGATGTCCTAAATGGAAGAGGAGGATATCAATATATACATATATATATATAAATATATAATACGTAAATATTAAACACCCCTGAATAACAGTGTTATGTCATAGTATATAATAAATAAAATTTAAATATAAACATCGTTTTATTTAAGTTTTATTTACACCATTAGCATCGGAATAAATATTTAAATATTCAGAGTATGAAACATATATCAATAGTAGTGTATATTGTCGATCACCTGATTAGATTGCCGATGCGAACGTGAAGAGAAATCTTACAACATGCAATCTTCTTTTTATGCAATTTCGAAGGGTTCCGCCGCATTTCGTTCCCAGACAATTCGTTCAACGACTCATCGGTTACGACGTGGGATGCACTTGACGTTTGGTGCACGGACATTTGGCGCAACAACTGGTGCACTGGATGTCTCGCTAACCTAACCTTACCAAACCTAACCTAAATTATTTCGTTAATGAGACCAATAGATCTCTGGGCAAGTCCTTAGCTTACGTGCTCATAAATCAATTATTATTATTTTTTGTAATATCCATCTGAGATTGAGCTCACGACTTTTGGCTTGCCAAGCAAACGCTTCAACCATTTCAGATTTATCCTTGAACAAGGGATTGTGAAACGCAGTTGGCATATTCAAGTGGCGGAAAATTAACGGTGACCATATCTTTCATATATGGAACGGATCTTCTTCTTCGTGTCAGCGACGTCAAATTATTTTTTCCCAATATCTGGCAACATCGATAGCTCGTGTGTTGCCCAGCATTAGGTCCTGAGATGTGCAGCTTGTTGGGCACATGGAGCAGCATCGTAGGTGTGAGGCGGTTTGAAGGTCGCCACAGTCGCACAATAGTGTCTCTCCCTGCCGAAGCATTCCCCACCGCTCGAGGTTGTCCTTTGTCTACCAACTCCGGTTCTCAATCTGTTTAGGGATTTCCAGGTCGGCCAGTCAAGGCACTTGCCAGTTGGGAGGCCTTCCTTTGGAGTAATGAAATCCTCTGGTGCGATTTGTTGCCAGAGTTGGAGTCTCTCATTTTCAGGGTCGGATGTGAGAGGTTGTGTGGATTTCAGAAAGCTGCTTCGAGACTTCAATCTTGGTGTTGGGGGTATCTGATTATGACAAGCAGTGGGACGGTTGGTTGATTGCCTTACGCATTTCTTCGGCGCATATGACTTTGCGTCTTATGTTCGGTGGTGCGATACCAGCCAAGGGGTATAGTTTAGAAATGGGTTTTGGTTTGAGGCAGCCTGTGACGACTCTGCATGCATCATTCAGGGGCAGTTTATCCACTTGAATTACAGTGGGCGTATTGATCGACCCCACACTGATTGCTTTACGCATCGCATATTCTCCGGCTGAGAAACAAAATGCTAAAGCTGAGGTTGGTTTGAAGAAGGGGGTGGTTGGGCTCCCCAGTGAGTGTTGGTCAGTTTGCGGATGAGGTTGTTCCTTGTTGCAACTTTCTGTTTGGTGTTGCTGCAATGACGCCTGAAGGTGAGGGTGCGATCTAGAGTGACTCCGAGGTATTTTGGATGATCGCTATGTTCCAGTACTCTACCTTCCCACGTGACACGAAGCTTTCTGTTAGCTTCCCTGTTTCTAAGGTGGAAACAGCAGACTTGTGTCTTTGATGGGTTAGTATTGAGATGGTTGGTGAGATGGATGGAGAACGGATATGGGAAGAAGAATAATAAAAAATATTTATTCAGCCACTAGTGCCATAATCAAAATTTTAAATACAATAATTCCAAGCAAATACAGAAAAATCTAAGTTTTAATTAAACAGAATAGAAAGAAAATATAAATCGACATGTACACATACACCGCATTATTGTTATTGTACTGTTCCGCATTCCAATCCGCTTGGTGAAAGCCCTCCCTGTCTCGTCCTGTTTTTGGAGACCCAGATGGGGACCCGCTACTGGTCGCACGCAAAAAGCTACTTGTTGGAGAGTGGATGAAAGCTTTCCCGTGATTCTAGGTGCATCAGTTAGATGTCAAATAGACATCAGTCTAAGGCTGCGAAGTTAGTATACTACAGCGAGTCTCGGGTTGCCTTTTTGGTAACACGTTGCTAACCATGAAATACGTGGGAATAGATAAGGAAATGGTGAGGTTGGGAAATGGATTTTGCAAATAGCAGACATCAGTTAGGAGTCATTACATGCATCTGCACTCTTGCAGACAGAAGCGCTCAAATGCAGCGTTCATCAGGCCCATAGTCCTGGTATCCTCTGGGCCTGATGCCGGCTTCCACCACTTCGAAGAGCGCAATCCGAGCAGAGTGGTGCAGCGGACAGTTCCTCAGAACGTGAGGTGCGAATTTCAACCGAATCCCGCATTCCAACCGATACATATTTGAATACGCGAACTGCTACAAATCACTACCGACACGTCGAGCAGGGCTGCCTTTCTCCAGAGCAGCGCGACGCCGCCGAAGTAAGTAATAATGAATCGATTATTTACTTAAAGTAGTTCCGCGCGCAAAGATGACTTGGGAAGATACAAAGATCGTGACAACCGATAGTTTGTGAAATTTGTGGCAGCATATGCTCCAGCTGGGGAGGTGCTATGTCGTATTAGATTTAGATGCTATAAAAGCGAGACCACCGCGCGTTTCGTGGTTTGGTAACCGCGGACGCATAACGATAACAATGCTCCGTAAAACACCCGCGACATATAAATCCCCCCCGACGGCATTCCGCGCAATCTTTAAACAATAAATAATTCACACCATAACGGCGCCATTTGAATATAGTTTATTTGTTTACGCTTACGGTTAATGGTCGTGTGACAAAATGCAATGAACAAGCATTTCTACAGCGAATGTAATCGTTAACTTGCCTGTGCAATGCTCGACAAGCTGTATTTTGAAAACCTTCTAAAACGCATTTCTGAAATGGTTTTTATGAAGTGTGTACGTCTTTTGATTCTACTCTTGTCATTAGTGATGTACAATAATGACTCTCCCTGTCGAAGCATTCCCCACAGCTCGAAGTTGTCCTTTGTTCTACCAACTTCGGTTCTTATAATCTGTTCGGGGATTTGTAGGTCCGCCAGTCAAGGTTCTTGCCAGTTGCGAGGCCTTCCTTTGGGGTAATGAAATCCTGTGATGCAAATTGTTGCCAGTGCTGGAGACTCTCATTTTCAGGGCCGGATGTGAGAGGTTGTGTGGATCTCAGAAAGCTGCTTCGCTACTTCACTCTGGGTGTTGGGGGTATCTGATTATACAAGCAGTGGGACGGTTGGTTGATTGCCTTACGTATTTCTTCGGCGCATATGACTTTGCGTGTTATGGTTGGTGGTGCGATACCAGCCCCCAAGGGTTTTGAAATGAGTGTTGGCAGGGCCCCCATTCTCTAAATTTTGGTTAGATACCATGTCTCACAGCCGTAAATGAAGATAATTCAAAGAAGTGTCTTACGAGTTACATGTGGAGCTTTATTTCAATGTTTTTTGACTCAATATTCTTTTATTTAGTTTTTATGATTTTTGTTTTTGTTATTGTCCTGATTTTTTAAATATCCTTCAGGTGGAATACATTGGGTGAGCGTATCTCAATTTTTACCAACTGGAATGAAAAACAATCAATAATTACCAAAATCCCCTTTACTTAAGCAAAGAGAAGACTTCACGTCTCCGGGATCGTTATTAGGACGCGTGGTGGACAGATGACGAGCAGATGAGCAACACAAAGACATTTTCAGAAGCACATTGAGATATATTCAAGTTGAAAATTGACAAACTTTCGGTCCGAGGCGGAGCTTGCTTGCTTCAGGCCCCAGACCGATCACACTTGCTACTGGTCGCGATCGGCGCACAACTGGCGACCGCCACTGACTGCTCGTAGTGGGAGACAGCCTAGCACCGCATGTGGCGATCAACAGATCTAGTCCTACCAACGGCATATAAATATATAATTTCAAAATGGTGACACAGCGCCATATCTGCTTTACTCCTTAAATCTAAATTTAGACTAACACCTTTTATTTTTTTAAATTTTTTTTTCACTGAATCGAAGTTTCAAGGTATAAAATAATAAGAAACATATATAACATAAAATGAGAAAAAGATGACACGTCTCAAAGATCACATAGATCTTGGAGAACAATACTATCGACAAAAGAGGAAAACGGTGTAAGAAAAGGATTGAGGTGTGCTGGTAGGCCATTTAGGAGCGCCATTGCCGTTGTACTAAATTCAGTGCTTCAGTTTATATGCGAGTCAGATGAGCGAACAAAAATAAGAAACGAAATATCGTATATCGAGGTTTTCGGCACCAGCCTAAAAGTGCTATATCGAGTTGATATCATTACAAACTCAGATAAAACTATCTGGAATGTAAATCTTGAAGCATTCAATTGTATACAGTACGACGAAGCAATAAAAATCGTCTATTTTTACAGATTCTGCTTAGTTTTGTACAAGAACACACCTCTTCGTAGGTCATTCTCCTTACGTGTCGTCGTGCACGTAGTCATTTGACCACCTTCACTTCTTTTCTTCTAAAGAAGCCATCCATTGTTGGTCACAAAGCTCTAGTTCCTGAATGGGGCTGGTCCTCAGATTCGGTGGCCCAGGAACGGACTCCAATTAACGTCCCGCAGTCAGCCATTCTTCAACCCGAGGAATGTAGGGCGGCTGTAGAGGTATGGTGCATAGGCGGAACTTACCGTATTTTCGGTGAGAGAATCTATTTTCCATCTCCATCTCTTTACAACCAATGAATGTGATTCTAATCTATTTCATGGGTTCTTTCTTTTAGCACTTCTGTGCAGTGGCCAAAATCATTCAGAGCGAACTCCCACTGGACTTATCAGTTGCTAACTGATCATAATCTGAATGAGCGCGTCATCAAGGAGACTTAACTGTCCTCCGGTGTGATGCGGGTGTGAGGCGGGTAAAGTCCAGGCGGAACTCACCTAAATTATGTATTAGCATATAGTAGCTACCATCATGTTCTTTAAGCACGTAAAGTCGGCACTATCAAAATACTAAGGTATTGATATCAGCTTGATATAGCTCTTTTAGGCTGATGCCGTAAAGCCTCGAAAAACGATCTTTTGTGTCTTATTTTCGTTCGCTCGCCTGACATGCACATCTAATAATATTAGTTTTAATTATAGAATATTACGCAGGCGTTTGCATACGCCATTTTATTTGTTTTGACAGTTGATATGTCGGTGCGACTGTCATCTTTAATTTGCTTTTTTGCCGCGACTGTCTTGGGGGCGCTAGATGTCAGAGTGTTCTGGCAGTTGACAATTGCCCGGTCGGCGAAATCACATACCGGTCGGGCGTAGAAATGAAGTATTGTGCTTCTAAAACAAGTTCTTCTGTACGAGTATACACATGTATGTCCTGTAGAAAGTTAAAATTTAAAATAGAAATTACAATTGGGAGGGGCTTAGTAGTCTATAGTAGTAGACTATAGAGTGGTGACCGTCTTTAATCGAAGTCTATTTCAACAGTGGTAAATTCTACATAGAAGTTCGTTGTATAACAAGTATATTTTTAACATAACCATATCCTAATATAACCCTCGTTCAACGAAATCGTAAAGAAGCGGACATTGCAAAACACGAATCTTTGATATTTAATTTAGATATATTCCGCTTAACAACCAAAGTCTTTTGTCGTCTAAACAAGCAAAGACACGCTCATCTATAAAACATTGCCGACTTAACTTTTAATGGATTGAATTTCACGTGACTCACGTGAAATTCACGTCGCGTTGTCTCGGTCCGCCCATGGCGAGGTTAGGCTAGGCGGAACGGGGCGGAGCGCCCACCTTCAGAGCTATTGCCCGCGGTCACGAACCCGCCCCCGCCCACTCAACCCGCCCACCAGTACCAGACACAGGAGTGTACTGCCAGCCACAAATAAAACTGACTGACGAGGGACACCATGACGGGCAGAAATCAGAAAATGCGTATTTTTGGAAAGGTTAGGTTTTTCCTTTCGTCCATATCCGCTCTTTCCATCGTTCATCATCATCATCAACCGTCCAATGTTGAACGTAGGCATCCATCCTTCGCATGCAAGCTAATCCCGTAATTCTTCTGATATCGTCAGTTGTTTTTTTTAAATAAGCACATACAGGAGAATAACGACAGATGACGATAGTAATTTTGAAGTCTCATCTGTGGAATTCTATGACGCTTACGATGCTGCATATGGCTTAGTGCTGCATTCGTAGTGTTGATCCGCCAACGTCATAGACTGCATCCCGAGATTCACGCATCATCCTTATTATTACAGGAATTTAATGTGAATGGGTGGTCTTCACGGGACGACTTTCGTCTACCATTAATTTTAATTGATAGGCTATGACTGGCATTTTACGGGCGAGGGATCAAATTCACACCAACCGGGGTATTTAAGAGCTCAGAAATCGATTAAATATTTTAACCCATTCATCTTTTTAGTTCTTGGGCGCCACTCTTCTTTTCTTTCACATAGACCGTCGTCTCTTCGACAATTATATCACATTGCCAATTGAGTGTGCATACTCTTTGGGTAGCCTCCACCACTTGAGTTCTTTTTCGGATATCCTCGTTTCGGATTCTGTATTTCAGCGACAATCCGAGCATGGCACGTTGGGTGTCCTTTATTTTATGGGCAAGATTCAGATTCAACTGCAATGGCATTTGTTAAACGCCTTAGTTTTGAAGACATTGCGGCATTGCCGCTTTAAATATTACTTAAGTTTTCCAAATGTTCATGATTTGACAGACGCAGTTTTATCCTTTGAATAAATATGGTTTGTATATGCTTGAACTACGATGGAAAATATTGCGACATTACTTTGAAAATCAGGCTATTTTTCTTCGAAAATGATATATTTTCAATGGTTTCGTTTCGGGCCATTTCATTTCATTTCAACAGGACGGCTTGATATGTTATAGCCATTTAGACTCGATGTTTTGCGCCCCATTTTAAAAAAAAAAAGTTATTTGGCGGACCCTTTATTATAACTTTTTGGTTCTTTGTCTCCATTATGCATTGTTATAGCCAAAGAATGATATCGTCCAGTTATGTGTAAGAGTTCGATTGACATATTTTATGTAATTTGTCCTTTGTAGTACTTTCAACCCTTTCATTACAGCTCGGTGAAATACAAATTATACTGTCAATTTTAAAACTAGTATTTGAAGCATAAATGTGCTTGTCTGGTCTATTTTCACATATCACATTGGTTCTCGTATCCTATAGCTATCATATGATGCATAAAAAACTATTCTAAGAAAGTAGCAAAACGATATATCACGTCAACCGATGTCAACGGTCGGGGAATCTTATGACGGCATATGACGACAACCGATGCGAAATGGTTAAATATAGAAGAAAAAAACGATGATTTCAAAATAATTTAAAAAAATGCTAAAATTACAATTTGAGACTAAATTACCTTAGGTTAATTTAGGTCGGGTTAGGCTTGGACAAAAAAAATGGATGCATCCATTTGTTGTTCTTCGGCGTCACTTTTTTAAAATTCAAATGGAAACTATTTTTCCATTTTTTTAAATAAAAATGTGGCAACACTGCCACGTGGCGACCCTACTGGAAAGTTTACTAACCAGCTCCAGACTGTATGTACATTATGTCTTTATCAACGGAAGAAAAATACCTACGAGCGGAAACCCACTTCACTAGAGTACATACTTGTTTTTACATCCCTATAGTTCATTTTTTAGTAGCGCCCGGGATAATCACCAGCACTCTTTATATATATTATATATATGTTTTTGATTATGTACTGATATCAGCATGGTGTATCCCTTGCTGACTGGTACCAAAAACCTAGATATACAATCATTCGTCTCCTATTTCTGTTCGCTTGTCGTACGTGTATGTGTCGTCATTCTGTAATTTCGTTAGGAGGACTGGTTACATTGATCGCCACTGGAGTGCTGCGTGAGTGAGTTGTGTGCCGACGGCCGAGAATGTCGCATTATTGGCGTCCCGGCGTGTCATTCCGCCTGGGCTGGAAGTTTATAAATTTATCGAAATATGTAAGTCAATGTGGTTCAGAAAAAAGTCTGTGTGATCTGCTCCCCATCCTGCCACCACGCGACAGAGTAGCACCTTTTAAAAGAGAGGATGTTAAATGGCTACAACCTCGGACACAATACTTGTTGCCATACGGTTAAAAATACCTTCCTTTTTTTCGGTGTGATGCGAAAAATGTAGCGAAAAATTCCATCACTTATTCGTACATATTTAAATAAAATAAAACTATTTTTTTTTCAATATCGAAGCAGAAATATAGGCTCCGCATCCTAAAATTTCAATCTACTATTACGTCATTAACCCTTTCGTTACGGCTCGGTGGAATACAAATTATATTTTTAAATAGGCGCAAATTTTTCAAACCATTTTTTTTTGCTTTAAAACTAGTATTTGAAGCATAAATGTACTTATCTGACCTATTTTTATATATCACATTGGTTCTTGTATCCTTTAGCTATCAGATGATGCTTAAAAAACTATTATATTTAACAAACGTTCATTATGTAACTCCATACATGTGGTGGCATTGACACATGCGGCTTACAGAAAAATCGCTCCTGTGACGAAACCTAACAATACATGCTTTACAGATTCCCGTAAAGAATACATGTAGGTTTATAAAGGGAATGACTGCAGTTTCAAGTTCCTACCGTAGATGTCACAATGAGTACTGAAAGTAGCAAAACGATATATCACGTCAACTGATGTCAACGGTCGGGGAATCTTAGACGGCATATATCGACAACCGATGCGAAAGGGTTAAAAAGACGAAACACGCACATTTGCTGTATTTTGTCGCATAATTTACTTATTGAAAGATCAAAGAGGTCAAAAAGGCATGATCAATGAAATTTCTTATTCATAATAAAACACGAAAGACTTTCTTCCCGCATTCATATTACATAATAATAAATATGTTAATGTTTAGTTTCGTTCTTTGACATTTATAAAATGTATTTTCACACGATATTGTGGCTTTAGGGTTTAGCCGTGTGTGGCGAATTACTCTTTTCCAATATTTCGACCGCCATTGCTGGGTCTTCTTCAGTGTTGATGACTTAATGTATATATCTGAGTATATAGTGTATATATCATATATATAGTGTATATAACGTATATAAAGTGTATATAACATATATATAGAGAGACACTCAGATCGGCTAGAGCAAATAGAAGCACCCTGCAGCTGACGGGAGGTAGTCCTAGTACGCTCTTTGGCAATCGGGCTTTCAGCTACGCGGCACCAATAGCCTGGAACTCGCTACCGGAAAGCATAAGAGAGCTTAAAGCGGAGGCATCCTTCAGAAGCAGACTCAAGACCCACCTTTTCACTCAGAGGCAAAGAAGCGCTTTTGGAATGATCATTCGGTCATAAAAGAGCGCTATACAAATACTAATATAATAATAATAATATAGTGTATATAACGTATTTAAAGTGTATATATCTGTGTTTATGTAGTGCATTTATCATATCAAATCTGGCTGTGAAAGCCTAAGAAGTTATGTATTATTATGAGGACAGAAGTCCTCGAATACGGCAGTCACCTTTGGCTTCGAGCCCCGAAATACCTCTACATTTAATTGACTCAGTACAAATAAGAGCAAGTCGTTTGATAAACAATAACACTCTTACGTTTTACCTATAAGCAATGGAACGCAGACGTAAGATTGGTTTTAAAAACATATGTGCGATCTGTTTATACGTGTTGCAACGCTTGTACAGCTGACAGCAAATAGAAGCTCTTCAATGAAACAGTGCATTTTAATCTTATAAATTCGCACTAAAATGACTATGGAGTCGTTGCACCACAGCGGGTTTGCCTGGTCAATCCACGAACACTGGCATCAGCTAGACTAGGGTAATAAAAAATTTACGATTGCCTGTCTGCCGGTGTGAGTACAGTAATATATTGGTGAGACTCTTGCATTCTCCAGGAGCCATCAAAATCACACATCAATCACGCGGGAAACGTCCATTTTGATGATCGCAGCACAGAGATGGAATGGTTTAAAAAATGGCATAACATTCTCGTATTGGTTCTAGATTCGAATTGCGTTTGAAACTAGAATCATACTTCATAAAGAGAGAAAAGACGTAAGAGGCAAATATTTGAAAAAAAAATATTGATGGAAGATTCGAATATTTTAAATCGAACGATATTTGAATTCTTTTGTTTTCAAATATATTTTTTTCAGTCGTGTGTAATTGTTACGCAATGTTCGTCTTTCACAAATTTTCCAGTGGGTAGGTCTGAGATTGATTCTCTTGGGCCTATATTTATTTGTTCAGTAACTAATATAATAACATTAAGGTTATCAACTGACAATACTTGGTGAAACTGCACAATTATGATTTTAAATTAATTTTAATTAAAGTTGTTTATTATTGAAGATGGTCTCCAGGGAGGCCGAAACATGTAATCACTTAAAATAAACGTGAATCAAAACTCAATATTTTTAATTTAATTATTTTTTAAATTAAAATTAATTTAAAATTATAACTGATTTAAGGTGTTGGCAGTAAATGAAATGGATCGGCAGTTAAATAAATAAACTGGCAGTATCGTTGGGTAGCCTCCACTACTTGAATTCTCCTTCGGATATTCTCGTTTCGGAATCTATCTTTTGAGAGACACTCCGAAATGTATGAATGCAATTTTCTATGATATTTAAGAAATAGCTCATCTCATTTAACAGCAAGGATTCGGTTCTGTTAGCTAGACATGGCATCAAGTCAGGGATGTTATTTTTAATACAGACTTTTTCAAGTTTTCGTCCAAACTTTTGCTCCAGGCCCCAGACCGATCAATTTCCACCGCGATTGGCGCACAACTGATCTGACTGACTTTAAGTGCTCATTCAGAACTGATGATGAAGTTCTTAAAGAAAGAACCCGTGAAAGAGATTAGAATCGAATAAACGGTGCTCAGTATGATCCATGTTAAAACAAGGTAGTAGCATCCCCTTTGCTGCGAAAGAACGACATCACGTCGCAGGGATCGTTATCAGAACACGTGGTGGACAGATGTAGGAGCTCAGATGCCTCATTTTCAAATTAAACAATATTTCCCAGCGTTGTTCAAGCGAAATATTTTCGATAAACTTGACAAACTTTTCGACGCGGGGCGAAACTTGCTTGTTTCAGAATGCTAAAAATACAATTCAAATAAATAACTTCAGTTCTTGATTTGATTAAGACCATTGGTAGCCTACCATAAAGTATGAATCCACGTCAGTTGGCTAGATGCAGGAATGGAATTTTAAGTTTTTTTGAAGTAACGCATTAAGCTTCTGATTTCCTGTTTCTTGTAATAAAATGCCAAGACTAGTCTCGTAGTGTCTTTAACTGTTAACTTGCAGTAACAGTTGTTATGAAATATTACGCTACTTCTAAAGCCTTGCACTACTGCCTTTTTATCATCATGGCGAAAATGATGGACATCTTCCACTAAAGGTAGAATAACATTCCTTTTTTCCCAAACATTTAATACTATATTATACACGATTGAAAAATTAATAAATCCTGATCACTAGTCTCGTACACTGAGAGACTGAATACCTTTCATGTCTTGTTTTCTGTGATTTGATCCATGAACAGGTTTGGCTATCTAATCGTTCATGGATGAAATATACGTTGTGGTTTGTGAGCATTTCGGGAAAGACGTTGTGTCTCGAAATCTGGAGTGTAGCTGGGGTCTGTATCGTTCATCTCTGCTGCTGCGTTGGCACATTTTGTGTACGCAGTATTGCCACAGACTATATAATAGAGAAAATCTAATATTAAATCAGCAATATCTATAACTTGCAGATTTAATCGATCATAAGATAGGTGGGACTCCCGGTCGGAGGGGCACTAGATGCGCTTTCACGTAGGCATCAAGCGGTGATTCGGTGCTCCACTCACTGAGTCAGTATTTTATATTAAAAAAAATTAAGCAATTACTGACCCTCAGTGAGCGGAGCACCGGATCACCGCTAAATAATAATGACCCCAACTAATCTCAGATTGGCAATCCTACTATTCTTGCTCCTGTCAAATACTTACCAGATTGTCGACTCTCACCATTAATCACAGATAAACTATAATGTCGTGCTGACTAAATTTGACATTAGAATAAGTCATAGTTAATAGGATAAGCAAATGAGTGTCTTTGAAGTAAAGATACACTGCAATAAATCTGGCAATGTGCCAAGTGAGCGCTCGTTTAGGAAATGTGTATTTTAGAGTTAAGGGTGCTTTCAGGCGTCTCTTCGGCGCCATTTTCCAATGCAATAAAGCAGCAAGTTATGAACGTCCATTATTCCCGGCTGTAAAATTAAAATAACTCGGAATGATGTTAACAGAAGACGAAATTGCAGAAACGTTTACGATGCATACGAAACCGTCGGAATTGCTAAACAATACTAGCAATCTTCCTCCTTGCTCGGAGGCTAACTACCGGTACCTGATTATATGAGCATCAGAAATCTACTTATGTATCAAGGGAACTCTCACATTCCAGATTTAAAAATGCCAAATTAAAATGGGCGCTCAGTTTTAACCTGTAACGATATGCATCCGAAAATTTGCGCCAATTTTTCTTTTATCAGTTTTTCGCGGATGACATTTTTAATTCGTAATTTGAGAGAATCTGATCAGCACCAAAAAGTAAACTCTTTAAAAAAACAACAACAAACGAATTGCATGTAGTGAATATTCTTATAAATTCTTACTTTAATTTTAAATGTATCAATGTGTTTTTTCATGGATTTAATATTTTATTAAATTTTTTTTTAATACTCTCATCTTCTTTTATAGATCGTTGACTATATTTCAATATTCATCAAATTTTATACGCAAGTAGTAATAATATAAAAAAGCTTGTGAATAAATGTTGACTGAAAGAATAATAAAAAATAATAATATACACACTCTGAATATATACTATAGTAACATATATCGTTGTAACGATGATAACAATGGTATAAATACATCATCTTTAGCGTATCTATTCGGGCAAAGAAATAGTCGAGTGGACTGCGTGGTTTGTAGAACGGAGCAAAGGTTGCAAGGCTAGTGGTTCGAATCCCACGTCTGCCGATATTTTTTCTGAAATAATTGATGCGTATAAAATTTGATGTATAATTGTATGTGTGTATTCAATTAGAAATGTGTTTTTTATTTATTTATCTTTTTATATGCACACATTTATTTTTATTACACAATGCATCTTTGCAGTATTACCTTGATGCACAGACAAATAGAATGCAGCACTAACAGCAGGTTTAAACCATAAAATAAAGGTCATCCAACGTGCTATGGAGAGATCCACGCTCAGAGTATCCATATCCGTATAAGAATTTACTTATAACAGAAAGAATAGGCTCACTCAAGTGGCAATGGAAAGGATATGTAATAAAATTCAAATTTGTACGTTTAGAAAAAAACATGTAATCTTAAATATAAAACTGAAATGGAGTTTGTTTGCTTGCTTATTTGTTTGTGTGCATTGTCGGTAGGTATTATAGGTGGGTACATATCTTTGAAAGCATCATAATATACTAAAAGTATAAATTCGATTCAAATAATGAATTAAAATGATCGTTTAATGCGTATGATTTTTGATTTACGTGTTTATGGTGATAATGTATGTTTTATTTTTAACTGTTTAAATGTTAAAAATATGGTTTGAATAATTTTAGGC
The DNA here is from genome assembly GCA_022606575.1 of Glossosoma conforme. Taxonomy (NCBI): domain Eukaryota; kingdom Metazoa; phylum Arthropoda; class Insecta; order Trichoptera; family Glossosomatidae; genus Glossosoma; species Glossosoma conforme. The sequence goes on from JAGTXR010000027.1 coordinate 2,721,378, forward strand.
ACCCATTATAAGAATGGAATATTTTAAATTCGATTCAAATTTGGAACAATTTTTCCGAGTGTCGCCAGGTATATAATACTAATACGCGTAGTCAAATAAAAATCAATGGATGTAGGTTTGTATATTACTTATGGATACATTTACTGCTTATATAATTACGATGAAATTTTGTAAATATGTCAATTGCGCATCCGGAAAGGTTTCTGTATCATCAAAACCATTTTACAACTCGATCTAACCTTATAATTAAATGAAAAATAATCCAGTACTGATAGTCGAAAAGCTGTCGTTTGTCGATTTTAGTCGCCATGGTTACGCAAGCAATTCATAGAATCATACTCGATGTACATACTTAGTCTAATCATTTGGAACGACGATCTTTCGATTGAATTTAAATTAGTAATAATTATTTTGATTTTAACCCTTTCATTATGGTTTGACTACAAATTATACTGTCAATTCAAGATTTTAATGATATTATTTTATATTCTAAAAAATGTATATATGCAACACTTGAATCAAGGATGAATCCCACGTCACACACAAGATCTACCTTTAAGTGGCGTGAATTTCAAAAAAAACAATAAAAAAATTAATGTAATACTGTCAATTAAATCTTAAATGTATCCTATTATATTTGATTAAATAAAAAAAAAAAAAAAATATAAAACTAGTATTTGAAGTATAAATGTACTTATCTGGTCTATTTTCATATATCACATTGGTTCTTGTATCCTTTAGCTCAGTGCTCTGCAACCGGTGTGCCGCGGCATACTGGTGTTCCGTAAGCCGATACAGGTGTGCCGCGATCAAAAAGGGCAATATTATAAATAAATAATTTTACAACGGTCCTCAGGCTCCCAGCGCCTATCGCCTATTTATATAGACATACAACGACGTACTTGCTTTGTTAAGTTCTAAATTAACTTAAAAAAAAAATTGATCAAATTAATATTTATTTTTGGCTTTTGGTGTGCCGCGGTATTCAAGGTGAAAACTTTGGTGTGCCGTAGAATCCAAAGAAGTACTTTGGTGTGCCGTAGATGAGAAAAGGTTGCGGAGCTCTGCTTTAGCTATCAGATGATGCGTAAAAAACAATTCTAATAAAGTAGCAAAATGATATATCACGTCAACCGATGTCAACGGTCGTGGAATCTTATTTATTTATTTATATACAGAATCGAAATTCCATTTTTTTTATACAAATATTTAGAAACATAGAGTATTCATAAATATACAATAAATGGAGAAAATAATAAAAAATAAAAATAACACAAAAGAATAAGAAGATGACACGTGTCAAAAGCAGAGATCAAGTAGAACAATACCATCGACAAAAGAGGAAAAGGATGTAAGAAAAGGATCGAGGTGTGCTGGTAGGTCATTTAGGAGCGACATTGCCGTTGATGTTGTTTCCGTAGTAGAAGGATTGGCCGGCATTGTAAATAACCGTTTCCAGGGGGCACCACGCGGAGGTTCCTTCTTTGCCGTTGTACCAAATTGAGTGATTGAAGCTCCAAAAGCATCGACTGGGATCAAAAACAATGGATGGCTACGAGCACGGGTGTACCTATCTGGAACATGGAAGTTAAAACATTCAAGAATCCCAGGGTTGTGAACTGAACCGCGAAGAAGAAGGAATGAATGTTTGAGTTATGACGGCATAGGCAGACAAACGTTTGGTCGTTAGGGTTACGAAATTGACTAGCTTGGCAGGTGATGAACCATGTATTTTGATAATATGTCATCATTTCTGTATAGGAAATATTTTAAAGTACAAAATGAGTATTTAATGAAGACCTTCTACAGAAAGTGTTTGTGGCTTATCGAAAAAAAAACACCTGGCGCTCTCAGGTAAACATTTTATCGCAAATGGTCTTCAGATTCGTGTTTGTCAAGCCAAAAAATCATACTAGAACAATTTTTTTTACGACTAAATTCCTCATATTTCTGTTGCAGTGTTTTTTAAGGGTTTAGAAAGAAATAGTAATGTACACGTGTAAGAGAGTACTCACTGGTGTGTGGTGACGTTGTAGAAGAGGTGCTGAAAATGCGGAGCAGCATCTTCTGGTCCATGTGGAGCAGGGAAGGACAACACCAAAAGGACGGGTTTTCGAGAAGATCGCTGCTTGCTGTGTCGAAGAAAAGCCAGGGAATCGTTGGCTATCAGGTCAGGATAGTAGTCCTGCGGGAGAATACAAAATAAATAAATGCATAAATATTTCATACCTTGTTTTGACATGGGTATCTTAGATGTGGTGAAATTCTGCCCTTCTCACTCATATTTTGATTCTTGCTGCCCACGCACCTGCACGTGCGTATACCCATGCCTTCGTGTGCCATTCACACGTATATGCGTTTGTTCTCACCTTATGGTAGTCGAAGCCGTGCCTGATGCGTTTGCCGTTCATGTTGATGCTGTAGTTGTAGTACTTGCTGTTCATGATGAGTCCTCCCCACTCGCGCCAACCAGGAGGGATGTACGAGCCATTGTACTTGTTCAGATATTTTCCAAAGTAACCTGGAAAAAATAAAGACAATGTTGATTACTTTAAAGAAAGCAAATTTACTTGGTCGTGAAGAAGAGTAAAGCAAGAGTGCTAACCTTTCGATTTAGAGAACGAAAATGCACGTAGTAAAGAAATGGAGAGGTCAATCTAAGAGTTAACCCTTTCGCATCGGTTGTCGGCATATGGCGTCAAAGATTCCCCGACCATTGACATCGGTTGACGTGATATATCATTTTGCTACTTTCAGTACTCATTGTGGCATCTACGGTAGGAAATTGTAAGTGCTGTCATTCCGTTTATCAACCTATGTGTATTCTTTACAGGAATCTGTAAAGCATATAGATAAATATCGTTAGGTTTCGTCACAGGAGCGATTTTTCTCTAAACCACATTGTCAATGCCACTACATGTATGGAGTTACATAATGAAGGTTTGTTAAATATAATAGTTTTTTATGCATCATCTGATAGCTAAAGGATAAAATAACTAATGTGAGGTCTGTAGATGTATAACGTAGATGTCACAATGAGTACTGAAAGTAGCAAAACGATATATAACGTCAACCGATGTTAACGGTCGGGGAATCTTTGACGGCATATACTGACAACCGATGCGAAAGGGTTAAGAGTCAGTGTACGGGCGGCCTTACGTTAACGTACCCGTAACTCGGCATGCACGTATTGCATTTAGGTTATTACCCCGTAGCTCAAAAAGTATTACCATATCATGAGGTTGTAAACTCCGTACGTAGGAATTGTTCTCATTTTATTGTCAAGAGAGGCAATAAACCATAATATCGCGGTCCGCTGAGTTCTGCGCACCTGCCGGCATTATTGACCCTTTACGTGCGAGGTGCGGATATATCCGCACCAACTTGCACTGCTCTTAAGTGCGAGGTGCGGATTTATCCCACGCCCTGAAAAAAACACGTCGCTTCAGTGCGAGATGCGGATTTATCCGAATACTATAGCGAATATAATTTTTGTTTCGTATTGCGACATTCCTTCGTCAAAATTTTTCTTTAACGACATGTATTGTAGTTGTGGGTCATTCTATACATGCTTCAAATTTGCCCTTTCTTAAAAATAATAATGGATTTATTTAATTTAGTTCATGAAGGTATATAAATGCAGCACTGACCAATCAAAAAACATAAAAAATCGTCCTTAAATATTCAAAGTTCTTCTCTCCGATATTTCGACCGCCATTGCAGGGGTCTTCTTCAGGGTTGATGACTTTGTTGTGAGTTGGTGTCAGGAGGTAGATAAGCCGTCAGCCTAATGCACCTCCACGAGCGTCATGTCGGGTAATCGTGTACGGTGGGTATGTTCTAAGGAGAGTACTCCCACGAAAGACTGACTTATTTCGTGACTTTTTATGAAATCTTATTCTGCACGTAAAGGGTTAAGCATCTATTAATAGCAACGCTTTGTTTAGCATCCCATGCATATTAAATAGCTGAATGTAGCCAAACGGCGAGAGAACGAGCTAACCCGGGCATGAGATTAGCTGAATGTGAATTCGGTTAACAATTTCCTGAATTGATGGCGTTTCTATATTTCTTGAGGTGCTTCTACACTGTCGAGTAACGTAACACTGTTGCCCGCGATTGAAAAACTGTTACATTTAATATTTCATATTTAATTTCTTTCTCTTCCATACTTTCTCAACCTTTAACGCAGTAGTGTGAAAGTCATTAATTTGCCATATGCCGGCGGGTATAGCTGAATGATCGCGATTACTTTGCATGCCAAAAGTCGTGGGTTCAATCACTAACGGAGATAAAAAAATGGATTTTTAATCAATTTTCTGAGCTCTAAAATACCCCCGGTTGGTGTGAATTTGATCCCTCACTCGTGAAATGCCAGTCGTAGCCTATTAATTAAAATTGGTAGAAGACGAAAGTCGTCTTGTGAAGACCACCCATTCATAGTAAATTTCGGTGATAATAAGGATGATGCGTGAATCTCGGGCTGTAGTCTATGACGTTGGCGAATCTCCACATGCAGCGCTTAACCATATCCACCATGGTAAACGCCCCTATCCATCCGCCGTGGTTGTTCAATAGACTGAAAGAGTAAAAATTAACCATTTCTTAATATGATAGTCATCTAGACATGTCGGTTTTACATTCCAAAGCTCCACAGTATTCGAAATAATGTAGTAATATAATAAATAGTCTGAAGTAAGTTCGAATGAATAGCTCTTAATGATACAAATAAATAAATAACAAAACATAATTTTAAAATAAACATTCCTTGGAATATTTTCGAATTCAAATATTGAAGTTATAATTCCAAACATTTGAACGCAATTATAATGTTGCCAGCGCTAAAACGAATTAAGCGCTTAGGTACCTTACTGTTATAAATAGTTTGATACCTACGCGGATTTAATGCCGTCGGAGCGTTTTGTTTAATTGGCCCCGCCGATTTTACTGCCCGAAATTGATGCGAAAGCAGAGACCAATAAAACGAAATAATTTCGCTCAAATATTTGCCGAGGCGACTTCTGGCTGTGCTTAATTCGAGTTATTAAAAGCAACAGTACGCCATAAAACAGAAGCACGAGAGGAGAGTAGAAGGTGGAGGAGGTCCCTTAAGTCATTTCCGAAGTTATTCTAGTCATAGAGCATCATGCTATCAACATACTAACATCCTCCTCTCTTTAAAAGGTTGTTATTCAGTCGCGTGGTGGCAGGATGAAGAGCAGATTAACCACACAAAGACTTTTTCTGAAGTACATTGACATATATATTTCGATAACTTTACAACCTTAAGGCCCTGACCTAGTCACAGCATTCAACAGGCCGGACCAACAACAATACGACCTTTTTCACGGACGACAAGCGAACAGAAATAAGAGACGAACGATTGTATACCGAGGTTTGCGGTACCAGTCAGCAATGGCTATATCATGCTGATGTCAATACTTATATTATATTTAAATCAATGTGTCTGTATATTTGTCGCGTATGCATTCCTAAGCCGTTCAATGGATTGCGGTGAAACATGCAAGATTTATTGTATGTAAGTTCTTGATATTTGTTGTAAAAAAAATCTGAAACGGGGAAAGAGGAGTAGCGTATGCATATCCACGCGTCCCTGTTATGGCGGCCTAAGCACGATCACTCATTTGTCAATCAATGTTATCGTTTGTTTCTTCAATGTGCATTTTCTGATGCGTGGGAGCGCGCGTTACTAATGTTTTTTTTTTATTAAACCATTTATATATTTAGATTATTTTGTTATTGCGGTGGACTTCTGCTTTATCAATTGTACCAACTTCAGTATCTATGTCTTGGTCTATTAATTTTTGTCTTGGTCTATTAATGTTTGTCTTGTATGTCCCATAGATATCGTTAGAATCGCCATCACCAGAAGTCGCTTCAAATACTATTGCACATATCAAGGTGAGAGATGAGCAGGCTCTATTTAAGGAGACGACCATATGGATCAGATCTCTCTTCTCTCTCGACAGCCTTCGTAACCTGATCAATCACTCAGCCGCCCGCCGGAGACGCCACTGTGTTACGTGCCCGATCTACGACCGACCAATCTACAACCACCCACTAGTACCCTTTCATTATTATAAAATCACTTCTAGAACTTTCCATTTAATAATATCACTCGTTAATCAATTCAATTAAAATCAATTGTAAATATTCCGTTAATCATTCAACCTTATATACTTTATAAATATTATTTAAATACGTGATATAAAATTCCCCGTGACATTATACCGGCACTTATTTCTTTTCTGTCTCTGTTCGGAATGTCCGTGTATTTCCATTGATGACTTCCTAACGCGCATAACAATTATTTCTCAGCAATCCACAGATCACAACATTTCCACATACTCTAGCATTCCGACATTATTATTTACATACTTTTTATTCGAAGCTAGGACTGCTCGGATAACAGTTGTGCAGTTTACCACTCGCTATAATCGTCGACGGAAAAAAATAATCAGAACATCTTCCTTTTTTTACAAGTTCTTAAAATTCAATTTTGCACTTAGATTCTTGGAATAGTTACGAAGAACTGCTAACACGTGCAGCGATTCCCAGAAAATAAAAACGTCACGTTGAAAGAAAAAGATTTGAATGATAATATTTAGATTAATCGAATTTAATTTGAAATCCGATTCAAATGTGGAATTATGCGGACAAATTGTCAAATTAAACTAAAAAACATATTAATTTCCGATTTTTCCATTATTTTTTTTCTGAGTTTGGCCGCATAGTGACTCAATAGAGGCAAATATATTTTTTGGTAGTATTTAATTCAATTAATGGGCAGTAATTATTTAGCAAGTGGTCAGTAATAAATACCTAAAAAGGTATTTAAAAAAAAAACATTTGGTAGTGCAAAAATAATAAATTGGCAGGAAATAATTTATGAATTGCAATTAATAGTTTTCTTGTCGTCTCTTCGGCGGTCGATGGGGAAGGAAAGTATTGGAGTGGCGCCCAAGACTGAAAAACGAAGCATTGGCCGACCCCCTGCAAGATGAACCGACGACATAAGAATAGCGCGAGTGGCCTGGATACGAAAGGCAGAGGATCGAGAATGGAGACTCATGTGAGAGACTTACGTTCAACAGTGGGCGGATACAGGCTGATGATGATGATGAAATAATAATAGGTTAGGTTACATTTCCAATTTATGTGTTAATTATTTATTCATTTTCTATTAATTTTTACCTATATTAAATGTATTACTGCCATTTTAATTTTAAAACTGACCACATTCATTGTGACACAGTGGATACTACAAATTTATTTAGTCTACTGCCGATTAATTTTATTAACTGCCAATTGATTTAACTTACTGTCAAAGCTTTGAATTGGTTACTAGACAAAAAAATACAGGCCATCAATATATACACGACAAATTACTTGTAATAAAAAAATACACTAAAAAATTGTACATCCATAAATGGGGAAATTTAATTTTTCGCTTTGGCACGGTTAGATATTTTCGAATTTAAATCGGCGCATAAATCAAACGGTTTCGAATGTTTTTTTTCGCGGCTTAAATTTGTGAGATATTTTATTACACTAAAAGGGCGTGAATCTCTAACTTTTCAATTTGAATTTAATTGAAAATAAATACATTTCGATTATTAAAATGCATCGATAATTAAAATCGGCATTTGAAGGTTAATGAATAGGCGATTTTAATTACGGTGAATGGCGGTGGTGTTCGACGGGAATCCATTACGAACTATTCGTTAAGTTATAAAATATACAGTTATTAAATGTAGAAATGAACTTAAAAATTATTTATAAATAACAATAAGAAAATAATGTTTTCATTTTAAATTAATTATATGGAATATCAAACAAAAGGGAAGCGAAACAAATGACATTCGATTTTCAAATAAAAAAATGTTCCATTAATATATTTCAAATTTATCTATGTACCTATTTATCTATCATACTTATTATGATAACACTTGGTATGACTATTTAACTAACGTTTTGCAGGCAGGTATAGCTCAATATTTAAAGCGTTTGCTTTGCAAGCCGAAGGTCGTGGGTTCCATCCCCAACGGAGATAAAAAAAAACTATTTTTGAGCTCTATAAATACCCCCAGTTGGTGTTAATTTGATCCCTAACCCGTAAAATGTCAGTCGTAGTGTATTAATCAAAATTGGTGATAGACTAAAGTCGTCCCGTGAAAAACAACCCATTCATAGTGAATTCCTGTAATAGTTGGATGATGCGTAAATATCGGGCTGTACTATCTATCACCATCTGTCGGTATTTTCCTATATGTGATGATATCAGCTTGATGTAGCTCTTTTAGGCTGATGCCGAAAAGTCTCGAAAATCAATCTTTCGTCTCTTATTTTTGTTCGCTCGCCTGACATGCACATCTAATAATGTTAGCTTTAATTATATAATATTACACGGCGTTTGCATACGCCATTTTATTTGTTATGACAGTTGCTCCATTTCATGTTAGTGCAACTGTCATATTTAATTTACTTTTTTGCCGTGATTGTCTTGGCGGCGCTGTATGTCACAGTGTTCCGGCAGTTGTCTGTCAACTTTCGTCCGGCCGGCGATCGCCATACCGGTCGGACGAAAAATCAAGTCTTTAATAAAAAATAAATACGAATTGTGCTTCAAAAAAAAGTTCTTTTGCTTGGTAATCTGCTCTTGCATCCTTCCTCCACGCAGCCACGTGACGAACCCGCGACTTGTCATTCTTTTTAAAAACGGGGATGTCAGTGATCACATAAAAGAATGTATTTTATTGTATAATGTTGGTCTTGGTGTTTTATAATGACAAACAGTTAGCATGTAGAGTTACCGGTTGTTAACCACTTTGAGAAGGTGCTTAGACATGGTTGTGATAATGCGTGGTTGTAGTCTTGTAGGACGGTCGGCGTGGGAGCGCTTCCTGTCCATCTTAATTGCTGTCAGCATCATCAGATGGTCCGGAGAAAGACGGGGGCGGATCAGATGGAAAGACCACTTTTCACTTGCTTCATTGCTTGAATTATATTTGGAATATGCATTGAAAATTAGCGTTTTTTTATAAAAATCAACAGTTTATTTTGAGAAGACTATTAGACTCATCATTCATATTGTCCATCGGCAGCTATGACCTTCTCCCATCTTTCAGGTAGCATGCGGATTCCATGCTGGAAAAAGTCTTGGTCTTTTGAGGCAAGGAGAAAATCGCTGCTCAGCCAGACCATGTGTCATCTACCGGAACAAATGGTAATATTCAGCTGCTGTTGTCTTTCGGTCGAAGTAATGTAAAAGAATTCCCGCAAAAACGGTTTTGTAAGCACGAACTCAGCCATGTTTAAAATTTCGGTTAAAAACGTCTTTACACTCCGGCAGTTGAAATTGGACTGATGCTGTTTGCAGCCTAGGGTTTTAGCTTTTAAGTAAAATTTATTTGAGCCCAATCGGGCTGAAATAATCTTCTCCTATATAAAAAACCTCGTTTTTATGTGTACTATTCCAATATGTACCATCAATAATTATTGGAAATCAATATTTATAACATTGCACAGAAATTAATATCATATTTAAAATGGAGTCTCAAATTACGATGTGTCATCCCACACGAAAAAAATGAAATTTAAATCGTTTCTTTCCCATAAAAACGCGTATAAAATTTATCGTAATCCGAGCGTTACATAAAAAAATATATGAATCAATTCCGTTTGAAAATGGACGCCGTATGTGTAAGCGTTTAAATATGATTTTAAAATATTCTAACAAATTCGTAACATTCAAATGTGCGCCGTTATCGTTGAGAGTAGTCGTGTGGTCGCCATAAAGATAAATCACTCTCAACAGCCTTAATGTACCACTCGAGGGTACCTACCTAACCGAGTAGGTAATTCAGATAATTAATTTTATTGCGTGGGACGGGTGTGGCAACACTGGCGCGAGCCGCTGACAGCGCGGGAAATTCAAATGGTTGTCAAAAATATATATTTTCACATATAGTATAATATATTATTTTATAATGGCTTTTGTGTTATTAATAGATCGCTCTTAGCCATTAAGATGTAATATATATAGTTATAAATTAAGAAAGTACAATAGAAAATGTTTTTTTACGAATTTTAGAGGAATTTGTGATTTGAAAAATGGAATGCAAGCTATGAAATAAGCTAATCGTTGGAATAAAATAATGCCGATGGGGTGTCAAAAATACAACTAAATATCTGGTTATAAAAAGAAGACATATTTTCAACCCATAAAATAAAGGTCACACAACGTGCCATGGAGAGATCCATGCTCGAAATCTCTCCAAAATATAGAATCCTAGAAGATATCCGAATAAGAACTCAAGCAGTAGAGGCTACCCAAAAAAATGCATATTCAATTGGAAATCGGCAGGAGATATTTGTCGAAGAGACAACGGTCGATAGGGAAGATTTTTTTTGGAATGGCGTCCAAGAACTGGAAAACGGAGTAATAAAAAAAATAAAGGTCACTCAACGTGCCGTGGAAAGTTCCATGCTCGGAGTGTCTCTAAAAGATTGAATCCGAAACGAGGCTATCCAGAGGAACTCAAGTAACCAAAGAATATGCACACTCAAGTGGCAGAAAGAAGAACATATCTGTCAAAGAGACAATGGTCGATGGGGAAGAAATATGTTAAGGTGCCGTCCAAGAACTGGGAAATGGAGCGTTGGCCGACGCCCTGCAAGATGGACTGACGACATCAGAAGAATAGCGGGAGTAGCCTGGATGAAAGATCGAGTAGTATAAAGAGTTAATAAAAGTGGGACAGAGTGATAATATTGCAGTGAACCCTCCTATAATGGTAAGTGGTTATTCAGTCGCGTGGTGGCAGGATAAGGAGCAGTTTAATAACACAGACTTTTTCTGAAGCACATTGACATATATTTAGGATAAACTTTACAAACTAGTGGCCCGGACCTAGTCACAGCATTCGGCCGGGCCAAAATACAATATACTCTCGCCGACGGTCGGCACACGACTCGTGCGCCCGTGATGGGCTGTCGCACACCGTCACCAGTGACGATCTATGTAACTAGTCCAAAATGCCAATATGGCAGACACATTCAGGTACGACAAGTGAACAGAAATAAGAGACGAAAGATTGTATATCGAGGTTTTCGGTACCAGTCAGCATGAGCCATATCATGCTGACGTCAAAATATACAAAAAAACGTTTGAAATGAGTACATCAATTAAAAAAAAATTAATTTTAAATTGATATGCAATTTACATCAAACATTCTTACGTTCTAGACGTTTTATACAATCTTCTAAAATTCAAAAATGTTCCAAGCCTGTTCGAATGGTCACTTAGTGCATCTCGTCATTTTTAATTGGTCACTCTCGACTTGTTGTCAAAAAAACAACGTTGTAATTTTCATTACGGGGCATGTCTGACAGGTCACTTCCTCCTTCGCAGACAGCTGTAGTTCCACCAAGCCAAGTGGACGAGGAGAACACAACACAGCCCACAAATTGAATCACTCCCACGCCATCCGTCCATCTAGCCGACGAATGCATTCATGCAACATAACCTCAATTATTATCGAATCATTTCTTTTGTGCTTCGTTTAAAGTACATTTTTTCTCTTTGACGCATTAACTACTGAATTTAAACATTTGGTCAAAAGATTTTCCAGAGACCTTATAAGTCACCAATATTTTTGATCGTATATAAATTAACATCCTCCTCTCTTTCAAAAAGGTGTTACTCCGTCGCGTGATGGCAGGATAAGGATCATATTGATAACACAGACTTTGTCAGAAGCACATTGACATATATTTACGTTAAAAATTTACAAGCTTCCGGCCAGGCGGAATGACATGCCGCCGACCGTAGCGCGACCTCTCGGCCGTCTTAACTGACTCAAAACCATATAACTTACACACCCGTGAGTGGACTTTTCCGAGATGCCAATATGGCAACACATAAATGTATGACAAGCGAACAAAAATATGAGATAATAACGTTTACGGTACCAGTCAGGAAGGGCTACATGCTGATGTCAAAATATATCATCATCAGTCATTGTCCGTACAATATTAAACATAGGTCATATGAGTCTCCATCCTTCTCGATCTTCAGCCCTTGCATTTAGGCTACTCTCACCATTCTTTTGATGTCGCCAGCCCATCTTGCGGAGGGTGATATAGTGTTTATGTCATTTTTCATATTACGGTCCCTTATGTGTTGTTATGTGGTTCGACTTATATTTTATCAATTGTACCAATTTTACGATCTATGCCTGTCTTATAATTTTACCTTATATATTCCATATATGCTGATAGAATCGCCATCATCAGAGGTCACTTCAAGTACTATTGCGCCGATCAAGGTGAGAGTGGAGCTGGTTCTATATAAGCAGACGATCTGAAGGAGCACATCTCTTTTCTCTCTACTTCGACGCCTCCATAACCGAGCACTCACCAAGCCGCCCGCCAGAGACTTCGCTGTGTTACGTGCCGATCTACGAACTAAGTCTAGAAGTCAAATCCTACCTACTAGTCACATTTCATATTTCCAAAAATTATTTCAAAAACTTGCCAATAAAATAGAATCTCGTTAATCATTCAATTCAATCTAATGTAAATTTTCACCTTTAAAACTGTAATAATATTAAGCTTACTTAATGACATTAAATTCTTCGTGATATGGATATGGAGTATGCATTAAAAATTAGCGTTTTTTTTTTTTAAATCAACAGTTTATTTTGAGGAGACTATCAGATCATTCCAAATTGTTTTCTATCGGCAGCTACGACCTAATCAAAATCTAGTCTAAAACGTATTTTCTATATCATACTATCAACTAATACATTGGTAATATGTCCTATAGTCATATATCTCAAAAAATCTCGTAATGTTGTCGACACTTACACAATTAGGCATTTTTTTCTAAAAACCTATCACCGCATAAATCAAGGTTAGGTATGCGCTGCAATTTGGGTAGGTAGGTCAACAATAGTCACGAGTAAAAAATTAATAACGGGATTTTTTGTCGCCTCTGACGGGCAACACTAGAATAATGGGTTCCTAATCGCGTCTTTCCCGCCTGTGATTATTGTTGTTCACAGAATAATCACAATAAATCAGACGCAAATCATAATTACAGATATAATGTAATATGCCGGATGCTTTTTTTTGTTTAGACTTTGGAGATGATAGACGATTTGGAGGACCTTAGACAAGTTGCATTACAATGCTCTTAAAACCATGGTAGACTATAAAAAATGAGTTTTTTTTGTACTAGTATGTAGCATATTCATGTACGACTGAGATACATCGTGTGTAACCGAAGTAGATGGAAAAAAACGAAAGGCTTTAAAAAATTATCGTCTTTTTTTTGCTTTGTATTAGCTATTAGTTATTTAGGAATAAGATTTATTTATTTTTCGATGGAGAATTCTTAGTGAAAATTCCATAATATCAAATATAAAGAAAATATTCTTTAGAATCATTATAGGGAAGCCATTGAGAAGTAAATGAAAACTCTTGCCTTTTTTAATTGACTCGACAATGGTTTCCCCTTCGTGGCTGAAATATGTCGTCACCTAATAAAAAACTGTGCAATAATTAGTAAACATATTTAGTTTGAATTATAAATATTAATTATTTAGGTAAATACTAATGGAGCTTGCTTTATATTCTACGCTGTAATTAAAAATAATCTCAAAGAGGATCTCCTATTGGATCAACCACATTATATACCATGATACACAGGTATTCTTCACAATGTAATTGTAATATAAGGGATGTTTAAAGGCACAAATTATAGAAGGTGTCCTAGACGAGAGTGCTTGCAACAAGTGTTCGAGAACATTGGGACTCATATGTCAGATTGATGCAAGAGGACAGAAAGCAGTGGAGAACGTGATGCAAGATTTTTTCCTGAAAAACAATTCTTAGAATTGTTACTATACAGAAGACGTATCACGGTTTGCCCCAAGCCAGTAGATTTTTGGCATTTTTGCGTAGGAATTTTAACATCTCCTCTGTCTGTGATGCCTTGAGCCAATGCCGGCTTTAGACCTTGGGCAAAAAAAAATCTGGCGCCCTCTGGTTTCTTTTTGGCGGGAGAGGATATATTAAAAAAACACCCTCTGTAGGTGCTTAGGCCGCCCTTAGCGCTCTTAGTTCATTCGGCGCCCTGGGCAGCCGACCCACTGCGCCACCCCATAAAACCGGCACTTCCTTGAGCTATGCACAAAAACTGAATTGAAAATGGGCAGCTCATATAGCAAGGCTCATAATCTCACAAACCAGAAATTGATCGTGAAAATAACCCTTAAGAGTTGGTCTACAAGAGAAAAGATACAGTAAACAACTACTGATGGGAAGTTACATAAAAAAATCGCCAACCCAAACTGGATCCAAATAACATAATAACATCCTCCACTCTCTCAAAAAGGCTGTTATTCAGTCGCGTGATGGCAGGATTAGGAGCAGATTGATGATAACACAGACTTTTTCAGAAGCACATATTTACGATACAACTTTACAAATTTAAGGCTCGACCTAGTCACAGCATTAGGCCGAGCCACAATACAATATGCTCTCGCCGACGGGCGGGACACAACTGGCGTGATGGGCTGTAGCACCGGCGCCCCAAGCGGCGGTCTATATAACTAGTCCCAATATAGCGGACACATAAATGTATGACAAGCGAACAGAAATAATTGTCTATCGAAGTTTTCGGTACCAGTCAGCAAGGACTACATCATGTTGATTTCAACAAGAACGAGACCGATAAGCATCGTTGGAGGAAGCGTTCACACAAGCTGGGATCCTTGCGGAAGATTACCGCAAGGAATAGAAAGGCTTTTTGTGTATTTCTAAGTGTGGTTTCGCATCTAAAACTTTAGGTGTGAAAGTTTCCTTCACCACACTCATGAAAACGTAGTTTCTCTTTAACGTTTGTAATTTTTTTTATCTGTTTTGTACGTCTTCCCATGTGGCATCGATAATTATAATTATGCGCTCTTCTGAGTCGGTGATGGGCGGCAGTGCTAAGGCGGAGGTGGGCGGCTGCCAGGTGAGACCTACAGCCAACACTCAAAACATGCTAAACCACAGACTACACCTAAATGCCCAAATTTAAGTATATTCTTTGACAACTTTGGGATTCTTGAATGCTTGCGAATAAAATTTTACGTTCTTCTTCTTATTCGTGTCAGCGACTTCAAATTATTTCTGCCTAGTATCTGGCAACATCGATAGCCCTTGTGTTGCCCAGCATTAGGTCTTGAGATGTGCAGCTTGTTGTGTACATGGAGCAAGATCTTAGGTGATCTGCCAACGTCATAGACTACAGCCTGTGATTCACGCATCATCCTTATTATTACAGGAATTTACTATGAATGCGTGCGGTCTTCACAGGTCGTTTTTCGTCTACCAACAATTTTAATTAATAGGCCATGACTGGCATTTTACGAGCAAGAGATCACATTCACACATAATCGGGAGTATTTTAGAGCTCAGAAATCTATAAAGAATCTTTTTTTTTAATGTCCGTCGGGGATCAAACCCACGACCTTTGGCTTTCAAAGCAAACGCTTTGACCATTGAGCTATACCTACCGGCCTAAGTATGCCTATTCTTTAAATAGCCTTCTCTACTTGATTTCTTCTTTGAATATCCTCGTTTTGGATTCAATCTTTTAGAGACACTCCGAGCATGGATCTCTCTATGATACGTTGGGTGACTTTTATTTTACGGGTAAGACTTGCTGTTAGATTCCACGTATTCACGCCAAAAGTTGATACTAATGGCTAAGTCAGGTTAGGTTACTTTAGGTTAGGTTAAATTTGATCAATCATTTTAGTTATCACCCCCATGAGTTGTATTTTTGACACCGTTTAAAAATTAATAATTTCCCTTAAGTATTAGATCAAATTTTAGTTTCTTATAATTTCCCTTTGAAACACTAGTACATAAAAAACACATTATAAATTGTAAAAATGGTGCATTTTGTCTATGAATTTAATACCGTGTTTTAAGCTGCAGCAGTGCGTTGTCTATGGAATATGAGTCTCAGCCAACACACGGAATGATTACCGAGTGCGAATGCTAAGCACGATGATAATGGTATGCATAATTTGGTGTTGGATGCTAATAACATCGGGCCTTGTGTCTAACTGTTGTGCCATATTTGAACACAAGCGTTTTGAGAACATTATGGTTACGATGACATAATAGTTCGTAATAATAATATTGAAAGCATCTTCCAAACGATAAATGTTCAGAAATATCAATTTCATGTGACAGAATTAAATGGCGGCAATTTGTGGTGACCTTATGTTCAAGAAATGTAACTGATAGTAGAAAAGGGATCTGTTTGCTGTTAGATTCCACGTCTCTGCGCCATAAGTTAATACAGGGAGAATGCATTAGTTTTAAGACATTGCGGAATTTTCGCTTTAAAAATGTACTTTAGTTTTCCGAATGCTGTCCATCCCAGTTGTATAAGCCTATCGATTTCTTCTGAGAAGTTATTTCGTCCTAGTTGTATTATTTCCCAGATAGACGTAGTCGTTAACAACCTCTATTTGTGTTCCTCTAATGAAAATTGGCTCAAAACTCTTTAGCTTTAGTTTTTATCCATCGATCTCATATCTACGGAGCCCAACTACCATGCATTTTTTATATTCGCGGCGACCTTCGGCGAAGAAGTCTAAAAGTCAAATTTTAACGTCTGAACTACTAACTTTTACACCCATGTGTGGTGTTGCTCACCAAAACCAGTTACTTGTATAACGAGAATGTACTCTGAAAACAATGCCTTGGTAAGTGCTCCCAAGGAGCGCAGGTACAAGGCGACCGGCCCGGGGGCCTAAGGCCCCCAAAAAAAAAAAAGTTTTAATCCATGTTCATTTTCAGACCAATTTTGTTCGACTTTCCAACATACCTTCCAAATTTTACGATTATTTACCTAATCAGTATGTCCATACACGTTGGTAACTGATGAAGCTTTCATTGAATGTATTTCAGCAAGTGAATAAACAGTCCTCAGTATGATCCATGTTAAAACAAGTTAGAGTGTATTTTTATATTTCATGATATTTCTTAATAATAATAGTAACAAACAGTAGGTGTATGTCAAACTATTACAAATGTCAGATATCAATACAATTAATAATCATAAATATCAAACACCACATGTTTCGTTTCACCAATACAAAATATATATCCGTATTATTCTAAGATTTTCAAAATTTAATAACGTTCATTTAATCACCGCCCACTTCAATTTTCCCATTAGCTCGTTGACACAGTTATTGGTCACCTATTATTATTACAATAAATACCTCACCAGACAACGCGGTGCCTAATTTATTCGCCTTTCAGACGAGTAGGTATCGAAGGTATCCGTTTACAAATATATTTTGTGGTGGCAGCCCACGCGCCGTTCGAAACCTCTCTTGTGGCAACACTAGAATTCTTTTTCGCGCCTCTACGAATTTCAAATTATTCCATTTTCTCACGGAGTGTTGTATTCTTTTGTTATTAACTAAGGCATTTAACCCGACATTGCTCAGAACAGCAAAAAAAGAGATTTTCAATTACAGTCGATTCCGCTTAATTGGGACAGCCGCTTATTTGGAACAAATCTCAAAGAACAGAAACCAAAACAAGAAACTAAAAGTAAATTTATATGTTTAATTGGGACAACATTCCGCTTAATTGGGATAGTAAATTTAAGATCACAGCACATATTATGTTACACATATTCTCAAGAAAAACATGTACAAAGAATTTGATATGAACTGTCTCAATTGTCGCGTATTTATTCAGTCACCAATACCTTCGCGCGTGAGCAGGGCGTGATCTTATTTTTTGTCAATTTTATTTTTTTAAATTTGACCCTTGCCAAAATGTCAAGAATTAATTTGACACTTTCCAGTAAAATTGCTTTGCTAGATAAAATAAAAAGCCAGCCACTTAATACAAGTTATCGTCGGCTCGCTGAGATAACTGGTGTACCAAAATCTACCATATCGCGTGTATTACGACAAGAAAGTCAACTGCGGGAGGAATTGGTATTGCAAGACGGACAAGCAGGAACATCCAAAAATGACAATGATGATGATGATGATGAGTCACCTGTTCTTGTGACTAAACAGGAGGCAAGAAAATGTATGGCCGTGTTTTAGCATTATTTTATGCAGAAAGGAAATGAAGGAAGCCCTACATCCGCAATGAATATCTGTGCTGATTTTGTAGAAGTGAAATGTTACAAAAACAAAAGACAGACTAACTTGCTTAGTTTTATGTGTATTACTGGTTAATGGCCTTAGTTGCCAAAGCCAAATAAATTAATTAAACAATATATTGAATTCGCTTAATTGGGACAGCCGCTTAATTGGAATGAAATGCCCAAATCTCGATGTGTCCCAATTAAGCGGAATCGACTGTATGTATATATTTTTATGTTGTTTGCGTACGTCAGATTTTCGACTATTAGAACAGGATATTTTTCCATGCTAATATACGATTAGATTGAGTTGTAAATTTTTTTCAATGATATAGGAAGCATTCCAGTTGCACCTACAAACAAATTGCAACGTGATTGAATAAGCAGTAAAGACAAAGAAATCACAGTATACCGGCGAGAATAACTTAGTGGTTGAAGCATTTGATTACCAAACCGAAGATCGTGGGTTTTATCTTCGACGGAGATTTAAAAAAATGATTTATAATAGATTTTTAAACTCTAAAATACACCCGGTTGGTGCGAATTCGAACCATCATCTGTAAAATTTCAGTCATAGTATATTAATCAAAAATTGGTGGTAGACGTTTAATACGCACCCACCTCGTTACCGATGAGTCGTTGAACGTATTGTCTGGGAACGATAGGTCGTGACACCATTATTGGTACTTTCATATATTATTATAAAAGATGTCGCTTTGCTGTTAATTGAAAGTATGTATTTTTATATTGTTATGATTCAATGAAACTTTATTTCTTTTTTATGTATTAATTGGTTCTCGAACGGATATGTGGAGGACAAAGATGGTCTGATTGGTGGGTACTGGAGGCGAATTGCGGACAATGGAGTTCTTTAATGAGAGAGTAGAGTGAAGAAACTCGAGGATGGTCTTTATTTCCTTGGCAACTACTTCTTTGTGCCACAAAGAAACTAGTCATTGAGCATAATTGCCTTGAACGGGTGTAGGGTCACTGAAAATTAGATTAATTTGTAAATAAACAGTATGGAAAAAAAAAATTTTTTGATCAATTATTTAATGAATTAATTATGTTAATATTAGGTATACCGGAAAAGAATGTCGTTTTTTTAGTGGTTTTGAGTAGCCAGTTGTGCTTCGGCAGTTGAACTTTTACAAAGTGTTCTGTGTTGTTTCTTAGACTACGTATACCTGGAGTATACTAGGACTTTTAAACAACAAAAAAATACAACCCTATAACAGATCGTCGGGTTAATAACCACAACTCTTTTTAATCTCATATATACTAACATCCTCCACTATTTAAAAGGTAGTTATTCAGTCACGTGGTGGCAGGATGAGGAGCAGATTAACAACACACATACATTTTCCGAAGCACATTGACATATATTATCTACAAAGACTTGGTTTCTCCAATCGATCCTAACATGGCGTTACTTTCGCCTCGATCGATCGGGACTTAACTCACGACTGAGCGCGCTCGTGATGGGCTGTCGCTCAGCGCCGCAAGTGGCAATCTACGCAACTAGTCGCACTAAAAAATGAAGACACATACATGTACAGAAATAAGAGGCGAAAGATTGTATGTCGAGGTTTTCGGTACCAGTCAGCAAGGGCTATATCATGCTGATATCAATACAACAAAAAGTAATTACCTGACATCCAAATATGACTAGATTTTTTTTTGATCGTATGCAGACGAAATTGTCCAGCGACAATAGCACATCGTTAACTTTAAGTTCAACAACACTGGGCGCGGATAAAAACATGAATAGGTTACCGCGTGTTGGTATTGCGGCTTTTGGGTTTAGCCGTTGCAGGGATTTTCTTCAGAATTGATGACTTTGTGTCGAAGTAATGGAAGAAAATAATTCGCCACACACGGCTAAGCCCAAAAGCCACAATAAAATTTCACGCGGATCAAACATGTATGGTTACCACCTGTTGCTAACCACGTCATGGAGACAATATGTGGTGGAACGAATATGAAAAGAAAATAAAAGTATTTATAAGATGTATCTTGTTTTATATTATACCTGTTAGAAGCTTTCTACTATATATAATTTGTTTCCCGCATTCGTTGTTTTTTACTACGGTCCCTTTAAAAACGTGAAATCGAGGATTTACTAAATAATAATATAGATATAGATCACGTCGGTATTTCAACGATAAACAACTTATTCTTCCTATATAAAGGCCAAATACGTCCTATCCTTGAATACGGCAGTCACCTTTGGATGGAGCCCCAATATACCTTTTAAACTTAATTGACTCAATTCAAAGAAGAGCAATTCGTTTGATAAACAATGACACTCTTACGTCTAACCTGCAATCAATGGAACAGGCGTAAGATTGGTTCATTTAGTCTTTTCTACCGTTATTACCACGGTAGCTGCTCTTCGAAACTTAAAGAACTAATTCCTCCTGCGCCCACCCACAACCAACAAACTCGTCTTACACTTGCCAAACATCCATACACGGTTAATATGTGTCGACCAAGAACTGTCAGTTTCTAAAGTTCCTTCCTTAATGCTACCGGAAAGCTTTGAAATGCAGCGAATGAATTTCAGCGTCCGTGTTTCTTCCTTCCTACAATCTGGATTCAAGAAAGATATAAATATACACTTGCAATCTCTCCAACCCACATACAAATACGAACACAACACACGTTTCCCGCTTGCAGCGTCCAGCCTCACTGACTGAGAGTCATAGAGTGCACTGGTCTTGACCAGCTGTGCTCTCCTGCATACGATTACATAAAAAAATGCTCTAGTTCGGAGAACGGACATGATATAATGATAATGAAACCAAAAAAAAGTATCGTCGCCGAGAAACATAAGTTATCAGTCTTTGGCGTGGACAATGACATTTAAAAGAACTGTATGGCGGCAATTTATGATAAGCATATGGTCCAGATATGCAACATATGTTGACATCAGCATGATGTAGTACTTGCTTACTGTTACCGAAAATCTCGATATACGATCTTTCGTCTCTTATTTCGGGTCGCTTGTCGTGCATTTAGGTGAGCCGTGCTGACAGTTCCGCTAACGGGTGTGTTAGTTAGGCATACCACCGCTCGTAGCGCTGAGCGAGATCTGTAGCGCCGGCGAGCTGACACGGCAGTTGGTGACACCTTTTGGCGAAGTAAGGTCCAAGTTGCGGCCGCGCGGGAATGTCATACCGCGTGGTCAGAAACTTGTAATGTTTTTAACGTAAATATAACCTGTGCTTCTAAAAGAAAGTGTTTATCTGATGACCTGCTCCGAAGTAATAACTCTCCGCTTGTTGAGAGAGGAAGATGTTAATGTGTAAAGATGTGTTTTCTCTTTCCTCTGCATGACAGTGGTGTTAACTTTACTAAGCTCCAATTAATTGGTTATCACTAGCTTAACGATGATTTTTGAACCTTGTTTTATCATATTGAAAACTGTTATAAGGTAGAGCTTGCATTGGTAATGCTAGAGCGTTTTTCAGCAGCTTACTTTATCAAAAAAATCATTCAATATATGCTGTCTAGTTGGATGTGCTCTCCTGCATGCGATTACATAAAAAAAATGTAGGTTTGTGATGTGATAGCCCTGTTGGTGTTGCGCGTGGTGGGCAGGAAGTCTCCAATCAGCGTTGTCCAGTGTCTCCTACAGCTGATATGGGGCCGAGGGCGGCCGAGGAAATCCTTCTTGAACCCATTAGGGACAACCAATAGGTGCCGGAGGAATCAGGAATGTAACTCGTGACGAGCAGAACCATCTGACTCATCATCATTCTTTGTGCAGAGTGATGCTGTACTAGATATTAGGAACAACCTATAGGTGCCGGAGGAATTGGGAATGCTAACTAGAGTCAAGCAGAATTATCATTCTTTGTTCAGAGCGATGCTGTACTACTGTCTACCGGCGGGTATAGCTCAATGGTCAAAGCGTTTGCTTTTCAAGCCATAGGTCGTAAGTTCAATCCCCGATGGAGAAAAAATTAATATTTTTAATCGATTTTAGAGCTCTAAAGTTTCTCCTTTTTAAAAAAATAAATATTAGGTATAGCTCAATGGTCAAAGCGTTTACTTTGCAAGCCAAAGGTCGTTAGTTCAATCCCCGACGGAGAAAAATAAAATTAAAAAATAATCGATTTCTGAGCTCTAAAATACCCCGGTTGGTGTGAATTTGTACAATGCCAGTCATGGCCTATTAATCTAAATTGTTGGTAGAAGAAAGTCGTCTCGTGAAGATCACCCATTCATAGTAAATTCCTGTTATAATAAGGATGATGCGCGAATCTCGGACTGTAGTCTACGACGTTAGCGGATCAACACTCCACACGCAGCTCTTAGCCATATGCAGTATGGTAAGCGTCATATAATTCCACAGATGAGACTTCAAAATTATTATCACCATCTGTCGGTATTCTCTTGTATGTGCTTACATAAAAAAAAACAACATTCGGCGGCTCAACCCAGATTGAGCAGCTCCTTAGAACCAAAATTATCCAGGCCTCCGGACCGTCGTGCTAATCATTAAAAATCTTAAAAATGCGATTAATAAATTACTCAAAAATATGCTTCGGGTACCGCAGTCGTTCCATCTTCAAGTCTTTGGACTTTTGCTCTACAGGTTGTCGCATATCAAGGCTTTTCGGCACCAGCCTAAAAGGGCTATATCGAGTTGGTATCAAGTGGTATGAATCAGTGCCGGTTTTAGGGGGTGGCGAAGTGGGTCAGTGTCCCAGGGTGTCGAATAAGCTAGGGGCGCCGATAGAAACCTATCTTTCTAACTTTAAAACCGGCAATGGTATGGGTTTTGATATCCTCCCCTTCCATTTAGGACATCGATTAACTTTTTTTTTATGTAAACACATACAGGAGAATACCGACAAATGGTGATAGTATTTTTTTTTTTGAAGTCTCATCTGTGGAATTCTATGACGCTTACCATGGTGTACATGGCTAAACGCTGCATGTGGAGTGTTGATCCGCCAACGTCATAGACTACAGTCCGAGATTCACGCATCATCCTGTATTATTACAGGAATCTACTATGAATGGGTAGTCTTCACGGGACGACTTTCGTCTACCACCAATTTTAATTGATAGGCTATGACTGACATTTTACGGGTGATGGATCAAATTCACACCAACCGGGGTATTTTAGAGCTCAGAAATCGATTAAAAATCCATTTTTTTTTAATCTCCGTCGGGGATCGAACCCACGACCTTTGGCTTGCAAAGCAAACGCTTTACCATTGAGCTATGACCGCCGGCGTACTGGATGATGGATGCAGGATCAGGTTCACAATATAAGCACTTGTTTCTGTTTCACATACTACGTTTATTCGTCAAACACTTGCCACAAAAAAGACCGTTGTGGCCCACGCCGTACAGGCGTGACCATCACGGTCGCGAGCGTTTGTCAAACTGACAGCTCACGGCGCGATCTCACATCTCGGCGGTACCAACTGCCAATATGACAGTCGTACCAACCGGTCATAACAAATATTTTGGCGTATGCAAACACCGTTTTTACTCACCAGTGCGGTAGCCGGCGTTTGACAGGTAGGCTGCAAAGGATCTGGGTTCATGATCAGCCTGCCAGGCTGGACTGCTGCAGTTGTCGTTGTTGGTGAAGACGTTGTGGTTGTGGACGTACATGCCAGTCAGCAAGGAGCTCCTGTAACAGAAAAACATGTCCATGTGATCCAGGCATACAACAGACAGTGAGACACTCTCTCATGGAGTGCATCATCCATGAGAATAGGAGACGCATTCCCTGTTTTTCCATTATTATAACATTACACATTTTAACAACTCAATTCATATTTTAACAACTCAATTCATTTCTGAAGTACAATAAGAATTAATCCTAAAAAAATACAATATATACAAATATAGGTACTTATGATTAAGTACTAAGAACAAAGCAATAAAGACAAGCAACAGAAGGTCCCAATGCTCATCAAACAGACGACGCCAACAAATTATTCCTCCAAAGAAACTCGTGGAGTTCATGTCTGAATTGGGCCTCCCTTACGTGAAATATTTGTATTACGTTTTGGTTAAACAGTCTGATCCCTCTCCCAAGAGGCGTAGTCTCTGGCAGGTTAGTGTTACTCTTTGAGAGAGTACAGAACAATCTGTGCCTCCTTATTCTCAGATGTTTATCACGTGTTGTCGCCTCGCAGTCATTTTTTGGGAGGATTTTTCTGAACTGCTGCTTAGTTCTGACGATCCCTTGCTGTTAAACTTCATCAAGGAAATCGTCGGGGCTACACGCACGGTTAACGAGGCTGACATGGAATAGGTTCCTACGTTCTTCAACTATTTATCAGACGTATATTCTAACCTTGTGTGTAACTTGCAGGGTACAACACGCATCTATATATTTCTACATTTTTTTAAGAAAAAAGAAACGGCAAAAGATGGACTTAAGAATTAACTATCGAAGAATCTGGCTTCATGATCGGTCTGCCATAATGAACTGCTAATACAAAAAATGCTGAAAAAATCAAGAAGGTAAAGAGAAAGAACCCGTGAAAGAGATTAGAATCGCATTCACGGGTTAAAGGAGATGGAATATTGATCCTCTCACCTTTTTTATGTAAACACATAGGGGGAATACCGACAGATGGTGATAGCAATACTGAAGTCTCATCGGTGGATTCTATGACGCTTACCATGTTACATATGGTTAAGAGCTGCACGTGGAGTGTTGATCCGCCAATGTCATAGACGACAGCCCGACATTCATGCATCATCCATATTATTACAGGAATTTACTATGAATGGGTGGTCTTCACGGGACGACTTTCGTCTACCCCCAATTTTTATCAATAGGCTATGACTGGCATTTTACGGGTGAGGGATGAAATTCACACCAACCGGGGGCTTTAGAGCTCAGAAATCGATTAAAAATATTTATGTTTGTAATCTCCGACGGTGATCAAGCCCACGACCTTTGGTTTGTCAAGCAAACGCTTTGACCATTGAGCTATACACTCTTGCACAAAATACAAGCGAAAATGGTAAATGCGTGGATTTTTTTAATGGCCATAAAGTCTGTTTGCACAAAAACATTAGCTATTAATGGATATCACTGATGCATGAATATATAGTTTAAAACTGCGATAAAACTATAAACTACCATTATCAAGTTTAAAAGGACCCGCTTTGGTGAAAACCCTCCCTGTCCCGTCCTGTTTTTGGAGACCAGATGGGGACCCGTTACTGGACGCACGCAAAAAGCTACTTGTTAGAGAGTGGCTTTCCGTGATTCCAGGTGCATCAGTTAGATGTCAAATAGACCACCAATTTTTATTAATAGGCTATGATTGGCATTTTACGGGTGAGGTATCAAATTCACACCAACCGGGGGTTTTAGAGCTCAGAAATGGTTTAAAAGGACCATAAGATTAAGGCCATTGGGTTTGGTGAAAATCCTCTCTGTCCCGTCCTGTTTTTGAAGACCAAAATGGGGACCCGTTACTGGACGCAAGTAACTTGTTAGAGAGTGGCTGAAGGCCTTCCAGTGATTCTAGGTGCATCAGTAAGATGTCAAATAAACCTCAGTCTAAAGACTGCCAAGTTAATATGCTACAGCGTGTCTCGAATTGCCTTCTTTGGTAACACGTTGCTAACCACGAAATACGTGGGAATGGATGAGGAATGGTAAGGTTAGAAATGGTTTCTGAAGAATGGCAGACATCAATTAGGAGGATCATCAATAGGGAATACCCACAGATGGAAATGTAGAAATGTCATATGTGGATTATATGATGTCTGCCATTTTTAGCATGGTTTTAGCGCTGCAAGCGAATTGTTGATCCGCCAACATCACAAACTACAGCCCAAGATTCACGCATCATTCTTTATTATAACAGGAATTTACAATGAATGGGTGGTCTTCGCGGGACGACTTTCGTCTACCACCAATTTTAATTAATAGGCTATGACTGGCATTTTGCGGGCGATGGATCAAATCACACCAATTTTAGAGCTCATAAATCGATTAAAAATCATTTTTTCAATCTCCGTCGGGCATCAAGCCCACGATCTTTGGCTTGTAAAGCAAACGCTTTGACCATTGAGCTATGACCGCCGCCTAGAATATAGAACTATAGAACGAATATGAAAGAAGAAATACCCTAAAATGAAAATCAATATTTCTAATACGATAATACAAAAAAAAACTATGCCAGGTAATTTACCTACACTTATAAATCCATTTGAAACGCTTTATTGGTACAAAGTTATGTACGATATTGCCATTTTGATATGTATTATTCCTCTTGAAGTGAATTTTTCGTGTATTCTCATACACTTCTTTGTTTCTCAATCTTTTTCAGGTCGCGAAACAGTTTTAAAAGTGTGAAAAATTGCGAAGCTTTTCAATGCTTCGTAAATTTTAATAAATTAAAACATCAATAGCATACGAGCATTTGCTGGCGGGTATGGCTTAGTGGAAAAGCGTTTGCCTACGACGCCAAAAGTCGTGGGTTCTCGATCCCCGATGAATATTAAAATAAAAATGGTTTTTAATACACATCTAAGCTATTTAAATATCCCCAGATTGTGTAAATTTAGTCCCTTAAAATGACAGTCATAACCTATTAATTAAATTTAGCGGTATATGAATTGTTCAGCACACACCACCCATTGGTAGTGAATTCCTGTAATAAATGGATGATGCGTGAATGCCGGGCTGTAATCTTTGACGTTGGCGGATCAACAGTCCGCATGCAGCGTTTAGTCATATGTAAGATGGTACGTAAGGGGCTCGCATCGGTACCCGATATATGCCGAAGCGATTCCCCTACCGTTGACGTCGGTAGCCGTGATATATCGTTTTTTTTTAGAATACTTTTAAGGCCCATCATCTGATAGCTAAAGGATACAAGAACCAATGTGATGTATGAAAATAGACCAAGGCATTTATGCATCAAATACTAGTTTTATAATTGACAGTCAATTTTGTATTCCGTGAGCAACACCAAAAGGATGTATAATATTAGTATATCAGACGTTAAAATTTGCAGCTTTTTCGACACGATGGTCGCCATCTATACAGAAAAGGCATGGTAGTTGGACTCCGTAGCGATGAGGTCGACATCCAACAGGTCCAGGGTTTGCTGATTACGCTAAAGTCTCATCTGTGGAATACTTAAATACCATGCTGCATATGGCTAAGCACTGCAGAACGTGTTCAGCGTCCCTCGAGGTCATAGGCTGCCCCAAACCAACACCCATTTAGTACTTAAACTATACCCCTTGGCTGGTATCGCACCACCAAACATACGACCAATTTTTCATATACGCCGAAGAAATTTACAGGTAAGGCAAATCAACCAACCATCTTTCTGAGTTCTATTTTAGAACTCGAAATCGATTCAAAATTTTTTTGAAGCCCTTCGGCGATCGAACCGGCGACCTTTTAGAGATCCACGCAGCGCTTTGACATCCGGCCTACACCAACCGGCACATTTCTTATGCGAGTATCTTCTTCGTAGTGTCAATCCGGTGGATTCAAAGGAAGACCTCCCAACTGGTAAGAACCTTGACTGGCGGACCCCGAACACTTTTAAGAATCGGAGTCGGTAGAACAAGAACAACCTCGAGCGGTGCAAATACTCCCGGCAGGAGAGACACTATTGTGCGACCCTCAACCACCTCCACAATATCGTGAAGAAGACCATCCTGCTTCATGTGCCCAACAAGCTGCACATCTCTGAGATGGTTCTTAATGCTGGGCAACACTATATTATCCTGGAGAAAATAATTTGATGTCGCTGACACGAAAAAGAAGAAGAAAAAGAGTAATATCTGGGACTTGCGTCTTTACTCGATCAAAACAATGTGCCGTCTGTACTCGAATTTTTTTATCACTTTCAGATAAGCACCATGTCTCACAGCCGTACATTAAGATGCTCCAAACAAATGTTTTGGCAAGTTGTATGTGCTTACGTAAAAAAAATATTCTCGCGATTATATGAGCGTCAATAACGTATTCGCGAAGCAACGTTTTAGAATCACTGTTTGAATGAATGTGTATTTTTATACAAGTTCGATAGGTACAATAGAGAGTAAGGAATATACATCATTTATTCCCTATTGTTTGCCAAAGAAAAGCAACAAACAATGTGTAACACGTGTTGCCAAGAGCCATTTAATATGATTTTTGTATTGATCTCACTTTATTTGAAGTTTCCATATAAAAAAATTCTACCTTCGCATTTACATAAAGAAGTGTATTGCAGAGTGGTTAAATTGAAGATTTTTTTTCTTGATTCGTGATTACCGAAGTAACAAAAATATATTTCTATGAAGAATGGCTTATCTTCTTCGTAGTATCAATCTCATGGATTGGTTTGCAGCAACAAAATCTTGCATCTCGTTCTTCACTCCTCTCGGCCCTCCGCAACCCTCTTCAGCTCAGCATATGACACTACAACTCATGTCCTCGAACACTTGCTGAAAATATTCTCGTGTATAGCGCCCTCTACAGTTTCTACTCTCAACCATCTTCTTCACAATGTCGTGAAGAAGTGTTCAAAGACATGAGCTGCAGCTCTTATGCTGAGCTAAAGTAGGTTGCAGAAGATCGAGAAGAGAAGAGATCGAGATCAATATTTTGTTGCTGCAAACCAATCCACCGGATTGATACTGCGAAGAAGAATGTCCGAACTTGGATTTTTAATGCAGAAATCTTAAAAAATAATACATTATAGTGTACTTCTAATTTTTCCTTCAAGTTTCCTAACATATATCAATTTTATGAATTAGGTTTTCAGTTCATTGGCATGAATATTGAGTTTTGTCCAGTGTAAGCTCTTGAGTTTTGAAATAGTGCCTGTTGCATACTAAATATGTTCTGGCCTAGATATTTGCCTAAGTCTGTGTTTGCTTTTTATGACAATAAAGGTCTTATTTGTTTTGAATCTGTTAAGTCCTATGGAATGGCTTATATCACAATATAACAAATATACAATGGCCGCAATTTCAGTAAGATATTGGCATCATAAAAGTATGTAAATCTTCATAAAATATAATGCATTTATATCCCCCTCTCTAAATAGGGTATCGAATTACGTGGTAGCAGAATGCAGGACCAGATTAACAACACAAAGAACTTGTTTTCGAAGCACAATTCGCGTTTATTTTAAATAAATACTTGATTTCTACGCCCGACCGGTATGGCATTTCGCCGGCCGGGCGCGAGTCAATTGACAACTACGGAGCACTCTAGTGCCGCCAAGACAGTCGCGGCGATAATGAAAATTTAAGATAACAGTTGCGCCAACATGAAATGGAGCAACTGTCGCAACAAAAAAATGGCGTATGCAAACGCCGTGTAATATTATATAATTAAAACTAACATTATTAAAAGTGCATGCAGGCGAGTGAACGAAAATAAGAGACAAAACATCTCTCCATGGCACGTTGGGTGATCTTTATCTTATGGTAAGACCTGCTGTTATATTCCACGTCTCTGTGCCATAATTTAATACTGGATACATCGGTTTTTAAGACATATTCAGGAATTTTCGCTTTAAGAATGGACTTAAGTTTTCCAAATGCTCAAATCGAATTCTTGTCTCATTTAATCAAATAATGATAATAATATTTTTAAAAGAACTTACCTTGAAGGGCAGCACATAGGAGTAGTGGTATAAGCATGTCTGAATTCCGCACCAGCGTCCCTAATCAACCTCATCGTCCTCGGCATGAAATTCAAGCTTCCAAGTTCCACATCCTGATCGTCTGTCAAGATCAACACAATATTGGGCTTCCTCTCCTTCTGCAGCGGCGGCAATGGCAGAAAACCACCTCCAGAAGACGCTCTACCACCAACAAACGGCAAAGAAGTCGAAGGATTATGCGATCTTCCATTACTACCACGTTGCTGCCGCGCGAAAAATCCCTCATCGCCATTGCCACCTTTTACTCTACCATTCACAGTAGCAAACTCTTTCCCATCTTCGCCATTCTGTGATCTCTGCCGCGAAAATTGATCTCCGTTTGCATTTTTTTGCTTATTATTTGCTGTGTTAGACTCGCCGCCATTTTGTGCACGTCTCTCGTTTACAAAATGGACGTTGTCTTCGTTTCTAAGCTGACTTTTACGCTGCTTGTTGAAAGCGAAATTCCCAACATTTTCGTCGAGCGTTGGCCTCTTTGGATGCAGCTCTATAGTGCTGCTTCTAGCATGTTCGTAATCTTCTTGAGTATGTCGTGTATACGGATTCACTCCAATTTTGCTGTGTATGCCTGTGTAGTCTCTGAAAATCTCTTCCGAACTCTGTTTCACATTAGCAAAATCTGTATCTGTTGGTTTGAGCGTGGTTGAAATTTCACTTGCTTTTCTTCTAGTGATTCTATTCTTGCCTCTTCCAGCATTTCTTCTTTCGTTTTTAGGAGGTTCTGGAACGTAGTGCTCTGAGCTCTGATGCGCACTTTCCGAATCTCTATCCGCGACTGAAAATCTTCTCTCTTTCAACTGCGAAAAATCCCGACTTTTTAGTCGATCCCTGTAATTTATTTCCCCGTTTTCTTCTGCAACCTTTCGACTGGCAACTCCGATGATTATGTTTGTTACTAGAATCAAAATGGCCGATCGCGAATGCATATTTCTTGATTGTAAAATGGCCGCGTTTGGCCTGTTTCTTTGGTTTGTTTGTGACGATTAGAATGTCGAAGCATGGTTTCCCATTGCCGTGGCTTGTCTGTTGTATTCACAATGAGTTCTTATATTAAAGATGTCAGCGGTGGATGCTGGAATGCTCCGCATCATTATCTGTAAGCAAAAAGAGAGACGAATCAATTAAATATGCCATAAAAGAAAATCAAGCTTGTTAAATCAATTATGCAAATGCTCTGTATGTTTACTTGTGACAGCATGAACTATGTTAGGAGAGTGTTAGACCTTGAAGGAATCAGAAATCAACAAGCTGATCAGGATATTTATTGTAAGAATACGCTATGCTCGCGCTGTTCAGTGATAATAGGATATCGTGATCGCGGTTCTCGTTAGATCAGTGAAGTTGAGCAACATAAGACGCTGACCAAAACATGGATAGAATCGTTCCAAGACACGTGTCTCTGGTTGGGTTGAGCCGCCCTTTAAGACTAAATGGTCCAGGCCCTGGGAGCGTCGTGATAATCATCATATCATCTTAAAATCCAATCAACAATCACCCAAAAATATGTCTCGGATTTGTAGTTGCCGTATCTTCAAGTCTTCGGTTGCAGACGTGTCTTCGGACGTGCCTTGGGACTTGTCATGGGACAAGGCACGAAGAAAGGCAACTGATAGAATTGTAGTGTTTCGATCCTATTTCCATTGGAGGAACAGAAATAGAGGTTGTAAACGACTATACCTATCTGGGACAAGTAATACAACTAGGGCGAAATAACTTCTCAAAAGAAATCGACAGGCGCATACAACTGGGATGGGCAGCATTTGGAAAACTAAAGTACATTTTTAAAGCGAAAATTCCGCAATGCCTTAAAACTAAGGCGTTTAACCAATACATCCTCCCCGTATTAACTTATGGTGCAGAGACGTGGAATCTGACAGCAAGTCTTACCCATAAAATAAAAGTCACCCAGCGTGCTATGGAGAGATCCATGCTCGGAGTGTCGCTAAAAGATAGAATTCGAAACGAGGAAATACGCAGAAGAACTCAAGTAGTGGATGCTACCCAACGAATAGGCACACTCAAGTGGCAATGGGCAGGACATATCTGTCGAAGAGACGACGGTCGATGGGGAAGAAAAGTATTGGAATGGCGCCCAAGAACTGGCAAACGAAGCATTGGCCGACCCCCTACAAGATGGACTGACGATATAAGAAGAATAGCGGGAGTGACCTGGATGCGGAAGGCGGAGGATCGAAGAGGATGGAGACTCATGCGGGAGGCCTACGTTCAACAGTGGACGGACACAGGCTGATGATGATGATGATGATGTAACGGATATGGGAAGAATGCTCACTAGTTTTCAGATATGTGGACGTAATAATTTTGGTAAGGCACAAAATAAATTATTACAATTTAAATTAACTTTTGGTCAGAATGATATTCAATTCAAAATAAAAAAATTTTGGTCAAAATAAAAATAATAAACGGTCAGAATAAAAATATAATTCGTGACGGTCCGAATAAAAAATAAACGGTATATAGTACCAAAATACATCGCTCGATGTCATAATGGACTGTGAAATTATTAAAAAACTGCGAACCCTTTGGAAAATCATGTCAAAACAAACTCTCCATTACGCGTTAGTAATTATTGAAAAATTAAGTTGGTACTTGGCACCATATGCAGGGACCGAAATGAAGCGCGCGATTTATCGTTGTCTGTGGCAATGGTCAGTGCTGCCAACGTAAATCACTAAGCTGCATATTAAAGTGTCATGGCGGCTGACCCCGACTCGCCCAATCTATTGAACCCAATCTGATGTATGACGTGCTTCCAAATCTTTCTCTATAAAAATGTCATAACACATGAACCCCTGATATAGCGCTCAAAAGCAATCAACCTGATTTTATTACTCCGGCTGATTTATTAACGGTTTGTTTTTTGAATTTAAATTACGCGGCAATTGGCAAATTTATTTTTGAAAAAACTGTTTTTTTATTGATAATAAAAATGATTCGAATGCGTCGAGTTGATCGTTCAAACACGCATTAAAATTCATACTAAATTTAAATTCAATGTCGTTCTTAATGCAAGACTCCATTTCTTGGAAAACATATACAATGTTAGGGCCCTTTCCCACGGACGTCCAGTTTTGCAGGATCACGTTTAGTAGTATGCGTGCTACTGTGGTAACATTCACATGAGCGCTCGGTTGGCAGGATACCGCAAAAATTCGATCCGTTCGAAACGTGCTGTACGGTTTTGCCAATACAAACTGGACGAATGGATCCAATCTAAAAACGGTATCCAGTTTAGTTACGTACATAGTTTAATGGAAGTGTTCCCACTAGCATCCTGTTTACCATCCATACCATCCATGAGATTACGAAATGTGCCCGAATCTCGATCGTAGTTTTAGGATCGGGTGAACCCAAAATCTTATTTTTTTTGCAGCGCTTTCGGCGGCGAAAGTACTAGTATAATATCAGAAATGCATTCACGTCCATTGCGTCTGAATTTTCTTCTCCGACTGCCAATGCTATCCCGTAAAATACAGGATGCAAACTTCTGTGTGTGAACACAGGTATGATTTTTACGGTATCCAATAAAAAACTGATCCTGCAAGACTGGACATCCGTGGGAAAGGGCCCTTAGTTTACACATTATTTTCTACCGCCATTATCACTGTTTTCCTGTAACTTTCAATATTAATATTTTCTACCATAAGACATGGTTCCTCCGCATTATGTTCACAGACAATTCGTTCAGCGACTCATCGGACGTGGAGCGCACTGGACGTCTGGTGCACGGGTCATTTGGCGTACGGAACAACTGGTGCACTCGGTGTCTAGCTAACCTAACGGAATGATGAGCAGATGAGCAACCCACAGATTTTTCAAAAGCACATATATTTTCGATAAAATTGACAAACTTTCGAACCGGGGCGGAGCTTGCTCGCTTCAGGCCCCAGACCGATCATCACTCGCTACTGGTCGCGGTTGACGCACGACTGATTACTGGCCACCGGGCGCTCGTGATCGATGACACCCAGCGCCAAAATTCATCCAGTGGCGATTTAGAGAACTAATGGGGCGACAATGACAGACAGCCATTAACATATCTAACGACTCACCGATGACAGGACCTAAGCAACCAACATGGCGACACATACATGTCCGACGATCAAACAAAAGGAAAGATCGCATATCGAGGTTTTCGGCACCAGCCTGCAAGGGCTATATTAAGCTCATATCAGTATCAAAAGTAAGTATGTAGATTAGTTTTCAGTGAAAACATCATTGTTGTGATAAAAATAAATAAATAATGACAATATACTGACATCAGCACGATGTAGCCCTTGCTGACTGGTACTAATCTTTCGTCTCTTATTTTTGTCGTTTGCCAAACATTTATGTGACCGCCATATTGGGACTAGTTATATAGTTTTGCCACCGACGGCGCTGGTGACTGACCACGGGCCGGACGAGTCAGTTATGTGTTGACATCTACTCGATGTGGCTCCTTCAGGCTCATACCAAAAGACCGCGACAAATGATCTGTTGTCTATGCTTCGCTCACTGGATACCTAAGTGAACGGCTATTTTGGGGGCTGGCCACACAGAATCGCACCCCCACCACAATGCCAGGCAGTCAAGGGAAGGAATCGAAGCGCTCGGGCACTTTCGTCCCGGCCTTCAAGAGACACGCTCGTTCCCGCTGACCGTACCACCGCCGCACAGCATCGCCATCTTGGAATCACGGGTAACACGTGTTGGGAACCCTGGCAAGCTTACTGATCCATCCTCCACAGTTTGACCCTCTAGATACGGCCCGTATTTAGAGCCGTGTTAGTGTTGACGATCGAAAAGATCGCATGACGGCCAGCGGCATGTCGTCCCGCTAGGCCGGAAGCTTGTAAAGTTTATCATAAATAAAATCAATGTGCTTCTAAAATAAAGTCTTTGTTTGCTGACCTGCTCCTCATCCTGCCTTTACGCGACGTATTAACACCGTTTTTGAGAGAGATGAGGATGTTAATACTTACTGTATTGTACGCCATTACATGATCGTCGAAAAAAGTAATCTTAGACGTCTTTGAACTGGCTCGTTTACAAAACAAAGACTCGAAACAATGCAACTAATCGCAGCTGCCCTGAGGGATATATCGGAGGAGGAAAATAGTCTGAAAAAACTTTGGCGGAAGCGCCGCCATTTTGTCAGCCCGGCGGCCATCTTGTCGTCCCAGTTTTGGCGGGACCGGCCACTTCCGGCGCGCGCTGCAGCGGCCGCCACGCGGAATAATGGAGGCCGCTTCCGGTCTGAAGGGAGGGTCGTGTTGCCAGCTGTTGCGAAGGCTTCAGGCGGGTGGGTACCTAAACCCGCGAGAATAACTTAGACCACTGATGGAGAACCTTTTATTGAGCGATTCATTCCTTTTGACATATTTTTATAAAGAAATGCGATGCCATACTGCTTAACGCTTAACCGATTGCGATGAAACTTTCAAGAGTTAGTGCGTTCGTACCCGTGAAGGTTTTAGCATTCTCCTCTCTCAAAGAGGAGCGCTATTACGTCGCGTGAGGGCAGGATGAGGAGCAGGTCGAGTAAGATACAGATAATAGCATGCTTGCTCGCTTGCACGTGCATGCCACTTGGACAAAAAAAATATAACGCACGAGAGACTGGTAGCATGCGCTCTTGATTTTAATCTTGGCTATATAAAGTAGCGCTGGCCTCGAACGATCTCAGTCTTCCTGGCATAAAGTTTTTTTTAAGTCGGCGGAATTGAGGGTTATTTTCAGAACTACTTCTTTCGACCGTTATAACGATATTTTAAAATAATACCCTTAGTTGTTTATTACAAATTTTATTCTTGTATAGTTGAATTTTATTCGTGTTTTACCGCACTTAGCACATACGCCTAAGTTCTGTATCACTGCGTGAGACCTATCTTGGTTCTAAGAGCGGATGTTATGCAAATCTCCGTGTATTTAGTTAGGAGGAGTGGTTTGCGATCCACGTACCTCAACTACGGAATAACATTTTGCTTTGATGTTTGAAGAAAGTCTTTGAATAATTAGAGATACTCTAAATACGAGTGTCTGCAATTGGAACGTAAGATAACAACGCAGTACCAGCTTTAGACCCTGCGGCACCCTAGGGCATTGTTTTTAAAAAAAATCTAAGCAAGATTGGTTTCCCTCGGCGCCCTTTAGCTTATTCAACGCCCTGGGGCACCGACCCACTTCGCCACCCCCTTAAACCGACACTGTAACAACGAATTGCAAATCAAACCGAATATGTATTATATACCAAAAACTTGTGAACGGGATAAGTAAATAAAATAACTTTTCAAAACAAATCCACAGGCGTATACAACTGGGATGGGCAGCATTTGGAAAACTAAAGTACATTTTTAAAGCGAAAATTCCGCAATGTCTTAAAACTAAGGCGTTTAACCCTTTCGTTACGGCTCGGCGGAATAAAAATTATACTGTCAATACGGCGTGTATTTTTCAAACCATTTTTTTTTTTGCTTAAAACTAGTATTTGAAGCATAAATGTACTTTTCTGACCTATTTCCATATATCACATTGGTTCTTGTATCCTTTAGCTATCAGATGATGCATCAAAAACTATTATATTTAACAAACGTTCATTATGTAGTTCCATACATATGGTGGCATTGACACGTGGTTTATAGAAAAATTGCTCCTGTGACGAAACCTAACGATATTTATTTACATGCTTTACAGATTTCTGTAAAGAATACATGGGAATGCTGCACTTCTAATTTCGTACTGTTGATAAAAGAGTTAAACCAATGCATCCTTCCTGTATTAACTGTGGAGCTTATGCTTTTAGACCCCGGACGGATCACAACTGGCTACTGGTCGCGGTTGGAGCACAACTGACGACTCCGGCAACAGCGACAGCGCAACGCCGTAACTAATGCAGTGGCCATTAATTGAATTAATGGCGCACCAATGACAGACAGCCATTACTAATGACGCATCATTTCCAAAACCTGTCAAATGAATCAAATTGGCGGCACAGCACCATATCTTACTTTACTCCTTAACCCTTTCATTACGGCTCGGTTTGAATACAAATTATACTGTCAATTATAAAACTAGTATTTGAAGCATAAATGTACTAATCTGGTCTATGTTCATAAATCACATTGGTTCATGTATCCTTTAGCTATCAGATGATGCATAAAAAACTATTCTAAGAAAGAAGCCAAACGATATATCACGTCAACGGATGTCAACGGTAGGGTTGAAACTAGAGCTTATGCGTGTCAGATGAGCAAAAAAAATATATATAGAAAGGGTTATATCGAGCTAATATCAATAGAGGAAAAGGTTACAACATACTATAATCCAATAAGGAAACATTTATATTGCTTATTAAAGGGTTTTTTTGCTATGAAAAAATGTTACCATGTTCTATGATTCCATGGAAAAAAATTCTAGTTCTAAAACTAGACAATAAAGGTGAGTAATGTTCTTATCAATCTTGTCTGCAAAGTACAATGGGTCTTTTCAAAAAAGCGTGCGTGACTTTTCCCGCTTCATTCACGGCTTATGGGGTCCCTGCTTATGAGGTCTTATGGGGAATGCAAGGTCGTTTAGGAGTCCTTGGAATCTAGTTGGATCGCCTGTTCTCAAACTGTCAAATCAAAGAATCCTTTACAAGATTGAATTACAACAAAATAGATCATATTTGTATTTCACTTTAAAATTCATTTTAAGATTACATTGATAAATATTTCATGCATTGTTGTAACATGGATCACACTGAGAACTGTTTAATTACATGCTTTGAAAACTGCAGTTTCGCTCTCAATGCGAAATTGCGGCTAGTGTTGGAAATGATGAGGCCATCATTGAGGGTGAAACTACAGTCTTCCAGCAAGTAATTAAGCAATGGTCAGTGTGATACATGTTAAAATAAGGTACGAAATGTATGTCTACGAGTATTTAAATTTTAATTAATTTCTGCTTAGAATTTTCAGGAAACTAATAGGAGAAATTATACATCGTATTATCAATCCGGTGGATTGGTTTGCATCAACAAAATCTTGCATCTCGATCTCTACTCTTCTCGATCTTCTGAAATCCTCTTTAGCCCAGCATAAGGGCTACAACTTGTGTCCTCGAACACTTGCTGCAAACACTCCTGTTAAGGGCGCCCTCTTCAGTTTCTTCCCTCAACCATCCCTTCCACAAGTCGTGAAGAAGACCATCGTGGCGCATGATGTGACCGATCCATCGGGCTTGCCTTTCTGAGATGGTTCTTACTAGATGCATATCTCCTTGATTATGCTGATAGCCTCATTGTTCGTGACGTGTTCAATCCAGCAAATTCCGAGAATTCTTCAATATATGACCACATCTCAAAAGGCCTCTAGTATTTTTTTATCACTTTTAGAAAACCACCGTGTCTCACAGCAGTATATTAAGATGATCCAAACAGATGTTTCGCAAGTTGCTTGCGGAGCTTTAAATTAATATTTGTTTACTCAAGAATTTATGTGCTGTTAAGTACTAACTCGAAATTAATTAAATGTGTTTTAAAAGGTTTGCAATGTTGTGAATCTATGATCTAGTTGGATAGCTTCTCGCTTGAATGGGAAGGAGGCTTAGAATTTAATACGCCACTCCGAGAAGTTATGCTTTCGTGAGGAATTCTTGTCGCATTCCTATGGATCTGATCCATCCATCCTGTGGAGGAACGTCCTCCAATTATCCAAGCGACGAAGGGCGTAGAAAAAAAAGCGATCTTACCGATTTTGACTTCGTAAAAACTTGCAGTTTGTTCTGTCTATATAGAGCCTGTATCGTCCCTATTCTTCTTTGCAGCCATGAATCTTAGCATCTCACAAGAACCAATACAGTCGTTTATAGGTTTTGACATCCTCCTCTCTGAGTTAGTTATTGAATTGCGTGGTGGCAGGATTAGGAGCAGATTAACAACACAAAGACTTTTTCTGAAGCACATTGACATAAATGTATTTCGATAACTTTACAAACTTCTGGCGCGACCTAGTCACAGCGTTCGGCCGAGACATAATACAATATGCTCTCGCCGACGGGCGGCACACGACTCGTGCGCGCTCGTGATGGGCAGTCGCACCGCGCCCCAAGTGGCGATCTACGTAACTAGTTCCGATATGCCAATACGGCGACACATGGATGTCGACAAGCAAACAAAAATAATAGACGAAAGATTGTATATAGAGGTTTTCGGTACCAGTCAGCAAGGTCTATGACATGCTGATGTCAGAGTCTATTCCATGTTGGACTCGTTAACAGCGCGCGCAATTCAAAAAATATCCTAAAGGTATAGCTCAATGGTCAAAGCGTTTGCTTTGCAAGCCAAAGGTCGTGGGTTCGATCCCCGACGGAGATTAAAAAAATGTTTTTTAATCGATTTATGAGCTCTAAAATGCCCCCGGTTGGTGTGAATTTGATCCATCACCCGTAAAATGCCAGTCATAGCCTATCCTAACCTCGAGCAGTGGGGAATGCTTCGGTGGTAGACGAAAGTGCGACTGTGGAGACCGCAAGACCACCCATTCATATGTGCCCAACAAGTTGCACAGAATGATGCTGGGCAATCTCGGGCTATCGATGTATGAAATTGGCGGATAATTTGACGTCGCTGACATGAAGAAGAAGAAGATATGCCATTAATAAAATTGGTGGTAGACGAAGTCGTCGCGCAGATGACCACCCATTCATAGTAATAATTAAGAATGATGCGTGAATCACCATCTGTGGCTGTACTCTACATGCAGCGTTTAGGCATATGCACCATGGTAAGCGTAATAGAATTCCGCAGATGAGACTTCATAATTACAATAACCATCTGTCGGTATTCTCCTGTATGTGTTAGCATAAAATAAACAATGTAGCTTAACAGCAAGGAGACGTCAGAATAATCCAAATCCTGGAAGGTTGGTAGCCCTGCTAACAGTCTGGGAGCGACGCTTCACACGGCTTAATAACCCAAAAGCCACGATGCGCATAATATCCCACACTTATAGGGTATCTTCCATGTAATCGACACCCACTTCATGCGTGCGAGATCAATCCTCCACTAGCTTCATGACAGGTAATCCCACAAATCTACGCATCCCACCTGTAATCTGACGCTCATTACGTTTTTTAGTATTCTTATTTTCACTCCACGCGAGTAGGCATTATTATTTTGAGGAATGCTGTGTTGCCACCCCAACGCAGGAGAGGTGTAAACACACCTGTAGGAAGACTTCTACCATAAATCAGACGTATCATTCGTATGGTCCGCGAGCCAGTCAGTGGATAAAAAAAAAACGATTTCTGAGCTTTAAAATACCCCCGGTTGGTGTGAATTTGATCCCTCACCATGAGTGCCAGTCGTAGTCTATTAATTAAAATAGGTGGTAGACAAAAGTCGCCCCGTGAAGACCACCCATTCATAGTAAATTCCTGTTATAATAAGGATGATGCGCGAATCTCGGACTGTTGTCTACGACGTTCGCGGATCAACACTACACATGCAGCGCTTAGCCATATGCAGCATGGTAAGCGTCATAGAATTCCACAGATGAGGGTATCCGGGGGTATTTTAAAGCACTTTTTTTTTAATCTCCGTCGGGGATCGAACCCACGACCTTTGGCTTGCAATGCAAACGCTTTGACCATTGAGGTATACCTGACGGCCTTCCGCATACGATTACATGCGAAAAAAACATGTAAAGTCTCTAAAATGTTATTTAATGCATCTCAGTTGTTGTTAGTAGTTGTAGATCCCTGATATGTAGCATACCAAGTGGCTAAGCATGCTTACCCACGGACAACACAATTATTTACATATTCCTTCCTCGTTTTAGTTATTTTTCAAGCCTCAAGTTTCCATCGAGTTTGTAAGAACGTTAGACGACTTCTAGGTTGTGATGCAAGCCATAACTTCTCAAAATGGGACTGGTACCGAAAACCTCGATATAAAGGGTCCGTCTAACGTTTTTTTTTTCAACTAGTGCTTATTTCGTGAATGGTAACACTTAGCTCATGTTTGATTTGACAGATAAATAGTTTTATTATTCCGCTAAACGAATATGGTTGTGTATACGCTTAAGCAACGCTGGGAAATATTGCGACATTACTTTGAAAATCAGGCCATTTTTCTTCGAAAAATGAGCAAGGAGTGACCGTTACAGTCAATGGCGATCGTTATCGGGCCATTTTTGTTCACAAAAATTGAAGAGGAGGATATTGGCAACATTTGGTTTCAACAAGACGGCGCTACGTGCCACACAGCCGAAGCTACACTCGATGTTTTGCGCCCCATTTTCAAAAAAAAAAAAGTTATTTGGCGGACCCTTTACAATCTTTCGTCTGTTATTTCTGTTCGCTTGTCGTGCATGTATGTGTCGCCATAATGCCACGTTGGACAAGACCGGTCACGGGAGTGACGTTAGTTATAGAGATCGCCACTTGCGACGCTGGGTGTGACCGACCGCGGCGCGCAGCCAGTCAGTCGTGAGCCGACGGCGGCGAGATCGCATTGTTGTTGGCCCGGCCTGAATGCTGTGAGTAGGTCCGGGCCAGAAGTTTGTTAAGTTATTAAAATGTCAATGAGCAGAAAAAGTCTTTGTGTTGTTAATCTGCTCCTCATCCTACTACCACGCGACTAAATTACCTTCTTAGATAGGAGGATGTTAATGCAAATAGACAATTGTCAACTGTGAATGGTGGATTCACAGTTGTGGTCCTTAAGGTGGTTAAGGGTATACGAATATAGTAAATCTGCAATCTCTAGTTATGTCAGTTATGGTTCATTGTCTTTGTGAAAGCTGGGAACTTATCCCGAATAATAACATTATTTTAGGCCCAGAAATAATACACGTGTAAGCCCTTATCATAAATTAATTCGCAGTGATTGTCAACATTTTCGTGACGACGGAGAGTCTGCGATTTATAAGAAGAGATCGCGAAACACTAAAATAGATTAAATTGTATTAATTTCAAATTGATTGAATGTTTTAACTTCTACGTTCCAGATAAGTACACCCGTGCTGGTAGCCATCCATTGTTTTTTGATCCCAGTTGATACTTGTGGAGCTTCGAGCACTCAATTTAGTACAACGGCAATGGCGCTCCTAAATGGCCTACCGCACACCTCGAACCTTTTCCTCTTTTGTCGATGGTATTGTTCTCCTAGATCTCTGTGATCTTTGACACGTATCATTTTCTTCTTCTTGTATGCTTTTTTTTCTCTTTTGTATGTGTTGTATGTTTATGTATACACTATGTTTTCTTATTCTCTGTACCTTAGAACTGCGGTTCTGTCAAATTAATTAATTAATTAAATATTATAGGTTGCGCCGCTCTTTAGGACACAATGATCCAGGCCTTCGAAGTGTCTTGCTAATCACCTCAGTTCTTTTTGAAAAATATGATTAACAAATCACCCAAAAATATACCTCGGATACTATAGCAACATTCTCTTCAAGAGTTTGAATTTCTGCTCTTTTTTTTTTATGTAAACACATACAGGAGAATACCGACAGATGGTGATAGTAATTCTGAAGTCTCACCTGTGGAATTCTATGACGCTTACCATGGTGTACATGACTAAACGCTGCATGTGGAGTGTTGATCCGCCAACGTCATAGACTACAGCCCGAGATTCACGCATCATCCGTTATTATTACAGGAATTTACTATGAATGGGTGGTCTTCACGGGACGACTTTCGTCTACCACCAATTTTAATTAATAGGCTATGACTGACATTTTACGGGCGATGGATCAAATTCACACCAACCGGGGTATTTTAGAGCTCAGAAATCGATTAAAAATCCTTGTTTTTTTTTAAATCTCCGTCGGGGATCGAACCCACGATCTTTGGCTTGCAAAGCAAACGCTTTACCATTGAGCTATGACCGCCGGCTCTGGTGGATATCCTGAAGTGGACTTTCATAGTGAACTCCTGTAATAATAAGGATCATCATCAGCCTGTGTCCGTCCACTGTTGAACGTAGGCCTCCCGCATGAGTTCTCCATCCTCTTCGATCCTCCGCCGTCCGCATCCAGGTCACTCCCGCTATTCTTCTTATATCGTCAGTCCATCTTGTAGGGGGTCGGCCAATGCTTCGTTTGCCAGTTCTTGGGCGCCATTCCAATACTTTTCTTCCCCATCGACCGTCGTCTCTTCGACAGATATGACCTGCCCATTGCCACTTGAGTGTGCCTATTCGTTGGGT
Source organism: Glossosoma conforme (assembly GCA_022606575.1). NCBI lineage: Eukaryota > Metazoa > Arthropoda > Insecta > Trichoptera > Glossosomatidae > Glossosoma > Glossosoma conforme. The sequence goes on from JAGTXR010000027.1 coordinate 2,764,459, forward strand.
AGCATCCACTACTTGAGTTCTTCTGCGTATTTCCTCGTTTCGGATTCTATCTTTTAGCGACACTCCAAACATGGATCTCTCCATAGCACGCTGGGTGACCTTTTATTTTATGGGTAAGACTTGCTGTCAGATTCCACGTCTCTGCGCCATAAGTTAATACAGGGAGGATGCATTGGTTAAACGCCTTAGTTTTAAGGCATTGCGGAATTTTCGCTTTAAAAATGTACTTTAGTTTTCCAAATGCTGCCCATCCCAGTTGTATGCGCCTGTCGATTTCTTTTGAGAAGTTATTTCGCCCTAGTTGTATTACTTGTCCCAGATAATAATCAGGATGATGCGTGAATGTCGGGCACTCCACATGCAGCTCTTAACCACGTGGTAAGCGTCATAGAATCCTCATATGAGAGAACTTGACATTAGAAACATTCCACGTCTCAACGCCATAAGTTAATACTGCGAGGATGCATTGGCTAAACGCAGAATTATCGCTTGAAAATGTACTGTGTCTATATGTAAGTTTCTTTTCTCAGAAGATTAACCCGATGCTCCCGAAGCGATAAAACCGTCTGTCGTAAAAAAGCCGACAAGTCTGCGATCTCCGACCGGAGGCGATCAAATCAAATCACAGTTTCGTCATGACAGACATCATCATACTGTATAAACTGGACGTGAATGATTAAAAACGATGGGTGAGTCATTAGCACTATAGAGGAAAGCGAGGCAAAAAAGAAACTTCATTCAAACCCAATTTTCTCTCTTGTCGATGGAATTGGTTTTCTCGATCTCTGTGATCTTTGACAAGTGTTTTTTTTTCTTTCGATACATTATTTTATTGCCTCATAGCTTACAAGGCACTCAACGGAACTGCACCGGGCTATTTGACAGAACTTATCAAGCCTTCTGAAATAAGCGCGCGTGGAGAGACACTCAGATCGGCTAGAGCAAATAGAAGCATCCTGCAGCTGACGGAAAGTAGTCCTAGTCTTTGGCAATCGGGCTTTCAGCTACGCGGCACCAATAGCCTGGAACTCGCTACCGGAAAGCATAAGAGAGCTTAAAGCGGAGGCATCCTTCAGAAGCAGACTCAAGACCCACCTTTTTACTCGGAGATGCAAAGAAGCGCTTTCGGAATGATCATTCGGTCATAAAAGAGCGCTATACAAATACTAATATAATAATAATTATTATTTTCAATATTATTTCATTTTTTTTCTAATATTTTGCAGTCGTTATGTCATATCATACACCACGCTTTATCCAGCTCTTTCCCGTCCCAAATTGTTGTCCAAAACATTTTGAAAGTGGCTAAAGGCTTTCCCGCGACTCTAATGCAGCGCTCAGCGCAACAACAAACTGACTTCACACTAGTTTCGTCGATGTTAGTACACTACAAGCGTGTCTCGAACATTTTATGTTATATTATGTAAAATAAAATAAAAATTGTATTTTGTAAAAAAGATCGTCCGCTCGCTAAATTGTAATGAGAGAGGATCGCTACCCGCCGCGACAAATAGCGTCGACTTCTAAAATCATTTATTGGGTTCCGCCGCATTTCGTTCACAGACAATTCGTTCAGCGAATCGTCGGTAACGACGTCAGACGCACGGGACAACTGGTCCACTGAATGTCTCCCTAACCTAAGCCTCACCTAAGTTTTTTCGTTAATGATACATGCGGATCTCTGGACTCTACGATCACTGGAAAATTTCTTTGTTTAGGTTAGGTTAGCGAGAAATCCAGTGCACCAGTTGCCTCGTGCGCCCCACATCTTTACCGATGAGTCGCTGAACAAATTGTATGGTAACTGCTAAACGCATAAGCCCTGATCACTGGTCTACCCAGCTAATGACTGGGCACAACGCTTTTAATGACAGATTTTACTAATTTAATTTAGTTACAAACCCCTGTGGCGCCCGCTGGACTTATCAGTTACTAACTGGACATAATCTGAATAAGACTTGACTGTCGTCCAGTGTGATGCGGGTGTAAGGCGGGTAAAGTTCAGGTAATGACACCTTTTTTTGGGTGTACTGGTTCTTAAGTTGCCCCAACTTCCCCAATACACACACGCTTGAATTCTTTAACACTTCTGGTCAATCCATTAGCACACACGACTCGTTGGCATTTTTCTCATTACCAATGGCCCCATTAGCGGCTGCTGGAGCACGAACCCAAGGCGACAAAACGCCACAAACAATACTGGTGATCTACTGCATGCGTTACGTCGAGAATAAACTACTTCTGAACTTTCTCTACGATCAGTCATGCACCTACACGTCAAATCAATACTCCGATCTTCTTCGTAGTATCAATCCGGTGGATCGGTTTGCAGCAACAGAATCTTACATCTCGATCTCTACTCCTCTCGGTCCACCGCAACCCTCTTCAGATCAGCATAAGAGCTACAATTCATGTCCTCGAACACTTGCTGTAAATACTCCCGTCTAGGGCGCCCTATACAGTTTCTACCCTCAACCATCCACTCCACAAAGTCGTGAAGAAGACCATCGTGGCGCATGATGTGACCTATCAATTGGGCTCGCATCTCTGAGATGGTTCTTATTAGGTGCCTATCTTTCTCTTGATTATCCTGAGAACCTCATTGTTGGTGACGTGGTCTCTCAAGGAATTTCCGAGAATTTTTCTGTACGATCACATCTCAAAGGCCTCTAGTCTTTTTTTATCACTTTCAGATAAGCACCGTGTCTCACAGCCGTACATCAGGATGCTTCAAACAATGTTTTGGAAAGTTGATTGCGGAGCCTTAAATTAATATTCTTTGACTCAAGAATTTTGCTTTTTTATTGAAAGCTAGCCTTGCTTGATGTGTGCGACTGTTGACTTCTCGGTTTGTTCTGCCATCCCAGGTGATCGTACTTCCAAGGTATATACAAACTCTTTTGCATCTTTTAGTGGTACTCCAACTCAGTAGGCGGAGCAAATAGTTGCGCAAATAGCGTTGAGTTCAAAGGTGTTTCAAAGATTTATTATTCGAACACCGCGTACGCCATTAATTAATTCGTAAGATAAATGTCATAAAATATGGTGTTTGCTGTAAATTTGTACGTGTATCAGTTGTTGTACTCTAGAGTAGCTCACATTAGTGTTAACTCAATTATAATCTTTCCAAAAAACTACTTTTCTTATCCATCGCTTTCATGACTCGTCACAATGGTGATGTTTGCGTTCTAAGAAGCTTTGAAGCCCAAGCAAAGCGGCGAAGAAAGGACTAGTGGTATCGAACCCCCGTACCTCGAATTGAAAGCCGCGTCCTTTGTCGGGCGGCGCCACCTTTCGTCAAGGACTGTAAATAATCCTTGAAGATCTCAGGTGTAAAAGGACACCTTTTTAAAAAAACACCCTTCACAAAAAAACGAACCTTTTCAGATCTTATTCAGGGAATTCCCGAACGTTTTGTTGTGTAACATTTAAACACTCAATTAGAAGCAAGAAATGTAGATTTCTGTAAATTAAATTTGACATATTACATATTGAACGTTGTGAATAATTGTAATTACTTATTTTTATGAGATCGCGTGATCAGTCCGATGCTCCCGATGCCTGGACCATTCATTCCTTAGAAGTGGCTCACTCCGACCGACACAAATGAAAGCCTGGCAGTTTTATAGCGGACCAACTGAATGTGAATGCGGCGCGGAGCTGACCCTGTCACACCTTCTGAAGTGTGCGATGTGTTCGTAGTAGCTGCACCCAGGAGGACCTGATGATGGCCGGGAGTAACGCTGAGCAGTCTGGGCAGACAGAATCTAACCCTTTTGTTTCCGACACGTTTATATATACCCCGACTGTGTGGGTCAGTCGAAGAAGAATGTGTTGTTAGAAAGGAAAGAAGTAAAGGAAACAGGTAGACGATGGGAGGACACTGCCTGGAGGGAACGTGGGAAGCTAGGCAGCAATCGGTTTAGACACCTTGGGATCACCAAACCCTTCTTCTTCTTCGTCTTTGTGTCAGCGACGTCAAATTATTTCTGCCCAGTATTTGGCAAAGTCGGAAGCCCGTGTGTTGCCTAACATTAGGTCTTGAGGTGTGCAGCTTGTTTGGGCACATGGAGCAGGATCTCAGGTCTGCAGGTCTAACCAAACCCGTGACTCACTGGTAGAGTAAGCCCGCTTAAGGTAAAATAATTAAGGAGGACCTGATTGGGATATGTGTTAAGAATGCCGCAGGAGGGCATAAACTTTGTCCTGGAACTATACACATAATTTAATCGGTGGAGCTGCGGGCTGACATGGAATGTGGCGATGACTATGGCAGCTGACAGAGCTTCGTGACTCTTTTGATGATGATGTTTACTTTTTGAAGCATATCCGCGCCACAAATTTAACTCTTACTACTACAAATGAATGCGTTTGAATTCAGATAAAAACAAAATTACTTGACAGCGTATTTTCAATTTCATTGTCTGGTTATTTTCGGAATCCGCTTTGCCTCTGTCGGCATTTCAAAGACGTTAAAGTGGCAGAAGTTGGGAGCGAGGAATGGCCGCTATTCCGCGGAATGGCCAACAAAGCCGTGGATTCCGCGTCATTACGGCTAAGCCGGCGGTATTAAATGGCCGTGTGGCCGACGCTAAGACTTCAAAAGCAGAACCGAATCGTTCAAGGAAAACATAATCCCTTTTCTACATAGTTGTTTTATTATCATTCACTATCTGGGGTCGGATTTTCTTGTAAGTATGTACAGTGGTACTTACATTTTTTTGTAAGTACAGTTGTACCTTGGCATACGAATGCCCCTAACATGCGAGTTTTTAGAGATACGAGCCGTCGAGCGAGCGATTTTTTGCTTTGAAATACGAGAAAAAATTGAGATACGAGCAGTCGCGAATCGCGCATCACGCTTTCCCGCGTGAATCCCCAACGGTTAGAGAATCAGTTATCAGTGTGCTCTCGCTGTCAAAGCATCTTTCATAAGTTGTGCTCGTGTTTTGTAATTTTTTTACATTTGCTTTGAGATACGACTTATTTGAAATACGTGCAAGGTTGCAGAACGTATTTCGAGGTACCGCTGTAGTCAGAACTTCTTCTTCGTTATTTTGTCTTTAGCGTTTCAAATTGTTTTCTGTACAGCGCCTGTATCGTTCCCATTCTTCTGTACGGCTTCGCTTGGTGAAAATGCTCCCTGTCCCATCTTATTTTTGGAGACCCAGATGGGGACCCGTTACTGGACGCACGCAAAAAGCTACTTGTTAAAGGGTGGCTGTATAGCGTATAGCGTGTTTCAAAAACAGAATAAAAAAATTAAAAATGCCGTGTCCCCCTCGTCTATTATTTAATCTTGTTATTAATTTACCCATGAAAATTATCTGAGGATAAGAGGGCACAGATTGATTGTTCTCTCAGAGATTAATACTAACCAACCAGAGAATATGCCTCTAAGTAGAGGGATGAGACTGTTCAACCACATCGCCTCGAATATTGGTATATTCCACGCGAGGGAGGCCCAGTTCAGGCACGAGCACCATGAATTTGTTTGGAAAAGTAACTCCGAGATGTTGTGTTACTTATGTATGAGTATTGTATATATTTTTTTTAATTGTTAATTTTCTAAGAATTTTAGTAGTCAACTTAGCATCTTTGTATAACAAAATAATCTGTAATATTTTCATATTAAATTAAATTTATATGAGGCGAATAACAGAACATTTTGGCGGCAATTTTTGTGCTCAAACTAAGTAAATATATGGAATGTTAACGATTGACGACATTCTTCCACTTGAATACTGGACAACAATTTCGATTCCAAGACAATCCAAGATAATTCTGTAAGGTTAGTGACCTGCTAATAAATCTGGGAGGAATACTTCACACGGGTTGTCAACCCGAATGCCACGGAGCGCATAATATCCCACACTTATATGATAGTGAGAACCGTCTCAGAGAGGCGAGTCGGATTGATCGGTCTTCTTCACGACACTGTGGAAATGATGGTTGAGGGTAGGAACTCTGGAGAGCGTCCTAGACGAGAGTATTTGCAGCAAGTGTTCGAGGACATGAGTTGCAACTCTTATCCTGAGTTAAAAAGGGTTGCAGAAGATCGAGAAGAGGTGAGATCGAGATGCAAGATTCTGTTGCTGCAAACCAATCCACCGCATTGATACTACGAAGAAGAATATGATATATTCCATGTAAGCGACACCCACTTCATAGAAGGCGCGCGAGATCAATCCCCCACTAGCTTCATGACAAGTAATTCCACAATCTAAAAAAACATCGTATTCCTAGCTAAGATTTTTTTCTTCTCCTTGTGTCCGGCCCTGGAATCGTCGCTATTTTTAGCTAAAAGATAAATAAACCTCTGCGAAAAGAGCGGCGTTCCGAGACGTTTTGAGGTTAATTAGCGCAATAGGCTATGACAGCGTGAACTGCTGTAAATACAAACACGCACAAGTAATGTAAATGTTTTAAAACATTCGAAGTATTTCACCATTTTGTAACTTTCGATTTCATATTTTTCTACAAGCGAAACCAGTACATTTTTTGGAATAAATACTGGACATTACCCGCCTCACACCGGAGGACAGTAAATTATTATTATATCAGTATTTGTATGGCGCTCTTTTATGACCGAATGATCATTCCAAAAGCGCTTCTTTGCCTCTCTGAGTAAAAAGGTGGGTCTCGAGTCTGCTTCTGAAAGATGCCTCCGTTTTAAGCTCCCTTATGCTTTCCGGTAGCGAGTTATAGGCTATTGGTGCAGCGTAGCTGAAAGCCCGATTGCAAAAGACCGTGCTAGGACTACCTCCCGTCAGCTGCAGGGTGCTTCTATTTGCTCTAGCCGATCTGAGTGTCTCTCCACGCGCGCTTATTTCTGAAGGCTTGATAAGTTCTGTCAGATAGGCTGGTGCAGTTCCGTTGAGTGCCTTGTAAGCTAAGAGGCAAGTCTCCTCGATGACACGCTCATTCAGATTATGATCAGTTAGCAAATGTTAAATCCAGTGGGAGTCCCCTCTGCACAATTGTGGTCACTGCACAGAAGTGCTTAAAGAAAGAACCCTATGGAATAAATACTATTTAAATTTAATATCGCCTCTTTAGATAGAGCATATGACAGCAGTGAAGTGTTAATAATGGAGAATACCAACAGATCTGGCCGGCGGGTAGAGATCAATGGCCAAAGCGTTTGTTTTGCAAGCCAAAGGTCGTGGGTTCGATCCCAGATAGAGATAAAAAAAGGTTTTTAATCGATTTCTGAGCTCTAATTTACCCCCGGTTGGTGTGAATTTGATCCCTCACCTGTAAAATGACAGTCATAGCCTATTAATTAAAATTGGTGGCAGACGAAAGTCGTCCCGTGAAGACCTACCATTCATGGTAAATTCCTGTAATAAAAAGGATGATACGTGAATCTCGGGCTGTAGTATATGACGTCGGCGGATCAACACTTCACATGCAGCGCTTAGCCATATGCGCCATGGTTAGCGTCATAGAGTTCCACAGATGAGACTTCTGAATTACTCTCACCATCTGTCGGTATTCTCCCGTATGTGCTTACATAAAAAATAAATGCTTAATAATTGATTTATGTTATGCCTTTCTTCAAGTACTCGGACTTCTACTTTGGAGGTTGTCGGGAACCATATATGTTCCCAAGTGGACCTTCAGGTGAATTTGGGACCATATATTCCATATTGCAACGGATATGGAAAGAAAAGAAAAAAAATACATTTCTTTATTATTATTTTTTTTGGTTCACCGGAGATCGAACCTGCATTTTCTTATTATGACACTCTTTATACAGGCCATTTTTTTTTTTGATCTTTGTATGACACTGCAGTTGTACGAAAAACGTTTTAAATTTTGTTGGCGCTAAAGTAACAACCTCATAAATCACCACAAGTATGTTACAACTGCAGTGAAGTAAGTTTCGGAACGTTTCGCATAGGGTGAACATGTCTCAATTGGCAAATGGACAAAGTCAGGTTAGGTTAGCGAGACATCCAGTGCACTAAATTTCCCGTGAACCAGACGTCCAGTGCGCCACACGTTGTTACAGATAAGTTGTTGATCAAATATTCTAGGGGACGAAATGCGGCGGAACCGGTGTCTTCAGTTAGCTTCCTGTCAGATGACGGTACAAAATTTATACGTTTAAACTGTTGACTTAACTATTTGAAAGCACCAATTCATAACAAATCATCAAGCCTAAAGACACCCCTGCAATGGCGGTCGAAATATTGGAATAAATAAGAAGTCTGTCGCACACGGCTCGATCAAAAAGGCTCAATTCCAGTCTATGATACCTCGTTTTCAGATTACTGTTTAGTATTTTTATTATTTTGCATTATATCGCACCACCAAACATAAGACGCAAAGTCATATGCGCCGAACTGAACAACACTCACTGGGAGCCCAACCACCCCTTCTTCGTACCTCAGCTTTAGCACTTTGCTTCTCAGCCGGAGAATATGCGGCACCAGTATGGGGTCGATCAGCCCACTGTAATCAAGTGGATACTGCCCTGAATGATGCATGCAAAGACGTCACAGGCTGCCTCAAACCAACACCCATTTCTAAACTTATACTCCTTGGCTGGTATCGCACCACCAAACATAAGACGCAAAGTCATATGCGCCGAAGAAATGCGTAAGGCAATCAAACCAACCGTCCCACTGCTTGTATAATCAGATACCCCCAACACCAAGATTGAAGTCTCGAAGCAGTTTTTTGAAATCCACACAACCTCTCACATCAGGCCCTGAAAATGAGAGACTCCAGTTCTGGCAATAAGTCGCATCAGAGGATTTCATTACTCCGAAAGGAAGGCATCTCAACTGGCAAGAGCCTTGACTGGCGGACCTGGAAATCCCTGAACAGATTAAGAACCGGAGTTGGTAGAACAAAGGACAACCTCGAGCGGTGGGGAATGCTTCGGGAGAGAGAGTCACTATTGTACGACTGCGGAGACCTGCAGACCGCCTCACACCTAAGATCCTGCTACATGTGCCCAACAAGCTGCACATCTCAAAACCTATGCTGTGCAAAACACGGGCTATCGATGTTGCCAGATAATGGACAAAAATAATTTAACGTCGCTGAAACGAAGAAGAAGAAGACGGCTCGACCAAAAAGGCTCAATTCCAGTCTATGATACCTCGTTTTCAGATTATTATTTTTATTTAAAAAAAAAGAGAAAAGTTAAAGTTACAAATACAGCCATGAAAACATGAAAATATTTGTACGATTTTCTTTAAAATATAATGATAATAAAGAGTCCCAAGTAATACATCATACGATAGTCACCCTTGTCTTGAAGTGTTGTTTATTGCGTTAATTTTTACAGTTAGCAGCAGGTCCTTCAATTTGGTCCTTTTCAGAAATGCTTTGTCGTTTTAAACAGTCTTAAGTCATTGATGGACACCGACCCCTTTTATGACAGTCGGTGGCCTTTACCGGCCTGTCATTATGACAGTCACTAACTACTTATCTTTTATGACACCACACTGTCGTTAATATCTTATTTTCTTTTACACCATTTATGTGCCGAAATGTGACACTGCGTTTTCTGACAATTGCACTGTTTCCTGGAACAAAATTTACTGCTATTTTCCACTTTCTAATTGTATTTTTTTGTGTAAACAGATACAAGAGAATACCGACAGAACGCGATGGATAAATATAATATGTGAATTCTATGAAGCTTGCCATTTAAAGATGGATAAGCCTTGCTTCTTCTCCGTAGTATCAATCCGGTGGATTGGTTTGCAGCAACAGAATCTTGCATCTCGATCTCCATTCCTCTCGGTCCTCCGCAACCCTTTTCAGCTCAGCATAAGCGCTACAATTCATGTCCTCGAATACTTGCTGCAAATACTCCCGTCTAGGGCGCCCTCTACAGTTTCTACCCTCAACCATCCTCTCCACAATATCGTGAAGGAGACCATCGTGGCGCATGATGTGACCAATCCATCGGGCTCGCCTCTCTGAGATGGTTCTTATTAGTTGCCTATCTTCCTTGATTATCCTGAGAACCTCATTGTTCGTGACGTGGTCTCTCCAGGAAATTCCGAGAATTCTTCTGTACGACCACATCTCAAAGGCCTCTAGTCTTTTTTTATCACTTTCAGATAAGCACCATGTCTCACAGCCGTACATTAAGATGCTCCAAACAAGTGTTTTGGCAAGTTGCTTGCGGAGCCCTAAAGAAATATTCTTTGACTCAAGAATTTTGGCTTTTTTATTGAAAGCTAGCCTACATCAAGCAAGCCTTGCTTTTGGAGTAATTATCTGCCTTTGTCATTTTTATGCGGAATCACTTTGAATGGACGGTGTTCACGAGACTTTTTTTCGTCTACCACTGATTTTAATTTACTAGCCAAGACTGTTATTTAATAAGTATGATATCAAATTCACACCAAAATACCATATTTATAGAGCTTAGAAATTGATTAATAATTATTTCTTCATAAGATCCCTACATGGTGAGTCCACGTAAATTTAGATTTTGCTCAATGGTCAACGCATTTGCTTGACAAGCCAAAGGTCGTGGATTCGATTCCCCGACGGAATTTAAATAGTAGAAAGAATTTTAATCGATTTCTGATCTCTAAAATACCCCCGGTTAGTGTGAATTTTATCCCTCACCCGCAAAATGCCAGTCACAGCCTATTAATTTAAATTGGTGGCAGACTAAATTCGTCCCGTGAAGACCATCCATTCACAGTAAATTCCTTTAATAACATTTGTTATAATAAGAAATTAACAATAGTGGTGTCACGACCTATCGTTCCCAGACAATACGTCCAACGACTCATCGGTAACGATGTGGGGCGTACTGAACGTCTTGTGCACCTGATATTTAGTGCACGGGGCAACTGGTGCACTGGATGTCTCGTTAACCTAACATAACCTAAGTTATTTCGTTAACGAGACCTATGTATCTCTGGAATCTAAGATCACTGTATAAATCCTTAGGTTAGGTTAGGTTAGTGTGACACCCAGTGTACAAGTTCTCCCATGAGCCAAATGTCCCGTTCACCAGACGTCCCGTGCGCCCCACGTCGTCACCACGAGTAGTTGAACGAATTGTCTGGGAACGAAATGCAGCGGAACCATAAATACCCCCGGCTTGTGTTAATGTGATACCTCATCCGCAAAATGCCAATCGTAAGCTAATCATGCGATCTTTCATCATCATCAGCCTGAATCCGTCCACTGTTGAACGTAAGCCTCCCGCATGAGTCTCCATCCTCTTCGACCTTTCGCCTTCCGCATCCAGGTCACTCCCGCTATTCTTCTTATGTCGTCAATACATCATGCAGAGGGTCGGCCAATGCTTTGTTTGCCAGTTCTTGGTTTCCATTCCAATACTTTTCTTCCCCATCGACCGTCGTCTCTTCGACAGACATATCCTGCCCATTGCCACTTAGTGTGCCTATTCGTTGGGCAGCATGCACTACTTAAGTTCTTCTGCGTATTTCCTCGTTTCGGATTCTATCTTTTAGCGACACTCCTCTTATGGATCTCTCCATAGCACGCTGGGGTGACATTTATTTTATGGGTAAGACTTGCTGTCAGATTCCACGTCTCTGCGCCATAAGTTGCGATCTTATGAAAAGGTTAAATGAGGGAGAAAAACGATGTTTACGAATATCAATGGCGTAATTTATAAATTAATATTATTCATTTATGAAAAATATTTTAAATGGCTCATATTTATACAGTTATTTATTGTAATTTAATTGCTTTTTAATTATAATAATTACTTAATTAACATAATAATCAGATAACATGATATGCTATCGATTACTAATAACCTTTATTTTTAACGTGATCTATCTGTTCTGGAATATGTGAGCTTAGTTTGGAATCCCAATAAATCCAAATACATCTTATGCTCGAAAAAAGCTAACTATTCATTCAATTCAATCAATTTCCTCCATTACCAGACTCTTTTTCTTCTAGGGATGCTTACTTTCCATTCGTTAGAGTCCCGGAGGAAAACTGCTGCTCTCAAACATTCATTCCTTCTTCTTTGCGGTGCAACGCACAATACTAGGATTCTTAAATATTTTAACTTCTGCGTTCCGGATAGGTGCACCCGTGCTCGCAGCCATCCATTGTTTTCAATCCCAGTTGGTACTTGTGGAGCTTCGAGCACTCAATTTAATACAACGGCAATGGCGCTCCTAAATGGCCTACCAGCACACCTCGTTCCTTTTCTTACATCCTCTTCTTCTTTTGTCGATGTTTTTGTTCTACTGGCTTTATTTAGAAAACTTTACATGTACGACAAGCGAACAGAAATAAGAGACGAAAGATTGTATATCGTGGTTTTCGGTACCAGTCAGCAAGGGCTATATTGTGCTGATGTCAACATGTTTATGTAAAATTTACATTTCTTTTATAATTATATTCTTTATTATCATATGTACCTTGGAACTACAGTTATGCTAAAATAAATAACTTTAATGCTAATATTAGTGAACGCCGATTAATTATAATAATTTAGCATTCAATCGCATGCGGCATATTTTCCGATTGCGTCCATTGCGCATTTTAAATATTCTATTCATATTTTTATTTTATGTAAACAAACGCACGAGAAATTCCGACAGATACGAGATACGAATCTACGGTCCCCTTGATCCGAATTCTACACCACCAGCCCACTTATAGATGTCAATCAGTGCCATTTTTGCCCCACTTCAGAGCATAGAGGTGGCAGATTATATTTGTATTTTTTAAATGTAAACACGTACAGGAGAATACCGACTGATGGTGATAGTGATTCTGAAGTTTTCGTGTGGATTCTAGGCACTTGAATGTTGATCCGCCAAAGTCATTCACACATCATCCTTTTTATTACATGAATCTACTATGATTGCGTGGCCTTCACGGGACGACTTTCGTCTACCGCCAATTCTGATTAATAGGCTATGACTGGCATGTTACGGGTAATGGATGATTCGACACCAACCGAGTGTATTTTTAGAGCTTTGAAATAAATTAAAAACTTTTTTTTTGTAATCTCTGCTGTCGCGGATTGAAACCACGACCTTCGATTTGGTGAGCAAACGCTTTGACCACTAAGCTTTACCCGCCAGCTAGAGGAGTAGACGTGTAGCGATGATAACATGCTGACACTAAATATTTTTCGTTCTTACAATATAATTATTTGTAACGATTATCATTTAATTCCTAAAAGGTTGTTGATCACCGCCGTAGACTAAACATTGTAATAATTTGATAGTAATTTTGATGTGATATTTTGAAGGTAGATAATCTTGTACTGGCGTGTACTGAGCCAGACATAATGGTACAGCGATCGTCAACCTACAGGTTCATAATTTAATATTTAATTGAAATGTAAATATATTTATCTTGTAGGCAACCATTCCGCTAAACATAATTTTTAAACAATTTGACAATTTGCCGGCGGGTATAGCTCAATGGTCAAAGCGTTTGCTTGGCAAGAAAAATGTCGTGGGATCGATCCCCGACGCAGATCAAGAAAAAGAAGATCTCTAATCGATTTCGAAGAATCCGAAACGAGGAAAATACGCAAAAGAACTCAAGTAGTGGATGCTACCCAACGAATAGGCACGCTCAAGTGGCAATGGGCAGGACATATCTGTCGAAGAGACGACGGTCGATGGGGAAGAAAAGTACTGCAATGGCGCCCAAGAACTGGTAAACGAAGCATTGGCCGACCCCCTACAAGATGGACTGACGATTTATGAAGAATAGCGGGAGTGACCTGGATGCGGAAGGCGGAGGATCGAAGAGGATGGAGACTCATGCGGGAGGATTACGTTCAACAGTGGACGGACACAGACTGACGATGAATCGATTTCTGAGTTCTAAAATACCCACGGTTCATGTGAATTTGATCCCTCACCTGTAAAATTCCAGTCATAGCATATTAATTAAAATTATTGGTATATGAAGTTCGTCCCGTGAAGACCACCCATTCACAGTAAATTCCTGTAATAAAAAAATTTACTCTATTGAAGTATGCATTTTGTGGTAAAAAATTCAACCCGAAATAAAATAACTCAACAAGTGTACTTGGTAACTGTTTCCCTTGCGGCGGCTGCAGAATAACTGTGGTGGAGACACTTCTTTAACTGAAACTGAGCGAAATATACAATTTTCAGGTAGAAAAGGGGCCGGAGTAGGGATAAATAGACAAAAGTGTTCACTGTTACCATACGATCACGCTCTTATCTGGAGAGAATGCATGTTACCTCTAGTTCACGTCTATAAAGGGTCCGCCATTTAACTTTTTTTTTTCAACTAGAGTTTATTTCGTGAATGGTAACCCATTCTCATGTAAATTTTGATTTTTATTGAACGAATATGATTGTGTATACGCTTGAACAACGCTGGAAACTAACTCGACATTACTTTGAAAATCAGGCCATTTTTCTTCGAAAATGAGCAAGAGTGGCCGTTACAGTCAATGGCGATCGTTATCGGGCCATTTTGTTCACAAAAATTGAAGAGAAGGATATTGGCAACATTTGGTTTCAACAAGACGGCGCTACGTGCCACACAGCCGCTCCTCGATGTTTTGCGCCGCATTTTCAAAAAAAAAAAGTTATTTGGCGGACCCTTTACTTGGCATGAAAATATGTAATACAAAAACTTGATTAGTTAATCGTTTGTTATCGCTGCAGTTACTAGTAGACATTTTTTCTCACATTTTTTTTTCGTATAACGATATTTATGACCTGCTAGGCTATGACAGCCGAGCGAACGAACGTGCACAGTATTTAAAAACCTATTAATCTAAATTAAGCGCGTTTTTTTTAAACACAATCTGGTTCTTTTGGCAGAGGAAAAATAAAACAAAAACAAAAAACGTTTCGCACACGAGAAGTGTTGTTAGAAACCACAGTAGCGCTCAAACTTTAGCGCTTATTAATGCAGGCAGCCATTTTTATTTTTATGTAAACACGTACAGGACAATACCGACAGATACGATGATAGTAATTCCAAAGTCTCATCTGTGGAATTGCATGATGCAGGCCATGGTGCATATGGCTAAACGCTGCATGTGAAGTGTTGATCCGCCAGCGTCATAGACTACAGCCGAGATTCACGGCCATGAATGGGTGGTCTTACCACCAATTCTACCACCAATTTTAATTAATAGGCTATGACTGGCATTTCACGGGTGAGGGATCAAATTCACACCAACTGGGGGTATTTCAGAGCTGGCGCGTATAGCTCAACGGTCAAAGCGTTTGCTTTGCGAAATTTAAAAAAATAAAAAATAATCGATTTCTTAAATACCCCCGGTTTATGTGAATTTGATCCGTCACCCATAAAATGCCAGTCATAGCCTATTAATCAAAATTGGTGGCAGACGAAAGTCGTCCCGTGAAGACCACCCATTCATAGTAAATCCCTGCAATAATAAAGGATGATGCGTGAATCTCGGGATGATAATCTATGACGTTGGCGGATTCTCCTGTATGTGATTACATAAAAAATATCAACTGATCACAACACTTCCACGACACTCCCACATCCGACACGTATAAAGTGACATTTATTTTAATGAATATGACTCTACAATTTCTGAACACAAATCTAAATTCACGTTTTTTTCACATCAATTACATCACAAATGGTTTGTATCTCTTACGCATCAGGAGTCCCGTACAACAGTGATCGTACCCTGGCATTGTTCACCAAGTTCCCTACCCTATTCGTATTGACTACTCTCGTAATTTGTAACATGTCCGCTCTAATGCGTATTTACCATGAACGTATCACGCACAGGATGGCGCAAAAGGTGTTTAACACTGAATCGGCTCAAAACGTGCCATCTAACGTTTTTTTTAACTAGTGCTTACTGAATGGTAACACTTAGCTCATGTCTGATTTGACAGATAATTAGTTTTATCCTTCAAGAGATTTTGAAGAAGAATGAAATGTTATAAAAAATGTCAAATCGATAAACAAAGTCAATTACACCCGAGAATATTGCTGCTGTGTAAAGCCGGTCCTTGTTCCAAAAATTAGGTGTATTATATAGATCACGTCGGTACTTCAACGATAAACAACTTCTTCTTCTATATAAAAGACAAATCTGACTTATCCTTGAATACGGCAGTCACCTTTGGATTGGAGCCCCGAAATACATTGTAAACTTAATTGACTCAGTGCAAAGAAGAGCAATTCGTCTGATAAGCAATGACACTCTTACGTCTAACCTGCAATCAATAGAACACATGCGTATGATTGGTTCACTTGGTCTTTTCTACCGTTATAACCACGGTGGCTGCTCTTCGGAACTTTACGAACTAATTCCTCTTGCACCCACCCACAACCGACAAACTCGTCTTTCACTTGCCCAATACACGGTTAATGTGTGTCGACCAAAAACTGTCAGTTTCCAAAGTTATA
Source organism: Glossosoma conforme (assembly GCA_022606575.1). NCBI lineage: Eukaryota > Metazoa > Arthropoda > Insecta > Trichoptera > Glossosomatidae > Glossosoma > Glossosoma conforme. Next base: position 2,780,839 of record JAGTXR010000027.1, read on the forward strand.
ATATATTCACTTGCAATATGACCAACCCACACACAAACACGAACACAGCACGCGTTTTCCGCGTGCAGCGTCCAGCCTGAGCGTCATAAAGTGCACTTGTCTTGACCGGCTGTGCTCACCTGCATGCGATGACATAAAAAACGTTTTATTCGACCAATAATTGATTGGTGTTAGCACAACGTGTATTTCGAGGTCAATTTCATATTGTATACATTTTAAAAAAATCTAAGCAAGATTTGTTGCACTCGGCGCCTCTAGCTTATTTGACGCCCTGGGGCACCGACCCACTTCGCCACCCCCTAAAACCGGTGCTGTGCACATGTTTCCGTACATAGTGCAAGCAGTGCATCGGTTAATGGCTGATGACCGTCAGTCACATGGATGATTCATTTTGCTCCACCCTGTACATCTATACCCGAACGGTGACCTATATTCGAATAGGGAGCAAACCCAGGCGAAAAATCGTTTAAGCCGATTGTTTCCCAATGGGGCCTACCTATCAGGGTACGAAACTACAAAATCGCCTGGTTGTGCTCTCCTGCATGTGATAACATGAAAAGTATTTTATGGGGTTTTCTAACGGGTCCGCTAAATAACTTTTTTTTTTTGAAAATGGGGCGCAAAACATCGAGTGTAGCTTCGGCTGTGTGGCACGTAGCGCCGTCCTGTTGAAACGAAATGTTGCCAATATCCTCTTCTTCAATTTTTGTGAACAAAAATGGCCCGATAACGATCGCCATTGACTGTAACGGCCACTCCTTGCTCATTTTCGAAGAAAATGGCCTGATTTTCAAAGTAATGTCGCAATATTTCCCAGCGTTGTTCAAGCGTACACACAACCATATTCGCTTAGCGGAAGGATAAAACTAATTATCTGTCAAATCAGACATGAGCTAAGTGTTACCTATCACGAAATAAACACTAGTTGAAAAAAAAAACGTTAGATGGCGGACCCTTTACATAAAAAGGGCCGTCTGTTAGAAGCTTCTACGGTACATAGTTAAGTCTATTACATTATTTAACATATGTACATAGGACAACAGCTGGGAGTGCCAACGATAATCTACTTAGAATAATTTGAAATCATTAAATAAATCAAACAGCAGCTTCATCATCTCTATTTGCGTCTATGCAGCCTCGCTCTAAACACCTGACCTGCTTAATGAATACTAATAACATTTGTCCAGCGGCAATAGCACATCGTCAGCGAGGCTCTCGTTAGATCACCGAAGTTAAGCGACATTGTGTGCGCACCAAAACTAGGATAGGTCAGCGCCTGTTGCCAGCCGCGTGTCGCAGATCGAGAGCATCGGACTGATAATTAGATCTCAAAATCACAAATCACGAAGGAAAGCAAATCGAGGCACGCTTGTAGTGTACTAACATCATCGAAACTAGCCTAAGGTAATTTTGTTGATAAAATCAATATTTTTTATGTTTTATTTTATTTTATTTAATCGCATGCAAGAGAGCATAACCGGTCGTGACCAGTATACTCTACGACGTTCAGCCAGGGCGGCTGGACGCTGCATGCGGAAAACGTGTGTTGTGCAGTGTCAATACTAAGATATCCAAACATTACAATAAATAATCTAAAAATGACAGTTTATCTTTTAAGAAATAGGGGTTGCTAATCGATGGACATAATTTAAAAAAAAAGCTTAGGACCTATCGGGTATGCAAACTTTGTGGCTACAAAAAGAATTTCCACTCTTTCATTTATGTTGCCGGTATTTTCTGTGAGAGAATGTATCTTATTACTATATTAACTATTGTACAATGTTTCATGGTGTCGCGACCTATCGTCCCCAGACAAATCGTTTCCAGACTCATCGTTAACGACGTGGGGCGCACTGGACGTCTGGTGCACGGGAAATTTGGCGCACGGGACAACTGGTGCACTGTCACGCTAACCTAACCTAACTTAAGTATTTGTACAGTGATCGTATAACTTAGGTTAACGAGACATCCAGTCCATCAATCGTTGAACGAATTGTATGGGGACGAAATGCGGTGAAACCGTGATTCACGGGTTCTTTCTCTTCAACACTTCTGTACAGTAGCCACAATTAAATTATCATTGTTAAACAACTAACACAATTAACACATGCATGCATGATTCAGCAAGGACACGTCATAATTATTTCATGTGACGCTGGAACGACGCGGAAAAAAGTACACCAATTGTAAAATAAGTAAATTAACCCGACGATCGCCGTAAGCGCACCCGTGCGCGCTTCTCAATATTCGAAAGATGTATTTCAAAATTAATTACGATTTCCTCACAACGCCATCTATGAATATTTTAAAATATTAACAAACCTAAAAGGATAGATATTTTTAGATAGTTTGGGAGATATTCATAAGATGGCGACAAGGGCTGGCAATGAATAAAATTATTATCAATTATATGGTATATATATCTTAAATATTTACAACAAACGTGAAGCGTTGGAGGTACATACGATGTAGGGAGACAGTTATGTAATATATATATCTTGGAAATATACCTGCAGCTAGGGCGGTTACATTATCGAGTATTTTATTTTATTTATTTTTATTTTATTTTATCAATGGCCTAGGCCAATACATACGGTTTTAAAATAGAAAATACAATAAATTAAATGGTAAAACAGAACAAATATAATAGCTAAGACAATACATTTAGACAAAACATGAACATGAGTAAAACAACAGATCTAGAACATTAGTAGAGGGATCTGCGAAATGCTGGAAGGTCCACCCCGAAAAAGTCCAAGTCACTAGAGGAGTTAACCAGTCTACACATTCTTAACATAGGAGAGTAGAACCCGTAGTTGGTTTTGGATGTCCTTACATGTAGCAGGTCACTGCCTCTAGTGAACCGGTAAGTATTTGATGTATACTCTATTTGGTGGCAGACCTAGTGAAAAAAAAAGTGTTTTTTTTTCGTGAAAATTTTGTTCAATCGATTGCAGCTCACCAATAATGTAAGTTAAAAATGTTTAAATAATTTAGTCATTAGTAAAAGTAGTGTTTTTTCTTTGTCTACAAACATGTGGCGATCAAGTGGTTAAATACATTGAATAAAATCGTTTTACTTACATGTAAGAATACTAGCAACACAAAAGATGAACTTAGCACAACAATCACTATGTATAAGTTCACACTTTCACTAAATTCATGAACTTTGCTTAAAAACTGCTTTAAAGTTTTATATTATTAACACCCATCCTAAAAACTTAAATTTATGTTAATTAATATGCGATTTAACCCTTTCATTACGGCTCGGTTGATTACAAATTATAATGTCATTTATAAAACTAGTATTTGATGCATAAATGTACTTATCTGGTCTATTTTCATATATCAAATTGGTTCTTGTATACTTTAGCTATCGGATGATGCATAAAAAACTATTCTAAGAAAGTAGCAAAACGATATACATCACGGTTACCGATGTCAACGGTAGGGGAATCTTACACGGCATACATCGTGTACCGATGCTAACAGGTTTACGTGAGTGTTTTGGGTAATTGGGTTAAGCCTCACATTAGGGTTAAGTGGCTTAAACATCGCGAGAGTATCAGACTAATCACCCTAGTCAGCAGAATAAAAAAAAGCTGTTAAATGAACTGACAAAAATATGACACGGTTCTTAAAGGGTCTTTGAGATAAATGTACAAAGATGACATGAATCGATGAAGGCATCTTACATAAACGTACTGCGAGAGTTTGTGGTAACTATAGGTAACTATTTTTTTGGAAGTATTAATTTCAATTAATGAGCAGTTATTATTTAGCAAACGCTCAGTAAAAAATACCTTAAAAGGGTAAGTAAAAAATAATAATTTGGAAGTAGAAAAATATCGATCGGCAGTTGAAAATAATAAATAATAGGTTAGGTTAGGTTTTCATTTTATGGGTTAATTATACATTAATTTTACATGAATTTTTACCAATATTGAATTTGTAACTGCCATTTTAATTTTATAACCGACCACATTCATACACAGTGGATACTGCGTATTTATTTAGTCTACCGCCGAATATTTTAATTTACTGGCAATTGATTTAACTCACTGCCAAAAACCTAGAATCGGTTAGTGAACAAAGAAATACAGGCCGCAACTTTATGCTCCATTTAACACTTTCGCATCGGTTGTCGGCATATGCCGTCATAAGATTCTCCGACCGTTGACATCGTTTGACGTGATATATCGTCTTTGCTAATTTCTTAGAATATTTTTTTACGCATCATCTGAGAGCTAGAGCATACAAGAACCAATGCGATGTATGAAAATAGAACAGATAAGTACATTTATGCATCAAATACTAGTTTTATAATTGACATTATAATTTGTATTCAACCGAGCCGTAATGAAAGGGTTAAATACCATATATATATATATGCAATAATGAATATTTTTCAAATTGCTTTTACTGTAATAACACACTACCGATTTATCAATTCGTATTACGTCAATTGAAATGAAATATGCTAGTTAAAATCACTATTAAATGGCAGTCATTTTTTTATTTTTGGCTTTCGGGTTGAGATGAAGCTCGCTTCCAACACACACGGCTCAACCAAAAAGCAACAATTCCTAATATGGCTGTGAAAAGTACGAAATTTTTAAACTATCTTTTACACGGTTTCAGAATAACACGGTGCACAAAAAGACGAAAATCAATCACAAATGAACTAATAAAGCATATTTTCTACGTGGTACAATAAACGTGCGAAAATTAAAAACGTATATTCGTTGATTGAATTTATTTAATCATATATTAACAATTATTACATAGTGTGTAAGTGATGAAACAATAATGTTTTAATGCATTGAAAAATGTGTAATAAACATTAAAAAATAATTTTGTACAATTTAATAAATAAATATTTTTTAACACGATCATTTTTTACGAAAATTTTCATGAAACTAATGTACCCTGTAAATAAAAAATCAAGACATTAAAAAGTCTATAGTTTACACCCGAATAAACATTATTAATACGCAATTAACCCTTTCATTACGGCTCGGTTTGAATACAAATTATACTGTCAATTATAAAAATAGTATTCGGAGCATAAATGTATTTATCTGGTCTATTTTCATATATCACATTGGTTCTTGTATCGTTTAGCTATCAGATGATGCACAAAAACTATTCTAAGAAAGTAGCAAAACAATATATCACGTCAACCGATGTCATCGGTCGGGGAATCTTATGACGGCATATGCCGACAACCGATGCGAAAGAGTTAATTACGAAAATTAAAAAAAAAACGATAACTATATTTTCTTTTGAATTAAATTATTAGAGTTCATTTGATAATTGACATAAAATAGTGTTTTTGGGACATATCACTTTTTTTAATTCGATATAATATATTTGTAATTAAAACAAGCTTTAATTGTGAAATTACAGTTTTTTAACATTCATTGCGAAAACCTTGTTTGAAAACAAAAAAAACTGTTGATATTACACATTTTTATGACGTGATTGTTTAATAAAACTATCGATTTATAATTTATTATTCATTTGATTATTTAAAACAATAGATTTGGGTAAAATACCATTAGTTTTGAATAAGTTTGCGGTGTCGTAATTATATATTTCGAATCTCGCGATGTATGTAAAGATCGAGCTGCGCTCTAGACGAATATAACGTGTTCACCGGTCGACGGACTCGACCCGACTGAAGATTCATACGAGGCAGGGTTGTTTCACTTTGATAGGCAAAATTCCCCACCGCTTATCGAATATTTTCCCCACATTTCAAATATTTTTTCAAAACGATCTTTTTGCAATATATTATTACGTTATTTATTAATTTATACGTCTATTAGGCTTATTTTTTAAATTAAACTTGAGGATACATGTACATAAAATTATAAATTGAGGTATACACCTTTAAACGCCCAGCGGTTTCCTTACGGGAGCGCAGATTTTCGTCGTTCAATGCCCTACAGCAGTGCTCCGCAACCGGTGTGCCGTAAGCCGATACAGGTGTGCCGCGATCAAATAAGGCAATATTATAAACAAATAATTTTACAACGGTCCTCAAGCTCCCAGCGCCCATGGCCTATTTAGGTAGACATACAACGAGGTACTTGCTTTATTAAGTTCTAAATGAACTTAAAAAAAAAGTGAAATTGATCAAATTAATATATATTTTTGGCTTTTGGTGTGCCGCGGTATTCAAGGTGAGAACTTTGGTGTGCCGTAGAATCCAAAGAAGTACTTTGGTGTGCCGTAGATGAGAAAAGGTTGCGGAGCTCTGCCCCACAGACCCATACAGGAGTGCTAATGGTTCATTTCACAATCGGATTACATTAATTTTTAATAGTAGTATTAAAATAAGTTCATGGAAGAATCTTTTGTGTGACGAAACATTACAAACATTGGCCTGCTAGGGCATTGAACGATGTAAATCTCCGGTCCCTTACGGGACCGCTGGGCGGATAAAGGTTAATATTAAATATTAAAATAATTATATTTTTTGCATGATTAAAAACTTAAACCTAGTTAACATACCTAACACTAGACAACTTTAATATGTTCAGTCGCTTAGAGCTGTTGATGGTGAGAACTGCGCAAAGACATTGATTCCTCTAACCTTCTGATCAGGGGATTAGTGCGTGTTTTAGTGTTACAGTAAAATTTCAGCGTTAGTCTTTAAAAATGTTGGTGGATAGTGGGGATTTTATTTTGGATATGGAGGTGCTTGAGGTTAGTTCTAGGCTATTATATAACAATGTACATAAGTGAAATAAGAACATAAAACAAGAAATATGAAAGCTTATACGTAATGTAATAATAAGCATAGTAGTAACGTAATTAAAATATTCACAGGAATTGCTAATGGTGTTGTATTTTATTGGGAATTTACTTATTTTTGAATAAATATATTTTTCCTAGTTCGTTTATCAATTTTTATGTTCTTTTCTTCTTCGTGTCAGCGACGTCAAATTGTTTTTTTCCAGTATCTGACAACATCGATAGTTCGTGTGTTGCCCAGCATTAGGTCCTGAGATGCGCAGCTTGTTGGGCACATGGAGCAGGATGTTAGGTGTGAGGCGGTCTTCAGGTTTCCACAGTCGCACAATAGTGTCTCTCCCTGCCAAAGCATTCCCTACCGCTCGATGTTGTCCTTTGTTCTATCAACTCCGGTTCTTAATTTTTATGTTAACACACAATACCAGGAAAATACCAGTTGATGGTTACAGTACTTCGAGTACTCTATGACGGTCAACTAAGCACTGCGTTTTGAAAAAATGTATACTTTATTTGAAAAAAAAAACATAATTCCAGACTATTTACCGAAATAATTATATTTATTATTAAATTACTAAGATGTTTACCTACTTTAAACGAAATTAAATAATTAAATCTATATTTCACCTGCCTCACACCCGCATCACACAGTATGACAGTTAAGTCTCCTAGTAAGTAACTGATAAGTCCAGTACGAGTCCTCTCTCAACAATTGTAGTCACTGCACAGAAGTGCTGAAAATAAAGATCCCGTAAACTGCACTCAGGAAGACCTGATGATGGCCGGGAGTAACGCCAACGACGTCGCCCACTCCTGGGCAGATAGGTTCTGACCCTGTTGTTTCCGACACGATTATATATATATTAAAATTCCCCACTTGCAGGGATACAGTCGCGCATGGCAGCACGCGGCTGGGGGATGAAAGGGATGAAGCTTGCTCGCTAGTCCAGGAGAGAGCGGCGGAGAGAATGTCTGATATGGAGTCGGGCGGCCAACTTAATAAAAAAAAACGTACATTTTTTCTTATTGTATTTCCTTAAACGCGTTTACGTTATGCCAGAGTTACGCTGGCAGTGTGCACTGACATATGACGTACTTACAAATGCACACTGCCGTCAGAAAACATCATGCAAGTACAAAATGCGTAATACTTTCAATCATGCGTGATATACAACTTTATGCTTTGTATTTGAATGTGTTTTATGCAAATATTTTTTTATATAGGAGCGGCAAAAAGATCAGACGGCTTACTTGAGATTACAGAAAACCGTTTTTGCCGCTCCCTGTATTTTTTTTTTTTTATGTAAACGCATGCAGGAGAGCACAACCGGTCAAGACCAGTGCACTCTATGACGCTCAGCCAGGGAGGCTGGACGCTGCATGCAGGAAACGTGTGTTGTGTTCGTGTTTGTGTGTGGGTTGGGGAGATTGCAAGTGTATATTTATCTGTTTCTTGAAGAGATCCAGATTGTAGGAAGGAGGAAACACAGACGCTGGAAGAGCATTCCATAGCTTACCGGTGGCATTAAGGATGGAACTTTGGAAGCTGCCAGTTCTTGGTCGACATATATTAACCGTGTATGGATGTTCGGCAAGTGTAAGACGAGTTTGTCGGCTGTGAGTGGGTGCAGGAGGAATTAGTTCTTTAAGTTCCGAAGAGCAGCGACCGTGGTAATAACGGTAGAAAAGACTAAGAGAACCAATCTTACGTCTGTGTTCCATTGATTGTAGATTAGACGTAAGGGTGTCATTGTTTATCAAACGAATTGCTCTTCTTTGAACTGAGTCAATTAAGTTTAGAAGGTATTTTGGGGCTCCAATCCAAAGGTGACTGCCGTATTCAAGGATAGGTCGGATTTGTCCTTTATATAGAAGAAGAAGTTGTTTATCGTTGAAATACCGACGTGATCTATAACAAAGATGATGTATAACAAAGATTGGACTTTAAAATATAGAAATATTGAGATAGAGTACTGTGACCTCTCGCGCCGTCAAGACAATCGCGCCAAAAAAGAAAATTAAAGATGACAGTAGCACCAACATGAAGTGAAGCAACTGTCAAAACAAATAAAACGGCGTATGCAAATGCCGTGTCATTTAATATAAAATAAAAATTAACATTATTAGATGTGAATGTCAGGCGTGCTAAAAAAATAAGAGACAAAAGATCGTTTTTCGAGGCTTTTCGGCATCAGCCTAAAAGAGCTACATCAAGCTGATATTTTTTTTTTTTTATGTAAACACATACAGGAGAATACCAACAGATGGTGATAGTATTTTTTTTTTGAAGTCTCACCTGTGGAATTCTATGACGCTTACCATGGTGTATATGGCTAAACTCTGCATGTGGAGTGTTGATCCGCCAACGTCATAGACTACAGCCCAAGATTCACGCATCATCCTTTATTATTACAGGAATCTACTATGAATGGGTGGTCTTCACGGGACGACTTTCGTCTACCACCAATCTTAATTGATAGGCTATGACTGACATTTTACGGGTGATGGATCAAATTCACACCAACCGGGGTTTTTTAGAGCTCAGAAATCGATTAAAAATCCATATTTTTTAATCTCCGTCGGGGATCGAACCCACGACCTTTGGCTTGCAAAGCAAACGCTTTACCATTAAGCTATGACCGTCAGTTCCTATGTGGACCTACGGGATACAGGTGTTCTGGGATAACGCATAGGCCAATCTAAATCCTCTTAACTATTGTATAGCTCTTAAATCTTAAATATGTATATAAAAATATAAAGATTGGTAGCATTTAAAAACTAATGTGAGTTGTAAAGCAAAAATATGAATGTCGAAGAACTGAGGCGTTCAATCGTTGTAAACACATATAGGAAAGTACTATGACGCTTGCCATTTTTAACAATGCATTTGCGCTGCAGATATAAAAAGAAGATGATGATAGATATATGAACAGTTCTCACTGGCGCGTGTAAGCTTTACATTAAAACGCGTTTTACTCTACAGTCTGAAGGTCTCCGGGTTTGATTCCCTGCATTTTATGTGTTACACTTCTTCCATAGTCTGCGCAGACAGCCGATAAGGAAACTCCGGCTACCGGTTTTTGCTGGACTCTACTACAGACGGAGGAGGAACGTCGCCATACAAGCCGGGCTACGTTAATTGTGACCAACCTTGGTGAACTCGATGCTCGAAGCTCAATGCCATCTGCAGAATCCATCTCCCAACCTCACCATTTCCTTATCCATTCCCACGTACGTGTTACCAAAGAAGGCGATTCGAGACTCGCTGTAGTATACTAATTTCGCAGCCTTAGACTGAGATCTATTTGACATCTAACCGATGCAACTAGAATCACGGGAAGGCCTTCAGCCACTCTCTAACAAGTAGCTTTTGCGTGCGTCCAGTAACGGTCTCCAAAAACAGGACGGGACAGGGAGGGTTTTCACCAAGCGAACTCAATGCTCCTACATACCACCATCATCATCAGCTAGTGATCGTCCACTGATAAACATAGGCATGCCGCATGAGTCTCCATCTTTCTCGATCTTCCGCATCCAGGTTATTCTTCCTTGTTATTATTCTGTTCTTTGCGACTTTGGGCATGCGAATTCATTCAAATAAGACCAAATTTCTGTGCCACAGGGTGTCACGACCTATCGTTCACAGACAATTCATTCAGCGACTCATCAGCGACAACATAGAGTCAACGAGAGACATCCAGTGCACCACTGGATGTCTCACTAACCTAACGTAACCATAACCTAACGTAAGGATTTGTCCAGTGATCGTAGAGCCCAGAGATACATACGTCTCGTTTACGAAATATCATAGGTTAGATTAGGTTTGATTAGGTTAGCGAAACATCCAGTGCACCAGTACTCTAATAGTGATCATGCTATAATTTCCAAAGCATAGTATAGTTTCACTTCGGTGATCGCACAAGAACCGGTGTTCCTTCATGGTATGGTCGTTGCTCTTCCCTCTGTCATTACAATCGTCTTTTGGTGTTCTCTAATGTGCTTTTACATTTTTTTAAACTAGTCCGAGTCGCCAGTTTTGGACTCTTACATTTGAAACAGGTTCGAGCGCCATTGCTCTACAATCGAAGGGTTCCGATTTTTGTTCTTGAAGGATCTTGTTTTCAGCAAGAATCTCTCTAGTACTTCAGCTTTCATACTCTTAACCCTTTCGTTACGGCTCGGTGGAATACAAATTATACAGTCAAAACGGCGTGAATTTTTCAAACCATTTTTTTGCTTCAAACTAGTATGTATTTGAAGCATAAATGTACTTATCCTCCTCTCTCTCAAAAAGGTTGTTATTCAGTCGCGTGAGGGCATGCTGAGGAACAGGTCAGCAATACAAAGACTTTTCAGAAGCACATTGACATAAATTTACGATAAACTTTACAAATTTATGGCTCGACCTGGTCACAGAATTCAGGCCGAGCCACAATACAATATGCTCTCGCCCTCGGGCTGTAGCAAAGGCGCCAAAATCAGCGGTCTATTTAACAAGTCCAAAAATGGCAATACGGTGGACACATTCATGTCTGACAAGCGAACAGAAATAAGAGACGAAAGATTGTACATCGAGATTTTCGGTACCAGTCAGCAAGGGCTACATCATCCTGATGTCAATAGGTAACTGTAAACAAAGTGTTGACCATATGTCCCATATTGGGAGCGGAAATAGCGTTCGGTAAGATTATGTAAAAAATGAGCGGCAAAATGGAATTAAAATCTAATAATTTGAATCTTCAAAAATTGAATTTAAAATGTCAGTCATTCTGTAAAACCCTTGTAACTCAAATTTGACGCATTTCATGGGATTTTTTTAATTCGGACGATTTTTATTTTTTTTATTTTAAGGCATTTTTGTTAAATGGTTATAAAGATACGTGCTGAGGGATGTGGAATAGTGGAAACACATACGGTTGTCATTCTAGTAGTACCGTGTTCGACTCATAGTGCTGCTAGAATTTTTACATTTTTTTTTAACCGTATCCACTCCATATTTGGTGCATATAGACAACGAAATTTGCCGTGTTTACATTTCTGTGAGCTCAGATTGTCTAAATTTTGTCCCAGAACACGTGTTTACCCGGAGGTCTACTTGGGAACAGAGATGGTTCCCAGGAGCCTCCAAGGCAAGAGCACGCGAACTTGCATAAACTACCAGTGAAATATTTGGGTGTTCAATAATTAGCAATTTGAAGGAGATGCGATGGTCAGCTCATCGCTCCCGAAGCTTGAAAAATTTGTTTTGTCCCTTAGGGCGTGGATCATCCCCTACCGAGGGGGCATGTATAGAACTTAGATTTGTTTTTTTTTATCAAGCTTCGTTGGGTTTTAGGCCGACGGCGACTTTTTTTTATGTAAACGCATGCAGGAGAGCACAACCGGTCAAGACCAATGCACTCTATGACGCTCAGCCAGGGATGCTGGACGCTGCATGCGGGAAAAGCTTGTTGTGTTCGTGTTTGTGTGTGGGACTGAATGATAAGCAAACGCTTTACCACTGGACTACGCCGCCCGGCAAATATGCTGACTGTACCAGTACCGGCTTTAGATCGTGCCGGCGCCCTAGGGCATATTTTTTCCAGCGCCCCATATTATTTATATTTAAAAAATAAAAGAAACATTGGTTGCCTTCGGCGCCCTTAGCTTATTCAACGCCCTGGGGCACCGACCCACTTCGCCACCCCCTAAAACCGGCACTTTTTTTTTTATTTAAACACATACAGGAGAATACCGACAGATGGTGATAGTAATTCTGAAGTCCCATCTGTGGAATTCTATGAAGCTTACCATGGTGTATATGGCTAAACGCTGCATGTGGAGTGTTGATCCGCCAACGTCATAGACTACAGTCCGAGATTCACGCATCATCTTTTATTATTACAGGAATTTGCTATGAATGGGTGGTCTTCACGGGACGACTTTCGTCTACCACCAATTTTAATTAATAGGCTATGACTGACATTTTACGGGTGATGGATCAAATTCACACCAACCGGGGTATTGTAGAGCTCAGAAATCAATTAAAAATCCCTTTTTTTTTAAATCTCCATCGGGGATCGAACCCACGACCTTTGGCTTGCAAAGCCAACTCTTTGACCATTGAGCTATGACCACCGGCACTGGTGTGTACATTGCAAATAATCTATCTGAGTCTTGGTGATCGGATCAAGTTTATGGGATTAGGTCCAGCTTCTGAACGAGGTCACAGTACTCCTATCTGGAAGCGTGCGTTGCTTGTGGGATGCTGAGGGAGTCAACAGAGAGGAACACGATAAAGCACTCTGAGCATCGGTCGATGCCTGAACCGCTTCGAGTCACTCTCAAGGCTTAACTCCAGCAGCTGAGGTCCACAGGGTTGCGCAAAATTAGTCATCGAAGCGACTGATGGTCAGCAGGCATTAACTGATGCCCTGTTTGCACTTTGTATGGGAATGTTTTTTTATGTACCGACAGATGGTGATAGTGATGCTGAAGTCTCATATGTGGATTATATGACGCTTACCATGTTAATTATGATTGAGCGCTGTATGTGGAGTATTGATTCGCCAACGTCATAGATTTAGGAATTTAATATGAATGAGTGGTGTTTACGGGACGATTTTTGTCTACCACCAATTTCGATTAATAGGCCATGACTGGCATTTACAGGTAAGAAAAATCACACCAACCGGAGGTATTGTAGAGCTCAAAAATCGGTTCAATATCCTGTTTTCTTAATCTCCGTCGGGAATCGAACCCACGACTCTCAGCGATATAGGCAACCACAATATTCTCGGCATAAAACGACTAGTTCAGTAGCGACCTCGATCCCCTGTGTTTCAGTCTGTTCAAGTCGAGTACCTAAGCGCCGAAATGCCCAGTTGGCGCGAAACTATTAGGAAATCAACGTCGAAATTCACAATACGTTAACACCATCTATCGATTATTTGGAAAAAAAAATAGATTATTAAATCACGCTCTTATCGAATATAACATTCCTTTACTTGTCTGTTTATAAACTGCAGCTGACTATTTCCTAGGTGTCAAATATGAGTGACGTACGACGCCATTTACAAAAGTTGTAACATATTCCGATAGGGTGATTAATTTTGCGCCATCCTGTATATCGGGGTTAGCCAAGTGGTTGAGAGATTGAAACTATTTACTGTTTCTAGAGCTTTCGCAGATTCGTTCTCTAGCATGACTCAAAAAAAAACATTACATGAAAACTAAACCACGTTTCATTACAGAAATGTACTTTACCTGCCACACACCCTAATCACACCAGAGGACAATTAACCTTTTGGCTACCGGAAAAATATCTTGGGACAATCCAAGTATTCCCCTCAGTTGCGTCTTCCACATGTTTTGTCTTTGGGTTTAGTCTCCTTCTAGCTCCTGACGATGGTGACATGTTACGGAAACCGGTAGTAATTATTAAATTAATAAAATAAAATCAACCATCTCAGAGAGGCGAGCCCGGTGGGTCGGTCACATCATGCACCACGATGGTCTTCTTCACGACATTGTGAAAGGTATGGTTGAGGGTAGAAACTGCAGTGGGCGCCCTATATGGGATTATCTGCACCAAATGTTCGAGAACATGAGTTGTAGCTCTTATGCTGAGCTAAAGAGGGTAGCAGAGGATAGTGAAGAGTGGTGATCGAGATGCACGATTTTGTTGCTGCAAACCAATCCACCGGATTACTATGAAGAATATACCATAGGTACAGTATGGGTGGTATTGGCATCCTGCGAGTACAGGTATCATCCATTAGAGACCTTGGCGTATTTTTTGAAAGCAAGCTAGCGTTGAAGATGATAGGATTTGTTCTGCGTAGTGCCAAGGCTTTCTCGAGCATTAACGTATTGAACGTAATGTACAATTTATTGGTTCACATCAAACTAGAGAGCGATCTATTATTTAGGCTTCCCAAGAATTTATATACCTGTATGAAGAGAGTTCAGATAAGGTTTCAGAGGAAAATAAATTTAAAACTCAGTGGTTTCGTATAAAGTTTTACTCGTTTAATTCTTTAAATTTTTTCTATTCCTTTGCCGGCGGGTATAGCTCAATGGTCAAAGCGTTTGCTTTGCAAGGCAAAGGTCGTGGGTTTGATCTCCAACGAAGATTAAAAAAAAAGATTTTTTAATTGATTTCTAAACTTTAAATTACCCCGGTTGGTGTGAATTTGATCCCTCACCCGTAAAATGCCAGTCATCGCCTATTAATCAAAGTCGGTGGTAGACGAAAGTCATCCCGTAAATACCTGTAATAATAAGGATGATGCGTGAATCTCGACATTGGCGGATCGACACTCCATATGCAGCGCTTAGCCATATGCACCGTGGTAAGCGTCATAGAATTTCACAGATGAGACTTCAGCATCACTATCATCATCTGTCGGTATTTTCCTGTATGTGCTTACATAAAAATATATATATATATATACACGTCTTAACCATTTATTTACTGAATTAAAAAATAAAGTATTTACTTTACTGATTCTTTTTGTATGATTAATTGTTGATAGGATATAGAGAAAAATTAAGAAAAAACAAAGTCCCGTCAGGGCAAAACTGCAGCAAAATGCACGATCATTATTTGATTTTTTGGTGTGGTGTGGGAAGTCCCGTCAGTAAATAAAGGGTTAAGTCATATTTAGTACACTCTAGCGTGTGTTTGTAAATGCAATGAATCAAACAAGTAAGTTATTTATATGTTACTTATTGCAGTAAGTCCCGCCTTGCAGATTCGCATTTTTATCTTTGGTCCAGGACCGAGTGTCTCACAGGCATGCATCAAAACTTATTACAAGTGTCAGCAAACCGAGTGCCAGCCACGTGACATATCACTGTAACTGCATATTCTAAAAACGTATTCCTGAAACTACCTATTGACATCAGCACGATGTAGTTCTTGCTGACTGGTACCGAAAACCTTGATATACAATCTTTCTTCTATTTTTTCTATTCGCTTACAAATTTTATTTATGTGTCCGCCATATTGTCATTTTGGACAAGTCCATGGGGACCAGTTATATACACCGCGAGAGCCCATCCCGAGCGCGGAGATCAGTCGCCCCCCGCCCGTCGGCGAGAGCTTATTGTATTGTGGCTCGGCCTTATGCTGTTTCTAGGTCGAATTCTAAATTTGTAAAGTTTAATCGTAAATATAATGTGCTTCTGAAAAAGTCTTTGCTTTGGTGGCCTGCTTTTCATCATGCCATCACGCGACTGTACAACACCTTTTTGAGAAAGAGGAGGATGTCACTATTTTTATTGTAATACGAATACTCATGTACATGAAATTATAAAAGTCACATGTCACGGAGGGTTCCGTCGCATTTCGTCCCCAGGCAATTCGTTCAACGACTCATCGGTAACGACGTGGGCCGCGCTGGACGTCTGGTGCACGGGACATTTGATCCACGGGACAACTCAGTGCACTGAATGTCTCGATAACCTTACCTAACCTAACCTAGTTAAATTATCCCTGATATTATACAGTGACATTATACTTTTTTTTTCCTTCAGGTGCAGGTGTGTCCTAGAAGGAGGAATGGACAAAACCAGCTGACAGAACTTAGTTGCGAAAATTTGTAGTTAATATATGTTTCAGATATGGAACTGATTTATTTTTATTTTTTATGTAAGCACATACAGGAGAATACCGACAGATGGGGTGATAGTAATTTGAAGTCTCATCTGTGGAATTATATGACGCTTACCATGGAGCGTATTGCTAAGCGCTGCATGTGGAGTGTCGATCCGCCAACGTCATAGGCTACAGCACGAGATTCACTCATCATCCTTATTATTACAGGAATTTACTATGAATGGGTGGTCTTCACGGGACGACTTTCGTCTACCACCAATCTAAATTAATACGCTATGACTGGCATTTTACGGGTGATGGATCAAATTCACACCAACCGGGGGAATTTTAGAGCTCACAAATCGATTAAAAATCATTTTTTCTTTCAGTCTCCGTCGGGGATCGAACCCACGACCTTTGGTTTGCAAATCAAACGCTTTGACCATTGAGCAATGATCGCCGGCTAAGAATGTAGAATAAAGAACTATAGAACGAATATAAAGAAAGAAATGCCCTGAAATGAAAATCAAAATTTCCTACGATAATACAAAAAAAAATCTATACCAGTTAGTTTACCTACATTTATAAATCCATTTGAAACGCTTTATTGGTACAAAATTATGTAAGATATTGCCATTTTGATATGTATTATTCCTGATGCATTTCATGAGCTATGACCGCCTTCTAAGGGGATGAAGAAGAATAATAAGGCATTGAAATGGAGTCGCATTAGTCATGAATTGGTTCTGCAGCTCCTTCAAAAAACGTTACCGGAGTGAGGATGGCGTATCTTCACGCCAAGGGCCTTCACCCAGATACATCGGCTGAGGACTTGCAGAGTTTCTTGGCAGCGACCGCTGCATTCAATCCTTCTTGGATGACCATCAAGAGGATTGTCAGCAGGCGGACGCTGTCAACTTCTTTCAAAGTCGGGGTCATCGCGACTTCGCTGGAGTCTCTCATGGAGCCTGAACTGTGGCCTGAAAGGGCCATCATTCAACCCTGGATACGCATAAGACGAAAGAATCGCAGTGAACAGTGGTTGAAACCAACTTGAGTGAAGATATTGACATATTTAGTGTTATATTGCTTTAAATTCAGTACTGGTGTTTATGGAGGTGAAATATTAAACGTTTTATTTTGTGACAATAATGCCTAGTTATTTATGAGTCAATCATGATATACTTATGACAGGGTTTTTGTTGTTACAAGTCAAACTGTTTATCTTGAGTCTCCTGACGCTAGTTCTGAGTGTGAGGTCAGTGATACTTAATGTGTCAATAAATTTACATCACCACATTTATGTTACCTATTGTATTTTTATTTTATATTATATTATTGTATTTATATTATTGTAATTCTGAAATGCATTGAATTGATAAAATTTATAATGTTTCTGCAAGGAAAAAAATAAATAAAATTGAAAATTAAAAATGAAATGTCGTACGCGAATAGGAATTTCTTAGCTTGGAGTGTTGTGTTTCGTGGACAACGCATAGTGGCCGCTGCTCCCGAAGCTTAATTATAAGATTATAAATAGAAACGCACGGCGAACTGCAAATCTGATGCATCCTCAGAGCGAGAATCTCAAGCATAACATTCTTCACGTTGGCCATCCTGGAGACGCGACACCTACGTGGACATTATCCAATACACGGGATATCGTCATGTCCATGGACGTACTACATTATCAAGTATAACTAAATGTCTAGAACCCAACACATTATGAACTCCATCTAGAACCATTTACCCACTACAAGGGAACCCTGTTATTTTGTTCTCGTTTTATTCTTACAAACACCCATAATAAACAATTTTAAAACCAAAAAGACTGCTATGAATCCTGTATCTTTCAACGGTTGTTCTCTTCCAAAAGTATCAATCTCGAATAATGTCAAATATTACGAGTCAATTAGTAATTACTAGGTGTATTAAGCCGGTCTCGCTTCCAAAAAACTAAGTGTATTATAAAGGGTCCGCCAAATAACTTTTTTTTTTTTGAAAATGGGGCGCAAAACATCGAGTGTAGCTTCGGCTGTGTGGCACGTAGCGCTGTCCTGTTGAAACCAAATGTTGCCAATATCCTCCTCTTCAATTTTTGTGTACGAAAATGGCCCGATAACGATCGCCATTGACTGTAACGGCCACTCCTTGCTCATTTTTGAAGAAAAATGGCCTGATTTTTCTAGTAATGTCGCAATGTTAGTTAAGAACATCACCGCTCGTGGCGCTGAGCGAGATCCGTAGCGCCGGCGAGCGCACACGGCAGTCGCTCCCCGCCCTTTGACAGGCAGGTTCGCGTTGCGGCCGCGCGGCATGTCATACCGCGTGGTCACAAACTTGTAATGTTTTTAACGTAAATATAATATGTGCTTCAAAAAGAAAGTGTTTTTCTGCTGACCTGCTCCTCATCCTGTCCTCAAGTGACGTAATAACTCCTCGCTTTTTGAGAGAGGAGGATGTTACAATATTGGTGGCTCGCGATGTTTATTTCTTTTTAACGGTCCGCATGTGTACAAAGGTTCGAGAACACTGGCCTAGATTACCGTTGTAGAACATAAATTAATACGTGTAGAATATTTTCTAATCTGACCTAACGCAATATAACTTGACCCAAGGTTTGTTATTTACGACGCTGTTGATCTCACTTAATAACGTGGCATACCTCGCATTCTTGCTGAAGACTGTTTGTCGAGTTTTGCAGCAAACTTACACTGGTCTATAGCAATAGCAATATAAGTGTACAGCAATATCTCACTGTACAGTCTCAATGATTTGTTGCTATTCAGGACCAGCCCAAGTAAGCCAAGCTTTTTCTTCGTAGTACCAATCCGGTGGATTGATTTGAAGCAACAGAATCTTGCATCTCGATCTCCATTACTCTCGGTCCTCGGCAACCCTCATCAGCTCATCATAAGAGCTACAGCTCATGTCCTTGAACACTCGCGCCCTCTACAGTTTCTACCCTCAACCATCCCTTCCACAATGTCATCAAGATTGCAGAAGACCATTGTGGCGCATGATGTGACCGATCGCCTCTCTGAGATGGTTCTTACTAGGTGCCTATCTTCCTTGATTATCCTGAGAGCCTCATGACGTGGTCTCTCCAGGAAATTCCGAGAATTCTTCTGTATGACATATCAAAGGCCTCTAGTCTTTTTTTTATCACTTTTAAGATCAAGATGCTCCTAACAAATGTTTTGGCAAGTTGCTTGCGGAGCCTAGCTATCGATACAATCAAAGGAGTGACGTTTTTTTATGTAATCGCATGATTTCGCTTTTCTTCTGATGCCGTCAATCCATCTTTTTTTATGAAAAAACATACAGGAGAATACCAACAGATTTCGATAGTTATTCTAAAGTCTCATCTGTGGAATTCTATAATGATTACCATGCTGCATATGGTTAAGAACTGCATGTGGAGTGTTGATCAGCCAACGTCATAGACGACATTCACGCATAATGCTTATTATAACAGAAATTTACTATGAATGGGCTATCTTCGCGGGACGACCCATTCGTCTGCCACCATTTTTTTATTAATTGACTATGACTGGCATTTTACGGACGAGGGATCAAATTCACAGCAACCTCTCTATTTTAGAGCTCAGAAGTCGATTAAAAAATGTTTATTTTTTTTAATCTCCGTCAGCGATCGAACGCACGACCTTCGGCTTGCCAAGCAAATGCTTTAACCTATAGCTATACCCGCCGGCAAATCTTGCAGGATATTTACCAACGCTCCGTTTGACTGACATGTATATTTCATTACCATTTGTGTAGCCTCCATTAATTGAGTTTTTCTTCGGATATCCTCGTTTCGGATTATATAAATATTAGAGACACACTACGAGCATGGGTCTAAGTCTATTGTTTTTACACTTACATTTGGTGTTGCTCCCCATAACCCATTACTCGTATAATTAGTGACATCACAGTACAATCATATAATCAGTGAGCGCCCCCGTGATAGGCAGTTTTCTGTCACAACAAAAACAAAATGGCGACGCAGTGCCATGTCTTCTATTACTAGCATTTTTATATATACGTGTCCGAATAATGAACAAAAATAAGAGACGAAAGATCGCATATCGAAGCTTTTTGGCATCAGCCTGCAAGAGCTATTACATCGAGCTGATGTCATTAGAAAGTGTTCTGAAAACAATGCCTTGATAAGTTCTCCAGAGGAGCGCAGGTACAAGGCGACGGCCCATGTGGCCTAAAAAAAGGAATGACACAATTCTTCTTTAGCCTCGCCATTTTCCATCATCTGGGGTCGGCTCTCCTTGTGAACATTCGCTATGTCTGTCTGTCCTGCGTTGCATTCTCGGTCAAACCGTTTTTTTTCAGATCATTGTTTTCAGTTGCATGCAGTCTAGGTTGCCTGTGGTCTTCTAGGTCTTGTCCTCAGCATGGGTATGTTGAGGGCTCTCTTCACCATGTGGTCCTCATCTCTCCGTGTCACATGCCCATACCATCTTAGGCGGTTTCCCCTTACCTAAAGGAATGATACAATAATTCAAAATATTGTTTTCTGAATTCGTCTCTGCAAATATGCGGCTAGAAAATGTGGGTGCGACCGTTGATTTTAATTTAGATATCTGCGAACGGCGAGCCGAGAGTTGCATTCATAGTCGACATATCGCATCCCGCGGAGGAACCTCGTCCAGGACAAGCATCCACGTGCCTCCTGTAACCACATTCCTACATCCTCAATCTATGAAAGTCTAACATCATTATGATAAGCGAAAAATTTATATGTTTTTTTTTTATGTAAACACATACAAGAGAATACCGACAGATGTAGATAGTAAGTCTCATCTGTGGAATTCTATGACGCGTCTATACTCGGGATCGAACCCACGACCTTTGGCTTGCAAAGCAAACGATTTGACCATTGAGCTATCCCCGCCAGCATTTTGTCAACAGTTGCCACTGCCCATGCCTCATCCACAGACATCTCCATACCTGAAAGTCTACCTGGTAACATATATGATTCAAAACATCTAGGCCCACTCTCAGAGTTGTTGCGCTTATGACGATGATGATGATGATGATGCGCGATGGCATGACGTCACAAGCGGAAGACCGTCGTATGTAGGAGTAGCTTCCTCGCTGTCTCTGATATAATTGAAAAGATGATGGAAATTTATGTGTCTGGTCGCGTGCCTACAAACTAGAACCCACCACCTCCCAAGCTGTTGGACTGCGGCCGTCGCTTGTTGGCATTCGTTGAGTTTTGCAGAAAGGCAATCAGTCTGATCACCACCAGTAGAAATATCCGCACCCCTTAAACTTTCCCAGATATTAATTTTCAACTCGCTGCTAAGTGGATAAACCCCGATCACTGGTCTACCCAGCTAACGACTGGACACGGCGCTTTTAACGACAGATTCATCATCATCAGCCTGTATTCGTCCACTGTTGAACGTTAGCCTCCCGCATCTTCTCCCGAGTCTTTTTGTCTTATCATGTGGGGTAGTTGGCTTAAAACACCACGCTTGCCCGCAATCTTGACGTGATTTAGTTGAAGCTGTGCTCTATCAGTTAAACGTCATCTCTGATAAAATAATTTTGAGCACTTATTTAAACTTCATCTCTGATGAAAATTTTGAAATTTATTTTTCAAAACTGAAAAATAAAATAAGTTAATACAAAATTTATTGATTCCTATGCTTGGTATGAAGTTTGCCAGGTCAGCTAGTAACGGATAGAAGAAAGACGCCACACACAGCTCAACCCAAAATCCACAATTCTGAATGCGCATTCGTTCGCTATATACCTATCTGGGACAAGTAATACAACTAGGATGAAGTAACTTCTCAAAAGAAATCGACAGGCGTATACAACTGGGATGGGCAGCATTTGGAAAACTAAAGTACATTTTTAAAGCGAAAATTGCGCAATGTTTTAAAACTAAGGCGTTTAAGCAATGCATCCCCCCTGTATAAACTTATGGGGCAGAGACGCGGAATCTGACAGCAAGTCTTACTTATAAAATAAAGGTCACCCAGCGTGCTATGGAGAGATCCATGCTCGGAGTGTCGCTAAAAGATAGAATCCGAAACGAGGAAATAAGCAGAAGAACTCAAGTAGTGGATGCTGCACAACGAATAGGCACACTCAAGTGGCAATGGGCGACGGTCGATGGGGAAGAAAAGTATTTGAATGGCGCCAAACAAGAACTGGCAAACGAAGCATTGGCCGACCCCCTACAAGATGGACTGACGACATAAGAAGAATTGCGGGAGTGACCTGGATGCGGAAGGCTCGAAGGATCGAAGAGGATGGAGACTCATGCGGGAGGCTTACGTTCAACAATGGACGGGTACAGGCTGATGATGTATTCGTTCGCTTGTTACGAACGCACAGTTGAAGAAAGCACGGCATTCGTTGACTGTTTAATCCGATAAATGTTCCCAATAGAGCAGAAACCTTTTTTAAGATCCAACTCGCAAAGTGCGAGTAGAAACGAATTGGATCCGATTTGACTCCAGCTTCTGAAACAATTCCAAAGTGGATCTGCTTGCGTGTGTGGGCGCAGGTCGAAAGATCAGTAAATTAAATATTCAACCTCCATTTTGAATCAAATTCAATCCAAAGAAGGGCAGTTCCTTTTCATACAATACAGTGTTAAGTAAAATCACATGTCAGAAATGCCTTCCATTCAAGGAAGGTGTAAATTAATTCATAATTAAATATATTAAGTTCTTGTTATAGTATCTTACAAATTATTGTAATAAGTTAAGAGACAATTATATGCCTCTTGGGAGAGGGATCAGACTGTTCAACTAAATCGCCTCGGATGTTGATATATTTCATGTAAGGGAGGCCCAATTCAGGCATGAACTCCACGAGTTTTTTTTTGGAGGAATGATTTGTTGGAGTCGTCTGTTTGATGAGCATTGGGACCTTATGTTGCTTGTCTTTATCGATTTGTTCTTAGTACTTAATCATAAGTACCTATATTAGTATTTTTTTAAATTTTATTATTAATTCTGAATTACCTCAGTGAGGAATTGAATTTTGGAAATTTGTAATGTTATTATAAAGCTAAAAATAAATAAATCTAAAATATTACCGATTTGTATAGTGAACTTAGAGTACAGACAGCCGTATGTCTTGTTAGTAAAATGTCCGTGAGCCGTTTGTAGAGTTAGCGATACGTATAACGTGTGAGACATACAGTGTGTCAGTTGTCCAGTGCGCCGGTTGTTTAGTTAGCCTCAGGTCTTAAACCTTTCCTTTACGGTGCGAAAATAAAATCGCGCGTTCCGGTGTTGGGTAGTCAATACACAATAAAAAATCAGCGATTTTAAATCGGAAAAATAAAAACATTCATAGCTAATCCCCTTAATCAATTATAATTGAAGTCAAAAATTATAAAAATTGAGATTTATTAGTTGAAAACATTAAAAAAACATCTGGCAACGCTCACGGAACGGGCATAGGTCCGCTCTGGTTTCAAGGTCGAGAGCTACTGCCGCTAGTCGTGGTATTGGCCGGAGTGGACCACTCCCAATCTCTTCGCTCTTCATTTACAGTGAAGTACGAAAGAGTGAGATGCAAATATAGTGTCACGCTTCCCGCACATCGTCGAGACCCAAGGTCGAGGCACTCACAGCGCGAATTTGTTTCCGATGTTCACAAAATACCTCCCATGTACCCGATAAATTCTGATTATTATTAATATTATTTTTAAATAAATGCGTAAATATATTATGGAGGAATACCTAAAATCTTAACCTTGTATTTATTATATTGATGGTTATTAGAAGCAATGTGTAAAAGATACACATCACAGGGAAGGAAAAGGTTAACTCTTTTCTTACGGCTCGGCTTGAATACAAATTATACTGTCAATTATAAAACTATTATTTGAAGCATAAATGTACTTATGTGGTCTATTTTCATATATCACATTTGTTCTTGTATCTTTTAGCTATCAGATGATGCATAAGAAACTATTCTAAGAAAGTAGCAAAACGATACATCACGTCAAACGATGTCAACGGTCGGGGAATCTTATGACGGCATATGCCGACAACCGATGCGAAGCCCGCCGACAGGAATATGAAAAAAACGTGCGTCCACAAATAGAGTATCAACGCCCATGAAGTGATAATTCTTCATTCTTAGTATTTTAGTTGAAGCAATCTGCGTATCGAATCCGAACAAGGCGCCTACTAGAATTGTAGATTTTTGTGTCTGCGAGGAAAGCAGAAATTTGCAAGTTAAAGAGCATTGTTATTCCAAAAAAGAGTCTAGATGAAACGCACGCAGATTTTTTAGCACATTTATCACACTGCCCGACGTCTATTTTTAACAATTTTATCCAATACACAAAACACAAAGAAAAAAACACTCAAAAGGTTGCTCTACAACCTTTGACCAAGCTTTTCAATGACTTTCTTATCCATTTCATTTGACATAATCTTCTCAGTCATATTTGTTTATATAAACGCATGCAGGATAGTACAGCCGGTCAAAACCAGTGCAATATATGACACTCAGCCAGGGAGTTTTTTTGTGTGGGTTGGGGAGATTGCAAGTGTATAATTCTCTGTTTCTTGAAGAGATCTAGATTGTAGGAAGGAGGAGACACAGACGCTGGAAGAGCATTCCAAAGCTTGCCGGTGACATTAAAGAAGGAACCTTAGAAACTGCCAGTTCTTGGTCGACAATTAAAATGGTTTCATGACCTATCGTTCACAGACAATTCGTTTTACGACTCATCGGTAACAACGTGGGGAGCACTGGATGTCTGGTGCACGGGACATTTGGTGCACGGGACAACAGGTGCACTGGCTGTCTCGTTAACCTAACTTAACCTAAGGATTTTTCCAGTGATAGTAGAGTTCAGAGATCCTTAGGTCTCGTTAACGAAAATCCTTAGGTTAGGTTACCGAGACATTCAGTGCACAAGTTGTCCAGTGCACCGAATATCCTGTTCACCAGACGTCCACGTTGTTACCGATGAGTCGTTGAACGAATTGTCTGGGGACGAAATGCGGCGGAATTTTACGGGTGAGGGATCAAATCCATACTAACCGAGGGTATTTAAGAGCTCAGAAATTGATTAAAAATCCTTCCTTTTTTGTAAGTAACATCAAAGAATCAAGAACTATTGGCGTGGTAGTCGATTGCATTTTCACTGTACCTTTCCATCTGTCTCTGCATGCGTTTTGATAGTTAGCAGCCTTAAAGCGTGGTGTAACGGATGGCTGGATATCACAACACGTGATCTCTATGACCGGATCGTTTTATTGTCCGTGGTTCCGAGTCGGATATGCGCTCACGTCATTGTAGTGTTACGTTTATAGCTTCACGCCATTTTGGCTTTGTTAAATTTTGAACCAGGCTGTTTAAAATCACATCTAGATTAAAATTAACACAAAGTAAGAGATTATTTTTAAAAAACATGCCTTTAAAATCCACCTCGAGCGGAATAATCATCAAAGAAAGCCTCCCAACTGGCAACAATCTAGACTGGCGGACCTGGAAATCCCTGAACAGACCGTAGTCTGGTGGGGAATGCTTCGGCAGAGAGAGTCACTACTTTGTGACTGTGGAGATCGTCTCACACCTAAGAACCTGCCCTATTCGCCCGACTAGCTGCACATCAAGACCTCATGCTGGGCAGCACATGGGCCATCGGTGTTGCCAGATACTGATCCGAAACAATTTGAAGTCGCTGATACGAGGAGAAGAATATCATCAAATTAAACTACACATCAACCTTTCTTTACCCCAAAAGCCACAATATCTCCTGTTTACATAAAAAAAAATGGCAGCCGACAAAAGCTTTGTGTTAGAAGTTAGAGGAGCGTATATGGTTACAATGCTGATATTGTGGCTTTTGGGTTTAGCCGTGTGTGGCGAATTTCTTCTATCCGATATTTCGACCGCCATTGCAGGGGTCTTTTTCAGGGTTCATGACTTTGTTAAAGTCATATAGATCGGATAGAAGAAATTCGCCACACACGGCTAAACCCAAAACCCACAATATCAAATCTGGCCGTGAAAAACTTAGAAGTTATTAATGATGCCTAAGATATTTTTTCTTTTCAATAATATGTTTAACTATTCATTTACTTTTATACATTTTATTCTGTAAACGAAAATTCTAAAAGAGCGTCATAGGAGGATATATAGATTCCTAGACACTGGTTTTGAGTGATCAACTATATTTATATCCTCATGGAGTTGAATGATCAATTGCCAACATTTTTAGACTCCGGTAGCCTAGCATTCTAGCAACGACAATTTTAGGCCCGAAAAATTGCGTTTTATAAGGGATGAATTTCGCTTACCATCAGTTTGAATCAATAAACGACGTTGGACATCAAGTGAACTGCACTGTCACACCGACCGGTTACATTAAAAAAACATTTGTTAACGATTTACAAACAATTATAACGTTGAACAAAATCATCTCGTAAAATATAGTTTCCATTTTTACTTCTATATACGCGAGATGAAACGCAACTGGCAAGCGAATGTTTCATTTAAAAAAGCGTTACATTATTTTTTTCAAATTTATTTAGGTACCTATCAACATGCAAGATTTCTTATTCATGCCTAATTATGTTTTCAAAATTGTTTTCTATAAAAGTTAGGTAGGTACACAAGTCTTCTTCTTCAGCCTCGCCATTTCCCATCATCTGGGGTAGGCTCTCCTTGTGCACATTTGCCATGTTTTTCTATCCTGCGCTGCATTCCCGGTCAAGAGTTTTCAGATCCTTGTCTACAGTTGCAGTCCAGGTTGCCTGTGGTCTTCCTTCTTGGTAGGTAGGTCTTCTTCGTAGTATCAATCCGGTGGATTGGTTTGCAGCAACAGAATCTTGCATCTCGATCTCCATTCCTCTCGGTCCTCCGCAACCCTTTTCAGCTCAGCATAAGCTCTACAATTCATGTCCTCGAATACTTGCTGCAAATAATCCCGTCTAGGACGCCTTCTACAGTTTCTACCCTCAACCATCCTCTCCACAATATCGTGAAGAAGACCATCGTGGCGCATGATGTGACCAATCCATCGGGCTCGCCTCTCTGAGATGGTTCTTATTAGTTGCCTATCTTCCTTGATTATTCTGAGAACCTCATTGTTCGTGACGTGGTCTCTCCAGGAAATTCTGAGAATTCTTCTGTACGACCACATCTCAAAGGCCTCTAGTCTTTTTTTATCACTTTCAGATAAGCACCATGTCTCACAGCCGTACATTAAGATGCTCCAAACAAGTGTTTTGGCAAGTTGCTTGCGGAGCCCTAAAGAAATATTCTTTGACTAAAGAATTTTGGCTTTTTTATTAAAAGCTAGCCTTGCTTGATGTATTCGACTGTTGACTTCTCTTTTTGTTCTGCCATCCCAGGTGATCGTACTTCCAAGGTATACAAATTCTTTTGCATCTTTTAGGGGTACTCCTAGCATTTGTCATGGTAACGATAACATTAAATAATATATCGAATCGCATTGAACAAAGACGAAATTAAAAAACGATAGTTAATTCAATTAGGAAGATCCCTATGACACATTTATTGCCCTGTGTAAAAGAGATGGGTCAAAAATATTTGATTCGATTATGTCAAATTTTTTTTACGAACGTTGAACGAACTATAATTGTGAGTTAATCATTAACTCCAGCAACGGTATTTACTATATCTAAGACCTAAGTAAAGTATACATAATATCGCCTTGTCATCGACATCACGTATGCAAAATTTGTGCCCAATGGGACGATAGAAAATCGGTTTGTTTTCATTTCGAAGATTTTCCGGAGAAGCTTAAGAATATTTTTTTATTTAATTTTTCGAATGAAATCAAATTACCTCTCGCTTGACAATCAACTACCGTAAATATGGAAAGACCTTTCGTCCTAAAGTTGCGTAGGTCAAAACATGTATTGCAAATTTAATGGTGAAATCGATCGAAAAAAACACATTTTCATTCGTTCGTTTGATAAGCAATGCCTCTTACGTCTAACCTGCAACCAATGGAGCACAGCCGAAAGATTGGTTCTCTTAGTCTTTTCTACCGTTATTACCACGGTGGCTGCTCTTCGGAACTTAAAGAACTAATTCCTCCTGCACCCATCCACAACCGACAAACTCGTCTTACACTTGCCGAACATCCGTACACGGTCAATATATATGTCGACCAAGAACTGGCAGTTTCCAAAGCTCCTTCCTTAATGCCACCGGTAAGCTATGGAATGCTCTTCCAGCGTCCGTGATTCCTCCTTCCTACAATCTGGATCTCTTCAAGAAACAAATAAATATTCACTTGCAATCTCCCCAGCCCACACACAAACACGAAAACATCACACGTTTCCCGCATGCAGCGTCCAGCCTCCCTGGCTGAGCGTCATAGAGTGCACTCCTGCATGCGATTACATAAAAAAAATGTCCATGTATGCTCCCTCAACTGGAGAATATGGACATCAGGAGCCGCAGCCATAAAGCTCTATCAGCTGCCTTGGTCCTCGCCTTATCCCATGTCAGTTACGCCCCCGCAGCTCCGCCGAGTACATTCATTGCATATTTCCTGACAGCCTTTCAGGACGGCGAGGGCCCGGGGGCCTGAAGAAAAAGTAACCGTAGTTAATACTCTTCTGCGGCATTCGTGAGACATGTAGAATCGTTTCTTCCGTTTCCTCTATCGAGGATATGCACAATCTGCAGTCTGGTCTTAATAGTGTATCGAACTGGGTTGCCATCAATAAGCTCACTTTTAGTATCAACAAATGTAACATTAACCCTTTCAATTCTTTCCAAATACTAGTTATCTGGAATATTGCTCGATAGAGAAGCAGTTGTCAAGGATCTACGTATAACCTACGATTCATTCTTCACTTTCCATACTCACATAATTCATTTAACTTCCGGCCCCAATAAACGTCTCGGGTTCATCACCCGCCAGGCTAGTCAATTCCGTAACCCTCTAATTTTTCGTACCCTCTATTCTTCACTTGTTCTGTCTGTTCTGGAATATGGGAGCTTAGTTTGGAATCCCAATAAATACAATTACATTCTCATGCTCGAAAAAAATCATAAAAAATTCTCCGACGTTTCTATTTTTATATGTACGCTAACTATCCATTCAATTCAATCAATTCCGTACATTACCCAACTCACAGCCCTGGGATTCTTGAATGTTTTAACTTCTACGTTACAGATAGTTACACCCGTGCTCGTAACCATTTAATATTTTTTATCCCAGTTGATACTTGTGGAGCTTCGAGCACTCAATTTAGAAAAACCGCAATGGAGCTCCCAAATGGCCTACCAGCACACCTCGATCCTTTTCTTACATACTTTTCCTCTTTTGTCTATGGTATCGTTCTCCTTGATCTCTGTGATCTTTGACACGTGTCATCTTCTTCTTCTTTTATGTTTTTTTGTATGTATTGTATGTTTATGTATACTCTATGTTTCTTATTCTTTATTATTATATGTACCTTAAAGCCCAGTGTTCGGATGGATTTGATTTTGGTTAAAAGCTAAGATTCACATCGTAAAATATAAATGGGGACGATGCAGGAAACACAGGTATGTTTTTTATTATCTTCTTATTTAATATAACATTTGGAAGTTTTTTTTATACTTATAAGGCAGCCCTGGTGATGTAGTGGGTCGCCACGCGCGCCTGTAAGTGGATAATGCGTCTCCTACGTTGCAGCACTGGTGCGCGGCCATCTTGGTTTCCGGCGGAAGCGCGCGCCGCCATCTTTACTTGTATAATTCCCGCCAAAAATGATTGATGACGTCGGCTCCTGCCATTGCAGGGATGTCCAAAGCATAAATACTTCATATAGCCCTTTCAGGCTGGTGCCGAAATGCCTCGATATCCGATCTTCTGTCTCTTATGTTCGCCCATCTGATATATTTTATATATATATATTTTTTGTATATGTTTCAGATTTAAGTAGCTATAAGACGCGGCGTTTACAGTAGCCTTTTTGTTTCTTTGATTTTGATAGCCGCTATCTGTCATGTGAAAGCGGATAGTTCGCCAGATGGCCGATATGTAGTATTCGAGCTCCATGACTGTAACTGGGCAATCCTAGTTTCTTTCTGCCCGGTCACTGTCAGGTACACATCATTGCATGTGTCTCGGATAGAAGACCGAAGTCTGTCAGTCTTCTTGTATTTATGTAAAATAAATATCAAATGTGCTTCTCAGCGGGTTTTTTTCTTTGGCGACTTGCTCCTCATCCATCCAACACGCATCCCGATGACGATCCCGGCGATCTGGAGTTGCTTCATTAGACGGGTCGGATGTTGTACTTATTTATGCATATCTGCTTCTCTAACTGTAGCATATGGTAATTTTTTGACCCTGAAACTGAGAAGGTTTTATTACTCTAGAAGAAAGGTTTTCAACTGGCAAGAATCTTGAGTGGTGACCTGGAAATCCCTGAACATATCAAGAATCGTAATCGATAGAACAAAGGGCAACCCCGAGCGATGGAGAGTGCTTGTGCAAGAAGATTCACTGCTATGTGTCTGTGGAGACCTGCAGATCGTCTAACACCTAAGATCCTGCCCCATGTGCCCGGCTAAGCAGCACATCAAAACCTAATACCAGCGAGACTCCCAGTACATCATTTGTCCCGTGCACCAAACGTCCCATACATCAGAAGTCCAGTGCGCCCCACGTCGTTACCGATGAGTTGTTAAACGAATTGTCTGGGGACAAAATGCGGCGGAACCGTAATATTACATTTCTTAATTCGCGGCCTTTCGGTGCTTGTCTCTTTCTTCATTTCTCTTGTCATGCTTATTATAGCACACTATCTATGACGGGAAATGTCTCACCTTGTGTCACATTTAGTCCAATTTACTCTAACACGCTTTAAAAATCATCACTTGAAAAAATGCTTCTTGTTTCTTTTTCCCGCCTACACGCATTCAAAATGCATCCACGTATGCGCATTGTACTTCTATTGATGCAATCAAATATTAACACTATCCAGTCCGATTACACAATATGCGTGTAATCGCCAGGCCGAACGTTAAAGGCGGGTCACACAACTTGTGTGTGATCGTTTCGCCAACTTCTAGTGGCCGACTATACACAGCTTGTGTTGTGTTTTTTCAAACGTTAGTGGCCGATGATCACACAACATATGTGTTGTTTTTACGTTCGACCATAATTCAAAGATCTCAAACCTTTTCAGTGAGGGTCATATTTAATTTTATTTGAACACATGACGATAAAAAAATTAAATGAGCATTTTTTATAAAAAAAAAAAAATGTGAGATTAGACTTTATGTTGCTTGTTATAATTATTATTTTTAAATTGGGAAAACGTTGATCGTTTTTCTCGATCAATATTTCGATTGTATGCGTTTAAATTTTATATGTTTGTTAGCGAAATAAGTATTTCCCAAAATATAAACTGTTTTTTTTAATTTTATTTTATATTCCAATGCAATATATTTTTGGTTATTCTTAGTCTCCTTATATACGCTGATGCTTTGTCCGATATTCCCGATGACGCCGAGGAGATCCAAGACAGCGACGATGTTGGCGGATGGATATATCAGGAGGATTATCAGCAGACGAACGCTGTCAACTTCTTTCAAAGTCGGGGTCATCGCGACTTCGCTGGAGTCTCTCATGGAGCCTGAAGTGTGGCCTGAAAAGACCATCGTTTAACCCTGGATACGTGTAAGACGAAAGAATCGCAGTGAACAGTGGTTGAAACCAGCTTAAGTGAAGATATTGACATATTTGGTGTAATATTGCTTCAGATTCAGTGCTGGCGTTGATAGATGCAAAATGTTGGACGTTTGATTTTGTGACAATACTGCCTTGTTATTTGTGTGTCAATCATGATATACTTATGACAGGGTTCTGTTGTTACACGTCAAACTATTTATCTTGAGTCTCCTGTCGCTAGTTCTGAGTGTGAGGTCATTGACACTAAATGTGTCAATAAATTTACATCGCCACACTTATGTTTGTATGTACTTTAATGACGCATTGAAATGAAATCCATTTTGTAATGTCATTTAAGGAAAAAAATAAAAAAACTGTGTATATATATATTTTATATAAACAAATAAATATATACGAACTTTTTTGTAAGCAATTCTTTAAAAAAAAACAGTCGGCCTCCAGCGTAAGTTTAATCGCGTACCCCGCGGACTGGATAGTGTTAAAGAAATCATTGTTTGAAGCCCCCTGGCGATGGATAAACTGTTCTAAGGTTAGTCACAAAAATGTATGACACCACAAAAGTCGCTAACCGTGAGGCAATTCGTATAGGAATATTGTTATTAATAACTTTAGAACTGTCATCGAGTCAACATTTTTGGGTCACACTAAATTCCTGTTCGCTTTCGCGGCAGCGCAATTGAAGGTCCATTTATGTCAATTGAAAACGCTATGAGGAAATATACTAAGGAATTTACTATATGTAGGTATTAAGCTTAGCTGGGAGTATGCATAGAAAATTAGCGTTTTTTATATAAAAATCAACAGTTTATTTTGAGAAGACTATCAGACTCAGATCATTCAAAATACTGTCCATCGGCAGCTACGTCTTTCTCCCATCTTTCAGGCAGCTGGCGGATTCCACGCTGGAAAAAGTCTTGGTCTTTGAGGCAATCCAGTAATTTGCCTATTTTTTGGTATCGTCATAAGAAAATCGCTGCTCAGCCAGCTGTGTCACCGACCGGAACAAATGATAATTTTCATGTAATTTTTGTAGGTTTTACGAATTTAAATATATCTTTTCATTTCGACTTATTTCGAAATAATCGATCTTTTTATTTAAAAAGGTATTCATATTGTTGTTGAATAAATTTAATTAAAGAATAAAATAATTTAACTGTTTAAAAAATATGTAAAATCTATTTTTTTCAACAGAGCCATCTGTGATTAAAGATTGCAATTAATTTCAGTATTAAATTCTAAAATTTAAAAATAATACATAATCCATTCATCCTGAACCGTTAAGGACATTGATTCGATTATACAAATCTTTATTCGGGCATCTGTCTTAAAACAGCAGACTTTCATATCTCGGGAATCTAGAATAATTATTTTACAAACTTTACTACATTCTAATGCAATGATACTCAACCTTTTTTTTGTGCCTTTTTGGAGGATATCGCTATGCTAGTATGACGAAAAAAACATGAAAACCCCTCCTTTTTTAGAAAACATTTGAGATTTTTTAAAATAAAAACAGAAATAATAACGGAACATCAGCATACTGTTTAAATTAGTTTTTAGAAATAAATTTGTCTATTGAAAAAAAAAAACTCAAAAGCAACGCGTTATTAATGCGTTTATGTAAAGATAAGTGCGATTTTTTATATTACGATACAATAGGTCCAGGCCGCATGTCAGGTATGGTTGATCTAACGCAAAAGCTAACGAACAAGTAACTGATTTATCATTTTATAAGGTCATTTTAAAACATTTCCAAAACTAAGAGGATCTTTGAAAACCAACCTTTAACTTGATAATTTAAAAATCATTCTTAAAAAATTGGTCTATATGTTTTATAATCTATAAAATAATATTTAACCTGTTCGCATCGCTAGCCGATATATGCCGTGTAAGATTCCCATACCGTTGACATCGGTAGCTGTGATATATCGTTTTGCTACTTTCTTAGAATAGTTTTTTATGCATCACCTGATAGCTAAATGATACAAGAACCAATGTCATATATGAAAATAGACCAGATAAGTACATTTATGCTTCAAATACTAGTTTTATAATTGACAGTATAATTTGTATTCCACCGAGCCGTGATGAAAGGGTCAAGAATATTTTGTATACAAGTCTTCATTGTATTGATAAATATTGGTCGAGTCCATGCAAGCGATGAATTCATTGACACACTTCTTGTTATGTTTACCTGTGATGTTATTTTTTTTACTCATTTAATGTATCATTTATTTTTTAATCATTTATTAATGCGCATCCCAGCTGATGTTTAATTTTCGGGGTTATTTTAAAACGTTCCAAGGGTCTTTGAAAACCAACGTTTGACTTGATAATTTAAAAATCATTCTAAAAAATTGGTCTTTATGTTGTATAATGTTTAACTTGTAGCGGGTGCACTGACTAGTTTCCCTTGAGCTTGTCTTAAATTTTACATCACAAGTTTTCTCCATGTAAATGGTGTTTTCTTTATATAAATTAAAGGATTAGTTAAAGAATTGCTGTAAGGTTACGATGAATGATAGTAATGTAATGAAACATAAAAATGATGAATAACAGTGCTTTAAAAAACAAAAATAAATACTTTCTTAAACAAAAAACGAAACAATTTTCTAAATATTTCTAAACAAAATATGTTACCGACCTGTTAATCAGAATGAATCTTTAGATTTGTTGTAGTCCAGTATAACATAAGGTTTTATGGTGTCAGGATCCATTTTGCCGTCGACATAATTATTACAGATTTTTTTTAGAATGTACATAGGAAAGCATAATTTTTTTCCTTTTGGAAACCAAAAAGAGTAGATACAACAGTTCTGATTTAGTCCGGCAAGATTTTTTTTGAGATGGTAGGTTAGAGAGACACTGTACTTCAAATAGCTCAAAGCTCGATGCTTGCAAGTAAGTGATAAAAGTGGGGGCAGCGATGAGGTGCATTTGTCATAATTTTATGACAGTGAACTGGAATGTTTATGCAATATTTAAGCTAGAAGGCTACCGTTCATTCGCATGACAATTTTCGTGAACTTCTAATCAAAGCTTGTGTAACTTTTCCATATTAAACTTTAGGAAGTTGAGGAAACATTAGTAATAACTCACAGCAATAAATCAGTGAGATAATAGTAAAAAATATTTTATTTTGATAACATATATCATATTAAGATGAAATGCTGAAAAAAAACGGTTTATTTTACAATGTGACATGTAATTTAGGAATACAATAAAAAACATACAATTATGTTTATGTGTTATAATATTGGATCATATGACGTTCATTGAGTGCAACCAAGGATCACTAGATGCAGTACCGGCTTTAGACAATGCAGCACCCTACGGCAAAAAAAATGACACCCTGTCATTTTTTTTCTTGCGTGTAAGAGTAAAATCATTTTTAATGCTTTGCTCGTGAAAAAAACATTAACAAACTAATTTTTTATTACATAAATATTATATACAGAAAGGGCGCAATAAGAGAATTCTAAGCAAGTTAGGTCGCCCTCTGCGCCCCAGCTCGTTCCGCGCCCTTGGTCGTCGACCCACTGCGCAAACCCCTAAAACCGGCACTGACTAAATTCATTTAACATGTAATACAGAGACGGCAATCAGAACGTGCCATGGCTGATATGAATCATCTCCAAGCGTCGGTGAATATTCAAATCTAATATATTTATAATACTATAGTATATTATGTTATGATTAACCTATAAACGCCCAGTGGTTTCCTTACGGGACCGCAGCTTTGCGTCGTTAAATACCCTACGGTCCCATACAGGAGTGCTTATGGTCATTTCGCAATCGTATTACATTAATTTGTAATAATGGTATTAAAGTAAGTTCATGGAAGAATCTTTTGTGCGACGAAACATTACAAATATTGGCCTGTTAAGGCATTGAACGACGCAAATTTGCGGTCCCGTATGGGACCACTGGGCGTTTAAAGGATAATATAAAATTGTGTTAACAAACAATGTTTCATATTAAATAATATTAACAAATTATTATGCAAGTAAATACAGTTATGTCTTGAAATCTTTGCAAGACATATATAACGGTCATGGATTTTTAAGCCACATGGTACGTCTGTATTCTATTTACGTATTGTTCAAAATTATCCGAATATAAAATGCATTGGATTTCAGACAAACACTATATATAACAATTGATACATGTTTACTGGAAAATAATCCACATTAATTGTTCAAAAATCAATTAACAAATCCACAAAAAAATGACACCACTTTGCATGTCTATAATAAGAGCCTCATATACAATGTTGCCTCTTTAAAAAATAACAAAAAAAGGTAATAATAAACAATATTTTTTTTGCATAGGTACAGGTTTAACAGGTCTCAATATACCTATTGCATTTTACATTAAGGTCTAATCACATTTTGTTTTGATTATTGCTGTAAAGGTGAATATTCCGTAATATTAAAACTTAACCATTTTGAGTTCACAAAGTATTTTTGATCGTTAAATTGCATATAATTCATTTTAACCATTTAGGTGCGGCTATTGTTTTTATAATTGTTTTCATAAAAAGTGTCGATAATTCATGGAAAAATAAAATAATGATAATAAACAGAAAACACATCTTACGTGATCCATGTGAAATCAAGGTAATTGAATAAATATTTATTATTAGATAATAACATTTCATTAATAAAATGTTTAACATTATTTATGGTAATCGTGCAAATTTTTCACAGTAATACAGAATAACGAAGGACCCACCAAATATTTTATATACAAATAACCACAAAACAAACATTGAATGTATAATAATTTTTGTTGGAAAATTTTTGTAGAAACTTAATGTTTTTTTTGGAGAATAGCAATTTGTACAAAGTTGACACGTAATACGGCCGCAAAATAAATATAATATTTACAGTAAAACTACTGGCCAACCACAACCAAGCCTGATCCCCACAAGTGCTCTAACCCTCTGTTTATCTGCTGGCGATTATGCAGCGCCAGTATGGACGAGGTCTGCACATTCCAAGAAAGTGATATTGGATGGTTCCAGGGTGCCTAAAACCTACCCCAATATCAACTCTTAGGAAAACATACGGCGAGAAGTCGCCGCCAAGAAGGAGCTCTCCAAAGCCATGCACACTCCACCCTGTGTTAGGATATCAAAAGATGACCACACGGCTCAAATCAAGAAGAAGTTTCCTACAGTCGACAACGGAACTGGCAATACCTGAGGCAAACCTGCGGCTGAACATGCGGAGAAGCGCAACTGAGGGGATACTTGGATTGCCCCGAAAGAGGACCTAGCCCCTGGACACTACCAGGGGTGGATTATATGGAGGTCCCTTAACAGACTTCGGACCGGAGAATGCAAGACGAGGACACAAATGAAAGCCTGGCAGTTTTACAGCGGACCAACTGAATGTGACTGCGGCGTGGAGCAGACCCTGTCACACCTTCTGGAGTGTGCGCTGTGTTCGAGTAGCTGCACCCAGAAGGACCTGATAATGGTCGGGACAGGATCTGACCCTGTTATTTCCGACACAATTATATATATATACAGTAAAGTTAACGCTTACGACATAAAATTCAATGATATTCAATAGCATTTTTTTTTTAATATTCTGCATGACCAATCACACAAGAATACAACGAAGCTCTTGATTCTGATTATTTTATAAGTTAGAAAATGATAAGTCTGGAAGTTCTTAACAATTGTGAACAATGTACAAGAAGTTCTTAGAGAAAACACACTATGATCATGCTATTGACACTTGTCAACCTAAGCATAGGGACACCACGAAACATTACCATGGATATTGTGACATGTTTGTTTAGAGTTCCACTTTCAAAGCAGACTTTATCATAATCTGCAGTTCTTCGTATGAAAAAAACTTTATCAATGTATTGTTTTTATGCTCTCCTGTTTTATATTAATTTCCAAGTTGAATCGTGAGCAAAATTGTAAAAGCCTTTTAAAATACCACTGGTAAACTTTAGAATGTTCTTCATGCGATTTGAATCTTATCGCAGCTGCATTTAACACAATCTGATAAAGATAACTATTGGAATAGAGCCAATTTTAACATGAACCAATGAATGCCAATAATCGATCGAAAGGTGTATACAACTGGGATGGGCAGCATTCTGAAAAGTAATGTAAATTTTTAAAGCGAAAAATTCCACAATGTCTTAAAACTAAGGCGTTTAACCAATGCATCCTCTTTGTATTAACTTATGGCAC